>OZ038379.1:150878438-153278438 GCA_964036045.1 Eutreptiella sp. 'Long Island Sound 2002'
AGCCCCTGTAGAACGTTATTGAACACCATCCCCGGCCTATTGGAGTCCTGTTGTCAACCACAAGTGCATTAGGTGCGTGGAGGTTCGGGGGGGGGGGGGGGGGGGTTCGGCCCGCTGCTTCCGGCGGGACATCCGACACCCATACCAACCATATTTTTGCTGATTTTGCATTTTGAAAATTCGAAAATCAAAATCACCTCGCAAAGGTTGTTAGATCAAAGCCACGCAAGCACATATAGGGGGAAACGCCACATACCCCCCCATTTTGGGCCTTGTTGGACCTATTCGCATACCCTACCCCAAGGGGTTGAATTGTTAGTTTAACCCCTTGTAAAATCATTATTTTGTCCAATAAATGCATCCCCCAATGAGTTTTTTGGTCCGGACCCCCCCAAACCCCCCCCCCCACTTGAAACCCACTTTGTTGAGATTTTGAGGGAGGTGGAGGGGGGGGGGGTTCAAAAAAGCCCCCCCCCTTTTTTTGGGGTCGAAAATTTTTCGATTTTGAGCCGAAAAAGTGTTTCCGGGTCCGACTCCATGGGGTTTGTATGGGGCGGAGTGGGACGAGCGCTTATGCAGTTCATGCACGTTCCAAGTGACCTCGCAGTACCCACCCTGAAGGATGTGAGTGGGGATGTTGTGACAGTATATGCCTACTAGGTTACAGAAGGACATTTTTTGCGGTCTGTAGCTTTGCCAACGGGCGGTCACAACCTGTACCAAAGACGCGAAATGGATGTTTCCACCAATGATGGCCTAGTGAATGGGCCGGTGCACAACCTACTTCTGCAGTTTTTCACCCTGGGCAGCTCAAAAATCAAAGTTTTTGAAACTTGTTTTTATGATAATGCGATCACCTAAAATGACCGTCCAAGGTATGTAAAGCATGTTTTAGGCCGCATTGACGTGTTTTTCACCCTGTTTGGGTATTAGGTCCGTGGGGGGGGGGGGGTCCCAAGGGATGGGCACACAATCTGCTTATGCAATTTTCCACCCTAGCTCAAAAATCGAAGTTTCCGAAACTTCTTGTTTTGATATTGTGACCACCCAATATGACCATCCACGGTATGTAAATCATGTTTTGGCCCGTATTCATGTGTTTTCACCCTATTTGGGTATTGGGTGCGGGGGGGGGGGGGGGGTCCTCCCAAGGGATTGGTACCCAACCTGCTTGGGCGGTTTTTCACCTTGGCTAGCTGAAAAATGGAAGTTTGTGAAACTTGAATTTTTGATACCGTGATCACCTAAAATGACCATCCAAGATACGTAAAGTATGTTTTAACCCGTATTTATGTGGTTTTTACCCTATTTTGGGTGTGTGTTGCTTGGGGTAGATTCTCTGCAAGGTGGACTTGCCGAAGGCAGCACAATCACTTCACAGAGGTTGTCACATCAAAGCAAAGCGGGCGTATATAGGGGGAAACGCCACATACCCCCCCATTTTGGGCCTTGTTGGACCTATTCGCATACCCCACCCCAAGGGGTTGATTTGTTAGTTTAACCCCAAGTAATATCATTATTTTGTCCAATAAACGCATCCCCCAATGAGTTTTTGGTGCAGACCCCCGGGACCCTACCACTTGAAACCCACTTTTTTGAGATTGTTAGGGAGGGGGGGGGGGGGGGGCAAAAATGTCGAAAAAATGACCCCCCTTTTGGGTCCAAAATCATGAATCTTTCGATGTTTTTCGAGCCAAAAAAGTGTTTCCGGGTCCGACTCCATGGGGTTTGTATGGGTCGGAGTGGGACTCTTATTTGTTATCAAAGCCCAATATATTTCAAAGCTTCAAAAATCCCTTCATAAAAGGAGGCGATCCAGCCACACCTTCCAATACGGCTACCTTGTTACGACTTCACCCCAGTCACCAAACCTTCCTTAGATAGGACGAGTGCAGTTTGTGCGCTTTCCGGCCATTGTTGGTATGTTGGCGGTTTTGGCGACCACGGTGACCCCGTGGTACCCACTTTGGCGGTTGTGAGTGGGGATGTTGCGACAATATATGCCTACTAGGATAGGGAGGGACGTTTTTTGTAGTCTCCAGCCTTGCTGAGAGCCGGTCACAATGTGTGCCAAAAGTGCGAAATGACTGTTTCCACCAATAATGGCCTTAGTGAATGGGCCCGTACACAACCTGCTTCAGCAATTTTTCACCTCGGACAGCTCAAAAATCGACGTTTTCCAAATTTGTTTTTACGATATTGTGACCACACAATATGACCATCCAAGCTATGTATGCATGTTTTAGGCCATATTTACATGCTTTTCACCCTATTTGCGTATTGGGTCGGGGGGGGGGGGGTCTCCCAACGGATGGGTACACAACCTGCTCATGCAGGTTTTCACCCTGGTCAGCTCAAAAATGGAAGTTTTCGAAACTTGTTTTTATGATACTGTGATCACTTAAAATGACAATCCAAGCTATATATAAAGCGTGTTTTAGGCGGTATTTATGTCGTTTTTTCCCTATTTTGTGTGTGCATTGCTTGGAGTAGATTCTCTGTGACGACAACTTGCCAAAGGCAATAGAATCACCTCGCGGAGGTTGTTAGATCAAAGACAGGCAGGCAGGCGTATATAGGGGAAAACGCCACATACCCCCCCGTTTTGGCCCTTTTGGGCCTATTTGCGTACCCTACCCCAAGGGATTGAATTGTTAGTTTAACCCCTTGTAAAATCATTATTTTGTCCAATAAACGCATCCCCCAATGAGTTTTTGGTCCGGACCCCCCCAAAACCCCCCCCACTTGAAACCCACTTTTTTGAGGTTTTGAGGGAGATGGGGGGGGGGGGGGGGATGACCCCCCTTTTTTTCGGTCGAAAATCATGAATCTTTTGGTTTTTTTGGATTTGAGCCGAAAAAGTGTTTCCGGGTCCCGACTCCATGGGGTTTGTATGGGGCGGAGTGGGACGAGCGCTGATGCAGTTTATGCACTTTTCAGCCATTTTTGGCATGTTGGCGGTTTTGGCGACCTCGGTGACCCCGTGGTACCCACTCTAAGGGGTGTGAGTGGGGATGTTGTGACAGTATATGCCTACTAGGATACAAAAGGACGTTTGTTGCAGCCTCTAGCCGTGCCGAGGGCCGGTCAAATACCCGTGCCAAAGACGCGAAATGGCTGTTTCCACCAATAATGGCCTAGTGAATGGGTTGGTACACAACCGACTTCTGCAGTTTTTCACCCTGGACAGCTCAAAAATCGAAGTTTTCGAAACATATTCCTATGATATTGTGACCACATGATATGACCATCCACGGTATGTACAGCATGTTTTAGGCAGGATTTACATGTTTTTCACCCTATTTGGGTAATGAGCGCATGGGGGGGGGGGGGGGATGACCTAAATTTATGGGAGGAAAATTGAACTAAAAAGAGAGAGAATCAGAGACAGAGCAGCAAAACAGACAGAGGTAATGCACTCCTCAGCATGGCATAAGTGCATCTTTATTCTCTATGCCATGCCTGGTTGAACCTCAGAAGAACAGTCAGTACAGACATCAGACCAGGCGTCCCTGGTCGTCACAACAGCTGACCTGTACATTCAGTCAAGTGTTAAAAGACAGCAACAGAGAAATATAGAGGGGTACTGAAAATATCAACATGAAATCGTTCAAATCTTCGGCAACAACAAAGGAATCATCATTGGGAGCTTTCAAAATCGGGATACATGAGGTCTTGAGAAACTTTTTGAGGAGAAGGTCTGTTGGTTCCTGAGGCTTTGTAGGTCCTGTAGCTGTTCCTCCTATCATAGGGAGTGTGTTTCTTTTTGCGTGGTGTGCGTTGGTAGGCTCTACGGCGCTTCTCCTTTTCTTTATGGGCTTCTTCGGAACTCTGGTACAACTGGGTACGTGCAGTGTTCCTACGAGGGCGCTGGGGAGTAGGGTTGTCCGTATCGTCTGTAGCTGGCTCCGTTGTGTTTCCTGATCTTCTCCAACTGTACGAGGAGGAGGCTTGGGACACTCTGGAGTTGGACCTTGAAGGAGTACAGAGCATATCTGCACTTTCCTAGCTTTGTGATCTTCCCTGGCTGCGGGAGGGTGCTCAGGACAAAGTCAAGGCGGCACTGATGCTGGAAAAAACATCACTAAGGTTACTGGGCCTGGCAGGGGAAATTTCTGCACTTGATTTGGCATGGCTTTCCGGGGTGAAGCTATCAATCAACACGCCGAGTATGTCCTGGGAAGGAGCTGCTGCTGCAGCTTGGGATTCAAGCCTGTCTTGATAGCTGAATTGAAAGACAGGGTTTTGCTTGAAAAAAGCCGGTATGGCAAACTCTCCATGAGGACGTGCTGGGTGACTGCTTGTAGTGTTATGACGTACCGCTTTGCCAGTGCTGGCAAACCGAATATTTGGAGTTGGAAAAAGGCGAACATAACGTGAAGAGATGGATTCACTACGGGGGTTCAGAATCCTGCGTTTGTTTTCGTGTAGTGGTGTGGCTAGTCCTGCAGCGGAAGGGATGAAGGAACCACCTGGGACTGGCTGGGCATTATCTGGCGGTCTGCCTTTTTTGTCAGGGTTTTCCATGTTCCAGGAATCAACAGTATATACGGTGCCCTGCTTGACTTCGTGTGTTAAAAATTGGATGATGTTATGAACGGGGAAGCGTGCACGCCTGGGGAATTCTGTTGTTTGTCCTGCAGGACTGCGGTCCAGGCTTTGCCACTGGCAACCAGCAGTATTTTGGTATTGACTGGCGACGTTTCGTCCCATTTGTTCACCGGGAGGTTGTTACTGATTTCATGAAATCTGGCTGATTGTTGCACATGGTCAATGCACAAATCAGCAGGCCTTTGAGCATGTACCATTTGGTGTAATGCGTGTGACATGAACCATATTCGATGAAACGTTGAGGGATCCATTTCCAACCTACCCCTTTGGGCTGGACCGAAGTCCATATGCCGTCGGCATTAGTGGTCATCTTCATGCCGAGGAAAACAGTCATAGAGGACTTTGTTTGAACATTGTAGGGGGAGTCGGTAGTGTCTTCATGGTCCATTCCATACCTGAGCTGGTCCCAGTTTTGGGCTCTATCTCCGAAGCCACACAGGTCGTCAATGTAACGCCAAGTGAAAAACCACTTCTTGGCTTCATCTAACCGATTGTTTTCCATTAAATGGTCGATAAACTCGGCTTCAACGGCATAGCAAGAAACATTTGCTAGTTCTGCCGAACATTTGCCTCCCATGGGGAGACCACGGTCCTGTCTGCGAATCTGCTGGAAGTAAACTTCCACGCAGACTTCACTTAACATGTTTGAAATCTCATTGAAAGAGAAGCCATCCTCATCGAATTTGGCTGTGGCTCGTCCATTGCTGGAATAAGCAATGCCAACACGAAGTTGTTCAAAGGGAACACCAGTTTTTTGCTCTGCCAAGTAAAAACTTCAGAAATAGCCTGCTTGACTCTGGTCTGGAGTCGTTCCTGAGGTATGCTTGTATACATTTGGGCGAAATCACGACTGAAGACCGACTGGCCTTTGAGTTTTTTCAAATTGTTTTTTATGTCGGCAGCGACCCTGTCGACATTAGTGACCACCCACTACCTCTTGTATCCTTTCTGTCTGCATGAACGGTCTTTGTTTTCGAGGTTGTGCATGCACATTCTCAGAATACCGCCCATGGCAGTTTCGACATGGGATAAGGAACAGGCTGGCATTTTTTTGGGACCCCCAAGTTCAGGGGGACCCTCGATTGCTTGCATGTGGTTGCCTGCAATCCATCTCATACCTACAGTGGCTTTGTGCATTTTAAGAATACCATACAAATACGTGTGGGCCTGGACTGCTGGCCTCCCGACCTGGGTGCTCAGCGACTGATGTTTGCTGTAGATTTCATCGCTGGTACGGGAAGTGTTCTCATAGTGCGGACTGTGTAACTCTGTCCACGGCAGTTTTTTGTACACGTGTTTGCAACAAGTGACAAAATCATGTGCAGATTTGTCAGCGTATGTTACAACCATGTGCTCCTGGATAGCAGATAATTCTTCCAGGCCCTTCTTTGAAAGAAACGTGTGATGGGAAGTATCGGTGCCCTCACAAAAGATTAGGTTCATCTTAACACGGACGGCAGTCAAAAGCTTGCTTTTCCAGGCTTCAAAGGCCTGTTTGTCCATGCGCTTGCGTTTTGAGGCACGATGTATGAAGGAATCAATATTCGCTTCAATGGAGCTTTCTAAAACACCTGGATGAGCCTGTATGCGAAACTTGCGCCCTTTGAGCCAGTAGGATCGCAGACGCTCATCTGTAATGAAACCTGGATCTGTTGTGGCCACATGGCCATGGAAATCAATAGTGGAGTCAGTACGAAAACGCTGACATGGACAGTTCATGGGCTCTGGCACTGCAGGAGCAACAAGAGCATCCACATCCACTTCCTAACAAACTTTGCCATAATTATGAAGCCATACCCCATTGGGGACGGCCCGCGAATAAGAAATTTTGACGACTTCATCATCGCCTTTAAGAGGATAGGCTTCCTTGATGTCAGGATCATGGATCAGGGTGTGTATAGAAATTTGTGGCATTAAATTTCTTCTTCAAGGTATTTTCAGCCATTGGACAGCGTTAGCATCGGTTTTCTTTCGCTGCTTTTTTTCTTGCTCGGCAGGGGCAGTACTGTCATATGACTGGAAAATGCCATGACTCTGGTGAGAGGCGTCATTTTTAGGTGACTGTCCGGAGCCAGAATCAGCTGCTGGAAAAAGTTCTGGACCGTGCAGTCCTCTGGGGGCTGATTGACTGTAAGCCAATTCTGAATTCGGCGTATTTTGCTTCTGCAGAGGGTATCCAGTAATTCGTTGCGCTCGACTGGGTCATCATCCGTTTGGACGAATCGCGCCAAGTCTCTGCGAATAGAAGCGGAATGGCCAGCTTCAGTACTGAAACTCCGAACGCCGGTGTTGGGGTTAAAAGGGTACTTTGGCTCAGTACGCAGGGGGTCGGGGAGAGGAATCCCTCTTTCCGAGATGACTCTCCAACCATTGTGGGCACGTTTCTTTTTGGGTTTCCCACTGTGTTTTCTCTGCAGGTACCGTTCCTGAGTTTTCTCGTTGGGAAAATGGACCTCAATGTTATAGCGGCGAGGAAGACCCGCGTGCAATTCGCGAATCCAAGCGTGCTCACGCACTATAGCCATACTCCGAAATTTCTGTAAAAATTCTTTGTTCCCGGCACATGTGGAAGTGCTGGGGCTAGGGATAACCTCCACAGGTATGATCACCCACTTGCTCCACCACCTGTCGGTGTTACGGAAGGCTTGAACGATAATAGGCTCCCGTCCGCTCTTGCGGGCTGTCAGGGACTTATCGAAGGTCCTGACAGTGCGTTGGAGGACAGATTCAGAACTTTGGCCAATGTAGGCTGGGAGCTCTATGTGGAAATAATCCCCTGTGTCTTCATTCACAAGGGCATATAAGACACCTCTGTAGTCGAGTGCATCGGCACCAGACGGAAGTTCTCTGCTCTTCTTGCCGTGGGGGAGAGTATTCCATACTCTCTTCCTGGTCTGCAAAATTTGCTGCACATGTTTAGAAGTAGATTTGTAGTTGTTCTTGGCAAGCGACCTATTACGGTTGACGAATTTTTGCCATTGGTTGCGTTTCCTTAGTGGAGGGTTCTGACGAAGACCCGATCCGTACTTCTCCTTAGCGCGCGCGATGGCTAGACCTTTGTCTGCTGGAGGGTTGCACTGGGAATACGCACGGTTTGAACTTCGTCGTAACCAGTTTGGTGTGACTTGTGTGCATACCGCATCCGCGTAATTTTTTCTGTCTGACTTCTGTCCGACTCTCTGACTTGAGTTGGATTGAAAACGTAAGTTGTGATTTGAACCTTTACCTTTACCTTTACCTTTACCTTTACCTTTAACTTTACCGTTGGTAGAATGGCCACTACTCGCTACTCCAGTACTCCGCCTCGGACCGGAGACCCGGTTTGGCCCGGACCGTCTACCATACCCTGTGTTGGGCACCGAGGCTCCTGTGGCGCCACAAGCAGCTGCAAAATGGGGGGGGGGTCTCCCAAGGAGTTGGTACACAACCTGCTTGTGCAGTTTTTCACCCTGGGCGGCTCAAAAATTGACGTTTTCCAAACTTGTTGTTTTTGATATTGTGATCACCTAGAATGACCATCCAAGGTATGTAGAGCATGTTTTAGGCCGTATTTACATGTTTTTCACCCTATTTGGGTATTAGGTTGTGGGGGGGGGGGGGGTCCCAAGGGATTGGTACACAACCTGCGGATGCAGATTTTCAACCTAGGCAGCTCAAAAATCGAAGTTTTCGGAACTTGTCCTTTTGATACCGTGATCACCTAAAATGACCATCCAAGCTATGTAAAGCATGTTTTAGGCCATCCCTTGTGTGTACCCATCCCTTGGGACCCCCCCCCCCCCCCCCCGGACCTATTACCCAAATAGGGTGAAAAACACGGCCTAAAACATGCTTTACATATCTTGGATGGTCATTTTAGGTGATCACAAAATTAAAAGGACAAGTTTCGAAAACTTCGATTTTTGAGCTGTCCAAGGGGAGCAACAGCATAAGCAGGTTGTGTACCAATCCCTTGGGAGACCCCCCCCCCCCCTCCGTGCGGCCGATACCCAAATAAGGTGAAAAGCATGTAAATATAACGTGCTTATGCTGTTTCTCCCCTTGGACAACTCAAAAATCAAAGTTTTCGAAACTTGGTTTTTTGATACCGTGATCACCTAAAGCGACCATCCAAGATATGTAAAGCATGTTTTAGGCCGTATTTACGTGTTTTTCACCTTATTTGGGTATTAGGTCCAGGGGGGGGGGGGGGCTCCTAATGGATTGGTACACAACCTGCTTGTGTAGTTTTTCACCCTGGGCAGCTCAAAACATCGAAGTTTTCGAAACTTGTTTTTTTTGATATTGTGATCACCTAAAATGACCACCCAAGGTATGCAAAGCATGTTTTGGGCCGTATTTATATGTTTTTTACCGTATTTGGGTATTAGGTTGTGGGGACGGGTGCACAACCTGCTCATGCGGTTTTTCACCCTAGGCAGCTCAAAATTCGAAAGTTTCGAAACTTGTCGTTTTGATAGTGTGATCACCTAGAATGACCATCCAAGCTATGTAAAGCATGTTTTAGGCCATATTTACATGTTTTTCACCTTATTTAGGTATTGGCCGCACAAGGAAGGGGGGGGGGGGGGTGGG
The DNA here is from genome assembly GCA_964036045.1 of Eutreptiella sp. 'Long Island Sound 2002'. Classification (NCBI taxonomy): domain Eukaryota; phylum Euglenozoa; class Euglenophyceae; order Eutreptiales; family Eutreptiaceae; genus Eutreptiella; species Eutreptiella sp. 'Long Island Sound 2002'. The sequence continues at coordinate 150,887,625 of OZ038379.1, forward strand.
GGAGTGTCTGCCAAGAGATTGGTACACAACCTGCTGATGCAGTTTTTCACCCTGGGCAGCTCAAAAATCGAAGTTTTCGAAACTTGTCCTTTTGAAATTGTGATCGCCTAAAATGACTCTCCAAGGTATGTAAATCACGTTTTAGGCCATATTTACATGTTTTTCACCTTATTTGCGTATTGGCCGCAGGGGGGGGGGGGGTCTCCCAAAGGATTGGTACACAACGTGCTTATGCTGTTTTTCACCTTGGACAGCTCAAAAAGCGAAGTTTTGTTTAGTTGTTTTTCGAAACTTGTTTTTTTTGATACGGTGATCACCTAAAATGACCATCCAAGCTATGTAAGGCATGTTTCAGGCCGTGTTTACATTTTTTTCACCTTATTTAGGTATTGGCCGCACGGAAGGGGGGGTGGGGGGTGTCTCCCAAGGGATTGGTACACAACCTGCTGATGTTGTTTTGTACCCTGGGCAGCTCAAAAATCGAAGTTGTCGAAACTTGTCCTTTTGATACCGTGATCACCTAAAATGACCATCCAAGCTATGTAAAGCATATTTTAGGTTGTAATTGCGTGTTTTTCAACCTATTTGGGTATTAGGTGGGGGGGGGGGGGGGGGGGGCTTGTCTCCCAAGGGATTTTGGTACACAACCCGCTCATGCTGTTTCTCCCCTTGGACAGCTCAAAAATCAAAGATTCGAAACTTGTTTTTTTGATACCATGATCACCTAAAACAACCATCCAAGGTATGTGAAGCATGTTTTATGCCGTATTTACGTGTTTTTCACCCTATTTGGGTGTTAGGTCCAAGGGGGGGGTGTCTCCCAATGGTAGGGTACACAACGTGCTTATGCAGTTTTTCACCTTGGACAGCTCAAAAATGGAAATTTTCGAAACTTGTCCTTTTGATACTGCGACACCTAAAATGACCGTCCAAGCTATGTAAAGCATGTTTTAGGCCGTATTTACATGTTTTTCACCTTATTTGGGTATTGGCCGCACAAGGAAGGGGGGGGGGGGGGGGATGGGGGGGGGGGGGGTGTTTTCCAAGGGATTGGTACACAACCTGCTCATGCTGCTTTTCACCCCGGGCAGCTCAAAAATCGAAGTTTTCGAAACTTGTCCTTTTGATATTGTGATCACCTAAAATGACCATCCAAGCTATGTAACGCATGTTTTAAGCCATATTTACTTTTCACCTTATTTGGGTATCGGCCGCACGGAGGGGGGGGGGGGGGTCTCCCAAGGGATTGGTACACAACGTGCTTATGCACGTTTTCACCTTGGACAGCTCAAAAATCAAGATTTTCGAAACTTGTTTTTTTGATACCCTGATCACCTAAAACGACCATCCAAGGTATGTAAAGCGTGTTCTAGGCTAGATGTTTTAGGCTGTATTTACGTGTTTTTCACCCTATTTGGGTATTAGGTCCGGGGGGGGGGGGGGGGGCCAATGGACAGGTACACAACCTGCTTATGTGGTTTCTCCCCTTGCACAGCTCAAAAATCAAAGTTTTCGAAACTTGTTTTTTTTTGATACCGTGATCACTTAACATGACCATCCAAGCTATGTAAAGCATGTTTTAGGCCGTATTTATGTAGTTTTTACCCTATTTCGGGTGTGTGTTGCTTATGTTAGATTCTCTGCGAGGTGGACTTGCCGAAGGCAATAGAATTTCGCAAAACATTTTTTTGATGTTGTGACCACTTACAATGATGAAATATGCTATGTAAAGCATGTTTTAGACCCTCTTTGTGTGTTTTTCACCCTATTTGGGGGGAGTGGGGCCACAAACGACCCCACCCTAACGAGACGAAGCGACGGGGGGCGGCCAGCAGCAGTCCCCACTTACGGGCGCGTCCTCCGGGGCGCCGGGTAACCTAGCCTTGGGAGGAAGGGTGCCGCGGCGGCGGCTGCACGGAAGGGCGAGTTCGGAAGGCACTTCACGAAGGCACGTCACGACTGCCACGTCCCTCTTGGCCGCCGTGGGAGCACAGGCGGGGTCCTATAGGGCAGGACACGGGCGCCTAAACTCGACTCGACCCACCTCCCCACCCCGCGACCTCTGTACATAGGCCAATGGACACTAAAAGACAAATGCCCTCTTTGTGTGTTTTTCACGCCTCTTGTCGCGAACCTGCACGTGGTGAGGCTGCCTAGCTGAGCCACAACTTTCTTGCTTTTTCCGTTGACGCACGCACGGTGGGGTGACTACAACCGGTCCTGATGCCACCCACCCCCCAACTATCTTTCAAACCTCGGGGGGTGGGGGGGGTCCAGCCGGGGGTCGGGGGGGGGGGTCCAGCCGGGGGTCTGGGGGTATTCCTGCTAGGGGTCGGGGGGGGGGGCTGGCCGGGGGCCATGGGGGCGTCCAGCCAAGGGTGAGGCGGGAGGGGGGGGGGGGGGGTTAGGGTTAGGGTTACCGAGCTGGTGGAACCAGTCTTGGTTTTATAACCCTTTTTAGTGTCTAGGGTGGACCTACCAGGTTTAGCAGCAAGCAAGCAAGCAAGCAGCAAGCAAGCAGCACACGCGAAATGGGAAAAAATCAGAACTCCGTCGTGGTGCTTCAGATTCGGCTGAAATTTTGGTGGATGATACCTATGGGTGTGAAGTACAATCACACAAAGTTTGAGCGAGAAACTCAACGGTGACAGCCGGGAACGGGATTCGCAAGTGGCGGACCTCAGTTTCAAAAACTGCAGTTTAGGGCCAAAACAGCCATTTTTGGGCCAAAAAAGCCGTGGAACACATTCAAAACGGCCAAACGAAGGGAAACGGTGGGTACACTCCACGTGCCGCTTGACTTCCCCGTGTCAACGAGCTCCTTGCGGCCCTCTAACTCCATGATATGTCCCAAAAATGCCCCAAAAAGGCCCCCAGAAGCTCCAAAGGCCGACAGCCACAAACCAAGAATAGGCCATATATTTGGTTACACGGCTCAAAATGCGATTCCGAGGGCACCTACTCCACCCGCAACCCCCCACTTTTTGTGGTTTCCACCCCTGAGAATTGCCCAAACGGACACCTAGACCCCAATGCCTAGGCCCACTAGGCTGCGGCAAGCTGCTAGCTCAAGCCCAAACACAGAAACAGGTGGGTGCCCAAATGGGTCAACAGGGTCCAGTAGGGTCCAGTAGTAACTGACTTTTCTCAAAAAATGATCATAGACCATGTACGACGCTAAAACAAATGTTTTTGGACCGTTTTGAGCTTGTGGTGGCCCATTTTGGTCCTCCGGAAATCCTAAAATGGGCTGTTTTGGGACCAAAAATGGGTCAAAAATGGGTCAAAAACGCATTTTTCCAAACCTCATCCTAGACCATTTGGGGTGCACAAACGGGTGAAATGAGCCCATTTTGAGCCCATTTTGGGGCATTTTGGCCCCTCAGAAGTCCAAAAAGCCTTGAAAGTGGGCCTCGTGGTGATGGGGTTCACTTGCAAGCTGATTTCACTTTGTCAAGAGTGAATCACTCTTGATGTCCCTCACCAGTCATAGCTGATGTTCCCTCCCCCACCAGCTCGGTCCCAATATTCAGTCTTGATTAGGGTCACCGAGTTGGTGGAACCAGTCTTGGGTTTATAACCCTTTTTGGTGTCTAGGGTGGACCTACCAAGTTTACCAGCACCAGCAAGCAGCAAACAAGCAGCATGCAAGCAAGCAGCACGCGCGAAATAGAGAAAAATGAGAACTCCGTCGTGGTGCTTCGGATTTGGTTGAAATCACCTCACAGAGGTTGTTAGATCAAAGCCACGCAAGCACATATAGGGGGAAACGCCACATACCCCCCCATTTTGGCCTTTTTGAAAACTATTTGCGTACCCAACCCCAAGGGGTTGAATTGTTAGTTTAACCCCTTGTAAAATCATTATTTTGTCCAATAAACGCATCCCCCAATGAGTTTTTGGTCCGGACCCCCCCAAAACCCCCCCCCACTTGAAACCCACTTTTTTGAGGTTTTGAGGGAGGTGGGGGGGGGGGGGGGCAAAAATGACCCCCCTTTTTTTGGGTCGAAAATCATGATTCTTTTGGTTTTTTTGATTTTGAGCCGAAAAAGTGTTTCTTGGTCCCGACTCCATGGGGTTTGTATGGGGCGGAGTGGGACGAGCGCTGATGCAGTTTATGCACTTTTCAACCATTTTTGCTATGTTGGCGGTTTTGGCAACCTCGGTGACCCCATGGCACCCACTCTGAGGGGTGTGAGTGGGGACGTTGTGACAGTATATGCCTACTAGGATACAGGAAGACGTTTTTTGCAGTCTCTAGCCTTGCTGAGAGCTGGTCACAACCCGTGCCAAAGGCGCGAAATGGCTGTTTCCACCAATAATGGCCTAGTGAATGGGTTGGTACACAACCTCCTTTTGCAGTTTTTCACCCTGGGCAGCTCAAAAATGGAAGTTTTCGAAACTTGTTTTCATTATATTGTGACCACACAACATGACGATCGACAGTATGGAAAGTATATTTTGGGCCGTATTTATGCCTTTTTCACCCTATTTGGGTGTTGGGCGCACGGGGGGAGGGGGGGGGGGTCTCCCAAGGGATTGGTACGGAACCTGATGATGCAGTTTTTTCCCTTGGACAGCTCAAAAATCGAAGTTTTGGAAACTTAGTTTTTTGATATTGTGATCACCTAAAACGACCATCCAAGGTATGTAAAGCACATTTTACGCTGTATTTATGTGTTTTTCACCCTATTTGGGTACTAGGTTGTGGGGGGGGGGGGGGGGGGGGGCTCGCAAGGGATGGGAACATAACCTGCTCATGCCGTTTTTCACCCCGGGCAGCGCAAAAATCAAAGTTTTCGAAACTTATTTTTATGATATTGTGACCACACAATATGACCATCCAAGCTATGTAAAGCATGTTTTGGGCCGTATTTATGTGTTTTTCACCCTATTTGGGTAGTAGCGGGGGGGGGGGGGGGCTACCAACGGATTGGTACACAACATGCTTATGCAGTTTTTCACCTTGGACACCTCAAAAATCCAAGTTTTCCAAACTTACTATTCTGATACCGTGATCACTTAAAATGAGCATCCAAGGTTCTCTGCGAGGTGGACTTGCCAAAGGCAGTACAATCACCTCGCGGAGGTTGTTAGATCAAAGCCAGGCAGGCGTATATAGGGGAAAACACCACATACCCCCCCCCCCCCCCATTTTGGCCTTTTTAGGGCTATTCGCGTACCCTACCCCAAGGGGGTATATTGTTAGTTTAACCCCTTCTAAAATCATTATTTTGTCCGATAAACGCATCCCCCAATGAGTTTTTGGTCCGGACCCCACCAAAACCCCCCCCACTTGAAACCGGCTTTTTTGAGGTTTTGAGGGAGGTGGGGGGGGGGGGGGGGGGTGTCAAAAAATAACCCCCCTTTTTTTCGGGTCGAAAATCATGATTCTTTTGGTTTTTTTGGATTTTGAGCCGAAAAAGTGTTTCCGGGTCCCGACTCCATGGGGTTTGTATGGGGCGGAGTGGGACGAGCGCTGATGCAGTTTATGCACTTTTCAGCCATTGTTGCTATGTTGGCGGTTTTGGCGACCTCGGTGACCCCATGGCACCCACTCTGAGAAGTGTGAGTGGGGATATTGTGATAGTATATGCCTACTAGGATACGGAAGGACGTTTTTTGCAGTCTCTAGCCATGCCGAGGGCCGGTCAATGCCGATGCCAACGACGCGAAATGGCTGCTTCCACCAATAATGGCCTAGTGGCTGGGCCGGGACACAACCTGCTCATGCAGTTTTGCATCCTGTAGAGCTCAAAAATCGAAGTTTTTGAAACCTGTTTTTTTTTTGATATTGTGACCACTGAAAATGACCATCCAAGGTATGTAAAGCATGTTTTAGGCCGTATTTACGTGTTTTTCACCCGATTTGGGTGGTAGGCTCGGGAGGGGGGGGGGGGGGGTCTCCCAAGGGATTGGTACACAACCTGGTCATGCAGCTTTTCACCCCGGGCAGCTCAAAAATCGAAGTTTTCGAAACTTGTTTTTTTGATATTGTGACCACTCAAAATGACCATCCAAGCTATGTAAAGCATGTTTTAGGCCGTATTTACGTGTTTTTCACCCGATTTGGTATTAGGTCCGGGGGGGGTGGGGGGTCTCCCAAGGGATAGGTGCACACCCTGCTTATGCATTTTTCACCTTGGGCAGCTCAAAAATCAAAGTTTTTGAAACTTGTTTTTCTGACATTGTGATCACCTAAATTGGAAATCCAAGGTAGGTAAAGCATGTTTTAGGCCGCATTTTGCTGTTTTTCACCCTATTTGGGTATTAGGTTAAGAGGGGGGGGGGGGTCCCAAGGGATTGGTACACAACCTGCTTATGCAGTTTTTCACCCTGGGCAGCTCCAAAATCGAAGTTTTCGAAACTCATTTTTCTTATGCCGTGATCACCGAAAATGACCATCCAAGGTATGTAAAGCATGTTTTAGGCCGTATTCATGTCGTTTTTTATCTATTTGGTGTGTGCATTGCTTGGAGTAGATTCTCTGCGAGGTGGACTTGCCGAAAGCAATAGAATTTTGGTGCATGATACCTATGGGTGCCACGTACAATCACACAAAGTTAGAGCGAGAAATTCAACGGTGGCGACTGGCAACGGGCTTCCCGCGTGACGCACCCAAGTTTCAAAATGTGGCGAGAAATTCAACGGTGGCGACCGGCAACGGGCTTCGCACGTGACGCACCCAAGTTTCAAAATGTGTCAACAATGACCAGAAAATGCCATTTTTGGGTAGTTACGGGTGCCTAGCATGTCCTTGTAGGGGGGAATTGGCATGGAAACCAATGTAGATGTTCAACGAACACCTTTGGTCATCGTCTAGTGGGGTTTATACCCAAGTAGTGGGCATGATGACCTCTTTTCGGGCCCATTTTCGACACATTTTAGCCCCTATAAATTCTTAACCACCCTCCAGTTATTTCCTTGCCGCCTGAACTCCGACAACCCTCGCCTAATCCCCCACCCTCGCCGTACCCGAATGTGCATGGCTTGAGTCCTGTAGCATCTGCCCGCAAAACCCCTCTTACCTGCTACCGGCCATCGTGGTGGCGGGGCCCATCGCACTCAAGCAAAGCATCAATGAATCATCACGTGCCTAATGCATATGAAACGGGATCTCGGCGAAGGGAAAGTTGATTGTAGTTTTTTTTTTCATGTGCTTTGAATGGTTGTGTATTGGTATAACTATGTTGCTCATCGTTTTGCACTTGTGGATATCACCTTGTACTAGGTATTTTTTCTTGTTTGAAGTGTAGTAGGGGGATGCACATACGATGACCTCTTTTTGGGCGCATTTTTGTCATATTTTAACCCCTACAAGTTTCCAACCACCCCGTAAAGCGTGAAACAAGGAACATGCAACACTTGACAAGCACACAACAGCCGGATAGAGACATCAATTTTTTGGTATAGGTATGTTGCAGAATGTACAATGCATTGTACATATGCATCGGATTGGATGGATGCTTTTTTGGGTTTGTTGTGGATAACAGAAAGTTGTGCTCATAACAAGAGGGAGAGGAACGGGATAGCGGTGAAGCGAAAGCCGAGCGCAGACGTCAACACGAAGCTTGGGGAGTGCATTCATTCCGGGTGGAGTACGGGGTTAGGTTGCTCGTTTGAAGGTTAGGATAAATGTGGTTGCCCAACAACCAATTCACACAACGTATGCCGTAAGCTAAGGGCGACGTGAAACGTTCCACTCAAGATGCACGAAAGGAATGGGTCGACCTTCCATCCTTTTGCTGCAGCACCAACATTTTATAATGATATGGCGAAATGGCACAAAGCAAAATTCAAAAATACGGTCAAAAAAAGAACCGGCCACGCAGGACCTTGCTCAAATGCGGTGAAATGGACAGGCACATTGAAAGTAATTGATGGGATTGCGATGAAGCAAAGACCGAATACCTAAACATTCACATTTAGGACGTTGGATGGAGGATGGACCTCTAGTTGCTCGGATTAGGGCGAATTTTTTCGGTGACATGGTCGTCTTCACAAGGCATGGCATTACCAGTGTCCCAAGATCGCAGAGAGATACTAAAGCGAGGCCAAATTGGAAGGCGGTGCTTTTTAGATGCGTCAAAAGCATAAATACCACAATGCTAGAGGTAGATTGTGGAGTTGTCCCAGTGCAAGGAGACGAAGATGCTAGGGCGAGGATGACAACATCAGCTTGGTAAGCTTGGAACTTCCCAACTGTGGTCACACTCTTGACAAGTGGATGCTCTTGGAATAACAGTGAATGTAAACGGTTTTGCTCATGGTAGTTTGCCAAGATAACGACAGATTGTGGCTTCCAACCTCTCAACATGCCCTCGGACAAAAGGTTTGCAACAGCTTTTGTCTCAGTAAAATTATAGGGTGAGGTTTCTACGCGAGGATAAAATTGCTGTCGCACAAATTCATGATACTCGGATTGAGGATTTGGCACGTAATCAAACGTGTCAATGACCAGCACCATTTGTCGGTTGGGAAGTAAAAAAGAGGAGTCATCATGAGGAGAGTCATTTCTATGACCGACCATGAGCCCAGAAAAAAGATCATTGGTCATCCGTGCAAAGGAATTATTCATACGATGTTGTTCCACGATTGGGACAACCGGAACAAAAGCATCACGACAAAGATCCAAAATGGTTTTTGAAGCATACTGCCGCCAATGAATTGCATCCGCAATGGGCAAATACTTATTGATTGCAGTAAATGCATCCAATTGTTTGCCATCCCCCAGAAAGGTGATGGCTCGTCCTCGGGTGAAACATGCAACACCCATGGCAACGTTGCAACGGCTACTCTCTTCCACAATGACGTGGTCAAAGTGAAGGGGTAAAGCGGGATGTAAAGCCAAAGACGCGGTGTAAAGACGAATTGAGCATTTTTCAAAACAGCTTGAAGATTCGATGTGGTAGTTGTAGCTGTCCGGTGTGCGCACAACTCGGGGTCTACGTTGCCTAAGTATCGTTGTGTCTCGGAATAGAGCCGCGTAACTGTAGGGACTTGAGAATTTGCCACCTTACACCATTCTTGGCACAATTTATCAACAGGTGCATTGGATGGTGAAAGAACTAAGACATGTCGGTTGTGAAGGAAATGCAACAGCAAAAGCGCAAGAATGCAAGTAGATTTTCCGCTTCCAGCCGGTCCATCAATTGCTCAAATTTGTGCCGAGGATGTTGCTTCCAAAGCAATGCGTTGGGATGGCTCTAATGAAAAGTGCTCGGTTATAGAAGAGAGTGTACAATGATCTGAAGCATTTATGGCAACGTTGTTGCTTCGTCCATGCAAAAGGTTGAAAGCATCATGGGCACGTGGTTGGAGTAATGCATCATTCTTAGGCGGCCCTATACGCACGTAGCAAAATTGCCACAGTTCCCAAATGGGTACCACCCCAAAACGGGGGCTGAAAAACCACTTTGAAAAATTGCACAATTGTGCTTTGCAGAGAACACCCCCAAAAACGTGTGAATTGTCCAAAATGACTGTGTGTAGGGGGTACAACATGTGCCAGTCAAAAGTCATGTATCCCCTTCAAATTTGGGCACTGCAGTGTCCATCCAAAGAAAAATCCAATTCTTCCAAATCATCCGCTGCTGCATTTCAAACCATGCCGTAAAATGCAACCTAAAAAATGAAGCAAGGAGGACGACAGGCAAACACATGCAAAAGTCTGGTTTGCTTTTTGTCTGCTGACCCACTCACTGTAATTGTATGCGAAGCGTCAAGAATGATGCACCACCAGTGGTGCCGACCAACAACGGAGGCGCCGCCAGTGCAGGCAATCCAATAATAAATGACAACAACAATGCCTACAAAAGAAATGGCCTAGCAGGGGTAAAAAAAGGGCGAGTCACTGAGTTTGGGCACTACGGCGCCCGAAATTACCAAAACATGAAAAAGGGCACCAGTCTCACACCTGCATAGAACAGGACGCGCGACGGTGTGCAAATCGAGGCGAAAAAACTACTGACATGGTCACAGGCAGTGCCAACCGCACAACGCAGTCTACTTCTTCTTTGGTGGAGCCTTCTTACCCTTGGCCTGACCTACTTTGGCGTGAAACATATTGAGGGGGGTACTGTCCTTGGCCTTTCTGGCTGGCCTTTTGGGGGGATCATCAACCTCATCCCCACTGTCGTCAGAGGACGGCTTCTTCTTGCTTGGGGTGCTCCTCTTCTTGCTGTCACCACCGACCAGCACGATCTCGTCATCCTCCTCTTCCTCCACATCGTCCCCCCCCTCCTCATCTTCCCCCTCCCCAGGCCGCTGCACCACAACTGGCATACTGTCCCTAATCCTTGGTATCCAAGCGTCCCAGTTAACCAAGTAGACACAGTCCATCTCCTGCACATACGCCGCTAGCTGTTCACAGAATTCATTAAACAAACCCTCGCGCCCAGTGAAGCAAGCTGCCAGACAGGGGGACTCAGGAAGGCAGGACACGAGCTGTGCTGGCAATACAGCCGATGCTGTCAAAAGCAGGAGCCAGACTTCATCCTCGGACTGTCTGTCGCGTCGGGGAACAATACCAAGCACACGCAGGAGCCAACCAGCCGCTGCCAGACAAATGGTGCTGCCGTATGCACCCTGATCGCAAATGAAAATATTCGGGACCTTCACCCTAAACTTGTCAGGGACACAGAAGCAAATAGTCCTCTCCTCGAACCGATAGGTCGGGTGACCGACTGCCTAATCAAAAAAAGAGGTCATAATATACTGCCAGCCTCCACACTCCTCAGAGTCGCGCAATTGATTAACCAGGAACTTAACATCGGCCGCCCTTCCACCAATAGCCACAGGTACCAACTTCGCAGCAACCTTCAGCACCAGGGCATGGATATCGTCCATTTGTTCCTTCGTACACTCAATGAAGACCTGTTGCCAAAAGCACATTTCATTACAGATGGGCACTGCAGTGCCTAAAGTGACCAGCAATGCGAAATCGATCCGTTTCTTATGCCTAATGGTTGCATACCGCTTTGTACTCCCTCAATGCAATCGTATACGGGATGGCCTTGCCAGGAACCAACGCAATTGCCTCTGCCCGAGCTCCGGTTGCTTCAGTCCCGTCTTGCGGCTTGTTGAGCCAGATAGTTGTTGATTTGTCCCCATCAGTCGTTGTCACTGCAGTTTCCTTGACAGGCCTCGCCGGCGCAATCCTCAGGTCAGCCCATTCCTCATCCTGCCACAGCGGTGCTTTCTGGATAGTGTCCCAGCTTGGTAAGGGATTTTCGGCACTCCAGGTCCATTTCCCCAGTGACAATTTGGCGGCCCTCGGCGACTTTGCAAGCAGTTTGCGGACTCTTTGCATTTCATGCACGTTCACTGTTAGAACAGGAGACCACTGGTACCACTGGGATCGAAACAGCCTTACGTCGTGGGTTCGGGGGGGGGGGGGGGGGTTCAACAGCGACCGCGCCAGACCCAGCCGCCCCATAAACATACGTCGAGAAGGATGGATGAGCGTGTTGTCCGGGTGAAGGTACAGCATCTACCACGGGCGGTCCCGCTTCAACAGTCTGGCCTTGGCATGTAGTCCTGCGATCTTGGCCCCATCTCCAGCCATGTACAGCAGTATTTCATCCATCTGGTCGCCATGCCGTCCCGTCAACGGCCGCAGAGTGTATGGGTTGAGCACTGCAGTGCAAAAATTAGGGTCGCATCGAATTTGGGCACTGCAGTTCCCAAGAACACCAAAAGACGACGAAAACAGGTGCTCAGAGGACATAATACCTTCACCGGCAGTCTTCTCAAAGGTGTCAATAAACTCAGCCACGCGGCCACCAGATATCTGCAGTAATGAGACCAGCGGTCTCCAATTTTTCCAGATTGAGTCCTGGCAGGGATACAGTGTTGGACAGGCCACAGGTACGCAAAGGACTGACAACGGTGGTCTCATCGTGCATCTCTCATACCACACATGTTTTCTCGCCCAGCCGGCCACACTTCCGCAGAGCCACCAGCAGCATCTCTTTCGCTTTGCCCTTCTGCACTTCAGTCCAAATTCGAGCGGCCACTTGTCCCATACTCAGCTTGCTCACTGAGTGTCGTACCGCATTGTGATCGCCTCCAATAATCTCTCTGATGTCAACAGGACAGTCGTGTCTCATCTCCTCGCAGTAGACGTGTTGTAACCAGTCCGGCAGTGCCCGTGACTTCTCACAGTATTCTCGGTGAACTCTTTGGAGTGCCATCAGGATATGAGCCCCGCCCAAGCAATAGGGAATTTCAGCTGATAGAAAAATGCACCACATGGAGATGGTAGATGGGGGATATCAGCGAGATGGGCACTGCAGTGCCCAAACGACCAGACTAAATGAAAATTACGACGCGTGTGTGACAGGATGGTAGTGTACCTTCGTTTCGCCATATGAGAATGTTTGAGATAGGCCGGCAGGGTGGATTTGTCCTCAGGCTTGCGATCCGCGATATTACTGAGTCCTCGTCCCTCTCTCTGGTCTCCCCACGCGTGAGGTCGGTGTCAAACTTTATCTTGGCCAGCTGTATCTTGACCAGCTCCTTTTTGATCCAAGTTGTCCGGAATGTTTCCGTTGCCCGGTCTTTCCCCGTCCGCTTCACTGGAGCCTGCCCCGACTGCGCCCGTGTCTTCTCTGCTGTGTGAACGGCTTGCGATGCGGTCTGCTGCTCATCCCCTTCCGGCAGTTCGGTATCCGAAGGCATAGCTTAGCAAAGGGGCTAACAAAGGGTCACACGACACACTACAAAAGGCCACAGGGCTGCAAATTGTTGATTTACAGGCTTCTAATGTTGATGACTACTGGCACCGCTCGACGATTGAACACAGATGGCAGAAATAGCATCACAGTCGGATGCACCTAGTAAAAATCGAGGGTCCAACTCATTCAGCTCCGAAAGGACAGCCACGGGGGCGTCGGAATCATCACTGTGAACAGACACTGCTTCTGGAGGGGGGGGGGTCCGGGTCCCATCCATCATCACCCACAAAATCAGCAGCCCTCGGGTCTGGATCTCCGGCTGCCCCACCAGCAGGGGGGGGGGTCCTCATCACTGACACTGTCGCCATCAGCATTGGGGGGGGGGTGCGGGTATCCGGGCGGGGTCCCTTTGCGCAAAAGCGCGTGCTGGCCGGCGTCGCTTGTACCGGTCCGGTGTATTACATGCGCGTAACATGTCCTGTGCCTGTGCTACGGTTGTGTCCATATCACCTGGAGGACGCTGTGGCACGTGTCTACCCAGCTCTGTCATCACATCAGCATCAACTTTAACAGGTTTAACAAGTGTTTGCAATGTTTTGGCACATAGATCTCGGTAATGCTCTGCAGTGAGCACCGTATCTCTTGCGCAAGGAAAATCCATCTTGGCAGGATCCCATCTGTCTTGCACGATACTGGACTTCTGACCGGACCAGACCAGGGGGGGTATAACACCAACATCGAATCGCGCCATCAATCTGGTGAAACGACGATCAACCAGTTGTGGCAGTCCCTTGGGAACATTAACGTACTGCAGGTCCTTTGGGGTCTGGTCTGCAACGGGAGTGAGTATAAACAGGTCATGCACCTGTTGCAACGTACAGGTCCCAGGGTGTTGTGCCATTAAGTGCACAACACGGCTTAACAGGGCCTCACACGGTTCCTCACTGTGTGCCACCCCAGGTAAGCGGGCAAACCACTGGGACCACAACAGCCTAGCAACAACAATGGTGCGCACATATTCAACCTTGTCCTCATAACCTAGGGTGAGCCTCAGAAGGACGTGTAGACAACGGCTCAACAATGGCCCTGCAGCGTGCTGCTCTCCCTGTGCAGACCAATGACAATCCCTCACTTGCGACCCAATAATAAACAAGGTAATGTAACCATACAGCAGGGTTACCAACCCTTGCACCTGTGTAAGAAGTGTGCTGTGATTAGCGTTACCCGGTCGGTGCAAACCCCTTAGAGTCTGGAACTTCTGTTCCAAAGGTTGGCGCCACTTATGGGCCAAGTGCAAGAGCACCAGAATCATACGCTCCATATAGATGAGTTTCGGAAAGTTGGGCACTGCAGTGCCCAAATTGAGTGAACCACAGGAAAAATGGGTAAATAAAGGGAAGAATCTTGTGTAGCACAGAGTTAGACAATATTTATATGGGTGCCATGTGCCGTACACTACCGGGGTACGTGTAATGAACAGGGGCACGTTGTACCGAGCATAGCTGATGCTGTAAACGAGCTTAAGGACACGGTAGTGAATATTTTCGTCGACCAACAATGGAAAACGGTGCTGTGTGTGCTGCTGCACCTCCTGGAGCCCGTGAATAATAGAGACAAGGTCGGGGGTAGCGGACACAGTTAGGTTTGTGAGAAAAAAGGGGGTCCAAGCTGGGCTGGTAACATTATCCCGTCGTATGTCCAAGGGACAACGAACATGTTGAAGGCGGATGGGGTCCTCCATCAACGCTTGCAAGCCATCAATGAAGTTTTTATGGCTCTGCACCAACAAGTCTGCAGTGTACCCAATCCTCTGCCGCAAGACCGAGAGGCTAGGAAAAGACGGCATAATGTCGACAGGTCGTTTCAAGAGTATGATAGCACCAGCTGTACAATTAAGGGACCGGTTCTCATTACCAGGCACAGGCCGGAAGGTACGTCTATAAAAATTATCAAACCATAGAACAGCGGGTTTACCTTCCAAGGTCTGCCAAAGACTGGTGCACGCAGTTGCTCCTTGAACTGCAAAGGAGGGTACATGGTAAGAACATTGACCCATGTGAGCCAAACACCTACGTTGCACACGACTCTTGGGTTGAACACCTACAGCCCTCTTGGCACGTGGACGACACCTCTTGTGTAGAACAGACCATATATTAAAAATCTCCTGCTCAGCAACACGGAACCATTGGTCGAGCAGACAATTAACGGTCCGCTCTCCCTTTGTTGGATGTATTCACCAACAGACCGCCTACTTCTCCACTCCAACCGGAGATCTAACACCCACGTACAAAACGCATCGGCACCCTTATCCACACCCACAGCCTCAGATAGATCCTCCTTTGAAGCATATACCTTCGAACTAAGGAACTGCCGGAAGGGAGCCGCATCCATGGACAAAAGTCCTGTTCGCAGGCAGCAAAGGTAAGGAGACAAAGAAAACAGAGACACTATCACAAAACAAACCTGATGCGGCATAGACCAAAAGCAGCTAGCGAAGATCAAAACAATGTATCTCCCAATGGACGTGGAACGTTCCAAAGCCTGGGTACACTCCAAGGTGGCAGTCAGACAACCGGCAATATATTTCCAATGAGCAGAGGATGAGTACCAGCGTCCGATGATTCATACGTCCTTTGTCAGGTGTTACGCAATGGGAACCAATAGGAGTGAAATACGGTGTTTTAAATTTTTTGGACACTGCAGTGCCCAAAAGTAGTGGAAGTCCATTTTCAAGTGCACATTTGGACAGGAATGGAAGTGATTGGGCAAGGTACATTGTACGTGGCCTTCCGAGTATAACACCGCGGTGCGATCACCCATGGATAACGGGTATGCCAAGTTTTGATGCATGCTGTTGCAGTATGACATCAGCTGTGGAGATGACTACAGAGGTGTACTGGAGAACCCACTGAAAAAAGCCATTTCAAAATTTTGGGCACTGCAGTGCCCAAAAATTTTAAATGATACAATTTTCAGCCCGGAATAGGGGGTGTATACGTACACCTCTAGAAGCAACAAAAGGCAAAGTTGTTGTATCCCACGATGAAAATCCACGTGGGGTTGGCCGAAAAAATGATATGCTTTTTTTAGGTGCAAAAAACGGATGTTGAAATCGCCATGAATCGTGCCTTTTAGCAACGAAGTCTACGTGCGTAAAGGGCCGCCTAAGTCATTGAGCCATTCATATTGCTTAAATTCCGGTTTTATTTCCAAATCGTAGTAACCATCGGCAAATGTGTCTTGCATTGCAATTTCAACAACATCGTCTTCACTTTCTATGATTGAACGTTTCCATTCACGTACACCATCGCGAACCAAAATTGTGCCACCAGGTACAAATTCAGAGCGGCCCCAAGTTGCAGTAACACATCTCGATGCAGCAGATCCATTTGCGATGACAATGTGTTCGAAATGCATGAAAGCACTGTGGCGCTTGACTTGGCTTGCAATGATATGGCTTCGCGCTCAATGTTAAGCGACTGCCTTAGGGCAAGGATTAGGTAAACGGGTGTCACGGACCCCAACGACACCCGGACACCCTGAACGGTGTTTTTTTTTAAAATACCGTTTTTTTGTGTTGCTTTTTTTTGTTTTTTTCGCCCAAAATGGTGTTTTTCTACATCCTTGTGACCTCAAATGTATTTCCCAGGGCAATTAACATGTTTTTTAAGGGTTCATGGCATGGTGTCACTCAACAGCTCAACCAATTATCCCATATATGTGTGTTCCCCAATGTAGAACTACTTGGCACGTCATGCATGAGGGAAAAAAACCAAAAAATTCTCGGGCAGAAGACGTTGCAGAAACAAAGAATGACAAAAATATTCAAAAAACAATGCTTCCTTGGTACCACAAGATGCTTTTGTACCTAATACCACCATGAAAAACAAAAAAACACCAAAAAACATGAAAAACCACCAACCCGCGGCCAAAAATGGCAAAAAACGGCAAAAAAAGCAAAAATAAACAAATAACGCGTTTCTTACTGTAAAACACCCGACTCCGTACCCTTTTAGCTATTGCTTGCCTGAGGGTTCGAACATTGTAGTCCATGAGTTCAAATAACGCAAGAAGACTACATAAGCAAGGGAGTGTAGTATGTCACAAGTATATTGTGAGAGTGGTGGGAACATAACACAAACATCAACATGCATGTTACACATGAAATTTCATGGGATCGCGGAGAGGCGAAAGCCAAGAATGAATGTGTGAGGATTGTTTTACAGCGCTTTGTAAATGCAGTATGTCACAAGTATACTGTGAGAGTGGTGGGAACATAACACAAACATCATCATGCATGTTACACGTGAAATTTCATGGGATCGCGATGAAGCGAAAGCCAAGAATTAATGTGTGAGGATTGTTTTACAGCGCTTTGCCAATGCAGTGAGGTGGTTTATTGATGAAGAATTGTGAAGCCACGGGATTTGTATTTTTGGACACGGGAGTAAATGGGAACTAATCAAGGTGTAAGCTGAATTCGGCGGAACATAATTGATTGCGGAGTAGTAATTCTTGGATAGTCCCCAGCGTACCAATTCGTGACAACGTCAAAATCAAGAAAAGCAAATGACGCTCTGTGGAGTTGGAGGCCGTGAACGAACAGCGATAATTTGAACAGCACACTTACGGCACTCACTCTTCCTTTTGTATGAATCGATGGAGTGCAAATGGTGGATGTTCCGGTATTCTTTGATTTGACGGCGAGAAACAGAATGGGGACCATGCAATCGTTGGAATTCGGAAAGATGTTTTTGTAGTATGGGGTGAGCATCACGCGTGCCATATATGTCTAAGTCAGTGGTTGAAAATTTCTCATGCAACAACGCTTGCAACACGATAGACCGAGAAAGAATAGCGACCACTTTTCGGCTTTGTTGATTGATGGTGTGAATCTTGTCAAGGAGAACAGCAGGAAAAGGTACCAATGGAGCAAGACAATGGCGTAGAGCACGTTTAAATTGTTGACGAATTGCTTGTGTGAGACGTTGCACATGGAAAAGTTGATGGCTCGTGCTCAAAACTATGGCCTCAATTGGCCGTAGGAATTCGCAACACTCGCGGTGAAGCGAAAGCCATTTGCACATACATAAAGGGGGAGGGGAATACAAAACAGACAGTGACATTCGTGCTATAATGGGATCACGGTGAAGCGAAAGCCATTTGCAAACTCAAAAGGAGGGAGGGGAAGACAAAAAATACAGTGACATTCATGCAATAATGGGATCGCAGTGAAGCGAAAGACACTTGCCAATGCAAAAAAAAGGAGGGGAATACAGAACACACAACCACATGCATGCAACCCTCTATCGCCATTCCCCAACCCCCAATTGCAACCCCCAATTGACTTTCCTCCACCCTAGTACATACAAAAGCATATGCACTACCCCACCAGCTCGGTCCCAATATTCAGCCTTGATTAGCCCTAGGGTTAGGGTTAGCCCTAGGGTCACGGAGCTGGTGGAACCAGTCTTGGTTTTATAACCCTTTTTAGTGTCTAGGGTGGACCTACCAAGTTTAGCATGAGCAAGCAAGCAGCAAGCAGCACGCGCGAAATGGGGGAAAATCAGACTTCCGTCGTGGTGCTTCAGATTCGGGTGAAATTTTGCTGGATGATACCTATGGGTGTGAAGTACAATCGCACAAAGTTTGAGCAAGAAACTCAACGGTGGCGGCGGGAACGGGATTCGCAAGTGGGCCCAAAACCAGCCATTTTCTGGGCCAAAAAAGCCCTGGAACACATTCAAAACGGCCAAACGCAGGGAAATGCCGGGTACACTCCACTTGCGGCTTGACTTCCCCGTGTCAACAAGCTCTTTACGGCCCTCTAACTCCATGATATGTCGCGGAAACGGCCCAAAAAGGCCCCCAGAAGCTCAAAATGTCGACAGCCACAAACCAAGAACAGGCCATATCTTTGGCTACATGGCTCAAAATGCGATTCCGTGGGCACCTACTCCACCCGCAATCCCCCGCTTTTTGTGGTTTCCATCCCTTAGAATTGCCCAAACGGACGCCTAGACCCCAATACCTAGGCCCACTAGGCTGCGGCAAGCTGCAAGCTCAAGCCGAAACAGGTGGGTGCCCTAATGGGTCAACAGGGTCCAGTAGGGGCAAAATGATGACCTTTCTCAAAAATGATCCTACACCATGTGCAATGCTAAAACAAGTGTTTTTGAGCTGTTTTGAGCTTGTGGTGGCCCATTTTGGTGGTCCGAAAATCCCAAAATGCCTTGAAAATGGGCTGTGTTGGAACCAAAAATGGGTCAAAAATGGGTCAAAAACGCATTTTTCCAAACCTCATCCTAGACCATTTGCGGTGCACAAGCGGGTGAAATGAGCCCATTTTGAGCCCATTTTGGGGCAGTTTGGCCCCTCAGAAGTCCAAAAGGCCTTGAAAGTGGGCCTCGTGGTGATGGGGTTCAATTACAAGCTGATTTCACGTTGTCAAGAGCCATCAACGTGTGAATCATTCTTGATGTCCTTAACCAGTTATAGACGATGTCCCCCGGGGGTGGCCACCCAGCTGGCTGCCCTCCTACAGCACCCCGCGGCCCTTACGGCCATAGGCGCGGCGCTGGCTCCTTCTCTCGCGGGTGCACCGCCCCCGACCGTCGACGAGGGAGCGGCGCACAGCCGCTCCCGTTCCAAGGGGCGTAAGGGGGGCGGTGGATCCGCCCACCCGCCCCCCCCCCATCGCGGGCCAAGCGATGATTTCCTCGCTCCAGCGCCAGATTGTGTCCCTCGAGGGCGTGATCAACACCCTCCGCTGCGGGCTCATGGAGTCGCGGGGCGAGCCAGCCCCGCCGCGGCCCAAGACGGCCATATCGACGACAAAGGCCAAGGCCGCGAAGACTACGACGACCACTGCAGCCAACAAGACGTATGCGTCCACATCCAGGGCGGACACCACCTGGCAGCTGGCGGGGCAAAACCACAGCCGGCGTTCCAAGAACACCCAGGCAAAGCAATCGGCGGCGGCGCCCTGGGGTTCCCCACACGCACCCCACTCGCCGTGCGTGTGGACTGGCACTGGCTCGGGTCAGCGACATTATTGGTCCCAAAACGGCCCATTTTGAAAGCATTTTGGGATTTTCGGAGGAACAAAATGGGCCAGCACAAGCTCAAAACAGTCCAAAAACACTTGTTTTAGCATCACACATGGTCTAGGATCATTTTTGAGAGCGGTCGTTTTTTTTGCCTCTATTGGACCTTGATGACCCATTTGGGCACCCACCTATTTCGGCGCCCGGCCAGGACCCCCGCATAGCGGATCGTGTCGCTAAGGCGTAGGTCATTGGACCGGGGCCGGCCTGCTGGGGGGGGGGGGGGGGGACCCCTCGCCGACGCCTCCCACTGCGTACAAGTTGATGTTGCCCGTGGCCACTTTAATGTGCTCCCGAGCGCAGTAAGGCTGCGAGGAGGCGAAGGGGGATGCCCCGATCGGCACAAGCACCGGTCGCGGTCCTCCAGGCTCGGGTCAAAAATGGGTCCAAAACGCATTTTTCCAACCTCGTCCTAGACCATTTGGGGTGCACAAGCGGGTGAAATGAGCCCATTTTGAGCCCATGTTGAGGGTATTTTGGCCCCGCAC
The DNA here is from genome assembly GCA_964036045.1 of Eutreptiella sp. 'Long Island Sound 2002'. Taxonomy (NCBI): domain Eukaryota; phylum Euglenozoa; class Euglenophyceae; order Eutreptiales; family Eutreptiaceae; genus Eutreptiella; species Eutreptiella sp. 'Long Island Sound 2002'. The sequence goes on from OZ038379.1 coordinate 150,907,896, forward strand.
AAGTCCAAAAAAGCCTTGAAAGTGGGCCTGGTGGTGAAGGGGATGAATGGCAAGCTGATTCCACTCCGTCAACGTCCTTGAGTGTGTGACTCATCGGTGTCCCTCACCATTCATAGCTCATGTTCCCTCCCCCACCAGCTCGGTCCCAATATTCAGTCTTGATTAGCCCTACGGTTAGTGTTAGGGTCACCGAGCTGGTGGAACCAGTCTTGGTTTTATAACCCTTTTTGGTGTCTAGGGTGGACCTACCGGGTTCAGCAACAGCAAGCAAGCAAGCAAGCAAGCAAGCAAGCAAGCAAGCAAGCACGCAAGCAAGCAAGCAAGCAGCAAGCAACACGCGCGAAATGGGCAAACATCAGAACTCCGTCGTGGTGCTTTGGATTTGGTTGAAATCACCTCAGAGAGGTTGTTAGATCAAAGCGTGGCAGGCGGGCGTATATAGCTTAGGCGTCACAAGTTGCCCGTCCCCCACCTGGCGCTATGGCCCACGGAAGTCCATGTTGTAGTGAGGGGAAAAGTATGTGAAAAGGGTTGTTATTTTTTGGGTATCCAAACCCCCCTGGTGGCAACATGCAAAAACAAGGTGTGTATTTCAAATATTCCTTTGGCTACCATCTGTACGTTTCTGTCCGGAGGCGCGCTTTTGTGGCCCATGGTGTTGCACGTAAGGTTTTGAAAACGCGTAGAGCGCGCACAACGCGTACAACACGTACAGACCAAGTAACACGCACAGAACGCGTAGCACGCCAAACACGTGCCTTTAGAGGCACGTGCAGAATTGGAGGACCGCGCAGAACGCGCAAAAACGCGCAGCACGTCGCTTTGCACACGGGCGCACATCGAGGAGGGGCCGCGTCCTCACAGTTGGGTATCCAGCCTACGCGGTTGTCCCCCAGGGTTCGCACTGGTCCCATGGGTAGGGATAGCAGAGGCTCCGCATCCGTGATCGTCTCGTTCAAGCCCCCCATTCCACCACACTACTCCTCATCCTCCCCGTCCTCCTCATCCTCCTCGTCCTCCTCATCCTCCTCGTCCTCCTCGCCTTCCTCCTCCTCCTCGCCTTCCTCGTCCTCCTCGCCTTCCTCGTCCTCCTCGCCTTCCTCGTCCTCCTCGTCCTCCTCGTCCTCCTCGTCCTCCTCATGGTCCTCCTCCCACACCTCCTCGTCCTCCTCGTCTACCTCCATGTCCCGTGCGCCTTGCACACCTCCATAGCCATGTCCCGGTGCAAAGCACAACACGTGGAACGCCTTTCCACAACCGGTACATCCATAGCCGGTTCTTTCCCTCTTGCAAAAGTGGCACACACGCCACCGTTGTGTCGCCAGCGGCACGTGTACCTCTTGTCGTAGGGGGTGGGCAAAGTACCGCCGCCGCAACACTTGCCATTGCCATTCCCACATATTAGTGGTCGCCTTGCAAAGTCCCAATTGCCGGCAAGTTGCGAACACATTCACAACCGCGTACCGGAGCACGAACGCACGCACCGCGTGGGCCCATGTCATCTGGCGGCCAACTTGCCTCATCTGCAGGGCCATCTGGTTCACACCATTGACACCGCGCGACAGTGTGCGGTACGCCGCCACCACGGGGTGCACTTCCCGCCCGCTTCGCCGGTGACGTGGTCCCTTTCGGGCAAACCATGCACCCATTCGTCAACATCGGCACAACGCGGGGGGATTTGTGCCCGACCTTCGGATTCTTGTACGTGCACAGATTGTACTTGAAATCCGCAACAGTGCACACCGCCGTCTGCCCCTCCTGCAGCCGCCACCATTCATCCGAACGTCGAAAAAGTATTCACAACGCAATAAATACCGGCGTCGGTGCCCCAATGGAAGCGCCGCCTACCGATGCCACCACTGTGGGGTTGGCTGTGAATGTGCTTGCTAAGCCAACGGCACTGGCCTTGGAAAAAAGAGGGGTTGTGAGGTTTGTCTACCGCGGACCTCATCGGGGTCGGGCCACTCATCCCCCTCCTGTGTGTTTGAAAAAATGCTGCCTGGGCTGCTCCAACTTAGGTCGGCCCGATTTACTAAATCTGCACTATCTCGTCCTTCTCCTCCATCTCCTCTCCTGCCGCTGCGGCTTCCTCCGGCGGCTCCTCTCCCATTTCCGCATCGCTCTCCGGCGCCCCAGTGCTCTCTTCCTTGGCTGCCTCCGGCTCCTGCAGTGGATCCATTGGCGCGGTTGACTCCTCCTCCGGCTCCGTTTTGATTGGGTGCTGCAGAACACGGAACAGGCGTGAAACATGCAACCCACCTCCAAAGGCAATCCGAGAGGCACCAAAACGAAAACGTGTGGAACGCGTAGAACGCGGAGAACACGGGGCTCGCATCCAAAGGCACACCCGGAGGCTACGCGCAAATCCCCTAGAACGCATAGTACTAATGTGCAACGCGCACCTGTGCACCTTCCGTGTGCGGGGGTCCCGTCTCCGTGTGCGGGGGTCCCGTCTCCGGCCCCATCTGCGGCGTGCCTTGCTGCTCCCCGGACGGTGGCGGTGGTGGCGGAGGCCCTTGCGGCAGTGGCTGGGGTGGTGGGAGTAGTGGCGCTGGTGGGATCCCCGGCGGTGGCGGTGGCTGCAGCATTCCTTGCGGTGAGGCTATGTGGGTGGCGGCGGATAATCCTGGGGCCGGTACCCGTACGGGTCGGACCCATACGGGAGGCTCCCGGAGCTCGAAGGCATTTCGGATCCGTCTTCATCGGCTGGTACTCGTACCGCGGCTCATACTCGTATCGCGGCTCATACGGATACCCATGCTGCTGCGGATACCCATACTCCTCCCGTGTTGTCTGCAGAACATGCAGAGCGCGCAAAACAGGTAAGACATGGGAAGGCAAATCCGGAGGCAGTCACAGAATCGAACGTGCAGACCGCGTAGAACGCGTAGGACGCCCAAAGCAGACAGGAGGCAACTCCAGAGGCAAGTGAAAAGACCCGTGCCACGACGCCCAGCGCAGGAATGCACACCCGCTGCCTCTTTGCATCCTTTGTTCTCACGAGTGTCCATGCCCCTGTGTCGGGCAGGTCGACACCTCTGTCCTCCGTTAACATGTAGGCCATGAGGCCAGCCATGCGGACCGTGCGCGACACCTTCTCCTGTACAGACCACGCAAAGCGCGTGCAACACCGGAAGGCACCCCCACAGGCAACGAAGAGGCGCAACGTCGGGAACACGTAGCACGCGCAGAACGCCGAAAACGCGCTACACGCTGCACTGGAGGCGTTACAGAGGGAACACGCAACACATGCAGTACACCTGCAAAGCGTCAGTGGGCATGTCGACAATGTCCTCCGCACCAAACGCACTCAGCTGGTCCATGCTGCGCCGTGGTCGGTATCCACACGACAAGGGCTCGCCCTTCAATTTCGCCAACGGCAAGCCTGCAGCTGCGGGGTCACCAAATTCCGTAGGCCAGTCCGGGGCTGCGACACAGTTCGTGCACACCGACACCCCCTTGATCAACCCGGTTGCGACTTGACGGGGTGAGCTGCTGGGGTATCGCTCCTCAAACAGTTCTTTGGCAGCGGCTGTGCTTTGTGCATTCTTCGTGCCACAGCGGAGGACCATCTGCACACTGTACGCCCGCACGTCAGGATTGTGTATAAAGTCTGATGTCTGATGTCTGATAAGGGATGTTGTGTGTGCGGTCTGTCCAAGAAGATGTCTAATATTCTTATCTACTGGAGGTGGGTCTAGGGGTCTAGTGCCCAGAGGAAATTGGGAGAAACTATGCCTAAATCTAAATCAACCCCCCCCCCCCAATGAAAAAAAAAAAAAGAGAGGACACAATTGAAAGATAATTGGGGAACCACCTTGGACAATCAGAAACATGGCAATACAAAAGTAAAAAGGACTTTGAACACCAAAATGGGAAAATGGGGAAAATGTGTGAGCAAGGAAAGTGGCAAACAAAAAGGTGCCCATAGGCCCCCATGGGCCCCCAAAGGTGCCCATAGGTCCCCAAAGGTGCCAATAGGTCCCCATAGTCCCCCATAGGCCCCCAAAGGTGCCCATGGGTCCCCAGAGGTGCCCATAGGTCCCCAAAGGTCCCCCTAGATGCCGATGAGTCCCCATCGGCCCCCATAGGTCCCCGTAAGTCCCCAAAGGTGCCCATAGCTCCCCAAAGGTCCCCACACGCCCCCATAGGCCTCCACAAGCCCCCATAGGTCCCCATAGGCCCCAATAGGCCCCCATAGACCCCCAAAAATGCCCATAGGCCCCCATAGGCCCCAATAGGTCCCCATAGACCCCCAAAGGTCCCCACAAGCCCCCATAGCCCCCCATAGGTCCCCCTAGATGCCGATGAGTCCCCATCGGCCCCCATCCCCATAGGTGCCCATAGGTCCCTAAAGGTGCCCAAAGGTACCCATAGGTCCCCGTAGACCCCCATAGGTCCCGATAGGTCCCCATAGACCCCCATAGGTCCCCAAAGGTGCCCAAAGGTCCCCATAGGCCCCCATAGACCCCCAAAGGTGCCCAAAGATGCCCATAGGTCCCCGAAGGTGCCAATAGGCCCCCATAGGCCCTCATAGGCCCCTATAGGCGCCCACAGGCCCCCATAGGTCCCCATAGGCCCCCATAGGTCCCCAATGGTGCCAATAGGCCCCCATTGGTCCCCATAGACCCCCATAGGCCCCGATAGGCCCCCAAAAGGTGCCCATAGGCCCCAATAGGTCCCCATAGACCCCCAAAGGCCCCCACGGGCCCCCATGGGTCCCCCTAGGTGCCGATGAGTCCCCGTCGGCCCCCATCCCCATAGGTGCCCATAGGTCCCCAAAGGTGCCCATAGGTCCCCAAAGGTCCCCATAGGTCCCCAAAGGTCCCCGTAGAACCCCATGGGCCCCCATAGGTCCCCATAGAACCCCATAGACCCCCATAGGTCCCCAAAGGTCCCCAAGGGTCCCCAAAGGTCCCCAAAGGCCCCCATAGGTCCCCATAGGCCCCCAAAGGTCCCCATAGGCCCCCATAGGTCCCCATTGGTCCGCATAGACCCCCATAGGTCCCAATGGCCCCCATAGGCCCCCACAAGCCCCCATAGGTCCCCATAGGTCCCCATTGGTACGCATAGACCCCCATAGGCCCGCATAGGTCCCCATAGGCCCCCACAGGTCCCCATATGCCCCCATAGGTCCCCATAGGTCCCCATAGGCCCCCAAAGGTCCCCAAAGGTCCCCATAGGCCCCCATAGGCCCCCAAAGGTCCCCAAGGGTCCCCATAGGCCCCCATAGGTCCCCATAGGCCCCCATAGGCCCCCAAAGGTCCCCATAGGCCCCTATAGATCCCCATAGGCCCCCATAGGCGCCCCTTGGCCCCCATAGGTCCCCAAAAGTGCCAATAGGCCCCCAAAGGTCCCCATAGGCCCCCAAAGGTCCCCATAGGCCCCCAAGGGTCCCCATAGGCCCCCATAGGTCCCCGAAGGCCCCCAAAGGTCCCCATAGGCCCCCAAAGGTCCCCATAGGCCGCCAAAGGTCCCCATAGGCCCCTATAGGTCCCCATAGGCCGCCATAGGCCCCCATAGGCCCCCAAAGGTCCCCATAGGCCCCTATAGGCCCCCATAGGCCCCCATAGGCGCCCCTTGGCCCCCATAGGTCCCCAAAGGTGCCAATAGGCCCCCATAGTTCCCCATAGACCCCCATAGGCCACCATAGGCCGCCATAGGCCCCCATTGGTCCCCAAAGGTGCCAATAGGCCCCCATAGTTATCCATAGACCCCCATAGGCCACCATAGGCCGCCATAGGCCCCGGTAGGCCACCATAGGTCCCCATAAGTCCCCACGTGCCCCCATAGGCCCCCAAAGGTCCCCAAAAGACCCCATAGGCCCCTATAGGTCCCCATAGGCCGCCATAGGCCCCCAAAGGTCCCCATAGGCCCCTATAGGCCCCCATAGGCCCCCATAGGCGCCCCTTGGCCCCCATAGGTCCCCAAAGGTGCCAATAGGCCCCCATAGTTCCCCATAGACCCCCATAGGCCACCATAGGCCGCCATAGGCCCCCATTGGTCCCCAAAGGTGCCAATAGGCCCCCATAGTTATCCATAGACCCCCATAGGCCACCATAGGCCGCCATAGGCCCCGGTAGGCCACCATAGGTCCCCATAAGTCCCCACGTGCCCCCATAGGCCCCCAAAGGTCCCCAAAAGACCCCATAGGCCCCTATAGGTCCCCATAGGCCGCCATAGGCCCCCAAAGGTCCCCATAGGCCCCTATAGGCCCCCATAGGCCCCCATAGGCGCCCCTTGGCCCCCATAGGTCCCCAAAGGTGCCAATAGGCCCCCATAGTTCCCCATAGACCCCCATAGGCCACCATAGGCCGCCATAGGCCCCCATTGGTCCCCAAAGGTGCCAATAGGCCCCCATAGTTATCCATAGACCCCCATAGGCCACCATAGGCCGCCATAGGCCCCGGTAGGCCACCATAGGTCCCCATAAGTCCCCACGTGCCCCCATAGGCCCCCAAAGGTCCCCAAAAGACCCCATAGGCCCCTATAGGTCCCCATAGGCCGCCATAGGCCCCCAAAGGTCCCCATAGGCCCCTATAGGCCCCCATAGGCCCCCATAGGCGCCCCTTGGCCCCCATAGGTCCCCAAAGGTGCCAATAGGCCCCCATAGTTCCCCATAGACCCCCATAGGCCACCATAGGCCGCCATAGGCCCCCATTGGTCCCCAAAGGTGCCAATAGGCCCCCATAGTTATCCATAGACCCCCATAGGCCACCATAGGCCGCCATAGGCCCCGGTAGGCCACCATAGGTCCCCATAAGTCCCCACGTGCCCCCATAGGCCCCCAAAGGTCCCCAAAAGACCCCATAGGCCCCTATAGGTCCCCATAGGCCGCCATAGGCCCCCATAGGTCCCCATAGACCCCCAAAGGTCCCCATAGGCCCCCATTGGTCCCTATAGGACCCCATGGGTCCCCATAGGCACCCAAAGGTCCCCATAGGGCCCCATAGGCCCCTATAGATCCGCATAGGCCGTCATAGGCCGTCATAGGTCCCCATATAGCCCCATAGGCCCCCATAGGCCCCCAAAGGTCCCCATAGGCCCCGGATGGGGTTCCGTCAAATACTTGGGGGGTCTACACCACCAAAATATTGCATGGATGTGGTTCCGTGAAATATTTTGGGGCTGTACACCCCCAAAATATTTGACGGATGGGGTTCCGTCAAATATTTGGGAGGTCTACGGCCCCAAAATATTTCACGGATGGGGTTCCGTCAAATATTTGGGGGCTGTACACCCTCAAAATATTTGACGGATGGGGTTCCGTCAAATATTTGGGGGGTCTACACCCCCAAAATATTTGACGGAAGGGGTTTCGTCAAATATTTGGGGGGTCTACACCCCCAAAATATTTGACGGATGGGGTTCCGTCAAATATTTGGGGGCTGTACACCCCCAAAATATTTGACGGATGGGGTTCCGTCAAATATTTGGGGGCTGTACACCCCCAAAATATTTGACGGAAGGGGTTCTGTCATATATTTGGGGGCTGTACACCCCCAAAATATTTGACGGATGGGGTTCCGTCAGATATTTGGGGGCTGTACACCCCCAAAATATTTGACGGATGGGGTTCCGTCAAATATTTGGGGGGTCTACACCCCCAAAATATTTGACGGATGGGGTTCCGTCAAATATTTGGGGGCTGTACACCCCCAAAATATTTGACGGATGGGGCTCCGTCAAATATTTGGGGGGTCTACAGCCCCAAAATATTTAACGGAAGGGGTTCCGTCAAATATTTGGGGGGTCTACACACCCAAAATATTTCACGGATGGGGTTCCGTCAAATATTTGGGGGCTATACACCCCAAAAATATTTGACGGATGGGGTTCCGTCAAATATTTGGGGGTTGTACAACCCCAAAATATTTCACGGAACCACATCCGTGAAATATTTTGGGGGTGTAGACCCCCAAAATGTTTGACGGATGGGGTTCTGTCAAATATTTGGGGGCTGTACACCCCCAAAATATTTGACGCATGGGGTTCCATCAAATATTTGGGGGGTCTACACCCCCAAAATATTTGACGGAAAGGGTTCCGTCAAATATTTGGGGGCTGTAGACCCCCAAAATATTTGACGGATGGGGTTCCGTCAAATATTTGGGGGGTCTACACCCCCAAAAGATTTGAGGGATGGGGTTCCGTCAAATATTTCGGGGCTGTACACCCCCAAAATATTTGACGGATGGGGTTCCGTCAAATATTTGGGGGCTGTAGACCCCCAAAATATTTGACGGAAGGGGTTTCGTCAAATATTTGGGGGCTGTACACCCCCAAAATATTTGACGGATGGGGTTCCGTCAAATATTTGGGGGCTGTACACCCCGAAAATATTTGACGGATGGGGTTCCGTCAAATATTTGGGGGCTGTACACCCCCAAAATATTTGACGGATGGGGTTCCGTCAAATATTTGGGGGCTGTACACCCCCAAAATATTTGACGGAAGGGGTTCTGTCAAATATTTGGGGGCTGTTCACCCCCAAAATACTTGACGGAAGGGGTTTCGTCAGATATTTGGGGGCTGTACACCCCCAAAAATATTTGACGGATGGGGTTCCGTCAAATATTTGGGGGGTCTACACCCCCAAAATATTTGACGGATGGGGTTCCGTCAAATATTTGGGGGCTGTACGCCCCCAAAATATTTGACGGATGGGGCTCCGTCAAATATTTGGGGGGTCTACAGCCCCAAAATATTTAACGGAAGGGGTTCCGTCAAATATTTGGGGGGTCTACACAGCCAAAATATTTCACGGATGGGGTTCCGTCAAATATTTGGGGGCTATACACCCCAAAAATATTTGACGGATGGGGTTCCGTCAAATATTTGGGGGTTGTACACCCCCAAAATATTTCACGGAACCACATCCGTGAAATATTTTGGGGGTGTAGACCCCCAAAATGTTTGACGGATGGGGTTCTGTCAAATATTTGGGGGCTGTACGACCCCAAAATATTTGACGCATGGGGTTCCATCAAATATTTGGGGGGTCTACACCCCCAAAATATTTGACGGAAAGGGTTCCGTCAAATATTTGGGGGCTGTAGACCCCCAAAATATTTGACGGATGGGGTTCCGTCAAATATTTGGGGGGTCTACACCCCCAAAAGATTTGAGGGATGGGGTGCCGTCAAATATTTCGGGGCTGTACACCCCCAAAATATTTGACGGATGGGGTTCCGTCAAATATTTGGGGGCTGTAGACCCCCAAAATATTTGACGGAAGGGGTTTCGTCAAATATTTGGGGGCTGTACACCCCCAAAATATTTGACGGATGGGGTTCCGTCAAATATTTGGGGGCTGTACACCCCAAAAATATTTGACGGATGGGGTTCCGTCATATATTTGAGGGCTGTACACCCCCAAAATATTTGACGGATGGGGTTCCGTCAAATATTTGGGGGCTGTAGACCCCCTAAATATTTGACGGATGGGGTTCCGTCAAATATTTCGGGGCTATACACCCCCAAAATATTTGACGGATGGGGTTCCGTCAAATATTTGGGGGGTCTACACCCCCAAAATATTTGACGGAAGGGGTTCCGTCAAATATTTGGGGGGTCTACAGCCCCCAAATGTTTGACGGAAGGGGTTCCGTCAAATATTTGGGGGCTGTACACCCCCAAAATATTTGACGGATGGGGTTCCGTCAAATATTTGGGGGCTGTACACCCCCAAAATATTTGACGGATGGGGTTCCGTCAAATATTTGGGGGCTTTACACCCCCAAAATATTTGACGGATGGGGTTCCGTCAAATATTTGGGGGGTCTACGGCCCCCAAATATTTGACGGAAGGGGTTCCGTCAAATATTTGGGGGGTCTACGGCCCCCAAATATTTGACGGAAGGGGTTCCGTCAAATATTTGGGGGCTGTACACCCCCAAAATATTTGACGGATGGGGTTCCGTCAAATATTTGGGGGCTGTACACCCCCAAAATATTTGACGGATGGGGTTCCGTCAAATATTTGGGGACTTTACACCCCCAAAATATTTGACGGGTGGGGTTCCGTCAAACATTTGGGGGCTGTACACCCCCAAAATATTTGACGGATGGGGTTCCGTCAAATATTTGGGGGGTCTACACCCCCAAAATATTTGACGGAAGGGGTTCCGTCAAATATTTGGGGGCTTTACACCCCCAAAATATTTTACGGATGGGGTTCCGTCAAATATTTGGGGGCTGTACACCCCCAAAATATTTGACGGATGGGGTTCCGTCAAATATTTGGGGGCTTTACCCCCCCAAAGTATTTGACGGATGGGGTTCCGTCAAATATTTGGGTGGTCTACAGCCCAAAAATATTTGACGGAAGGGGTTCCGTCAAATATTTGGGGGCGTTACACCGCCAAAATATTTGACGGATGGGGTTACGTCAAATATTTGGGGGCTGTACACCCCCAAAATATTTGACGGAAGGGGTTCTGTCAAATATTTGGGGGCTGTTCACCCCCAAAATACTTGACGGAAGGGGTTTCGTCAGATATTTGGGGGCTGTACACCCCCAAAATATTTGACGTAAGGGGTTTCATCAAATATTTGGGGGGTCTACAGCCCCAAAATATTTCACGGATGGGGTTCCGTCAAATATTTGGGGGCTATACACCCCAAAAATATTTGACGGATGGGGTTCCGTCAAATATTTGGGGGTTGTACACCCCCAAAATATTTCACGGAACCACATCCGTGAAATATTTTGGGGGTGTAGACCCCCAAAATGTTTGACGGATGGGGTTCTGTCAAATATTTGGGGGCTGTACACCACCAAAATATTTGACGCATGGGGTTCCATCAAATATTTGGGGGGTCTACACCCCCAAAATATTTGACGGAAAGGGTTCCGTCAAATATTTGGGGGCTGTAGACCCCCAAAATATTTGACGGATGGGGTTCCGTCAAATATTTGGGGGGTCTACACCCCCAAAAGATTTGAGGGATGGGGTTCCGTCAAATATTTCGGGGCTGTACACCCCCAAAATATTTGACGGATGGGGTTCCGTCAAAAATTTGGGGGCTGTAGACCCCCAAAATATTTGACGGAAGGGGTTTGGTCAAATATTTGGGGGCTGTACACCCCCAAAATATTTGACGGATGGGGTTCCGTCAAATATTTGGGGGCTGTACACCCCGAAAATATTTGACGGATGGGGTTCCGTCAAATATTTGGGGGCTGTACACCCCCAAAATATTTGACGAATGGGGTTCCGTCAAATATTTGGGGGCTGTACACCCCCAAAATATTTGACGGATGGGGTTCCGTCAAATATTTGGGGGCTGTACACCCCCAAAATATTTGACGGATGGGGTTCCGTCAAATATTTGGGGGCTTTACACCCCCAAAATATTTGACGGATGGGGTTCCGTCAAATATTTGGGGGGTCTACGGCCCCCCAAAATATTTGACGGAAGGGGTTCCGTCAAATATTTGGGGGGTCTACGGCCCCCAAATATTTGACGGAAGGGGTTCCGTCAAATATTTGGGGGCTGTACGCCCCCAAAATATTTGACGGATGGGGTTCCGTCAAATATTTGGGGGCTGTACACCCCCAAGATATTTGACGGATGGGGTTCCGTCAAATATTTCGGGGCTTTACACCCCCAAAATATTTGACGGATGGGGTTCCGTCAAATATTTGGGGGGTCTACGGCCCCCTAAAATATTTGACGGAAGGGGTTCCGTCAAATATTTGGGGGGTCTACGGCCCCCAAATATTTGACGGAAGGGGTTCCGTCAAATATTTGGGGGCTGTAGACCCCCAAAATATTTGACGGATGGGGTTCCGTCAAATATTTGGGGGGTCTACGGCCCCCCAAAATATTTGACGGATGGGGTTCCGTCAAATATTTGGGGGCTGTACACCCCAAAAATATTTGACGGATGGGGTTCCGTCAAATATTTGGGGGCTGTACACCCCCAAAATATTTGACGGATGGGGTTCCGTCAAATATTTGGGGGCTGTACACCCCCAAAATATTTGACGGATGGGGTTCCGTCAAACATTTGGGGGCTGTACACCCCCAAAATATTTGACAGATGGGGTTCCGTCAAATATTTGGGGGGTCTACACCCCCAAAATATTTGACGGAAGGGGTTCCGTCAAATATTTGGGGGGTCTATGGCCCCCAAATATTTGACGGATGGGGTTCCGTCAAATATTTGGGGGCTGCACATTCCCAAAATATTTGGCGGATGGGGTTCCGTCAAATATTTGGGGGCTGTACGGCCCCAAAATATTTGACGGATGGGGTTCCGTCAAATATTTGGGGGGTCTACGGCCCCCAAATATTTGACGGATGGGGTTCCGTCAAATATTTGGGGGGTCTACACCCCCAAAATATTTGACGGATGGGGTTCCGTCAAATATTTGGGGGCTGTACACCCCCAAAATATTTGACGGATGGGGTTCCGTCAAATGTTTGGGGGGTCTACACCCCGAAAATATTTGACGGATGGGGTTCCGTCAAATATTTGGGGGGTCTATGGCCCCCAAATATTTGACGGATGCAGTTCCGTCAAATATTTGGGGGCTGCACACTCCCAAAATATTTGACGGATGGGGTTCCGTCAAATATTTGGGGGCTGTACACCCCCAGAATATTTGACGGATGGGGTTCCGTCAAATATTTGGGGGCTTTACACCCCCAAAATATTTGACGGATAGGGTTCCGTCAAATATTTGGGGGGTCTACACCCCCAAAATATTTGACGGAAGGGGTTCCGTCAAAAATTTGGGGGGTCTACACCCCCAAAATATTTGACGGATGGGGTTCCGTCAAATATTTGGGGGCTGTACACCGCCAAAATATTTGACGGATGGGGCTCCGTCAAATATTTGGGGGGTCTACAACCCCAAAATATTTAACGGAAGGGGTTCCGTCAAATATTTGGGGGGTCTACAGCCGCCAAATATTTGACGGAAGGGGTTACGTCAAATATTTGGGGGCTGTACACCCCCAAAATATTTGACGGATGGGGTTCCGTCAAATATTTGGGGGCTTTACACCCCCAAAAAATTTGACGGATGGGGTTCCGTCAAATATTTGGGGGGTCTACGGCCCCAAAATATTTGACGGATGGGGTTCCGTCAAACATTTGGGGGCTGTACACCCCCAAAATATTTGACGGATGGGGTTCCGTCAAATATTTGGGGGGTCTACACCCCCAAAATATTTGAGGGATGGGGTTCCGTCAAATATTTGGGGGCTTTACACCCCCAAAATATTTGACGGATAGGGTTCCGTCAAATATTTGGGGGGTCTACACCCCCAAAATATTTGACGGATGGGGTTCCGTCAAATTTTTGGGGGGTATACGGCCCCCAAAAATATGACGGATGGGGTTCCGTCAAATATTTGGGGGTTGTACACCCCCAAAATATTTGGCGGAAGGGGTTCCGTCAAATATTTGGGGGGTCTACACCCCCAAAATATTTGACGGATGGGGTTCCGTCAAATATTTGGGGGCTGTACACCGCCAAAATATTTGACGGATGGGGCTCCGTCAAATATTTGGGGGGTCTACAACCCCAAAATATTTAACGGAAGGGGTTCCGTCAAATATTTGGGGGGTCTACAGCCGCCAAATATTTGACGGAAGGGGTTACGTCAAATATTTGGGGGCTGTACACCCCCAAAATATTTGACGGATGGGGTTCCGTCAAATATTTGGGGGCTTTACACCCCCAAAAACTTTGACGGATGGGGTTCCGTCAAATATTTGGGGGGTCTACACCCCCAAAATATTTGACGGATGGGGTTCCGTCAAACATTTGGGGGCTGTACACCCCCAAAATATTTGACGGATGGGGTTCCGTCAAATATTTGGGGGGTCTACACCCCCAAAATATTTGACGGATGGGGTTCCGTCAAATATTTGGGGGCTTTACACCCCCAAAATATTTGACGGATGGGGTTCCGTCAAATATTTGGGTGGTCTACACCCCAAAAATATTTGACGGAAGGGGTTCCGTCAAATATTTGGGGGCTGTACACCGCCAAAATATTTGACGGATGGGGTTACGTCAAATATTTGGGGGCTGTACACCCCCAAAATATTTGACGGAAGGGGTTCTGTCAAATATTTGGGGGCTGTTCACCCCCAAAATACTTGACGGAAGGGGTTTCGTCAGATATTTGGGGGCTGTACACCCCCAAAATATTTGACGTAAGGGGTTTCATCAAATATTTGGGGGGTCTACAGCCCCAAAATATTTCACGGATGGGGTTCCGTCAAATATTTGGGGGCTATACACCCCAAAAATATTTGACGGATGGGGTTCCGTCAAATATTTGGGGGTTGTACACCCCCAAAATATTTCACGGAACCACATCCGTGAAATATTTTGGGGGTGTAGACCCCCAAAATGTTTGACGGATGGGGTTCTGTCAAATATTTGGGGGCTGTACACCCCCAAAATATTTGACGCATGGGGTTCCATCAAATATTTGGGGGGTCTACACCCCCAAAATATTTGACGGAAAGGGTTCCGTCAAATATTTGGGGGCTGTACACCCCCAAAATATTTGACGTAAGGGGTTTCATCAAATATTTGGGGGCTGTACACCGCCAAAATATTTGACGGATGGGGTTCCGTCAAATATTTGGGGGTTGTACACCCCCAAAATATTTGACGGATGGGGTTCCGTCAAATATTTGGGGGCTGTACACCCCCAAAATATTTGACGTAAGGGGTTTCATCAAATATTTGGGGGCTGTACACCGCCAAAATATTTGACGGATGGGGTTCCGTCAAATATTTGGGGGCTGTACACCCCAAAAATATTTGACGGATGGGGTTCCGTCAAATATTTGGGGGTTGTACACCCCCAAAATATTTCACGGAACCACATCCGTGAAATATTTTGGGGGTGTAGACCCCCAAAATGTTTGACGGATGGGGTTCTGTCAAATATTTGGGGGCTGTACACCCCCAAAATATTTGACGCATGGGGTTCCATCAAATATTTGGGGGGTCTACACCCCCAAAATATTTGACGGAAAGGGTTCCGTCAAATTTTTGGGGGCTGTAGACCCCCAAAATATTTGACGGATGGGGTTCCGTCAAATATTTGGGGGGTCTACACCCCCAAAAGATTTGAGGGATGGGGTTCCGTCAAATATTTCGGGGCTGTACACCCCCAAAATATTTGACGGATGGGGTTCCGTCAAAAATTTGGGGGCTGTAGACCCCCAAAATATTTGACGGAAGGGGTTTCGTCAAATATTTGGGGGCTGTACACCCCCAAAATATTTGACGGATGGGGTTCCGTCAAATATTTGGGGGCTGTACACCCCGAAAATATTTGACGGATGGGGTTCCGTCAAATATTTGGGGGCTGTACACCCCCAAAATATTTGACGGATGGGGTTCCGTCAAATATTTGGGGGCTGTACACCCCCAAAATATTTGAGAATGGGGTTCCGTCAAATATTTGGGGGCTGTACACCCCCAAAATATTTGACGGATGGGGTTCCGTCAAATATTTGGGGGCTTTACACCCCCAAAATATTTGACGGATGGGGTTCCGTCAAATATTTGGGGGGTCTACGGCCCCCAAATATTTGACGGAAGGGGTTCCGTCATATATTTGGGGGGTCTACGGCCCCCAAATATTTGACGGAAGGGGTTCCGTCAAATATTTGGGGGCTGTACACCCCCAAAATATTTGACGGATGGGGTTCCGTCAAATATTTGGGGGCTGTACACCCCCAAAATATTTGACGGATGGGGTTCCGTCAAATATTTGGGGGGTCTACACCCCCAAAATATTTGACGGATGGGGTTCCGTCAAACATTTGGGGGCTGTACACCCCCAAAATATTTGACAGATGGGGTTCCGTCAAATATTTGGGGGGTCTACAACCCCAAAATATTTGACGGAAGGGGTTCCGTCAAATATTTGGGGGGTCTATGGCCCCCAAATATTTGACGGATGGGGTTCCGTCAAATATTTGGGGGCTGCACACTCCCAAAATATTTGGCGGATGGGGTTCCGTCAAATATTTGGGGGCTGTACGGCCCCAAAATATTTGACGGATGGAGTTCCGTCAAATATTTGGGGGGTCTACGGCCCCCAAATATTTGACGGATGGGGTTCCGTCAAATATTTGGGGGCCTACACCCCCAAAATATTTGACCGATGGGGTTCCGTCAAATATTTGGGGGCTGTACACCCCCAAAATATTTGACGGATGGGGTTCCGTCAAATATTTGGGGGGTCTACACCCCGAAAATATTTGACGGATGGGGTTCTGTCAAATATTTGGGGGGTCTATGGCCCCCAAATATTTGACGGATGCAGTTCCGTCAAATATTTGGGGGCTGCACACTCCCAAAATATTTGACGGATGGGGTTCCGTCAAATATTTGGGGGCTGTACACCCCCAGAATATTTGACGGATGGGGTTCCGTCAAATATTTGGGGGCTTTACACCCCCAAAATATTTGACGGATAGGGTTCCGTCAAATATTTGGGGGGTCTACACCCCCAAAATATTTGACGGATGGGGTTCCGTCAAATTTTTGGGGGGTATACGGCCCCCAAAAATATGACGGATGGGGTTCCGTCAAATATTTGGGGGTTGTACACCCCCAAAATATTTGACGGATGGGGTTCCGTCAAATATTTGGGGGCTGTACACCCCCAAAATATTTGACGGAAGGGGTTCCGTCAAATATTTGGGGGGTCTACACCCCCAAAATATTTGACGGATGGGGTTCCGTCAAATATTTGGGGGCTGTACACCGCCAAAATATTTGACGGATGGGGCTCCGTCAAATATTTGGGGGGTCTACAACCCCAAAATATTTAACGGAAGGGGTTCCGTCAAATATTTGGGGGGTCTACAGCCGCCAAACAATTGACGGAAGGGGTTACGTCAAATATTTGGGGGCTGTACACCCCCAAAATATTTGACGGATGGGGTTCCGTCAAATATTTGGGGGGTCTACACCCCCAAAATATTTGATGGATGGGGTTCCGTCAAACATTTGGGGGCTGTACACCCCCAAAATATTTGACGGATGGGGTTCCGTCAAATATTTGGGGGGTCTACACCCCCAAAATATTTGACGGATGGGGTTCCGTCAAACATTTGGGGGCTGTACACCCCCAAAATATTTGACGGATGGGGTTCCGTCAAATATTTGGGGGCTTTACACCCCCAAAATATTTGACGGATGGGGTTCCGTCAAATATTTGGGTGGTCTACACCCCAAAAATATTTGACGGAAGGGGTTCCGTCAAATATTTGGGGGCTGTACACCGCCAAAATATTTGACGGATGGGGTTACGTCAAATATTTGGGGGCTGTACACCCCCAAAATATTTGACGGAAGGGGTTCTGTCAAATATTTGGGGGCTGTTCACCCCCAAAATACTTGACGGAAGGGGTTTCGTCAGATATTTGGGGGCTGTACACCCCCAAAATATTTGACGCATGGGGTTTCATCAAATATTTGGGGGGTCTACACCCCCAAAATATTTGACGGAAACGGTTCCGTCAAATATTTGGGGGTTGTAGACCCCCAAAATATTTGACGGATGGGGTTCCGTCAAATATTTGGGGGGTCTACACCCCCAAAAGATTTGAGGGATGGGGTTCCGTCAAATATTTGGGTGGTCTACACCCCAAAAATATTTTTGACGGAAGGGGTTCCGTCAAATATTTGGGGGCTGTACACCGCCAAAATATTTGACGGATGGGGTTACGTCAAATATTTGGGGGCTGTACACCCCCAAAATATTTGACGGAAGGGGTTCTGTCACATATTTGGGGGCTGTTCACCCCCAAAATACTTGACGGATGGGGTTCTGTCAAATATTTGGGGGCTGTACACCCCCAAAATATTTGACGCATGGGGTTCCATCAAATATTTGGGGGGTCTACACCCCCAAAATATTTGACGGAAAGGGTTCCGTCAAATATTTGGGGGCTGTAGACCCCCAAAATATTTGACGGATGGGGTTCCGTCAAATATTTGGGGGGTCTACACCCCCAAAAGATTTGAGGGATGGGGTTCCGTCAAATATTTCGGGGCTGTACACCCCCAAAATATTTGACGGATGGGGTTCCGTCAAAAATTTGGGGGCTGTAGACCCCCAAAATATTTGACGGAAGGGGTTCCGTCAAAAATTTGGGGGCTGTACACCCCCAAATATTAGACGGATGGGGTTCCGTCAAATATTTGGGGGTTGTACACCCCCAAAATATTTGACGGATGGGGTTCCGTCAAATATTTGGGGGCTTTACACCCCCAAAATATTTGACGGATGGGGTTCCGTCAAATATTTGGGGGGTCTACGGCCCCCAAATATTTGACGGAAGGGGTTCCGTCAAATATTTGGGGGGTCTACGGCCCCCAAATATTTGACAGATGGGGTTACGTCAAATATTTGGGGGCTGTACACCCCCAAAATATTTGACGGATGGGGTTACGTCAAATATTTGGGGGCTGTACACCCCCAAAATATTTGACGGATGGGGTTCCGTCAAATATTTGGGGGCTTTACACCCCCAAAATATTTGACGGATGGGGTTCCGTCAAATATTTGGGGGCTGTACACCCCCAAAATATTTGACGGATGGGGTTCCGTCAAATATTTGGGGGCTGTACACCCCCAAAATAGTTGACGGATGGGGTTCCGTCAAATATTTGGGGGCTTTACACCCCAAAAATATTTGACGGATGGGGTTCCGTCAAATATTTGGGGGGTCTACACCCCCAAAATATTTGACGGATGGGGTTCCGTCAAACATTTGGGGGCTGTACACCCCCAAAATATTTGACAGATGGGGTGCCGTCAAATATTTGGGGGGTCTACACCCCCAAAATATTTGACGGAAGGGGTTCCGTCAAATATTTGGGGGGTCTATGGCCCCCAAATATTTGACGGATGGGGTTCCGTCAAATATTTGGGGGCTGCACACTCCCAAAATATTTGGCGGATGGGGTTCCGTCAAATATTTGGGGGCTGTACACCCCCAAAATATTTGACGGATGGGGTTCCGTCAAATATTTGGGGGGTCTACGGCCCCCAAATATTTGGGAGATGGGGTTCCGTCAAATATTTGGGGGGTCTACACCCCCAAAATATTTGACGGATGGGGTTCCGTCAAATATTTGGGGGCTGTACACCCCCAAAATATTTGACGGATGGGGTTTCGTCAAATATTTGGGGGGTCTACACCCCGAAAATATTTGACGGATGGGGTTCCGTCAAATATTTGGGGGGTCTATGGCCCCCAAATATTTGACGGATGCAGTTCCGTCAAATATTTGGGGGCTGCACACTCCCAAAATATTTGACGGATGGGGTTCCGTCAAATATTTGGGGGCTGTACACCCCTAGAATATTTGACGGATGGGGTTCCGTCAAATATTTGGGGGCTTTACACCCCCAAAATATTTGACGGATAGGGTTCCGTCAAATATTTGGGGGGTCTACACCCCCAAAATATTTGACGGATGGGGTTCCGTCAAATATTTGGGGGTTGTACACCCCCAAAATATTTGACGGATGGGGTTCCGTCAAATATTTGAGGGCTGTACACCCCCAAAATATTTGACGGAAGGGGTTCCGTCAAATATTTGGGGGGTCTACACCCCCAAAATATTTGACGGATGGGGTTCCGTCAAATATTTGGGGGTTGTACACCGCCAAAATATTTGACGGATGGGGCTCCGTCAAATATTTGGGGGGTCTACAACCCCAAAATATTTAACGGAAGGGGTTCCGTCAAATATTTGGGGGGTCTACAGCCGCCAAATATTTGACGGAAGGGGTTACGTCAAATATTTGGGGGCTGTACACCCCCAAAATATTTGACGGATGGGGTTCCGTCAAATATTTGGGGGCTTTACACCCCCAAAATATTTGACGGATGGGGTTCCGTCAAATATTTGGGGGGTCTACACCCCCAAAATATTTGACGGATGGGGTTCCGTCAAACATTTGGGGGCTGTACACCCCCAAAATATTTGACGGATGGGGTTCCGTCAAATATTTGGGGGGTCTACACCCCCAAAATATTTGACGGATGGGGTTCCATCAAATATTTGGGGGCTTTACACCCCCAAAATATTTGACGGATGGGGTTCCGTCAAATATTTGGGTGGTCTACACCCCAAAAATATTTGACGGAAGGGGTTCCGTCAAATATTTGGGGGCTGTACACCGCCAAAATATTTGACGGATGGGGTTACGTCAAATATTTGGGGGCTGT
Organism: Eutreptiella sp. 'Long Island Sound 2002'; assembly: GCA_964036045.1. NCBI lineage: Eukaryota > Euglenozoa > Euglenophyceae > Eutreptiales > Eutreptiaceae > Eutreptiella > Eutreptiella sp. 'Long Island Sound 2002'. Next base: position 150,928,138 of record OZ038379.1, read on the forward strand.
ACACCCCCAAAATATTTGACGGAAGGGGTTGTGTCAAATATTTGGGGGCTGTTCACCCCCAAAATAATTGACGGAAGGGGTTTCGTCAGATATTTGGGGGCTGTACACCCCCAAAATATTTGACGTAAGGGGTTTCATCAAATATTTGGGGGGTCTACAGCCCCAAAATATTTCACGGATGGGGTTCCGTCAAATATTTGGGGGCTATACACCCCAAAAATATTTGACGGATGGGGTTCCGTCAAATATTTGGGGGTTGTACACCCCCAAAATATTTCACGGAACCACATCCGTGAAATATTTTGGGGGTGTAGACCCCTAAAATGTTTGACGGATGGGGTTCTGTCAAATATTTGGGGGCTGTACACCCCCAAAATATTTGACGCATGGGGTTCCATCAAATATTTGGGGGGTCTACACCCCCAAAATATTTGACGGAAAGGGTTCCGTCAAATATTTGGGGGCTGTAGACCCCCAAAATATTTGACGGATGGGGTTCCGTCAAATATTTGGGGGGTCTACACCCCCAAAAGATTTGAGGGATGGGGTTCCGTCAAATATTTCGGGGCTGTACACCCCCAAAATATTTGACGGATGGGGTTCCGTCAAAAATTTGGGGGCTGTAGACCCCCAAAATATTTGACGGAAGGGGTTTCGTCAAATATTTGGGGGCTGTACACCCCCAAAATATTTGACGGATGGGGTTCCGTCAAATATTTGGGGGCTGTACACCCCGAAAATATTTGACGGATGGGGTTCCGTCAAATATTTGGGGGCTGTACACCCCCAAAATATTTGACGGATGGGGTTCCGTCAAATATTTGGGGGCTGTAGACCCCCTAAATATTTGACGGATGGGGTTCCGTCAAATATTTGGGGGCTGTACACCCCCAAAATATTTGACGGATGGGGTTCCGTCAAATATTTGGGGGGTCTACGGCCCCCAAATATTTGACGGAAGGGGTTCCGTCAAATATTTGGGGGCTGTACACCCCCAAAATATTTGACGGATGGGGTTACGTCAAATATTTGGGGGCTGTACACCCCCAAAATATTTGACGGATGGGGTTCCGTCAAATATTTGGGGGCTTTACACCCCCAAAATATTTGACGGATGGGGTTCCGTCAAATATTTGGGGGGTCTACACCCCCAAAATATTTGACGGATGGGGTTCCGTCAAACATTTGGGGGCTGTACACCCCCAAAATATTTGACGGATGGGGTTCCGTCAAATATTTGGGGGCTGTACACCCCCAAAATATTTGACGGATGGGGTTCCGTCAAATATTTGGGGGGTCTACACCCCCAAAATATTTGACGGATGGGGTTCCATCAAATATTTGGGGGCTTTACACCCCCAAAATATTTGACGGATGGGGTTCCGTCAAATATTTGGGTGGTCTACACCCCAAAAATATTTGACGGAAGGGGTTCCGTCAAATATTTGGGGGCTGTACACCGCCAAAATATTTGACGGATGGGGTTACGTCAAATATTTGGGGGCTGTACACCCCCAAAATATTTGACGGAAGGGGTTCTGTCAAATATTTGGGGGCTGTTCACCCCCAAAATAATTGACGGAAGGGGTTTCGTCAGATATTTGGGGGCTGTACACCCCCAAAATATTTGACGTAAGGGGTTTCATCAAATATTTGGGGGGTCTACAGCCCCAAAATATTTCACGGATGGGGTTCCATCAAATATTTGGGGGCTATACACCCCAAAAATATTTGACGGATGGGGTTCCGTCAAATATTTGGGGGTTGTACACCCCCAAAATATTTCACGGAACCACATCCGTGAAATATTTTGGGGGTGTAGACCCCCAAAATGTTTGACGGATGGGGTTCTGTCAAATATTTGGGGGCTGTACACCCCCAAAATATTTGACGCATGGGGTTCCATCAAATATTTGGGGGGTCTACACCCCCAAAATATTTGACGGAAAGGGTTCCGTCAAATATTTGGGGGCTGTAGACCCCCAAAATATTTGACGGATGGGGTTCCGTCAAATATTTGGGGGGTCTACACCCCCAAAAGATTTGAGGGATGGGGTTCCGTCAAATATTTCGGGGCTGTACACCCCCAAAATATTTGACGGATGGGGTTCCGTCAAAAATTTGGGGGCTGTAGACCCCCAAAATATTTGACGGAAGGGGTTTCGTCAAATATTTGGGGGCTGTACACCCCCAAAATATTTGACGGATGGGGTTCCGTCAAATATTTGGGGGCTGTACACCCCGAAAATATTTGACGGATGGGGTTCCGTCAAATATTTGGGGGCTGTACACCCCCAAAATAAGACGGATGGGGTTCCGTCAAATATTTGGGGGCTGTAGACCCCCTAAATATTTGACGGATGGGGTTCCGTCAAATATTTGGGGGCTGTACACCCCCAAAATATTTGACGGATGGGGTTCCGTCAAATATTTGGGGGGTCTACACCCCCAAAATATTTGACGGAAGGGGTTCCGTCAAATATTTGGGGGGTCTACGGCCCCCAAATATTTGACGGAAGGGGTTCCGTCAAATATTTGGGGGCTGTACACCCCCAAAATATTTGACGGATGGGGTTCCGTCAAATATTTGGGGGCTGTACACCCCCAAAATATTTGACGGATGGGGTTCCGTCAAATATTTGGGGGCTTTACACCCCCAAAATATTTGACGGATGGGGTTCCGTCAAATTTTTGGGGGGTCTACGGCCCCCAAATATTTGACGGAAGGGGTTCCGTCAAATATTTGGGGGGTCTACGGCCCCCAAATATTTGACGGAAGGGGTTCCGTCAAATATTTGGGGGCTGTACACCCCCAAAATATTTGACGGATGGGGTTCCGTCAAATATTTGGGGGCTTTACACCCCCAAAATATTTGACGGATGGGGTTCCGTCAAATATTTGGGGGCTTTACACCCCCAAAATATTTGACGGATGGGGTTCCGTCAAATATTTGGGGGGTCTACACCCCCAAAATATTTGACGGATGGGGTTCCGTCAAACATTTGGGGGCTGTACACCCCCAAAATATTTGACGGATGGGGTTCCGTCAAATATTTGGGGGGTCTACAACCCCAAAATATTTGACGGAAGGGGTTCCGTCAAATATTTGGGGGGTCTATGGCCCCCAAATATTTGACGGATGGGGTTCCGTCAAATATTTGGGGGCTGCACACTCCCAAAATATTTGGCGGATGGGGTTCCGTCAAATATTTGGGGGCTGTACGGCCCCAAAATATTTGACGGATGGGGTTCCGTCAAATATTTGGGGGGTCTACGGCCCCCAAATATTTGACGGATGGGGTTCCGTCAAATATTTGGGGGGTCTACACCCCCCAAATATTTGACCGATGGGGTTCCGTCAAATATTTGGGGGCTGTACACCCCCAAAATATTTGACGGATGGGGTTCCGTCAAATATTTGGGGGGTCTACACCCCGAAAATATTTGACGGATGGGGTTCCGTCAAATATTTGAGGGGTCTATGGCCCCCAAATATTTGACGGATGCAGTTCCGTCAAATATTTGGGGGCTGCACACTCCCAAAATATTTGACGGATGGGGTTCCGGCAAATATTTGGGGGCTTTACACCCCCAAAATATTTGACGGATGGGGTTCCGTCAAATATTTGGGGGGTCTACACCCCCAAAATATTTGACGGATGGGGTTCCGTCAAATTTTTGGGGGGTCTATGGCCCCCAAATATTCGACGGATGGGGTTCCGTCAAATATTTGGGGGGTCTACACCCCCCAAATATTTGACCGATGGGGTTCCGTCAAATATTTGGGGGCTGTACACCCCCAAAATATTTGACGGATGGGGTTCCGTCAAATATTTGGGGGGTCTACACCCCGAAAATATTTGACGGATGGGGTTCCGTCAAATATTTGAGGGGTCTATGGCCCCCAAATATTTGACGGATGCAGTTCCGTCAAATATTTGGGGGCTGCACACTCCCAAAATATTTGACGGATGGGGTTCCGTCAAATATTTGGGGGGTCTACACCCCCAAAATATTTGACGGATGGGGTTCCGTCAAATTTTTGGGGGGTCTATGGCCCCCAAATATTCGACGGATGGGGTTCCGTCAAATATTTGGGGGTTGTACACCCCCAAAATATTTGACGGATGGGGTTCCGTCAAATATTTGGGGGCTGTACACCCCCAAAATATTTGACGGATGGGGTTCCGTCAAATTTTTGGGGGCTTTACACCCCCAAAATATTTGACGGATGGGGTTCCGTCAAATATTTGGGGGGTCTACACCCCCAAAATATTTGACGGATGGGGTTCCGTCAAATATTTGGGGGCTGTACACCGCCAAAATATTTGACGGATGGGGTTCCGTCAAATATTTGGGGGGTCTACACCCCCAAAATATTTGACGGATGGGGTTCCGTCAAATTTTTGGGGGGTCTATGGCCCCCAAATATTCGACGGATGGGGTTCCGTCAAATATTTGGGGGTTGTACACCCCCAAAATATTTGACGGATGGGGTTCCGTCAAATATTTGGGGGCTGTACACCCCCAAAATATTTGACGGATGGGGTTCCGTCAAATATTTGGGGGCTTTACACCCCCAAAATATTTGACGGATGGGGTTCCGTCAAATATTTGGGGGGTCTACACCCCCAAAATATTTGACGGATGGGGTTCCGTCAAATATTTGGGGGCTGTACACCCCCAAAATATTTGACGGATGGGGTTCCGTCAAATATTTGGGGGCTTTACACCCCCAAAATATTTGACGGATGGGGTTCCGTCAAATATTTGGGGGGTCTACACCCCCAAAATATTTGACGGATGGGGTTCCGTCAAATATTTGGGGGCTGTACACCCCCAAAATATTTGACGGATGGGGTTCCGTCAAATATTTGGGGGGTCTAGAGCCCCGAAATATTTGACGGATGGGGTTCCGTCAAATATTTGGGGGCTGTACAACCCCAAAATATTTGACGGATGGGGTTCCGTCAAATGTTTGGGGGGTCTACACCCCGAAAATATTTGACGGATGGGGTTCCGTCAAATATTTGGGGGCTGTACACCCCGAAAATATTTGACGGATGGGGTTCCGTCAAATATTTGGGGGCTGTACACCCCCAAAATATTTGACGGATGGGGTTCCGTCAAATATTTGGGGGGTCTAGAGCCCCAAAATATTTGACGGATGGGGTTCCGTCAAATATTTGGGGGCTGTACAACCCCAAAATATTTGACGGATGGGGTTCCGTCAAATGTTTGGGGGGTCTACACCCCGAAAATATTTGACGGATGGGGTTCCGTCAAATATTTGGGGGCTGTACACCCCGAAAATATTTGACGGATGGGGTTCCGTCAAATATTTGCGGGGTCTACACCCCGAAAATATTTGACGGATGGGGTTCCGTCAAATATTTGGGGGCTGTACACCCCCAAAATATTTGACGGATGGGGTTCCGTCAAATATTTGGGGGCTGTACACCCGGAAAATATTTGACGGATGGGGTTCCGTCAAATATTTGGGGGCTGTACACCCCCAAAATATTTGACGGATGGGGTTCCGTCAAATATTTGGGGGCTGTACACCCCCAAAATATTTGACGGATGGGGTTCCGTCAAATATTTGGGGGCTGTACACCCCCAAAATATTTGACGGATGGGGTTCCGTCAAATATTTGGGGGGTCTACACCCCCAAAATATTTGACGGATGGGGTTCCGTCAAATATTTGGGGGGTCTACGGCCCCCAAATATTTGACGGAAGGGGTTCCGTCAAACATTTGGGGGCTGTACACCCCCAAAATATTTGCCGGATGGGGTTCCGTCAAATATTTGGGGGCTTTACACCCCCAAAATATTTGCCGGATGGGGTTCCGTCAAATATTTGGGGGGTCTACGGCCCCCAAATATTTGACGGAAGGGGTTCCGTCAAATATTTGGGGGGTCTACGGCCCCCAAATATTTGACGGAAGGGGTTCCGTCAAATATTTGGGGGCTGTACACCCCCAAAATATTTGACGGATGGGGTTCCGTCAAATATTTGGGGGCTGTACACCCCCAAAATATTTGACGGATGGGGTTCCGTCAAATTTTTGGGGGCTTTACACCCCCAAAATATTTGACGGATGGGGTTCCGTCAAATATTTGGTGGGTCTACACCCCCAAAATATGATGGATGGGGTTCCGTCAAACATTTGGGGGCTGTACACCCCCAAAATATTTGACGGATGGGGTTTCGTCAAATATTTGGGGGGTCTACACTCCAAAAATATTTGACGGATGGGGTTCCGTCAAATATTTTGGGGGTGTAGACCCCCAAAATATTTGACGGATGGGGTTCCGTCAAATGTTTGGGGGGTCTACGGCCCCAAAATATTTGACAGGAGGGGGCTCCGTCAAATATTTGGAGGCTGCAGACCCCCAAAATGTTTGACGGATGCGGTTCCGTCAAATATTTGGGGGCTGTACACCCCCAAAATATTTGACGGATGGGGTTCCGTCAAATATTTGGGGGGTCTACACCCCCAAAATATTTGACGGAAGGGGTTCCGTCAAATATTTGGGGGCTGTACACCCCCAAAATATTTGACGGATGGGGTTCCGTCAAATATTTGGGGGCTGTAGACCCCCAAAATATTTGACGGAAGGGGTTCCGTCAAATATTTGGGGACTGTACACCCCCAAAATATTTGACGGATGGGGTTCCGTCAAATATTTGGGGGCTGTAGACCCCCAAAATATTTGACGGTTGGGGTTCCGTCAAATATTTGGGGGCTGTAGACCCCCAAAATATTTGACCGATGGGGTTCCGTCAAATATTTAGGGGCTGTACACCCCCAAAATATTTCACGGATGGGGTTCCGTCAAATATTTGGGGGCTGTACACCCCCAAAATATTTGACGGAAGGGGTTCCGTCAAATATTTGGGGGGTCTACACCCCCAAAATATTTGACGGAAGGGGTTCCGTCAAATATTTGGGGGGTCTACGGCCCCCAAATATTTGATGGAAGGGGTTCCGTCAAATATTTGGGGGCTGTACACCCCCAAAATATTTGACGGATGGGGTTCCGTCAAATATTTGAGGGCAGTACACCCCCAAAATATTTGACGGATGGGGTTCCGTCAAATATTTGGGGGGTCTACACCCCCAAAATATTTGACGGATGGGGTTCCGTCAAATATTTGGGGGGTCTACACCCCAAAAATATTTGACGGAAGGGGTTCGTTCAAATATTTGGGGGCTGTACACCCCCAAAATATTTGACGGATGGGGTTCCGTCAAATGTTTGGGGGGTCTACGGCCCCAAAATATTTGACGGAAGGGGTTCCGTCAAATATTTGGAGGCCGTAGACCCCCAAAATATTTGACGGATGGGGTTCCGTCAAATATTCGGGGGCTGTACATCGCCAAAATATTTGACGGATGGGGCTCCGTCAAATATTTGGGGGGTCTACACCCCCAAAATATTTGACGGATGGGGTTCCGTCAAATATTTGGGGGCTGTACACCCCCAAAATATTTGACGGATGGGGTTCCGTCAAATATTTGGGGGGTCTACACCCCCAAAAGATTTGACGGATGGGGTTCCGTCAAATATTTGGGGGCTTTACACCCCCAAAATATTTGACGGATGGGGTTCCGTCAAATATTTGGGGGCTGTACACCCCCAAAATATTTGACGGATGGGGCTCCGTCAAATATTTGGGGGCTGTACACCCCCAAAATATTTAACGGAAGGGGTTCCGTCAAATATTTGGGGGGTCTACAGCCCCCAAATATTTGACGGAAGGGGTTCCGTCAAATATTTGGGGGCTGTACACCTCCAAAATATTTGACGGATGGGGTTCCGTCAAATATTTGGGGGGTCTAGAGCCCCAAAATATTTGACGGATGGGGTTCCGTCAAATATTTGGGGGCTGTAGACCCCCAAAATATTTGACGGATGGGGTTCCGTCAAATATTTGGGGGGTCTACACCCCCAAAATATTTGACGGATGGGGTTCCGTCAAATATTTGGGGGCTGTACACCCCCAAAATATTTGACGGATGGGGTTCCGTCAAATATTTAGGGGCTGTACACCCCCAAAATATTTGACGGATGGGGTTCCGTCAAATATTTGGGGGCTGTAGACCCCCAAAATATTTGACGGATGGGGTTCCGTCAAATATTTAGGGGCTGTACACCCCCAAAATATTTCACGGATGGGGTTCCGTCAAATATTTGGGGGCTGTACACCCCCAAAATATTTGACGGAAGGGGTTCCGTCAAATATTTGGGGGGTCTACACCCCCAAAATATTTGACGGAAGGGGTTCCTTCAAATATTTGGGGGCTGTACACCCCCAAAATATTTGACGGATGGGGTTCCGTCAAATATTTGAGGGCAGTACACCCCCAAAATATTTGACGGATGGGGTTCCGTCAAATATTTGGGGGGTCTACACCCCCAAAATATTTGACGGATGGGGTTCCGTCAAATATTTGGGGGGTCTACACCCCAAAAATATTTGACGGAAGGGGTTCGTTCAAATATTTGGGGGCTGTACACCCCCAAAATATTTGACGGATGTGGTTCCGTCAAATGTTTGGGGGGTCTACGTCCCCAAAATATTTGACGGAAGGGGTTCTCTCAAATATTTGGAGGCTGTAGACCCTCAAAATATTTGACGGATGGGGTTCCGTCAAATATTCGGGGGCTGTACATCGCCAAAATATTTGACGGATGGGGCTCCGTCAAATATTTGGGGGGTCTACACCCCCAAAATATTTGACGGAAGGGGTTCCGTCAAATATTTGGGGGCTCTACAGCCCCAAAATATTTGACGGATGGGGTTCCGTCAAATATTTGGCGGGTCTACACCCCCAAAAGATTTGACGGATGGGGTTCCGTCAAATATTTGGGGGCTTTACACCCTCAAAATATTTGACGGATGGGGTTCCGTCAAATATTTGGGGGCTGTACACCCCCAAAATATTTGACGGATGGGGCTCCGTCAAATATTTGGGGGCTGTACACCCCCAAAATATTTAACGGAAGGGGTTCCGTCAAATATTTGGGGGGTCTACAGCCCCCAAATATTTGACGGAAGGGGTTCCGTCAAATATTTGGGGGCTGTACACCCCCAAAATATTTGACGGATGGGGCTCCGTCAAATATTTGGGGGGTCTAGAGCCCCAAAATATTTGACGGATGGGGTTCCGTCAAATATTTGGGGGCTGTAGACCCCCAAAATATTTGACGGATGGGGTTCCGTCAAATATTTGGGGGGTCTACACCCCCAAAATATTTGACGGATGGGGTTCCGTCAAATATTTGGGGGCTTTACACCCCCAAAATATTTGACGGATGGGGTTCCGTCAAATATTTGGGGGCTGTACACCCCCAAAATATTTGACGGATGGGGCTCCGTCAAATATTTGGGGGCTGTACACCCCCAAAATATTTAACGGAAGGGGTTCCGTCAAATATTTGGGGGGTCTACAGCCCCCAAATATTTGACGGAAGGGGTTCCGTCAAATATTTGGGGGCTGTACACCTCCAAAATATTTGACGGATGGGGTTCCGTCAAATATTTGGGGGGTCTAGAGCCCCAAAATATTTGACGGATGGGGTTCCGTCAAATATTTGGGGGCTGTAGACCCCCAAAATATTTGACGGATGGGGTTCCGTCAAATATTTGGGGGGTCTACACCCCCAAAATATTTGACGGATGGGGTTCCGTCAAATATTTGGGGGCTGTACACCCCCAAAATATTTGACGGATGGGGTTCCGTCAAATATTTAGGGGCTGTACACCCCCAAAATATTTGACGGATGGGGTTCCGTCAAATATTTGGGGGCTGTAGACCCCCAAAATATTTGACGGATGGGGTTCCGTCAAATATTTAGGGGCTGTACACCCCCAAAATATTTCACGGATGGGGTTCCGTCAAATATTTGGGGGCTGTACACCCCCAAAATATTTGACGGAAGGGGTTCCGTCAAATATTTGGGGGGTCTACACCCCCAAAATATTTGACGGAAGGGGTTCCTTCAAATATTTGGGGGCTGTACACCCCCAAAATATTTGACGGATGGGGTTCCGTCAAATATTTGAGGGCAGTACACCCCCAAAATATTTGACGGATGGGGTTCCGTCAAATATTTGGGGGGTCTACACCCCCAAAATATTTGACGGATGGGGTTCCGTCAAATATTTGGGGGGTCTACACCCCAAAAATATTTGACGGAAGGGGTTCGTTCAAATATTTGGGGGCTGTACACCCCCAAAATATTTGACGGATGTGGTTCCGTCAAATGTTTGGGGGGTCTACGTCCCCAAAATATTTGACGGAAGGGGTTCTCTCAAATATTTGGAGGCTGTAGACCCTCAAAATATTTGACGGATGGGGTTCCGTCAAATATTCGGGGGCTGTACATCGCCAAAATATTTGACGGATGGGGCTCCGTCAAATATTTGGGGGGTCTACACCCCCAAAATATTTGACGGAAGGGGTTCCGTCAAATATTTGGGGGCTCTACAGCCCCAAAATATTTGACGGATGGGGTTCCGTCAAATATTTGGCGGGTCTACACCCCCAAAAGATTTGACGGATGGGGTTCCGTCAAATATTTGGGGGCTTTACACCCTCAAAATATTTGACGGATGGGGTTCCGTCAAATATTTGGGGGCTGTACACCCCCAAAATATTTGACGGATGGGGCTCCGTCAAATATTTGGGGGCTGTACACCCCCAAAATATTTAACGGAAGGGGTTCCGTCAAATATTTGGGGGGTCTACAGCCCCCAAATATTTGACGGAAGGGGTTCCGTCAAATATTTGGGGGCTGTACACCCCCAAAATATTTGACGGATGGGGTTCCGTCAAATATTTGGGGGGTCTAGAGCCCCAAAATATTTGACGGATGGGGTTCCGTCAAATATTTGGGGGCTGTACAACCCCAAAATATTTGACGGATGGGGTTCCGTCAAATGTTTGGGGGGTCTACGGCCCCAAAATATTTGACGGAAGGGGTTCCGTCAAATATTTGGAGGCTGTAGACCCCCAAAATATTTGACGGATGGGGTTCCGTTAAATATTTGGGGGGTCTACACCCCAAAATATTTCACGGAAGGGGCTCCGTCAAATATTTGAGGGCTGTACACCCCCAAAATATTTGACGGATGGGGTTCCGTCAAATATTTGGGGGGTCTACACCCCCAAAATATTTGACGGAAGGGGTTCCGTCAAATATTTTGGGGGTGTAGACCCCCAAAATATTTGACGGAAGGGGTTTGTTCAAATATTTGGGGGCTGCACACCCCCAAAATATTTGACGGATGGGGTTCCGTCAAATATTTGGGGGGTCTACGGCCCCAAAATATTTGACGGATGGGGTTCCGTCAAATATTTGGGGCCTGTACACCCCCAAAATATTTGACGGAAGGGGCTCCGTCAAATATTTGGGGGGTCTACACCCCCAAAATATTTGACGGAAGGGGTTCCGTCAAATATTTGGGGGGTCTACAGCCCCCAAATATTTGACGGATGGGGTTCCGTCAAATCTTTGGGGGGTCTACAGCCCCAAAATATTTGACGGATGGGGTTCCGTCAAATATTTTGGGGGTGTAGACCCCCAAAATATTTGACGGATGGGGTTCCGTCAAATATTTTGGGGGGTCTACGGCCCCAAAATATTTGACGGAAGGGGTTCCGTCAAATATTTGGAGGCTGTAGACCCCCAAAATATTTGACGGATGCGGTTCCGTCAAATATTTGGGGGCCGTACAACCCCAAAATATTTGACGGATGGGGTTCCGTCAAATATTTTGGGGGTGTAGACCCCAAAAATATTTGACGGATGGGGTTCCGTCAAATGTTTGGGGGGTCTACGGCCCCAAAATATTTGACGGATGGGGTTCCGTCAAATATTTGGAGGCTGTAGACCCCCAAAATATTTGACGGATGCGGTTCCGTCAAATATTTGGGGGGTCTACACCCCCAAAATATTTGACGGAAGGGGTTCCGTCAAATATTTGGGGGCTGTACACCCCCAAAATATTTGACGCATGGGGTTCCGTCAAATCTTTGGGGGTCTACACCCCCAAAAGATTTGACGGATGGGGTTCCGTCAAATATTTGGGGGCTGTAGACCCCCAAAATATTTGACGGAAGGGGTTCCGTCAAATATGTGGGGGCTGTAGACCCCCAAAATATTTGACGGATGGGGTTCCGTCAAATATTTGGGGGCTGTAGACCCCCAAAATATTTGACGGAAGGGGTTTCGTCAAACATTTGGGGGCTGTACGTTCCCAAAATATTTGACGGATGGGGTTCCGTCAAATATTTAGGGGTTGTACACCCCCAAAATATTTCACGGATGGGGTTCCGTCAAATATTTGGGGGCTTACACCCCCAAAATATTTGACGGAAGGGGTTCCGTCAAATATTTGGGGGGTCTACGGCCCCCAAATATTTGACGGAAGGGGTTCCGTCAAATATTTGGGGGCTGTACACCCCCAAAATATTTGACGGATGGGGTTCCGTCAAATATTTGAGGGCAGTACACCCCCAAAATATTTGACGGGTGGGGTTCCGTCAAATATTTGGGGGCTCTACACCCCCAAAATATTTGACCGATGGGGTTCCGTCAAATATTTGGGGGGTCTACAGCCCAAAAATATTTGACGGAAGGGGTTCGTTCAAATATTTGGGGGCTGTACCCCCCCAAAATATTTGACGGATGGGGTTCCGTCAAGTGTTTGGGGGGTCTACGGCCCCAAAATATTTGACGGAAGGGGTTCCGTCAAATATTTGGAGGCTGTAGACCCCCAAAATATTTGACGGATGGGGTTCCGTCAAATATTCGGGGGCTGTACATCGCCAAAATATTTGACGGATGGGGTCCCGTCAAATATTTGGGGGGTCTACACCCCCAAAATATTTGACGGAAGGGGTTCCGTCAAATATTTGGGGGCTGTACACCCCCAAAATATTTGACGGATGGGGTTCCGTCAAATATTTGGGGGGTCTACACCCCCAAAAGATTTGACGGATGGGGTTCCGTCAAATATTTGGGGGCTTTACACCCCCAAAATATTTGACGGATGGGGTTCCGTCAAATATTTGGGGGCTGTACACCCCCAAAATATTCGACGGATGGGGCTCCGTCAAATATTTGGGGGCTGTACACCCCCAAAATATTTAACGGAAGGGGTTCCGTCAAATATTTGGGGGGTCTACAGCCCCCAAATATTTGACGGAAGGGGTTCCGTCAAATATTTTGGGGCTGTACACCCCCAAAATATTTGACGGATGGGGTTCTGTCAAATATTTGGGGGGTCTAGAGCCCCAAAATATTTGACGGATGGGGTTCCGTCAAATATTTGGGGGCTGTACAACCCCAAAATATTTGACGGATGGGGTTTCTTCAAATGTTTGGGGGGTCTACGGCCCCAAAATATTTGACGGAAGGGGTTCCGTCAAATATTTGGGGGGTCTACGGCCCCCAAATATTTGACGGAAGGGGTTCCGTCAAATATTTGGGGGCTGTACACCCCCAAAATATTTGACGGATGGGGTTCCGTCAAATATTTGGGGGCTGTACACCCCCAAAATATTTGACGGATGGGGTTCCGTCAAATATTTGGGGGCTTTACACCCCCAAAATATTTGACGGATGGGGTTCCGTCAAATATTTGGTGGGTCTACACCCCCAAAATATGATGGATGGGGTTCCGTCAAACATTTGGGGGCTGTACACCCCCAAAATATTTGACGGATGGGGTTCCGTCAAATGTTTGGGGGGTCTACGGCCCCAAAATATTTGACGGATGGGGTTCCGTCAAATATTTGGAGGCTGTAGACCCCCAAAATATTTGACGGATGCGGTTCCGTCAAATATTTGGGGGCTGTACACCCGCAAAATATTTGACGGATGGGGTTCCGTCAAATATTTGGGCGGTCTACACCCCCAAAATATTTGACGGATGGGGTTCCGTCAAATATTTTGGGGGTGTAGACCCCCAAAATATTTGACGGATGGGGTTCCGTCAAATGTTTGGGGGGTCTACGACCCCAAAATATTTGACGGATGGGGTTCCGTCAAATATTTGGAGGCTGTAGACCCCCAAAATATTTGACGGATGCGGTTCCGTCAAATATTTGGGGGGTCTACACCCCCAAAATATTTGACGGAAGGGGTTCCGTCAAATATTTGGGGGCTGTACACCCCCAAAATATTTGACGGATGGGGTTCCGTCAAATATTTGGGGGCTGCACACCCCCAAAATATTTGACGGATGGGGTTCCGTCAAATATTTGGGGGCTGTACAACCCCAAAATATTTGACGGAAGGGCTTCCGTCAAATATTCGGGGGCTGCACACCCCCAAAATATTTGACGGATGGGGTTCCGTCAAATATTTGGGGGCTGTACATCCCCAAAATATTTGACGGATGGGGTTCCGTCAAATATTTGGGGGGTCTACACCCCCAAAATATTTGACTGAAGGGGTTCCGCCGAATATTTGGGGGCTGTACACCCCCAAAATATTTGCCGGAAAGGGTTCCGTCAAATATTTGGGGGCTGTACGGCCCCAAAATATCTGACGGATGGGGTTCCGTCAAATATTCGGGGGGTCTACGGCCCCAAAATATTTGACGCATGGGGTTCCGTCAAACATTTGGGGGGTCTACACCCCCGAAATATTTGACGGAAGGGGTTCCGTCGAATATTTGGGTGCTGTACACCCCCAAAATATTTGACGGATGGGGTTCCGTCAAATATTTGCGGGCTGTACACCCCCAAAATATTTGACGGATGGGGTTCCGTCGAATATTTGGGGGCTGTACACCCCCAAAATATTTGACGGATAGGGTTCCGTCAAATATTTGGGGGCTGTACACCCCCAAAATATTTGACGGATGGGGTTCCGTCAAATATTTGGGGGGTCTACAGCGCCCAAAATATTTGACGGATGGGGTTCCGTCAAATGTTTGGGGGGTCTAAACCCCCAAAATATTTGACGGATGGGGTTCCGTCAAAAATTTGGGGGCTGTACACCCCCAAAATATTTGACGGATGGGGTTCCGTCAAAAATTTGGGGGCTGTACACCCCCAAAATATTTGACGGATGGGGTTCCGTCAAATATTTGGGGGGTCTACACCCCCAAAATATTTGACGGAAGGGGTTGCGTCAAATTCCCGGGGCTGCACACCCCCAAAATATTTGACGGATGGGGTTCTGTCAAATATTTGGGGGCTGTACAACCCCAAAATATTTGACGGAAGGGCTTCCGTCAAATATTCGGGGGCTGCACACCCCCAAAATATTTGACGGATGGGGTTCCGTCAAATATTTGGGGGCTGTACATCCCCAAAATATTTGACGGATGGGGTCCCGTCAAATATTTGGGGGGTCTACACCCCCAAAATATTGGGCTGAAGGGGTTCCGCCGAATATTTGGGGGCTGTACACCCCCAAAATATTTGACGGAAAGGGTTCCGTCAAATATTTGGGGGCTGTACGGCCCCAAAATATCTGACGGATGGGGTTCCGTCAAATATTTGGGGGGTCTACGGCTCCAAAATATTTGACGGAAGGGGTTCCGTCGAATATTTGGGGGCTGTACACCCCCAAAATATTTGACGGAAGGGGTTCCGTCGAATATTTGGGGGCTGTACACCCCCAAAATATCTGACGGATGGGGTTCCGTCAAATATTTGGGGGCTGTACACTCCCAAAATATTTGACGGATGGGGTTCCGTCAAATATTTGGGGGGTCTACACCCCCAAAATATTTGACGGAAGGGGTTCCGTCGAATATTTGGGTGCTGTACACCCCCAAAATATTTGACGGATGGGGTTCCGTCAAATATTTGCGGGCTGTACACCCCCAAAATATTTGACGGATGGGGTTCCGTCAAATATTTGGGGGGTCTACACCTCCAAAAAATTTGACGGATGGGGTTCCGTCGAATATTTGGGGGCTGTACACCCCCAAAATATTTGACGGATGGGGTTCCGTCAAATGTTTGGGGGGTCTAAACCCCCAAAATATTTGACGGATGGGGTTCCGTCAAATATTTGGGGGGTCTACACCCCCAAAATATTTGACGGATGGGGTTCCGTCAAATATTTGGGGGCTGTAGACCCCCAAAATATTTGACGGATGGGGTTCCGTCAAATATTTGGGGGCTGTACATCCCCAAAATATTTGACGGATGGGGTTCCGTCAAATATTTGGGGGCTGTAGACCCCCAAAATATTTGACGGATGGGGTTCCTTCCAATATTTGGGGGGTCTACGGCCCCAAAATATTTGACGGAAGGGGTTGCGTCAAATATTCCGGGGCTGCGGACCCCCAAAATATTTGACGGATGGGGTTCCGTCAAATATTTGGGGGCTGTACAACCCCAAAATATTTGACGGAAGGGCTTCCGTCAAATATTCGGGGGCTGCACACCCCCAAAATATTTGACGGATGGGGTTCCGTCAAATATTTGGGGGCTGTACATCCCCAAAATATTTGACGGATGGGGTTCCGTCAAATATTTGGGGGCTGTACACCCCCAAAATATTTGACTGAAGGGGTTCCGCCGAATATTTGGGGGCTGTACACCCCCAAAATATTTGACGGAAAGGGTTCCGTCAAATATTTGGGGGCTGTACACCCCCAAAATATTTGACGGATGGGGTTCCGTCAAATATTTGGGGGGTCTACGGCCCCAAAATATTTGACGGATGGGGTTCCGTCAAATATTTGGGGGGTCTACACCCCCAAAATATTTGACTGAAGGGGTTCCGCCGAATATTTGGGGGCTGTACACCCCCAAAATATTTGACGGAAAGGGTTCCGTCAAATATTTGGGGGCTGTACGGCCCCAAAATATCTGACGGATGGGGTTCCGTCAAATATTCGGGGGGTCTACGGCCCCAAAAGATTTGACGGATGGGGTTCTGTCAAATATTTGGGGGGTCTACACCCCCGAAATATTTGACGGAAGGGGTTCCGTCGAATATTTGGGGGCTGTACACCCCCAAAATATTTGACGGATGGGGTTCCGTCAAATATTTGGGGGCTGTACACTCCCAAAATATTTGACGCATGGGGTTCCGTCAAACATTTGGGGGGTCTACACCCCCAAAATATTTGACGGAAGGGGTTCCGTCGAATATTTGGGTGCTGTACACCCCCAAAATATTTGACGGATGGGGTTCCGTCAAATATTTGCGGGCTGTACACCCCCAAAATATTTGACGGATGGGGTTCCGACGAATATTTGGGGGCTGTACACCCCCAAAATATTTGACGGATAGGGTTCCGTCAAATATTTGGGGGCTGTACACCCCCAAAATATTTGACGGATGGGGTTCCGTCAAATATTTGGGGGGTCTACAGCGCCCAAAATATTTGACGGATGGGGTTCCGTCAAATGTTTGGGGGGTCTAAACCCCCAAAATATTTGACGGATGGGGTTCCGTCAAAAATTTGGGGGCTGTACACCCCCAAAATATTTGACGGATGGGGTTCCGTCAAAAATTTGGGGGCTGTACACCCCCAAAATATTTGACGGATGGGGTTCCGTCAAATATTTGGGGGGTCTACACCCCCAAAATATTTGACGGAAGGGGTTGCGTCAAATATTCCGGGGCTGCACACCCCCAAAATATTTGACGGATGGGGTTCCGTCAAATATTTGGGGGCTGTACAACCCCAAAATATTTGACGGAAGGGCTTCCGTCAAATATTCGGGGGCTGCACACCCCCAAAATATTTGACGGATGGGGTTCCGTCAAATATTTGGGGGCTGTACATCCCCAAAATATTTGACGGATGGGGTCCCGTCAAATATTTGGGGGGTCTACACCCCCAAAATATTGGGCTGAAGGGGTTCCGCCGAATATTTGGGGGCTGTACACCCCCAAAATATTTGACGGAAAGGGTTCCGTCAAATATTTGGGGGCTGTACGGCCCCAAAATATCTGACGGATGGGGTTCCGTCAAATATTTGGGGGGTCTACGGCTCCAAAATATTTGACGGAAGGGGTTCCGTCGAATATTTGGGGGCTGTACACCCCCAAAATATTTGACGGAAGGGGTTCCGTCGAATATTTGGGGGCTGTACACCCCCAAAATATTTGACGGATGGGGTTCCGTCAAATATTTGGGGGCTGTACACTCCCAAAATATTTGACGGATGGGGTTCCGTCAAATATTTGGGGGGTCTACACCCCCAAAATATTTGACGGAAGGGGTTCCGTCGAATATTTGGGTGCTGTACACCCCCAAAATATTTGACGGATGGGGTTCCGTCAAATATTTGCGGGCTGTACACCCCCAAAATATTTGACGGATGGGGTTCCGTCAAATATTTGGGGGCTGTAGACCCCCAAAATATTTGACGGATGGGGTTCCTTCCAATATTTGGGGGGTCTACGGCCCCAAAATATTTGACGGAAGGGGTTGCGTCAAATATTCCGGGGCTGCGGACCCCCAAAATATTTGACGGATGGGGTTCCGTCAAATATTTGGGGGCTGTACAACCCCAAAATATTTGACGGAAGGGCTTCCGTCAAATATTCGGGGGCTGCACACCCCCAAAATATTTGACGGATGGGGTTCCGTCAAATATTTGGGGGCTGTACATCCCCAAAATATTTGACGGATGGGGTTCCGTCAAATATTTGGGGGCTGTACACCCCCAAAATATTTGACTGAAGGGGTTCCGCCGAATATTTGGGGGCTGTACACCCCCAAAATATTTGACGGAAAGGGTTCCGTCAAATATTTGGGGGCTGTACACCCCCAAAATATTTGACGGATGGGGTTCCGTCAAATATTTGGGGGGTCTACGGCCCCAAAATATTTGACGGATGGGGTTCCGTCAAATATTTGGGGGGTCTACACCCCCAAAATATTTGACTGAAGGGGTTCCGCCGAATATTTGGGGGCTGTACACCCCCAAAATATTTGACGGAAAGGGTTCCGTCAAATATTTGGGGGCTGTACGGCCCCAAAATATCTGACGGATGGGGTTCCGTCAAATATTCGGGGGGTCTACGGCCCCAAAAGATTTGACGGATGGGGTTCTGTCAAATATTTGGGGGGTCTACACCCCCGAAATATTTGACGGAAGGGGTTCCGTCGAATATTTGGGGGCTGTACACCCCCAAAATATTTGACGGATGGGGTTCCGTCAAATATTTGGGGGCTGTACACTCCCAAAATATTTGACGCATGGGGTTCCGTCAAACATTTGGGGGGTCTACACCCCCAAAATATTTGACGGAAGGGGTTCCGTCGAATATTTGGGTGCTGTACACCCCCAAAATATTTGACGGATGGGGTTCCGTCAAATATTTGCGGGCTGTACACCCCCAAAATATTTGACGGATGGGGTTCCGACGAATATTTGGGGGCTGTACACCCCCAAAATATTTGACGGATAGGGTTCCGTCAAATATTTGGGGGCTGTACACCCCCAAAATATTTGACGGATGGGGTTCCGTCAAATATTTGGGGGGTCTACAGCGCCCAAAATATTTGACGGATGGGGTTCCGTCAAATGTTTGGGGGGTCTAAACCCCCAAAATATTTGACGGATGGGGTTCCGTCAAAAATTTGGGGGCTGTACACCCCCAAAATATTTGACGGATGGGGTTCCGTCAAAAATTTGGGGGCTGTACACCCCCAAAATATTTGACGGATGGGGTTCCGTCAAATATTTGGGGGGTCTACACCCCCAAAATATTTGACGGAAGGGGTTGCGTCAAATATTCCGGGGCTGCACACCCCCAAAATATTTGACGGATGGGGTTCCGTCAAATATTTGGGGGCTGTACAACCCCAAAATATTTGACGGAAGGGCTTCCGTCAAATATTCGGGGGCTGCACACCCCCAAAATATTTGACGGATGGGGTTCCGTCAAATATTTGGGGGCTGTACATCCCCAAAATATTTGACGGATGGGGTTACGTCAAATATTTGGGGGGTCTACACCCCCAAAATATTGGGCTGAAGGGGTTCCGCCGAATATTTGGGGGCTGTACACCCCCAAAATATTTGACGGAAAGGGTTCCGTCAAATATTTGGGGGCTGTACGGCCCCAAAATATCTGACGGATGGGGTTCCGTCAAATATTTGGGGGGTCTACGGCTCCAAAATATTTGACGGAAGGGGTTCCGTCGAATATTTGGGGGCTGTACACCCCCAAAATATTGGACGGAAGGGGTTCCGTCGAATATTTGGGGGCTGTACACCCCCAAAATATTTGACGGATGGGGTTCCGTCAAATATTTGGGGGCTGTACACTCCCAAAATATTTGACGGATGGGGTTCCGTCAAATATTTGGGGGGTCTACACCCCCAAAATATTTGACGGAAGGGGTTCCGTCGAATATTTGGGTGCTGTACACCCCCAAAATATTTGACGGATGGGGTTCCGTCAAATATTTGCGGGCTGTACACCCCCAAAATATTTGACGGATGGGGTTCCGTCAAATATTTGGGGGGTCTACACCTCCAAAAAATTTGACGGATGGGGTTCCGTCGAATATTTGGGGGCTGTACACCCCCAAAATATTTGACGGATGGGGTTCCGTCAAATGTTTGGGGGGTCTAAACCCCCAAAATATTTGACGGATGGGGTTCCGTCAAATATTTGGGGGGTCTACACCCCCAAAATATTTGACGGATGGGGTTCCGTCAAATATTTGGGGGCTGTAGACCCCCAAAATATTTGACGGATGGGGTTCCGTCAAATATTTGGGGGCTGTACATCCCCAAAATATTTGACGGATGGGGTTCCGTCAAATATTTGGGGGCTGTAGACCCCCAAAATATTTGACGGATGGGGTTCCTTCCAATATTTGGGGGGTCTACACCCCCAAAATATTTGACGGAAGGGGTTGCGTCAAATATTCCGGGGCTGCGGACCCCCAAAATATTTGACGGATGGGGTTCCGTCAAATATTTGGGGGCTGTACAACCCCAAAATATTTGACGGAAGGGCTTCCGTCAAATATTCGGGGGCTGCACACCCCCAAAATATTTGACGGATGGGGTTCCGTCAAATATTTGGGGGCTGTACATCCCCAAAATATTTGACGGATGGGGTTCCGTCAAATATTTGGGGGCTGTACACCCCCAAAATATTTGACTGAAGGGGTTCCGCCGAATATTTGGGGGCTGTACACCCCCAAAATATTTGACGGAAAGGGTTCCGTCAAATATTTGGGGGCTGTACACCCCCAAAATATTTGACGGATGGGGTTCCGTCAAATATTTGGGGGGTCTACGGCCCCAAAATATTTGACGGATGGGGTTCCGTCAAATATTTGGGGGGTCTACACCCCCGAAATATTTGACGGAAGGGGTTCCGTCGAATATTTGGGGGCTGTACACCCCCAAAATATTTGACGGAAGGGGTTCCGTCGAATATTTGGCGGATGTACACCCCCAAAATATCTGACGGATGGGGTTCCGTCAAATATTTGGGGGCTGTACACTCCCAAAATATTTGACGGATGGGGTTCCGTCAAATATTTGGGGGGTCTACACCCCCAAAATATTTGACGGAAGGGGTTCCGTCGAATATTTGGCGGCTGTACACCCCCAAAATATCTGACGGATGGGGTTCCGTCAAATATTTGGGTGCTGTACACCCCCAAAATATTTGACGGATGGGGTTTCGTCAAATATTTGCGGGCTGTACACCCCCAAAATATTTGACGGATGGGGTTCCGTCAAATATTTGGGGGGTCTACACCTCCAAAAAATTTGACGGATGGGGTTCCGTCGAATATTTGGGGGCTGTACACCCCCAAAATATTTGACGGATGGGGTTCCGTCAAATGTTTGGGGGGTCTAAACCCCCAAAATATTTGACGGATGGGGTTCCGTCAAATATTTGGGGGGTCTACACCCCCAAAATATTTGACGGAAGGGGTTGCGTCAAATATTCCGGGGCTGCGGACCCCCAAAATATTTGACGGATGGGGTTCCGTCAAACATTTGGGGGCTGTACAACCCCAAAATATTTGACGGAAGGGCTTCCGTCAAATATTCGGGGGCTGCACACCCCCAAAATATTTGACGGATGGGGTTCCGTCAAATATTTGGGCGGTCTACACCCCCAAAATATTTGACTGAAGGTGTTCCGCCGAATATTTGGGGGGTCTACACCCCCAAAATATTTGACGGAAAGGGTTCCGTCCAATATTTGGGGGCTGTACACCCCCAAAATATTTGACGGATGGGGTTCCGTCAAATATTTGGGGGGTCTACGGCCCCAAAATATTTGACGGATGGGGTTCCGTCAAATATTTGGGGGGTCTACACCCCCGAAATATTTGACGGAAGGGGTTCCGTCGAATTTTTGGGGGCTGTACACCCCCAAAATATCTGACGGATGGGGTTCCGTCAAATATTTGGGGGCTGTACACTCCCAAAATATTCGACGGATGGGGTTCCGTCAAATATTTGGGGGGTCTACAACCCCAAAATATTTGACGGAAGGGGTTCCGTCGAATATTTGCGGGCTGTACACCCCCAAAATATTTGACGGATGGGGTTCCATCAAATATTTGCGGGCTGTACACCCCCAAAATATTTGACGGATGGGGTTCCGTCAAATATTTGGGGGCTGTACACCCCCAAAATATTTGACGGAAGGGGTTCCGTCAAATATTTGGGGGCTGTACACCCCCAAAATATTTGACGCATGGGGTTCCGTCAAATATTTGGGGGCTGTACACCCCCAAAATATTTGACGGATGGGGTTCCGTCAAATATTTGGGGGGTCTACACCCCCAAAATATTTGACGGAAGGGGTTCCGTCAAATATTTGGGGGCTGTACACCCCCAAAATATTTGACGGAAGGGGTTCCGTCGAATATTTGGGTGCTGTACACCCCCAAAATATTTGACGGATGGGGTTCCGTCAAATATTTGCGGGCTGTACACCCCCAAAATATTTGACGGATGGGGTTCCGTCAAATATTTGGGGGGTCTACACCTCCAAAAAATTTGACGGATGGGGTTCCGTCGAATATTTGGGGGCTGTACACCCCCAAAATATTTGACGGATGGGGTTCCGTCAAATGTTTGGGGGGTCTAAACCCCCAAAATATTTGATGGATGGGGTTCCGTCAAATATTTGGGGGGTCTACACCCCCAAAATATTTGACGGATGGGGTTCCGTCAAATATTTGGGGGTTGTACACCCCCAAAATATCTGACGGATGGGGTTCCGTCAAATATTTGGGGGCTGTACACCCCCAAAATATTTGACGGATGGGGTTCCGTCAAAAATTTGGGGGCTGTACACCCCCAAAATTTTTGACGGATGGGGTTCCGTCAAATATTTGGGGGCTGTACACCCCCAAAATATTTGACGGATGGGGTTCCGTCAAATATTTGGGGGCTGTACATCCCCAAAATATTTGACGGATGGGGTTCCGTCAAATATTTGGGGGCTGTAGACCCCCAAAATATTTGACGGATGGGGTTCCGTCAAATATTTGGGGGGTCTACACCCCCAAAATATTTGACGGAAGGGGTTGCGTCAAATATTCCGGGGCTGCGGACCCCCAAAATATTTGACGGATGGGGTTCCGTCAAACATTTGGGGGCTCTACAACCCCAAAATATTTGACGGAAGGGCTTCCGTCAAATATTCGGGGGCTGCACACCCCCAAAATATTAGACGGATGGGGTTCCGTCAAATATTTGGGGGCTGTACACCCCCAAAATATTTGACGGATGGGGTTCCGTCAAATATTTGGGGGGTCTACACCCCCAAAATATTTGACTGAAGGGGTTCCGCCGAATATTTGGGGGCTGTACACCCCCAAAATATTTGACGGAAAGGGTTCCGTCAAATATTTGGGGGCTGTACACCCCCAAAATATTTGACGGATGGGGTTCCGTCAAATATTTGGGGGGTCTACGGCCCCAAAATATTTGACGGATGGGGTTCCGTCAAATATTTGGGGGCTGTACACCCCCAAAATATTTGACGGATGGGGTTCCGTCAAATGTTTGGGGGGTCTAAACCCCCAAAATATTTGACGGATGGGGTTCCGTCAAATATTTGGGGGGTCTACACCCCCAAAATATTTGACGGATGGGGTTCCGTCAAAAATTTGGGGGCTGTACACCCCCAAAATTTTTGACGGATGGGGTTCCGTCAAATATTTGGGGGCTGTACACCCCCAAAATATTGGACGGATCGGGTTCCGTCAAATATTTGGGGGGTCTACACCCCCAAAATATTTGACGGATGGGGTTCCGTCAAATATTTGGGGGCTGTAGACCCCCAAAATATTTGACGGATGGGGTTGCGTCAAATATTCCGGGGCTGCGGACCCACAAAATATTTGACGGATGGGGTTCCGTCAAATGTTTGGGGGGTCTACACCCCCAAAATATTTGACGGAAGGGGTTGCGTCAAATATTCCGGGGCTGCGGACCCCCAAAATATTTGACGGATGGGGTTCCGTCAAATATTTGGGGGCTGTACAACCCCAAAATATTTGACGGATGGGGTTCCGTCAAATATTTGGGGGGTCTAAACCCCCAAAATATTTGACGGATGGGGTTCCGTCAAATATTTGGGGGGTCTACACCCCCAAAATATTTGACGGATGGGGTTCCGTCAAAAATTTGGGGGCTGTACACCCCCAAAATTTTTGACGGATGGGGTTCCGTCAAATATTTGGGGGCTGTACACCCCCAAAATATTGGACGGATCGGGTTCCGTCAAATATTTGGGGGGTCTACACCCCCAAAATATTTGACGGATGGGGTTCCGTCAAATATTTGGGGGCTGTAGACCCCCAAAATATTTGACGGATGGGGTTGCGTCAAATATTCCGGGGCTGCGGACCCACAAAATATTTGACGGATGGGGTTCCGTCAAATGTTTGGGGGGTCTACACCCCCAAAATATTTGACGGAAGGGGTTGCGTCAAATATTCCGGGGCTGCGGACCCCCAAAATATTTGACGGAAGGGCTTCCGTCAAATATTCGGGGGCTGCACACCCCCAAAATATTTGACGGATGGGGTTCCGTCAAATATTTGGGGGCTGTACATCCCCAAAATATTTGACGGATGGGGTTCCGTCAAATATTTGGGGGCTGTAGACCCCCAAAATATTTGACGGATGGGGTTCCGTCAAATATTTGGGGGGTCTACACCCCCAAAATATTTGACGGAAGGGGTTGCGTCAAATATTCCGGGGCTGCGGACCCCCAAAATATTTGACGGATGGGGTTCCGTCAAACATTTGGGGGCTGTACAACCCCAAAATATTTGACGGAAGGGCTTCCGTCAAATATTCGGGGGCTGCACACCCCCAAAATATTTGACGGATGGGGTTCCGTCAAATATTTGGGGGCTGTACATCCCCAAAATATTTGACGGATGGGGTTCCGTCAAATATTTGGGGGCTGTACACCCCCAAAATATTTGACTGAAGGGGTTCCGCCGAATATTTGGGGGCTGTACACCCCCAAAATATTTGACGGAAAGGGTTCCGTCAAATATTTGGGGGCTGTACACCCCCAAAATATTTGACGGATGGGGTTCCGTCAAATATTTGGGGGGTCTACGGCCCCAAAATATTTGACGGATGGGGTTCCGTCAAATATTTGGGGGGTCTACACCCCCGAAATATTTGACGGAAGGGGTTCCGTCGAATATTTGGGGGCTGTACACCCCCAAAATATTTGACGGAAGGGGTTCCGTCGAATATTTGGCGGCTGTACACCCCCAAAATATCTGACGGATGGGGTTCCGTCAAATATTTGGGTGCTGTACACCCCCAAAATATTTGACGGATGGGGTTCCGTCAAATATTTGCGGGCTGTACACCCCCAAAATATTTGACGGATGGGGTTCCGTCAAATATTTGGGGGGTCTACACCTCCAAAAAATTTGACGGATGGGGTTCCGTCGAATATTTGGGGGCTGTACACCCCCAAAATATTTGACGGATGGGGTTCCGTCAAATGTTTGGGGGGTCTAAACCCCCAAAATATTTGACGGATGGGGTTCCGTCAAATATTTGGGGGGTCTACACCCCCAAAATATTTGACGGATGGGGTTCCGTCAAAAATTTGGGGGCTGTACACCCCCAAAATATTTGACGGTAGGGCTTCCGTCAAATATTCGGGGGTTGTACACCCCCAAAATATTTGACGGAAGGGGTTCCGTCAAATATTTGGGGGCTGCGGACCCCCAAAATATTTGACGGATGGGGTTCCGTCAAACATTTGGGGGCTGTACAACCCCAAAATATTTGACGGTAGGGCTTCCGTCAAATATTCGGGGGCTGCACACCCCCAAAATATTTGACGGATGGGGTTCCGTCAAATATTTGGGGGCTTTACTCCCCCAAAATATTTGACGGATGGGGTTCCGTCAAATATTTGGGGGGTCTACACCCCCAAAATATTTGACTGAAGGGGTTCCGCCGAATATTTGGGGGCTGTACACCCCCAAAATATTTGACGGAAAGGGTTCCGTCAAATATTTGGGGGCTGTACACCCCCAAAATATTTGACGGATGGGGTTCCGTCAAATATTTGGGGGGTCTACGGCCCCAAAATATTTGACGGATGGGGTTCCGTCAAATATTTGGGGGGTCTACACCCCCGAAATATTTGACGGAAGGGGTTCCGTCAAATATTTGGGGGCTGTACACCCCCAAAATATCTGACGGATGGGGTTCCGTCAAATATTTGGGGGCTGTACACTCCCAAAATATTCGACGGATGGGGTTCCGTCAAATATTTGGGGGGTCTACAACCCCAAAATATTTGACGGAAGAGGTTCCGTCGAATATTTGGGTGCTGTACACCCCCAAAATATTTGACGGATGGGGTTCCATCAAATATTTGCGGGCTGTACACCCCCAAAATATTTGACGGATGGGGTTCCGTCAAATATTTGGGGGCTGTACATCCCCAAAATATTTGACGGAAGGGGTTCCGTCAAATATTTGGGGGCTGTACACCCCCAAAATATTTGACGCATGGGGTTCCGTCAAATATTTGGGGGCTGTACACCCCCAAAATATTTGACGGATGGGGTTCCGTCAAATATTTGGGGGGTCTACACCCCCAAAATATTTGACCGAAGGGGTTCCGTCGAATATTTGGGTGCTGTACACCCCCAAAATATTTGACGGATGGGGTTCCGTCAAATATTTGCGGGCTGTACACCCCCAAAATATTTGACGGATGGGGTTCCGTCAAATATTTGGGGGGTCTACACCTCCAAAAAATTTGACGGATGGGGTTCCGTCGAATATTTGGGGGCTGTACACCCCCAAAATATTTGACGGATGGGGTTCCGTCAAATGTTTGGGGGGTCTAAACCCCCAAAATATTTGACGGATGGGGTTCCGTCAAATATTTGGGGGGTCTACACCCCCAAAATATTTGACGGATGGGGTTCCGTCAAATATTTGGGGGTTGTACACCCCCAAAATATCTGACGGATGGGGTTCCGTCAAATATTTGGGGGCTGTACACCCCCAAAATATTTGACGGATGGGGTTCCGTCAAAAATTTGGGGGCTGTACACCCCCAAAATTTTTGACGGATGGGGTTCCGTCAAATATTTGGGGGCTGTACACCCCCAAAATATTTGACGGATGGGGTTCCGTCAAATATTTGGGGGCTGTACATCCCCAAAATATTTGACGGATGGGGTTCCGTCAAATATTTGGGGGCTGTAGACCCCCAAAATATTTGACGGATGGGGTTCCGTCCAATATTTGGGGGGTCTACACCCCCAAAATATTTGACGGAAGGGGTTGCGTCAAATATTCCGGGGCTGCGGACCCCCAAAATATTTGACGGATGGGGTTCCGTCAAACATTTGGGGGCTCTACAACCCCAAAATATTTGACGGAAGGGCTTCCGTCAAATATTCGGGGGCTGCACACCCCCAAAATATTAGACGGATGGGGTTCCGTCAAATATTTGGGGGCTGTACACCCCAAAAATATTTGACGGATGGGGTTCCGTCAAATATTTGGGGGGTCTACACCCCCAAAATATTTGACTGAAGGGGTTCCGCCGAATATTTGGGGGCTGTACACCCCCAAAATATTTGACGGAAAGGGTTCCGTCAAATATTTGGGGGCTGTACACCCCCAAAATATTTGACGGATGGGGTTCCGTCAAATATTTGGGGGGTCTACGGCCCCAAAATATTTGACGGATGGGGTTCCGTCAAATATTTGGGGGGTCTACACCCCCGAAATATTTGACGGAAGGGGTTCCGTCGAATTTTTGGGGGCTGTACACCCCCAAAATATCTGACGGATGGGGTTCCGTAAAATATTTGGGGGCTGTACACTCCCAAAATATTTGACGGATGGGGTTCCGTCAAATATTTGGGGGGTCTACACCCCCAAAATATTTGACGGATGGGGTTCCGTCAAATATTTGGGTGCTGTACACCCCCAAAATATTTGACGGATGGGGTTCCGTCAAATATTTGCGGGCTGTACACCCCCAAAATATTTGACGGATGGGGTTCCGTCAAATATTTGGGGGCTGTACACCCCCAAAATATTTGACGGAAGGGGTTCCGTCAAATATTTGGGGGCTGTACACCCCCAAAATATTTGACGCATGGGGTTCCGTCAAATATTTGGGGGGTCTACACCCCCAAAATATTTGACGGATGGGGTTCCGTCAAATATTTGGGGGCTGTACACCCCCAAAATATTTGACGGATGGGGTTCCGTCAAATATTTGCGGGCTATACACCCCCAAAATATTTGACGGATGGGGTTCCGTCAAATATTTGGGGGGTCTACGGCCCCAAAATATTTGACGGATGGGGTTCCGTCAAATATTTGGGGGGTCTATGGCCCCAAAATATTTGACGGATGGGGTTCCGTCAAATATTTGGGGGCTGTACAGCCCCCAAATATTTGACGGATGGGGTTCCGTCAAATATTTGGGGGCTATACACCCCCAAAATATTTGACGGATGGGGTTCCGTCAAATATTTGGGGGCTGTACACCCCCAAAATATTTGACGGATGGGGTTCCGTCAAATATTTGGGGGGTCTACACCACCAAAATGTTTGACGGATGGGGTTCCGTCAAATATTTGAGGGCTGTACACCCCCAAAATATTTGACGGATGGGGTTCCGTCAAATATTTGGGGGGTCTACGGCCCCAAAATATTTGACGAATGGGGTTCCGTCAAATATTTGGGGGGTCTACATCCCCGAAATATTCGACGGAAGGGGTTCCGTCGAATATTTGGGGGCTGTACACCCCCAAAATATCTGACGGATGGGGTTCCGTCAAATATTTGGGGGCTGTACACTCCCAAAATATTTGACGGATGGGGTTCCGTCAAATATTTGGGGGGTCTACACCCCCAAAATATCTGACGGAAGGGGTTCCGTCGAATATTTGGGTGCTGTACACCCCCAAAATATTTGACGGATGGGGTTCCGTCAAATATTTGCGGGCTGTACACCCCCAAAATATTTGACGGATGGGGTTCCGTCAAATATTTGGGGGGTCTACACCTCCAAAATATTTGACGGAAAGGGTTCCGGCAAATATTTGGGGGCTGTACGGCCCCAAAATATCTGACGGATGGGGTTCCGTCAAATATTTGGGGGGTCTACGGCCCCAAAATATTTGACGGATGGGGTTCCGTCAAATATTTGGGGGGTCTACACCCCCGAAATATTTGACAGGAGGGGGCTCCGTCAAATATTTGGGGGCTGTACACCCCCAAAATATTAGACGCATGGGGTTCCGTCAAATATTTGGGGGCTGTACACTCCCAAAATATTTGACGGATGGGGTTCCGTCAAATACTTGGGGGGTCTACACCCCCAAAATATTTGACGGAAGGGGTTCCGTCAAATATTTGGGTGCTGTACACCCCCAAAATATTTGACGGATGGGGTTCCGTCAAATATTTGCGGGCTGTACACCCCCAAAATATTTGACGGATGGGGTTCCGTCAAATATTTGGGGGGTCTACACCTCCAAAAAATTTGACGGATGGGGTTCCGTCGAATATTTGGGGGCTGTACACCCCCAAAATATTTGACGGATGGGGTTCCATCAAATATTTGGGGGCTGTACACCCCCAAAATATTTGACGGATGGGGTTCCTTGAAATATTTGGGGGGTCTACACCCCCAAAATATTTGACGGATGGGGTTCCGTCAAATATTTGGGGGCTGTACACCCCCAAAATATCTGACGGATGGGGTTCCGTCAAATATTTGGGGGCTGTACACTCCCAAAATATTCGACGGATGGGGTTCCGTCAAATATTTGGGGGCTGTACACCCCCAAAATATTTGACGCATGGGGTTCCGTCAAATATTTGGGGGCTGTACACCCCCAAAATATTTGACGGATGGGGTTCCGTCAAATATTTGGGGGGTCTACACCCCCAAAATATTTGACGGATGGGGTTCCGTCAAATATTTGGGGGGTCTACAACCCCAATATATTCGACGGAAGGGGTTCCGTCGAATATTTGGGTGCTGTACACCCCCAAAATATTTGACGGATGGGGTTCCATCAAATATTCGCGGGCTGTACACCCCCAAAATATTTGACGGATGGGGTTCCGTCAAATATTTGGGGGCTGTACACCCCCAAAATATTTGACGGAAGGGGTTCCGTCAAATATTTGGGGGCTGTACACCCCCAAAATATTTGACGCATGGGGTTCCGTCAAATATTTGGGGGCTGTACACCCCCAAAATATTTGACGGATGGGGTTCCGTCAAATATTTGGGGGGTCTACACCCCCAAAATATTTGACGGATGGGGTTCCGTCAAATATTTGGGGGCTGTACGGCCCCAAAATATTTGACGGAAGGGGTTCCGTCGAATATTTGGGTGCTGTACACCCCCAAAATATTTGACGGATGGCGTTCCGTCAAATATTTGCGGGCTGTACAACCCCAAAATATTTGACGGATGGGGTTCCGTCAAATATTTGGGGGGTCTACACCTCCAAAAAATTTGACGGATGGGGTTCCGTCGAATATTTGGGGGCTGTACACCCCCAAAATATTTGACGGATGGGGTTCCGTCAAATGTTTGGGGGGTCTAAACCCCCCAAATATTTGACGGATGGGGTTCCGTCAAATATTTGGGGGGTCTACACCCCCAAAATATTTGACGGATGGGGTTCCGTCAAATATTTGGGGGTTGTACACCCCCAAAATATTTGACGGATGGGGTTCCGTCAAATGTTTGGGGGGTCTAAACCCCCCAAATATTTGACGGATGGGGTTCCGTCAAATATTTGGGGGGTCTACACCCCCAAAATATTTGACGGATGGGGTTCCGTCAAATATTTGGGGGCTGTACACCCCCAAAATATTTGACGGATGGGGTTCCGTCAAATATTTGGGGGCTGTAGACCCCCAAAATATTTGACGGATGGGGTTCCGTCAAATATTTGGGGGGTCTACACCCCCAAAATATTTGACGGAAGGGGTTGCGTCAAATATTCCGGGGCTGCGGACCCCCAAAATATTTGACGGATGGGGTTCCGACAAACATTTGGGGGCTCTACAACCCCAAAATATTTGACGGAAGGGCTTCCGTCAAACATTCGGGGGCTGCACACCCCCAAAATATTAGACGGATGGGGTTCCGTCAAATATTTGGGGGCTGTACACCCCCAAAATATTTGACGGATGGGGTTCCGTCAAATATTTGGGGGGTCTACACCCCCAAAATATTTGACTGAAGGGGTTCCGCCGAATATTTGGGGGCTGTACACCCCCAAAATATTTGACGGAAAGGGTTCCGTCAAATATTTGGGGGCTGTACACCCCCAAAATATTTGACGGATGGGGTTCCGTCAAATATTTGGGGGGTCTACGGCCCCAAAATATTTGACGGATGGGGTTCCGTCAAATATTTGGGGGGTCTACACCCCCGAAATATTTGACGGAAGGGGTTCCGTCGAATTTTTGGGGGCTGTACACCCCCAAAATATCTGACGGATGGGGTTCCGTCAAATATTTGGGGGCTGTACACTCCCAAAATATTTGACGGATGGGGTTCCGTCAAATATTTGGGGGGTCTACACCCCCGAAATATTTGACGGAAGGGGTTCCGTCGAATTTTTGGGGGCTGTACACCCCCAAAATATCTGACGGATGGGGTTCCGTCAAATATTTGGGGGCTGTACACCCCCAAAATATTTGACGGAAGGGGTTCCGTCAAATATTTGGGGGCTGTACACCCCCAAAATATTTGACGCATGGGGTTCCGTCAAATATTTGGGGGCTGTACACCCCCAAAATATTTGACGGATGGGGTTCCGTCAAATATTTGGGGGGTCTACACCCCCAAAATATTTGACGGATGGGGTTCCGTCAAATATTTGGGGGCTGTACACCCCCAAAATATTTGACGGATGGGGTTCCGTCAAATATTTGCGGGCTGTACACCCCCAAAATATTTGACGGATGGGGTTCCGTCAAATTTTTGGGGGGTCTACGGCCCCAAAATATTTGACGGATGGGGTTCCGTCAAATATTTGGGGGGTCTATGGCCCCAAAATATTTGACGGATGGGGTTCCGTCAAATATTTGGGGGCTGTACAGCCCCCAAATATTTGACGGATGGGGTTCCGTCAAATATTTGGGGGCTATACACCCCCAAAATATTTGACGGATGGGGTTCCGTCAAATATTTGGGGGCTGTACACCCCCAAAATATTTGACGGATGGGGTTCCGTCAAATATTTGGGGGGTCTACACCACCAAAATGTTTGACGGATGGGGTTCCGTCAAATATTTGAGGGGTCTACACCCCCAAAATATTTGACGGATGGGGTTCCGTCAAATATTTGGGGGTTGTACACCCCCAAAATATCTGACGGATGGGGTTCCGTCAAATATTTGGGGGCTGTACACCCCCAAAATATTTGACGGATGGGGTTCCGTCAAAAATTTGGGGGCTGTACACCCCCAAAATTTTTGACGGATGGGGTTCCGTCAAATATTTGGGGGCTGTACACCCCCAAAATATTTGACGGATGGGGTTCCGTCAAATATTTGGGGGGTCTACACCCCCAAAATATTTGACGGAAGGGGTTGCGTCAAATATTCCGGGGCTGTCGACCCCCAAAATATTTGACGGATGGGGTTCCGACAAACATTTGGGGGCTCTACAACCCCAAAATATTTGACGGAAGGGCTTCCGTCAAATATTCGGGGGCTGCACACCCCCAAAATATTAGACGGATGGGGTTCCGTCAAATATTTGGGGGCTGTACACCCCCAAAATATTTGACGGATGGGGTTCCGTCAAATATTTGGGGGGTCTACACCCCCAAAATATTTGGCTGAAGGGGTTCCGCCGAATATTTGGGGGCTGTACACCCCCAAAATATTTGACGGAAAGGGTTCCGTCAAATATTTGGGGGCTGTACACCCCCAAAATATTTGACGGATGGGGTTCCGTCAAATATTTGGGGGGTCTACGGCCCCAAAATATTTGACGGATGGGGTTCCGTCAAATATTTGGGGGGTCTACACCCCCGAAATATTTGACGGAAGGGGTTCCGTCGAATTTTTGGGGGCTGTACACCCCCAAAATATCTGACGGATGGGGTTCCGTCAAATATTTGGGGGCTGTACACTCCCAAAATATTTGACGGATGGGGTTCCGTCAAATATTTGGGGGGTCTACACCCCCAAAATATTTGACGGATGGGGTTCCGTCAAATATTTGGGTGCTGTACACCCCCAAAATATTTGACGGATGGGGTTCCGTCAAATATTTGCGGGCTGTACACCCCCAAAATATTTGACGGATGGGGTTCCGTCAAATATTTGGGGGCTGTACACCCCCAAAATATTTGACGGAAGGGGTTCCGTCAAATATTTGGGGGCTGTACACCCCCAAAATATTTGACGCATGGGGTTCCGTCAAATATTTGGGGGGTCTACACCCCCAAAATATTTGACGGATGGGGTTCCGTCAAATATTTGGGGGCTGTACACCCCCAAAATATTTGACGGATGGGGTTCCGTCAAATATTTGCGGGCTGTACACCCCCAAAATATTTGACGGATGGGGTTCCGTCAAATATTTGGGGGGTCTACGGCCCCAAAATATTTGACGGATGGGGTTCCGTCAAATATTTGGGGGGTCTATGGCCCCAAAATATTTGACGGATGGGGTTCCGTCAAATATTTGGGGGCTGTACAGCCCCCAAATATTTGACGGATGGGGTTCCGTCAAATATTTGGGGGCTATACACCCCCAAAATATTTGACGGATGGGGTTCCGTCAAATATTTGGGGGCTGTACACCCCCAAAATATTTGACGGATGGGGTTCCGTCAAATATTTGGGGGGTCTACACCACCAAAATGTTTGACGGATGGGGTTCCGTCAAATATTTGAGGGCTGTACACCCCCAAAATATTTGACGGATGGGGTTCCGTCAAATATTTGGGGGGTCTACGGCCCCAAAATATTTGACGAATGGGGTTCCGTCAAATATTTGGGGGGTCTACACCCCCGAAATATTCGACGGAAGGGGTTCCGTCGAATATTTGGGGGCTGTACACCCCCAAAATATCTGACGGATGGGGTTCCGTCAAATATTTGGGGGCTGTACACCCCCAAAATATTTGACGGATGGGGTTCCGTCAAATATTTGCGGGCTGTACACTCCCAAAATATTTGACGGATGGGGTTCCGTCAAATATTTGGGTGCTGTACACCCCCAAAATATTTGACGGATGGGGTTCCGTCAAATATTTGGGTGCTGTACACCCCCAAAATATTTGACGGATGGGGTTCTGTCAAATATTTGCGGGCTGTACACCCCCAAAATATTTGACGGATGGGGTTCCGTCAAATATTTGGGGGGTCTACACCTCCAAAATATTTGACGGAAAAGGTTCCGGCAAATATTTGGGGGCTGTACGGCCCCAAAATATCTGACGGATGGGGTTCCGTCAAATATTTGGGGGGTCTACGGCCCCAAAATATTTGACGGATGGGGTTCCGTCAAATATTTGGGGGGTCTACACCCCCGAAATATTTGACGGAAGGGGTTCCGTCGAATATTTGGGGGCTGTACACCCCCAAAATATTTGACGCATGGGGTTCCGTCAAATATTTGGGGGCTGTACACTCCCAAAATATTTGACGGATGGGGTTCCGTCAAATATTTGGGTGCTGTACACCCCCAAAATATTTGACGGATGGGGTTCCGTCAAATATTTGCGGGCTGTACACCCCCAAAATATTTGACGGATGGGGTTCCGTCAAATATTTGGGGGGTCTACACCTCCAAAAAATTTGACGGATGGGGTTCCGTCGAATATTTGGGGGCTGTACACCCCCAAAATATTTGACGGATGGGGTTCCTTGAAATATTTGGGGGGTCTACACCCCCAAAATATTTGACGGATGGGGTTCCGTCAAATATTTGGGGGCTGTACACCCCCAAAATATTTGACGGAAGGGGTTCCGTCAAATATTGGGGGGCTGTACACCCCCAAAATATTTGATGGATGGGGTTCCCTCAAATATTTGGGGGCTGTAAACCCCCAAAATATTTGACGGATGGGGTTCCGTCAAATATTTGGGGGCTTTACACCCCCAAAAAATTTGACGGAAGGGGTTCTGTCAAATATTTGACGGAAGGGGTTCCGCCAAATATTTGGGGGGTCTACAGCTCCCAAATATTTGACGGAAGGGGTTCCGTCAAATATTTGGGGGCTGTACACCCTCAAAATATTTCACGGATGTGGTTCCGTCAAATATTTGGGGGGTCTACACCCCCGAAATATTTGACGGAAGGGGTTTCGTCGAATATTTGGGGGCTGTACACCCCCAAAATATTTGACGCATGGGGTTCCGTCAAATATTTGGGGGCTGTACACCCCCAAAAAATTTGACGGAAGGGGTTCCGTCGAATATTTGGGTGCTGTACACCCCCAAAATATTTGACGGATGGGGTTCCGTCAAATATTTGCGGGCTGTACACCCCCAAAATATTTGACGGATGGGGTTCCGTCAAATATTTGGGGG
The DNA here is from genome assembly GCA_964036045.1 of Eutreptiella sp. 'Long Island Sound 2002'. Taxonomy (NCBI): domain Eukaryota; phylum Euglenozoa; class Euglenophyceae; order Eutreptiales; family Eutreptiaceae; genus Eutreptiella; species Eutreptiella sp. 'Long Island Sound 2002'. The sequence goes on from OZ038379.1 coordinate 150,964,192, forward strand.
GTCTACACCTCCAAAAAATTTGACGGATGGGGTTCCGTCGAATATTTGGGGGCTGTACACCCCCAAAATATTTGACGGATGGGGTTCCATCAAATATTTGGGGGCTGTACACCCCCAAAATATTTGACGGATGGGGTTCCTTGAAATATTTGGGGGGTCTACACCCCCAAAATATTTGACGGATGGGGTTCCGTCAAATATTTGGGGGCTGTACACCCCCAAAATATTTGACGGAAGGGGTTCCGTCAAATATTGGGGGGCTGTACACCCCCAAAATATTTGATGGATGGGGTTCCCTCAAATATTTGGGGGCTGTAAACCCCCAAAATATTTGACGGAAGGGGTTCCGCCAAATATTTGGGGGGTCTACAGCTCCCAAATATTTGACGGAAGGGGTTCCGTCAAATATTTGGGGGCTGTACACCCCCAAAATATTTCACGGATGTGGTTCCGTCAAATATTTGGGGGGTCTACACCCCCTAAAAATATCACGGACGGGGTTCCGTCAAATATTTGGGGGGTCTACACCCCCAAAATATTTGACGGATGGGGTTCCGTCAAATATTTGGGGGTTGTACACCCCCAAAATATTTGACGGATGGGGTTCCGTCAAATATTTGGGGGCTGTACAACCCCAAAATATTTGACGGAAGGGCTTCCGTCAAATATTCGGGGGCTGCACACCCCCAAAATATTTGACGGATGGGGTTCCGTCAAATATTTGGGGGCTGTACATCCCCAAAATATTTGACGGATGGGGTTCCGTCAAATATTTGGGGGGTCTACACCCCCAAAATATTTGACTGAAGGGGTTCCGTCGAATATTTGGGGGCTGTACACCCCCAAAATATTTGACGGAAAGGGTTCCGTCAAATATTTGGGTGCTGTACACCCCCAAAATATTTGACGGATGGGGTTCCGTCAAATATTTGGGGGGTCTACACCCCCGAAATATTTGACGGATGGGGTTCCGTCAAATATTTGGGGGCTGTACAGCCCCCAAAATATTTGACGGATGGGGTTCCGTCAAATATTTGGGGGGTCTACACCCCCAAAATATTTGACGGATGGGGTTCCGTCAAATATTTGCGGGCTGTACACCCCCAAAATATTTGACGGATGGGGTTCCGTCAAATATTTGGGGGGTCTACACCTCCAAAAAATTTGACGGATCGGGTTCCGTCAAATATTTGGGGGCTGTACACCCCCAAAATATTTGACGGATGGGGTTCCGTCAAATATTTGGGGGCTGTACACCCCCAAAATATTTGACGGATGGGGTTCCTTCAAATATTTGGGGGGTCTACACCCCCAAAATATTTGACGGATGGGGTTCCGTCAAATATTTGGGGGCTGTACACCCCCAAAATATTTGATGGATGGGGTTCCCTCAAATATTTGAGGGCAGTACACCCCCAAAATATTTGACGGATGGGGTTCCTTCAAATATTTCGGGGCTTTACACCCCCAAAAAATTTGACGGAAGGGGTTCTGTCAAATATTTGACGGAACCCCATCCGTCAAATATTTTGGGGGTTTACAGCCCCCAAATATTTGACGGAACCCCTTCCGTCAAATATTTTGGGGGTGTACAACCCCCAAATATTTGAGGGAACCCCATCCATCAAATATTTTGGGGGTGTACAGCCCCCAAATATTTGACGGAACCCCATCCGTCAAATATTTTGGCAGTGTAGACCCCCCAAATATTTGAAGGAACCCCATCCGTCAAATATTTTGGGGGTGTACAGCCCCCAAATATTTGACGGAACCCCATCCGTCAAATATTTTGGGGGTGTACAGCCCCCAAATATTTGACGGAACCCGATCCGTCAAATTTTTTGGAGGTGTAGACCCCCCAAATATTTGACGGAACCCCATCCGTCAAATATTTTGGGGGTGTACAGCCCGCAAATATTTGACGGAACCCCATCCGTCAAATATTTTGGGGGTGTACAGCACCCAAATATTCGACGGAACCCCTTCCGTCAAATATTTTGGGGGTGTAGACCCCCCAAATATTTGACGGAACCCGATCCGTCAAATTTTTTGGAGGTGTAGACCCCCCAAATATTTGACGGAACCCCATCCGTCAAATATTTTGGGGGTGTACAGCCCGCAAATATTTGACGGAACCCCTTCCGTCAAATATTTTGGGGGTGTAGACCCCCCAAATATTTGACGGAACCCCATCCGTCAAATATTTTGGGGGCTGTACAGCCCCCAAATATTTGACGGAACCCCATCCGTCAAATATTTCGGGGCTTTACACCCCCAAAAAATTTGACGGAAGGGGTTCTGTCAAATATTTGACGGAAGGGGTTCCGCCAAATATTTGGGGGGTCTACAGCTCCCAAATATTTGACGGAAGGGGTTCCGTGAAATATTTGGGGGCTGTACACCCCCAAAATATTTGACGGATGGGGTTCCGTCAAATATTTGGGGGGTCTACACCCCCAAAATATTTGACGGAAGGGGTTCCGTCGAATATTTGGGGGGTCTACACCCCCAAAATATTTGATGGATGGGGTTCCCTCAAATATTTGGGGGCTGTACACCCCCAAAATATTTGACGGAAGGGGTTCCGTCAAATATTTGGGGGCTGTAAACCCCCAAAATATTTGACGGATGGGGTTCCGTCAAATATTTCGGGGCTTTACACCCCCAAAAAATTTGACGGAAGGGGTTTTGTCAAATATTTGACGGAAGGGGTTGCGCCAAATATTTGGGGGGTCTACAGCTCCCAAATATTTGACGGAAGGGGTTCCGTCTAATATTTTGGGGGCTGTACACCCCCAAAATATTTCACGGATGTGGTTCCGTCAAATATTTGGGGGGTCTACACCCCCTAAAAATTTCACGGACGGGGTTCCGTCAAATATTTGGGGGCTGTACACCCCCAAAATATTTGACGGATGGGGTTCCGTCAAATATTTGGGGGGTCTACACCCCCAAAATATTTGACGGATGGGGTTCTGTCAAATATTTGAGGGTTGTACACCCCCAAAATATTTGACGGATGGGGTTCCGTCAAATATTTGGGGGCTGTACAACCCCAAAATATTTGACGGATGGGGTTCCGTCAAATATTTGGGGGTTGTACACCCCCAAAATATTTGACGGATGGGGTTCCGTCAAATATTTGGGGGCTGTACACCCCAAAAATATTTGATGGATGGGGTTCCCTCAAATATTTGGGGGCTGTACACCCCGAAAATATTTCACGGAAGGGGTTTAGTCAAATATTTGGGGGCTGTAAACCCCCAAAATATTTGACGGATGGGGTTTCGTCAAATATTTGGGGGCTTTACACCCCCAAAAAACTTGCCGGAAGGGGTTCTGTCAAATATTTGGGGGGTCTACGGCCCCAAAATATTTGACGGATGGGGTTCCGTCAAATATTTGGGGGGTCTATGGCCCAAAATATTTGACGGATGGGGTTCCGTCACATATTTGGGGGCTGTACAGCCCCCAAATATTTGACGGATGGGGTTCCGTCAAATATTTGGGGGCTATACACCCCCAAAATATTTGACGGATGGGGTTCCGTCAAATATTTGGGGGCTGTACACCCCCAAAATATTTGACGGATGGGGTTCCGTCAAATATTTGGGGGGTCTACACCACCAAAATGTTTGACGGATGGGGTTCCGTCAAATATTTGAGGGCTGTACACCCCCAAAATATTTGACGGATGGGGTTCCGTCAAATATTTGGGGGGTCTACGGCCCCAAAATATTTGACGAATGGGGTTCCGTCAAATATTTGGGGGGTCTACACCCCCGAAATATTCGACGGAAGGGGTTCCGTCGAATATTTGGGGGCTGTACACCCCCAAAATATCTGACGGATGGGGTTCCGTCAAATATTTGGGGGTTGTATACTCCCAAAATATTTGACGGATGGGGTTCCGTCAAATATTTGGGGGGTCTACACCCCCAAAATATTTGACGGAAGGGGTTCCGTCGAATATTTGGGTGCTGTACACCCCCAAAATATTTGACGGATGGGGTTCCGTCAAATGTTTGCGGGCTGTACACCCCCAAAATATTTGACGGATGGGGTTCCGTCAAATATTTGGGGGGTCTACACCTCCAAAATATTTGACGGAAAGGGTTCCGTCAAATATTTGGGGGCTGTACGGCCCCAAAATATCTGACGGATGGGGTTCCGTCAAATATTTGGGGGGTCTACGGCCCCAAAATATTTGACGGATGGGGTTCCGTCAAATATTTGGGGGGTCTACACCCCCGAAATATTTGACGGAAGGGGTTCCGTCGAATATTTGGGTGCTGTACACCCCCAAAATATTTGACGGATGGGGCTCCGTCAAATGTTTGCGGGCTGTACACCCCCAAAATATTTGACGGATGGGGTTCCGTCAAATATTTGGGGGGTCTACACCCCCGAAATATTCGACGGAAGGGGTTCCGTCGAATATTTGGGGGCTGTACACCCCCAAAATATCTGACGGATGGGGTTCCGTCAAATATTTGGGGGCTGTACACTCCCAAAATATTTGACGGATGGGGTTCCGTCAAATATTTGGGGGGTCTACACCCCCAAAATATTTGACGGAAGGGGTTCCGTCGAATATTTGGGTGCTGTACACCCCCAAAATATTTGACGGATGGGGTTCCGTCAAATATTTGCGGGCTGTACACCCCCAAAATATTTGACGGATGGGGTTCCGTCAAATATTTGGGGGGTCTACACCTCCAAAATATTTGACGGAAAGGGTTCCGTCAAATATTTGGGGGCTGTACGGCCCCAAAATATCTGACGGATGGGGTTCCGTCAAATATTTGGGGGGTCTACGGCCCCAAAATATTTGACGGATGGGGTTCCGTCAAATATTTGGGGGGTCTACACCCCCGAAATATTTGACGGAAGGGGTTCCGTCGAATATTTGGGGGCTGTACACCCCCAAAATATTTGACGCATGGGGTTCCGTCAAATATTTGGGGGCTGTACACTCCCAAAATATTTGATGGATGGGGTTCCGTCAAATATTTGGGGGGTCTACACCCCCAAAATATTGGACGGAAGGGGTTCCGTCGAATATTTGGGTGCTGTACACCCCCAAAATATTTGACGGATGGGGTTCCGTCAAATATTTGCGGGCTGTACACCCCCAAAATATTTGACGGATGGGGTTCCGTCAAATATTTGGGGGGTCTACACCTCGAAAAAATTTGACGGATGGGGTTCCGTCGAATATTTGGGGGCTGTACACCCCCAAAATATTTGACGGATGGGGTTCCGTCAAATATTTGGGGGCTGTACACCCCCAAAATATTTGACGGATGGGGTTCCTTCAAATATTTGGGGGGTCTACACCCCCAAAATATTTGACGGATGGGGTTCCGTCAAATATTTGGGGGCTGTACACCCCCAAAATATTTGACGGAAGGGGTTCCGTCAAATATTGGGGGGCTGTACACCCCCAAAATATTTGATGGATGGGGTTCCCTCAAATATTTGGGGGCTGTAAACCCCCAAAATATTTGACGGATGGGGTTCCGTCAAATATTTGGGGGCTTTACACCCCCAAAAAATTTGACGGAAGGGGTTCTGTCAAATATTTGACGGAAGGGGTTCCGCCAAATATTTGGGGGGTCTACAGCTCCCAAATATTTGACGGAAGGGGTTCCGTCAAATATTTGGGGGCTGTACACCCCCAAAATATTTCACGGATGTGGTTCCGTCAAATATTTGGGGGGTCTACACCCCCTAAAAAATTCACGGACGGGGTTCCGTCAAATATTTGGGGGCTCTACACCCCCAAAATATTTGACGGATGGGGTGCCGTCAAATATTTGGGGGTTGTACACCCCCAAAATATTTGACGGATGGGGTTCCGTCAAATATTTGGGGGCTGTACAACCCCAAAATATTTGACGGAAGGGCTTCCGTCAAATATTCGGGGGCTGCACACCCCCAAAATATTTGACGGATGGGGTTCCGTCAAATATTTGGGGGCTGTACATCCCCAAAATATTTGACGGATGGGGTTCCGTCAAATATTTGGGGGGTCTACACCCCCAAAATATTTGACTGAAGGGGTTCCGTCGAATATTTGGGGGCTGTACACCCCCAAAATATTTGACGGAAAGGGTTCCGTCAAATATTTGGGTGCTGTACACCCCCAAAATATTTGACGGATGGGGTTCCGTCAAATATTTGGGGGGTCTACACCCCCGAAATATTTGACGGATGGGGTTCCGTCAAATATTTGGGGGCTGTACAGCCCCCAAAATATTTGACGGATGGGGTTCCGTCAAATATTTGGGGTGTCTACACCCCCAAAATATTTGACGGAAGGGGTTCCGTCGAATATTTGGGTGCTGTACACCCCCAAAATATTTGACGGATGGGGTTCCGTCAAATATTTGCGGGCTGTACACCCCCAAAATATTTGACGGATGGGGTTCCGTCAAATATTTGGGGGGTCTACACCTCCAAAAAATTTGACGGATCGGGTTCCGTCAAATATTTGGGGGCTGTACACCCCCAAAATATTTGACGGATGGGGTTCCGTCAAATATTTGGGGGCTGTACACCCCCAAAATATTTGACGGATGGGGTTCCTTCAAATATTTGGGGGGTCTACACCCCCAAAATATTTGACGGATGGGGTTCCGTCAAATATTTGGGGGCTGTACACCCCCAAAATATTTGATGGATGGGGTTCCCTCAAATATTTGGGGGTTGTACACCCCCAAAATATCTGACGGATGGGGTTCCGTCAAATATTTGGGGGCTGTAAACCCCCAAAATATTTGACGGATGGGGTTCCGTCAAATATTTCGGGGCTTTACACCCCCAAAAAATTTGACGGAAGGGGTCCTGTCAAATATTTGGCGGAAGGGGTTCCGCCAAATATTTGGGGGGTCTACAGCTCCCAAATATTTGACGGAAGGGGTTCCGTCAAATATTTGGGGGCTGTACACCCCCAAAATATTTCACGGATGTGGTTCCGTCAAATATTTGGAGGGTCTACACCCCCTAAAAATTTCACGGACGGGGTTCTGTCAAATATTTGGGGGCTGTACACCCCCAAAATATTTGACGGATGGGGTTCCGTCAAATATTTGGGGGTTGTACACCCCCAAAATATTTGACGGATGGGGTTCCGTCAAATATTTGGGGGGTCTACACCCCCAAAATATTTGACGGATGGGGTTCCGTCAAATATTTGGGGGTTGTACACCCCCAAAATATTTGACGGATGGGGTTCCGTCAAATATTTGGGGGCTGTACAACCCCAAAATATTTGACGGATGGGGTTCCGTCAAATATTTGGGGGTTGTACACCCCCAAAATATTTGACGGATGGGGTTCCGTCAAATATTTGGGGAGTCTACACCCCCAAAATATTTGATGGATGGGGTTCCCTCAAATATTTGGGGGCTGTACACCCCCAAAATATTCGACGGAAGGGGTTCCGTCAAATATTTGGGGGCTGTAAACCCCCAAAATATTTGACGGATGGGGTTCCGTCAAATATTTCGGGGCTTTACACCCCCAAAAAATTTGACGGAAGGGGTTGTGTCAAATATTTGACGGAAGGGGTTCCGCCAAATATTTGGGGGGTCTACAGCTCCCAAATATTTGACGGAAGGGGTTCCGTCTAATATTTGGGGGGTCTACACCCCCTAAAAATTTCACGGATGGGGTTCCGTCAAATATTTGGGGGTTGTACACCCCCAAAATATTTGACGGATGGGGTTCTGTCAAATATTTGGGGGCTGTACACCCCCAAAATATTTGATGGATGGGGTTCCCTCAAATATTTGGGGGCTGTACACCCCGAAAATATTTCACGGAAGGGGTTTAGTCAAATATTTGGGGGCTGTAAACCCCCAAAATATTTGACGGATGGGGTTTCGTCAAATATTTGGGGGCTTTACACCCCCAAAAAACTTGACGGAAGGGGTTCTGTCAAATATTTGACGGAAGGGGTTCCGCCAAATATTAGGGGGGTCTACAGCCCCCAAATATTTGACGGAAGGGGTTCCGTCAAATATTTGGGGGCTGTACACCCCCAAAATATTTCACGGATGTGGTTCCGTAAAAATTTGGGGGGTCTACAGCCCCCAAATATTGCACGGATGTGGTTCCGTCAAATATTTGGAGGGTCTACACCCCCTAAAAATTTCACGGACGGGGTTCCATCAAATATTTGGGGGGTCTACACCCCCAAAATATTTGACGGATGGGGTTCCGTCAAATATTTGGGGGCTGTACATCCCCAAAATATTTGACGGATGGGGTTCCGTCAAATATTTGGGGGGTCTACACCCCCAAAATATTTGACGGATGGGGTTCCGTCAAATATTTGGGGGTTGTACACCCCCAAAATATTTGACGGATGGGGTTCCGTCAAATATTTGGGGGCTGTACGCCCCCAAAATATTTGACGGATGGGGTTCCGTCAAATATTTGGGGGCTGTACACCCCCAAAATATTTGACGGAAGGGGTTCCGTCAAATATTTGGGGGCTGTACACCCCCAAAATATTTGACGCATGGGGTTCCGTCAAATATTTGCGGGCTGTACATCGCCAAAATATTTGACGGATGGGGTTCCGTCAAATATTTGGGGGGTCTACGGCCCCAAAATATTTGACGGATGGGGTTCCGTCAAATATTTGGGGGGTCTACGGCCCCAAAATATTTGACGGATGGGGTTCCGTCAAATATTTTGGGGCTGTACAGCCCCCAAATATTTGACGGATGGGGTTCCGTCAAATATTTGGGGGCTATACACCCCCAAAATATTTGACGGACGGGGTTCCGTCAAATATTAGAGGGCTGTACACCCCCAAAATATTTGACGGATGGGGTTCCGTCAAATATTTGGGGGCTGTACACCCCCAAAATATTTGACGGATGGGGTTCCGTCAAATATTTGGGGGGTCTACGGCCCCAAAATATTTGACGGATGGGGTTCCGTCAAATATTTGGGGGGTCTACACCCCCGAAATATTCGACGGAAGGGGTTCCGTCGAATATTTGGGGGCTGTACACCCCCAAAATATCTGACGGATGGGGTTCCGTCAAATATTTGGGGGCTGTACACTCCCAAAATATTTGACGGATGGGGTTCCGTCAAATATTTGGGGGGTCTACACCCCCAAAATATTTGACGGATGGGGTTCCGTCAAATATTTGGGGGGTCTACACCCCCGAAATATTTGACGGAAGGGGTTCCGTCGAATATTTGGGGGCTGTACACCCCCAAAATATCTGACGGATGGGGTTCCGTCAAATATTTGGGGGCTGTACACTCCCAAAATATTTGACGCATGGGGTTCCGTCAAATATTTGGGGGGTCTACACCCCCAAAATATTTGACGGAAGGGGTTCCGTCGAATATTTGGGTGCTGTACGACCCCAAAATATTTGACGGATGGGGTTCCGTCAAATATTTGCGCGCTGTACATCCCCAAAATATTTGACGGATGGGGTTCCGTCAAATATTTGGGGGGTCTACACCTCCAAAAAATTTGACGGATGGGGTTCCGTCGAATATTTGGGGGCTGTACACCCCCAAAAAATTTGACGGATGGGGTTCCGTCAAATATTTGGGGGCTGTACACCCCCAAAATATTTGACGGATGGGGTTCCTTCAAATATTTGGGGGGTCTACACCCCCAAAATATTTGACGGATGGGGTTCCGTCAAATATTTGGGGGCTGTACACCCCCAAAATATTTGACGGAAGGGGTTCCGTCAAATATTTGGGGGCTGTACACCCCCAAAATATTTGACGGAAGGGGTTCCGTCAAATATTTGGGGGCTGTAAACCCCCAAAATATTTGACGGATGGGGTTCCGTCAAATATTTGGGGGCTTTACACCCCCAAAAAATTTGACGGAAGGGGTTCTGTCAAATATTTGGGGGCTGTACACCCCCAAAATATTTCACGGATGTGGTTCCGTCAAATATTTGGGGGGTCTACACCCCCTAAAAATTTCACGGACGGGGTTTCGTCAAATATTTGGGGGGTCTACACCCCCAAAATATTTGACTGAAGGGGTTCCGTCGAATATTTGGGGGCTGTACACCCCCAAAATATTTGACGGATGGGGTTCCGTCAAATATTTGCGGGCTGTACATCCCCAAAATATTTGACGGATGGGGTTCCGTCAAATATTTGGGGGGTCTACACCTCCAAAAAATTTGACGGATGGGGTTCCGTCGAATATTTGGGGGCTGTACACCCCCAAAATATTTGACGGATGGGGTTTCGTCAAATATTTGGGGGCTGTACACCCCCAAAATATTTGACGGATGGGGTTCCTTCAAATATTTGGGGGGTCTACACCCCCAAAATATTTGACGGATGGGGTTCCGTCAAATATTTGGGGGCTGTACACCCCCAAAATATTTGACGGAAGGGGTTCCGTCAAATATTTGGGGGCTGTACACCCCCAAAATATTTGATGGATGGGGTTCCCTCAAATATTTGGGGGCTGTACACCCCCAAAATATTTGACGGAAGGGGTTCCGTCAAATATTTGGGGGCTGTAAACCCCCAAAATATTTGACGGATGGGGTTCCGTCAAATATTTGGGGGCTTTACACCCCCAAAAAATTTGACGGATGGGGTTCCGTCAAATATTTGGGGGTTGTACACCCCCAAAATATTTGACGGATGGGGTTCCGTCAAATATTTGGGCCAAATATTTGGGGGTTGTACACCCCCAAAATATTTGACGGATGGGGTTCCGTCAAATATTTGGGGGATCTACACCCCCAAAATATTTGACGGATGGGGTTCCGTCAAATATTTGGGGGTTGTACACCCCCTAAAAATTTCACGGACGGGGTTCCGTCAAATATTTGGGGGTTGTACACCCCCTAAAAATTTCACGGATGGGGTTCCGTCAAATATTTGGGCCAAATATTTGGGGGTTGTACACCCCCAAAATATTTGACGGATGGGGTTCCGTCAAATATTTGGGGGTTGTACACCCCCAAAATATTTGACGGATGGGGTTCCGTCAAATATTTGGGGGATCTACACCCCCAAAATATTTCAGGGATGTGGTTCCGTCAAATATTTGGGGGGTCTACACCCCCTAAAAATTTCACGGACGGGGTTCCGTCAAATATTTGGGGGGTCTACACCCCCAAAATATTTGACGGATGGGGTTCCGTCAAATATTTGGGGGTTGTACACCCCCAAAATATTTGACGGATGGGGTTCCGTCAAATATTTGGGCCAAATATTTGGGGGTTGTACACCCCCAAAATATTTGACGGATGGGGTTCCGTCAAATATTTGGGGGATCTACACCCCCAAAATATTTGACGGATGGGGTTCCGTCAAATATTTGGGGGTTGTACACCCCCAAAATATTTGACGGATGGGGTTGCGTCAAATATTTGGGGGCTGTACAACCCCAAAATATTTGACGGATGGGGTTCCGTCAAATATATGGGGGTTGTACACCCCCAAAATATTTGACGGATGGGGTTCTGTCAAATATTTGGGGGCTGTACACCCCCAAAATATTTGATGGATGGGGTTTCCTCAAATATTTGGGGGCTGTACACCCCGAAAATATTTCACGGAAGGGGTTTAGTCAAATATTTGGGGGCTGTAAACCCCCAAAATATTTGACGGATGGGGTTTCGTCAAATATTTGGGGGGTCTACACCCCCAAAATATTTGACGGATGGGGTTCCGTCAAATATTTGGGGGGTCTACACCCCCAAAATATTTGACGGATGGGGTTCTGTCAAATATTTGGGGGTTGTACACCCCCAAAATATTTGACGGATGGGGTTCCGTCAAATATTTGGGGGGTCTACACCCCCTAAAAATTTCACGGACGGGGTTTCGTCAAATATTTGGGGGGTCTACACCCCCAAAATATTTGACTGAAGGGGTTCCGTCGAATATTTGGGGGCTGTACACCCCCAAAATATTTGACGGATGGGGTTCCGTCAAATATTTGCGGGCTGTACATCCCCAAAATATTTGACGGATGGGGTTCCGTCAAATATTTGGGGGGTCTACACCTCCAAAAAATTTGACGGATGGGGTTCCGTCGAATATTTGGGGGCTGTACACCGCCAAAATATTTGACGGATGGGGTTTCGTCAAATATTTGGGGGCTGTACACCCCCAAAATATTTGACGGATGGGGTTCCTTCAAATATTTGGGGGGTCTACACCCCCAAAATATTTGACGGATGGGGTTCCGTCAAATATTTGGGGGCTGTACACCCCCAAAATATTTGACGGAAGGGGTTCCGTCAAATATTTGGGGGCTGTACACCCCCAAAATATTTGATGGATGGGGTTCCCTCAAATATTTGGGGGCTGTACACCCCCAAAATATTTGACGGATGGGGTTCCGTCAAATATTTGGGGGCTTTACACCCCCAAAAAAATTGACGGATGGGGTTCCGTCAAATATTTGGGGGTTGTACACCCCCAAAATATTTGACGGATGGGGTTCCGTCAAATATTTGGGCCAAATATTTGGGGGTTGTACACCCCCAAAATATTTGACGGATGGGGTTCCGTCAAATATTTGGGGGATCTACACCCCCAAAATATTTGACGGATGGGGTTCCGTCAAATATTTGGGGGTTGTACACCCCCTAAAAATTTCACGGACGGGGTTCCGTCAAATATTTGGGGGTTGTACACCCCCTAAAAATTTCACGGATGGGGTTCCGTCAAATATTTGGGCCAAATATTTGGGGGTTGTACACCCCCAAAATATTTGACGGATGGGGTTCCGTCAAATATTTGGGGGTTGTACACCCCCAAAATATTTGACGGATGGGGTTCCGTCAAATATTTGGGGGATCTACACCCCCAAAATATTTCAGGGATGTGGTTCCGTCAAATATTTGGGGGGTCTACACCCCCTAAAAATTTCACGGACGGGGTTCCGTCAAATATTTGGGGGGTCTACACCCCCAAAATATTTGACGGATGGGGTTCCGTCAAATATTTGGGGGTTGTACACCCCCAAAATATTTGACGGATGGGGTTCCGTCAAATATTTGGGCCAAATATTTGGGGGTTGTACACCCCCAAAATATTTGACGGATGGGGTTCCGTCAAATATTTGGGGGATCTACACCCCCAAAATATTTGACGGATGGGGTTCCGTCAAATATTTGGGGGTTGTACACCCCCAAAATATTTGACGGATGGGTTGCGTCAAATATTTGGGGGCTGTACAACCCCAAAATATTTGACGGATGGGGTTCCGTCAAATATATGGGGGTTGTACACCCCCAAAATATTTGACGGATGGGGTTCTGTCAAATATTTGGGGGCTGTACACCCCCAAAATATTTGATGGATGGGGTTCCCTCAAATATTTGGGGGCTGTACACCCCGAAAATATTTCACGGAAGGGGTTTAGTCAAATATTTGGGGGCTGTAAACCCCCAAAATATTTGACGGATGGGGTTTCGTCAAATATTTGGGGGGTCTACACCCCCAAAATATTTGACGGATGGGGTTCCGTCAAATATTTGGGGGCTGTACAACCCCAAAATATTTGACGGATGGGGTTCCGTCAAATATTTGGGGGTTGTACACCCCCAAAATATTTGACGGATGGGGTTCTGTCAAATATTTGGGGGCTGTACACCCCCAAAATATTTGATGGATGGGGTTCCCTCAAATATTTGGGGGCTGTACACCCCGAAAATATTTCACGGAAGGGGTTTAGTCAAATATTTGGGGGCTGTAAACCCCCAAAATATTTGACGGATGGGGTTTCGTCAAATATTTGGGGGCTTTACACCCCCAAAAAACTTGACGGAAGGGGTTCTGTCAAATATTTGACGGAAGGGGTTCCGCCAAATATTAGGGGGGTCTACAGCCCCCAAATATTTGACGGAAGGGGTTCCGTCAAATATTTGGGGGCTGTACACCCCCAAAATATTTCACGGATGTGGTTCCGTAAAATTTTGGGGGGTCTACAGCCCCCAAATATTGCACGGACGGGGTTCCATCAAATATTTGGGGGGTCTACACCCCCAAAATATTTGACGGATGGGGTTCCGTCAAATATTTGGGGGCTGTACATCCCCAAAATATTTGACGGATGGGGTTCCGTCAAATATTTGGGGGGTCTACACCCCCAAAATATTTGACGGATGGGGTTCCGTCAAATATTTGGGGGTTGTACACCCCCAAAATATTTGACGGATGGGGTTCCGTCAAATATTTGGGGGCTGTACGCCCCCAAAATATTTGACGGATGGGGTTCCGTCAAATATTTGGGGGCTGTACACCCCCAAAATATTTGACGGAAGGGGTTCCGTCAAATATTTGGGGGCTGTACACCCCCAAAATATTTGACGCATGGGGTTCCATCAAATATTTGCGGGCTGTACATCGCCAAAATATTTGACGGATGGGGTTCCGTCAAATATTTGGGGGGTCTACGGCCCCAAAATATTTGACGGATGGGGTTCCGTCAAATATTTGGGGGGTCTACGGCCCCAAAATATTTGACGGATGGGGTTCCGTCAAATATTTTGGGGCTGTACAGCCCCCAAATATTTGACGGATGGGGTTCCGTCAAATATTTGGGGGCTATACACCCCCAAAATATTTGACGGACGGGGTTCCGTCAAATATTAGAGGGCTGTACACCCCCAAAATATTTGACGGATGGGGTTCCGTCAAATATTTGGGGGGTCTACACCCCCAAAATATTTGACGGATGGGGTTCCGTCAAATATTTGGGGGTTGTACACCCCCAAAATATTTGACGGATGGGGTTCCGTCAAATATTTGGGGGCTGTACGCCCCCAAAATATTTGACGGATGGGGTTCCGTCAAATATTTGGGGGCTGTACACCCCCAAAATATTTGACGGAAGGGGTTCCGTCAAATATTTGGGGGCTGTACACCCCCAAAATATTTGACGCATGGGGTTCCATCAAATATTTGCGGGCTGTACATCGCCAAAATATTTGACGGATGGGGTTCCGTCAAATATTTGGGGGGTCTACGGCCCCAAAATATTTGACGGATGGGGTTCCGTCAAATATTTGGGGGGTCTACGGCCCCAAAATATTTGACGGATGGGGTTCCGTCAAATATTTTGGGGCTGTACAGCCCCCAAATATTTGACGGATGGGGTTCCGTCAAATATTTGGGGGCTATACACCCCCAAAATATTTGACGGACGGGGTTCCGTCAAATATTAGAGGGCTGTACACCCCCAAAATATTTGACGGATGGGGTTCCGTCAAATATTTGGGGGGTCTACACCACCAAAATATTTGACGGATGGGGTTCCGTCAAATATTTGGGGGCTGTACACCCCCAAAATATTTGACGGATGGGGTTCCGTCGAATATTTGGGGGCTGTACACCCCCAAAATATCTGACGGATGGGGTTCCGTCAAATATTTGGGGGCTGTACAGTCCCAAAATATTTGACGGATGGGGTTCCGTCAAATGTTTGGGGGGTCTACACCCCCAAAATATTTGACGGAAGGGGTTCCGTCGAATATTTGGGTGCTGTACGACCCCAAAATATTTGACGGATGGGGTTCCGTCAAATATTTGCGCGCTGTACATCCCCAAAATATTTGACGGATGGGGTTCCGTCAAATATTTGGGGGCTGTACACCCCCAAAATATTTGACGGATGGGGTTCCGTCAAATATTTGGGGGCTGTACACCCCCAAAATATTTGACGGATGGGGTTCCTTCAAATATTTGGGGGGTCTACACCCCCAAAATATTTGACGGATGGGGTTCCGTCAAATATTTGGGGGCTGTACACCCCCAAAATATTTGACGGAAGGGGTTCCGTCAAATATTTGGGGGCTGTACACCCCCAAAATATTTGACGGAAGGGGTTCCGTCAAATATTTGGGGGCTGTAAACCCCCAAAATATTTGACGGATGGGGTTCCGTCAAATATTTGGGGGCTTTACACCATCAAAAAATTTGACGGAAGGGGTTCTGTCAAATATTTGGGGGCTGTACACCCCCAAAATATTTCACGGATGTGGTTCCGTCAAATATTTGGGGGGTCTACACCCCCTAAAAATTTCACGGACGGGGTTTCGTCAAATATTTGGGGGGTCTACACCCCCAAAATATTTGACTGAAGGGGTTCCGTCGAATATTTGGGTGCTGTACACCCCCAAAATATTTGACGGATGGGGTTCCGTCAAATATTTGCGGGCTGTACATCCCCAAAATATTTGACGGATGGGGTTCCGTCAAAATTTTGGGGGGTCTACACCTCCAAAAAATTTGACGGATGGGGTTCCGTTGAATATTTGGGGGCTGTACACCCCCAAAATATTTGATGGATGGGGTTCCCTAAAATTTTTGGGGGCTGTACACCCCCAAAATATTTGACGGAAGGGGTTCCGTCAAATATTTAGGGGCTGTAAACCCCCAAAATATTTGACGGATGGGGTTCCGTCAAATATTTGGGGGCTTTACACCCCCAAAAAATTTGACGGAAGGGGTTCCGTCAAATATTTGGGGGTTGTACACCCCCAAAATATTTGACGGATGGGGTTCCGTCAAATATTTGGGCCAAATATTTGGGGGTTGTACACACCCAAAATATTTGACGGATGGGGTTCCGTCAAATATTTGGGGGATCTACACCCCCAAAATATTTGACGGATGGGGTTCCGTCAAATATTTGGGGGTTGTACACCCCCTAAAAATTTCACGGACGGGGTTCCGTCAAATATTTGGGGGTTGTACACCCCCTAAAAATTTCACGGATGGGGTTCCGTCAAATATTTGGGCCAAATATTTGGGGGTTGTACACCCCCAAAATATTTGACGGATGGGGTTCCGTCAAATATTTGGGGGTTGTACACCCCCAAAATATTTGACGGATGGGGTTCCGTCAAATATTTGGGGGATCTACACCCCCAAAATATTTCAAGGATGTGGTTCCGTCAAATATTTGGGGGGTCTACACCCCCTAAAAATTTCACGGACGGGGTTCCGTCAAATATTTGGGGGGTCTACACCCCCAAAATATTTGACGGATGGGGTTCCGTCAAATATTTGGGGGTTGTACACCCCCAAAATATTTGACGGATGGGGTTCCGTCAAATATTTGGGCCAAATATTTGGGGGTTGTACACCCCCAAAATATTTGACGGATGGGGTTCCGTCAAATATTTGGGGGATCTACACCCCCAAAATATTTGACGGATGGGGTTCCGTCAAATATTTGGGGGTTGTACACCCCCAAAATATTTGACGGATGGGGTTGCGTCAAATATTTGGGGGCTGCACGGCCCCAAAATATTTGACGGATGGGGTTGTGTCAAATATTTGGGGGCTGTACATCCCCAAAATATTTGACGGATGGGGTTCCGTCAAATATTTGGGGGGTCTACACCCCCAAAATATTTGACTGAAGTGGTTCCGTCGAATATTTGGGGGCTGTACACCCCCAAAATATTTGACGGAAAGGGTTCCGTCAAATATTTGGGTGCTGTACACCCCCAAAATATTTGACAGATGGGGTTCCGTCAAATATTTGGGGGGTCTACACCCCCGAAATATTTGACGGATGGGGTTCCGTCAAATATTTGGGGGCTGTACAGCCCCCAAAATATTTGACGGATGGGGTTCCGTCAAATATTTGGGGGCTGTACACCCCCAAAATATTTGACAGAAGGGGTTCCGTCGAATATTTGGGTGCTGAACCCCCCCAAAATATTTGACGGATGGGGTTCCGTCAAATATTTGCGGGCTGTACACCCCCAAAATATTTGACGGATGGGGTTCCGTCAAATATTTGGGGGGTCTACACCTCCAAAAAATTTGACGGATGGGGTTCCGTCGAATATTTGGGGGCTGTACACCCCCAAAATATTTGACGGATGGGGTTCCGTCAAATATTTGGGGGCTGTACACCCCCAAAATATTTGACGGATGGGGTTCCGTCAAATATTTGGGGGGTCTACACCCCCAAAATATTTGACGGATGGGGTTCCTTCAAATATTTGGGGGGTCTACACCCCCAAAATATTTGACGGATGGGGTTCCGTCAAATATTTGGGGGCTGTACACCCGCAAAATATTTGATGGATGGGGTTCCCTCAAATATTTGGGGGCTGTACACCCCCAAAATATTTGACGGATGGGGTTCCGTCAAATATTTGGGGGCTGTAAACCCCCAAAATATTTGACGGATGGGGTTCCGTCAAATATTTCGGGGCTTTACACCCCCAAAAAGTTTGACGGAAGGGGTTCTGTCAAATATTTGACGGAGGGGTTCCGCCAAATATTTGGGGGGACTACAGCTCCCAAATATTTGACGGAAGGGGTTCCGTCAAATATTTGCGGGCTGTACACCCCCAAAATATTTGACGGATGGGGTTCCGTCAAATATTTGGGGGGTCTACACCTCCAAAAAATTTGACGGATGGGGTTCCGTCGAATATTTGGGGGCTGTACACCCCCAAAATCTTTGACGGATGGGGTTCCGTCAAATATTTGGGGGCTGTACACCCCCAAAATATTTGACGGATGGGGTTCCGTCAAATATCTGGGGGTTGTACACCCCCAAAATATTTGACGGATGGGGTTCCGTCAAATATTTGGGGGATGTACAACCCCAAAATATTTGACGGAAGGGCTTCCGTCAAATATTCGGGGGCTGCACACCCCCAAAATATTTGACGGAAGGGGTTCCGTCAAATATTTGGGGGCTGTACATCCCCAAAATATTTGACGGATGGGGTTCCGTCAAATATTTGGGGGGTCTACACCCCCAAAATATTTGACTGAAGGGGTTCCGTCAAATATTTGGGGGCTGTACACCCCCAAAATATTTGACGGAAAGGGTTCCGTCAAATATTTGGGGGCTGTACGGCCCCTAAATATCTGACGGATGGGGTTCCGTCAAATATTTGGGGGGTCTACGGCCCCAAAATATTGGACGGATGGGGTTCCGTCAAATATTTGGGGGGTCTACACCCCCGAAATATTTGACGGAAGGGGTTCCGTCGAATATTTGGGTGCTGTACACCCCCAAAATATTTGACGGATGGGGTTCCGTCAAATATTTGCGGGCTGTACACCCCCAAAATATTTGACGGATGGGGTTCCGTCAAATATTTGGGGGGTCTACACCTCCAAAAAATTTGACGGATGGGGTTCCGTCGAATATTTGGGGGCTGTACACCCCCAAAATATTTGACGGATGGGGTTCCGTGAAATATTTGGGGGCTGTACACCCCCAAAATATTTGACGGATGGGGTTCCTTCAAATATTTGGGGGGTCTACACCCCCAAAATATTTGACGGATGGGGTTCCGTCAAATATTTGGGGGCTGTACACCCCCGAAATATTTGACGGAAGGGGTTCCGTCAAATATTTGGGGGCTGTACACCCCCAAAATATTTGATGGATGGGGTTCCCTCAAATATTTGGGGGCTGTACACCCCCAAAATATTTGACGGAAGGGGTTTAGTCAAATATTTGGGGGCTGTAAACCCCCAAAATATTTGACGGATGGGGTTCCGTCAAATATTTGGGGGGTCTACACCCCCAAAATATTTGACGGATGGGGTTCCGTCAAATATTTGGGGGCTGTACACCCCCAAAATATTTGACGGAAGGGGTTCCGTCAAATATTTGGGGGCTGTACACCCCCAAAATATTTGATGAATGGGGTTCCCTCAAATATTTGGGGGCTGTACACCCCCAAAATATTTGACGGAAGGGGTTTAGTCAAATATTTGGGGGCTGTAAACCCCCAAAATATTTGACGGATGGGGTTCCGTCAAATATTTGGGGGTTGTACACCCCCAAAATATTTGACGGATGGGGTTCCGTCAAATATTCGGGGGCTGCACACCCCCAAAATATTTGACGGAAGGGGTTCCGTCAAATATTTGGGGGCTGTACATCCCCAAAATATTTGACGGATGGGGTTCCGTCAAATATTTGTGGGGTCTACACCCCCAAAATATTTGACTGAAGGGGTTCCGTCAAATATTTGGGGGCTGTACACCCCCAAAATATTTGACGGAAAGGGTTCCGTCAAATATTTGGGGGCTGTACGGCCCCAAAATATCTGACGGATGGGGTTCCGTCAAATATTTGGGGGGTCTACGGCCCCAAAATATTTGACGGATGGGGTTCCGTCAAATATTTGGGGGGTCTACACCCCCGAAATATTTGACGGAAGGGGTTCCGTCGAATATTTGGGGGCTCTACACCCCCAAAATATCTGACGGATGGGGTTCCGTCAAATATTTGGGGGCTGTACACCCCCAAAATATTTGACGGATGGGGTTCCGTCAAATATTTCGGGGGTCTACACCCCCAGAATATTTGACGGATGGGGTTCCGTCAAATATTTAGGGGCTGTACACCCCCAAAATATTTGACGGATGGGGTTCCGTCAAATATTTGGGGGGTCTACACCTCCAAAAAATTTGACGGATGGGGTTCCGTCGAATATTTGGGGGCTGTACACCCCCAAAATATTTGACGGATGGGGTTCCGTCAAATATTTGGGGGCTGTACAGCCCCAAAATATTTGACGGATGGGGTTCCTTCAAATGTTTGGGGGGTCTACACCCCTAAATTATTTGACGGATGGGGTTCCGTCAAATATTTGGGGGCTGTACACCCCCAAAATATTTGACGGAAGGGGTTTAGTCAAATATTTGGGGGCTGTAAACCCCCAAAATATTTGACGGATGGGGTTCCGTCAAATATTTGGGGGCTTTACACCCCCAAAAAATTTGACGGAAGGGGTTCTGTCAAATATTTGACGGAAGGGGTTCCGCCAAATATTTGGGGGGTCTAAAGCCCCCAAATATTTGACGGAAGGGGTTCCGTCAAATATTTGGGGGCTGTACACCCCCAAAATATTTCACGGATGTGGTTCCGTAAAATTTTGGGGGGTCTACAGACCCCAAATATTTCACGGATGTGGTTCCGTCAAATATTTGGGGGGTCTACACCCCCTAAAAATTTCACGGACGGGGTTCCGTCAAATATTTGGGGGGTCTACACCCCCAAAATATTTGACGGATAGGGTTCCGTCAAATATTTGGGGGTTGTACACCCCCAAAATATCTGACGGATGGGGTTCCGTCAAATATTTGGGGGTTGTACACCCCCAAAATATTTGACGGATGGGGTTCCGTCAAATATTTGGGGGCTGTACACCCCCAAAATATTTGACGGATGGGGTTCCTTCAAATATTTGGGGGGTCTACACCCCCAAAATATTTGACGGATGGGGTTCCGTCAAATATTTGGGGGCTGTACACCCCCAAAATATTTGACGGAAGGGGTTCCGTCAAATATTTGGGGGCTGTACACCCCCAAAATATTTGATGGATGGGGTTCCCTCAAATATTTGGGGGCTGTACACCCCCAAAATATTTGACGGAAGGGGTTCCGTCAAATATTTGGGGGCTGTACATCCCCAAAATATTTGACGGATAGGGTTCCGTCAAATATTTGGGAATCTACACCCCCTAAAAATTTCACGGACGGGGTTCCGTCAAATATTTGGGGGGTCTACACCCCCAAAATATTTGACGGATAGGGTTCCGTCAAATATTTGGGGGTTGTACACCCCCAAAATATTTGACGGATGGGGTTCCGTCAAATATTTGGGGGTTGTACACCCCCAAAATATTTGACGGATGGGGTTCCGTCAAATATTTGGGGGCTGTACACCCCCAAAATATTTGACGGATGGGGTTCCTTCAAATATTTGGGGGGTCTACACCCCCAAAATATTTGACGGATGGGCTTCCGTCAAATATTTGGGGGGTCTACACCCCCGAAATATTTGACGGATGGGGTTCCGTCAAATATTTGGGGGCTGTACAACCCCAAAATATTTGACGGAAGGGCTTCCGTCAAATATTCGGGGGCTGCACACCCCCAAAATATTTGACGGAAGGGGTTCCGTCAAATATTTGGGGGCTGTACATCCCCAAAATATTTGACGGATGGGGTTCCGTCAAATTTTTGTGGGGTCTACACCCCCAAAATATTTGACTGAAGGGGTTCCGTCAAATATTTGGGGGCTGTACACCCCCAAAATATTTGACGGAAAGGGTTCCGTCAAATATTTGGGGGCTGTACGGCCCCAAAATATCTGACGGATGGGGTTCCGTCAAATATTTGGGGGGTCTACGGCCCCAAAATATTTGACGGATGGGGTTCCGTCAAATATTTGGGGGGGCTACACCCCCGAAATATGTGACGGAAGGGGTTCCGTCGAATATTTGGGGGCTGTACACCCCCAAAATATCTGACGGATGGGGTTCCGTCAAATATTTGGGGGCTGTACACTCCCAAAATATTTGACGGATGGGGTTCCGTCAAATATTTGGGGGGTCTACACCCCCAAAATATTTGACGGAAGGGGTTCCGTCGAATATTTGGGTGCTGTAGACCCCCAAAATATTTGACGGATGGGGTTCCGTCAAATATTTGCGGGCTGTACACCCCCAAAATATTTGACGGATGGGGTTCCGTCAAATATTTGGGGGGTCTACACCTCCAAAAAATTTGACGGATGGGGTTCCGTCGAATATTTGGGGGCTGTACACCCCCAAAATATTTGACGGATGGGGTTCCTTCAAATATTTGGGGGGTCTACACCCCCAAAATATTTGACGGATGGGGTTCCGTCAAATATTTGGGGGCTGTACACCCCCAAAATATTTGATGGATGGGGTTCCCTCAAATATTTGGGGGGTCTACACCCCCAAAATATTTGACGGAAGGGGTTCCGTCAAATATTTGGGGGCTGTAAACCCCCAAAATATTTGACGGATGGGGTTCCGTCAAATATTTCGGGGCTTTACACCCCCAAAAAATTTGACGGAAGGGGTTCTGTCAAATATTTGACGGAAGGGGTTCCGCCAAATATTTGGGGGGTCTACAGCTCCCAAATATTTGACGGAAGGGGTTCCGTCAAATATTTGGGGGGTCTACACCCCCAAAATATTTGACGGATGTGGTTCCGTCAAATATTTGGGGGGTCTACACCCCCTAAAAATTTCACGGACGGGGTTCCGTCAAATATTGGGGGGGTCTACACCCCCAAAATATTTGACGGATGGGGTTCCGTCACATATTTGGGGGGTCTACACCCCCAAAATATTTGACGGATGGGGTTGCGTCAAATATTTTGGGGTTGTACACCCCCAAAATATTTGACGGATGGGGTTCCGTCAAATATTTGGGGGATGTACAACCCCAAAATATTTGACGGAAGGGCTTCCGTCAAATATTCGGGGGCTGCACGTCCCCAAAATATTTGACGGAAGGGGTTCCGTCAAATATTTGGGGGCTGTACATCCCCAAATTATTTGACGGATGGGGTTCCGTCAAATATTTGGGGGGTCTACACCCCCAAAATATTTGACGGATGGGGTTCCGTCAAATATTTGGGGGCTGTACATCCCCAAAATATTTGACGGAAAGGGTTCTGTCAAATATTTCGGGGCTGTACGGCCCCAAAATATCTGACGGATGGGGTTCCGTCAAATATTTGGGGGGTCTACGGCCCCAAAATATTTGACGGATGGGGTTCCGTCAAATATTTGGGGGGTCTACACCCCCGAAATATTTGACGGAAGGGGTTCCGTCGAATATTTGGGGGCTGTACACCCCCAAAATATCTGACGGATGGGGTTCCGTCAAATATTTGGGGGCTGTACACTCCCAAAATATTTGACGGATGGGGTTCCGTCAAATATTTGGGGGGTCTACACCCCCGAAATATTTGACGGAAGGGGTTCCGTCGAATATTTGGGTGCTGTACACCCCCAAAATATTTGACGGATGGGGTTCCGTCAAATATTTGCGGGCTGTACACCCCCAAAATATTTGACGGATGGGGTTCCGTCAAATATTTGGGGGGTCTACACCTCCAAAAAATTTGATGGATGGGGTTCCGTCAAATATTTGGGGGCTGTACATCCCCAAATTATTTGACGGATGGGGTTCCTTCAAATATTTGGGGGGTCTACACCCCCAAAATATTTGACGGATGGGGTTCCGTCAAATATTTGGGGGCTGTACATCCCCAAAATATTTGACGGAAAGGGTTCTGTCAAATATTTCGGGGCTGTACGGCCCCAAAATATCTGACGGATGGGGTTCCGTCAAATATTTGGGGGGTCTACGGCCCCAAAATATTTGACGGATGGGGTTCCGTCAAATATTTGGGGGGTCTACACCCCCGAAATATTTGACGGAAGGGGTTCCGTCGAATATTTGGGGGCTGTACACCCCCAAAATATCTGACGGATGGGGTTCCGTCAAATATTTGGGGGCTGTACACTCCCAAAATATTTGACGGATGGGGTTCCGTCAAATATTTGGGGGGTCTACACCCCCGAAATATTTGACGGAAGGGGTTCCGTCGAATATTTGGGTGCTGTACACCCCCAAAATATTTGACGGATGGGGTTCCGTCAAATATTTGCGGGCTGTACACCCCCAAAATATTTGACGGATGGGGTTCCGTCAAATATTTGGGGGGTCTACACCTCCAAAAAATTTGACGGATGGGGTTCCGTCAAATATTTGGGGGCTGTACATCCCCAAATTATTTGACGGATGGGGTTCCTTCAAATATTTGGGGGGTCTACACCCCCAAAATATTTGACGGATGGGGTTCCGTCAAATATTTGGGGGCTGTACACCCCCAAAATATTTGACGGAAGGGGTTCCGTCAAATATTTGGGGGCTGTACACCCCCAAAATATTTGATGGATGGGGTTCCCTCAAATATTTGGGGGCTGTACACCCCCAAAATATTTGACGGAAGGGGTTTAGTCAAATATTTGGGGGCTGTAAACCCCCAAAATATTTGACGGATGCGGTTCCCTCAAATATTTGGGGGGTCTACACCCCAAAAAGATTTGACGGATGGGGTTCCGTCAAATATTTGGGGGCTGTACACCCCCAAAATATTTGACGGAAGGGGTTCCGTCAAATATTTGGGGGCTGTACACCCCCAAAATATTTGATGGATGGGGTTCCCTCAAATATTTGGGGGCTGTAAACCCCCAAAATATTTGACGGATGGGGTTCCGTCAAATATTTGGGGGTTGTACACCCCCAAAATATTTGACGGATGGGGTTCCGTCAAATATTTGGGGGCTGTACAACCCCAAAATATTTGACGGAAGGGCTTCTGTCAAATATTCGGGGGCTGCACACCCCCAAAATATTTGACGGAAGGGGTTCCGTCAAATATTTGGGGGGTCTACGGCCCCAAAATATTTGACGGATGGGGTTCCGTCAAATATTTGGGGGCTGTACACTCCCAAAATATTTGACGGATGGGGTTCCGTCAAATATTTGGGGGGTCTACACCCCCGAAATATTTGACGGAAGGGGTTCCGTCGAATATTTGGGTGCTGTACACCCCCAAAATATTTGACGGATGGGGTTCCGTCAAATATTTGCGGGCTGTACACCCCCAAAATATTTGACGGATGGGGTTCCGTCAAATATTTGGGGGGTCTACACCTCCAAAAAATTTGACGGATGGGGTTCCGTCAAATATTTGGGGGCTGTACATCCCCAAATTATTTGACGGATGGGGTTCCTTCAAATATTTGGGGGGTCTACACCCCCAAAATATTTGACGGATGGGGTTCCGTCAAATATTTGGGGGCTGTACACCCCCAAAATATTTGACGGAAGGGGTTCCGTCAAATATTTGGGGGCTGTACACCCCCAAAATATTTGATGGATGGGGTTCCCTCAAATATTTGGGGGCTGTACACCCCCAAAATATTTGACGGAAGGGGTTTAGTCAAATATTTGGGGGCTGTAAACCCCCAAAATATTTGACGGATGCGGTTCCCTCAAATATTTGGGGGGTCTACACCCCAAAAAGATTTGACGGATGGGGTTCCGTCAAATATTTGGGGGCTGTACACCCCCAAAATATTTGACGGAAGGGGTTCCGTCAAATATTTGGGGGCTGTACACCCCCAAAATATTTGATGGATGGGGTTCCCTCAAATATTTGGGGGCTGTAAACCCCCAAAATATTTGACGGATGGGGTTCCGTCAAATATTTGGGGGTTGTACACCCCCAAAATATTTGACGGATGGGGTTCCGTCAAATATTTGGGGGCTGTACAACCCCAAAATATTTGACGGAAGGGCTTCTGTCAAATATTCGGGGGCTGCACACCCCCAAAATATTTGACGGAAGGGGTTCCGTCAAATATTTGGGGGGTCTACGGCCCCAAAATATTTGACGGATGGGGTTCCGTCAAATATTTGTGGGGTCTACACCCCCAAAATATTTGACTGAAGGGGTTCCGTCAAATATTTGGGGGCTGTACACCCCCAAAATATTTGACGGAAAGGGTTCCGTCAAATATTTGGGGGCTGTACGGCCCCAAAATATCTGACGGATGGGGTTCCGTCAAATATTTGGGGGGTCTACGGCCCCAAAATATTTGACGGATGGGGTTCCGTCAAATATTTGGGGGGTCTACACCCCCGAAATATTTGACGGAAGGGGTTCCGTCAAATATTTGGGGGCTGTACACCCCCAAAATATCTGACGGATGGGGTTCCGTCAAATATTTGGGGGCTGTACACTCCCAAAATATTTGACGGATGGGGTTCCGTCAAATATTTGGGGGGTCTACACCCCCAAAATATTTGACGGAAGGGGTTCCGTCGAATATTTGGGTGCTGTACACCCCCAGAATATTTGACGGATGGGGTTCCGTCAAATATTTGCGGGCTGTACACCCCCAAAATATTTGACGGATGGGGTTCCGTCAAATATTTGGGGGGTCTACACCTCCAAAAAATTTGACGGATGGGGTTCCGTCGAATATTTGGGGGCTGTACACCCCCAAAATATTTGACGGATGGGGTTCCGTCAAATATTTGGGGGCTGTACACCCCCAAAATATTTGACGGATGGGGTTCCTTCAAATGTTTGGGGGGTCTACACCCCCAAAATATTTGACGGATGGGGTTCCGTCAAATATTTGGGGGCTGTACACCCCCAAAATATTTGACGGAAGGGGTTCCGTCAAATATTTGGGGGCTGTACACCCCCAAAATATTTGACGGAAGGGGTTTAGTCAAATATTTGGGGGCTGTAAACCCCCAAAATATTTGACGGATGGGGTTCCGTCAAATATTTGGGGGCTTTACACCCCCAAAAAATTTGACAGAAGGGGTTCTGTCAAATATTTGACGGAAGGGGTTCCGTCAAATATTTGGGGGCTGTACACTCCCAAAATATTTGACGGATGGGGTTCCGTCAAATATTTGGGGGGTCTACAGCCCCCAAATATTTGACGGAAGGGGTTCCGTCAAATATTTGGGGGCTGTACACCCCCAAAATATTTCACGGATGTGGTTCCGTAAAATTTCGGGGGGTCTACAGCCCCCAAATATTTCACGGATGTGGTTCCGTCAAATATTTGGGGGGTCTACACCCCCTAAAAATTTCACGGACGGTGTTCCGTCAAATATTTGGGGGGTCTACACCCCCAAAATATTTGACGGATAGGGTTCCGTCAAATATTTGGGGGTTGTACACCCCCAAAATATTTGACGGATGGGGTTCCGTCAAATATTTGGGGGTTGTACACCCCCAAAATATTTGACGGATGGGGTTCCGTCAAATATTTGGGGGCTGTACGCCCCCAAAATATTTGACGGATGGGGTTCCGTCAAATATTTGGGGGCTGTACACCCCCAAAATATTTGACGGAAGGGGTTCCGTCAAATATTTGGGGGCTGTACACCCCAAAAATATTTGACGGATGGGGTTCCGTCAAATATTTGGGGGCTGTACACCGCCAAAATATTTGACGGATGGGGTTCCGTCAAATATTTGGGGGGTCTACACCCCCAAAATAGTTGACGGATGGGGTTCCGTCAAATATTTGGGGGCTGTACACCCCCAAAATATTTGACGGATGGGGTTCCGTCAAATATTTGGGGGGTCTACGGCCCCAAAATATTTGACGGATGGGGTTCCGTCAAATATTTGGGGGCTGTACAGCCCCCAAATATTTGACGGATGGGGTTCCGTCAAATATTTGGGGGCTATACACCCCCAAAATATTTGACGGACGGGGTTCCGTCAAATATTGGGGGGCTGTACACCCCCAAAATATTTGACGGATGGGGTTCCGTCAAATATTTGGGGGGTCTACACCACCAAAATATTTGACGGATGGGGTTCCGTCAAATATTTGGGGGCTGTACACCCCCAAAATATTTGACGGATGGGGTTCCGTCAAATATTTGGGGGGTCTACACCTCCAAAAAATTTGACGGATGGGGTTCCGTCGAATATTTGGGGGCTGTACACCCCCAAAATATTTGACGGGTGGGGTTCCTTCAAATATTTGGGGGGTCTACACCCCCAAAATATTTGACGGATGGGGTTCCGTCAAATATTTGGGGGCTGTACACCCCCAAAATATTTGATGGAAGGGGTTCCGTCAAATATTTGGGGGCTGTACACCCCCAAAATATTTGACGGATGGGGTTCCGTCAAATATTTGGGGGCTGTACACCCCCAAAATATTTGACGGATGGGGTTCCGTCAAATATTTGGGGGGTCTACACCCCCAAAATATTTGACGGATGGGGTTCCGTCAAATATTTGGGGGCTGTACACCCCCAAAATATTTGACGGATGGGGTTCCGTCAAATATTTGGGGGCTGTACAGCCCCCAAATATTTGACGGATGGGGTTCCGTCAAATATTTGGGGGCTGTACAGCCCCCAAATATTTGACGGAAGGGGTTGCGTCAAATATTTGGGGGCTATACACCCCCAAAATATTTGACGGATGGGGTTCCGTCAAATATTTGGGGGGTCTACACCACCAAAATATTTGACGGATGGGGTTTCGTCAAATATTTGGGGGCTGTACGGCCCCAAAATATTTGACGGATGGGGTTCTGTCAAATATTTGGGGGGTCTACGGCCCCGAAATATTTGACGGATGGGGTTCCGTCAAATATTTGGGGGGTCTACACCCCCGAAATATGTGACGGATGGGGTTCCGTCGAATATTTGGGGGCTGTACACCCCCAAAATATCTGACGGATGGATTTCCGTCAAATATTTGGGGGCTGTACACTCCCAAAATATTTGACGGATGGGGTTCCGTCAAATATTTGGGGGGTCTACACCCCCAAAATATTTGACGGAAGGGGTTCCGTCGAATATTTGGGTGCTGTAGACCCCCAAAATATTTGACGGATGGGGTTCCGTCAAATATTTGGGGGCTGTACACCCCCAAAATATTTGACGGATGGGGTTCCGTCAAATATTTGGGGGGTCTACACCTCCAAAAAATTTGACGGATGGGGTTCCGTCGAATATTTGGGGGCTGTACACCCCCAAAATATTTGACGGATGGGGTTCCGTCAAATATTTGGGGGGTCTACACCCCCAAAATATTTGACGGATGGGGTTCCTTCAAATATTTGGGGGGTCTACACCCCCAAAATATTTGACGGATGGGGTTCCGTCAAATATTTGGGGGCTGTACACCCCCAAAATATTTGATGGATGGGGTTCCCTCAAATATTTGGGGTCTGTACACCCCCAAAATATTTGACGGAAGGGGTTCCGTCAAATATTTGGGGGCTGTAAACCCCCAAAATATTTGACGGATGGGGTTCCGTCAAATATTTGGGGGCTTTACACCCCCAAAAAATTTGACGGAAGGGGTTCCGCCAAATATTTGGGGGGTCTACAGCTCCCAAATATTTGACGGAAGGGGTTCCGTCAAATATTTGGGGGCTGTACACCCCCAAAATATTTCACGGATGTGGTTCCGTCAAATACTTGGGGGGTCTACACCCCCCAAAAATTTCACGGACGGGGTTCCGTCAAATATTTGGGGGCCGTACACCCCCAAAATATTTGACGGAAGGGGTTTAGTCAAATATTTGGGGGTTGTAAACCCCCAAAATATTTGACGGATGGGGTTCCGTCAAATATTTGGGGGCTTTACACCCCCAAAAAATTTGACGGAAGGGGTTCTGTCAAATATTTGGGGGGTCTACACCCCCAAAATATTTGACGGATGGGGTTCCGTCAAATATTTGGGGGTTGTACACCCCCAAAATATTTGACGGATGGGGTTCCGTCAAATATTTGGGGGGTCTACGCCCCCAAAATATTTGACGGATGGGGTTCCGTCAAATATTTGGGGGCTGTACGCCCCCAAAATATTTGACGGATGGGGTTCCGTCAAATATTTGGGGGCTGTACGCCCCCAAAATATTTGACGGATGGGGTTCCGTCAAATATTTGGGGGCTGTACATCCCCAAAATATTTGACGGATGGGGTTCCGTCAAATATTTGGGGGGTCTACACCCCCAAAATATGTGTGGAAGGGGTTCTGTCAAATATTTGGGGGCTGTACAGCCCCCAAATATTTGACGGATGGGGTTCCGTCAAATATTTGGGGGCTATACACCCCCAAAATATTTGACGGACGGGGTTACGTCAAATATTGGGGGCTGTACACCCCCAAAATATTTGACGGATGGGGTTCCGTCATATATTTGGGGGGTCTACACCCCCAAAATATTTGACGGATGGGGTTCCGTCAAATATTTGGGGGCTGTACACCCTCAAA
This sequence comes from Eutreptiella sp. 'Long Island Sound 2002', assembly GCA_964036045.1. Classification (NCBI taxonomy): domain Eukaryota; phylum Euglenozoa; class Euglenophyceae; order Eutreptiales; family Eutreptiaceae; genus Eutreptiella; species Eutreptiella sp. 'Long Island Sound 2002'. The sequence continues at coordinate 150,994,843 of OZ038379.1, forward strand.
ATATTTGACGGATGGGGTTCCGTCAAATATTTGGGGGGTCTACACCCCCAAAATATTTGACGGAAGGGGTTTCGTCAAATATTTGGGGGGTCTACACCCCCAAAATATTTGACCGATGGGGTTCCGTCAAATATTTGGGGGCTGTACAACCCAAAATATTTGACGGATGGGGTTCCGTCAAATATTTGGGGGCTGTACAGCCCCAAAATATATGACGGATGGGGTTCCGTCAAATATTTGGGGGCTGTACACCCCCAAAATGTTTGACGGATGGGGTTCCGCCAAATATTTGGGGGCTGTACAACCCCAAAATATTTGACGGAAGGGGTTCCGTCAAATATTTGGGGGGTCTACACCCCCAAAATATTTGACGGATGGGGTTCCGTCAAATATTTGGGGCTGTAGACCCCCAAAATATTTGACGGATGGGGTTCCGTCAAAAATTTGGGGGGGCTGAACCCCCCAAATATTTGACGGAAGGGGTTCCGTCAAATATTTGGGTGTTGTACAACCCCAAAATATTTGACGGATGGGGTTCCGTCAAATATTTGGGGGCTGTACAGCCCCAAAATATTTGACGGATGGGGTTCCGTCAAATATTTGGGGGGTCTAGAGCCCCCAAAATATTTGACGGAAGGGGTTCCGTCAAATATTTGGGGGCTGTACACCCCCAAAATATTTGACGGATGGGGTTCCGTCAAATAATTGGGGGGTCTACACCCCCAAAATATTTGACGGAAGGGGTTCCGTCAAATATTTGGGGGCTGTACGGCCCCAAAAAATTTGACCGATGGGGTTCCGTCAAATATTTGAGGGGTGTACACCCCCAAAATATTTGACGGAAGGGTTTCCGTCAAATATTTGACGGAAGGGGTTCCGTCAAATATTTGGGGGGTCAAGAGCCCCCAAATATTTGACGGAAGGGGTTCCGTCAAATATTTGGGGGTTGTACACCCACAAAAAATTTGACGGATGGGTTTCCACCAAATATTTTGGGGGCTGTACACCCCCAAAATATTTGACGGAAGGGGTTCCGTCAAATATTTGGGGGGTCTACAGCCCCAAAATATTTGACGGAAGGGGTTCCGTCGAATATTTGGGGGGTCTACAGCTCCCAAATATTTGACGGAAGGGGTTCCGTCAAATATTTGGGGGCTGTACGCCCCCAAAATATTTGACGGATGGGGTTCCGTCAAATATTTGGGGGCTGTACACCCCCAAAATATTTGACGGGAGGGGTTCCGTCAAATATTTGGGGGCTGTACACCCCCAAAATATTTGACGGATGGGGTTCCGTCAAATATTTGGGGGCTGTACACCCCCAAAATATTTGACGGATGGGGTTCCGTCAAATATTTGGGGGGTCTACACCCCCAAAATATGTGTGGAAGGGGTTCTGTCAAATATTTGGGGGCTGTACAGCCCCCAAATATTTGACGGATGGGGTTCCGTCAAATATTTGGGGGCTATACACCCCAAAATATTTGACGGACGGGGTTACGTCAAATATTGGGGGGCTGTACACCCCCAAATATTTGACGGAAACCCTTCCGTCAAATATTTGGGGGGTCAAGAGCCCCCAAATATTTGACGGAAGGGGTTCCGTCAAATATTTGGGGGTTGTACACCCACAAAAAATTTGACGGATGGGTTTCCACCAAATATTTTGGGGGCTGTACACCCCCAAAATATTTGACGGAAGGGGTTCCGTCAAATATTTGGGGGGTCTACAGCCCCAAAATATTTGACGGAAGGGGTTCCGTCGAATATTTGGGGGGTCTACAGCTCCCAAATATTTGACGGATGGGGTTCCGTCAAATATTTTGGGGGCTGTACACCCCCAAAATATTTGACGGAAGGGGTTCCGTCAAATATTTGGGGGCTGTACACCCCCAAAATATTTGACGGATGGGGTTCCGTCAAATATTTTGGGGGTGTAGACCCCCCAAATATTTGACGGAACCCCATCCGTCAAATATTTTGGGGGTGTACAGCCCCCCAATATTTGACGTAACCCCGTCCGTCAAATATTTTGAGGGTGTACAGCCCCCAAATATTTGACGGAACCCCATCCGTCAAATATTTTGGGGGTGTAGACCCCCCAAATATATGACGGAACCCCATCCGTCAAATATTTTGGGGGTGTACAGCCCCCCAATATTTGACGTAACCCCGTCCGTCAAATATTTTGGGGGTGTATAGCCCCCAAATATTTGACGGAACCCCATCCGTCAAATATTTGGGGGCTGTACACCCCCAAAATATTTGACGGATGGGGTTCCTTCAAATATTTGGGGGCTATACACCCCCAAAATATTTGACGGACGGGGTTACGTCAAATATTGGGGGGCTGTACACCCCCAAAATATTTGACGGATGGGGTTCCGTCATATATTTGGGGGGTCTACACCCCCAAAATATTTGACGGATGGGGTTCCGTCAAATATTTGGGGGCTGTACACCCTCAAAATATTTGACGGATGGGGTTCCGTCAAATATTTGGGGGGTCTACACCCCCAAAATATTTGACGGAAGGGGTTTCGTCAGATATTTGGGGGGTCAACACCCCCAAAATATTTGACCGATGGGGTTCCGTCAAATATTTGGGGGCTGTACAACCCAAAATATTTGACGGATGGGGTTCCGTCAAATATTTGGGGGCTGTACACCCCCAAAATATATGACGGATGGGGTTCCGTCAAATATTTGGGGGCTTTACACCCCCAAAATATTTGACGGATGGGGTTCCCTCAAATATTTGGGGGCTGTACACCCCCAAAATATTTGACGGATGGGGTTCCTTCAAATATTTGGGGGGTCTACACCCCCGAAATATTTGACGGATGGGGTTCCGTCAAATATTTGGGGGCTGTACACCCCCAAAAAATTTGACGGATGGGGTTCCGTCAAATATTTGAGGGGTGTACACCCCCAAAATATTTGACGGATGGGGTTCCGTCAAATATTTGGGGGCTGTACACCCCCAAAATATTTGACGGATGGGGTTCCGTCAAATATTTGGGGGCTGTACACCCCCAAAATATTTGACGGAAGGGGTTCCGTCAAATATTTGGGGGCTGTACACCCCCAAAATATTTGACGGATGGGGTTCCGTCAAATATTTGGGGGCTGTACACCCCCAAAATATTTGACGGATGGGGTTCCGTCAAATATTTCGGGGGTCTACACCCCCAAAATATTTGACGGACGGGGTTCCGTCAAATATTGGGGGGCTGTACACCCCCAAAATATTTGACGGATGGGGTTCCGTCAAATATTTGGGGGCTATACACCCCCAAAATATTTGACGGCCGGGGTTCCGTCAAATATTGGGGGGCTGTACACCCCCAAAATATTTGACGGATGGGGTTCCGTCAAATATTTGGGGGGTCTACACCCCCAAAATATTTGACAGATGGGGTTCCGTCAAATATTTGGGGGCTGTACACCCCCAAAATATTTGACGGATGGGGTTCCGTCAAATATTTGGGGGGTCTACACCCCCAAAATATTTGACGGAAGGGGTTTCGTCAAATATTTGGGGGGTCTACACCCCCAAAATATTTGACCGATGGGGTTCCGTCAAATATTTGGGGGCTGTACACCCCCAAAATATTTGACGGATGGGGTTCCGTCAAATATTTGGGGGGTCTACACCCCCAAAATATTTGACGGAAGGGGTTCCGTCAAATATTTGGGGGCTGTACACCCCCAAAAAATTTGAAGGATGGGGTTCCGTCAAATATTTGAGGGGTGTACACCCCCAAAACATTTGACGGAAGGGTTTCCGTCAAATATTTGACGGAAGGGGTTCCGTCAAATATTTGGGGGGTCAACAGCCCCCAAATATTTGACGGAAGGGGTTCCGTCAAATATTTGGGGGCTGTACACCCCCAAAAAATTTGACGGATGGGTTTCCACCAAATATTTGGGGGCTGTACACCCCCAAAATATTTGACGGAAGGGTTTCCGTCAAATATTTGACGGAAGGGGTTCCGTCAAATATTTGGGGGGTCAACAGCCCCCAAATATTTGACGGAAGGGGTTCCGTCAAATATTTGGGGGGTCTACACCCCCAAAATATTTCACGGATGTGGTTCCGTCAAATATTTGGGGGGTCTACAGCCCCAAAATATTTGACGGAAGGGGTTCCGTCGAATATTTGGGGGGTCTACAGCTCCCAAATATTTGACGGATGGGGTTCCGTCAAATATTTGGGGGCTGTACACCCCCAAAATATTTGACGGAAGGGGTTCTGTCAAATATTTGGGGGCTGTACAGCCCCCAAATATTTGACGGATGGGGTTCCGTCAAATATTTGGGGGCTATACACCCCCAAAATATTTGACGGACGGGGTTCCGTCAAATATTGGGGGGCTGTACACCCCCAAAATATTTGACGGATGGGGTTCCGTCAAATATTTGGGGGGTCTACACCCCCAAAATATTTGACGGATGGGGTTCCGTCAAATATTTGGGGGCTGTAAACCCCAAAATATTTGACGGATGGGGTTCCTTCAAATATTTGGGGGGTCTACACCCCCAAAATATTTGACGGATGGGGTTTCGTCAAATATTTGGGGGGTCTACACCCCCAAAATATTTGACCGATGGGGTTCCGTCAAATATTTGGGGGCTGTACAACCCAAAATATTTGACGGATGGGGTTCCGTCAAATATTTGGGGGCTGTACACCCCCAAAATATATGACGGATGGGGTTCCGTCAAATATTTGGGGGCTGTACACCCCCGAATGTTTGACGGATGGGGTTCCGCCAAATATTTGGGGGGTCTACACCCCCAAAATATTTGACGGAAGGGGTTCCGTCAAATATTTGGGGGGTCTACACCCCCAAAATATTTGACGGATGGGGTTCCGTCAAATATTTGGGGGTGTAGACCCCCAAAATATTTGACGGATGGGGTTCCGTCAAAAATTTGGGGGGGCTGAACCCCCCAAATATTTGACCGAAAGGGTTCCGTCAAATATTTGGGGGTTGTACAACCCCAAAATATTTGACGGATGGGGTTCCGTCAAATATTTGGGGGCTGTACAACCCCAAAATATTTGATGGATGGGGTTCTGTCAAATAATTGGGGGGTGTACACCCCCAAAATATTTGACGGAAGGGGTTCTGTCAAATATTTGGGGGCTGTACACCCCCAAAAAATTTGACGGATGGGGTTCCGTCAAATATTTGAGGGGTGTACACCCCCAAAATATTTGACGGAAGGGTTTCCGTCAAATATTTGACGGAAGGGGTTCCGTCAAATATTTGGGGGGTCAACAGCCCCCAAATATTTGACGGAAGGGGTTCCGTCAAATATTTGGGGGCTGTACACCCCCAAAAAATTTGACGGATTGGTTTCCACCAAATATTTGGGGGCTGTACACCTCCAAAATATTTGACGGAAGGGTTTCCGTCAAATATTTGACGGAAGGGGTTCCGTCAAATATTTGGGGGGTCAACAGCCCCCAAATATTTGACGGAAGGGGTTCCGTCAAATATTTGGGGGGTCTACACCCCCAAAATATTTGACGGAAGGGGTTTCGTCAAATATTTGGGGGGTCTACACCCCCAAAATATTTGACCGATGGGGTTCCGTCAAATATTTGGGGGCTGTACACCCCCAAAATATTTGACGGATGGGGTTCCGTCAAATATTTGGGGGGTCTACACCCCCAAAATATTTGACGGAAGGGGTTCCGTCAAATATTTGGGGGCTGTACACCCCCAAAAAATTTGAAGGATGGGGTTCCGTCAAATATTTGAGGGGTGTACACCCCCAAAACATTTGACGGAAGGGTTTCCGTCAAATATTTGACGGAAGGGGTTCCGTCAAATATTTGGGGGGTCAACAGCCCCCAAATATTTGACGGAAGGGGTTCCGTCAAATATTTGGGGGCTGTACACCCCCAAAAAATTTGACGGATGGGTTTCCACCAAATATTTGGGGGCTGTACACCCCCAAAATATTTGACGGAAGGGTTTCCGTCAAATATTTGACGGAAGGGGTTCCGTCAAATATTTGGGGGGTCAACAGCCCCCAAATATTTGACGGAAGGGGTTCCGTCAAATATTTGGGGGGTCTACAGCCCCAAAATATTTGACGGAAGGGGTTCCGTCGAATATTTGGGGGGTCTACAGCTCCCAAATATTTGACGGATGGGGTTCCGTCAAATATTTGGGGGCTGTACACCCCCAAAATATTTGACGGAAGGGGTTCTGTCAAATATTTGGGGGCTGTACAGCCCCCAAATATTTGACGGATGGGGTTCCGTCAAATATTTGGGGGCTATACACCCCCAAAATATTTGACGGACGGGGTTCCGTCAAATATTGGGGGGCTGTACACCCCCAAAATATTTGACGGATGGGGTTCCGTCAAATATTTGGGGGGTCTACACCCCCAAAATATTTGACGGATGGGGTTCCGTCAAATATTTGGGGGCTGTAAACCCCAAAATATTTGACGGATGGGGTTCCGTCAAATATTTGGGGGGTCTACACCCCCAAAATATTTGACGGAAGGGGTTTCGTCAAATATTTGGGGGGTCTACACCCCCAAAATATTTGACCGATGGGGTTCCGTCAAATATTTGGGGGCTGTACAACCCAAAATATTTGACGGATGGGGTTCCGTCAAATATTTGGGGGCTTTACACCCCCAAAATATATGACGGATGGGGTTCCGTCAAATATTTTGGGGCTGTACACCCCCGAATGTTTGACGGATGGGGTTCCGCCAAATATTTGGGGGGTCTACACCCCCAAAATATTTGACGGAAGGGGTTCCGTCAAATATTTGGGGGGTCTACACCCCCAAAATATTTGACGGATGGGGTTCCGTCAAATATTTGGGGGTGTAGACCCCCAAAATATTTGACGGATGGGGTTCCGTCAAAAATTTGGGGGGGCTGAACCCCCCAAATATTTGACCGAAAGGGTTCCGTCAAATATTTGGGGGTTGTACAACCCCAAAATATTTGACGGATGGGGTTCCGTCAAATATTTGGGGGCTGTACAACCCCAAAATATTTGATGGATGGGGTTCCGTCAAATATTTGACGGAAGGGGTTCCGTCAAATATTTGGGGGGTCACCAGCCCCCAAATATTTGACGGAAGGGGTTCCGTCAAATATTTGGGGGCTGTACACCCCCAAAAAATTTGACGGATTGGTTTCCACCAAATATTTGGGGGCTGTACACCTCCAAAATATTTGACGGAAGGGTTTCCGTCAAATATTTGACGGAAGGGGTTCCGTCAAATATTTGGGGGGTCAACAGCCCCCAAATATTTGACGGAAGGGGTTCCGTCAAATATTTGGGGGGTCTACACCCCCAAAATATTTCACGGATGTGGTTCCGTCAAATATTTGGGGGGTCTACAGCCCCCAAAAAATTCATGGATGTGGTTCCGTCAAATATTTGGGGGGTCTACACCCCCAAAATATTTGACGTGGGGTTCCGTCGAATATTTGGGGGGTCTACACCCCCAAAATATTTCACGGATGTGGTTCCGTCAAATATTTGGGGGCTGTACACCCCCGAAATATTTCACGGATGTGGTTCCGTCAAATATTTGGGGGCTGTAGACCCCCCAAAATATTTGACGGATGAGGTTCCGTCAAATATTTGGGGGCTGTAGACCCCCAAAATATTTGACGGATGGGGTTCGGTCAAATATTTGGGGGGTCTACACCCCCAAAATATTTGACGGAAGGGGTTTCGTCAAATATTTGGGGGGTCTACACCCCCAAAATATTTGACGGATGGGGTTCCGTCAAATATTTGGGGGCTGTACACCCCCAAAATATATGACGGATGGGGTTCCGTCAAATATTTGGGGGCTGTACACCCCCAAAATATTTGACGGAAGGGGTTCCGTCAAATATTTGGGGGCTGTACACCCCCAAAATATTTGACGGATGGGGTTCCGTCAAATATTTGGGGGGTCTACGTCCCGAAAATATTTGACGGATGGGGTTCCGTCAAATATTTGGGGCTGTAGACCCCCAAAATATTTGACGGATGGGGTTCCGTCAAATATTTGGGGGGTCTACACCCCCAAAATATTTGACGGATGGGGTTCCGTCAAATATTTGGGGGTTGTACACCCCCAAAATATTTGACGGATGGGGTTCCGTCAAATATTTGGGGTTGTACACCCCCAAAATATTTGACGGATGGGGTTCCGTCAAACATTTGGGGGGTCTACACCCCCAAAATATTTGACGGATGGGGTTCCGTCAAATATTTGGGGGGTCTACACCCCCAAAATATTTGACGGATGGGGTTCCGTCAAATATTTGGGGGTTGTACACCCCCAAAATATTTGACGGATGGGGTTCCGTCAAATATTTGGGGGCTGTACGCCCCCAAAATATTTGACGGATGGGGTTCCGTCAAATATTTGGGGGTTTTACGGCCCCAAAATATTTGACGGAAGGGGTTCCGTCAAATATTTGGGGGCTGTACACCCCCAAAATATTTGACGGATGGGGTTCCGTCAAATATTTGGGGGCTGTACACCCCCAAAATATTTGACGGATGGGGTTCCGTCAAATATTTGGGGGGTCTACACCCCCAAAATATTTGACGGACGGGGTTCCGTCAAATATTGGGGGGCTGTACACCCCCAAAATATTTGACGGATGGGGTTCCGTCAAATATTTGGGGGCTATACACCCCCATAATATTTGACGGACGGGGTTCCGTCAAATATTGGGGGGCTGTACACCCCCAAAATATTTGACGGATGGGGTTCCGTCAAATATTTGGGGGCTGTACACCCCCAAATATTTGACGGAAGGGGTTCCGTCAAATATTTGGGGGGTCTACGGCCCCAAAATATTTGACGGATGGGGTTCCGTCAAATATTTGGGGGGTCTACAGCCCCGAAATATGTGACGGAAGGGGTTCCGTCGAATATTTGGGGGCTGTACACCCCCAAAATATCTGACGGATGGATTTCCGTCAAATATTTGGGGGCTGTACACTCCCAAAATATTTGACGGATGGGGTTCCGCCAAATATTTGGGGGGTCTACACCCCCAAAATATTTGATGGAAGGGGTTCCGTCGAATATTTGGGTGCTGTAAACCCCCAAAATATTCGACGGATGGGGTTCCGTCAAATATTTGGGGGCTGTACACCCCCAAAATATTTGACGGATGGGGTTCCGTCAAATATTTGGGGGGTCTACGACTCCAAAAAATTTGACGGATGGGGTTCCGTCGAATATTTGGGGGCTGTACACCCCCAAAATATTTGACGGATGGGGTTCCGTCAAATATTTGGGGGCTGTACACCCCCAAAATATTTGACGGATGGGGTTCCTTCAAATATTTGGGGGGTCTACACCCCCAAAATATTTGACGGATGGGGTTCCGTCAAATATTTGGGGGCTGTACACCCCCAAAATATTTGACGGAAGGGGTTCCGTCAAATATTTGGGGGCTGTACACCCCCAAAATATTTGATGGATGGGGTTCCCTCAAATATTTGGGGGCTGTACACCCCCAAAATATTTGACGGAAGGGGTTCCGTCAAATATTTGGGGGTTGTAAACCCCCAAAATATTTGACGGATGGGGTTCCGTCAAATATTTGGGGGCTTTACACCCCCAAAAAATTTGACGGAAGGGGTTCTGTCAAATATTTGACGGAAGGGGTTCCGCCAAATATTTGGGGGGTCTACAGCTCCCAAATATTTGACGGAAGGGGTTCCGTCAAATATTTGGGGGCTGTACACCCCCAAAATATTTGACGGATGGGGTTCCGTCAAATATTTGGGGGGTCTACACCCCCAAAATATTTGACGGATGGGGTTCCGTCAAATATTTGCGGGTTGTACACCCCCAAAATATTTGACGGATGGGGTTCCGTCAAATATTTGGGGGGTCTACACCCCCAAAATATTTGACGGATGGGGTTCCGTCAAATATTTGGGGGTTGTACACCCCCAAAATATTTGACGGATGGGGTTCCGTCAAATATTTGGGGGCTGTACGCCCCCAAAATATTTGACGGATGGGGTTCCGTCAAATATTTGGGGGCCGTACACCCCCAAAATATTTGACGGAAGGGGTTCCGTCAAATATTTGGGGGCTGTACACCCCCAAAATATTTGACGGATGGGGTTCCGTCAAATATTTGGGGGCTGTACACCCCCAAAATATTTGACGGATGGGGTTCCGTCAAATATTTGGGGGGTCTACACCCTTAAAATATGTGTGGAAGGGGTTCTGTCAAATATTTGGGGGCTGTACAGCCCCCAAATATTTGACGGATGGGGTTCCGTCAAATATTTGGGGGCTATACACCCCCAAAATATTTGACGGACGGGGTTACGTCAAATATTTGGGGGCTGTACACCCCCAAAATATTTGACGGATGGGGTTCCGTCATATATTTGGGGGGTCTACACCCCAAAAATATTTGACGGATGGGGTTCCGTCAAATATTTGGGGGCTGTACACCCTCAAAATATTTGACGGATGGGGTTCCGTCAAATATTTGGGGGGTCTACACCCCCAAAATATTTGACGGAAGGGGTTTCGTCGAATATTTGGGGGGTCTACACCCCCAAAATATTTGACCGATGGGGTTCCGTCAAATATTTGGGGGCTGTACAACCCAAAATATTTGACGGATGGGGTTCCGTCAAATATTTGGGGGCTGTACACCCCCAAAATATATGACGGATGGGGTTCCGTCAAATATTTGGGGGCTGTACACCCCCAAAATGTTTGACGGATGGGGTTCCGCCAAATATTTGGGGGCTGTACAACCCCAAAATATTTGACGGAAGGGGTTCCGTCAAATATTTGGGGGGTCTACACCCCAAAATATTTGACGGATGGGGTTCCGTCAAATATTTGGGGCTGTAGACCCCTAAAATATTTGACGGATGGGGTTCCGTCAAAAATTTGGGGGGGCTGAACCCCCCAAATATTTGACGGAAGGGGTTCCGTCAAATTTTTGGGGGTTGTACAACCCCAAAATATTTGACGGATGGAGTTCCGTCAAATATTTGGGGGCTGTACAGCCCCCAAATATTTGACGGATGGGGTTCCGTCAAATATTTGGGGGGTCTAGAGCCCCCCAAATATTTGACGGAAGGGTTCCGTCAAATATTTGGGGGCTGTACACCCCCAAAATATTTGACGGATGGGGTTCCGTCAAATAATTGGGGGGTCTACACCCCCAAAATATTTGACGGAAGGGGTTCCGTCAAATATTTGGGGGCTGTACACCCCCAAAAAATTTGACGGATGGGGTTCCGTCAAATATTTGAGGGGTGTACACCCCCAAAATATTTGACGGAAGGGTTTCCGTCAAATATTTGACGGAAGGGGTTCCGTCAAATATTTGGGGGGTCAACAGCCCCCAAATATTTGACGGAAGGGGTTCCGTCAAATATTTGGGGGCTGTACACCCCCAAAAAATTTGACGGATGGGTTTCCACCAAATATTTTGGGGGCTGTACACCCCCAAAATATTTGACGGAAGGGTTTTCGTCAAATATTTGACGGAAGGGGTTCCGTCAAATATTTGGGGGGTCTACACCCCAAAATATTTCACGGATGTGGTTCCGTCAAATATTTGGGGGGTCTACAGCCCCAAAATATTTGACGGAAGGGGTTCCGTCGAATATTTGGGGGGTCTACAGCTCCCAAATATTTGACGGAAGGGGTTCCGTCAAACATTTGGGGGCTGTACACCCCCAAAATATTTCACGGATGTGGTTCCGTCAAACATTTGGGGGGTCTACACCCCCTAAAAATTTCACGGACGGGGTTCCGTCAAATATTTGGGGGGTCTACACCCCCAAAATATTTGACGGATGGGGTTCCGTCAAATATTTTGGGGTTGTACACCCCCAAAATATTTGACGGATGGGGTTCCGTCAAATATTTGGGGGGTCTACACCCCCAAAATATTTGACGGATGGGGTTCCGTCAAATATTTGGGGGCTGTACGCCCCCAAAGTATTTGACGGATGGGGTTCCGTCAAATATTTGGGGGCTGTACACCCCCAAAATATTTGACGGAAGGAGTTCCGTCAAATATTTGGGGGCTGTACACCCCCAAAATATTTGACGGATGGGGTTCCGTCAAATATTTGGGGGCTGTACACCCCCAAAATATTTGACGGATGGGGTTCCGTCAAATATTTGGGGGGTCTACACCCCCAAAATATTTGACGGACGGGGTTCCGTCAAATGTTGGGGGGCTGTACACCCCCAAAATATTTGACGGATGGGGTTCCGTCAAATATTTGGAGGGTCTACACCCCCAAAATATTTGACGGAAGGGGTTTCGTCGAATATTTGGGGGGTCTACACCCCCAAAATATTTGACCGATGGGGTTCCGTCAAATATTTGGGGGCTGTACACCCCCAAAATATTTGACGGATGGGGTCCCGTCAAATATTTGGGGGGTCTACACCCCCAAAATATTTGACGGAAGGGGTTCCGTCAAATATTTGGGGGCTGTACACCCCCAAAATATTTGACGGAAGGGTTTCCGTCAACTATTTGACGGAAGGGGTTCCGTCAAATATTTGGGGGGTCAACAGCCCCCAAACATTTGACGGAAGGGGTTCCGTCAAATATTTGGGGGCTGTACACCCCCAAAAAATTTGACGGATGGGTTTCCACCAAATATTTGGGGGCTGTACACCCCCAAAATATTTGACGGAAGGGTTTCCGTCGAATATTTGACGGAAGGGGTTCCGTCAAATATTTGGGGGGTCAACAGCCCCCAAATATTTGACGGAAGGGGTTCCGTCAAATATTTGGGGGGTCTACACCCCCAAAATATTTCACGGATGTGGTTCCGTCAAATATTTGGGGGGTCTACAGCCCCAAAATATTTGACGGAAGGGGTTCCGTCGAATATTTGGGGGGTCTACAGCTCCCAAATATTTGACGGATGGGGTTCCGTCAAATATTTGGGGGCTGTACACCCCCAAAATATTTGACGGAAGGGGTTCTGCCAAATATTTGGGGGCTGTACAGCCCCCAAATATTTGACGGATGGGGTTCCGTCAAATATTTGGGGGCTATACACCCCCAAAATATTTGACGGACGGGGTTCCGTCAAATATTGGGGGGCTGTACAGCCCCAAAATATTTGACGGATGGGGTTCCGTCAAATATTTGGGGGGTCTACACCCCCAAAATATTTGACGGATGGGGTTCCGTCAAATATTTGGGGGCTGTACACCCCCAAAATATTTGATGGATGGGGTTCCGTCAAATATTTGGGGGCTTACACCCCCAAAATATTTGACGGAAGGGGTTTCGTCAAATATTTGGGGGGTCTACACCCCCAAAATATTTGACCGATGGGGTTCCGTCAAATATTTGGGGGCTGTACAACCCAAAATATTTGACGGATGGGGTTCGGTCAAATATTTGGGGGCTGTACACCCCCAAAATATATGACGGATGGGGTTCCGTCAAATATTTGGGGGCTGTACACCCCCGAATGTTTGACGGATGGGGTTCCGCCAAATATTTGGGGGCTGTACAACCCCAAAATATTTGACGGAAGGGGTTCCGTCAAATATTTGGGGGGTCTACACCCCCAAAATATTTGACGGATGGGGTTCCGTCAAATATTTGGGGGTTGTACAACCCCAAAATATTTGACGGATGGGGTTCCGTCAAATATTTGGGGGCTGTACAGCCCCAAAATATTTGACGGATGGGGTTCTGTCAAATAATTGGGGGGTCTACACCCCCAAAATATTTGACGGAAGGGGTTCCGTCAAATATTTGAGGGGTGTACACCCCAAAAATATTTGACCGAAGGGTTTCCGTCAAATATTTGACGGAAGGGGTTCCGTCATATATTTGGGGGGTCAACAGCCCCCAAATATTTGACGGAAGGGGTTCCCTCAAATATTTGGGGGCTGTACACCCCCGAAAAATTTGACGGATTGGTTTCCACCAAATATTTGGGGGCTGTACACCCCCAAAATATTTGACGGAAGGGTTTCCGTCAAATATTTGACGGAAGGGGTTCCGTCAAAACTTTTGGGGGGTCAACAGCCCCCAAATATTTGACGGATGGGGTTCCGTCAAATATTTGGGGGGTCTACACCCCCAAAATATTTCACGGATGTGGTTCCGTCAAATATTTGGGGGGTCTACAGCCCCCAAAAAATTCACGGATGTGGTTCCGTCAAATATTTGGGGGGTCTACACCCCCAAAATATTTGACGGATGGGGTTCCGTCGAATATTTGGGGGGTCTACACCCCCAAAATATTTCACGGATGTGGTTCCGTCAAATATTTGGGGGCTGTACACCCCCGAAATATTTCACGGATGTGGTTCCGTCAAATATTTGGGGGCTGTAGACCCCCCAAAATATTTGACGGATGAGGTTCCGTCAAATATTTGGGGGCTGTAGACCCCCAAAATATTTGACGGATGGGGTTCCTTCAAATGTTTGGGGGGTCTAAACCCCCAAAATATTTGACCGATGGGGTTCCGTCAAATATTTGGGGGTTGTACAACCCCAAAATATTTGACGGATGGGGTTCCGTCAAATATTTGGGGGTTGTACATCCCCAAATATTTGCAGAAAGGGTTTCGTCAAATATTTGGGGGCTGTACACCCCCAAAATATTTGACGGATGGGGTTCCGTCAAATAATTGGGGGGTCTACACCCCCAAAATATTTGACGGAAGGGGTTCCGTCAAATATTTGGGGGCTGTACACCCCCAAAAAATTTGACGGATGGGGTTCCGTCAAATATTTGAGGGGTGTACACCCCCAAAATATTTGACGGAAGGGTTTCCGTCAAATATTTGACGGAAGGGGTTCCGTCAAATATTTGGGGGGTCTACAGCCCCCAAATATTTGACGGAAGGGGTTCCGTCAAATATTTGGGGGCTGTACACCCCCAAAAAATTTGACGGATGGGGTTCCGTCAAATATTTGGGGGGTGTACACCCCCAAAATATTTGACGGAAGGGTTTCCGTCAAATATTTGACGGAAGGGGTTCCGTCAAACATTTGGGGGGTCTACACCCCAAAATTATTTCACGGATGTGGTTCCGTCAAATATTTGGGGGGTCTACACCCCCGAAATATTTCACGGATGTGGTTCCGTCAATTATTTGGGGGCTGTAGACCCCCCAAAATATTTGACGGATGGGGTTCCGTCAAATATTTGGGGGGTCTACACCCCCCAAATATTTCACGGATGTGGTTCCGTCAAACATTTGGGGGGTCTACACCCCCAAAATATTTGACGGATGTGGTTCGGTCAAATATTTGGGGGGTCTACACCCCCAAAATATTTCACGGATGTGGTTCCGTCAAATATTTGGGGGCTGTACACCCCCGAAATATTTCACGGATGTGGTTCCGTCAAATATTTGGGGGCTGTAGACCCCCAAAATATTTGACGGATGTGGTTCCGTCAAATATTTGGGGGCTGTAGACCCCCAAAATGAACGCCCCTCGGTTCGTGTATGACTTGCCTACGCTCTGTTCAGGATCGTACCTCTTCATGCAATCCATTCGAGTCAATGGGATTTCCCCTGCTCCATCCCCTGAAATATTTGGGGGGTCTACAGCCCCCAAATATTTGACGGATGTGGACCCGTCAAATATTTGGGGGGTCTAAACCCCCAAAAATTTCACGGATGTGGTTCCGTCAAATATTTGGGGGCTGTAGACCCCCAAAATATTTGACGGATGTGGTTCCGTCAAATATTTGGGGGTCTACACCCCCCAAATATTTCACGGATGGGGTTCTGTCAAATATATGTATGTATCTATGTATGTATGTATGTGTATGACTTGCCTACGCTGTGTTCAGGATCGTACCTCTTCCTCCAATCCATTCCAGTCAATGGGATCTCCCCTGCTCCATCCCCTCTGTCCTCCAGGAACCTCCAGAACTCCTCAGCGCTGTTGCATCTGCCATGGAACCGGCAGGCCATCCCCACCATCGCCATCGGCTGCATCTCCACAGGCATAGCCACTGCCCTCCCCGTATCCTCTCTCCCGAATAGCGTCCTTGCAAGGTGCTGCACCAATGCATCCAAAGTGGGGTAATCAAACAGGACCGTGTGCCCCAGTGTCATCGCCCGAACTAACTAAGGAACGGAGTAACATACCTCCCATTTTATTTTTTTCGGGGTTCGGACCTTGGTAAGCTGGCGGGAAAGCACTCTACCAGAAAAAAAAAACTTGAAAAAGAAAAACAGGCATACCCTCCCTAACCTCAACTCCACAAGCATGGAAATGACAGGGTGGGGAGGGGGGGAGGGAGGGGAGGGAGGGAGGGAGGGAGGGAGGGAGGGAGGCTCTCTTGGGCGGCCGTAGGGGCTGTGTTGTGCTGTGTTGTGCTGTAATGTGCTGTGCTATGCTGTATGTTGTGCTGTGCTGTGGTGTGGTGTGTTGTGATGTGCTGTGATGTGTTGTGCTGTGCCGTGCTGTGCTGTGCCGTGCTCGAAACCCACTACCCCCCCTCTCCACAGTTCCGGCCCAACCGATGAACCCCCAGCCACCCACCCCACCAGCAAAATTGACCCGATTAGCTCAGGTGAGGTTGCTTGGCCCAGACATCAGGATTCCATTCCCACTTGTCTCCAGTCACATATGAGCCCCCCGATCGGTTTGGGTCAAAGAGATGGGGTGGGGTGGGGTGGGGTGGGGGGGGGGGGGGGGGGGGGGCACGTACCATCATTGAAGGGGTTGCAAGCACTGGTTGGGTTTCAGACGCTAGGGTCGAGACCACAACCCACTTCTACACCTCAGGGGTGTGGTGACAATGGGACAGGTCTGATATTGGGGGGGACACGGGGGGGGGGGGCGAAGTCTGACACGGGGGGGGGGGGGGGGTGAGAAAGGGTGTTGGGGTGGGGGGGGGGGGGGGGGGTTGGGGGTGATGGTCCATAAAAGTCTGATGTCTCATGTCTGATAGGCGACTAGGTCGCTATACACAATCCTGCCGCACGTCCGTCACCAGAAGCAGCGCCAGGCCCAATTCGCGGCGCGCTTGTGTTTCCTCGGCCAAACACACTTTGTAGTGTTGGCATACTCGTCCGAGTGACACTTCATATTCCGACTCCAAGGTGCGCTGCATGACCTGCACGTCGTTGTCGTAGGCGGCCCCGGCTTGGTACTTCTCCCCTCGGGTTGCACCTGTGGGCATCGTCCTGTGCGGTTCGCCTTCCACTGCGTAACGCACATGCTTGGGCCTCTCCTCCACCTTCTTGCCCTTGCTCTTCTTCTTGGGTGGACTCTTCGTCTTTTCCTTCTTCTTCTTGGACAGCTCCTCCGGCTCTGGCCTTGCCTCTGGCTTTGCCTCCGGCTTCGCCTTGACAGGGGCCTTTGCGGCCATGCGGGCAACCACCTCGAGGTGGGTGCTTCGGGGTGCGCGTTGGGCGAGGGAGGGCTTGTCCTCGTCCTTCACACTGGCAGCATCACTGCCCTCCTCGTCCTCCTCCTCCTCCGCCTCCTCTGCCTCCTCCGGCTCCTCTTACGACTCCTCTTCCGACTCGTCGTCATGCGAACTGTCCGTGGTTCCCCCATCTTGGATCCACGTCCACATCCGGTCGCGCGGAATCTGTAGAACATGCAGAACATGCAAGACACATGGAGGCAACCCCAGAGGCAAAACCAAAGGAAGCACGCAGAGCGCCTAGAACGCGCAAAACGCATAACACACGACCAGAGGCAGATCCAGAGGCAAGGGAAAAGGGAACGGATAAAACACGCAGAACACATAAACCACCTTTTTGTATTTCAAGTAGCCATCCTTCTTGTTGCGGATGTCCTGCACCACATGTGGCGCATGTGGCTTGCCCTTCGGGGCCTTGACCTGTGAAAGGGTGCAACAGGCGGTAGGGGACAACAAGCAGCGCAAAATAGCGGTCACATGAACCGCAAACCTGTGAACGTGGTACACCTGATACGTTGAGAGGTTCGTCAACCAAAATTCTTTCTCCCGCTTGTCCTTGGCCCCTTTCTTCCTCCGATTGACCCATCCGGCATGCCAACCCGCTGCGACACAAGGGGGTGAGGAGGACAGCGGTGCAAGGCGAGAAGCGAGACGAAAACGGAAACACACACACATACTCGTGGCTTGTTTAATTTGAAAGACAACGAAGGCGTCGTGCTTCAGTTTCTCCGGATGCTTCCACTCTCCCAGCTTCCCACCTTTCTGCAACCATTGAGAATGTGTGGCGGAGTATAGGGGTGCAGGCATGGCTCCTGACCATAAAAGCAGAGCGGCCTATGAATGTTGGGACAAAAACATGCTGCAGAGCACGTAGCAAGCGTAGAACGGCTCCAGAGGCAACGTCGAAAGCGAAAAACGACAACACACAAAACACCCAACACACGTGGGCAATGTAGCACCAAGGCAAACGCATAGGCAGAAGGCAATTGTCGTTGGAAGACACACGTTTCAATTCCATTGGGAACGAGTGCAGGTGTGTGGCAGAGTACAGGGGTGAAAGCATGGCAAAAAAAATAAAATCGGGTGTGGTATGATAGGTGTGAAGCACTTAGCCCCTACGGAACGCGTAGAACGCGTAGGAAGACTTCCAGAGGCGGACTCAGAGGCACCGGACCGAAACACGCAGGACGCGCAAGACACGCAGCACACGTAGCACCAGGACACAGGCAGAGGCAGGAGGCAATTGTGCTTCTCACCTCGAAAATGGTGGAATTGAGCTAAACGGATAGTTCCATTGCGTCGGGCACCCTCGAAAACCCCCCGGAAGCACAAAACAATCATAAAAGCAAAAACGCGACAAAATTTCGTGCTATGCGTTCTACGCGTGGTAGCCAAAAGAATATATGCCATTATTTGCATTTCTGGAAACACACACATTTTCAAAATAAAGATACTCAATCACCAAAATATAGTGTAATTGTACATTTAGACCACTGCATTCCAGTACGGGGGGGGGGGGCTGCCTATTTTTTCTCTCCCCTCTGTTAGGGTGATCGCAGAACCCCCCTATACATCACAGATAAAGGAACCCCAAACATGCCTTTCATCGAAGGACACAGAAAACTATCCCCAAAGCATGTACTTCTACTAGTTCTTTTTCCTATTTTAACCAACCTGGCCGAAATTTCGGCTAGCTCTTCAAAAAATGTCCAAACACATGGTCCTATTGGCAGACAGGCCTAAGCTGGCCGAAATTTCGGCCAGGTCCATCGAAACTCCGAATATGATCGCGGAAAAGGGTACCTATGACAGTAGACATGATCAAGGAACACAGGAGCAGTGACATTTGAACAGGGTGTGCAACATGATATACTCAATTACAAGCAAATACTTGCCACCTGACGAATCAAATCAGACTTTTGCAGTGCCTATCGGGAAACACAATAATAAGAGGCTGAAGAGGCTGAGGAATGCATGCTGTCCGAAATTTCGGCCAGACTTCATATTGACACGCAATATAAGCAGTAGGACTCGCATTTGCGCTTGCGCAGACCAGATGCACGGCGCTTCTTAGCACCTATGTTAGCAGGAGGCTTGGCAGGGGCTGCAGCACCAGGCTTGGCAGTGGCAGAGTTCTGTGACTGTGTGTTTCCACCTTGGGATGGTGAAAAATGATTCACAAAAGCATTCATGCCTCTTCCAGTAGGGGCCACAGTGCCTGAGGAGGAAGCTGGGGTGGCCTGAGCGCACTGCGTGCCACTACGTGAGGGGGCAGGGGCAGATTTGGGTTTCTTCTTGGGAGTGTGTGTCTCTGGTTGCGACTCTGCCTCCCCATCTTGCTCCTCAGGATCCTCATCTACATACCTAACCCCAGAACAATCCACAGGAAAACTTGCCCCCAAGTCATGGTACACATCCTCCCATGACTTGGGGGGGCACGTGTCGGCGTTGGTGATAGCCGCTCTGATGGACTGAACAAACTCATCAGGCACAGGCACAACAGTCTCCTCACCCAAAAGGGCACACACAACATTACAGTCCTTGGAGACCCGGGTAGACATCATGCTTGCAAAATACACAGACAGAGTCCCCAGCAGAAACCAATTGCCTGCCCGTTGTGGGACCGAAACCAGGCTCAAAAGAAACGAGAGTTTCTCAACAGGCATCACAGACGACATGGGTCCTTCAGTAAAAGCCACGTAACGGGGCATCCTGTTATCAAAGGCGGTGGCACAACAAACGGAAACCAGATGGGAAGTGGAAGTATACAAAGGGGTCTTGGTTGACAAATTGTAAATTGCAACATCACACTTATACATATCCTCAGCCACAGTGGCCTTCAAAGCAGCAACAGTGGCTTTCACATCAGCAGACTCACCCGCAATGAACACAGGAACACCGAACAGAAGCAGCTGCGCAACCAGGTTATGCAAACCAGCTGTTCAGAGGCGGGGCACCTCAAGGACACAAGCAGCACAGGGCAGTGAACTAATGATACTGGGAACAGGGACTCCACAACTGCCACAACGCATTGCCATCATTTCCACACGGCCTGACTCTGCAATGAGTTTGCCTGTGCTTGTCTCAACGAGGGAGTCCCTAGCACACTAGATACTAACCAGACCAGTATCAAATTTTTCACGAACACGCTTAGCAACAGGCTTCTGCAACAATCCCCGCAAACCCTCATATTTGGGTTCCTTCTAAAGAGGGGCCTTAATTACTGCAGTGGAAGGCATCACGCCTGACCGACTTCGCGACATCGTAGGTTACATGGATGGGACAAAAAGTACCCTACCTGGTCTCAAAAAAATTATAAAAGATGTTAAGAAGGCCCAGATGTGGTCCTGGCACATTCTTCATCCCGAGGCGGTTGCCAATGGGTTTGTGAACAACATCAGAGGTATGTTTTGGTCAAACAGGGGTTTGTATTCGAATGAATCGACCGACCTGGCCGAAATTTCGGCCGGCTTGTGTGTCGTTCAATTAATGCACAATAGGAGCCCACCCTGTGATACCACCTGTCTGCAGCTACACTTGGTACTATCGAGATGGCCAAAAGGTATTGCGCTATCGCATCACAGCTGATGGTAGCCTATGGCAGCTTGACCTGGACTGAAGGAAACCCCTGGTTCCTTGAAAGTACCCAGTGCGGGATGTAATCCACGCTTCTCCATGGCTGCCATGGCGTCTACTGCAGCAAGACCCACAAATTTCACCAAACGCCCAACGCCACCCCACCGTTTGGCAACAGCAGTCTGCATAGGAGAACATGTGGAACACAGAAGCTGGCCAAAATTTCGGCTAGGTCGATCGACAGAACCGCATTAATAAACGAAACACATCACAGTGCCTTCCTCGGCAATAACACCACACTCTTCAAGCATAACAGTAATGTGATGGTAAAGGCTGTGCTCATTGGCATCCTCATCCTCAAGCCTATCCAGGAGTAGGGACATTCGCTGCGATGTGGTGGATGCTGAGCCAGCAGTGGTCTGGATTTGATGTAAGCCTGCAAGCCGGCGCCTAGTCCGCAGGGGGCAGTCCTGTTTGACTTCATAACCACCAAATACCAGGGTCCAATCCGGAGTCTCCATATTTTTCATCTCAAATTCCGTCTTGTGTTTTTGGGCAGTAGTGTAAACATGCTCACCCCCCCACAGAACCCAGCGAGTGGCTGCGCAACAGGAATATTCGAAACAGGAGGGTCGAAAATTCAGGCACAAAAACGGTACTATCGAGAAGAATACCACAACACACATACGAGTGACTTTATAAAAAAGGAGATCCTGGATGTAATCCACAGGCGGGGCTGCCTTCAGATCGTCGTAGCGGCGTTGCACGCGATCATCCGATATCCTACGGACGTGCCCAAATTTTCGGTCGTGGTCAATAATAATCTAGTCCGAGCGAACCTTTATTTTCGTCGTTGACGTAACCCAGTGAGATAACTTGATGGAGGATGTTGAATTTTCTTTGGTGCGGCCCTAGGCTTCTTTTGAAGTCCCTCTGTGCTCGCCTCTTGAGACTAGGATTGCACTTGAGATTGCCCATTGTCTGCTGCAGGCTCACCATCTGGCGAAACAGCCATGTCCTGTGATACCTCTCCAGGCTCAGTCATAAAATAAAATGCTACAGGGCAACATTTCATGAAGGGGAGAGTTCCCAAATAGCAAAATACAAACACAGATCAACCATAAAAGGACCAAAACGGACTGTCAGGAATGCCTGACAGGAAAATCGGATAACGTGGCCGAAATTTCGGCCAGCACTGCTCTGCATGTTAAACCACTGTGCAGAAATACCATTCTGAGGGGCTGGCCAAAATTTCGGCCAGAACCGTATGTCATTTGTGTTCCGGGGGTAGCCATATGACCAAACAACAATTCTGGCCGAAATTTCGGCCACAAAAACATGAAACAGCAAATAGACACACGAAAATCACTGGCAATGCGTGGCAGAACCCATACCACAGTGACAAACACACCTGCAAGCAGAAATCAGTCCCAGTCCTGGGTATCCACACCGATGTGTTCTGCCTCATCTAGGGCTTCAAAGGAGGCAACGCTGTCTGCATCACAATCAATATCCCGGTCACTATCACAAGAGTCGTTGGCAATGGAATCATCATGGGCGGGGGGGGGGGGGGTACTGGACGGGGGTGTTGCTAAGCAGGGACTTGAGATGTCCCTACTGCTCATGCTGAACATCCTAAAGCCCGAGGAGCAGTTAGCCACGGAGTATGTGGAAACCACTGCTGCTGCTCTTTTGTTTTGTAGTCACTGGCATTCCGCCTTCCTAGGGTGTATCCACTCTGAGGAGCTTGGTGAGGCACTTCTGAGTCGGTTCTCAGCCCACTGTCGCTGCAACACTGCCTGTACCAGTGTCCAAAAGTCGTCTCATTTGTTTGTGACACTTCCCCCTGTCCAACCGGGAGAGAAAGTTTTGCGTGGTGTGCTGACTGAGAGATCCGTGCTAATGTTCTCTGCCAATCTTAAACAATTCATCTTGATAGCCCATACACAAAGCCTGCCCATATGTGTTCCCGTTCCGGACTATAAAGTTGAGGTGAGAAGACTGGATGCAGTTGAGGATGTGTCTTTCCCCGGTACAATGTCTAGGACACGAATCACCACAGACCGGTTAAAAGTGGTTCTGTTGCATGCAATGCAAAATCTTGTTGCGCGTACCGGGGTTCCTGAGGGTGTTGAGGATTTTTCACAGAAAAATGCACCCGCTCGCACTGCTGCTCAGCAAGGGGTATTGCGTACTGCACATGCTTCTATCCGCGCTGCCAACCGTGCACCGCCTGCTGCTCCTGCTAGGATTGCTTTGCCCCCAAAGCCACCCCCGAAGCCCCGAGCCAGAGCCCCCCCCGTACCCCCCCCCAGCCCCCCAATCCCGGATCATGCCCCCCGGCCCTCCCAGTTGCACTCACGAACCAAAGTCCCAATGCTGAAAGCAGCTGGACAGTATGTGTACAGCAAAGCCTTAAGGGCTAATAACATACGCAAACCCTTGCGCTGGATGGGTGTCAAGTCCCGCTGGCTACTGAGCAGGGCAGTTACGCGCTCATCTAGTCTGCCTCTATTAGACGGTGTGGCTAGCATGAGTCCAAGCAACGTCTTCTCCATATGGATGACCTTGACCTTGCGAGGGAGGATAGACCCAACTTGAAGGCTATTCCCCTGCTCCAAAAACTGAATGAACGGCAGGAACGCCCTGTAGATCAATTCAACGCAGTACTTATAGCTATGCCATACTCTGTACACCAAAGGAAAACCCAACGGTAGTTGTGGTACATTCCACGGAACATCAGCGGCACCATAACACAGCTTAAGTATGGCAAAGTGTATTTTCATGTCCACAAGCAGCGGAACACAGTGTCTGGTGCGGTGTTCCGAACATGACAAATCAACCACGAGTTGCAAAAGCTCTTTGTGTGTGCCGGAGCGGAGCTCAGACAGGAAAAAGGGTCTCTAGTTGAGGGAACGAACATTTTTTCTGGCAATATCTAAAAGAGCACGAACCCAAACTCTCTGAATACCTTGGTTGGCAACATCAATACGATCAAACAATGCTCTATGTGAGCGATAGATGTCATCTGCAACCTTTGGTACCCTGGCCTCAACTTCGGCCAGGTCCGGAAAACCCCGGTATGCAAGTAGGGCAGTAGTGTGCAAAACAGCAACAACTGTACAGTTTAGGGTTATATCGGGTGAACCCATACTCTAACTGTGGGTCTGGTTACAGCTGGGGTATTATGTCATGCCGCCAACACTGTAGAGTAGGAGTCCTTGGTTAGTGTAACACCAAACAGGAGTCCATTCACCATCGTGCTGGACTAGCAGCACACAACTTGTGGAACACCATGCACCGTAGGCAAGTTTGTATATGGTTTGATAACCTGAGGCGTTACAGGTTCGGAGCTGATCCCTAGAGGGCCATACGACGCAGCAGGCAGTATCAGAGTATAGGGCATGGAACTGTGACAAAAATGTCATGTACCATTGTGGGGGCTTCTTCTCAGTGGCGGCAGCCTTCAACTGTGTCATGGAGTGCCGGCTCCTGCGATTCTTCCGCAACATGAGGCAGAATTGCAAAAGCTGTTGCAGATTCCCACCACGTAATGCATTTCGCAACAGCCCTTTGGCTGTAGTAGCAAAAGCACCAGTAACTGCAGCATGTACAACATTGACAGAAATAGCAGAAGACATTAATGCTGAGACAAGAAAACAGTTATGTAGGAGTGTAAGGTGTAATGTAATACTCATGAACAATGAAAATTGCAAGCTGGCCGAAATTTCGGCTGGGTGTGTTCGAAGGCGAAATAATTGCTTAAATGTTCAAAAATAGGAAAAGCTGGCCAAAATTTCGGCCAGACCGACCAAAAACCGGAATGGAAGTGCTTGAATAGTGAACACACCAAAAAGCTGGCCGAAATTTCGGCCAGCCCTAAGAAAAAATGAAAATAACTCTACCTATTCACTCGGAAACCAAAAAGCTCGCCGAAATTTCGGCCAGAAGGGTCCAAAACTGCATATACACATAGTTGTTTGCAATGTTACCCAAAAGCTGGCCTCATTTTCGGCCAGCTTCAGAAAAACGTCAAATACAACATAGTAGAAGAAGTGGATACCAAAGGCTAACACATCAACACGTATTTCAACGGGTGTCACATAGCTCTGCCAACAACTTTGGTCACATATGTCAAATAGCATACTCAAAGTAGAAATGTAGAATATTGTCACATCGCGCGTATACGGGGTCCTAGAGGGTGGGCAACTTGTGACGCCTAAGTATAGAGAAAAACGCCACATACCCCCCCATTTTGGCCTTTTTGGGCCTATTTGCGTACCCTACCCCAAGGGGTTAAATTGTTAGTTTAACCCCTTGTAAAATCATTATTTTGTCCAATAAACGCATCCCCCAATGAGTTTTTGGTCCGGACCCCCCCAAAACCCCCCCCACTTGAAACCCACTTTTTTGAGGTTTTGAGTGAGGTGGGGGGGGGGGGGGGGGGGGGGTCAAAAATGTCGAAAAAATGACCCCCCCTTTTTTGGGTCGAAAATCATGAATCTTTTGGTTTTTTTCGAGTTTGAGTCGAAAAAGTGTTTCCGGGTCCCGACTCCATGGGGTTTGTATGCGGTGGAGTTGGACGAGCGCTGATGCAGTTTATGCACTTTTCAGCCATTTTTGCTATGTTGGCGGTTTTGGCGACCTCGGTGACCCCGTGGTACCCACCCTAAGGGATGTGAGTGGGGATGTTGTGACACTATATGCCTTCTAGGATACAGAACGACGGTTTTTGCAGTCTCTAGCCTTGCTGAGAGCCGGTCACAACCTGTGCCAACGACGCGAAATGGCTGTTTCCACCAATAATGGCCTAGTGAATGGGTTGGTACACAACTTGCTATCGCAGTTTTTCACCCTATACAGCTCAAAAATCGAAGTTTTCGAAACTTATTTTTTTTGATACGGTGATCGCCTAAAATGACCATCCAAGGAATGTAAAGCATTTTTTTGGCGGTATTTGCATGTTTTACACCCTACTTGGGTATTGGGTCTGGGGAGGGGGGGGTGTGACCTAATTAAAAAACAGATAAATGCAAACCACAGGTAATGCACTCCACAGTCCGGGGAGGGGGGGGGGAGCTCCCATGGGATTGGTACACAATGGGATTGGGATAGTATGCACGAAGTCGCCCCCCCCCCCCTAACTCCCCCCCCCGACCCCCCCCCTACCTCCCCCCTCCCTACCTCCCCGCCCTACCTTCGGCTCGCTTTGCTCGACAGACGGCTCGCTTCGCTCGACGCGCGGGCCAGCCCCCGCACCCCCCTTAGATAACATGACTCCTGCGTTGGCCACAGACCGCCTTTTGTGTGCACCGCCTTGTGTGTGCACCGCCTTTTGTGTGCACCGCCTTGCCTGTGGCCACTTAAATAACATGACTCCTGCGGTGGCCACAGGCCGCCTTTTGTGTGTTCCGCCTCGTGTGTGCACCGCCTTCTGTGTGTACCACCTTGCGTGTGGCCCCTTAAATAACAAGACTCCTGCGGTGGCTACAGACCGCCTTTTGTGTGTTTCGCCTTGTTTGTGCACCGCCTTCCCCCCCCTACCCCCCCCCCCCCCCACCTTCTCGACCCCCCCCCCCTACCTCCAAGGTAGGGGGGGGGGCGACTTCGTGCGATATATGAACCACAGGTAATGCACTCCACAGTCAAGGGAGTGGGGGGGGGGGGGGCTCCCATGGGATTGGTACACAACGTGCTGATGCAGTTTTTCCCCCTGGGCAGCTCAAAAATGGAAGTTTTCGAAAGTTGTTTTTATGATATTGTGATCATACAATATGACCATCCAAGGTATATAAAGCATGTTTTAGGCCGTATTTACGTGTTTTTCACCCTATTTGGGTATTACCCCGGGGAGGGGGGGGTCTCCCAAAAGATAGGTGCACAACCTGCTTATGCAATTTTTTTGACCTCGGCAGCTCAAAAAACGAAGTTTTCGAAACTTATTTTTTTGATATTGTGATCAGCTAAATTGACCATCCAAGGTATGTAAAGCATGTTTTGGGCCATATTTTCCCGTTTTTGACCCTATTTGGGTATTAGGTCCAACGGGCCGGGGGGGGGGGGGGTCCAAGGGATTGGTACACAACCTGCTGATGCAGTTTTTCACCTTGGGCAGTTGAAAAATCAAAGTTTTCGAAAGTCGTTTTCATGATATTGTGACCATACGATATGACCATCCAAGCTATGTAAAGCATTTTTTAAGCCGTATTTACGTGTTTTTGACCCTATTTGGGTATTACCTCGGGGGGGGGGGGGGGGGCCTCCCAAGAGACGAGTGCACAACGGGCTCATGCACATTTTCACCTTGGGCAGCTCAAAAAACGAAGTTTTCGAAACTTATTTTTCTAATATTGTGATCACCTAAAATGACCATCCAAGGTATGTAAAGCATGTTTTGGGCCGTATTTTCCTGTTTTTCAACATATTTGGGTATTAGGTCCAGGGGGGGGGGGGTCCCGAGGGATTGGTACACAACCTGCTTATGCACGTTTTAACCTTGGGCAGCTCAGAAAATCAAAGTTTTCGAAACTTGTTTTTTTGATATTGTGACCACACAATATGACCACCCAATGAAGGTAAAGCATTCTTTAGGCCGTGTGTTCGTGTTTTTCACCCTATTTGGGTATTGGGCGCATAGGGGGGGGGGGGGGCTCCCAAGGGATTGGTACACAACCTGCTTATGCAGTTTTTCACCTCGGGCAGCTCAAAAATTGAAGTTTTCGAAACTCATTTTTCATATACCGTGATCACCGAAAATGACCATCCAAGCTATGTAAAGCATGTTTTAGGCCGTATTCATGTCGTTTTTTCTCTATTTCGTGTGTGCATTGCTTGGAGTAGATTCTCTGCGAGCTGGACTTGACGAAAGCAATAGAATTTTGGTGCATGATACCTTTGGGTGCGACGTACAATCACACAAAGTTTGAGCGAGAAATTCAACGGTGGCGACCGGCAACGGGCTTCGCACGTGACGCACCCAAGTTTCAAAATGTGTCAACAATGACCTGGAAAATGCCATTTTTGGGTAGTTACAGGTGCCTAGCATGTCCTTGTAGGGGGGAATTGGCATGGAAACCAATGTAGATGTTCAACGAACACCTTTGGTCATCATCTAGTGGGGTTTATACCCAAGTAGTGGGCATGATGACCTCTTTTCGGGCCCATTTTCGACACATTTTAGCCCCTATAAATTCTTAACCACCCTCCAGTTATTTCCTTGCCGCCTGAACTCCGACAACCCTCGCCTAATCCCCCACCCTCGCCGTACCCGAATGTGCATGGCTTGAGTCCTGTAGCATCTGCCCGCAAAACCCCTCTTACCTGCTACCGGCCATCGTGGTGGCGGGGCCCATCGCACTCAAGCAAGGCATCAATGAATCATCACGTGCCTAATGCATATGAAACGGGATCTCGGCGAAGGGAAAGTTGATTGTAGTTTTTTTTTTCATGTGCTTTGAATGGTTGTGTATTGGTATAACTATGTTGCTCATCGTTTTGCACTTGTGGATATCACCTTGTACTAGGTATTTTTTCTTGTTTGAAGTGTAGTAGGGGGATGCAGATACGATGAACTCTTTTTGGGCGCATTTTCGACACATTTTAACCCCTACAAGTTTCCAACCACCCCGTAAAGCGTGAAACAAGGAACATGCAACACTTGACAAGCACACAACAGCCGGATAGAGACATCAATTTTTTGGTACAGGTATGTTGCAAAATGTACAATGCATTGTACATATGCATCGGATTGGATGGATGCTTTTTTGGGTTTGTTGTGGATAACAGAAAGTTGTGCCCCACACCCGGCACATTGCCACAGGGGTCATGGCCCCTATCTGCCAAGGGGAGGGGCTGGGTTTGGGCTTGGGCTTGGGCTCGGGACGGGGTTCCGGGGATGGGCTTCTTCCCCGCTACTCTCAAAGTGGCGGGGCTTCTTGGGCTTTTTGGGGGGCCTTGGGGGGGGGGGGGGGTTCCTCTCAATGCTAGTGCTGCCCCCCTCCTCCCCCAACATCACCCAACACCTGCGTGGCGCCCCCCCCCCCCCCCGCGCTCCTCCCAGCGCGGACAAACATAGCTTCTATAAAAACCGGGGGAGCCGACAACCCCGATCTTGAACCGTTTACCGCAAGGGGTGGCATCGAAGAAAAACGTGTGTATGCGCGTGTGTGATGGCGCGCGCAGGCTGTGGGCCGGGAAGGCAAAAAGGAGGACTGCGACGGTGGCACGCACCAGGTGGCCCGCCTCCCAGTACCCAACCCGTACAGCACCGAGAGGGCCATAATGGGGTCATTCCCCAACATGCAGCCCAGCTCGGTGACCCCCACAAGGTGCGTCCGGCCCCCTCCATTGCGCCGATCCACCCGCACCCCGCGGGGGTCCGCACCGCACAACTGCAGGCTAATGACCTGTAAGAAGAGAAACAAGAGGCAGGTGTGTTCTAGCGATGTTCTAGGCAACTGTTCTGGCGATGTTCTAGCGGCGGCGGCGGCTGTTTGGCTAGATCAACGCTAGAACGCTTCCATAGCTGAACGCTAGAACACACGCAGCCACCCTGCCTTGCGTGGCGAGGATGGGGCGGATTGCCCCTAGGGCTTTGGTGAAGGCGTCGTGGGCACAGGGGGGGCTGCGGCTGTGGGGGGCCTCAAGCTGCGGGCTTGCTGGGGGTCTTGGGCTTGGGGCGGGAGGCGGTGCCGTGCACCCATCCGGCATACGCCCGCCGGTTGGCCACCGACGGGGCGAATCCCCCAACCCCTATGATCTCCCACCACGTCGGTGACCACTCCCATGTCCTCCCAGCTATGTGCATACCGCCCAGCCCCATGGCCTGCCAACAACCGCAAAAGAATCGGAAATGGTGTGCCCCCCCCTTCTTGACATCGGGGGTGAAAACACTAAATTGGGCAATTTCAAACATCTTCAGCCCCTTATCGAAAAGGGGGACCACTTGTCCCTTCTTCCCCCCTGACATTTCCGGCTGCCAGTGCCATTCCCCTGGAACCCCCCTCACCCGCGGGGGGTTGGTTCTTGTGGACCCCCCACTCATCCACCCACACCTACTTCCCCTGCCCCAAAATCTTGTGATGCACGCGGTGCATTACAAAACTGAGAGTCCAAATGGAACTCTCAGGGGGGGCAGGAGAAGGAGGGGGGGGGGGGGGGGGGGGCTCGAGGACCGGACGGTGGGGGCCGCCAAAACGGCGGGCCCGAAGGCATGTCAATGATCCGCCCGCCGCACGACCGCAGCCACGCCATGCTTGAACCCTCTACCTTCTCCTCCACCACGTGTGCCTCCACCTCCTCCTTCACCTTCCCCACCTTCACCTCCTCCTCCTCCTCCTCCTCCTCCTCCTTGACCTTCCCCCAACCAACCCAGTCCTCCAACCACTGCACCGCCCTCTGCAACTGCTCCACGTTCCCCTTCCGCTCCTGATCGGTCAAATTGTTCTTGTTGTGTGGTACATGCCACGATAGTACTGCTTGCCTTTGACTCGTCTAGTGCCTTGCATGGAGACTACAGTTGTCAGGGCGTCTGGTTGATGATGGTGGGATGCTTTGTGCCTTGTGCCTTGCCTTTGTGGCTTGTGTATAGTGAGGTGGCAATTTAAGGCATTGGGGGAGGTTCCAGGGTGTGCTCTCCCCCAAACTAAACCAAGCCAAAAGGGGCATTCTATTACCCCCGAAAATGGGGGATAAAACCACTCCAGATGGGGTGTTTTTATCCTGTGTGGTGCTTGGTTGACGAAAAATTTGTGGGGTGGATTTTCACCCTTGGGGAAAGAGGGGGGGGGGGGTGGTTCCTAATTAAAAAAAGCAAATGCAAACCAGAAGAGGGGAGGGAAGAGGGAAGATGGGTGGGGGGGTCAACCACAAGTGTACCTCGCATGCAAAAAAAAAAGCGCAAATTTCCGGGGAAATCACTGAGGAAATTGCCGGGACCCTTGCTCGTTGGTGGTGTTTGAGGTACATACACGAGTGATGCGTCAAACGTTCCTGCAATTTCACTTGCAGCTCCTATAGGCCTCATCGCCAACCTGTCAAAGGTGCTTGCAATTTTGCAAGCAACTGATGTCGGCATGGCTTACATCCCCGCTTGACCATGTGAATGCGGAGCACAATTTCAAGCAAAATCTAGAATCACACAAGTAATTTGCCTTGGACCTTGGCTGTACCCGATGCCAAAAAAACATGCCATTTGTGTAAACAATGTGTATCGTGGATGAAGCTAGCTTGAGCTTATCCTCGAAATTATCCTCTGGCTGGAGGCATCCGTTTGTTTTCGAGTGTTGTCCATGACAAAAAAAAAATAAGGTCTCTACCAAAAACGTCACCGTTTATGCAAGCAAAGCAAAGCAACATTTATACAAAAGACAATAGCACGTCATTCAACCCATATAGTGAGTACTCAGACTAGGCATAGCCATGTCGTGGTTATTCTTGTAGTCACGGAGAACCCCCTCCAAAGAGGTGATAGCCCCGCTCCCCTTACACATGTCTCCGTGGCACTCAACCTTCGTCCTACAAATTTGCTTACATACGGACATGCCAAAGGGGGCTGGCAACAACATTGATGCTCTAGCTTGGCCTCTAGTCCTAATAGTTTTGACAGTGGCTTAGATTTTTTAACTCTGGTGAGTCTTTTGGGTCAGCTTAGACGCCAACATCTAGTTGCCAAACTGGACAGGTGGGGCGCTGCATGGCAGCCAGAAGTAATGGGTTGATTATGTGCAGAATGAACACCCTCGGTAGAATCCATGACATGTTTTCACTGCGCATGCAACTACGTGTGGATGTGTACCATCAATCCTTGCACACTAGTGAACCTGCGGGATAGAGCTTGCAGGGAATGGGGTAGGTGGCAAAAAAGATCCTGAACACCCTCATGTCGCTGCAACGGGCACGCCACACGAACGCAGCCCCCGCACTCCCACCATAGGTGGTGGTGGTGAGCCATAAAAAAGCGGAAGCGAACATGGAGTACTTTTTTGTATCGCTTGCCTTGCCAGCAAATTGGGAGTGAAAAAGAGGTGTTCCTCGAGGTGTTGAGCTTCACCGGCTGGCCCTCTTTCACTTTCGGAATTTCGCGCCATGTGAATATCATGGTACACTCTGAATAATCTTCCGTGGAGGCAGTCCTCCAAACACAACTGACATTCTGCAGTGGGCGGGGATGCTCGTCCTTTACCCACAGTGGTGCCACTACTTTTGAGCAACGCTTGCACAAGACGAACTTGCAAATTACAGTTGCAAGGATTTTTGCCAAATGAGGGTAGCTGTCGGTCCTCCGCATCATGGAGCTTTTCCATGGACCACCCTTGGCCAGGGCTCGGCCGATTTAGGGCGCGGAGGACACGCATAGAAGCCAATGCATCGTGCCGTGTGCCTAGAAGGTCTTGTGGCTCGACTTGGGAGGGTGTTGAGGGAGGACAGGATGGAGGGGGCTTCAGGCGCAACTGGGTAATGTAAACTTCTTTGGGCTTTCATTGTGACAGCTGGCCGGAGCTTGCAGACATTACCGGTGGCTGTGGAGAAAAAGTTCACAATACACGCCGCTAGCCAGTGAATAGTTGGTGAAGATGGAATACATATTGTCAAGCCTGGAAGCGTGTTAACCCTGGAGGGCCCAGCACGTATAATGCCTGGGCCACAGCCGGGGCTACAACTGCAATTTCATGATAGCTCATATGGTCCCGGAGGAGAGGAGCAATATTGTCGGATGGTCTACACTTGCTGTAGGGTATCCAACTAGTACTCACCACACTACACCCTACACATACCAAGATGTCTGGGCCCGTGGGGTAGTGGGGGGACGCACACCACGGGCGGAGGTGGTGGTGGTGGGGGGGTTGACGAGGCGTGGGGATATCGCACCTAGCCCCAGAGTACAAGGCGGATAAGGCGTCTCGCGACATTGAGGTGTAGCCAGATAGGATGAGGCCAATAGCCCCCCCCCCCCCCCCCCAACACAAAATGGTGTATTCCTTGACGATATCCCCTCACATCCTATGTCCTTTGGTTGCTAGAACATGTTCCCTGTGCCAATGGGACCCCATAGAGACCGGTGCCGCCATGTGTGCACGTGCCGTACGCATTTCATAAAATCCCACGATGGCCCCAAGATAGCCCTGGTCTTCACGACCACCCCCTGTCTTGGTTCAGCTTTCTTACGACAACCCCTTGTGTTGATCCCTGTCACAACCCCCGTGTCTTACGACGCCCTGTTGTCTTGGCACCTGTCCGACAACCTTGTCGCAAAGCAGCTTGCTGCATTTCACCTGTCTCCAGAGGCCTTTCAGCATCCAATGTGTCGTGCCACGTTTGCAAGCTCACGTCAACAGCATCAGCCTCAAATATGTGGGTGAATGCCCGTGCTCAAATACGGCCGATATTTTATAACCTAGAAATGAATGGCGGATGTCCTCCACATTCTGCCTTTCGGTGTGGATGCTAGAAAAAATATAAAAATAGCGGTATTCAGCCGCAAACCACCCAGAATGGACAGATGTCCAATGCACCCACACTCTAGGTTGCCATTGCAACGCACGCCAATCCATGGCAAATGGTCCCACAACCCGCCTATAAGACTCCACTTCCTTGTTCATCAAACCAATCTTGTTTGACCAACACTTTTCCATGCACCACAAACTAAGGAGCATGTGCTGCATGACAGCTGCATGACATGCTTCCCCTGTTCAAGCCCAAGCGTGCTATAACTGACCAAATACTCTCGATTCACTGTTCACTTGTCACACAAAAATGCCTCTTTGGCCCACTCTAGTCAAAGCTTCTCAAGGGTTGTAAAACATCACAAAAATCAATGTTCAACGCAATGTCCATTGAACACCATGACAGTCTTTGATGATGAAAAGATGATGTGGATCAGAGACCACAGTCCCCGCCCGCACTTGGCTGACTGTCCCCTACCTCTGCTCTCAGCCCCCCATGGGAGTGAATCCAGCTGCAGCTCCCTATGACAGGGGTGCCTGAGCTTGCTGCCTTGAAGCACCTCAGTAGGGAAGACATGAATCCAAATCATATGAAGCATAATCAGTCATCATGATCATGATGGTCATGATGGGGATCATGATGGTCGGCTAAGAGCAGTTGCTTCGGCAGAATCGTTGTGTCTGTGTAGGTTGGGGGGTGCTGTGGTATATTTCCTACACTATACAAATGCAGAATTGATGAACATGGAGGGGGTATAAATTTGCCAGGGGACAATTTCAATGGGGATAGATTCGGAAGAGGAAATTTTTGCCACCTCCAGGAATCCTGAAGGTTGCTGTTATGTCCTGGTGGGCTTTGAATGGTTCCTGATATTTCCTGGTGGGCTCTAGATTCCCTCTGCCTGGTACGCCGCTGCACATGTCTGAATTCGCACAGCTCACCTGCATCTGAATTCGCAGTGAAATCGTTGGTCACACACCGCAACAATTTTGCTGGGGGTGAAATTTCGCTTCTTTTCTTAACGGCAAAAATTTCCCTGTACTTCTCCCCTCCTGGAACTGCAGAGGGCTGACCTTCCCGCGCCACTGGCGCAAAGCTGGGTGCTCCTAGGGCCTGGTGCTCAAGCCATGCATTGTTTTGTATTCGCACAGAGTGAGAACAAATCCTGCTGATGACACACTGCAGATGCCAATTGTGCAACATGGCCCACAGCTGCATGAGCAGCAAAACTACAACACTTTGCCTACATATCTGCCCGCAGTTCTGCTCCCTGGCCGACCCGACAACTGCACCCTGCAACGCACATGATACCTCGTGCCCGCTCCGGGAACATTGACTTGGAAAAACCTGCATGGTGGTGGTCTGTAAAAAGCACTGCAAAATGTCCCGTGGTGTAACTTGGGACTCCAGCTTGATCTCCAGCAATTCCCCTGTGGATGTACATGTGTCTGGGGTGCTACCGACTAGCATATTGAGTCCCAGCAAGCGGACATGGCTCAATTGGTAGTGCTTCGCATCAGGAAACTGCTTCTCTTTACAAGACGCCTCAAACTGTCGGGCCACAGTCAGGCGGTGATGCTGGCAAGATGGAAACCCCTGCAGTTGGGCAAACACAGGGCGTGGTGAAATGGAAACCATTTTCCTCAGGCACTCTGATGTCTCTTTGACACCCCCCCAAAATCCACACTGCAATCATGGAAAATTATGGGCCGTTCTGGAGTTCGGAAGGGGGTGAGGAGTAGTGTTGTTGGGGCTTGACCAGACAAGAAGCTGCAAAGGGGTTGCAAAGAACAAGGGGTGCAAAATCAATTAGGTGAGGGCAGCAGTTGCTTTGAATGCTTGGTAAATACGGAGGGTGGGTCGCACATACTATGAATGCAATACCAACACAGTAAGCCCTCCCCATTTCCAGGTTGTACATTCATTCTCCTTCCTTTTGCACGCCTGCAATTCCTTTCCACACAGGAAACAGTGACCGACTGAATTGAATACATGTGACAAAATTCCTGAACAGTGCGGCCAAAAAAGTGAGGATGAAACACAAATGAATTGCCAGTGTAACAGCCACAAGGGGCACCACATGAAGGCAACGGCAACTGGAGGGGCCTCACCTGTCAACTGTGTTGAGGATGGCTTGGTCACATGGTGCTCTACAGCCATCCCACTGCACCGACTATGTTTTTTTTCTCTTTTCGAACCAAAAATGTGTCTAAAAGACGCTAAGTTGGTACATTTGCTTGATCCAAGTGGACCTCAGGTTCCTCAAGCTTGGCATCAGGCGATGCATTTATCAAGACGCAACACTGATCGGGTACAACCTGCAAAACAGAGCATGCCCCCCGCCCCCCTGGCTACATGTTCCTATGCTGGCACCAAATGATGACTCAAACCCATCCCAAAACAGTTGCAAGGTTTTCGAAGAAGTCAAAATGTCGAAAGTCTCCATCAAGTGCCACTGACCAGCCTGCAAAAAGCAATTTTGGGGTTTTGGGGGGCCCATGGCCCTGCTACATGGGTCGAGCAGCTGCTACATTGGTTGTTGTGGGTGCTAGAGCACCCGCATTGCCACCAAATGATGACCCAAACCCATCCCAAAGCCGTCACAGGACTTTCGGAAAAAATTCAAATTTCAAACTATTTTCATGTGCAACTGAATGAGTGCTCATACCCCCCTCCCCACTGCGCAAGGTAAAAACCCCACAGTAGGAGTGCGGAATTTTTTTTTTTGGCTGCAAATCAGAAAATTCCAAAATTTTCATGCCTGACAGGTCAGAAGAAGCGGGGTTCTTTTTTTGAGGACGCCCCCCCCCCCCCCCCCCGCTCATATGAGAAATCAGGCTCACTGGCAAGTTTTTGGCCCAACTTGGGAATCCCTTGTTTTGAAGGTGCTGATCAAGAGAGAGAGAGAGAGAGAAAAACCCCACATCCCAAAACAACAACAGTGGCATACCAAACCAACATCAACAAACCCCCAAAATGCCCTTGGTGCTTTCTGACGGCCGGGTTGATCCAATAACATCTGGCGGTGTGATGTGAGCTGTGGGAGTGCGAAGTTCAGGAGCTGTACTGAGGACTAATGAGGACCAAATTTCAGCCTCCAATTTCAATTGGAGGGAATCATGGTGATGCTGGTAAGATGGTGTGGAAATTCTTGTCTGATTTGTCATCATAAACAACTGTTGGACTGGATAATTGCTTTCGCATACACATCGATACGAAACTGACGAACGCCTCAGAAATAGTGTGCCCTGGTCGATGGCAGGCCTACAAATTCAGCCTGCACATCTGCAGCGACTATTTCCCACCACTGCCCACAGCACACCTGCTCCAGGAACAAAGTGTCACCTTGCCGCTGTACCAAGATGGAATCATGAGCTCGACGTCCCCGGAAGGACTCGCATCCACCTGCCCAAATCGTGCCAGCCTCAGGACCAGCTGCATCAATAGTCATGTCCACAATCGTCAGCAGAACACTACACATGCAAACTACATCATGGTCCTGCACCGCTAAACCATGCATTTCTGCAGCTCGCAACAAGTTTTTCATCCCTAAACGGCGCATTTGGTCACCAAGAGCTTGTCCGCTATACCTCTGCAGCCGGATGGGCAGTTGAGGTGGTACAAATCGAGGAAGAGGGCTGGGCACAGTGAGCTGCCCTGTGACCACGTTGTGCCCGAAAGAGACCACTGCTACAGCCTGCAATTCGTCTGCAACAAAAAAATCATCGCTGAAAAAGTGACGCTGTTCGAGGACTGAACGCAGCTCAGTACATTTGGCTTCCGGGGCCTGCCCTGTGCCACTTGTCAGATTGTCGACTGCAGCTTGAATCTCTGAAACGCGGTATCGGCCATTGGGGTCATGGTAAGCAGAGTATAAAACTGGTCTGCCAAGTCTCAATACTGTGGAAAGAGCACAGGGGTTGTGGCGGATGGTGATGAGGAGGCGCACACACACATTGCTTTATCTTTGAGCCGGGGCCACCTGCAGCCCGCGGAGCCACTGGTAGACCTACAGCCCCTGATGCATGCATACACCTGCAACTCCTAACGCACCTGAAGGCCCTACACACGGTGGCTTTAAAAGCTAATCAGTTGCCGGCTGCAATGGCAAAATCTCTGGCGTATGCTTGCGGTGAGCTGGTGCGGCACAGTATATGCATAGACATACCAGAATATTTGCCAGAGTCACGAAATCCACCTACAAATAAGACATACAGCACCGCACCGCAACACAACACAATGCAACAGCAAACCAATTGTGCACAACTGACTCCCTTCAAACTAAATCCCTAGCTCCTGCTGCTACTTGGTGCAGCACCGCAGTCTGTGTGCAATGGCCGCGGACTGGCGGCACCTCAGGGCACCTGGCTTGGTGGACCATACTGGGAGACGTAACTGATTCAAGACAATGGTGAGGTCTGGGGAAACAGAGGCGCAGCAATTTTTCCGCGGACACGAGGATCAGATTCCCCATGCCCAACCTCTGTGGGCCACGCACGAAAGAGTACTGTCGCCCCTGTACATATGCCATGCGTTTCCTAAGAGTTCAGGCGAAAAGCTGCAATGTTCAAGAGTTTGTGGCACCCTAAAGGGCGTTGTGAATGTCATCCCGCCTTTCATGAAATGTGAACTGCATTATATGACTATGCTGGATGTACTGCAGGTTATGTGCTGTTGAGCCGTTGTCGTTGCCTGTTGCACAGGCACGTCTGAAACCACCTCCGTGCATGATAGCCACGATGAGGCAAAGCAGGCAGCCCTGCAGCTCCTCTAAGAGTGGCTGTGGCTTGAAAAAGCACTGGCAGTTTGGCAAACGGAAAGGCCTCCGTGTAATATTCATCATCCCCAAGAACAAGATGGAAGAGGAGTGTGGCGAGTTCAAGGCTCGTATCCTCTTCAGTTACGACCGCTGTCCCCTGGATATTGCGGCCGCCTCGTCTGTGTGGATTGTGTATGCATTAAATGTTTGATATTGTCGGTGACATGAGCAGCGTCTGACATGACACATCGAAAATTCCCTAACAGCGGTCAGCCACACAACAAATTACAACACAAACCTTCAAGGAGCTTTGCAGGGATGAACGCGTCCTCGCCACTCTCACCGGAGACGAATCCAAATCGCTTCAGCGAATCGATCTTAACAACAACACCCCGCAACGGAAGCGGAGGCATCGCAATGGCGTATTCCTGCAGTGGCTCTTCCACTGCGCAGACCATCAGCTCCCCATCGTTGTTCCACACCCGCACCAAGTCGCTGTGCCTCTCAAAAATCTGCACGCACTTTCGAGTGGGGAGCCCTTTGCTTCCTTTTTGCATCATGGCCTCCAGCAAATCCGATACCGAGCACTGTCCACCCCACAGCTCAAGCCGTCTGACCACCTCCCGCATGAACCGCAGCTCCAATGTGGAATACTGCAGGAACCCTTCGGGCCCTGCTCGCTTCTCAGGTGGCATGTGTTGCAGAGCGCCGCCTGGAGAGACGATCTCAAAAGTTTGAGGTAGAACAGACGGCTCACGCGAGCCTAAGCCCGGATCAGCTTGATGCGCACAGTGCTGCATGGGTATCTCTGCTGCGCCGAGCCCTGCGTAGCATAAAGCCGACCTGCGACCGCGAGGGCGCCAAGAACCGGCGCGTTGCATGGCAGCTTGCAGTGCAAGCAGAAAACCCAGAAATAGCAGCCCCATGGCACCGGGCAGCGCAAGGATCGTGGGACTGGTGTTGCTGGAGGTTGCGTGCACCGCTGCGTTGGCTGCCAGCACTGTACAGCAAAACACGACGGACGAGTGCTGTACACACGAGGGCAATCAGCAGACGGGTTAAGCACTCGCCGGAAGCTAGCTGTGCTTTAAGGTTCATGTTGGAAGGGGAAACTGCTGGCTGGCGGCTGCCTTGCGTTGGTCTCCGAACCCGCTCAGCAAACATTTGTAGAGGGGCATCAGCACAACAGAGAATGTTGCGCAAATGCACAAGAGAGGGGGGAAAGGAACACACCTGAGTGCACAAGCAGGCTTGCACCCGGAGAGGTCATGTCCCCATGCGGCGGTTTCAGCTTTACTTGGAAGTTCGTATGTGGCCAAGGCGGAGACCGAGCACCCCCACGGCTCTTAGCATTAACGCGCCCCAGTTCCCGAGTCTGTGGGCTCGACCTCAGTGCTGTGCTGCCAGTTTGATGCAAAACCAGCGGTGTTGGCACTGGCAAGTAATTGAGACACAGCAGGAAAGCAACAGCAGCTACTTGCAGCACCACCCGCCGGCAGCAGGGTTGACTGGGACACAGATGCTGCCGCACTGCGACTGCAGCCATTTTGGGGGTTGACGACGGCAGAAGACTGTCGTCGTCATACCAAAGGCGCATTTTCAAGCCATCTGACAGGATGAGAAGATTTAACGAAGATTAAGGGTCAGGAAAGGGAAGACGGGCCTGCACGCTGCGTGTTGACGCGTTCACTACGACAAGCAGGAAGCAGGGCAGGGGCACAAGGCAGGTGCAGCAGGCAGATACCTCAAGCAGGTACCAGGGCAGGGGCACGGCACGCACTACATACAGGCAGGTACGACAAGCAGGTAGGCTAAGGGGCGAGGGTCAGCTTCACATGCACGTAACAAACGCACTCTTCTTTGTGCCTCTGGCCTTGTTTGCAGTTCAAGCGAAGCACAAAGAGAAAACCAGGGTCAACTGAACTGAGTTTCAGGGCTGCTTCTCAGCGTGCGCCATTCCTGGGGTGATAAACCTATGCTGAGTCGTCGTGCACGGGGGACCTCGCCTGCCTCTTTCTGTATGAATTCTGCAGCAACATCTCGTCTGGTCACCCATGCACGTTCGGGCGAAATCACTTCCGCCCATTCCATTGTTCTCTGCCACGGGGAAATTGTTGCACTACCGCGTTATTGACGCATCTGAGTAGGTTAATTTTCTTTCAATTTGAAAAGAGAGCAGGAATCGAAATGAGAATGGAAAAGATCACAAAATGTCCAACCTGTTCCAGAAGACTGAAAATTGTCTAGGAGGAGAAATGGTTGTGCGCCTCCATAAGTCTAACTCCCTCAAGCTGCCGCACAGCAAGTGAACTAGACCGTACACTGGGAATTAGCGACCGGCTAGAGAATAATTTTTTTTTCGTTATGTCCCTTCGAGCACCGTGGTGTCTCTGTGCCAAGGCTGCTGGTGGGGATCGGTGCGTGGGACGAAGGTTGGGTTCCCAAACAGTGGGTGCTTTTGTGAGCATTACGGCTGTACATGAGGAAAGCAAAGCCGTCTTATTCGGTGTGTGCTACTATAAGGGCACTAGACACCATTTCATGTGTTGCAAAGGCCACCTATAACTTTGGACTCTGATGACCGTCTTAGGCCATGTAAGTTTGTGAATAGTTTCAATGTGTGGTAAACCAATTGCCGTTTCAATGTGTGGCCGACCAATTACCGATAAATTGTGTTACAACTTCATTCCCTTATTTTCGGCGAAAGAAACAATAGCCGGCACCGGTTTCTCGTGTAAAAGTTAATCGCTACGTCATGCATATCCATTAAAAAAGCTTACATAGAAGGTATTGATGTTATAACATGAGGGAAAGTAGCACGAAAAATCACAACGCATTCACATCTTTGTTCAACAATAGTGAAACAAAGTGGTTTTGTCTCGGGGTTACCTGTGCCTCGCTTTTTGTGACATTGCAGGCTTGGTGGGTTTCCGCTGTGCTCCATCCCACCAAGCCTCCATTCTATTTGATGGGCTGAAAGTGGCGCATATGGCAAGGTGGGGGCTAACCTCCGCGTCCACCATCAACTTGGAACTCCACGTCAACCTCCAAACCAGACACCGGCACCAAGAAGCGGATTGATTAAGTCGACAGTCGTACACTTGAGGTGTACGAATCCTTGTATGAGGTTTGGCTGCACTCCTGTGACAAGTAGACTGCAATTTTTGGTGATAAGTGTTAAGAGGGGTAGTAAATTGCAAAAGGTGCTAGAGGTTCCTAAGGAGAATGGAAACCGTGATATCACCAACAAAGGGAGGGTGGCAGCACTTTCATTTGATATGGAGAGGCCTGCTACACCTTTTTTTTGCTTGGCCCGCTCACCAAAGTGTCTGGATGGATGTTACTTCCCCGAAGCCAAGTCTGGTTACCAGACGTGCAGATTTTTTGACTCCTTCCTACCATAATATCGATGTCATGCTTGCACCATTGGTGTACGGGGTTGGGTATCCCCCCCCCTCCGCCTCCCATTTTGAGGATGCTGGAACCCATGGAATTGTCTTTAGGCCTTCAAATTTCCTCTAGCAGGCACAAACAACAAAAGATGGACCGGAAAGCACAGCAGAGCAACAAAACAGGAATGGAACCACCATGTTAATCCAAGAAACGCGCCGGGGTGACAATTCTGCGTCCGCTACGCCTTTGTTGAGGTGGTTCAGTGGAAGGCGTGGAATTTGCCTTGGTACTTTTCGAAGCATTGACAAATGCTTCATCTTGGCGCACCCTTTTGCGATACCGAGTTAGTGCCTCTGTGGGTTCTGTACTATTGAACTGCTGTCGCAACCTTTTACAACTACCACCATGTTGCTGCTCTACATCAGATGCAAGGGTCATTACAAGCTTGCAATTCTCATTTGGGAGTGGTGTGGTGTAGGGAGCATTGTGCTTAGCTACGGCGAGAGTAGAAACACGCCACACGATTGCCACCAGATTTGAGGGCAGAGGAGAGGACACCAAAAAAAGACTCTTCAAAACGAGCGGTGGCAGGGAGAACACGTAGCACATCCGCATCCGCAGTGCTCGTCGCATGCAATGTGCCACCAACCTCGTATTCCCGCGTGTAGTGCACCCAGCGTTTGGACATGCGTTCAAAAATAACGCGTAGGCGGTGCAACACGTGGAGGTGCCATTTCCGACTAAGTCCATCCTTGTACCATCAAATGCCAAGGCGGCCGTTGAGTTTAGTGCCCAATGGGACAGGCGCTGCCGTAATTCAAGCACAACCGGACCGGCCTCATGCACGGAAGCTTCCTTAGCGTACAAGTCTTTGAAGCAAGGCTTGCCCACACAACTGTGGAGGACACTCTTTGTGTGCAAATACACTTTGCCTATGTTACAGAGAAACCAAGTGCGAAGTTTTTGCCACCATGTTGGGGTGTTTTCTGCCATCCTCCTCGTTGCCGGGTGACTTTTTCTTTGTTTCCAATTCCCGAACCCGTTGCACGAGAAAAATGGGGGCTTGATGCTTGAGGAGGATGGCGGAGCACCAAAAGCCTCCAAAAAACCGATCCCCCACTGCCCTTCCCACATATATGGCCTCTTGGCCAAGGTTGCCAAAAAAAACACGGAAGTTGCTAGCTTGCCCCTCCCCATATGAAACATCAAGTAAACCTTTCACGAGTTGGCGTTGCATAGAGTTTGCATTGGACCAAACCATATCAATACCTTCTTCGATGTTGGGCTTGCATTGATCACACAAGAAAGTGCTATTAT
The DNA here is from genome assembly GCA_964036045.1 of Eutreptiella sp. 'Long Island Sound 2002'. NCBI lineage: Eukaryota > Euglenozoa > Euglenophyceae > Eutreptiales > Eutreptiaceae > Eutreptiella > Eutreptiella sp. 'Long Island Sound 2002'. The sequence goes on from OZ038379.1 coordinate 151,037,770, forward strand.
CGGGCATGCCATAACACACAACGTGCACCCACGTGGAGAAACCGGGGCAAGGTAGCGAACTAACTTCATCACACCCATCCGGTGGATCCCATGTACCACATCGGCAATTGACGTAACCCGTGGTTTTGGTTGGTGCGACCCCATTCTTCGCTGTGTTCACCGCGCAACGCGGTCCCAACGAGACATTAAATGCCCCACAAGCGATTCGAAAGACCTTATTGGCTTGGGCCTCAGTGACCCTTGCAGGAAACAATCGATAGTATAAATACCTTACGTTAGCGAGATACCGCGATCCTATAAACAAAGAACGATTCTTCCAAGCATGAACAATTTTTTGCAAGCCCTTACACTTAGAACCAAAGCATGACACCGAGCCTTGCATTTCTTCACACTTTGCCTCAACTTATTAAGAGAAACTTGTTGCACCTTACTTCGAAACCTTACTTCTTTGAAAGGATCATTTGCCTTGTGGTCCAAGGCCCTCTCCGTAACACTAAGCCGATGACATTTGGAGGCGTGGTCCCCAAAGTTGTGAAGCCTCTCCTTTGCACTCTCCAACAACTTTTCCATCTACACAAAGGCAAGACACCAATCAACATGGAATGAGATAGGAAAACTCATTCGTACGAAAGGTCATGTTAGGCATGCACGAATCAAAATGACAGATTCAAGACCATGAATCATTGCAATGATTACACCTTTGCAATTTGCCCCTTTTGGGAATGTACACTTCCCTTTGCTTTGTTTAGGGCATTTGAGACCTTTGGCAACCTAGAAATACAACAATGGGCAGTGTAGCACCATGCGCACTTCATAATCCTTACAAATGGTGGTGATGAAGCATCAAATGCTAACAACCTGATGACAAGTGGCGTCATCTTGGGTTTTTGGTGTTAGAGCTGAAAATTGTTCCTTGTGCGACCTACAATTGGCCCTAAGGCTGTTGAATCCTCTTTGGCTGTTTGTAAAAGCTGTCTACCAACAGTGCGGCACACCTCCTTTATAACACCATCTTGCACATGCAGGTGCCTTAAGGCTGGAGGGCAAACTGCGCCACGACACCCACTTTTTGCAAAGGTAGCATCGCAGCTTTTGCGCCTCGGTGGTCATAAATCTAAATACATCAGTGTGTTCATCATCGTAATGAAATGTCGTTCACAAACAAAATCTTTCGCATCTATGGCGGATTTCGAGTTTTTCATTAATTCCAGCAAAAACCGGGAAAAATCGGCCTCAGAATCTGGTTTAAAAGTCAGGTGCACGATAAAAATGGATTAAAAATGACGCCGAAGGCACTACTATGCGTTGAAATAGGGCCATTCGGCCCATTTCCACCTTCCGCACCATCGGCGGCCTCGGACAGCCGGTACCAAAGGCCGCGCGGCCATGTAGAGAAAAGTTTATAGTGATTTCAACACTGTGTTTGTGCCTCTCCTGCTGCTTGCTGCTAGTGTAGGGTTTCCTGCTGCTTGTTTTTGAAGATGAAAAGCTTTTGTTTGCTGAAATACAATCAATCCAGGATAGCCCAAGCCAGTAGTATGCAAGTAGAAGAGAATCAGGATCAAAGCATGAAGGGCTGCAGTGTAAACAGTGAAAGATGAATGGATATTCACAGAAACTGCTACTCAGGTCAAATCGGAATGCATATTCACAAAGATAGCTGAAATGTTTTGGAAAAGAGTTGGAAAACTGCCCCATGGTCACTCAATCTCCATAGTGCCATCTCAGGAGATGTGCACTCTTTGTTTTGGGTCCCATATGTGCTGAGGTGGCAGGGCATGTGGCGATGAGGTCACTGCCATGTCACATGGGATCTTCCTACTTAGCTAGGCTGACCGGGAATTGAACCCAGGACCTCTCAAAAAGAGGTGCCCAGCCCCCTAGGGTGCATACCACTAGGACAGCTAAAAATTCATGAGAAAACATAGATAAATTAATAGGCTCTGCCCTGGATATGTCAGTTCTCAGTCAACTCAGGAAAAGATGATTTGCCTCACATTGAAAGGGGATTAAGGGGTCCACTCCATATCCTGATTGGGTGTTTGGTTCCATAGGTCAAAATGTGTCATCACCACTTTTGGTGGGGCCAATACTAAGATAGAAATGCCTGGATGCTCAGTGCATCTCTAATACAACTAGAGTATGCCTCAAAGCATTGGAAAAGCATTTTTTCTTCTCCCCCCTTGTGCTGTGGTGGCCACCAGTGTCGCATTTTCAGGACAAAGGGATTTTTTCTTGGCCTTTCCTTGGTTTCCACATCTACTTTAAAATACCTATAGTTTCCCTCACACAGAAAAATGGGCGCTCACCACGGCTGGCGCTCTTTTGCTGCTCTGTTTGTAACATTTCCTACAGGAAGCTCAGCGCTCATGGCGCTGCCGGGGTTCCTGTGGCTTGGCTGGGTTAGTTTTGGTGCATGCCATAAGCATGTGCATGTGCATCCCTCCCTCCAAGACGCAGCGCGACATAAACGCAACGCAAGACACAATATACACATTCGCATGGGTTATCGTAAACCTGCGGGCGACCTGTGACGTGTGTTAGGGCGAAGGGAGTTGTTAAAAAAAATTAAATTGCCCCTTGGTGCGGTCTTGGGTTCTGCTCAGTCTCCTGGCGGCTGCTTTTCGGCCCGAACACGGCCTACTCAGCGACGCTTTCGCGAGGATATCTGCAGAGACGGGAATGGGAGAATTATGGACGAATCCACGCAAACGCGAAGCGACAACACCAAAATCCGTCAAATGACGGCCTAGAATTTTTCTAAGACAACACACCCGAGCAGAATCCAATTGTGCATCGGAAAGAAGCACATTTTTATAAAAATTATAGTCATCTCTAGATTTTTTAAATCAAGAAATTCCTACGCATAAAAAGGCGGCGCGCAAGAGCGGCTCCTAGCGAAGCGCCGGAAAATGCAGAAATAATGGAATTATAAACGTATGTCTCACGTAACTCGGAAAATGACGAGACACATATTAATAGATAAACATACAGGTTCCACCCACACTGACAGAAGGGTCAAAAATCCAAGAATTCGAAAATCAACAAAAAGACTTCAATGAATCAGGTATAAACTACAGGTGTGCTCGTCTCGTATGCAGCATACACATTGCTCGTCTCGTGTCTCCGTGAACGAGTCTTGTAGCAGCGCTGACAACGATAGAACGCGATAGAGGGATTGATTAGAAAGATTGCAGATGATTAGAGGTCAAATCAGGGTGATTAGACATACAGACAAGTGCATAGCGACGTTTTTCGCTTGCGCCCCGCTCACGTGCCCACTTGCTCTCTCTCTCCAGCGGTAGGTAAGGTGAGTAAGCCCAGGTGGGGCCACCCCCTGGTGGAGTTCGTGATTGTGGTTCAGATGGGCAGGTTTGCCCAAGACACTCGTGCATGCTCGTGCATTCACACACGCATTAAAGGGTAGGCCACGCGAAATGCGCACGGTAAACCTTGTTTAGGTTACCCAGGGGCTCCTCGGTACGTTCTTTAAGAGAACCTTAGGAGTCTCTTAACGCTTGCTTGCTTGACAGGGCGTGTTTGCGGACAGTGTATTATAGGTCACACTGAGAAGCTCATAATACGTAGAGTGTGGCTTGGTTCCTCCGCCGCAAACACCCCTTCATTTGCGTTTGCTTTACAAGTGGGCAGGTAGGGTGATTGGTGCAGCAGCATATCATTTTTTTCCTGCCCTGCTAAACAAGGGCGCAGATCACATAAACAAATGACTCCGCCTCTGCCTGTGGCAGAGCAGAAGTCCGACTCCATCGACATCTGCGCCGTGCACGCAAAAAGAGCACCTCTTCCCTCCAAGCCCTAGCAGGGGAAACGCGTTGTGACGTCCCCTGTTAGGCCACAGTTGCTTAGCAGCGCTGTGTTCTCTTGTCTTCTTCACAGGAGGGTCGTTAGGACCCACGACATGCTCTTCAAAAACACCCAGTAGAGTGTGAGTGTAGGAGTGGTAGTCCTGAGTGGGGGCTTGAGCCATTTGCAGAAGTGCTCGCCCACCAGGATGGTGCCACTGTAGGGTGTGTAGGACCTGTAGTGCGTGTGTCACTGTCCCACCCGTTTCCTGCAATTTTAGCAGGGTTGGTGGGCTGTGGCAGTGGTTAGGTCAGTGTTTTGGCCACTTAGCAAAACGGCGTTTTCATGCCTTCATAGCTTTTGGCCACCCCTCCCTGTAGTAGACAGATAGGTAGGGAAAACAATACCTGGATTAGTACGCTGGGTATTCCCCAAAGGTTTTGCGCCGGCACAGAAATTGGGCGCTTAGGGGAGGGGAGACCCGGGGCGTACCCCGTGGCATCAATAAGCCAACCCTCCAGGTTTACCAAGCGTGCAGACTTGGGTATAATGTTATGGCTTCGAACAGCAGCAGCGCAGCAGCGCGCAAATCGCAAGTCGCAGTCGCAATCGCGCTGACAGTCTGTGAATAATAAAGAAGCATCGAATGCCAACTGTGAATGAGCGCTGTAAGATACTTCGATCTTTGAACAGGGTTTATGTCTTCGAGATTGTGTTATTATTGGTGCCCCGTCTAAAGATCCTGCGAGGTTTGTCGATTGGGATTTTGGATTTCGGATTTTGAGAAACAAAGAAGCACAGGAGTGCAGTCGAGTTCCCAAGAAACAAACCACAACAATAATTAGGACACCACTTCTGCGGCTTGCTCTCAGGAACTTAGGAATAGCACACTCACACATACGCTTTGGCAGGTAAGGGTAAGGTTCAGTCCCTAGCTTTAGTCTTGGAGGCAAGCGTCTCAGCGAGCCTCTGCAACTCACCAAGGTTGTTCTGGGACAAGTAGTCAACCAGAACTGAGTTTAGGCGTCCCTCAGGTAGAACAAACGCAGAGAAGGGCTCCCAGGTGGCCTCTTCGACTCCAAACCCTTCCCAGAGGGTGAGGAAGCGCCAACCCTGGCGATAGCGGTGGCGTAGGACAGACTTCACCAGGTAGACGCCCTCCTTAGCCATCTCCTCGGCGTTCATGTCGGGGAGTTCACCTTCAACTTCCATAGGGCTGGCAGCCCCTTGTAGGTCCAGAGCGGCGATTTCCTCGTCGTCCAGCTCCCACTCCTCCCCACAGAGGTCTTCAGGATCATAGTAGCGCTTCAGGTGTTGAGCAGCGCACACCAGGGTCCCCCCTAGACGGGGAGAACACCGCACGGTGATACGGTGTCCATCCACTGATAAAACCTTGTACGGCCCGAAGTATGGGTCATCGCTGGTAGAGCGAGGCCAGGCGGGTAGTCGACTGTGGTGCACCAGCACCCAGTCCCCCTCTTGGTAGGTAGCCGGTACTCGGTGCTTGTTCTTCTTGTTCCACTGACGCTCCCTCCCTCTCTGGAGCATGGCCTTGGCCTTGTCCACCTTCGCTTGTTGCTCCTGGACCCATTCACCCACAGAAGAATGGGTGTCCTGTGGATAGGGGGCATATAGGAACCATGCCGGGCGCCCTGGGAATAGCTCATGGGGCGAGTAGCCAGTAGCTGAACTCTCTTGGGAGTTCATCATCAAGGATATGACGGCGAGTAGTGTCACCCAGTCTCTGGTGCGTTCAGTTTTGCACCATATCCGTACATTCTTGTATTTTCAAAACACTTGTACGGTGTTTTGTCGTGTGCTTTCCAAGATCTTTTGTACCAAAATCCCAAATCTTGATGTCAAAGAACTTCTGGACGACCCACAATACCGAAGACGGCGCAACCCAATAGCGAAGCAAATAGCTGCAATACGACTTTTCTTTATAGTCCAGAGGTACTGAGCGATCTTGCCTCTTGCTGAGATCGCAATAATCCCATTGCACACTTAAGACAAAAGACACTCAGAAAGTGTTCATGCATGCATTCGCACATTACATTCCTACAAAATCAGATCTTTTTATAAAAAAAATCAGTGCTTTTCCGAAAGAAAACAATGCACAAATCAGTGCGCACGCGTGCCATGCAGTGCCCAAAAAGCGGCATCTGCACCGCAACGCGACAGGATAATATATGGGTTTATGTAACATACATGTGTCAGTACAGCCAAGTACTGAGCACGATACCTTAATGACAAAATAGCAGTAAACATAACGAACCGAATCCTAGGGAAAACACAGGCTTTCAGGCTTGTCCTGTCCTGTCCTGAGCTCCCCTTTACACTCCCCCCCCAAGCCCACACACACCCTGATGTGTGGCTGAGACCCCAAAACAAAAGGGTGCGAAGGGTTTTACCATAGGGCTGGGAAAAGCTCAGACAGAGCTGGGTGGGTGTAAAACGCAAGCACCCAAAAGGCTGCCTTGCATGTTTACACTCCCCCCCCAGGCTCAGCACTCCCCAAATGAGTTGCTGACCCGAGAAAAAAAAATAGCAAAACATGCAGGCCTTAACCTACAATACAATACAGATATTATTGTCTGTGATCTGGCTATTTCTACCCATTCCAGGTAAAAACAGCTACTATCTATGTGCAGATCATGCTAGTGGAATACCACTGGTACCATAGATAGCTTTACCCTCCTGAAAGGGATTTCTGTCACAAAACAGTGCCCTAGGGGAGTGGTGAAGTGGTGTTTCAACCTATACCCACTCAAACTCCTCAAAGGGTGTAAAAACCTGATAAGTGCTCATGGCACACAACCTGAAGTGCTCATGGCACAGATAAAATTTAGTATAAAAATACTGAAAGAAAACCCCTGCTTTTTCCAACAAAATCAGAAAAACAAACAGGAAAACCACTCTCCTTTTTCTCCAAGACAGAAGCAGCTGAAAAAGAAAAAAAGACACACTGCTCACAAGCAGGCAGGTGCAAAGCAAAACAGAATTGCAAAACTGAGTAAACCAGAGTTCCCTCAAAGTGTAAAGCAGGGTGTATCCCACCACTGCTCATTGCAGATCCAAAATAGTATCTACAACGAAAAAGAAAGCAAAGGCACATGTCAGTGCCAGCAAACAAGGCGCTTGGCGCCCAAGAAGAGGCCAAAAAAGACCTCGTTGACATACTGAAAATGTACATGCCAGGGAATCTAAATCAGATTCCTGCATATATGCAGCCAAACAGGCTTCACACTGTGCAAGGCACAGCGGTTGGAAAAAACAAAGCGCTCACAGCGCCAAAGACTGATAACACAGAGCGCTGCAAGCGCTCGACATACGCGCAAGTTACAGAGCGCTCTCAGCGCTCAAAACCTAAAAGAAAGGGTTGTACTTATCTTCCTTGGAAGCCAAACGCTGGCCCCACTCTGACCGCGGTGGGCAGGAAGTTCGACACCACTTGAAGGCCTCCTTGTTTTCCACTTTGGAGACCAGAACGTCAACCAGTTCACTGAAGTACTGGGCAGCTCTTCGTCTTTGAACGGCTTTGCCTGCGCGTCGTCCTCTTCTTGGCTTGCCCTCACTGATGACCTCCTGAGATTGTTCGGCCACCCAACTTCCCACACCTTTTTCGAAGCTTCTAGAATTCGTCACTCGGTGCTCCTTTCTTCGTTTCCAGGGCTCTTTTTGTGACCCATCGGCGTTGGCCTCTTCACTTGAGCTGCATCGTGACTCCTTTTGGTCTTGAGTTGACGAACTATTTTTTGTGGCTCTGAAAGGCGTAGAAGGAAGCGGACTTCTCAACAGCGAGACGATACTTTGTAGTATGTGCAGCGCAACTTCCAGCGACGACTCCAATTTTGTAAACACACGTGAATATGCATTGTTCTTCGTCGGCGCTGTCTTTGACTTGTGTGGAACTGCTTTCGTCCTCCACGGCAATTCTTCACTTTGTACGCCGTGAACCACGACCTTGTTGTCGGCGCTACTCAACTGCACCATGAGGGCATGGAAGAGACCTTGAAACTTGTACCCGAAATTCGCATAGAGCTTGGCGAACGTGAATTCTTGAGCACACCTCAGCTGTTCCCGCACGCGTCGTTCCTCTCTCTCTAGATCCTGCAGTGACGGCGACCGTGATGGTTCAGGCCCTCTAGGCGGAGGCGGTGCCGGTCTTCTCGGCGGCGACTGCACGAGCATTGTTAACAGCGAGCTGGGATGTTTTACGGCTATGGTGGTTAGCGCTGATGTTGAGGGAGCGCTCATGGTGTCTCTGTGGGCTTGCTAAATCTGCAGCTGGGCGGCGAATATTGCGATCTTATTTTCAAAACACTTGTACGGTGTTTTGTCGTGTGCTTTCCAAGATCTTTTGTACCAAAATCCCAAATCTTGATTTCAAAGAACTGCTGGACGACCCACAATACCGAAGACGGCGCAACCCAATAGCGAAGCAAATAGCTGCAATACGACTTTTCTTTATAGTCCAGAAGTACTGAGCGATCTTGCCTCTTGCTGAGATCGCAATAATCCCATTGCACACTTAAGACAAAAGACACTCAGAAAGTGTTCATGCATGCATTCGCACATTACATTCCTACAAAATCAGATCTTTTTATAATAAAAATCAGTGCGCACGCGTGCCATGCAGTGCCCAAAAACCGGCATCTGCACCGCAACGCGACAGGATAATATATGGGTTTATGTAACATACATTTGTCAGTACAGCCAAGTACTGAGCACGATACCTTAATGACAAAATAGCAGTAAACATAACGAACCGAATCCTAGGGAAAACACAGGCTTTCAGGCTTGTCCTGTCCTGTCCTGAGCTCCCCTTTATAATTCTCCTTCAGGACACGGATCTGTCGCTCACATAGGGGGTTGCTCGTGTGAGAGTAGGGAATCCCCGTAGACACCTGGACATTGAGGGATCTCAGGACCCTCTTGTACCAGCCAGTATCTGAGCGTACTCGTACGTCCTCATCGGAGTTGATCTCCTTGGGCGCCCCATAGACACAAAACAACTCCTCCAGGATTATCTTGATAGTCTCCTCTCCGGTAATGTGCTTGGTACATGGGAACACCCTGGTAAACCTGGTCAACCCACAGGTTACCACGAGGGCGAAGTCATAGCCCCCGAACTTCGGCATCTCTGTGTAGTCCACGTATAGAACACTGTTAGCACAGTGAGGGATGGGCAGGGTCGAGTAGAGACCTCTGTCCCTGATATCCCCTGGTTTGCAGGACCTGCACGGGCACTTGTCCACGATAGGCTGGAGGGTTTTCCGCAGTTGGCCGTCAGTTCACGTAGTGTGGAACCACTGCTTCAACAGCCTCGGGGTATGGTCAGCACCCACATGACCGCTGGACTCATGGGTCCAATTCAGCAGCGCTGGGACTCTGTCACTAGGCACCACGATGCGGTCCTCGTGCCAGAGGTAGCTCTTGTCCCTCTTCCACTGGTCTTGGTTGACCAGGAGGGGTTCAAGGCGTTTCTCCAGGCGCTTGTAGATATCCTCGAACTCCTTCAGGTACTCCGATTGTTGGAGTTCATCCAGGGGGCGTATCATCGTCATGTTGAGGTCCAAGTGGACGTCCATACGGCTGAACGCCTCCTTAGCCAGCGCTTCAGACCGGGCACCAATCAGGGCGTCGAAGTTGTTGCGGCTGATGTAGTCGGCACACTCGTTCTTCACTCCCTGGATATGGTGTACCGTCAGCCGTAGTTGACTGAGGTAGGTCCACCAGCGCCGTAGCTTGGCCTTCTCAGGTGGGGGGCCCTTCTGGAAACTGCGGACCGGTTCTTGGTCGCACAGCCAGACCACAGGGTTACTCCCCAACAGTCGTGCTTGTGAGGATAGCACCAGCATACCCGCGAGCAATTCCAGCTCATAGGTGGAGTAGTTCCCCCTGGCCTGGTTCCACTTCCAGTTTCAGTGGCCCAGAGGTACTAGGACCCACTTGTCGTCAGGGTAGCTGTGCTTCAGGGTTCTCGGTTGAGACCTTCCGTCCCCCATTGGGAAATGGCCGAGTCGAACTCCTCCTTCTCTAGTGCTTGCCATTGGAACAACGTTCCACCACCGCCCACATTGCTGGCGTCGGTCACCAGGATAATCTCCCCTTGTGCCCTAGGCACGCCCAAGCACTTAGTGTTGGCTACCTTGTCTTTGAGCTCGTCAAACGCTTGTTGCTCTTGTGGGCCCCAGCGCCAAGTAGTACTCTTCTTGATCAAGTCCGTCAGAACGGCGCTGGTGTAGGTGAAGTTTTTGATGTGGCGGTGATAGAAGTTGCACGCCCCAATGAAACTGCGTACATCATGAAGTCCTTTCTTGGGGTCTTCGTGTCGTACCTTGGCATCCATCAGGGGTTTGGCCTTAGAGGCCGCTGGGGTCCACCACCCATAGCCAACGTCAAACCCCAGGTACTGCATGGTCTCCTGCATGAACTCACACTTCTCCAGCTTGAGTCGTGTGTGGTTCTCCTGGCAGACCGCAAAGAACTCACCCAAGAGGATTAGGTGATCCTCCTGGGTATTGGCTCCGAGGCATACATCGTCGATGTGAGCCTCCATCTGGGCCCCACGGGATATAAGCTCCTGTACCTTAGGTCTCCTTCGTAGGATGGACAAGATCTTGTTCATCAGCTCTTGGAATAGACCGGGTGCGTTGGCCACACCAAACGGCATGACCTTCCACTTGAACACCCTCTCCTGAGGGGTGATGAAGGCCAGTAGTTCCTGTGCGTTGGGCGTCAGGTCCACTTGCCAGAATCCGCTCCTCTTGTCCATTTTGGTCTTGTAGCGACAGGAGGCTATCTTCTCGAGGGTAGACTCCATATTGGGAATGGACCCTGAGTGGTTCAGCGTTTTCTTGTTCAGCTCTCCGTAGTCCACTACCAGCCGTTTGGCTGTAGACCCAGGTTTAGCCACCAGGAAACAGGGGCTGCAGTGTAGGGGGTAGTCCCCGTCCTTGTACTCCAGGACTGGGCCAGCGTCGATACATTCTTGTATCTGTCGCTCAATCTCGTCGGCCTGCTCTTTAGGAGCTGGATAGGGTCTCCTCCGGATCTTGTGACCCACGAACTCGGGTTTCAGCTTGAGGTCCATCTGTACCAGCTTGTCACATGAGGCTGGAGGGGGTAGTTCTCCGAACACCTCCAGATAGGTCCTTATAAGCTTCTGTACCCGCGGGTCCAATACCTTGATCTTGTCCTCCATGTCCTCGTCAGAGTGTAAGTTGCTTGCCCCATGAGTAATAGACGTCCGGAGGTGGTCCTCCACCGACTCTTCGCCCGTGGTAGTGTCCTTCAGCCCTTGGTAGGCATATAGAAGGTCTTGTTCAACCATCTCCGGTGGACGATGGCAACATAGGCACGCTCGAGGGGGTTCACACACACATTCCTCCGAGAGCTTGTCCTCCTCTGGGGTCCTCACATGGGCGCCCCACACGCTCTTCGTGAGCTTAAGATCTACCTCCCTTTGCCAGGTGGTGATCTTCTGTTCGAGGTCCTCCTTCAATTGGGATAGATCTCCCATACGTCCTTGCTTCAGTGGCCATGAGCTGCAGGTAGGCTTCGCGTAGCATAGCTTTTTTGCCACCAACTTCCTCTTGGAATCCACATACTCCCTGAGCCTGGATCGAGGGTCCAGCTCTTCGTCCACGGGGGTCTTCCACCCTCATGGAGAGTAGGGGTTTCAGTGGGGCGACATACTCGGCGTTCTCCTCTTCCTCCACACAGGTCTGCACGAAGAAGGCGTCGTGCTCAGTTTCGTCATCTGAGTGGATAGAGCTAGGTAGCTCAGATAGTCCACACTCAGAGACTCCATCAGGAACAGGTACATGGCAGGGAGAGTTGGGGGCGTTGGTGTCAGTCACGACGTACTCATCTCCTCCGGGTGTAGTCTCAATAGCATCTTGAGGTCGTAGGCGATCCTTCAAGTCACCCAAGGCGAGTCCATCGCTTTCTCGTTGTATAACCTGGACCAGAGTCGGGTCCAGATCCTCCCAGGGGATGGAGGTAAGACCCCCGTCCACCACGCTGAGCATACTCCCCCATCCGGGTTTCCCAATAGGCGTCTTGCGTCCCAGAGGCACGTAGATGGCCTCATCAGGCAAACGAACAGAGCTGATAGTCAGCCTGTCCGGGAGGTTTCGCCAGTACTCGTTACCCCCATGGGCTCCCCAATCGGGGGAACACAGGACCATACGGGAACGTTCCAAGTCCACCTTGGTCAGGACCTTCCCCAGTTCACTGAACCTGGGGTTCCCGTAGGCCATCCCGAAAGAGGGCCAGTAAAATTTGTAGCTGCAGTTCTTCCCTTTGCTGCAGTAAAGGTCCAGTACATGCTGCTTGTCGCTGGCGAACAACTCCACACTCAGGTCTTCTCTAGAGTAACCCAACTCCTTCAGACCTCCGTCTAGGACTTCCCCCAATAGTTGATAGTCCTCAGTTTTGGAGGCCGCCATCATGTTCGAGGGCTCCTCCTTCGATAGTCTCAGGTAACTCGAGGTATGTTCCGACTGCTCCAGTGGCACAGACTCTCTGCCACTGCCGTGGTCCACGTAGAGGAGGTAGGGCGCTTGCAGCGTCAGGGATTGTATCTGGGAGTGCTGTACGAAGAAGTCAGTCCCCAGTACAAAGTCGAAGGCCTCAGTGTCCATCACATAGAACGGATGGGCGATAGTCCGGGAGCCCATAGGTACCTCCACTTCACAGTCCCCGCAGCTGTGCACCACATGTCCATCCCCCATGCGTATAGCCGCGGTGGTCATGGTGTTCTTCAGGCTCCCACAAGGTAAAATTTTCTTGGCCACTATAGATATTGTGGCGCCAGTATCCAATACCCCCAGGTATTCGCGTCCCCCTAGTCGGATACGTACCCAAAATACCAGGTCTTGGGTGCCACCGGAGCGTCCCCGTCAGAACTCCGCGGGACAGGTCACCTCGAACCCCTTATTCCGCAGTTTGCGGGCCATCCTCATGAAACGGCTCCTCTTCTTAACGTTGCCGTCATCACCACCTTCATGCTCACGCTTGGCTCCTTGTTCTTGCTGGGCCTGCGTTTGTGAGCGTGTGGTAGGACCAGACTGCCCTCCAGAGGGCTCGGAGTTCCCCCCTGGATTAGGGTTGGGGTTGCCTCCGTTCTTGTCCTTGTTCTTGTTGTCCTTGTCTGGCTGGCTGTTAGCGCCTCCTCCTCGTCCACCTTGACCCTTGTCTTGCCCTTGTCCACGTCCTTCGACTTGCCCTTGCCGGAGTTGTTGCCTTTGCCTTTGCCTCCACCTTTGCCTGAGCCTTTGCCAGGATCTTCACCCTTAAGCTTCGCCGATAGGCGTTGCTTATGGTAGCACTCATCCTCGTAGTGCTTCCGCTTCCCGCAGAAGGCACACGTGATGGTGCACCTGTAATGATCCGGCAGCTTCGCTTTGGCGCCGGTGTTCTTCTCCTGCTGCTTCCCCTGGACTACAAAGCAGTCTCGCTGTTCGCAGTCAGGGGCGTGCTGCAGGTGGCCCTGCTCGTCTCTGGCATCACACCAGAAGAGCTCCTTAACGTTCTCCATGATACGGGCGTGGGCGTGTTTGGGGGTAGTCCCCTGCCCAGGTCGGGACCCTTGGTACCCTTTGCCATGGCCTCCAGAACCTCCACCACCAGGACGGTAGTTGTTCAAGTGCTGGTCGCTTTTCTTCTCCAGCGCCAGCTCCAGGAGTAGCACGCATAGATCCTCGTAGCGGAGGGATCTAGCCTTGCGCTCTGCCGTCGAACGGCACTCGTCCCATAGCTCGCGAGGGAGCTTGGCCACCAACCAGAACAGCAGGTCGTCGCTGCTGTAGGAACCGGGCGTCAATCGTCCAGCCCAGTGATCCAGGTCAGCCAACAGCTCAGAGACCCTGCCAGGTTTGGGGTTGTTGGGCAGCACGGGCAGGTTCTGGATCTCGGCCCTGATGGAGAGGTCGGTTTCGTAGGTCGGGTACTGCCTCTCCAAGGCAACCAACACATCGGCAAAGGTAGCGGAGTTAGTCACGATCTGCCTGACCTGCTTCTCCAGGTACTTCGTCTTGCAGCACTGCAGGAGCAGGTCGCACTTGACTCGTCCACTACCGTGGGTTTGGCCGGTCAATCGGAGAAACCGGCCAAAATGCTCAGCGAACTCGCTGAGGTCCTTGCCTGTGAACTCAGGCAGGTTCACCACTATCTTGGAGGTGGCAATAGCCTTCGCCTCCTGAGACCTGCGTCCCTCAGGGCGTCGGGTCTTCTTCTTCTTCTTCTTCTTCTTTCCCCTTGGGTTCTCAGGGTCCTCCGGGTCATCGTCCTCCGAGGGCGAAGCAGAAGTCATAGACGGCGGCTCATCATCGGAGGGGTCTCCGCCTAGATCACTACAGCCAAAAGGCTCCACGTCCACCATTGCCCTCAAGGCTGTTAGCCCCAGCCGGTCCAGCTCGGCCCTCGTAGAGTTTGTCACGTGGCTGTAGGGTGGCTGGGCCGTTCTCGGTACGAAAGGACTTCTCGGTATCGCTGCAGGGTTCGGCATCGGTCGGCTCCTCAGGCTCCCCACGGTGTGTGCAAGCCCTGCCACCAGGTGGTTGGCCTGTATTCGATGGGGTGACACTCGTGACGTGGTAGGTGACGCTTGGGGCGGTATCATCAGGGGCTCCAGTTTCTCTCGGATCTCTTGAGTGAGGTCGCCCAGGATTTTAGAAGTGGCTCCTCGCAGCACCTCGTTGATCTCCGACCGCGTCAGGGACCTGTTGGAGGATCTCCCCGATCCTCTACTCCTGCCTCCAAGAGACTCAGGTCCTCTCCTCAACCCACTCAAGGTTGCATACTCAGGTGCATACCCAGGAACTTCCACATAGGTTCCCGTAGCGGGTAGAGGATGGTGATATTCAGCCGCATACAATCACGGCGCAGAACTGGAAGCCACCGGCTCACTGGCAGTAGTTGCCTCAGGAAATGCAGTGGTACGGGGGCCCATACCATAGGCGGGGTAGGGAGGCATGCCAGTAAAGCCTGTGCCCTCTGCCATAGGCGGGTTGGTTATGGGAGTGGATGTTGCAGCGGCTGCGTCTGGAATTGGGAGTGTGGTGGTTATAGGAGAGGGTGATGCGTGGAGGCCAGAAGCGCTTGGTGCGCCTTCGAAGGTAGGGTCATTCGTCAGGTCTTGCCCTTGGTCCTCTCCTTCGTCTGCTTCGTCTCCAGCATCCTTCTCGCCCTCTCTCTTTCTCTTAACAGGCTGAGTGACCACCTCCTCGACTGAGAGGGCCCTGAAGGCCGTCTGGAGTCCATCCAAAGAGTCCTCAGCCAAGTCCACTGGCCCATGTAAGGGCTCCGAAGGTACAGCGCTAGGTCCAGGTCCAGGTTCACCAGGTGCTGGCCTTGCTGGTGCCTCAGGCGCTGACTTCACGTCGGTGTCCTCCTTCTTTGTGTCCATCTTCGTTCGCCCTTCTGCTTATATGTGACTAATCTCGGCGCACTGGTTGTACGGCACGGGGTTGCTGCCGGTACGCAGAGACAGTCTGCCTCTTGCTACCAGAAAAGTTTATAGTGATTTCAACACTGTGTTTGTGCCTCTCCTGCTGCTTGCTGCTAGTGTAGGGTTTCCTGCTGCTTGTTTTTGAAGATGAAAAGCTTTTGTTTGCTGAAATACAATCAATCCAGGATAGCCCAAGCCAGAAGTATGCAAGTAGAAGAGAATCAGGATCAAAGCATGAAGGGCTGCAGTGTAAACAGTGAAAGATGAATGGATATTCACAGAAACTGCTACTCAGGTCAAATCGGATTGCATGTTCACAAAGATAGCTGAAATGTTTTGGAAAAGAGTTGGAAAACTGCCCCATGGTCACTCAATCTCCATAGTGCCATCTCAGGAGATGTGCACTCTTTGTTTTGGGTCCCATATGTGCTGAGGTGGCAGGGAATGTGGCGATGAGGTCACTGCTATGTCACATGGGATCTTCCTACTTAGCTAGGCTGACCGGGAATTGAACCCAGGACCTCTCAAAAAGAGGTGCCCAGCCCCCTAGGGTGCATACCACTAGGACAGCTAAGAATTCATGAGAAAACATAGATAAATTCATAGGCTCTGCCCTGGATATGTCAGTTCTCAGTCAACTCAGGAAAAGATGATTTGCCTCACATTGAAAGGGGATTAAGGGGTCCACTCCATATCCTGATTGGGTGTTTGGTTCCATAGGTCAAAATGTGTTATCACCACTTTTGCTGGGGCCAATACTAAGATAGAAATGCCTGCATGCTCAGTGCATCTCTAAAACAACTAGAGTATGCCTCAAAGCATTGGAAAAGCACTTTTTCTTACTTGTAGCACCTCTATCCAGAAGTCGAACTCCTTTAAGCTGCGGCACAACAAGTGAACTAGACCGTACATTGGGAATTGGCGACCGGCTAGAGAATAATTTTTTTTCGTTATGTCCCTTCGAGCACCGTGGTGTCTTTGTGCCAAGGCTGCTGGTGGGGATCGGTGCTTGGGACGAAGGTTGGGTTCCCAAACAGTGGGTGCGTTTGTGAGCTTTACGGCTGTACATGAGGAAAGCAAAGCCGTCTTATTCGGTGTGTGCTACCATAAGGGCACTAGACACCATTTCATGTGTTGCAAAGGCCGCCTATAACTTTGGACTCTGATGACCATCTTAGGCCATGTAAGTTTGTGAATAGTTTCAATGTGTGGTAAACCAATTGCCGTTTCAATGTGTGGTCAACCAATTACCGATAAATTGTGTTACAGTTTCAATCCCTGATTTTTCGGCGAAAGAAAGAATAGCCGGCACCGGTTTCTCGTGTAAAAGTTAATCGCTACGTCATGCACTTCCATTAAAAAAGCTTACATACAAGGTATTGATGTTATAACATGAGGGAAAGTAGCACGAAAAATCACAACGCATTCACATCTTTGTTCAACAATAGTGAAACAAAGTGGTTTTGTCTCGGGGTTACCTGTGCCTCGCTTTTTGTGACATTGCAGGCTTGGTGGGTTTCCCCTGTGCTCCATTCCACCAAGCCTCCATTCTATTTGATGGGCTGAAAGTGGCGCATATGGCAAGGTGGGGGCTAACCTCCGCGTCCACCATCAACTTGGAACTGCACGTCAACCTCCAAACCAGACACCGGCACCAAGAAGCGGATTGATTAAGTCGACAGTCGTACACTTGAGGTGTACGAATCCTTGTATGAGGTTTGGCTGCACTCCTGTGACAAGTAGAGTACAATTTTTTGGAGATAAGTGTTAAAAGGAGTAGTAAATTGCAAGCCTGCTCCATGGCTAGGCAACAACTGTGGGTAAAGACAACATGAGCGTCCATAAATAGACCTGATTTCAGGTCAACCTCGCACGACGCAATCAAGATCTCGACCAAGGTTCTGCAGTTAGAGGCAAGATCTTGACCGAGCTGTGAAGTAGGAGCAGTGGTCGGGTTGTATATGGTTCACAAGCTAACATATGAAGCAGAACTTTCACCTTATGCTGAAAAGGTCCATATATGGGTCTCTCTCCAACTTACACGGAAGGTGCCATGTGGAGTAAGAAAAAGTCACTGCCATGTCTTTCTTGGGGTACCTGCTCCAGGCCAAGCCCCCCCCTAAACCTTGAGTTGATGTTGAGACTAATACTCAATCGATTTTATCACTCTTTTGAAACTTGAAGTACACTTTCTCAAAGTAACTAGAGTTACAACCATAGCCCCCCATGAAGTTTACCTCTACCACTCAAGTGAGGAGAGGTATCTTCCTTCATGGAGGTAATACCGAAATAAAGTAGGCACTTCTTGCCTAGGGCCTGGTAGGTTAAGCCTAGTGGTCCCCCACCTCAAGACACCTATACTCAATTGTTTCTATCACTTATTGTGGTTCTACTTTTTACCTGATTCTGAATTCAGTTGCTTGGCCATGCCACATCCTGTGTCTGGCCCAACTCCTTTGCCCAAGATTCCTAACCAACTCCATTGTGTCCAAAAGAGTGCACATGAAGTGCTTGGTACTATCTTGGGGACCTGAGTCATGTCAGTTTTCACATAAAATCATCTATTTTGTTTACAAGCCATTGGAGCATTGTATTTAGATCTACATATGTCTATCTGCAGCCCCTCTTTGTTAAACATGTTTTGATTGTGGAAGGACTTACGCTGATTTTTTTGATCCGGTGCCTGGACTTGCTCTACTTTATCTTTGTGTTGACTTCATTTTGACTTGGGGAAAATCAGCAAGGTTTTTCTAAAACAAATACAAGGAACAAGCACAAGTGTGAGCAAACCAGAAACCTTTTCTGGTAGCAGAGGAAGGCCCTGGAAGACTAAAGCAGAACACGAAGAACAGCAAGAAAAACTTGTTTCTTGAACTGTGGAGACGTCTGTCACGCTCAGCGCCAAAACAGTGCCGATCACAAGCACTAGGTCAAAGACTGAGGATGTGAGAGTGCGACCTTCAGCTACAAGTGGTGTACCCGTTGATACTGGTGCTCTAGGAGAACATGCAGAATCAAGAGGGGCGGATGAAATTACGGAGATATATACAGAAGGAGTCCGCCCGAGCGCAAGCACTGAAGCGCCCGGCTTCACGCGGGCGACCTCGGGCGCCTCGAAGGCAAGGACCCTTTGGCAGCCGCCTTAGCTTCCGTCGTGTCCTCGATGCCCCCATCCGAAACTACGCCTACCCCAGCGATCGAAGTGGCCAATGCCAATGTCAAGGCCTGGAGAAGAGCAGCAAGGAAAGGAAAGGGGAAGGATACACCTTTGGGAACGATGTTCGGAGCTACTTGGGGCGAGGACACGTTCGAGATACCTCACGGCGAAATGTACGGGTTGGCGCCGGCCCAATCATCGGAGTGGGAACCCGACTTGGTGTCTGAAGAACCTAGGCCTGCGGAAGAACCGAAGGAACATGAATGCCTGAAGCCTGGCCCCAGTCCTAGCGCAGTGGCACCCGAACCTACGTGCGTGGATCGAAGTTTGCCCCCACGCATGGCAACCCCTAAGCTGGGTCTCGCTGAGACCATGGACTTGCTTTCCCGGGTCATGGGTGCAGGCCATGAAGACCCAGATCTGAGTGCATTGTCAGCAGCACTCAAGACAAAATTGGGGCTCTCTGATTTGAAAAAGCCCCCACCTACCATGTCCCCGGTTGGTGAACTGTTAACCAGGGATGTGAAGAGCTGCAGAGGCATCCGCAGCTCCCCAATGGACACCTGTCCTAGCCCTTTCCACCCTTGTGTGAGGACTGTGCTTGTTTGCAGTGTACGTGACACCGGTTGAGATGAAAGGCTATGGCCTGGCAGCACTGGCCCCACTGGCCACAGTGTACCCCTCACCCCCTTCAGGTGGAGCAGGTGACCTAGGTGTACCAAGTAGGCGAACCAAGGCCATCGCTATGGCGAACCTTCAGATCGGACTCCCCAAGTTTGATCCCAAAAACCTGCCTCAATGGGCTGAGGAGTTTTCTGAGTGTTTGCTTCTCAGGGGTCAGCGGCATGCTAATGTCCGGACCAAATGCACGCCCATCAAAAAGTGGTGCAAAAAGAAATTCCTGCAGCGGCAAGTTAAGACCGCTATCAGGAAGAGCTCCAACTGGGGCGACTTCTTGAAAGGACTGGAGCAAATGTATCGAGTCTACAAAACGGACCTGAGTGTCTGAACGGAGATTGAGGAGTTGCCTCCTCTCCCCGAATTCCTCACAGCTGCCTGCATCTCCGAGACCGTGGCGCAGTTGGAAGAGCTCATGGGGCGTACGAACCCCTCGTCCTATGGGCCTACTGAGCCTCATCTGTGGCTTGTGGAGAAGATTCCTACCAGCACATTGGAGAACTGCAGAGAGACGCCGGAGAGGAAATCTCGGACGCACTCTTACGATGACCTGGTCGATCTGTTGATCAAATTGGCCATGGAGAGGGAGAAGGACTCCCACACGGACAAGTATCTGCGCAAACATCTGTGAAGGGAGACCCCTGCTCAGAAGGCTCCTGGAGGGAGGTCACCTGAACCCCACTCTAACCGTGGGAAGGGCCCTGGTGTGCAGCTGAAGCACATGACTGAGAGCTCCCGCTCCAAAGGTAAAGGGGCCCCTAATCTCTTCTACTGTCGTCCTACGGACCATAAGGGTGGACCCTGCCACGCGCCCGACTGTGATGGGCGAAGTGCGTGCATGCTCCAACTGAAGCGCACGTAGAAAACCAATGATGGTCAGGAGGTAAAGCACCAAGACCATTTCAAGCTGCACAATGATGTGCGGATATTGCGGCAAAAGGAGGCATTATGAAGATGAATGCCACATAAAGTGCCGCGATTCCGAAAAACTAAAGAAAGCGGAAGGGAAACGGCGTAAGAACGCCGGTAAAGGTCATAGATTTGAAGGGGGGGGGGCTAGCCCCGGAGGTTTTAAGGGTAAGGGTAGCCCTGGTGGAGGACGAAGGTCCTCAACCCCCCCCCCCCCCCACTGGTGGAAGAGGAGCACCCAACCCCACACCTAAGGGTGAGCCGTCGGGTGCAAAACGGCCTGCCCCCTGCACCTCCAGCGCTGGTGGCGCCAACAAGAGCAGCCAGAACACCAAGAAGCGCCGCCTCAACTGGCACTCTAAGTGCCTGCAGGCCGCTGGGGTTGAAGTAAAGTTCCCTGAAGAGGGATAGGGGGGCGGCTCCGAGAAGGAGGATTTGGTTTTCTGGATCACCGTGAAAATTGGTGATCAGGTTTACAAGGGTGTCTTACACACGGGCGCTACGCTTTCAATCGTGGCCCGCAGACTGCTGAAAAAAGCCAGGATCTGGGAAACCAAAACGGTGGCCATAAGGGTTCGGGATGGTCGGACCATCCATTCCCTGGGGCAGGTCGATGTGACCGTATGTCTGGGCGATGAGCAGGTGACCTAGCACTGCAAAGTGCTCGATAGCGACGCCTTTGACATTGTCATAGGCACAGATTTTCTGCGCCGTAACCCCGAGGTAAACCTGTTGTCTTTGCAAAGTCCGTATGCCCTTCACTGCGACTTTGGCAGTGGCCTTTTCTGTGTCCCTCTGGTGCTGTCAGGACAAAAAGAATCCGGTCTACGTTACGGCAACCGGTGTTATCGAGCTGAAAACTATCAGCTGGTGCAGTCCGTATTGGAAAATGGACTGGCCGCCCTCGGGGTAGACCTGAATGAAGTTCATGTGGAATTGTTTGCGAGTAAAGAGCAGCATATGATGCAGCTCTATTGCTCGCGGTATCTCAATAACGCCTATTGCTTCTATTGGAGATCGATGGGTTTGTGCTATGCTAACCCCCCATTTTTTCAACTTGCTAAGGTGCTTACCAAAACCGCCCTGGAAGGAGCGAGAGTGATCTTGTGTACCCCCGACTGGGGTACCACAGGAGAACACGCCTATTGGAGACAACTGTTGGACCCTATGACAGTGGGAAGAACTGAACCCCCCAATGATCCAATCTACGTCCCTGAGGAATCTCAGGAGACCATGCTCGCCCCTGAATAGGGCAGTTTCTTGTCCATCGTAGATGGCTCTCTCAACCCCGTACAAGTGAGTGACCTCGACCAGGTGGTACTCAAGGAGTTGATGGCCGAAAACAGAGGCCTTACCCTCCTGGATCTCAAGAAAGGATCCGAGTACTCTTGGGTCACTACTACGAGTTCTGAGTGCTCCGATAAGCAGGAGACTCCAGCAGTCTCCACACCTTTGGCTCATGCTGACGACCGCCTAAGCGATATCGCCAGTGCTATACCCCCGGTTGACCCGGAGGTGCTGACTGTACTGTGCTTGTACTTAAGGTGCACATAAAACCCTTTTGTCCTTGTCCTGCACTTCAAAATCAAATTGTTTTAAATGAATTTCTCCGTTCCAATTGATTCCCTTGGCAAGCACAAAGTAGGCAACAGCAGGAAGACGAAGTCGTGAACAAACATCGAGCTGGACCAACTGGCTGGTCCAGTAATACGGGATCACATGCCTAAATAACAAGAAAAATGATATAATAATAAATTCTCATTAAAACGGCAATAAAACCAATATTTTAGCAACTTTATGAGTAGTCCATTGAGTCACAGGCCCCGCCAAGATTACGTAAATCACTGTCGGTGACAAAAGACGGTGACAGTCGCCACAGGCCATCTGAAGCTTCGAAATAGCTTCAAAATAGCTTCTAATACATTAGAACCTTCTGAAATGTCATGAAACATGATTAAATCACATTATAAGCATATGGAATGTGATTATTCATGTATGGCTACTAATGTATCCTAGATCTCTGCTCTCTGTAGTGTGCCTAAGAGCAGTAGACTCTAGCAGTAAGCTATAGGCTTGAGATATAAGCCAAATATGAGCAAATATCCTAGTGTGCTAGGATCTTGAAGCTCTGAGAGGTCTAGTAGAGATCTTCCAGAAAGCTTCTGAGAGGCCCAAATGCCCCAACTTATTACACCCCTTGCCTAAGCTTCATGCACATTCACTAAGAATGTTCATGACAACCTGATAATCTAACATAAGGAGGGGTATGGGCATAAGGAACGCTCATATTGAGTGTTCTAAGTGTCTACTGTTCTGTCTTACTACCCCCTTCCTAGAGCCAAAGATATATCTCTACCTAAGAGGGTAAAGTTCCTAAGCCTTGAGTATGGTAGGGCTCAAAATGAAACATGAGAAACACTAAGCAAAAAGCTAGCATACAAAGTATGAACAATGATATCCCAAATCTTCAGCCAAAAATTGAGGGTAAGTGTAATGCATCTGGATGTAGACGTATAAATTACAATGAGCTATACGGAAAATCAATACCAATTGAGAATGAAAGGCAACATGCGGGTTAAACTGGAAATTCAAGCTCTGCCCAAGCTGTCTATTGAGAAGCTTGTCTTCGTACCCAAAGAGAGGATATACCAGCTTACTGTTATAACTACGTTGTAGAATCCACTCACCTCCCTTGTGTCCTCCAGACCTTGAGTCCCTGCACAGCACCAGTCAAATCCAATTCTGATATCCAAGTCCAACTGCAATCCAGAACCGTCAAAGTCTTGACGGAAAGATGATCTCACATACCCATGTCTATGGAATGAGAATAGGAATACACTATAATGTGAAACCACAGGTTTGAATACTTTAACACTGCAAAACAATATCGTTCAACCAAAACAAACTTTAATCCACTGATGCGCATGCGATATCACTGCAGAGGGCGCTCGGGCCCATCACACCCCCCTCACAAGACCCGACAGCCGGGTGGAGGGGATGAAAAAGAGATGCATGGGCTGGAGTGCCCACACAGGGGACAAAACTCAAGGCCCCCCGCGACCCCAGAGAATGTGAAGAAGATGATCTCACATACCCATGTCTATGGAATGAGAATAGGACTACACTATAATGTGAAACCACAGATTTCAATACTTTAACACTGCAAAACAATATCTTCAACGGAACAATCTTTCATCCACTGATGCGCATGCGATATCACTGCAGAGGGCGCTCTGGCGCATCACACTTACTCAATCGACGCGTTACATGGGGCTACCTAATGCAATGGATGCTACTGTGGTACCTTTTTGATGCAATGGGTTTCTCGGCCTGCATTACATGGACAGAGAAAGCGAGGCAGCATCAGTAATGACAAACTGTTGATTACTTTAGCGGGTAGGGATAACTCGCAGTTTTCGGGGGGGGGTGGCAGTCACAATGAGGGCATCAACTCATCTGACCCGGATCTGCTCTTTCTTATCCTGGCCATGGGGATTGATCCGTCTGGGGGTATGGGGATTTATACTAATACTTCAACCAAAAAAACGTTGAAAGATATAGTCCGTCATTACCAACCTTTTAATCATACTTTCTTACTATCTCTAGAAAACAAAGCTGAAACATCAGTTCCCTAACGTACCTAGAAGTCATGTACAAAAGAATCAATATTCCATCACGGCAGCATAAAGCAATATGCATCGCGATCCTATTGGGCTACATACAACATTATGTACCATGATCCTGAGTAGGATATAGCCCACAGGAATCTAATGAGATATGACGCTAGCGGGAATACCGATTGGTGTAGAAATGTCCTAAATGACTTACATCAACAAAGCAAATAATTTGCACGGAGGGTGACAATGTAGAAGTGTGTTCATCACGTGAATTCGGAGAAAGAAGATGTCTGGGTTGTGGCAAAGTGCTAAAGATTACAAAAACGGATGAATTGCATCTGACTGTAGGGGTTGGGTTCACGGGTAGGGGTGGGTTGGTCCCCTCGGGTTTGTTGGAAACGAAGTAGGTAAGTGATAAGTGAAAAAAGTTGGAAAGGTTGGAACTTATTCGGAACGTCTTTCAGCTCTAATGCGAGCCAACGGATGTCCTACACAACTGGAGGGTCGCCACTGCCTCATACACGAAATGGATCATCGGTAGGTTGTCTCAGACAAGTAGAAGTAGTAAATCTCTGAAAAATGTTATCGTAGTTAAAGTGTGTTCTGTACCTTACCGGAAGACCAATTACGGCGAGGCCCTTGCCCAGCAGATGGTTGTACAACGCCATCCGTGCGTGGGCCTGTCTTCCTACATGAAGAGTGAATTCCACTTAACTGAATTGCAGGATTCAGGCTATTTTCTTGGAGCTTAACTCCGTCATCTATCTCTACGGCAAGAGAAGGGGTCTATCCCACTGCAGGGAAAGTACTTATCTACCCGCGCGAGGGTAGAAGACCATTAGTGTAGGCTTTCGATACCTTTCGATAATCCTTTTCAATGCGCCTACCGTAGTGCACTGCTGGTCTCGGTGGCTACCGGCGTAGGGCTCTTCACTAACACATCGCGGAATGCATTAGCCAAGTCACAGACTAATTGACCAAGATTAAACCTGTTCACTTGTGTTACACAACAAAGATGTGGCTGGGTGAGACCAATGCCGGCTCCTGTAAGCGGACACTGACTATCTACACGAAGGAAATGACTTAGAAATTGGCTTGTAGGCAAAAAATTGATGGATGTGGTACTATAGCAATTCCTCAGAGTGTGATATCCAAAGAAAACAAATGGAATAATCAAAAGATTCATGGTGTGTGTTTTGTGTGTGGGTTGTATGTGTGGTGTGATGAGGGAGGGAATGTGTAAAGTCCAATTAGGTCTGTCATGCATCTGAGGTGTTGTTTGGAGGATAGAGAATGTGATATTGTAGACTGCGGACACTCAATTGAGCACTCTCAAGCCCGGTAATTGAAGCTGTACCAGAGTATACCCTTTGGGGCACTGGACTGATCTCTTTTACGGCGAGCAATTTGCAAAGCACAACACCAACTCCATTGATCACTCTTTGAAATTGTCGACATCCTTCATGATCAGTCCATACAGAGAGCCCTGAATTACAAAAAGAAATTTTAATATAAAACAGAACTTTTCTCAGAAGCGTAAAATGCTTTATTCCTGCACGCGCGCGACGCATCCTAAGCTACAGGATTGTGATCTGGCAGCGGGCAGCCCCCTGCTGGGCATAACCCGTCACACCCCCCGCCAAGCCCTTGCCGCAGCCACTTGGCCACCTGCAAGGGCTGACAGACACCAAGGGGTATGCACAGCCATTACTGTACAAAAAAATTTGCAAAAAATTTGCCGAAATGGACTGAGATATTATACACTTTCCTAATTCCAAGACCTGAAATCCTGAACTAAGGTCCTTCTACTTTCCTTCGGCTATCCTACACACTATCTTGAGTGGGGGGGTCACTGCCACCTAAAAAACCCAGCTGACTGTGGCGAAAAAATTCTTGAGAAAGCACTAAAAGTTTCCAAACAGAAAATCACCTAAGCAAAATCCTGCTCTAAACTCCTGGCCTAAAACTCAAGGGGGCAGTTTTACAAAAATGAAATCCAAAACAGTTCCACTTGATTCTACTTATTGCCCATGCCATCTGTCTGGTCCAAAAAAATTTCCTGCACCAAAAACAACACTGCTCAGAAGTGTGAAAAAAAATGGACACACAGGCACAAAAGCAGCAACAACAGGGCACAAAAAAAGACAGTGAATACACACTGTGCTGCCCCACAGGGTATAGAGACCCTTATTGCTAATATACAAAAAACTTCTGCTGCGGCCTTGTGAATAAATAAATTAATTTACTTCTGAGCATCTTGAGCAGCACTCTCTCCATCACTCTGAGGCAGAGGACAGAGAAACAAAATAGGAGCGCTGACGTATGGGGGGTGCTGGTGCAGAAACAGGAACACAGACCTGGCTTCATTGGGCGCCGCAAAAATAATTTGGTTCCTGAATTCTGAATCAAACTCATGTGAGTGTACCTGAAAACAGAGCAGGAAGGAAAAAAATGGATAAGGGTTGAGAAAATCAGCGGGTCAGGGCAAACGAACTTGCGTAGATACAATGCAACAAACACATGCGCAAGTGTGCACACGTGCATACATTAGTAAAAAAAATTCCTGAGCGTCCCCAGAAAAAAAATGCAAGTAAACAGTACACGGGCCTACAGCACATATGTTGCTGAGGCCTCGCCCCCCTCCCACTGTGGGGTGCTGCCCTCAGGCAAAACTGCACCCCAAAATTCTCCTGTCAAAAAATAACAAAGAAGAATTTTCCCATACACTCTGGCCTAGAGTGCATGTACCCACTGAGGCACTAACTCCTCTGTGGGGGGACTAGAGTCACTGCAGGAGCAGTGGCTCTGCAATGTAACTCTGCAGTGGCAGAGCATATGAGTCCCAAACTGGGACAGTGGATGGGGAGGGTACAAAAAAAAAGTTTACCCATAGAATAGACATGGGAGCAGAGCACCGGCAAATGCACAGGCGTGCTCTAGCTCTCAAACAGGAGCAAAGAGGTAAAAACAGAAGAGCCACAATCTGAATCTGAAAAAAGTTCAGAAGTCTTTTGAAAAATATTCCCATTGTCAGCAAAACAAGCCAAAATTGGGTTGACATCTCACGAGCCAAATGCTCAAAATCAGGGCAGCGTAAGACTGGGCCTGAAGCCTCAGATTCAAAAAACTGAAGCAAGGCTGCACATCAGTGTGAGCCACTGAGCACAAAAACAGTGCTTTTTGAGCGCCGAAGGCGCTTGGTGTCAAACCCGTTTTTCTCATCTAGCTCAAATGAGCCAGGATCTACCCAAAAAAACTGACGAACACTGAAAAACACTCAAAGACAAAGCAAACGGCCAAAGCCTTACTGCCCAAGCACAAGGCTCAGGGTAGGCGCGCTTAGCTCAGAGCTGTTCAGAGCTCCGCTGGTGCAACAAATGACTGTCATCGCGGATCTGACACGAAGTGAGAATGAGCTGAGTCTGAATCCAGGCTATACAGTGGGAGACTGCCACTGAGGTGCCTCTCCACTGTGCAAGCGCGCA
The DNA here is from genome assembly GCA_964036045.1 of Eutreptiella sp. 'Long Island Sound 2002'. Lineage (NCBI taxonomy): Eukaryota > Euglenozoa > Euglenophyceae > Eutreptiales > Eutreptiaceae > Eutreptiella > Eutreptiella sp. 'Long Island Sound 2002'. Next base: position 151,064,878 of record OZ038379.1, read on the forward strand.
CGAACACACGCAACGCACACTGAAAGCCTTTAGTCTACTCGACCGTCCTGCTGCTTGACATGGTCAGCTCTTTCGTTGCGCTGCCTCTGGTGCGGCGCTCATATCCTTCACTCGTGGCCGCAGGCGTGCGCTCTCTTCAGTGCAACTCGTCAGAGCGCTCTTATTCAACGTGACTGGTCTTCTCACTCGAACTTGTCAGCCGAACTCTCACTCTGCTCAACGCCAGCACTCCAACGCGCGCTTCAGCGTACACAGGTCCAGGGACAGCTTTGCGAAACCCATTTCTTCAGTAAGAGCACAGCAGCATTACAAAAGGGGCGTGGCCAGGAGCACAGCTTCAACAAGCCTCTTGAGTTTTGCGCCGCCGACCCCTGCTCCAACGCGGAGGCCGCCAAGGGGACAGGGAGAGCGCAACAGCGCACAGACTGGCCGCCACCAGTGACTCCACCACGGCAACCTCGTCTTCCAAAGGTGAATCAACCCACGTTTCTCTTTTGCGCAATTCCTCACCAGCTAAGCGTGCCCGCAGCGTTTCAAAACTTCCATAGCATTCAGTACGCCGTATATTTCGTAACTGATTTTCATTCAATCGCCGTAACGTCTCACATTCTCGATGCTGGAGTTCTTGTTGTACCAGAGGCTTCACACCTGGACTATTTGAACTCAGTTTTTGCAGACGGCGGACATTTAGCACTGTCAAGTCAGGAACCATGAAACCACTGTGTCCCGGCAGATACACCATCTCGAAGTTCGACAATTTTGTATACCCTATGGGGTACTGGACTGATCTCTTTTACGGCGAGCAATTTGCAAAGCACAACACCAACTCCGTTGATCACTCTTTGAAATTGTCGAAATCCTTCATGATCAGTCCATACAGATAACCCTGAATTACAAACAGAAATTTTAATATAAAACAGAACTTTTCTCAGAAGCCTAAAATCCTTTATTTCTGCACGCGCGCGACGCATCCTAAGCTACAGGATTGTGATCTGGCTGCGGGCAGGCCCCTGCTGGGCATGACCCGTCACAACCAGGCGATCTAGCGAAAGTTAACGAAGCCGAACGTACTCGTAGTGGTTCGGTAGCCAAGTTGAGGATAAACTAGCTCTTTAGACCAAATGACCTAGGTCAATGATCGCAAGGGTTGGAAAAGAGATTCATTCCTCACAACTTGCAGTTAATCAACAAAAGTTGAGTGGATACGAATTGATTGTTTGTCGCTGCCATCCAAAACTCCGGGTCTATTGAGCAAAATGTGCTCATAGAAGAACGCAGGGCAGATCAATTATGGACCATATTGCATGTTGAGAGTTATGGGCAAGCCCTTGCACTAAAGAAGTAATGCAATAAGTATGAAATGTAAGATTTGCAAAGTGAAATGCAATGAATTAGTAACCTCACCGAACGAAATGAGTGAAATGCAATCCCAATGGAGAGTAGAATACGTCACTAGTCAAACGCTTGCCTTGACGGCCATGCAGTGAAGGATGAAATGCATGGTAGAGTGAAATGAGGACAAATCACTTCCTATCTCAAATGCAATTGTGCTCAAATGAAATACCTTGACAAATTCAGGCTTCCGGAAAGGGTCTCAGCACACGCATGAGTGGCCGACCGTGACCAGAAGTCATGTAGTCTATGTAGAATCTCGGCAACCCATGAGAAGGCACGGACCATGCTCAGAACTACATTGAACTATGTCGGGCGGTACGGTAAAGAGATGCAAATTGGTTCAATGGCATTGCACGCTAACATTCCGGACTGCACCTACTGGAATGGATACCTCTATTACAGTACCAGCGCCTTGCAGCACTTCTCCTCACCACCCTGCCCTACAGGGGGAGGATTGGAGACATTAAGTTGAGTGAACACCCAACCGTTAGCATTAGGCTAATAGCATAAAATCAACGCAGCTCCTACATTAGCTAGTTAGCTAGCTAGCTAGCTGGAGTAAGTAAGTAAGAATAAGTTTTGCAAGCTTCTTCCGCGGCCATGTACCATCACCAACCTCTCTCCTCGGACAATGGTCACAAGGACCCCGAGAGAGGTCAATGCCAATGGTTTGGTCAAGTGCGGTCTTTGAATGTTTCACTTGGATGCTCCTGCATTGAGTCATCTTTCCACCTTCCGCTCACACCCGTCTTTCTCCGACCTCGTCCCTGGTGCCATATTTCACGGCAACGGCCCAGACTCCGTCTGCGCGGCTACTGGGACAATGTCCAGCTCGTGGGCCCACGCACCATCGGGTACCCTGTAATCAGGGCCCTAGGTTCGGAGGAGTCTCCGAGCGGATAGGATGGTGAATGTGGCGGTCGCAAGCGGTCTGTTAATGGTTGCGGCCAAGTTTGTTTTGTGGCCGGAAAAAGACCACAAAATGTTTCACTATTTATCCTGTGTCTAAGTAATTTCTAAGGTATCTACCTTTCTACGTGGGCCAAGCCTAGTTAAACTGAATCAAAACTGATGCAAACAATCACAAACTTCAATATCATACAATGGTTGAAGGTTAGAAGACCACAGATTCGCGAAAGGTTTAGCAAAAGTTGATGTCACAAACCTGTTTTTCTTTGACAATGCCCAGTTTCGGCACCATTTTTCTGTACTATGTTGCTGATATGTCAGAAAAGGACATATGCACTGTATCGGGCATGTCCTCAGAGCTTTGAAACATATTTGACGTTGCCCCAGCTCATCATAGGCTCACAGAAATAGAAGTTGGGGGGACACACATGAATGTCACATGCAACACATGCTGAAAAACCATCGAAAAAGCATAAGAAAATCGAACTGTTTCACTGTCATCCCATTTTCAAAATGATCCAAGGATCATATATCTGCAAACTAGACACCATTACCTTTCGAAAACAGCTTTGATCACCGTTTAACTCACCATAGGCTTTGAGAAAGGTCTTTTTCTTGTAGCATCATGGCCCCAAAGGGTGAAAACATGCTTTCATGCACTAAGTTGACCAGCGTGGGAAAAATTCATTCTTGCCCTCAGAAATTCAACGTAAACTGTTTTCGAACCTCCATGCTCCAGTGTTTGTAAAATACCTTGGTTCAGCTTTGGAATCACCATGGTCCCAGAGAAACGATTAAACCTCCAAAATCATTTTTCATGATTTTTCACCAAGTGGTTTGTGTGGTAACTTGTTGCAATTTTACCATAGCTATTCTCAACTTTCCAAAATGAAATGTCCATGGCTATTATGCCACGTCGTATGCCACACCTCGCGGAGCAAACCGATTTGAACAGCACCACGGGATGGAGGAGAAGCCGAACATGACGGAGAACCAAAGGCATAACAAGCCGTTAAGCAACACACGGCAACAAGACATGGCATAACGCTATATGTCACGAACACACACAAACAACTCACACAACCGTACAACGCCACACAACGACGCAACACAACCGCTTACCCAGACACAACACATACCCCAACACAACACAACACCGCTCACAACAACACAACGCGGCACAACACAACACCGCAACGAGCACGCCACCACAAAACCACCGGAGAGCCAAATCACCTCAGGGAAGGCGGGCTACCACCTGGGATTGGCCATGCTCTGCCTAACCCACTGGATCCAGCGCCGCTGGCCACCCACGGGGGCCGTGCCCTGGGTTTGGGCCATCCCCACCGCCCACACACAAGTCGAGGCAGGCCCGGACACACGACCATACCCCCCCCCCAGACCGCAGCAGTCCCTCACCTGCGGGTACCACGCCATCCACAGGGTCCTCAACCGCGCGGGTCTTAGCCCAAAGCTAGCATACCCCCTTCCCACCACTGACCAAGAGGTCCACCAGATACGAAAGCTCGTCTGCGAAATCCTTGCCGCGGCAGCAGAAGACGGCAAGCTTCTCCTCCAAACCGCCCGGCCTACAACTGCCCACGCAAGCGCGTGGCAAGCGGACACATACACCGACACAGCACACCGCGCCGCACAATCCCCGCCCATGCCCCCCCCCTCTCGCTGCTCAACCGGAGACCCACACACGCCCACCATCGCGCGCACCCCCGGGCCCCGCGACACGGGCCTCCCCCACCCGCCCGAACACCAGCACACGCCCGCCACACACCCACCCGCCGGTCACCCTTCACCGCCCCCCACACTCGACAACCCACACACACCCGCCGAGGGGAGCCCTGCGCCCCGCCTCACGCCCACCCCACCCAGTGGCCCGACCACGCCCCCCAGACACACCCCAGAGGACCCAGGCCCACCCCCCCCGGCCCCTGAATGCAGCCCACGCGAACTGTTCCCCCCCGCGGACGCCAACCCACACGACCTCGCACATTGCAGGACCCGGGCCCAGCCGAGCCCAGAAGGAGAAGGCCACAGCCCCGCGCCTCCCTCCCCCGCCGCTGCCGACCAGATCGGCCTGCCGGGCCGCCAGGTCACGACTGGGCCCCCCCAGCCGCCCGCCCCCAACCTACAGCCCGAGGACATGCCCTCCATCCTCCCCGCCGTGGCCGCAGCAGAAGCCGCCGCCCACAAGCCCGCCCGCATCACAGCCCAACCCGCGTCCACCACCTCCTCCTCATCCTCAGCCTCGTCCACCTCCTCCAACTCATCCTCCGACCCCCCCCTCCCCGCCGCCCTCATCCTCAAGGCCACAGCAAAAGCCAAAGCCGCGGCTGCACGCACCGACCCCCAAACCCCCACACAGGCGACTCAGGCACCCCGGCAACGCACCGGGACGACCCCCGACCCGACATCGGCAACCTCACACCTCCGGACAGAGGTACTCCTCAACCTGGAACCGGACCCCAACCCCAAACCCGACCCCAAACCCAAACCGGACCCCAATCCCAAACCCGACCCCAAACCCAAGCCGGCGCCCACGCGAGCACACACAACACCGCAGACGCAACGACACAAACCCACCCGACACCACCCTCGCCCGGACCCTCGCCCAAGCCAGGACCCCCCACCCACCGCAACCCGCGCCCCCCTCCCGCCGTCACCCACCACCACCGCAGAGACGGCCACCCAGCACGACCCCGTCCAAGCCCTCGTCCGCATCCCCGTCACCAAGCGCCCCGTCATCCAACCCCCACAAACCACCACCACCGCCGGCCAAACCGACCCAGGGACGTGGGACCCCTCGACCACCGTCACCGTCAAGCCCAGCCCCCAACCCTTCCCCCCTGCCCACCACATAGTGCAGCCCCGGGGACTGCCCACGATGCCCAACCCCCCACCCCCACAAGGGGGACCGGAAACCCCACAAGGGGTCCATGGGCCATACCCGCAACACCAACCCCACCACTACCCACACCACCACCACCAGCGGCCCCACCACCACCACTACCAACACCACCCCAACCACTACCACTGCCCACCGCCCTACCCCACCGGGCCACAACCCCCCCTGCACGAACAGCACCAGCGGACGGGATGGCAGCCACCGAGCGCTCCACCCGCATACCCCACCTACCGCCAGGCCCCCCCCCCCCGTACCAGCCACCGTCCCCGTACCAGAAACCGTATCCGTACCCCCCCGGCCACCATCCGATGGCCGAAGGGGCCCCCCGGGCCCAAACCCGCCAAGGACAGCCACTCGACCCATACCACCAGCCACTGCCACCACCACACCCCTACGTGGCGGATCCATGGACGACGGGGGACCTCCCCCCCCCCCCCAGTACCAGGCGACACCGCGCGAGGCCCCCCAGGTGCCGCCGACGCCTCCGGACTGGCCCGACTCGAGCGATGAGGCCCGGTCCCGCAAACGGCGGCGTTCCCGCTCCCCCCCCGCACGGCACACTCGCCCACGGCGCCCACACTCCCACCGCGCCTCAACCACCCACTCGCGCCGCTCCCGCTCCCCCAGGTGCCACCACGACCCCCCGGGACCCCGCTCCCGTTGCTCCCGCTCCCCCGGGCACCACCACGAGCGCCACCGCCGCCCCATGTCCCCCTCCCCGTCCCCCCACCGGCCAAACAAGACCCCCACCCCTAGCCCCCGCCACCACCACTCCCGCTCCACCTGACGCAGCCAGGCACGCCACTGCCGCCCAACGTCCACCTCCCCCTCCCCCCACACGCCCCACCAGGCTCCCCGTTCCCCCCGCCACCCGTACCCATCCACCACCCCCAGGCCCCCGCCACCACCACTCCCGCTCCCCCGGACGCCACCGAGCGCGCCACCGCCGCCCCATGTCCACCTCCCCCTCCCGCTCCCCCCTCCGCCCGTACCCGTCCTCCACCCCCAGCCCCCGCCGCCGCCGCTCCCGCTCCCCCACGCGCCGCCACCCCCGCCACCACCGCAGGTCCACGTCCTCCCCCGCCGCACCACGACCACGGGCACGGACCCCATCCCCCCCCGGGCCCCCGCCCACCTCGCCTGGTGGTCTCCCCCCACTCTGCAGGAGCTCCGCCGCTGGGTGAAGTGGGCCGGAGGAGCGGGAATGCACGAAGGGGTGCACATGGTGCATACCTTCGAGGAGGTGCGCACCCGCACCCCCGCGAACCCCAACGAGGCCGCCCCGGAGGCCATCATGCCGCAAGCGGCATGGGAGGCCCTCCTCCGCGATGCGGTCCAGGGCCCCCGCCCCCCCTACACCCCCCAAGCCCTCCGCCAGTGGCTCCAGGCCACCCACCCCCAGGCCTGGGCCGCCGGCGCCCCCTCCCCACCCCGCCCCTTCCGCCACCACCACACCAGGAAGAGGCAGGACAAGGGCAAGGGAAGGGCAAGGGGCACCAAGGAGCACTCAGGCAAGAGGGCACGGAAGGGCCCCGAATGAGGGCAGGCACTCGCAGGGACAGGACGCCGGAAGCGACACCACATGGGGGCAGGAAACCACCCAAGAGCCAGGAAGGGGCGGGAGCGGGGACCAAGACATGGAGGAAAAGGGCACCACGGCAGGCACCACGACCCACACCCAGGAAGGGCACACCAGGACGGGGGGACCAGCGCCGCCCCAGCCCCACCAAACACCCCAACACACACCACCGAAGCAAACATCGGACGCCATGCGGATCACACCAGCGCACGCCCACCGGCCACCGGAAACCACACGGAGAATGGAGGGCACACCTACACGGGGAGAACGGGCCACACCCACAGAGGAAGCCGCAGGGAACACCGCCGCACGGCGCACCACCACGCCCTCACCGCCAGGTGACGACCCCGGCCACCACGAAGGCCACCTCACAGGCACCGGAAGAGGACGAAGGCACGGCCGCGGCACCCACGACTAGGGACCGAAACCCCCAGAGGACACGGGACCAAGGCACAGGCCCCCAGGGAGGGCAACCCCACGGACCGTCACACGACCACGCTTTTGGCTATGAGGGCCGGGCTGCGTTACCGTCGCGGTTCGACGCAGAGTATTGCTATGCACTTGGATTGACGGCCGGGGGCTTGATCTCAGCTGGTCTCACGTCCGTGATGGCGTCCGTTACCAACCTGATGCGTCCAGTGGAGGAATGGCACTGCGGCGGCACGCCGATCCCGTCCATGATGAATTTCGAGCGCCGCAAGGGGAAGTGGAAGACTGTGATCGCGAAGGCCTTGGTGCTGCTGGACGGTGCCCCCTTCAAGGCCTTCTCCGAGCGCCGTGAAGACTGGAAGTGCCAAGATTACTACCGGTGCCCCGGACCCCTGCAGTTCAGCACCGGAGATATGGACATCCCCCTGACCCTGAAGTATGAGCTCATGCCTGCCGGCGGCACCGACCCGGACCCTCATGTCCCTGCCAGCGCAGCCGAGCTGCAGTGCAAGCCTTTCGCCACTCAAACGGCGTTCGGAAGCCACCTCCACCGTCCGACTCCTGATTTCTGTTTGTCTTCCTTGGAGAAGGAACGTCTTTCCTACACCCCGAATACGCCTGCCTGTCTGCGAGGCCCGGTGAAGATTGAGTCCATGGGTGAGAGTCAGTTTGCACGCCCCAAGGACAGCGTGATCATTCAGCGGAATTTCCCGAAGACCTACCGGACCCACCAGCCCGAGCGGCACGCCCAAGCCCCCACAGCACGGACCCAGCGAGCCACCCACACCTAACCGCACCCCCCAACCACCAGCCAGCCACACTCCGGCCCGCACTCCGCACCACGACACAGGCCAGGCTGACCTCCACTGACCCACCGCGGCACCACGCGAGACCACGGCACACCGCACCACAGCGCGTTACAGTGCAACGCACCACAGCACGACGCGACGCGGCGCGGCACAGAGCGGCACAGCACGACACAACTGACCCTAACCTGAGGGACTAACCGAAGCCAGCCACCGCACACCCTGGAAGGCGCCGCGCCAGCACGCCACACACCAGCACCGCAGGCCACACACGGGGCCACAGCGCGCCAGGCGACAACGGTGGCGGACCAACCAGAAGATTACAGCCGGCACCGCAGAGGGGAAAAAACACGAATAACCCCAGCCCCCTAACCCAAAACCACAAGCACCCGCCTGGCGCAGCCGCCCAGCCGGCAGAGCCAGGACCAAACCCGGCAAGAAGGGGCGCCGAGCCCACCGTGTACATAGCCCACCCGACCCATGGGGCCGGAACGCGGCCACACAGAACGCAACTGAAGACAGCACCCCGGAAGACAACACTGAATGCAGGCCAGTGCGTGCGCCAGCCAAGGGAAGGCAGAGGGAGGAACAGGCAAGCCCCACCCCCCCCCTAAAAAAAAAAAGGAGGGTGGAGGGGGAAAAGGCACGAAAACAGCCCACAGCCGCCAAACCGCCCGCCAACACCACCACAGGCGGCCAAACCCCCGCCCAGAAGGCACCGAAGACAGGACCCCCACAGAGGCACAGGGGGACCACCCACCCGAAACCGGCAACACCAAGCCAGTAACAGCGGCCCAGGGGGAAAAGGGACACCGAAACGGAAAAAAAAAAAAAAGGAGAGCCACCAGCCCAGCCCGAAAGAAAGGGGATGGAGGGACAGGGACCACAAAGCCCGGAAAAAAAAAACAAAAGAAAAAACAAAAGCGCAAAAAACACACCCCAACAACCCAGCCAAGAAGGGCTGGGCACAGCCGAGACCCGGGCCCAACACACACGCCCACACCGCACGCCGGAACCGGAAACGGCGGGGGGCAAGCGGGGCGCCCACAAAACCACACACGTCCCAAAAGCAGGCCGAAACCGAAGCCCAACCAGGAACACCACAAACAGCCGACACTAGAGGGACAACGCCACAAACCGTGCCCAAACACACCCACCCAAGACCCCAGCCAGGACTGGCGGGGTTAACAAAACCCACACCCAACCGCCAACCGGACCCAAACACAAACGCCGCACAACAGTAGGAAACCCAGTGCCCACAGCCCGGGCACTGAGGCAGCCCGTGCCATGCAGGTGACCCGGCCAAATGAGATCCGGAGACCGGGGGTAAGGCTGCATCCTAAGGCCTGCGCTGCTTTGGGAGTCGAGGCGGAGCGTGCGACACCCAAGCACCTCGGAACCCTAGTACCAAGAACGTGCATGCATGCCTTGGGAACGGGATACGCCAGGAAGTCCGGTGAACCCCTAGGGTTCTGCCCAAAGGAGGGGACGTGCGCAAGCACGCGGGCACACCCTCCCGGCGAGACAAGCATGTCACGCTGGCGGCGATCAGCCCTCCCGGCGTTGCCCGGGGCCGCTTTGTTGGGGGCCAACAGTCAGGTCTAGCGGGAACTAGGCCGCCTCCCCTCTTCACGCGCGGAGCCTCTTCCTGTTCGTCACAGGGGCGACGCCAGGGGGAACCATGAGGCGCCTCTCCACGACCGAGTGCACCTACCTACCTACCCTGCCACGTCGTATGCCACACCTCGCGGAGCAAACCGATGTGAACAGCACCACGGGATGGAGCAAACGCCGAACATGACGGAGAACCAAAGGCATAACAAGCCGTTAAGCAACACACGGCAACAAGACATGGCATAACACTATATGTCACGAACACACACAAACAACTCACACAACCGTACAACGCCACACAACGACGCAACACAACCGCTTACCCAGACACAACACATACCCCAACACCACACAACACCGCTCACAGCAACACAACGCGGCACAACCAAACACCGCAACGAGCACGCCACCACAAAACCACGGGAGAGCCACACCAAAACAACACAACACGACATAACCCAACGAAGCTACATGGCACAACGATGGGGCTCAACCAACAAAACAAAAACACAACACCATGCATCGCCGAGACATAACACACAACAACAAGCCCGACAACAAGAAAAACTAAGGTAAACGGACAAGTTAATCCCTCTTGATCCGATCAGCCCGACCTCAAAAAAATCTATGACATGGTCAACAATTGCCTTTAGACACAATGGTATCATACAACTTATTATATCTTCTACCAAAATGTCTCGTACCTTTTTCTAGTGGTTCGCAAAAAAGCACCTATTCATTTAGTGGGGACTATTAGGGCAGGGGGGACTAACTGGTCCGTTCACCTCAATCCAGAACCAACGACTAAGCAACGGTGCGCAACGCAACATGCTATACAACACGACAAACCGACAAGTAACAACGCACAACACCGTAAAACAATGCCCGACGCCACACACCAACGTCCAACCCAACGCACCAAAACACAACACGACAAAACAACATGCCACGACACAACACGCGCCACGACACATAACACGACACGACGAAACCCAACACCAAACCAACCCCGACGCGACACGCAAAAACGGACAACACGAAACACACAACCCAATACACGCACGCAACGACACACAGCACAACAAAGCAACGCAAAGATGGGCGCAACCCGGGGAATTCACCTGGTAGCAACACAAAACACGACACGCCACAACGCACTACAACCACACACCACTACACACAACGTGAACACCGCCACCAACTACAACCAGACGCAACCATATACCACCACCACGACATGGCCCAACACAGCGCAACACACTGCAACGCGCCACACAATACCACGGCAACACACAGTAACGTACCACAAGGCGGCACACGACAAAGACCGGCGTTATACAACAACGGCACGCAACACGCGACACCACAACCCAACGGCAGCTACACGACACCACACAACACAGCGCAAAACTGCACAGCACAACCAACAACAAAAAACAACATAAAACGCGGCATGGCACAGCCAACGCCCGGCACCACACGGCACCACCTAACGCCACACAACGAAACAACACAGCACACACTGCGACACGACGCAACGCCACAACCACGCGACGCCACACAACCCAGCGCCATCCAACGCGGCACAACATGACAACAAGACTACGCGACACCACGCCACAAGCCAAAAACAAAGTGCCGCAACCCAACACGACCTGACCCTACCCCCTATGTGCTGCAGCTCCTCCACATGGCTGCTGCTGACCGACGATAAAGAGCGCCATTTGTGCCGTGCACTACAGCGGGCAAACAGAATCCAGGAGACGCCGACGCCAAGGGCAAGAGGTATGCCACCTACCGATCCTGTATGGTGCACACACGCATGTGACAACACGCAGCGGTATAGTATGAGGTGCACGTACAGGCGGTGCCTCCACAACCACATACGTGGCGCGCAAGAAAAACCACACACACAATACAAACACAGGACACGATGGAGCAGGAGCACCAGGACGACGACGCCCCGGGGGAACCCGCAACGCCGAGCACGCCATCTACAACAGCCCAAGGGGAGACACAACGCCCGGCCGGCCCGGAAGGTCCCGGCGGCCCCGGAAGCCGGAAGCACGCACCGGGCACACCACCCCCACGTCCCACCCACGCGGTACACAGCGAACACCAGGAGCCAACGACCCATGACCACACGAACTATGACCCCGGCACTGCCGGCACCACCGGGCCCCTGGGGGGGGAGACGATAAGGGGGGGAGCGACACGGCGCCAACTGGAACCGGAACCAGACCGAACCCCATCACAACGTACTGACTGCAGCGCCACAAGCCGAACCGCAAGTACCGTAACACGCCAGCGTACCCCGAGCCAGGACCGCACGGAGTATGGCTAAAACACAAACTACAGCCACATAACGCGGGGCGGCACGTACGACCCGGAACTGGACCGGAACCCGTCACAGCACACGGACTACAGCGACCGAACCATGAACCAAACCACAAACGCCACGCCGTGCAGGCGTACACCAAGCCCCGACCGCACGGAGTACAGCGCCCAAGACACGGACCACTGCAGCACGCCTCACCACGAAGCGCCGCGCCACGACAACCGTGACAACTCCCCGGGACCGGAACCACAAACGGAGACAATGGTCGCGGAGACAACACAGCCAAGCGCGCCAGAGGACCACGCACACGAAGCACCACTATCCGTGTCCAGTGGCACATCCGGCACCGTGATGAAAACCCACTCCCCACTATCCGCCCCTCCTGAGGCCCATGACCCACCCCTGGAGTCACTGCCCAGTGGCCTCGACGTCTCCGCGAACCACAGCCCCATGGACCTGGACAACGACCCACTGCAGGACAGCATCCAACGTGTGCTGCAGGTGGCGGCCGACGCGCACCAACGACCCGCACGGAGCCTATACCGGTCACTCAACAAAACCGACCAACGGATAACGGACACAGGAAGCAACCGAGACCCAGGGGCATACATCCAGGAGCTGCGAAGGGACATGCAAAACGCCCAGCAACAATCACCGGAGGGAGTGGTGGTGCAGGGACGGGAGACCAAAACTGGAGCGTGGACGAACCTCACGGGAGCCCCACACGCGAAGGAAGCCCTGGCCTTCATCCAGGAATCCGACGCCCCACCGCCAGCAACCCTCGAGGAAACAGCGGCGGGTCTCGTCCTAACCCTACATAGTTGGACACGGGGCCACACCACCGTCCGGCATGACAAGACAGGGCCCCCCTACGCACGCACCGCGACATGCCGACCGACCACTGCGTCCACGGGGGAAACCCACCTGGAATGGACGCCCGGGCGAGAAGATGACGAGTACATCCTGGTGCACGCCACCCGGCACGGACACAGGGAGACCGAGAAGAAGGAGCCTACACCCGAGCCCGCCGCGGCCCCCGCACCGAGACCAGCCCCCCGACACTGGACCCTGCAGGCAAAGCATTGCGCTCACAGGGGCATCATCACGCTCGTGTCATGTGACAAGGCGTTTCAGGATCCTTGCCACTCTGAAACAAGGGAACAAAAGTATGTACAGCAACACATCAGGATATGTACACATGGGGTTGAGACTGGACTGGGGTAAGGGTATCACAGGACAATAGACACTCAGTCCCAACTCACATCCGAATCCCAGGTCCGTCCCTCCCGGTGGCTGGCAGGGGCGGGGGCTCAAACACAACCCATGCCCTGCTCAGTCCGGACCCTGAAACCCTGCCCATAGGGGAGGGTGTCCCGCCTAGCCACGGGCGAGTTCCTGGGAACCAAGGGGCTCCAAGGCCAACCGACAGTGGCTCCCTATGCTCCCATAACGGCAGGTCCCAACTTTCATCTGAGTCGGGGATAAAGCCCCGCCATTATCCCCCAGGAGTTGGTAGCTGAAAATGGGCTGTTTCAGCCCAAACTGATAGTAGCTCCGAAAACTCCAAAATTGACCCCTCCTCCGGACCCGCCAGAGGTAGGGACGAGGCAACTGACCCTATGCCCTTCGAGTACGAACTCCTCGGAGCCCTCACCCAACCTGGTTCCCTCTGAGTTCCCGGCATCAGGGCACCAGGGGTTCCTCAAGTGGGGTCATGATGCCAAAATCACCGAAATTGGCGTCATTCCCACGCGTTGCTCGCCCGGCCAGGGCAAGGCCAATGGCTCAGAGGATAGGAGGCAGGACCTAGGACCTCCATCTGAGTGCACAACTTGAAACTATGTCCAGACTCCTCATGGGCATAGAAATATGGGGCCGCCAATTGACCACACGGGGGGCTGAAATTGGGGTCCCAAAAGGGGGTCATTTTGGCTGCTCAAAATGAGCCAAAATCGGGGGTGCCCTCAATAGTATATCTCCACGCCGGCTTGGAGATCGGATCCGCCATTGCATACACGATCCACCCGGAGTTCAACGCAGACTCCCATGCACTTGGCTCCCAAAGATCTCCATGCCACTGGGCACGGTGACAATCCAAATTGGGTCCACAATTGCCAAAATGGCAAAATCGTCCACACTCACTTTGGGCTAGCACCTTGACGAAGGTTGCTCCGCTTCGCCCACGTGGTGTGCGAACCATGGTGACCAATACCCATAACACCCATGTCATATATGGTCCATTGGTCCATGCGTCCGGCGTGCACGAGGGGGCTGAACACGGTGCACGGCGGGCAGAAAATGTGGAAAATTGCTCAAAATGGCCAAAAATGCGCACACTCATGGGTGGGGCAAATGAGGCACATGCCCGACTTGGACCGGAGTGTGCCATAGGATTGGTATCAAGTCATATGCGTCCAACATATCTTTTGGGCGTCGCCCAAACCCCTCCGAATTTGGGAATGGCAGGGTTGCCAAGTGAGCCCATGATTTGGGATCGTCCCAAATCGCCAACATGGCGGCCACGGTATGCCAAGTCCAAGGGGAGTTGTTTGCCGGGTCCAAGATATGTTGGGCACCGAGGTGTGTACCCTCATAACATACTTGGGTCATGATGTCAATTGAGCGCAACGTTGAGATACACGGTCGCCACTTGACATCATGACGGGCAAAAAACAGCAAAATTGGCGAAAAGACACGCAAAAGTGCCCTGAAAACTACACAAATATATTATAATATCTTCGGCTTGGATTGAGTAATCGACCAATCCTTCTAAACACAATGACTCGACACCAATGACCTTCGATTCCACATATGTGCTCCACTTGGGGCGCTTTGGTTAGGCCCAGGTTAGGAGAAGGCATGTGCAGGAGGTTGGACAGGAAAACGCCTGAGTTCAGGCCATATATAGTCTGCAGACACACGTAGACTTGTCTGGATCCCGCAAGTGCCATGGGACCAGACAACACACCAAAAAAATTGCAATGCCGATGACAGCGGCATCCGTTGCGCAACGTCGTACGGGCTGCAAGGGCCTAAGAGCTCAGGAAATGTCAAGGTCAGTCGCCTCGCCTGGTTTCCCAAGGATTCAGCAGGCGGGGAGTGACGAATGGAAGTGGAAGAGAGGGGCCATCCTCCCCTGGATTCAGCATGGGGGGGTATATGGCCACTCTGATGGCAGGTCACCGGAAGATGGAAGAGAGCAAGCAAGTGAGGGACAATCCGTCGACCAAACAAGTGCTCAAACTGCATCAGGGGAGATTTCAGGGCGGTGATCAGGCGCCCCTGGCTGCAATCGCCCGGTTGAGTGCTGCCAAGTCCGAGACATTGATCTTGGTCTTTTGCTTGTGGATGTAGTCCATGAAGGGGGTGTTAATCCGCGGCACGAACGAGGAGACAGGTTCCCAGGTGTCGTGGGACGGCCCATTGCCTCGCCAACAAACCTTGAACTCCAGGCCTGCGGGTGCCGAGGCGTTCGGACGCTGGGCCAGGATCTTATCGACGGTATAGTCGTCCTGCTCAGCGTGGTCGTTCTCCGAATCTGCCTCATGTGCGGCATAGTCCAGGGACACATGTTGGCCACGGAGGTCGGGTTCCCGCACACGGAGTTGACTCTTGTGGCGCTCCCGGAACTGTCTGTGACCCACCTTGATGAGGTAGGTGTCCTCACCAATCCTGCGGACCACCTCTCCGGGTTTGAACCAGGTTCTGGTGCGGTGGGTGCCCATGGGGCGGGGTCTGATCACCCACACCGGGTCTCCCACCCTGAACTTTAGCGCTGTCGAGCTCGGGGCGGACTTCTGACGCTCAGCATGCTCCTTCTCGGGCTGCTGGCGGATGTCCTGCGCCGTTGTCTCTTGCCGCGCAAAGAATTCCTTGGCGTCCATGGCCATACCATCACCAGACAAGGGAAGTCCCCGACCAAAGGGGTCCCCGCCGAACAGAATCTGGTGAGGGTACAAACCACCCGGAGTGCGGTTGTCATGATGGGCCTTCAGAGCGGGCCACATCTCCTCAAACCAGTTCCGACGTGGATTGGTGATGTGAATCTTGCGCAGCTTCTGGAACAGCTGCCTTCCAGCCACTTCAGCCCGGCCGTTGGACCGGCTGAGATAGGTGACGCTCTTGGCATGACGTATTCCCATGAGGGAACACATGGCCTTGAACCAGCCACGAGTAAACTGGGGCCCTCGGTCACTGCAAATGGTGCGGGGGATGTCAAAGACGGGCAGCCAATGACGGATCATCATGACTGCCACTTCCTTGGCAAGCAACCCCCTTTTGCGTGCCGGAACGGCTACTACGTAGCCGCTGTGGCGATCCACACAAAGGACCACACAGTCAAAGGTCTCCTTGCCAATGTGCACTTCGGGCATCGAGAAGATGTCCATGGCCACGCTCTCCATGGACTGGTCAGGCACCGGAGTCCATTGGGCTTCACCCTTGACGTTCCGGTTGTCGGGATTGCAGGCCTGACAGACCGAGCAACCCTTTCTGACCTTCCTGATAGCACTGTAGAGACTGATCTGGTCGATTTCGAACCGGCGCTGCATGTGCAGGGCTTGCTTCTTGACCCCTGGGTGCATCATGTGGTGGTGCCAAGCCTCACATAGCTCGAGCACTCGGGACTCTGGGACCAGCAGCTTACCATTCCGGTGGAGCTTGCCATCCTCCTCAGTCAGCCCCTTTGGCCACTTCTGCCCGTCATCAGGGTCGGTCACAGCCCCATATTCGGCCTGAAAGGCCTCAGACTTGGCGTAGTCGTCAGTCCAGTCGTCCTGGAGGCAAGATTCAGGGAAGAGGTGCTTGTCGGACTCACCTCCCCCAGGGGCGAGTACTCTGACCGCTCTGCCCATCCTCGTTCCCAGCGGGGCATCCGCAGCCATGACGACGAAGCATTTAACACCCTCGTCCTCCATCAGGCGCTCCATTTCTATGATCCTCTTGGCCTCAGCGGTCTCCACCTCATCGCCATGGGCAGAGACATCCGTCATGCCCTTGCTGCCGGGATAGGCCCGCCTACTGAGACAGTCCGCCACGGTGTTGTCCTTACCAGGAACATACACAACCGTGAGGTTGAACTTGGCCAAGGTCTCATGCCATCTTGCCTGTCGGGAGGCGGGACCAGAGGGGGTGTCCACGTGCTCTTTGTGCCACGACTGCAGACTCTGATGGTCGGTGCAGACGGTGACGGGATGGAGGGCTATGTACCCAGCCCATTTCCTGAGAGCCATGACGATGGCATACGCCTCCTTTTCTCGGGGCGTCCACGTCCGTCTCTGGCCTTCCGCCAGGACTCGGCCCCAGAAGGCCACTGGCACATGCCTCCCATCGTCAAGCACTTGTTCCAACACAGCGCCAACGGCGTAGTCGGAAGCGTCGGTGCGCAGGACGAACCCTCGGTCAGGATCCACGAGGTGCAGACCCACTGCGGATAGCAGCGCCTGCTTCATCCCCTCAAAGGCACGGTCGGACTCAGCATTCCAGACCAGAGCCTTCTTGGACCCCTTCTTGGTCTCCTCTCGGTTGTCCTTGAGCACGGTCGTCATGGGGGCTGCATACTCGGCATACATCTTGATATACCCCGAGTAGTAGTTGCAGAACCCCAAGTAGGCCCGTAGCTCAGAGACCGTTTTTGGCTTTTCCCAGTGGTCAATCGCAGCCACCTTGCCAGGTATGGGCTTCCGCTGCCCGTTCCCAACTACGTGGCCAGCGAAGACCACCTCGCTTACCGCAATGTTGGCCTTGTCACTGCTGCCCGTGAGTTTGTGTCGAACCAGAAGGTCCAGCACTCGGGTGACGTCCCTCTCATGTGCCCCCAGGAGCTCCTCATAGCTCATACTGGGGTCCCCGGACGCGATGATGACGTCGTCCACGAAGGGGTCCGCACAGTTGCGCACCGGCTCAAGCAGGTTCTCCAGCATCCGCCGAAAAGCCGCATTGCCGTTGGTAACGCCCATGGGCATCACCTTCCACTGGAGAGGTCCAAGTGGGGTGCTCATGGCTGTGCAGGCACGGGACTCCTCGGTGAGAGGCATCTGATGATAACCATGTTTCAGGTCAATCACCGTGAAGATCCTCCGCCGGTGTTGTTTTTGCAGCATGTCCTCAATGAGGGGCAGCGTATAGCTGTCATGCTGCGTTTGGGCGTTTAGGCCGCGGTAGTTGACCATGAGCCGCCACTCACTGGCCACCTTCTTGGGGACGACGAAGCACGGGGAGGCCCACTCGGAGTGGCACGGCTGAAGCCAGCCTCTCTCGATGAAATCACGGAGGATCTTCTCCATGGCCTCCTTCCTCTTGCCCCTCAGGGCGAACTCCCGGTGTCGATACACACGGGGGTCCTGCTTCAGTCGTATCTTGGCCTCGCCATACGGTCGACGCACCGGTGGGGAAAACACAGGTTTTCCGGTGAAGAAGGTATACCCATACTTCTGCTTCAGCCTGGCCCTCAATGCCTGGATCTTGGGGCAAATATCGGACTCCGCCTTGGCTTTTCCGGGCACCTGGACCACTGAGCTTACTTGAGGGGTAGCGACCCCACTCGGTTTCGGCTCAGGTGGTCTTCCCAGGTGGCCCAAAGGGCCATCTCTGGTCTTGCCTCGCAACAGGTCGCCGTAGGTGGCTGGGTTGCCGCCAATTGGCTCGTCCTGGCTGGACATGTGGTCCAGCACCCTCTTTACGAAGGTATTCCCATGATAGGAACCAGAGACAATCGAGTCCACTTCCCACCGGGCTTTGTCCTGGCCCTTGCCCTCACGCTGGTTTCCCCAGTCGTGAAAGGGCTGATCTATGTACCCCTGAACCAGATCCAACTCCTCTTCAGTGAGGAGGTCCTCCAATTCTCCGATGTCAACAGGGGAGAAATCAAAGCATTGCTGCCATGGCTCCGCTATGATGCGGTTGACACACATGAAGTCCGTGGTGTCGGCCTGTTCAAGGCCCCCATCCACATAGTGGAATTCCGTTGGCCATCTCTGGGGTGGCATGGGCTGTCCCTTAGCGTCCTGATAGACACTCTCTCCAGCCGGTAGGACGACCTTGTTTAAGGTCATGTTGGTCAATGAGACCACCCAATCTCGGGTGCTTTCCTCCTCGGTGCATCCCATAGGAACAACCAGCACTGCCTTGGAGTGGTCCTTGCGAATCTTCGCTACCGCCCTTGGAATGTCCCATCGGGAGCAATGGATCCACATCAAACCCTGATGCGGACCCCAGTGCTTCATCCATGCGGAGTCCTGGGCGCTCCAGTACTTCTCACAAACCCGAAGATGGGCGGAGGTTCCTGAAGAGAACGCATCCAGGGACAGATCCGAAGCTCCCAGGTCCGCAACCACTCGGCTCGCCACTTCCGGCATTACGCCGTACTCCTGGTTTGCTGGCCCAGTTGGCTCAGTGCCCAGCGCGGCTACTTTGAGCTGATTGCGTTCCGGGTGGATCCATTGGCACTCCACATGGTGCTCAGGTGACGAAAGCCACGAGAGCTGGTCGTCCTGGTACAGGGTCATGGAGGCCTGGGCCGGGAGAACGCCGGAGTCCGTCTCCGTCATGAAGTCGTATCCAACAATCATGTCCCAGTCCATCTCGGCCTCGTAGAATAGACCTTGCAGGAGGATTTCCTTGCCGAGGTCCGGGCGGCTCAGCTCACGGTGGTTCACGAACTGCAGCCCAATGGCCGCTTCCTTCGTGCCTCCCACCATGTACTGGCCGTTCGCCACCTTCAGCCTGACAGGTTTTCGCCTGTCGGTCAAACACTCTGGTGGAAGTAGGCCAGCCTTGATCAAGCTGACCTGAGCTCCCGTGTTGACCAACACGTCGAAGACCTTCTCCACTTCCCCGCATAAGGCACGGACCTTAAGGTGCAACTGCCGCTCACGCCCAACACGGCGCACGGCGTGCAAGCTCAGGATCTCCGGCCGTTCCAGAAGCTCAACAAGCGACTGGTGCAGGTCGCGGACAATGGGCTCAGGCTGCCCATCTGCAGCATCCAGCTGCGGTCGGGTAGATCCTCCGATACTCTCGGATAGATCTTGAAGCACATCAAATACATTCTTGGTCGCGAAGGACGGACGGGTGCAAGGGTTCGTGCCTTCACTTGCCCTCACCCCACCACCGCGACTGTCTTTCGTTTCGGGTGCCGGACCGGCCCTTCCGCGCGCGGCAATCCCTTTGTGCTTTTTGTCTCCCGACTGCGATGGTGTGGCGCTTCCCACGACACCATCCTACGACCGCCCTAGCTGGGGCCCTTGGCTGCAGGGGCTCCGCTAAGGGGCGTCGGTTGTGGTAGTAGGGGTACTCTCCTCCGCATCAACCTCGTTGACACCCTTCTTCTTTCCCCCTTTCCTACCCTTCTTGTCCTTGTCCTTGTTCTTGTCGTTCTCTTTGTTCTCCTTGTTCTTGTCGTCCGACTTGGGAAGCCAGGACCTCTTGATCTCCTGGATCCCCTTGGCCAACTCGGTCCCTACCGACATCAGCTTGGAGAGCTCGTCCTTGGAGACCTCCACCTTGGTCTCCCGGATGCCCGCGGGTGCACCCTTCTTCGACTCGTGCACCTTCTTGTAGGCCTCCGTGTCGGCCTTGTGGATGGGGCATGTCCGGTGGTCATGGTTGAACCCTTTCATCCTCCCATAACACACGAAACAGCCCTGAGGGTGAGCTCGTATGACCTCCCCAAAGGACAGCGCAGGGTCGCCAATGCGGCGGGGGTCCTTCTTCTCCTTCTTCTTCCAACCCTTCTGCAGGGGCCTCCAGCTTCCCCGGTTGCTCCCCGCGTTCAGGTTGTTGGCCACGAAGGCACAAACGGCCATCTCGGCGGGCTCATCGTCGTCGTCATTGTCGTCGAGAGCCTCATCGCCATCGGCTCCCGCTGGGTCCATGGCAGCTTCCCCGCCAGGCCCCTCGCCAACGTACTTGACGTCACGGTCACCGGGCCCCAACGCGGGGGTGTGGTGGAGGTTCCGGTACTCCTTGAGTACCTCCTCTCCAACCCACTCCAGGATCTCGTCGCAACTCATCCGCGCCGGGATGGCCTGCAGACGGATGGTCTGGCCGCTCACGTCACACTCATCAAGGCGCCACATCGCGGTCTTCTCACGATTGCGCGTGACAGTGATGAGGAGGACGTTCCGCAGGGAGCGCCGTTTGACATCCCGGGCCACGTTCTTCTTTGTCCAAGCCACCACGTTCGTATGATACTCCTTGGGGAGCATCATCTTGACCGTGTGGTTGGACTTGGCCCTCTTGGCTTCCTCCTTGGTGACTCTCTTGATCCATGCTTCCGGCAGCATGGAGAGCAGGCGAGCCTGCTCGTCACCCTCGTTCCAGTCCTCCAGGTTGCGGCGGAAGAGGGTGTATGGCCCCCGGAAGTCTCGCCAATCCCGTAGGCGGATCTCCCGACCATCATGCTAAAGCTTGATGGCCCTCCACCGCTTGGCAGCCACCTGCGGAGCGTCCACCCACTCCTGCTTGTTGAGCCACTTCTTGGCTTCCTTGAAGGTCTTGATCTTCCCCTCCTTGGTCGCCATGAGTTATAGCTCTTGGAGCACCTCCGGCAGGCGGTACCTGAACCGTTTGAAGACATATCTCTCCGCATCTGCGGGATCCCTGTCTTCAGTGACGGTCATCCCCCAATCGTGCAGCTTCTCCAAGAAGCGGTCGAGGTTGAGGGGGTTGCCATCGTACGTTGGGAGCTTGATGTCCTTCAGGTCTTCCCACACGGCGGCATCCGCGGCCTTAGAGACCATGAACGCCGGCCGCGAGGTCGACCGAGGTTCCCATCGGCGTCCCTCACGGACTCCCACAGCCGCCACTTCCATCTCCTCCACGGTATCCGTGTGGCTACGCCGTGGTTCCTCCATGTACGCCGAACCTAGATGTTCACGCTGTACTCCTTGCATGTATGCCTCCCTATCACGGCGCCGGCGGCTGCGTTCAGTGGCCTCCCGTCGTACACCACGCGGCGGGGTAATGCCAAACTCCTCCAGGTCTTCCTCGCCTCCGTCGACATCCCACTCCACGTTCCCTCCAGGGACCTCATCTCTGAGTCCACCATAACGCCCGCCAGCCGTTGGGATTGGCTCCTGGGCTGGTGCGGGGCGTTGGGGGCGTACCGGTGTCCGCGGTGGAGCACGGCGTTTGTGGTACTCCACACTGAGCCACTCATCACGCCACTCCTCACTGCCACTGCCGGGCGGCACGCGCTTGTTACGGTGGCCCGCGCTGTGGTGAGAGGGGGCACTGAGAGAGGGGGCACTGGTGCTGGGGCGACTCCTGGGGGCTCCGCCGGGGGCGTGGGCTCTGCCTGGACCTCGTCCAGGTCCAAAGCCGTCGTCCGACGAGCCAGACACCAGGGGTGGGTGGTCGCTGCCGAAGCTCCGACGGCCTTCCAGCTCGTCCAACCTCTGCTGCAGGCCGTTGATGACCTTGTTCAGCAGCCTGGTCTCGCCCCTGGCGATGTCCAGCTCCCTCTGGGCGGCGGTGGCCACCTTGGCGATCTTGACCATCTCCGTCTTGGCGATGTCCAGCTCCTTCTGTGCGCCCGCGGCGACCCTGGCGATGCGGATCATCTCGCCCTTGCCCGTGTCTACCTCGCGCTCGAGGGACTGGACCCTCCTGCGGGGGTGGACAATCCACCGCCAGGTGGCATCCGGGTCACCGTTCCCTTGTGGGTCGTCCGGGTCCCCAGGGGGTCCTCCAGGAGGGCCTCTGCCAGGTCCGCCCGGTCCAGGGGGTCCTACCCCGCCTGGCGGTCCGCCTCCAGGGGGTCCACCTGTTGGGCGTCCTCCAGGGGGTCCTGATGGTCCTCCGCCAGGGGGTCCCGGTGGGTCTCCGCCGGGTCGCCTCGGTGGGTCCGAGGATGGGGGCTTCTCCCCGTAACCAAAGTCCATGTCTTCCTCCTCGTCCAGGTCGCCCCACCTGGGCGTTTCGGTCTCGCACTCGGTGGGTCCCGAGCTCCGGTAGGGAGGAGGGAGATCCTCACTCTCACCCTCCGGCTCCATGGGGACGTCTCCGCCTCCTCCGCCAGCCACTCCTCGGCGATGTCGGCGGCCTTGTCCATCCCCGTCGCTGGCGGTGAAGAAGGCGTCGGAGTCGTGGGGGTGTCCGCCTGCTGGCCTCCGTCACCTCTCGGGGGTCTTCCCTTTACCCTTCCTCCGTCGGTAGGCGGTGGGGCCACTGTCCCCACTGCTGCCCGTGTCGACCTCCTCCAGATCCAGCGTCATCTCCGAGGAAGCGTCCCCTTTGAAGAGCTTTCGAAGGGTCTCCACTCGGGATCCTCCCGGGGGAGTCTCGCGGCGGAGCTTGGCCTCTGCCTCCTCCATTGCGGCGGCCGTGGCTGCGGCAGCTCGCCTTTCGGCCTCCTCCCGAGCACGGGCAGCCTCGGCTTCCCGAGCCTGCTGCAGCCGAGCCTTCTCCGCCTCCAAGGCTGCCAGCTCCGCCTCTGTCTTGGCCCTCTCCTCAGCGACCTTCCGTTGCGCGGCCTCGATGGCGTCCTTCCTGGCGGCGTCCGCCTGGGCCTTGGCCGTCGCTTCGGCGTGGGCCCTTTCCTCCGCCTCCTTCTTTGCCCTCTCTTGGGCAAGCGCCTCTTCCAGCGCCTTCACCTCGGCCTCCTTGCGGGCAATGGCCTCCTGGGCCAGGTCGGCTTCCTGGGCGGCTGCCGCCACCTCACCCCTGACCCGGGCAGTCGCTGCCTCCTGGGCAGCTGCAGCCGTGAGTCCGGCTGCAATGGCCGCCACGGTCAAGGCCTGGAAGGCCATGCCTCTGCCCCAATCTGTGGCCTCCTCCTGGGCGATGCCGACGGCGCCCTCCACGGCAGCGTTCTGCTGCGTGGCCCGTTGCCGGGCAACCCGAAGGTTGCAGGGCACCCCACAGGCGTGCTCGCAGGCGCGGGCCACGTCCCTTTGGTCGGGAGTGACGCTGCTGCTGGAGCTGACCTGGTCGGCCGGCATCCTCCCACGGTGGGCCGACTCCACGTCGCTGCTGGGGCCTGACTTCCTCAGGTTCAGCGGACGGGGCTTGGCCTTGGCCTGCTTGGCGACTTCGAGGAAGTCGCCAAGGGTGGTGTGGCCGGGGTGGTGACCGCCACTGGCCCGTTGGGGGCTGGTGGCTGGGGTTCCGCCCCTGGCGGCTTGGGCAGCTTCGGCGGCCAGAATTCCTGGTACTCCCGCCACTTCTTGTCCCGCTTCTTGTCCCCTGCGGACCGCTTCTCCTTCCCAGGAGACGCGCTGCTGCTGCTGCCCTGCAGCGTGCTCTCGTTCCCCGGCTCCGGGAACTTCTTCTTGATCATGTCCCACATGGAGACGTTCCTCGTGGCGCCCGACGGGTACTCGTTGGGGTTCTTGTCCTCCTCAATCCCGTCGGGGCGCAGCCCTTCGCCGGGTCTGTCCGGGCGGGTCCAGACCCTCCAGCGCTTCTGGCGGAAGCGGTAGGCATACCCTTCCACCCGCAGCCAGTATTCCACTGCCTGCAGGCGGTCCGGGCCAATGTCCTCGCGGAGCTCGAAGCCCCCGGGCATGCCGCCTTCGCACTGGGGGTTGCTGTGGCGGTAGTGCTGCCCCCACACCAACCCACGCAGTAGGCGCACCGCATCGGGGTGGGGCTGCGGCCACGTCTTGCCCGCCTCCTGCCAATTCACCATCGGTGTCGATGGACCGGTCTTGGGATTGGCTGTTGAGGCGGTTGATGTAGCTGGGAGTGCGGCCGGTGCTGGTCGGCCGAAGGAACTCGCTGATGTCGGAGTTCCGGTGACTACACCTCCTTCACGGACTCGGCACTGTTGCCGGGTGGCGCTGCGAAGCCCGTGGTGCTCGGGGTTCAGGTGGCCCCGAGTGGCACGCGAGGGATGGGTAACCCCGCGGCGGTGAAACGCTTTTGACGCGTTCCTGTGGGGGGCCTGGCCACGGGACGCTGCAGTGGACACGCACAAGCAAGCAGGCAGGCAAAGCACTGCGCTCACAGGGGCATCATCACGCTCGTGTCATGTGACAAAGCGTTTTAGGATCCTTGCCACTCTGAAACAAGGGCACAAAAGTATGTACAGCAACACATCAGGATATGTACACATGGGGTTAAGACTGGACTGGGGTAAGGGCATCACAGGACAATAGACACTCAGTCCCAACTCATATAGCAATCCCAGGTCCGTCCCTCTCGGTGGCTGGCAGGGGCGGGGGCTCAACCACAACCCATGCCCTGCTCAGTCCGGACCCTGAAACCCTGCCCATAGGGGAGGGTGTCCCGCCTAGCCACAGGCGAGTTCCTGGGAACCAAGGGGCTCCAAGGCCAACCGACAGTGGCTCCCCACGCTCCCTTAACGGCAGGTCCCAACTTTCATCTGAGTGGGAGATAAGGCCCCGCCATTATCCCCCAGGAGTTGGTAGCTGAAAATGGGCTGTTTCAGCCCAAACTGATAGTAGCTCCGAAAACTCCAAAATTGACCCCTCCTCCGGACCCGCCAGAGGTAGGGACGAGGCAACTGACTCTATGCCCTTCGCGTACGAACTCCCTGGAGCCCTCACCCAACCTGGTTCCCTCTGAGTTCCCGGCATCAGGGCACCAGGGGTTCGTCAAGTGGGGTCATGATGCCAAAATCACCGAAATTGGCGTCATTCCCACGCGTTGCTCGCCCGGCCAGGGCAACGCCAATGGCTCACAGGATAGGAGGCAGGACCTAGGACCTATATCTGAGTGCACAACTTGAAATTATGTCCGGACTCCCCATGGGCATAGAAATATGGGGCCGCCAATTGACCACACGGGGGGCTGAAATAGGGGTCCCAAAAGGGGGTCATTTTGGCTGCTCAAAATGAGCCAAAATCGGGGGTGCCCTCAATAATATATCTCCACGCCGGCTTGGAGATCGGATCCGCCATTGCATACGCGATCCACCGGGAGTTCAACGCAGACTCCCATGCACTTGGCTCCCAAAGATCTCGATGTCACTCGGCGTGGTGACAATCCAAATTGGGTCCACAATTGCCAAAATGGCAAAATCGTCCACACTCACTTTGGGCTAGCACCTTGACGAAGGTTGCTCCGCTTCGCCCACGTGGTGTGCGAACCATGGTGACCAATATCCATAACACCCGTGTCATATATGGTCCATTGGCCCATGCGTCTGGCGTGCACAAGGGGGCTGAACACGGTGCACGGCGGGCAGAAAATGTGGGAAATTGCTCAAAATGGCCGAAAATGCGCACACTCATGGTTGGGGCAAATGAGGCACATGCCCGACTTGGACCGGAGTGTGCCATAGGATTGGTATCAAGTCATATGCGTCCAACATATCTTTTGGGCGTCGCCCAAACCCCTCCGGTTTTGGGAATGGTAGGGTCGCCAAGTGAGCCCATGATTTGGGATCGTCCCAAATCGCCAACATGGCGGCCACAGTATGCCAAGTCCAAGGGGAGTTGTTTGCCGGGTCCAAGATATGTTGGGCACCAAAGTGTGTACCCTCATAACATACTTGGGTCATGATGTCAATTGAGCGCAACATTGAGATACAAGGTCGCCACTTGACATCATGACGGGCAAAAAACAGCAAAATTGGCGAAAAGACACGCAAACGTGCCCTGAAAACTACACAAATATATTATAATATCTTCGGCTTGGATTGAGTAATCGACCAATCCTTCCAAACACAATGACTCGACACCAATGACCTTCGATTCCACATATGTGCTCCACTTGGGGCGCTTTGGAAGGCTGCGCGCGCTGCCTCCCAAGTGGGCACATGCAAATACGGAATATTGCAAAAAACACACCTTGCTCGCAACGCATCGCTTCGGGAGCGCTCCACAAGCGTCCCTTCACGAAGGTTAGGCTTGCGAGTGTTGGTTGGGAGTACAATGAAGGGCTTCGTGCGATAGGGGGTCCATTGGCGGGTTAGTATTGGAATGGTGCACCCGCCAAATGGGCACGTGATATGACACCAAATATGGCATACAACCCTACCCTCGCCTTCTACACCCAACCTAGTGGCCTAGAATCAAAGTGTGCCTATATTCTAGAGTAACCTTGGTCCCTTAACACGCATGCAAGTGCTTTGGTCGAAAATCGACCTCCCTTCGGAAAGCCGAATTTTAGCATGCACGCAAAATATATTGCCAATATATATTTAGAGATCATATATGTACTATCCGGGGAAGACAAGTGATATGCCCCGGATGTAGAGGCAAGCAAAGAGTGAGAAAACGCCAACTCAACATACTTCTGCACGTACTTGGACGCCAAGTACGTGAGATTGGCCATTTCTTGGAAAACAGTCAAAATAAATAACCCTTTGGGCCTAGGGAGTTGGGATCCTTTGGCCTCATCCTATGACTATGGGGGGCAAAACCTCATACACAGTGCCTATGAGGCACGTTAATTGGTCCCTGGGCGCTTGAACGCTCGTAACCCTTGTTATTTCACTTGGGGGTTCAAAGCGCCTTCGGCCGCCCAGATTTTCTGGGAAAAATCTGGGACGCGATGCGTTTTATCAAAGAAAAAAATTGCGGATCACTCGAAAAGTGTTTCAGTCTTAACTTCCAAAAAGATCGTTTTACAGAATCATCTAATGCAGTGCACCGAACGGGCAACGTCAGGCAGCGACTTCAGGACAATCAGAAATCGCGGTAGAAATCGGGTATTTCACCGATTTCTATCCGCGAATCGACCAAGACAGTAAAATCATGGTAATTCCACATCAATTTAATGGTTAGAAATCAGATTCCAGATTTCGCGGGTTAGATAACAGGGATATCCCGCTGACAGCCGGTGTCAACGGCTTCTGCACAGGTGTGACGGCTCACAGGCCTCCGGGCCATGGGCCATAACGGGTGTGACGGCTCACAGGCCTCCGGGCCATGGGCCATAGGTTCTGGGTACCGCTTCAGTACCAACGGCTGGCACATGCCCGCACCCTGGCGGAGCACAGTATCCCCCAGTACACGGAGGCTGCGTACGTGGAACGCATGCTACAAGACTGGACCAAATACGAAACGGAGGTCCTGGAGGGACACACGGGCCAACCGGGTGCCACGTCCCGCACAACATGGGACGACGTAGTGCCGGACGGAGACATCGGAGCACTGGCTACGACCGTTCGCACCACGTTTGAAGACTGCTCCAGACCCGACCACCCGTTTGGAGACAACAGCAACACCGCCATCACGAACGCCATCCTGGCCTACCACAGCTGGTCCACTCAACAAAGCATCCACCTCCACACCCCGCACGATGACCCACGCGAGTGGCACCCTATAGGGCCACCAGCGCTGGAGTTCTACCTGCACGAAGATGCAGCCACCAGAGCACACAACATCACCAGCCTTCGGCCTACAATGCCACAACCGATACCGGAGCCACACATACCCCCCAGTTCTACGAAACCCCAAACGCCCACGCAACAGGAACATGGCCCCCCCCAACAAGGGCACAGCCCAGCAGCCCACAAAAGGGCCGAACCCCCCAACGCCACCACAACTGTCCAACAACTCGACAAGCCTCTCACTTTGCGTCACGTCCCAGACAACTACCAACTACCCCGAGGGGGGAACCACACAAGGAGCACGGCAACGACATGGCGACTACCGACGGGCACCATCGATCTGAAGAAAATCCTCCCAAGGATAGGCACGATGGTATGCATGCGCCTCCTTACGCCACAACAAGTACAACTAACGCAGGCCATGCACCTCTTTCTAACAACCCAGGGCACGGCAGCCATGGAAGGCACGGCCCTGGGCGACGATGACCAGACGCCCCAGGCGAGACCCACACAGGCTGTCTGGATAAACGCGACAACGGGTACCGACATTACCGTCGACCCCGACCCGGAGTGGAGAGCTATGCACTACACCCTAGACTGCGCCGAGGACGACCCCACACTGACGGAATGGCAGACAAGGTGGGCCGCTGAAGCCAACCGCCTCGACGAGGTCGCCCTTGACGACACCCTCAAGCCGCAGACAATGGAACCCGCGGGACGTACCGCCCGAACACAGCGGGACCCCACCAAGCACACCCTCTGGCACTACCCAACTACCATACATCCAGAGGCGGTAACCCAGATCAAAGAGGCGCTCTCTCTGACCCTCCCGGACACCCACAACGCCCACCAGCCGGGGATGTTCACAATATACTGGAACTTCCCAACCGACACCGGCATGGCGCCCCAGGTCGCTGAACCCCCACTGCCCCCCACCGTCACGGCACTCGCCAAGGCGGCCCAAGCCATGGCGCACAGGAAGCATGCCCCGCAGGATTGGACACGGAACGTCCTGGTCGAGCAACGCGCCCCCCACAACGCCAACAAAGCGCAGCAGGCTGGACGCCAAATACACCCGCCGTTTCACGACAAAGACGGTAACCTCCAACCCCACAGCCCATGGATCGTACGCTTCATACTGGAAGACCATGGAGGCAAACAGAAGGGCACAGAAGTACAAATCACGCACGCCCTGGCGCACACACACCTCAACTACACCGTCCCCACCTCAAATGCGCTAGTCACCTACGGCGAGGCACGGAACTCCACGTACAGACTGCAGGCTGACACTGAGGGCACGGCATACACAGTGTACACCTGGGCACGATACCGGGACCTACCAGCCCCCATTTGGCACCCGGACCTGTCCTGGCACCAACCCCTCCACGGGAGGCGAGTACCACGCCAGAGCATCAAACCCGCGGAGAACACCGCCATTGGCACCCAGGGCAACCCACCCCCCCTAAACATCATAAACTCCGCCCTCGCAAATGCCAGAATGCCTCTCATAGACACGGGGTGCCCCGCCCCAGATGACACCACCCATGGCCGAACGTGGGGCACCATCAGAAGGGCCCTACACCACGACATTGACCGCGACCAAGCAGCCTGGATCGACCAGGGCTCTGTCACCATCAGGGTGGGGGGATGGTTTAACACCCTGAACGCCAAAAAACTACGCAGGGTGGCGGGGCCCTACATACTATATCCCGTACCCCATGGCATGGATGGCCCCTGCCCAGGGCGGCGGCCCGGAGACCCCCCCTGCGGCCACCCCTGCCCCCACGCCCTGTTCCAACCATTGCCCCCACAACCCGCCCCACTCCCAGGTATATACCTAAACACGGTAACAGGCGCCAAAGGGGTGTACCTCACGACGGGCAACACCACGGGCCAAGGCATCCCTCTCAATCAGGTACACCACATGGCCCTGGGGCCACAACTACCGAACACCGACAAACCACGGCACCCGTTGGCGAGACACAGCACACGCGACCCCAGACCCGCGGACCCAAATGCCCCAGGCCCCGACAGGGCGCTACTACACCTCGACATGAAACACACGGCCCAACTCCCGCCCACCCTGGCGGGGGAAAAGTACTTCATTGTGGAGGGCCTGACGGAAGGTGTCATCACCCTGGCGGCCAACACCCTGGCGGCCACCACGGACGCGTGGGACGTTGCCGTGGGCCACCCCCCGGCGGGTAAGGACAGAGTGCAGAACACAGAGGACACCCTGACGCCGGACCTTGTGAACCATCTGGTGACCCTGACCAGTCCGCCGGAGCAGCACGACCGGAAAACCGAAGGTCAGAGGGTCACTGACTGGGCAGCCTTTATTGACAGGCCCCGGGATACCCCCATGGTGACACTAACGTGCCACCAACACACCAGGTTGGTGGCACAGTGGAACGCCACGGGCACAACGGACAGGGTCCACACATTCGCACCGGAGGCGAAACCGGTGACCCCAGTGGCACTGGGGGACCGCTTTAACCACTCTACCCACCACACCAACCACCCCAGGGCGCACTGGTTGGCCCTCAAAACGGCGATGCACTGGACAGTGGATGCCCCAGCCACGGACACCACGCTGCCCGAGGTGTGGCTTACACTCACGTGCAACCTGGCGGCCTATGTGCGAAAGCACGGGACAGCAGGGGCCCAGCGCTGGATGTCCTGACCCACGTACACGGAGCGAACTCTCAAACTCCGCACCGCCAGCCTACAAGAACAGGCAAATCAGCTTCGGGGTATGCATAGGCCACAGGAGGGACAGGGACCGGCGTACAGCATATTCCGCCGCGACGCACCGAAGCTGGCCCAGAAAACGGGCACCAGAACAACCCCAGCCCGAACCGAGGTCCCGCCAAGGGGGAGCGGACTCCTCGGCCCGCCGGGCCAAACGGCCCGAACCGAAGCCCAAAGCGGCCCCAGCGCCGTCGCCACCCGATCCACAACCCAAGCCGAAGGCCCCAGTGTGCCCTTTTTCCACGCCGGCCGAACGTGCCGCCATGCACCCCGAATGGCCAGACGGCGCAGAAGTACAGGGAGTGTACGGAGCCGGGCTTAGAGGACAACCGAAACAATTTGTATGGTTCCGGGGCAAGATACAGTGCAGACTGGCCACACCGGGCCAACATGGCAACCTACAGTTGAAAATCAAGTGGCAAGCACTCCCAGAGTGGGGCGAAAAAGTGGAGACCTCAAACCTTGAACTCTGGGACGACAGACAAGTCCCGGAGTGCCCGGTGCAGCTCCGCACACCCGCCAACAAGGTGCCACCGGGCACCATCTGGACAGGTGACGTGCCGCAGACATGGCTGGAGGAGCCGGATATACCGGAGGAACAAAGGGTGGCCACAGCGATCAACCACAAACTGCGCCTGGGACAATGACTCCTACCACGCCGCGCCAGGGACCCCCCAGGAGCCACCAAGGCGCGCGCCCACGAGGTCACAACTGCGCTCGTCACTCTCATGTCCCTCAACGAACCAGGCGCCCTGTAGGACGCGGCCAAAGCTCCGGACCTACAAGACGTACCTATCATGGCGAAATGCGACCCGGACGCCATGGTGTGGCAGGAACAGGCCCTAAAAACCCAGGCAGTCTGCCCCAACCTAACCCCCGTCCTCACCAGGACGGGACACGAATACCGCACCACGTGGGTCAAGGGAGTGCCCATATCCCACAAGGATAAAGTCCAAGTGCACGTCCACCACGACCTGGGGGTGGAAGGGCGCCTAGCGGCATACTGAAGCGGTACCCAGAACCTACGGCCCATGGCCCAGAGGCCTGTGAGCCGTCACACCCGTGCGGAAGCCGTTGACACCGGCTGTCAGCAGGATATACCTGTTCTCTAATCTGCGAGATCTGGAATCCGATCCCTAACCATTAAATCGATGTAGAATTACCATAATTTTATTGTCATGATCGAGTTTCGGTTAAAAATCAGTGATATACCCGATTTCTAGCGCGATTTCTAATTGTCGTGAAATCGCCGCCTGTTGTCGCCTGTTCGCGCACTTTCGTCGCTTCTCCGTGGCGAGTTTTGTGATGGATTTTTCTCGAGTACCTTTGAGGTTCTAAAGGAACTTAGGGGCTGGATCTGGAGGGTTTTTCTTGTACTTTCATCTGGTGTGTTCACCAGAATTTTTCGCCGTTGCGTCTGAAAGAAAATGAGCGCGCAAGCTTTTCCGTCGATCGCTCGAACTCATGGCTGTCAAGGACCATGAGTTCGTACAGAACCCTACATTCCCCCCCTATGCCCTTCATTCATGCCCCTTTCATGTGGGCATATCATTTTGTATAGAGAAGCGAGCAATAGGGATGTTTTAGGCAGCGTATGGGTGTTGTAAACCCAAGTCGTTTGCGTGCGCAAACGCTAACTTTGTGGCCTTGTGAGCATGCACGTTAATAACAAAACACAATGCTCACAAAGCTGAAAGCCCTAAGCCATTTCCTTTTTTGGAGCCAACTCAACGATGGCTCCACGCAATTCAATGCGTACCAAAACTCATTTTTTGAAAAAGGGCAAATTTTGGTCGAAAATTATGCCAAAATGGCCAATCCCCCGAGGCTCGTACTGGAAGCCTATTGGGAGTGGAGCCTTGAATCAAAGCAATATGTAAAGTAGAGACCTTGAAGGACATCGTGGATGGCTTGGTTGATTTTTGCAACCTTATCTTCTATTTTTTATTATGTTGCCTTATGAGCACGCGTGCCATGCTGCCTCTTTGCACACGCACTCATATGCAAACACTAATGACACGAGTGGGCGGAGACAATCTAACCATAGTGTGCGTATTTGAGGACACCTACTATGGGCCTACTCCAAAAATGGTTACTCATATTTTTGCTCCTCAATGTCCCAAAGATATGTAAATGGCAATATCGCCGATATATGCACTTTTTCCCATAAATAGTGTGCTTCAAGGATTGGGGTATTAAAAATGCTCCCATTATGCTTTGAACCCCAACCCTTGTTGCAAAAGGGAAGCAAAGCTTCGGTTTGCATCCATGCAAAAGCCCGAGGCTCATTTCTCTTGTGATACGGAGATACGATTTTTCGAGTGACCACTTTTGGATGAATTTTGGCCATTTTGCCCAGAATGGCCACAAACCCCGTCTCCCCCTTAATGCTTGGCCCGAGGTTGCGTGCGCCACTTGACCAAGGGTAAGGGCGATTCGGAGAGGGCACATAAACCCGCATCGAATGGGGTGTTTCCCCATGTGGCCTGACCTCTTGAAAGGAGAGTTGTGAGTCACCCAATTCGGGGTATGTTGCCATTCTGCCCCATTTGTGTGTCATTTTCCCTCCAAGGGGGAAAATAGCTAGAGGCGACCATGAGGGTTGGCAAGTGGCATGTATTGGTGAAGCGGTAGGGTGGGGCCCGCCGCGTTGGCCCTTGAAGACCCTGAAAATGCAACAAAGCACAAAAATCAGGCTTCAACCATGACTCCGGTCAGCGGTGTTATCTTCTCGATTTCGATCGCTTTGGGAGTCCATTTGACCACTTTTTATACAAATCTTTCCAAAATTTTTGCCGCATGGCAGGATTAGTCCTGGCTACATGGTCTCTGGAAAGGCGCAGAAGGCAAATTGATGAAATTATCGCAAAAACTTATAAAATTAACTATAAAAATCGCTTTTTCCCACTCTGGGATTACACCTCTGCTGAGGTCATTTTTGCGCCTGCGGAGACTTCTGCGGTCGCGCTGGGGAGACCCACCCGCTACCGCATCACCCCTCTCCTTAAGAGAGTTGCAACCCTCTAGGAGGCTTGCAACTCCGCACTGGAGTGCCCTGGAGGAAGTCTCCGCTCTGTGACCCTTCTTTATGGGACACAAAAAGGTTTGCTTATCCCCCAGGGGGAAAAACAAGTCCCAGGGGTGGCCCTACCCTAGGTGTCCGGTGGGGAGCACCAATACTACCCTCAGGCAGAAATCTGCCTACTTTGACACACTAGGAAAAAGAAAAAGAAAAAGGCCTCGGGTGGCCTGCCCGGTTTGTTTTGAAAACCTGGCAGAAGTTTTCAGTTTCTTGAAAACCTCCATGCTTTCAAAAACCAAGCAACAGGACAGGCACGCACACAGCACTGTAACTCAGCATCAAATCCATGGTACTGTGTTAGTTCGTGCCTTACCCAGGCACCGTGCACTGTACTGTACAAGTGCGGGTGCGTGTGCCAGGGGCTGAGCTGCCCCATATATACATGGGTTTTAAGTCCCAAATATATACCCAGTTGGTGGAGCCTGCCAAGACTGTGCCCAGCTAGTGGTGCTCCACCAAAGAAGGAAGACTGCGAGCACTCAAATAAAATATAATAATTACGCAGGTTCATCCTGCCCTTCTGACACCCCCTTTAAGAGGTGCCGTTACGGCTTAACGCTGCCATCGGCGACTGCTCGGACTAGGCGTTTGACTGCCCATGGTCATCTTTTGCCTGGATGCCCATGTCGTTGGTCCTCCCGTTTGTTCCGTTTGAAGCTTGAGGACGCCCTTCAGGCGTTCGACCTCTGCCTCCAGTGCGGGCACTCGAAGGAGGAGCATCTCGTTTAGTCTCTCAAGTCGCTCTTCCATTGGCTGCGCTGCCTGTTCATTCGGTGCCGCTCGTTCTGTCAAAGGATCATGCTGCTGGGTTGAGTTACTCCTCCACGGCGCACTCCTGGTACCATCTTGGCGCCTGTCACCATGGTGAGGTCGGTAGCCTCGTTGCTGCCCGGCTGTGGATTCCCTTACGGTCCTTTGTTCGAATTGCGGTTGGTGTGCTGCTCGTCGCTGACCCTGGTGTCTGGCGCTCTCAAAGGTCAGTTGCCGCCTTGGTGAGTCCGCAGGCACTTGCAGCCGCGGAACCATGGCTGCATGTCTCTCCTTCTCCCGCAGATTCGCTTGCCTTGCTCGGGGCTCCTGCATTCATCTGGTGGCACGCGGTTCTTCTCTTTGCTGCTGCCCCCACGGGTCACTTGGACTTGGATACGCCGGTTGGTACCACCGATCCTGCCCTCTGGCTGGCATCGTTGGGGTCTTGGCCTTTGTCCGTCGTTCACTCGTGACAGGGGTTGAGGACTTGCTTGAGCTCCATTTCGTGCCTTCGGGAAACTTAATGTCATAATGACCTTCAAGGTCACTGCTGCCCGAACTACGTGGCGAGTTTGCCCTTGGACTAGCAGGTCCCCAGTCCGATGAGCTGCTCATTGTAGCCTCTCTTCTTTTGACAAACGGCTGTTGACCGTCCTCTCACTCCCTCGTTGCGGGCGGCTGACGGCCGTCCTCTGACTCCTCCACTGCGGAAGGCTGATGGCCGTCCTCCTCGGCGCAGACGGCTTGAGGCTGTCTTGTCTTGAGCGGCGGGCAGCCGTCTCCTTCTCAACGGCTGGCGGCCGTCTCCACTTGAGCACCTGGCGGCTGTCTCATTCTCAACAGCTGGAGGCCGTCAACTTCTCAACGGCTGGTGGCCGTCTCCTCTTGAGCGGCTGGTCGCCGTCTCCTCTTGAACGGCTGGCGGCCGTCTCGTCTTGAGCGGCTGGCGGCCGTTCTTCTCGTGAGCGGCTGGCGGCCGTTCTTCTCGTGACAGGCTGGCGGCCGTTCTCTTCTGCGCGGCGTGCGGCAGTGTTGTGGAAAGATTTTGAAGCGGTAGGGTGGGGCCCGCCACGTTGGCCCTTGAAGACCCTGAAAATGCAAGTAGAGCACAAAAATCAGGCTTCAACCATGACTCCCGTCAGCGGTGTTATCATCTCAAATTGATCGCTTTGGGAGTCCATTTGACCACTTTTTATACAAATCTTTCCAGGATTTTTGCCGCATGGCAGGATTAGTCCTGGCTACTTGGTCTCTGGAAAGGCGCAGAAGGCAAATTGATGAAATTATCGCGCAAACTTATAAAATTAACTGTAAAAATCGCTATTTCCCAATCTGGGAATACGCCTCTGCTGAGGTCATTTTTGCGCCTGCGAAGACTTCTGCAGTCGCGCTGGGGAGACCCAACCGCTACGGCATCATTGGGACCTAAGTCCCATGTGTCTATAGCATCTTTGGTTGGAAGGATCCTCGCCGTGGCCATAGAGCTATAGAATCATCAGTGCGGGCCATTTTGGCCAAATTTAGCTGTTTTTGCCATTGTATGCCATATTGGAACTACCATATCTCCATGGTACAATGGACCTAGCCAGAAACGAATGCAATTAATGCAGCATATGATCGAGGGTTGAACACCCTTGAGTTTTGTGTTTGCTCCTCCGGCCGATCCAGAGTTATTCAACTTTTGGTGCGATCCGTAATCACCCCCTTCGCGCCGCATGCTGCTTTCTGCCCCGTCCGTGTGGTCGTCCCCTCAGTGAACAGTAAGCAGCCAGTATGACAGCAAGCCAAACCCCAAGGCATGGGACCAGAGGGGATGTCAAGGGTCGTGAAACAAGCCTTGGCGCGACAAGATCGCCAAGGCTTCCTACCCTGGACGGTCGCCCGAGGCGGCCGACTCTGCCATTTTTGGCAGTTGTGGACCCAGTTTGGATTGTCACCACGCCGAGTGGCATGGAGATCTTTGGGAGCCAAGGGCATGGGAGTCTTCATTGGACTCCCGATGGATGGCATGTGGAATGGCGAATCCGATCTCCAAGCCGGCGTGGAGATATACCATTGGGGATACCTTCGATTTTGGCTCATTTTGAGCAGCCAAAATGGCCCCTGTTTGGGACCCCAATTTCAGCCCCCCGTGTGGTCAGTTGGCGGTCCCATATCTCTATGCCTATGAGGAACACGGACTGAATTTCAAGTTGTGCACTTAGATATAGGCCCTAGGTTCTGCCTCCTATCCTGTGAGTCATTGGCCTTGCCCTGGCCGAGCGAGCCACTCGTGGGAGCCATTCCAACTCTGATAATTTTGGCATCATGACCCCAAGTGGCGAAGCCGTGGTGCCCTGATGCCGGGGACTCATTGGGAACCAGGTTAGGGAAAGGGTCCAGGGAGTTGTTACTTGAAGGGCATAGAGTCAGTAGTCTCGTCCCTACCTCTGGATGGTCCGGACAAGGGGTCAATTTTATAGTTTTTCGAGCTAATATCAGTTTGGGCTGAAACAGCCCATTTTCAGCTACCAACTCCTAGGGGATATTGGCGGGGCCATATCTCTGTCTCAGAGGGGAGTTGGGACCTGCCGTTAAGGAAGCATGGGGAGTCAATGTACGTTGGCCTTGGAGCGCCTTGGGTCCCAAGAACTCGCCTGTGGCTGGGCGGGACACCCTCCCCTAAAGGCAGGGTTTCAGGGTCCGGACTGAGCAGGGCATGGGTTGTGTTCGAGC
The DNA here is from genome assembly GCA_964036045.1 of Eutreptiella sp. 'Long Island Sound 2002'. NCBI lineage: Eukaryota > Euglenozoa > Euglenophyceae > Eutreptiales > Eutreptiaceae > Eutreptiella > Eutreptiella sp. 'Long Island Sound 2002'. The sequence continues at coordinate 151,102,409 of OZ038379.1, forward strand.
CCCTGCCCCTGCCAGCCACTGAGAGGGTCGGATCTGGGATGGCGAATCCCCCCTCCCGCGACCGCCACAAGAGACCCCATCACCGGATCCCACGCGCGACAACGACGACCACCCCCCCCAAACCCACACCACCCCCCCATCACACCCCGCACCACCAGTCGCCGCACCGGCCGAACCCTACACCCTACACAACCCCGCAGCGGTACGGCAGCACCTCCGGGGACTCGGGGAACAGGACGTCGTGCTGTACCTCCGCACCTCCGGCACCAGCACCCCCATCCGGGCGGCCACCCTGGTCCAGGCGGCCACCCTGGGGGAAGGCGTCAGAGACTTCCTCTTCGACGCCTTCCTCCACGTCGCCCGACACGAGCGCCCCCCACGCGCCATCCCAGACGGCGAGAGCCCGCCCCCGACGGGGAGCCAGATCTTCGTGCCCCCCATCGACTGGGTGCGACACCTGGTCGGACACCCCGTGCCGGGGCGGGTGGACACCAAGGGCCGCACCCGCTACCACGAGCCCGACATGGCCCACCCCCCACCCGATGCCACCCCTGACAGCACCAAAGAGTGGGAGCGGGAAACATGGGTAGCCCGGATGGCCTCCCTGAGCAACTTCCGGCACCACGTCCCGGGGGACATCCCCATCCCCGACGAGCGGCAGCCAGCCCCCTCCACGTACATGACCCTCATGTACAATCTGCACTACACCCTCTCCACCACCACCTACAACGCACCCACAGACCACTGGGTGGTACACGGCACCGATTCCCTCCTCCCCGCCGACTACAACCCCCCCCACACAACCGAGGCCCCGACACGTACGCCAGAGGGGACGACCCGGACGACCCCCACATCTGGGGCACGTGGGAACCCAAATCCCTGGACACGCTGCTCTCCATCCGCAGCGGCTACCAGGGCCTTGGTAGGGCGATGTATTGCCTCGCCAAGTGGACCCAACGGACCTGGGGGATCCCCACGGACCCATGGGTGTGGGTGGTCACGCTGCGCCCCCAGCAGAGGGAAGCCCCCCCCAACCGCAGGGGACCGATCCCCCCACGCCCCACCACCCTACAACTATGCCCGTACATGGTGGCAGCCCGCCTCATGACGCTGCTGTGGCCGGGCCCAGACACCCCCACCCAAAACTACCCCCACCTCACAGAGGAGGACATGCCCGGCATCCAGCGATGCTTCTTCCAGACCCTCGACTACTTCCAGCAAACACACCCGCACGTCCTGGAGCAGATATGGCCACCCCCCGGGTAACCCACGTGCCCGCGCAGCCGAGACAACGCCGCCACGCCAGCACCAGCAGGCACGGATCACCAGGGAAAACGCGCGCACACGCCCGGTGCCCGAACCTGCACCCTCGTTCTCGCTACTTACAGGACCCAGCATCATACGCCCGCCCTCGAGGCCCAGGACCCTCCGCCGTCTCCCACAGCCCTCTCCTCCGCCTCCGACTCCACAACCTCCACCACCACGACCACCTCATCCACCACCACCACCACGTCCTCATCCAGCACTCCACCCCCCAGGCCGCGGGGGACACCTCCCAAACGGGCCTCCAAACCCGCCCCCACCGCGAGCAGCCCCGCCGCCGCCAAGGCCCACGCCCCGACGAAGCCCACACTGACGACCCAGCCGAAGCCCAAAACCGCCGCCAAACGGCCACCCAAACCCGTCAGCACGCCACGACCGCAACCCGCAGCCAAGCCCAAACCCAAGCCCAAACCCGGCGCCACGACGGCAGCGCGAGCCCGGCCCCCCGAGGACGTCCTCTACGACATCCGGCCCCAGCCGTCCCAGGCCCGAAGGCAGCAGCGCCCAGCGCGGCGCCCCCCCACCGTCACCGACGCCACCGCCACCACCTTCATGGCGGAGCGCGCCGCGGCCGAAGCGCGACGCACCTCGTACCGCTACCTCTCAAAGCCCGCACCCCAGGCCCACAGACCGCTCCCGACCAAGCCAGAACGACGCCAGGGTCCACCAGCAGCGTCCCCGCCCCCCTACCGGCCCTCCATGACAGCCCACATGCAATGCATGCCCCACTACCGCCGCCGCCGCGAATCCCCGCCCAACCCTGAGGCGGAGACCGTACGCGCACACCCGCGGGTCCATATCTGCGTGCACCCCCACTCCCCACGCACCCCCACGGAACAGGACTACGAGGAATCCCCCAGGCCCGCCACCGCCGCCGGTCCCCACGACCCCGTCACACCCACCCACGCCCACTCCTCCGCCCAAGACCGCAGGCCCGCCCAGGAACAGTGGTGGCAGCGCTGGACCCACACGCAGCTCTGGGAGCTGCGGAAGTGGGCCCGGGGAGAGCCCTCCCTCGAGGGCCTGGTCCATCGGCCCGGCCAGGGGTCGGTGGAGGACTGCCGCCTCCGGCCGGCGGGGGGGTGGATGCCGCAGGCCGCATGGGAAGCCATGCTGGCCGATGCGCTCCACCCCCTGGGAGTCCAACCCCGCAACCTCCCCGCGCCCCAGGACCACCCGTATGTCCTCAGGCGCCTGTGGGAGACCCTCCAGGAAACGCAGCGGGACGGCATCCGCCTGTGGGACATCACCCAAGGCCCAGCCCCGCACGCACACACCCCCTCACCACCCCACAAGCGTCGGCGCACCGACACCGGCGACACCCACAGCACCCCAGGAGCCCCGCGCGCCACACAACACGACGCGCCTGACACCCCGGCCAGCGGCGCCGCCATCTAACCCCGTTACCCAGCAAACCACCACCACGGGGCGCCACGCCAGGCCCCGCCCAGAAATCACCAAACCAACCGGACGCCGAAGGAAGCCAACGCACACGACAACGAGCACCACTACGCCCAAAGGCGCCGAACCCAGGCACGCTACGGGTGGGCTCCTCTCCACCCTCAGCACGACACACACGTCGCTGGCGTCACTCCTCCGCCGTGCCCCCTCCAACGCCACCGCCCCGCCCCCCCCCCTCCCGCCGCACGTCCCCACGCCGCCCAGCACCCAGCCCCACACACTGCGCCACAGCATCGCCCTAGTCCGGCTCCTCCACCATCGCGCCACTTGGCACCTCATAGGAGACCGCCGTCCTGTGGTCCCGCTCCCCCCGGCACCACTCCCGGGGCCGCACCCGGCCCACGTCGTGTTCGCCCCCACGTCGTGGGCCGCGGACATCCTCCCGCTCCTCGCCGCCACCCCTCCCGGGCATCGCATACTGCTTGCCGCCAACCCCTCAGTCCTCAGTGAGGTCCTCATCGGGCACGCCGACGCCCTGCACGTGCGCCCGCTGCTGCCCAACCTGCACGCTGCGTACGCCCCCGGCACGCCCGTCGACCCCTCCGTGTGGGACTCCCAGTGAGGCCACCGGCCACCGGCCGGCCCGCACGCACCACCCCGCACTCGCCTTGGGCGCACGACCCCGTGGACGCCGCTACCCACACGCCCGGCCCCGCGCAACCGCCTAACCGAGCCAGAACCCAAGCACAAATCAAACCCGAGCCACACCCCGAAACCGCTAACCCTTGACTCCTAACCAAGCCCGCCGAGGGAACAACGTAACCACAGCCCACACCCACAGCCCACACAGCCGCCTAACCAGCCAGCTCCAGAAGCAAAGAGACACCTCACCAAACCCACCCTGACCCAAGCCCGTGTACATCAGGACGCGCGAGCCGCACCCCTGGGGCGCGACCGCCGCCACAGCACCGACGACACACGCCAGAGGACACAACGCTATTGCACCGCCGCACCAGCTGCCCGTGCCTGTGCCTGCAGTGTACGCGCGCCCCTGTTTTTCTCTTTTTTGTTTTTTCTTTTTTTTTTCCCAAAAAAAAAAAAAACAAACGAAAAAAAAAAAAAAACGAAAATTAGGGGGGGAGGAAGAGGGACACAACCACCCATGGCACACGCGCACCGCACACAGCACGCACACCGGTGAACAGGAGCCCAGTGGCCCAGGACACCGCACATGCAACACAACACACCGAGCGGGCACACCGGTGAACAGGAGCCAGCTGGCCCAGGACACCGCAGACGCACCACAGCAAACCGCGCGGGCACACCGGTGAACAGGAGCCCAGCGGCCCAGGACACTGCACACACGTAGGGCGGCCGAGGGACAGGAAAGAACCAATACCCCATGGGTCGGACGCACTGGGGCGACCCAGCCGACCCACCGGGCCAGTGGCAGGAGCGGTACTCCAAGGCCACTGGTCCGAGCCCGGCCAGGCTGCATCGGGGACCATGGCAAACGTCACCCGGAGCCATGGAAGCAACCGGTGACAGGCGAGCCGGTACACAGTCCAGGAGGGGGTCACCTGCCAAGCAGAGTGGCCCCGCAACTCAAGCCACAAGGGTGAGGCGGTCGTACCGTAGACAAGCTGGAGCAATACCCCTTGTGGTGAGAGATACTCCACACGGCTGGGCAGCCCCCCAGAGCTGCCGCCCAAAGGAGGGGGCATGTGGCCCTACCCATGGACACATGTGGGGACACCCTCCAACCTGGGACACATGGACCGGGTGGTCGCGACAATGCCTTCCCAAGCACATGCGGGAGCGGCTCAAGAGGCACCTGACATAGGGCAGTGGGAGGGACAGGACGTCCCCTTGGTAAGACCTTCTTCCTGCAATGTCAAAGGAGGCATCCCGAGCTCCCGAAGATACCTACCTACCTACCTACCCTCAAGGGTTGAACACCCTTGAGTTTTGTGTTTGCTCCTCCGGCCCATCCAGAGTGATTCAACTTTTGGTGCGATCCGTAATCCCCCCCTTCGCGCCGCATGCTGCTTTCTGCCCCGTCCGTGTGGTCATCCCCTCAGTGAACACTAAGCAGCCAGTACGACAGCAAGCCAAACCCCAAGGCATGGGACCAAAGGGGATGTCAAGGGTCGTGAAACAAGCCTTGGCGCGACAAGATCGCCAAGGCTTCCTACCCTGGACGGTCGCCCGAGGCGGCCGACTCTGCCATTTTTGGCAGTTGTGGACCCAGTTTGGATTGTCACCACGCCGAGTGGCATGGAGATCTTTGGGAGCCAAGGGCATGGGAGTCTCCATTGGACTCCCGGTGGATGGCATGTGGAATGGCGAATCCGATCTCCAAGCCGGCGTGGAGATACACCATTGGGGATACCTTCGATTTTGGCTCATTTTGAGCAGCCAAAATGGCCCCTGTTTGGGACCCCAATTTCAGCCCCCCGTGTGGTCAGTTGGCGGTCCCATATGTCTATGCCTATGAGGAACACGGACTGAATTTCAAGTTGTGCACTTAGATATAGGCTCTAGGTCCTGCTTCCTATCCTCTGAGTCATTGGCCTTGCCCTGGCCGAGCGAGCCATCCGTGGGAGCCACTCCAACTCTGATAATTTTGGCATCATGACCCCAAGTGGCGAAGCCGTGGTGCCCTGATGCCGGGGACTCATTGGGAACCAGGTTAGGGGAAGGGTCCAGAGAGTTGGTACTTGAAGGGCATAGAGTCAGTTGCCTCGTCCCTACCTCTGGATGGTCCGGACAAGGGGTCACTTTTATAGTTTTTCGAGCTAATATCAGTTTGGGCTGAAACAGCCCATTTTCAGCTACCAACTCCTAGGGGATATTGGCGGGGCCATATCTCTGTCTCAGAGAGGAGTTCGGACCTGCCGTTAAGGAAGCATGGGGAGTCAATGTACGTTGGCCTTGGAGCGCCTTGGGTCCCAAGAACTCGCCTGTGGCTGGGCGGGACACCCTCCCCTATAGGCAGGGTTTCAGGGTCCGGACTGAGCAGGGCATGGGTTGTGTTCGAGCCACCGCCCCTGCCAGCCACTGAGAGGGTCGGATCTGGGATGGGGATAAGAGTTGGGACTGAGTGTTTATTGCCCTGTGATGCCCTTACCCCAGTCCAGTCTTAACCACATGTGTACATATCCTGATGTGTTGCTGTACATACTTTTGTTCCCTTGTTTCACAGTGGCTTGTTGGCTGATGGTCTGGCCATGGACGCCAAGGAATTCTTTGCGCGGCAGGAGGCAACGGCGCGGGACATCCGCCAGCAGCTCGGAAAGGAGCATGCCGAGCGTCAGAAGTCCGCCCCGAGCTCCACAACGGCAAACGTTCAGGTTGGGAGACCCGGTGTGGGTGATCAGACCCCTCCCTATGGGCACCCACCGCACCAAAACCTGGTTTACACCCGGAGAGGTGGTACGCAGGATTGGTGAGGACACCTACCGCATCAAGGTGGGTCACAGACAGTTCCGGGAGCGCCACGAGAGTCAACTCCGTGTGCGGGAACCCGACCTCCATGGCCAACATGTGTCCCTGGACTACGCCGCTCATGAGGCTGATTCGGACGACGACTACGCTGAGCAGGACAACTATACCGCCGAGAAGATCCTGGCCCAGCGTCCGAACGCCTCGGCAGCCGGAGGCCTGGAGTTCAAGGTCCGTTGGCGAGGCTATGGGCCGTCCCACGACACCTGGGAACCCGTCTCCTCGTTTGTGCCGCGGATTAACACCCCTTTCATGGACTACATCCGCAAGCACAAGACCAAGCTCCATGTCTCGGACTTGGCAGCACTCACCCGGGTGATTGCAGCCAGAGGCTCCTGATCACCGCCCTGTGCTCTTCCCTGTGAGCATCGCTGGACTTTCCAATGGGAATTCACGCTCCAAGACATTGCAAAGCATGTCATTGCAGTTTGCAGGAGCTGATTTGTGCACACGCCGGGTGTTCAGTTCAGGCTTAGATGCTTTCGGCAAATATTGTCCGTAAGCATTTTCCTGCTGACATTTCCCGGGCAGTTTGGACGGCCATAGCCCCCTACTGAATTAATTGGAAACCAGGGCGGATGGCCCCCCTTCATCCTCCCAGATTGAGGCCTTATGGCCCATACGACGTTGCTCAACGGATGCCGCCGTCATCGGCATTGCGACTTTTTGGGTGTGTGGTCTGGTCCCATGGCACTTGCTGGATCCAGACCAGTCTATGTATGTCTGCAGACTATATATGGCCTGAACTCAGGCGTTTTTCTGTCCACCCTCCTGCATATGCCTTATCCTGACCGGGGCGTGGTTTGGCGCTCTATCCAGAGTGTGTTTACAAGCCTATTTACCTATTTCTTGCTTACTTTTCCGCCCTTCAGGATATGTGCATCTGTATGTTAAATGTTATCGGCCCATCACCAAAATATGGACTGTTTTTCCCCCCGAGGAGACACAAATCGGAATACGAAGGCGCCCTGAGTCGCCGTGTACATGCTCCTACATAAGGTCCAGCCTGGACCAGTACCTAAGTACAGATTGTCATGTTTGACTGCCCGTGATACCGTCTGCCCTAGTGGCTGTGATGTGCTGAGATCCTAAAGGCGCCAGGCGGGAAGCCCAGTTGCCTGACTACACTCCCAGCGGTCCGCCACTGTCAGTCCCAGCCTGAGCGTACCCACTCGCAGACGCACTTGCAGTCGGGTGGCGACCTCCGGTGTCCTGACCTCGGTCAGTCTGCCTGGGAAACTGGTGGTTTGAGGAGTTGACGCCTCCGCCAAGACTGCATGGGGACTCCCCCTTGCATGGCATTTGTGGTAATTGGGCGAGGGAAAAGACGGCCTTGATGCCCGATCCCTTATGGAGGAGCTCGTGCGGCTTTACCACTCTGGACTCGCGTCGTGGATATGGACATGGTGCGCCCGAGGGAAGACCCGTGAAGACTCTCCCCCAGTCTGCGGCCTTGGGAAGCCTGGGGTAGCCTGATGGATTTTTGTGGTCGCTTTTGACCTGTGGGACCACCTCGGTCGTCGTGTGACGCCTATGTTGGCCGTGTATGCCACTGCCACTTTGGTAGTGACCGTCGCAGCCAGCACCCGGTGCGCCTGGTATGGGTTAACGGGTCCTTTGGATGCCGAACAATCGCCGCCAGGACCCAGGACTTGATACTTGATACTATACTTGCGGTTACCAGCGACTACAGCACCGCACCTGTCTTACTGTTGGATTCTAATGGGCAGCCTAACCCGCAAATCAGCCTGAAGTGGGAATGTGACCCCCTCCCCCCGCCTTCAGGGGATGGTCCTTGGTACCCGCTGCCATGCTTTGGTGTTATCGGCCCCCCCCAAGGGTTTGCTCTAAGGAGGGGGGTGAAGCGGTACCCAGAACCTACGGCCCATGGCCCAGAGGCCTGTGAGCCGTCACACCCGTGCGGAAGCCGTTGACACCGGCTGTCAGCAGGATATCCCTGTTCTCTAATCCGCGAGATCTGGAATCCAATTTCTAACCATTAAATCGATGTAGAATTACCATAATTTTACTCTCGTGATAGATATTCGGTTAGAAATCGGTGAAATACCCGATTTCTACCAGAATTTCTAATTGTCGTGAAGTCGCCGCCTGTTGTTGCCTGTTCGCGCGCTTTTGTCGCTTCTCCGTGGCGAGTTTTGTGATGGATTTTTCTCAGTATGTTTGAGGTTCTAAAGGAACTTAGGGGCTGGATCTAGAGGGTTTTTCTTGTACTCTCATCTGGTGTGTTCACCAGAACTTTTTGCCGTTGCGTCTGAGAGAAAATCAGCGCGCAAGCATTTCCGTCGATCGCTCCAACTCATGGTTGTCAAGGACCATGAGTTGGTACAGAACCCTACATTCCCCCCCTATGCCTTTCATCCATGCCCCTTTCATGTGGGCATATCACTTTGTATGGAGAAGCGAGCAATAGGGATGTTTTAGGCAGCGTATGGGTGTTGTAAACCCAAGTCGTTTGCGTGCGCAAACGCTAACTTTGTGGCCTTGTGAGCATGCACGTTAATAACCGAAGACAATGCTCACAAGACCAAAAGCCCCAAGCCATTTTCGTTCTTTGAGCCAACTCAACGATGGCTCCACGCAATTCAATGCGTACCAAAACTCATTTTTTGAAAAAGGGCAAATTTTGGTCGAAAATTATGCCAAAATGGCCAATCCCCCGAGGCTCGTACTGGAAGCCTATTGGGAGTTGAGCCTTGAACCCAGGGAATATGTAAAGTAGAGACCTTGAAGGACATCGTGGATGGCTTGGTTGATTTTTGCAACCTTATCTTCTATTTTATATAATGTTGCCTTATGAGCACGCGTGCCATGCTGCCTCTTTGCACACGCGCTCATCTGCAAACACTAATGACACGAGTGGGCGGAGACAATTTAACCATAGTGTGCGTATTTGAGGACACATACTATGGGCCTACTCCAAAAATGTTTACTCATATTTTTGCTCCTCAATGTCCCAAAGATATGTACATGCCAATATCGCCGATATATGCACTTTTTCCCATAAATAGTGTGCTTCAAGGATTGGGGTGTTAAAAATGATTCCATTATGCTTTGAACCCCAACCTCTGTTGCAAAAGGGAAGCAAAGCTTCGGTTTGCATCCATGCAAAGGCCCGAGGCTCATTTCTCTTGTGATACGGAGATACGATTTTTTGAGTGACCACTTTTGGGTGAATTTTGGTCGCTTTGCCCAGAATGGCCACAAACCCCGTCTCCCCCTTAATGCTTGGCCCGAGGTTGTGTGCGCCCCTTGACCAAGGGTAAGGGCGATTCGGACAGGGCACATAAACCCGCATCGAATGGGGTGTTTCTCCATGTGGCCTCGCCTCTTGAAAGGAGAGTTGTGAGTCACCCAATTTGGGGTATGTTGCCATTCTGCCCCATTTGTGTGTCATTTTCCCTCCAAGGGGGAAAAAGAGGTAAAGGCGACCATGAGGGTTGGCAAGTGGCATATATTGGGACCTAAGTCCCATGTGTCTATAGCATCTTTGGTTGGAAAGATCCTCGCCGTGGCCATGGAGATATGGAATCATGAGTGCGGGCCATTTGGACCAAATTTCTCTGTTTTTGCCATTGTATGCCATATTGCAACTACCATATCTCCATGGGGCAAGGGACCTAGCCAGGAACGAAGTGCAATTATTGTAGCATATGATCAAGGGTGGAACATACTTGAGCCTCCTGTTTGCTCCTACAGCCCATCTGGAGTCATTCAACTTTTGGTGCGATCCATAATCCCCCCCTTCGCGCCGCATGCTGCTTTCTGCCCCGTCCGTGTGGTCATCCCCTCGGTGAACAGTAAGCAGCCAGTACGACAGCAAGCCAAACCCCAAGGCATGGGACCAGAGGGGATGTCAAGGGTTGTGAAACAAGCCTTGGCGCGACAAGATCGCCAAGGCTTCCTACCCTGGACGGTCGCCCGAGGCGGCCGACTCTGCCATTTTGGCAGTTGTGGACCCAGTTTGGATTGTCACCACGCCAAGTGGCATGGAGATCTTTGGGAGCCAAGGGCACGGGAGTCTCCATTGGACTCCCGATGGATGGCATGTCGAATGGCGAATCCGATCTCCAAGCCGGCGTGGAGATATACCATTGGGGATACCTTCGATTTTGGCTCATTTTGAGCAGCCAAAATGGCCCCTGTTTGGGACCCCAATTTCAGCCCCCCGTGTGGTCAGTTGGCGGTCCCATATCTCTATGCCTATGAGGAACACGGACTGAATTTCAAGTTGTGCACTTAGATATAGGCCCTAGGTTCTGCCTCCTATCCTGGGAGTCATTGGCCTTGCCCTGGCCGAGCGAGCCATTCGTGGGAGCCACTCCAATTCTGATGATTTTGGCATCATGACCCCACGTGGCGAAGACGTGGTGCCCTGATGCCGGGGAGTCATTGGGAACCAGGTTAGGGGAAGGGTCCAGGGAGTTCGTACTTGAAGGGCATAGAGTCAGTTGCCTCCTTCCCACCTCTGGATGGTCCGGACAAGGGGTCAATTTTATAGTTTTTCGAGCTAATATCAGTTTGGGCTGAAACAGCCCATTTTCAGCTACCAACTTCCAGGGAATATTGGCGGGGCCATATCTCTGTCTCAGAGAGGAGTTGGGACCTGCCGTTAAGGAAGCATGGGGAGCCATCGACTGTTGGCCTTGGAGCGCCTTGGGTCCCAGGGACTCGCCTGTGGCTGGGCGGGACAGTCTCCCCTATAGGCAGGGTTTCAGGGTCCGGACTGAGCAGGGCATGGGTTGTGTTCGAGCCCCCGCCCCTGCCAGCCACTGAGACGGTCGGATCTGTGATGGGGATAGGAGTTGGGACTGAGTGTCTATTGTCCTGTGATGCCCTTACCCCAGTCCAGTCTTAATCCCATGTGTACATATCCTGATGTGTTGCTGTACATACTTTTGTTCACTTGTTTCAGAGTGGCAAGGATCCTAAAACGCTTTGTCACATGACACAAGCGTGAGGATGCCCCTGTGAGCGCAGTGCTTTGCCTGCCTGCTTGCTTGTGCGTGTCCAGCGCAGCGTCCCCTGGCCACGCGCCCCACGGGAACGCGTCAATACAAACTGGTAAGCCCAACGTGGCAACTGAATGTCATCAACGTACACGTCCCCTTTGGAGACGCCACGGAGACATCCCTCGAACACCTCATGGAGGCATACCGACAACTTGCCACGATGGGGCCGACTGTCATCATAGGAGACTTCAATGCAGCCCCATCAGCGGACGATCGTGGAGGGCGACAGAAGCCCGAGGACGCAGCGGTGCAAGTGGCCATGCAGCATATCGGCCTACAGGACCTCTCATCCTCTCTACGAGGCCAGCCCTTGCACAGACCACCAAAGCCTTGCGCAGCAGATTCCCGCATCGACCTCTGCTACGCGGACTCGGCACACGTCGAGATGACACGGGCGCAATACCACGACCTACCATCCAAGATCACCGGACATCGACCCCTGGAGACCTAAATCAAGGTACTTCAGGTAGCCCCGGCCTCCAGGGATGGTATGGACCACGAGGAGCAACCACCCATGAAGCCGCCAGGAGAGCACGACACCCACAAATGGGTTGCATACTACCGCACGGTACAACGCATCCTAGGCCAGCAAGACAAGACGGACCTCAACCTCGCCATGCGACAAGCGGCCACGGCATGCGGCCTCAACGGACACCACAGAACACAGGACGATACCACCCCGCATTAAGACCGACGATCCATGGTCACAACCATAAGGCACGACAAGCGAGCACTACACACAGCAGTGCACTCGTATGACCAACAAGGCTAACATGACGCCCAGGAAATCGCCGCACGACTGGACACCACACGCCGGCAACTCAGAGAATGGCACATCCGCCGGGCAAAGGAACTGGCGCAAGAACAACAACGCTACTTTCAAAACCCCCAACCCTACAAATCCCTGAAACACGTGGACAAGGTCGTGGGGGAGGCGGGCCACCGAGGCATCAAGGCAGTACGCCTACAGGACGGCACAGTGACCAACGATCCCAAGGTGGTCCTGGAAGAAGTCCTCAACAGCTTCCTACGCCAACACAACACTGAGGATGGCGAGCTGTCAGCGTACACGGAGGAACTGATATCCCACCTGCTGAAACTCTAGAACCGGACACAGCGACGAGACATGCACCGAACCCCGTTCACCATTCGGGAGCTCGATGAGGTGTTGTACAAACTACAACCGGGAAAAACCCCGGGGGTGGACGGACCCCCGGCGGAGCTCTACCGTAGGCTCCCGCTGAACCTGAAGAGGCACTTCGCCGCGCGCCTGTGGGATATCGCCATCGGGAAAACGGACGTACCACCCGACTGGGCAAACCTGGTACACCCGCTGTATAAGAGAGGCGACCGAGCGAGCCCCGACAACTGAAGACCCATCCTGTGCGCCACCACAGAAGCCAAACTCATATGGATGTTCATCCTCAAACGGGTGGCCCCGGCAGTGTACTGTCTACCGCCTACAATGTGGGGGGTCATACCGGGTAGGTCACCATTGGAAGCCATATTTTTGCAAGACGCCGTGCTGGACATGGACCCGATCAGCCTCGTCATCACGTCCCTGGATGTCAAAGGGCCCTCCCCAACACCCCGCACCGCCTCCTACGGGCCGTCTGGGAGCACATGGGACTCCCCTTCCAGGGCTTCCTGCAAGCGTACCTCGCCACCCGCATGTACGCCATAAAAACCGACGTGGGCACCACCCCATGGGTCCACCCCGCCAGTGAGGTCCAGCAAGGGGCTGCGGAAGGCCCATTCCTCTTCCTACTCGTCACCCTCCCGCTGGCGTTTTACATCGGACGCACATACCCGGACGTGGCACCATATCCCCTACGGACCATGCTCCTGGCGTTTGCAGACGACATGGCGGTGGTGACCGCCACCGCACGTCAACCCCTGCCGACCACCCCGGACCGCACCAGAGCCACCAAAGTATTCCACGTCGTCACCACCTATCTGGAGGGCAACAAGCTGCTGGTACACAACGTCCAATCTGCCACCATGGTGCACAACGCACCGCCGCCGCCCCTCCGCCCCGGGGTCCCGCCCATGAACGCAGTAAACACGGCCACCTACCTGGGGGTCCAACAAGCGGCCACTGCAGGCGGGGTCACCCTACCACCAAACCTGATACGGCAGCTGACACGGACACTGGTCATAGCACGCATCACGGCACTCTCCACCCAGGGCCTGGCATACTTCCTACAAGCCGTGCTCAACGCAGCTATAGGATTCCAGGCCTTGCACGTAACGCACCCACAACACATGCTGCAAGCGGCCGCTACCACAGTGCAACGAGCGTGGACCATCCACGGCCACCGGCTCACATCGCTACCTGCAACTGTACGCGCGGCATCGCCACCGTACTACGGAGACAACACCGATCACCTCGTCAAAAACGCGTAGGTAGGTAGGTAGGTAGGTAGGGTAGGTAGGTAGGTAGGTGCTCTCGATCGTGGAGAGGCGCCCCTTGGTGCCCCCTGGCGTCGCCCCTGTGACGAACAGGAAGAGGCTCCGCGCGTGAAGAGGGGAGGCGGCTTACATCCCGCTAGACCTGACTGTTGGCCCCCAACAAAGCGGCCCCGGGCAACACCGGGAGGGCTGATCGCCGCCGGCGTGACGTGCTTGTCTCGCCGGGAGGGTGTGCCCCCGTGCTTGCGCACGTCCCCTCCTTTGGGCGGAACCCTAGAGGTTCACCGGACTTCCTGGCGTATCCCGTTTCCAAGGCATGCATGTACGTTCTTGGTACTGACGCGTTCCTGTGGGGGGCCTGGTCACGGGACGCTGCGGTGACACGCACAAGCAAGCAGGCAGGCAAAGCACTGCGCTCACAGGGGCATCAATACGCTCGTGTCATGTGACAAAGCGTTTCAGGATCCTTGCCAGTCTGAAACAAGGGAACAAAAGTATGTACAGCAACACATCAGGATATGTACACATAGGGTTAAGACTGGACTGGGGTAAGGGCATCACAGGACAATAGACACTCAGTCCCAACTCATATCCCAATCCCACGTCCGACCCTCTCAGTGGCTGGTGGGGGCGGGGGCTCAAACACAACCCATGCTCTGCTCAGTCCGGACCCTGAAACCCTGCCAATAGGGGGGGTGTCCCGCCCAGCCACAGGCGAGTTCCTGGGAACCAAGGCGCTCTAAGGCCAACCGACATTGACTCCCTGCGCTCCCCTAACGGCAGGTCCCAACTCCTCTCTGAGCAAGAGAGATGGCCCCGCCATTATCCCCTAGGAGTTGGTAGCTGAAAATGGGCTGTTTCAGCCCAAACTGAAATTAGCCCCAAAATCTCCAGATTTGACCCCTCGCACGGACCCGCCAGAGGTAGGGACGAGGCACCTGACCCTATGCCCCTCGAGTACGACCTCTCTGGAGCCCTCACCCAACCTGATTCTCTCTGAGGTCCCGGCATCAGGGCACCACGGGTTTGTCAAGTGGGGCCATGATGCCAAAATCACCAAAATTGGCCTGATTCCCACGCGTGGCTCGCCCGGCCAGGGCAAGGCCAATGACTCACAGGATAGGAGGCAGGACCTACGACCTATATCTGAGTGTCCAACCTGAAATTAGGTCCGGGCTCCTCATGGGCATAGAGATATGGGGCCGCCGATCCACCACACGGGGGGGGTGAAATTGGGGTCCCAAAATGGGTTCATTTTGGCTGCTTGAAATGAGCCGAAATTCGGGGGTGCTCGCAACAGTATATCTCCACGCCGGCTTGGAGATTGGATCCGCCATCCGATACGCCATCCACCGAGAGTCCAACGCAGACTCCCATGCCCTCGGCTCTCAAAGATCTCCATGCCACTCGGCGTGGTGACAAACCCAATTGGGTCCACAAATGCCAAAATAGCAAAATTGTCCACACTCATATTGGGCTAACACCTCAACGAAGGTTGCTCGGCTTCACCCACGTGGTGTGTGCACCATGGGGACCAATTTGCATAACACCCATGTCATATATGGTCCATTGGCCCATGCGTCCGGCGTGCACAGGTGGGCTGAACATAGTGCATGGCGGGCAGAAAATGTGGAAAATTGCTCAAAATGGCCGAAAATGCGCACACTCATGGTTGGGGCAAATGAGGCACATGCCCGACTTGGACCGGAGTGTGCCATAGGATTGGGATCAAGTCATATGCGTCCAACATATCTTTTGGGTGTCGCCCAACTCCTCCGGTTTTGGGAATGGCAGGGTCGCCAACTGAGCCCATGATTTGGGATAGTCCCAAATCGCCAACATGGCGGCCACGGTATGCCAAGCCCAAAAGGAGTTATTCGCCGGGTCCAAGATATGTTGGGCACCGAAGTATGTACCCCCATAACATACTTGGGTCATGATGTCAATTGAGCGCAACGTTGAGATACATGGTCGCCACTTGACACGATCACGGGCAAAAAACAGCAATATTGGCGATAAAACACCCAAAAGTGCCTTGAAAGGCACACAAATATATTATAATATCCTTGGCTTGGATTGAGTAATCGACCAATCCTTCTAAACACAATGACTTGACACCAATGACCTTCGATTCCACACATGTGCTCCACTTGGGGCGCTTTGAAAGGTCACGAGCGCTACTTCCCAAGTGGGCACATGAAAATATGGAAAATTGCAAAACACACACCTTGCTCCCAACGTATCGCTTTGGGACCGCCACACAAGCTTTCCTCCACGAAGGTTAGGCTTGCAATTGATCGTGGGGAGTATAAGGAAGGGCCTCGTGCAATATGAGGTCCATTGATGGGTGTATCGCTCTTAGCCAAATCCGCCAAATGGGCACGCAATACAACACATGGCATATACCACATATTGCCCAAAAAGGTAGCCCCCCCCACGATAGGTCATGCCCCTCCAAGGGCATAACTTTGTGTCAATCGCTCATAGGAACTCAAGGAAAATTCCTATGCAACACGAACACTCGCGCGCTACACTCGAAAGTTATCTTAACGCACGCAATATCATGGCCAAAGAGTTATAACGCAAACGCTACCCTCTTGACCATGATCCATTACGCTAGCGCGCACATGTGGAGACACAAGGCGTATAAAGCTTCCTAAATTACGTCGGGAGTATTGTGAATACATCCCACGTATCCTTTTTGTCATTCCTCGCAAACGGCACGAGATATGACCCTCACAAGTGGCCTCACGAATCAACTTTGTTTTGCCCATATCTCTAAGACAAATGGAGCACAAGACAAAAGGAAAGTTGATTCGTGTAGAGGAAAGCACGTAGGTCCACTCGAAAGAGGTCAAATCAAGTGCGGGGATGTCGAAGTCGAAAGTCCGATTTCGACATCCTGAAAAATTCGGATTAAGGTTGCGAGTGTAAAATGTGAAAATTGCGGATGCATCAATGCAATTCCTGAAGACTTCAGAGTCTTCGTCACGATTTGCGCTAAAATATCTGTATATAACAGTTAAACTGGCGGTTACGCTAAAGTCTCGAACTAACCGCCAGCTGTCAAAACAGTGAATATCAGAACGGAACCGTAAAAATTGACGGAAACAATATGAAAATAAAACCCTGTTGATTCCTGATATTCTGATATATAAATCTCCGCTGGCGATGCATCGGTTGCCGATGCGGGGCTTTACGGCACAGAACACGCTCCCGCCGGGCTCGCACCGGGCGTCAACGGGCGTCTTCCCTTCCGCACATGGGGTTAGTGGACCGGAGACCAGTCTTCCCTTCCGTACATGGGGTCAGTGGACCGGAGACCGGTCGTATGCCCTACCCTAGCCATGGGGTTCTGGGTACCGCTTCACCCCCCTCCTTAGAGCAAACCCTGGGGGGGGCTCGATAACACCCACGCATGGCAGCGGGTACCCAGGACCCTTTCCTGAAGGGGGGGGGTATCACATCCCACTTCAGGCTGATTCGCAGGTTAGGCTGCCCAAATCCCACAGTAAGACAGGTACGGTGCTGTAGCTGTTAGTAACCGCAAGTATAGTATCAAGTATCAAGTCCCGGGTCCTGGCGGCGATTGTTCGGCATCCAAAGGACCCGTTAACCCATACCAGGCGCACGGGGTGCCGGCTGCTACGGTCACTACCACAGTGGCAGTGGCATACACAGCCAACATAGGCGTCACACGACGACCGAGGTGGTCCCACAGGTCGAGAGCGACCACGAAGATCCATCAGGCTACCCCAAGCTTCCCAAGGCCCGCCGGCTGGGGGAGAGTCCCCACGGGTCCTCCCTCGCGCGCACCATGTCCATATCCGCGACGCGAGTCCAGAGTGGTACAGCCGAACGAGCTCCTCCTTAAGGGATCGGGCATCAAGGTGGTCTTTTCCCTAGCCCTATTACCACGAAGGCCATACATGAGGGAGTCCCCATGCAGTGTGGGCGGAGGCGTCGACTCCTCAAACCACCAGTTTCCCAGGCAAACCTTCCCCATCCGACTGCAAGTGCGTCTGCGAGTCGGCAGGCTCACACTGGGACTGACAGTGGCGGATCGCTGGGAGTTTAGTCAGGCAACTGGGCTTCCCGCCTGGCGCCATCAGGATCTCCACATCACAGCGAATAGGGCACACGGTATCACGGGCACTCAAACAGAAGAATCTGTACGTAGGTACTGGTCCAGGCTGGACCTTAAGTAAAAGCATGTAAACGGCGACTCAGGGCGCCCTCGTATTCGATTCGCATCCCATCTGGGGGAAAAGAGTCCACCTTTCGGTGATGGGCTGACATACAAATGCACATATCCTGCGGGGCAGAAAAACAAGCAATAGATGGGGTAATAGGCGTGTAAACACACTCTGGATAGAGCGCGAAACCACGCCACGGTCAGGATAAGGCAAATGCAGGAGGGTGGACAGGAAAACGCCTGAGGTCAGGCCATATATAGTCTCGAGACACACGTCGACTGGTCTGGATCCCGCAAGTGCCATGGGACCAGACCACACACCAAAAAATCGCAATGCCGATGACAGCGGCATCCGTTGCGCAACGTCGTATGGGCTTCAAGGCCCCAAGAGCTCAGAAATATGAAGGTCAGTCGCCCTACCTGGTTTCCCAAGGATTCAGTAGGGGGGGGAGTGACGAATAGAAGAAGAGAGGGGCCATCCTCCTCTGCATTCAGCAGGGGGGGGTATATGGCCACTCTGATGGCAGGTCACCGAAAGATGGAAGAGAGCAAGCAAGTAAGGGACGATCCATCGACCTCAAAGGCGCTCAAAATGCATCAGGGGACAGCTCAGGGCGCTGATCAGGCACCCCTGGCTGCAATCGCCCGGGTGAGTGCTGCCAAGTCCGAGACGTGGATCTTGGTCTTGTGCTTGCGGATGTACTCCATGAAGGGAGTATTAACCCGCGGCACGAACGAGGGGACGGGTTCCCAGGTGTCGTGGGACGGCCCATATCCTCGCCAACGAAGCTTGAACGCCAGACCTCCGGGTGCCGAGGCGTTCGGACGCTGATCCAGGATCTTCTCGACAGTATAGTCGTCCCGCTCAGCATAGTCGTCGTCCGAATCTGCCTCATGTGCGGCGTAGCTCAGGGACACATGTTGGCCACGGAGGTCGGGTTCCCGCACACGGAGCTGACTCTCGTGGCGTTCCCGGAACTGTCGGTGACCCACCTTGATGCGGTAGGTGTCCTCACCAATCCTGCGGACCACCTCTCCGGGTGTGAACCAGGTTTTGGTGCGGTGGGTGCCCATAGGGCGGGGTCTGATCACCCACACCGGGTCTCCCACCCTGAACCTCTGCGCTGTCGAGCCTGGGGCGGACTTCTGACGCTCAGCATGCTCCTTCTCGAGCTGCTGGCGGATGTCCCGCGCCGTTTGCTCTTGCCGCGCGAAGAATTCTTTGGCATCCATGGCCATGCCATCACCAGACAACGGAAGTCCCTGACCCAGGGGGTCCCTGCCGAACAGAATCTGGTGAGGGGACAAACCACCTGGGGTGGGGGTGTCATGATGGGCCTTCAGAGCAGGCCACATCTCCTCAAACCAGTTCCGAGAGGTCCAAGTGGGGTGCTCATGGCTGTGCAGGCACGGGACTCCTCGGTGAGAGGCATCTGATGATAACCATGTTTCAGGTCAATCACCCTGAAGATCCTCCGCCGTTGTTGTTTTTGCAGCATGTCCTCAATGAGGGGCAGCGTATAGCTGTCATGCTGCGTTTGGGCGTTCAGGCCGCGTTAGTCGACCACGAGCCGCCATTCACCGGCCTCCTTCTTGGGAACGACGAAGCACGGAGAGGCCCATTCGGAGTGGCAGGGCTCGAGCCAGCCTCTTTCGATGAAGTCCCGGAGGATCTTCTCCATGGCCTCCTTCCTCTCGCCCCGCAGGGCGAACTCCCGGTGTCGATACACACGGGGGTCCTGCTTCAGTAGTATCTTGGCCTCGCCATACGGTCCACGCACCGGTGGGGGAAACACAGGCTTTCCGCTGAAGAAGGTATCATGATACTTCTGCTCCAGCCTGGCCCTCAATGCCTGGATCTTGGGGCAATCGTCGGACTGCGCCTTGGCTTTTCCGGGCACCTGGACCACTGAGCTTACTTGAGGAATAGGGACCCCGCTCGTCTTCGGCTCAGGCGGTCTTCCCAGGTGGCCCAATGGGCCATCTCTGGTCTTGCCTCGGAATGGATCGCCGTAGGTGGGTGGGTTACCCCCGATTGGCTCGTCCTGGCTGGACATGTGGTCCAGTACCCTCCGAACGAAGGTATCCCCATCATAGGAACCAGAGACGATCGAGTCCACTTCCCACCAGGCTTTATCCTGGCCTTTGCCCTCACGCTGGCTTCCCCAGTCGTGAAAGGGCTGATCCATATACCCCTGAACCAGATCCAACTCCTCTTCAGTGAGGGGGTCCTCCGACTCTCCGATGTCAACAGGGGGAACCGCAAAGCATTGCCTCCAAGGCTCCGCTACGATGCGGTTGACACACACGAAATCCGTGGCGTCGGCCTGATCAAGGCCCCCATCCACATAGTGGAATTCTGTTGGCCATCTCTGGGGTGGCATGGGCTGTCCCTTAGCGTCCTGATTGACACTCTCTCCAGCCGGTAGGACGAGCTTGTTTAAGGTCATGTTGGTCAATGAGGCTACCCAATGTCGGGTACTTTCCTCCTCGGTGCATCCCATAGGAACAACCAGCACTGCCTTGGAGCGGTCCTTGCGAATCTTCGCTATCGCTCTTGAAATGTCCCAATGGGGGCAATGGATCCACATCAATCCCTGATGCGGACCCCAGTGCTTCTTCCACGCGGAGTCCTGTGCGCTCGAGTACTTCTCACAAACCCGCAGATGGGCGGAGGTTCCTGAAGAGAACGCATCCAGGGCCAGATCCGAAGCTCCCAGGTCCGCGACCACTCGGCTCGCCACTTCCGGCATTACGCCGTACTCCTGGTTTGCTGGCCCAGTTGGCTCAGTGTCCAGCGCGGCTACTTTGAGCTGATTGCGTTCCGGGTGGATCCATTGGCATTCCACATGGTGCTCAGGTGACGAAAGCCACGAGAGCTGGTCGTCCTGGTACAGGGTCATTGAGGCCTGGGCCGGTAGAACGCCGGAGTCCGTCTCCATCTTGAAGTCGTACCCAACGATCATGTCCCAGTCCATCTCGGCCTCGTAGAAGCGACCTTGCAGGAGGATTTCCTTGCCGAGGTCTGGGCGGCTCAGCTCACGGTGGTTCAGGAACTGCAGCCAAATGGCCGCTTCCTTCGTGCCTCCTACCATGTACTGGCCGTTCGCCACCTTCAGCCTGACAGGTTTTCGACTGTCGGTCAGACACTCTGGTGAAAGTAGGCCAGCCTTGACCAAGCTGACCTGAGCTCCGTGTCGACCAACACGTCGAAGACCTTCTCCACTTCCTCGCATAAGGCACGGACCTTAAGGTGCAACTGCCGCTCACGCCCCACTCGGCGCACGGCGTGCAAGCTCAGGATCTCCGGCCGTTCCAGAAGCTCAACAAGCGACTGGTGCAGGTCGTGGACAATGGGCTCAGGCTGCCCATCTGCAGCATCCAGCTGCGGTTCGGATGATCCTCCGATACTCTCGGATAGATCTTGAAGTACATCAAAAACATTCTTCGTCGCGAAGGACGGACGGGTGCAAGGGTTCGTGCCTTCACTTGCCCTCACCCCGCCTCCGCGACTGGGTGCCAGACCGGGCCTTCCGCCCGCGGCAGTCCCTTTGTGCTTATCGACTCCCGACTGGGATGGTTGGGCGCTTCCCACGTCACCATCCTGCGACCGACCCAGCTGGGACCCTTGGCTGCAGGGGCTCCGCTAGGGGGCGTCGGGTGTGGAGGTAGGAGCAGTCTCCTCGGCATCAACCGCGTTGACACCCTTCCTCCTCCTATTCCTAGGCTTCTTGTCCTTGTCCTTGTTCTGGTCGTTCTGGTTGTTCTCCTTGTTCTTGTTGTCCGACCTGGGGACCCAGTTCCTCTTGATCTCCTGGATCTCCTTGGCTAACTCGGTCCCCTGCGACATCAGCTTGGAGAGCTCGTCCTTGTCCACCTCCACTTTGGCCTCCCGGATACCCGCAGGTGCACGCTTCTTCGACCTGTGCGCCTTCTTGTAGGCCTCCGTGTCGACCTGGTGGACGGGGCATGTTCGGTGGTCATGGTTGAAGCCTTTCTTCCTCCCATAACACACGAAACAGCCCTGAGGGTGAGCTCGTATGAACTCCCCAAAGGACAGCGGAGGGTCGCCAATGCGGCGAGGGTCCCTCTTCTCCTTCTTCTTCCAACCCGGCTGCAGGGGCTTCCAGCTTCCCTGTTTGCTCCCCGCGCTCAGGTTGTTGGCCACGAAGGCACAAACGGCCACTTCGGCGGGCTCGTCGTCGTCGTCATCGTTGACGAGAGTCTCATCGCCGCCGGCTCCCGCTGGGTCCATGGCAGCTTCCCCGCCAGGTCCCTCGCCAACGTAGTTGACGTCGCGGTCGCCGGGCCTCAACCCGCGGGTGTGGTGGAGGTTCCGGTACTCTTTGAGCACCTCCTCTCCAACCCACTCCAGGATCTCGTCGCAGCTCATCTGCGCCGGGATAGCCTGCAGACGGATGGTCTGGCCGCTCACGTCACACTCGTCAAGGTGCCACATCGCGGTCTTCTCGCAATCGCCCGAGACGGTGATGAGGAGAGCGTTCCGCAGGGAGTGCCGTTTGACATCCCGGGCCACGTTGTTCCTCGTCCAAGCCACCACGTTCGTATAATACTATTTGGGGAGCATCATCTTGACGGTGTGGTTGGACTTGGCCCTCTTGGCTTCCTCCTTGGTGACCCTCTTGATCCATGCTTCCGGCAGCATGGAGAGCAGGCGAGCCTGCTCGTCACCCTCGTTCCAGTCCTCCACGTTGCGGCGGAAGAGGGTGTATTTCCCTCGGAAGTCTCGCCAGTCCCGTAGGCGGATCTCCCGTCGATCATGCTGAAGCTTGATGGACTTCCACCGCTTGGCAGCCACCTGCGGAGCGTCCACCCGCTCCTGCTCGTTGAGCCACTTCTTGGCCTCCTTGAGGGTCTTGATTTTCCCCTCCTTGGTCGCCACGAAGTACAGGCCTTGGAGCACTTCCGGCAGGCGGTACCTGAACCGTCTGAAGACATACTTCTCCAAGAAGCGGTCGAGGTTGAGGGGGTTGCCGTCGTACATGGGGGGCTTGATGTCCTTCAAGTCTTCCCACACGGCGGCATCCGCGGCCTTAGAGACCATGAACGCCGGCCGCAAGGTCGACCGAGGTTCCCATCGGCCTCTCCCACGGACTCCCACGGCTGCCACGTCCATCTCCTCCATGGAATCCCTGTGGCTACGCTGCGGTTTCTCCATGTACGCTGAACCTAGATGTTCACGCCGTACCACTTCCATGTATGCCTCCTCATCACGGCGCCGGCGGCTGCGTTCAGCGGCCTCCCGTTGTACACCACGCGGCGGGCTGATGTCGAACTCCTCCAGGTCCAGATCCAGGTCCTCACCTCCGCCGACATCCCACTCCACGTCTCCTCTGGCAACCTCATCCCTGAGTCCACCATAACGTCCACCAGCCATTGGGATTGGCTCCGGGGCTGGTGCGGGGCGTGGGGGGCGTACCGGTGTCCGCGGTGGAGCACGGCGGTTGTGGTACTCCGCTCTGAGCCACTCATCACGCCAATCTTCACTGCCACTGCCAGGCGGCACGCGCTCGTTGCGGCGGCCCGCGCTGTGGTGAGAGGGGGCGCTGAGAGAGGGGACACTGGCGCTGGGGCGACTCCTGGGGGCTCCGCTGGGGGCGTGGGGTCTGCCTGGACCTGGTCCGGGTCCCCAGCCGTCGTCCGACGAGCCAGACTCCAGGGGTGGGTGGTCGCTGCCGACGCTCCCACGGGCTTCCAGCGCGTCCAGCCTCTGGTGCAGGCCGCTGATGACCGTGTTCAGCTGCCTGGTCTCGCCCCTGGCGATGTCCAGCAGCCTCTGGGTGGCGGTGGCGACGCTGGCGCTCTTGACCATCTCGATCTTGGCGATGTCCAGCTCTCTGTGTGCGCGCGCGGCGACCCTGGCGATGCGAGTCATCTCGCCCTTGCCAGTGTCTACCTCGCGCTCGAGGAACTAGACCCTCCTGCGGAGGTAGACAATCCACCGCCGGGTGGCATCCGGGTCGCCGTCCCCTTGTGGGTCGTCGGGGTCCCCAGGGGGTCCTCCAGGAGGGCCTCTGCCGGGTCCGCCCGGTCCAGGCGGTCCTCCTCCGCCAGGGGGTCCGCCTCCAGGGGGTCCACCTGGTGGGCGTTCTCCAGGGGGTCCTGATGGTCCTCCGCCAGGGGGTCCCGGTGGGTCTCCGCCGGGTCGCCTCGGTGGGTCCGAGGATGGGTGCTTCTTCGTGATGTCGAAGTCCATGTCCAGGAGGCGGACCATGTCGTCATCCTCGTCCATGTCGCCCCACCTGGGCGTCTCGGTCTCGGAAGACACCGAACTCCGGTAGGGAGGAGGGGGATCCTCATCCTCGTCCGCCTGCTCCATGGGGACGTCTCCGCCTCCTCCGCCAGCCACTCCTTGGCGATGTCGGCGGCCTCGTTCATCCCCGTCGCTGGCGGTAACGAAGGGGTCGCTGTCGTGGGGGTGTCCGCCCGCTGGCCTCCGTGGCCTCTCGGGGGTCTTCCCCTTACCCTTCCTCCATCGGTTGGCAGTGGGGCCACTGCTCCCACTGCTGCCCGTGTCGGCCTCGTCCAGCGTCATCTTGGAGGAGGCGTTCCCTTCGAAAAGCTTTCGAAGGGTCTCCACTCGTGATCCTCCCGGGGGAGTCTCGCGGCGGAGTTTGGCCTCTGCCTCCTCCATTGCGGCGGCGGTGGCTGCGGCAGCTCGCCCTTCGGCTTCCTCCCGAGCACGAGCCGCTTCGGCTTCCCGGGCCTGCTGCAGCCGAGCCTTCTCCGCTTCCAACGCCGCCAACTCCGCCTTCGTCTTGGCCCTCTCCTCAGCGACCTTCCGTCGCGCGGCCTCGATGGCGTCCTTCTTGGCGGCGTCCGCCTGGGCCTTAGCCGTTGCCTCGGCGTGGGCACTTTCCTCCGCCTCCTTCTTTGCCCTCTCTTGGGCAAGCGCCTCTTCCAGCGCCTTCACCTCGGCCTCCTTGCAGGCAATGGCCTCGTGCGTCATGCGGGCTTCCTCGGTGGTTGCCGCCACCTCGCCCCTGATCCGGGCAGGCACTGCCCCATGGGCGGCCGCAGCCGTGAGACCGGCCGCGATGGCTGCCACGGTCGAGGCGTGGTAGTCCATGCCTCGGCCCCACTCGGTGGCCTCCTCATGGGCGATGCCGACGGCGCCCTCCACGGCAGCGTTCTGCTGCGTGGCCCGTTGCCGGGCAACCCAAAGGTTGCAGGGCACCCCACAGGTGCGCTCGCAGGCGCGCGCCACATCCCTTTGGTGGGGAGCGTCGCTGGCCTGGTCGGCCGGCATCATCCCGCAGTGGGCCGACTCCACGTCGCTGCTGGGGCCTGACTTCCTCAGGAGCAGCGGACGGGGCTTGGCCTTGGTCTGCTTGGCAACTTCCAGGAAGTCACCAAGGGTGATGTGGCCGGGGTGGTGACCACCAGTGGCCCGTTGGGGACTGTGGGCTGGGGTTCCGCCCCTGGCGCCTTGGGCAGCCTCGGCGGCCAGGGACTCCTGGTACTCCCGCCACTTCCTGTCCCGCCTCCTGTCCCCGGCGGAACGCTTCTCCTTCCCAGGAGACGCGCTGCTGCTGCTGCCCTGCAGCCTGCGCTCGTTCCCCAGCGCCGGGAACTCCTTCCGATCATGTCCCACATGGAGACGTTGATCGAGGCGCCCGTCGGGTACTCGTTGGGCTTCTCGTCCTCCTCAATCCCGTCGGGGCGCAGCCCTTCGCCGGGCCTGTCCGGGCGGGTCCAGGTCCTCCAGCGCTTGCGGCGAAAGCGGTATTCATACCCTTCCGCCCGCAGCCACTCCTCCACTGCCCGCAGGCGGTCCTCGCCCATGTCCTCGCGGAGCTCGAAGCTCCCGGGCATGCCGCCTTCGCACTGGGGATTGCTGTGGCGGTACTGCTGCCCCCACAGCAACCCACGCAGTAGGCGCGCCGCATGGGGGTGGGGCTGCGGCCAGGTCTTGCCCGCCTCGTCCCAGTTCACCATCGGTGCTCTCGATGGAGTGGTCCTGGGGTGGTTGTTGAGGTGGGTGAAGCAGCACTGGACTGGGAGTGCGGCTGGTGCTGGTCAGCTGGTGGTTGTGGAGGTGGTTGACGCGACTGGGTGTGCGGCCTTGCTGGTCGGCCGATAGGACTCACTGATGAGGGAGTCCTGGTCAGTCCACCTCCTTCACGGTCGCGGCGCTTCCGTGGTCGCTCAGGGCGAAGCTCTGGGCGGCGCTGCGGACCGCTGCGCTGCGCTGCGAGCTGCGAGCTGCGACCTGCTGCGCCGCGCTGCTCGGGGTTGCTGGCCCCGAGTGGCACGCGAGGGATGGGTAACCCCCCGGCGGTGAAACGCTTTTGACGCGTTCCCGTTGGGGGCCCGGCCACGGGACGCTGCGGTGACACGCACAAGCAAGCAGGCAGGCAAAGCACTGCGCTCACAGGGGCATCAATACGCTCATGTCATGTGACAAAGCGTTTCAGGATCCTTGCCACTCTGAAACAAGGGAACAAAAGTATGTACAGCAACACATCAGGATATGTACACATAGGGTTAACACTGGACTGGGGTAAGGGCATCACAGGACAATAGACACTCAGTCCCAACTCATATCCCAATCCCAGGTTCGACCCTCTCAGTGGCTGGTGGGGGCGGGGGCTCAAACACAACCCATGCCCTGCTCAGTTTGGACCCTGAAACCCTGCCAATAGGTGGGGTGTCCCGCCCAGCCACAGGCGAGTTCCTGGGATCCAAGGTGCTCCAAGGCCACCGGACAATTCACTCCCTATGCTCCCTTAACGGCAGGTCCCAACTCCACTCTGAGCCAGAGATATGGCCCCGCCATTATCCCCTAGGAGTTGGTAGCTGAAAATGGGCTGTTTCAGCCCAAACTGAAATTAGCTCAAAAATCTCCAAAATTGACCCCTCGTCCGGACTTGCCAGAGGTAGGGACGAGGCAACTGACCCTATGCCCTTCGAGTACGACCTCTCTGAAGCCCTCACCCAACCTGGTTCCCTCTGAGGTCCCGGCATCCGGGCACCACGGGTTCGTCAAGTTGGGTCATGATGCCAAAATCACCAAAATTGGCCTCATTCCCACGCGTGGCTCGCCCGGCCAGGGCACGTCCAATGGCTCCCAGGATAGGAGGCAGGACCTATGACTCATATCTGAGTGTACAACCTCCCTTTAGGTCCGGGCTCCTCTTGGGCATAGAGATATGGGGCCGCCAATTAACCACACGGGGGGGGTGAAATTGGGGTCCCAAAAGGGGGTCATTTTGGCTGCTCGAAATGAGCCAAAATTCGGGGGTGCTCGCAACAGTATATCTCCACGCTGGCTTGGAGATCGGATCCGCCATTCCATACGCCATCCACCGAGAGTCCAACGCAGACTCCCATGCCCTTGGCTCTCAAAAAACTCCATGCCACTCGGCTTGATGACGAACCCAGTATGGTCCACAAATGCCAAAATAGCAAAATTGTCCACACTCATATTGGGCTAGCACCTTGACGAAGGTTGCTCCGCTTCGCCCACGTGGTGTGTGCACCATCGGGACCAATATGCATAACACCCATGTCATATATGGTCCATTGGCCCATGCGTCTGGCGTGCACGGGTGGGCTGAACATAGTGCACGGCGGGCTGAAAATGTGGAACATTGCTCAAAATGGCCGAAAATGCGCACACTCATGGTTGGGGCAAATGAGGCACATGCCCGACTTGGACCGGTGTGTGCCATAGGATTGGGATCAAGTCATATGTGTCCAACATATCTTTTGGGCGTCGCCCAGCTCCTCCAGTTTTGGGAATGGCAGGGTTGCCAAGTGAGCCCATGATTTGGGATAGTCCCAAATCGCCAACATGGCGGCCACGGTATGCCAAGCCCAAAAGGAGTTATTCGCCGGGTCCAAGATATGTTGGGCACTGAAGTATGTACCCTCATAACATACTTGAGTCATGATGTCAACTGAGCGCAACGTTGAGATACACGGTCGCCACTTGACATCATGACGGGCAAAAAACAGCAATATTGGCGATAAAACACCCAAAAGTGCCTTGAAAGGCGCACACATATATTATAATATCCTTGGCTTGGATTGAGTAATCGACCAATCCTTCTAAACACCATGACTTGACACCAATGACCTTCGATTCCACATATTTGCTCCACTTGGGGCGCTTTGAAAGGTCACGAGCGCTACTTCCCAAGTGGGCACATGAAAATATGGAAAATTGCAAAACACACACCTTGCTCCCAACGCATCGCTTTGGGGCCGCCACACAAGCTTTCCTCCACGAAGGTTAGGCTTGCAATTGATCGTGGGGAGTATAGAGAAGGGCCTCGTGCAATATGAGGTCCATTGGTGGGTGTATCGCTCTTAGCCAAATCCGCCAAATGGGCACGCAATACAACACATGGCATATACCACATATTGCCCAAAAAGGTAGCTCCCCCCACGATGGGTCATGCCCCTCCAAGGGCATAACTTTGTGTCAATCGCTCAAAGGAACTCAAGGAAAGTTCCTATGCAACACCAACACTCGCGCGCTACACTCGAAAGTTATCTTAACGCACACAATATCATGGCCAAAGAGTTATAACGCAAACTCTACCCTCTTGACCATGATCCATTACGCCAGCGCGCACGTATGGAGACACGAGGCGTATAAAGCTTCCTAAATTACGTCGGTAGTATTGTGAATACATCCCCCGTATCCTTATTGTCATTCCTCGCAAACGGCACGAGATATGACCCTCACAAGTGGCCTCACGAATCAACTTTGTTTTGCCCATACCTCTAAGACAAATGGAGCACAAGACAAAAGGAAAGTTGATTCGTGCATAGGGAAGCACGTAGGTCCACTCGAAAGAGGTCAAATCAAGTGCGGGGATGTCGAAGTCGAAAGTCCGATTTCGACATCCTGAAAAATTAGGATTAAGGTTGCGAGTGTAAAATGTGAAAATTACGGATGCATCAATGCAATTTCTGAAGACTTTAGAGTCTTCGTCACGATTTGCGCTAAAATATCTGTATATAACAGTTGAACTGGCGGTTATGCTAAAGTCGCGAACTAACTGCCAGCTGTCAAAACAGTGAATATCAGAACGGAAGCGTAAAAATTGACGGAAACAATATGAAAATAAAACCCTGTTGATTCCTGATATTCTGATATATAAATCTCCGCTGGCGACGCATCGGTTGCCGATGCGGGGCTTTACGCCACAGAACACGCTCCCGCCGGGCTCGCACCTGGCGTCAACGGGCGCCTTCCCTTCCGTACATGGGGTTAGTGGACCGGAGACCGGTCTTCCCTTCCGTACATGGGGTTAGTGGACCGGAGACCGGTTGTAGGCCCTACCCTAGCCATGGGGTTCTGGGTACCGCTTCAGTACTAGGGTTCTGAGGCGCTTGGGTGTCGCACGCTCCGCATCGAGTCCGGGAGCAGCGCAGGCCTTAGGATGCAGCCCTACCCCCGGTCTCCGGATCTTGTTTGGCCGGGTCACCTGCATGGCACGGGCTGCCTCAGTGCCCGGGCTGTGGGCACTGGGTTTCCTACTGTTGTGCGGCGTTTGTGTTCGGGTCCCGTTTCCTGTTGGGTGTGGGTTTTGTTAACCCCGCCACTCCTGGCTGGGGTCTTGGGTGGGTGTGTTTGGGCACGGTTCGTGGTGTTGTCCCTCTAGTGCCGGCCGTTTGTGGTGTTTGTCATTGGGCTTAGGTTTCGGCCGCCTTATGGGACGTGTGTGGTTTCGTGCGCGCTCCGCGTGCCCCCCGCCGTTTCCGGTTCCGGTGTGCGGTGTGGGCGTGCGTGCTGGGCCCGGGTCTCCGCTGTGCCCCGCCCTTCTTGGCTGGGTTGTCGGGGTGTGTATTTTGCGCTTTTGGTTTCTTTTTTTTGGCTTTGTGCTGTCGGTTGCTGGGTGTCCCTGTCCCGGGCCTTGTGGTCCCTGTCCCCCCCTCCCCTTTCTTTCGGGCTGGGCTGCTGGCTCTTTTTTATTTTCGTGGTGTGTGTCTGCATGTTTCGGTGTCCCTTTTCCCGGTGGGCCGCTGTTCCTGGCTTGGTGTTGCCGGTTTTGGCTGGGTGGTCCCCCTGTGCCTCTTTGGGGGTCCTGTCTTCGGTGCCCTCTGGGTGGGGGGTTTGGCCGCCTCTCGTGGTGTTGGCGGGCGGTTTGGTGGCTGTGGGCTGTTTTCGCCCCCTTCCCCCTCCCCCCTCTGTTTTTTTTGGGGGGGGGGCCTGCCTGGGCCTCCCTCTGCCTTCCCTGGGCTGGCGCACGCACTGGCCCGCATTCAGTGTGGTCTTCCGGGCTGCTGTTGGCGGTTGCATTCTGTTTGGCCGTGTTCCAGCCGCATGGGTAGGATGGGCTATGTACACGTTGGGCTCAGCTCCCCTTCTTGCCGGGTTAGGTCCTGGCTCTGCCGGCTGGGCGGCTGCGCCAGGCGGCTGCGTGTGGCTCTGGGTTAGGGGGCTGGGGTTGTTCGTGTCCCTTCCCCTCTGCGGTGCCGGTTTTAACCTTCTGGGTGGTCCGCCACCGTTGTTGCCGGGCGCGCGGTGGCCCTGTGTGTGGCCTGCGGTGCTGGTGTGTGGCGTGCTGGTGCGGCGCCTTCCGGGGTGTGCGGTGGCTTGCTTCGGTCAGTCCTTCTGGTTAGGGTCAGTCGTGCCGTGTTGTGCCGCTCTGTGCCGCGTCGCGTCGCGTCGTGCTGTGGCGCATTGCACTGTGGCGCGCTGTGGTGTGGTGTGCCGTGGTCTCGCGTCGTGCCGTGGTGGGTCAGTGGAGGTCAGCCTGGGCTGTGTTGTGGTGCGGAGTGCGGGCCAGAGTGTGGCTGGCTGGTGGCTGGGGGGTGCGGTTAGGTGTTGGTGTCTCGCTGGGTTCGTGCTGTGGGGGTCTGGGCGTGCTGCTCGGGCTGGTGGGTCAAGTAGTGACGCGTACCCGTGGGGGGTCTGGCCACGGGACGCTGCGGTGGACACGCGCAAGTGAGCAGGCAGGCAAAGCACTACGCTCACAGGGGCATCAATGCGCTCATGTCATCTGACAAAGCGTTTCAGGATCCTTGCCACTCTGCAACAAGGGAACGAAAGTATGTACAGCAACACATCAGGATATGTACACATGGGGTTAAGACTGGACTGGGGT
The DNA here is from genome assembly GCA_964036045.1 of Eutreptiella sp. 'Long Island Sound 2002'. NCBI lineage: Eukaryota > Euglenozoa > Euglenophyceae > Eutreptiales > Eutreptiaceae > Eutreptiella > Eutreptiella sp. 'Long Island Sound 2002'. The sequence goes on from OZ038379.1 coordinate 151,133,359, forward strand.
AAGGGCATCACAGGACAATAGACACTCAGTCCTAACTCGTATCCCAATCCCAGGTCCGACCCTCTCAGTGGCTGGTGGGGGCGGGGGCTCAAACACAACCCATGCCCTGCTCAGTCCGGACCCTGAAACCCTGCCAATGGGGGAGGTGTACCGCCCAGCCACAGGCGAGTTCCTGAGAACGAAGGGGCTCCAAGGCTAACCGACAGTGGCCCCCTATGCTCCCAGGACAGCAGGTCCTAAATTCACTCTGAGCCAGAGACATGGCCCCGCCATTATCCCTCAGGAGTTGGTAGCTGAAAATGGGCTGTTTCAGCCCAAACTGATATTAGCTTGAAAATCTCCAAAATTGACCCCTCGTCGGGAACCGCCAGAGGTAGGGACGAGGCAACTGACCCTATGCCCTTCGAGTATGACCTTTCTGAAGCCCTCACCCAACCTGGTTCCCTCTGAGGTCCCGGCATCAGGGCACCACGGGTTCGTAAAGTGGGGTCATGATGCCAAAATTACCAAAATTGGCATCCCTCTCACGCGTGGCTCGCCCGGCCAGGGCAAGGCCAATGGCTCACAGGGTAGGCCGCGAGACCTAGGACCTATATCTGAGTGTACAACTTGAAATTAGGTCCGGCCTCCTTGTGGGCATAGAAGAATGGGGCCGCCAATTGACCACACGGAAGGGGGAAATTGGGGTCCCAAAATGGGGTCATTTTGGCTGCTCGAAATGAGCCAAAATTCAGGGTGCTCCCAATAGTATATCTCCACGCAGGCTTGGAGATCGAATCTGCCATTCCATACGCGATCCACCGGGAGTCAAACGGAGACTCCCATGCCTTTGGCTCCCAAAGATCTCCATGCCAATTGGCGTGGTGTCAATCCCAATTGGGACCACAAATGCCAAAATGTCAAAGTTGCTCACACTCATTTTGGGCTAGCACCTTAACGAAGGTGGCTCCGCTTCGCCCACGTGATGTGTGGACCATGGAGACCGTTACCCATAACACCCATGTCATATATGGTCCATTGGTCCATGCGTCCGGCGTGCACGAGGGTTAGAACATAGTGCACGGCCCGCAGCAAAAGTGGAAAATTGCTCAAAATGGCCAAAAATGCGCACACTCATGGTTGGGGCAAATAAGGCACATGCCCGACTTGGACTGGAGTGTGCCATAGGATTGGTATCAAGTCATGTGTGTCCAACATATCTTTTGGGCGTTGCCCAACTCCTCCAGTTTTGGGAATGGCAGGGTTGCCAAGTGAGCCCATGATTTGGGATGGTCCCAAATCGCCAACATGGCGGCCACGGTACGCCAAGCCCAAAAGGAGTTATTCGCCGGGTCCAAGATATGTTGGGCACCGAAGTATGTACCCTCATATCATACTTGAGTCATGATGTCAATTGAGCGCAACGTTGAAATACACGGTCGCCACTTGACATCGTGACGGGCCAAAAAGGGCAAAATTGGCACAAAGATACACAAAAGTGCCTTGAAAGGCGCACAATTATATTATAATATCTTCGGCATGGATCGTGCAATCAACTAATCCTTCTAAACATAATGACTTGACACCAATGACCTTCGATCCCACATATCTGCTCCACTTGGGGCGCTTTGAAAGGTTACGAGCGCTGCCTTCCAAGTGGGCACATGAAAATATGGAAACTTGCAAAACACATACCTTGCTCCCAACGCATCGCTTTGGGATCGCCACACAAGCTTCCCTTCACGAAGGTTAGGCTTGCAATTGATCGTGGGGAGTATGGAGAAGGGGCTTACACAATATGAGGTCCATTGGCGGGTTCGGCTTGGAGCGATGGACCCGCCAAATGGGCATGCAAAACAACACATGGCACATACCACATATTGCTCAAAAAGGTAGCTCCCCCCACGATGGGTCATGCCCCTCCAAGGGCATAACTTTGTGTCAATCGCTCATAGGAACTTAAGGAGAGTTCCTACGCAACACCAACACTTGCGCGCTACACTCGAAAGTTATCTTAACGCACGCAATATCATGGCCCAAGAGTTATAACGCAAACTCTACCCTCTTGACCATGATCCATTACACTAGCGCGCACGTGTGGAGACGCAAGGCATATAATGCTTCCTAAATTACGTCCGGAGTATTGTGAATACATCCCACGTTTCCTTATCGTCATTCCTCGCAAGCGGCACGAGATATGACCCTCACAAGTGGCCTCACGAATCAACTTTGTTTTGCCCATATCTTTAAGACAAATGGAGGGCAAGATAAAAGGAAAGTTGATTCGTGCATAGGGAAGCACGTAGGTCCACTCGAAAGAGGTCGAATCAAGTGCAGGGGTTGTCGAAGTCGAAAATCCGATTTCGACATCCTGAAAAATTCGGATTAAGGTTGCGAGTGTAAGATGTGAAAATTGCGGAAGCATCCATGCAGTTCCTGAAGACTTTGGAGCCTTCGTGACGGATTGCGTTAAAATTTCCATTAATAACAGTTAAACTGGCGGTTACGGTAAAGTCGCGATCCAACCGCCAGCAGTCAAAACAGTGAGTATCAGAACGGAAGCGTAAAAATTGACGGAAACAATATGAAAATAAAACCCTGTTGATTACTGATATTCTGATACACAAATCTCCGCTGGCGGTGCATCGGTTGCCGATGCGGGGCTTTACGGTACGGAACACGCTCCCGCCGGGCTCGCACCGGGCGTCAATGGGCGCCTCCCGTACATGGGGTTAGTGGACCGGAGACCGGTCTTCCCTTCCGTACATAGGGTTAGTGGACCGGAGACCGGTTGTATGCCCTGCCCTAGCCATGGGGTTCTGGGTACCGCTTCATGCCCCTCCTTAGAGCAAACCCTGGGGGGGGCTCGATAACACCCACGCATGGCAGCGGGTACCCAGGACCATATCCTGAAGGGGGGGTGTCACATCCTCACTTCAGGCTGATTCGCAGGTTGGGCTCCAAACTCCACAGTAAGACAGGTATAGTGCTGTAGGGTCTTGTAACTTCAAGTATAGTATCAAGTATCAAGTCCCGGGTCCTGGCGGCGATTGTTCGGCATCCAAAGGACCCGTTAACCCATACCAGGCGCACCGGGTGCCGGCTGCTACGGTCACCACCACAGTGGCAGTGGCATACACAGCCAACATAGGCGTCACACGACGACCGAGGTGGTCCCACAGGTCGAGAGCGACCACAAAGATCCATCAGGCTACCCCAAGCTTCCCAAGGCCCGCCGACTGGGGAGAGTCCCCACGGGTCCTTCCTCAGGCGCACCATGTCCATATCCATACGACGCGAGTCCAGAGTGGTACAGCCGAACTCCTTAAGGGATCTTAAGGGGGCTCCTCCTTAAGGGATGGGGCATCAAGGCCGTCTTTTCCCTCGCCCTATTACCACGAAGGCCATACATGAGGGAGTCCTCATGCAGTGTGGGCGGAGGCGTCGACTCCTCAAACCACCAGTTTCCCAGGCAGACTGACCGAGGTCAGGAGCACCGGAGGCCGCCATCCGACTGCAAGTGCGTCTGCGAATCGGTAGGCTCACACTGGGACTGACAGTGGCGGACCGCTGGGAGTGTAGTCAGGCAACTGGGCTTCCCGCCTGGCGCCATCAGGATCTCCACATCACAGCGAATAGGGCACACGGTATCATGGGCACTCAAACAGTAGAATATGTACTGAGGTACTGGTCCAGGCTGGACCATACGTAAAAACATGTAAACGGCGACTCAGGGCGCCCCTGTAATCCGATTCGTATTCCCACAGGGGGGAAAAGACAGTCCATCCGTCGGTGATGGGCTGACAAATCGCAACATACAAATGCACATATCCTGTGGAACAGAGAAGGAAGCAACAAGCGGGGTAAAAAGGCGCGTAAACACACTCTGGACAGAGCGCCAAACCACGCCACGGTCAGGAGAAGGCAAATGCAGGAGGGTGGACAGGAAAATGCCTGAGTTCAGGCCATATATAGTCTCGAGACACACGTCGACTGGTCTGGATTCCGCAAGTGCCATGGAACCAGACCACACACCAAAAAAATCGCAATGCCGATGACAGCGGCATCCGTTGCGCAACGTCGTATGGGCTTCAAGGCCCCAAGAGCTCAGAAATATGAAGGTCAGTCACCCTACCTGGTTTCCCAAAAATTCAGCAGGGGGGGGAGTGACGAATAGAAGAAGAGAGGGGCCATCCTCCTCTGGATTCAGCAGGGGGGGGTATATGGCCACTCTGATGGCAGGTCACCGGAAGATGTAAGAGAGCAAGCAAGTAAGGGACGATCCGTCGACCTCACAAGCGCTGAAACCGCATCAGGGGAGAGCTCAGGGCGCTGATCAGGCACCCCTGGCTGCTATCGCCCGGGTGAGTGCTGCCAAGTGCGAAACGTGGATCTTGGTCTTGTGCTTGCGGATGTACTCCATGAAGGGAGTATTGACCCGCGGCACGAACGAGGAGACGGGTTCCCAGGTGTCGTGGGACGGCCCATAGCCTCGCCAACGAACCTTGAACTCCAGGCCTCCTGGTGCCGAGGCTTTCGGACGCTGAGCAAGGATCTTCTCGACTGTATAGTCGTCCTGCTCAGCATAGTCGTCGTCCGAATCAGCCTCATGTGCGGCATAGCTCAGGGACACATGTTGGCCACGGAGGTCGGGCTCCCGCACACGGAGTTGACTCTCGTGGCGCTCCCGGAACTGTCCGTGACCCACCTTGATGCGGTAGGTGTCCTCACCAATCCTGCGGACCACCTCGCCGGGTGTGAACCAGGTCTTGGTGCGGTGGGTGCCCATGGGGCGGGGTCTGATCACCCACACCGGGTCTCCCACCCTGAACTTCTGCGCTGTCGAGCTCGGGGCGGACTTCTGACGCTCAGCATGCTCCTTCTCGAGCTGCTGGCGGATGTCCCGCGCCGTTTGCTCTTGCCGCGCGAAGAATTCCTTGGCATCCTTAGCCATGCCATCACCAGACAAGGGAAGTCCCCTACCCAGGGGGTCCCTGCCGAACAGAATCTGGTGAGGGGACAAACCGCCCGGAGTGGGGGTGTCATGATGGGCCTTCAGAGCAGGCCACATCTCCTCAAACCAGTTCCGCCGTGGATTGGTGATGTGGATCTTGCGCAGCTTCTCGAACAGCTGCCGTCCAGCCACTTCAGCACGGCCGTTAGACCGGCTGAGATAGGCGACGCTCTTGGCATGACGTATCCCCATGAGGGAACACATAGCCTTGAACCAGCCACCAGTAAACTGGGGCCCTCGGTCACTGCAAATGGTGCGGGGGATGTCAAAGACGGTCAGCCAATGACGAATCATCATGACTGCCACTTCCTTGGCAAGCAACCCCTTTTTGCGTGCCGGAACGGCTACAACGTAGCCGCTGTGGCGGTCCACACAGAGAACCACACAGTCAAAGGTCTCCTTGCCAATGTGCACTTCGGGCATGGAGAAGACGTCCATGGCCACGCTCTCCATGGGCTGGTCAGGAACCGGGGTCCATTGGGCTTCACCCTTGACGTTCCGGTTATTGGGATTGCAGGCCTGACAGACCGAGCAACCCTTCCTGACCTTCTTGATGGCGGTGTAGAGAACGATATGGTCGATCTCGAACCGACGCTGCATGTCAAGGGCTTGTTTCTTGACCCCTGGGTGCGGCATGTGGTGGTGCCAAGCTTCACACAGCTCGAGCACCCGGGACTCTGGTACTAGCAGCTTACCATTCCGGTAGAGCTTGCCATCTTCCTCAGTCAGCCCCTTTGGCCACTTCTGCCCGTCATCAGGGTCGGTCACAGCCCTATACTCGGCCGCAAAGGCCTCAGACTTGGCGTAGTCGTCGGTCCAGTCGTCCTGGAGGCAAGACTCCGGGAAGAGGTGCTTGTCGGACTCAGCTCCATCAGGGGCGAGTACTCTGACCGCTCTGCTCACCCTCGACGCGAGGGGGGCATCTGCAGCCATGATGACGAAGCATTTAGCACCCTCCTCCTCCATCAGGCGCTCCATTTCGATGATCTTCTTGGCTTCAGCGGTCTCAGCCTCATCGCCATGGGCAGAGATGTCCGTCATGCCCTTGCTGGCGGGATAGGCCCACCTACTGAGACAGTCCGCCACGGTGTTATCCTTTCCAGGAATATACACAACCGTGAGGTCGAACTTGGCCAAGGTCTCATGCCATCTTGCCCGTCGGGAGGCGGGACCTGAGGGGGTGTCCACGTGCTCCTTGTGCCACGACTGCAGACTCTGATGGTCGGTGCAGACGGTGACGGGATGGAGGGCTATGTACCCAGCCCATTTCCTGAGAGCCATGACGATGGCATACGCCTCCTTTTCACGGGGCGTCCACGTCCGTCTCTGGCCTTCCGCCAGGACTCGGCTCCAGAAGGCCACGGGGACGTGCCTCCTGTCGTCAAGCACTTGCTCGAACACAGCGCCAATGGCGTAGTCGGAAGCGTCGGTGCGCAGGACGAACCCTCGGTCGGGATCCACGAGGTGCAGACCCACTGCGGATAGCAGCGCCTGCTTCATCCCCTCAAGGGCACGGTCGGACTCAGCTGTCCAGACCAGAGCCTTCTTGGACCCCTTCTTGGTCTCCTCTCGGTTGCCCTTGAGCATGGTCGTCATGGGGGCTGCATACTCGGCATACATTTTGATCTACCCCGAGTAGTAGTTGCAGAACCCCAGATACGCCCGTAGCTCAGAGACCGTCTTGGGCTTTTCCCAGTGCCCAATCGCAGCCACCTTGCCAGGTATGGGCTTTCGCTGCCCGTTCCCGACCACGTGGCCAGCGAAGACCACCTCGCTTACCGCAATGGTGGCCTTGTCACTGCTGCCCGTGAGTTTGTGCCGAACCAGAAGGTCCAGCACTCGAGTGACGTCCCTCTCATGTGCCTCCAGGAGCTCCTCATAGCTCATGCTGGGGTCCCCGGACGCGATGATCACGTCGTCCACGAAGGGGTCCGCACAGTCACGCACCGGCTCAAGCAGGTTCTCCAGCATCCGCTGAAAAGCCGCATTGCTGTTGGTAACGCCCATGGGCATCACCTTCTACTGGAGAGGTCCAAGTGGTGTGCTCATGGCTGTGCAGGCACGGGACTCCTCGGCGAGAGGCATCTGATGATAACCATGTTTCAGGTCAATCACCGTGAAGATCCTCCGCCGGTGTTGTTTTTGCAGCATGTCCTCAATGAGGGGCAGCGTATAGCTGTCGTGCTGCGTTTGGGCGTTCAGGCCGCGTTAGTCGACCACGAGCCGCCATTCACCGGCCACCTTCTTGGGGACGACGAAGCACGCAGAGGCCCATTCGGAGTGGCACAGCTCGAGCCAGCCTCTCTGAATGGTGTCACGGAGGATCTTCTCCATGGCCTCTTTCCTCTCGCCCCTCAGGGCAAACTCCTGGTGCCGGTACACACGGGGGTCCTGCTTCAGTCGTATCTTGGCCTCGCCATACGGTCAACGCACCGGTGGGGGAAACACAGGCTTACCGCCGAAGAAGGTATCACCATACTTCTGCTTCAGCCTGGCCCTCAATGCCTGAATCTTGGGGCAATCATGGGACTCCGCCTTGGCTTTTCCGGGCACCTGGACCACGGAGCTTACTTGAGGGGTAGCTACTCCGCTCGCTTTCGGCTCAGGTGGTCTTCCCAGGTGGCCCAAAGGGACATCTCTGGTCTTGCCTCGGAATGGATCGCCGTAGGTGGGTGGGTTACCCCCGATTGGCTCGTCCTGGCTGGATAGGTGGTCCAGCACCCTCTGCACGAAGGTGTTCCCGTCATAGGAACCAGAGACGATCGAGTCCACTTCCCACCAGGCTCTGTCCTGGCCCTTGCCCTCACGCTGGTTTCCCCAGTCGTGAAAGGGCTGATCCATATACCCCTGAACCAGATCCCACTCCTCTTCAGTGAGGGGGTCTTCCGAATCCGATTCTTCGATGTCAACAGGGGGAACCGCAAAGCATTGCCGCCATGGCTCCGCTATGATGCGGTTGACACACACGAAGTCCGTGGCGTCGGCCTGATCAAGGCCCCCATCCACATAGTGGAATTCCGTTGGCCATCTCTGGGGTGGCATGGGCTGTCCCTTAGCGTCCTGATAGACGCTCTCTCCAGCCGGTAGGACGACCTTGTTTAAGGTCATGTTGGTCAATGAGGCTACCCAATGTCGGGTACTTTCCTCCTCGGTGCATTTCATAGGAACAACCAGCACTGCCTTGGAGCGGTCCTTGCGAATCTTCGCTATCGCTCTTGGAATGTCCCAACGGGGGCAATGGATCCACATCAATCCCTGATGCGAACCCCAGTGCTTCTTCCACGCGGAGTCCTGTGCGCTCCAGTACTTCTCACATACCCGAAGATGGGCGGAGGTTCCTGAAGAGAACGCATCCAGGGCCAGATCCGACGCTCCCAGGTCCGCGACCACTCGGTTCGCCACTTCCGGCATTACGCCGTACTCCTGGTTTGCTGGCCCAGTGGGCTCAGTGTCCAGCGCGGCCACTTCGAGCTGATTGCGTTCGGGGTGGATCCATTGGCATTCCACATGGTGCTCAGGTGACGAAAGCCACGAGAGCTGGTCGTCCTGGTACAGGGTCATGGAGGCCTGGGCCGGTAGGACGCCGGAGTCCGTCTCCATCATGAAGTCGTACCCAACGATCATGTCCCAGTCCATCTCGGCCTCGTAGAAGCGACCGTGCAGGAGGATTTCCTTGCCGAGGTCTGGGCGGCTCAGCTCACGATGGTTCACGAACTGCAGCCCAATGGCCGCTTCCTTCGTGCCTCCCACCATGTACTGGCCGTTCGCCACCTTCAGCCTGACAGGTTTCCGACTGTCAGTCAGACACTCTGGTGGAAGTAGGCCAGCCTTGACCAAGCTGACTTGAGCTCCCGTGTCGACCAACACGTCGAAAACCTTTTCCACTTCCCCGCACAAAGAAAAGTTTATAGTGTTTTCAGCACTGTGTCTTTGCTTCTCCTGCTGCTTGTTGTTGCTGTAGGGTGTCCTGCTGCTGGTTTTGGATGATGAAAAGCTTTTGTTTGTTGAAATACAGTAAAGCCAACTCAATCCAGGATAGCCCAAGCCAACAGTATGCAAAGAGAAGGTAATTCAGGATCAAAGCATGAAGGGCTGCAGTGTAAACAGTGAAAGATGATTAGATATTCACAGAAACTGCAACTCAGGATACAAATAAATGCATATTCACAGAGATAGCTGAAATGTTTTGGAAAAAGAGTTAGAAAACTGCCTCAGGATCACTCTCTCTCCATAGTGCCATCTTAGGAGATGTGCACTCTTTGTTTTGGGTCCCATATGTGCTGAGGTGGCATGGTATGTGGCGATGAGGTCACTGCCATGTCACATGGGATCTTCCTACTCACATGGGATCTTCCTACTTAGTTAGGCTGACCAGGAATTGAACCCAGGACCTCTCAAAAAGAGGTGCCTAACCCCCTATGGTGCATACCACTAGGGCAGATAAGTATTCATGGAAAAACATAGATAAATTCATAGGCTCTACCTTAGGTATGTCAGTGCTCAGTCAACTCAGGAGAAGATGTTTTGCTTCAGATTGAAAGGGGATTAAGGGGTCCACTCAATATCCTGATTGGGTGTTTGGTTCCATAGGTCAAAATGTGTTCTCACCACTTTTGGCTGGACCAATACTAAGATAAAAATGCATGGATGCTCAGTGCATCTCTAATACAACTAGAGTATGTCCCAAAGCAATGGAAAAGCACTTTTTCTTACTCCCCCCTTGTGCTGTGGTGGCCACCACTGTCGCATTTTAGGAAAAAGGGAATTTTTCTTGGCCTTTCCTTGGTTTCCACATCTACTTTAAAATACCTACAGTCTCCCTCACACTGAAAAATGGGCGCTCACCATGGCTGGCGTCCTTTTGCTGCTCTGATTGTACAGTTTCCTACAGAAGACTCAGCGCTCTTGGCGCTGCCGGGGCTCCTGTGGCTTGGTTGGGTTAGATTGGGAGCATGCCAAACATGTGCATATGCATCCCTTCCTCCAAGACGCAGCGTCGACACAACCCAAACGCAAGACACATTATACACACTCGCATGGGTTCTCGTAAACCTGCTGGCGACCTGTGACCTGTCTTAGGGCGTAGGGAGTCGAAAAGAAATTAATTTGCCCCTTGGTGGGGTCTTGGTTCTGCTCAGTCTCTCCAGGCACCTGCGTTTCGGCCCGAACACGGCCTACTCAGCAAGGCTGCGCGTGGGTATCTGCAGAGGCAGGAATGGGAGAATTATGGACGAATCCACGCAAAAACGAAGCGACGACACCAAAATCCGTCAAATGACGGCGCAGAATTTTTCTGAAACGACACACCTGAGCAGAATCCAATTGTGCATCTTCAGCACATTTTTATAGAAATTATAGTCATCTCTGGATTTTTTAAATCCAGAAATTCATACGTACAAAATGGCGGCGCGCAGGAGCGGCTCCTAGCGAAGCGCCGGAAAATGGAAAAATAATGGAATTATAAACGTATGTATCACGTAGTCTTGAAAATGACGAGACACACATTAATAAACAAACATACAGATTCCATCCACACTAATAGAAGCTTCAAAAATTCAAGAATTCGAAAATCAATTGAAAAGACTTCAATGAATCAGGTATAAACTACAGGTATGCTCGTCTTGCATGCCGCATACACATTGCTCGTCTCGTGTCTCCGTGAACGAGTCGTGTAGCAGCGTTAACAACGATAACCACGATAGGACGCGGTAGAGGGATTGATTAGAAAGATTGCAGATGATTAGCGGTCAGATCAGGGTGATTAGTCATACACACAAGTGCATAGCAACGTTCTTCGCGTGCGCCCCTTTCGTTTTCTCTCCTTGCTTCACTTCCCAGCGGTAGGTAAGGTAGGTACGCCCAGGCGGGGCCACCCCCTGGTGGAGTCAAGATTGTTGTGGAGATGGGCAGGCTTGCCCAACGTGATTGTGCATAGTCGTGCATGCACACACGCATTAAAGGGTAGGCCACGCGAAGTGCGCACGGTAAACCTTGTTTAGGCTACCCAGGGGCTCCTCGGTACGTTCTTTAAGAGAACCTGAGGAGTCCCTTAACGCTTGCTTGCTTGATAAGGGTAGCTGCTCCATGCAGCGTGTTTGCGGACAGCGTATTATAGGGCACACTGAGAAGGGTATAATACCTGGAGTGTGCCTTGGTTCCTCCGCCGCAAACGCCCTTTCATTTGCCTTTGTTTTACAGGTGGGCAGGTAGGGTGAGTGGTGCAGCAGCATTTTTTTTTATGCCCTGCTAAACAGGGGCGCAGATCACACAAACAAGTAACTCCGCTCCGCCTGTGGCAGAGCAGGGAGTCCGACTTCATCGACATCTGCGCCTTGCACACGAGAGCACTCCTTCCCTCCAAGCCCTTGCAGGGGAAACGCGTTGTGGCGTCCCCTGTGAGGCCACAGTTGCTTAGTAGCGCTGTGTTCTCTGTCATTTCACAGGTGGGTCGCTAGGACCCTCGAGAACTTCCTCTTCGCAACGCCAAGTAGAGTGTGCGTGTAGGAGTGGTAGTCCTGCGTGGGGGCTAGAGCCAGTTGCCCAGCGCTCGCCCACCAGGATGGTGCCACTGTAGGGTGTGTAGGACCTGTAGGGGGCGTGTCACTGTCCCACCCTTTTCCTGCAATTTTAGCTGGGTTGGTGGGCTGTGACAGTGGGTTAGGCTAGTGTTTTTGGCCACATAGCAAACAGGCGTTTTGCATGCCTTCATAGCTTTTGGCCACCCCTCCCTTTAGTAGACAGGTAGGTAGGGAAAACAATACCTGGATTAACACTCTGGGTATTCCCCCAAGGTTTTGCGCCAGCACAGAAATTGGGCGCATAGGGGAGGGGAGACCCGGGGCGTACCCCGTGGCATCAATAAGCCAACCCTCCAGGTTTAGCAAGGGCGCAGACTTGGGTATAATTAGGACACCACTTCTGCGGCTTGCTCTCAGGACCTTAGGACTAGCACACTCACACATACGCTTTGGCAGGTAAGGGTAAGGTTCAGTCCCTAGCTTTAGTCTTGGAGGCAAGCGCCTCAGCGAGCCTCAGTAACTCACCAAGGTTGTTCTGGGACAAGTAGTCAACCAGAACTGAGTTTAGGCGTCCCTCAGGTAGAACAAATGCAGAGAAGGGCTCCCAGGTGGCCTCTTCGACTCCAAACCCTTCCCAGAGGGTGAGGAAGCGCCAACCCTGGCGATAGCGGTGGCGTAGGACAGACTTCACCAGGTAGAAGCCCTCCTTAGCCATTTCCTCGGCGTTCATGTCGGGGAGTTCACCTTCAACTTCCATAGGGCTGGCAGCCCCTTGTAGGTCCAGAGCGGCGATTTCCTCGTCGTTCAGCTCCCACTCCTCCCCACAGAGGTCTTCAGGATCATGGTAGCGCTTCAGGTGTTGAGCGGCGCACACCAGGGTCCCCCCTAGACGGGGAGAACACCGCACGGTGATACGGTGCCCATCCACAGATAGGATCTTGTACGGCCCGAAGTATGGGTCATCGCTGGTAGAGCGTGGCCAGGCGGGTAGTCGACTGTGGTGCACCAGCACCCAGTCCCCTTCTTGGTAGGTGGCCGGTACACGGTGCTTGTTCTTCTTGTTCCACTGACGCTCCCTCACTCTCTGGAGCATAGCCTTGGCCTTGTCCACCTTCGCTTGTTGCTCTTGGACCCATTCACCCACAGAAGAATGGGTGTCCTCTGGATAGGGGGCATGTAGGAACCATGCCGGGCGCCCCATGAATAGCTCATGTGGCGAGTAGCCAGTAGCTGAACTCTCTTGGGAGTTCATCATCAAGGATATGACGGGGAGTAGTCTCACCCAGTCTCTGGTGCGTTCAGTTTTGCACCATATCCTGACGTTCTCCTTCAGGACACGAATCTGTCGCTCACATAGGGGGTTGCTCGTGTGAGAGTAGGGAATCCCCGTAGACACCTGGACATTGAGGGACCTCAGGACCCTCTTGTACCAGCCAGTATCTGAGCGTACTCGTACGTCCTCATCGGAGTTGATCTCCTTGGGCGCCCCATAGACACAAAACCACTCCTCCAGGAGTATCTTGATAGTCTCCTCTTCGGTAATGTGCTTGGTACATGGGAACACCCTGGTAAACCTGGTCAACCCACAGGTTACCACGAGGGCGAAGTCATAGCCCCCGAACTTCGGCATCTCCGTGTAGTCCACGTATAGAACACTGTTAGCACAGTGAGGGATGGGCAGGGTCGAGTAGAGACCTCTGTCCCTGATATCCCCTGGTTTACAGGACCTGCACGGGCACTTGTCCACGATAGGCAGGAGCGTCTTCCGCAGCTGGTCGTCAGTCCACGTAGTGTGGAACTACTGCTTGAACAGCCTCAGGGTACGGTCAGCACCCACATGACCACTGGACTCATGGGTCCACTTCAGCAGCGCTGGGACTCGGTCACTAGGCACCACGATGCGGTCCTCGTGCCAGAGGTAGCTCTTGTCCCGCTTCCACTGGTCTTGGTTGACCAGGAGGGGTTCAAGGCGTTTCTCCAGGCGCCGGTAGATATCCCCAAACTCCTGTAGGTACTCCGATTGTTGGAGTCCATCCAGGGGGCGTATCATGGTCATGTTCAGGTCCAGGTGTACGTCCATACGGCTGAACGCTTCCTTAGCCAGCGCTTCAGACCGGGCACCAATCAGGGCGTCGAAGTTGTTGCGGCTGATGTAGTCGGCACACTCGTTCTTCACTCCCTGGATATGGTGTACCGTCAGCCGTAGTTGACTGAGGTAGGTCCACCAGCGACGTAGCTTGGCCTTCTCAGGTGGGGGGCCCTTCTGGAAACTGCGGACCGGTTCTTGGTCGCATAGCCAGACCACAGGGTTACTCCCCAACAGTCGTGCTTGTGAGGATAGCACCAGCATACCCGCGAGCAGTTCCTGCTCATAGGTGGAGTAGTTCCCCCTGGCCTGGTTCCACTTCCAGTTCCAGTGGCCCAGAGGTACTAGGACCCACTTGTCGTCAGGGTAGCTGTGCTTGAGGGTTCCATCTTGGTTGAGACCTTCCGTCCCCCATTGGGAAATGGCCGAGTCGAACTCCTCCTTCTCTAGTGCTTGCCACTGGAACAACGTTCCACCACCGCCCACATTGCTGGCGTCGGTCACCAGGATAATCTCCCCTTGTGCCCTAGGCACGCCCAAGCACTTAGCGTTGGCTACCTTGTCTTTGAGCTCGTCAAACGCTTGTTGCTCTTGTGGGCCCCAGCGCCAAGTAGTACTCTTCTTGATCAAGTCAGTCAGTACCGCGCTGGTGTAGGTGAAGTTTTTGATGTGGCGGCGATAGAAGTTGCACGCCCCAATGAAACTGCGTACATCATGAAGTCCTTTCTTGGGGTCTTCGTGTCGTACCTTGGCATCCATCAGGGGTTTGGCCTTAGAGGCCGCTGGGGTCCACCACCCATAGCCAACGTCAAACCCCAGGTACTGCATGGTCTCCTGCATGAACTCACACTTCTCCAGCTTGAGTCGTGTGTGGTTCTCCTGGCAGACCGCAAAGAACTCACCCAAGAGGATTAGGTGATCCTCCTGGGTATTGGTCCCGAGGCATACATCGTCGATGTGAGCCTCCATCTGGGCCCCACGGGATATGAGCTCCTGCACCTTAGGTCTCCTTCGTAGGATGGACAAGATCTTGTTCATCAGCTCTTGGAACAGAGCGGGGGCGTTAGCCACGCCGAATGGCATGACTTTCCACTTGAATACCCTCCCTTGAGGGGTGATGAAGGCCAGTAGTTCCTGCGCGTTGGGCGTCAGGTCCACTTGCCAGAATCCACTTCGCTTGTCCATCTTGGTCTTGTAGCGACAGGAGGCTATCTTCTCCAGGGTAGACTCCATATTGGGAATGGACCCTGAGTGGTTCAGCGTCTTCTTGTTCAGCTCTCCATAGTCCACTACCAGCCGTTTGGCTGTAGACCCAGGTTTAGCCACCAGGAAACAGGGGCTGCAGTGTAGGGGGTAGTCCCCATCCTTGTACTCCAGGACTAGGCCAGCGTCGATACATTCTTGTATCTGTCGCTCAATCTCGTCGGCCTGCTCTTTAGGAGCTGGATAGGGTCTCCTCCGGATCTTGTGACCCACGAACTCGAGTTTCAGCTTGAGGTCCATCTGTACCAGCTTGTCGCATGAGGCTGGAGGGGGTAGTTCTCCGAACACCTCCAGATAGGTCCTTATCAGCTTTTGTACCCGCGGGTCCAGTACCTTGATCTTGTCCTCCATATCCTCGTCGGAGTGTAAGTTGCTTGCCCCTTGAATAGAAGTCGGGAGGTGGTCCTCCACCGACTCTTCGCCCGCGGTAGCATCCTTCAGCCCTTGGTAGGCATACAGAAGGTCTTGCTCAACCATCTCCGGTGGACGATGGCAACATAGGCACGCTTTAGGGGGTTCACATACACATTCCTCCGAGAGGTCGTCCTCATCTGGGGTCCTCACATGGGCACCCCATACGCTCTTCATGAGCTTGAGATCTACCTCCCTTTGCCAGGTGGTGATCTTCTGTTCGAGGTCCTCCTTCAGTTGGGATAGGTCTCCCATACGTCCTTGTTTCAGTGGCCACGAGCTGCGGGTAGGCTTCGCGTAGCATACCTTTTTCGCCACCAACTTCCTCTTGGAATCCACATACTCCCTGAGCCTGGATCGAGGGTCCAGCTCTTCATCCACGGGGTCTTCCACCCTCATGGAGAGTAGGGGTTTTAGTGGGGCGACGTACTCGGCGTTCTCCACTTCTTCCACCGCAGTCTGCACGAAGAAGGCGTCGTGCTCAGTTTCGTCGTCTGAGTGGATAGAGCTAGGTAGCTCAGATAGTCCACATTCAGAGACTCCATCAGGAACAGGTACATGACAGGGAGAGTTGGGGGCGTTGGTGTCAGTCACGACGTACTCATCTCCTCCGGGTGTTGTTTCAACAGCATCTTGAGGTCGTAGACGATCCTTCAAGTCACCCAAGGCGAGTCCATCGCTTTCTCGTTGTATAGCCTGGACCAGAGTAGGGTCCAGGTCTTCCCAGGGGATGGTGGTAAGACTTCCGTCCACCACGCTGAGCATACTCCCCAATCCGGGCTTCCCAATGGGCGTCTTGCGTCCCAGAGGCACGTAGATGGCCTCATCAGGTAACCGCACAGGGCTGATAGTCAGCTTGTCAAGGAGGGTTCGCCAGTACTCGTTGCCCCCATGGGCTCCCCAATCGGGGGAACACAGGACCATACGGGAACGTTCCAAGGCCACCTTGGTCAGCACCTTCCCCAGTTCACTGAATCTGGGGTTCCCGTAGGCCATCCCGAAAGAGGGCCAGTAAAATTTGTAGCTGCAGTTCTTCCCCTTGCTGCAGTATAGGTCCAGTACATGCTGCTTGTCGCTGGCGAACAGTTCCACACTTAGGTCTTCTCGAGAGTAACCCAACTCCTTCAGACCTTGGTCTAGGACTTCCCCCAATAGTTGATAGTCCTCAGTTTTGGAGGCGGCCATCATGTTCGAGGGCTCCTCCTTCGATAGTCTCAGGTAACTCGAGGTATGTTCCGACTGCTCCAGTGGCACAGACTCTCTGCCACTGCCGTGGTCCACGTACAGGAGGTAGGGCGCTTGCAGCGTCAGGGATTGTATCTGGGAGTGCTGCACGAAGAAGTCAGTACCCAGTACAAAGTCGAAGGCATCAGTGTCCATCACATAGAACCGGTGGGCGATAGTCCTGGAGCCCACAGGTACCTCCACTTCGCAGTCCCCGCAGCTGTGCACCACATGTCCATCCCCCATCCGTATAGCGGCGGTGGTCATGGTGTTCTTCAGGCTCCCACAGGGTAAAATTTTCTTGGCCACTATTGATATTGTGGCTCCAGTATCCAGTACCCCCAGGTATTCACGTCCCCCTAGTCGGATACGTACCCAAAACACCAGGTCTTGGGTGCCACCAGAGCGTCCCCGTCAGAACTCCGCGGGACAGGTCACCTCGAACCCCTTGTTCCGCAATTTGCGGGCCATCCTCATGAAACGGCTCCTCTTCTTGGCGTTGCCGTCGTCACCACCTTCATGCTCACGCTTGGCTCCTTGTTCTTGCTGGGCCTGCGTCTGTGAGCGTGTGGTAGGTCCAGACTGCCCTCCAGAGGGCTCGGAGTTCCCCCCTGGATTAGGGTTGGGGTTACCTCCGTTCTTGTCCTTGTTCTTGTTGTCGTTCTGGCGATTAGCGCCTCCTCCTCGTCCGCCTTGACCCTTGTCTTGACCACCTTGACCACGTCCTTTCGACTTGCCCTTGCCGGAGTCGTTGCCTTTGGCCTTGCCTCCACCTTTGCCTGAGCTTCTGCCAGGATCTTCCCCCTTAAGCTTCGCCGATAGGCGTTGCTTATGGTAGCACTCGTCCTCATAGTGCTTCCGCTTACCGCAGAATGCACACGTGATGGTGCAGCGGTAATGATCCGGCATCTTCACCTTGGCGCCGGTGATTCTTTCCTGCTGCTTCCCCTGGACAACAAAGCAGTCTCGCTGCTCGCAGTCCGAGGCATGCTGCAGGTGGCCCTGTTCATCTCTGGCATCACACCAGAATAGCTCCTTCACGTTCTCCATTAGGCGGGCGTGGGCGTGTTTGGGGGTAGTCCCCTGCCCAGGTCGGGACCCTTGGTACCCTTTGCCTCCAGAACCTCCACCACCAGGACGGTAGTGGTTCAGGTGTTGGTCGCTCTCCTTCTCCAGCGCCATCTCAAGGAGCAGCACGCATAGATCCTCGTAGCGGAGGGATCTAGCCTTGCGCTCGGCCGTCAGACGGCACTCGTCCCATAGCTCACGGGGGAGCTTGGAGCACAACCAAAACAGCAGGTCGTCGCTGCTGTAGGAACCGGGCGTCAGTCGTCCAGCCAAGTGGTCCAGGTCCGCCAACAGCTCGGAGACCCTGCCGGGTTTGGGGTTGTTGGGCAGGACGGGCAGGTTCTGGATCTCGGCCCTGATGGAGAGGTCGGTCTCGTAGGTTGGGTACTGCCTCTCCAGGGCAACCAACACGTCGGCAAAGGTGGCGGAGTTGGTGACGATCTGCCTGACCTGCTTCTCCAGGTACTTCGTCTTGCAACACTGCAGGAGCAGGTCGCACTTCACTCGCCCACTCGCGTGGGTTTGGCCGGTCAGTCGTAGGAACCGGCCAAAGTTCTCAGCGAACTCGCTGAGGTCCTTGCCTGTGAATTCAGGCAGGTTCACCACTATCTTGGAGGTGGCAATAGCCTTCGCCTCCTGAGCTCGGCGTCCTTCAGGGCGTCGGGTCTTCTTCTTCTTCTTCTTCTTCTTCTTACCCTTGGAGTCCTCGGGGTCCTCAGGGTCTTCGTCATCCGATGGCGAAGAAGAAGTCATCGAAGGCGGCCCATCATCGGAGGGGTCTCCGCCTAGATCACTGGAGCCATAAGGCTCCACGTCCACCATAGCCCTTAGGGCTGTCAGCCCCAGCTGGTCCAGCTCGGCCCTCGTCGAGTTCGTCACGTGACTGTAGGGCGGCTGGGCTGTCCTTGGGACGAATGGGCTTCTTGGTACTGCTGCAGGAGTCGGCATCGGTCGGCTCCTCAGGCTCCCCAGGGTATTCGTCAACCCTGCCGCCAGGTGGTAAGCCTGTACTCGGTGGGGTGACATCCCCACTGTCGTAGGTGACGCATGGGACGGGATCATCAGGGGCTGCAGTTTCTCCCTGATCTCTTGCGTGAGGTCGCTCACGATTTTCGAAGTGGCTCCTTGGAGCACCTCGTTGATCTCCGACCGCGTCAGGGACCTGTTGGAGGATCTTCCCGATCCTCTACTCCTGCCTCCCAGAGACTCTGGTCCTCTCCTCAACCCACTCAGGGGTGCATACCCAGGTGTACACCCAGGAGCATACCCAGGAACTTCCATGTAGGTTCCCGTGGCGTGGAGTGGATGGGGATGGTCAGCCGCATACCAACGCGGCGCAGAGCTGGAAGCCACCGGCTCACTGGCAGTAGTTGCCTCAAGGAGAGCAGTGGTAGGTGGGCCCATGCCATAGGCGGGGTAGTGAGGCATGCCAGTAAAGCCTGTGCCCTCTGCCATAGGCTGGTTGGTTGTGGAAGTGGATGTAGCGGCGGCTGGGAGTGTGGTGGTTATGGGAGAGGGTGATGCATGGAGGCCAGAAGCGCTTGGTGCGCCTTCGAAGGTAGGGACATCCGTCGGGTCTTGCCCTTGCTCCTCTCCTTCGTCTGCTCCTTCTCCAGCATCCTTCTCGCTCTCGTTTCCTCTCTTCCTCTTCACAGGCTGAGGCTGAGAGACCATTTCCTTCACCGACAGGGCCCCAAAGGCCGTCTGGAGGCCATCCAAGGAGTCCTCCGCCGTATCCATTGGCCCATGCACGGACCTTAAGATGCAACTGCCGCTCGCGACGGACACGGCGCACGGCGTGCAAGCTCAGGATCTTCGGCCGTTCCAGAAGCTCAACAGGCGACTGGTGCAGGTCGTGGACAATGGGCTCAGGCTGCTCATCTGCAGCATCCAGCTGCGGTCCGGGTGATCCTCCGATACTCTCGGAAAGATCTTGTAGTACATCAAACACATTCTTGGTCGCGAAGGACGGACGGTTGCAAGGGTTCGTGCCTTCACTTGCCCTCACCCCGCCTCCGCGACTGGGTGCCGGACCGGGCCTTCCGCCCGCGGCAGTCCCCTTGTGCTTATCGACTCCCGACTGGGATGGTTCGGCGCTTCCCACGTCACCATCCTGCGACCGCCCTAGCTGGGGCCCTTGGCTGCAGGGGCTCCGCTAGGGGGCGTCGGTTGTGGAGGAAGGGGTGTTCTCCTCCGCATCAACCTCGTTGACGCCCTTCTTCCTTCTCCCTTTCTTACCCTTGTTCTTGTCCTTGTCCTTGTTCTGGTCATTCTGGTTGTTCTCCTTGTTCTTGTTGTCCGACCTGGGGACCCAGTTCCTCTTGATCTCCTGGATCTCCTTGGCCAACTCGGTCCCCTGCGACACCAGCTTGGAGAGCTCGTCCCTGTCCACCTCCACCTTGGCTTCCCGGATACCCGCGGGCGCACGCTTCTTCGACCCGTGCGCCTTCTTGTAAGCCTCCGTGTCGGCCTTGTGGACGGGGCATGTTCGGTGGTCATGGTTGAAGCCTCGCTTCCTCCCATAACACACGAAACAGCCCTGAGGGTGAGCTCGTATGAACTCCCCAAAGGACAGCGGAGGGTCGCCAATGCGGCGAGGGTCCCTCTTCTCCTGCTTCCTCTAACCCTGCTGCAGGGGCTTCCAGTTTCCCGGCTTGCTCCCCGCGCTCAGGTTGTTGGCCAGGAAGGCACACACGGCCACTTCGGCGGGCTCATCGTCGTCGTCATCGTCGACGAGAGTCTCATCGCTGCCGGCTCCCGCTGGGTCCATGGCAGCTTCCCCGCCAGGTCCCTCGCCAACATAGTTGACGTCGCGGTCGCCGGGCGTCAACCCGCGGGTGTGGTGGAGGTTTCGGTACTCCTTGAGCACTTCCTCGCCAACCCACTCCAGGATCTCGTCGCAGCTCATCCGCGCCGGGATGGGCTGCAGACGGATGGTCTGGCCGCTCATGTCACACTCGTCAAGGCGCCACATCGCGGTCTTCTCGCGATCGCCCGAGACGGTGATGAGGAGAGCGTTCCGCAGGGAGTGCCGTTTGACATCCCGGGCCACGTTCTTCCTCGTCCAAGCCACCACGTTCGTATGATACTCTTTGGGGAGCATCATCTTGACCGTGTGGTTGGACTTGGCCCTCTTGGATTCCTCCTTGGTGACCCTCTTGATCCATGCTTCCGGCAGCATGGAGAGCAGGCGAGCCTGCTCGTCACCCTCGTTCCAATCCTCCACGTTGCGGCGGAAGAGGGTGTATTTCCCTCGGAAGTCACGCCAGTCCCGTAGGCGGATCTCCCGTCCATCATGCTCAAGCTTGATGGACTTCCACCGCTTGGCAGCCACCTGCGGAGCGTCCACCCGCTCCTGCTCGTTGAGCCACTTCTTGGCTTCCTTGAGGGTCTTGATTCTCCCCTCCTTGGTCGCCACGAAGTATAGCTCTCCGAGCACTTCCGGCAGGCGGTACCTGAACCGTCTGAAGACATATCTCTCCGCATCCGCGGGAGGCAGGTCTTCAGTGACGGTCAGCCCCCAATCGTCCAGCTTCTCCAAGAAGCCGTCGAGGTTGAGGGGGTTGCCATCGTACATGGGGGGCTTGATGTCCTTCAAGTCTTCCCACACGGCGGCATCCGCGGCCTTAGAGACCATGAACGCCGGCCGCGAGGTCGACCGAGGTTCCCATCGGCCTCGCCCACGGACTCCCACGGCCGCCACGTCCATCTCCTCCATGGAATCCTTGTGGCTACGCCGCGGTTCCTCCATGTACGCTGAACCTAGATGTTCACGCCGTACTCCTTCCATGTACGCATCCTCATCAAGGCGCCGGCCGCTGCGTTCAGCGGCCTTTCGTCGTACACCACGCGGCGGGCTGATGTCGAACTCCTCCAGGTCCAGATCCAGGTCCTCACCTTCACCGACATCCCATTCCACGTCTCCTCTGGGGACCTCATCCCTGAGTCCACCATAACGTCCACCAGCCATTGGGATTGGCTCCAGGGCTGGTGCGGGGCGCCGGGGGCGTACCGGTGTCCGCGGTGGAGCACGGCGGTTGCGGTACTCCGTGCTGAGCCACTCATCACGCCAATCCTCACTGCCACTGCCGGGCGGCACGCGTTCGTTGCGGCGGCCCGCGCTGTGGTGAGAGGGGGCGGTGAGAGAGGGGGCACTGGCGCTGGGGCGACTCCTGGGGGCTCCGCCGGGGGCGTGGGGTCTGCCTGGACCTGGTCCCGGTCCCCAGCCGTCGTCCGACGAGCCAGACTCCAGGGGTGGGTGGTCGCTGCCGACGCTCCCACGGGCTTCCAGCGCGTCCAGCCTCTGCTGCAGGCCGCTGATGACCGTGTTCAGCTGCCTGGTCTCGGCCCTGGCGATGTCCAGCTCTTTCTGCGCGCGCGCGGCGACCTTGGAGATGCGAGACATCTCGCCCTTGCCCGTGTCTACCTTGCACTCGAGGGAGAAGACCCTCCTGCGGAGGTAGACAATCCACCGCCAGGTGGTATCCGGGTCGCCGTTCCCTAGTAGGTCGTCGGGGTCCCCAGGGGGTCCTCCAGGAGGGCCTCCGCCGGGTCCGCCCGGTCCAGGGGGTCCTCCCCCGCCCGGTGGTCCGCCTCCAGGGGGTCCACTTGGTGGGCGTCCTCCAGGGGGTCCTGATGGTCCTCCGCCAGGGGGTCCCGGTGGGTCTCCGCCGGGTCGCCTCGGTGGGTCCGAGGATGGGCGCTTCTTCGTGATGCCGAAGTCCATGTCGTCATCCTCGTCCATGTCGCCCCACCTGGGCGTCTCGGTCTCGGAAGACTCCGAGCTCCGGTAGGGAGGAGGGAGATCCTCATCCTCACCTTCCGGCTCCATGGGGACGTCTCTGCCTCCTCCGCCCGTCCAAGCCACCACTTGGCGATGTGGGTGGCCTCGTTCGTCCCCGTCGCTGGCGGTGAAGAAGGGGTCACTGTCGTGGGGGTGTCCGCCTGCTGGCCTTCGTGGCCTCTCGGCAGTCTTCCCCTTACCCTTCCTCCGTCGGTAGGCGGTGGGGCCACTGCTCCCACTGCTGCCCGTGTCAGCCTCGTCCAGCGTCATCTTGGAGGAGGCGTCCCCTTCGAAAAGCTTTCGAAGGGTCTCCACTCGTGATCCTCCCGGGGGAGTCTCGCGGCGGAGTTTGGCCTCTGCCTCCTCCATTGCGGCGGCGGTGGCTGCGGCAGCCCGCACTTCGGCTTCCTCCCGAGCCCGAGCCGCCTCGGCTTCCCGGGCCTGCTGCAGCCGCGCCTTCTGCGCTTCCAACGCCGCCAGCTCCGCCTCCGTCTTGGCCTTCTCCTCAGCGACCTTCCGTCGCGCGGCCTCGATGGTGTCCTTCTTGGCGGCGTCCGCCTGGGCCTTGGCCGTCGCTTCGGCGTGGGCCTTTTCCTCCGCCTCCTTCTTTGCCCTCTCTTGGGCAAGCGCCTCTTCCAGCGCCCTCACCTCGGCCTCCCTGCAGGCAATGGCCTCCTGCGTCGGGCGGGCTTCCTCGTCGGCTGCCGCCAACTCAACGTTGACCTGGACAGTTGCTGCCCCATGGGCGGCTACGGCCGTGAGTCCGGCCGCAATGGCCGCCACGGTCTGGGCGTGGATGACCATGCCATGCGCCCACTCTGCAGCCTCCTCCTGGGCGATGCCGACGGCGCCCTCCACGGCAGCGCTGTGCTGCCTGGCCCGTTGCCGGGCAACCCGAAGGTTGCAGGGCACCCCACAGGCGCGCTCACAGGCGCGCGCCACGTCCCTGTCGGGAGCGACGCTGCTGCTGGAGCTGGCCTGGTCGGCCGGCATCCTCCCGCGGTGGGCCGACTCCACGTCGCTGCTGGGGCCTGCTGGGGCCTGCTGGGGCCTCACGAGCAGCGGACGGGGCTTGGCCTTGGTCTGCCTGGCGACTTGGATGAAGTCGCGGAGGGTGGCGTGGCCGGGGTGATGACCACCATTGGCCCGTTGGGGACTGGGGGCTGGGGTTCCGCCCTTGGCGCCTTGGGCGGCTTCGGCGGCCAGGGACTCCTGGTACTCCCGCCACTTCCGGTCCCGCTTCCTGTCCCCGGCGGACCGCTTCTCCTTCCCCGGAGAGGCGCTGCTGCTGCCCTGCAGCCTGCGCTCGCTCCCCGGTTCCGGGAAGTTCTTTTCGATCATGTCCCACATGGAGACATTGATCGAGGCGCCCGACGGGTACTCGTTGGAGTCCTCGTCCTCCTCAATCCCGTCGGGGCGCAGCCCTTCGCCGGGCCTGTCCGGCCGGGTCCAGGTCCTCCAGCGCTTGCGGCGGAAGCGGTACTCGTACCCTTCCGCCCGCAGCCACTCCTCCACTGCCCGCAGGCGGTCCTCCCCCATGTCCTCGCGGAGCTCGAAGCTCCGGGGCATGCCGCCTTCGCACTGGGGGTGGCTGTGGCGGTAGTGCTGGTCCCAAACCAACCCACGCAGCAGGCGTGCCGCATGGGGGTGGGGCCGCGGCCACGTCCTGCCCGCTTCCTGCCAGTTTACCATGGCAGCGGGGGGCGTAGTTGGTCTTGAGGTCCTTGGTGGTCACTCGTTGCGCTCAACGAACTGGTTCTGGTGGTGTTTGTTGAGGCGGGTGATGCAGCACTGGACTGGGTGTGCGGCTGGTGCTGGTCAGCCGGTGGTTGTGGAGGTGGTTGACGCGCCCTTGCTGGTCGGCCGATGGGACTCGCTGATGCGGGAGTCCTGGTCTGTGCACCTCTTTCACGGTCGCTGCGCGGTCAGGGCGATGCTCTGGACGGCGCTGCGGGCTCAGTGACGAACTCGGCGCTGTCGCTGGGCGGCGCTGCGAGCCGCTGCGCTGCCCTGCGAGCTGCTGCGCTGCGCTGCGAGCTGCGAGCTGCGAGCTGCTGCGCCGCGCTGCTCGGGGTTGGTGGCCCCGAGTGGCACGCGAGGGCTGGGTAGCCCCGCGGTGGTGAAACGCTTTTGACGCGTACCCGTGGGGGGCCTGGCCACGAAACGCTGCGCTGGACACGCGCAAGTGAGCAGGCAGGCAAAGCACTACGCTCACAGGGGCATCAATGCGCTCATGTCATGTGACAAAGCGGTTCAGGATCCTTGCCACTCTGCAACAAGGGAACGAAAGTATGTACAGCAACACATCAGGATATGTACACATGGGGTTAAGACTGGACTGGGGTAAGGGCATCACAAGACAATAGACACTCAGTCCTAACTCGTATCCCAATCCCAGGTCCGACCCTCTCAGTGGCTGGTGGGGGCGGGGGCTCAAACACAACCCATGCCCTGCTCAGTCCGGACCCTGAAACCCTGCCAATGGGGGAGGTGTCCCGCCCAGCCACAGGCGAGTTCCTGAGAACGAAGGGGCTCCAAGGCTAACCGACAGTGGCTACCTATGCTCCCTTAATGGCAGGTCTCAACTCCACTCTGAGCCAGAGATATGGCCCCGCCATTATCCCTCAGGAGTTGGTAGCTGAAAATGGGCTGTTTCAGCCCAAACTGATATTAGCTTGAAAAACTCCAAAATTGACCCCTCGTCTGGACCCGCCAGAGGTAGGGACGAGGCAACCGACCCTGTGCATTTCGAGTACGACCTCCTCGGAGCCCTCACCCAACCTGGTTCCCTCTCAGGTCCCGGCATCAGGGCACCACGGGTTCGTAAAGTGGGGTCATGATGCCAAAATTACCAAAATTGGCATCCTTCTCACGCGTGGCTCGCCTGGCCCGGGCAAGGCCAATGGCTCACAGGGTAGGCGGCAGGACCTAGGACTTCTATCTGAGTGTACAACTTGAAATTAGGTCCGGCCTCCTTGTGGGCATAGAGAAATGGGGCCGCCAATTGACCACACGGCAGGGGGAAATTGGGGTCCCAAAATGGGGTCATTTTGGCTGCTCGAAATGAACCAAAATTCAGGGTGCTCCCAATAGTATATCTCCACGCCGGCTTGGAGATCGGATTCGCCATTCCATACGCGATCCACCGGGAGTTGAACAGAGACTCCCATGCCTTTGGCTCCCAAAGATCTCCATGCCACTCGGCGTGGTGTCAATCCCAATTGGGACCACAAATGCCAAAATGTCAAAATTGCTCACACTCATTTTGGGCTAGCACCTTAACGAAGGTGGCTCCGCTTCACCCACGTGATGTGTGGACCATGGGGACCATTACCCATAACACCCATGTCATATATGGTCCATTGGTCCATGCGTCCGGCGTGCACGAGGGTTAGAACATAGTGCACGGCGGGCAGCAAAAGTGGAAAATTGCTCAAAATGGCCAAAAATGCGCACACTCATGGTTGGGGCAAATAAGGCACATGCCCGACTTGGACCGGAGTGTGCCATAGGATTGGTATCAAGTCATGTGTGTCCAACATATCTTTTGGGCGTCGCCCAACTCCTCCGGTTTTGGGAATGGCAGGGTCGCCAAGTGAGCCCATGATTTGGGATGGTCCCAAATCGCCAACATGGCGGCCACGGTACGCCAAGCCCACGACGAGTTATTCGCCGGGTCCAAGATATGTTGGGCACCGAAGTATGTACCCCCATATCACACTTGGGTCATGATGTCAATTGAGCGCAACGTTGAAATACACGGTCGCCACTTGACATCGTGACGGGCCAAAAACGGCAAAATTGGCACAAAGATACACAAAAGTGCCTTGAAAGGCGCACAATTATATTATAATATCTTCGGCATGGATCGTGCAATCAACTAATCCTTCTAAACAGAATGACGTGACACCAATGACCTTCGATCCCACATATGTGTTCCACTTGGGGCGCTTTTAAAGGTTACGAGCGCTGCCTTCCAAGTGGGCACATGAAAATATGGAAACTTGCAAAACACATACCTTGCTCCCAACGCATCGCTTTGGGATCGCCAAACAAGCTTCCCTTCACGAAGGTTAGGCTTGCAATTGATCGTGGGGAGTATGGAGAAGAGGCTTACACAATATGAGGTCCATTGGCGGGTTCGGCTTGGAGCGATGGACCCGCCAAATGGGCACGCAACACAACACATGGCACATACCACATATTGCCCAAAAAGGTAGCTCCCCCCACGATATGTCATGCCCCTCCAGGGGCATAACTTTGTGTCAATCGCTCATAGGAACTCAAGGAGAGTCCCTATGCAACACCAACACTTGCGCGCTACACTCGAAAGTTATCTTAACGCACGCAATATCATGGCCCAAGAGTTATAACGCAAACTCTACCCTCTTGACCATGATCCATTACACTAGCGCGCACGTGTGGAGACGCAAGGCATATATTGCTTCCTAAATTATGTCGGGAGTATTGTGAATACATCCGACGTTTCCTTATCGTCATTCCTCGCAAGCGGCACGAGATATGACCCTCACAAGTGGCCTCACGAATCAACTTTGTTTCGCCCATATCTTTAAGACAAATGGAGGGCAAGACAAAAGGAAAGTTGATTCGTGCATAGGGAAGCACGTAGGTCCACTCGAAAGAGGTCGAATCAAGTGCGGGGATGTCGAAGTCGAAAATCCGATTTCGACATCCTGAAAAATTTGGATTAAGGTTGCGAGTGTAAGATGTGAAAATTGCGGAAGCATCCATGCAGTTCCTGAAGACTTTGGAGCCTTCGTGACGGATTGCGTTAAAATTTCCATTAATAACAGTTAAACTGGCGGTTACGGTAAAGTCGCGATCCAACCGCCAGCAGTCAAAACAGTGAGTATCAGAACGGAAGCGTAAAAATTGACGGAAACAATATGAAAATAAAACCCTGTTGATTCCTGATATTCTGATACACAAATCTCCGCTGGCGGTGCATCGGTTGCCGATGCGGGGCTTTACGGCACGGAACACGCTCCCGCCGGGCTCGCACCGGGCGTCAATGGGCGCCTCCCGTACATGGGGTTAGTGGACCGGAGACCGGTCTTCCCTTCCGTACATAGGGTTAGTGGACCGGAGACCGGTTGTATGCCCTGCCCTAGCCATGGGGTTCTGGGTACCGCTTCAGTAGGCGTCCATGGGGTTGCCCTCCCTGGGGGCCTGTGCCTTGGTCCCGTGTCCTCTGGGGGTTTCGGTCCCTAGCCCTGGTCGCTGTGGCCGTGCCTTCGTCCTCTTCCGGTGCCTGTGAGGTGGCCCTTGTGGCGGCCAGGGTGGTCGCCTGGCGGTGAGGGCGTGGTGGTGCGCCGTGTGGCGGCGTTCCCCGCGGCTTCCCCTGTGGGTGTGGCACGTTCTCCCCGTGTAGGTGTGCCCTCCATTCCCCGTGTGGTTTCTTGTGGTGGTGGGTGTACGCTGGTGTGATCCGTATGGCGTCCGATGCTTGCTTCGGCGGTGCGTGTTGGGGGGTGCCCCCCCTGGAGTCTTGGGGCGTTTGGTGGGGATGGGGCGGCGCTGGTCCCCCCATCGTGGTATGCCCTTCCTGGGTGTGGGTCGTGGCGTTTGCCGTGGTACCCTTTTCCTCCGCGCCTTGGTCCCCGCTCCTGCCCCTTCCTGGTTCTTGGGTGGTTTTCTGCCCCCATGTGGTGTCTCTTCCGGCGCCCTGTCCCTATGGGTGACCACCCTCACTTGGGGCCCCTCCGTGCCCTCTTGCCTGAGTGCCCCTTGGTGTCCCCTGCCCTCCCCTTGCCCTTGTCCTTCCCCTTCCTGGTGTGGTGGTGGCGGAAGGGGCGGGGTGGGGAGGGGGCGCCCATGGCCCAGGCCTGGGGGTGGGTGGCCTGGAGCCATTGGTGCAGGGCTTGGGGGGTGTAGGGGGGGCGGAGGCCCTGGACCGCATCGCGGAGGAGGGCCTCCCATGCCGCTTGCGGCATGATGGCCTCCGGGGCGGCCTCGTTGGGGTCGGCAGGGGTGCGGGTGCGTATCTCCTTGAAGGTATGCACCATGTGCACCCCATCTTGCCTTCCCGCTCCTCCGGCCCACTTCACCCAGCGGCGGAGCTCCTGCAAAGCGGGGGCAGACCACCAGGCGAGGTGGGCGGGGGCCTGGGGGGGGGAGGGGTCCGTGCCTGGGGTCCTGGAGCGGCGGAGGGAGGACGTGGACCTGTGGTGGTGGTCGGGGTGGCGGTGCCTGGGGGTGGAGGACGGGTACGGGCGGAGGGGGGAACGGGAGGGGGAGGTGGACATGGGGCGGCGGTGGCGCGCTTGCTGGCGTCCGGGGGAGCGGGAGTGGTGGTGGCGGGGGCTGGGGATGGTGGATGGGTATGGGCGGCGGGGGGAACGGGGAGCCCGGCGGGGCCTGTGGGGGGAGGGGGAGGTGGACGTGGGGCGGCGGTGGGGTGCCTGGCGGCGCCGGGGGGAGCGGGAGCGGTGGTGGCGGGGGCTGGGGGTGGGAGTCTTGTATGGCCCGAGGGGGGAGGGGGAGGTGGACTTTGGGCATCAGTGGCGCTCGTGGTGGCGCCCGGGGGAGCGGGAGCGGCGGGAGCGGGGTCCCGGGGGGTCGTGGTGGCACCTGGGGGAGCGCGAGCGGCGCGAGTGGGTGGTTGAGGCGCGGTGGCGGTGTGGGGAGTGTGGGTGCCGGGCGCGAGTGTGCCGTGCGGGGGGGGAGCGGGAGCGCCGCCGTTTGCGGGACCGGGCCTCATCGCTCGAGTCGGGCCAGTCAGGAGGCGTCGGCGGGTTCTGGGGGGCTTCGCGTGGTGCCGCCTGGTACTGGGGGGGGGGCGGGGTCCCTCGTCGTCCATGGGGTGGACGGACTCCCGGCGGAGCTCTACCGTAGGCTCCCGTTGAACCTGAAGAGGCACTTGGCCGCGCGCCTGTGGGATATCGCCATCGGGAAAACGGACGTACCACCAGACTGGGCAAACCTGGTACACCCGCTGTATAAGAAAGGCGACTGAGCGAACCCCGACAACTGAAGACCCATCCTGTGCGCCACCACAGAAGCCAAACTCATATGGATGCTCATCCTCAAATGGGTGGCCCTGGCAGTGTACCGGGCTCTACCGCCTACAATGTGGGGGGCCATACCGGGTAGGTCACCATTGGAAGCCATATTTTTGCAAGACGCCGTGCTGGACATGGACCCGATCAGCCTCGTCATCACGTCCCTGGATGTCAAAGGGCCCTCCCCAACACCCCGCACCGCCTCCTACGGGCCGTCTGTGATCACACGGGACTCCCCTTCCCGGGCTTCCTGCAAGCGTACCTCGCCACCCGCATGTACGCCATAAAAACAGACGTGGGCACCACCCCATGGGTCCACCCCGCCAGTGAGGTCCAGCAAGGGGCTGCGGAAGGCCCATTCCTCTTCCTACTCGTCACACTCCCGCTGGCATTTTACATCCGACGCACATACCCGGACGTGGCACCATATCCCCTACGGACCATGCTCCTGGCGTTTGCGGACGACATGGCGGTGGTGACCGCCACCGCACGTCAACCCCTGCCGACCACCCCGGACCCCACCAGAGCCACCAAAGTATTCCACGTCGTCAGCACCTATCTGGAGGGCAACCAGCTGCTGGTACACAACGTCCAATCTGCCACCATGGTGCACAATGCACCGCCGCCGCCCCTCCGCCCCGGGGACCTGCCCATGAACCCAGTAAACACGGCCACCTACCTGGGGGTCCAACAAGCGGCCACCGCAGGCGGGGTCACCCTACCACCAAACCTGATACGGCAGCTGACACAGACACTGGTCATAGCACGCATCACGGCACTCTCCAACCAGGCCCTGGCATACTTCCTACAAGCCCTGCTCAACGCAGCTATAGGATTCCAGGCCTTGCACCTAACGCACCCCCAACACATGCTGCAAGCGGCCGCTACCACAGTGCGACGAGCGTGGACCATCCACGGCCACCGGCTCACATCGCTACCTGCAACTGTACGCGCGGCATCGCCACCATACTACGGAGACATCACCGATCACCTCGTCAAAAACGCGTACACAGCTCACACTGCGGCCCACCTGCATCGTCTCATGCACAATCATGAGCCGGAGGTACGAGAGGTCTTCACGCTGATGCTGCGGGATGCCCAATACCATCGCAACACCTGCCCCCAATACATACTTCACCAGCGGGGCCTCCCCACCAAGGTGGGGACCCGCATATGGAACCACCTACAACTCCTGCTGCCCCACCACCAGCACGTCATCCAAAGGAACCATCGGTGCAGGGAAACTGGCCCTCTGGCGGTCCTTCACACTGATGTGGGGCGTGGACCAACAGGAAGCACCACCACTCTGGACCTGGTGGGCACCAACCTCCATCTCATGCGGGTCACCCCTAACCAGATGCGAGCCCTCCAACGAGTGGGCACACACCACGTCCCATTCCTGCAACATCCGGAGTGGCCCAACAAATCACTCTTGGAGAACCAGATGCGCAGTGCGGCCACCCAAACCGGGCACCCCCAACCAACAGATGGGGAAGTACGTGAGGCGTACAACCTGCTTTGGAACACGCACAAACGGCCACTGCCACCGAGCCCACTGCGAGGGAACCAGGCCCACCACCGGCCACCGGAGCAAGTGGAATATGTACCAGCTGCCACGGTGCCCGCGGTACTCCTCCTAGCGCCCAACGGGCTCAAAGCCACATTGCGGCCGGGCAGAGCAGAGGGCAACTTGTGGATGCTACCGCCACCGACGGCGCGCCCCTTCTGTCTGCCGCCACTATCGCAAGACAAGCTGACGGGCACCCCCACCACTTGCTGGAGATGTGGGCCCCACGCGCTGGCCGGCCCGCGGCCCCTCCTCCAGTTACTGACGCGCTACCACCCCATGCCAACGGCCCACGCTACCCTGGAACAACACCGGTGGCTACACACGCACTTCGAACGGGCCGCGGAGAGGGACACGGCCATTGTGGCGTAGGGCCCCAGCGTCGAGGCGGAATGGAAATTCCACCGGGGTACGTGGGACACCCAACACCCGGCCATCACCTTCCCGGTGGTGGCCAAACACCGCAGCGCCACACTGGAGGCCCCCGCCTACCCGGTCAAACACCGATGCTCCCAAGTACAGGACTGGCAGACGGTCGAGTGGACCACATTCCACCCGCAGACAGCGTACCTGCTCCAGTATGTGTAAGGCTATCTGACACAGGGCCATGAGAGGAACAACAACTATGTCCGCATGAAACCGGCGGCAACCGGAATCATCCGCCAGGGGGTGGGCGTGTATGCTACCTGGAGGCTCCGACACGACACCAACACGCCGTGGGTCACCAGGGAACAGGGAGCAAACATCCATGCTTACCAACCAACGATGCCATCCCGCCTGCCGCACCCGGACAACCACAACACAGTCATTTTCGCGGATGCCTCTGGCACTACAAGCCTCACCCCAGCGGCCGGGGGGGCGGCTTTGGAGTTGAAAGTAGACACAACAGGCCGACTGCACCAACACCACCTCACAGGGGCTACCATCTTCGGGGCCTCCTCTCACGGGGAACTGAAGACACTGGCGATCGTCGTGGACGCCGTCAATGACACCCACCAGGAACCGCGTGACCACGGGCACCATGTGTGCATAGTGGTAGACGCAGCGGTGGACTTCCAAATCATCCGCAAGTTGGCACGACAGCCCCTGCACAAGGCGACTGACTCTAGCCTGGGCACCCCTTGCAGCGCCTCCCCAAACACGTCGTCCTGCATCTCATCAAACAAGAATCTCATCGGTATAGCCTGGGCAACGGACACATAGACTTGCAAGCCCACAACCAGCTTGCCGAGCATATGCCGGACGGCGAGGACCCGCCGCTACGAGACCACATGCACACACACCTCCAACACCTGCCGCCAGTCCCACGCCCCGGGGAACCACCAGCCCGGGTGCCAGACGATCGCATCTACAACGACACGGGACGGGCATACCACTACCCACAACCCGTCCGCATCATGGCGCACATTCGGGGCAGTCAAGCCGACAGCGCCCTTCTGAGCCATCTCTAACATACAATGCGCACCGCATTATACTTCTCGGCTCTTGATCCATCCCTAATACCGGTACACCTGCAGACGCAACCTGTCCAACTTTTGCTCGAACAACTACCCCTCCTAGACAGGGTTGCACGCTGGTATGCCCGGCGAGGTATAGACATACCCCCAGAATACACCATATGCCCCTGCCATTTCCAAAAGCCAGAAACATGGGAGCACTGCAAACACTGCCCATTAGCCCAAGGGGAAACCCACCTGGCCACGTGGACACCGGAGAACACCATAGCGCAACACACCGGATGGGGCCCGGCCACGCCACCGGCAAATGAGGTTCGGCGCCTGATGCGGCAACTGGAGATCATTGAGGCGGTAATCCGGGGAGCGGTGCCACTCAAGCTCTACAGGGTCGTCGCCGACCACGCCCCAGAACCTAGGGCCACAATACGTCACATGCAGCTCACCGCCATCAAGAGGGCGGACGCACAGTCACAGCACCGCGTCCAGGTATACGCACAGGAAGCACAACAAACATCCCACGACTGCCGCACGTATTATAACATCCTCATCCACTACCAACATGCACAACCTAGCGACTAGCCACACGCAGGGGCCCGCGGCGACTGCCAGGCACCTGCCGTCGCGCCGCCCGGAGCGCGCGCGCCCCCTCCCGTGTAGAGGCCCGATCGTCCTACAAACAATACCTCTCCTCCGGATGCCCGAAGGTGAAGCTCCACATCCGCGGCCGGGGAACCCGTGCGGAGTCTGCATGGAGGTGAACGACGAAGACGGCAACCCGCTTCGTGGGCATGACCTCGGCTGCGGCGGCACTGAGCAGCTGCACTGGTTCTGCAGCCCGTGCATCGCCAACTTGTGGTCGTGCCCAGCCTGCCGGCGACCGCATCGACTCTGCACAGCTCCGCCGCCGCGTGAATTGCAGGACGAGAACCTCACACTCCAGACACTGCGCACTCTGATCCCGCTAAACGTCTGGAACGACGGCGCGAGGGAGGACAGCCCCGATGTTGAGTGGTTGGACGTCCTCACGGACGAGGACCCGGCGACACCACCCCCCCGCCCCCCCTGGCGCGCACCAACCTGGGCGCTGCCAGACCCGGGGGCGGACCCCACGATTTACGTCCCCGACTACGAACATTACAACAACGCGCCACGGGGCTGTCTACCCCCCATTGGCAATCTGCCAGACAGTTGGGGCCCCGTCACCCCCATGAACCACAACAACTACTGCACCATCGTCGTCACCCTCACCACCCGCCTCCCGCTCGCCTTCGGCTGGCTGGTGGGGGACGCGGAATTGGCGATGGGCATCCCCCGCGGCGCCCATGGCGCCAAGTGGGGGGATTTCTTCCGGCGCGGCGGGGCCATGACCCGGGAGCGACCAAGAGGCTGATGGCGGCCTACCTCACGTGGAGGGGCATCCCCCCTCCACGCAGCCTCCGGTCACTGGTACAGCGTGCCCAGCAGCCGCACGTCCCGCCGCCGCAACCGGGCACGTACGGCAATGCGGCAGTGGCCAGGATGATGGCCAGAGGGACCCGGCTTGACAGCCCATCCTACTCCCCCCGGCGACCCACCGCGACCATCACCACCCTTCCGCCCCGATCCCGCACCACGACAGCAACTAGGGCCACGAATGTACGGGCCCGAACATCGGCCGCAACGTCCTCCACTTCCCCCAGCCCGTCCACCTCCGCCCCCCCCACACCCGTCGCTGCACCACACCAACAGCGCGCCACCGACAACACGCGGACTACGGGCGATCCGGCACCATCTAGGGCCGGCACGGCACAGAGCCCCCGACAAGAGCGTGCGTCCAAACAGGCGGGGCAACGACAACCAACACAACACCACACGGCCACAGGGATCCGGGGACACCGGGCATCACCTGCCGGCAGCGGAGCCATGCCCAGCCCCACGAATACGGGGGCGGTGGGCACCCAGCCCGAACAACCCTTCGGCAAGGCACACCCGCACAAGGAACCGGCCCCGAGCCCCACAAGAAGCCCGCAACCCCTAACACCACCCGTCGCGCCCGCGCACGGTCCATGGCCGGCAGCCAGCCAAGCGGCAGCAACACAGGCCCACCCAGAGCCCCGCCCGCACCATGGCACACCTGACCGGCCGGCAGCGGACCCAGCATACACGCCGCCCGACGCCCCCCCCACGCAGGCACACACCGCTACCCCGACCGACACCACCGCCGCCCGGCCCTCTGACACCGTGCACCCCCACACACCCCGGCCCCAAAAAGGGCCTAATCCCCCAGGATCCGGCAACGTCCGGCACGGAGGACCTACCGGCCACGACGCACGACGGACCGGCGCCCCAGCGGCACCACGCCCCACCAACCGGGCCGCCGGCGCGGCCGGCAGAGCCGTCATCTCCCGGTCGCCCAGCCCCCGGCCCGGGCCCTGGCCCGGACCCGGCACGCACTGCCGCCCCGGCGGGCGCCCCACAGCCCGCGGGCCCGGGAAGCCGACCCGAGCCGCCGCCCGTGGCGGAAGGCCACGTCCGAGGGGCAACACAACCGATGAACGATGAAGCCGAACTGCCTGCACTGCCGACCCAACCGCAGCGCGGGGAGCCCACGGTGGGCCCGGAAGAAGTGCGGGGGCCCCCACGACGAACACCAGCGCCACCACCAATGTGGGAGCCTGGCGGGGGAGCGGACCGGCCGTCAATGCAGAGTGCTGACCCACATGGCGGCACACGGAGGTGGCGAAGCAATGGCCCTGGCCAGCCTGACACGGAACCTGAGGGACCGACTCCGGACACCGAGTGTGAGGACGGCCTTCACCGATCCTCAGCCACAGATCGCGCGGGCGCCGCCCCCCTGGCAAACCTAGCACTTCGCGCAGACGCAAGAACGCCGGGGCGGGCGCCGCAGCGAGATCCAGCGGAACCCCGCGCGGGGTCAGAGACCCGGGAAGCCACACCCGACACGCCCAAGCGCGCGGCCGAGGGGGAAACGTCACCCGGCGGACACAAACGCGACGACGACTCTTTCGATGCCTTCATGGAGTCCTGCAGGGGTGACCCCCACACGGTCCCAGCACCGGCGGCGCCACGCGTCCACCCGGAGCCACGACGCGACCAGGCGGAAGACACACCCCTCACGGCATCACGACAGGCACACCTCCAGCGCAATTACACCGCCCTGGGGCAGGTTACCACTGCGGGTGAGGGGCAGGCGACCGCGAGCGGCGCGACGGACCGGACCGTGGACGAGCGCACTGCCCCAGAAGAGGGTGCGCGCGTGGAAGCGGCCACCAACACCGCTAGCCAGCCTATGGGCCCGCCACCCGAGACCGCCCCGCCCTGTGGGCGGGGGCACCTGGACTACACACGCTTGGAGGGGGACGCCAACTGCCCCGGCGAACAAGCAGAACAAGCGGCGACCCAAGACCTGGGCCTCTGGGTCCCCAGGCCTATCGCAGGGGAGCAGCTCGCCCTGGCAGTCCGCATACGATGGCTGCCTACTTCGCGGTCCTGCCACCTCGCGGACCGAACCCGCACCATGGCAGACGTCACGTTTGGCCATCGGACGGGGCACACGCCCCCCGCCACCATGGATCAGCCCGGCCAATAACACTATGTGGCCACCCGGCTCATGGCGCATATGGGGGCCTACAGCCCGGATGAAATGAATCGACTCCACTGGCAGTGGCACCAGCGCGCCGCCCTGCGCATCCGTGCGACCATGCAGGACCATGATATCTGGGAAATCCCTGGGTCACTGGGCTACCAAGGACACGCCTCAGGCCACTGGCGGCCGCGGTCCCAAGAGGTCCCGGAGCTCCCCAGGCAGGCGGCGCGCCGAAACTCCCCAGAACGCCCACGGGGTCCACCACCCGCGATGGGTTTCCCCTCTCGCAGATACAGAAGCCCCCTGCGACCGTTCGCCCCGCGGAGGAGCCCGGGCAGTCCCCACGCCTCGCGGGGTGCAAGGCGGCACGCCAGAACAACGCCAAGAGAAAAGGAACCCTGGCGGATCCCGTCGCCGCAGCCGCACGTCGCCTCCCGCGGCGCGGCGAGTCGTCTTCCATGACGATATGGACAGGGTCCACAGGGGCCCCTGCAACCCCCACGCCCAGCGAACATCATCTACCACCGATCCCCGACGCCGATCCAAGAGGCCCCGCACCAAACGGATGCACATCCCCACCATTCTCACGCCAGTCGAGGGCGAGCGGCAGGCAGCGCTTCACGCGGACCCCCGCCGGCTGGTGGGCGGAGCATCCAGCTCGTCTGCCGCCTCCCTCCCAGGGTCAGCCGCCAACCCACTGTCAGGGGGACCACACGCCGCGGACACGCGACCAAGGGAGCCTGCGGCCGACCCAAGCCCTGCGCAAGGAGCGGGGGGACAGCCCCCCCCCGCAGCCCCAAAACCGCCAAGCCACGGAGGGCACATCGCAGCACCCGGGGCACGACGCGAGCGGCCCAAGGGCGTACACAGAAATGACAGGGACCTCCGGCCCTCAGGAGGCCGCTGGCCCTGCGCCCGCCGCCACGCCCTGCTTGGTGCCCCAGCAACAGGAACCCTCCACGGAGTACGTGCCTGGGGGACACCCTGGCACCACCTCACGGCACCCCTCCCTGGCTAGCGCAGCGCTGGACCAGGACCGGCTGGCCTTCCCCCCCCCACCCCCTTGACCACCGCAGCAACGGGGCACGGGTCCCTTCGAAGACGCGGAACTGAGAGCGCTCTACGGCATCCACGCTTCCACACCCTCGAGCGAGCTGCTAACAACCCTCCGGGAACACCTGCGTGACGTCGACCCGAGGAGGCTATTCGCCATGGTCCCCCTGCCACACGCCGCAACAACCGAAATCTTTGTGCGACAGCTCCAGGCGCTCATCACCCCAAGGGCATAGGTCTCCGACGACCTTGTCGAAGCCCGGATCTGGTGGTTCAACACCCATTAACCAGCCCAGGGGGGCGTGTGGGTCCCACACCTGGGCTAGGTACACACGCTCATAGCGTCGCCGACGGACCCCAGACCCGCGCCCAGCACGGAGGGCCGGGAGCGGGCCGCCCCGCCACCGAGTCCGGAAACCCCCCGTATCCCGCCGTACGAAGGCCTGGCGGCATGGGAAAGCGGGACCGCCCGTGCAGGGGGCACAACCTCGCGAGCCTGGCGACACGCTACCTGGAGACGGCGCGCGCGGCGCCCCCACCACGCGAACGTGACCCCGGCACGATCGCCATGATTGTGCTGGAGAATGGCCACTGCCCCGAAGTGCGGATCATTCCGCACCCGCAGGAGAGCCACTGGAGCTTGGAGGCCGTCGACTCCATGCTCCCGGCGACCACGGACCTGCCAGACAGCCCCAGCCCCCTGCTCCCAGGCCAACCCCCGGACCCCCTGACGGCCATCGTATCGGGGACGGCCGGCACCTGGCATCCAGGCCATGCCCTCTACTGCCTCTGGCGGTGGGCGCAACGCCGCTGGCCACACACCAGGGCGTGGTCAGCGATGTGGATGTCCTACCTCGACGGCCGACAGCAGTTGGAAGCCATCCCGGAACAGACGGCAGAGACCCCCACTGCGCCCAACCTGTGCCCCGTCTTCGCGATCCACCAGATCTCAGCGCTGGCACACCGCGAGCAACCGCAACCCGCCATCCGCACTGAGAGGGAGGCCCAGGCGGCACACGCGGCCCTCATGCACGAAATCTTCAGTGCCCTCCGCAGCGCCCTTGTGCGACGCATGGGTAACCCCCCAGAGCCCTGAGCCGCAGCCAGCCACAGGACCCGCAGCGACGACGCGCAGCCGCGCACGCGCGGCACGAGTGCTGCACCGTCCATGCGCAAGGGAAGAGACGACACGGCGGCCACCGGATCGCCTCCTCCCGCCAGAGGACCGGACGATGAGTGTCACGCCAACGGCTGCGGAGTCGGCCATGAACCACGACGACCCCGGGCAAGACGACCTCGCCCAAAAAGACCCCCTTGTACAACCCAACAACGCACGGCCGCGCAACACACTCCAGCAACGCCCGTCGACCGGGCACACCAGCGGGGAAGGCGTCAACCTACCGGGCACGTGCAACGGACACCCAAGGAGTAGAGGCTAGCCTTAGCAGCCCATGGTGTCGGACACGAATAGAACCCCAACGACCTCCTCCCACATCCCCCGGGCGGGGGCCACACTTCCCGGACCCCCGCGACCCGCCTGCAACAGAGAAAGGGGCAGCGCCACACCCGGACCCGTCATCCCACCTGACCTTTCTCTCCCGCGTAACAGATCCGCGAGGGGCTGGGCAAAGGGGCCAGCCAAACACACGGGGCCCACGGCCGGGCCGATGACCACGGGAGTGTTATTGAACACTGCGATCCGCCAGATCCGGGGGCTGGCGCTGGGCAAACGACTGCAGCCCGCCATCCGCACTGAGACGGAGGCCCAGGCGGCACACGCGGCCCTTGTGCACGAAATCTTCAGTGCCCTCCGCAGCGCCCTTGTGCGACGCATGGGATACCCCCCGGGGCCCTGAGCCGCACCCAGCCACAGGACCTGCAGCGACGACGCACAGCTGCACACGCGCGACGCGAGTCCCGCACCGGCCATGCGCAAGGGAGGAGAGGACACGACGGCTGCGGGATCACCTCCTCCCACCGGAGGGCCGGGCGATGGACGTCACACCAACAGCTGCGCACTCGGCCATAAACCACAACGACCCCGGGCGAGCCAACCTCGCCCAAAAGGACCCCTCGTACAACCCAACGACGCGCGGCCGCGCAACACACCCCGGCAACGACTGTCGGTCGGACACACCGACGGGAAAGACGTCAACCTGCCCGACACATGCAACAGATACCCGAAGGGTGGAGGCTAGCCTTAGCAGCCCGTGGTGTCGAACACGAATGAAAAACCCAACGACTTCCTCCTACATCCCCCGGGCAGGGGCCACGCTTCCCGGACCCCCGCAACCCGCCTGCAACAGAGAAACGGGCGGCGCCACACCCGGACCCGTCCTTCCACCTAACCCTCCTCTCCCACGAGCCGGATCCACAAGGGGCTGGGCAAAGAGCCCGGCCAAAGACGCGGGACCCACGGCCGGGCCGATGACCACGAGAATGTCATCAAACAATCGTCCAGAGTATTACCTTCCAAGGTGAGCATCCAGGGATACGTGCACCGCGGCGACCGGCGCACACCTCCTCCGGGAAAGTTAAACGCCTGGGACGCCGGGGGGGTTACGGCACATATAACCTACGCTAATGGTACCAGGGACACACTCCCCGCAGGAAGCTAACAGCGTCAATTAGCGGGAGGGGGGCTTCAGCACTGCCCGGTATTCCTATCCTCCGAAATCCAACCCGGGGCACGCGGGGGACCACAAGCTCGCCACACGGGGCCACGCCGAACCCCTGCCAACGGGCACGGATGTGTTACGCCGAGCCCAGCCCACCACGTCGGACGGAACGTCCCGGCACCACAGCACGAGCCGAACCGCCCTAACCATCCTAACCACCAAACTCAGCACTGCAACACAGGCACGCCAGCCACATGACCCGCAAACCACGGCACGATATGGCACACGGCAGGCAGGCAGACACGAACACGAGCACCGCACCACCGAGCCGGAACAGCACCCTGGGGCTCCCATGGGGAGCACAGGGACGCACCAAGGGGGACCGACGGGGCCTTGCCACCGGCGGGGGGACTGCATATGAATGGCACAGGCGGAACTGGAAGGACAGCCACAGAGCACCGCGGAGTACCGGATGATGGGTTGTGCATGCAACACTGCCAGGGCGGGGCAGGGAAAAGGGCACCGAATCTGGAAAATTTTCTTACAGCGGCCCAACCACTTATCATTACTTTT
This sequence comes from Eutreptiella sp. 'Long Island Sound 2002', assembly GCA_964036045.1. Lineage (NCBI taxonomy): Eukaryota > Euglenozoa > Euglenophyceae > Eutreptiales > Eutreptiaceae > Eutreptiella > Eutreptiella sp. 'Long Island Sound 2002'. The sequence goes on from OZ038379.1 coordinate 151,173,581, forward strand.
CCCCCCCACGCTGGGGATACAGCGCACAGTAAAAACGTACAGTGCCGGCCCCACGCAACTGGCACCAACCAACACCGCAACAAGCAGAACACCTGCACGCAACAAAGCCGACTGCGCAAGCGCCCGCTGCAAGGACAAGGAACCAACGCCGAACAAACCGACCGAGAAACGACTAACACGACCGCACACCAACAAAACCACTACAGCGAACATGACGTGACCATGCAACACACGGCACGCACGCCGGCCAACACGAAACTGGCGGGACATGCATGGGCCGGTACGAGAACGGCGTCCAACGCGCTGGTAACACCGTGGCGAGCCACGCCCGCCGACCACCATGCCCAACAACACAGCGGAACACCGTAACTCTACCACTGCGGACGCGGCCAACCAACGTTAACAAACTACACTGCACTACACTTGGACAAACTAAGACGCAACTAACCAGCACCGACACGGATGTGCCGGCTACACAGGCAGGATTTGACGATGAGACCACCTGCAGCAGCGCATAACCTAAACAATAATAATAATAACAACGCAGAACCTAAAGAGCTGGTCACTTTCTGAGTGTCTATTTTTTTTCGATTACAGCGATTTTGTAATGCAGGGGGGACCTGGGCAAGTCCAGATAAACTGCAACCGCAGATCGCAATTCCCAGTCCCAGATCAGCGCCAATGCCAGCAGCTCACAGTACCGCCACAAGTCGCCTTTGCGATCCAGAGCTTACAGTACGCAATATCAACCAGCCTTTGGTCAAACTGGGTCGTACTTGAAGTTTTGAGTCAAGAAGCACAGCTACAACGACTTTTCCAGCAGCAGTCACTTTTTCCACGGGTGCCTTCCACAACTGTCCAACTACCAGACAACAGCTCGCTGCACCGGTTCACTAAGCCTACAGAAGGTTTTCGCCACCCTCCTTGCTTCGCAGAAAGAATTCATGATCGACATGACGGCGAGAAAAAGACTTCAGCAAGCACAAAGTCCAATGGTTCAAGCGAAACAAATCCTCAGCTAACAGAAGACGAAGTTCGGGTCCAGCTCACGTCGGCTAACCAACCTCTTCAAGCCGAAACCGAAGCCCGCAGCGAGCGTGCGAAAGCGCTGCTTAAGCCGAATGCAAACTCACTGCCATCAACAGAAGTGGTTCAGGACGATAGATTCAAAGTGGCGACTACGAAAAAATAACAACGCCGCTGCCATCTCCCTGCGCTCGCCCAAACTGCGAATTGTACGAGTGTTGACAACAGAGCCAATGCTTTTGCTCACTACAATCTGTTCACAGCGCTACGTTCTCGCAAGACAAAGCAGAATGGAGAAAGAGCCGACACGCTACGTGAAACAGGGCTGCAAGATCAAGAATCAAGGCGAACCAAATACGAAAGAAAGCTGGGCAGAAAGAAAGGAGCTCCCTATTGCAGAACGCGCTCGCCGCAAGGTCCCACGGTGCGACAATACCACGCTGCAAGTCCTGCGTCGCATGTTTGGAAGATGCAGCAGCCAGCGACAAACGCAACAGCGCCTGAGCCAACAATTGCACGCGAGGAACCAACACTGCACGCCATGAACAACTGTGGTTCACACGATTCTTTACCGAGTCTACAGTCTTCATCGGAGTCCGACGACACTTCACAATATGGAAAAGAGAACGCCGAAAGCCTGCCGCCAACGCCGACGCGCCGCAAAAGCAAAGATGAACCTGACGATCACTCTACAGTGTATTCCTGGTACGAGCAAGACCTCGGAATGGACTATGAGTGGCACGACTCATATGGTATGCTGACTGAAGTCGACGCACAGCATTTGGTGCCTCCTGCACGTAAGCTAACAGAACAGGAAACAAAGACTATTCCATATGTTGTCAAAGAAACTCAATATTTGATTCAACAAGGGCTTATCAGTTGCTGCGAAGGTGAACACAACCCTTTCTACTGGTTGGAGACATAATTGAGTGATTTGCCTCATAATTCCGCAAATGTTGTCGAATCTGCATTCTCGTTTACAGATGCAAATTTTCACTCAACCACCAACTCCATTTTATGGCAAACTGATGTTATGGCCCGTGTATATTGTGTGCAAGAACAACTGCCTTTGCCTCAGTTGTCCTTAATTGCTGCATATATTCTGGCTTCACCACTGCCCTCATTCGGCACACTGCTGAGAAACGATGTACACTGAGCATACAGCTTTCACAGGACTCACCTCATTGAGTACTCTACTCTGGACACAACACACTGGATTTCTCCACTCAGCGACCCACTTTGAGCAACGCACACTGCTATCAAAGGTCCTCACTCACTACACACTCTACAAACAGTGCTACACCAACCTGAACTTATATCACAGACTCATACTCACTGCCTTCACTTACAGGCTTACACGCAGTAACAGTTTGATGCTTTAAGAACTCCAGTGCTGCAGCATCGCTGCAGGTGGACAGCAGAGAATGTACACTACAACAATCCAGATTTTTCAGGCTCAGCACGCTTTGTGTTGCTCAGCCACGCATTGAAGCACTGGTTACACAATGAACTCTCGGTGTTCATTTTATATCAGTTCGCCTTGCACTCTGTGCTTTATTTGGAAACCAAGTGTGGATTTTCCCCCAGAGGTGAAACTGCATTCGGTTTTCCAAAACAGAGTTACAGTGGCTTTTCACAAAGTATAGTCTTTGCCATTTTCAAAACATTGCATTTCACTTTTTCTTACGTACCTTTGTCTGTATTAACTTCCTTTTTAGTCTACCAGAAATTCTGCCCTGTTTTTTCAGGGACTTTTCCTGGGCTGCGTTGGCGACCCAGTGGCCTAATGAAAGCCACATCATCCTCTATATCTACTCCAACAACTATCACTTCTCCACATATATCCCCACGTGCACAACCAGGCCTCCAAAGCCCCTCAGTTACTCCAGTACTATTGTACATACTATTGCAGTGTGTATCATACATTTCGTACTGTTCCGCACTGAGAAATTTTGTGACGTCTTAAAAACCTAAAGAGCTGGTCAAATAAAGCTGTTTTCCCAAACTACGCACCGCAGGGTGCGCCGCAAGAAAAAAGTTCTCTTTGGCCAGGTCTTTGCACCGAGTGCAGCACCTTCAGTTCTTAACAGATCATATTTGTATAGCGGCCCCTCTCGCTAATCTTCTGCTATAAAACAGTTTGCAACAAGGGACCTTGTCTTGTGGCGCTCTGGGAAGGGTCCAGGTGGGGAGGTGGGGGGGCTGATGGTGTCAAGCCTCACAGGCCACTACCCCCCATGGATGGGGAGCAAACAACCCACAAAAAGAATAGTTGTTGTGCAAATGCGCAAAAGAGAAGAAATGGAGGAAATAGGGAATAAATTCAAAATAGAGGGGGGGGGTCAAAGTTCAAATTTGCCTCATCGCCACTGCTGTCAAGGGGTCAACGACACCTCATGTTACCCCACAGACGCCTAGGGAATCGCCCATATAACCTTTTTGACTACTTCTAAAAGTTACGCGATCGCGCTAAAACACAATTACTCCGCATAAACAATTTCGTGAATATTTCTTTTATTTCTTAGTGTGCATGATTTTTTGAGCCGGAAAAACACGCAACCAAACATATACAGGATCATTTCACACAAATCCAATATTGGCTTCATGAAGGTGCCAGTGGTATCACCAAACCACTTCTACATACACAGAGCCACACACAGCCACCCATAATGACCCACAGCTGCATGGGGCCAGCCGCAAGCACACACCGCATTCCGTAGCCGTATGGAGGTACCCACAGACATCCAAAGCTACACAAAGCCGCACCACACACCACAACCTGCACCCCAAGACCACACCAAAAACAGCCCTCCACAGCACAGCCACACAGGCCAAAACACCACACCACATCTTCCCAATGAAGCCCCACACAACACACCTCTACACGGCACGATATCAACACAAACATGGACAGGAACAGAAACACAGCTCAGGACAAGTGCGCACTGGCAAAGGCAAAAACAAACACAGGCACAGATACAAGCACGGAAAGCACGCGACACCCATGTGCCCATACACACAAACACCGATGCACACTTTTGCAATTGACGCTACCACGTAACCAGACAAGCGCGCGCGTTCGTATCGCGGATACATAAATGTAGTAATTGTTGCATATTTGTTACTATTTGTGCATATTCAATATTCCACTTTGTGCACATTTAGATTCCATCATGATTTCACAATGATCCAGTGATGCCCTGTGCCTGTGCCTGTTTCATGGTGCAGAGGCCACAGCAATTTTTTTTTTGCTGATTACGGTCCTGCTGCTGCGCTACTCTGCAGCAGGCTGGCCAGGGCTATGGCCATTACGGCCTTATTTGGGTTTTGGGGCTACTGGTGCCTCTACCTTCAACTTGGGAGTTTATTGGGATACTTGGGGTTTTTCACCCTCACCTTCACCCTGTCCCAGACCGCTGCAGTCGTTGGGGCTGCATTATGATCGACTACACCTTCTTTGCCGAGTTTGGCCCCGCATCCAGCCTTGGGGCCCTTACATCGCCTTCTTTGCGGCCTCCATCCTGGACTACCTGACTGTTGAGTACCCTGATGACTATGGGTTAGAGATCTCTGGTTTGGCTGCCCAGACCATTGCCTTCCAGTACTTCGCGGGTGCTGTGGAGGCAGAGTCGAGTTCATCGCCTTCGTTGGTTTGGGCTGCCTTCTCAGCAGGTCACTGTGGGTAGAAGGGTGCAATAATCAAGAGGCTACATAATAATTATGTGTTTGTATCACACTTGTGTGCACTTTTGCATCATGGCATGCCTTGGCCCTTGAGTGGCCTTTTTGTGCACCATTGTTTCCATGGCCCACGAGTGGCCTTTGCAGCTGCCCCAAAGCAGATAAAGGGGCTAGTTTACCTTTTAATTGCGCTCCTGTGGCCTTTTTCAGGCCTTGTATTTGACTGGTGGCCTTGAAGGGCCTTGTTTCAATTTATTTGAGGTTTTTGCCCCAAAGCAGATAAAGGGGCTAGATCCGGTGCCCAGAGAGGCCAGGCGCGCCTCCTGGGCTTTGTGTTGTTTGCCGGCGGCAGTGCTTGTCCCCAGGGGGACAGCCAAGCCCCCTGGGTCGACGCTTTTGTGCACATCCTTGTCTTTTTTTTGGTTACAAGGTTAAGGTAAGGTATACAGTGTGACCTAGGATTAGTGCAGGATCAGTGCAGTTTCGTTTTGTTCGTTCGTCGTCGTCGTCGAGTTTCGTCGAGTTTCGTCGAGTTTCGACGCGTTCGTCGTTTCGTTCGTCGAGTTTTGCTCCCTTTGGAGCTTACGAAACCTGTTTTTCCTGGTCATTCTGGGCCCTACTGATTTTTTTTGACAGTTTGGGTGTTGCTGTCATGGTGGCTGGGGGGGCAGGTGCGTGGGCTTGTTGGGTGTTCTAATCTCGGTTCGTTTTTGGTTGAGTCGACGTCCGTCGACTCTTTTTGGCTCTCTTCGCTTCGAATTGTGCTCCCTTTGGAGCTTGAGATAAGTTTTGGGTGAAAACCTGGGTCGTTGGTTGTCATTGCCTTGAGGTGGTTAGTTGGGTACCCCCCACCCCACCAAGGAACGGATTTTGCGCTTGTTTGCGCTTGTTGGTGTGTGTTTGTGCTCGCCGTGAGTGTTTGGGTGCGCAGGAGGTAAGGCAGTGACAACTAACCACCTTTTCTTTTGGGTGGGGGGGGGCTGGGAAACCCTCCTCACACCAACATCTAACATAAGTTGCACTAGAGCAACTATGATCACAATGACCCTAGGAGAAAATAAGAGAAGCCTTCACCCTACGGCTGAGGCTGGGAATTTAACTGACATAGCCTTAGGCCGAGTGCTGAGGCTCCTGTTTGGCCTCCTCCCAGGGAGCAACAGGTTGTTTATTGCTTTGATCACCCCCACCCAGTTTCCAGCCTAGGTAACCAATCCTGGGGGGTGTAAAAAACTGTGTTAAAAAACTTCCCTACAAAAAGGTCAGAGGATCTAAGGGAGGTGGGGAGAGGCAAGACCAGCTACCTCCAGGGAAAAGCACCACTGATGGTGCAGCACTGTAGGTGGCAGTGCACCCTGTGAGAGTTGGGTTGGGTGCAGACGTGCACGGGGTACTTGGACTTAAACCCCAAGTCCAAACCTCATCTAAGAGATTTTGTGGGAAGTTGGGTCTAGTAGGTTAGGGTGCTGCGAAGGAACCCTCCCAGCTTGTGGGTATAACAGGAACCCTCCCAGCTTGTGGGTAATCAACACCCTAGCCTAGCCAGATGTTTAGTAGGAACCCTCCCAGCTTGTGGGTATAACAGGAACCCTCCCAGCTTGTGGGTAGAAACTAACTTAGTTCCTAAACACTGGTACCTAACTTTAATCATCTGATGGTATTGATTCTGGGAACAGTGTGCTGACTGCCACTTTCCCTGCTGCAGTGCACCGAGTTCTGGGCACTGGCCTTGCTCGGTTGCCAAAGGAGAGAGAGAGAGAGAGAGAGAGAGAGAGAGAAAGGAGGAGAGAGAGAGAGAGAGAGAGAAAGAGTCATTGTTTGGGGCTGTGGGACAATCAGTTTGCCCTGCCCTTGTTTGTTTGTTTCAGTTTTGCTGTCACACTGTCAGCACAGCACTGCACATTTTTGATCCACTGCACTGTCTGTCCAGTCAGCACAGTCTTTCTGGCACTGTCCACTCTTGTCTGTCCTTCCCTTGGCAGTGGCCATTTCTCAGATACGGGTTTGCCACTTTGCGTCGCCACTGCCATCTACTTTTACACTGACCATCTCAGGCCTTTTCCAGCTGCTTGTACAGTAATGGCCTTCGTCAGGGCCATCTGGGGCTGGCAGAGCCCTGCTGCCACTCACAGCCCCACCCCCAGTGGAGACGAAAAATTTTAGATCCAGGGACTTCAGTTTAGTGCCCCTGGCCCAGGGTTACAGGTGCCTGGTAGCAGTTTTTCTGCCTTTTGGCAGGGCCCTTTCTCTGTTTTTGGCCCACTGAGCAGGTCAATCCTGCCAATCAAAACCCACTTTGGGGTGCCAAAAGCTAAATCCACTGTTTTGTGGAGTTTGGAGCCCAGCCTTGTTTTTTGGCTCCAAAACTATGAACGGACACCCCAATCAGAGATTTTGGGGAAATCTGAGCTGGGTTGGTGGGGACATCAGAAAAAACCCCCCTCCACAGCCCATGATTAGCATCATCTCAGCATGCATTTCTGAATCTCCCATTCTTTTTTCAGAAATCAGTTCTGATTTTCAGTCAACCCCCTGAGTTTCAGCTTAGTGGGGGGGTTGCTGAGTGTTGTGCCTTTGCGTGGGTAGTAGAGCCACTACTAGCTCTAGGCTTCTCTTCCCATGTTCTTGTGTTTTGGTGGGGAGAGAAGCCATGTGAAGCTCCTAGGCGGCCTTCACCCCTTGGTACCTCTCGCCTTGGGGAAGTAGTTAAGTCTACACGGCCTAGGTTGCAGGAGTCCCCCTATCTCCCTCGTAGGTTGGGCCGGAGTATGCCGTAGTGGCGTGACCCCATTCTCTTCCCCCTTGGGGTTGCTCTTAACCCACATTTTCTATTTTTTTTTGGCACTCGCTTGTCTTGTTGTGGTTTTTCGGCCACGGCCCCATGGTGTGCCCCCCTGGGTTGTGTCCTAGTGGGGGGGTGTAACCAGACAAGCGCGCGCGTTCGCATCGCGGATACATAAATGTAGTAATTGTTGCATATTTGTTACTATTTGTGCATATTCAATATTCCACTTTGTGCACATTTAGATTCCATCATGATTCCACAATGATCCAATGATGCCCGGTGCCTGTGCCTGTTTCACAGTCCCCCCCGCTCTGGGATGTCCTGAGGCAGATCATGATACATACATCAGGCCTGGCAATTATCCCTCTCATCAACTGACACAAAGCAAAAGCTCTAGAACAGCATGATGGGGCTTCACCATGGCTCAGCCCCTGGGCAGGCAATGCCCATTTTGTTGGCGCGCAATAGTGCTCTACAGGCGGAAAAAAGGTAGCTGAATGGCAGCTCACATTTCAAACATCAGCAATGGACAGAGAGGTCTAATGCGGCGTTGTCCGGTCACTCGAGGGTGTCCCGTCCGCCCCCTTGTCCCTGTCTTGTCCTGTACTATCACTGCACCTGCTGTGGCAAAACCAAAGTTATTTGGTTCACTTTAGATTGGAACAGAAGCAGCCACCCACACGGACATGGGCACAAGCACTGCCACAGATATAAACAAAAGAAATTGCAAACCACAAGAATGGGCGCAAACATGTACCACAGCACTGCATCGCCCCGGCAGAGGGACACCAAGGCTGGCAACAGCATAGCAGATCGGCACCCAATAGCTGAAAACCTAGCTTGTCGCGCAGGTGGCAACAATGGAGGACGATGGCAAGAATAAGGTAAAAAAAAACAAGAAAAACCAAAAGCAGAAGAGGAAGACAAGCATGGGGAAGCGACCAAGAAAGCAAGCAGGGAAGCAGAAATACCACACCCATAGGGATGGCCTAATTGCGTAGTTCATGAATGACGGCAGAAGCATAACTACAGGACCTGCCCCCACATAGGGCAGAAGCATCGGGCCGCGGCGCACAGAGCGGTTGACATGACCCCCACGCTCCAGCCCTCCCAGCATAGGGTGGACACCTACCTGGTCAACAAGCCCCTCCTGCCGTGCCCCCTGCGAGAAAGTGTCTGGGCCCGAGGGATGGCGCATCCGCAGGTGCTTGACCCGAATAACCAGTCCGTCTGCTCCTGCCGCGCCTCCTTGATGTGGGGGGGAAGGCGGTGGTACCCACCCACTACAGCCACACCGCGGGCCCCCTGTTCCCGTATGACCCTGAAGCCACGCCTGTCCAACGATGCTTGTTGGCAGCAGTCACCGCCGCGCAGGAAGAACCCTACCTGGTGCCCTTGCTGGGCCCTGCCATGCCTACGGGTCGATGCCTGCAGGGAGATGTGGACAAAGTGTTCGAGCACGTCTACGAGTGGCACAAATCCTTGGCACGTGCGGTAGGGCTTCGGCACCCCTACTTACGAGGCTGGACCCGTCAAATAAGCACTTTTCTGAGAATGTGAAAGAACTCAAGGCAGCAATCCTCCAGTATGACGCCTTGGCAGCATGCGCGCCGGTGGGGTACGAGGCCATCGCGGCCCGGCATTGCATCCACTGAGATAAAATACCCTGGCTGGCGGAGGCACTACGGGACGTGTTGCCGGGGTTCCGCCCTACCACGAGCTACCAGCTGCAGAAGGAGCTGGAGCGGCAGGCAATCGCCCTTGAACAGAACATCCTCCACCTCCGCGCACTCTTGAGCAAGGAAAGCCTAGAAGCTCGGCAGGTCCACCTGGTGCTTGCCGTACAGCTCCTTCCAGAAGGCGCGGTACCGCGGCAATCATGTACTGGGCCTGTGTCTGGAGCGTCTGAATGTTGCCAACCCTGACGTTCCACAGGCTCGAGGGGCCCGGTGCCTCCAGCTCGATGGCTCGTCGGACCGCCTTCCATTGTTGGCCTATGTATGTGGCCTTGGGCCGCCTGAAGTCCTTGATGGCGCCTTTTCGGTCGGCTGCAAGCCATAACTCTAGTCACGGAGGGTCCAGCAGTCCTGAATGCATCACCTGCCGCCCGCGCTGGACAAGGACAACCGCGAGTCTTCTGGCCCAAACCACGTGCAGGCCCGCCTCATCAAGGCCCTCCTGGCGGCTGTCCAGCGGCTCCACTCCTATCAGGCCATTGTTCAGGGCGCCCTGCAGCCGACCCATTTGCAAGATGCACACATCTTGCGCAGCCCGAACGTCCCGGGCTCTGCCAACCTCAACGACTACCGGCCCATAGCCCGAGGCGAGCTGGACACAAAGCCTCTGACAAGCCTCCTCACCCGCTATAGAGTGGTCAGCGCCTGGCAACAACGGCCTGCCTGGGTCCAACACCGGGCCTCCCCCATCCATAGGGCAGCGGCAACTGCAGCGGGGGAAGCCCGACTATATCTTCTCCTTCGGCACCTGCAACGCATTCGACGTCGCCCCGCACGGAGCGCTCCATCTCATCCTGCGCCGCCTCACCATGGTGACACCACGGTGCTCATGCCCATGCGCCCTTCAGTCCAGGTCCGGTTCCCCCATGGGTGTGCCGCCGCCTTAGGGCACTTTGGATGCTGTGGTCCGGGTTTTCTCTGGTCACTATTGCCGCTCGGTGGTGTGTAGGGCTCCCCCCCTCTCGGGGTAATCGTCCCTGACACCGTGCCCCTGTAGATAACATTCTTGAGGACCATGTGTGCTGATGGTGGTGTCGTCCCGCGGCGGGGCGTGCTTTGGCCGGCGTAGCATTCCTGAATGCCGGGAGCTGGCAGGCCGGCGGGCCTGGAGTATGAGTGGCTGGTAGGGCGCCCTGCATCCCTCTGATGGATTCTGTTCCCAACCCTGGTGAGATCGCTCTGGAGGCCGGGTATCTGGGCGCCGGCGTGTATTGTGGTGCAGTGCACTCGTCTGTGAGGGGTCCTATGGATCCGTCAGGGACGGCCCTGGCAGCTGCGTTGGCGCCCGGTTCAGGCTGGGTGGGGCCAGCGTGTTACGTTGCAAGCAGCAGCAGAGGCGCCGGCCATGCGGCTCATGCCGTTGACTTTGCCGGGTGCCGTCGCGGAGCTCGCGGTTCCGTCCGCGGGAGCATAATGGTTCGTCGGACTCCATCTCGCCACACGGACCCCACACGAACCCAGCCAACCATGAGGCAGCCGCGACAACCGCGCACCAACCACACCGCAGCTGCAGCCGCCACATGACCGTAGACGGACCACACGCAAGCCGGCCAACACCAAACCAGCCAGGCGTGCACGGGTCGAAACGGGAACGGCGTCCAACGGGATGGCGGCAGCGTGGCGTGGCGCCCGCTGACGACCATGCCCACAAACACAACAGAACACCGCAACTCTACCATTACGAACGCGGCCAACGAGTGTTGACAAACCGCACTACGCCGCACTTGGCCCAACCAAGACGCAACTAGCCAGCGCCGACACGGAAGCGCCGGCTGCCCATGTCTTGTAAGTGTGGCCATTGTCCCGGACATCTGAAGCACAACTGCAAGACTATGGTTGCAGTGTGTGTTCCAACAGGGCATAGCTATGATACAGGAGGCGCACTTGGGCACATTCAACCACGAGGTGCCGCCAAGCTGCACAGATGTATTGTTGTTGATGCATAGGACTTTTTGGACCTTGACCCAGATCTTAACCGCGATAGTGATACCGCAAATGGCAGTTGCAATGGGAGTGGTTGTGGGAGCCAACATGATAATGACAGTAGTGGAACAGGTAGTGGAACAAGTAGTGCTATTACACTGAATACTTGCAAACCTGAGACATGCCCCCCCTTGCACGTGGTCTTCCATGGGGAAAGCGTAGATTGCCAAGTTTTGATAGGCCTGCCTGTCCCCCATTCGTTCTGTGGGTGATCTTTGAATTTGTTTCTCATCTTCAGTGATTGCCTATCGCAGTGGGCTTACAAGCTAACTGTGGGGTGGGGCGGTGGGGGAAGGGGGGACTTGGTGCTCCGTGAGTTTGTCCCACGATTGGCTACATGTGATTGATTGGCCACGTGTGGCTTTGGTAGCCGGGGCAGCTTCCCTTTGGAGAGCGGTGCAGCCTTGCCGCATGTATTCCACCCTTTCTTTTCTCTTCCGCGGGTTGGGGCTTGGGGGGGGGGACGGGGGTCACTAATTTTTCACAACACCAAGGATTGCGGCCCCAAAATCCTTAGTAATGTAGCGAAAATTGGTGCTCAACATGCTTCCGATATCTGAGCATCCCTAGCGATGTCGGAACCCCCGGCTCCCAAAATTGGTCGCGAAACTGCCTTGTTGCTTGCAAAATGCTCCAGTCCATTGGTGGTGTTGCTGTCAATCATGTCAACATTTTCGGTCCAAAAAAAACATGCCGTGCTTGCGTTTGAGTGACATGTGATGGATATTAGCGCATGGATACACTCTCTGTTAGCGGGCAACCCCGGGTTCTCCGCCCCGAGTCGTCTGTGGGGCCCCATTGGGAGGGCTCTTTTTTGGTCTCTTGGGTGGGGGGGAACCCTCTTCTTCCACCTCCACGGCCCGCTCCTTCGTGTGCCCCTGCCCCCCATACCCCCCCTTCTTGCGAGTGTCCACCCACAATGTCCAACGGTCGCGGACCAAATCACCCACTGCCTCACCCCCCACTCCCAGACAATTCCGCAAATTGTGCACCCCCGACAACCGGTCCTCAGGATCGTATAGCTCGTAGCTGCATAAAAACCCCCCACCCCCGGACCTTGAGGAGGGAGGTGCTCTGGGCACCCCAAAAAGGAAAATTGCTTTCCCCCCTCCCTTCTTCCCCTCATCCCATTGGTTCTAGCGGGGGTTCCAACGGAGGTTCTAGCGCTCCATTTTGGTTTCCCTTCCTGTCTCAGGTCTCATTTTTCCCATGCCGAGCCGCCTGCAGGGCTTTCCGCCTCTGCCCGAGTGGCACATGGCTGCCGTCCGGGCTGCTAGGGCCCGCGGGTACCCCGGGCCCTCGCAATTGCCCTATGCTTGGGTGGATGTCCCGGACCCCGCGGCTCCCATTGACCTGCCTGCCTTTGGCATGGCCCGCCTCCGCATCCGCCGGCCCGTGCTGACCAACCGCGCTCCCAGGGGGCTGAGTGCCTTCCTGCAGGCCCTCATCGACCGGAACCCCTCGGTGTCCGTCATCCAAGTCGACTTGGTGGCATATGACCGCAAGGCGTTAGAGCAGGTTGCCTGGGCCACAGCCAAACCGGAGCCCAACGCCACCGTCCGCCTCCACATGGGCAAGGCCCCTGGTGGAGAACCCCTATTCCACCAACAAGCCCACCACCAAGAAGCTGGGCAAGGATCTCCCCAGCCTCCCCCAGCCCAAAAACACACACACCGCTACCTCAAATCTCACGTCCCCTCAACACTGCCCAACTATTCTCTCTCCCGCGTCACAAACAACATTCGGCGATACAACCACCGGCAGCAGCGCGACCAAACCCACGCAGACCAAGCCGACCATGAGGCGACCAAGACAACCGCGCACCGACCACAGCGCAGCTGCAGCCGCCACTTGACCGTAAACAGACCACACGCAAGCCGGCCAACACCAAACCAGCTAGGCGTGCATGGGTCGAAACGGGAACGGCGTCCATCAGGTTGGCGACACCGTGGTGCTCCACGCCCGCCGACGACCATGTCCGCGAACAAAACCATGACTCAGCCGCCACGCAACCGACCAACCAACGTCACCAGACTACACGGAACTGTTAAACGACCGACCAACCAACCACGACGACCTACTTCGAACCCGCGGCCCCCCGAGAGAGCGCAACCTCGACCGAGTCAGGAGGCGTGAGTGTGCGTCACGGCATGCGAGTCCCGTAGCACGTGCTTCCTCAAGTCGCCTCACGCCTACTGAAAACCAACCCAGGTGGGGGTGCCTGCAGGACAGGGCCTTTGGCCTGGCTCCGGGCCCCTGGGCCCCGGAATCCGGAGGTTGATGAGGATGTGGGATGGGACCCTCCGCCAAGTGTCATCCGCCCGAAGGAGAGGAATGTAAGACTTCGGTCGAACATAGGTTACCTGTCTGGGCAGAACCCGCTGTAGGGTACTACTCGCGGCAACCGCGCCCTTCCCCCATGTGGGGGAGCCGCTTTGTGGGGGCACGTGCAGTAGGGCTGTGGGTGGGTGAGCAAAAGTTCCTTGGTAAGACCCCCCGGCGGGGCAACCCCAGTCCCCAGTCGACCTACCTACCTACCTCATCTTTCCACCTTCCGCTCACACCCCTCTTTCTCCACCCCCGTCCATGGTGCCCTATTTCACCGCAACGGCCCAGACTCCGTCTGCGCGGCTACTGGGACAATGTCCAGCTCGTGGGCCCACGCACCGTTGGGTACCCTGTAATCGGGGCCCTAGGTTCGGAGGAGTCTCCGAGCGGATAGGACAGTGAATGTGGCGGTCGCAAGCGGTCTGTTAATGGTTGCGGCCAAGTTTGTTTTGTGGCCGGAAAAAGACCACAAAATGTTTCACTATTTATTGTGTGTCTAAGTAATTTCTAAGGTATCTACCTTTCTACGTGGGCTAAGCCTAGTTAAACTGAATCAGAAATGATGCACACAATCACAAACTTCAATATCATACAATGGTTGAAGGTTAGAAGACCACAGATTCGCGAATGGTTTAGCAAACGTTGATGTCACAAACCTGTTTTTCTTCGAAAATGCCCAGTTTCGGCACCATTTTTCTGTACTACATTGCTGAGATGTCAGAAAAGGACATATGCACTGTGTCGGGCATGTCCTCAGAGTTTGGAAACATATTTGATGTTGCCCCAGCTCATCATAGGCTCAGAGAAGTAGAAGTTGGGGGGAGACACATGAATGTCACATGCAATACATGCTGAAAAACCATCAAAAAAGCATAAGGAAATCGAACTGTTTTACTGTCATCCCATTTTCAATATGATCCAAGAATCATATATCTGACAAACTAGACACCATTCCGTTTTCAAAACAGCTTTGATCACCGTTCAACTCACTATAGGCTCTGAGAAAGGTCTTTTTTCTGTAGCATCATGACCCAAAGTATGAAAACCTGCTTTCATGCACCTAGTTAACCACCATGGAAAAAATTCATTCTTGACCACAGAAATTCAACCTAAACTGTTTTTGAACCTCCATGCTCCAGTGTTTGTAAAACACCTTGGTTCAGCTCTGGACTCACCATGGTCCCAGAGAAACGATTGAAACCTCCAAATTCATTTTTCATGAATTTTCACCAAGTGGTTTGTGTGGTAACGTGTTGCAATTTTACCATAGCCATTCTCAACTTTCCAAAAATGAAAGTGACTCGGGGTTAGAATGCACGTACTTCAGTGTTGTTTAGAAAAGTAATGTCGAACCTCAAACCTTTTTTCTCTGGGAGATATGAAGGAAGCACCAAAGGCATTTTTGGGGGATTGTCAAAGGATGGTTCATGGGTGAAGTTGCCGGGAATGTGAAAAATTGTAGAAATATTCCTTTGAGGGAGGTGAGGTATGCAGTAGAAGCGTATTGCTGTCTACCTCCGAAATATGCTTAATTCAGATTTTTTCAGCGCAGTGGCGCGAAAATATTGTAAAAACACCAAATGTCATTTTTCGGTCATTTAGAGCCGACACCAAATGGCACAGTGTGTCCATCAATCGGGTCTCAGGATTGCCTCCGACCACAAGGGGCCATGACGCCGTCACGACTGTGGTCGACCGATTCTCCAAGCGTGGAATGTTCATCCCTTGTCGCAGAGATATGACAGCCGACGACCTTATCTATGTGTTCCTGCGTAAAGTAATTCGACTGATAGGATGCCCTCGACAAATTGTTTCCGATCGAGACAAGCTGTTCGAGATTTGAGGTTTGAGGTTTGATTTTGCAGGTACTAAGCACCTTTCGGGCCCGGGGGGCCACCTGGTCGGGCTAGGTGATATCCTCCCCACCGGGTCCTAGTGGGGGGCCCTTCATGACACGCCTCCTGCCTGCTGGCGGAGTCCCCTGGGTTCACGGGGCTCAGAGCCCTGTCGCTCCCCGGCTTCCCCTTCTCGCCACTCCCCGGTCAGTGCATCACTTAGCAGCCGTAGCTGCAGGCGCTTACCCACCGCGTCGCCCCCCTAATGCGTGGTCGCCCGGGGTGCTGGCGCCGCCGGGCCCGTGCTACTGGCTTGTCGCCAGTGGGACCCCCTTGGGCTGGCGCGGAGGCTGCCTAGCCGTGGGGCTGGTGCGTGGCGCGGTGTGCCACTACTGCCTTGGCGGTTGCAGTGCCCTGATCGTGTGTGCGCGGCGCTCGCGGTCGGTTCGGGGGGGTTGGGGCCGATGCCGGGTTTCGTGTCTTCCCCGTTTCCCCCTTTCTACCCCGCGTTTTCCGCGCTGTGTGTGGCGGGCCGTCCCGTCCGGGTGTCCCTTATCCTCGCTCGCTGGTACGCCATTCTACGCGGTCTGTGCGTTCCGCGGACTCGGTCCGGTTGCCCTTCTGGTTTTCCCCGCGTGTCCTTTGTGTGTGTGTGCGCTCACGCTCTCGCGGTGTCCGCGCCCCCCCCCCCTCCCTGGGTCGCCCTGGCGCGCGCACCCCGTGCGGTCCCGGTGCTGGGCGATGGTAGGGCCGTTCCAAGCGGTCGGTGCCCCTCCGCGTGTCCTGCCTCGGTCCCGTGCTCCGTTTGGCTTGCTTTGGGGGGGGGGCGGCCCGGTCCCGTTCCCCCCCTGCCTGGCTTTGGGTCGTGTGCCTTTCTTGGGGCACCCCACAGCGCGCGCTCTTGCGAGCTGGCTTTGCGCGCTGTGGGGGCGGCACGAGGGCGCCCGGGGGGGGGCGCCTCTTGCCTGTGTGTGGCGCGTCTGGGGTTGGGCGCTCTCCAACCCGCGACCACTCGTCCTTTGGGGCGTGCGGCTGGGGCCCACTGGGCCGCTGCCGATGGGTGCGGATGGTGTGGGCATGGGGACCCGTCCTGAACCCCACAGCGCGCACTCTTGCGAGCTGGCTTTGTGCGCTGTGGGGGCGGCACGAGGGCGCCCGGGAGGGGCGCCTCTTGCCTGTGTGTGGCACGTCCGGGGTCGGGCGCTCCCGCAGCCCCAACCGCTCGTCCTTTGGAGCGTGCTGCCGGGCCCACTACCCACTGGCTGTGGGTGCGGGTGCTGCGGGCGTGGGGAGATTATGGGGCATCTTGAGAAAATCACAGAAAAGAGCCTCTGGGAAGTTGAAACATAGTGAATTTCGCATTTGAAAGCTAGCGCTCTCTAGTTTACAATGGCGCCTTTGTTAGCGTGATTCAACGCACTGGCGCGTAGTTATGCGTGAAATGAGGTAGGCCATTTTCGACATTTTTGGGCTTTTGAAACATCAAGGAGATGGAAGAAATCATAAAGAATTTCAAGCTTGTGGACTTTCCAGAGGGTCAACAGTGACTTGGGTGGGGACTTATAGTCACGGACCGTCCCTTTAGTCCCTTCCCTTGACGTAGGGTCACATTTAGGACCGTGAGCAAGGAGAAGCAAACCCTTGTTAGGCACCACAATAAGTATGCAAAAGGTAGCAAACAAAAGCAACGCAAACAAGGGCCCTAGGCCTCAAAGAGCCTCAGAAGAGCCTGCAGAAGCTTGCTGGCAGCGCTGTTGCAACACGTCGTCGTCGTAGAAGTCGTCGTCGCCGTTGCTGAAGCTCTGGCAAATCGCTTTGTGTAGTCCAAGTTCACCATTTTTCTGAAACTTCTTGTTAAGTTAAAATCCTTCAAAATCTTCACCAAACTCATTGAAATAAATCCTCTGGACGCCTTTTCGAACCCTTCTGAAGCCTCTGGCGTTGTCATATTTGCGTGAAGCGCCCTTGCAGTTGCGCGTTCCCAGTTTTGGAATTTGTTTGAAGCTGCTATGGAGGTACATGGAAGTATACCTTCAAGTTTTCAAAGTTTTGTTCAACTTTTCAATAAGAACAAGCAAGGAACTCACTTTACTTGAACAGCGTACGCTGGCCCAGCTGCTGCTGGTCGTCCTCGTTGTCAGCGTCCTGCTGGAACTTCGGATTACTGGACTGTATGGTGCTTGTACTTAGGGTGCACATAACACCCTTTTATCCTTGTCTTGCACTTCCGAATCAAATTGTTTTAATTGCATTTCTCCATTTCAATTGATTCCCTTGGCAAGCACAAAGTAGGCAACAGCAACAAGACAAAGTCGTGAACGAACATCGAGCTGGACCAACTGGCTGGTCCAGTAATACGGGTTCACATGCCTAAATAACAGAAAATTGTTCTAACAATAAATTCTGATTCAAAAGGCAATAAAACCAATATTTTAGCAACTCTCTGAGTAGTCTATTGAGTCACAGGCCCTGTCAAGGTTACGTAAATCACTGTTGGCAACAAAAGACGGCGACCGTCGCCACAGGTTATCTGAAGCTTCCAAATAGCTTGCAAATAGCTTCTAATACATTAGAACCTTCCAACGTGTCATAAAACATGATTAAATCACATTATGAGCATATGGAATGTGATTATTCATGTATGGCTACTAATGTATCCTTGATCCCTGCTCTCTGTAGTGTACCTGAGAGCAGTAGACTCTAGCAGTAAGCTATAGGCTTGAGATATAAGCCAAATATGAGCAAATATCCTAGTGTTCTAGGATCTTGAAGCTCTGAGAGGTCTGGTAGAGATCTTCCAGAAAGCTTCTGAGAGGCCCAAATGCCCCAACTTATTACACTGACACTGAAGCACAGCGCTTTTTTAGCGCAGTTGCTTATGGATGAGGTGGACCTTGGTGAGTCCACTCATGGCAGATCCCGAGATCACGCTGTTTTCTCCATGCAGGCCACAGATGGCAGTACAGGTCAGGTACCTGGTGCTCAACCCTCACCCAACAACATGCCCGTTTCTTGGTAGGATGTACAGGATCTCCAGGTGGTTCTATGGGCTAAGGCTGAGGGTATCCAGCAACAGACCTGCCTGGACCCCCTCAAGAGGACCTGGAAAACATCTATATGGTCCGGGGAGGATGATGAAGAGATGACTCTTCCCGCTCCTGAGGTACCTCTGGTATACTCCCTTCACTATGCCCAGCAGGGTCGCCAGGACTGGGAGGATGAACTACCTGTTATGGCTTCGAACAGCAGCTGCGCAGCCAGCGCGAGAGTAGCAGTTGCAATCGCACTGCAGCCTGTGAATACTTAAGAAGCATCGAATGCCCTTTGTGTGAATGAAGTGCTGTATGATACTTCGATCTCTGGACAGGGTTTTTGTCTTCAAATTTGTGAAGTGTCTATGTATTGGTGCCCCGTCTAAAGATCCTGCGAGGTTTGTGCATTTGACATTTTGAAGTTTCGAGAAACAAGAGGAACAGGAGTACAAGAGAGTTCCCAAGAAACTAACCACAACAAGTGGTAGCCAGCTAGGTGGCGGGGAGATCAATATTCGAGATCAATCTTCGACGCCGTCAACTTGATTTGGATTTCGATTTACAATGGAGCGGCCCTTCGACGACGCAGCTATGCTGCACTTTATCAGAGACAGTCTGTTTTGAACCGATTCCCCCTTGCATCACGAGTTTTCGACTTCGTTAGAAAAAGTCATCGCAGAGCGCATCGCAAGTCGAGAAAGTGAGTGGTTTCCATGCATCCCTTCTGATCTTCACAGCGTGTTACAGAAGCTTGCGGATACTCAAGCCAAGGTCATCGCATTGGAACAGCGCATCGATGCGTTGCAGACAACAACAGCAAGTGCTACTGCGGCAACTGATTACCGAGTCGACACTTTGCAGTCCTCGACGGAGAATGCAACTCAAGCTGCTGTAAGCGAACTTCGACGCGTAGAGCATGAATTGTCGCAATGTTATGCCCTTCTCAGCGAATTTGTACGAGTTTCGAGTCAACAACCTTCGAATCGCTTCCAGTTTCCACAACAACAACCAAAGCTACAACCACAACCACAACCACAGCCGTCTTCTTCGAGCCATCCGCCGTATGCACCGCCGAGCAGTTCACCTCACCTTCCGCAACAACCACCTCCACAATCACATGTCTTCGACCCACACCCAGCAAACCAATTCGCAGTCCAGCGTGCTCCAACACTCGAAATTCTAGGACGTCGTGTCGAAGGCTTGAATAAGCTGGTCAAAAGATTCTCTGGGAGACCTGGATCTGGAGAGTTTCGCACATGGAAGGAGGACTTGATACGAGCCTTCACCCTGTCGGATATCACTTCACCCGTCGATCAGGTGACCACCATATCGTTCCTCCTTGAAGGTGATGCTGCCGAGTATTATCATAGTTTGACGAAAGCTGTACAGGATGACTGGTTCGAGCTCATGCGTGTGTTGGGCCAACCTCTTGATTGCATATCCCATGAGCCAGTGTACCTGTCGCGAATGTTGAGCTTGAAGGAAAGTGAGTTTCCTCGACATGCGGGCTACGTCAGGGAGTTTCGAACTTGCGTTATCAAGTCAAAGGTTAACACCAGTAACCTCCAGATGGGTTACCTCGTCAACTTCCGATTTGTTGAAGGTTTGTTGAATGAAGCTGTCCGTCGGCAGTACATCGTTGAGGTTCGTTCGACATGGCGTTCTGGTAGACCATTTGGCTTCGATACCTTGGTAGAAACCATCGCAGAAGCCTACATTGCGGCCGGATATCAGCTCGAAGAGGTGCAGAACGGATCCAGAACGACATCTGATACCATTGGTCCTGCGGTCTCAAGACCCCTGCCTACGATGGTTCCACCAACTTTGACTTTAACGTTTCCTTCCAACCCTATGCCAGCACCACACGTCAACCCCCATGCTGTCTCCAGCTGCAGCCCCCATGGCTTCGACTGTGCCAGAACCGATGAACCTCGATGCAACTGCGAAGCTGCGAGAAGAACTACATGCCTACATTAGTGAACGTCGTAATGAACGGTTCGGACGCCAAGATGGTGGACGCCAAGATGGTCGAGAAAGCGGGCGTTGCTACAATTGTGGCGAACAAGGCCACTTGGCCCGCGACTGTCCAAAGAATCGACCGCCATCCTGAGGACGAGAGCATTGAGAATCACGGTCGAACACGCCGCGAAGAGGTCAGAGCCGAGACAGTAAGGGACGGTTTCGATCCCGCTCCAAAAGCAGAGAAAGGCCCACAACGGCCTAGAAGACATTTCCGAAGACCTGGTGGTGGACGTCCTCGAGAAGAGCTGAACACCACCATCAGCACCAATAAACCCGAAAGGAATTCGACACTTGGGGGTGTCAATGTCGAAGGAACCGAACCTGAGTATGCGTCTCTGTTCACGGTTCGAGGGCGCATTTGCGCATGTCGTGATGACTCCTTTGACTCCAGCGTAGAATCTCTGGTGGACTGTGGAGCGACCAGTGACTTCATGTCAATGCAGACTGCAAAGAGGGCGCAACTTCCCCGCTATAAACTGAGAAACCCTGGACACGTTTTGACAGCCGGAGCTATCCAAGTCGAAGTACGGTACTACACGAGCCCCTATGTTCGAGTTGGAGAACTGGTATTTCGACATCACTTCAAGGTCTTGGAAATCCTGCCGGATGTGGTACTTGGACTACCATGGCTTCGAAGCTATAATCGGACTGTCAACTGGAAGGAGCGGTACGCGAACATCCAACATGGTTTGAATTCGTACCGGTTGTCTTTTGGTGAATCAGGACATTAGACCGAGCTACAGTTTCAAGCCGCTTCGAAGCTGGACCTTTTTCTTCGATACTTTCATCCAGTGCCTCGGAAGCGAGTCCGGTTGGAAATCCTACCCCACCTGCCAAGGAACGCCCCGACCTACACTCGTCGATGCACGTCCAACATGCTGCTGACATGTACGATGAGTCCGAAACGGAAGATGGTATCACCGATGAGGAGTGCAGCGATATGGAGATTGAGTACATTTCGTTGCCGAAACTCAAAAGAGAGATCCGTTGAGCTGATCTCACGGGGGATCAAGTATTTCTGTGCTGCATGCCTCGACCCGCAGTGCCGGTCGATCAAATGTACAAGATGCAAGCCAGTGATGACAGTGACAGGCTTGGCCCCGTTCGATGCAAACTGCCAATTCGATTACACAAGTGGGTGGACTTCTACGACCAGGAGAAGGCGGAGCATGGAGACCTGCTTCCGTATCGACCTGGTAGAGATCATCCAATACGCCTCGATTCGGAAGACGATCCACCGTGGGTGCACTCTTACAAAATGGACCCCAGTCAACTAGATGAACTTCGACGACAATTGGACAAGTTGCATCGATCTGGTCGGATGAGACCATCCTCGAGTCCATACGCAGCGGGTTGCCTGCTGGTGAAGAAAGCAAATGGTAAATGGCGTATGTGCGTCGATTACGGAGCGTTGAATACGCGAACTCCTCGAGATCGGTATCCCTTACCATCGATCCAATCCATCTTGAGTACACTGGGGGGTTCCGCCGTATGTTCGAAGATCGACCTTGTTAGTGGGTTCCACCAAATCCGAATCCACGACGAAGGTATCGAGAAAACCGCCTTCAACACACAATTTGGCGCCTTCGAGTGGTTTGTTATGCCCTTTGGCCTCTGTAATGCGCCATCAACGTTCCAACGCGTCGTGAATGATGTCCTTCGAGACCCCTTGGGAATCTTTGTATGGGTGTTCATTGACGACATTTTCGTCTTCTCGAAGGATGCGCATGAACACCAACGACATCTCGATTTGGTACATGAACTACTTCGTCAACACGAGCTGTTTCCCTGCATCGATAAATCCACGTTCTTCCAGAGTCGAGTACCCTCCTTTTGCTCTATGGCTCCCAGCTATCCGGCCGGGGCCTCGCGGGTCACGTAAGCGTTGGGATGCTAGAAATTGTTCAAAATTGACGGAGCAAGGAGGATGATGCAACTCGAGTACTCTTCTGTGGATACATCATCGACAGAGATGGAGTACAAATGGACCCCGAAAAGATCAAGGTCATTAGAGGTTGGCCTCCGCCGACTACGGTTCACGAAGTTCGAAAATTCATCAGATTGTGTGGATTTTACCAGCAGTTTGTCGAAGGGTTCCAAGCTGTCGCAGCCCCTCTGAACGCAATGTTCAAGGCAGACTTCGAGTGGGAGTGGACAGCCGTGCATCAAGCCTCCTTCGACAAGCTGAAGCAAGCAATGATCAATGCGACACATTTCAGTGCTATCGACCCCCGACAACCGTATCACTTGTACACGGATGCTTCGAAAGACTGCGTGGGTGCTACCCTAGCGCAGCGATGTGCGCATGGGAAGTACAAGGGACATCTTCGACCTATTGCCTTCATGTCGCGGAAAATGTAACCTGCAAAAACTCAATACCGGATTCGAGAACAGGAGCTGTTGGCCATCATGTTAGCCTTGAAGCAGTGGTTTCATCTACTTCGAGGACCACAGCAGGTGCACGTGCACACTGACCTGAAAGTGCTGCCCTGGGTCGTGGAAGGTGCCGGAGGGCTCAGGGCCGGCAAGACCAGTGGGGCAGGCACGCGAGGAGTCGACCTGAACGCTGCTGTTGGGGGTAGAACCGGATACACGGACACCAACGGAGGCGAGAGCAGCAACAACGGAAGCAAGATCCATGCTGATTGTTATCCGGCAAAAAATCCCAGTCTATGAAGAAAATTGATGCGGATTATCCTAAGTACATCTGAGTGTCCATATCTGTCTGAAAAGATTTATATAAATCCGATTGTGAAAAAATATTTGGCTGATTTGGCTTCGGGCGCGCATCAGCGGCAATTGGCGATTCCAGGTAAATGATCGGAACGCGACGGATTTACGATGAATGGACCGCGGAATCAGATCCGGCACATCAGAAATATATAGGTCTGATCCTGAGACTGAGCTGCGGGGCGGCGATTCCGCCGAAGCAGAGAAAATGGCCAAAATGTAGCCAATCTGGGGCAGATCTGTGAAAATCTGAGCAGATGGGGGTTAGCCGCACTTACACTCCCCTTCCAAAAACACACTGGGGTGTGTCGCTACGTCAACGAAGAACGTAGTGCGGGTAAGTCCCAGAAAAAAATAGAAATGTAGCCTCGATGGGGCGAAATCTGCTTGATCTGACCTGATTTGGGCTGAATTGGCACTGAATCAGGATGGATGAACCTGAAATGAGACAGAATGAAGAGTGACGAACAGTCCTCCGGGCAGTAAAACATTAGGTTAAGGGGTAAAAAGCATGTAAACGTATCGAGAATCGATACCAAACCATGCACTGGTTGAGAATGAGGTAGATTATTGGTGGATTGAGTGGGAGAATCAAGAGATGGAGTGACATCTCGGCGCTCTGGCACAGTTTAGCTGTCGCGGGCACGCTACGGTGTCCTCCACGTACTCTACATCGTGTTACTCCCGCTTTTCTCGTTCTGAAAAGTGCAGCATGTGCTTCAGATTTGGCGCATCTGGTGGATGATCACAAGATTCAGCAAGATTGAGAATCAATTTGAGCAGAGATGAAGGAGATGAAACAATCACAGAGAGGGAAAACAAATACAAATGTAGTCTACGGTCCTAAGTGAACCACAGATGGTAGGGATGTTTTTCTGTTCACTTAGTTAGGCAAAGCCGTAAACAGATCTTCGAGGAATGAGAGGAGATGACAAGGAAATCAACCTAAATTGTCCTAAAATGAGTAAATTCCCTCAGATGAAGGTGAAATGAAGCGGAATGTCTAGAACTGAAACTACTAATACCTTCGTTTAGACTAGAGTTAATATATATTGTCGTTTATTCAGCTGAGTTATGCTTTCCGGCACGTTGGTTCGCGAGCATCCAACAGATTCCATGAAAATGTGGATCATGTGATGATGCATCATGATGGGACATGCTGGCCCTGGATGCTTGGCATGTAACGCGCCGAAGGTTCGCTGAAGGCGCTTTACTGACAGTATATACCTGAGAGACACCGAATAGCCCTTTATTTACAGTGGCGGCGGTGTCAATCGACTTGGACAAGGCCCATCTTTTGATTGAGTCCCACAAGACACTTGGATTCACCATTTTCGACAGTTTCAGGTCGGATTGAGCTCACATTGGCGTGTGCCAAAAATACACCGAAGCTTACGGACTTCAGAGGTTGCTTTTAGAAGTCCCTAGAGCCTCTGTCTGAAGGTTGTCTGAACAATTGACGTCGGGGTTTCGTGCAACAATGGCAGAATGAAGGACAAACCTGAGGAATTCAAGGTAAATTCAAGGAATCTGGATCTGAATCTGGACTTTGGTGATGCTGAAGCCAAGGCAAATGAAGTTAAGATCTGAGTTCCTGGCGTCGCATCTAGTGCAGCCAGTACTACAGGGGGTACCTGTAGGGGTGAATGTCGCTGGACAGCGTTTTTACTATGTACATTTGCTTCCATCTGCACGAGTAGCCAAATTCCAAAGATGCACAGACCAACAGAGACAAGATTACCCCGAATCTGCCTGAATTAAGCCTGAGTTTGGTTTTTTCTAGACACGGCAGCACACTCCATGGCTTTCGGCAGCGTATCTACGCCTTGTCTGCCGAACGGAGACCAAAGAAAAGTTGATTGACGTCAAATTATCAAACATTCGCAGTTCTCCACATCATTTCGAAATCAGGAAGAATGAACAGTGGATTGAGCAGAATGTGGTTTTTTCAAGTTGTCAGAACACTCACATTGGAATAAGTGGTCGACGGGGCGAGGCTGGAGCTTTTGTAGGAGTTGGACATGCAAGGGTTTTGAACCTACACCCTTGAGCCCTAGCGACGAGTGCCATGACGCCCTGGACTAGACGACTGTTACCCAGATTATGGCGTCGGCGACTCAAGTCATGACGGATCTCCCTCAATTCGGCCAAGCACGAATACATGTGACCACCAACCTGTCTGGTGGGGCCCTCGTACGGCTTGGGCGCGGTAGATCAGCGGCCGAACTCGAAGCTTGGTCCTCATTTGGCTCCTGGGCTGGCCTGACTGCAGGAGGGGGGATCGACGGATCAGCCCTGGAATGTGGCTGCTGAGGGCCGTAAAAGGCTGGATCTCGATTCACCACAGGTCTTTTTCCGTCGCTCTCCACTTGTCTGTCTGGTTTCGACAGACAGTCTGTCAGGAGTACGCCAATTTCGGGGTGCTTCTTGAGGAAGTCGATGAACCCCTTGGTGTACCCATGGACAAAAGAATGGGCTGGTTCCCAGTTGTTGTGACTGGAATCAAAGCCCCTCCACTCACATAGAAATTCCCATTCGCCCTTATCGTCACGTCTTGCTTCTAAAATCCTCTTGAGTTCGTACTTCCCCCCTTCGATGACCCGATCGGACAAAAATTTTGAAGTCCAAAAAAGGGGTTTAACCCGATCCTTGGGGGAGGGGATCTCTCTCTTGAGGCGATCGCCCGAAACTTCAATTTCCCTGCTGACATCCACACGAATCCTCCACCTGTTCTCACCTAGACGCGCTGTAACAGCGAATGGCCCCTCCCACAAGGGAAGAAGCTTATCATCTCCGCCCAGGGTGGTTTCGGATTTTCGAAGCCAAACTCGATCATCGACTTCAAAATTGTGGGGGTTTTTTCGGCCTTGATTCTGGACCCAAAGCCAGTCAGCTTGATGCTTATCGATTAATTTCGAGACAGTTTTTTCTGCTCGTTGGATTTCGTCCAAAAACAACGAAGCATCTTTACAAGGGCGAGGATTATTCAACGGCATGTTCCACCAACACTTCTTTCGTCCAAAGACAATTTCATTTGGAGAAAGGCCATGTTACAAAGGCGTGTTGTGGTAACGGCGAAGCAATGCGAAGAGAACTTCAAGCCAATGGAAGTCTTTCTCACTGGCGAGCTCCTTACGAAGCATATTTATAATGGAGCGGCCGGCTCTTTCGCCAGGCAGCGCTCGATGTGAGTGGATCTCACACCTGAGGTGGTGGATTCCAAGGCGAGCACATAATTCCCTCGACCATTCGGAGGTGTACTCTTTGCCTGAGTCCGTAACCACCTCGGATGGGACATCCCAACCTCCCATCCAGGTCTGCGCGCAGCATTTGGCGGCAGCCTTGCCAGTCATTGACTCGATGTTGCAAGGCAACACCTGGATGTAGCCAGAATGACGGCACTGAATAAGGAGCACACCATTGATCTTTTTATTAGTCCAATGGCACTCTTCGTCATCGAGGTCACCGAGATAGAAGAAATCACTGGTGACTCTGTTAAAGAGGCGCTCCGGAATAGGATGTGGCCTCAGATGGCCGTGCTTCTTCGCGCTGGGGGGCGTCGAGACAGCACATTGGGCACATCCGGCGGCTACTTTCATGCAGTGAGTATATAGCCTTGAGCCAAACAACCTATGTTTAATCATCGACCATAATCTACGGCCATGTGCGTGGGGGGACTCCCATTTGTGCCACCAGTTTAACACTCGGGGGGCCAGGGCGTCTGGTACGCACAATTTACCCTCCATCCACAGCTTCCCCCCATCCAACGAATACTCAGCATAAATTCCATCCTTGTGAGCATCTTTGGATTTGAGATTCTCAAAGACCTCTTTAAACATGGAATCATGCAGATAATCGGTCGTCGAGTCACGGACGATAAGGGAATCTTTCGGCAGGGGTGGAGTTTTGGCCGGATCTCGACGCTTAATGCCCTGAATCAACCGAAATCCACTTACTGGTCGGGTATACTCAAACCGTTTCACACTTTCTGAGGAGGGATCGGTGACTTTTTCCACGACTTTCAGTGATTTGGTTATAATTTCATGAGCATGCGCCGGATCTGAGAAGGCCGTGATGTCATGGCACGGTAATGCATGCTGTTTAACAGCGCATTGCATGCATTCACGTCGAATGAGCTTTTTTTCTTCTTGATCCCACTCGATTACGACGTGGCGGTCCTGCTCCGTACCATGGATGTTGGTACTTTGCAGCCCCTCTGACGCGGGGTAAGCCCATCGGCTCAGAGCATCCGCTACCGTGTTGTGTTTTCCAGGCAAATACGACACATGGAGGTCAAACAAACTGAGAAATTCGTGCCATCTGGCCCGTCGACCAGCTGGGCTCGCGACAGTATCAATGTGTTCGGTGGCCCAATACTCCAGAGATCGATGATCCGTCAGGACCTCGACTCGATTGGTGCCAACCCACGATTGGTACTTCTTCAGAGCGCAGATTATGGCGTAGGTTTCTTGCTCACGCGGCGACCATTGCATTTGGCGTGGGGCTAGCTTCCGAGACCAAAATGCAAGAGGGTAATGATCACCTGTGGCTTCATCAACCTGTTCAAGGACAGCTCCGATCGCGTACCTAGAAGCGTCGGTTCTTATGTAGAAGGGTCCGTCGAATTTCGGCACATGCAACGTGGCGACTTCGCAGAGGGCCGCCTTCAAGTGATGGAAGGCCTCCTCGCACTCGTCAGTCCACTTGACACGAACCTTTGAACCTGCCTTGCCCGCATCTCTCCCTACCTTCAATAATTCAGTGAGGGGGGCAGCAAATTTGGCATAATTCGGCACAAAAGTGTGGTAAAAATTGCAACAACCCAGGAATCCTCTCAATTCCGTGATCGTCTCAGGGCGCTTCCACTTCTGAATAGCGACAAGCTTCCCTGGACTGGGTCGTCGGGTGCCATTCTCAAGGAGAGAACCCCAAAATTCGACTGATTTTAAAAATAATTTTCCCTTCTTTGGCCCACAAATCAGCTGATTGGCATCAAGAATATCCAAAACCTGGTTCAGCTGCTTTTCATGTAGGGCCACCAGCTCGGCTTCGGTCAGTCCCTCCCCCTCTGTCGCGATGATTATGTCATCTATGTACACACTCACGAAGGCACGAAGCTCAGGATGAGCTGTGAAAAGCACATCCTCCATCATTCTTTGAAAAAACGAAGGGGCGTTCTTCAGGCCCATGGGCATGACCGTCCACTGGACTGGGCCACATGGCGTGCACATACAGGTGAGAGGTCGGCTGTCCTTCCTCAACGGGATTTGGTGAAAACCGTGACGGAGATCCAGCACAGAAAACAAACGACCTCTTGCCCTCTTGGCGATTTCCTCCTCAATGAGGGGCAGGGGGTGTGAATCCGCCTTGGTTTCGGCGTTGAGGTTGCGAAAATCAACAACCATTCGCCAACCATCAATAGTGTTCTGGTCTGCAGGCGGCGGCTTCGGGACTGTGAAGGGTGCACAGCACCACTCGCTGGTCATACAACCCTCAAGCCAACCAAATTCCCTGAGATTTCTCTCGATTATTTTTCTGAGTATCTCATGTTTCTGTCCATGGTTCTCATAAGGACGCTGTTTCTTCGCCTTGTACCCTTCACGAAGCTCGATGAAGGCTTCAACGAACTGCCCACGGACAGGGGGGTCTTTGATCAACTTCCCCGAAAGGGTTGTGTCCTTCCGTTCCTCAAAAATCTTGTCTCTTTTCTTGGAACACAACTCAGTGTCCACCTGATCGCCAGGAATTACTGTCGAAAAAACTTTGGCGATTTCTTCGGCCTTGGCAGGAAGAATCTTCTTACGGATGTCCCTAAAAAGGTCCGTATCAACTGCCTCTTGAAGATAGGTGGGTCGAGTGTCAACATTCCAGAGATTCTCTTCGTGATCCAGCTCCTCGAAAGGATCTATGAAAGCTTCCACACGGGGTTTTTCATAAAAAACTCTGAATTTGCGGCGCGACGAAAATTTTTTTGTCGTCCGTGCACCGTAGATTCTTTTGGATGTAGATCGTATTGGGGAAGAGGGAGACGAGGCGGATCCATTTGACGTTGGATCACCTTGGGCATCTGACGGACAAAAATCAGAAAAAATAGATTCATCATCAGTACCACGCTCAACCTCAGATTCAGACCCAACACAGGAATCAGTACTAGAATCAGCAGAATCAGAGTCAGAAAGCTTTCCATCCACCAGGAATGCAAGGGAACTCCAGGGCCGCTGTGGCAGGGGACCTGTGTCGTCCCTGGCATACAGCTTATTCTTCCTGGGAAGTTCGATGTAATCTACACAAATGTCTTGCAATTCCTGAAACCAAGGCTTGTCGTCCCACAAGGGCACAACTAAAATCGCCTGGGTTTTATCTTGCTTGATTTTGTGGATGACCTGCTGGATTAAGTGAAACGGAGGATTAATCCATAACTTCTTGTCCCATTTATGGGTCCAAGCGTCGCAAAAGTGTTTGTCAAAGCGCTTGTTCTCGCGGTTAGCAAAGGCATCATACTGTGGCCAAAAGGAATGGGGTTCATAAAAATATTCACAAATTGTATCGCGCCATTTGTCGACAACTCTGTAGGATGAAGAGTGCCAGCGCGAAGGGCGTCGTGGCTGGGAGTCCCTACGAAGACATTCTAACTCTCGGGAGTAATCGGCACTCCCATTCACCTCTGCAATGGTGACATCTTCGCCAAATTTTGGTGTAACCTTTTGCTTCAAAAATTCTTCTGCACTTTTAAACCCTGCGTGCAAAAAACGAAATTCAGGACGCTCCAAGGGACCTGACTCCAGCAAAAAACAACGCCGATGACCTACGGGCGCTACCCTGTTCTTGCGAAGCCAAGGATGGCCCAAGTAAAGGTCATACTTTATGTCGGCACGATAGAAGTAGTCATCCTTAAGGACAACTTCCTCCACATTACCTTCTTCCCAAAGGTCTTGAGCGACCAAATGAGTCGATATATAACAACCGTGTTGCCCACCTGCGAGAGAATGTCCAGAAACTCCCTCGAGGGTAACAGGAAGAGGCGAATCAAACACGCAGTCTTCAGGCAAAAAGGAATTGGATTGGAGATTTACCTCCGATCCATTGTCACACAAACAAGTGGCGAGGTGGAAATTGCCCTTGCGATCAGAGACCCACATCTTTGCGACAAACTGACGGGCCCTGTGCTTGGACTGTACACCAACCTCGTCCACTACAACAGAAGGATCCGCTGCCGGATCCAGGGGAGAGGAGACAAGCGACCCTACATCAAGTAGTGGTCGAGATGGAATCTGGGGATCATGCCTGAAATCGCCTGGGGAGGGGCGATTTTCGTGGCTCCCCTAGGCGTTCTGACCTCCAGTGGCTGCGTTAACATTATGGACACACCCTGATTCGTCGACCCACTCATCTTGGAGCGGATCATCTGCTGGATTCAAGGCATTTTCCACATAATCTCGATCCGCATCGGACACCTGATCTGCACCTGAGACCTGATCCACACGATGGTTGCCCTTTCCACGTCCACGGCCACGGCCGCCGGATGATGGACCTCCACCTTCGCCACGCCCTCTGCCCTTACCAGAGAAAGGGGTTCCCGAAGGATTTCCCTTACCTTTACCCTGGAATCCTGGAGCATTTCCCTTGTTTGTACCGGATTGAGGGGTTTGGCCTGGATTTCGATTTCCGCCTCCGGCGTTGCTATTGGGATTTTTCTGGCCGTTCGGCTGCCCACCGGAGCCGGATGGAGTCCGATTTCCTGTGCCTTGGGATCCGCCAGGGCCTCCAAGATTTTTGTTTCCACCGGAGGGGGTTGGATTCCCTTTTCCAGCCTTCCCACCGTGCACCTGTCTGTCATTCCTGTCTGAATTCTGCGAATTACTGATATTTTCACCAATCACCTTGTGATCGTAAGGAGACCATCGGTGATTATCAGTAGAATGCGTCTTAGCTCGGTTCGTAGAACCTAAAAGAAGGCAGATGCTACAGTGCTGCTGAACATTCCGGGTGTCATTCACCTTTTTGTTGCCCTTTTGGGCCCCATTTTGGGTGTTTTGCTGGGTATTCTTGTTTCCCCCAAGACCCTCATGGAAATTCTGATTGGCGGCGTCGGCGAGCCGCTCAACCACTTCCCAGAGTTCCTTCAGGGTGAACGAAAACACCCAGTTTTTGGCCCTCAGGCGATGGCCATGGAAGCTTACTCCCCTGTTGAGGACTTGGACAAACAAGTCCCGATCCCCGTGTTCATTAAACTTGATTTTCCACGTCTCCTCAGTGAATTTCACCTTGGAGAAGGACGTGGGGGAGCACTTTTGAAGTGCCTCCCTGACGGAGAACCTGTTGGCAGAGGCATCGAAGCCTTCCACCTCCGCCCACCAGGTCTTGACCTTTTCTTCGGACTGTTTGTTCCGAAGGGTGGCGGCAGTTTCTGAGGGGATCTTGTCAAAAATCAGATTTTTCAGCTCGGCACTAGAAAATTTTTCGCCTGAATGTTCAGCTTCTTCCACTAAATTCCAGAAGCGCTGTTTTTTGTCTTGCACTTCGTGCAAGATTAATCGCGAGAATGAAGGAAAATTCTTCAACATTTGGTGGTAATGGTCCTCTGGCAGCCGGGATCCACGTACCTCCAACTGTTCCCACACCTCATCAAAGGTAAGGGGGGAACTTGTATCCTCGCGATCACTCCAAGTCCTGAGCCAAGTGTTGGCCGGTGCTCCCTCAAGGCAATCCAAGAGGGCCATCAGGAACTGATCATCTTGGAGTTTTTGAGTCTTAACCCACAGTTTAAATTCCCGTTGGAACTGAGGCCAATGTCGGGGGTTGCCATTATACTTCGGTTGCTCCGCAACCTGACGAAGTCGCAATGAAGTAGGATTAAGAAGCGAATCCAGCCCAACACCGGCCGTAATAGCAGACACCTTGGCGGCATCATTCGCCACACCAGCTCCGGCGAGGGTCTGGGCGAGCAACAGCTGGGCTAAGGTATTGGAATCAGCAGCAGGAGGGGCAGTACGGGAGGCAGTTCGCTTGGCATTCTGAGCCTCAGTCCTAGCCTTCGCCGTCCTACTCTCAGAACGAGAGATTTTAACCCTTTCCTTTAGCTTGGTCCTGCTGATCCTTGCATCGGTGGTCCTGGAGTCCACCGAAGGAGCAATTGAAAAAATTTCTGTCGCCTCCTACGATGGCTCTGTTGCTTGTTCCACCGATGAGGCGCCCTCAGACCGCATGTGCGTCTTGAAAAGATCTTTTATTCCCAGCGTTTGAATGATGAGGTGCATTTGATCTTTGAGCAGTTGGAGCTCAGAATCTCGCTGGAATCTGCAGGAGCAGTCGGCAGGACAGTACATACCGTGTCCTGAAGGGCCTGAGCAGGCTGTCAGACCGCTGATCTCGGTGGTCCGCAGCCAGGAGTCCACTTGGGGAGCTCCTTCAGCCCTGATTTCCAGGCTTGCCTGCCTGGCCGCCTCTAAAATTCCTTCCTCAACCGCGGCGGCTAGATCGTCGCGGATGGAAACAGGGGGATGAGGGGCGGAGGGCCCAGGAACAGGTGCGCAGCCCTTCTCCTTCGGGAAGGGGCTTGCCTCCCAGATCTGCAAAAAAATTGCAAAAGAGTCAACTTCTTGAGAACGCCACCACATCCTGGTATTAATTTCGATTCTGAAGGAGGAAAAAATATTCCGATAAAAAATCAGCGGCGATTCTTTCTTGTTCGATCAGCTTAGACGACGCTAACCAACAAAGGGCCTCAAGGCTCTCAAGGTTACGGGTCACTTCTAGGGACAAATGGTCGTCCCATTGTGCCCAAGAGGCTGGTCGATTATAGCTAGGTACCTCACCTGGACCACCCATCTCAATGTCGTTCAGATCGGCGTCCGTGGTCTCAAATGTTGGACATTGGTAAGGAATGTTGGTACCTGCCAGCTCCGTAAGCTCCACCGGAGCGTTGCCATCGTCGTAGGCCGGCGGATTCCAGCTGCTCGATGGCCAATTTTGACTGGGATCATAATGGTAATTTGGGTCTCCACAGCTGCTGATGTGCGCCCTTTTTGGGCAGCTTGGGCTTGCGCAAGGCATTCCTCTCAAGGCCTCGTTCGCGCAGCACCATGGCAGCGTAATCGTTACTTCTCCAGAAGCGGCGGGGTCTACTGGGCCGTACTGGGGAGCGGGCTGTGGACTGAAGGGCTGTGAAGCAACATTCAGGTAGCCTCTGCTACCATGAAAGTGCTGCCCTGGGTCGTGGAAGGTGCCGGAGGGCTCAGGGCCGGCAAGACCAGTGGGGCAGGCACGCGAGAAGTCGACCTGAACGCTGCTGTTGGGGGTAGAACCGGATACACGAACACCAACGGAGGCGAGAGCAGCAACAACGGAAGCAAGATCCATGCTGATTGTTATGCGGCAAAAAATCCCAGTCTATGAAGAAAATTGATGCGGATTATCCTAAGTACATCTGAGTGTCCATATCTGTCTGAAAAGATTTATATAAATCCGATTGTGAAAAAATATGTGGCTGATTTGGCTTCGGGCGCGCATCAGCGGCAATTGGCGATTCCAGGTAAATGATCGGAACGCGACGGATTTACGATGAACGGACCGCGGAATCAGATCCGGCACATCAGAAATATATAGGTCTGATCCTGAGACTGAGCTGCGGGGCGGCGATTCCGCCGAAGCAGAGAAAATGGCCAAAATGTAGCCAATCTGGGGCAGATCTGTGAAAATCTGAGCAGATGGGGGTTAGCCGCACTTACATGACCACGAAATGCTTCGTTATTTCAAGATATGCTATCGACGGCTGACACCACGACAAGCACGTTGGTCCGGGTTCCTCGAAGAATACAACCTCACGCGGTGGTATGTACCGGGCCTCGAGCATCCAGCAGTGGACGCCTGTTCCCGCCTGACTTCACGACAGTTGATGGACATCGAAAATGCTACATATACACGGGCCTTTGTAATACCCTTGGTCGAGAATTGGGCTCCGTCGGAAGGAGAAGCTGTCAATGACTTCCTGCATGTACTCGATGACTCGTTCTGACACGACGAGGTGTGGCCCCAGCCGTACGACCACCTGTACGATTACCTTCGAAGCAGACGCTCCGTGAAGAAGGAACCTGATGCTGAGGAACATGCGGAACCAGCCCTCCAATCTGACACCGAGCCCGCCGTCGAGCGGAGGACCTGGAGCCGCTACCATCAAACGCAACAACCGTCGAGCCGGGGGACCTGGAGCCAGTGCCATCAGATGCGATTCTGACTAAGGACTCACATCAACCAGAGGTACATCTCGATGATGCTGGCAACGAGCCGGCCATGCCTGCTGACACGGACGACTTTCCCGACGTAAGCATGGACCGCCCTCTCGAGTTACTTTTGGCAAAGAACTTCGATATGCTCCGACCATGGCGGAACTGATTCGTTGTCGACGTCACCGAGACGGCACATTACAATCCGTCCCCTTGCCTAAGGTCGGGCCGAACACGCCGTACCCGTCGAGTCTTAAAGGTACACACCGCCGAGTGCATCCAGACTATCAGTGCAAGGACTTGACTTCGACAGCTGCGTGGGCAGCAGCCTATCGCGAAGAGCGACGTACGAGGCACATCTACGAAGTCCTGGTTCGAAGCCCCGCGGCATGACACCAACTCCGCGATGCCAAGTTGTCCTTCGATGATGGCAAATTGTTCCATTTGTCGACGATGGGCAAACGTGTGCTTGTCCCTGGAACGCTCGTGACCTCAATTGTGGCTATGTATCACGAGTTGGCGTTCTATGGCCATTCGGGTGTACTTCGAACCATGGCACTGATCAAGCCGGACTAACTTTGTTCGCATCTCTGGTATTACGTCGAGCGATACATCTTAAGTTGCGATGTGTGTCAAGCGGCAAAGTCAAGGCGAGTCGACACCGCCAGAGTGCCCAGACCATTACCGGTGCCCAACACCAAATGGCACAGTGTGTCCATCGATTGGGTTTCAGGATTGCCGTCGACCAATAGGGGCCATGACGCCATCATGATTGTGGTCGACTGATTCTCCAAGCGTGGAATGTTCATTCCTTGCCGCAAAGATATGACAGCCGACGACCTTCTCTATGTGTTCCTGCGTGAAGTAATTCGACTGAAAGGATGCCCTCGACAAATTGTTTCAGATCGAGACAAACTGTTCGACTCCCAAGCGTGGATGGAGTTGGCTCAGCGTTTCAAGATCGAGATGCACCAAACAGTAGCCAACCGTCCTCGAGGCAATGGTCTAGCGGAGCGCAGCAACCAGTCGATCCTGCAGCGCCTGCGTACACGGGGCATCTTTGGTAAGAACAACTGGGATGTCCACCTTCTGTTCGCCGAGATCTGGTTTAACAACCTGACGTCTAATAGCCTTTGGCTATCCCCGTTCGAGATAGATGAGGGACGAACACCCCATTTTCCATTGGATTTTCCCCGAATGACTTCTCATGCACATGAGCCATCGACTGTGAATGATTACATGCAACGAGCTGAACGTACCTTCGATTCTGTGCGTACAATGCTTGCCGAGGAACGTCGACGCCAGATGCATGTGGTCCTACAAATGGCCCGACACGTTCCAGTGCCTGAACTGGGTGAACGATGGTGGGTATTGGTACCGGAATATCGACATAAAGGGAAACTCGATGTTGTCTGGTGCGGCCCTTACAAAGTTCTCGAGGTACTGAACAAGGGCGAGAATGTTAAACTGGACATCCCTGCCCCCTTCGATGGGTTGCGAGTTTTCAATCGAGACAGCACAAAGCCCTACATCAATCGACAGGGTGGGAGTTCCCGATGCCACCTGTCAAAACCGGGGAATATCCTCGATTTGTCAAGATCCTGGCTAGAAGTCGAGTGGGATCTAAAAAGCGCCGCACGTTCCTGTACCGTTGTGAATGGGATGATGACACTTGGTCTTGGGAGTCGAGCAAAGCTCTAGAGGAGGATCCCGTGTACCTTGAGTTCCTTCGACTCCACCCTGAGTGACCTCACTCCTCTCTGGAGCGTGGCTTTTGGAAAAACTCATGCAGGGGTTCCGGGTCGACTGCCGGAGCCTTGGCCTACGGTACTGCTTCCAGGACGCCCCGAACTTCCTCTCGACCTCCACCTTCTCGAGCGTCACCGTCGAATTTCATCCATGTTGACCAGATCAACGACACTACCGGTGAAAATGGCGATGATGCCGAAGCCTGGGCGACATCGACTTCAGTTCGCCGCTGTCGATCGGTAGCGTCAGCGCCAGCTCGACTGAGTCGAACGATGGATCCCTTCGCCGCGCCGAACTACAGTCAGTCGGCGTACGCTGGGAGCTCGAAGGGAAAAGGAGGCCCCTGGTCGAAAGGAGGCAAGGGAGGTGTGTCCTCTCGCGAGGAATTTGCAGGAATAGCACCGAGTGGGCAAGTCATCATGTCAGGAGCCACCATAGGCTTGGAAGTGCTCGAGAGAGCCCTGGCCGGCTGCCCTGTTCCGGAATCGACCAAGGGAGGGGGGTCCCCACCCCGCATGCACCCGAAATGTTGCAAGCTGTATGGGCCCCTTGCCCCGGTGGATGCAAAACACTATCGAGGACAGTGCCCGAGCCTCGAAGAGTCTGATACCCACTCCCATTCTTCGTATGAATGGGTTCATGAGGAATGGTTCGATTCTGCTGAAGATCTGGCTTGCTATACGGGATACAACGACTGATCCCCTTCCTCTGTTCAGCGCCCGGATGGGTCGACAGTTCTTGGACATCGAGGCCGAACACCTGGACATTGAGGCTATTCCAGGGTTGGACCGTCGTGGGGACCGAATACCGGAGAGCCAAATACCTCCAACTATAACAACAACGTCGACGCTGCCCCCAACGACTGGGTCGACCAATCCTGGCAGTCGAATGCCCCGAGAACGCAAGCTACTACTGGAACGAACCAGTCCCACTCCTACTACTACAAATACGACGATGAAGACT
This sequence comes from Eutreptiella sp. 'Long Island Sound 2002', assembly GCA_964036045.1. Classification (NCBI taxonomy): domain Eukaryota; phylum Euglenozoa; class Euglenophyceae; order Eutreptiales; family Eutreptiaceae; genus Eutreptiella; species Eutreptiella sp. 'Long Island Sound 2002'. Next base: position 151,210,670 of record OZ038379.1, read on the forward strand.
ACGGGGACCTACCCGATGCCTGGTCCGACGACGAGGAGGATCATGCGTACGCCACACAGAGTTGGTTGACACCACCGCCCAGTTACGATACTGGGCCGAAACCAGAATCGCTGTGGCAGCCATATAACATGCTGGAATACAGCCATGAAATCGAGAACATCGATCAACTCCGACACTTGGGCACATTCGGAATGAAGCCGCCCTATCAATTTGCGACGCACGAGGACGATCCACTTGCGACTGAGTACACCAAGCTTGAACCATCAGTGACGACTATTGCGTCGAGCGCCATGGCTGGTCAACGAGCAAACCACGTATTCCTGAGCGAACGCCATGCCGCAGCTGTGACAAAAACAAATGCCGCTATCACCGAATCGAGCAAAACCATCAGCATCGACAGTTGGGGTCGAACCACGCCGTTTCCCTACGGGACGATGCGAAGCGCGCCTAATACATCTTTCGATGAGCATGGGAATGCCGGTGGCAAGCCGAGCTACCAGGGGTATACAAAGATCCATGTGGCTTGCCAGAAGTTTTGAAAGACCCTTGTCGACTGGCGGCACTACTGACACGTTCCCCTGGGGGGCCTGGCCACGGGACGCTGCGGTGACACGCACAAGCAAGCAGGCAGGCAAAGCACTGCGCTCACAGGGGCATCAATACGCTCGTGTCATGTGACAAAGCGTTTCAGGATCCTTGCCACTCTGCAAACGAGGGAACAAAAGTATGTACAGCAACACATCAGGATATGTACACATGGGGTTAAGACTGGACTGGGGTAAGGGCATCACAGGACAAGAGACACTCAGTCCCAACTCATATCCCAATCCCAGGTCCGACCCTCTCAGTGGCTGGTGGGGGCGGGGGCTCAAACACAACCCATGCCCTGCTCAGTTTGGACCCTGAAACCCTGCCAAAAGGGGGGGGTGTCGCGCCCAGCCACAGGCGAGTTCCTGGGAAACAAGGTGGCTCCAAGGCCCACCAACAGTAGCTCCCCATGCTCCCTTCACAGCAGGTCCGAACTCCTCTCTGAGCCAGAGATATGGCCCCGCCAATATCCCCTAGGAGTTGGTAGCTGAAAATGGGCTGTTTCAGCCCAAACTGACATTAGCTCAAAAATCTCCAAAATTGACCCCTCGTCCGGACCCGCCAGAGGTAGGGACGAGGCAACTGACCCTATGCCCTTCGAGTATGAACTCCTTGGAGCCCTCACTCAACCTGGTTCCCTCTGAGGTCCCGGCATCAGGGCACCAGGGGTTCGTCAAGTGGGGTCATGATGCCAAAATCACCAAAACTGGCATCATTCTCACGCGTGGCTCGCCCGGCCAGGGCAAGGCCAATGGCTCAGAGGATAGGAGGCAGGACCTATGACCTATATCTGAGTGTACAACATGAATATAGGTCCGGGCTCCCTGTGGGCAAAGAGATATGGGGCCGCCAATTGACCACACGGGGGGGGGAAATTGGGGTCCCAAAAGGGGGTCATTTTGGCTGCTCGAAATGAGCCAAAGTTCGGGGGTGCTCCCAATAGTATATCTCCACGCCGGCTTGGAGATCCGATCTGCCATTCCATACGCCATCCACCGGGAGTCCAACGAAGATTCCCATGCACTTGGCTCCCAAAGATCTCCATGCCACTTGCTGTGGTGACAATCCCAATTGGCCCCACAAATGCCAAAATGGCAAAATTGTCCACAGTCACTTTGGGCTAGCATCCTAACGAAGGTTGCTCCGCTTCGCCCACGTGGTGTGTGAACCATGGGGACCGATGTTCATGACACGCATGTCATATATGGTCCATTGGTCCATGAGTCCGGCGTGCACGAGGGTGCTGAACATGGTGCACGGCGGGCAGAAAATATGGAAAATTGCTCAAAATGGCCGAAAATGCGCACACTCATGGTTGGGGTAAATGAGGCACATGCCCGATTTGGACTGGAGTGTGCCATAGGATTCACATCAAGTCATATGTGTCCAACATATCTTTTGGGCGTCGCCCAACTCCTCCGGTTTTGGGAATGGCAGGGTCGCCAAGTGAGCCCATGATTTGGGATAGTCCCAAATTGCCAACATGGTGGCCACGGTATGCCAAGCCCAAGAGGAGTTATTCGCCGGGTCCAAGATATGTTGGGCACCGAAGTATGTAACCCAATAACATACTTGGGTCATGATGTCAATTGAGCATAACGTTGAGATACACGGTCGCCACTTGACATCATGACGGGCAAAAAACAGCAATATTGGCGAAAAAACACCCAAAAGTGCCTTGAAAGGTGCACAAATATATTATAATATCTTCGGCTTGGATTGAGTAATCGACCAATCCTTCTAAACACAATGACTTGACACCAATGACCTCCGATTCCACATATGTGCTCCACTTGGGGCGCTTTGAAGGGTCACGAGCGCTACTTCCCATGTGGGCACATGAAAATATGGAAAATTGCAAAACACACACCTTGCTCCCAACGCATCGCTTCGGGATCGCCACACAAGCTTCCCTCCACGAAGGTTAGGCTTGCAATTGATCGTGGGGAGTATAAGGAAGGGCCTCGTGCAATATGAGGTCCATTGGTGGGTGTATCGCTCTTAGCCAAACCCGCCAAATGGGCACGCAATACAACACATGGCACATACCACATACTGCCCAAAAAGGTAGCTCCCCCCACGATATGTCATGCCCCTCCAAGGGCATAACTTTGTGTCAATCGCTCATAGGAACTCAAGAAAAGTTCCTATGCAACACCAACACTCGCGCGCTACACTCGAAAGTTATCTTAACGCACGCAATATCATGGCCAAAGAGTTTTAACGCAAACTCTACCCTCTTGACCATGATCCATTATGCTAGCGCGCACGTGTGGAGACGCGAGGCCTCTAAAGGTTCCTAAATTACGTCCGGAGTATTGTGAATACATCCCATGCTTCCTTTTTGTCATTCCTCGCAAGCAGCACGAGATATGACCCTCACAAGTGGCCTCACGAATCAACTTTGTTTTGCCCATATCTCTAAGACAAATGGAGGGCAAGACAAAAGGAAAGTTGATTCGTGCATAGTGAAGCACGTAGGTCCACTCGAAAGAGGTCAAATCAAGTGCGGGGATGTCGAGGTCGAAAATCTGATTTCGACATCCTGAAAAATTCGGATTAAGGTTGCGAGTGTACAATGTGAAAATTGCAGATGCATCAATGCAATTCCTGAAGACTTTAGAGTCTTCGTCACGGATTGTGCTAAAATGTCTGTAAATAACAGTGAAACTGGCGGTTACGCTAAAGTCGCGAGCCAACCGCCAGCAGTCAAAACATTGATTATCAGAACGGAAGCGTGAAAATTTACGGAAACAATATGAAAATAAAACCCTGTTGATTCCTGATATTCTGATGTGTAAATCTCAGCGGGCGACGCATCGGTTGCCGATGCGGCCGCTAATAGCCAAAATGCCCAGATCTCTCACACAAACACGTCTTACCTACATCTGTTGTTAGGGTTAGGTTGCCGAATCGACGGCCGAAGGCGGATCGGGGCAGATTGGCGTGAAATAGTAAGATACCGGCAAATGGCAGTTTGCCGGTACATGGTAACATGCCCCAAGTGGCCGGAATGCCGTCACGGGGTCATGGGGTTCTGGGTACCGCTTCACCCCCCTCCTTAGAGCAAACCCTGGGGGGGGCTCGATAACACCACGCAGGGCAGCAGGTACCCAGGACCATCCCCTGAGGGGGGGAGTATCTCTGGACTATCCCCTGAGGGGGGGGCTATCCCCGGACCATCCCCTGGGGGGGGGGTAGTCGTACCACACACCTGGCTGGTCTTGGGCCAGGTTGCCCACATCAATCCACGGTAAGACAGGTATAGTGCTGTAGGGCCTTGTAACTTCAAGTATAGCATCAAGTATCAAGTCCCGGGTCCTGGCGGCGATTGTTTGGCATCCAAAGGACCCGTTAACCCATACCAGGCGCACCGGGTGCCGGCTGCGACGGTCACTACCACAGTGGCAGTGGCATACACGGCGAACATAGGCGTCACACGACGACCGAGGTGGTCCCACAGGTCAAAAGCGACCACAAAGATCCATCCGGCTACCCCAAGCTTCCCAAGGCCCGCCGGCTGGGGGAGAGTCCCCATGGGTCCTTCCTCGGGCGCACCATGTCCATATCCACGACGCGAGTCCAGAGTGGTACAGCCGAACGAGCTGCTCCTTAAGGGATCGGGCATCAAGGCCATCTTTTCCCTCGCCCTATTACCACGAAGGCCATACATGAGGGAGTCCTCATGCAGTGTGGGCGGAGGCGTCGACTCCTCAAACCACCAGTTTTCCAGGCAGACTGACCGAGGTCAGGAACACCGGAGGTCGCCACCCGACTGCAAGTGCGTCTGCGAGTGGGTAGGCTCACACTGGGACTGACAGTGGCGGACCGCTGGGAGTGTAGTCAGGAAACTGGGGTACCCGCCTGGCGCCATCAGGATCTCAGCACATCACAGCCACAGGACACACCGTATCACAGGCACTCAAACAGAAGAATCTGTACTTAGGTACTGGTCCAGGCTGGACTCTATGTAAGAGCATGTACACGGCGACTCAAGGCGCCTTGGTAGTCGATTCGTGTCTCTTCGGGGGGGAAAAACAGTCGCTATCTGGCGACGGACTGACAATACTTAACATACAGATGCACATATCCTGGGGAACAGAAAAACAAGCAATAAGCGGGGTAAATAGGCGTGTAAACACACTCTGGATAGAGCGCCAAACCACGCCCCGGTTAGGATAAGGCATATTCAGGAGGGTGGACAGGAAAGCACCTGAGTTCAGGCCATATATAGTCTGCAGACACACGTCGACTGGTCTGGATCCCGCAAGTGCCATGGGACCAGACCACACACCAAAAAATCGCAATGCCGATGACAGCGGCATCCGTTGCGCAACGTCGTATGGGCTTCAAGGCCCTAAGAGCTCAGAAAATGTGAAAGTCAGTCGCCTACCTGCATTCCCAAGGATTCAGCAGGGGGGGGAGTGACGAACAGAAGTGGAAGAGAGGGGCCATCCTCCTCTGGATTCAGCAGGGGGGGGGTGTATGGCCACTCTGATGACAGGTCACCGAAAGATGGGAGAGAGCAAGCAAGTGAGGGACGATCCGTCGACCACACCGGAGCTCAAACTGCATCAGGGGAGAGCTCAGGGCGCTGATCAGGCACCCCTGGCTGCAATCGCCCGGGTGAGTGCTGCCAAGTCCGAGACATGGATCTTGGTCTTGTGCCTGCGGATGTAGTCCATGAAGGGGGTATTGATCCGCGGCATGAACGAGGAGACAGGTTCCCAGGTGTCGTGGGACGGCCCATAGCCTCGCCAACGAACCTTGAACTCCAAGCCTCCGGGTGCCGAGGCGTTCGGACGCTGAGCCAGGATCTTCTCGACGGTATAGTCGTCCTGCTCAGCATAGTCGTCGTCCGAATCAGCCTCATGTGCGGCGTAGTCCAGGGACACATGTTGGCCACGGAGGTCAGTTCCCGCACACGGAGTTGACTCTCGTGGCGCTCCCGGAACTGTCCGTGACCCACCTTGATGCGGTAGGTGTCCTCACCAATCCTGCGGACCACCTCTCCGGGTGTGAACCAGGTCTTGGTGCGGTGGGTGCCCATAGGGCGGGGTCTGATCACCCACACCGGGTCTCCCATCCTGAACTTCTGCGCTGTCGAGCTCGGGGCGGACTTATGACGCTCAGCATGCTCGTTCTCGAGCTGCTGGCGGATGTCCCGCGCCGTCGCCTCTTGCCGCGCGAAGAATTCCTTGGCGTCCATAGCCATACCATCACCAGACAAGGGAAGTCCCCGACCCAGGGGGTCCCTGCCGAACAGAATCTGGTGAGGGGACAAACCACCCGGAGTGGGGGTGTCATGATGGGACTTCAGAGCAGGCCACATCGCCTCAAACCAGTTCCGCCGTGGATTGGTGATGTGAATCTTGCGCAGCTTCTCGAACAGCTGCCGTCCAGCCACTTCAGCCCGGCCATTGGACCGGCTGAGATGGGCAACGCTCTTGGCGTGACGTATTCCCATGAGGGAACACATGGCCTTGAACCAGCCACCAGTAAACTGGGGCCCTCGGTCACTGCAAATGGTGCGGGGGATGTCAAAGACGGTCAGCCAATGACGAATCATCATGACTGCCACTTGGTCCGCAGGCAACCCCTTTTTGCGTGCCGGAACGGCTACTACGTAGCCACTGTGGTGATCCACACAAAGAACCACACAGTCAAAGGTCTCCTTGCCAATGTGCACTTCGGGCATGGAGAAGACGTCCATGGCCACGCTCTCCATGGGCTGGTAAGGCACCGGGGTCCATTTGGCTTCCCCCTTGACGTTCCGGTTATCGGGATTGCAGGCCTGACAGACCGAGCAACCCTTCCTAACTTTCTTGATGGCGGTGTAGAGATTGATGTGGTCGATCTCGAACCGGCGCTGCATGTCAAGGGCTTGCTTCTTGACCCCTGGGTGCAGCATGTGGTGGTGCCAAGCTTCACATAGCTCGAGCACTCGGGACTCTGGTACTAGCAGCTTACCATTCCGGTAGAGCCTGCCATCTTCCTCAGTCAGCCCCTTTGGCCACTTCTGCCCGTCATCAGGGTCGGCCACAGTCCTATACTCGGCCGCAAAGGCCTCAGACTTGGCATAGTCGTCGGTCCAGTCGTCCTGGAGGCAAGACTCAGGGAAGAGGTGCTTGTCGGACTCCGCTCCATCAGGGGCGAGTACTCTGACCGCTCTGCCCATCCTCGTTCCGAGGGGGGCATCCGCAGCCATAACAACGAAGCATTTAACACCCTCCTCCTCCATCAGGCGCTTCATCTCAATGATCCTCTTGGCTTCAGCGGTCTCAGCCTCATCGCCATGGGCAGAGACATCCGTCATGCCCTTGCTGGCGGGATAGGCCCACCTGCTGAGACAGTCCGCCACGGTGTTGTCCTTACCAGGAACATACACAACCGTGAGGTCGAAATTGGCCAAGGTCTCATGCCATCTTGCCGTCGGGAGGCAGGACCAGAGGGGGTGTCCACGTGCTCCTTGTGCCACGACTGCAGACTCTGATGGTCGGTACAGACAGTGACGGGATGGAGGGCTATGTACCCAGCCCATTTCCTGAGAGCCATGACGATGGCATACGCCTCCTGTTCTCGGGGCGTCCACGTCTGTCTCTGGCCTTCCGCCAGGACTCGGCTCCAGAAAGCCACGGGCACGTGCCTCCCATCGTCAAGCACTTGTTCCAACACAGCGCAAACGGCGTAGTCAGAAGCGTCGGTGCGCAGGACGAACCCCCGGTCAGGATCCACGAGGTGCAGACCCACTGCAGATAGCAGCGCCTGCTTCATCCCCTCAAAGGCACGGTTGGACTCAGCAGTCCAGACCAGAGCTTTCTTGGACCCCTTTTTGGTCTCCTCACGGTTGCCCTTGAGCATGGTCGTCATGGGGGCTGCATACTCGGCATACATCTTGATATACCCCGAGTAGTAGTTGCAGAACCCCAGATACGCCCGTAGCTCGGAGACCGTTTTGGGCTTTTCCCAGTGCTCAATCGCAGCCACCTTGCCAGGTATGGGCTTTCGCTGCCCGTTCCCGACTACGTGGCCAGCGAAGACCACCTCGCTTACCGCAATGGTGGCCTTGTCACTGCTGCCCGTGAGTTTGTGTCGAACCAACAGGTCCAGCACTTGAGTGACGTCCCTCCCATGTGCCTCCAGGAGCTCCTCGTAGCTCATACTGGGGTCCCCGGACGCGATGATCACGTCGTCCACGAAGGGGTCCGCACAGTCTCGCACCGGCTCAAGCAGGTTCTCCAGCATCCGCTGAAAAGCCGCATTGCCGTTGGTAACGCCCATGGGCATCACCTTTCACTGGAGAGGTCCAAGTGGGGTGCTCATGGCTGTGCAGGCACGGGACTCCTCGGCGAGAGGCATCTGATGATAACCATGTTTCAGGTCAATCACCGTGAAGATCCTCCGCCGGTGTTGTTTTTGCAGCGTGTCCTCAATGAGGGGCAGCGTATAGCTGTCGTGCTGCGTTTGGGCGTTTAGGCCGCGGTAGTCGACCACGAGCCGCCACTCACCGGCCACCTTCTTGGGGACGACGAAGCACGGAGAGGCCCACTCCAAGTGGCACGGCTCAAGCCAGCCTCTCTCGATGAAGTCACGGAGGAATTTCTCCATGGCCTCCTTCCTCCCGCCCCTCAGGGCAAACTCCCGCTGCCGATACACACGGGGGTCCTGCTTCAGTCGTATCTTTGCCTGGCCATACGGTCCACGCACCGGTGGGGGAAACACAGGCTTTCCGCTGAAGAAGGTGTCCCCATACTTCTGCTTTAGCCTGGCGCTGAATGCCTGGATCTTGGGGCAATCATCGGACTCCGCCTTGGCTTTTCCGGGCACCTGGACCACTGAGCTTACTTGAGGGGTAGCGACCCCGCTCGGTTTCGGCTCGGGTGGTCTTCCCAGGTGGCCCAAAGGGCCATCTCTGGTCTTGCCTCGGAACAGATCGCCGTAGGTGGGTGGGTTACCGCCGATTGGCTCGTCCTGGCTGGACAAGTGGTCCAGCACCCTCCTTACGAAGGTGTCTCCATCATAGGAACCAGAGACGATCGAGTCCACTTCCCACCAGGCTTTGTCCTGGCCCTTGCCCTCACGCTGGCTTCCCCAGTCCTGAAAGGGCTGATCCATATACCCCTGAACCAGATCTAACTCCTCTTCATTGAGGGGGTCTTCCGATTCTCCGATGTCAACGGGGGAAACCGCGAAGCATTGCCGCCATGGCTCCGCTACGATGCGGTTGACACACACGAAATCTGTGGTGTTCGCCTGATCAAGGCCCCCATCCACATAGTGGAATTCCGCTGGCCATCTGTGGGGTGGCATGGGCTGTCCCTTAGCGTCCTGATAGACACTCTCTCCAGCCGGTAGGACGACCTTGTTTAGGGTCATGTTGGTCAATGAGACTACCCAATGTCGGGTACTTTCCTCCTCGGTGCATCCCATAGGAACAACCAGCACTGCCTTGGAGCGGTCCTTGCGGATCTTCGCTACCGCCCTTGGAATGTCCCATCGAGGGCAATGGATCCACATCAAGCCCTGATGCGGACCCTAGTGCTTCTTCCACGCGGAGTCCTGGGCACTCCAGTACTTCTCACAAACCCGAAGATGGGCGGAGGTTCCTGAAGAGAACGCATCCAGGGCCGGATCCGAAGCTCCCAGGTCCGCAACCACTCGGCTCGCCACTTCGGGCATCACGCCGTACTCCTGGTTTGCTGGCCCAGTTGGCTCAGTGTCCAGCGCGGCCACTTCGAGCTGATTGCGTTCGGGGTGGATCCATTGGCATTCCACATGGTGCTCAGGTGACAAAAGCCACGAGAGCTGGTCGTCCTGGTACAGGGTCATCGAGGCCTTGGCCGGGAGAACGCCAGAGTCCGTCTCCATCATGAAGTCGTACCCAACGATCATGTCCCAGTCCATCTCAGCCTCGTAGAAGCGACCTTGCAGGAGGATTTCCTTGCCGAGGTCTCGGCGGCTCAGCTCACGGTGGTTCACGAACTGCAGCCCGATGGCTGCTTCCTTCGTGCCTCCCACCATGTACTGGCCGTTCGCCACCTTCAGCCTGACAGGTTTCCGACTGTCGGTCAAACACTCTGGTGGAAGTAGGCCAGCCTTGACCAAGCTGACTTGAGCTTCCGTGTCGACCAACACGTCGAAGACCTTTTCCACTTCCCCGCATAAGGCGCGGACGTTAAGGTGCAACTGCCGCTCACGCCCAACTCGGCGCACGGCGTGCAGGCTCAGGATCTCCGGCCGTTCCAGAAGCTCAACAAGCGACTGGTGCAGGTCCTGGACAATGGGCTCAGGCTGCCCATCTGCAGCATCCACCTGCGGTTCGGGTGATCCTCCGATACTCTCGGATAGATCTTGAAGTACATCAAACACATTCTTGGTCGCGAAGGATGGACGGGTGCAAGGGTTCGTGCCTTCACTTGCCCTCACCCCGCCACCGCGACTGGGTGCCGGACCGGGCCTTCCGCCCGCGGCAGTCCCTTTGTGCTTACCGACTCCCGACTGGGATGGTGTGGCGCTTCCCACGACACCATCCTGCGACCGCCCCAGCTGGGGCCCTTGGCTGCAGGGGCTCCGCTAGGGGGCGTCGGTTGTGGTCGAAGTAGGGGTATTGTCCTCCGCATCAACCTTGTTGACACCCTTCTTCCTTCCCCTATTCCTAGGCTTCTTGTCCTTGTCCTTGTTCTTGTCATTCTCGTTGTTCTCCTTATTCTTGTTGTCCGACCTGGGGACCCAGTTCCTCTTGATCTCCTGGATCACCTTAGCCAACTCGGTCCCCACCGACATCAGCTTGGAGAGCTCGTCCTTGTCCACCTCCACTTTGGCCTCCCAGATACCCGCAGGTGCACGCTTCTTCGACCCGTGCGCCTTCTTGTAGGCCTCCGTATCGGCCTGGTGGGTGGGGCATGTTCGGTGGTCATGGTTGAAGCCTTTCTTCCTCCCATAACACACGAAACAGCGCTGAGAGTGAGCTCGTATGAACTCCCCAAAGGACAGCGGAGGGTCGCCAATGCGGCGGGGGTCCCTCTTCTCCTTCTTCTTCCAACCCAGCTGCAGGGGCTTCCAGCTTCCCTGGATGCTCCCCGCGCCGTTGTGGGCCGCGAAGGCACACACGGCCACTTCGGCAGGCTCATCGTCGTCGTCATCGTCGACGAGAGTCTCATCGCCGTCGGCTCCCGCTGGGTCCATGGCAGCTTCCCCGCCAGGCCCCTCGCCAACGTAGTTGACGTCACGGTCGCCGGGCCTCAACCCGCGGGTGTGGTGGAGGTTCCGGTACTCCTTGAGCACCTCCTCTCCAACCCACTCCAGAATCTCGTCGCAGCTCATCCGCGCCGGGATGGCCTGCAGACGGATGGTCTGGCCGCTCACGTCACACTCGTCAAGGCGCCACATCGCGGTCTTCTCGCGATCGCCCGAGACGGTGATGAGGAGAGCGTTCTGCAGGGGGTGCCGTTTGAAATCCGAGGCCACGTTCTTCCTCGTCCAAGCCACCACGTTCGTCTGATACTCTTTGGGGAGCATCATCTTGACCGTGTGGTTGGACTTGGCCCTCTTGGCTTCCTCCTTGTTGACCCTCTTGATCCATGCTTCCGGCAGCATGGAGAGCAGGCGAGCCTGCTCGTCACCCTCGTTCCAGTCCTCCACGTTGCGACGGAAGAGGGTGTATTGCCCTCGGAAGTCTCGCCAGTCCCGTAGGCGGATCTCCCGTCCATCATGCTGAAGCTTGATGCACTTCCACCGCTTGGCAGCCACCCGCGAAGCGTCCACCCGCTCCTGCTCGTTGAGCCACTTCTTGGCTTCCTTGAGGGTCTTGATCTTCCCCTCCTTGGTTGCCACGAAGTATAGCTCTTGGAGCACTTCCGGCAGGCGGTACCTGAACCGTCTGAAGACATATTTCTCCGCATCCGCGGGATCCATGTCTTCAGTGACGGTCACCCCCCAATCGTCCAGCTTCTCCAAGAAGCGGTCGAGGTTGAGGGGGTTGCCATCGTACATGGGGGGCTTGATGTCCTTCAGGTCTTCCCACACGGCGGCATCCGCGGCCTTAGAGACCATGAACGCCGGCCGCGAGGTCGACCGAGGTTCCCATCGGCGTCCCCCACGGACTCCCACGGCCGCCACTTCCATCTCCTCCCCGGTATCCGCGTGGCCACGCCGTGGTTCCTCCATGTACGCTGAACCTAGATGTTCACGCCGTACTCCTTCCATGTATGCCTCCTCATCACGGCGCCAACTACTGCGTTCAGCGGCCTCCCGTCGTACACCACGCGGCGGAGAAATGTCGAACTCCTCCAGGTCCGGGTCTAGGTCCTCACCTCTGCCGACGTCCCACTCCACGTCTCCTCCGGGGACCTCATCCCTGAGTCTACCATAACGTCCGCCAGCCATTGGGATCGGCTCCAGGGCTGGTGCGGGGCGTCGGGGGCGTACCAGCGTCCGCGGTGGGGCACGGCGGTTGTGGTAGTCCGCCTTGAGCCACTCATCACGCCACTCCTCACTGCCACTGCCGGGCGGCACGCGCTCGTTGCGGCGGCCCGCGCTGTGGTGAGAGGGGGCGGTGAGAGAAGGGGCACTGGCGCTGGGGGGACTCCTGCGGGCGCCGCCGGGGGCGTGGAGTCTGCCTGGACCTGGTACGGGTCCCCAGCCATCGTCCGACGAGCCAGACTCCAGGGTTGGGTGGTCGCTGCCGACGCTCCCACGGGCTTCCAGCGCGTCCAGCCTCTGCTGCAGGCCGCTGATGACCTTGTTCAGCTGCCTGGTCTCGGCCCTGGCGATGTCAAGCTGCCTCTCGGTGGCGGTGGCGACGCTGGCGCTCTTGACCATCTCGATCTTGGCGATGTCCAGCTCCCTCTGTGCGCGCGCGGCGACCCTGGCGATGCGAGTCATCTCGCCCTTGCCCGTGTCAGCCTCGCGCCCGAGGGACTGGACCCTCCTGCGGAGGTAGACAATCCACCGCCGGGTGGCATCCGGGTCGCCGTCCCCTGGTGGGTCGTCGGGGTCCCCAGGGGGTCCTCCAAAAGGGCCTCCGCTGGGTCCGCCCGGTCCAGGGGGTCCTCCCCCGCCCGGTGGTCCGCCTCCAGGGGGTCCACTCGGTGGGCGTCCTCCAGGGGGTTCTGATGGTCCTCTGCCAGGGGGTCCCGGTGGGTCTCAGCCGGGTTGCCTCGGTGGGTCCGAGGATGGGGGCTTCTTCGTGTGGTCGAAGTCCATGTCATCATCCTCGTCCATGTCGCCCCACCTGGGCGTCTCGGTCTCGGAAGACTCCGAGCTCCGGTAGGGAGGAGGGAGATCCTCATCCTCACCTTCCGGCTCCATGGTGACGTCCCCGCCTCCTCCACCAGCCACTCCTCGGCGATGTCGGCGGCCTCTTTCATCCCCGTCGCTGGCGGTGAAGAAGGGGTCACTGTCGTGGGGGTGTCCGCCCGCTGGCCTCCGTGGCCTCTCGGGGGTCTTCCCCTTACCCTTCCTCCGTCCGTAGGCGGTTGGGCCACTGCTCACACTGCTGCCTGTGTCGACCTCGTCCAGCGTCATCTTGGAGGAGGCGTCCCCTTCGAAAAGCTTTCGAAGGGTCTCCACTCGTGATCCTCCCGGGGGAGTCTCGCGGCCGAGCTTGGCCTCCGCCTCCTCCATCGCGGCGGCTGTGGCTGCGGCAGCTCGCCCTTCGGCTTCCTCCCGGGCACGAGCTGCTTTGGCCTCCCGGGCCTGCTGCAGCCGAGCCTTCTCCGCTTCCAACGCCTCCAACTCCGCCTCCGTCTTGGCCCTCTCCTCAGCGACCTTCCGTCGCGCGGCCTCGATGGCGTCCTTCTTGGCGGCGTCCGCCAGGGCCTTAGCCGCCCTCGGCATGGGCACTTTCCTCCGCCTCCTTCTTTGCCCTCTCTTGGGCAAGCACCTCTTTCAGCGCCTTCACCTCGGCCTCCTTGCAGGCAATGGCCTCCTGGGTCAGGCGGGCTTCCTTGGCGGTTGCCGCCACCTCACCCCTGATTCGGGCAGCCACTGCCTCATGGGCGGCCGCAGCCGTGAGATGGGCCGCGATGGCTGCCACGGTCGACGCGTGGTAGTCCATGCCTCTGCCCCACTCGGTGGCCTCCTCATGGGCGATGCCAACTGCGCCCTCCACGGCAGCGTTCTGCTGCGTGGCCCGTTGCCGGGCAACCCGAAGGTTGCAGGGCACCCCACAGGTGCGCTCGCAGGCGCGCGCCACATCCCTTTGGTGAGGAGCGACGCTGCTGCTGGAGCTGCCCTGGTCGGCCGGCATCCTCCCGCGGTGGGCCGACTCCACGTCGCTGCTGGGGCCTGACTTCCTCAGGAGCAGCGGATGGGGCTTGGCCTTGGCCTGCTTGGCGACCTCCAGGAAGTTGCCAAGGGTGGTGTGGCCGGGGTGGTGGCCGCCACTGGCCCGTTGGGGGCTGTGGGCTGGGGTTCCACCCCTGGCGCCTTGGGCGGCTTCGGCAGCCAGGGACTCCTGGTACTCCCGCCACTTCCTGTCCCGCCTCCTGTCCCCGGCGGAACGCTTCTCCTTCCCAGGAGACGCGCTGCTACTGCTGCCCTGCAGCCTGCGCTTGTTCCCCAGCTCCAGGAACTCCTTCTCGATCATGTCCCACATGGAGACGTTGATCGAGGCGCCCGACGGGTACTCGTTGGGCTTATCGTCCTCCTCAATCCCGTCGGGGCGCAGCCCTTCGCCGGGCCTGTCCGGGCGGGTCCAGGTCCTCCAGCGCTTGCGGCGGAAGCGGTACTCATACCCTTCCGCCCGCAGCCATTCCTCCACTGCCCGCAGGCGGTCCTCGCCCATGTCCTCGCGGAGCTCAAAGCTCCCGGGCATGCCGCCTTCGCACTGGGGATTGCTGTGGCGGTACTGCTGCCCCCACAGCAACCCACGCAGTAGGCGCGCCGCATGGGGGTGGGGCTGCGGCCAGGTCTTGCCCGCCTCGTCCCAGTTCACCATCGGTGCTCTCGATGGAGTGGTCCTGGGGTGGTTGTTGAGGTGGGTGATGTAGCACTGGACTGGGAGTGCGGCCGGTGCTGGTCGGCCGGTGGTTGTGGAAGTGGTTGCTGTAGCTGGGAGTGCGGCCTTGCTGGTCGGCCGAGGGAACTCGTTGATGACGCACTTCCGGTCCCTGCACTTCCTTCACGGATTCGGCGCTGTCGCTGGGCGGCGCTGCGAGCCGCTGCGCTGCGCTGCGAGCTGCGGCGCCGCGCTGCTCGGGGTTGGTGGCCCCGAGTGGCACGCGAGGGATGGGTAACCCCCCGGCGGTGAAACGCTTTTGACGCGTTCTCGTGGGGGGCCTGGCCACGAGACGCTGCGGTGAAACGCACAAGCAAGCAGGCAGGCAAAGCACTGCGCTCACAGGGGCATCAATACGCTCGTGTCATGTGGCAAAGCGTTTCAGGATCCTTGCCACTCTGCAAACGAGGGAACAAAAGTATGTACAGCAACAAATCAGGATATGTACACATCGGGTTGAGACTGGACTGGGGTAAGGGCATCACAGGACAATAGACACTCAGTCCAAACTCATATCCCAATCCCAGGTCCGACCCTCTCAGTGGCTGGTGGGGGCGGGGGCTCAAACACAACCCATGCCCTGCTCAGTTCGGACCCTGAAACCCTGCCAATAGGGGGGGTGTCGCGCCCAGCCAGAGGCGAGTTCCTCGGAACCAGGTCGCTCCAAGGCCCACCAACAGTAGCTTCCCGTGCTCCCTTCACGGCAGGTCTGAACTCCTCTCTGAGCCAGAGATATGGCCCCGCCAATATCCCCTAGGAGTTGCTAGCTGAAAATGGGCTGTTTCAGACAAAACTGACATTAGCTCAAAAATCTCCAAAATTGACCCCTCGTCCGGACCCGCCAGAGGTAGGGACGAGGCAGGTGACCCTATGCACTTGGAGTATGAACTCCTTGGAGCCCTCACCCAACCTGGTTCCCTCTGAGTTCCCGGCATCAGGGCACCACGGGTTCGTCAAGTGGGGTCATGATGCCAAAATCACCAAAATTGGCATCATTCTCACGCGTGGCTCGCCCGGCCAGGGCAAGGCCAATGGCTCACAGGATAGGAGACAGGACGTAGGACCTATATCTGAGTGTACAACTTGGAATTAGGTCCGGGCTAGGTCCGGGCTCCCTGTGGGCATAGAGATATGGGGCCGCCAATCGACCACACGGGGGGGTGAAATTGGGGTCCCAAAAGGGGGTCATTTTGGCTGCTCGAAATGAGCCAAAGTTCGGGGGTGCTCCCAATAGTATATCTCCACGCCGGCTTGGAGATCGGATCCGCCATTCCATACGCCATCCACCGGGAGTCCAACAGAGACTCCCATGCCCTTGGCTACCAAAGATCTCCATGCAACTTGGGGTGGTGACAATCCCAATAGGGTCCACAAATGCCAAAATGGCAAAATTGTCCACACTCACTTTGGGCTAGCACCCTAACGAAGGTTGCTCCGCTTCGCCCACGTGGTGTGTGAACCATGGGGACTGATGTCCATGACACCCATGTCATATATGGTCCATTGGTCCATGAGTCCGGCGTGCACGGGGGTGCTGAACATGGTGCACGGCGGGCGGATAATATGGAAAATTGCTCAAAATGGCCGAAAATGCGCACACTCATGGTTGGGGTAAATGAGGCACATGCCCGATTTGGACTGGAGTGTGCCATAGGATTCACATCAAGTCATATGTGTCCAACATATCCTTTGGGCGTCGCCCTACTCCTCCGTTTTTGGGAATGACAGGGTCGCCAAGTGAGCCCATGATTGGGAATAGTCCCAAATCGCCAACATGGTGGCCACGGTATGCCAAGCCAAAGAGGAGTTATTCGCCGGGTCCAAGATATGTTGGGCACCGAAGTATGTACCCCCATGACTTACTTGGGTCATGATGTCAATTGAGCGGAACGTTGAAATACACGGTCGCCACTTGACATCATGACGGGCAAAAAACAGCAATATTGGCGAAAAAACACGCAAAAGTGCCTTGAAAGGCGCACAAATATATTATAATATCTTCGGCTTGGATTGAGTAATCGACCAATCCTTCTAAACACAATGACTTGACGCAAATGACCTCCAATCTCACATTTGTGCTCCACTTGGGGCGCTTTGAAAGGTCACGAGCGCTACTTCCCAAGTGGGCACATGAAAATATGGAAAATTGCAAGACACACACCTTGCTCCCAACGCAACGCTTTGGGACCGCCACACAAGCTTTCCTCCACGAAGGTTAGGCTTGCAATTGATCGTGGGGAGTATAAGGAAGGGCCTCGTGCAATATGAGGTCCATTGATGGGTGTATCGCTCTTAGCCGAACCCGCCAAATGGGCACGCAATACAACACATGGCACATACCACATACTGCCCAAAAAGGTAGCTCCCCCCACGATATGTCATGCCTCTCCAAGGGCATCACTTTGTTGCAATCGCTCATAGGAACTCAACGAAAGTTCCTATGCAACACGGACACTCCCGCGCTACAGTCGAAAGTTATCTTAACGCACGCAATATCATGGCCAAAGAGTTATAACGCAAACTCTACCCTCTTGACCATGATCCATTACGCTAGCGCGCACGTGTCCAGACACAAGGCCTCTAAAGCTTCCTAAATTACGTCGGCAGTATTGTGAATACATCCCATGCTTCCTTATTGTCAATCCTCGCAAGCAGCACGAGACATGACCCTCACAAGTGGCCTCACAAATCAACTTTGTTTTGCCCATATCTCTAAGACAAATGGAGGGCAAGACAAAAGGAAAGTTGATTCGTGCATAGGGAAGCACGTAGGTCCACTCGAAAGAGGTCAAATCAAGTGCGGGGATGTCGAAGTCGAAAATCTGATTTCGACATCCTGAAAAATTCGCATTAAGGTTGCGAGTGTACAATGTGAAAATTGCAGATGCATCAATGCAATTCCTGAAGACTTTAGAGTCTTCGTCACGAGGCGCTAAAATGTCTGTAAATAACAGTGAAACTGGCGGTTACGCTAAAGTCGCGAGCCTACCGCCAGCAGTCAAAACATTGATTATCAGAACGGAAGCGTGACAATTTACGGAAACAATATGAAAGTGTAAATCTCAGCACGCGATGCATCCATTGCCGATGCGGCCGCTAATAGCCAAAATGCCCAGATCTCTCACACAAACACGTCCTACCTGCATCTGTTGTTAGGGTTAGGTTGCCGAATCGACGCCCGAAGTCGGTGCGGGGCAGATTGGCGTGAAATAGTAAGATACCGGCAAATGCTAGTTTGCCGGTACATGGTAACATGCCCCAAGTGGCCGGAATGCCGTCACGGGGTCATGGGGTTCTGGGTACCGCTTCACTACAACAACGAGCTCCACTGGAGATTCCGAAACAACCTCTCCGAACATGACCTGCCGAATCAAATTGCTCGGCTCAACCGCATGCATCGAGAGATCTCAGAAATCGACGACCTGTTGCACGTTGCCAATGGAATCGACCCAATCTTCAGGTACCGACGCCTCTGGACCGAGGACAGGAGGAAACGAGTAGCACCCGTTGCCGTTTCGGTCCTTAGAGTTGTTCGAGACCTCCAGAAGGTTTTGCCAGACGAACGACTGGCTCTTTGAGGATCGAGCCCCCTTTCTCGCGTACAAAGTCGATTTGCTTATTCGCCGACACCAACTGCGAGGCCTACGAGGTACCTCTCAACTTGGGTACAAACGATATGGCTGCGCTCCACATCGAACACAGGACTTTGTAGTCCAACTCCGGGAGTACTGTCGACTCGGAGAACAGACCGGACCCTATGCGTAAAACGCCGTCGCACCAGGTGCCCCCATCGACCTTGTCCAGCTGACAGCGATTTACCAGACTGGACCTGGACGACTCGGGGACCACAGCTTGGATAACAAAATCCAACGAGTTGCTCGCCTTCACTCGACCAGTGAGGAGTACGTCAATCTCTTTCCTTTCGTGGACGCCGCCGATTTGGTTCGACACATGGGTACCTCGAAATACCTCATGTCCCCCTTTGAAGGCGGATACGAAGATGGACGACATTGGCTTCGAGCGGTCAAGTTCTGAAAGGATGTCTATGCTGATGAACGGGAGGAGATCGAGTTCAACGACTCGCCTGCGAGTGACCCGTTCCACCCTAACCCCTTTCTTTCCTTTTTTGTTTGCTCTGTGCATCCCCGCGTTACCCCTGGGGGACAGGGTCCACCCAGACCCTGTCGACTACCGGTTTTTGCTGGCAGAGTCGAACGTCTACCAGCACCACTTCGACATCCCGGTCTTCAAGTACCTCACGCCCATCCATGATGACTTCAAGGCTGCCCATCAACGCAAGGTCAGCTGGCGAGACCAAGTCCTTGAAGTGGTCATCGTCGACAAGGCTTCGAGACTTGTGACTGCAGAAGTGGTTTGATTTGCTCTGCAGAGTGCTCTCACTGATGGCCAGTATGTGCATCAACATCTCGGACGACTCCAAGAAGAAAGTTCTCGAACCGACATGCATGAGGTCATTGACCGATATGCCCTCGGCCCTGGAGTTAATGACGTCAGTGCCATCATCGTTGTTCGAAGAGTTTCAATTGCTGACACACCATGGTGGCGAGTCGATACGCGAACTGGTCAGTTCTACCACAGTATGGCCGCTGGTACTGGTTCGAAGCAAACCTATCGATGGTCCACCGGTCCAAATGACGCGTTCTCCTTCGAAGTCACCAATCGAACGGATTTGTGGAACGAGGACGTTTGGAAGCCGTAGAATCTTTGGGATTTCTTTTCGACCAAGGCACAAACATTGGGACCCGGACAACTTCCAGCGCTTGCCCGTGAAGATGTCTTCGTATTCCAGTACAAGTTCCCCATCGACGGTCGACCTGGTGATCCCAACCTTCGATTGCTCAATCATCGATCTGGTATCCTGGTCCAGAAGCGTGCCCTCGAAGGTGACACTCGTTGACACTACACGGGTTATGACGCCTTCAAGTTCATGGCTGGCGTCGAGACGCTGAAGGAAGTGCACGAAGTGTGTCGACTCCAGGGCGATCGCTCACTTACGTTCGAGTGGGGCACGGACTGCTGATTTGACAGTCTTGATGCCAAGTAATGGCTGATTCGACTGTCAGGACGCCATTAATGGTGTTGACTGCCTTAATATGTCCTGTCGATTTGACAGATGTATACGCCTGTTGGTTGTTTGTCTGCTGGGCTCCCAGCGTCGATAGCTGTGCCCAATGTTATGGTGTTTCGATGTGCCTACAGCCTTGCTGTGGGTACAGCGCCCGTGCAGTGTGCCTGGCGAAGTTGTCTTCTGCAGCTTCCGCCAAGACACAGCCGTGGCATAGTCAAACACGGCGTATGAATGAGGCGCTGACGACAGGTATACCATGAACTGTACCTCAGCGTGTCAGTTTCGACCACTATTATGCGTCTGTAGCCACCACAAGTCAAGGTCCAAATTTTTTTCCGGGCCTGGCCTTCGGGTACAACAATGTGACGTTCACCCAGAGGAACGAGACCTCTTCAAGATCTCAAAGGGGGGGGTAGCGTTATGGCTTCGAACAGCAGCAGCGCAGCGAGCGCGCGAGTCGCAGTCACAATCGCACTGCACCCTGTGAATACTTAAGAAGCATCGAATGCCAGTTGTGTCAATGAAGTGCTGTATGATACTTCGATCTCTGGACAGGGTTTTTGTCTTCAAATTTTTGAAGTGTCTATGTATTGGTGCCCCGTCTAAATATCCTGCGAGGTTTGTCAATTTGGGATTTGGGATTTTCGAGGAACAAGAGGAACAGGTGTACAAGAGAGTTCCCAAGAAACAAACCACAACATACCCCCTGAAACAATGGGGCGTATGAAGAAACAGGAAAAAGGGAAGAGCAACCTCCATGCTGAGGAACATTTTGTTGGGAAACTGGACAGCATGAACCTGGACCCACGTCTCACTAAGCTCATCCAGAAATACCAGGAGGCTTTTGGAGCGTTGCCCCCACCCCTGTGTTGCAAAAACCTGGTCCAGATGGACCTCAAAATCAAACCCGAGTTTGAAGGGTCTATGGTGAGACGGCGTCCATATCGCCCAAAAAGACCAGATCCACGGGATCGAACGCCAGATCCAGGAATGCATAGATGCTGGCCTCGTCGAGGAATATAAACACGGGGACTATCCCCGCCATTGTAGCCCTTGTTTTCTAGTGACTAGGCCTGGCTCCACGGCCATGCGCTTGGTCGTTGACTACGGAGAGATCAACAAAAAGACCCAGAACCACTCAGGGAGGATCTGCAATATGGAGAACACCCTGGAGCAAATCGCTAAAGGCCGATTCAAAACTAAAATGGACACGCGCAGCCGCTTCTGGCAGGTACGCATAACCCGAGCAGCCCAGGAAATGCTCGCCTTTGTAACCCCTGAGGGCCGTGTCTTCCACTGGAAGGTCATGCCCTTCGGTGTCGCGAATGCCCCTGCTCTCTTTCAGGAGCTGATGAATAAAATCCTATATATCCTGAGACGCAGACCCTTTGCATGTACAGGAACTGGTTTCCCTCGGAGCTGAAATGGAGGCACACATCGATGACGTGAGCCTGGGTACTGATACCCCGGAGGATCATATCCTTTCTTAAAACATGTCAACACCTCTGCGAGTCCTTAAGGGTTCAAGTATGCACACAGTTATATGTACAGGGGGTGGTTGTGTCAGTTGGGGCTGGGCGGGGCCTCAGATGATTTCTAGGGGTCGTCATGGGGCTGTGCCGGCCGGCTGGGCACCCTGTGCATGTACCTGTGGCTGTCCTTGGATTCAGTAAGGCCGATTCGCGTCATGTACAGGGTAGAAACAGGCAGGAGGTGGGCGCTTCCTGATGTTACTGGCTGTCACCCTCCCAGGGCCACTGGACCTCCGGCGTCAGTGGGTGTGACTGAAAGCAAGCAAGGAAAGGGGGGCTGCTGCCAGCCGGGCGACGCGTGGAAGCATCGACGAGAGGGGGTGCCCCGGGGGGTGGAAGAATAAGGGTGGGGGGTAAAGGGCCCGGGAACACAGCTGACAGAAGCCGACGGCAGAAACACAGGCAGGTGCTTGGTCTGGCGAATGAAGGGTCATCTCGGCGCCTGATATAATGTACACGGCCCTGGTGGCCAGCGAGCAATTAGATTAGGCTGCTCGTGATGACGAAGCTGGAGTTCCGTTCATTCCGAGCACCTGGAGAGCAGAGCCGGGGGCGAAGGGGCGCATATGGGCAAGAGACAAGGACGGATGGTTATACGAAACACCAGATTCGGGAAGCAGGGGCGCTAGCCAAACAGTACTGAGGAGGTAGAGAGGTGGAATGGCAATGCCGCGGAGCTGATGACCGTGGACGGTTCTGCGATGCACCATACGAGAATGGGGGCGAGCCCAGGGCTGGATATAAGCCTGCGATGTGAGAAGGGTCCTGTGAGACGCGGAAAGTGTGTCACCGGTTGCCAGGGCGAAGGAAGGAGGTAACCGAGGAAGGGCGGCGGGACTCCTTTTTACTTTTTCGTGGAGGGTAACTGTGTCCTGGACACGCGGGGGCAGTTCGCTTTGTGCCCCGGCGCGCGGGGGCTTTGAGGGTGACTGACGTTGGGACTGGGGGGGGGGGGGGGCGATATAAGTGCTGTCGTGTCGGGGGGGGACCATCCGAGGTGCTGTATGGGCCGTGGGACACAAAAAGCGGGTTGGCCCCTAGGCGTGGGGGTAAGGGCTCGGGGAGGGGGTGGTCGCGGCGTGCAGTGCAAACTGCTTTGACTATAGAAGTGAGGTGAGAGCGTCGAGGTGGAAGGGCCTCCCGGAGGACTGACTTCCCTGATGGATGTGGGACCACCTGTTCCTAAAGTGTCAACGGGACTAAAGTGCGCGCAAAATTCCGTAGCTCTCCTTTAGTGCGCACTCGTTCCTGGAGCCAGGAGTGCACCACGGGTGCCAGCACAAATCCCCACGCGCCAGCCATTTGATGGAGGAAGGGACGGAAGATGGCGCAAAAGGCGACACACGATCGGAGATCTAGAGGGTGAATGTCGCCGCAGTGGGGGCATTGGCGGCCAGGCAGTTCCAAGTAGGGTGCAGAGCCCTTAGAACCTTTTACTCCCATGACCCACCTGTCCGCGAATGCGCTGAACCAGCTGTAATGAGACGACCAGTCGAAGCTCAGGGGCGTTGCAATGGCCGTGTGTTGGTGGCGGGGGTACAGGCGCCGCCTTGCCGCGCCGCTGAATTTATGGTGCCACAGGTTTCCTTGGAAGGTGACCGAGTACCGTGCCGGCGGCTGGCGGTGAGTAAGGGTGACACGACACGCATATGCGGTGTATTTCGCGAAGCTGTCTGCGACTTCGTTGCCCGGAAAGCCCACGTGGAACTTAAGCCAACCCGCCCCGATGGTGAATGTGGCATCAGAGATGAGACTGCAGATAACTGTCTGCCAGGTGCCCTGGGACGAAGCAGAGGGCGGGGGGTACGCTGTGCCAGATAGAAACCAGTCAACGCAATCAACTAGCTGAGAATTATCAATACAGAAGAATGCCTTACCACGGAACTGAACTGATTCTAAATAACGGACACACTGAACGAATGACCAGAACTCAGAGTCGCGACTGCCGAGATAGGGGCACGGAATCGAAAGGACTAGCACTGTGCCATCTGTCCACACGAGGACGGCGGCAGAGCCAGAGAGCGGGTTGTCCCAGGAGCCATCCAAATAGATCCAAAGCCACTCACGTGCAGTTGGGTGGGATAGGGCCTGAATGATGCTGGAGCACACCCATGACTGCAGGGCAGGTACCTGAGGCGGTTCAATTTCCTCTGGGTAGCGGAACAAGTGTCCATACTCATTAGTTTCAATCGGAACTGAGGAGTGGGGGACGGCGTAGGGTGGGGAGGATCATATCCCCATCCTACAAGAGCTTTTCACTATCTGTCAGGAAAACCATCTCCGCATGAAACTCGAGAAATGTGAGTTCATGCGTGGGGAGATGGAGTATCTAGGTTTTGACGTTGGGTATGGCTGGTGGAAACCAGCCACATCTAAGATGCAACCCCTGCAGGACATGCAGATACGTGACGACCCTAAGAAGGGCTTGCACCACGTTCGGAGTTTCATTGGCGCCTGCAATTTTTACCGGCACCATATCCACAATTTTACGTATTTATCAGCCTCCCTGACTGACCTTATAAAAAAGACCAACCCTTGGCGACGGATGGACAAGGAAGAGGCCTGCTTCCAGGCGTTGAAGAGGAAAATTTCCTCTACCAACTGCCTGGGGGTACCCCGCCCTAAGAGCGAAATAAAATTCATCACGGATGCCTGTCATGTAGGGGCGGGTGGTACCCTATACCAGTGGCAGGAGCTTAACTCCGCTGAGTTGTCTCACTGCCAGTTTCAAACTTCAGGTCTGAACCGCGATGGAACCCTGAAGCATGACTACCCTGCCAATGAATGGCGTCTGGTTCCTCTTGGTCACCGGAACTGGAAGTGGAATCAAGCACGATCCAACTACAGTACCTACGACGAGGAACTCCTGGCTGGGATGCTCGTGCTTTCCTCCCAGTCCCGGTTGCTTGGCGATAACCCTATTGTCCGGCTCTGTGACCAGAAGCCTGTGAAAGCGTTTCAGAAGGGTCCCCCTCCTGAAAAAGCAGAACTAAAGCGATGGTGGACCTACCTCAGTCAGTTCAGGCTGACTGTCCACCATATACAGGGTATAAAGAACGAGATGGCTGACTATATATCGCGTAACAGCTTCGACGCCCTCTTAGGTGAGAGCTCGGAGGCGTTGGCCAAAGAGGCGTTCCAATGCATGGACATCCAGCTGGACCTATCCATGCGCACTGGAGGTGTACTGGAGGGCTGGAGTCTGAGGGACTACCATGCTGAGTACAAATGCGTACTCAACTCTCTCAGTGATGGCCTAGAGGCACGCATGATAGACGGCGACCGTTGGTATAAAGATAACCAACATCTGTATTATGAGGACCGTATAGTCGTGCCTGAGGCACGACGAAATGGTTGCCTACAGTGGGCCCATCTCAGCTCTGGGCACACAGGGTGCAACCGGTCTGTTGACTTTTTCAGGGAGCGTTTCTACTCCCGACTAATCTGTGTTGAGCTACGTGCTCGTATGCAGTTCATAGTGGAGTCGTGTGGCTGTCACGCCAGCAAACAGAGCGACTCACGTGACCGGGGACTGGTCTCCAGTCTGCCTATCCCCTACTGTGCTAATTCCCTGTTGCACGTGGTTTTCATCCACGGTCTGCCTAAGTTTGGTGGTTATGACAGTTGTTTGATTGTCACCTGTGGCCTGACCCGTTTCACCCGTGCGTTCCCCTGCAACAAAAAGAGCACAGGGGAACAGACTGTGAACGTTTTGGTTGAACAATGGTTCCAACACTATGGGGCACCTAAGGAGGTACACTCTAACGAGAACGTACGTATCTGGAGTGATACCGGATGGTACAAGCGAGTATTGGATGCCCTGAACGTCCATGTAACCACAGGTGTGCCCTACACTCACGCTTCTAACCCTCTTTGCGAGAGACAGAACCGTGTGTTGGAGCAGAACCTGAGGATTCTGATGAATTAGGAGCGTACCAAAGATTGGGTACGTCTGTTACCCTGGGCTGTCCTAACCATGAACTCAGGAGAGGTCTTCAACTCACTATACCCCCCATGAACTGTTCCATGGGGGGCGTTCTGCGTGGATCTTCAAAGCCCCTTTTCCAGAAGACTACAAGAGCCCCGTAGGGGACTGGCTGGAGCAGAGGCAGGACCTAGCTAACCTGGCTAGAGACCTGGTTCCCGGCATTTTGGCATACCGAGTTCGGTATGATGGCAGCGGGGGCAGAGAAAAATAAAAAACCATGAGAAAAAAGGTACAGCGGGAAAAAATAAAGGGGAAAATCGTTTTTTCTGACCCCAGAAACCCCCAACGCCGCTGTTTGGCGAGGTCGCAAAACTTAGAACACACACAGAAAAACAAGAACAAGAGAGTCGCGACAACGACGAATTTGAACGCTGCTTGCCCCAAAACACCTAACAAGGTGCGTGCCCTAGGCAGTAGGGACTTGTGCGCGCCCCAACCACGAAGGAGGAAAAAGGGAGGGAAAACACGCACAAAGAAGGGCAAAAGAACACAAGCAAAAACAAGGCACGCACAAACAACAACATCGTCGCCTGCCGCCGAAACGCAAGTATGTTAAATGCCATGCAACGCTACGCTACGCCGCCAAGAAAAGCGAGACGGTAACCACGCCAACAAGGAAAACCACGAGGTGTAAGAGGAGAGACCACGCCCACCCCCGCACGCCGCACCCATAGGGATCGAAGGGCATGCCCGTCACCACAAGCGCAACAAGACAACCATGTAACAAGTAACATGGTATGAAGGGACAAAAAGGGTAAAAGAGTAAAACGAAGAACGCGGGGAGGGAGCCACACACGGTCAAAGGAAAGTACCACACACACGACAACAAAAAATCAACACCAAACAAGCAACCACGACACCACCGGCTGTCGAAAACGTATGTTAAGTAACATTATGTAAAAGTATGTTACGTGCTGCGCCACGACACACAATGCAAACGGGAAAAGCACAACGATAACCACACCAACAAAGGTGACCACAAGGTGTAGCCGAGAGAACATGCCCAGCCCCCCAGCCCGCTTTCATAGGGAGCGAGAGCTATGCCGCCCACATATCTGCATACATGCCGCCGCAAGCAAAGCACGAAATAGGCACGAAGGGAGCCACACACACCACCACCAAGTGCACCCGTGCGACGATACAAGTGCAAGTATGTTACGTGCCACGCCACGCCACGCAAGAGGGAAAAGCACAACGACAACCGCGTCAACCGAAGAGGAAGTGTACCCAAGAGAGCACGCCAACCCCCGCACGCCCGCATAGGGAGCGAGAGGTATGCCCATACTACTCACACATGCAAGCCGCCGCAAGCAAAGTAATGTATGCAGTGCAGCCGACAACATACCATCAGAGACTCATCGGAGCAGCACGAAGGTATGAAGAAAAAGAAGGCATGGAGGGAGCCACACGCCACCGCCAACCGGGTACGGAAAACAAGACCGCCCAAGGCCGCCGCCAATCGAAGGGCGTTGCGTGAGCAAGCAAGAAGGGCGCCTGAAGCCAAGGAGGGGACGGGATAGGGCACACGGGAGACAGCACGCACCCTGCGCACACAAACGCAAAGAAAACAACATTCACGCCCCCCAACACCGTCTCCTACCCACAGGGCGCACCCTGGAACAAGTCACGCCGGGACCGACGCGGGGTGAAGGAGATGCAAGACGAGGCCGCCAACACAGCGGAAGGATAAATGGTAACCGAAGAGGTGTAGCTGAGAAAACATGCCCACCCCACATGCATAGGGAGCGAAGGGTTTGCCCATACCATACACACACATACAAGCCGCCGCAAGCAAAGCAAGGTATGCAACGCAACTGAACACATACACACGAGAGACGCCGCGAAGAGGCAAAAAGGTACGAAGGGGCTAGAAGGGAGAAAGAAGCGGGAGAAGACAGCAAGTGCACAAAAGCACGGAGGGAGCCACACCCCATCAGGTATGGAGAACAAGAACAAGGCCGCCGCCAACGAAACAACAGCACGTGCGTGAACAAGCAAGAAGGGCGCCGGAGACCAGGGACGGGACAGAATAGAGCAGGGGAGGGAAGGCGTACCTGACACACCGCCCACCCCGCGCCCGCAAACACAATGGAACCGCCACCCACGCGTGTTGCTGAGTCGTGGCTTTTTTTTCCATACCATTTGTACAGCGTTGGCGACCTATGAGAGCGTGGCATGCGCAAGGGCTGGCTGTTCGGTAACATGGCGGCATGGCGGGCATGTACGTTGCCGTCGCCGTTGCTTGTGGGCACCGGCAATACCTCTTATCCTTCTTGCTCGTTTTTCCACGGTGGCATGCACTCATACCATTCATTCTTCTCTCTGGGGTGTTGGCGGCCTCCTCGTGCGTCGTCTCCTTCTTCGGTCCCCTTGTTGTGTACTTGTGCCCTGTAGGTGTGGGGGGGAAGCCACGAGGCACCGCCGCCGCAACAACGCAGACACCCACCACCGCCAGCTAAGTGTGCATGTCATCATACAAGACCGCCACTCCCGCAACAGCCCACACCCCCACCTTTCTTTCGTCTCACAGAATGAAGAAGGAGTGGAAGAAGAGGACCCAGAAAACGAGGAAGCAGGCAAGGAAGAATGCCGAAACACACACAAGGACGCGAGCGAGGCAGGGAAAAATGCACGCCAGGGAGAAGGGCAGACCAACGGAGAGTAGAGGAAAGGGTAAAGAACGCCGCTACGCAGAAGGAAGAAGACAGATAGCCAGCAGCCGCACGAGGGACGCGCGCGGGGAAGGGGGCACCGCCACAAGCCACGGCAAGCACAACACAACGGGGTATCGCAAGAGAGGGGAGCACCAGGGCAACGAACGGAGGGAGGCAGCACCACCCACCACGGCACCACGGCACACACGGCACCGCCACGCACCCACCAGCACAGAACTACCGCATAGGCACCACACACACCACACCCACCCAAGCCCGGCCGCCCGCCCCAAGGACGGGCGGCACACCCACGCTCCCACACCCGCGCCCACAGCATGTGGGCAGCGGACTCCGACAGCCCGCCCAGAGGACAGGCAGCCAGGGGAGGGAGAGCGCCTTAACCCAGACGCCCCTCGCAACGGCGCAAGGTACCCCCACCCCCCCCCCCGGGGACGCCCTCCAGCCACCCCCACAGCGCGCAGCGACGCCTCGCAGGAGCGCACGCTGTGGGGCTGGTGCTGGGTCCCCACGCCCACACCAACCACGCCCGGGAAAAAATGGTCGCAGAACCCCGGCTGCCCGCCCGAACGGATGCGCGGCCGGGGGAGGGACAACGCCTGACACCAGACGCCCCTCACAACGGTGGAAGGCCAGCCCACCCGGGACGGCCTCCCACCGCCCCCGCGGCATGCAGCCCCCCGCAGGGCATGCAAGCCAAAGGGACAGTGCTGGACCCCCACGCTCGCACACCCGCGTCCACAGCACGAGGGTAGCGCACCCCGACAGCCCGCCCTCAGGACGGGCAGCCAGGGGAGTGAGAGCGCCTGAACTCAGACGCCCCTCGCAACGGCGCAAGGCACTCCCCCCCCCGGGGACGCCCCCCCGCCAACCCCACAGCGCGCAGCGACGGCTCGCAACAGCCCACACTGTGGGACCGGTGCTGCATCCCCAGGCCCGCACCAACCGCGCCCGGGAACCACGGGCCGCAGAACCCCGGCTGCCCGCCCCAAGGGACGGGCGGCCGGGGAAGGGACAGCGCCTCACACCAGACGCCCCTCAAAACGGTGGGAGGCGACCCCCCCCGGGACGGCCTCCAACCACCCCCGCGGCACGCAGCCCCCCGCAGGGCATGCAAGCCAAAGCGACAGTGCTGGGCCTTCTTGCCCGCACACCCGCGCCCACCACACGTGGGTAGCGGACTCGACAGGCCGCCCAGAGGACGGAAGCCGGGAGAGAGAGTGCACCTGAACTGAGACGCCCCTCACAATGGCGCGAGGCACCC
This sequence comes from Eutreptiella sp. 'Long Island Sound 2002', assembly GCA_964036045.1. Lineage (NCBI taxonomy): Eukaryota > Euglenozoa > Euglenophyceae > Eutreptiales > Eutreptiaceae > Eutreptiella > Eutreptiella sp. 'Long Island Sound 2002'. The sequence continues at coordinate 151,239,802 of OZ038379.1, forward strand.
CCCCAGGGGACGCCCTCCCGCCACCCCCAGAGCGCGCAACGACAGCTGGCAGGACCGCACGTTGTGGGGCCGGTGCTGGTTCCCCACGACCACCTCAACCGGGCCCAGGAAACACGGGTCGCGGAACTGTGGCTGCCCGCCCAAAGGGACCGGCGGCCGGGATAGGGCCAGCGCCTGACAGCAGACGCCCCTCACAACGGTGGAAGGCCACCCCCGCGGGACGGCCTCCGACCATCCCCGCGGCACGCAGCCCCCCGCAGGGCATGCAAGCCGAAGGGACAGTGCTGGGCCCCCACGCCCGCACACCCGCGCCCACAGCACCTGGGCAGCGGACCCCTGACAGCCCAGCCCTGAGGACGGGCAGGCGAGGGAGGGAGAACGTCTGAACTCAGACGTCCCTCCCCTACAGGGGCGCAAGGCACCCCCCCCCAGGGATGCCCTCCCGCCAACCCCACAGCGCGCAACGACGGCTCGCAAGAGCGCACGCTGTGGGGCCTGTGCTGCGTCTCCGCGCCCACATCAACCGCACCCGGGAAACACGGGCCGCGGAATTTCGGCCGCCCGCCCCAAGGGACGGGCCTGCGGTAAGAGGGACAGCACCGGACACGAGACGCCCCTCACAACGGTGGAAGGCCACCCCCTCCCGGGACAGCCTCCCGCCTCCCCCGCGGCACGCAGATCCCCGCAGGGAATGCAAGCCAAAGGGACAGTGCTGGGCACCCGTGCCCGCGCACGTGCGCCCACAGGACATGGGTAGCTGACCCCCACAGCCGGCCCAGAGGACGGGCAGCCAGGGGAGGGAGAGCGCCTCAACTCAGACGCCCCTCACAACGGCGCAGGGCACCCCCCCCGGGGACGCCCCCCTCGCCACCCCCACAGCGCGCATTGACGGCTCGCTGGAGCGCACGCTGTGGGGCCGGTGCTGGGTCCCCATGTCCACCTCAACCGCGCCCGGGAAACACGGGTCGCGGAACCCCGGCAGCCCGCCCCAAGGGACGGGCGGCGGGGGGAGGGACAGCGCCTGACACCAGACGCCCCTCACAACGCTGGCAGGCCAACCCCCCCGGGACGGCCTCCCACCACCCCCGCGGCATGCAGCCCCCCGCAGGGCATGCAAGCCAAAGGGACAGTGCTGGACCCCCAGGCCCGCACACCCGCGCCCACAGCACGTGAGTCGCGGACTCGACAGCCCGCCCCGAGGGCGGGCAGCCGAGGGAGGGGGAGCGCCTGAATTCAGACGCCCCTCACAACGGCGCAAGGCACCCCCCCCGGGGACGCCCTCCCGCCACCCCAACAGCGCACAGCAACGGCTCGCAGGAGCGCACACTGTGGGGCTGGTGCTGGGTCCCCACGCCCACACGAACCGCGCTCCGCAAACACGGGTCGCGGAACCCTGGCCGCCCGACCCAGGGACGGGCGGCAGGGGGAGGGACAGCGCCTGACACCAGGGACCCCTCACAACCGTAGGAGGCCGCCCCCCCGGGGACGGCCTCCCACCACCCCTGCAGCACGCAGCCCTACGCAGGGGATGCAAGCCAAAGGGACAGTGCTGGACCCCCACGCCTGCACGCCCGCACCCACAGCAGGTGGGTAGCCGACCCCAACAGCCCGCCCAGAGGACAGGCAGCCGGGGGAGGGAGAGCGCCTGAACTCAGACGCCCCCCGCAACGGCGCAAGGCACCCCCCCCCGGGAACGCCCTCCGGCCACCACCACAGCGCGCAACGACGGCTCGCAAGAGCACACGCTGTGGGGCCGGTGCTGGGTCCCCACACCCACACCAGCCGCGCTCGGGAAACACGGGTCCCGGAACCCTGGCTGCCCGCCAAAAGGGACGGCCGGCCGGGTGAGGGGCAGCGTGTGACACCAGACGCCCCTTACAACGGTAGGAGGCCGCCCCCGCCAAAACGGCCACCCACCACCTCCGCAGCACGCAGCCCCCCGCAGGGCACGCAAGCCAAAGGGACAGTGCTGGACCCCCGCGCCCGCACACCCGCGCCCACAGCACGTGGGTAGCGGACCCCGACAGCCCGCCCAGCGGACGGGCAGCCGGGGGAGAGAGAGCTCTCGAACTCAGACGCGCTTCACAACGGCGCAAGGCACTCCCCCCGGGAACACCCTCCCGCCACCCGCCAAGCGCGCAACAACGGCTCACAAGAGCGCACGCTGTTGGACCGGTGCTGGGTCCCCACGCCCACACCAACGGCGCCCGGGAAACACGGGTCGCAGAACCCCGGCTGCCCGCCCAAAGGGACGGGCAGCCGGGGGAGGGACAGCGCCTGACACCAGACGCCCCTCACAACGGTGGAAGGCCGCCCCCCCGAGACGGCCTCCCACCTCCACGGTGGCACGCAGCCCCCCGCAGGGCATGCAACCCAAAGGGACAGTGCTGGGCCCCCACGCCCGCACACCCGCGCCCACAGCACGTGAGTATCGGACCCCCACAGCCCGCCCTGAGGACGGGCAGCCGGGGGAGAGAGAGCGCCTGAGCTCAGACGCCCCTCACAACGGCGCAAGGCATCCCCCCCGGGGACGCCCTCCCGCCAGCCCCACAGCGCGCAACAATGGCTCACAAGATCGCACGCTGTCGCACTGGTGCTGGGTCCCCACGCCCACACCAACCGCGCCCGGAGAACACGGGTCGCGGAACCCTAGCCGCCCGCCTGGAGGGGCGGACGGCGAGGGGAGGGACAACGCCTGACACCAGACCCCCCTCACAACAGTGGAAGAACACCCCCTTAGCGACAGCCTTCAGCCACCCAAGCGGCACGCAGCCACCCGCAGGGCATGCAAGTTGAGGGGACAGTGCTGGGCCTCCACGCCCACACACCCGCGTCCACAGCACGTGGGTATCGGACCCCGACAGCCCGCCCTGAGGACGGGCAGCCGGGGGAGGGGGAGCGCCTGAACTCAGGCACCCCCCCCCTACAGCAGCGCAAGGCACCCCCCCCGGTGACCTCCTCCCACCACCCCCCCAGCGTGCAACGACGGCTCGCAAGAGCGCACGCTGTGGGGCCGGTGCTGGGTCCCCACGCCCTCACCCACCGCGCTCGGGAAACACGGGTCGCGGAACCCTGGCCGCCCGCCCCAAGGGACGGGCGGCCAGGGGAGGGACAGCGCCTGACACCACATCCCCGTCACGACAGTGGAAGGCCAACCCCCCCTGGGATGGCCTCCCACCACCCCCGCGGCACGCAGCCCCCCGCAGGGCATGCAAGCGAAAGGAGAAGTGCTGGACCCCCAGGCCCGCACACCCGCGCCCACAGCACGTGGGTAGCAGACCCCGACAGCCCGCCCAGAGGACGAGCAGCCGGGGGGGGGGAGAGAGCCTGAAGTCAGACGCGCTTCAAAAGGCGCGAGGCACCCCCCCTGGGGACGCCCTCCCGCCAATCCCACAGTGCGCAATGACGGTTCGCAAGAGCGCACGCTGTGGGGCCGGTGCGGGTCCCCACGCCCACACCAACCGCGCCCCGGAAACACGGGTCGCCAAACCCCGGCTGCCCACCCCAAGGGACGGGCGGCCGGGGGAAGGACAGCCACTGACACCAGACGCCCCTCAGAACGGTGGAAGGCCGACCCCCCCGGGACGGCCTCCGGCCTCACCCGCGGCACGCAGCCCCCCGCAGGGCATGCAAGCCAAAGGGACAGTGCTAGGCCCCCAGGCCCGCACATCCGCGCCCACAGCACGTGAGTAGCGGACCCCGACAGCCCCCCCTGAGGACAGGCAGCCGGGGTAGGGAGAGCGCCTGAACACAGACGCCCCTCACAACGGCGCAAAGCACCCCCCCAGAGAGAACACCCCCCCGCCACCCCCACAGCGCGCAACGACGGCTCGCTGGAGCGCAAACTGTCGGACTGTTGCTGGGTCCCCACGCCCACACCAACCGCGCCCGGGAAACAAGGGTTGCGGAACCCTAGCCGCCCGCCTGGAGGGGCGGGTGGCCGGGGGAGGGACAACGCCTGACACCAGACGCCCCTCACAACGGTAGAAGACCACCCCTGCAGGGACAGCCTCCCAGCACACCAGCGGAACGCAGCCCCCCGCAGGGCATGTGAGCCGACGGGACAGTGCTGGGCCTCCACGCCCCCACACCCGCGCCCACAGCACGTGGGAGGCGGACCCCGACAGCCCGCCCTGAGGACGGGCAGCCGGGGGAGGGAGAGTGCCTGAACTCAGGCGCCCCCCCCCTACAGCGGCGCAAGGCACCCCCCACCGGGACCTCCTCCCGCTACCCCCACAGCGCGCAACGACGGCTCGCAAGAGCGCACACTGTGGGGCCGGTGCTGGGTCCCAACAGCCACACCAACCGCGCCCGGAAAACACGTGTCGCGGAACTCTCGCTGCCCGCCCCAAGGGAGGGGCGGCTGGGGGAGGGACAGCGCCTGACACCAGACGCCCCTCACAACGGTGGAGGGCCACCCCCCCCGGGCTGGCGTACCACCGCCCCCGCGGCACGCAGCCCCCTGAAGGGCATGCAAGCCAAAGGGACAGTGCTGGGCCCCTTGCCCGCACACCCGCGCCCACAGCATGTGGGTAGCGGACACCGACGGCCCGCCCTGAGGCCGGGCAGCCGGGGGAGGAGGAGCGCCTGACCTCAGGCGCCCCTCACAACGGCGCAAGGCCCCCCCCCCCCGGGGATGCCCTCCCGCCAACCCCACAGCGCACAACGCTGGCTCAGGAGAGCGCGCGCTGCGCGGCCCCCATGCCCATACCACCCGTGCCCAGGACACACGGGCAACAGCACCTGGCGGGCAGGGCAGGGCATGCAAGCAGCCAAAGGGATAGTACTGGGCCCCCACGCACGCACACCCGCGGCCACGTCAAGTGAGTGGCGGACCCCAACAGCCTGCGCTGTGGCCGGTCAGCCGGAGGGGAATGAGCACCAGACCTCAAACACCCCCCGCAAGGACACAGGACGCCCCCCCGGGGGGCGCCCCCCCACCACCTCCACGGCACGCAACGCCAGCTCGCAAAAGCGCACGCAGTGGGGCTGATGCGGGGTCCCCGGCACCATTCACACGGCCCAGAGGTGGGAGGCCGGGGGGGAGACGGTGCCTGACACCACACGCCCCTCACAACGGCGGAAGGCCACCCCCAGCCCCCCGGAAGCGTAAGGCTGGTGGATGGGGAGCGCCTGACGCCCCCAGGGGCAAGCAAACGCCCAGCGGAGCCCCAGAAGCGACGCTCGGCACCAGCCCGGGAAGCCAACGTTCAAGCTCCCCCACCCACACCCCACCACGCCCACTGCACATGCAACGAAGCGGGCCGCTACAGGCATGGGACAGCCACAGGAGGTCTGCGGCCCATCCCCTGCTCTCAGGCACAGCGACACAACAATGGCGGAGCCCACGGCCCCACGCAAAACACGCCCCTGATCTCTGACGCTGGACGCGACACATGAGGTCATCAGGGCGCTGCGACTCTGAGGCGGCGATGGGGACCCCCCCCCCGAGACGACGCGGAGGCGAACTCCGACCTGGGGATGATCCCAGGGGCACCCGCGGGTAGCACGCCCGCGGGGCCCGCGCCGCCGGTGGGCAGAGTGCCTGCCCTCTGCCCTCCGTGGAAGCGGGGCCACTGCATCGGGGAAGGCTGGTGCTTCACGCAACACCCCCGACCCGGCCCCAATGGCGGGGCGCTGCCCGCGGTTTGGGTACGCGGCCGCACTCAGAGCCCTGTGCTACGGTGTAGCGCAGGGCTGGATCCTCGATGAGACCACGCGCGGCAGCGTGAACATCCAAGAGGTCGTCGACCGGGTCGCCCAAACGGGCCAGGCGGAGGTGGCCCTGCACACCCGGGGGCAGCCACGGCGGACCAGCGGAGGGAATCTTCGTGGAGCCCAGGGGAATGATGCTGGTCCTAGCGGCGGACATGATCTGAGGGGTGCCCCAAGCATCCCGCGTGCGGCGCGCGCGCCCGGGGTGGACCATTCAGGTGTACACCCCTCCACGGGCGTGGCCCTGCTCGACATGGGCAGTACTCGCCGTCATGTGGCACCGGGCACCAGAGGGCACCCCCACAGGCACCGCAAAGGAAATCGCCCGGGACCTCCATGCCTGGCCGGCCGACCAGGACTTCCCCTTGCGCAGACCCCAGGGCAGCCTCCCAGTTGTGCCCGCGGCATAGAGGTACAGCCTGGCCGCGACCCTCCAGCAACACCCCGACAACATCGCGCGCCACTTCCTGTAGACAGGCACGGTTCCGGCCGCCCCGCCCGACTCCGGGTAGTGCCGAGACGCGGGGGAGGCACAAGCGCTACCGGACCCCTGGATCCTCCCGCTGTGGTACTTGCCCACGGGTACCCTGGCCCATACCACCCAAGCCGTCAAGGGAGCTTTCCCACCGCCCCAACCCCCCGGCGTGGCCCTGCTCCGCAGTCTACAGGCGGGAGCGGCTTGGGTACGGTGTCGAGAGGAGTACGGGCGCCCGAGCCCGTACTTCCCCCTGGTGCCGGGCCAGGCGCTGCTTCACGCCAAGGACATGAGAACCGTTGAATGGGGGGCAATCGTGCCCGACACGGTGTGCAGATGGATAACCGCGGCCGCCCCGCAACCCATGCGATCGCCACCGGCGTGCCAACGCCATCTGCGAGCGGTTCCCCCCTTGCCCCACCGCCACGCCCTCACACAGGAAGGGTGGAGGGCCATGCTGAGCCATCCAGGGAGTGGATGGCAACCCCGGGCACACAATACCCGCCAGGACCGGTACTCGAGCAGCTCACGGCCCCCACGCCCGGGGTCCGCCACGTCCTGCACAGGGCGTCGGCCCCTACGGAACAGCTCAATGACGAGGTGCTGGACCTGGCGCTGGAACCCCTACGGGTGCTCTACCCGCAGGCCCACATTCCGCCTGTGGACACGTCAAACCGCCTTGCCCGCCTGGGACTGCAGCGCCACGTCGAGGCCGCACACACGGGAGGCGTGCTGGGGCAGTGGCAGACACTCCACAACCCGTCCACCGCGCAGGGCCACTGGGACCTGCACCCTGCCGAGCGTCTTCTGCCGGACTTCCTGCCATGTGTCGTCAAGGAGGATCCCGTCGTTGTGGAAGGCTGCGATGAGGTCATTTCACGCCGGGCGGGGGCCCCCTGGGGGGGGGGGGGTCGTCATATACGTGTGGTGCCCGGCGAGGTGGGGCACAAGAGGGCCCCACTGGCACCCGTCCGCGACGCCCCTGGTGGAGGAGGGCCAGTAGGGTGCCGTCCGCGACCGCCTCCCACCCTACCCTCAGCCCTTCGCAGCTCTCCTGCTCCCAGCGTAGCGCGGCTGCAAGGTTCGTGGGGAGCATGAGGAGCAGGGGCCCCGGAATGTCGCCCAGCCGGGACAGCGCGTCGTCGTACGTAGGTCCCTGTCTTTGAAATGCTCCACAGTGACCCAGATGGCCCCGCCTTCCGGGGGGAGCCACCGGATGGTGGCCGCGTTGCGTCCCCATGTGTGTATCTCCGTGGCTCGGAGCACGTTGGCGGCGTGGAGTACGAGGCGGGGGGGGAGGGGCACTCGGATGAGCGAGGACACATCCCCACTCCGCCCCACGTGTGGCTCCGGGGACGCCTTTAGCCACCCCTCGGCCGCTGCGTCCCACGGGTGATGGGGGCCCCCCCCTGCGGATCATGGTGGGCCGTGGCCGGGTGTGCCGCCCCCAACCCTCGAGCGGGACGGCAGCGTACTGCTGCGCGGGGTTCCCCAGCGCGCGTGTGCACCACCAGCCCCATTCGCGTGCCCACTCCGCGCCCACTATGCGGGCCTCCCACACGGTCATGGAGCCGCGCCCGATGATTCACGGCGGGAACAGGGCATCCTGCAGGTGCTTTGAGAAACCCCCTGGCAGGTCCCGGTACAAGTGGGGGTCCTTTTGCGGCGGGCATTCCAGGGTGCCGTTGACGATGCAGAGGGAGGCCACGAAGCCCCTGCCAGAGCCCGGCGGGGGGGGGGGGGGGCAGTCGGCCTCCGTCGCGGTGAGCCATCGGTGCACCCGGGCCGCTGCGCTTAGGGGGTCGCGGAGGAGTTGCTCAAGTCGGTGATTGCGGAGCTCCCACACGAAGTCTCCCAGCCGGAGCATGTGGTGGAGGAAATCGTCCTCGGAGGTCCCCCCTGGCGGGTCGTAGCGGGCAATTGCGCGGAGCTGCGCTTCTGCCGCCTCAAGCACCAGCCCAGGGCAGAAGACTTCTGTCCATGCGGCGCCCGCGGAGCGCCATGAAGCCACCCATAGAGCCTTGTCCGCGGGCGGGAGGTGGTGGGCCGCCTTATGCACCGCCTGGCGGTAGTGGGGCCAGAGTAGCTGCGAGTGGGCGCAGCCCCCGTGCATGTGTACCGGGGTCTCTTCTGGGCCACCGCAGAGGAGGCATGGGTGCCGGAGAATGGCAACGCCGGAGAGACGCTCCTTCCGGATGCGGAGCCTGCGCTGCACCGGCATGTGGCCGTCTCTGGCCTGCAGTGCCCGGTGGTTGGTGGCCGCCGCGGTGAGGTCCTGGGCGTGGACGTAGGCCGTGGCGTGGGCCGCGCCCAGGGGTGTGTGCCCCCGGTGCGTCAGCGCATGGTTCAGCTGTGCCTGCTGCGCGACGGTGCTGAGCCTCTGCATTTTGGGGGGCCGCAGGTCGAGGTGGCCGTCATAACCGGCGATTATGAGCTGGGCCTTGCTGGGACCCGGGGGCGTGTTCTGCAGGACGGTGTCATGGGACGCCGCCCAGTCCGCCTTGTGCAGTAAGGCGTCGCTGTGGTGGGAGGTGTCTCGGGCAAACCAAAACGGATGCTCGGTGCGTTGCCCGCGCACGCGCAGGCCGTCCTGAAGCTATCGCAGGGGCATCTGGTTGACCACCTCCACCGCGCCCACGGGGGACTCCCGTGGCCCGCTCACAATCCGCGGGTCGCAGAAGGTGGAGGATGACCTCGGCATCCACCGTATGGATCCACGGCCTGTGGATGCTGTACTGCAGGGAGAGGCAAACGGCCACAGCCTCCCTGTTGGGCAAGGTGCCGGAGATGGCCACTGCCCAAGTGCGGCTGAGGTCAGCAGCGAGAGCCACACTGGTGGCGTGCCTGCAGGGTCCGCCCCCCGACGCGTCGGAGGAGGTGTGGCCCCAGGCCTCTGGGATCCAGTAGTACCCGGAGGGGCTGAGCCACCCCGCATTGAGGTTGGCGCAGTGCCATCAGACGTCGGGGTTGCCGGGGGTCAGCTGGTCCAGGTACAGCACCCTGGTGTCGTCGGGGCGGATTGCCGGGTGGTCGTTGAGTGGGACCTCAGCCCCGGCAATCGTGCTCGCCCAGGACCGGAGCGCCATTACGTGCTCCCGGAGCCACGCCGTGCCTCCGCGCTGGTGCACCACCAGGTGTCCCGTGTCTTCCGGCTGGTCCTCCAGTGTGTGCACCGCCATGTGTCGGTCGTGTGGCACCTCCGTAGCCACCAGCAGGGTGGTGCCGGGGGGGGTCCACGGGGTCTGGGCTGGCCCGCCCCCACCTGCACTATCACCCAGTCGGCCCGGAGCTGCGCTTCATCCGTCGCTCAGGCGCATTGGTTGTCCGTGGTCACCCACCACACTGGCGTCGGCGCGTGGGCCCGCGGGCATAGAGGCTCGGGCCACACCACATCCGCGTTAGGTTTCTTGTGCTCGCCGTCCGCGAGTACGTCGCGGAGGATGTACAGGAGGGCCACTGGCGGGTGGTATGCCGCCCCATGCGTGGGCAGGGACAGGCTGCCCTGACAACCCCCGAGGTCGAGGTGCAGACTGTCCGAGGTCACCCGCGGGCCAGTGTCGACGTCCCGTTTAGCCCTCGTCGGGCGGATGAGCCTCAGGCGGGGGTCCCGCGTGCTGGTGGTGTGGAAAACGTGGACCAGGGCGTCGCGCCACCTGGGGATGTCGGTGGGCCCCTGTTCGCGGCGGCAGTAGTGGAGGTGCTCATCGGCGCACTGGTTGAGGCACTCCCGCAGCGCTGCTGGCCACGAGTCATCGTTGTCAGGGAAGGGGTGGTGCGACCTGTGCTGCCCATGCCACGGCGTCGTGTGTTGCACCGTCAGGCGGCACGTGTCGCGGTGCCGCAACTTTGCGGTGCGCAGCGTGAAGACGTTGCCTGCGGGGGACTGTAGCTGGACGTGGGCTGCCCTGGAGCACGCGATGTGGTTGTAGAGCCGCACCCCAAGGGCGGACAGGGCCCAGGGTACGCGGTGGACCCAGTCGCTCCCCTGCAAGGGTTGCGAACTCTGGGACGGGGTAGTGTACCTCGGGGCATATGCCGTGCATGCCGGCAATTCCAGAGAACATCCTGGTGACCTCAGCGCGCACAAAGGCCGAGCGGTGGTGGACGAGTGTGCCCACGAGGGCCACCGCCGAATTGCTGGCACCGCGTTGGCACCCGCGTAAGCCCCAGGGTCCGGTCATCCTGCCGCCTGTCCTGCAAGGCGTCGAAAGCGTACCGCGCCCTGTCCTTTGCGACCTGGAGTGTGATGTGGTCCAGGTGGCGCGCGGTGTCGGAGTCGTTGGCGATGAAGGGAGCAACGTGTTGTGTCACTCCCCCTAGGATCGCCAGGATGACATCCTACACCACTTTCGGCGGCGCGAGGGTGTTGAGGCACCAGTCGTGCACCGCCGCCAGGCGCAGCTGGTGTTTGCGCTGCAGGGAGGACTCCCCATCCGGCTGCAGCTGGAGTCTCAGGTAGGGGACGGAGTCCGCTGTCAGTACCCAGTGCCATGGGTTTTCCAGGTGGGGGCAGAGGTGTAGCTGTAGGCCCGGGATCCCCTCTGTAGTGGCCATGGCGCACTTGCGGGGGGTGAGCTCCATGCTAATCATCCCGAAGTACGCGGACACCGCCCCCACGCCCTCGACGAAGTGCTGCAGCGTGTGGGCCACTACCAGCAGATCGTCTATGTAGGCCTGGATGAGGCCCCTTTCTGCCTCCCCGGGCGGGCGCAGGCGGTGCCCCTGGGCCCGGAGTAGGGGCTCCAGGAGGAGCGCGTACAGTAGGGGGCTTTCGGGGTTGCCCTGCCGGACGCCGCGCAGCATGTGGACGGGCTGTGTCAGCCCGTGCGCGGTGACGATGCGCAGCCTGGCAGACGTGTGGAGGAAGAGCAGGAGGTCAATGTCCTCCGGCGACACGGAGAGGTGGCGCAGAATGAGGTGGAGGGCGCCGTGCGGGGCGGTGTTGAAGGCCTTGCGGGCATCAAGGGAGAAAACATAGTTGGGCCTTCACCGCTGGAGCTGCCGCTGTGCCATGAACAGGGGGGGGGCGGTATTGGAGCCGGGGAGGGCCCCCTGCTGCCAGTCCCTGACCACTCCCTGTCGCGTGAGCACCCCCGTGATGCGCTGGGTGAGGGGGCCTGTGAGCAGCTTCATGTCCAGTTGGCCCAGGGCTATGGGCCGGTAGTCGTCCAGTCTGGCGGAGCCCGGCACCTTGGGGCTGAGCCAGATGTGCGCGTCCCTCCAGTGCATCTGCGGCGGGGCGCCGCGGAGGATAGCCCGGTAGGAGTGGACAAGGAGCCACTGGACGGGCGCCGCGAGGGCCTGGATGAAGCGGGCTTCCACATGGTTGGGGCCCGGGGCTTTGCCATCGGCCTTGTCCAGCGCGGACCGCAGGTCCTGCATGGAGTACCGCTGGACCTGGGCCCAAGCCCCCTCAGGGACCCGAGGCACGTGGCGGCCGGGATCCCGCTTGAAGCCGGGAAGGTCCACCGGGCGCTTGTCGTACAGTTCCCGCCAGATTGCGCGACCCACGAACATCACGTCGGTGGCCTCTGTGTGGAGCGTTTGGGTGTTGGGGACCCGCACGTTCTAGAGGCCCGACCGGCCCGGGGCCTCCACCTTGATGGCCCCTGGCACAGCCTTCCACCGCTGGGCGATGTCCTGGGCGTGGCGGCGCCAGAAATATTTGATGGCGCGCTTGCGGTTGGCCAACAGGAGTGCGCGCAAGTGGCGGATGTCCTCCTCGAGGGTGGCTGGTCGCCTCTCCAGCGCCTCCGGCAGCTGGCTCTGTGTGGCTGGGCGGAATCCGGGCGATGCACCTCGCAGCGCCTCCGTGAGTCGGAGTGCTGCCATGGAGTGGATGCCTTGCAGGGCCGCGTTCGCCTGGTACGCCGCTGGCGCGCACGCTGCCAGGGCGTCGTAGCGGAGGATCGCCGCCTGTAGCCGTTTCCCACTGTCAGGGGGATCCCCTCCCGCCGGGTTGGACCCCGTCGGGTACGGCTGTCGGCGCCCCACCACGCGCGCCAGGGTGTCATGCATCGCGTGGAGGTGTTCGAACACCTTGTCCACAGCGGCCGCGGGCATGGACCCGTAGGTGTGCTGCTCAGCGGGGCCCAGTCAGGGCGCCAGCGAGGGCTCGTCCTGCGCGGCGGTGACCGCCGCCCACAGGCAGCGTTGGACGGGCGCGGCCGCGGCGTTGTACGGGAGGAGGCGGCCCTCCGTGTGGCTGTAGAGGGCGGGCATCGCTGCGTGCCCTGCCGCGTTGAAGAGGCCCCGCAGGGCCAGGCGGACTGGGAGGTGGTCCGACCTCATCACCCCGGGGTGCGCCATGCCGCGGGCCCAGACGCTCTCCCGCAGGTACCACGGCAGGAGGGGTTCGTTGACCAGGAAGGTGTCCACCCTGTGCCGGGAAGGGTGTAGCGTGGGGGTCATGTCCTCCACACCGCCTGCCGTGGCCCTCCGGAAACCGCAGGCCTCCCAGCCCGCGAGGAAGTGCTCTGTGGCCGGTTCGGTGGTGGAATCCATGTACACGTTGGTGTCGCTGGCGATGACCACCGGGTGCCACCCACCGGCGCCCAGCGGTGGAAGGCTGTGCCAGGGGCAATCGAGGTGGAGGCCCCGGGCCGGTCAGGCCTCTGGAACGTGCGGGTCCCCAACACCCAAACGCTCTTCACAGAGGCCCACGACGTGATGTTCGCGGTTCGCGCCATCTGGCGGGAACTGTACGACAAGCGCCCGGTGGACCTTCCTGGCTTCCAGGGGGTTCTCAGCCGCCACGTGCCCCGGGTCCCTGAGGGGGCTTGGGCCCAGGTCCAGCGGTACTCCATGCAGGACCTGCGGTCCGCGCTGGACAAGGCCAATGGCAAGGTCCCGGGCCCCAACCATTTTGAAGCCCGCTTCATCAAGGCTCTCCCGGCGCCCGTTCAGTGGCTCCTTGTCCACTCCTACCGGGCCATCCTCCGCGGCGCCCTGCCGCAGATGCACTAAAGGGACACGCACATCTGGCTCAGCCCCAAGGTGCCGGGCTCTGCCAGACTGGACGACTACCGGCCAATAGCCCTGGGCCAACTGGACATGAAGCTGCTCACGGCCCCCCTCACCCAGCGCATCACGGGGGTGCTCACGCGACAGGGAGTGGTCAGAGACTGGCAGCAGGGGGCCCTCCCCGGCTCCAATACCGCCCCCCCCCCTGTTCATGGCACAGCGGCAGCTCCAGCGGGGAAGGCCCAACTAAGTTTTCTCCTTTGACGCCCGCAAGGCCTTCGACACCACCCCGCACGGCGCCCTCCACCTCATTCTGCGCCACCTCTCCGTGCCAGCGGAGGACATTGACCTCCTGCTCCTCCTCCACACGTGTGCCAGGCTGCGCATCGTCACCGCGCACGGGTTGACACGGCCCGTCCACATGCTGCGCGGCGTCCGGCAGGGCAACCCCGAAAGCCCCCTACTGTACGCGCTCCTCCTGGAGCCCCTACTCCGGGCCCAGGGGCACCGCCTGCGCCCGCCCGGGGAGGCAGAAAGGGGCCTCATCCAGGCCTACATAGACGATCTGCTGGTAGTGGCCCACACGCTGCAGCACTTCGTCGAGGGCGTCGAGGCGGTGGCCGCGTACCTCGGGATGATCAGCATGGAGCTCAACCCCCGCAAGTGCGCCATGGCCACTACAAAGGGACTCCGGGGACTACAGCTACGCCTCTGCCCCCACCTGGAAAACCCATGGCACTGGGTACTGACAGCGGACTCCGTCCCCTAACTGGGACTCCAGCTGCAGCCGGATGGGGAGTCCTCCCTGCAGTGCAAACACCGGCTGTGCCTGGCGGCGGTGCACGACTGGTGCCTCAACACCCTCGCACCGCCAAAAGTGGTGCAGGACGTCATCCTGGCGATCCTAGGGGGAATGACACAATACATTGCTTCCTTCATCGCCAACGACTCCGACACCGCGTGCCACCTGGACCACATCACGGTCCAGGTCGCAAAGAACAGGGCGCGGTACGCTTTCGACGCCTCGCGGGACAGGCGGCAGGATGACCGGACCCTGGGGCTTACACGGGTGCCAACGCGGTGCAAGCATGCGGCGGTGGCCCTCTTTGGGTACACTTGTCCACCACCGCCCGGCCTTCGTGCGCGCTGAGGTCACCAGGATGTTCTCAGAAATTGCCGGGGCACACGACATATGCCCCGAGGTACACTACCCCGTCCCGGAGTTCGCAACCCTGGCAGGGGGCGACTGGGTCCACCGCGTACCCCGGGCCCTGTCTGCCCTTGGGGTGCGGCTCTACAACCTCATCGCGTGCTCCAGGGCAGCCCACGTCCAGCTACAGTCCCCCCCAGGCAACGTCGTCACGCTGCGCACTGCCAACCTGCGGCACCGCGACACGTGCCGCCTGACGGTGCAACACACGACGCTGTGGCATGGGCACAACGGGTCGCACCACCCCTCCCCTGACAACGACGACCCGTGGCCCGCAGCGGTGCGGGAGTGCCCCAACCAGTGCGCCGATGAGCACCTCCACTACTGCCGCCGCGAACAGGGGCCCACCAACCACCCCAGGTGGCGCGACGCCCTGGTCCACCTTTTCCACACCACCAGCACGCAGGATCCCCGCTTGAGGCTTGTCCACCCCACGAGGGCTAAACGGGACGTCCACACTGGCCCGCGGGTGACCTCGGACAGCCTGCTCCTCGACGTCGGGGGCTACCGCCGTCAGGGCAGCCTGTCCCCCCCCACGCATGGGCCGGCATACCACCCGCCGGCGGCCCTCCTATACATCCTCCGCGACGTACTTGCAGACAGCGAGCACCAGGAACCTAACGCGGATGTGCTGTGGCCCGAGCCTCTATTTTCACGGGCCCACGCGCCGACGCCAGTGTGGTGGGTGACCACGGACGACCAATGCGCCTGAGCGACGGATATAGCGCAGCTCCGGGCCGACTGGGTGATAGTGCAGGTGGGGGCGGGCCAGCCCAGACCCCATGGACCCCCCCCGGCACCACCCTGCTGGTGGCTACAGAGGTGCCACACGACCCACACATGGCGGTGCACACACTGGAGGACCAGCCGGAAGACACCGGACACTTGGTGGTGCACCAGCGCGGAGGCCCGGCGTGGCTCCGGGAGCATGTAATGGCGCTCCGGTCCTGGGCGAGCACGATTGCCGGGGCTGAGGTCCGACTCAACGACCAGCCGGCAATCCGCCCCGACCACACCAGGGCGCTGAACCTGGACCAGCTGAACCCCGGCAATCTCGACGTCCGATGGCACTTTTTGCTCTGTGCCTCCCAGCTATCCGGGTGGGGGCTCCCGGTCCGATGGCACTGCGCCAACCTCAATGCGGGGTGGCTCAGCTCCCCCAGGTCCTATTGGATCCCAGAGGCCTGGGGCCACACCTCCTCCGACGCTTCGGGGGGCGGACCCTGCAGGCACGCCACCAGTGTCGCTCTCGCTGCGGACCTCACCTGCACGTGGGCAGTGGCCATCTCGGGCACGTTGCCCGACGGGGAGGAAGTGGCCGCTTCCCTCCCCCTGCAGTACGGCATCCACAGGCCGTGCATCCAAACGGTGCATGCCGAGGTCATCCTCCACCTTCTGCGACCTGCGATCGCGAGCGGGCCACGGGAGTCCCCCGCGGGCGCGGTGGAGGTGGTCAACCAGATGCCCCTGCGATGGCTTCGGGACGGCCTGCGCGTGCGCGGGCAACACACCGAGCACCCGTTTTGGTTTGCCAGAGCCACCCCCCACCACAGCGACGCCTTACTGCACAAGGCGGACTGGGCCGCGTCCCAGGACACCGTCCTGCAGAACACGCCCCCGGGTCCCAGCCACGCCCAGCTGGTAATCGCCGGTTATGACGGCCACCTCGATCTGCGACCCCCGACAAAGCAGACGCTCAGCACTGTCACGCAGCAGGCACAGCTGAATGATGCGCTGACGCACCGGGGGCACACACCCCTGGGCGCGGCCCACGCCACGGCCTACGTCCACGCCCGGGACCTCACTGCGGCGGCCACCAACCACCGGGCACTGCGGGCCAGAGACGGCCACACGCCGATGCAGCGCAGGCTCCGCATCGGGAAGGAACGTCTCTCTGGCGTTTCCATCCTCCTGCAGCCATGCCTCCTCTGCGGTGGCCCAGAGGAGACCCCAGTACACATGCACGTAGGCTGCGCCCACTCGCGGCTCCTCTGGCCCCACTACCGCCAGGCGGTGCAAGAGGCGGCCCACCACCTCCTGCCCGCGGACAAGGCTCTATGGGTGGCTTCATGGCGCTCCGCGGGCGCCGCATGGACAGAAGTCTTCCGCCCTAGGCTGGTGCCCGAGGCGGCAGAAGCGCAGCTCCGTGCAATTGCCCGCTACGACCCGCCTGGAGGGACCTCCGAGGACGATTTCCTCCACCACATGCTCCGGCTGGGAGACTTCGTGTGGGAGCTCCGCAATCACCGACTTGAGCAACTCCTCCGCGACCCCCTAAGCGCAGCGGCCAGGGTGCACCGATGGCTCACCGCGACGGAGGCCGATTGTCCCCCCTCGCCCGCGCCCTGGCAGGGGCTTCGTGGCCTCCCTCCGCATCGTGAACGGCACCCTGGAATGTCCACGGCAAGAGGACCCCCACTCGTACCGGGACCTGCCGGGGGGTTTCTCGAAGCACCTGCAGGATGCCCTCTTCCCGCCGTGAATCATCGGGCGCGGCTCCATGACCGCGTGGGAGGCTCCCATAGTGGGCCCGGAGTGGGCGCGCAAATGGGGCTGGTGGTGCACACGCGCGCCGGGGACCCCTGCGCTGCAGTACGCCGCCGTCCCGCTGGAGGGGTGGGGGCCGCACACCCGGCCACGGCCCACCATGATCCGCGGGGCGGGCCCCGATCACCCGTGGGACGCAGCGGCCGAGGGGTGGACAAAGGCGGCCCCAGAGCCACACGTGGGGCGGAGTGGGGATGTGTCCTCGCTCATCCGAGCGCCCCTCCCCCCCCGCCTCATACTCCACGCCGCCAACGTGCTTCGAGCCACGGAGATACACACATGGGGACGCGACGCGGCCACCATCTGGTGGCTCACCCCGGAAGGCGGGGCCATCCGTCTCACTGTGGCGCATTTCAAAGACAGGGACCTACGTATGACGACGCCCAGTCCCGGCTGGGCGACATTCCGGGGCCCCTGCTCCTCATGCTTCCCACCGACCTTGCAGCCGCGCTACGCTGGGAGCAGGAGAGCTGCGAAGGGCTGAGGGTAGGGTGGGAGGCGGTCGCAGACGGCACCCTACTGGCCCTCCTCCACCGGGACGTCGCGGACGCGTGCCAGTGGGGCGCTCTTGTGCCCCACCTCGCCGGGCACCACACGTATATGACAACCCCCCCCCCCCCGGGGGCACCCCCTCCTGGCGTGAAATGACCTCATTGCAGCCTTCCACAACCACGGGATCCTCCCCGACGACACGTGGTAGGAGGTCCGGCAGAGGACGCTCGGCAGGGACTACCGACGCAACGTTCGCGCCTGCCTGCTAGAGCTCCGGGAACCCCTTCGCCAACGGTGCGACGACCTCTGGCTCCGCCATCTCGGCCCCTGGTTGCCAGCCTCCCACCTTCCACACACCTGCCACCTCTGCGGGGAATGCGACGCGGTGTCCTCCGCCGTGCCGATCGGCGCCAACAGATGCGCGCGATGCTCCCAGGTGGCCGCCTGCCCCTGGTCCGAACCACCCGCGGGCCCGCGCAGGCGCACTGAAGAGGGGGCGTTGCACCGGCGCATCGGGGACATGCAAACCCCCTCGCACGGCCACGCGGGCCCCTCGGGTGCCGCCCTCCTGTGGATCCACTTGCACCTGCGGGACCCCAGGTCCGTCGCGCACCTGTCGCACGTGTTCCCGCCCTGACCCCTGCCTGATGCCGCGCCTTGCAGAGCCCACAGCACCTTCTCTCGCCGAGAGGGGGGCCCGGCCTGAGCACGGCAGGGCCCACCGCTGAGCGCAGGAGGCGACCGTCAGGAGCCTGGTCGCGGACGCGGTGACGGAGGCGCACGAATCGCGCGCTGCCGCCCAGCACGACCCGGCGGGCAGCCCGAGGACTTTCCTCGGCGAGGCCGCCCTTCCGGCTGTCCGCGCCCTGAACGGGTCGGGGGCCGCTACGCTACTCCCGGCGATGCACCAGATCGTGAACGCCGTTCAGGGAGGCTCAGAGGCCCTGAGGCGGCTCTCTACGGGTACTGGTTGGAGTGGCGCACCTCCAACCGGTCAGGGCGGCTGCTGTCCGTGGGGGACACCCTGCGGCTGACGGGCGCAGGGTCGGCCACCTCCCTCCACAACAGCGCCCCAGACCTGCTGCACGCCCTGAGGACGTACCCGAACCAGGCGAGGGCCAGGTACCCGGGAGGAGTGTCTGAACTGGATGCAGCACTTCACCTTCTACTTCCACCGGATGAGGACTTGGAGGTGGGCGAAGTCACGGTATTCGTGGAAGGCGCGGGCGAGACGCCCACCTGCCCCCGCGCAACCAACCCGGTGTACGACGGCACCAGGCCGAACCCCCCGTACGCCGTCGTGTGCGAGGTGTTCGCCAGGGAGCCCACCTGGTGTCCCACCCTCTCACCGGCCACGCACGAGCCCCGCGGCTGGGCCAGCCTGCACCTGTCCCCCCTCCTCTCCAGAACCAGAGGTGCCCACCACAGAGGGCAGGTCCTCTGGCAAGAGCGCCCGGGCACCCCCCTGCTCCTCCTCGTCGTCACGACCCGCGGGGACTCAGAGCGGGTCCTGGGGATCAACCCCACCCACCTGTATAGGGCAGCGCCCGTGCCCCGCCCCCCCCTCCCAGCGCCCGTGGTGCGGGACGGGGTGCAGTCCTTCCTGCGAACACAGGAGGTCACCGCCGTTACGGGGGTCCACGTTGTGCGGATCCCCCCGGTATCGCCTGACGACCCCTGGAAGCCCAGGGCCCTGAGCCCTGCCCCAGACAGGGAGCTGTGGCGCGACGTGTGGGCCGCGTGGGTCGCCCGCCTCCCGAACCAGTGCCGATGGACGACCACCGGCCCCTGCCCACACGGAACCAACACCACCGCCAGCCCCCCCTCTCCTCCCCCCCTCCTCCCCGCGCAGCACTACACGGCTCTGCCCACGGTGCACCACTGATGCACTAGGAGGTAGTAGAACAGACACGCCTGCCGCCATGCATGCCTGCCAGGATAACAGTGATGTTGGACTCCGATGGCCGCCTCCAGCGGGACAACCGCCACCGACGCCGGTCCCGCTCCTGCTCCCCCGTCTCCCCGGGATACGCGGGGGAGACCCTCGCGGAGCGCGAGGAGCGGCGGCTGGCGGAGGCCGCTGTGCCGGTCGGGACACCGGCCGGGCAGCCCCGGGCGGCCCTGGCCGACCCCGAGCCGCCAGCCCAGGAGCCCGTGCCAGCCGAGGAGGCCGCCCCCGCCGCTCAGGCCGCGGCCCCTGCCGCCCCGCCCCCGGAGGAGGTCCCGGGTGCACAGGGAGCTGATACCGCGGCCCCGGCAAGCCGTGCCACGACCCCGACCGGCCACGCCGCAGCCCCCTCGCACGCCGCCGGCGCGGGGGACGGGCCCAGCGCGGGCCCCGAGCGCCTCGCCGGGAGCCGCCGCAGCCGCAGCGGAGGGCAGAGAGGGCGCCAAGTACCGCGCCCACACCAAGCCAAGCCACACCCACACCAGCCCCCCCAAGCCGTACCCGCCCAAGGCCGCTTTCCCCGAGGGGGGGCTGCAGCCCGTCCGCCCCCCGGCGCCCACGCGTACGCCGCCAGGCATCATGCGACCGCAGCTGCAGCCGGAGCAGGACGCCCCGCACGTGATCCAGGAGGGGAGGGACTGAGCGCGGGCGGGGCAGGGTACCGGCCATGTGAGCGCGGAGCAGGGACGGGAGGCGACAGGGGGAGCGCCCAAGGACGGACCCAGGGGACAGGCCAGGGCACACGCGGCAAGGAGCGAGGGCAAGGGCACTGGCAAGGCACCAAGGCCAGCGGCAGCGGACGAGGGCAGGCACACGGGGCAGGCCAGAGCCCGAGCAGCGGACGACAAGATGCGGGACACAGCGCAGGGAAAGGGCAATGGCACGGGAAGGACAGGGGCACGAGCAGCAGCGCTTGAGGACGGACGCAAGGGCGCCAAAGCGGGCGGCATCGGGGCACACGGGGCGGGGCGGGGCGCGGTTGGCGGATGAGGACATAGCCAAGGACACCGGCAAGGACGCAGGAAGGAAACGGGCGTCGGCGGTAGGGGCAAGGACGCGGGGGACAGAGGTCGGGACCCGCGGCGGGGGCCGGAGGGCAAAGGGGCAGGAGTGCGCCCGAGCCAGGGGTTGGGGGCCGGGAGGGGACCCAAAGGCAAGGGGGGGAAGGGCAACGTAGGCCCCCGGGGACAGGCAGGGCCGGGCGTGGGGGCCAGGGGGGACGGGCAGGGCGTAGAGAGAGGGACGGGGAGCGGGGTACCCCCGCAGCCGGACGTCCAGCCGGTGTAATGCATCCCCCCCGGCATCCAACAGATGCCGGCGCACGAGGCCCACCACCACCATCTCCACCACGCCCAACTCCACAACATCGACCCCGACGCGGGGGACCTCGTTCCCTCCCAACCCCCCCGACCCCCATATCAGCCGGCCCTCCACCTGCACGGCGGCGCCCCGCGCGGCCTTGCCCCTGCGGCACCAGTGCCGAGGGCGGAGTCGGCGCGGATGGCTGCTACCCCGGCGGCAAGGGAAGATGGCATGGCGCCGGCGCCGCAGGCGCAGGAGCCGCAGGCGGAGCCGGCTCGGGGGGCAGAAGGGGCCTGGGGCGATTAGGCCCAGGACTGCGACGCTATCCCGGACCCCTTGGGGGCGATGCCCTCCCCCTGGTGGTGGAGGTGTACGGGTGGCTGGGGTGGGCCTCCTCGGGGACGACCAAGGGGATGAGGAACTGGCCCTCGGATGCCGTGCTCCTCCGGAGGGACGGGAGGAACCGGGAGGTGCCCCCGGGGGGATGGGTTGCCCAAGAGGACCACGAAAGGGTCCTCCAGGCCTTGATTCGGGCGGGGTGGCCAACGGGGGGACGCGCGCCGCCCGCGGTAGGGGAGAGGGCAGGAGCCACAAACGCGCGCCCCAGCCCCCCCCGCCAGGACCGGCCGGCGAGGCGACAGCAGCCAAGGGAGCGGGGGACCCGAGGGTGAGGGCTTGCACTACAGCCTAGAGCCCAGAGGATGGAGGGGAGCAGGAGGGGAGTGCGCCCACTCCCCCGTGAACGGCTGGCCCCCTGGAGCCGAGACCACCAGGCTGCACCCCCGCAGCCACCGGAGAGCAGCACCAGGGGACCAGAGGGGCACAGCGGGGAGCCCCCCCCCCCTCTCCCCCTCCCCCCTCTCCCCCCCCAACCCACGGACAGCCGGAGGCCGGCCAGGGGGACGGCGGCCCCGCACCCCCCCCTGCCGGGCCCGGGGGGAGACCCCCTCCCAGAGAGGGCCGCGACACCAAGGGGGGGGCCCACTGCCGCGGTACGCGCTGCTGTACGCCGCGTGCCCCAAGTCAGCCGCCCGCCCCCTCCCGCAGTACCCGCAGAAGGCCGGCAGCCCTGCGCCGGCACGCATGGGCATCCCGCTGGCCGCACCTGGACGGCAGCACGCGGACGTGAGCCGGTGCAGTGTGGGGGGCAGGGCAATGACAAGGAGGCCCGCCTTGGTGCCAGCCCTAGGGGGGGCGGAGAGACGGACTGAGGCACAGGAACCCCCCCGCCCCCCGCCCCACAGTCCGCCCGGCCGAGCCCCCGATGAAGGGGCGGCGCATCAAACAACCCCCCTCCCCGCCAGGCTGACCGACCAGCAGCCGGCCAGACCGCGCTCAGCGCCCGGGGCTGCCAAACAGCCCCGGCCGAGCATGCGGCAGGGAGGGATGCGCGGCCCCACGCCGCCGGTAATGAGGGGGGGCCAGGGCCGGGGGCCACGGGCTACCCCCCCGGAGGAGGGGGGCGAGGAACCACGGCGCGACCACCCCCCCCCCCTCTCCCCTCCCTGGTGCCACCCCTCCACGGCGGGCGTCCGCAAGGCGCGTGGAGGAACCCACCCCGCAGGCAGGCTCAGCCCTGCGGATGAGGCGTATTACGCCGACACCCTAGCGACAGCACACCACAGGCACGGGCGCCACACCAGAACAAACACACAGGCGCCCGGCCCCAGTCGCGTGGCACCGCAACGGGTGCCGGGGTGCGCTACACAAAAGAGCATGCAGCCACGCGCAAAGAAGTGGCACCCTCCCCGAGTGCGGTCCCAAACCCCGCTGAAGGGAGCACCATGAAAAAACATGGTGAGTAAGTAGACGCCAGAGGATGCTGGGCGTCCAGTGCTGAGCCCACGCTTCGCCGGAAGGAGGGCGTCCTCTGCCCAGACGGTCACACCAACAGCGACACAGACCACCACGGTGCTGGGCCGGCGAGCGTGTTCCACCAAAGCAAGCGGTGCGAACGCGAGAGCACGGCGAAGCGCGCAACGCGGCGACATCGCGACTGCACCACTCAGGCACAACGACACACAGGAGAGGCAAGCAACCCGAAGACACGACTAGAGCACTCCCCAGCAGCCCCAGTACCCACACCAGCGCACCCCCAGCATGCCCCTGCCCTGCCCCTGCCAACCGCACATGTTGTCCTCTCCTCTGCAGTTGTCCCAAGAGGCAAGCGAGGACTTCAGCTGACCGGCGGAACAGCCACCAACCCATGCCTGTGTCTCTGCTGCCACAGGCCCCATGCCACCGTCTTTTACAACCATGTCGCCTGAGAAACAACGTGAGGCCATACGGCCTGCTGAAGTGTGGCCCTTCCTACGAGTGGCCTGGGAGCCTGAGCAGCAGCAGCTTCTGGGAGACGTACGCCACCGGGCCGCTACCGTCGACGTCAAGATGGTTCCGTTGCTGGGACACCCGCTGTACGTCAGCCCGCAGCTCTGGTGGTTCACTCTGACAGCGTCCTACGCCTCAGACCTGGAGTTGGATGCCCTGAAGGATCATGCACCGCAGCACGCGTGGCACACGTATCCCCAGCTGGTGACCAAGTTCATTGCCTGGGCAGCAGCAGCTACTCCTGTGCAACGGCGGGAGTTCCTCCAATCGTGCCGAGCACACATCTCAGAGTTCGGTGACGGCCCGGTCTCCGCCCTTGACTTCCTCGGCCTGCTGGACCTCATCGCGGGGACTGAGCAGGTGAAGCCAGTTCTGCTCCGAGTATGTGTATTGCACTGGCTGTCCACCTGGGCAGCCACTCAGGATGGCCTCACGGTGGCTTGCAAGACCCTGCTGCGCCAAGAGAAGGAGGGGGACAAGGTCGGATGGAGCTTCGCCCCCTGCCCCCTGACGGCACGCGAATGGCAGGCCGAGCTCACCAAGCATGAGAAGAATGGCAAGTTGCTCACCTCAGATGCCCGTGCGCGCCTCACAGCCTTGTCCATGGCCAAGCCTACAGATGAGAAGCCCGCCTCAGCATGCCCGGCCTGGAAACGGGTCCTCCGTGCGGGTGCCCTGGTGGAAGACGAGGACATGCTGCGCCATCTTGATGGCCTACGCGCCCTCCCGGATTCCGCCGCCCCTGTGATCGCCACCGCCCTGTCGGCCCTGGTCTCTGAAAGTCAGTTTGACTTGGGCACGCGCACGTCGGTTCAACTGGGAGCCGCCAAAACAGCCGCGGAACTCTCACTGGCAGCCAACTCTGCGTGGACGGCATGCTCAGCCGACCAGCGCCCCCGTCTCCGCGTCCAGCTCTCAGAGTTCCTCCGCGACGTCATGACATCATTTGGCCCAGCAGTGGACTCGTCGGCAGTCAACGAGACGCTCGCACCCCTTGCCCTCGTCGTAGCGGAGGCCGCCCAGCGCGGATATTCCACCTGGACGACAGCCGCGGCCACCATCAGCCGCTGCGACAGTCTGCCGGCCGCAGTCCTGTCCCCTCTGTCCAAGGCTGTCAGCCTGGAAACATTCCGCGTTGCCCTACGTGACGCCCTGAGCCTGCTCACTACTGCTGCTCAGCATGACACCCTTGTGCTGAAAGTCACGGAAGCGCTTTCCGGCGCCTCCGGCACAGACTGGTTCGTGTCTGGAGCTCTTCGCCCGTCCTCGGCACCGCCCTCCACGCCAGTTCACTCCACCATAGCTCCCTTGACTACCTCAGGCGCTGCACGGGCCCTACAGCTCCCGGTCACCCCAGGCTTCCAGCCCCCCACGTCCGCCCCAACCTCTACATGTGTCCGCGTTAGTGCCCTCGATGCCTGTGACCCAGTGGAGACATCAAGCGAGCTCAGCGTCGCCCTGGGCACCCCTGTCTATGTAGGTCCGCCTGATGTGGCCCGAGGATTCGGCTTCGTCACCATACCCTCAGAGTTGCACCGTAACCTCTTTGCCATGGCACCCAGACGCACTTTCACCTTTCCATCTGGCTCCGAATGTGTCTTCGTTGCCCGCTCCCCCAACAACGACCCATGGACCCCGCAAGTAGACAACAACCTCAATGTCCCTGTGGCCCACCGACACCCCAGCAGGCCGAACAAGCGCACCCAGAAATCGTCGTTGAAGCCCCCCAAGTCCCAGCGCCGCGCCCAACACGCACAAGGTGCCAATACCCACCCACCAGACGCCCACCGAGCCGAAGGACAGTTGCAGGCATTCCCACCGCATGACGGCGCCTCCAATCGCCTTGTACACTATGCCCAGGGCCACCCCTGGGATGGACAGCGGAACAACTGACTATACCTCCCTCGCATGATCCCTGCATGCTGCTCCCCTGTTCCCCATCTCACACAGGTGCTGCTGTCCATCTCATCCGTCGCTCCAGTGGACACCTACCCGCTGCTGGCTGAGGCCCTGGACGAAGTCTCCATCAACCCCCACCCCCCAACCACCACTCCGCATGCGATATGTGTCACTTGCGGGTCCTACATCCCTCAATGGATCCCCCGTCCCACACCATGCCCCCAGTGCTCGGGCACGTCCATGTACCTCCCAGAGCACATCCCCACCGCCGATATCCACGTCCCCGAGTCGCTACAGATCTTACGCACCCTTCCCCCACCCCTCCTCCAGCACCTCCGGCTGCTCCTGAGGACCATCCTCCTCGACGTGCATCGCCTCCACCAGCAACGCGGCCCCATCCTTGTGTCCCCCCCCGTCCAAGTGCGTGACCATGTACTAGTCTTCTGGGAACCAGCCGCCCATCGCGCCCATCACCCCCTCTGCACAGGACTTCACTGGTACCATCGCCACGCCCCTCCGCGAGGTCCATGAATACTCCGCCCTGACCCACCGCAGCCAGGCCTTACAGTTGTAGCCCCCGTCTGCCACAC
Source organism: Eutreptiella sp. 'Long Island Sound 2002' (assembly GCA_964036045.1). Classification (NCBI taxonomy): domain Eukaryota; phylum Euglenozoa; class Euglenophyceae; order Eutreptiales; family Eutreptiaceae; genus Eutreptiella; species Eutreptiella sp. 'Long Island Sound 2002'. The sequence goes on from OZ038379.1 coordinate 151,265,271, forward strand.
CTGCGCACGCCCGCACATCGCACCAGCTGTATTGGTGCCCCCCCTTCCAGCTCAACCCATCAGCCAAGCATTCTGCCCGGACCCCCAAGGCACCCCCTCCCTCCTCACCCGTGCGGCCTACCTTCGTGGCCGCGTTCTACTGCCATGTGGCACAGTAGCCCCCGCCATCAACGACACAGCCTCCCCGTGGGGTCACCCCTGTGCCCCAGACCTCCCAGCCCCCTCGCAGCCCCTACCCTACATCCTCCAGGTGACGCAGCGCACCACCTTCACCCCTGTGAGTGGCAACCTGCAGTCCGTGCGCCACTTTGGGGCCAATTTGGGTGGCCTCGCGGGCCAAACCTCGCTCCTACGCATGTGGCTCCACATCCTGACTCCGGATGTCCTCACCCTGCAGGAGCTGTGGGACTTTGACGGATTGGAGGACGTCCTGCCCCCGTACATGACATCACTCACAGGGACTGTGATCGGGCAGGGACGAGGACTGGCTGTCGCGTGGCGCCGCACCCTCTGTATTCCTGGTTTCAAGGCCGTGCCCGCCCGGGACACTAGAGAAGACCTCGCAGTAGTCTTGGACACCCGACAGTACGGTCGCCTGCTTGTCATCTCCACCCATATGCCCCCGAAGCTCCCAGATCGTGCTCGCCACGCGATCATGCGAGCCTGGGCTACTCTCGGCAAGGTCACCGACCCGCGATACTCGCTTACGCAGGGAGATTTCAACATGTCGTGTGATCAGGGCACTCCTCTGGAGCAAGCCCTTAGGCCGAAGGGGGCCCTGGCCGCCTACACCCCAGTCCTCCCCGGCACCGCCACGCACTACACAACGACTCAGGGAGTAGAGGCAGCAACCTGCATCGATCACCTCCTCACACACGGCAGGTGGAGCCGTGTCGACGGCCACCTTGTCCCCCTGGGGCGACCCCACTTGGCCATCTTCGCGGCTCTCACCCCCCAGGATGCTACACCCGACCCCTTCGCCTGGAAATTGTATCGCTGGCGGTCCAGCGCCCCGCGGGACACCTCCCTACTGTCCATGATCCTGAGCGTGGCATGGGGCTCCCTCACGCACACGTCCGCTTCCGCCGATCAATTCCTCGACGTCTTTCACCACTACGCGAGGCAATATGCTCTCCCCAGGGTCCACCCTCGTACCCTCATTGACTCCTTGGAAATACCCCCCCCCCCATACACTCAGCACCAGCTCAACGCCATAGAGGCCCCCCTCCGAAGTCGGTGCTCCGTGCGAGACCTTACATCCCGCAGAGACGCCCTGCAGCGCGTCAGCATCGATGCAGTCACCAAGCGTCATCTGGCCCCCCCGCCTCAAGCCATTGCAGGTATACACCGGCATCCTCCCCAGCCCCGACGCAACACTGCCCACCATCGCTGCTCAACTCGCCGGGACCCGGCGACGGGCCATTGAAGTTCAGTGTGACCGCCATGTACTGGTCGACCAACGCGCCCTGCGTCAGAGCTCATCTGCAGCACCGTGGGACGCCCTGTTCACACCAGCGCAGGACCTCCCCCTGCGGTTGTTCCTGCCCGCCCTCCACCGGGGTTACTCACCATCCTCCACTGCCTCCCTACGCCTCTTGGCAGCTTCCCTAGCCTCCCAGGGCCCCCTCCATCCCACGCTCACGCACGCTGCGCTACGCCGCCCCTCCTCGTGGGCCACCTCAGTGGACAATTTCCCTCCAGCCCTGCTATCACGAGCAGAAGGAGGCCTACACGCCGCCTGCCACCGAATAGCGCAGCTCCGCCGTGCAGGCCAAGACACGATCATCAGCAACGTCACACAGTATGGCAGCTACAAGGGCCCCCCCAAACCACCCCATCTCTTCGAGTCCCACCGCCCCCTCTCCGTGGCATCCCCACTGGTGTCCTTTGAAGCCGGGTCAGCGTGCCAACTCATCCGTGCCACCATGGAACTGTCTGGGGCTGCAACGCCGGAGCTGTTCGCCTACAGAGCGGAGATCCAGCCGGCTTACATGGTGTTTGCCGTGCGCGCATCCATGTTACGCACCCTCCCCACCTATGGGTCGGTAGCAGCAGCAAAGTGGGACGAATCCCACGCTTATTTCCGTATCCCCAGAGCGTCCGCCAAGGACACCCTCACCCTGACACCACATGTCTGGGACTTCAGCGAGTGGTTCCAGTGGTACTACAGCTCTCGTTCGGTACGCATCCTGACAGACGTCGGCTTCACCGACCCCATCGTCACCAGAGAAGGAGCAGACCAAGGATGCCCAGCCGCTGATCAGTGTTTTCAGGGCACTCAGGCGTGCCTGAACACCACCATGACGGTCTATTGCGACGTGTCCCTCCCCAGCCCCCGCGGCCCACTGCCCTGCTCCCGGGCGGGCTTCAGCGATGACCGCATTTTCACAGCCCCCTCACTCTGCCGCGTTGTACAGGCAGTCACAGAGTGCATCCAACGCTCCCGTGCAGTGGGCAGGGTCCCGAACCCAGGCAAGCTGGAGTACTACCTCGTGAGCATGGCAACTGACACCCTGCACCATGTTGTAGCCATAGTGCCAGACATGGACGCCAAGACCAAGGCACAGCCCCCGACACTCGTGGGTATACCCCTGCTCTCGCAGCTCCCTGTTCGTTGCGCTCTGGCCAAGGACATCCCAGTATTCCGCCGCACAGGGGCGAGGCTGGCCACAGGAGACCCCATGAATCCCGTCCTCAGGATTCGAGCCTTCTACATGTATGCTCTGGCCAAACTGGAATACATCACCCACGGCGTTCTCCTCCCACAACCGTCCCTCACAACTCTACAGGTGATTACCAATCGGCATTACCGACGAGTGTACCGTCTTCCCAAATGGACACCGGTATGGTTCCTTTGCAGCTTCCTCCACCTCGGCGGAGCCGGATGCCCGGCACTGTACCTACGCAATGTGGTGCAGCTTGCCGCAACTCTCCTGCGTGCGGCAACCTGCAGGCACCCCCTCGCCCGGGCGGGTGCCCAATACCTCCTCCACGACGGACACCCATTGTCCGACACCCCACACATCCTCCGCGTCCTCCAACCCCACGGATTTCAGCTTCACTCTATCCCGGGCCCTACACTCTCCCCTTGCCGCCTCCACATCACAGGCACCACCGATGCTCTGCGGCACGCCTCCACTATCCTGCTTGCCTATGACGCTGCAGTCCGCCACGACCGAGTGGGCATCGCCGCCGTAGCGTGGCAGCCGACAGTGGGCGAACTGTTTACCGTTCAGGCAGCCTTCCCCATCTATGCGCCCACTAGCACCATAGCCGAGTGGTTCGCTCGGCTCATCCCCCTGTGGCTCCTGAGGCTGTGGTCCGGGCTGGTCATCCTTGTCACGGACTCCACTGATACCTGTACCCATCGCCTCACCCGTGGCCCGCCCGCACATACCGTCCTGGCGCGGTACTTCCGCCATATCATGGCCGCCTGTGAGGGGCTGCGGTACAACGACGTGTGGACGCAGGCACAGCACGCCACCCACCACGATGACATCCTGTCACTGCTTAATCGTCGCGCTCACGACCTCTCCCAGAACGCCCTCCCGATGGCCAAGCCCCGCACCATACCCCTCCCCGAAGCCCTCACAGGCTGTACCCTGGGCTCCATCGACGGCGGGCCCCTGTACGACATTGGACCAGCCATGGATGGGTTGTACCACCGAGTCACCAGTGCGCCAATGGTACGCTGCCTCAACGATTGGGACGCCATGCCCTGGCAGCTGCTACACCAACGTGGTGAGCTCCCTGAAGCCGACGTGTACCGGACCATGCAGTTCCGTCTCTACGCCCTGGCCCCCTCCCCAGTAGAAGTGGGCTGCTACCCCTGCCCCTTTTGCCTCACCTCAGTGCATCATCTCGCCTCCCACATCCGGGATCACTGCCCCTACGCCTGCGCTGCCCTCATCCGAGCGGCCAGCGTCCTATGGACCAGCTCGTATGTCCTACGCGCCACTGAACTAGTCGGGGTGGCGCCCTTGCAGCTCACGGCGTGGATGACCAGCGATGGAATCACCCTGTGCGACCCCCGCACCTCCATAGCCTTCGGTGTCCAGTTTGGCACGTCAGTCCCAGTACCCAGTCAAGCTATGCAGACTGCGGTGGTGTATTCGCTGGCCGGCCTCTGGCACGTTCGGTCTCCCCCCGGTCACCCCCCTGCTATTGGCCCAGAAGACCAGTCGTCCCTCATGCGCCGTCTCTCCAGCATCACAGGCCCACTGCGACCCAGACAGACGCTGCCCGAGGTACTACGGGCCATCCCCCACACCATCTCAGCACGCCCTGTTGCGTGGAGGACGTCGGCGTATCCAGACTGCCACACTCGCGTCATCCTCAATCCATCTACCCAACTCTCCATAGATCAAAGCTTCCTTCTGACCTTTGTCATGCGACTCCTGCCTTGGAGTAGGCTGTACCTTGCCAACGCACCAGCGCTCGCCCTTCCGGCACCCTCGCTCACCCCTGATGAGCTATATATCGTCTGTGCACTGGGGGCCTCACCCCAGCAATGGTACCTCCTGCAAGCCCTCACGACGGGGTGGTGCCCCCGAGTATATGTCTTGCCCTGCCTATGGAGTGCAGCGACAGAACTATTGGCTTATGCCCCGGCTCGAACCGTCTACACAGGACAGGACGCACAGGTCGTCATCACACATGGGGTGCCATGGGACAATCACCCGTTTACAGCGCCGCGCCCTCAGCCATGCGAATGAAATATACATGTCCAATGCCCGCGTCTTGTGTCAGGGCAAGGAGGTGGCAGGTGAGGACAGGGTGGTATGGCAACACGCTGCCACAGGGAGCGGTGGCCCAGGCTACGGCGGTGCAGGGACATGCACGCCCAATAAACCAAGCACCACTCCACCAGCCTACTAGACACACCACCCCGCCGGCAAACATCCTACAAGCAAGGCAGGAACCACCAGACACCCACCAGCACACTCCACGACCAAACAACCAGCAAGCGGCGCTACCGTGAAACACCAGCAAACACGCACTCCCCGGGCACAAGGCAAAGCCCGCAGCGGGAGCAAGAACAGGAGAGAAGCGGCACAGCCGCGAAGGGGAGCGTATACAACGGGACAAGGCGCCAGCAAGGTGGATCCCGGCGTGCCTTCCCCGGGCCAGCCGCAAAGACGTCGTGCGCCGCTAGCGCACGCCTTGCCAGCAGAGCGACGCGACGGGCTGCACCCCTCCCGTCGCTATGGGTGGCTCTGGGTAAAGCCACGCTCGTGACCGCCGGCGGCCGCTCTCAACCGGCAAGGCGTGAGGCTGCCTCCGAGGTAAGCCAATAGCGTACGGCCATCCTGAACCTGAACCTGAACCCCCTCTCCCCTCCCTCCCCTCCCTCCGGCCCGCGGGAGGCCGGAGACGGGCCAAGGGGGCGCCAGCCCTCTACCCCCCCCCAAGGCCAGGGGAAGCCCCCCCCCCCCCGGAAGAGCCGCGGCGCCCGGGGGGGGAACGCCGCTAAGCCAGTACGCCACACACCCCCACGCCGCCACCCGCCTGCTCCCACAGAGACCGGGACAGGCAGGCGGACCCGCGCCATCACACAAGGGCGCCACGCGGACCACACCCGGGATCAAAACGCAAACACGAACTGGAGCAGTATGGAGGCCACGCCCTCCAGGAACTGAGCGACGCCGATAACACCCGCTTTGGTGCCCGTTCAGGGAAGGCAGAGGGACGGACCGAGGTGGAGCGCCCCCCCGCCCCTCGGGGGCCTCCGGCCACGCCCCCGAGGAGGACCGCACACAGGCCGTCCCCCCCGCCACGCCCCCTTCGGCGCCGGACCGGCGGGGACGCACAGATCCGCACGTAAGGGGGCACACAACCCCAGGCCAGGCATGGGGGAAACAGGAACCGGTCCCTCCCCCCCCCCCAAGCAAGCCAGACAGCGCACGGGGCCGAGGCAGGAAACGTGGAGGGGCACAGACCGCATGGAACGGCCTTACCGGCGCCCTGCACCGGAACCACGCGAGGTGCGCGCGCCACGCCGACCCGGGGAAGGAGGAAGGGCGTGGGACCGCGAGAGCGAAAGCGCACACACACACAAAAGACACCCGGGGAATACCAGAAGCGCAACCGGACCAAGCACCCGGAAAGCACAGACCGCATGAAATGGCGTACCAGCGGGCGAGGGTAAGGGACACGCAGACAGGACGACTCGCCGCACGCAGCTCGAGGAACGCGGGGTGAGTGGGCCCGAACGGGGAAAACACAGAATCCCCAGCCACCCAGACCTGCTGCGAGCGCCGCGCACACACGAACAGGGCACTGCACTCGCCAAAGCAGTAGTGGCGCACCGAACCATGCACCAGCATTGCGGCTAGGCAGCCTCCGCGCCAGCCCAAGGGGGTCCAACTGGCGACAAGCCAGTAGCACGGGCCCGGCGGCGCCGGCACTCTGGGCCACCACGCATCAGGGGGGCGACGCAGTGGGTAAGCGCCTGCAGCTACGGTTGCTAAGTGGTGCACTGACCGGGGGGTGGCGAAAAGGGGAAGCCGGGGAAGGACAGGGCTCCTAGCCCCGTGAACCCGGGGGACTCCGCCACCAGGCAGGATGTGTGTCATGAAGGGCCCCCCACTAGGTCCTCGTGGTTAGGATATCAGCTGGCCCCACCCGGAGGCCCCCCGGAGCCGAAAGGCGTCTAGTACCCGAAACCTCAAACCCCAAACCTCAAACCTGACCTGGCTAGAGGTAGCCTGAAACACGTTCGACAACGTGAGTTCACTAGGCGTAACCGCACAAGAGGTCCTGCCACCTTCAAGGGAGGGGACCTTGTGCTGGTACACCACTCGCGATTGCCCACGTGGCCCCGCAACTGTCTGCAGGACCCCTACTTTGGGCCTTACCGCATTACAAAGATAATTGGATCCAGGACCCATGTGAGGTGCAGTCCCCGCCTAGGTGGAGAGTTGCTTTGTGCACTTAAGCAGCTGAGACATTACCACTCGCCTGACGAACTGTCCTGGGGCGAGTGGCGTCTGTCTGACAGAGAGGTTGAGCGCATCGACCTAGAGAATGCTACCAACCCTGAAGAGGCAGACGAACTCGAAGAAATGACTGCCGATGAGACGGTAGTCGATGGCTACTACATGGTTGCAAGTATTGCCCGCCACGAGTATAAACAGGGCTGAAAAAACCTTACCCTGTGGGACGGATATGGGCTATCCGAGGCAACCTAGGAGCCCATGTCCACATTTATACAGCCAGATGGGCTCATCAACCCCATCTTTCATTCCTACCTCGTTGAGAACAACGAGGGACAGCTACTAATACGTGCTGAGACTCTGTGCCGGCGGAAGAAGAAACAATAATCTCCTTGTGCCTATCTATTTATGGTGCCTAACCCAACTGAGGAGGTTGCAAGTTTGGGGAGGCAGTGGTATACCCCAGACTTCCCCTCCTCCCGTTCGGAGTCTCCTTTGGGCCACACCTGCAGGAGTATTTGTTCCACCCGGAGGTACACGTCCCCCGCACCAAGGGAGAAGCAACACTGAGGATCGTCGGAACACCACCAGGCCGCTTAACTTGTCTGCAGCCCAATGGTCAGTGCGTCCTATTGCCCAAGCCTTCCACCACACATTCTCTGCGCAGTGTAGTACCAAAAACGCGCCCACGCACTGGACTAGATACCCCTGGGGTCGGTTCAGTCCGGGGTGCCCACCTCCATACGACCACCTCAACTGCGGGTCACCTGAACACGCCGGTCTACGTGAACAAATTCTTTTCAGATTGGGACTCACAGTTGAGGCCCTTTACTCGCAAACCACTCTGTTTTCTAACCTCCCAGGGGCGGTGAGCACTCTTGAGCAGAGAGCTAGACCTACTCAGTGTGTGCCAGGTGAGGCTCAGGACTCTTGTGGAGCTCCAGGTGCGGTGAATGTACTAACTCCCGCCCTCAATCGCGTTCGGCGCTCCAGACACCTACACATCTGCTGCTTTTGGACCCCTGCTCCTGCCCTGGTTGTGCCCTGCAGTCCCATGCCTGCGGTTACCAGCGTGAGCGAGGTGGCCGCTTATCAGGTTTGCAGCCACCCAGCGAGTTTCTGCCTTGTTGACCATGTGTTGCATGGGACATGCCCTAATGTTATGACCTTGGGGAGCCAACAAACAGCGGTGGCCCTCTAGTCCAGGGGGAATGGCAAGCAAGGTGCTGTGAAGCAAGGTGTGTCCGACCTCCTTGGGGACAAGCGTGCCCACAGTTAGGACCCGTAACTGGTCGGAACCCATGAGGTTCTACCCTTCTTGGCGTGTTACCATACCACTAAGTGTGCTAAGTATGTCTGTGTGTGTCTCACTTCACTCCCCGGCGTGGCTCTCTCTCGGGCTTCGCTGATGTCCGACTGAACGTCCTAGTCAGGTACTATCACCACTCCTATGGCGCCCAATTTCTGTGCTGGCGCCTATCCTTTGGGGAGGACTGCAAAAGCCCGACCTACCAGAGGGGAGAGGTGGCCAAGTGTGCTGAGGGCATACAAAACGCCCATTGTTCTAAAGGCCAAAAACTAAAACACTCCCCTGCCCGCGAGGAAAAGCACGCGGAGCAGGAGACACCACTACACTACACTCACTAATGCCAGCACCAGTCTTCGAAGGCAGGGGGACCACAGCCACACTGAGTCCCTGCCAGGCTCGCTGATCCTAACCCCTACACACGCTACTCGATCGCCATGGCAAGGAAGTCACGAGCCCTATTGGCTCCCCTGTGAAATTGCAAGCGAACACAGCGTCGCTGGGCAGCTGTGACCTGCCAGGGACGCCCCGCGCGTTTCGCTGACAGGGCTTGGGGGGAGGAGTGCACCGATGGAGTGCACAGCGTGTAGTAAGGGTTGTACTCCAAGAAGCCGTCCACTGACCCACTTGGTTTGTGTGATCTGCGCCCTTTTTGGCTTGGGCGAAAAATGGGAAGTTGCCGAAGGCAACTGCTGCTGCACAACTTCACCCTTTTCCCTTTCCCACCTGAGAGCAAAGGCGGATGAAAGACGGTTAGCGGCTGAGAAACCTAACCAACCTCGCTGTATTATACAGTTCTTAGGTTGGAAAATAATACACCGTCCTCTAACCGTCCTGCAAGCAAGCAAGCTTAAGGACTCCGCCAGTTGTCTTATAGAACGTAGGGCAGAGCCCCTGGTAGCCTCAACAAGGGTTATACCGTGTGCACAGCGCGTGGCCTACAGTGCTTTAATGCATCATGTGTATGCAGGGAAGGGGGGCCAACACCAACAATTCTTTTCCTAACATTAGCCCCATTTCACCAATCATCACGAAACTGAACCAGGAGGTGAGCTCCTCCTGGGCTTACTTACCTTACTCACCACGCATCATGTGTATGCCGAAGGACAGCGAACGCAAGCACCTCCCTAAGCGCTTCAACAACCCTACAGCGAATTCGAAACCACCCTAAGCGATTAGTGCATCGTGTGTATCATGTATGCACTTCTCACCTTGCTTCCTACAGGAGAAAGAGAGGGAATGACGAGCAACTGCACAGCGCAAAACGAAGCCTAAGCGTTTTGAACAACCCTATATTAACGCTACGGCGAGGCAAGCACGAGCAGGCACTTTCTTTTTTGACCTGTGAAAAGAAGGGGAGGGTGGATGGATGCACAGGGAACGCGCCACCGCGTGTGGATGCCTAGATTAGGCACATGCATCGCGAGCACAGTGCATACTCATACCCTACGTGTGCCCTGCCTGCTCCATTCGTCCAACATACCTTTCATTCCTGTTTTGACCTGTGCAGAGCAAGGGAAGTGAACGCCCAAACCCCCAACGAACGCAGCGGTGCCAACCCTAACGTTTTAACGAAACTAACAACACGAGCGCAATGCATGCGTGTGACATGACACTAACATACCTGAGAGGCGGGTTGTCCACCTGCTCTGTTGTGTGGTTGTCTGTTCAATACGTTTTCCTAAAGGTTATAAAATTTTTGGTGCAACTGTGCAAAAATGTCTTATAAAAACCTTAAAAACCACGGCCCATACCTTCTTATCTAAGAGCCGTTTACGCTTCCGCACCTCTTTTTTGGAGTGCGCTCTTGTCGCGCTTGTCTGCGACTTTATGTTTTGGACTATAAATGACGAATTCTAACGTCTATTTGTCAATTTGTGGCGATTTGGCGTGTTAAATCGCTACCCCTTTCGCTAAACCACAGGATTCACTCCCTGTTGGTTCCATTTTCTATTTGTTTCAGCTCCTGGAGTTTTGTGCCCTCCATTGGGAGTATTGCTGCGCCCTGGCCCCTGGTCAGGACGTGCAGTGAAACGCTGTCTTTACTGAGATCGCCGTCCCCATTAGAGCAATGGACTGTACCCCACTAGGCAAGCATGTGTGCTCTAGGGAGGGAGTCTTGGGTTCAAACCCCACTACCACCAAATTGTTTTTACCAAAGGTTTTCGCCGCACGCTGGCAGATTTTGAGGAATGCCCCATCGAAGGGACATCATTCACGGTACATTACACTGTTTCTCAAGGGTACTTACAGTGTGGTAAGCTTCTAAAAGCTGATGGGAGTGTCATTGGCTGGTTTGATGCATTTTCTGAGGTACGTGTCGGGAAATTTGAGCCTTTTTCCTTGGTCCTACTAGCTTGATCAACTAGTACTCCAGGGAGGAGTAAGAAAAGGTCACTGCCATGTCTTTCGTGGGGTACTTGATCCAGGCCAAGCCTTCCCCTAAACCTTGAGTTGATGTTGAGACTAACACTTAATCATTTTTATCACTCTTTTGAAGCTTGAAGTACACTTTCTCAAATTAACTAGGGTTATACCCCTATCTCCCTTTTAAGTTCACCCCGACCACTGAAGTGAGCGGAGGTATCTTCCTTCATCGGGGTAATACCAAAGTAAAGTAGGCACTTCTTGCCTAGGGCCTTGTAGGTTAAGGCTAGTGATCCCCTAACTCAGGACACCTGTACTCAATTGTTTCTATCACTTGTTGTGGTTCTACGTTTTTACTGATTCTGAATTGAGTTGCTTGGCCATGCCATATCCTGTGTCTGGCCCAACTCCTTTGCCCCAGATTCCTAACCAACTCGATTGTGTCCAAAAAAGTGCACATGAAGTGCTTGGTACTATCTTGGGGACCTGAGTCATGTCAGTTTTCACATAAAATCATCTATTTTGTTTATAAACCATTGGAGCATTATATTCAGATCTACATTTGTCTATCTGCAGCCCCTCTTTGTTGCACATCTTTTGATTGTGGAAGGACTTGTTCTGATTTGATTGATCCGGTGCCTGGACTTGCTCTACTTTATCTTTGTGTTGACTCCATTTTGACTTGGGGAAAATCAGCAAGGTTTTTCTAAAACAAATACAAGGAACAGGCACAAGTGTGAGCAAACCAGAAACCTTTTCTGTGGCAACGTTCATGCAATTCATATTTTATTTCTAAACTACAGGTGTTAGGGTGAATATATGATCGTGTCTCAACTCCATCCACTGTGCTCATCTTCAGCATAAATGGAACTACCTAAGATGTTTTAGCATAATTCACAACAGAAAATCGATTAAAACCAATACAATGTGACCAAAATTAGACCACTAGGGGCACCAGAGGCCCGGTTACAACATTTTTAATGAGGAAAAAAATGTCGTCCAAATGACGGCGGCGACCATTGCCGGCAGCCGCGGCGCAAATTCTAATTGCTTTGAAGGCTCAATAAACCTTCAAATGCACTTCAACTATCTAAAATGCCTAAAAATCTCTCAAAATGACTACAATCAAAGCCACCGGCAACTGCTTTTGCATGCTGCCGATTCGTTGATGGTAAGGGTAAATAAATCCTTGACACCAATCTGAAGCATTTTTACCAAAGGCAAGGATGTGGGGGGAGCCCCATACACATCAAACGTGGGCAGAAACACGCAAAGAAAATGTGCAAAATAAAACTAAATTAGGCAAATTCTGACTGGAAAATAGTTGACTTGTGCCAGTTCAAATCTGTTCGAAAACGAGGAGCATCACTTGCGGTTGGACATACGCAAAGTTGGAATTGGCCTTGTCAGCCTTGCTTCTCCATGGCATGCCCACATTGCTTTTTACTTCTTTTTTAGAAAGGTAGCAACACCACTACGGACCTTAAAGTGAACATTCAGCGCCAAAAAAGTCAGTAACACCAGCAAAGCAGCTTGACCATCGGCAATTATCACTCGTGGGGAGCCGAAGTTCACAAGCGTTAGTTCATCATACAACCTTCTCTCCATAAGCAAGCTTAGCTACCAGCGGGACCATAGGTCGACCAAGTGTACCCACTATTGCATCTGCTACATGGTGTTTCGGTAGAAACGCGGAAACCAGTACTGGACTGGGGTAACTATGTACTGACCTCTACGTTTTGCGTACCCCGCGCGCAGTCACAGCAATTTTGCTACACGCAGCTTGCGCACGTGACAGGCCAATGGGCCAAATAAATGCTGCTTTTGCACTGCAGGCAAAAACCATGGGTTTCTGTCTAAATCAACCTCACTGCCTTCCGGACTCGTCGCGTCGGTGGACGCATAGCAAAGCTGTGGTCGCGATAGATTTCACAGCGTTGGTGTGTCCAAGGTTGCCGCGCTGTGACCCCGATCTAGGGGACTGCGGAGTTACAGGTTACTGTAGTCTGGCTTTTGTTTCACCGGCGGGCACCTTCCTTTACTTTTTCCGTCGCTGTAGAGGCTACCATGTTGAATTTGCTGTTGTTATAAATTATATGTGTTTGCCATCGAGAAACATTTTCTGCTGCAATTATTGCAACTCAGGTGTAGACAAAAACCAAAGTTTCAGTCTAGCACTGTCTCAGGGGCTACCCGTCCCTTGGTACGTGGGGCGGTGAACACACAGCAAACCAGCCTCACAACAATGCCATACAGTGAGAGCGTGATTGTTGTCATCCTCCACAAGGACCGCTGCACAGACTGTCCGGTATCCATTCGCTCCTGAATTGTCACATTCACGAAAAATGTACAGGGTCTGGAAAAAATGCGTGACTCATGGCTGATGGGTGATGACTGGTGGCTGTGACTGCGGGGGGGAAGGGGGTGCGACGCAGTCAATGTGCGGAACGAGCTGGAGTGGCACGGAATAATGGATGGCCTGCACGTGGTTAATGTCTGTTGGGTCCGAAGGGCTAATATTAAATAAGGTGGGGTCGAGGGTGGAGGTCGCGCCGCATGAGATCACGAGTTCCGACTATGATATGGGCGGCGCCTCGTTTGGGAGGGTATGGGGGCAAACTGCGACTCAATAAACCATTTCTCCAAAATCCCAGATGCCGCATTATCTTCTGAGTAGCAATGTGGAAGAGGGGCAGTGCAAGGTGAGAGGGTTGGCAGGGCCCAAGGGCCGGAGCTGCGACAGAGGGTATGACGGTCATTAAATGGTACGTCTGGTTGGGGGAACGCAGTGAGGCTCTCGCTATTGTACTCACGTCCCCTTCTTTGAAGTTATTTCGCGGGCATGCACGCGAATCTTGCTGAGGCAGAGGGACCCAGCTCACGCACAGCGGTATCGGGGTAAGGTGACAGCTGTTGTCGTGCCTGACGCATGAAGATATACTTTCACTGTAGATAGCCACACCTCATTGCAGCACTCACACTGCCGTCACACGGAAATCAGGTTGTCCTTGGGGCGCTTGCCTTGAATAGTATGGGCAACCAGAGACCACTGTGATAGAGGCTTGTGGTCACTGGCCGAGGTCAAAGGCACATGGGGCCGGGGTCGGGGGGCGGAGCATGTAAGTGAGTTGGCATGGCCCAAGGCTCACTGTCTGGGAATCAGGGCTGCGAACGGAGAGGTATCTATAAAGAGGCCTTAGATATCATGTTTCGAGCATTCAATGTATCTGGTAGCACAAAACTTCAGCCAGATCTGATCCAAGAATGATAATGATTTAGCCTAGCAAAGAATATTGGCGCAACCAGCAATACACATAGACCACATTAAATTAAATCCCAATGCGATATTCACTCACAATTGATTTGTGTTCGGCGGGCTAGCTTGATCCATATGGAGATGCATGCACGACGAACAGAAAGGTATAGGGAGGTAATTTGTGCGATGCTTCAGCGATAGCTGCAATCCCTATGATCACGAACCCAAGGGTGGAAAGGATGTGGTCCAGCTCCGACGCTTGAAAGTGTACATGTACAAGGTGTGCAGAAAACCATTCCTACAGTCCAGTATCAAGGGGGCAACGTACAGCAAGATGTTCAGCAATACTCCACCGTACCATGAGCAGGAACACAAGGCGAGGCAATGTATAGCAGCAAGCTGTAACTCAGTTCCAATGGGCCAGGCGTGCTGGATATTTTCCAAGAATTTTAATCATGGGGTGCAGGGGCTTTGTGACCGACTCCAGAACCCAGCCATTATACTAGCCAGCTCATCACAGATAAATTGACTCTCCTGTCACAGAGATAGGAAACTCCAATAATTTCTGCGATCAAGTACAGGCTTTTGCCCAATCAGTGGCTATAGTAGGTGTGCCATGATTGTGGGCTGACTACCAACCGTGTACGGCCCTGAATCGGACTCTGACCAATGCACCGGTCCTGTCACATGACAACAAGCCTAAGACACGGAGCAGGAGACTTTCGCGACAGGGCCCAACGAGGGACTTGATCTCAGGACTCTGTTGAGACTTGGCCGTCCACTCAAAGCGTCACATCCTCATGGTTTACTTCTCAAAACTTTCTCCATCAAGAAGCCCTGCTATTTAGGGGACATGGCCGCACATGGGAACGAGTCTAGCCACCAATCCAATTGGACAGAGGCGACCGTTCATCGGAACCACCCCATTTCAGGTCGATGAGGGACCGTTGTGTAGCTAATTAGGGACTGGGTCAATCTCATTGCGTGCAAGAGGATTGTGGGGAGATGGTCTTTAGCACGGGGAGCAGGGGATTGTTTCGGTATGGCTTATCATTGCTTGTGCTAGTGAGGGCTAAACGCGCACAAGGCAATTTGCAAGAAACAATACTTCCTAATGTAATAGGCAAACACGAGAAACAAAAATATGGTTGCAGATGGGTGGTCTTTACCAGACAGGTAGGTAGGCAGGTGCACTCGGTCGTGGAGAGGCGCCACATGGTTCCCCCTGGCACTGCACCCGTGACTGTACAGGAAGAGGCTCTCCGCTTGAAGAGGGGAGGCCGCTTACATCCCGCGAGACCTGATTGGTGCCCCCCATCTGTTTGGCCGGGAGTATCCCTGGCAAGTGATGTTGATCCCTTCGCCAATGACAGCATGGTCGGGAATGCCGTTCTACCAATAGCGCATGATTTGGGACATTATGGCATAGGTGCGGCGGGGGAGCGGCAGGTTCAAATGTAATTCGCGCGAAGCGGGAGTGCATGACGGTCTCCGAGCCCAGACCAGGCTTTTGAAATCATCTTAACGCACCAACTTGAGCCCAGACTGAGCCTTAGCACGTACTGACCGAATTGATGAAGGTCGGTGTGTGGTCCCATGCCCCTACCTACTGGCTACCTATTGACAATGATCTGCCGGAGGTGGTGCTAGATGAGCTCAGAGGAGTTCTTGGCAAGTTTGCAAAGATAATCGTGGCGGAGTCCATAGGCATTACGAGCCCGGACATTCCTCTAGGGTATTCCTTGTATTAAGCTCAATAAGACGGTTCATTGCATCTCGTGATGTGGTTCGATTGGGCATGCTCGTGCGCCACACTCATCACCCCAGATTTCACTTCCTCCGACACAATCTTGTGTGAGATGGTGATGGTCCGTGGGAAGTCAGAGAGTGTTGGAGGTAGAGGTTCCACCCGCACCACTGTCGGCAGCGAAAGAGGAGGCTCATAGACATGTGATCCTGTAAACATAGGGGTATATGGTACTGGCGGTGCGGTGGGTGAAGTAGTGTTTCCCCGGTTAGGTGTCGAGGTTGACCTCTTATGATGGGCTGGTACAATATTCGCCATTGGCTTTGTTTGCTTGGACGGACTCAACTGCCTTTCTGGGTCGTTCTGCTTGTTTGCTTAGAGTAGCTTCTAAAATTTCTTCTGCTGCTGCATATTCTCCAAATCCTTCTTTTGTGTCTAGCTAGCACTGTGCCCTTCGCATGGCACTGTGCTCTCTTCTGGTGATGGTGCTAATGCCTTAAGATCATGAGCCCCGCATGGACGTCTCATGGGCAGTGATTTTTTGGCCATCCAATGCTTCTGCTCCGGTGGATGCTTTCTACCAAGCAAGGTGGGGGAACAACATATCAAGGAATGATGGGTTCTACTAGTTGGATGACCTTTTGTTGGAGGTTTCTCCCATGTTTCAAGATTCACATTTCCCGTGCAAGTGTTTCAGATACAGCACCAACGTTTCCAGGAGCGCTGATCTTTCTGTAATCTATCGGCCTTTTTTGGTTGCAGTGGTTCCACATAATGAAGGTCCGTCGGACCGGCCCCTGCCATTGTGCAGGCTCTACCGCCTATTCCCGATCTTTCCACCTTCTCCCCCGTGACACCCATTGTCCTTGATCTCTCTAAAGCTTCCATCCTTTCCAATCACCAATTTCCAAATTCCAAAAATGTCCCGCAAACACACCCCTTGGCAACCATTTGGCAATTGAAATCCAAAAATGTGATAAACCAATTCAAATGGAGGGAAGTGTTGAGGAAGGAGGCACTTGGGTCCAACAATACATGAAAGTCATGGAGAAGGGAACAAACAATGACATGGTCGGGCAAAGGAGTTGAGAGGTAGAAATGGAGATGAAGCCCTGGAATAAGATATGCAATTATCGAAGACGTTGTTGCATCCCCACTCCAAGAATGGATGCATAGACCATGCACACTCAAACTATGCGTTCCGCTATGGACGTATGACGCCATGCCCAGACGATCCCGATAAAACGGCTTGAGAAGACTCAGTGGTTCACAGAAGATCAAGCATGACACAATGACTTCGATACGGTCTATTAAGTGTATGGCAAAACGCAAAGAAAATCATATAAAACAAAATGGCATCATTGGATTCCTCGCGAAGCTTGGGCACACATGGCCCATCCTTACCCTTGCCCACAAGACGGTAAAATGGAACAACCAACACGGGTTCCAAAAATAAGAAATGCTCTCACAGTTGATCAACCATGACGCCATGGCCTCCGTGAACACAAAGTACGGCATGGCCACATACCTGACTTGCCCACCCTCATGAGTCACCAATGTGCACGTATGAAGAATTTGCAATGAGGATCACTAAATGTGAGTCGGGAGAGTAACCTCAGGGCAATGACAAACACTACCTGACACCCGGCATGTGTGACGTATATATCGTCATGATGGCAATGCCTCGGTAGTCTACACCGGACGCCGGGTGCCCGTCACTCAGCAATATCATACACCATGGCCAGCAAGTGAATAGGCCTGGCAGGTTTACTTGCTGCTTGCAAAGAAGACATCAACAAGGGCCAGCCCACCAAACCTCACATGTTTAGTGTATGCTACATACCAATTGCTGGGCTTCATACGATTAGAGTGTCGCGAACCAAAGACATAAAAAGAGAAGCCAACAAACAACATATGTCTTCTGCCGTCACATCCTTGGACATGCCAGTCCGTTCCATCAAATGGTGCTTAATTGCTTGGGACCCGGTGGCATAGGCAAGCACAATCGTCATGTACATTAGAAACCATCCACACATGAACAAGTGATATCACTATTGCCTACTTGCATGTTCGTGTGACACCAAACCAATTCAATGCAAGCTACTTGAAGAGGGATTTGGTAAGAGGATTGGATAAGCAGATGCCCCGGCCCACATGTAGAGACCTAGACCCGGCCCGCAGACTGAGTGCACACAGAGAGGTATCCCAGGTCCAATTAGAGCAATTGCATGTCAGATTGTCGCATTCCAAAGAGGTTTGAGGTTTGACTTATCGGGTACCAGGCGCTCTTCGGCCCCGGGGGCCACCTGGTCGGGACAGGTGATATCCCCCCCACCGGGACCTATTGGGGGGCCCTTCATGACACACCTCCTGCCTGGTGGCGGGGTCCCCCGGGTTCACGGGGCTCGGTGCCCTGTTCTTCCCGGGCTTCCCCATTTCGCCACTCCCCGGTCAGTGCGTCACTTAGCAACCGTGGTTGCAGGCGCTTACCCACTACGCCGCCCCCCTGATGCGTGGTTGCCCGGGCTGCCGGCGCCGCTGGGCCCGTGCTACTGGCTTGTCGCCACCGGGACCGCCATGGGCTGGTGCGGAGGCTGCCTAGCCGCGGGGTGGGTGCGTAGCACTGTGTGCTACTACTGCCTTGGCGGGTGCAGTGCCCTGGTCGTGTGTGCGCGGCGCTCGCGGCAGGTCTGGGGGGTCGGGGCCGGTGCAGGTTCTCGCTCCTCCCTTCACTTGCGTTCCTCGCGGTGCGTGGTGCGACTTGTCCCGTCCGGGTGTCCCTTACCCTCGCCTGCCGGTACGCCATTCCATGTGCTCCGTGCGTTTTGCGGGCTTGGTCCGGTTGCCCTTCGGGTCCGCGCCTCGTTTCCGTTGGGTGTGCGTGCGCTCGTGCTCCTGCGGTGTACACGCCTTCCCCCCCCCCTGGGTCCGTGTGGCGCGCGCACCACGCGCGGTTCTGCTGCAGGGCGCCGGTAGGGCCGTTCCAGGCGATTCGTGCCCCTCCGCGTTTCCTGCCCCGGTCCCGTGCTCCGCCTTTTTATCTCCGGGGGAGGAGTGGCCCGGTCCCTTTGCCCCCGTGCCTGGCTTGGGATCGGTGGACCCCCTCAGGGCGGGCCTGCCCTGGCAAGCTGGCTGTGCGCGCTGTGGGGGCGGCAGGAGGGCGCTCCCGGGGGGGGGAGGGGGCGCCTCTTACCTTGGTGTGGGGCGTGCGGGGTTAGGCGCTCTCCAACGCCCCACTGCTCGTCCTTGGGGCGTGCGGCCGCGGCCCGCTACCCACTGGCTGTGGGCGCGGGGGATATGGGTGTGGGGACCCGTCACCAACCCCACAACGCGCGCTCTTGTGTGCTTGCTTTGCGCGCTGTGGGGGCGGCACGAGGGCGCCCGGGAAGAGGTGCCTCTTGCCTAGGTGTGGGGTGTCCGGGGTAGGGCGCTCTCCCACGCCCGACCGCCCGTCCTTCGTGCGTGCGGCCGGGGCCCGCTACCCACTGGCTGTGGCTGCAGAGGGTGTGGGAGTGGGGACCCGTCACCAACCGCACAGCGCGTGCTCTTGCGAGCTGGCTTTGCGGGCTGTGGGGGCGGCACAAGGGCGCCAAGGGGCAGGGTGCCTCTTGCCTGGTTGCCGGACGTCCGGGGTTGGGCGCTCTCCCACGGCCGACCGCCTGTCCCTCGGCCCTGCGGCCGGGGCCCGCTACCCAATGGCTGTGGGTGCGGGGGCTGTGGGCGTGGGGACCCGTCACCAATCCCACAGCGCGCGTCCCTGCGAGCTGGCTCTGTTCGCTGTGGGGGCGGCACGAGGGCGTCTGAGGGGGGGGTGCCGCTTGCTGAGTGTGCAGCGTCCAGGCCGGGGCCCGCTACCCACTGGCTGTGGATGCGGGGGGTCTGGGCGGGGGGACCGGTCACCAACTCCACAGCGCGCGCTTCTGCGAGCTGGCTTTGCGCGCTGTGGGGGCGGCATGAGGGCGCCGTAAGGGGGGAGTGCCTCTTGCCTAGGTGTGCAGCGTCCGGGGTTGGGCACTCTCCCAGGCCCAACCGCCCGTCATTCGGGCGTGCGGCCGGGGCCCGCTACCAACTGGCTGTGGGTGCGGGGGGTGAGGGCGTGGGGACCCGTCACCAACACTACAGCCCGCGAAGTGACTGGACACACAGAGGTATCCTGGTCCAATGAAAGCACATCCTTGTTAGATTGTCCCATTCCAAAGAGAAGTAGTCCTGCCTTGAAGAGAGATGGTCCCGCCCAAATCCAGGCCTTGGGAGATATGGTTCCGCCCAAATTAGGCCTGGAAAGAGGACTTAACCGATCCATGGCCCAGGAGGGAGAACCTAACCAATCCATGGCCCAGTAGAGAACCTCACCAAAACCCAATCCGAAGAGCATGCATACCGAGGGAGAGTTTCGCCTAGCCATGACCCAGGATATCATTCATGCATTTGGAGTGTGAATCCCCAATCTTGACGGACAATTGTCCCTATATCCAATTGCCAAATTAAGTGAACTCATGCCCTACTGATGGCTGCCAAGGCAAAGATAGTGTATCACCAACCATGTTTGACCAATGATATGAATTCGCCGCAGGTCACAGGAGTAAGACAGCAAATGAGAGGTTGCCAAACAGGGCATAAGTGCAATTTTCCGCCTTTAGCACGTTCATCCATTGCACGTGCACACATCATGTTCAACACACGCAATCATCAAGGATTGACACTCTTTGATTCCATGGAAGATCAAGTTGTCATGACACATGCAAAGCAAACAAATGATAACGCAACGAATGAGGAATTGCTTTGCCTTGCGGAGCAACGACCGAGCTACTTTCTTCCCTTCCAGTGCGTCTACCTCAGCCGCATCCACTTCCACTTCACTTCCACTAGGGCTCCTCCAGCTTCAAGGGACTTGTGATCCCCCATACATGTAGACGTGGCATTGCCTAACGAGGTGCGGCCATTAACGTGCACCAGTCTCCTTGAGGGCGACAGCCGGTGTGGGCGGAGGCACCACACCAGGGTTTAGCCAGATCACAATTCCGGGCCTTCTATCATCCACTGGAGGTGTCCTAGCTTCTGATTCACTTCCATTTTCGCAACAGGATAGAGGTAACACTATTAGCGCCCGTTAAGAAGAATTTTCACACGATCGGCTGGCATTGAAGAACACAGAGCACGGGCATGCCAACTGGAACACGAGAAGGGTGCGGGCACACACAGCAGGCCTGATCTGAACCAGAAATATGACATTCTCCATCCTGTGAATTATAAATAATATAAATTCGGAATTTCCTCTGAATTTTACCAGAAACTGCTGAAATCGCTGAAATCGGTGAAGTGTAGGATAGAGATGCAGCCAAGTGGGATCCGAACGGGCTTCACCCCCTCTCCCAGAGCATTGTCACCTGCTCCGAAAAATATAAAGAGGACGAGGGGATCCCGCCTGCTCCCTTGGCACTTCCCTCATTGGCGGAGGGTACAACATACACCGTGGCGACCCGCCAAGGTAATGTGCGGAGGTAGGATAGGAACTGAAAAGAATGAAGTTCCTCCGGTCACCACCAAACCTAAAGGCATAGGCTGGGCGGATCAAAGATAGACACGGAGCAACTTCGGCGACTAGTCTGCATAAAAGACCACAAACAGGTATATGATACTCCCCGGAGGATCCTTCAATGGGTGACCGGAAGGAGCTGACCCCGTGAGGGCAGCGACTGAAGGAAACCTACCGCCGGTCATGCCCCAAGGGAACCTGGTTGAAGTTTTCGGCCGTGAGGTGAGACAGGGTTCGCCAGGGGAACTGATGGTGGAGAGCTGTCCTTCTGCCAGAGGCGGCCACCATGTAAAACAAACAAGGAGATGTCAGATGAGGCTGCGGACGCGGCCGCCCTTACTTATCTACTTACTTACTTACTTGCTCGCCATGACCAGCAGTTTCCCCTTGCTCGACCCGCACTCCCGGCAACAAACTCGAGAGCATTGGATCACCTGCAGGAGACATTGGCCCTTGGAGGGGGAGTTGACAGTGCACCGTGACAAGCGCATACACGAAAGATGGAGAATCTCTTTTTTTCGAAAATTTATTTGCCGAATTTCTTTTTTGGATCCACCTATCCAAACCTGGCTCCAGTTGCAAGATGAGCTCAAACGGACGTTGCCGTTGAGTCCAGTATGCAAAGAAATGATTGTGGATCTGGTCGGATGGTCCCCAGGTGCCCAAAATGTGGAGAAATGAGCAACCAAAGTTCCGCTAAAAATAATAACATTCGTTACTAAAAATAGCACAGGTGAAAAACTGAAATCTCCGAATTGAGGGAACCTGGAGGGAGGGTGACCCCACCAATGCAACAACAACAGCTATCGGATGGCTGCGGATTCAGACAAAATGCGAAACGGGGACGGTACAGTGCAGGTCTAAAAGAAACAATTTTGCTACTGAAAATAGCGCAAGTATTCTAAAAACAGAACGTGGTGTGCTAAAAATAGAAGTTGTAGTTGGAGAGAGATTTAGCACAATTGATGGTCCCCGTTGTGTCCGGCAACCTCCAAATAGGTGCCATCGCTCCAAAGAATGGCAAAAACAAAGCAACAACGCAAAGTAGGTGAGAACATCAAAACAAAAAAATATCAACTTCATATCCCCCGTAGACTCTGGGATTCCAACTCAGAAGTCCACGAACTATCCCATATAGTGGGGGCGTGGCTCCCGCCGATGCACTTACCAAAGGCTTCACCCAAGAATAAAGGAAACGATGAGGGGTTCTTGACAACCAAGGCTCTGTGGAAATCCCCTGAGCAGGCCGTGATCGATTGTGCACACAAAAAAAATGAACACAACCCAATACTGATCTTGTTTCCAAATCGGCGTCTCGTGTCAATGAACTTGGGGTGGGGGGGTACTCGGGAGGTTATGGGCCTTGGTACGTGCATCACTACGGCGAAGAAATGAAATATGCATATCTGATGCAAAAAAATATGCGTAAGGAGCAATGGCCTTGATCGGGGTCGCCCATGACAATGTGAACCAGCACATCCTCGAAATCCAACTTGATTTGCTTGGCTTTGAGGTAGTCCAACCACACAGACGTGTATCGCGGCATCAAGCTGCTTGGAGGTTCCCACGAGTCCCTCGATGCCGCAAAAACCTTCCATCAGACCTTGTATAGCCGTCTTCCCGATGTGATGGGATCGGGCTTGTCCGAGAGGATGCGCTCGGTGGTGTACTCGTCCTCCTCCCTGTCGTTGTCGGAGTCGAAGGCGTGGGCGTTGAACTCAAAGGTAACAGCACGGCCATGGGGATTCGGTTCCCGCGGGAGCAACTCAGTGGGATCCCGCTCCACCGTTTTGTTGGTCCCCACTTTGAACACATAAACATCTTGCTCTGTTCTCCGCAATATGACACCCGGTATATACCATGACTGCTGCCAGTGCCGCGACAAGACGTCCTTGTGGTGCCGCTCCACCCAGAGGGTGTCCTTGAGCCAATATTTGTGAACTTTCCCAGATTGGAAATACTTTGCCCTCTTTGCATGTCCCACCACCATGGCATCACACACTTTCTCGGCTGTGTCGTCAGCTTCGGACATCATGGCATCGGTTTCCCTTGCCACACTACCATGGTTCATCCACGGGAGAGTACGTGAAACTCGATCTCGCAGAAATAAGATACGATGGGGGGACAAACCAGACAGTCGGGGTAAATTGTGGTATGCCTGCAGAACCCTCCAAAGGGAATGATACCCATTTCTACCCGGCTCCTCAATATGCAATGGCCGGAATTTTTCAAACAATTGCCTGCACGCCACCTCCGCTCTTCCGTTCGAACGGCTGTGATATGCCACCGTCTTGGCATGCATCATGCCCATGTACTTGTACATCGTGCAAAACCATGCACCAACGAACTGCGCGCCCCTGTCGCTGCATATCACGGCTCGGACATGAAAAACCGTCGACCTATGCCGGATCAGTGCTTGTGCAACGGTCGTGGCTTGCTGCCCCACTCCGTGCTTGTCCCTCTTGTCCTTCTTCTTTGGTTTTTTTCCCAGAACCGCCACGATGTATCCGCTGTGGGGATCGACTGCAAAAATTACATAGTCAAGGACGTCGCCTTCCACGCTGACCTCAAGCATCACAAAGACATCCATTGAAATTCACCTCATTGGACTCTCCGGAAAGGCCGTGGACACGGGGTTCCCAGCAGTATATCGGTCGGGATGTTTTGCGGCCCTGCAGACCGCACGCGCCTTGCAATACCGGTTCAAAACTGCGTAATAACCCAGAGGGAACAAAAACCTTGATTCCAAGTTCTTCTGCAATTTCTCTCGTCCCGGATGCATCAACTGAGCGTTGTGCCAATGGTCAATCAAGTCCTCCACCCAGTGTTTGGGACCAGATAAGAAAAAATGTATTTCCATGCCAAAAGGTAAACTTTAGTTGTCTTAGAGATGCCTAGAGGCATACTGCATTTTTATCTTAGTATTGGCCTATCAAAAAAAAGGGGTGACAAGGCATTTTGACCTATAAAACCAAGCACTAAACTTTGGATGTGTTGTGAACCCCTGACCCCCCGGACTGACTGGACATAAACACCATTTCCTGGACTGACTGAGGCACTGACATTGATCCAGAGCCTATACAGCTTTCTATGTTTTGTCATGAATGCTTAACTATCCTAGTGGTCTGCACCCTAGGGGGCTGGGGCACCTCTTTTTGAGAGGTCCTGGGTTCAATTCCCAGTGAGCCCAGCTAAGTCGAAAGATCCAATCTGACATGGCAGTGACCTCAGCGCCACAAGCCATGCCACCTCAGCACCTATGGGACCCAAAACAAAGAGTGCACTTCTCTAGATGGCACTATAAGAGAGAGAGTGCTCATGTGCGCATTTTTCCCATGATACTAGGACATTTTCTAACTATCTTTTCCTAACTCTGTAGTTATTGTGAGTTCCTTTGTAGATACATTGTCTATTTTTTCTCCTTTGACTGCAGCCCTTCATGTTGTGGATTTGATCCTGAATTTCCTCTGTTTGCACTGTGGGTACTTCGGAGTTTCGGTTTATTATTTCATTTCATCAAAACATTGGTATTTGGAAAACCTGAGCTACAGCAGGAGGCAGCAGGAGCGAGCAGAGGCACAACCAAAACAATATCATCAAAACATCAACAGTGAAAGCCTGTTTCAACTTTCTGGTAGCAGAGAATTTAAGTCTTTGCGTACCTGCGACCCTGTACAGTACAACCAGTACGTCGAGACTGACAACACTTCTGAAGGGCGGAAGAATACCATATGGACACCAAGGGAACTGACGAGAAGCCAGCGACCTCAGCAGCACCAGCACAGCCGGCACCAAAGCCCAGAACTGGTGAACCTGAGCCTGAGCAGCCTGTACCTTCAGTGCCCTTAAGTGGGCTTGGGGACAATTCGCTTGAGGGCTCGGGAGTTGCCTTTAGTGGACTATTCGTTGGAGCACCTGAAAGCAAGGAGAAGGCGAAGGAAGAAGTAGATATGGGAGGCGAATCGAGGGACCCTGGAAATGAACATTATCCATCTGATGAGGTACCTGTCGATGACAAACCCTCTGAGAGCGCGCCAAGCGCCTCTGACCACCCTGCAGCACCCTCTCCAACAACCACTACACTCCTAGCCACACATCTAGCGACATCCTCACCCACAACCGCTCCACCTATGGCTGAGGGTCTAGGCTTTACTGGTATGCCCTACCCCACCTATGGTGTGAACCCGGTCGCAACTGCGCCACCTATGGCGACAGCAGTCAGCGAACCAGTGGCATCCAGCTCCACCTACACCGGTATACATGAGCGTGCACCACTCTTATACGCTGAAAGCTATCGCAGGCCCCAGGCTGGTGTGTGTCCAACCTATATTCCTGGCTATGCAGCACCTGAGCCTAGCTATGCCATGCCAGCGCCTGGCTTTGCCTGTCTGAGTGGCCTTCGAGGCCCTCGGTCCTGTGGAGGACGGAGCACGGGATCGGCAAGATCCGCTAACAGGTCCCTGACGCGCTCCGAGATTGAGGAGGCTCTCTGCAGCGCTAGTGGAGAGCTAGTTGCCGACATGACGCAGGAAATCAGGAACACCCTGAAGCCCCTGCTACCTCCTGAAGGGTCAGCTATGACCATTGGAGCTTCCCCACACCGAGTGCAGGCCAACCACCTGGTGGCGGGACTGACTCATACTCGGGGCGGCGTGAGAAGTCGGCCTATGCCGACCCCTGCAGCTGTACCAAGGAGCCCCATTGTGCCAAGAACTGCCCAGCCGCCCTCGAGCCATGTAGAGCACTCCAGGCAAGCTCAGCTGGATCATTTGCGACTGACAGCCTTAAGGGCTATGGTTGACGTCGAGCCCTATGGCTCCAGTGACTTGGGCGGTGATCCTTCGGATGATAAGCCGCCATCTCTAACGTCTGTTTCACCCTCTGACGACGATGACCCTGAGGTCCCCAAGAAACCGAGTGGCAGAAAGAAAATGAAAAAGAGGAAGAGCAAGCGCAACCAGGGATGCAGATCCGAGGAGGCTAAGGCTTTCGCTACCTCTGAGATTGTGGTGAACTCGCCTGAGTTCACTGGGAAGGACCTCAGCGAATTTGCGGAGAGTTTTGGCCGGTCCTTGAGGATGACCAGCCAGACCCACGCTACTGGGTGGGTGAAGTGCGACCTGCTCTTGCAGTGTTGCAAGACCAACTACTTGGAGAAACAAGTCAAGCAGATCGTGACTCAGTCCGCTATGTTCGCCGAAGTTTTTGTTGCCCTTGAGAGGCAGTACCCCTCTTACGAGACCCACCTATCCAACCGGACCGAGATCCAGAAACTGGCCATGTTGCGCAACAACACCAAGGCTGCGCGTATGCGTATTTCTAAACTACTGGCCGACTTGGACCACTGGGTAGGGCTACTGACGCCCGGATTGTACGGCAGCGATGAGATGGGTTTCTGGTTGGTGACCAAGATCCCCCGAGGCGTGTGGGATGAGTGTCGGGCTACGGCGGAACGCAAATCAAGTACCCTCACCTACGAGGACTTGTCTGTCCTTCTTTTGGAGCTGGCGCTGGAGAAGGAGAGTGATCAGCACCTGAACGCCTACGGCCCTGGATGCGGCAACTCTCGGAACCATGGATGTGGGCATCAAAGACCTCGACCTGGACAAGCGATCACCCCCAGAATGCTCGTTATATGTGCAATGTGCAAGACCTCTTCTCGTGTGATGCCAGAGACGAGCAGGGCGGCCTCTTGCATGCCCCGGACTGCGACCAGCATGAGGTTTGAGGTTTGAGGTTTGACTTGTCGGCTACTAGACGCTCTTCAGCCCCGGGGGGCCACCTGGTCAGGAAAGGTGATATCCTCCCCACCGGGACCTCGTGGGGGGCCCTTCATGACACACCTCCTGCCTGGTGGCGGAGTCCCCCGGGTTTACGGGGCTCGGAGCCCTGTCCCTCCCCGGCTTCCCTCTTTCGCCACTCTCCGGTCAGTGCGTCACTTAGCAACCGTGGTTGCAGGCGCTTATTCACTACGCCGCCCCCCTGATGCGTGGTCGCCCGCGCTGCCGGCGCCGCTGGGCCCCTGCTACTGGCTTGTCGCCAGTGGGACCCCCATGGGCTGGCGCGGAGGCTCCCTAGCCGCAGGGTCGGTGCGTAGCACTGTGTGCTACTACTGCCTTGGCGGGTGCAGTGCCCTGGTCGTGTGTGCGCGGCGCTCGCGGCAGGTCTGGGGGGTCGGGGCCGGTGCAGGTTCTCGCTCCTCCCTTCCCTCGTGTCCCTCGCGGTGCGTGTTGCGGGTTGTCCTGTGCGGGTGTCTCTTTCTCTTGCCTGCCGGTACGCCATTCCATGCGGTCTGTGCTTTCCGCGGGCTTGGTCTGGTTGCCCTTTTGGGTCCGCGCCGCGTGTCCGTTGGGTGTGGGTGCGCTCGTGCTTCTGCGGTGTACGCGCCCCTTCCCCCCCCCCCCCGGGTCGGTGTGGCGCGCGCCCCACGCGCGGTTCTGGTGCAGGGCGCCGGCAGGACTGTTCCAGCCCGTTTGTGCCCCTCCGCGTTTCCTGCCCCTGTCCCGTGCTCCGCCTTTTTATCTCCGGGGGGGGGGGGGGTGGCCCGGTCCCTTCGTCCCCGTGCCTGGCTTGGGGTCGCTCACCCCCCTCCAGGCGGGCCTGCCCTGGCGAGCTGGCTGAGCGCGCTGTGAAGGCAACAGGAGGGCGCCCCCGGGGGGGTAGGGGGGGCTTCTTACCTGGGTGTGGGGCGTCCAGGGTTTGGGTGCGCTCCCACGCCCCACCGCCCGTCCTTGGGGCGTGCGGCTGGGCCCCGCTCCCCACTGGCTGTGGGTGCGGGGGGTGTGGGCGTGGCAACCCGCCACCAACCCCACAACGCGCACTCTCGTGTGCCGGATTTGCGCGCTGTGGGGGCGGCACGAGGGCGCCCGGGGGGGGGGTTGTCTCTTGCCTGGGTTTGGGACGTCCGCGGTTTGGCGCTTTCCCACGCCCGACCGCCCGTCCTTCGGGCGTGCGGCCGGGGCTCGCTACCCACTGGCTCTAGGTGCGGGGGGTGTGGGCGCGGGGACCCGTCACCAACCCCACAGCGCGCACTCTTGCCAGCTGGCTTTGCCCGCTGTGGGGGCGGCACGAGGGCGCTGGGGGGGGGGATGCCTCTTGCCTCGGTGTGGGGCGTCCGGGGTTGGGCACTCTCCCACGCCTGAGAGCCCGTCCTTGGGGCATGCGGCCGGGGCCGGCTACCCACTGGCCGTGGGTGCGGGGGGTGTGGGCCTGGGAACCTGTCACCAACCCCGCAGCACGCGCTCTGCCGACCTGGCTTTGCGCGCTGTGGGGGCGGCAGGAGGGCGCCCGGGGGGGATGCCTCTTGCCTGGGTGTGGGGCGTCCGGGGTTGGGCGCTCTCCCACGCCCGACCGCCCGTCCTTCGGGCGTGCGGCCGGGGCCCGCTACCCACTGGCTCTGGGTGCGGGGGATGTGGGCAGGGGGACTTGTCACCAATCCCACAGCGCGCACTCTTGCTGGCTGGCTTTGCCCGCTGTGGGGGCGGCACGAGGGCGCCCGAGGGTGGATGCCTCTTGCCTGGGTGTGGGGCATCCGGGGTTGGGCGCTCTCCCACGCCCAACAGCCCGTCCTTCGGGCATGCGGCCGGGGCCCGCTACCCACTGGCTGTGTGTGCGGGGGGTGTTGGCGTGGAGACCCGTCACCAACCCCTCAGCGCAGGCTCTTGCAAGCTGGGTTTGCGCGTTGTGGGGCCGGCAGAAGGGCGCCCGGGGAGGATGCCTCTTGCCTGGATGTGGGGCGTCTGGGGTTGGGCACTCTCCCACCTCCGACCGCCCGTCCCTCAGCAGTGCGGCCGGGGCCTGCTACCCACTGGCTGTGGGTGCGGGGGGTGTTGGCCTGGAGACCTGTCACCAACCCCACAGCGCGCGCTCTGCCGAGCTGGCTTTGCGCGCTGTGGGGGCGGCACGAGGGCGCCCGAGGGGGGATGCCCCTTGCCTAGGTTTGGGGCGTCCGGGGTTGGGCGCTCTCCCACGCCCAACAGCCCGTCCCTCAGGCGTGCGGCCGGGGCCCGCTACCCACTTGCTGTGGGTGCGGGGGATGGGGGCGTGGAGACCCGTCACCAATCCCACAGCGCAGGGTCTTGCGAGCTGGGTTTGCGCGTTGTGGGGCCGGCACAAGGGCGCCCGGGGAGGATGCCTCTTGCCTGGATGTGGGGCATCTGGGGTTGGGCACTCTCCCACGCCCGACCGCCCGTCCCTCAGGAGTGCGGCCGGGGCCCGCTACCCACTGGCTGTGGGTGCGGGGGGTGTGGGCCTGGAGACCTGTCACCAACCCCACAGCGCGCGCTCTGCCGAGCTCGCTTTGCGCGCTGTGGGTGCGGCACGAGGGCGCCCGAGGGGGGATGCCCCCTGCCTAGGTTTGGGGCGTCCGGGGTTGGGCGCTCTCCCACGCCCAACAGCCCGTTCCTCGGGCGTGCGGCTGGGGCCCGCTACCCACTGGCTGTGGGTGCGGGGGGTGGGGGCGTGGAGACCCGTCACCAACCCCACAGCGCAGGCTCTTGCGAGCTGGGTTTGTGCGTTGTGGGGCCGGCACAAGGGCGCCCACGGGGGGTTGCCTCTTGCCTGGATGTGGGGCGTCCGGGGTTGGGCGCTCTCCCACGCCCGACCGCCCGTCCCTCAGGCGTGCGGCCGGGGCCCGCTACCCACTAGCTGCCGGTGTGGGGGGTGTGGGCGTGGAGACCCGTCACCAACTTCACAGCGTGCGCTCTGCCGAGCTGGCTTTGCGCGCTGTGGGGGCGGCAAGAAGGTGCTCGGGCAGGGGTGCCTCTTGCCTGGGTGTGGGGCGTCCGGGTATGGCGCTCATCCACGCCCAACTGCCCGTCCATCGGGCGTGCGGCCGGGGCCGCTACCCACTGGCTGTGGGTGCAGAGGGTGTGGGTGTGGGGACCCGTCACGAACGCCACAGCGCGCGCTCTGCCGAGCTGGCTTTGCGCGCTGTGGGGGCGGCACAAGGGCGCCCGGGGGGGGTGCCTCTTGCCTAGATGTGGGGCGTCCGAGGTTGGGCGCTCTCCCACGCCCGACCGCCCGTCCTTCAGGCGTGCGGCCGGGGCCCGCTACCCACTGGCTGTGGGTGCGGGGGGTCTGGGAGTGGAGACCCCCACCAACTTCACAGTGTGCGCTCTGCCGAGCTGGCTTTGCGTGCTGTGGGGGCAGCACGAGGGCGCCCCGGCTGGGGTGCCTCTTGCCTGGATGTGGGGCGTCCGGGGACTGGGCGCTCTCCCACGCCCGACCGCCCGTCCTTCGGGCGTGCGGCCGGGGCCCGCTACCCACTGGCTGTGGGTGCCGGGGGTGTGGGCGTGGGGACCCGTCACCAACCCCGCAGCACGCGCTCTGCCGAGCTGGCTTTGCGCGCTGTGGGGGCGGCACGAGGGCGCCTGGGGGGGGGGTGCCTCTTGCCTGGCTGTGGGGCGTCCGGGTTGGGCGCTCATGCACGCCGGACTGCCCGTCCTACGGGCATGCGGCCGGGGCCCGCTACCCACTTGCTGTGGGTGTGGGGGCTGTGGGCGTGGGGAACCGTCACCAACTCCACAGGGCAGGCTCTTGCCAGCTGGCTTTGCGCGTTCTGGGGCAGGCACGAGGGCGCCCGGGGGGGGTGCCTCTTGCCTAGGTGTGGGGCGTCTCGGGTTGGGTGCTCTCCCAGCGCCTGGCTTCGCCTATCTGAGTGGCCTTTGAGGCTCTCAGTCCTGTGGAGGACGGAGCAGGGGATCGGGAAGATCCTCTAACAGGTCCCTGACGCGCTCCCAGATTAAGGAGGCTCCCCGCAGCGTTAGTGGAGAGCTATTTGCCGACATGACGCAGGAAATCAGGAACACCCTGAAGCCCCTGCTACCTCCTGAAGGGTCACCTATGACCATTGGCGCTTCCCCACACCGAGTGCAGGCCAAACACCTGGTGGCGGGACTGACCCATACTCGGAACGGCGTGAGAAGTCGACCCATGCCAAACCCTGCAGCTGTACCAAGGAGCCCCTTTGTGCCATAAACTGCCCAGCCGCCCTAGAGCCATGTAGAGCACTCCAGGCAAGCTCAGCTGGATCATTTGCGACTGACAGTCTTAAGGGCTATGGTTGACGTCGAGCCCTATGGCTCCAGTGACTTGCGCGGTGATCCTTCAGATGATAAGCGCCCTCTCCAACTTCGGCTGCACCCTCTGACCACGATGACCCTGAGATCCCCGTGAACCCGGGTGGCAGAAAGAAAATGAAAAAGAGGAAGAGCAAGCACCACAAGAGACGCAGATCCGAGGATTGTGGTGAACTTCCCTGAGTTCACTGGGAAGGACCTCAGCGAGGTCGCGGAGAGTTTTGGCCGGTTCTTGAGGATGACCAGCCAGACCCACGCTTCTGGGTGCGTGAAGTGCGAGCTGCTCTTGCAGTGTTGCAAGACCAACTACTTGGAGAAGGAAGTCAAGCAGATCGTGACTCAGTCCGCTACGTTCGCCGAAGTTTTGGTTGCCCTTGAGAGGCAGTACCCCTCCTACGAGACCCACCTATCCATCCGGACCGAGATTCAGAACCTGGCCAACAACCCCAAGGCTGCGCGTATGCGTATTTCTGAACTACTGGCCGACTTGGACCACTGGGTAGGGCGACTGACGCTCGGATCCCACGGCAGCGATAGGAAGGTTTTCTGCTTGGTGGCCCAGATCCCCCGAGGCGTGTGGGATGAGTGTCGGGCTACGGCGAAACGCAAATCAAGTACCCTCACCTACGAGGACTTGTCTGTCCTTCTTTTGGAGCTGGCGCTGCAGAAGGAGAGTGATCAGCACCTGAACGCCTACGGCCCCGGATGAGGCAACTCTCCGAACCATGGATGTGGGCATCGAGGACCTCGACCTGGACAAGAACTACCCCTAACAATGCTCGCTATATGAGCAATGTGCAAGACCTCTTCTCGTGTGATGCCAGAGATGAGCAGGGCGGCCTCGTGCATGCCCCAGACTGCGACCAGCATGAGTGCTTTGTGGTCCAGGGCAAGAAGCAGGAGACTAATACTTGTGGGAAGGCTAAGATACCTGGCCACTACAGGTGTGCCATCACCTGTGCCTTCTGTGGCAAGCGCAAGCACTACGAGGATGAGTGCTGCCACAAACAGCGCTTGTCGGCCAAGCTGAAGAGCGAGGCCCAGAGTGGCGGTGTAATTGCCGGAGGCAAGAGCCATGGCAAACAAATGCAAAGGTAAGTCTGAAGGACGGGGCAATGATCAGGGTCAGGCGCAAGGCAAAAGTGGAAGAGACGGAAGCCCCGACAAGAGGAACCAGGACAAGAACAAGGACAAGAACCAGGACAGGTCCAGGGGAAACCCCAACCCTACACCAGACCGGACTAATCCTTAGCCCTCTTGTGGGCAGCAAAACAGGGGGCCTAGGACCCGTTCCCAGACGCAAGCTCAACAAGAACAAGGGACTAAAGGTGCCAACGAAGATGGCGACGATTCTAACGCCCGCAAAGTTCCCGATTCATGCGGATGACGCCAAAACTGCGCAAGAAGGGGTTTGGCGTGACCTGTGTCGCTGAGTTCTGACAGGGACGCTCTGGAGGACCTACGGACCTGGTGTTCTGGGTACGTATCCGTCGTGGGGGACGAGAATACCTTGGGGTACTGGATACTGGGGCTACCATATCAATTCTGGCCAAGAAAACGCTAGCTCGTGGGGACCTGAAGAACACCATGCCTACCGCAGCCATTCGCATGGGGGATGGCCATGTGGTGCACAGTTGTGGGAACTGCGAGGTCGATGTGCCTATGGGATCAAGGAACATTGCCCATAGGTTCTACGTGATGGACACCGAAGCCTTCGACTTCGTACTGGGGACCGAATTCTTCGTCGAGCACTCCCAGATCCTATCCCTCACGCTGCAAGCACCCTATGTCCTCGAGGTGGACCATGGTGAGGGAGGGGAATCTGTACCACTGGAGCAGTTCGAGCACACGTCAGGCCACCTGAGGGTTTGCAAGAAGGAGCCCTCTGCCATGATGGTCGCCTCCAAGACGGAGGACTATGAGCTCCTTGGGGATGTTCTGGACCAAGGTCTAAAGGAGTTGGGATACTCCAGGGAACACCTGAACATCGAGTGTTCCGCCAGTGGCAAGCAGCACGTCCTGGACCTTTACTGCAGCAAAGGCCAAAATTGCTGCTACAAAATTTATTGGCCCTCTTTCGGGATGGTCTACGGGAACCCCAGGCTCAGTGAACTCGGGAGGGTCTTGACCAAGGTGGCCTTGGCAACTTCCCGTATGGTCTTTTGATGCCCTGATTGGGGATCCCATGGTGGAAATGATTACCGGCGTACCCTATTGGAGAAGCTGACGCTCACCTCCATCCAGCTGCCTGATGATGCAATCTACGTGCCTCCCGGTTGCAAGACGCCTATTGGGAAACCAGGATGGGGGAGCATGCTAAGCGTGGTGGACAGGGGTCTAGCCTCAGTACCCAGGGAAGTCCTGGACCCTGCTAGGGTCCAGGAATTTGAACGTGAGAGCAGCGGCTACACCCTGGATGTCCTGAAAGGCCAACTCCGGCCTCGAGACGCTGTAGAAACCACTCCTGGTGGAGACGAATACGTTGTGTGTCACGCTGTTGCCCCCAACTCCCCCTGTTATGTACCTGATCCTGATGTAGTCTCAGAGCGTGGGCTATCCGAGCTACCCAGCTCCATAAACTCTGATGACGAAACCGAGCATGATGCCTTCTTCGTGCAGACGTTCACGGAGGAAGTGGAGAACGCCGAGTAGGCTGCCCCACAGACACCCCTACTCTCCATGAGGGGCGAGGAGCCCTTGGACGAGGAGTTGGACCCCCCCCTCAAGCTGAGAGATCAGGTGGAGGAGGTTGCTGGCAAAAGAGCTATGCCACGCTAAGCCTACCCGCCACTCATGGCCGTTGAAGCAAGGGTCTATGGGAGATATCCCCCAACTGAAGGAGGACCTTGAACAGTAGATTAGCACCTGGCAACCGGAGGTGGTTCTAAACCTCATGAAGAGCGTATGGGGTGCCCATGGGAGGACCCCAGAGGAAGATGAACCCTCAGAGTAATGCGTATCCAACCCCCTCGAGCGTGCCTATGCTGTCACCGTCCACCTGAGACTGTGAAGGGGGACCTTCTATACGCCTACCAAGGGCTGAAGGATACTACCAAGGACGCAGAGCCGGTTAAGGACCACCTCCCTGCTTCTCTTCCTCAAGGGGCAAGCAATCTACACTCTGACCAGGACCAGAAGGACAAGATCAAGCTCTTGGACCCCAGAAGCTGATCTGGACCTACCTCGAGGTATTCGGTGAACTACCCCCACCAGCCTCCTGTGACAAGCTGGTACAGATGGACCTCAAGCTGAAGCACCAGTTCGTGGGTCACAAGATACATAGAAGACCCTACCCGGCTCCTAAGCAGCAGGCCGATGAGATGGAGCGACAGATACAAGAGTCTATCGACGCTGGCCTAGTCCTGGAGTACAAGAATGGGGACTATCCCCAACACTGCAGCCCCTGTTTCCCGGTGGCTAAACCTGGGTCTACTGCCGAACCGCTGGTGGTTGACTATGGAGAGCTGAACAAAAAACCGCTGAACCACTCGGGGTATATTCCTAACATGGAGTCAACCAGAGAGAAGATAGCCTCCTGCCGCTACAGGACGAAGATGGACAAGCGGAGCGGTTTCTGGCAAGTTGACCTGACGCCCAACACCCAAGAGCTCCTGGCGTTCATCACCCCTCAGGGGAGGGTATTCAAGTACAAGGTCATGTGCTTTGGCGTGGCCAACGCACCCGCTCTTTTTCAAGACCTGCTGAACAAGATCCTGTCCATCCTACGTCGGACACCTGTGGTGCAAGAACTCATATTCTGAGGCGCCCAGATGGAAGCACACATCGACGATGTATGCCTGGGAGCGAATACTCAGGAGGACCACCTAATCCTCTTGGGTGAGTTCTTTGCGGTCTGCCAGGAGGACCACACCAGACTCAAACTGGAAAATTATGTTTTTTTGCAGGAGACTATGCAGTACCTGGGGTTTGACATTGGCTATGGGTGGTGGACCCCTGCAGCCTCTAAGGTCAAACTCCTGATGGATGCTAATGAAGCGGTACCCAGAACCCCATGGCCAGGTTACGGCATACAACCGGTCTCCGGTCCACTAACCCCATTGACGGCCGTGTTCCGTGCCGTAAAGCCCCGCATCGGCAACCGATGCACCGCCAGCGGAGATTTGTGTATCAGAATATCAGGAATCAACAGGGTTTTATTTTCATATTGTTTCCGTCAATTTTTACGCTTCCGTTCTGATACTCACTGTTTTGACTGCTGGCGGTTGGCTCGCGACTTTACCGTAACCGCCAGTTTAACTGTTTATAATGGAAATTTTAACGCTATCCGTCACGAAGGCTCCAAAGTCGCCAGGAACTGCATGGATGCTTCCGCAATTTTCATAATTAATACTAGCAACCTTAATCCGAATTTTTCAGGATGTCGAAATCGGATTTTCGACTTCGACATCCCCGCACTCGATTTGACCTCTTTCGAGTGGACCTACGTGCTTCTGTATGCACGAATCAACTTCCCTTTTATCCTGCCCTCCATTTGTCTTAAAGATATGGGCAAAACAAAGTTGATTCGTGAGGCCACTTGTGAAGGTCATATCTCGTGTTGCTTGCGAGGAATTACGATAAGGAAACGTGGGATGTATTCACAATACTCCTGACGTAATTTAGGAAGCATTATATGCCTTGCGTTTCCACACGTGCGCGCTAGTGTAATGGATCATGGTCAATTGGGTAGAGTTTGCGTTATAACTCTTTGGCCATGACATTGCGTGCGTTAGGATAACTTTCGAGTGTAGCGCGCAAGTGTTGGTGTGGCATAGGAACTCTCCTTGAGTTCCTATGAGCGATTGACACAAAGTTATGCCCTTGGAGGGGCATGACATATCGTGGTGGGAGCTACCTTTTTGGGCAATATGTGGTATGTGCCATGTGTTGTATTGCGTGCCCATTTGGCGGGTCCATTGCTCCAAGTCGAACCCGCCAATGGACCTCATATTGTGCAAGCCCCTTCTCCATACTCCCTACGGTCAATTGCATGCCTAACCTTCGTGAAGGGAAGCTTGTGTGGTGATTCCGAAGCGATGCGTTGGGAGCAAGGTGTGTGTTTTACAATTTTCCATATTTTCATGTGCCCACTTGGGAAGCAGCGCTCGTAACCTTTCAAGGCGCCCTAAGTGGAGCACATATGTGGGATCGAAGGTCAATGGTGTCAAGTCATTGTGTTTAGAAGGATTAAGTGATTGCACGATCCAAACCGGAGATATTATAATATAATTGTAGTCCTTTCAAGGCACTTTTGTGTGTCATTGTGCCAATTTTGCCATTTTTGGCCCGTCATGATGTCAAGTGGCGACCTTGTATTTCAACGTTGCGCTCAATTGACATCATGACCCAAGTATGATATGAGGGTACATACTTCGGTGCCCAACATATCTTGGACCCGGCGGATAACTCCTCTTAGGCTTGGCATACCGTGGCCGCCATGTTGGCGATTTGGGACTATCCTAAATCATGGGCTCACTTGGCGACCCTGCCATTCCCAATATTGGAGGAGTTGCGCGACGCCCAAAAGATATGTTGGACCAACATGACTTGACACCAATACTATGGCACACTCCGGTCCGAGTCGGGCATGTGCCTCATTTGCCCCGACCATGAGTGTGCGCATTTTTGGCCATTTTGAGCATTTTTCCACTTATGCTGCCCGCCGTGCCCCATGTTCTAACCTTCGTGCACGCCGGACGCATGGACCAATGGACCATATGTGACATGGGTGTTATGGGTAATGGTCCCCATGGTCTACACACCACTTGGGCGAAGCGGGGTCGCCTTCGTTAAGGCGGTAGGCCAAATTGAGTATTTTTGCATTTGTGGACCCAATTGGGATCGTCACCACGCCAAGCAGCATGGAGATCTTTGAGAGCCAAGGGCATGGGAGTCTCTGTTGGACCCCGAGTGGATCGCGTATGGAATGGCGGATCTGATCTCCAAGCCGGCGTGGAGATATACTATTGGGAGCACACCGAATTTTGGCTCATTTCAAGCAGCCAAAATGACCCAATTTTGGGACCCCAATTTCCCCCTTCCGTGTGGTCAATTGGCGGCCCCAATTCTCTAAGCCCATAGGGAGCCTGGACCTAAATCCAAGTTGTACACTCAGATAGAAGTCCTAGGTCCTGCCTCCTACCCTGTGAGCCATTGGCCTTACCTTGGCCGAGCGAGCCACGCGTGGGAATGACACCAATTTTGGTGATATTGGCATCATGACCCCACTTGACTCATCCGTGTTGCCCTGATGCCGGGACCTCAGAGGAAACCAAGTTGGGTGAGGGCTCCAGGGAGTTCGTACTCGAAGGGCATAGGGTCAGTTGCCTCGTCCCTACCTCTGGCGGGTCCGGACGAGGGGTCAATTTTGGGGATTTTTGAGTTAATCTCAGTTTGGGCTGAAACAGCCCATTTTCAGCTACCAACTCCTGGGTGATAATGGCGGGGCCATATCTCTGGCTCAGAGATAAGTTCGGACCTGCCGTTGAGGGAGCATAGGGAGCCACTGTCGGCTGGCCCTGGAGCACCTTGGTTCCCAGGAACTCGCCTGTGGCTGGGCAGGACACCTCTCCCATTGGCAGGGTTTCAGGGTCCGGACTGAGCAGGGCATGGGTTGTGTTTGAGCCCCCGCCCCCATCAGCCACTGAGAGGGTCGGACCTGGGATTGGGATATGAGTTGGGACTGAGTGTCTATGGTCCTGTGATGCCCTTACCTCAGTCCAGTCTTAACCCCATGTGTACATATCCTGATGTGTTGCTGTACATACTTTCGTTCCCTCTTTGCAGAGTGGCAAGGATTCTGAAACGCTTTGTCACATGACATGAGCGCATTGATGCCCTTGTGAGCGTAGTGCTTTGCCTGCCTGCTCACTTGCGCGTGTCCCGCAGCGTCCCGTGGCCGGCCCCCCACGGGAACGCGTCAAAAGCGTTTCACCGCCGCGGGGTTACCCAGCCCTCGCGTGCCACTCAGCGCAGCGCAGCAGCTCGCAGCGCCACTCTGCGACAGCGCCGAGTTCGTCACGGAGCCCGCAGCGCCGTCCAGAGCATCGTCCTGACCGCGCAGCGCCCGTGGAAGAGGTGCACAGACCAGGACTCCTGCATCAGCCCCATCGGCCGACCCGGAGTCCCAACGGCCGACCAGCAAGGCCGCGTCAACCACCTCCACAACCACCGGCTGACCAGCACCAGCCGCACTTCCAATCCAGTGCTGCAGCACCCTCCTCAACAACCACAACCAGTTCGTTGAGTTGAACGAGTGCACATCAAGGACTTCAAGATCATCTACGCCCCCGCTGCCATGGTGAATTGGCAGGAAGCGGGCAGGACGTGGCCGCGGCCCCACCCCCATGCAGCACGCCTGCTGCGTGGGTTGGTTTGGGACCAGCACTACCGCCACAGCAACCTTCAGTGCAAAGGCGGCATGCCCAGGAGCTTCGAGCTCCGCACGGACATCGCCCCCGACCGCCTGCAGGCCGTGGAGGACTGGCTGCGGGCGGAAGGGTACGAGTACCGCCACCAGCAGAGGCGCTGGAGGACGTGGACCCGGCCAGACAGGCCCGGCGAGGGGCTGCGCCCCGACGGGATTGAGGAGGACGAGGACCCCAACGCCTACCCGTCGGGCGCCTCGATCAACGTCTCCCTGTGGGACGTGATCGAGAAGAAGTTCCCGGAACCGGGAAGCGAGCGCAGGCTGCAGGGCAGCAGCAGCGCGTTCCCGGGGACGGAGAAGCAGTCCGCCGGGGACAAGAAGAGGGACCGGAGGTGGCGGGAGTACCAGGAGTCCCTGGCTGCCGAAGCCGCCCAAGGCGCCAAGGGCGGAACCCCAGCCCCCAGTCCCCAACGGCCCAATGGTGGACACCACCCCGGCTCCACCACCCTTGGCGACTACATCCAAGTCGCCAAGCAGACCCAGGCCAAGCCCCGTCCGCTGCTCCTGAGGGCCCGGCAGGCCCCAGCAGGCCCCAGCAGCGACGTGGAGTCGGCCCACCGCGGGAGGATGCCGGCCGACCAGGCCAGCTCCAGCAGCAGCGTCGCTCCCGAAAGGGACGTGGCGCGCGCCTGTGAGCGCGCCTGTGGGGTGCCCTGCAACCGTCGGGTTGCCCGGCAACGGGCCCGGCAGTACAGCGCTGCCGTGGAGGGCGCCACCGGCATCGCTCAGGAGGAGGCTGCGCAGTGGGCGCATGGCATGGCCATCCACGCCCAGACCGTGGCGGCCATTGCGGCCGGACTCACGGACGTAGCCGCCCATGGGGCAGCAACTGCCCAGGTCAACGGTGAGTTGGCGGCAGCCGACGAGGAAGCCCGCCTGACGCAGGAGGCCATTGCCTGCAGGGAGGCCGAGGTGAAGGCGCTGGAAGAGGCGCTTGCCCAAGAGAGGGCAAAGAAGGAGGCGGAGGAAAGGGCCCACGCCGAAGCGACGGCTAAGGCCCAGGAGGATGCCGCCAAGAAGGAAGCCATCGAGGCCGCGCGACGGAAGGTCGCTGAGGAGAAGGCCAAGACGGAGGCGGAGCTGGCAGCGTTGGAAGCGCAGAAGGCGCGGCTGCTGCAGGCCCGGGAAGCCGAGGCGGCTCGTGCTCGGGAAGAGGCCGAAGCGCGAGCTGCCGCAGCCACCGCCGCCGCAATGGAGGAGGCAGAGGCCAAACTCCGCCACGAGACTCCCCCGGGAGGATGGCGAGTGGAGACCCTTCGAAGGCTTTTCGAAGGGGACGCCTCCTCCAGGATGAAGCTGGATGAGGCGGACACGGGCAGCAGTGGGAGCGGTGGCACCACCGCCCGTCGACGGAGGAAGGGCAAGGGGAAGACCCCCGAGAGGCCGCGGAGGCCAGCGGGTGGGCACCCCCACGACAGTGACCCCTTCTTCACCGCCAGTGACGGGGATGAACGAGGCCGTCGACATCGCCAAGTGGTGGCTTGGACGGGCGGAGGCGGCGGAGACGTCCCCATGGAACCGGAAGGTGAGGATGAGGATCCCCCTCCTCCCTACCGGAGCTCGGAGTCCTCCGTGACCGAGACGCCCAGGTGGGGCGACATGGACGAGGATGACAACATGAAGTTTGGCATCACGAGGAAGCGCCCATCCTCAGACCCACCGAGGCGACCCGGCGGAGACCCACCGGGACCCCCTGGCGGAGGACCATCAGGACCCCCTGGAGGACGCCCACCAAGTGGACCCCCTGGAGGCGGACCACCGGGCGGGGGAGGACCCCCTGGACCGGGCGGACCCGGCGGAGGCCCTCCTGGAGGACCCCCTGGGGACCCCGACGACCCACCAGGGAACGGCGACCCGGATACCACCTGGCGGTGGATTGTCTACCTCCGCAGGAGGGTCTTTGCCCTCGAGTGCGAGGTAGACACGGGCAAGGTCGAGATGGCTCGCATCTCCGGGGTCGCCGCGCGCGCGCAGAAGGACCTGGACATTGCCAGGGCCGAGACCAAGTCGCTGACCAACGTCGTCAGCGGCCTGCAGGAGAGGCTGGATGCGCTGGAAGCCCGTGGGAGAGTCGGCAGCGACAACCCACCCCTGGAGTCTGGCTCGTCGGACGATGGCTGGGGACCCGGACCAGGTCCAGGCAGACCCCACGCCCCCGGCGGAGCCCCCAGGAGTCGCCCCAGCGCCAGTGCCCCCTCTCTCTCCGCCCCCTCTCACCACAGCGCGGGCCGCCGCAACGAGCGCGTGCCGCCCGGCAGTGGCAGTGAGAAATGGCGCGATGAGTGGCTCAGCGCGGACTACCACAACCGCCGTGCTCCACCGCGGACGCCTGTACGCCCCCGACGCCCGCCACCAGCCCCGGCACCAATCCCCAGGGCTGGAGGACGTTATGGTGGACTCAGGGATGAGGTCCCCAGAGGAGACGTGGAGTGGGATGTCGGCGAAGGTGAGGACCTGGACCTGGACCTGGACCTGGAGGAGTTCGACATCAGCCCGCCGCGTGGTGTACGACGGGAGGCCGCTGAACGCAGCCGCCGGCGCCGTGATGAGGATGCGTACATGGATGCAGTACGGCGTGAACATTTTGGTTCAGCGTACGTGGAGGAACCGCGGCGTAGCCACAGGGACTCCATGGAGGAGATGGACGTGGCGGCCGTGGGAGTCCGTGGGCGAGGCCGATGGGAACCTCGGTCGACCTCGCGGCCGGCGTTCATGGTCTCTAAGGCCGCGGACGCCGCCGTGTGGGAAGACTTGAAGGACATCAAGCCCCCCATGTACGATGGCAACCCCCTCAACCTCGACCGCTTCTTGGAGAAGCTGGACGATTGGGGGCTGACCGTCACTGAAGACCTACCTCCCGCGGATGCGGAGAGATATGTCTTCAAACGGTTCAGGTACCGCCTGCCGGAAGTGCTCGGCGAGCTATACTTCGTGGCGACCAAGGAGGGGAAAATCAAGACCCTCAAGGACGCCAAGAAGTGGCTCAACGAGCAGGAGCGGGTGGACGCTCCGCAGGTGGCTGCCAAGCGCTGGAAGTCCATCAAGCTTGAGCATGATGGACGGGAGATCCGCCTACGGGACTGGCGTGACTTCCGAGGGAAATACACCCTCTTCCGCCGCAATGACGAGGATTGGAACGAGGGTGACGAGCAGGCTCGCCTGCTCTCCATGCTGCCGGAAGCATGGATCAAGAGGGTCACCAAGGAGGAATCCAAGAGGGCCAAGTCCAACCACACGGTCAAGATGATGCTCCCCAAGGAGTATCATACGAACGTTGTGTCTTGGGCGAAGAAGAACGTGGCCCGGGATGTCAAACGGCACTCCCTGCGGAACGCTCTTCTCATCACCGTCTCGGGCGATCGCGAGAAGACCGCGATGTGGCGCCTTGACGACTGTGAGTTGAGCGGCCAGACCATCCGTCTGCAGCCCATCCCGGCGCGGATGAGCTGCGACGAGATCCTGGAGTGGGTTGGCGAGGAAGTACTCAAGGAGTACCGAAACCTCCACCACACCCGCGGGTTGAGGCCCGGCGACCGCGACGTCAACTACGTTGGCGAGGGACCTGGCGGGGAATCTGCCATGGACCCAGCGGGAGCCGGCGGCGATGAGACTCTCGTCGACGATGACGACGACGATGAGCCCGCCGAAGTGGCCGTTTGTGCCTTTGTGGCGAAGAACCTGAACGCGGGGAGCAAGCCGGGAAACTGGAAGCCCCTGCAGCAGGGTTGGAAGAAGCAGGAGAAGAGGGACCCTCGCCGCATTGGCGACCCTCCGCTGTCCTTTGGGGAGTTCATACGAGCTCACCCTCAGGGCTGTTTCGTGTGTTATGGGAGGAAGAAAGGCTTCAACCATGACCACCGAACATGCCCCGTCCACAAGGC
Source organism: Eutreptiella sp. 'Long Island Sound 2002' (assembly GCA_964036045.1). Lineage (NCBI taxonomy): Eukaryota > Euglenozoa > Euglenophyceae > Eutreptiales > Eutreptiaceae > Eutreptiella > Eutreptiella sp. 'Long Island Sound 2002'. The sequence goes on from OZ038379.1 coordinate 151,307,807, forward strand.
CGACACGGAGGCTTACAAGAAGGCGCACGGGTCGAAGAAGCGTGCGCCCGCGGGTATCCGGGAAGCCAAAATGGAGGTCGACAAGGACGAGCTGGCCAAGCTGATGTCGTCGGTGGGGACCGAGTTGGCCAAGGAGATCCAGGAGATCAAGCGGAACTGGGTCCCCAGGTCGGACAACAAGAACAAGGAGAACAACCAGAATGACCAGAACAAGGACAAGGACAAGAAGGGTAAAGGAGGAGGTTAAGGGGGAAGAAAGAAGTGCGTCAACGACTTCCAGGCCGAGGAGAACACCCCCTCTTCCACAACCGACGCCCCCTAGCGGAGCCCCTGCAGCCAAGGGCCCCAGCTAGGGCGGTCGCAGGATGGTGACGTGGGAAGCGCTGAACCATCCCAGTCGGGAGTCAATAAGCACAAGGGGACTGCCGCGGGCGGAAGGCCCGGTCCGGCGCCCAGTCGCGGAGGCGGGGTGAGGGCAAGTGAAGGCACGAACCCTTGCACCCGTCCGTCCTTCGCGACCAAGAACGTGTTTGATGTACTACAGGATCTATCCGAGAGTATCGGAGGATCACCCGGACCGCAGCTGGATGCTGCAGATGGGCAGCCTGAGCCCATTGTCCACGACCTGCACCAGTCGCTTGTTGAGCTTCTGGAACGGCCGGAGATCCTGAGTTTGCACGCCGTGCGCCGTGTCGGTCGCGAGCGGCAGTTGCATCTTAAGGTCCGTGCCCTATGCGGGGAAGTGGAAAAGGCTTTCGACGTGTTGGTCGACACGGGAGCTCAAGTCAGCTTGGTCAAGGCTGGCCTACTTCCACCAGAGTGTCTGACCGACAGTCGGAAGCCTGTCAGGCTGAAGGTGGCGAACGGCCAGTACATGGTGGGAGGCACGAAGGAAGCGGCCATTGGGCTGCAGCTCGTGAACCATCGTGAGCTGAGCCGCCCAGACCTCGGCAAGGAAATCCTCCTGCACGGTAGCTTCTACGAGGCCGAGATGGACTGGGACATGATCGTCGGGTACGACTTCATGATGGAGACGGACTCCGGCGTCCTCCCGGCCCAGGCCTCCATGACCCTGTACCAGGACGACCAGCTCTCGTGGCTTTCGTCACCTGAGCACCATGTGGAATGCCGATGGATCCACCCCGAACGCAATCAGCTCGAAGTGGCCGCGCTGGACACTGAGCCTACTGGGCCAGCGAACCAGGAGTACGGCGTAAGGCCGGAAGTGGCGTACCGAGTGGTCGCGGACCTGGGAGCGTCGGATCTGGCCCTGGATGCGTTCTCTTCAGGAACCTCCGCCCATCTGCGGGTATGTGAGAAGTACTGGAGCGCCCAGGACTCCGCGTGGAAGAAGCACTGGGGTCCGCATCAGGGATTGATGTGGATCCATTGCCCCCGTTGGGACATTCCAAGAGCGATAGCGAAGATTCGCAAGGACCGCTCCAAGGCAGTGCTGGTTGTTCCTATGGGATGCACCGAGGAGGAAAGTACCCGACATTGGGTAGCCTCATTGACCAACATGACCTTGAACAAGGTCGTCCTACCGGCTGGAGAGAGTGTCTATCAGGACGCTAAGGGACAGCCCATGCCACCCCAGAGATGGCCAACAGAATTCCACTATGTGGATGGGGGCCTTGATCAGGCCGACACCACGGACTTCGTGTGTGTCAACCGTATCATAGCAGAACCTTGGAGGCAATGCTTTGCGGTTCTCCCTGTTGACATCGAAGAATCGGACTCCGAAGACCCCCTCACTGAAGAGGAGTGGGATCTGGTTCAGGGGTATATGGATCAGCCCTTTCACGACTGGGGAAACCAGCGTGAGGGCAAAGGCCAGGACAAAGCCTGGTGGGAAGTGGACTCAATCGTCTCCGGTTCCTATGACGGGAATACCTTCGTGCAGAGGGTGCTGGATCACATGTCCAGCCAAGACGAGCCGCCTGGCGGTAACCCACCCACCTACGGCGATCTGTTCCGAGGCAAGACCAGAGATGGCCCTTTGGGCCACCTGGGAAGACCACCTGAGCCGAAAGCGAGCGGGGTCGCTACCCCTCAAGTAAGCTCCGTGGTTCAAGTGCCCGGAAAAGCCAAGGCGGAGTCCGATGACTGCCCCAAGATCCAGGCGTTGAGGGCCAGGCTGAAGCAGAAGTATGGCGAGACCTTCTTCAGCGGAAAGCCTGTGTTTCCCCCACCGGTGCGTGGACCGTATGGCGAGGCCAAGATACGACTGAAGCAGGACCCCCGTGTGTATCGACACCGGGAGTTCGCCCTGAGGGGCGAGAGGAAAGAGGCCATGGAGAAGATCCTCCGTGACTTCATCCAGAGAGGCTGGCTTGAGCCGTGCCACTCCGAGTGGGCCTCTCCTTGCTTCGTCGTCCCCAAGAAGGTTGCTGGTGAGTGGCGGCTCGTGGTCGACTACCGCGGCCTGAACGCCCAAACGCAGCACGACAGCTATACGCTGCCCCTCATTGAGGACATGCTGCAAAAGCAACACCGGCGGAGGATCTTCACGGTGATTGACCTGAAACATGGTTATCATCAGATGCCTCTCGCCGAGGAGTCCCGTGCCTGCACAGCCATGAGCACCCCACCTCTCCAGTGGAAGGTGATGCCCATGGGCGTTACCAACGGCAATGCGGCTTTTCAGCGGATGCTGGAGAACCTGCTTGAGCCGGTGCGCGACTGTGCGGACCCCTTCGTGGACGACGTGATCATCGCGTCCGGGGACCCCAGCATGAGCTACGAGGAGCTCCTGGAGGCACACGAGAGGGACGTCACTCGGGTGCTGGACCTTCTGGTTCGGCACAAGCTCACGGGCAGCAGTGACAAGGCCACCATTGCGGTAAGCGAGGTGGTCTTCGCTGGCCACGTAGTCGGGAACGGGCAGCGAAAGCCCATACCCGGCAAGGTGGCGGCGATTGAGCACTGGGAAAAGCCCAAAACGGTCTCTGAGCTACGGGCGTATCTGGGGTTCTGCAATTACTACTCGGGGTATATCAAAATGCATGCCGAGTATGCAGCCCCCATGACGACCATGCTCAAGGGCAACCGAGAGGAGACCAAAAAGGGGTCCAAGAAGGCTCTGGTCTGGACAGCTGAGTCCGACCGTGCCTTTGAGGGGATGAAGCAGGCGCTGCTATCCGCAGTGGGTCTGCACCTCGTGGATCCCGACCGAGGGTTCGTCCTGCGCACCGACGCTTCCGACTACGCCATTGGCGCTGTGTTGGAGCAAGTGCTTGACGACGGGAGGCACGTGCCCGTGGCCTTCTGGAGCCGAGTCCTGGCGGAAGGCCAGAGACGGACGTGGACGCCCCGTGAAAAGGAGGCGTATGCCATCGTCATGGCTCTCAGGAAATGGGCTGGGTACATAGCCCTCCATCCCGTCACCGTCTGCACGGACCATCAGAGTCTGCAGTCGTGGCACAAGGAGCACGTGGACACCCCTTCAGGTCCCGCCTCCCGACGGGCAAGATGGCATGAGACCTTGGCCAAGTTCGACCTTACGGTTGTTTATATTCCTGGAAAGGATAACACCGTGGCGGACTGTCTCAGTAGGTGGGCCTATCCCGCCAGCAAGGGCATGCAGGATATCTCTGCCCATGGCGATGAGGCTGAGACCGCTGAAGCCAAGAGGATCATTGAGATGGAGCGCCTGATGGAGGAGGAGGGTGCAAAATGCTTCGTCGTCATGGCTGCAGATGCCCCCCTCACTTCGAGGGTGAGCAGAACAGTCAGTGTACTCGCCCCTGTGGGTGCCGCGGGCGGAAGGCCCGGGCCGGCACCCCCTGTGGGAACTGAGTCCGACAAGCACCTCTTCCCGGAGTCTTGCCTCCAGGACGACTGGACCGACGATTACGCCAAGTCTGAGGCCTTTGCGGCCGAGTATAGGGCTGTGACCGACCCTGACGACGGACAGAAGTGGCCAAAGGGGCTGACTGAGGAAGATGGCAAGCTCTACCGGAATGGTAAGCTGCTAGTCCCAGGGTCCCGGGTGCTCGAGCTGTGTGAAGCGTGGCACCACCACATGCTGCACCCAGGGGTCAAGAAGCAAGCTCTTGACATGCAGCGTCGGTTCCAGATCGACCATATCGTTCTCTACACCGCCATCAAGAAGGTCAGGAAGGGTTGTTCGGTCTGTCAGGCCTGCAATCCCGATAACCGGAACGTCAAGGGGGAACCCCAATGGACCCCGGTTCCTGACCAGCCCATGGAGAGCGTGGCCATGGACGTCTTCTCCATGCCCGAAGTGCACATTGGCAAGGAGACCTTTGACTGTGTGGTTCTCTGTGTGGACCGCCACAGCGGCTACGTTGTAGCCGTTCCGGCACGCAAAAAGGGGTTGCTTGCCAAGGAGGTGGCAGTCATGATGATTCGTCATTGGCTGACCGTCTTTGACATCCCCCGCACCATTTGCAGTGACCGAGGGCCCCAGTTTACTGGTGGCTGGTTCAACGCTATGTGTTCCCTCATGGGGATACGTCATGCCAAGAGCGTGGCCTATCTCAGCCGATCTAACGGCCGTGCTGAGGTGGCTGGACAGCAGCTGTTCGGGAAGCTGCGCAAGATCCACATCACCAATCCACGTCGGAACTGGTTCGAGGAGATGTGGCCTGCTCTGAAGGCCCATCATGACACCCCCACTCCGGGCGGTTTGTCCTCTCACCAGATTCTCTTCGGCAGGGACCCCCTGGGTAGGGGACTTCCCCTGTCTGGTGATGGCATGGCTATGGATGCCAAGGAGTTCTTCGCGCGGCAAGAGGAAACGGCGCGGGACATCCGCCAGCAGCTTGAGAAGGAGCATGCTGAGCGTCAGAAGTCCGCCCCGAGCTCGACAGCGCGGAAGTTCAGGGTGGGGGACCCGGTGTGGGTGATCAGACCCCGCCCCATGGGCACCCACCGCACCAAAACCTGGTTCACACCCGGCGAGGTGGTCCGCAGGATTGGTGAGGACACCTACCGCATCAAGGTGGGTCACGGACAGTTCCGGGAGCGCCACGAGAGTCAACTCCGTGTGCGGGAACCCGACCTCCGTGGCCGACATGTGTCCCTGGACTACGCCAAACATGAGGCCGATTCGGACGACGACTATGCTGAGCAGGACGACTATACTGTCGAGAAGATCCTGGCTCAGCGTCCGAAGGCCTCGGCACCCGGAGGTCTGGAGTTCAAGGTTCGTTGGCGAGGCTATGGGCCGTCCCACGACACCTGGGAACCCGTCTCCTCATTCGTGCCGCGGGTCAATACTCCCTTCATGGAGTACATCCGCAAACACAAGACCAAGATCCACGTTTCGGACTTGGCAGCACTCACCCGGGCGATTGCAGCCAGGGGTGCCTGATCAGCGCCCTGAGCTCTCCCCTGATGTGTTATGAGCGTTTGTGAGGCCGACGAATCGTCCCTTACTTGCTTGCTCTCTTCCATCTTTTGGTGACAGAGTGGCCATATACCCCCCCCTGCTGAATCCAGAGGAGGATGGCCCCTCTCTTCTTTTTTTCGTCACTCACCCCCCCTGCTGAATCCTTGGGAAACCAGGTAGGGCGACTGACCTTCATATTGTTGAGCTCTTGGGGCCTTGAAGCCCATACGACGTTGCGCAACGGATGCCGCTGTCATCGGCATTGCGATTTTTTTGGTGTGTGGTCTGGTTCCATGGCATTTGCAGAATCCAGACCAGTCGAAGTGTGTCTCGAGACTATATATGCCTGAACTCAGGCGTTATCCTGTCCATCCTCCTGCATTTGCCTTATCCTGACCGTGGCGTGGTTTGGCACTCTGTTCTGAGTGTGTTTACACGCCTATTTACCCAGATTGTTGCTTGTTTTTCTGCCCTCCAGGATATGTGCATCTGTATGTTAAGTGTCATCAGCCCATCGCTGAGGGATGGACTGTTTTTCACCACGAATCGGGATACAGAGGCGCCTTCAGTCGCCGTGTACATATCCTTACAACCTGGTCCAGCCTGGACCAGTACTTGATTACAGATTCTACTGTTTGAGTGCCCGTGATACCGTGTTGCCCTATTCGCTCTGATGTGTGGAGATCCTGATGGCGCCAGGCGGGAAGCCCAGTTGCCTGACTACACTCCCAGCGGTCCGCCACTGTCAGTCCCAGTGTGAGCCTACCGATTTGCAGACGCACTTGCATTCGGATGGCGGCCTCCGGTGCTCCTGACCTCGGTCAGTCTGCCTGGGAAACTGGTGGTTTGAGGAGTCGACGCCTCCGCCCACACTGCATGAGGACTCCCTCATGTATGGCCTTCGTGGCAGTAGGGCGAGGGAAAAGACGGCCTTGATGCCCGATCCCTTCAGGAGGAGTTCCCTTACGATTTGGGGTTCGTAAGGAGTTCGACTATGGCACTCTGGACTCGCGTCGTATGGATATGGACATGGTGCGCCCGAGGAAGGACCCGTGGGGACTCTCCCCAGTCGGCGGGCCTTGGGAAGCTTGGGGTAGCTGGATGGATCTTTGTGGTCGCTCTCGACTTGTGGGGCCACCTCGGCTGTCGTGTGACGCCTATGTTGGCCGTGTATGCCACTGCCACTGTGGTGGTGACCGTAGCAGCCGGCACCCGGTGCGCCTGGTATGCCGAACCATCGCCGCCAGGACCCGGGACTTGATACTTGATACTATACATGTGCTACAAGCTGTTACAGCAGCATACCTATCCCACTGTGGGATACCTATCTTACTGTGACCTACTGAAGTGAGGATGTGACACCCCCCCCCCTTTCAGGAAGTGGTCCTGGGTACCCGCCGCCATGCGTGGGTGTTATCGAGCCCCCCCAAGGTTTGCTCTAAGGAGGGGGGTGAAGCGGTACCCAGAACCCCATGGCCAGGTTACGGCATACAACCGGTCTCCGGTCCACTAACCCCATTGACGGCCGTGTTCCGTGCCGTAAAGCCCCGCATCGGCAACCGATGCACCGCCAGCGGAGATTTGTGTATCAGAATATCAGGAATCAACAGGGTTTTATTTTCATATTGTTTCCGTCAATTTTTACGCTTCCGTTCTGATACTCACTGTTTTGACTGCTGGCGGTTGGCTCGCGACTTTACCGTAACCGCCAGTTTAACTGTTTATAATGGAAATTTTAACGCTATCCGTCACGAAGGCTCCAAAGTCGCCAGGAACTGCATGGATGCTTCCGCAATTTTCATAATTAATACTCGCGACCTTAATCCGAATTTTTCAGGATGTCGAAATCGGATTTTCGACTTCGACATCCCCGCACTTGATTTGACCTCTTTCGAGTGGACCTACGTGCTTCCGTATGCACGAATCAACTTCCCTTTTATCCTGCCCTCCATTTGTCTTAAAGATATGGGCAAAACAAAGTTGATTCGTGAGGCCACTTGTGAAGGTCATATCTCGTGTTGCTTGCGAGGAATTACGATAATGAAACGTGGGATGTATTTACAATACTCCCGACGTAATTTAGGAAGCATTATATGCCTTGCGTTTCCACACGTGCGCGCTAGTGTAATGGATCATGGTCAATTGGGTAGAGTTTGCGTTATAACTCTTTGGCCATGACATTGCGTGCGTTAAGATAACTTTCGAGTGTAGCGCGCAAGTGTTGGTGTAGCATAGGAACTCTCCTTGAGTTCCTATGAGCGATTGACACAAAGTTATGCCCTTGGAGGGGCATGACATATCGTGGTGGGAGCTACCTTTTTGGGCAATATGTGGTATGTGCCATGTGTTGTATTGCGTGCCCATTTGGCGGGTCCATTGCTCCAAGTCGAACCCGCCAATGGACCTCATATTGTGCAAGCCCCTTCTCCATACTCCCTACGGTCAATTGCATGCCTAACCTTCGTGAAGTGAAGCTTGTGTGGTGATTCCGAAGCGATGCGTTGGGAGCAAGGTGTGTGTTTTACAATTTTCCATATTTTCATGTGCCCACTTGGGAAGCAGCGCTCGTAACCTTCCAAGGCGCCCCAAGTGGAGCACATATGTGGGATCGAAGGTCAATGGTGTCAAGTCATTGTGTTTAGAAGGATTAAGTGATTGCACGATCCAAACCGGAGATATTATAATATAATTGTAGTCCTTTCAAGGCACTTTTGTGTGTCATTGTGCCAATTTTGCCATTTTTGGCCCTTCATGATGTCAAGTGGCGACCTTGTATTTCAACGTTGCGCTCAATTGACATCATGACCCAAGTATGATATGAGGGTACATACTTCAGTGCCCAACATATCTTGAACCCGGCGAATAACTCCTCTTAGGCTTGGCATACTGTGGCCGCCATGTTGGCGATTTGGGACTATCCCAAATCATGGGCTCACTTGGCGACCCTGCCATTCCCAATATTGGAGGAGTTCGGCGACGCCCAAAAGATATGTTGGACCAACATGACTTGACACCAATACTATGGCACACTCCGGTCCGAGTCGGGCATGTGCCTCATTTGCCCCAACCATGAGTGTGCGCATTTTTGGCCATTTTGAGCATTTTTCCACTTTTGCTGCCCGCCGTGCCCCATGTTCTAACCTTCGTGCACGCCGGACGCATGGACCAATGGACCATATGTGACATGGGTGTTATGGGTAATGGTCCCCATGGTCCACACACCACGTGGGCGAAGCGGAGTCGCCTTCGTTAAGGCGCTAAGGCCAAATTGAGTATGGGCAATTTTGCCATTTTTGCATTTGTGGATCCAATTGGGATCGTCACCACGCCGAGCAGCATGGAGGTCTTTGGAAGCCAAGGGCATGGGAGTCTTCGTTGGACTCCCAGTGGATCGCGTATGGAATGGCGGATCCGATCTCCAAGCCGGCGTGGAGATATACTATTGGGAGCACACCGAATTTTGGCTCATTTCAAGCAGCCAAAATGACCCATTTTTTGGACCCCAATTTCCCCCTTCCGTGTGGTCAATTGGCGGCCCCAATTCTCTAAGCCCATAGGGAGCCTGGACCTAAATCCAAGTTGTACACTCAGATATAAGTCCTAGGTCCTGCCTCCTACCCTGTGTGCCATTGGCCTTACCTTGGCCGAGCGAGCCACGCGTGGGAATGACACCAATTTTGGTGATATTGGCATCATGACCCCACTTGACTCATCCGTGTTGCCCTGATGCCGAGACCTCAGAGGGAACCAGGTTGGGTGAGGGCTCCAGGGAGTTCGTACTCGAAGGGCATAGGGTCAGTTGCCTCGTCCCTACCTCTGGCGGGTCCAGACGAGGGGTCAATTTTGGGGATTTTTGAGTTAATCTCAGTTTGGGCTGAAACAGCCCATTTTCAGCTACCAACTCCTGGGTGATAATGGCGGGGCCATATCTCTGGCTCAGAGAGGAGTTCGGACCTGCTGTTGAGGGAGCATAGGGAGCCACTGTCGGCTGGCCTTGGAGACCCTTGGTTCCAGGGAACTCGCCTGTGGCTGGGCGGGACACCTCTCCCATTGGCAGGGTTTCAGGGTCCGGACTGAGCAGGGCATGGGTTGTGTTTGAGCCCCCGCCCCCATCAGCCACTGAGAGGGTCGGACCTGGGATTGGGATATGAGTTGGGACTGAGTGTCTATGGTCCTGTGATGCCCTTACCCCAGTCCAGTCTTAACCCCATGTGTACATATCCTGATGTGTTGCTGTACATACTTTCGTTCCCTCTTTGCAGAGTGGCAAGGATTCTGAAACGCTTTGTCACATGACATGAGCGCATTGATGCCCTTGTGAGCGTAGTGCTTTGCCTGCCTGCTCACTTGCGCGTGTCCCGCAGCGTCCCGTGGCCGGCCCCCCACGGGAACGCGTCACTAAAGCACAATATGAACACCCCAAGAAAGGACTCCATAATGTACGCAGCTTTATTGGGGCTTGTAACTTCTACGGACGCCACATCAAGAATTTCACCTACACCAGCGCCATTCTGACGGACCTCATCAAGAAGAGTACTACCTGGCGCTGGGGCCCTCAAGAGCAACAAGCATTTTACGAGCTCAAGGACAAAGTGGCTCACGCTAAGTGCTTGGGCGTGCCTAGGGCACGGGGAGAAATTATCCTGGTAACTGACGCCAGCAATGTGGGCGGAGGTGGAACGTTGTTCCAGTGGCAAGCACTAGAGAAGGGAGAGTTTGACTCGGCCACTTCCCAACGGGGGACTGATGGACTGAACCGAGACGGCACTCTCAAGCACAACTAGCCTGATGACAAATGGGTCCTGGCTCCCCAGCGCCATTGAAACTGGAAGTAGAACCAGACCAGGGGTAACTACTCTACCTATGAGCAGGAACCGCTCTCAGGAATGCTGATGCTATCCTCACAGTCCCGAGTGTTGGGTTGCAACCCTCTAGTTTCGCTATGTGACCAAGAACCGGTCCGTACCTTCCAAAAGGGGCCCCCACCTGAGAAGGCTAGGCTCAGATCCTGGTGGACCTACCTGAGCCAGCTACAGCTCTTACTACATCACATCCAGGGCGTCAAGAAAGAGTGTGCCGACTACATCAGCTGCAACAACTTTGACGACATGATTGGTGCTAGGTCTGAGGAACTAGCCAAGGAGGCGTTCAGCCGTATCGAGGTACACCTGGACCTCACCATGACAATCATCAGACCTCTGGATGGACACCAACAAGTCGAGTAACTGAAGGAGTTTGGGGATATCTACAAACGCCTGGAGAAGCGTCTGAAACCCGTCCTGGTCAACCAGGAACAATGGAAACGGGACAAGGCCTACCTCTGGCATGAGGACCGGATAGTCGTGCCTAGCGACTGTATCCCGGCACTCCTCAAGTGGACCCATGAGTCCAGTGGTCATGTTGGTGCTGACCGTACCTTGCAGCTATTCAAGAAGTGGTTTCACTCTACGTTGAGTGATGACGAGCTGCTGAAAACCCTCCAGCCCATCGTGGACAAGTGCCCGTGTCGGTCCTGCAAACCTGGGGATATCAGGGACAGAGGTCTCTATTCGACCCTTCCTATCCAACACTGTGCCAACAGTGTACTGTATGTTGACTACACAGACAAGAATGTTGGAACAGGCTTTCACTGTTGAATGCTTTGATGATATTGTTTTGTTTGTGCCTCTGCTTGCTCCTGCTGCTTCTTGATGTAGTTCAGGTTTTCCGAATAAATATGTTTTGATGAAATCAACCAGAAATACAAGTACCCACAGTGCAAGCAAGGGACCACAGGATCATATCCACAACATGAAGAGCTGCAGTCAAAGGAGATAGTGTAACAACAAGCGAAGCTCACAATAACTACAGACTTAGGAAAAAATAGTTAGATAATATCCTACAATCATGGGAAAACTGCCCACATGGGCATCCTCTCTTTTAGAGTGCCATCTAGAGATGTGCACTCTTTGTTTTCGGTCCCATACGTGCTGAGGTGGCATGGCTTGTGGCGCTGAGGTCACTGCCATGTCACATGGGATCTTCCTACGTAGCTAGGCTGACTGGGAATTGAACCTAGGACCTCTCAAAAAGAGGTCACCCAGCCCCCTAGGGTGCAGACCACTAGGATAGCTAAGCATTCATGAGAAAATATAGAAAAATGTATACACTCTGGATTAATGTCAGCGCCTCAGTCAGTCCAGGAAATGGTGTATAAGTCCAATCAGTTGGGGGGTCAGGGGTCCACAGAACATCCATAGATCAATGCTTGGATTTATGGGTCAAAATGTCTTATCACCCCTTTTGGTTAGGCCAATACTAACATAAATATGTGTTATGCCTATAGGCCTCTCTATGACAACTAAAGCTAACCTTTTGGCAGGGAAATACACTTCTTCTTACTCACCCCTTGTGCTGTGGTGGCCACCACTGTCGCATTTTAAAGGGAAAAGGGAATGTTTCTTGACCTCCCCATGGCTTCAACATCTTTTTTAAAATTTCCAACAACATCCCACACATTGGAAAGAAGGCGCTGCGTCCGGGCAGTCGCCTGCTTTTGCTTAGTCATAACAGACACCTACAGTTCCTGATGCGCTCATTGGCGTAGCTGGGGCAGCTGTGGCTTGGTAGGGGGTTAGATTGGGTATGCCAATTCATGTGTGCATACACCTCTCCCTCAAAATCGCAAAACGCAGTGCAATACGCAAAACCCAACGCAGGATACGATCAGGGCACGCTGTCTGAGTTCTCGTCAGACCTGCTGTCTGACCTGATCTGTCCTTAGTGCGAGGGGCCGGCGTTGAAGATTTTTTGCCCCCATGGGGGTCTCGGATTCTGGACAGTGGTGCAGGAGTCAGTTTTTGGGCCAGAACACGGCCTACTCCACTGTTTGCGCTGCAGGATATCTGCAGAGAAGGAACGAAGGGTTGACAAACACGCAACGATCTACGCAAACACCAAAATCCGTCAAATGACTGCCTAGAACTTTTCTGAGGGTGCACACCTGACCTGAATCTCAATGTGCATTAAATGCACATTTTAGCGCAATTTTGAATCCCTGGATTTACACGCAGGGAAAAGCGGCGCGCCGGAGCGCATCCTAATTGGGCGCCGGAAAAAAAAAAGAAAATAAGATTATAACAGTATGTCACGTAATAATAAGGAAATGCCGAGACACACAATAAATAATAAACGTAGAGATTCCACGCATGCTTCTAGGAGAAATCAAGAATGAAGAATTCGAAAATTCAATGTGGGTTCAAAGAAAAAGGTATAAACATACAGGTTGTGTTTGCTTTGTATGCAGCAAAGGAAAACAGGACAAAAGGAAAAACAAACAGCACAGCACCGCAGGGCAGCACGGCACCGCAGGACACGGCACAGGGCGCAGGACACCACAGGACAACGCACTGCACAGCAAGACACCACGACACACCAGAGCAGCACCACCACACCGCAGAACGCCCAGGGAGACACCACAACGCACAAGGACACGCCACAGCACGAGGCACCAACAACAGCGCAGACCACACTGGCGCCGCACGACAGGCCGCAGGAGGGCAAAGCCAACACAAACAGCACCGCAAAACGACAGCACAGCACCACGCAACAGCACAGCGCCACAGCACACGACACAGGGAAGCAGGGCACCACAGCCAGCACAACAAGGCACCGCAGCGCACAGAGCGGAGAAGACAGGGAACGCACAGCACGAGGAAAAGAGCACCACAGCACGCAGACACCACCACCGGGCCAAAGACAGCACAGCCAACCAACAGCACAACACAGCACAGCACGACAGCCCACAGGAGGGCAAAGCAAGCCCCAACAGCACCGCAACACGACACCAGAGCACAACAGCACAGCACCACGCGACAGCACAGCACCACAGAACACGACACAGGAAAGCAGGGCACCACAGCAAACCACACCAACCACAGGGAAGCAGACCACGCGGCCAGACAGGGACACCGACACCGAAAAACGCCACCAGCAGACAACCACGGGCCACCAGACCCAGCACCGCACCACGGCACACCACAGGAAACAGCACAACACACAGCAGCGCACCACAGCACCGGGCGCCAGCAGCAGCACGCACCACACGAACAGCACGACACGAGCGCACCAGCACAGCGGGGCACAGCAACGCACAGAACGGAGAGCACAGGTGCGCACGGCACAGCACCCCGAGACACACACAGCACAAGGCAGAGCGGCGAACAACAGCACGCACCACCGCGCCACGACAAAACACACACAGCACAGAGCACACAGCGCGGGGGAACACCGCAAAACACAGCGCCGCAGAGCACAGGGCTCCAGGGCGACGGGCAGCGCCAAAGGGCAGGGCGCAACAAGCAGCGGCACCACACGAGCGCAACACAGCACACGACAGCAGAACACCGGGCGACACAACGCGCAGCAGCGCGGCGCAGCACCGCACCCAGGGAAGCACAGCACCACACGGCACACAGCACCAAGCCGCAGGAACGAAAACCGCGAAACACAAAGGGGCGGGGGCAGCAACCACGCGGGAGCAGCCAACAACCAGGCGGAAAGCACGAAAGAGCGACAAGCGCACGGAGAGCCAAGAAACGGAAGGCAAACAAAGCAAACAACGCAAGCGCCGAGGCCCAGGGCACCCGGGGCCGGAAACCAGAGAAAACCAGAGACAGCGGGGGCGCACAGAGGAAGAAGATGAAGGAGGAAAAAAAAGAAAACAACAAAAACACCAAGGCACCGAGCAGGAGCGACGAAAACCGCGAGACACAAAAGGGGAGGGGGGCGGGGGAGCAAACACCAAAGAGCAGCCAACGGCCCAGCGGGAGACACAAACGAGGCGGGAGGGCACGGAGAGCCAGGCAGCGGGAGGCCGAGAAAAACAACCAACGAGGAACAGCAACAGCAGCGAAAGAGAGAGGGGCAACCCCGGCCCGGAGGGGGCCAGGCAAAGCAGGAAGACAAAGCGGCCAAAGGAAAAGGTGAGGCGCACCAGAACGCACCCGGGGGGCCGGCCCGCCCGACCCGGGCAAGCGAGCACGCACACGAACACACACCACACGCCACCGCCGCCAGCGGACCCCAGCCAGGAGTGGCGGGGACCGCCCACCACCAGCGGCAGCGAAACCCAGCCAGGAGTGGCGGGGAGTAGCACATAGGAACCTCCGCCAGAAGTGGCGAAGGACCCCACCAACACACCACACACCACAGACCACCGCCGCCAACGGACCCCAGCCAGGAGTGGCGGGGACCGCCCACCACCACCGGCAGCGAAACCCAGCCAGGAGTGGCGGGGAGTAGCACACAGGGACCTCCGCCAGGAGTGGCGAGGGACCAACCACACCACACACCAACCACAACCCCAACAACACACCACCGCCACACACCACACACCACACACCACACACCACCGCCGCCAGCGGACCCCAGCCAGGAGTGGCGGGGACCGCCCACCACCACCGGCAGCGAAACCCAGCCAGGAGTGGCGGGGAGTAGCACACAGGGACCTCCGCCAGGAGTGGCGAGGGACCAACCACACCACACACCAACCACAACCCCAACAACACACCACCGCCAGACACCACACACCACCGCCGCCAGCGAAACCCAGCCAGGAGTGGCGGGGAGTAGCACACAGGAACCACCGCCAGGAGTGGCGAGGGACCCCACCAACACACCACACACCACACACCACACACCACCGCCGCCAATGGACCCCACCCTGGAGTGGCGGGGACCACCCACCAACACCGGCAGCGAAACCCGGCCAGGAGTGGCGGGGAGTAGCACACAGGGACCACAGCCAGGAGTGGCGAGGGACCAACCACACCGCACACCAACCACAACCCCAACAACACACCACCGCCACACGCCACACACCAACCACAACCCCAACAACACACCACCACCACACACCACACACCACACACCACACACCACCGCCGCCAATGGACCCCGGCCAGGAGTGGCGGGGACCGCCCACCACCCAGGGCAGCGAAACCCAGCCAGGAGTGGCGGGGAGTAGCACACAGGAACCTCCGCCAGGAGTGGCGAGGGACCAACCACACCACACACCAGCCACAACCCCACCAACACACCACCGCCACACACCACACACCACACAGCAACGCCGCCAATGGACCCCAGCCAGGAGTGGCGGGGTCCGCCCACCACCAGCGGCAGCGAAACCCAGCCAGGAGTGGCGGGGAGTAGCACACAGGGACCTCCGCCAGGAGTGGCGAGGGACCAACTACACCACGCACCAGCCACAACCACACCAACACACCACCACCACACACCACACACCACACAGCACCACCGCCGGCGGACCCCAGCCAGGAGTGGCGGGGACTGCCCACCACCACCGGCAGCGAAACCCAGCCAGGAGTGGCGGGGAGTAGCATACAGGAACCTCCGCCAGGAGTGGCGAGGGACCAACCACACCATACACCAGCCACAACCCCACCAACACACCACCGCCACACACCACACACCACACAGCAGCGCCGCCAACGGACCCCAGCCAGGAGTGGCGGGGTCCGCCCACCACCAGCGGCAGCGAAACCCAGCCAGGAGTGGCGGGGAGTAGCACACAGGAACCTCCGCCAGGAGTGGCGAGGGACCAACCACACCACGCACCAGCCACAACCCCACCAACACACCACCGCCACACACCACACACCACACACAACCACCGCCAGCGGACCCCAGCCAGGAGTGGCGGGGACCGCCCACCACCACCGGCAGCGAAACCCAGCCAGGAGTGGCGGGGAGTAGCATACAGGAACCTCCGCCAGGAGTGGCGAGGGACCAACCACACCACGCACCAGCCACAACCCCACCAACACACCACCGCCACACACCACACACCACACACCACCACCGCCAGCGGACCCCAGCCAGGAGTGGCGGGGACCGCCCACCACCACCGGCAGCGAAACCCAGCCAGGAGTGGCGGGGAGTAGCACACAGGAACCTCCGCCAGGAGTGGCGAGGGACCAACCACACCACACACGAGCCACAACCCCACCAACACACCACCGCCACACACCACACACCACACACCACCACCGCCAGCGGACCCCAGCCAGGAGTGGCGGGGACCGCCCACCACCACCGGCAGCGAAACCCAGCCAGGAGTGGCGGGGAGTAGCACACAGGAACCTCCGCCAGGAGTGGCGAGGGACCCCACCAACACACCAGCCACACACAGCCACCAAACCGCCCGCCAAAAACACAGAAGGAGGCCAAACCCCCCACCCAGAAGGCACCGAAGACAGGACCCCCAAACAGGCACAGGCGGACCACCCAGCAAAAACCGGCAACACCAAGCCAGGAACAGCGGCCCACGGGGAAAAGGGGCACCGGAACAAGCAGACACACAAAAAAAAAAAAACCAGCAGCCCAGCCGAAAAGAAAGGAGACGGGGGGAGAGACCACAAGGCCCGGGACGGGGACACCCAGAAACCGAAAAAAAAAAAAAAAGAAGAAAAAAAAAGCGCAAAAAACACACCCCGACAACCCAGCCAAGAAGGGCGGGGCACAGCCGAGACCCAGGCCAAGCACGCACGCCCACACCGCACACCGGAACCGGAAACGGCGGGGGGCAAGGGAAACGCGCACGAAACCACACACGTCCCGAAAGCGGGCCAACACCAAAGCCCAACCACGAACACCACAAGCAGCCGGCAAAAGAGGGACAACACCACAAACCGAGCTCAAACACACCCACCCAAGACCCCAGCCACGACAGGCAGGTGAAAACAAAACCCACGACCAACCGCAACCCGGACCCAACCACCAACGCAAGCCAACAGTAGGAAACCCAGTGCCCACAGCCCGGGCACTGAGGCAGCCCGCGCCATGCAGGTGACCCGGCCAAACGAGATCCGGAGACCGGGGGTAAGGCTGCATCCTAAGGCCAGCGCTGCTTTGGGCCTCGAGGCGGAGCGTGCGACACCCAAGCACCTCGGAACCCTAGTACCAAGAAAATGCATGCATGCCTTGGGAACGGGTTACGCCAGGAAGTCCGGTGAACGCCTAGGGTTCCGCCCAAAGGAGGGGACGTGCGCAAGCACGGGGGCAGACCCTCCCGGCGAGACAAGCACGTCACGCTGGCGGCGATCAGCCCTCCCGGTGTAGCCCGGGGCCGCTTTGTTGGGGGCCAACAGTCAGGTCTAGCGGGATGTAAGCCGCCTCCCCTCTTCACGCGCGGAGCCTCTTCCTGTTCGTCACAGGGGCGACGCCAGGGAGAACCATGGGGCGCCTCTCCACGACCGAGTGCACCTACCTACCTACCTTTGTATGCAGCATGCACCTTGCTTGTCTTGTGTTTCCGAGGTTTCACAGTGTTGCAGCGCACACATAGAGTAGAGGGACAGATTAGAAGATTGCACGATGATTAGAGGTGGGATTAGGGCAAAACCGATGGCCTTCGGCCAGGAAGCGGTTGTCATGGGGGGCTAACGTTCCTGTCCTTTGTTGCAATGCAGGGTAATCATGACAACTGCTCTTACACACCAACCTCCCTTTTTGTAGCACTTATTAGAACATACACATGCGTGCATAAACGCTTGCTTCGCTTGTGTTTCGTTTTCTTCGCTTACTTGCTCTCGCTCTGAAGTGGTAGGTAAGGCGAGTAAACCCAGGAGGGGCCACCCCCTGTTAGAGTCAGTGATTGTGTTGATAGGTATGGATTAATCGGGAAGGAATGGTTAAAATAGAAAATTGCCAGCATGATGCATACCCGTGCATGCATATGGCGCATATGGGTACACGACACTTGTTGCGCACGGTATAACCCTTTTTTAGGTTACCCAGGGGCTCCACCCCACGTTCTATAAGAGAACCGGTGGAGTTCCTTAAGCTTGTTTGCTTGTAACCTGGTTTGGGAACAGCGTATTATAGGTCAGCCTGAGAAGCGTATAATACGTGGAGGCTGGCTTGGTTCCTCCGTCTCAAAACCAGCTCATCTGCCTTTGCTTTACAGGTGGGCAGGTAAGGGTGAACTGGTGCAGTTCCCTGCCGCGCTAAACCATGCGGTGCAGATCACACAATCAGCAAACTGTACCTTGCTTAGGCGGCTCACGTTGCAGGGTCAAAGTCTGCCCAAACGTGCCTGTCTCCGGCACTCAGAAAAAATAGTTGTTTTTGGGGGACCTGAAAACAAGGAGACATAAAATCATACAAAAAATCAATATCTTAATCCATTTTGATTTATTTTCAAGAAGACCGACTGCCCCGGGCAAAAATTTATCTCCCTAAAAATGCACTGCTTTTTTTGGAAAACCATGAGTTTTTCTTTCTTCTACCACTTATGCTTTCACATGAAAATACCCATTAGCTTGCAATCCTTTCGAGAACCAGTTTTTGAAATCCATGTTCCATGCAGCACAACAAGAAGCATTCTTTGGCACCCTTCTTTGCGCGAGGCCTCGCCCAAACATGAACACAACACCACAATAAAATGCATCACAGGGATAAAATTGCCGCACAAAGTGACAGCAAAAAGGTCTTCGAAGAGAAAAGCATAGTGTGACCCCTCGCGCATAATACATCAGAACAAACAAAAAAATTACTTGTTCTTCGGAACAGTTTGCATCTTAGCACCCATAGACTTAGCAACGGACGTCTTACCCTTTGGCGGTGGCTTTGCGGGCTGGTCCCTTGGTTGGGACTGACGAGCTGGTTGCTAGAACGGAGCTCTGCCCCCGGTTTCCTCGGGCCTCATTTTCGTTGCCGCTTTCCTCGCTGTCTTGCCTTGGGAGACCTGCGGTTCCTCCTCCTCTTCTTCGTCGCCCTCCTCCTGCTCATCTCCATCGCTCTCGTCGGTATCTTCACCGGTACCCGATTTCGCTGCCTGAGGCTTGGAAGCAGTCCTCCTCTTCTTGGGGGCAGGTCCCTCACCAGTTGACTTCCGCTTTGCTGCAGGGGCCTGTGCTACTGCAACTTGACCGTTCTGAACAAACTCTTCCTCTTTCAGCTGGCCCGCATGAGAACCCAACTCTTCATCCCGAACACAAAGGGGAATACCACGGTTTGTCCAGCTCGCCTGCTGGTCCCAATCACCAGACTAGTCCAGTTTCGACCCCTGTGTCAAGACGTGGTTCAGCTGATTCTGCACTCTGTTGACCCAATCAGAGAGACTGTCGGTGGAGACACCAAGAAGGTACATGCGAGAGACCGGTTCGATGGCAGCAATCTTGCACAGCAGATCTGGCTGATGATCAATGAACGCAAAAGAAGGCTTAAAGCCCTTAGTCTCCTTCAGGTGATGGAGGTGAGTGTCGAAATACCACATAACATGCGCTATCGGCAGGGGGCCGCCAAATTCAGTGTCAACCATCTCCTGTACTTGAGTAGGTCCAAACGTCAGATGATTGGGAATCTGCAAAAAGAGAGAAGTTGTTGCGCGAGGCCTCGCGCAACGAGAGGACATAATCACGAAATGATACCTTTCTCGTCCAGCTATTCGGTGACGATATCAGCAACCAGCTAACGTCGAACAATGTAGTATCCCCCGCTGCCTTTGGTTTGGTTGGCCAGCTGAAGATGGCAATACGCAACATGTTACCAACGCGCGCAAGGTTGAAATCATCGTTGAGACGCCTCTCTGTCTCCGTGTCCAGACCGTCGTACATGTCGTCAACAACAGTTTGAGAACCGCAGATAAGTGTATCAGCACGCGCCGTTTCTTCATACAGCCAGGCCGGGCACATCGTCTCAGGAGCAACATGTTCAAATATGTCGCCGTTGATGACAATTAGGTTCTTGACAATCTCCAAAAACAGCCTCGGGGGTTCGTTCACCGGAGCTGCAGTTCGGGTCGCCTTAATTGTGATTGTTTGACTTGCCAGCAATGGATCCTGCTAATCTACTGTCTTGAAGTCAGCAGTAACGCCAGCAGCTGCGGGGACAACACGGCTCTCGGTAATCTCTGTACCAAAGAGTCTTTGGACATTGAGGATTTTCATGGGAACGGGTTTGCCTTTCTCTATCACCTGCCACAGTGGTGCGCGCAACATGGATTTTCACGCCGGCCATGGACCGCGAATTTTGCCTTCAGGTTCCCGCTAATAGCCCCATATGCCAAGAGTCACCTTCAGGGCAGGCCTTCGAAGTGCAGCAACCTCTTTGCGGCTGCGCATGTCCTTGCCGACAGAACAAAAAAGGAGAGGGTGTCACGCATCCTCTAGAAACAGAACCTAGGCCTTATGGACGACCTACACCTTTCTCAGACCGGACGTACTGGCCGTTTCCCGGGTGGTCCAGATGCATTGAGACCCACTGTTCAAGGATGATGTTGTCTAAAGGTTTATGCAACAACTTGAGGGTTGTTTTTTCTTCCAGCATCTCGGCTGCCACTTTCTTGTAGAACTCTGGCAAGATGATACCCTCCAGTTTCTTTAGTGCGTTCTTTGAGACTTTCTCCCCTTTGTCATGGAACCTTTGCAGACCCTTCACAGCTTCCAGACCAGCATAGTAGGCAAACATCATGAAACCTTTGCACAATTTATACGTTTTGTCCTGGAAATGACAGGGTGATGCGCGAGGCCTCGCGCAACGAGCAGCGTTGAAACAACGTGAAACGAACATACGAATCGGGCCGGTTGCTTCAGTTCAGCGGTTGGAAGAAGGGCACTCATCTGCACAGCATCCACAATGGCGATCTTGAGATTGTTGTATGTGTCAGGTAGGTTCCCCCGCAGCTGATCTTCAACACATCGAAGGAGGTTATCTGCCGCCTCATACAGTGGTATCGGCTCAAGATCTTGTGCGCTTTCTTGTGCTTGTCCCGCCAGTCTTGGTCGGAAGGCCCACGGTGTATCAGGTTTCAAAATATCGGCCGTGCATGTAGTCACCTAGGCTTTTAGGGAGGGAAAAATTCCCAGAATACTCCTCAAATGCTCTTTTTGAACCCCATGGGGTAGATTGTATTGGACTTTGGCCCTAAACACTTGATCCGTAGACTTCACGACTATTGCCGATAGTTTCTTCCCGCTTGATGCCGCAAGTGTCACTTTTTCTGACACCAATGATGTTGACATGCAACTTAACCTGTCTTTTGCTCGTCAACCTGCTGGCTGCATGCTTTGATGTCTCTGATCCGCATACTTCGTTACGTATGGAAGTCCCTGTGTTCATCCATAACCCAAAGGTACTTTTCTCCTATTTTGTGCAGCAAAGACCTTCAGATCCCGCCTCTAGGTACCCAGGACACAATGAGATGCAACTTATCATGCATATTGCCTGACAATTAACATCTCATTACCATGCTTTCATTGCTGTCGCATGAAGCACTGCCAGAGTCCCTAGATTGCATGGGGAGGCCTGGCTGTCCACCTGTGTCATCAGGATGGCACACTCAGTAGAAAACATACATGAGTAGCATGTGTATTGACTTGAGGAACAAGTTAACGCGCATCAATCGCGATAACACGTCCGCCAGCAGCTGGAGAGGTGTCGCAGTTGATCTGTGAATGAAAGAGCTAACAGTTATTTCCCACATTTCTGATGAAAGAAAAAGTGTCTGCAAATAACAACATCTCCCGTAGTGTATACTTGTTGCTTTTTTGTTTTCAGATTCGCTGTGTATCGTGCATCGTGCAAGTTAACTCGTGTGTCGGTGCAAATGGCCTTTTTCACTTAGTAACCGCGCCAAAAAGGGGAAAGAAAGAGCGATCGGTCGAGCATGACGCTACTTCTGAGGTATGCAATAACTGACGGCGACAAGAATTGCATCGGCGTTGTGTGTCCACCTTTCATGAGTTCTGCTTGCCACTTTTCATGTGCTGTGCCGCTCAACATGCGTGTCAACAGCCGGAGTCACGAGCGGTTGATGCAGAGAAGTCCGAGCGGCAGGACAGTTCAAGCAGTGCTGCAGACACCTTTGCTGAGGTCTTGCATGCTTTTATATTGTAGTAAAGCACTCTGTGGTGCGTTTGCTGTCTTGAGGTGCCAGTTATCGCGTTTTTTGCGTGTTACGATGTGTCTCATGTCCGAACTCATTACTCATACGCGGTTGGACAGCAGTCTTCTTGCCAGGACAGTTCAAGCAGTGCTGCAGACAACTTTTCTGAGGTGTTGTGTCCTTTAATGTTGCAGTGAAGCACTCTGTGTTGTGTTCGCTGTTCTTGACGTGCCAGCTATCGCGCTTTTGGCGTGTCACGATGCGTCACATGTTCGAACTCATTACTCATGCGCGGTTGGTGCTATTCAGCTGTCTTCTTGCCTGCTGTCTCAGAGTGCGGCCGTGAATGCACCATCAGAGCCTTCGGAACCTTTGCAAGATAATGCAGATCTGGACGATGGGGATGTGGATTCAGAAAGTGAAGACCAGGCAGAAGAAGAGGAGTCTGATTCTGATGAGGGGCAGGAAGAAGAACTGAGTTCAGCAGATTTGCACCTTGCAGATGCCGCAAAAGCTGCTATTACTCTTCAAGACGGTGCAGTGTTGGGGAGTCTTTGCAAGCCAAAAGGAGAAAAGTGGATACAAGAGGCGGGTGATGCCTTTGCAGTAATCGATGGCCAGCCATCTTCCTCTCTTTGCAGTTATCTGGAGTCTGGACTGAAGCACTTACAACAGGTCAGGGGTGCAGTTGATGATAGTATTATTGTGCGCCTTGATTACAGTGGCACACAGCCAATAGTTGTTCGGTGCCAGGGCAAGTCTGCAGGAGTGTGCTGGGTTGTTGGCTTGGAACGGCGAGCTGGGGTCTTAGATCATGACAATGGGCTGACGCTGTCATAGCGCCTGACGCCTAGAATGGTAGCTCTGCCCCATAGGGGTATTCTACATGTGAAGCGCCACACAACCTGCTGCCTTGGTTATGCAATTGTTTTTCCATGTAAAAAAGGTGTTAGACGGACTGTGAAAACATTGGGTGTTGAGCAAGGTGGCATGCCGGCACACTCCTCCGCATCATCACGTGCAATGAAGAAGCAATTGGGCGAATTGACAACCGCAGTGCACAGTTTCAAGCGAAAAGTTGAAAAAATGCAGGAGGATACTGACGACGCGCATCAGACTCTCAAATCACTTGCAGACCAGCGAAAGCCACTTTGTGAATGCAAAAAGAATATTTCACAGAATCCACCCTCGCACTCGCAAGCACAAGCAGCGTCACAGGGTCCCATGCAACAGGCACCATTCTTTTATATGTCTACTCCATGGCCGCAGTGAGGCTCTGACTGAATACACTGCTCATACAGCGAATCACTGCATTATACACAGTGAATTGTGCTGCATCCGTTTATTGTGCAGTTTGTTGTCCAGGATGCGTGTTAGCTTGCATTTCAATTGGTGTGGTACACATTTGTGATGCAAAACGAGTTTTCAAAAAACTTCCACTCACCATTTCAAACTTATTGGTAAAAATAATCCAACAAAATGCTCACACCGCAGTCATTGGGCAGCCAAACATGGGTATGCAGTTAGCATGCAGGTTGACGTGTAGAACGCAAGATAGCTCGCATGTCAACATCATTGGTGTCAGAAAAAGTGACATTTGCGGCAGCAAGCGGGAAGAAACTAACAGCAATAGTCGTGAAATCGACGGATCAAGTGTTTAGGGCCGAAGTCCAATACCATCGACCCCATGGGGGAAAAAAAGAGCATTTGAGGAGTATTCTGGGAATTTCCCCCCCCTAAAAGCCTCGGTGGTATGCCACTTCTGCAAATCCAGACCTGCTGTCTGTCGCTTCTCCCGAATCTTCCAAACCGCTTCAACGCTGTGCTGTCCAGATACACACCAATAATCGCCATCTGCGAAAAGTAGACAGGTCCATGCGCGAGGGCTCGCGCAACGAGAAGAACAAACAGTCTGTAGGTAACATACTGTTGTCTTACCAGAGAACGACGTGTACGGAGCCTGTTGGTGGTGCTGTCTCAAGTGACTCAATACGCTTTTGCAGTAACTTCGCATCTTTCTGTCTGATCTGTCCTTTTGTCCTCTCCTAGTCGATTCTCACGTTGTCCAGCTCGACCTCCACCTGCTTTTCATCTGGCTGCAGGTAGTCCTCAATGTCTGTACCCATTGTCAGGCCAGGATCTGGTGTTTCCTTCTTCTTCCGCCCCTTCTTTGGCGTTCCAGCCCCCAATTCTGATTCTTCCGGGTCATAGTCGGGCTCCACCACTTCCTCACCTGTCCCTTTGGCGGGGCTTGCCATTCTGCGATAAGAAGAAAGCCTGTTTCGCAAGAAACGAAGTATTCAAAAAGGTTGAAATTGTCGGGAATAATGAATGTGTGACGCGTTTTTAGCGACAACGGGTAAGGTGTTGCTCAACATGCAAAACTGATAGGCACCGCAACTGTTTTTCCTAACAACCTTGCGCGAGGCCTCGCGCAAGAGTGCTGGTGTAATAACCTGCTGTTTCATGCTGTTTGCGCGAGGCCTCGCGCATCACTGCATGGTCTGCCATCTTCTTCCAACGTTTTGGATCGCGTCAGCCTCTCTCTGCTCCTCCAACACACTGCGTTGGGGAATCAGCTCTGATGATTTTCTCTTAAGAGCAGCCTTAGGCGGCCCCTGCCGAGTCAGCACTAACAACACAGACACAAGGACTTGTTTGTAATGGTTAGAACCCTTTGGAATTAGAAGAGACGGTGGAAAGCTGGGTACACCCCTGTGTGGCCAAAGTGCCTGGATTGCACAAGTAGGCTCCGCGCACCACCTAATCCAAGGCACGTATACACGCTCTGCGTTCAAGTAAGCGGTTAACCGCTGACGCACGGAATTGACATAGGAAGTGGAGATTTTGCAGACGTTCACCCTGTGACCTTCTTTCCGGATAGTGATTCGATGGTACAGATCGTCAACATCTTCAATGGTTGCTGCACCTCTGTTTTGCCCTTTCCTCGTTACAAGGCTGGAGAGCAAACTTTCACAAACCTCTTCAGCAAAAGCCTGTCCAGGCATGGCTGAGTGCCATGCAGTGTGGCACAATAAGGCAGTTGCAACAGTGCGTTCGTATGTGCCCCCCATGTTCAAACGGTCCAAAAGACACATAACGATCTGCAATCCCTCGGAAGCAAAAACAACCGTGTTAGTGGTCTCACCGGACCAATTGCACTGCCTTACGAGGTGTCCTAGGTATAGTAACATAGGACAGTATTGTGTTAACAGAACCTGCATGGCTTTACATACAGCGTACCGAAGACGACTTCGCCGATTCGCTGGACGTGCCTTCCCAAGGGAGTGACATTTCCTGTTGAGGCGCCGTATGTGGCAGCCCATACCCAACAGCAGTGCACCAAGAATCATCCCCATCGTGATCAGCTTGGGAAAACAGGGAACAGTGTCACCGCTGCGCAACAAACCTTTACGGAAAAAAGTCACAATCGGCCAAAGGGAGCGAAATGTTTGTGTAACGCAAAATTTGTACGCGTGCCAGAAACCATACATTATAGGGTGTGACCGCAAAAAAAATCGGTCATTCCAACCCGTTGTTTTTTCACCATACATCATCCTACAGATGCGGTAATGGATGTTCTCATCACATAAAACAGGCACAACTGGTCGAGTGTGTTGCGCCAAGTCGCTAGTGAATTGCAGTAGGTTCAGAAGCGATACTTTGCCGCTTACCTTTTCTTTGCCTAGACAGAGGAGCCGCCAATGCGGTCTCTTGGCAGGCACTGGGCGAATAATGTCAAGCGGCGCCCTAATGTTTCGCACAACAGGCCGCGTGCTTGCAAATCCTAGATCAAGCAGGATACGTGCAAACTCTCCCTCAGTGTTCCCCAACATGCGTGCAACAACACGAACATGCGGTTCAAGCTCTTCCAGGCTAGGATGACCATGCCAGTAGCGTGGTGCATCCCGTAGTAGCAAAACAGCCAACGCTCTTGCGTTAAGGCTCTTGTCGTTCTTGTCAGGGTTTGTGGTAAATTGTTTGTTGTACCAGTTGTCCATCCACAACACAACCCACTGCTGGTGTATTTTGTTCCATGTAGTCTGTAACCTGACTGCCGCCCTTTTCTTTCACTGAAGGTGCGCTATATCGCGCCAGACCTGACGTTGCTAAAATGCGCTGCTGCGCCCTACTTCCCTCTATCGCGATAACAGACTTTCGTTTTCCCTGGTACGGGACTGCGCGGTGGCGCATCAGTAAATAAAGGCGCCAGGCCTCTTTCATTAAAACAGCGACCCATCTCTTACCCTCTGCCGCGGTTGCCTTTTCAACGCTGCAACACGTCCGTTCATTTCTACGCAGAAAAAACACAAACAACAATCCGCCGCCCTCGTCCCCTTTTTTTAGCCCTTCCCACAATTCTTCTGCCGTGTGGTACGGCGGTTCCTCTGAGCAGACATCGCTGAATACTCCAGATGCTGCCGCCACTGTTTTCTCAAGGACGTTGTTACTGTGGAAAAAAATTTGGTAACTGTATCTTCCTAAAAAATCGCTGTTCGAAAAACTTTCTCCCTTTGAAACATCAACCTGTCACACAGTTTCGCGCGACCAGATGTTCAATGATTTGCTTGTCGCATGCACCATTTTTGGTTTACTGTAACTGTCTGGTGGTCCCACATTTAACTGGTTAATCCTAACTGCAGTACCCAGTTGCGGCACACTACCATCGCTGTTGGGCAGTGAAGTCAGCGGTGACCACAGCATGAAAACTAGAAATGCCGGCGGGACCTGCATGGGTGCCCATGCAGCAGCGCCGCATCAAAGGGAGTGTACATGCTGTGTAGTTGGTGGATCTGTCCATTTTCTGTTTCTTTGAGCGCTTATGACCTCCATTGCGCGAGGCCTCGCGAAAACATCACTAAAAAATGAAAGTTTCTGGTGCGCCATTCCATGCGCGAGGCCTCGCACATGAAACCAAAGTTTGTTCCGGAACATTTACACATTTCAAGATTCTTGGGTGTAGCGATATCATGATTTATTTATTAATAGATCCATTTCTATCACTCCATCCTGATAACGGTACAAAGGTAGGTAGGTAGGTAGGTGCACTCGGTCGTGGAGAGGCGCCCCATGGTTCCCCCTGGCGTCGCCCCTGTGACGAACAGGAAGAGGCTTCGCGCGTGAAGAGGGGAGGCGGCTTACTTCCCGCTAGACCTGACTGTTGGCCCCCAACAAAGCGGCCCCGGGCTACGCCGGGAGGGCTGATCGCCGCCAGCGTGACATGCTTGTCTCGCCGGGAGGGTGTGCCCCCGTGCTTGCGCACGTCCCCTCCTTTGGGCGGAACCCTAGGGGTTCACCGGACTTCCTGGCGTATCCCGTTCCCAAGGCGTGCATGCACGTTCCTGGTACTAGGGTTCCGAGGCGCTTGGGTGTCGCACGCTCCGCCTCGAGTCCCAAAGCAGCGCAGGCCTTAGGATGCAGCCTTACCCCCGGGCTCCGGATCTCGTTTGGCCGGGTCACCTGCATGGCACGGGCTGCCTCAGTGCCCGGGCTGTGGGCACTGGGTTTCCTACTGTTGTGTGGTGTTTGTGTTTGGGTCCGGTAGGCGGTTGGGTGCGGGTTTTGTTAACCCCGTCAGTCCTGGCTGGGGTCTTGGGTGGGTGTTTTTGGGCTCGATTTGTGGTGTTGTCCCTCTAGTGTCGGCTGTTTGTGGTGTTCGTGGTTGGGCTTCGGTTTCGGCCTGCTTTTGGGACGTGTGTGGTTTCGTGGGCGCCCTGCTTGCCCCCCGCCGTTTCCGGTTCCGGCGCGCGGTGTGGGCGTGTGTGCTGGGCCCGGGTCTCGCCTGTGCCCAGTCTGTCTTGGCTGGGTTGTCGGGGTGTGTTTTTTTTTTTTTTTTTGCGCTTTGGTTTTTTCTTTTCTTTCTTTTTTTTTTACTTTCCGGGCTTTGTGGTCCCTGTCCCTCCATCCCCTTTCTTTCGGGCTGGGCTGGTGGCTCTTCTTTTTTTTTTTTTTTTTTTCCGTGTCCCTTTTCGCCGTGGTCCGCTGTTACTGGCTTGGTGTTGCTGGTTTGGGGTGGGTGGTTCCCCTGTGCCTCTGCGGGGGTCCCCCTTTTTTTTTTCTTTTTTCCTGGGGGGGGGGCCTGGCCGCCTGTGGTGGTGTTGGCGGGTGGTTGGGCGGCTGTGGGCTGTTTTCGTGCCTTTTCTCCTTCCCCCCTCCTTTGTTTTTTTTTTTGGGGGGGGGGCTTGCATGTTCCTCCCTCTGCCTTCCCTGGGCTGGCGCACGCACTGGCCTGTATTCAGTGTTGTTCTCCGGGCTGCTGTCTTCAGTTGCGTTCTGTGTGGCCATGTTCCGGCCCCATGGGTCGGGTGGGCTTTGTACACGGTGGGCTCGGCGCCCCTTTTTGCTGGGTTAGGTCCTGGCTCTGCCGGCTGGGCGGCTGCGCCAGGCGGCTGCTTGTGGTTTTGGGTTAGGGGGCTGGGGTTGTTCGTGTCCTTACCCCTCTGCGGTGCCGGCTGTAATCTTCTGGGTGGTCCGTCACCGTTGTCGCCTGGCGCGCTGTGGCCCCGTGTGTGGCCTGTGGTGCTGGCGTGTGGCGTGGTGGCGCGGCGCCTTCCCGGGTGTGCGGTGGCTGGCTTCGGTTAGTCCCTCAGGTTAGGGTCAGTTGTGTCGTGTTGTGCCGCTCTGTGCCGCGTCGCGTCGCGTCGTGCTGTGGTGCGTTGCTCTGTGGCGCGCTGTGGTGCGGTGTGCCGTGGTCTCGCGTGGTGCCGCGGTGGGTCAGTGGAGGTCAGCCTGGCCTGTGTGGGTCGGTTAGGTCTTCGGGAAATTCTGCTGAATGATCACGGTGTCCTTGGGGCGTGCACGCTGACTCTCACCCATGGACTCAATCTTCACCGGGCCTCGCAGACAGGCAGGCGTACTCGGGGTGTAGGAGAGGCGTTCCTTCTCCAAGGCAGACAAACAGACATCAGGAGTCGGACGGTGGAGATGGCTTCCGAACGCTGTTTGAGTGGCGAAAGGCTTTCACTGCAGCTCGGCTGCGCTGGCAGGGTCCGGGTGGGTGCCGCCGGCAGGGATGAGTTCATACTTCAGGGTCAGGGGGATGTCCATATCTCCGGTGCTGAACTGCTGGGGTCCGGGGCATCGGTAGTATTCTTGGCACTTCAAGTCTTCACGGCGCTCGGAGATGGCCTTGAAGGGGGCACCGTCCAGCGGCACCAAAGCCTTCGCGATCGATCACAGCCTTTCACTGCCCCTTGCGGTGCTCGATATTCATCATGGACGGGATCGGTGTGCCGCCGCAGTGCCATTCCTCCACTGGACGCAACAGGTTGGTGACGGACGCCCTCACGGACGTGAGACCAGCCGAGATCAAGCCCCCGTAGCAATACTCTGCGTCAAACCGCGACGGTAGCGCAGCCCGGCCCTTATAGCCCATGGTGTGGTCGCGTGACGGTCCGTGGGGTTGCCCTCCCTGGGGGCCTGCGCCTTGGTCCCGTGTCCTCTGGGGGTGTCGGTCCGTAGTCGAGGGTGCCGCGGCCGTGCTTTCGTCCTCTTCCGGTGCCTGTGAGTTGGCCTTTGTGGTGGTCGCGGTCGTCGGCTGGCGGTGAGGGCGTGGTGGTGCGCCGTGCGGCGGTGTTCTCTGCGGCTTCCTCTGTGGGTGTGGCCCGTTCTCCCCGTGTAGGTGTGCCCTCCGTTCTCCGTGTGGTTTCCGGTGGCCGGTGGGCGTGCGCTGGTGTGATCCGCATGTCGTCCGATGTTTGCTTCGGTGGTGTGTGTTGGGGTGTTTGGTGGGGGTGGGGCGGCGCTGGTCTCCCCGTCGGTGTGGGTCGTGGTACCTGTCGTGGTGCCCTTTTCCTCCGTGTCTTGGTCCCCGTTCCCGCTCTTTCCTGGTTCTTGGGTGGTGTCCTGCCCCTATGTGGTGTCGCTTCCGGCGCCCTGTCCCTGCGTGTGCCTGCCCTCACTTGGGGCCCTTCCGTGCCCTCTTGCCTGTGTGGTCCTTGGTGCCCCTTGCCCTTCCCTTGCCCTTGTCCTGCCCCTTCCTGGGATGGTGGTGGCGGGAGGGGCGGGGTGGGGAGGGGGCGCCGGTGGCCCAGGCTTGGGGGTGGGTGGCCTCAAGCCACTGGCGGAGGGCTTGGGGGGTGTAGGGGGGGCGGAGGCCCTGGACCGCATCGCGGAGGAGGGCCTCCCATGCCGCTTGCGGCATGATGGCCTCCGGGGCGGCCTCATTGGGGTTTGCGGGGGTGCGGGTGCGCACCTCCTCGAAGGTATGCACCATGTGCACCCCTTCGTGCCTTCCCGCCCCACCGGCCCATTTCACCCAGCGGCGGAGCTCCTGCAGAGCGGGGGGAGACCACCAGGCGAGGTAGGCGGGGGCCCGGGGGGGGGAGGGGTCCGTGCCGGGGGTCCTGGAGCGGCGGGGGGAAGACGTGGACCTGCGGTGGTGGCGGGGGTGGCGGTGCCTGGGGGAGCGGGAGCGGCGGCGGCGGGGGCTGGGGGTGGAGGACGGGTACGGGCGGAGGGGGGAGCGGGAGGGGGAGGTGGACATGGGGCGGCGGTGGCGCGCTCGGTGGCGTCCGGGGGAGTGGGAGTGGTGGTGGCGGGGGCTGGGGGTGGTGGATGGGTACGGGTGGCGGGGGGAACGGGGAGCCCGGCGGGGCGTGTGGGGGGAGGGGGAGGTGGACGTGGGGCGGCAGTGGCGTGCCTGGCTGCGTCAGGGGGAGCAGGAGTGGTGGTGGCGGGGGCTGGGTGGCCGGTGGGGGGAGGGGGAGGGGGACATGGGGCGGCGGTGGCGCTCGTGGTGGTGCCCGGGGGAGCGGGAGCGACGGGAGCGGAGTCCCTGGGGGTCGTGGTGGTACCTGGGGGAGCAGGAGCGGCGCGAGTGGGTGGTTGAGGCGCGGTCGGAGTGTGGGCACCGTGGGCGAGTGTGCCGTGCGGGGGGGGAGCGGGAGCGCCGCCGTTTGCGGGACGGGCCCCCGTCGCTCGAGTCGGGCCAGTCCGGAAGTGTTGGCGGCCTCTGGGGGGCCTCGCGCGGTGCCGCTTGGGGGGGGAGGTCCCCCGTCGTCCTTGGGGCCCCTTCGGCCATCGGATGGTGGCCGGGGGGGTACGGGGCGTCACGTGGTGCTGGTTGGGGGGGGAGGTCCCCCGTCGTCCATGGGGCCCCTTCGGCCATCGGATGGTGGCCGCGGGGGTACGGCTGGTACGGGGGTGGTGGCTGGTACGGGGGGGGTGGGTATGCGGGCGGGGCGCTCGGTGGCTGCCATCCCGTCCGCTGGTGCTGTTCGTGTACGGGGGGTTGTGGCCCGGTGGGGTAGGGCGGTGGGCAGTGGTAGTGGTGGGGGTGGTGTTCGTAGTGGTGGTGGTGGGGCCGCTGGTGGTGGTGGTGTGTGTAGTGGTGGGGTTGGTGTTGCGGGTATGGCCCATGGAGTCCTTGTGGGTTTTCCGGTCCCCCTTGTGGGGGTGGGGGGTTGGGCATCGTGGGCAGTCCCCGGGGCTGCACTATGTGGTGGGCATGGGGGAAGGGGTCGGGGCCGGGCTTGACGGTGAATATGGTTGAGGGGTCCCACGTCCCTGGGTCGGTTTGGCCGGCGGTAGTGGTGGTTTGTGGGGGATGGATGACGGGGCGCTTGGTGACGGGGATTTTGACGAGGGTTTGGACGGGGTCGTGCTGGGTGGCCGTCTCCGCGGTGGTGGTGGGTGCCGGCGGGAGGGGGGCGCGGGTCGTGGTGGGTGGGGGGTCCTGGCTTGGGCGAGGGCCCGGGCGGGGGTGGTATCGGGTGGTTTTGTGTCGTTGCGTATGCGGTGTTGTGTGTGGTCGCGTGGGCGCCGGCTTGGGTTTGGGGTTGGGTTTGGGGTTGGGGTCCGGTTTGGGTTTGGGGTCGGGTTTGGGGTTGGGGTCCGGTTCCAGGTTGAGGAGTACCTCTGTCCGGAGGTGTGAGGGCGTCGATGCCGGGTCGGGGGTCGTCCCGGTGGGTTGCCGGGGTGCCTGAGTCGCCTGTGTGGGGGTTGGGGGGTCGGTGCGTGCGGCCGCGGCTTTGGCTTTCGCCGTGGCCTTGAGGATGAGTTTGGCGGGGAGGGGGGGGTCGGAGGATGAGGTGGAGGAGGTGGACGAGGCTGAGGACGAGGAGGAGGTGGTGGACGCGGGTTGGGCTGTAATACGGGCGGGCTTGCGGGCGGCGGCTTCTGCTGCGGCCACGGCGGGGAGGATGGAGGGCATGTCCCCGGGTTGTAGGTTGGGGGCGGGCGGCTGGGGGGGCCCGGTCGTGACCTGGCGGCCCGGCGGGCCGATCTGGTCGGCTGCGGCGGGGGAGGGAGGCGCGGGGCTGCGGCCTTCTCTTTCTGGGCTCGGCTGGGCCCGGGTCCTGCAATGTGCGAGGTCGTGTGGGTTGGTGTCAGCGGGGGGGAACAGTTCGCGTGGGCTGCATTCAGGGGCCGGGGGGGGTAGGCATGGGTCCTCTGGGGTGTGTGTGGGGGGCGTGGGCGGGCCACTGGGTGGGGTGGGCGTGCCGCGGGGCGCGGGGCGCCCCTTGGCGGGTGTGTGTGGGTTGTCCAGTGTGGGGGGCGGTGAAGGGTGGCCGGTGGGTGGGTGTGTGGCGGGCGTGTGCTGGTGTTCGGGCGGGTGGGGGAGGCCCGTGTCGCGGGGCCCGGGGGTGCGCGCGATAGTGGGCGTGTGTGGGTCTCCGGTTGAGCAGCGAGAGGGGGGGGGCATGGGCGGGGATTGTGCGGTGGGTTGTGCTGTGCCGGTGTATGTGTCCGCTTGCTGCGCGTTTGCGTGGGCAGTTGTAGGCCGGGCGGTTTGGAGGAGAAGCTTGCCGTCTTCTGCTGCCGCGGCAAGGATTTCGCAGACGAGCGTTCGTATCTGGTGGACCTCTTGGTCAGTGGTGGGAAGGGGGCATGCTAGCTTTGGGCTAAGACCCGCGCGGTTGAGGACCCTGTGGATGGCGTGGTACCCGCAGGTGAGGGATTGCTGCGGCCTGGGGGGGGGGTTTGGTCGTGTGTCCGGGCCTGCTTCGACTTGTGTGTGGGCGGTGGGGATGGCCCAAACCCAAGGCACGGTCCCCGTGGGTGGCCAGTGGCGCTGGATCCAGTGGGTTAGGCAGAGCATGGACAATCCCATGTGGTAGCCCGCCTTCCCTGAGGTGATTTGGGCCAGGGCGCGGGCTGGGGGCGTGTCCCCTGGCTGGAGGACACCCCTGAGGATCCTGTGCTGGGTGGTGGGGTCCCCCACTGCCCCTGGTGGGGCGGTCTCCGGGGCGAACATGGTGTCTGTCCCCTGGATGATCCATTGCGGGCCCTGGGACGTAGCCGTAGCGGCTATCACGTAGTAGTGGCCGCGCTCGAGGACTGTAACCCAGACCTCCGACGGGGGGTGGTCACTGTCTGTAGGTGGGGGGGGGAGGTCGTCGTCCGGGGCGCGGAGGCCGGCGGCGCGGAGGGCGGTGTCGCGGTTGGGCGCGGTGGCCTGTTCCCACTGCTCCGGGTGGTTCGGGTCTGCTGGGTGGTCCGTCTCCGCTTGGGCCCGCCGTAGGCGTACGGTCCCTCGACGCGTGACGTTGCTGCCGGTGTCGTGCGTCAGGGCCTGGCCCCACTCGATGGGGGGGATCCAGATGGGCTGGCCCCGGGTGTGTTTGCGGGCTCGCCAGAGCACGAGGTCTACTATGGTCTCGTGGAGGCCGCTGCCTGGGGTGGTCAGGTCCCGGAGGGCTTTGACGGTGAGCTTGGTCCAGTCCTCTTGTAGGCGGTACCAGCCCAGGGGGGTGGTCGGGGCCCTGTCTTGGATGGTCGCTCGGAGGAGGTCGGGGTCGCGGATGGTGGCCGGTGTGAGGGGGGGGTGCCCCGGGTCCGGGGGGGGTGGGCTGGATGGGCTGCCGGGGTCTTGCGCGTCTACGTCGATGGATGGTTGGCCCTGGCTGGGTTCAGCCGGACTGGGCGGTGCTGGGTGGCTTCTTGGGTGCGAGACGGGTCTCGGGGCGCTGTGGTGGTGCCTTGGAGACCTGTGGATGGAGACGGGGGGCGCATGCGGGGCGCGGAGCGGGTTAGTGGACGTCTGGGTCATGCACGGCATGGTAATGGATGAGACGCTGCATGTGTTCCCTGGCGGTGGGGTCGGTGAGTTGTTCCGCGTGTGTTAGCAGGAGGTGTTTGCGGTGTACCATTTGGGCCGCTGCTCTGCGGACCGCTTCTAGCTGGAGGTTTGCTGCTGCCTCCATGGGGCTTTCCGTGTGTTTGGTGAGGTTTCGGTGCAGGGCCTGTGTCACTGCCCCTCTCATGGTGGCTTCTTTGATCAGGGGGTCCCGGAAGAGGTGTTCGGTGGCCTGGTGTGCGTGGCTGTGGGCTGGCCATCCTTCGTGTTGTCGCAGGGTTTCCGCCGGGGACCAGCCCACTAGGGTGTCCCTGTCTGTATGGAGGGGGCATTTCTTGAAGTGTTCCCAGTCCTCCGGGGTGGTGTGGTCGCATGGGCAACGAGTGTGTTCGTCGGGGACGTGGATGTGCTTGCGGGCGAGCCATCTGGCGACCCTGGTGAGGAAAGGCAGTTGCTCCCTGAGGAGTTGGATGCGTCGTTTCTGGAGGTGGGCTGGGACGTTTGCTGGGCGGAGCGCTGAGTGGTAGAGGGGGACTTGCAGTCTGTCCTGGAGCTCCTGGATGTGCGCCCGGCTGTCTGCGTCACCGAGCACGCGGGCGAGATGTTGGACGGGGTTGGGGTAGTGGTACGCTCTGTCGTGGGAGGAATAGGGGGCGTCCTCTGGTACCCAGTCCGCGGTCTGATGGGGCTCGGGTACAGGGGGCACGTGTTGGAGGTGTGTGTGGTTGCGGCCGAGGTCAGGGATCTGGAGGGCTGGTAGGTGTGTTGTGCGCTGGTGTACTGCCTGGTTGTCGACCTTACCATTTCCGTATTGGTGCCTGTGGGACTCTTGTTTCACGATGTGGAGTTGGACGTAGGGGGGAAGGCTGCGTAGGGCTTTCCAGAGTAGCAGTGCCTGGGTGCCGAGGCTCGTCGCGGTTGCTTTGTGAAGTGGTTGCCTTGCTATGCGGAGGAGCAGGTGCGTGTCGACAGTGGCGTCTACCACGAACCAGACCCGGACGATGTGCGGGGAGTGGGCGGGTAGGTGGGCCGCGACCTCGGTGATGGCGTCGGCCATGGCCCCTAGCTCCCCGTGGGAAGAGGCCCCATAGGTGGTGTGGCCCGTGTGGTGGTCCATGTGGTAGTGTCCCCCGGTGTGGGTTAGCTGCAGGGTGGCCCCCCCATGGATGGGCGTGAGGGCGGATTCGCCTGAGGCGTTGGTGAAGAAGAGCCGGTCCGCCGGTGATGGTTGTGGGAGGCGGCATGGGTTCATGGGCAGGTAGGCGTATATAACGGTACAAACGGATAACGGTACAAAGTTTTGTGTATAAATACGACAGGTTTCTCTCTTTCGACAACCTGCCTAATGCGTTGTGCTGTAGTACATTGATCCGACGCCAATGATCGCCCGCGAGGCCTCGCGCAAAGAATGGACACCAAAAAATACTTTTCCCTATATCGACCATGGGACATATCATTCTTACGAAAGTATTTATTTTACTGTACTGGTTCGCGACGGTCCAGAAATATCCATCAAAAAAATTATTATTTGATGCTTTTTGAAACCTGTCATTTTCCTACCTTTTCTGTCATTTTTGACCCTGCAACTTGAGCCACCTAAGTCTCAGCCATGCGTGGCGAGGCCAGTCAGACCTGTTCATCATACACGCTGTGCACGCATGAAGGGCACTCCTTCCCTCCAAGCCCTGACAGGGAAACGCGTAGTGGCGTCCCTGTTAGGCCACAGTCCTTTAGTAGCGCTGTGTTCTCTTGTTCTTTCGCAGGTGGGCCATTAGGGCCTGAGACATGTTCTTCCACGACACCAAGTAGCGTGTGTGTGTAGGAGTGGTAGGCCTGGGTGAGGGCTTGAGCCCAGAGCTCGCTCATCCTTCGAAGGCTGGTGCCACTGTAGTGAGTGTAGGACCTGTAGTGGGCGTGCCACCGTCCCACATGTTTCCTGAAATTTCATCAGGGGTTTAGTGGGCAGTGGCAGTGGTAGTCTAAGTTTTGGCCGTGTAGCAAACAGGCGTTTTCATGCCTCACAGCTTTTGGCCACCCCTCCCCTTTAGTAGGCAGGTACGTAGGAAAACCAATACCTTGGCGTTATCGCTGGTTGTTCCCCCAAGGAAGTCTGGTGCGAGCACAGAAATTGGGCAGCCAGGGGCGGAGAGACCCAGGGTGTACCCCGTGGCACCGTGTAAAGACATCCGCCGGGTTCAGCAAGGGTGCAGACTTGGGTATAATTAGGATATCCCTTCTGCAGCTTGCTCATAGGTCCTCAGGATGAGCACACTCACGGACGAATAAGCAGGCATAGGAAGGGTTCAGTCTCTAGGCTTCTTCTGAGAGGCAAGCATTTCAGCGAGCCTCAGCAACTCTCCTAGGTTGCTCTGGGACAAGTAGTCTACCAGAACGGAATTCAGGCGTCCCTCAGGAAGCACAAAGGCAGAAAAGGGTTCTCTGGTAGCTTTCTCAACTCCAAACTCTTCCCAGAGGGTGAGGAAACGCCACCCTTGCCGATAGCGGTGTCGGATAAGCGACTTGACCAGGTAGAAACCTTCCTTAGCCATCTGCTCGGCATTCATGTCGGAAAGTTCTCCTTCAACTTTCATTGGGCTGGCAGCGCTCTGTAGGTCCTGAGCGGCGATCTCCTCGTCGCTTAGTTCCCATTCTTCCCCACAGAGGTGCTCTGGGTCGTAGTAGCGCTTGAGCTGTTGAGCAGCGCACACCGGGCCGCCCCTAGTCGGGGAGAGCAACGCACGGTGATGTGGTGACCATCCACAGACAGGATCTTGTAGGGCCCAAAGTAGGGGTCATCGCTGGTGGAGCGTGGCCAGGCGGTAGCCGACTGTGGTGCACCAGCACCCAGTCTCCCTCTCCGTAGGAGGCTGGCATGCGGTGCTTGTTCTTCTCGTTCCACTGGTGCTCCCTCACTCTCTGGAGCATAGCCTTGGCCTTGTCCACCTTGTCTTGTTGCTCCTTCACCCACTTACCCACAGTGGAGTAGGAATACTCAGGATAAGGAGTGTGTAAGAACCACGCCGGGCGTCTCAGGAACAGCTCATGGGGCGGAAAGCCAGTTGCTGAACTCTCAATCATCAAGAATATGACGGGGAGTAGTCTCACCAAGTCTTTGGTGCGTTCAGTTCTGCTCCATATCTTCACGTTCTTTTTGAGAACTCGAATCTGTCGCTCACATAGGGGGTTACTCGTATGAGTATAGGGAATCCCCGTTGACACGTGGACATTGAGGGACCTCAGGACTCTCTTGTACCAGCCAGTGTCGGAGCGTACTCGGGCGTCATCGTCTGAGTTAATCTCTTTGGGTGCCCCATAGACACAGAACCACTCTTCCAGGCGTATCTTGATGATCCCCTCGCCGGTGATGTGTTTAGTGCATGGGAACACCCTCGTAACCCTGGTCAGCCCACAGGTTACCACTAGGGCAAAGTCATAGCCCCCAAACTTAGGCGTCTCCGTGTATTCCTCAGAGAGAACACTGTTGGCACAGTGGGGGATAGGGAGCGTCGAAAGGAGACCTCTGTCCCTGATATCCCCAGGTTTACAGGACCTACACGGGCACTTGTCCACGATGGGCTGAAGGGCTTTCCCCAGCTGATCGTCCGACCACGTAGAGTGGAACCACTGCTTGAAGAGCATCAGGGTACGGTTCGCTCCCACATGAGCACTGGACTCATGGGTCCACTTGAGGAGTGCTCGGATACAGTCGCTAGGCACGACTATCCGGTCCTAATGCCAGAGGTAGGTAGTGTCTCGTTTCCACTGTTGCTGTTTGACCAGGGCGGGTTCCAGACACTTTCCCATGCATTTGTAGATGTCTCCAAGCTCTTTCAGGTTCTCCACTTGTTGGAGTCCATCTAGAGGTCTGATCATGGTCATGTTGAGGTCCAGGTGTACATCCATACGGCTGAACGCCTCCTTGGCTAGCTCCTCAGACCTGGCACCAATCATGTCGTCAAAGTTGTTGCGGCTGATGTAGTCCGCACACTCCTTCTTGACGCCCTGGATATGATGTACTGAGAGCCGTAGCTGGCTCAGGTAGGTCCACGAGCGTCTGAGCTTAGCCTTCTCAGGTGGGGGTCCCTTCTGGAAGGCGCAGACCGGTTCTTGGTCACACAGCCAAACCACTGGGTTACTCCCCAAAAATGGGGACTGAGAGGATAGCACTAGCATACCCGCGAGCAGTTCCTGCTCATAGGTAGAGTAGTTACCCTGGCCCTGGTTCCATTTCCAGTTCGAATGCTCCAGGGGAACCATGACCCATTTTTCGTCAGGGTAGCTGTGCTTGAGGGTACCGTCTCGGTTTAGTCCATCAGTACCCTATTGGGAAAGGGCCGAGTCGAACTCCTCCTTCTCTAGCGCTTGCAACTGGAACAGCGTTCCGCCTCCGCCCACATTGCTGGCGTCAGTCACCGGGATAGTTTCCCCCCGTGCTCTAGGCACGCCCAAGCACTTAGCACTGGCCACTTTGTCCTTGAACTCGTCAAACGCTTGTTGTTCTTGAGGGCCCCGGCGCCAGGTAGTACTCTTCTTAATGAGGTCCGTCAGGATGGCGCTTGTGTAGGTGAAATTCTTGATGTGGCGTCGGTAGAAGTTGCAAGCCCCAATGAAACTGCGTACATCATGGAGTTATTTCTTGGGGTATTCATGTCGTACCTTAGCGTTCATCAGGGGTTTGGCCTTAGAGGCTGCAGGGGTCCACCACCCATAGCCAATGTCGAACCCCAGGTACTGCATAGTCTCTTGCATGACCTCACATTTCTCCAGTTTGAGTCTGGTGTGGTTCTCCTGGCAGACTGCAAAGAACTGGCCCAGGAGGGTTAGGTGGTCCTTTTGGCTATTCGTTCCTAGGCATACGTCGTCGATGTGTGCTTCCATCTGGGCGCCCCGGTCTATGAGTTCTTGCACCACAGTTCTCCGACGTAGGATGCATAGGATCTTGTTCATCAGGTCTTTGAAAAGAGCGGGTGCGTTAGCCACGCCAAAGCACATGACCTTCCACTTGAACACGCTCCTCTGAGGAGTGATGAAGGCTAGGAGCACCTGGGCATTGGGCGTCAGGTCCACTTGCCGGAATCCACTCCGCTTGTCCATCTTCGTCTTGTAGCGGCACGAGGCTATCTTATCAACGGTTGACTCCATGTTACGAGAGGACCCTGAGTGGTTCAGTTGTCTTCTTGTTCAGCTCTCCATAGTCCACTACCAGCCGTTTGGCTGTAGAACCAGGCTCAGCCACCAGGAGACAGGGGCAGCAATGTTGGGGATAGTCCTCGTCCTTGTACTCCAGGACCAGGCCAGCGTCGATACATGCTTGTATCTGTCGCTCTGGTTCATCAGCCTGCTCTTTAAGAGCCGGGTAGGGTCTCCTACGTATCTTCGGACCCACGAACTGGGGCTTCAGCTTGAGGTCCATCTGTACCAGCTTGTCACAGGAGGCTGGAGGGGGTAGTTCACCGAATACCTCCAGGTAAGTCCTGATCAGCTTCTGTACTCCAGGGTCCAAGAGTTTGATCTTGTCCTCCATGTCCTCGTCAGAGTCTAGATTGCTCGCCCCTTGGTGTATAGAAGCGGGGAGGTGATCCTCAACCGGCTCCGCGTCCTTGGTCGTATCCTTCAGTCCTTGGTAGGCGTAGAGGAGGTTCCGTCCCACAGTGTCAGGTGGTCGGTGACAACATAGGCACGCTGGAGGGGGTTCACATACTCATTCCTCTGAGAGTTCATCCTCCTCAGAGGTCCTCAGATGAGTACCCCACTGCTCTTCATGAGCTTCAGATCCACCTCTCGTTGCCAGGTGGTCATTTTCTGTTCGAGGTCCTCCTTCAGTTGGGAGATATGTCCCCTAGACCCTTGCTTCAACGGCCAGGAGCGGCGGGTAGCCCTAGCGTAGCATAGCTCTTACCCCACCAATCTCTTCTTGGAGTCCACATACCCTCTCAGCCTGGATCGGGGATCCACCTCCCCGTCCAGGGGCTCCTCTCCCCTCACGGAGAGTAGGGGTTTCTGCGGGGCAGCGTAATCGGCGTGCTCCACTTCCTCCACGCACGCCTGCTCGAAGAAGGCGTCATGCTCAGTCTTGTCATCAGAGTGTATAGAGCTGGGTAGCTCGGATAGCCAACACTCTGAGATTACATCAGGATTGGATACACGGCAGGGGGAGTTGGGGACAACCGTGTCAGACACGACGTACTCTTCTCCCCCAGGAATAGTCTCTACGGCGTCTCGAGGTCTTGGTTGATTTTTCAGGATGTCCAGGGTGTAGCTGTTGCTCTCACGTTGAATTTCCTGGGGCATAGCATGGTCCAGATCTTCCCAGGGCACTGGAACTAGGCCCCTGTCCACCACCCTGAGCATGCTTCCCCATCCAGGTTTGCCGATGGGCGTCTTGGTACCCAGAGGCACGTAGATGGCGTCGTCTGGCAGCTGGATGAAGGTGAGCGTCAGCTTGTCCAAAAGAGTACGCCAGTACTCATTTCCCCCATGGGCTCCCCAATCGGGGGAGCACAGGACCATACGGGAACGTCCCAGGGCCACCTTGGTCAGGACCTTCCCCAGTTCACTGAATCTCGGGTTCCCGTAGGTCATCCCGCAAGAGGGCCAGTAAAATTTATAGCAGCAATTTTTCCATTTGCTGCAGTAAAGGTCCAGGACATGTTGCTTGTCGCTGGCCAACAGCTCCACGTTCAGGTCTTTTGAGGAGTATCCCAACTCCTTTGGACCTTCGTTCAAGACATCCCCAAGGAGCTGATAGTCCTCAGCTTTGGAGGCGACCATCATGGTTGAGGGCTCCTTCTTGCATACCCTCATGTAGCTAGACGTGTGCTGAGACTGCTCCAGAGCTACAGACTCCCACCAGTCACCATGGTCCACTTGGAGGACGTAGGGTGCTTGCAGGTTGAGGGATAGAATGTGGGAGTGCTCGACGAAGAAGTCGGTCCCCAACACAAAGTCGAAGGCTTTGGTGCCCATCAGGTAGAACCGATGGGCAATGCTTCCAGATCCCATAGGCAGTTCGACCTCACAGTCCCCAAAACTGTGCACCAGATGCCCATCTCCCATGCGGATGGCTGCGGTAGGCATGATGTTCTTCAGGTCCCCACGAGGTAAAATTTTCTTGGCCACAATAGATATAGTGGCCCCAGTAGCCA
This sequence comes from Eutreptiella sp. 'Long Island Sound 2002', assembly GCA_964036045.1. Lineage (NCBI taxonomy): Eukaryota > Euglenozoa > Euglenophyceae > Eutreptiales > Eutreptiaceae > Eutreptiella > Eutreptiella sp. 'Long Island Sound 2002'. The sequence goes on from OZ038379.1 coordinate 151,349,218, forward strand.
GTACCCCCAGATATTCACATCCCCCTAGACGGATACGTACCCAGAACACCAGGTCTGTAGGTCCCCCAGAGCGTCCCTGTCAGAACTCCGTGTGGCAGGTGACTTCAAACCCCTTCCTCTGAAGTTTCTGCGCCATGCGCATGAAACGGGAGCGTTTGCGGGCGTTAGACTGGTCCCTATCTTCGTTGGCACGCTTAGTCCCAGTGTTCCTGTTGGGCTTGCGTCTGGGAACGGGTCGTAGGTCCTGTGTTTGGTTGCCCACCAGAAGGCTCAGAGTTCCCCCCTGGCATAGTATTGCAGACCCTCTGGACTGTTCCGCGTTCTTGTCCTTGTCCGGCTTGCGGTCAGAGCCTCCTCGTCCACCTTTGCCTTTGCCGGCTTCGCCTTTGCCATTGCCCTTGGACTTACCCTTGCCACTGTCCTTGTCGGTGACGCCCTTGCCACTGCCCTTGCCACTGGCCTTCTCGGTATTGAGCTTCGCTGAGAGGCGTTGTTTGTGGTAGCACTTGTCCTCGTAGTGCTTCCTCTTACCACAGAACGCACAGGTGATGGTGCATCTGTAGTAGTCTGGCAGCTTTGCTTTGCCGCCGGTGTTGGTCTCCTGCTTCTTCCAGTGGACCACGAAGAAGTCTGGCTGGTCGCCGTCAGGGGCATGAAGCAGAGAGCCCTGCTGATCTCTGGCATCACACCAGAAGAGGTCCTGGACATTGCTCATGAAGCGAGCATTTGTGGGGCCAGTCCCCTGTCCAGGTCGGTGTCCTTGGCACCCTCGGCCATGCCTCCAAGATCCGCCTCCTCCAGGATGGTAGGCGTTCAGGTGCTGGTCGCTTTCTTTTTCCAGCGCCAGCTCCAAAAGTAGCACAGACAGGTCCTCGTAGTTGAGGGCTCTTGCCTTGCGCTCTGCTGTTGCCCGGCATTCATCCCACAGTTATCGTGGAAGCTTGGCCACCAACCAGATTAGCAGCTCGTTGCTGCCGTAGGAACCGGGCGTCAGTCGCCCTGCCCAGTGGTCCAAGTCGGCAAGCAGCTCAGAAATCCTGGCAGGCTTGGGGTTGTTGGGCAGCACAGCCAGGTTCTGGATCTCGGCCCTGAAGGAGAGGTCGGTCTCGTAGGTAGGGTATTGCCTCTCCAAGGTAACCAAAACGTCGGTGAAGGTGGCGGAATTCGTCACGATCTGCTTGACCTGCTTCTCCAGGTACTTGGTGTGGCAGCACTGCAGCAGCAGATCGCACTTCACTCGCCCACTAGCACGGGTTCGGCCGGTCATCCTCAGGAACCGGCCAAAGTTCGCAGCGAACTCGCTGAGGTCCTTCCCCGTGAACTGCCGCAAGTTCACCACGATCTTGGAGAAGGCTATAGCCTTAGCCCCCTGGGACCCACGTCCCTCATGGCGCTTGGTCTTCCTCTTTTTCCCCTTCTTCTTGCCGCTCGGGTTCTAGGGGTCCTCAGGGTCATGGTCCTCAGAGGGTGAAGCAGACGTCATAGATGGCGGCTCATCATCAGAAGGATCTCCACCGCGTTAACTAGAGCCGTAGGGCTCAACATCAACCATAACCCTTAGGGCTGTCAACCCCAACCGTTCCAGCTCGGCTCGCGTGGAGTTCTGCACGTGGCTGCAGGGGGGCCGGGCCGTTTTTGGTACGAAAGGGCTCCTTGGTATCACAGCAGGAGTTGGCATAGGTCGGCCCCTCAAGCTTCCCAGGCTGTTCGCCAGTCCCGCCACAAAATGATTGGCTTGTAGACGATAAGGTGAAACTCTCACGGCGGTAGGTGACACTTGGGGAGGAATCAGGGGCTCCAATTTGGCCCGAGTTTTGTGAGTTAGATCACCAATTTCTTCAAAAGCCTCTCGTATCTCCAACTGCGTCAAGGATTTGTTGGAGCATCTTCCTGATCCTCTGCTCCTTCCACCATAAGACTCAGGGCCACGTAGGCCACTCAGAGAGGTGAAACCAGGTGCTGGCATAGTATAACCAGGCTCGGGTGCCGCATAACCAGGTATCCCAGGCATGTACACGGTCGCCGCGGGTGTGTGATAGGCATCCTCATAGCGGCGCGGCATAAGCCCAGGAACACGGCAGGATCTACCTCTCTGGCTGCCATGTCCACTGCTTTCTTCTCCTTCTCCTTCTTTTTGCCTTCAGGTCCCCCAACAGAGAGTCCACTGAAGGCAGTTCTCAAGCCCTTCAGGGAGTCGTCCCCCAGCCCACTTAAGGGCACTGAAGGTACAGGCTCCTCAGATTCACGTTCCCCAGCAGGTTCGGGCGCTGGCACTGGCTTGGCTGGTGCCAGGGAGGGCGCTGTTGTCTCGGCAGTGTCCTTGGTGTCCATATCATATTTCTCCGCCCTGAAGTGGAGTCAGTCTCGACGTACTGGTTGTACTGCACGGGGTTGCAGGTACGCAAAGAGTGAAAATCTCTGCTACCAGAAAGTTGAAACAGGCTTTCACTGTTGAATGCTTTGATGATATTGTTTTGTTTTTGCCTCTGCTTTTCTCCTGCTGCTTCTTGATGTAGTTCAGGCTTTCCAAATAAATGTGTCTAGATGAAATCAACCAGATATATAAGTACCCACAGTGCAAGCAAGGCACCACAGGATCAAATCCACAAGATGAAGAGCTGCAGTCAAAGGAGATAGTGCAACAACAAAGGAAACTCACAATAACTACAGACTTAGGACCAGATAGTTAGAAAATATCCTACAATCATGGGGAAACCGCCCACATGGGCATCCTCAAAACAATGAGTGCCCATCTAGCGATGTGCACTCTTTGTATTCGGTCCCATAGGTGCTGAGGTGGCATGGCCTGTGGCGCTGAGGTCACTGCTATGTCACATGGGATCCTCCTAATTAGCTAGGCTGACTGGGATATGAACCCAGGACCTCTCAAAAGGAGGTGCCACAGCCCCCTAAGGTGCAGACCACTAGGATAGCTAAGCATTCATGAGAAAATATAGAAAAATGTTTAGGCTCTGGATTAATGTCAGCGCCTCAGTCAGTCCAGGAAATGGTGTATAAGTCCAATCACTTGGGGGATCAGGGGTCCACAAAACATCCATAGATCAATGCTTGGATTTATAGGTCAAAATGTCTTATCACTCCTTTTGGTTAAGCTAATACTAAGATAAAAATGTGTTATGCCTATAGGCCTCTCTATGACAACCAAAGCTACTCTTTTGGCACCGAAATACACTTCTTCTTACTAGAGATGCCTAAGTTTCGGGGCTATGACTTCGCCCTAGTGGTATCCTGTGGGTTGACCAGGTTTACCAGAGTGTTCCCATGCACTACAATCATCACCGGTGAGGAGACCATCAAGATACTCCTGGAAAAATGGTTCTCTGTCTATGGGGCACCCAAAGAAATTAACTCAGACGAGGACGTCTGAGTATGCTCCAACACTGGCTGGGACAAGAGAGTCCTGAGCTCCCTCAACGTCCAGGTGTCAATGGGGATTCCCTACACTCATACGAGTAACCCTCTATGTGAGCAACAGATTCGAGTTCTCAAAGAGAACGTGAGGATATGGTGCAAGACTGAGGGCACCAAAGACTGGGTAAGACTACTCCCCGTCATATCCCTCATGATGAACTTCCAAGAGAGTTCGGCAACTGGCTTTCCGCCCCATGAGCTGTTTATGGGACGCGGGGCGTGGTTTCTACACACTCCCTATCCTGAGGATTCCCCGTCCACTGTGGGAAAGTGGGTGAAGGAGCAGCACGACAAGGTGAACAAGGCCAAGGCTATGCTTCAGAGAGTCCGGGAGCGACAGTGCAACAAGAAGAACAAGCACCGAGTGCCTGCCTCCTATCAAGAGGGTGACTTGGTGCTGGTGCACCGCAGTCGGCTGCCCGCCTGGCCTTCCTCCACCAGGGACGACCTCTGCGATGGGCCCTACAAGATTCTGTCTGCGCAGGGTCACTGCATCACAGTGCAGTGTTCTCCCCGACTCGGGGATCCCTGGTTTGTGCTGCTTAACAGCTGAAGCGCTACTACGACCCAGAGGACCTCCGTGGGGAAGAATGGGAACTAAACGACGAGGAGATCGCCGCTCGGGACTTACGGGGCGCAGCCTACCCTATGGAAGTTGAAAAAGAACTCCCTGACATGAATGCCGAGGAGATGGCAGAGGAAGGCTTCTACCTGGTGACGTCGGGTATCCGACACCGCTACTGCCAAGGGTGGCGCTTCCATACCCTCTGGGAAGGGTTCCGCGTTGAAGAAGCTACCTGGGAGCTCTTTTCTGCCTTCGTGCTTCCTAAGGGACGCCTGAATTCTGTTCTGGTAGACTACTAGTCCGAGAACAACCTAGGGGAGTTGCTGAGGCTCGCTGAAACCCTTGCCTCGCACAAGAAGCTTAGGGACTGAACGCTTCCTATACCTGCCTATGTGTGTGTGAGTGTGCTGATCCCGAGGACCTATGAGCAAGCTGCAGAAATGGTGCCCTATTTATACCCACGTCTGCACCCTTGCCAAACCCGGGGGATGTCTTTACAGGGTGCCACCGGGTACGCCCCAGGTCTCTCCGCCCCTAGGTGCACAATTTCTGTGCTGGCACCAAAAATCTTTGGGGGAATACCCAGCGCCAACGCCAGGGTATTGGTCTTGCCTACCTGCCTGCCTACTACAGGAGAGGGGTGGCCAAAAGCTACGAGGCATTAAAACGCCTGTTTGCTACACGGCCAAAACCTGGACTACCACTGCCACTGCCCACCAAAAACTCTGATAAAATTTCAGGAAACAGGCGGGACAGTCACTCACTCACTACAGGTCCTACACTCACTACTGTGGCACCAGCCTTCGAAGGGTGAGCGAACAGGGCTCTGCTCTAGCCCTCACCCAGGCCTACCACTCCTACACTCACACCCTACTTGGTGTTGTTCATGATTAGTTCACGGGCCCTAATGGCCCTCCTGTGAGAAAGCGAGAGAACACAGCGCTACTAAGCCGCTGTGGCCTAGCACAGACCTCACAATACGTTTCCCGGCTAGGGCTTGAGGGGAAGGAGAGCTTCGTTTGCGTGCACAGCCTGTGAGCTTGTAGTCTTGGCGCCATCCAGAGCCTGGCGCTGGCAGAGAGGAAATGTTCTGTTGTGATCAGCGCCCGTTTTAGCTGGGCAGAAAAAAAATGCCGCTGCACCAATCACCCTCAGCTCTCCCACATGAGAACAGAGGCAAATGTAGGACTGCTTTTAGCTGAGGAACCTAACCTGCCTCGCCGTATTATACGGGTCTCCGACAGGAAAATAATAAGCTGTCTAAAAGCAGCCCTATCAGGCAAGCAAGCCTAAGGAACTCCGCCCGTTCTCTTAAAGAAAGTAGGGCGGAGCCCCTGGGTAACGTAAACAAGGGTCATACCGTGCGCACTTCCTGTGGCCTACCCTTTGATGCATCATATGCAGCAACGAGTATGCACGAGTTCGGCAGCAACGTGTTTTTCATCACTCAACCACATTCAAATCATACCCAGTGTAGGTCAACCAGGGGGTGGGACCTCCTGGGCTTAGTCACCTTACCTACGGCTGGAGAGAGAGAGCAAGTGAATGGTTGAAAAGAAAAACAAGCGAAGCAGACTGTGTATGCACACGTGTGTATGTTCTAATCAGTGCAACATAAAAAGGGAGGTTGGCGTGTAAGAGCAGTTGTCATTGTTGCCCTGCATTGCATCGCAGGACAGGACTGTTAGCCCCCCGTGACAACCACTTCCTGGCCGAAGGCTATCTGTTTGTCCCTAATCTCACCTCTAGTCATCGTGCAATCTTCTAATCAATTCCTCTGCTCTATGTTTGCGCTGCTACATGGCTCGTCAACGGTAACACAAGACACGCAATGTGTATGCTGCATGAGAAAAAATCAGACCTGTATGTTTATACTTTTGTGTTTGAACTCCTGTTGAATTTTGGCCGCTTTTCTCTCCGTATGAATCCAGGGATTAAACAATTCCTGTGATGAAATCGAAATGTGTAAAAATGTGCATTCAATGCACATGGAGATTCTGGTCAGCTGTGTACCCTCAGAAAGTTTCTTGGCCGTCATTTGACGGATTTACGTGTATCGTCGATCGTTGCGCATAGATTAGGCCGTCATCCCTTGCATCTTTTCTTTTCAGATATCCCTGAGTGAATACAGCGAGGTAGGCCGCATTCTGGCCGAACCGCTGCCTCAAGGACCACTGTCCAGAATTCCAAGACCCCATTAAGGGGCAAACAATTTCAACGCCAACCCCTTGCCATAAGGACAGGACAAGTACAGCCTGCAGGTACCACGGAGACTCAGACTGTGTGTTCACTGGGGTCCCGACTATGATCGCGCGCGCCAGCGAAAGAAAAAGAAAAAGCAGGAAAAAGACGCAGAAAACAACGAAGAAGAATAGAAAAATCGTTTATTCCGACCTCAGAAACCCCCTCACGATTTTGTGCCACTGTTTGGCGAGGTCGGTGAACAATTTGCCACACACAGCAGCACAATACGAACAAGGAGAGAAAACAAGGAAACATGCTTGTGCACGCCCCAAATCAATAGCAAAGTGCCCGCAAGTGCCCGACCGCATGCTCCAACAACACACAAAGTGCACACAAGGGAAAGGGAAGACGGCACACGCTTCCCCTTGGGAGTCGCCAAATACAACGGGTCCGCAACGCAAAGCATGTGACATGAAAGCATTAAGAGAACACGCCCACTCTTGGGCGTGGCCAAATACAAGGAGTTCACAACCCAGTAAAAAAAGAGCATGAGTCATGGGTGCATGAAGACAACACGCTTACTCTTGGGCGTCACCAAGTACAAGGCATCCAAAATCCAACGAATAGATAGCATATGTCATGAATGCAATAAGACAACACGCCTACTGTTGGGTGTCGCCAAGTACAAGGAGTCCACAACCCAACGAATAAATAGCATACGTCATGAATGCATTCAGACAACACGCCTACTCTTGGGCGTCGACAAGTACAAGGAGTACACAAGCCAACAAATACATAGCGTGTAAATAGCATGTGTCATGAGTGCATCAAGACAACACACTTACTCTATGGCGTCGCCAAGTAAAAGGAGTCCAAAACCAATAGCATATGTCATGAATGCATTAAGGCAACACGCCTACTTTTGGGCGTCGCCAAGTACAAGGAGCCCACAACCCAACAAATGAATAGCATGTGTCATGAGTATATTAAGTCGCAGAGGTAGGTAGGTAGGTATCTTCGAGAGCTCGGGTTGCCTCCTTTGACAATGCAGGAAGAAGGTCTTACCAAGGGGACATCCTGTCCCTCCCACTGCCCTATGTCAGGTGCCTCTTGAGCCGCTCCCGCATGTGCTTGGGAAGGCATTGTCGCGGCCACCTGGTCCATGTGTTTCAGGTGGGAGGGTGTCCCCACATGTGTCCATGGGTAGGGCAACATGCCCCCTCATTTGGGCGGCAGCTCTGGGGGCTGCCCAGCCGTGTGGAGTATCTCTCACCACAAGGGGTATTGCTCCCGCTTGTCTACGGTAACACCGCCTCAGCCTTGTGGCTTGAGTTGCGGGGCCACTCTGCTTGGCAGGCAACCCCCTCCATGACTGTGTACCGGCTCACCTGTCACGGGTTGCTTCCATGGCTCCGGGTGACCTTTGCCATGGTCCCCGATGCAGCCTGGCCGGACTCAGACCAGTGGCTTTGGAGTACCACTCCTGCCAGTGGCCCGGTGGTTCGGCTGGGTGCCCCCAGTGCGTCAGACCCATGGGGTGTTGGTTCTTTCCTGTCCCCCGGCCGCCCTACATGTGTGCGGTGTCCTGGGCCACTTGGCTCCTGTTCACCGGTGTGCCCGCGTGGTTTGTTGTGTTGCGTGTGCGGTGTCCTGGGCCACTTGGCTTCTGTTTACCGGTGCGCACGCTCGGTGTGTTGTGTTGCGTGTGAGGTGTCCTTGGCCACTTGGCTCCTGTTCACCGCTGCGCCCGCTCGGTGTGTTGTGTTGTGTGTGCGGTGTCCTGGGCCACTTGGCTCCTGTTCACCGGTGTGTCCGCTGGGTGTGTTGTGGTGCGTGTGTGGTGTGCTGGGCCACTTGGCTTCTGTTCACCTGTATGCCCGTTCCGTCGTTTGCTTTGCTTGTGCGGTGTCCTGGGCCGTGTGGCTCCTGTTCACCGGTGTGCCCGCTCGGTGCGTTGCTTTGCGTGTGCAGTGTTCTGGGCCACTTGGCTCCCGTTCACTGCTGTGCCCGCTCGGTGTGTTGTGTTCTGCGTGCGGTGTCCTGGGCCACTTGGCTCCTGTTCACCGGTGTGCCCGCCCGGTGCGTTGTGTTGCGTGTGCGGTGTCCTGGGCCACTTGGCTCCTGTTCAGCGGTGTGCCCGCTCCGTCCTTTGCTTTGTTTGTGCGGTGTCCAGAGGCCACTTGGCTCCTGTTCACCGGTGTGCCTGCTCAGTGTGTTGTTTTGCGTGTGCGGTGTCCTGGGCCACTTGTCCCCTGTTCACCGGTGTGCCCGCTCAGTGTGTTGTTTGGCGTGTGCGGTGTCCTGGGCCACTTGGCTCTTGTTCACCGGTGCGCCCGCTCCGTCCTATGCTGTGCCTGCGCGGTGTCCTGGGCCACTTGGCTCCTGTTCACCGGTGTGCCTGCTCGGTGTGTTGTTTTGCGTTTGCGGTGTCCTGGGCCACCAGGCTCCTGTTCACCGGTGTGCCCCCTCGGTGTGTTGTGTTGCCTGTGCGGTGTCCTGGGCCACCTGGCTCATGTTCACCAGTATGCCCGCTCCGTCCTTTGCTTTGTTTGCGCGGTGTCCTGGGCCACTTGGCTCCTGTTCACCGGTCTGCCCGCACGATGTGTTGCTTTGCGTGCGCGGTGTCCTGGGCCACGTGGCTCCTGTTCACCGGTGCGCCCGCTTGGTGGGTTGTGTTGCAGATGCGGTGTCCTGGGCCTCTTGGCTCCTGTTCACCGATGTGCCTGCTCGGTGGGTTGTGTTGCATGTACGGTGTCCTAAGCTGCTTGGCTCTTGTTCACCGGTGTGCTCGCTCTGTGTGCTGTGCTTTGGGTTGTGCGCGCGGTGGTGCGTGTGCGCGGCGTCGCTGCGGGGCGCTCACTCGTCCATCCGGACGGCGGCTGTCCGTAGCCGGCAGGGGCTTGGTACCCTCCGGGCGCGCACTCGTCCATCCGGATGGCGGCTGTTTGTAGCCGGCAGGGGCTGGGTACCCTTCGGGCGCACTCGTCCATCCGGACGGCGGCTGTTCGTAGCCGGTAGGGGCTGGGTACCCTCTGGGCGAGCACTCGTCCATCCGCACGGCGGCTGGTGTTGCTTGGCACCTGTTCCTGTGCCGTGGTTCCTTGTGTGTTGTGCCCGCTCTCCGGGTTTGCGGCACCCGGCAGCCGTTGTTGCTTGGCACCTGTCCGTGTGCCTTGGTTGTCGCCGGCAGTGTGCCTCTCTGGCGTGCCTCGTGGCCCCGCGTGGTGCGCCGCGCCTCGTCCGGTCCGGTCGCTCTCGGTGCTCTGGTCGGCTTTCCTGACGCCGTGGTGCCTTTCCCGACCCCGGGGGCTTGCGCCCCTGGCTTTACTGGGTGGCTGCGCGGGGCAAGCGGAGGCCGGCAGAGAACCGGGCTCAATGCGCCTGCCGCTGGCCCCTGCCGAGGCAGGGGCGCTGGGCTCGCTCTGCTTCGTACCCGTTCGGGGCCCCTCGATGGGGTTGTCCCTGGCGGGTCCCTCCGGCGTCGGTCTTGGGCTGCGTGCCCTGCGGTTATTGGCGTGTGTGGACCCGGTCACTAACGCTTCCGGTTTCCCGTACCGTCCGTCTTTCGACGGGGGCCTCGGCCAGTGCACCAGGGCTGTTTTGTGTGGACGCTGACACCTCCCCTTGCGGGTCGGAGGACGCCACGCCGGGGTCCCGTGTGTGTGTGCGTGTGCTCGTCCGTCTTGGCCGGGTCGGGCAGGCCGGCCTCCCGGGCGCGTTCTGGTGCGCCTCACCTTTTCCTTTGGCGGCTTTGGCTTTCTGCTTTGCTCGGCCCCCTCAGGGCTGGGGTTGCCCCTTACTTGGTCCGTTTTCTTTTCTTCTGTTGTTGGTTCCTGCGTGCCCCCGTTGTCTCCTGCGTTCTTTGGTTTCCGGCCCCGGGTGCCTTTGGCCTTGACGCCTCGTTTTTCTCTCCTCCCCCCCTTTGCTGGCGTGTGTTGTTTTTTTTTGTTTTTTTCTTCCTGTTCTGTTCCGCCTTTCTTCTGCGCCCCCTTTGTCTCTGGCTTTCTTTGGTTTCCGGCCGCGGGTGCCCTCGGCCTCGGCGCTGTGTGTTGTTTGTTCCGTTGGCCTCTCGCTTCTCGTCTCTCCGTGCGCTCTCGCCTCGTTTGTGTCTCCTGCCTGGCTGATGGCTGCTCCCTGGTGGTTGCCACCCCCCCCCCCCTCCCCTTTTGTGTCTCGTGGTTTTTGTCGCCGTCGCTTGGTGCCTTGTTTTTTTTTTCTCCTTTCTGCGCCCCTGTTGTCTCCGGCCTTCTCTGGTTTCCGGCCCCGGGTGCCGCAGGCCTTGGCGCTGTGTAATTTTCCCCACAGGCCAGCAGTTTGTTCTGTCAGGTCTGGTCATAGGGTTGTGGTCTGTGTATGCAATGCTATTATTTTAGCTGATGGTATGAATCGACGGTTGTGGTACTGATGAGTGTAAGCCGCGCAAATCACGCGCGCGCATTCGCCAGAGCACAGGGGTTGGAGTGCTTGCCAGATTTTGCGTTTCTGAGATTAAATTGGTACCACTGAAGTGTTAAATCATTGATTTTAAACTGTGCATCATCAGCATCATTTGTGTTGTTTAGGCTGCAATGGGTTACTTCTGAACTCGCTCTGAAGGCGAGTTCTTCTGGGACGATTTGCAGCTGTGGATCTGTGGACATCATGTTTACTGTTGTGCCTCCGTTTGAGAAGGGTCATCGTCGAGAAGTCTGGAGGAGTGGAAGGATGAGGATGACGAAAATTTGGATTTGAAAAAAATTAAGATGTGTTCTGTGGTTTCAAGGAGTGAGCCGATTTTTGCAAGGATGGAGGAGTCAAAATAATTACAAGTTTTCAAAACTTAAACAAGTTCAGAAGTCCCACCACGTCGTCGCTTTTGGCTCCGTGGATCTCGCTTGAGCGCAGCTCAGCAGCCAGAGGGTGTTGGCCGAGCCCCTTTTGTTCTTTTCCTTTCCAGTTTGATGCGTATTGCCGTGAACACCGTCAAGTTTGGAAATTCGTTGCCAGTGTTGTTTAGACCTTCCTCATGGACGCCGCCAAGCTAAATTTGTCGCGCCAAAGTTCCTTGTGGACGCCGCCAAGCTAAATTGGTCGCGCCAAGGTTCCTCGTGGACGCCGCCAAGCTACATTCATTGCGCCAAGGTTCCACGTGGACGCTGCCAAGCTAAATTCGTCGCGCCAAAGTTCCTCGTGGACGCCGCCAAGCTAAATTTGTCGCGCCAAGGCCCCTCGTGGACGCCGCCAAGCTAAATTTGTCGCGCCAAGGTTCCTCGTGGACGTTGCCAAGCTAAATTCGTCGCACCAAAGTTCCTTGTGGACGCCGCCCAGCTAAATTCGTCGCGCCAAGGTTCTTTTCCAACGCCGCCAAGCTAAATTTGTCGCGCCAAAGTTCCTTTCCAATGCCGCCAAGCCAGCTTTTTTGCTGACACGCGCTAGGTCTGTGGACCAGCGTTGTTTTTCACTTGGTCTCCGTATGTGCTTGTGGGCAGTGCTGCTAAATGCACTGTTGGCCCCGCTGTTGTATGGGTTTTAATTTATTTGATGCTGTGCTACTGATAGTACTGTCCAAGTTCCCGCCATTGTGTGTGTACTTCCTGCGTCCCTATTCACAGGAATGTAGGCTAAATTTGATGTGAATGTGAAAATGACTTTGGTACAGTCAGTAGTTTTTGCGATAAAAAGTACATCAGTTGGTCAGTCTTTTAATATTGATATATGGGCTTGCCTTGTTTTTTTTGAATCAAGTTTGTTTTTTATGTTTTCTGTGTGGGGAGTCAATTGTGTACAGGTTTGTGGGGAAAAGACAGTTATGGATGTTTGGGTTATCACTAAAGTGAAAGAGTGACCCACACATTGAAGATAACACTTTAAACCACCTTTGGAGTCCCAAGATGCAGTGAGCTTTTAGTAAAATGACAGTTTTTGCATACATTTCCTTGTTTTCTTGGAAGGCCTAGTGTACCCCTGTCCCCCTGTTCTAGTATCAAGGTGGTGTAAAAGGCATTGGCACCTGGGGGTGTTGGGTTATGGTGACAGTGACACCCGGTATACGTGTGAGTGTGTGAGTAGAGTGCCAAATTGAGCCGTGCGTGGTTCAGGGCGGTGCTGGTGGTCCTGCGGCATCACCCCCCGTCAGTGCAGACGACCCTCTACTACCTGCGGGCGGTGCTCAATGCGGCGGTAGGGTACCAGGGGATGCACCTCCCGTACTGGAGGGAGCAGCTGGAGGAGGTGGAGGGAGAAGTGCGGAGGCTCATCAGAGGATATGAGGGGATACCCACGGAGGTGCCGTGGTGCGTGTTGCAGTCCCCGACGGCCTACTTTGGAGAAGGGATGCCCACGGCGGGGGAGGCGTACAGGGCGCACACGGCGAGGACGCTGAGCAGGATGTGCCACAATCAGGAAGAGGTGGTGAGACGGGTGTGCTATCACGCGGTCGCAGAGGTGCAGAAGGAGGAGAACATGTGCCCGCGCTATGTGTGGCACCGGCGAAGGCGGTTGGCGGAGGGGAAGAAAGAACGCATGTGGCGCCCCCTACAGGCGGTGTTGCCGGGGGAAGAGCACATGCTAGCAACCAACAGGACGCGCGGTAGGCGGGGACCAATCCTGGTTCTGGACATGGACTTCGGGGGGGCGGCGCATGGGACAGTACGGTGGATCAGGAAGGAAGGAGTGAGCATGGAGGTGCTGCACGTGCGCAGGAAGGATATGAAGGAATACAAGATGGCGGGGCTGCACCATGAGGAGTTCTATCGGGACACCGGGGTGGTGGAATGGGGTGTATACAGGTGGATGATGAGGAGAGCACGAGGACAAGAGGACCGCACAAGGTGGAGCAGGAGGATGCGCAAGATGTGGAACGAGTGGGTAGCGCTGTGGGGGATCCAGATGAGGAAGCCCAGATGCAGGAGGGGAGAGGGGGCACAGCAAGAGAGAGTGGTGCTGGACAGAGGAGAGAGGGACAAGGCCAGACCGGGCATACTGTTGTGTGCGCCGCTGGGACTCAAAGGGCCGAGGGGGAAGCTACAGAGTGCGACAGGGCAGTGGTATGATGTCCGGGCAGATATGTTCCGGAAAGACAACATCCCGGAACGGGCAGAACAGGGGGACCAGTGCCTGAGGTGCACCAAGGAGGCGGGGCAAATCCCGTGGCCAGTCCGACGAATGACGGCGTGGGCGTTCCCGAACGCGACCATGCGCACTACGGACACCAGGGGGCAGTGGTGGGGGCCGGTGCTGCGGCTGCCCAAGGAGGTGCAGGAAGATGAGGAGGCCCAGGGGGACGTGGAGGTCTGGTGGGGAGAGGAAAAGGAGGGGAAGAGGACAGGGGTCCAGTTGGGATGGGACACAGTGTGGGGACTGCAAGAAGAGGATGATGGAGTGGCGGTGAGTTTCCGGATGACAGACACGGGGAGGCCCGACGAGGAGGCGCCCATAGTGTCCGTGGGCCACAAGTGTGGAGAGAGTGCGAGGAGGATCTGACTGACGGTCCACGAGTTGTCAGCAGACAGGGTATGGTACTTGGTTCTGGTACAGGCATACCTGGAGCAGGGCAGGGCGAAGGGGGACAGGGCATGGTGTCACAGGGGGGGTGGTGACGAAGGGCTGGAGGGCCAGGACGAACAATAAATGGGCAGTGTACAGAGGCGTGGGAGAACTGAGCATCGAGGATGGGGTACGAGAGTATGGCATTGGGAGGCACAGAGTGTACTGCCACTACCAGAGGGAGGTGGTGCGCATGCCGGAGCCCACGGAGGAGAGGATGGTGCTATTTCCGGACGGGTCGGGGGTGGAAGGACAGCCGCCCATGGCGGGGGCAGCGGCGGTAAGGGTCAAGGGGGTGGGACAGGTGACGGAGAGTGTGGTGGAAAGGATGGTGTACGGAGCAGCGTCCCATGGAGAGGTGCAGGCGGTGGCGGACGTGGTTGAGGAGATAGGGGAGGACGTAGGGGAAGTGTGGATGGTGGTGGACGCGGAGGCGGACATGGCGTCCCTCAGGAGACTGGCCAGCAGGCCACTGCATGAGGCCCTGGGCACGGGACTGGCGTCACAGGTGTACGCGATATGGCACGGGCTGGAGATGAAGAAAGTGCCCCTGGTCATACACCTGGTGGAACAGGAGTCACACAGAGCGGGAGTGGGGAATCATGAGGCGGATGGGGCGGCGCAAGCAGTCGATAAGGAGCAGGAACCAGAGTGGAGGGTGCCAGAGAGAAAGGAGCACCTCCACTTGGTGCATATACCTCCAAGGGTGGGGGAAGAGGAGAAGGCCAGGTGGGTGGTGGAGGAGGACAGAGGCAAGCAGGGGCTAAGGGTGTATCCACAGGCGGTGCACATGCTAGCTCAAGTACGAGGGGGGCCGGAGGTGGTAGAGCTGAACGAGTACTTGGAGGGCAAGGTGGGACAGCGGGTCCACTACCCCAATGTGCTGAGGCCGGAATCGCTGCCGAAAAGGCTGCAGACCAGAAGGCTGCAGGCAATCACGGGGCAGGTGCCGGTTCGGGAAACAATCATGAGGTGGTACAGACATAAGGGTATGGACCTCCCGGAGGAGTACATGAGATGCCACTGTGGCCAAGCGCAAGAAACATACGACCACTTCATGCGGTGTGAACAGTATAAGGGGATCGAGGAACCACTGGTTCGGGATCAGGAAGTCCCGTTGCTCAAGAAGGGTGCGAGAGGCAGAAGCGCGGTGGAGAGAGAGCTGGGGAATGAGGGGCACCGCAAGGGACTGTGGCACATGGTGATAGTGAAACTGCTGTGGCGGGCACTCCAGGAGCATACAGTGGCACCGGAGGCCATGGCACACAGGCTGTTGCGGCGTATGGTGGAACATCTCCAGGAGCGCATGGCGTGCAGAGAGATGCTGTTGGAGGCGCGGGCGGGAGACATGCGTGATCCAGTCACCAAACGGGTGGAGATGGCGTTGATCAGGTAGAACCCAAAAAATCACGGAGATGGAAGTACGGCGGCGGCCAGATTGGCGGCCAAGGCGGTCAGCGGGAGGGACGGGAATGGAGGACAGAGAGGGAGAAGAGCAGAAGGACCGCATGATGGCACGCAGACGAAGGAGAATCCGGCAGATATGAGGGCAGCACGGGTGTACGATTTCACCGCGCAGGGGAACGTCTGGAAGGGGACCGCAGGGAAAGGGGCAGCAGAGGCTTGGACTGGAGCGTCCGGGACTGGGCACACTGAGTCGTAGGGCGGAGCAAGAAGCGGGCCACGGGGGAGCGGACTGGGGTGATATGACGAGGGGAAAGCAAAGCGGGGACGGGGACGACGACAGTGCAGACCAGAACGAGGCCGATGGCCACCAGGCAAAGTCCTCAGATCGCGGGGGAGAAGATGTGGAAGAGGAGCCGCAGGTGTACCCAGAGCTCCACACACGTAGGGCGCGCGAACAGCGGGGGTAAAGGGCGTGGGTGGTGAGGGAAGCGGCGACAGGGCGCAGGGCTCAGGTGCGATCCCATATGCAGCGCAATGTACCACAAGCCTGACCCGCAGCCCAGCCAGCCACCGGCAGTGAGGGCAGAGGTGGCCCGCATGCAGGCGGGCGCAGCCTCGTAGCCCCCCTCGCCGGCGTCCTCGGCGATGTCTGCGGACGTGTCGTCGCCCTCGTCTCCGGAGAGCCCGGAGACGGTCAGGAGGGAAGGGCCTGGGGCGACAGGGCGGCAGAGGGGAGAAGGAGCCGTGGTGGGGAAGGGAGAGGGAGGGGACAAGAGAGGACAGGCGGAGGCGGGGAGGGGCAGGGCAGAGGGGGTGGCGGCAGGGGCCGAGGAGCAAGGAGAGGGGCAGGGGCAAGGGGCGGCGGAAAGGCCACAGGCGGACCCCTTCAACGTTGTAGATGTGAGGGCGGGCATGGATATGAGGAGGATGGAGTGGAGGAGTGAGAGGGAGTCGGTAGTCGCCGACATCCTTGAGGTGTCGGAGGATGAGGGGGAGGGGGCGGGGAGGATGGCGCTGGAGGGAGGCCCTGGACAGCCGTCGGCACCCAATGTGCCGGCGGCTGCCATGGAGTCCATCCTCCCGGAGGTGCGGAGGCAGGACAAAGGCAAGGGCGGCCAAGGGCAGCTAGAGGCGGGAGCGGCAGGGAGCGGAGACAGCAGCGTAGGCGCCGGAGGGAGAGGGCAGACGGGCAAGGGAGGGAAAGGGCAGGCAGGGACGTCGGGGGCTGTGCACGCAAAGGGGCATCTGGCAGGAAAGGGGGAAAAAGGGAGTGGACGGGGGCGACAGTGGCCGCAGCCCCAACGCTCGTTCAGGCAGTCGCCGCCGAGGTCGCCCCCACGGGTCAGTGTGGCGGTAAGGGCGGAGGAGGAGAGGGAGGTGCGCCGCCAGCAGGCAGCGCAGTACGAGGCGCTGGCGCACGTGGAGCACCAGCGCTGTCGCTGCCAGCCCCCAGAGCAGGGACGGGACACCATCTACCAGTTGGAGATGGAGCCGGGGAGGACGAGGATGAGGGGGGGGCAGGCGGAGCAGAGCAGCGCAGCGGTGCAGGGCAGTGGTGCGGGACAGGTAGAAGGCGGCAAGGGCAAGCAGGGGAAAGGAGCGAGGCAACAAGGGCTACAGGGGAAGGGACAGGGGAGGGCGGGAATCCACGGAGTAGGCGGCAAGGGACGCGGGGCGATGGGCCGACAAGGCAAGGGGCAGGGGAAGGAGAGTGGCCTTGGGTACATGGGCTTGCCGGTGTTCCAAGGGAAGGGTTCGGGTTTGTGGGGAGGTGTCGTCCCGCCAGCCGTCCCACCAATCGTCCCACCATTCCTGCCGCCGCCATACCCGGCGATGGGGATGGTGTACCCGCCCCTGCCGGCGTACCCGGGCATGCAGCCACAGGCGCACATCCAGCAGCACCAGCAGGCCGGTGGGACAGCGTGGGGGGCGCAGGAAGGGAAGGGAGAAGAGCGCAGGAGGGCGTGGGAGAGGTTAGGGGAGGCAGGGAGGAGCGTGCGGGAGAGAGAGGCCAGGGTCATGGGTGAGGCGGGCGGGGCGGAGGAGGGGGGGATGGAAGGGACCGACAGGCCGCAGGGAGGGAAAGCACAGGCAGTGGAGGAGCTACAGATGACGTGGGCGGACCTTCGGAGAGGGCAGGAGGGGGTTGAGAGGGCGGAAAGGGAGGGAGGACGACAAGAGGAGGGAAGGGGGCGGGAGGATACCCCACTGGTGCCGTTCCGACAGCCAGCTATCTCACCGGAGCAGGAGGGAGAGATGCAAGAGAGGGCATGGAGGCGGATCAGGGGGGAGGCGGCGAGGCTGGTGGAAAGGGACAGGGAGGTGGCGGAGAGGGAGCGCAGGGTGCGGGAGGAGGAGGAGTCGCTGGCCCGGGGGGGCCACCGGGTCCTCCCGGATCCGGAAGGGGACACTGCCTCCACGGATGTGGAGGGGCAGTCGCCGTCAGGGAAAAGGGCCAGGGAGGAGGACGAGGAGGCGGGGCAGGAAAGGGGGAAGCGGCGCAGGGGGGAGGAGCGAGGGGCAGGGGAGACGGAGGGGGCGCAGCGGCAGGCCAGCCCCAGTTCAGAGCCGACGCCGACGGACTGGGACTCGGAGTCCCCGCCGCCGCGGCGGTATGCGCCGCCGCCGGTGCGGAGGGGACCCTGGACGGTCGCGGGGTGGACGGAGGGGGAAGTGGCGGAGCTGGCCCGCTACGTGAAGTTGGCGGGGAAGACGAGGGGAAGGCGGGAGAAGAGGGGGTCCCGCCCCTTCAGTGACCTGGTCGGCAGGGCAGGGAGGCCCAGGGGAAGGGGGCCGGAGATGGATGAGGGGCGGTCGAGGAGGATGCTGGGAGCGGCGCTTCCGGGGGTGCGCCTGGACTGTCCCCAGGAGAAGGGAAAGAAGCCCAGGGTTCAGATGCTGCGAGAGCTTTTGCAGCGGGAGGGGCAGTACGGTGGCGACGCGTAGGGCCGGGCAGCAGCAGAGACGGGAAGCGCTAGGGGCCGGGGGCGAGGGGCGTGCGGAGGGACGGGCAGATGGGATGCGGGGGGGCGGATGCGGGGGGTCGGCGGAGGTGGAGGAGGGTGAGGAGGGGATGTGACAGACACGAGGAGAGAAGGAAGGGGGCGGAGAGGTTCAGGTGCGCAGGGGAGGGCAGGGACACGGCTGAAAGTGGACGGGGATGTGGTGATGGCGGACGCGGACGAGCACCCCAAGCGGCAAGCACAGGGCCAGCGGCGGGGGAGAGGGGAGATGGGGCGGCAGAGTACGGGGGGCGCAGGCGAGTGCGGAGGGAGCAACGGGGCAGGGGGACGCGAGACATATCGTGGGTACGGCGAGCAGCGTGGGGCAGAACGAGAAGCAGACGGGATGCAGTATCAGAATGTGGTACAGGAACGGAGCAGAGCGCAATTCGTGACTCGCGAGAACGGCAGGCGATGGATTGGAGCAGCACTGTGCCCTTCGGGTGCAGCACGGTGCCAGGGCTCTGACTTGCAGGAGAGGCGAACGGGCAGACGCATCCAATATTCCGACACGTTGGTGCCAGGGTCTTGGCTGATGGTGTGATCGGAGAGATTGCTTGGATGGACAGGTGGCAGTGCAGGTGTACTCGAGTCCGGTGCAGTGGAGCCACGTCTTGGTGGTGCCCCTGTGGACTGGCAGCCGGAGTGTGCGGGCTATCCGCCGACTTGATACATGGAAGCAACGCTCTCTGCATGACAGGATGGTGCTGCATTGCAGACATTGGACTTACGCGCGCCCTGCTCTGAGGGGTTGACGACGCCAGGCCTTGGTGGCCACCGGCGCCATGGGATACCTGCGAGGTGCAACGAAGTGTGACCCCTTGGTGACCGCGCCGGGTCCAAATGGGGGCGCTGGTCCGCAGCTGGTCTATGCGGCTGGGCTCCACAGTGCAAATGCAGCGAAGGGAATACGACAAGCGTCTCCCTGACGTTCTCTCTGTGTTCCTTCGGCACATGCGGTGGCTCATCGTGCGTAGGAAACCAACAGCCATGCCAGTCCTCGGGCAGGGCCACTGTCCAGTCCGCAGATACACCCCCCCCCACACACACAGGGCACAAGGCAACAAGGATGGGGTGAGAGACGGGGACCGAGGGAGCACTAGGGTGGGGGAGACCCCAGGGAAAAGGGTAGGGGCAAGGGGGAGGGGCAGGGGTAGAGCACGCGGGTGGCACACACGAGTGACAGCGCGGCTCAGACAGGGAGGGCAGACGTACAGGCAGGGTCGACAGCGAGAAGGAGAATGGGAGGGGAGACAGGCGAGTAAGGGGGCGCAGGGCAGCGGGACAGGGGTAGCACGGTGAAGAGCAGGGGGCACACGCAGGGCACGCGGGAGCAGCGGGGAGCGCGAACACGGAACAAAAAAAAACAACAACGGCAGACGAGGCGGACACACAGGAAGGACACAAAGAGGAGGCAGGGCGCGGGAGGTGGGGGGATCAGGGGGCCAACAAGGGCACACAGGAACACAATGTCTCTCACAGAGAAGCACCATGCCGAAGACCCGCATTGAGCCGTACTGGCCGCCCTGCCCGACCATCAGGGAACTGATGGAGGGGCGGCCGGCGGGAGAGGACGACGGGGGAGCCCCCCCGAAGGGGTGTCTGGGGAGGCTGCCCAGGTCGGCCTACAGGTCAGAAGACACGGCTGAAGCCCAGAGGCGCGTGAGGGCGCGCGAGATACAACCATGGCGCGGGGATGACCAGCGGCGAGCACACGGAGCAGGAGAACAACACTAAGAGGGCGGGCAGGAGACAGAGGGGAGGGGAGGGTGGAGGGGAGAGAAAGAAGATTAACGTACAAAAAAGTAGGCTTAAATGGCTGGGTCGAGAGGGAGGGGCGCTCACCTGGCATGGCCGGGGACCGCCAAGGGCCGCGCCACAGGATGGCGGTGGGACTGGACGAGAGCACCGAACGAAACCGAGACAGATGGCGATGCAGTGTTGTTGTGCGTGCATGCAGGGAGGGCAGAACCACGCCGAAAAAAGCGTGGCGAAAAAAAAACGCGGACAACATCCTGCAGCACCACAAGGAGACGGGACAGAAGCAGACGTGTGGCTAGAGCCACGCGACGACCCCAGGGGACTAGGACAGCATGGGAGGCGGCACAGGAGTGAGGGGCGGGGGCGGGAGGGGAGCGACCAGTGCTAGGCGCACGAAACGGCCCCCGGATGGATGAGGATCCACCGGGCCCGCGCCACAGGGTTGCTGGCGGCCCGCTGGGGTATAAACACGGGATGCGGGATGGAATGGAGCCACACAACAGCCCAGGGGATTAGGCCGGGGCCGCGGCACAGAGGAAAAGGGCGGGAAGGGACCGACCTGTGCTAGGCGCACGAAACGGTCCCCGGATGGATGAGGATCCAGTGGGCCCGCGCCACAGGGTTGCTGGCGGCCCGGTGGGGTATACACACGGGATGAGGGATGGGATGGGGCCGCACAACAGCCAAGGGGATTAGGCCGGGGCCGCGGCACAGGGGAAAGGGACGGGGGCGGGAAGGGAGCGACCCGTGCTAGGCGCACGAAGCGGTCCCTGGATGGAGGAGGATCCAGTGGGCCCGCGCCACAGGGTTGCTGGCGACCCGGTGGGGTAGAAACACGGGATGATGGGACAAGGGGACGGGGCGGGGAAGGGCGTGTGGCTAGGGCCGCACAACGGCCCGACAGGGTAGGGAGACCATGGGACGCTGGGAACGGGCCGGTGCCGGGATGAGGCAAAGGGAAATGGGACATGGGATGGGCAGGGAGACCGAAAGCGCCAAGCAACAGCCCCATGGGATTCGGAAACCAGTCGCCATGGAGTGGTGAACCATGGGCCAACCATGGGGAACCTGACCACGGGAATTCAGGAAAATGCCCTGAACTCCAGGACGGCCGTGAGGTGTCCGCAGGGGTGAGGGTTGACCTTGAGATCCCCGGGTCAATGGCCTGAGTACACGTACGTTCACGCGTGAGCAGGACCAGGGGGAACGTGGAAAGGGTCGCCCCCTGGCCCCCAGCTGTGGAAGGACGACAACCAAGTGCATCCGCGAGCCGAGTGCGTACTCCAAACCGTGAGGGATGGGGGGTGCTGGAATGTGGTTGACAGAGAGAAATGCTCCGCTGTCGGCGAGGGCTATCCACAGGAAACCCGCCTGCGGGCGCCCAATAGGCTGTGCTAGGGGGGGAAGGCCGGGGGATCCTTCAAAGGGTGACCGGAAGGAGCTGAAACCGTGAGGGTAGCGACTGAAGGGAGCCTACCGCCAGTCATGCCCCAAGGGAACCTGGTTGAAGTTCTCGGCCGTGAGGTGAGACAGGGGTCGCCAGGGGAACTGATGGTGGAGAGCTCTCTCTCCTGCCAGAGGCGGCCACCATGTAAAACAAACAAGGAGATGTCAGATGAGGCTGCGGACGCGGCCGCCCTTACTTACTTACTTACTTGTGTTGTTTGGCGTGTGCGGTGTCCTGGGCCACTTGGCTCCTGTTCACCGGTGCGCACGCTCCGTCTTTTGCTGTGCTTGCACGGTGTCCTGGGCCACTTGGCTCCTGTTCACCGGTGTGCCCGCTCGGTGTGTTGTTTTGCGTGTGCGGTGTTCTGGGCCACCAGGCTCCTGTTCACCGGTGTGCCCGCTCGGTGTGTTGTGTTGGGTGTGCGTTGTCCTGGGCCACTTGGCTCCTGTTCACCAGTATGCCCGCTACGTGCTTTGCTTTGTTTGAGCAGTGTCCTGGGCCACTTGGCTCCTGTTCACCGGTGTGCCCGCTCGGTGTGTTGCTTTGCGTGCGCGGTGTCCTGGGCCACGTGGCTCCTGTTCACCGGTGAGCCTGCTCGTAGGGTTGTGTTGCGGATGCGGTGTCCTGGGCCCCTTGGCTCCTGTTCACCGGTGTGCCCGCTCGATGGGTTGTGTTGCGTGTACTGTGTTCTAGGCCGCTTGGCTCTTGTTCACCGGTGTGCTCGCTCTGTGTGCTGTGCTTGGGGTTGTGCGCGCGGTGGTGCGTGTGTGGGGCGTCGCTGCGGGGCGCTCACTCGTCCATCCGGACGGCGGCTTTCTGTAGCCGGCAGGGGCTTGGTACCCTCCGGGCGCGCACTCGTCCATCTGGACGGCTGCTGTTTTTAGCCGGCAGGGGCTGGGTACCCTTCGGGCGCACTCGTCCATCCGGACGGCGACTGTTCGTAGCCGGTAGGGGCTGGGTACCCTCTGGGCGCGCACTCGTCCATCCGCACGGCGGCTGGTGTTGCTTGGCACCTGTTCCTGTGCCGTGGTTCCTTGCGTGTTGTGCGCGATCTCTGGGTTTGCGGCACCCGGCGGCCGTTGTTGCTTGGCACCTGTCCGTGTGCCTTGGTTGTGGCCGGCAGCGTGCCTCTCTGGCGTGCCTCGTGGCCCCGCGTGGTGCGCCGCGCCTCGTCCGGTCCGGTCGCTCTCGGTGCTCCCATCGGGTTCCCCGACGCCGTGGTGCCTTTCTTCAACCCGGGGGCTTGCGCCCCCGGCTTTACTGGGTGGCTGCGCGGGGCACGCGGAGGCCGGCAGAGAACCGGGCTCATTGTGCCTGCCGCTGGCCCCCGCCGAGGGAGGGGCGCTGGGCTCGCTCCGCTTCGTACCCGTTCGGGGCCCCGCGATGGGGTTCTCCCTGGCGGGTCCCTCCAGCGTCGTTCTTGGGCTGCGTGCGCTGCGGTGGTTGGCGTGTGTTGACCCGGTCAATAACGCTTCCGGTTTCCCGTACCGTCCGTCTTTGGAAGGGGGCCTCGGCCGGTGCACAGGGGCTGTTTTGTGTGGACGCCGACACCTCCCCTTGCGGGTCGGAGGACGCCACGCCCGGGTCCCGTGTGTGTGTGCGTGTGCTCGTCCGTCTTGGCCGGGTCGGGTGGGCCGGCCTCCCGGGCGCGTTCTCGTGCGCCTCACCTTTTCCTTTGGCGGCTTTGGCTTTCTGCTTTGCTCGGCCCCTTCCGGGCTGCGGTTGCCCCCTTCTCGGTCCGTTTTTTTTTCTTCTGTTGTTGGTTCCTGCGCGCCCTCGTTGTCTCTTGCGTTCTTTGGTTTCCGGCCTGGGGTGCCTTGGGCCTTGGCGCCTCGTTTTCCTCTCCTCCCCCCCTTTGGCGGCGTGTGTTGTTTTTTTTGTTTTTTTTCCTGTTCTGTTCAGCCTTTCTTCTGCGCCCCCGTTGTCTCTGGCTTTCTTTGGTCTCTGGCCGCGGGTGCCCTGGGCCTCGGCACTGTGTGTTGTTTGTTCCGTTGGCCTCTCGCTTCTCGGCTCTCCGTGCGCTCCCGCCTCGTTTCTGTCTCCTGTCTGGCCGACCGCTGCTCCCTGGTGGTTGCCACCCCCCACCCCCCCTCCCCTTTTGTGTCTCATGGTTTTCGTCGCCGCCGCTCGGTGCCTTGTTTTTTTTTTCCTTTTCCTTTCTGCGCCCCCGTTGTCTCTGGCTTTCTGTGGTTTCCGGCCCCGGGTGCCGCGGGCCTTGGCGCTGTGTAATTTTCCCCACAAGCCAGCAGTTTGTTCTGTCAGGTCTGGTCATAGGGTTGTGGTCTGTGTATGCAATGCTATTATTCTAGTTGATGGTGTGAATCGACGGTTGTGGTACTGATGAGTGTAAGCCGCGCAAATCACGCGCCCGCATTGGCCAGAGCACAGGAGTTGTACATATAGATCGAGTGCTTGCCAGATTTTGCGTTTCTGAGATTAGAATTGGTACCACTGAAGTGTTCAATCATTGATTTTAAACTGTGCATCATCAGCATCATTTGTGTTGTTTAGGCTGCAATGGGTTACTTCTGAACTCGCTCTGAAGGCGAGTTCTTCTGGGATGATTTGGAGCTGTGGATCTGTGCACCTCATGTTTACTGCTGTGCCTCTGTTTGAGAAGGGTCATCGTCGAGAAGTCCAGAGGAGTTAAAAGATGAGGATGACAAAAATTTGGATTTAAGAAAAATCAAGATGTGTTCTCTGGTTTTGAGGAGTGAGCGGAGTTTCGCAAGGATGGAGGAGTCAAAATATTTACAAATTTTCAAAACTTAAACAAGTTCAGAAGTCCCACCACGTCGTCGCTTTCGCCGCCGTGGATCTCGCTTGAGCGCAGCTCAGCAGCCCAAGGGTGTTGGCCGAGCCCCTTTTGTTCTTTTCCTTTCCAGTTCGCTGCGTATTGCCGTGAACACCATCAAATTTGAAAATTCGTCGCGAGTGCTGCTTAGACCTTCCTCATGGACGCCGCCAAGCTAAATTTGTCGCGCCAAAGTTCCTCGTGGACGCCGCCAAGCTAAATTCGTCGCGCCAAGGTTACTCGTGGACGCCGCCAAGCTAAATTTGTTGCGCCAAGGTTCCTCGTGGATGCCGCAAAGCTAAATTCGTCGCGCCAAAGTTCCTCGTGGACGCTGCCAAGCTAAATTCGTCACGCCAAGGTTCCTCGTGGACGCCGCTAAGGTAAATTCGCCGCCCCAAGGTTTCCCGTAGACGCTGCCAAGCTAAATTCGTCGCACCAAAGTTCCTCGTGGACGCCGCCAAGCTAAATTCATCGCGCCAAGGTTCTTTTTCAACGCCGCCAAGCTAAATTTGTCGCGCCAAAGTTTCTTTCCATTGCCGCCAAGCCAGCTTTTTTGCTGACACGCGCTAGGTCTGTGGACCAGCGTTGTTTTTCACTTGGTCTCCGTATGTGCTTTTGGGCAGTGCTGCTAAATGCACTGTTGGCCCCGCTGTTGTATGGCTCCAAATTTATTTGACGCTGTGCTACTGATAGTACTGTCCAAGTTCCCGCCATTGTGTGTGTAGTTCCTGCGTCCCTATTCACAGGAATGTAGGCTAAATTTGATGTGAATGTGAAAATGACTTTGGTACAGTCAGTAGTTTTTGCGATAAAAAGTACATCAGTTGGTCAGTTTTTTAATATTGATATATGGGCTTGCCTTGTTTTTTTGAATCAAGTTTGTTTTTTCTGTTTTCTGTGTGGGTAGTCAATTGTGTACAGGTTTGTGGGGAAAAGACAGTTATGGATGTTTGGGTTATCACAAAAGTGAAAGAGTGACCCACACATTAAAGATAACACTTTCAAACACCTTTGGAGTCCCAAGATGCAGTGAGCTTTTAGTAAAATGACAGTTTTTGCATACATTTCCTTGTTTTCTTGGAAGGCCTAGTGTACCCCTGTCCCCCTGTTCTAGTATCCAGGTGGTGTAAAAGGCATTGGCACTTGGGGGTGTTGGGTTATGGTGACAGTGACACCCGGTATAGGTGTGAGTGTGTGAGTAGAGTGCCAAATTGGGCCGTGCGTCAATCCCTTCCCGTGGGAATTTCCATTGCCCACATGTTAACTTCTACCCCCGAAACGAAGTCCAGGGTGTTTGTTTGCCCTTGGGATGTGTGTGTGCCACAGTTTATCGACACATGACCATTGGCAAAGGGGTGAGGTATCTCTTGAGGCCAACCGGAAATGAAGCAACCGCCAACAGCACTTTTAGGGTATGCTGGGTGGTTATGGGGGTCGTGTGGAAACCGGTTGGTGGGATAGTGCATGGGCTATAGCTGGTTGGCACCCCAGAGCACGCCACACTGTTTTTTACGGTTACCCGCCCCATAGCTACAGTTGCAGGGTCCATAGACCAATGGGTGCCCGAGGGTGTGGGTTGGTCCCCCAGCCCCAAAAGCCAGGCCAAGGCGAACACCTTGACCTGGACGCTGAGGTAGTTTGTATGCTGAATTATGTATTCATTCTCTATGCAGTCCCCTGTTGTATTGCAGGGACCTGCAGTGCGGCGAGGCCACCATGGTGGGTTGTGTGGGGTGTTTGTTTGTGTATGGCAGCCATGGTGTGCAGTGCATAGTGACTAGATATAGAAGGTCACAGAGATATTCTGAGATACAGGTTGAGGTATGTATATGATCTGTTGTTTATCTATGGGCGCAGTGAGTCTGGATGACTCAAATCTGTGGTGCACGACTACCTTTCTCCTTGTTATTGCTATGAATTTCCATCATTCATCATATGGTATGAAATTGTCCCAGATGATCTCATGACATTTGCGTTGGCAGGGCACTGCAGAGCCCAGACCCGCCACTGGTGTGGGCCTTTTGGGGACAACGGGGCATTTTTCAGATGCCCCCGACCTTCCGGATGCAACATGCAACCCTTAGGGGCTGGCACTGTTGGTGGGGGGGTGCTGAAGTGTCTTGTTTTGTTTTTCTTTCCACTCTATTGGTTGGATGGTTGGTGAGCTGCAGGCCAGTGTGTCAAATTGTCATTATTTTCGCCAAAACACCCACCTGCAGCACTGCAGCCTTTGGCTGGGTTTTTCGGGCTGGGTGTGGGGGTGTAATTGTCTCCACAAGCCAGCAGTTTGTTCTGTCAGGTCTGGTCATAGGGTTGTGGTCTGTGTATGCAATGCTATTATCTTAGTTGATGGTGTGAATCGACGGTTGTGGTACTGATGAGTGTAAGCTGCGCAAATCACGCGCGCGCATTGGCCAGAGCACAGGAGTGGTAGATATAGATCGAGTGCTTGCCATATTTTGCGTTTCTGAGATTAAATTCGTACGACTGAAGTGTTAAATCATTGATTTGAAACTGTGCATCATCAGCATCATTTGTGTTGTATAGGCTGCAATGGGTTACTTCTGAACTCGCTCTGAAGGCGAGTTCTTCTGGGATGATTTGGAGCTGTGGATCTGTGCACCTCATGTTTACTGTTGTGCCTCCGTTTGAGAAGGGTCATCGTCGAGAAGTCCAGAGGAGTGAAAAGATGAGGATGACGAACATTTGGATTTAAAGAAAATCAAGATGTGTTCTGTGGTTTTGAGGAGTGAGCGGAGTTTCGCTATGGGTCTTCAAGGCTCAAATATCCTTTATTGCAACTATCTCCAAAATGCAAGATGTTTTTTAAATGCCAAGATACCCAAAATGCAGAGATGTAATTAACTCCAACAGGATCTCACCCCATGCAGCAGCACAATCACCTAAAGTGTTGAACGGTCATTAAATCATTGTTTCAAAGGACCCTGTGCAGAGATTATTGTAATTCAGAGGGATAACCAAAAATAACTGCACACTTCACAGATCGCAATTCGTAATTCTACAACGTAAATCGGTGTTACTCAACACTTCTTGACTATTAAATATTGCCGAATCGTCAGGCCGATCCTACTGCCTTATTGCCAAATCCTAGCTCTGAGCTGCTGCCACTTACACTCCCCTCCCAAGACTCTCAGCACATCACTGGAAGTGATGAGCGTCTAAAAATTGGTTCAACGGGCCAAAAATCCAGGACTGCAGTGGCAGCCCAGCGAAAGAGGAGTCAGTGTGCTCTCAAAGAGAGCACCACCCAGCACTGCCCTGCATGCAAACCATGTGGTTGTGACAGGCCGATTAATTAAAAGCAACTAACGGCAGAAGACACACAGAAAAGACTGAGCTCGTACGATTGTCTCTGTGGATTGGCTGTCTGCTTGGCGAGAACCTGAGAAGGAAAGCAGCAAGAAATGACTGCTCAGCAATCAATGACCGTCCAAACACACAAGAAAAATTTGAAACAGATCGGGAAACAGGCAAATGGTCACTGTGCCGGCGCAGCCGGTGTCCATCCCTGAGCCCTGACCCAACAGGGCATGACAGAGCCGCGCTGCCCTCTGTACTCAGCAAATTGGTGTAGAAGTTACGGGTCATAGAGTATGCCGAAGCATATACTCGAACCAGCACAGCAAACCTAACACACAGACATACAGGAGGAGAACACAGGATAATTACTGCAAATATTTCATCAAGCCATGACGGCGACAGTAATCCTCAACCCTGTCATTATTGCGACCAACAAACTTCCTGATATCCTCCCAGGTCCGATCAGGATGTCCCATCCATGCTATACACAGCTCCACCTTTCGATAATTTTTCTTGGGGCCAGAACGCCTGTGGTCCAAAACCTGCTCAACATTATAAGTGTCATCACTCGGTGGAAGCTGTCGGTCAGAGTAGTAGCTGAGAGGCGCCTTGGTTTTGGATCAGGGGACCTGTAATACTTCGCCTCTCACGCTGCAACACCTGCTAACCTGTGGGTCCACTGTTGATCAGTACCAAATATCTGCCCCCCCCATCCACCTTTAAATTTCATAGGGACCTTGCCAAATTCGTTTCAACTTGTTAAAATTGGGCTGGTCCTTGCGCGGCAGCTCACAAACCCACACTCTATCCCCCTCCCGGAAGGGTATGTCCCTGAATTTGGCAGTCAATTTGGCTGAAGCGTCGTGGTGCAACTTGACCAGATGGTCATGCACCTGCTTGCGCTCAGAGGCCAGGCGATCAAAAAGATCCTGCGCCTCTTGTGCGCCCTCGCGAGGGACAATGGGCGGACACTCCCCAAATCCCACAGGATCCCTCCCAAAAAACAATCTTTGGGGGGAATAGGGGGCCACCAGCCCAAGGACGTCATTCAACCCCCACAGTGCCAGCGGCAGTGCATGGTACCAGCTACGTGGCCGCTGGTTTAAAATTTTGCGGAGGGCCATGACCACACTCTTGACCGCGGCCTCCGCCCTGCTGTTTGTGGATGGTTTGTAAACCACACGCTTGTGGTGTTCTATCCCGCTTAAATCGAACAAGTCATTCAAAAAATCAGAATTAATAACACAGGCATTATCATTGAATACCTCTTTGGGTAATCCCATAAAAAAGACAACCCTTTCTGAAAACAGTGTGGCTGCTTTCATGCTGTCCATCCCCAATTCGGTAGTGGGGATGGCCAGCATATAGCCTGTAAACCTGCAGACCACCACCATCGCGTAGTCAAAGACCACGTCATTGACCTTTGTGTTAGGCAAATCGACAAAATTGATTGCCAGGCTACTGAAAATTTCATCTGGAACAGGATAGAACCCCACCTCCCCCGGTTGAATCCCCGTTCTGGGCTTGGTCTGTTGACAGACCTCACAGGAGTCACAGAAAGATTTAACCTCCAACCAGAGCTGGCGATCCGTCAATCAAGAAAAGGAGAACTTGCGGCGGCAGATATGATATGTTTTATCCACCCCCCCATGTATATACGTATGGCATGCTGCAATAACCTTGGTAATCAGACTCCGAGGGACAACATGCTTCCCGTCCGTACCAATACGCAAAGTCCCAGGACTGGGACGGTATATGCAGCACCCTGGAGCCCTAAGATGCGGGTCATCCTGTTGCAAGGACGCCAAAATCCCTTGCCACTCAGGATCTTGCCGATACTCAGGCTCCCAATCAGCAAACAAAACTGAAACATCAGGCAGGACAGTGTTCGCACGGACACAGGCCCACGTCAGATCTGAAACACCATCAGCGCCCTCAGCCACATTGGCCCAAGGGGCACACTGCATGGGAGCCACCATCGCTGCAGGAGACCAGTTCTGCTGACGGATGTTACGCCTGACTGTCCTAAACTTTTTTTTCCTAAGAGACCGGGAAAGGGGTGATGAATTGCTGTAAACCAGTCTCAATCGGCGTTCAGCAAGTGAAAACTGTACATCATCTTCCTCCACAGCACTGATTGAATCCTGCAAACAAGGAGACATGCAAACACAATCGCTGACATGACGCCACGAATCAGGGCAGCCTTGCAGGGAAGGCTGCTTGGCGCACAAATCAGAAAAAATGGAGCGCACAATAACGCACACAGAGCGCAGCTCTGCTAGCTGATCTGCCCACTGCCGCACCTCCTGGTCATCGTTGTCCCATCACCCTTTGGTCCTGCTCAGAACCATGCAGCGACACATCTGGCGCATAATGCATGGCGGGGTAGGCCCACAACGACAAAACATCAGGAACCTCCTGATTTTCCCCCTTTGTGTACACCACTTCCATTTTGAAGCGGGCCAAAAATTGATGCCACCGGCCTCGCCTCCCGATTGGACCGGACACAGTGTCGAAGTCCTCCTGGGTCCAAGTTTCCAGGCTTCGGTGGTCGGTCAAAACTGTGACCGGATAACACAGATTGACCTGTGCTGACTGCAGCCAACTACGAAATTTGAAGAGAGTGGCCACAATTGCGTAGGTTTCCTTGTCGCGGATGTGCCAGGCCCTTTGGCCCTCGCCAGGCGTGCCTTCCAGTTTGCTGGAAAAAAATGCGACTCGGCGTAACGGGCAACTGCAATCAGCTTCAGCACAGGAGCAGCCCTTCTGCTCCAATACCCCCCCCACTGCATACTCGGAGGAATTGCACCGGATCCAGAACTGCCTGGTGGTATCCAGCAAGTGTAACACAGCATCCTGACAGAGACTTTTTTTCAGTTGCTCGAAGCATCGAACCATGTCGTCACTCCAATTGATGCGGTTCTCCCGCTGGCACATATGTTGACGCAGCAGATGCTCTCTCTGGGCAGCAGACAAACCAGGATGTGGCTGCCCCAGTCTGTCCTGTAACTTCTTCTTGGCCCTCGCAGAAAGTGGCGAATATGCCGACTTACTCTTGCCTTTTTTTGTTAAGTCCAGGCCACGGAGTGCATCCGTCAAAGGTGCAGCAAGGTCCGCGAACCTGTCTATATAAAGTGCATACCACTGTGCAAATCCTAAAAATGCCTTAAGCTGGGTCGGCGTGTGGATGTCCTGCCAACGCCATCGCTGAACCGATGCAGTTTTTTCAGGATCAGGACATCCCCGACCCCTGCACAGAATTTGACCACAAAAACGCACCCGCTGCACAAAAAGCAGCATCTTGGACAGCTTAATGGCCAAATCACAGTCATCCATACGCTGCAGAAATCTGCGCAGCTCAGACTCATGCTGCTGAAGGCAGCAATCAGTACCAAGTGCGTGCAAATCAGGATTATCCTCAGTATCAGGGGTGCCCAACAATAAATGATCAATGTATGGCTCTAGGCCCAAAGAACTAAGGCAATCAGAGACCATACGCTGATACATTTGGAGGGCCGTTTTCAGCCACATGGGGAGCACTGTCCACTGGAACAGGCCCCATGGGGTGACAAAAGCAGTCAGGGGGCGGGAGGCCTCGTCCAAATGCATCTAGTGAAAACCATCTTCTAAATCGAAGATGGACCAAATGGCATTTTTGGACTGCTTCAAAAAGATATCATCGATGACGGGCAGTGGAAACTGCTCGTCATCAATTTGTGAATTTAAGTAGCGGTAGCCGATGACTAGCCGCCAC
Organism: Eutreptiella sp. 'Long Island Sound 2002'; assembly: GCA_964036045.1. Taxonomy (NCBI): domain Eukaryota; phylum Euglenozoa; class Euglenophyceae; order Eutreptiales; family Eutreptiaceae; genus Eutreptiella; species Eutreptiella sp. 'Long Island Sound 2002'. The sequence goes on from OZ038379.1 coordinate 151,380,409, forward strand.
TTGCCTCCCGGTTTTGGCACACAAAAAGCTCTGGCTGCCCAAACTGAGCTGGAGGGCTCCAGCATACCCCGTTGTGAAAATTTGGTGATGAGCTCACGAAAGGCTGCATCACGTAGCCCCACCGCCCGATATGGTGTGACCCGCTGAGGCTTAGCCCCAGATTTCAGTGAAATAGAGGCCACACCATACTTACCATGTGTACTGGGATTCACTGTGCGTATATCATCAGGAAAAGTAAAAACTTTCGAAAATTCCTCTTGTAACCGGACACGAATGGGCTGACATCGAGGGTCGGCATTGTCACCCTCGACCACCGAACGAACACTTCTATCTTGCACCGCCCTGAATTGTGGTGACCCCTCAGAAAACATGCGCAGCCGTGCTTCACGCACAGAAAAGGGCGCAGGGCAGGTCACACAGCGAGACCGCCGCCCCGCACGCTCATCATCAGCTTCATACTGATCGTCAGGAAGCGGGTAATGTGTAGAGGGCGAATAGTCCAGCCGAACAGGCTGATCCTCGTCCTCCCATTCCCTATTATTCGGATCACAGTAACCCTTCACCTCATCCACGTCTCCCCAAGTCCTGCCCCCTGAAGCCCGGGATGCCGAACCCTGTGCGTCAAACAAAACAACCCGAGTGGTCCAGTTGGGCTGGTTATAGACAACCCCTTGCTCAATTTTGTAAATAGGAACGGAGGGTTCCAGGTCCCCCCAGTCCAGTGCTGCTTCCCCCAAACTCCAAAACCACGAAAATTCTTTTTTCAATGGAACAACCAAAATGCCGCAGGCCTCATCAAGCAGAATTTTCTGCACGACCTCAGAGAGCAGGTGCTGGGGAGGGTGCAGCCACAGCATTTTGTCATTCTGTTTGGAACTAGGATCATAGGACCAGTTTTGCTGCAAGGCGTTGTCTTCAGCATCCCAGTAGCTATGAAATAGGCGGGACCTTCTGGACGAGAAGGAGCCAACAAAAGGCTGATGCTGCAGACCTGCCCACTTCAGGACAGCATCGCGCACCTTGGGCAAAAAGATCTGCTTGTCCCTGTTATATACAGACTTAGCTGACTGACGAACACGTTGAGACATCCAGGCCTTTCGCTCATGCCGAGGAAAAGCCATAACCTTGCAAAAAGTCGTATCATATTGCTGACGAATCCGGTGTGTGAACAAAGGCGTGGGACATAGCCCTGCCTCCAACAGGGGGTCGGAAGTCAATTCAGATTCAGATTCCACAGATATACACCGCTGGCAGACTTCATCCACCACGCACGAACATACGGGGGCTGCTGAAGTGTGTACCTGGGGGGGGCCCTCTGAGCGGCGCCACTCCTGATCCTTTGCTTGTGAATCCCAGACCCCAGTGTGTTGCTTGAAACGACCCCAGTCACCAGCAAAACTATCAGGAGGTAGCTCCGCCTCCCGAAGGGTTCGCACTGCCGGTGTCGGGGTATCCTCCTCAGAGGTTTCATCGCTGATGCCCTGCTCCGAATCAGTGTCCTCGTATGGCAATTTACAGGGCAGCAATGGCCCTCGTCAGTATGGTTGATAAACTCAAATGAATTGGTGCGTCCAGGCGCCAAGGGAATACGCCAAGTGGGTCTGATACGCCTTGCCATACACTCTATAACACAGAAGCAGTCCTTAGCACAAGTACACAACCTGTCAGAATTATAGCACTGTTGCTCTGACGAAGTCGGTATCTCAGCATTGCAAGGCATCGCACATTGTGAATCCTGAGAGGCAGGAGAAGACAGGGAGGATAGGGTAGGGATCATGCTAACCACAGAAATGAGTGATGCACCCAACGAAGCCGCTGTGACCGCAGTGACTGCTGGCATCAAACGAGAGAAGGAAAGAATCAACTCTGGTGCTCCGGCCATGCGTGGCACACCAGAAGCGGTTTCCCCCTCGCTATCAGAATCAGAAGCAAGGTCAATCAGGCAGCGACAGTAATTCTTTGTGCGCCGCTGACGACCACCAGAGTGTACAACACTCACAGACCCACTGCAGCTCTGTGGTGCTGAACCAGCGCCAGACACCTGTAGCAATGTCCTGACCTGTGCCGGACAACCACACTCAGATGCACAGGAAGCGTCCATAAGACAATCGCGGACAGGGTCCACAATAAGGCCATAGGCCTTGCAGAAAGGATAGCCTACGATTAGCTGTTCCTGTACCTCGGCCATGTACACGAACGCACCCTCACAGACCATCTCCAAAACACCGCCATCGCAACCCTCGATTGCGATCACCAGGTCAACCACAGCACCCTGGGTACCACCCTGCAACCGTGTTCCATTCACTGCAGAAATTCGCAGCGAACGAGTGGCAGGCAACAATGTTGCATCTGGAAAATAAGATCGGGGAGCAATGGCAAAAGACATGGAACCTAAATCCACTAACATGGGAGCCTGTCGATCAAAGGCCTGGCAGTCACGATACTTCACACTGGCTGCAACCAGAAGTTCTGTTTTTGCGTCTTCCGGCATTTCAGCGCGACGCTGACACACCCGCTCAACTTTCTGCCGCCGCACAGTGCGCTGAGGCTCAAGAGGCATGCGCTCAGGGGAGCTAGAAATAGCCCTGAGACTCACCGTGACTGGCAATCTCAATTGGTCAGTAAAAGGTAATTCAGAACGCCCCGGCGGCACCATTGCAGGAGACAAGGCCACCAGAGCAGTAGGCACAGGTTCTGACTGGAGGGAGGAGGACACACTCACAGTGGTAGGCGGAGCAGGGGCTCCTGTCTTTCGACTCACTCTCATAGGACCTCGTGTTCCCTTTTTCCTGTGTCTCCGACCTCTCTAAGGCGAACCACCTGAAGGTTCAGGAGTCGCATCTGGAGACCGGTTGGGATCTGCATTCCCCTGGGCAGGCTCTTCCTCTTTTACCTGGCGATGTTTACGATTCCTGTTTCGGTCACCGCCCCCGCCCCCGCCTTTTCCATCTCCACCCTTGCCTTTGCCCTTGCCCTTACTCTCCTGGCAGTCATTGGCCCAATGGTCTTTGGAGCCACAGCGAACACAGGCTCCTTCCTTACGCCACTGCTCCACCTGACGCTGAGCATTTGTCAACAGGGACGCGCCCCTACCCTGCTGATTGACGTTATCTCCCAGCTTCCGATTTGTATCGCCATTTTGCCTGTCGCGTCCTGCCCCCCCCCCAGTTCGCCCACCAGAGGGTCAGACACGTCTCTTGTTTGGAGTTCCTGCCGCAACATCTTCTTTCTTCTTGCGGCACTCACCCTCCTTGTGACCTTTGATGCCAGAATAATTGCACGCACCCTGAAATTTCTGACCTTGCCCACGCAACACGCGGAGCGAGGCCTCTCCAGCACGCTTGACCGCATCTCTGTCCTCACGCAAACCCATTTTGTACACCACCAGCTCATGCGCACCCTCATGACTGAGGTCAATGTCATGAACACGTTCATATTCATATATCTCATCTACCTCAGCCTCATAACCACCATGTCTGTGGAGGGCTTCAATGTACCCATCCTTAGCCGGCAACGCCGTAACCGGTGCGGCCTTCTGGGCCAGCAAGCACCATTGGAGAACGCAAGGGCCATAAGCAGCCAATGATTTCTCCTTCGGGGGGGTACTGGCTTCCCACTGCTTACGCAGCACTTTTCGGGACTGCAACCCCCGCCCACGGCCCGCCAAATCAAGCCAAACTTTCTGGTAAGTCCACCCTAGTGACATGTGTAGTTGGGTGTACAAAGCCCTTTCAGACTCGGGCAATGTAGTGTGCAATATTTTCGCCATTATATCCGCGCCACACCGACGATACCAATGATTATGAAAATTGCGCCATTGCAGTTCAAAAGCAACCCACGATTGTAATCTCCACTCCACTTTGGGCACTTCAATATTTTCGTGACTTCTCGCCTAGTGTCGTCATCCAGTACCTCCATGTCGGGTCGTTCATTACCCGTTCTACGGAAAACTCGCCTAAGCTTCGCCTTATCAGGTCCTTTGGTGTGAAGCTTAGGGTCGTAGTCATGGCGGGCTCCCGGCACCGCACCAAAAAAATCTTCAACCTCCGGAAAATCTGCAGAGATGGCCACACCCGCCAAAGAAATCTCATGGAGGCTCTCCTCTTCATCCTCGTACATACGTAGCAAAGGGGGCACATCTTCAAAATCCCCTTGCCCACCGTGTCCTCCAAAGATAGAAGGGGCTTGCACATTCAAAGTTTGCAGGCGAAACTCTCCGTCAGACGAGGACAACGCCATGGGAAGCAAGCTAGCGTTAGGGGCCTCCAATGTCCCATCTCCCCAATCAAAATCATCCTTACACCCTGTTGAATGTAATGCTTGCACATTATCGCCAAAGCAGACCGGTTGAGAGCCGGAGCGCTGTGAAGAAGCGCGCTCCTTCGGTTCAAACGCCCGCAACTTAGAATGAACAGAATGGGAGCGAAGGCGCTCCTTGTTCAACCCACAATCACGATGAAACACGTGAGCATGCAATGAAGAGCCCATGAGTGTGGGAAAAACCTGTGATGCACACTCCAAATCGGCATTGCTCCCATCGTGGACATCCCATTCGCTCATCGCAATCTCAAGTGCGGCCACTGACTCTTGCAAATGGTCCGCATCCTGAGAATCGGATAAGCTTCTGCCTACTTCGTCCACAATAGTTTGCAACGCCGAGAGACGATCACACATCTAACGTGCGTCAGAAGATGCACCAATCCTCGATAGAGAAGACTCCAAAGCCTCCAAAGCGGCCACTTTTTGCAACACCAAAGCCTTAAAAGCTACATAGTCCGTAGTTTGAGTATTCATTTTGCGTGTGCATTCATCGAAACGTGTAGCAAGAGCCACATAACATGCACAAGTATCTGAACATGAAACACACACACCCGAAAGTGTGCGCGTCAACCGCAAAGAGGAAAGCCCCAAATGTAACTTGTTTAATGCCTCATCTCCCTGAGAGAGGCGATCAGAGAGTTCACGAACGCGCGCATCACACAAGCACGAACATGCATGGGCACTCCCATGACGCGACGCCTCTTGGAGCTTGGGGACCTCTACCTTTACGTCCAAAACTTGCTCTCGCAAAGCACCAATGACCGCAAAACATGAACAAGTGTCGGAGCACAAAGGGGGTGTGGGATAATGGGAAGAAAATTGGGTGCGCACCAATGCAATTTGTTCCTTAAACTCGAGCCGCAACTCGTTTAACCGCAACTCCAAGGACTCAGCCATTAGAGATTCTGATGCACGAAGTTGCGAAGAACCAATCTCCAACGCATCAAGACGGTTGGTAAGCAAACGAGTAAGAGGAACAAAATTCGCCTCATTAATTAACGGCGTGGACGGTGGAGGATCATCCTCAAGCATCCCATAAATATGACGGCGAACGCACGAAATTTGGCGATCAACTAAAGCAAAATGACCCAAGTGTGACTCAACGGAAGCAATGCGAGCATTATAGTCGTCAAAATGAACGCGAGATTGTATTGAATGTTCCAAGCCCGCAAGGTATGGGTGCAACACTTCATCAAAACCACGGACATGGTCATTAAAATTAGAGCTCAAGATATTCAAATTGTGACGAGTAGCCAATTCATCTTGATATGCATCATGCAATCCTCGTGTGATGGTCTCCAAGTTCCCATGGATGTTTTGAATACCGCCGTGTAAAACTGAATTAATGTGACCTTGCAATTGAACTTCTTGAACTAATTGTTGAAATTGAGCAAGTTGTGCCGCAGGTTCGGATGTGAACGACACAAATTCATGAGGTAACCCCGCGGAATTGACCCACCGTTCACGTTCAATGTGTACTCGCCGGTCGGCTTGAATGTCAAGGTCCATGCCCTTAAGTTGAGGATGCTCGCCGGCGAAATATTCACGAACCAGTGAAGACGGCGGATCATGTAGACGTGCTACTTGTTGACATGGAATACTACCGAGTTGTAAAGCCATTGTCGCATGGGATGAACTAGACGATGCTACCATGCTATGGGTCTTCAAGGCTCAAATATCCTTTGTTGCAACTATCTCCAAAATGCAAGATGTTTCGGAAATGCCAAGATACCCAAAATGCAGAGATGTAATGGACTCCAACAGGATCTCACCCCATGCAGCAGCACAATCACCAAAAGTGTTGAACGGTCATTAAATCATTGTTTCAAAGGACCCTGTGCAGAGATCATTGTAATTCAGAGGAATAACCAAAAATAACTGCACACTTCACAGATCGCAATTCGTAATCCCACAACGTAAATCGGTGTTACTCAACACTTCTTGACTATTAAATATTGCCGAATCGTCAGGCCGATCCTACTGCCTTATTGCCAAATCCTAGCTCTGAGCTGCTGCCACCTACATGGAGGAGTCAAAATATTTACAAGTCTTAAAAACTTAAACACGCTGTGTGTTGTTTGTTTTGTTGGCCTCCCGCTTCTTGGCTCTCCGTGCGCTCTCACCTCGTTTGTGTTTACCGCCTTGCCGTTGGCTTCTTCCTGGTGGTTGCTGCCCCCCCCCCCTTTGTCTCTTGCGGTTTTCGTCGCTGCCGCTTGGTGCTTCTTTTTTTATTTCTTTTCTTGTGCGCCCCCGTTGTCTCTGGCTTTCTCTGGTGTCCGGCCCCGGGTGCCCTGGGCATCGGCGCTGTGTGTTGTTTGCTTTGTTGGCCTCCCCCTTCTCGGCTCTCTGTGCGCTCTCGCCTCTTTTGTGTTTCCCCTCTGGCCGTTGGTTGCTCCCTGGTGGCTGCTGCCCCCCCCCCCCCCTTTCGTGTCTCGCGGTTTTCGTCGCCGCCGCTCGGTGCTGTGTGCCGTGTGCTGTGCTGTGCTGTGTGTCCCTGGGTGCGGTGCTGCACCGCGCTGCGGCGCGTTGTGCCGTCCGGTGTTGTGCTGTTGTGTGCTGCGTTGTTTTGTTGCGCTCGTTTTCGTGCCGCTGCTTGTTGTGCCGCGCCCTGTGGTGCTGCCCTTCGCCCTGGGGCCCTTTGTTTTGCGGCGCTGTGTTTTGCGGTGTTCTCCCACGCTGTGTGCTCTGTATTGTGTGTGTTTTGTCGTGGCTTGTTGGTGCGCGCTGTTGTTCGCTGCTGTGCGTTGTGCTGTGTGTGTCCTGCGGTGTTGTGTTGTGCGTTCCCTGTCCTCTCCGCTCTGTGCGGTGCTGTGCTTCGCTGTGCTGGTGCGCTTGCGTTATGCTGTTTGTGTGGTGCGTGCTGTTGTTTGCGCCTGGTGCTGTGGTGCGCTGCTGTGTGTTGCGCTGTTTCCTTTGGTGTTCTGTGGTGCGGTGCTGGGTCTCGTGGCCCGTGGCTTTCTGCTGGTGGTGTTTTTTGGTGTCAGTGTACCTGTCTGGCTGTGTTGTCTGCTTCCCTGTGCTTGGTGTGGTTTGCTGTGGTGCCCTGCCTCCCTCTGTCGTGTTCTGTGGTGCTGTGCTGTCGCGTGGTGCTGTGCTGTTGTGCTCTGCTGTCGTTTTGTGGTGTTGTTAGTGCTTGCTTCGCCCTCCTGTGGCCTGTCCTGCTGTGCCCTGTTGCGCTGTTGGGGGTCTGTGCTGTTTTTTGCCCGTTGGTGGTGTCTGCGTGCTGTGGTGCCCTTTCCCTCCCTGCCGGCACGCACGAAAAACACTGATTATTACCCTGTGTTACCCCACGCCCGTCTCTGTGTCGCTGTTGCACGTAGTCGGAGAATCTGGTCTCGCCGTTCGTCGTTTGATTGCTGATTCTGGCCGCGTTGTTTTTGTTGAAGTCGTCTTGTTCGTCGTCGACTTGGCTTGCCGAAAAACATTTAGGTGTATCGTCGATCGTTGCGCATAGATTAGGCTGTCATGCTTTGCATCTTTTCTTTTCAGATATCCCTGAGTGAATACAGCGAAGTGGGCCGCGTTCTGGCCGAACCACTGCCTCAAGGACCACTGTCCAGAATCACAAGACCCCATTAAGGGGCAAACAATTTCAACGCCAACCCCTTGCCATAAGGACAGGACAGGTACAGCCTGCAGGTACCACAGATACTCAGACTGTGTGTTCACTGGGGTCCCGACTATGATCGCGCGCGCCAGAGAAAGAAAAAGAAAAAGCAGGAAAAAGACGCAGAGAACAAGAAAAACGAATGGAAAAATCGAGTTTTCCGACCTCAGAAACCCCCCCACGATTTTGTGCCACTGTTTGGCGAGGTCGGCGAAAAACCCACCACACACAGCAGCACAACACGAACAACGAGAGAAAACAAGGAAACATGCTTGTGCACGCTCCAAATCAATAGCAAAGTGCCCGCAGGTGCCCGAGTGCATGATTCAACAACACACAAAGTGCACACAAGGGAAAGGGAAGACACCACACGCTTCCCCTTGGGCGTCGCCAAATACAACGGGTCCGCAACGCAAAGCATGTGACATAAAAGCATTAAGACAACACGCCTACTCTTGGGCGTCGCCAAATACAAGGAGTTCACAACCCAACAAATAAATAGCATGAGTCATGGGTGCATTAAGACAACACGCCTACTCTTGGGCGTAGCCAAGTACAAGGAATCCAAATTCCAACGAATAAATAGCATATGTCATGAATGCAATAAGACAACACGCCTACTCTTGGGTGACGCCAAGTACAAGGAGTCCACAACCCAACGAAAAAATAGCATATGTCATGAATGCATTAAGACAACACGTGTACTCTTGGGCGTCTCCAAGTACAAGGAGTCCACAACCCAACGAATAAATAGCATTTGTCATGAATGCATTCAGACAACACGCCTACTCTTGGGCGTCCCCAAGTACAAGGAGTACTCAACCCAACAAATACATACCGTGTAAATAGCATGTGTCATGAGTGCATGAAGACAACACGCTTACTCTATGGCGTCGCCAAGTAAAATGAGTCCAAAACCAATAGCATATGTCATGAATGCATAAAGACAACACGCCTACTCTTGGGCGTCGCCAAGTACAAGGAGCCCACAACCCAACAAATAAATAGATGTGTCATGAGTACATTAAGTCGCCGAGCCGGGTACAAGGAGTCCACGACCAAGAGAGTAAATAGGTAAATAGCATGAGACATGAATGCATAAAGACAACGATAATAATAGGTCGCACAAGAAGTGGAGACAATGAGAAGAAAAATGTGGCATGCGGAGTGTGCCGTAAGACAACGAGCAAAAACAAATGAGGTACGTAACAGACGGGAACAAGACAACAAGGAGTGAGAAGGAGAAGGTCACAAAGTGCATGCGTAGGAGGAGGAGGTTGAGTGTGTGCCCCAAACAAACAAAAGGTGTGTGCGTGCGTGCGAAGGGGGAAGCATAGAGTAGAGGACACAAAGAGCGCCTCAAGGCAACACAATGTGCATGCGACGAGGGAAAGGAAGAGGGAACAAGAGGACAAGACTGAACACAGTGACACGTGATGAAGGAGAGTGCAAAGCAAGAGAATAATGAGAAAGCAGGACAGAATGAACGTGAATGTACATGTGTGCCCGCCCCAAAACATAGCAACATGTGCGCGTAGAAACTAGGTGGTTGAGTGCGTGCCCGAGCAAAGCCACCACAAAGGGAGGGAAAATGAGCCGGGGAAAGGGAGGAGAGGGGCCTGATGAAGAGAGGGAAAGGGAGGAGGGGAGGGAAGCGAGAAAGGGAGGGACGGGGGGGAGGGGGAGCAGGAGGAAACGCAGAGCACAGCGGGGCGGAGCGGGGGAGGAGGAGCAGCGAAGTGCGCGCGAAAAAAACCAGGGAAGCACACACACCACCACCACTGGCCAATGACGACAAGGACGGATGATATGATAATATGACGCCCCGGATTGGAGCATCCAGGGCAGAATGGTGGACAGCCCCCGGACTGGATCGTCCAGGGGGTGAACCCAGTGCCACGGACTGGAGCATCCGAGTCCTAGAAGAAGCCAAACAGCAACGGGGCCACCTGGACTGGAGTATCCGGGGGGACGAAGTGGCAAGAGGGCAAGCGCACGGAGCCCGGACTGAAACAACCGGGGAAGAATGTACCAGCCGGCAACAGGGCCAGCCGGACTGAAACAGCCGGGGGGCAGAAGCCCAGGACTGGAACATCCGGGGAAGAAGCGAGTGGCCCTGGATTGGAGCGTCCGGGGCTGCAGAAGGAGGAGGAGGCGGCGGTGGCCAGAAAAAAAGGGAGGCCAGGCAAGGAGAAGATGAACAAGAACAAGGAACGGATGAGAGAGAAGACGAGGAACATGAACCGTGATGAGAGGAGAGAAGGAGACGAAGGAGCGGCATAGAAGGAGACAACCGGCAAAGCAAGAAGAAGAATGCCACGGACTGGGGCATCCGGGGCCAAGGAGAAGCCACACAGCAACGAGCCCCCCTGGACTGGAACATCTGGGGGGAGGCAGTGGCGAGCGGACAAGCGCACGGAACCCGGACTGGAACATCAGGGGTACCGCCCGGCAACGGGGCCAGCCGGACTGGAGCTTCCGGGGGGGAGAAGCCCGGGGCTGGGACTTCCAGGGAAGAAGCAACTGGCCCTGGATTGGAGCGTCCAGGGCTGCACAACGATGAGGAGGCGGCGGCGGCAAGAAAAGCAGGAGGCGGGTCAAGGAGAACATGAACAAGAGAAAGGAACGGATGGGAGAGGAGACGAAGAACATGAACCGTGATGAGAGAAGGGATGGGGACGAAGGAGCGGCACAGAAGGAGCCCACTTGGCAAAGCAAGAAGGAGAAAGAAAGTTTGCACGGTGCCACGGACGGGAACATCCAGGGCCAGGAAGAATCCACACAGCAACGGGGCCCCCTGGACTGGAACATCCGGGGGGACGCACTGGCAAGCGGACAAGTGCACGGAATCCGGACTGGAACATCCGGGGGAGAGCGTACAGGCAGGCCCCAGAACTGAAACATCCGGGGGGCGGAATGGAATGGAGCGGAGCGTCCGGGGCTGCACAAAGAGGAAGAGGTGGCGGCGGCAAGAAAAGCGGGAGGCCAGTCAAGGAGAGAATGAACAAGAGCAAGGAACGGAGAGAACGGAGCCAATGGAGAGGAGACGAGGAACATGAACCGTCATGTGAGAAGAGAAGGGGACGAAGGAGCGGCACAGAAGGAGACAACCGGCACAGCAAGAGGGAGAAGGAAAGGAGGCACGGTGCCACGGGCTGGAGCATCAGGGGCAGATCAGGAGCAAGCAACAAAGCACCAGGGCAACCTGGATTGGAACATCTGGGGGGCCACAGAGAAAGGAAGACAAGCGCAAAGAGCCCAAGCAGGAACAGCCGAGGAGGAAAGAGCAGGCAGGCAACAGGGCCCAACGGTCAGGAGCGTGGGGCGGAGGACAGCCACCCCGACTGAAAAATCCGATGGGCAGAAACCCAGGACAGGAACATCCAGGGCAGAGCGGTGAGCAGCCCCAGGACTGGATCGTCCAGTGCAGTGGATCCAGTGCCACAGACTGGAACATCCGGGGCCGAGAAAGAAGCCCCACAGCAGCGGGGTCCCCTCGAGTGGAGCATCCGGGGGGACGAAGTGGCAAGAGGACAACCGCAAGGAGCCCGGACTAGAACATCCGGGGAAGAAAGTACAGGACAGCAACAGGGCCGACCGGACTGGAACATCCAGGGGACAGAAAAACTCGACTGGAACATCCGGGGAAGAAGTGAGTGGCACCAGATTTGAGCGTCCGGGGCTACACAAGGGGGAGGAGGCGGCGGCGGCAAGAAAAGCGGGACGTCAGTCAAGGAAGTCAAGAAGAAGAGAAAGGAGAGGGACCATGTGGAGGGGAGAGGAGAAGCAGGACGCGGTCAGTGATATGGGGAGAGAAGGGGACGATGGAGCGGCTCCGCTGGAGACAGACAGCAGGGCAAGAAGCAGAAGGAATGATGTCGGGCCGGTGCCACGGACTTGAATGTCCGGGGCACACCAAGAACAAGCAACGAAGCACCAGCGCCGAGCTCAGGACCGGAGCATATGGGGGTCCGCAGAGAAAGGAAGACAAGCGCAAGGAGCCCGTGCTGGATCATCCGGGGAAGATGGAGCAGACAGGGAGCAGGGCCCATACCGTTCGGGGCCGCGCAAGAAGGCGGCATGACCAAGACGAGCTGGCGGCATAAAAAAAAAGGTCAAGAACAAGGAGCGGGATGGAGGGGGAGGTGAATGGAGAAGGAGACAAAAGAACAGCAGCGGGGCACCCAGGACCGAACTTCCGGGAGGAAGAAGAGACAAGCGGGCGCGCGCAAGGAGCCCGGACTGGAACATCCGGGGAGCAGAAACCCTGGACTGGAACTTCCAGGGAAGAGGCGAGTAGCCCGGTAATGGCACGAAGCGGGAAGGACAGAGCAGCAGGAGAGAGCGGACAAGCGCGAGGTCATCCGGGGCGATCAAGAGCGAGAGAGAGAGGTCGGGGACACCTGCGGTGGGGAAGGAGGTGCAGGCCAAGACAGGGTAGGTGAGAAAGGGAGGGGCACAGCGAGAGGGAGACGGCACAGCGATTGGGGGACCAGATTGAGGAGAGAGCCCACGGCTGGAGGGTCCAGGGCGGAACAACCTAGTACCGGGAGCCAGGGAAGAGGGCCAAGAGAGGAGGAGAGGTAGAGGCGAGCGACCACAGGGCTCGGGACGGAGTTGCGGCAGAAGGAAAGAGAGGGTGAGTGGAGGGAAGGAGCGAGGACACAGAGGGGACGGCACGAGAGACAAAAGAGGCGGAGGCGGAAAGGAGTATAAGGCGAAACCGTGAGGGATGGAGTCAGCTGATGGGTACCCTGGCGGCTAGACGCCCCGTTACACGAGCCGTAGTCGTGGCTTCCATTCCCACTAGCAGCGCTCGTGGGGCACGCTTGAAGGCAAGCCTCGTTCAGGGGTCATGGCCACGGTACTCTTGCAACAGGTTTTCAAGGGGCCAGATAGGTACACAAGCACCCCCGGACACCGGGGATGTTTTTCCTCTTTGACCGAGGCGGACAGCAAGGAGAGCAGGTGTGGAGGGGACTGGAGGTGAACGGGGAAGGGAACCAAGGGGGGCAGTGGAGGAGATGCATGCTCATGCGTACACCGCAGACACACAATGAGCAAGAACGGAGAAGAGGCGACCGCGCGGAGCAGGGAGTCTGTTGACAGCCTGCAGACGGTGGGAGATGTGGAGAGCACCGGAAGTGAAGCACAGCGGAGACGAACGGCGTGCGCATGGGCACAAAGTGAGCGCGGGTTGGACGGGGCGAGAATGGGTCCATGCAGGTGTCGTGACACAGAGTATGGAGGGCGTCGGGATGGACTCCCTATGGAGAGCGATGAATGTGATCGAAGAAGGCCAGGGAACCCGTGAGGAGGCAAAGGAAGTGCGAGATAAGTTAGTCCCCACCGTTGAAGAGAGGTGGAAAGCCGGGGAGATGCAGCAGCCCCTGCCGCCGGGGAAAACGGGATGGCAGCAGTACATACAGAAGATGGTACAAGGGAGAAGTATGGGAGGGCCAGCGGAGATCGGGGCGTGGGCTATGGGGGATGAATACTGGGTGAAGGTGTACAGGAAGACGAGGGATGGAGAAGGCTACAGAAAGATACAGGAGTATGGAGAGGGGAAGGGAGTAAGTGTAGGAATCCTGTGGAAGAAGACGAGGGTGTACGAGGTGGTGCGGAGGCAAGAGGGGGAAGTGAAAAGAAGTACAGCAAGAGAAGGAGACGGAGAAGGCATATGCAGGGGGGCACCGGCAAGGGCAAGCGTGGGAAGCGAAAAAGGACACAGTGTGACGTCCAGCGGTAGTCGGCGGTTGACGTTTGGCGCGGGGAGTGTGGGGAGTACAGTAGGGAAGGAGGCGGAACAGCAAAGCAAGGCAGCATGGGCATGGAGGAGGCGAGATGAAGCCTTGGTGGGGGCGCGAGAAAGGACGGGGAACAGGGTGCTAGTGGAACACATGTACGGGAAGGACGTTGACTCCATGTGGGCCGTATTGTGTGCACTCGAGTGCAGGCCAAGCAGTGAAGAGGAGTTCCAGAAGATAAGGCAGGGAGTGGCGACCAGGATGGGGAGTAGACACAGGTTGGGCGCAATAGAGGAATGCCTGCCACGGGAGGAAGTATCGTGGCAGAAGTACATTCAGAGAACAAGGCAGGGGAGAAGGATGGGAGGGCCACCAGAAGTGGAAGCATGGGCGGCGGAGGGGGGATACAAAGTGGCGGTGTACAGGGACACAAAAAGCCTGGAAGGGTACAGGAAATTGGTGGAATATGGGGACGGAACGCCACTGGACGCAGGAATCCTGTGGACCAGGCGACGAGTCTACGTGTTTCTGTGGGGGGTCAGGGTTCCCAGGAGTGATGCGGATGAGGTGGCAGCAGCGGTGCAAAGGGTACTGGACAGTGCACAAGACGGGCAGCAATGGCCCGAGGAAATGCCGGACGGAGCGAGGCGACAGGTCATACCAGGGAATGGCAAGTGCCTATATTGGGCACTCAGCGCGGTGGACGGGACAGGCGGGCAAGCAGCGGCGGACGAGGTGCGCAAAGGGCGCACGGAAGGGGATATGGCGCGGCCCCAAGAGTTGGGGTGGGCGCAGCTGGTCATGCGGGACGCAGGAGTGCGGACGTAGGAGCAGTACCTGGACAAAGTGCGCAAGGGGGAGATATGGGGAGGAGCGTGTGAAGTTCGGAGATGGGCACAAAGTAGAGGATGCAAAAAAGCCATGTACCGGGAGTGGGGACCCAAGGGGGTATATCGAAAGATGGCGGAGGTGGGTGAAGGAAAGGGGACGGCAGCGGCGCTGCTGTGGATCAGAAGAGGAGGGGGACACTATGAACTGCTGTGGCCGCCATAAGAAGAGGAAGTGGCGGAGGCAGAGGAGGGGGACGGGCACGAGTCGGCGGGCGTGGAGGAAGTGGAACTGGAGGTGAAGGTGGAAGAGGAAGGCCAGGGGTCGGGGGGTGGGCAAGGAGGATAGGCCGAGGAGCAAGTGTAGCAGGATGTGCACCAAATACAGATCCAGGTGAGAGGCTCGGGGTGGCGGTACCAGGGGCATGAGGGTCCCATGAGGGAGAGAAGGGAGGTGAAGGAGGGAACCACACGTGACAGGAAGCTATGAGCAGGATGGGAAGGAATGCTAGGAGTGCAGGTACAGGCGATGGAGTATGCGGACGTACCGAAAGGTACGGGAAGGGGTGAATGGAAAAGGAGGCAGGAGGGAGGGGTGGACATGTGAGTCACCGGAGGGGGAGAGGCGGTGTTACAGCTGCATCACAGGGATGACTTGGGGGGCAGATGGGGGGCAGAGAGAGCAGTCCAGATGCGGACAGACCGAGCGCTGTGGTTGGAGCCAGGATGGAGGGGTAGGTACCGGGTGGCGGCGGGGGGCCAGCGGTGGTGGGGTTGGCATATGACGTGGCAGACCAGGCGGACCAGGGAGAGGGGGTCCCGGTCAGGAAGGAGTGGGGAGGGGAACTGCCAGGAGGAGAAAAGGATACAAGTGGGGTGCGTGCACATTTCATGAGGGCAGCATTGACCCCAGCACCCACTACGCAGGGACACAGGGAGCAGGAGGTGGTGTATACGTTCCGGGAGGAGATGACGCTGAAGGCGGCCGAGGCCATCAAAATGGCGCTGGATGAAGGGGCGGCATGCATGGCCAACCGCACATACCATGTGCAACCCCACACGGGGGACACGTGGCATTACGCGTTCCCGGGGGAAGACGTCACGGAGAGTAGAGCCCCAGCCGGAGTGTCAGAGGCAGGGCAACGAGATATCGGCCCCCGCCAAGCCAGCAGAGGAATGCGTGTAGGGGACGGGAAAAGTAGAGCAGGGGACATGGGCGTGGGGGCCATTCGGCGCGCGAGGTATTGCAGGGGAGAACGGAGGACTTGGCAGGACACAAAGGTGATATTCCCCGTGGCAACGAAGGGCCCAGCGGCAGCACAGTGGAGGGAACAGGCAGCCCACATCCTCCTCCCGGATGACAGAGTGGGAGACGGGGGGACGGTGGAAGTCGAGGTACGCCACAGGGAAGGGGCAAAGTACCAGTACAAACTGCTGGTGCCTAACGTCGTGGTCACCACAGCGGCGGCGGAGTACACGGAGGTCCGCATTGGGCTCAGCCGGGAAGGACGGGCAGTACAGGTTTACACCATGGGGCACTGGGAGGGACAGCCGGTGATCCAGTGGATGGCAGAGCCCACATGGAGGGAGCCGCTACATACCGAGGTCCACGTGGGACGGGGAAAGTCGGGCGGGGAGGACGCTGCGGAACTCGGCAGGGCAGAGCAAGAAAAAGAGAAGCGCCGGAAGGAGGCAGCGGCGGAGGGGCTGGACATGTTCGGGGACGGAAGGGACAGAAAGGACATGCTCCAGAGATGGGCACAGAGGCTGAGGGGGAAGGCGTCAACATGGCAAAATGTCTTGATAGAAAATGAAGAGGCGCACCGGGAGCTGGAGGAACGCATTAGAGGGTGTAGGGGTGAAGAAGTACGCCAGGCAGTGAGCAAGGCAAGGTACCACATGAAGGCCAGACCGGAGGCGTTGGAGGACAAGTGCAGGCCGGAATGCACGCTGGCCGGGTGCCTGTGCAGGCTGGATGGACCGCAAGAGCCCAAGGGAGGATACCGTGGGATCAGAGTGCAGCAGCCCAGGAGACAAGGGCCCATGTGGCTACAGATGGGGGAAGAGGATGCGGCGCCCCTGGTGTACTTCCACAAAGTCAAACACATGTGGGTGAGATATGCGGATGGTCGGAGGGGAGCGGTAGAGGAGGATGCGGATGCAGGTGAGAGGCAGGCGAAGGCGCAGGTGCTCACGGCACGGAAGGTGGAGCCTAAACAGGCGGTCCTGCGGATGCAGATGCAGCAGGATGCGTAAGTAGCGGCCTGTGTGGACAGCACGAGCAGAACGGTTGAGGTGTTGGGGCCCAGGAGGCACGTCTTGGCTTTGGCGCTGTATATTGGGGAGACGGTGCGCCGCAGCATGGGTATGGCCGGAGAATGGGACCTGGACAGAGAAATGCAGCGGCTCCGAAGGGTAATGGCCATGGTTGACTACGGCGGGGCAACGATGGGGAGGGCCAAGGGACACACTGTACAAGTAGTGTCCCCACAGGGGAGTGCCACAGGAGCTGCGGACCGGGGAGTCACCGACCTGGTGCAGCACAGGCACACATGGTTGGTCGTCGAACCCAGGGGGAACAGGCGCAAGGCGGTAGTGTATACGGCGGCCCCGTTAAAACGAGTGAAACGCCCACTCATGCGGTGGTCGGGCAGGTGGAGGAGGTACGGGTTGAGAAAGCGGAGGAGGTACATGAGAGGGCAGTCCTAAGGGCGTTGGAGTCGCAGATGGGTAGGTGCGCGGAGGCCGAGGAAGTGGAGGACATCAAGGAACAGATCCGGTTGGCGATAGAATGGGTGACCAACAGCAGGGGACGGGAACAGCCGAGGTGGATAGTGCCTCCAGGCACGGAGGAGGAGAACAGGAAGGAGGCCTTGGCGAGAGCGAGAAGGCTGGTGGACGGGGTGCGGAAGCAGTGCCTGGAGGTGGAGGAAGTCCCCGAGGGGGTGAGACCAAGTAAGTGGAGGGGATTGCGGAGGGGGAGAGGAGGACAGATGAGGTTCATAGAGGGGGACGGGGATGTGGGGGAGCAGGAAGGCAGAGAGGAAGGCCCGGCGCGGGATGAGGAGGGCCCGGAGCCGGGGTGGGAGGCGGACGGGCGGGTGGAACGAGGGGAGGACAGAGAAGGGGTAGAAGAGGGGGACGGAGCAGCGGAGGGCGGAGGGCGGGAGAGTGCTGCGAGGGAAGGAGTGGACGAGCGAGACAGCGCAGGGGGGGCAGGAGAGGGCAGACAAAAAGACAGAAGCAAGCGGGGAAGAGAAGGCGACGAGCAGGAGCCCCCAGAGGGGCTGCAGCGAGGGGAGGACGAGGATGGGACGCCAAAGAGGAAGCGGGCGAGGAGAGTCAGGTACGGAGGAGAACAAATACCCCGGGAGGATACGGGAGCAGTGCGAGAAGGGGTGACAGTGTATGGGCCGCACAAAGTGCGTGGCAAGTGGAGGATGTATGTGGGGACGGTGGAGGAGATGATCGAACAGCAGGATCGCACGGGGCATGTGACGAAGGCGGCCATCCTGCAGTGGGAGGATCAGGGGGGAGAGGATGAGAAGAGAATGCCATACCCGGTGGAGAGATTGCAGGTTTGCCCGCAAGGTAGAGAGATGGAGGTACACGGGCAGCTGGTTCCGGAGCAGGAGGCGCGAGAGTTGGAAGGTGAAGAGGTGTCGTCAGGGGGGAAAAATACGCAGCAGAAGTGACAATTAATGAAGCGGAGGGCGGCGGCGAAGGCGAAGATACGCCCCGGGCGACGGCAAGGCAGACAGAGCGGTGGGGAAGGACGAAGCCCGACTGAGCGCGAAGAGGTGCGAGAGGACTGGGAGGGCAGGTGGCAACACATGAAGTTGTACACTCATAATGACCCCGCGGCACTGTATCGGGCGGACAAGGCAGCGTGGCAGCAGATGAGACTGCATGTGGCAGACCCGGACATGGTGGCGTACCAGGAGATACAGCTGGAGGGGAAGGACAACGTCGTGTGCGCGCAGATGTACGACAAGGAGGAGCGAGAGTACCAGCGAGAGTGGGCACAAGGGGTGCCGCTGTTGGTGCGCAGAGGCCTCAGCGTCGCACAGGACAAGAAAGTGGGAGCGAGGGGACAAAGGGCCGTGTATGAAGTGGCGACGGAGCATGGACAGGTGGTCATCATCAACTGCCATGTCCCGCATCGGAGGAGGGTCAAGGAGGATGTGGCGCAGCTGAGGATGGAGTACGTCAGGGCACTGGAGAGGGGACCAGTCAACGTGGCCGGGGACTTCAACTACAATCTTCGGAGGAGAGGCATGGAGACGGAGATGGACCGCGAAGTGCGGATGTTCGTGGAGAAAATGCGGCTACAGGATGTGTCATACAGTGGGGCGCCAGGCCCCTCACACTACCCGGCTCCGGAAGGCAGCGCGCCGTCGTGGATAGACGCGGCGTACGCGGATTCAAGGCGGGTCAAGGGGGTGACGGCGGGGTATATGGTGGGGCCAGACAAAATGCAGGACAGGAAAGGGGCATTGCCCCATGATGCTGACAGTGGATGTGAAGGTGGGGGAGCCAGGAGAAGAAGAGTAGGATGAACAGGAGTCGGAAGAGGAGGGGGTCAATCTGCCGCCACGGGTACGATGGCCAGAGGACGGGGATGGAAGGTGGCAGCGGTGGGGGCACCAAGTGCACGTCGTAATTGGGCAGGGGAGCCATGTGCATCAAGCCATGAGGAGAGCAGCAAGGGTTGGCGGGTTTAACAGACAGGTGGGGGAGTGGCAGGCACAGCCCAAGCTGCAGCAATTGGTAGCCACACTGAGGAAGCGGCAGCAAGAGCAAGTCGCAGCGGGGGCGCAGGCAGAAGGTGCGGAGTGGCAAGCAGAGGTGGCACAGTGTAAGTGGACTCGTTCTTGTCTCCTTCTCCTATCACGTGATTTTTGCTCTTCAAAATCTCGCTGCAAATTTTTCCAGTCTCCTCGTCCACGTTTCCCTGAGTGTCCTCGCGAGCACAAGAGGGCAGGTCTATGCCCTTCATTCATGATAGTTCATTCTGCATGTTCGTAAGTCATAGAACACGACAGTGTTCCATTTGCATGCCTGCAGGAGAAACATGCTGGCATGCAACACAAAATCTTAGAATATAATAAATCTACATTTATGCATGCCAAGAAATTATTTGTACACTCAACACACATCTATTGTTTACTTCTCTCCTTATCTTTCTTCTGTCGTCAGCGACAATCTGGCGCGGGATCTGGCGCGCGCTTCCATCCTGGCGCCGCCTGTCACAAAACATCCCGTCAAAAATCCAAAAGATAATCCAAGAAAATCTGTCAAAAGGTAAACTCTGTGTACCTGTCAGGAAAAACCCATTGCACTCCCCTCCAAAGACGAAAATCACGGGTGCAACCCTGAATTTTGGCTGAAAAAAAACCTGATGGGTTTTGCCTGGAGTGGCCGCACCCGGGCTGTTCTTATTGTCATAGAGGGGGGTCTGGAGCCTGTCCTCTGCCCCTGTGCAACCAGACACAAGTCCAACCAAGCAACATAATATTTTTTGTCGATCTGCACTCTACAGTGTCACGCTAACCCACTTAGTATGTACACGTGGAGGGCTCTTCAATTATATTACTTCTGCTCTTGGTCTCTTGCGTTGGTGCTGAGTTGGACTTCACTTTTCATCTCCCGCTCTGGGGGGTTTGGTGTGCCTTGCTGGCTTGTTGCCCCCTTGGGCCCCTTAGGGCTTGCTGGAGATCTGCAACAGAACACACAAGGGTACATTACAAACTATCGCAACAACAACAGGGACCTCACATCCGCAGGGGGGGGGGGGGTTGGCCTTCTCCTATGGTTTCTCCACTGGCACTGTGTAGCATACTGTTGGCGTATGGTACACAGGCGCGTTCGCACCCCGGTGTTGTCTGCTGCCGCATGCCGTGCATTCCTTTCAGTCATTCCTCGTGATCCCTGCGTGGTAGCTGTAGTAAAGAAACGTAGGGGGGGTTCAATTCCGCAGGACAGTGCAAAATCCTGAAGAAAGGCGAGGGGAAACAAACGATATGCAAGAAATACGAAACAGTGCATTTACCTCGACGCTGTGGGGGGGGGGGTTGTGGGCGTGGTGGGTTCGTGGCCTGTCTCCTCCTGTTCGCTGCCCAGTGGCGCCTGAGCAAGCTCCTGACCACGCACCAGGTTGTACATGTGGATCTTGCTCAGCGTAAAAAAAAATGGTGTGTGCCCCAGACGGCCGGCCTGCAGCGGGATCCTCCTCCAGTCCTGCAGCCAGCTCCCGCACTGACGGTTGTTGTGGGTGTGGTTTTTTGTGCTTCCCTGGGTCCATGTGCCTGCACCATGCTCCGTGTGAGGATGGCCTTCCCATCTGACGGTATCAGCTGTGGCGGGAATTCTACCGCCTCCC
Organism: Eutreptiella sp. 'Long Island Sound 2002'; assembly: GCA_964036045.1. Lineage (NCBI taxonomy): Eukaryota > Euglenozoa > Euglenophyceae > Eutreptiales > Eutreptiaceae > Eutreptiella > Eutreptiella sp. 'Long Island Sound 2002'. The sequence continues at coordinate 151,401,292 of OZ038379.1, forward strand.
ACCCGATGTGGCCCCACCGCATACATGCCATCCCGGACTGCCATCAGGGCTGTCGTTCCAGGACTTTAAGTGCACCGGTCCTCCCTGTGGGGTTGGCGCTCGTTCCCACCCTGAACACTCTCGGCTCGCCCCTTGCCCCAAAACCTGTGCGCCCCAGGCTGGTGGGGGCCTGTCCAGTGTAGGGGAGGAGTGTGCAGGACCAACCCACAAAAAGTATTGCCGGCGGCGCCGGAGCAAGCTGCTGACCACTCGCCAGCCAGGATCAGGTTCCCCAGTGGCGCCAGAATATTTTCCTGACCACTCACCGGAGCACGTCGGGTGCCTATACACTCAAATGGTAAAAAGAATCACTCAAAAATCAATAGTAAAAAAAGAATGGTGGGCGATTGGGTGGAGAGGTGCATTAAGCTGAATTACAGTACCATTTCAGAACTCCTGACCTGTGTCACGCCGTGACACGCGCTCCTTCTTTGGCTTTCTTGTTGTCCTCATCCCACGGTGCGTCGTTCGCAGCTCTTCCCCGCCTTCTGGTTCTCCTCCCGGCGTTTCCGGATCAAATCCATAATATTCCCATACTGGATCCCCAGGTCCTTGATATCCAACAGGTTTGGCTTCAATGACTTCCTTGCCGACCGGCCTGTGTGTCGATGGCATCGTTTCGTCCTCTTGTTCTGGTCCGTGCTCTGCGCAAACCCTGTATATCGTGGCGTCCGGCGCCTCCTTTGGATCCCATTTCCACGCCGTTTTGAGCTGCAAAACTTGCACGATCTGGTCCTTTGTCATTGTCCGTGAATCCCAGTGCGGCGCTCTCAGGTGAACTTCACGCATGATCAATAAGACTCGCAGTTCTTGTTCCGTAAAGGGCACTGCGGCCGCCTGTTGTGGTTGCTCATACCTCCATACACCATTGATCTTCCAGCTCCAACGTCCTGTCACGAGATCAAACTGACGCCGTACTCCGTTCTCATCTTCCGTAACCGGGGTACACTCCGTGGCAGCGTTCAACAAACTGTCTGGCGCTCGTAGTTGCCAAAGTTGGTGTATTGTTGCCTCCGCCACCGATTCACGTTGTCGCTGGATGCTCATCACCGTCTTCTCCTTCGTACCTTTCGGTCTCGGCTATTCCTGGTTCATCGTGTACCCCTTTCACGCTCGCGTCAGTGGGCCGCCCTCGTCGCCCACTCTCAGAAGCAAATGGAATGTAAGTGGACTCGTTCTTGTCTCTTTATCCTATCACGTGATTTTTGCTCTTCAAAATGTCGCTGCAAATTTTTCCAGTCTCCTCGTCCACGTTTCCCTGAGTGTTCCTGCGAGCACAAAAGGGCAGGTCTATGACCTTTATTCATGATAGTTCATTCCGCATATTCGTAAGTCATAGAACACGACAGTGTTCCATTTGCATGCCTGCAGGAGAAACATGCTGGCATGCAACACAAAATCTTAAAATATAATAAATCTACATTTATGCATGCCGAAAATTTATTTGTACACTCAACACAAATCTATTGTTTACTTCTCTCCTTATCTTACTTCTGTCGTCAGCGACAATCTGGCGCGGGATCTGGCGCGCGCTTCTATCCTGGCGCCGCCTGTCACAGAACATCCCGTCAAAAATCCAAAAGACAATCCAAGAAAATCTGTCAAAAACTAAACTCTGTGTACCTGTCAGGAAAAACCCATCCCACACAGGGTAAGAGGAGGGTGCAGGCAGCAAGGAGGGCAGTGGAGAATGAGCATGAGAGGATATACCAGAAGGTGGTTGCAGAGCATGCACGGTACATGGAAAGAGCAGTGCCGTACAAGACGCTACGGTACATCCGGGAGCTCGCGGAGGCTGGACGGCCGCAAGAGATCCAGGCGGTGAGACTACAGGATGGCAGAGTCACGGGCAACAAACGAGAGGTGCTGGAGGAGGTGGCGCAGAAGTTCCGCAAGCAGCACAACCAGGGGCAGCAGGGGCACAGCAGAACCACGCGGAGGATGGTACAGGCGTTGCCGAGGGTGTTCACGGCGGAGCAGAGCGAGGCCATACACCGCAGCAGGACGACGCTGGGGGAAGAAAATGAGGCCCTACGGGCTCTTAAGAGAAAAGAGAGCCCAGGAGTGGACCAGCTGGTGGCGGAGGCATACCAGAACCTGAAGGCACCAGAGCTGGATGGTCTGGCGGACAGGGTCACGGAGGTGTTGCGCACAGGCAAGCCCCCAGCGGAGTGGGGGGGCAAGGTGCGGCCCCTGTATAAGAAAGAGGATCACCTCAGGCCGGGGAACTGAAGGCCCATATGCTGTGCCGTCACAGAGGCCAAGCTGGCGTGGATCGTGATGTTCGGAAGGATACAGCGGCGGCTGTATGCGGCGAAGGTCATACGGGAGAACATGTAGGGGTCTGTGCCGGGCAGGTCCACAGAGGAAGCAAGCTTCCAGTACGACATGTACCTCGATGATGAGGACCTGGAGGCATTGATGGCGTCCGTGGACGTGAATGGGGCGTTCCCCAACACGCCGCACAGGCTCATAGAGGGGGTATGGCGGCAGCTGGGGCTCCCCTACGGTGACTTCGTTGGGAAGTACCTGCGCACAAGAAGGTACGCAGTTGCCACGGGGAAGGGCTGTACGGAGTGGGTAACCCCAGGTAGCGGTGTGCCACAGGGCGGGGTGGAGGGCCCATTCCTGTACATGCTGGCCATGCTCCCCCAGATGAGTTGGATAGCATTGGAGTATTCAAAGCTGGCGAGGACACCACACACATCACCAGCGCAGGCGTATGCTGATGATGTGGTGCCCATGGCCTGGGATGAAAAGGCCCAGCAGGTGGTGCAGGACCTGATGCAGAGGTACGGGAGGGATAACCACCTGGTCACGCGCGCGGAGAAGTCGGCGGTCATGAGGAGGGGTGGCAAGGGTGATATGGCGCTGGATGTGGGAGACAGAATGGCGTGGCTGGAGAGGGCAGAGGAAGTGGTGGTCCTGGGACATGTGCAGGCCATGGAGCCAGAAGGCGTCAGGCTGGCAGAAACATTGCTCAGGGGGTTCAGGGCAATAAGGGTGGTCCTCCGGAATCACCCCCCGTCGGTACAGACAACCCTGTACTACCTCCGAGCAGTGCTCAATGCAGTGAAAGGGTATCAGGGGATGCACCTCCCGTACAGGCGGGGGCAGTTGGAGGAGGTGGAGGGGGAACTGCTGAGGCTCATCAGGGGGTATGAGGGGATAGCCACGGAGTTACCATGGTGTGTGTTGCGATCGCCGATGGCCTACTATGGGGAGGGGATGCCCACGGTGGGGTAGGCGTACAGGGCACATACTACAATAACGCTGAACAGGATGTGCCACAATCAGGGGGAGGTGGTGCGACAAGCTTGCTATCATGCGGTCGCGGAGGTGCAGAAGGGGGCGAACATGTGCCCACGCTATGTGTGGCACAGACGAAGGCGGTTGGTGGCGGGGCAGAAAGAGCGCATGTGGGGCTTCCTACAAGCGGTGATGCGCGAGAGGACCACATGTTGGCGACCAACAGGACGTGTGACAGGCTTGGACCAGTCCTGGTGCTGGACGTGGACTTCGGGGGGGGGGCGCATGGAACCGTACGGTGGGTCATGAAGGAAGGAGTAAGTTTGGAGGTGCTGCATGTGCGCAGGAAGGATATGAAGGAGTACAGAAAAACGGGACTGCACGACGCAGAGTTCTATCCCGACTCCTGTATACAAGTGGATGATGAGGCGAGCGCGAGGAAAAGAAGCCCGCCCCAGGTGGGACAGGCGGATGCGGAAGATGTCGAAGGAGTGGCCGGCCCAATAGGGGATCATGAGGAAGCAACCAAGGCGCGGGAGAGGAGCAGAGGCAATACAAGAGAAGGTGCTGGACAGGGGAGAAAGGGACAAGGCCAGACCGTGCATACTGTTGTGTGCGCCGCTGCGACTCGAAGGACCGAGGGGGAAGGTACAAAGTATGAGCGGGCAGTGGTACGATGTCAATGCGGATATGTTCTGGAGAGACAACATCCCGGTAGGGGCAGGACAGGGGGACCAGTGCTGGAGATGCACCAAAGAGGCAGGGGCAGGTGATGTGTCCGGTCTTGAGAATGACGGCATTGGCGTTCCCGACCGCTACCATGCGCAGTACGGACGCCAGGGGACAGTGGCGTGGGCCGCTACTGCGGCCCCCCAGGGAGGTGCAGGAGGATGGGGAGGCCCAGGAGGGTATGGAGATCTGGTGGAGGGAGGAAAAGGAGGGGAAAAGGGCAGGAGTCCAAATAGGATGGGACACGGTGCAGGGACTGCAGGAAGTGGATGATGGAGTGGCGGTGACTTTGCGGATGACTGACACGGGGACGCCCGAGGAGGATGCGCCCATAGTACCCGTGGGCCACAAGTGTGGGGAAAGTGCGAGGAAGATCAGACTGACGGTTCACAGCAGACAGGGTATGGTACCTGGTTCTGGTGCAGGCGTACCTGGAGCAGGGCAGGGCGAAGGGGGACAGGGCTTGGTGTCACGGGGTGGTGGTGACAAAAGGCTTGAAGGCGAGGACAGACAATATGTGGACAGTGTACCGGGGGGTGAAAGAACTCAGCGTTGAGGACGGCGTGCGGGAGTATGACATCAGAAGGCACAGGGTGTACTGCCAGTACCCGAGGGAGGTGGTGCGCATACCGGAGCCCAGGGAGGATAGGGTGGTGATTGTTTTAGACCCGTCCGGGGTGGAAGGACAGCCGCCCAAGGCGGGGGCAGCAGCTATACGGGTCACGGGGGTGGGACAAGAGATGGAAAGCGTGGTGGACAAGATGGTGTATGGGGCAGCGTCCCACGGAGAGGTGCAAGCGGTGGCGGATGTGGTTGGGAAGATAGGGGAGAACGTACGGGAAGTGTGGATGGTGGTGGACACGGAGGCAGACATGGCGTCCCTCAGGAGACTAGCCAGCAGGCCGCTGCATGAGGCCCTGGGTACGGGACTGGCGTCGCAGGTATACGCAATATGGCACGGGCTGGAGATGAAGAAAGTGCCCCTGGTCATACACCCTGTGAAACAGGAATCGCATCGACCGGGAGTCGGAAATCATGAGGCGGATGGAGCGGCACAAGCAGTGGACAAGGAGCAGGAACCAGAATGGAGGTACCAGAGAGAAAGGAGCACCTCCACTTGGTGCAGATACCACCAAGGCCGGGAGACAAGGAGAGAGCCCGGTGGGTGGTGGAGGAGGACAGGGGCAGACGGGAACTACGAGTGTACCCGCAGCCAGTGCACATGCTAGCTCAGGTACAAGGGGGGCCGGAAGTGGTAGAGCTGAGCGAGTACTTGGAGGGCAAGGTGGGACAGCAGGTCCACTTCCCAAATGTGCTAAGGACAGAAACACTACCTAAAAGACTGCAAACCGGGCGGCTGCAGGCCGCCACGGGGCAGATGCCAGTGCGGGAGACGATCATGAGATGGTACAGGCGTGAGGGTATGGACCTCCCAGAGGAGTACATGAGATGCCACTGCGGCCGAGGGCAGGAAGCGTACAAGCACTTCATGCGGTGTGAACGTTATAAGGGGATAGAGGATCCGCTGGTCAGGGAACAGGACATCCCGCTGCTGAAGAAGGGTGAGAAAGGCAGAAGAGCGATGGAGAGGGAGCTGGGGAAAGTAGGGCATCGCAAGGGGTTGTGGCACATGGTGATCGTGAAATCACTATGGAGGGGGCTCCAGGAGCTTACGGTAGCGCCGGAAGCCGTGGCCTACAGGCTGTTGCGACGTATGGTTCAGCATCTGCAGGAATGCATGGCGTGCAGGAACGCGCAATTGGAGGCACGGGCGGAAGACATGATAGATCCGGTCACCAAAGGAGTGGAAATGGCGTTGATAAGATACAACCCGCAAATCACCGAGCTGGAAGTGCGAACACAGCCAGACTGGCGGCAACGGCTGTGAGAGGGCGCGCCAGAAGTGGAGGAACCAGAGAGTGAAGAGCAGAAGGAGCACCTGATGGCACGCAGACGGAAGAGAATCCGGCAGATATGAGAACAGGAGGGATAGGGAGGAGGAGCGGACGAAAGGTGGCGCCCCAAAGGGAGGCAGCTGGGGCCGCCTGGGGCTGGAGGGAAGGAGGACGCAGGTTCACCCGTCACTCGGACTGGAACATCCGGGACGGGGGAGGGCCGAGCCACTGAACGAGCCCCAGCATGGAGCAGGCCCCAGGTGAACGGACCAGGGCGGGGCGGCACGTTGACGGCCCAGCGGGCCCACGAGCAAGGGGCGGATGACGCAAGGCAAGAAGAAGGGGACAGCCCAGAGGAACCGAGAGGCACAGGCCAACACGTTGGAACGTAGCAAGGGGTGCGATGACAGGGAAGAGACGGTCAAGTACGTGCCCAGAGGCAGCCTGAAAAGAGTCAACAGCACGCAGAGGCATGGAGGACGACGTGGAGCAGCCAGTACACCAGGGGCCAAGAGCACAGCACATGTCGGGCGAGGGAACGGAGACACAGAGGGGACCGCCAGGTGCGGGGCGCGGGTAGAAGAGGGACGAGATGGCAAGGCTGCTGACTCAAACTCCATGCGAGGTACCAAAAGATGTCCTGCACGCCTGAGCCGAAGTCAAGCCAGTTGCCGGCAGCGGAGGCAGCGACGCCACCGCGGGCCCTGCGGGGGTACGGGGGGCCGCGGCTGGTGGGGGTGAGGGTTGACGTGGCCTGCATGCAGGCGGCCCCAGCCTCGCAGCCCCCCTTGCCGACGTCCTCGGCGGCATCTGCCGTGGTGTTGTCACCCTTCTTTCCGTAGAGTCCGGAGAGGGTGCAGCAGGGGGGGCGGCAAACGGAAGAGCAGAAGAGGAAAGCCGGGGCCGCAACACGGACAGGGGAGGAAGGAGACAAGAAAGGGCAAGCAGAGGCAGGTGGGGAGGGGGGGGGGAGGTGGTAGCAGCGGGGGCTGAAGGGCAGGGGGAGAAGCAGGGGGAACAAGCGGAAGCGAGGCGGAGGGCAGACCCGTTCAACCTGGCGGAGAGCGACAGGCTGGGCGGGTCGGTGGTTGACGACATCCTCGTGGTGTCGGAGGATGAAGGGGAGGAGGCGAGGAGGATGGCAATTGAGGGGGGCCCAGGGCAGCAGGCGGCACCCAACGTGCCGGCAGCTGCCATGAAGTCCGTCCTCCCGGAGGTGCGGAGGAAGGAGGAGGGCAAGAGTAGGCGAGGACAAGCAGGGGCATGAGCAGCAGAGGGCGGGGACAGCGGAGTACGCACAGGAGGGGAGGGGCACACAGGCAAGGGAGAAAAAGGGCAGGTGGGGCGTCAGGGGCCCGGCATGCGACAGGGCACCACGAAGGGAAGGGGGAAAAGGGGGCGGACAGGGGCAACAGTGGCCACAGTCCCAACACTCGCTCAAACAGCAGCCGCCGGGGTCGCCCCCACAGGTCAGTGCGGCGGTACGAGCAGAAGAGGGGAGGGAGGCGCGCCGCGAGCAGACGGCGCGGTAGGAGGCGCTGGCGCACATGGAGCGCCAGCGCCGTTGCCGCCAAGCCCCGGAGCCGGGGTCAGACACCATCTAAGGGCTCGAGATGGGGTCAGGGAGTGAGAGGTCGGAGAACCAAGCTGGACAGGCGGGGTCAGGAGGGGTGCACAGCAGACAACCCAGTAGCGGACCGCGGAGAGCGGAAAGGCAGGCAGGACAGAGCAGCGCAACAGCGATGGGGCGCCACGGCCAGCGGGAGGGAGGGCGAGAGAGTGGAAGAGAGCGAAGTGGACAGGCAGGCAGCGCGTTGCAGGGCAGGGATGCAGTGCTAGAAGAAAGCGACAGGAACGGGCACATTGGGGACGGTGCGCAAGGGATAGGAGAGGGGCAAGAGGGGCTCCAGGGAAAGGGATAAGGGAACGCAGGACACCAATGAGCAGGCAGCAACGGGCAAGGAAAAGCAGGGCGAGCGGGCAAAGGGCAGGGGAGGGCGGGTAGCCGTGGGTACATGGGGTCACCGGTATTCCCAGGGAAGGGATTTGGTTGGTGGGGAGGTATCGTCCCCCCAGCCATCCCACCATTTTCTGCCACCACCTTACCCTGCAGTGGGGATGGTGTACCCACCCCCACCGGCGTACCCGGGCGTGCCATCGCAGGCGGCCGTGCGGCAGCACCAGCAGACCAACAGGACGGCGTGGGGGGCACAGGGGGGGAAGGGAGAGGAGCACAGGAGGGCATGGGAGAGGATAGGGGAGGAAGAAAGGAGGCTGCGGGAGAGGGAAGCACGGGTCATGGAAGGAGCGGCCAGGGTTGCGGAGGGATGGACGGAGAGACCAGGCATGCCATGGGGAGGGGAGGCGCAGGCAGTCAAGGAGCTGCAGCGAGCGTGGGCGGATCTTCGGAGAAGGCTGGAGTGGTTGGAGAGGGCAGAGCAGGAAGGCGGGCGGCACAGGGAGAGCGGGGGGTCGGAGGGTTGCCCCCCACTATAGCAAATCAGGCAGCCGGCTATCCCGCTGGAGCAGGAGAGGGGGAGGCAGGATAGGGCATGGCGGCAGATCTGGGGTTAGGCAGCGGGGCTGGCGGAGAGGGACAAGGAGGTGGCGGCCCGGGACAGCAGGGTGCGGGAGGGGGAGAAGGCGGTGGCCCGAGGGGCGCACCGGGTCTTCACGGACCCAGAAGGGGACACCCCCTCCACGGATGTGGAGGGGCGGTCGCCTTCCGGGGAGAGTGCCCGAGGAAAAGGGGGGGAGACTGGGCGAGCGAGGGGAAAGCGGCGCCGGGTGAAGGAGCGGGGAGCAGGGGAAGCAGGGGGGGCACCGCGGCCCGCCAACCCCAGCCCGGAGCCGACGCCGACAGACTGGGGTTTGGAGTTGCCAACGCCGCGGCAGTATGCGCCGCAGCCGGTGCGGAGGGAGCCTAGGACGGTCAGCTGATGAAAGGCGGGGGACGTGGCGGAGCTTGTCTGCTACGTGAAGTGGGCGGGGAGGACGAGGGGGGGGCAGGAGAAGCAAGGGACCCGCCCCTTCAGCGACCTGGTCGGCAGGGTGGGGAGGCCAAGGGAAAGGGGGCCTGAGATCCAGGAGTGCCGGTGGAGGAGGATGCAGGGAGAGGCGCTCCCGGGGGTGAGACTAGACTTTCCCCAGCAACGGGGGAAAAAGCCCAGGGTGCGGATGCTGCGTGAGCTGTTGCAGAGGGAGGGGTGGTACGAATGCGAGGCGTAGGGCGGGGCGGGAGCAGGAACGCAGTGCTCATCCAAGTCATCACGTGGGCGACACAATGCAGTGTCAGGCACACGGAAGGTACAGAGAGGACGGACGGACGAGGCCTACAGGCTGCAGGCGGGAAGGACTGGAGGAGTCGGCAAGGGAGGGAGATGGTCGAGGACGGGCGTGGGGGATGCATGGAGTAGGGGACGGGCGAGGGGGCACGGAGGAAAAGAAAGTGGCAGGGACACGGCCAGCAGTAGAAGTTGGCCAGCGTGGCAGCGGGGGACGAGATGAGGACAGTCAAGGACATGGACCCCCAGAGAAGAGAGACCAGGGTCCGTGGCGGCAGCGGCTGTGACCGTGGGGTACCGGAGCGCCGACGGATGCGGACATAGCGGCTGGGTAGCAAGGCGCCGGTGGTGCCAGCCAGTGTGAGTCACCGGCGGGGTGGGACGGCGGTGGAGATGGCGGAGGCAGCGCCGGGGACCAAAGAGGGTCCGGCGTGGGTGCCATGGGGCGCGGGAGTGGCCGGGGCTCTGAGGCCGCGGCCGGTACTGGCCAGGGAAGCGCCACACAGGAGGTTCCGTGGGGCACGGCGTGCCGCACAAAGCTCAGCCCGGAGAGAGAGGCCTGAATTGATACAGAGGCAGTTCGTACTGGTGGAGTACGGCGAGCGGTGGTACGGAATCGGGCAGTGGTGCCTGATGCGCTGCGCCCGCATGCATACTCAGCGTGGTGTCGAGACAGACAGTGGCCGGTGGAGTACATCCGGCGGTGACATGGGGCTGAGATGCCCGCTCGAGGGGCTGGGCCTACGAGGATCGCTCTTGGGCTTTGGTGGGCCCCATGGGCAGTTCAGCCATGCCGCGTGAGGGATAGCTCGTTCAACCATCAGCACTCGTCGTAACAGATGTCGTCTCATCCGCTTAAAAGACTGCATTACAGTCTACATGTTAATGCTCTCTGTCGCCGTAAACCTATGGCGTCCCAGTAGGGGTGAGAGTCGGGGATTGCGGGCGTAGCACAAAGCTTGGGGACGGTAGCACTTCAGAGTAGACAGGGTGAGGGTACGAGCCGACTCCAGGGGAAAGGGTAGGGACATCAGAGTAGGGCGTAGGTGAAGCCCACGAGTGGCAAACACAGGTGAATGAACAGAAAGGGCAGTGACAGCTCACAGAAATGTACTGACAAGAGGAGGCAAGCCACGCCCCTCTGAGTGACAGCAGGTAGGAGGTGCGTACGGGTGAGATGGCGGGACAGAAGGAGAGGGCGCAGGGCGGCGAGGCAGGGGTAGCGCAGACGAAGGGCGCGCGTGGGCAGCGACGAGCGCGACCGGTGATGCAACCGGGAGAAAAAGCAGGTGAACCCGAGAAACAGGGCCGCGCGGGGAGAGGGGGACACAGGGGGCCAACAACGGAACAAAGGTGCACCACGTCTCTCGCAGAGAAACCCCATGCCGATGACCCGCATTGAACCGTACCGGCCGCCCCGCCCGACCATCAGGAAACTGATGGAGGGGAGGCCGGCGGGGGCAGACGACGGGGAAGTCCCCCCAAAGAGGTACCTGGTGTGGCCGCCCAAGTGGGCCTACAAGGGGGGAGACAGGGTGGAGGCCGAGAGGCGCGCGAGATACAGCCCTGGCGAGGGGAAGAGCAGCAGACAGCACCCGGAGCAGAAGAGCAGCAGTAAGAGGGGGGGCGAGGGAGAGGGGACCGGGGGGGGGAGGGGAGGGGAGAGAAGAGACGGAAGGGAGGGGAGTAACGCAAGGGAGGGGCACCCACCTGCCATGGCCGGGGACCGCCAAGGGGCACGCCCCACGACAGCAAAGAGACCGGAGACGAACACCGAGGGGAGCCGTGACCCGATGACGAGCGCAGTGCAGTGCAGTGCGTGCATGCAGGGAGGGAGGTGAAAAAAAACTAACAAACGCCGCGAGGGCAGGAAACCACAATGCAGGATGCACAGCGATAAAGGGGGGGGGGGCAGACAAAAAAAAACAGCAATGCACCACCGGAGGGCAAAAAGCACAGAGCGAGCAGGCAGCGGGGGAGCGGGTAGGAACAAACGGTGCAGAAGAGGGGCCCCGGGGGGCGCGCGAAAAAAAAAAAACGCAGGTGACCAGGTGGGGAATAGGCACGGGTACAGGGGGAAGGGGGGGCGGGCCCAGGAAGAAGGGCCTCCAACAGGTCCAGAAGGAAACAAACCACCCAAACAAAAGGGGGTGGGAAGTGAGCAACCCGAGCAAGGCGCATGAAACGGCCCCTGGATTGATGAGGATCCAGTAAGCCCGCGCCACAGGGCTGCTGGCGGCCCGGTGGTGTGAAAACACAGAATGGGGGATGGGAAAAGGGGACGGGACCAAGAAGGGAGTGTGGCTAGGGCCGCACAACAGCCCCAGGAGAACAGAAAAGCACGGGACGCGGGGAATATGCCGGAATGGGGGACGGGATGTGGCAAATAGGAATGGGACGCGGCGGGGTTGCGAACCAGGGGACGAGGGGAGGCAGAGAATACCGAGCAACAGCCCCCTGGGATTGGGAAACCAGTTGCCATGGAGTGGTGAACCATGGGCCAACCATGGGGAGCCTGACCACGGAAAGTCGGGAAAATGCCCTGAACTCTGGGACAGCTGTGAGGTGTCCGCAGGGGCGAGGGTTGAAACTGAGGTCCCCGAGTCAATGGCCTGAGTACACGTGGGTTCACGCGTGAGGGGGACCTGGGGGAACGTGGCAAGGGTCGTCCCCTGGCCTCCAGCCGAAGATGGACGACACTCAAGTGCATCCGGGAGCCGAGTGGGTACTCCAACCCGTGAGGGATGCGGAGTGGTGGAATGTGGTTGAGAGCAATGCTGCGCTGTCGGGGACGGCTATCCACAGGAAACCCGCCTGCAGGCACCCAAAAGGCTGTGCTAGGGGGAGAAGGCCGGAGGATACTTCGATGGGTGACGTGAAGAGGCTGAGACCGTGAGGGCAGCGACCCAAGGAAACCTAACGCCAGTCATGCCCCAAGGGAACCTGGTTGAAGTTCTCGGCCGAGAGGTGAGACAGGGGTCGCCAGGGGAACTGATGGTGGAGAGCTTACTCTCCTGCCAGAGGCGGCCACCATGTAAAACAAACAAGGGGATGTCAGATGAGGCTGCGGACACGGCCGCCCATACTTACTTACTTGCTTCAGACTGTGTTCCCTGACCGTATCCTGTGTTGGGTTTTGCGTTTTGCCACTTGGAGGGGGGGATGCATGATCACATGACTTTGCATGCCCATTCTACCCCCCTACCAAGCCACAGCCGCCCCAGCAACGCCTCTGAGCGCAGTGGGGGCTGTAGGACTCTGTTACGACAAGGCGAAAACTCGCAACTCCCCTGGTGCAGCGCCCTCTTTTCAGTGTTAGGGAAGTTATACGTAATTTGAAGAAGATGCTGAAACAATGGGGAGGTCAAGAAACATACCCTTTTTCCCTAAAACGCGCCAGTGCTGGCCGGCACAGCAAAAGAGGGGAGTAAGAAAACGTGTATTTCCATGCCAAAAGGTAAGCGTTAGTTCCCTTAGAGATGCCTAGAGGTATAGTGCATTTTTATCTTAGCATTGAATTATCCAAAAAAGCGGTGACAAAGCATTTTGACCTATAAAACCAAGCACTAAACTTTGGATGTGGTGTGGACCCCTGACCCCCCAACTGATTGGACATAAACACCATTTGCTGGACTGACTGAGGCGCTCACATTGGTCCAGAGCCTATGCATTTTTCTATATTTCCTCATGAATGCTTAGCTATCGTAGTGGTCTGCACCCTAGGGGGCTGGGACACCTCTTTTTGAGAGGTCCTGGGTTCCATTCCCAGTCAGCGTAGCTAAGTAGGAAGGTCCCATGTGACATGGCAGCGACCTGAATGCCACAGGCCATGCCACCTCAGCACCTATGGGACCCAAAACAAAGAGTGCACACCTCTAGATGGCAGTATAACAGAGGGAGTGCCCATGTGGGCAGCTTTCCCATGATTATAGGATATTTTCCAACTATCGTTTCCTAAATCTGTAGTTGTTGTGAGTTCCTTTGTTGATACATTGTCTATCTTTTGACTGCAGCACTTTACGTTGTGGATTTGATCGTGAAGTTCCTGCTTTTGCCCTGTGGGTACTTCGGAGTTTTGGTTTATTATTTCATTTCATCAAAACATTGGTAATTGGAAATCCTGAGCTACAGCAAGAAACAGCAGGAGCAACCAGAGTCACAAACAAAACAATATCATCAAAGCATCAACAGTGGAAGCCTGTTTTAACCTTCTGAACCAAAAGCTCGTCCTTGAGGAAGAGCTTGTCCCTGTCTTCCGTCAATCCCTCCGGCCAATCGTCGTCGGATTGCGCACTCAGGGCATTCCACTACTTGAGCCCACGGCCGACTTTGCATAACCATCAGACCAATCCTCCATTAAAACCGTTTATACTCCCTCAATGGCTCATACCATGTCATGCTCCTTCTTCTTTTGCGCCTCCACCGCTTGCACTTTGGCATCTCGGACTTGGGCCAGCTCCGCGCGGCATCCCATCACCACAAAGCATTTGGTGTCGCCTTCTTCAAGGAGACGCTCCGCCTCGATGTTACGCCTGGCTTCCGCAGTCTCCTCGGCGTATCCGCCCATAGAGATGTTTATGCATGCTTTCCCAGTTGGGTAGGCCCGACGACTGTGGCAATCGGCCACAGTGTTGTCCTTTCCGGGCACATACACAACGATCACGTCAAACTTGGCTAGCGTCTCGTGCCTCCGGGCGCGTCGGGCTGCCGGACCCGAGGGGTGTCAACGTGCTCCTTGTGCCAGGTAGGTATTATCGGGAGCTTGGGATGCCTCCTTTGACATTGCAGGAAGAAGGTCTTACCAAGGGGACGTCCTGTCCCCCCCACTGCCCTATGTCAGGTGACTCTTGAGCCGCTCCCGCATGTCCTTGGGAAGGCATTGTTGCGGCCAACCGGTCCATGTGTCCCAGGTGGGAGGGCGTCCCCACATGTGTCCATGCGTAGGGCCACATGCCCCATCCCTTGGGCGGCAGCTCTGGGGGCTGCCCAGCCGAGTGCAGTATCTCTCACCACAAGGGGTATTGCTCCCGCTAGTCTACGGTACGACCGCCTCACCCTTGTGGCTTGAGTTGCGGGGCCGCTCTGCTTGGCAGGCGACCCCCTCCTGGATTGTGTACCGGCTCGCCTGTCACCGGCTGCTTCCATGGCTCCAGGTGACGTTTGCCGTGGTCCCCGATGCGGCCTGGCCGGGCTCGGACCAGTGGCCTTGGAGTACCGCTCCTGCCCTTGGCCCGGTGGGTCGGCTGGGTCGCCCCAGTGCGTCCGACCTATGGGGTGTTGGTTCTTTCCTGTCCCTCGGCCGCCCTACATGTGTGCAGTGTCCTGGGCCGCTTGGCTCCTGTTCACCGGTGTGCCTGCACGGTTTGTCGTGTTGCGTCTGCGGTGTCCTCGGCGACTTGGCTCCTGTTCACTGGTGTGCTCGCTCGCTGTGTTGTGTTGCGTGTGCGTTGTCCTGGGCCACTTGGCTGCTGTTCACCGGTGTGCCGGCTCGGTGTGTTGTTTTGTGTATGCGGTGTCCTGGGCCACTTGGCTCCTGTTCTGCGGTGCGCCTGCTGGGTGTGTTGTACCGTGTGCGGTGTCCTGGGCCACTTGGCTCCTGTTCACCGGTGCGCCTGCTCGGTGTGTTGCTTTGCGTGTGCGGTGTCCTGGGCCACTTGGCTTCCTGTTCACCGGTCTGCCCACTCGGTGTGTTGTTTTGCGTGTGCGGTGTCCTGGGCAACTTGGCTCCTCTTCACCGGTGTGCTCGCTCGGTGTGTTGCTTTGCGTATACGGTGTCCTGGGCCACTTGGCTCCTGTCCACCGGTGTGCCCACTCCGTGTGTTGTTTTGCGTGTGCGGTGTCCTGGGCAACTTGGCTTCCCTTCACCGGTGTGTTGGCTCGGTGTGTTGCTTCCCGTGTGCGGCGTCCTGGGCCCCTTGGCTCCTGTTCACCGGTGCGCCCGCTCCTTCCTTTGCTTTGCTTGTGCGATGTCCCAGGCCACTTGGCTCCTGTTCACCGGTGCGCCCGTTCGCTGTGTTGTTTTGCGTTTGCGGTGTCTTGGACCACTTGCCTCCTGTTCACCGGTGCGCCCGCTCCGTCCTTTGCTTTGCTCGTGCTGGGCCACTTGGCTCCTGTTCACTGGTGTGCCCGCTCGGTGTGTTGTTTTGTGTTTGCGGTGTCCTGGGCCACCTTGCTCCTGTTCTCCGGTGTGCCCGCTCGGTGTGTTGTGTTGCGTGTACGGTGTCCTCGGCCACTTGGCTCCTGTTCACCGGTGCGCCTGCTCCGTCCCTTGCTTTGCTTGTGCGGTGTCCCGGGCCACTTGGCTCCTGTTAACCGGTGCGCCCGCTCGGTGTGTTGTTTTGCGTGTGCGGTGTCCTGGGCCACCTGGCTCCTGTTCACCGGTGTGCTCGCTCGCCGTGTCGTGTTGCATGTGCGGTGTCCCGGGCCACTTGGCTCCTGTTCACCGGTGCGCCCGCTCGGTGGGTTGGGTTGCGTGTACGGTGTCCTGGGCCGCTTGGCTCTTGTACACCGTTGTGCTCGCTCTGTGTGCTGTGCTTTGGGTTGCGCGTGTGGTGTTGCGTGGGCGGGGCGTCGTTGCGAGGCGCTCACTCGTCCATCTGGACGGCGGCTGTTCGTAGCGGGTAGGGGCTGGGTACCCTCCGGGCGCGCACTCGTCCATCCGGACGGCGGCTGTTCGTAGCCGGTAGGGGCTCGGTACCCTCTGGGCGCGCACTCGTCCATCGGGACGGCGGCTGGTGTTGCTTGGCTCCTGTTCCTGTGCCGTGGTTGGGTGCGTGTTGTGCGCGCTCTCCGGGTTTGCGGCACCCGGCGGCCGTTGTGGCTTGGCACCTGTCCATGTGCCTCCGTCGTGGCCGGCGGCGTGCCTCCCTGGCGTGCTTCGTGGCCCCGCGTCGTGTGCCGCGCCGCGTGCGGTCTGGTCGCTCTCGGTGCTCCAGTCGTCTTTCCTGACGCTGTGGTGCCTTTCCCCACCCCGGGGGCTTGTGCCCCCGGCTTTACTGGGCGGCTGCGCGGGGCACGCGGAGGCCGGCCGAGAGTCGGGCTCATTGTGCCTGCCGCTGGCCCCCGCCGAGGCAGGGACGGTGGGCTCTCTCCGCGTCGTACCCGTTCGGGGCCCCGCGAGGGGTTTGTCCCTGGCGGGTCTCTCTGGCGCCGGTCTTCGGCTGCTTGCGCTGCGGTGGTTGGCGTGTGTGGACCCGGTCACTGACGCGTCTGGTTTCCCGTACCGTCCAGGGGACTCGGCCGGTGCACCAGGGCTGTTTTGTGTGCGCGCCGACACCTCCCCTTGCGGGTCAGAGGACGCCACGCCCGGGTCCCGTGCGTTTGTGGTGTGCTCGTCCTTCCTGGCCGTGTCGGGCGGGCCGGCTTCCCGGGCGCCTTCTGGTGCGCCTCCCCTTTTGCTTCATCCACTTTGTCTTTCCACCTTGCTGGGCCCCCTCCGGGCTTGGGTTTTTCCTGCTTTGGTCCTTTGTTTGCCCTCACCTCTTCCCTTTTCTTTTTGTTTTGCTATTTTCTTTTTTTGCTTTTCCGTTCTTTTTTGCCTTGCGCCCCCTCTGCCTCTTGCTTTTCTTGGTTTCCGGCCCGGGTGCCTTGGGCCTTGGCGCTTTGCGTTGTTTGTTTTGCTGGCCTCGCGCTTCTTGGCTCTCTGTGCGCTCTCGCTTTCTTTGTGTTGTCCTGCCGTGGGCCGCCTTCCGGTGGTTTGCCCCCCCCCCCCCTCCTCTTCTGTGCGCCCCCGTTGTCTCTGGCTTTCTCTGGTTTGCGGTTCGGGGTGCCCTGGGCCTTGGCGCTGTGTTTTGTTTGTTTTTATCGGCCTCCCGCTGCCCGGCTCTCCGTGCGCTCTCCCCTCGTGTGTGTCTCCTGCTTGGCCGTTGGCTGCCCCCTGGTGGTTGCCGCACCCCCGCCCCCTCCCCTTTTGTGTCTCGCGGTTTTCGTCGCTCCTGCTCGGTGCCTTGGTTTTTTTATTTTATTTCCTTTTCTTCCTCTGTGCGCCCCCGTTGTCTCTGGCTTTCTCTGGTTTCCGGCCCCGGGTGCCCTGCACCTCGGCGCTGTGCGTTGTTTGCTTTGGTGGCCTGCCGCTTCTCGGCTCTCTCTGCGCTCTTGCCTCTTTCGTGCTTTCCGCCTGGCCGTTGGCAGCTCCTTGGTGGTTGCTGCCCCCCCCCCCCCCCTCTGTGTCTCGCGGTTTTCGTCGCTGCCGCTCGGTGCTGTGTGCCGTGTGCTGTGCTGTGCTGTGTGTCCCTGGGTGCGTTGTTGCGCCGCGCTGCTGCGCGTTGTGCTGCCCGGTGTTGTGCTGTCATGTGCTGTGTTGCTTTGTTGCGGTGGTTTTGTGCCCCTGCTTGTTGCGCCGTGCCCTCTGGCGCTGCCCGTCGCCCTGGGGCACTGTGCTTGGCGGTGCTGTGTTGTGCGGTGGTCCCCCGCGCTGTGTGCTGTGTGCTGCGTGTGTTTTGTCGTGGCCTGGTGGTGCGTGCTGTTGTTTGCCGCTCTGCTTTGTGCTGTCCGTGTCCCGGGGTGCTGTGCTGTGCGTTCCCTGTCCTCTCCGCTTGGTGCGGTGCTGTGCTTCGCTGTGCTGGTGCGCTTGCGTTGTGCTGTTCGTCTGGTGCGTGCTGTTGCTGGCGCCTGGTGCAGTGGTGCGCTGCTGTGTGTTGTGCTGTTTCCTTTGGTGTGCTGTGGTGCGGTGCTGGGTCTGGTGGCCCGTGGTTGTCTGTTGGTGGCGTGTTTCGGTGTCGGTGTCCCTGTCTGGCCGCGTGGTCTGCTTCCCTGTGGTTGGCGTGGTTTGCTGTGGTGCCCTGCTTCCCTGTGTCGTGTTCTGTGGTGCTGTGCTGTCGCGTGGTGCTGTGCTGTTGTGCTCTGCTGTCGTGTTCTGGTGCTGTTGGGGTTTGCTTTGCCCTCCTGTGGCCTGTCGTGCTGTGCTGTGTTGTGCTGTTGGTTGGCTGTGCTGTCTTTTGCCCGGTGGTGGTGTCTGTGTGCTGTGGTCCTCTTTCCCTCGTGCTGTGCGTTCCCTGTTTTCTCCGCTCTGTGCGCTGCGGTGCCTTGTTGTGCTGGCTGTGGTGCCTTGCTTCCCTGTGTCGTGTGCTGTGGCGCTGTGCCATCGTGTGGTGCTGTGCTGTCCTGTTCTGCTGTCGTTTTGCGGTGCTGTTTGTGTGTGCTTTGCCCTCCTGTGGCCTGTCGTGCGGCGCCGTGCTGTGCTGTGTTGTGCTGTTGGTTGTGTGTGCTGTTTTTTGCCCAGTGGTGGCGTTTGTGTGCTGTGGTGCCCTTTCCCTCCCTGCCGGCACGCAAAAAAAGCATCAATTATCTTACGTGTCACCCCGCGTTGGTGGCGGTGACGTGGCTTGCATGCCTTGGTGGTTGCGGTGTCCTGGACTAGACGCGGTGCACGTTCCACCTGCAGCGAAAGGGAGGCGAAAGCGTCGAGGGTGGGGCACGGGCGGGAGGGGAAGGTACATGGCGAATAGAAGGGGGCGTGAGGGACGAGTACAGGGGCGCGGCGTGCTTCGAAATTTTTTTTCGTGTTTTAAGCGTTGCTCGCAACACAGTTTCCTTTAAGTAGACGGCGTATTAGACGACGGCAGAGACGGCCTTATGTTCCTGTTAGCGTTACGGCGCTTACGGCGCTATTTATTTGTCTTTTTAGGTTCAAAATTTTCAACATCGTGTTTTAACGCGTTTCGCCGTGCGCTTCTTGCCTTCAGCGTTTTTTATGCTATTTAGCTTTATTTTCAGCTATTTAGAAATCTTTTTCGTCGTGTTTTTCTTATCCTTTTATCATGATTATAGGATATTTTCTAACTATCGGCTAAGAGCTTGTACCTGTCTTCCGTCAATCCCTCCGGCCAATCGTCGTCGGATTGCGCACTCAGGGCATTCCAGTACTTGAGCCCACGGCGCAGTTTGCATAACCATCAGACCAATCCTCCATTAAAACCGTTTATACTCCCTCAATGGCTCATACCATGTCATGCTCCTTCTTCTTTTGCGCCTCCACCGCTTGCACTTTGGCATCCCGGACTTAGGCCAGCTCCGCGCGGCATCCCATCACCACAAAGCATTTGGTCTCGCCTTCTTCAAGGAGACGCTCCGCCTCAATGTTACGCCTGGCTTCCGCAGTCTCCTCCGCGTCTCCGCCCATAGAGATGTCCATGTATGCTTTCCCAGTTGGGTAGGCACGACGACTGAGGCAATCGGCCACAGTGTTGTCCTTTCCGGGCACATCCACAACGATCACGTCAAACTTGGCTAGCGTCTCGTGCCTCCAGGCGCTTCGGGCTGCCGGACCCGAGGGGTGTCAACGTGCTCCTTGTGCCAACTCTGCAGACTTTGATGGTCGGTGCACATGACAATGGGTTGAAAACCAATATGCCTGGACGACTTGCACAAGGAACAGATTTTGGCGTACGCCTCCTTTTCCATTGCAGTCCAAGTGCGGCATTGCCCCTTCGCCAAAACTCTACTCCAAAAGGCCACTGTGACATGGAAACCATCCTCTCGGACCTGCTCCGGAACTGCTCCCACAGCATATTCCCATGCATCGGTGCGGAGCACAAATCCTTTGTCTCGATTGATAAGGAATAATCCGAAATTTCCCAGGAGAGCTCTCTTGAACGTGTCTCAAGCTTCTTCCGCCTCTGTTGTCCAAGCCAGCTGTTTTTTGCGGCCTTGCGCCCCACAAATCTTGCAGCCTGCAGTATCTTGTGCAATGGTACCGAGACTTCGGCATACACTCGTACGTAACCCGAAAAATAATTACAGAATCCCATGAACGACCGCAGCTCGCTGATGGTGGTGGGTCGCTCCCAATCGGTCAAGGCGGCCAAACTGCCCACTATCGGCGTGCCTTGCCCATGACCAAGCACGTGTCCCACAAACTCGACCTTCTTCACGAATCATGATGCCTTTGTCGGCTTGCAAACCATTTTGGGGCGATCTAGGACGCGGAGCACTCGTCTCAAGTCTTTCTCGTGGGCCTTGATCAATTCATCCTCCGACATGTCCTCCATGCCTGACCCGATAATCATGTCATCCAAGAGCGGGCCGGCGCAATCGCACACAGGTCCCAGCAGATCCTTAATCATGCGTTGCAATACGGCGTTGCCATTCTTGGCTCCCATCAGCACCACTATCCAATGCATGGGGCCGAGTGCGGTACTCATCGCCGCACATGCCCTGGAGTCCTCATGCAGCGGCATCTGGTGAAAAGGATGTTTGAGGTCTAACGCGGTGAAGATGCTCTTTCGGGCCTGTTTTTGCAGGACAGTGTCGATTAAGGGAAGAGAGTACGAGTCATGCTCGGTTGGCTCATTCAACCCTCGATAATCGACAACCAAACGCCATTCGCCCTTCCCCTTCCTCGACAGGATAAAGGCTGGGCTTGCCCACTCACTGTCCGAAAGTTCTATGCATCCACACTCGATGAATTCCTTCGACAGTTTTTTCATGGTCTCAGCCCCTTCACCTTGAAGCTCGTAGTCTGGATGTTGATATACTTTGGAGTTAGGCTTCAATTTATTCCGTGCGGTGTCAAATCGACCTCGATCCGGTGGATTTTTGTTGGCCACACCGCTGAACAACCGCGGACAATCCTTCACCAATCTTTCTGGCAGCTCATCCACACTTGGGTTTTACAACGCTACTACGAGCGCTCCTTCAAATGCGCGAGCAAGCACCGAGAAAGCGAATATACAAGTTTGATGAAGGGCACGCAGAACAAGTATAAACTCGTTGGAAGCTGAAATTACCCTAAAAGACAAAGTAAAGACATCCCTTCAGCACCGTCTGCACAAACTTATATAACCATATCAAGTTGTCTCGTGGTTACCTGAATTCCACCTCTTAACCTTCCATTTGACCTATTCACCTTTGTCATGGGAAAGGGGAAGAGACAATGAGGGAAGGAGCAATTTGCGTCTTCGGTTCAACCCGTTGTGCAAAAATGTTAACACGATAAACTAGCTTAGGGATTGGCGTTCACAGAATTTCATGAACAAAATTCAGATTGTTAATATCAATGTCAACATTCTTGTTGGTGCTCTATATTATGCTTCTTCGTAGAAATTCAGATTAGAAATCAGGTAAGTTCAAAGCGATCGAAGATCGCACATCTGGCTGTCCCATGTGCACGCGTGTCATCCCTGATTTACTTGGGGCTATTGCACTCCCCTTACAAGCTATTGGCCTGGAGGGACAATGGCTGAAAAAACATCTGATAACCTTAAATTGGTTAGTGGATGCTTACAGGGGTGGGGGAATGTTGTTGCACGCCCACATTGGTGGCTAATCATAACCAGTGTCATACAAATGCTTTGCAAAAAAGGGCACCCTCACACGTGAGAGGGCACCGCCGAAAGCAATCAATCACAACTTCCGACCCTTCGGGGGTCGGTGACTCCGTCTGTGCAACCATTATTGATACACCACTGCGAGGGGCACCCTGTAAATAGGGGGGGTATAGGGTTTTACTTCCCTTTGGGGTGCCGACATGTTGTCCGAATATAAATCGGTGAAATTCCAGAAAAATGGTCTAAACCCTAAATCGTAACCATAGCGTACACACATTCCACAGTGCCGCCCTGGTGGAAATGTATCGCAAACGGACGTCATAGTTGCGTCTCAGCACCTTGAAATAGGGGTCGGTTGTCAAGGTGACACCAAAAAATGTGGCGATATGTCAAAACCTGCTTCACCTTACCATGGGGATGGTTTTTGGCCAGAAATATGCGTAGAAAACGGCCATTTTCAATCCTTGTGACTAAATTTGCGAAACACTGGTGGTGACTCACGAATAATGTTGAGGTCGGGACTGAGACAAGGTAACCTAAAAAATGCATAGCAACTTTCAGATTGAAAATTGCACACAGGGTGCGTGTGTGGCGCTGGTTTTACCTCTTTTTTCACCAGTGGGGTAAAAAATTACGAAATAATTGCGTGTTTTCGAGTATGAAGGGGGGTTTCTGCGGTCCTCCATGACGCGCCACAACCCATGGGGGTCCTTGCGTTGCGTTCTGAGACCTTCCTAATGATTCCCCACTCCCTTCAAGGGTGTAGTACGTTAATGTATGTCCCTTGGGGGGATCGGGAGGGGGGGGGGCACACATACCCTTGCGCGAGAAGGTAATGAGGGAGCTACAGCATTAATGACATGAAATGCACCCATACCGTTACCACCTACCCGTCTCGCACGTCCTGCGATCCAAGAGCCACTTAGGTACGTGAGCCAAGACCCGGGCCCCCGTGTCGGACGTGCTTGTGGTACCATACCGCAGATAAACACTTACACATGCGATCCCCGAGCCCACGTCTCCCTTGAAATGTTGCGTCTAAATGAGAGAGTTTGGGAGGAAGAAGGGAGGGGGGGGCTGACTGAACTGGGAAGGAAAGGAGTAGAAGCGCTAACACATGCATAACCCATGCGCAAATATATTCAAGGGGGGGGGTCACACAACCACTTCTTCTTCGAGGGTTCAGTCTTTTACATCACCATGTAACTAGAGAAGGTATTACATAAAAGCTTTGCCTTGGAAGGTTGAGTCGCCTATGCATGCATGCACGGAGGATCGAGGAATAACACAACCACTTTGCCTTGGAGGGTTGAATCACATATGCATGAATGCGCGAAGGATAGGGAAAAAACACAACCACTTCGCCTTGGAGGGTTGAGCTACATATGCATGCATGTGCGAAGGGGGAAGAAAGAACACAACCACTTCACATTGGAGGGTTGAGCTACACATGCATGCATGCGCGGAGGGGGGAAGAAGAACACAACCACTTCACCTTGGAGGGTTGAGCTACATATGCATGCATGCGCGGAGGGGGGGGAAAGAACACAACCACTTCGCGTTCGAGGGTTGAGTGTGGCATGCATACGTGTGTCTACGTACTTCTACAACTAGTAATGGAGCAGGGATGGCACAACCACTTACGCCTTGGGTTGAGGATCAACATACCCAATATGAGCGAATGGATTGCACAACCTCTTCGTTCCATGAGGGTTGAACCTTCACAACAAGGGGGATAACCACTACTTCAGTGAGAGGGAGGAGAAAGACAAAGGATGTCACCACCGCTTGGCGTTCAGGGTGGCGAAGTACGTGTGTGGAAGGAAGTCACCACCGCTTTACGTGGAGGGTGCAGAGATATGTGTGAGGAAGGGAATTTATCATCGCTTGACGTTGAGGGTGGAGAGATAAATTTGAGGAGGGGAAGTCACCACCGCTTCATGTTGAGAGTGGAGATGTACGTGTAAGGAAGGGAAGACACCACGACTTGGGCTTAGGGTGGAGAGAGGCATTTGAAAGTAATTATTGTGTGTCGAAATTCACCACCACTTCTTAAAGAGGGTGGAGACATGCCATACTTGTTACAACTATGCGAGCACAATTAGCAATCATGGCAACAACCATTCACAAACACTTACGTGAGGTTTGGGACATATCCATCCTGCTGCTTGCCCTTGCGTCTGCGCTCATTTCGTGCTTGCTAGGCCGTCATTTTTCATCTGGCTCACCTCGGACCGTACCGGGACGTCACGAGGGTGTTTCAAGCCGTAGTACAGGTTATAGCTGCCCTGCACCACATACATGGCCCCATACATCCAATCAGTCGTCCTATCAATGCACTCCTGGATGGGATCAGGGATTGCGTCCAACAAAGAGACTGGGCATGTCCGATAGTCGAACAGGGCTCCAAACTGCCACTCACGGCGATGCGCCGTACATGTATCGGATTCGCGCAAGCATTGCGCTGCGAGCTTGAATTCAGCTGTCAGGTACGGCCGCATTTGGTGCACTTCGTTCGGAATGCAGAGAACCCTACCAAAAGGCAATCTAAATCCTTGAATGCCTCCGTAGAGAAACAAATTCTCTCCAAGAAGGATGCTGTCCCCGAACTCTACTTGCGTGGATTGCCTGATCCCGGCGTCCAATTTCTCCATGCGAACCCAACCACGATACGTGATGCTTGCTCAGCTACGCATGTGACTTGGCATCCGAGTCACAGAATGCGGCATGTCCCAATGGAACACGCAACATCATGTCCGGACCAAGATCACCAAGAAGAATCTTGGTCTCGCTTGGACCAAGCAGTATCGTGGCGCACTCCCATAGGTTTGCCACCAAGATCCAGCGTTCATAACCGTCGTCGATCAACTTGTCGAAGTGGACCTGGTTGGTAACGAACCACAAGTGCTCGTGGTGCTAGTACCGCCCCAACAGTTTGCTATGAACCGCAGGCATAGTAGTTGCGTATCAGTACTACAGATGTGAAAGGATAAAAGAAAAAGAAATGGGGGGGGGTATAAAACCAAACGCTCGGGTTGTGTGTCTATGAAAGAATTTCAGGCCAAATATCTTTGGGATCTATATCAATGCCTTCAGACTTGTTACATTCAGCCCACTGGTCAGACAGATCGTGCATAAAAGCTGACGCCGGTTGCCACTCCGGTTCGTCATATCCTCTATACTTGACATACCATTCCAAAATATTTTACTTTCCTTTCCTGTCTGTCCGTGACCGGTGCTTTGAAGTTTTCTTCACCTCATACGATGGGGTTTGAACTACACCCGTTACATCTGTGTACCAATGGACTGGATTGCTGTCACCATCCAAGGGTCCCAAGCACGATTTAAGATGCATGGTGTGAAGAACTTTCTCCCCCTTTTCGGTGTGGATCTTATAACGGTCTGCTCCCATTCGTTGCAGTACCTCAAATGGAGCTTTCCAAAAGCGACTAGGCTTTGTGGACTGTATGTCCATTCCTTTCCTATCCACCTTGGTCCAAACCTTTTCTCCGGGCTGAAAAACCTGGAGTGGGTGTCGCCTACGGGAATCTTCCGTGGCTTTCTTGTGGATGGCTGTCAACTTGTCACAGATCATCACCCTTGCACCCGCAAGTTGTGAAAGAAATTCCGCAGCAACCTTTGAAATCTGTATGGGGAAGGATAGGGGGGCAATCCCACAATCCTACGGGATGGCGGCCGAAGAGTATCATACAAGGGGAAAAACCCGTGAGGGGCCCTGGGAGGTCATTGAAACCCCATATCGCTAAGTACAATAACGCAACCCAGTCTTTACTACCTTTCTGTTCAAGCAGCTTGCGTAAAACTTTGAACAACCAGTTGGACGGCATTTTCTGCACGTCCATTGGACTTAGGTTATACACAAGACTCCTGTACTCATCGACTTTGGACAGACGAAAAAATTCCTTGCAGAAGTCAGCATTGATCAAGTGGTCGTGATCCGAGTAGATTGCTGACAGCAATCTAAAATGCACAAACACCCTATCTACCACAACCTGGCCACATCCCCGGACGTGAGCCCTGCTTCAGTACATGGAATGGCCATTATGTAGCCGGTCGAACGACAAACAATGCACAATACCACATCATATGTTTTGGCATTACGTTTAACAGGGTTGTCTGGCGATTTGACAAAGTCAACTAAAATGGAGTGAAAAATATGATCAGGGACCGGGGAGCTCTCAAGGGTGTCCAGCTGAGCACCCCGTCGAGGCTTGGCACGTTGGCATACACTGCAATGGTGCACGTGCTGTGAGGGAACCGCTGAAATCCCACTCACAGTGTAGCGTGGACCCATTATCTTGAATGTACGATGGAATAGCTGTTCCGTCTTGTCAATGCTAGGGTGAGAGTAAGAATGTACAGCCGTCCACACTTGTGGCAAGATTTTGACGGGCACACACACTCTTCCACCGTGACGTATCTTGCGCTTGTGGAGCAAGTAGTACCATCCGTGTTGTTCGTCATCGACATACTTAGACTTCTGCAATTCAGGCCACATATTCTTGTAGACCGGGTCCCTTGAATAATAACTGCTCCAGTCTTGATACAACATATGCACATGGCAAGGTACTTGTACCTCGTGTACCAGCTTCAGCAACCGTTCGACCACCGAGTCTGCAACATAACTTGCCAATCCGGCTGTATGCTAACTCAAATTACGCAAACAACTGCCCATCTGATGTTTTGTCATGGGGGGCAAAAGGTCATCAGACAAGTGATGGACAGAGAAAACCTGATATACGTCATTTGTTAAGGTAGAAAAATTGCTAGTACGTGATCCATCCGGCAACACATACTGTTGATTAAAATCTATCGGGCTTTGTGCTTGGGCCTGTTCATAACAGGTTCGCAAGGTGAGCACTTGCTGATCCCAATCCCCTAAAGAGATAACTTTCTTCTGTTCCTTTCTTAGCTTGGCTGTGCAGGAATCGAATGCATCAGGGTATCTCTCTCGTAGAATCTGCTCTTGTGCCACCTTTTCTTTTCGCTCTACCTCCGTCCACCCCATATAATTCTCATCTGACCGGTGAAAATTTGTGTCCTGGGCTGCACCTGCTGGATACGCCCATCGAGACAATGTGTCCCCGTCATCATTCCCATCCCCAGGGAGATATTCGATGATTAGGTTAAAGCGGCTAAGGAATTCATGCATCCGGCCACGGCGCCCTAGAGGCCCCGATATGGTGCACATGTCTTCCTTATACCACTGCACAATCCTGCTATGATCAGTCTTGACCACAACTTCATTGAACCAAATGCAAGATGGAAATTTAAGGAGGCAACATACCAAGGCATATGTCCCCTTTTCACGGATGGTGCAACCCATTTGCCCCAAGGCCTTGCCATTTTGGCGGCTACCTTGGAGCTTTCGCGAAAAATATGCCACAGGCATCCACGCTAGATATCCCATCCAACTCAACCATATTTCAGACCAAGGAGGGGAGACTTCTCTGCACCCCCCCTGATGAGCATTATCTTCTTGTCTATTTTGATGCCATAGGCAGCAACAGAGAGAAATAGACATGGACGAAGAGGGGGGCAAAGAGGAGGATCCCTATGGGGAATTCACCCACAAAGTCGACCCCTCCGCCATTACTCCAGGGGGTGATCCTGACGAAGACTTTGTAGGCAGTTAACATCGTGATTGCGACCCCCTCAAACAACATCCACGGCGCATGCCGATGAGGGACATAATTGCAGTGGGACACCAACGAACACAGGAACAGGCTGACCAAGTTCGCAATGCCTTGTATACTAGGTCGGTGCGGACCGTTATACAAGGAGATGAACTATATGAAGACTGTAAACATTTTCGAGAAGCAATCCTCAAGGAGTCTTCAGCGTCTGTATTTCAGACAAAGAAATCCAGAGATGTTACACCCCAGATGCTAGAGAAGTGGGGTGATTATCGGACAGTTAAGCTAACCCTGAATAAAGGGCGCTCAAACAAAATCCTGCAAGGCTTTCGGGGCAGTAGGCGTTAGGGAAAATGGTTTACAAGAGAAGGTGCAGGAATTGGAAGCCAAGGGCTTTGTGTAATAGGTCAGGGCATTTGGGCCTCTCAGAAGCTTTCTAGAGGATCTCTACTTGACCTCTCAGAGCTCCAAGATCCTAGACCACTAGGATATGTGCTCATATTTGGCTCAAATTCCAAGCCTATAGCTTACTGCTAGAGTCTAGTGCTCTTAGATAGACTACAGAGAGCAGAGATCTAGGATACATTAGTAGCTATACATGAATAATCACATTCCATATGCTTGTAATGTTGTAATGTAAGGTTGTAATGTATTAGAAACTATTTTGAAGCTATCTCGAAGCTTCAGATGGCCTGTCGCGACTGTGGCCGCCTTTTGTCGCCGACAGCGGTTTTTGCTAATCTTGACAGGGTCTGTGAGTCAAGAGACGTCTCAGAAAGTTGCCAAAATATATGTTTGATGCGTTTTTAATGAGAATTTATTGTTACATCAATTGTCTTGTTATTTAGGCATGTGAACCTGTGTTACTGGACCAGCCAGTTGGTCCAGCTCAATGTTCGTTCACGACTTTGTCTTCTTGCTGTTGCCTGCTTTGTGCTTGCCAAGAGAATCAATTGGAATGGGGAAATTCATTTGAAACAAATTGATTTTGAAGTGCAAGACAATGACAAAAGGGTTTTATGTGCACCTTAAGTACAAGCACAATACAGTCCAGTAATCCGGAGTTCCAGCAAAACGACAAGGACCAGACGACGCGCAGCAGCTGGGCCAGCGAACGCTGTTCAAGTAAAGTGAGTTCCTTGCTTTAATTTATCAAAAAGGTTCAGAATCCTTCAAGTCTTGAAGGTATACTTCTTTCTATGGTCAAAGAGCCTTCGAATAGATTTCAAAACTGGAGGAGCGTAGCGTGAAGCGACCTTGACGCATAGACCACAATCCCAGAGGGTGCAGGAGAGATCGAAAAGGCGTCCACTGGCTTTTGTTCATTGAGTTTGATGAAGATTTTCAAGGATCTTTAGTTAACAAGAAGTTTCAAATATGTGGTGAACTTGGACAGCTCAAGGCGACCTGCCAGAGCTTCAGTGACGACGACGACGACTTCCAAGACGACAACGTGTTGCGGGAGCGCAGCCAGCGAGCTTTCGCAGGCTCTCTTGAGGCTCTTTGAGCCCTAGGGCCATTGATTGTGTTGCTTTTGTTTGCTACCTTTTGCATACTTGTTGTGGTGCTTAACAAAGCTTTACTTCTCTTTCCTTACGGTCCTACTAGTTGACCCTATGTCAAAGGAAGGGGCAACAAGGATGGTCCGTGACTATAAGACCCCATTCCAGTCACAGTTGACGCTCTTTAGAGCCCAAAAGCTTTGATTTCTATATGATCTCTTCCCATTCTTTGATGAATCAAAATGCCAAAAATGTTGAAAGTGGCCTATATCATTTCACGCACATCTTCGCGCCTGTGCATCGAATTGCGCTAACGAAGGTGCCATTCTGAAGTGAGGAGCGCCAGCTTCAGAAAACACCATTCACTTTGTTTCAAGTCAACAAGGGCTGGTTTCTGTGATTTTTCCAAAATGCCCCATGAATCACTTTTTGCCCAACCCTCTAAAACACCAAGAAATGACATTTGGTGTTTTACGCATATCGTCGCACCACTGCGCCAGAATAATCTGGATCAAGCATTTCTGGGAAGTAGACAGTGGTACACTTCTATTGCATACTTACATTATTTTGGAATGTTATTTTCTGTCATTCTTGCAATCCCCAACAAAGTCACCCAAGAGCCTCAACCTAAAAACCGCTCAAAAGTGCCCTTTTTGCTTCCTTCATATCTCCATGATAAAAAAGGTTTGAGGTTGGATGTTATTTTTCTTAACAACACTGAAGTATGTGCTTTCGAATCCTGGGTCGCTTTTGTTTTCAAAACATAAGAATGGCTATAGTAAAAATGCCACAATTACCACACAAACCACTTGGTGAAAACCATGCAAAATGGTTTTGGAGTTTTAATCCTTTCTCTGGGACCATGGTGAGTTGGAACGTGAACTAAGGTGTTTTGCAAATGCTGGAGAGTGGAGTCCCGAAAACATGTATACTTTGAATTTCTGTGGTCAAGAATGGACTTTTCCCAAGGTGGTCAACTTGCTACATGAAAGCATGTTTTCACACTTTTGGGTCATGAGGCTACAAGAAGGGGAAATGAACAGTCATCAAAGCTGTTTCGGAAAGGTAATGGTGTCTTTTTTGCAGATATATGATCCCTTTTCTCTTTTACCAAATGGTATGACAGGGAAAAAGTAGATTTCTTGTTAGTTGTTTTGAGAGTTTTTCAGCTTGTGTTGGATGTGAGATTAATGTGTCTCTCCCCAACTTCTATTTCTCTGATCCTACGATGAGTTGGGGGAGCATCAAATATGTTTCGGAAAACTTAACGACATGCCCTACACAGAACACTACATATAAGATTTTTCTCACATCTCAGCAACACAGTACATAAAAATGATGCGGAAGCTCGGCATTTTCAAGGAAAAACAGGTTTTTACATCATTGTTTTGCCAAGCCATTCCCGAATCTTTGGTCTTCTAACCTTGAATCAATGTATGATATTGCAGTTTGTGATTGTTTGCATCAGTTTTGATTGAGTCTAACTAGGATTAGGCTAGGTAGAAAGGTAGATACCTTAGGATTACATTAGACACACAATAAATAGTGAAACATTTTGTTGTCTCTTTGAACCACAAAACAAACTTGGCCACAACCATTAACAGGCCGCTTGCCACCGGCACATTCCCCTTTTTTTCCGCTCGGAGACTCCTCTCAATCTAGGGCCCTGATTACAGGCTACCCAATGATGCGTTGGGCCCATGAAGTGGACATCGTCCTGGTAGCCGCGCAGACGGAGTTTGGGCCATTGCGGTGAAATAGAGCACCGAGGACGACGGTGGAGAAAGACGGGTGTGAGCGGAAGGCGGAAGAGCAGACTCAATGCAGGAGCACCCAAGTGAAACATTAAAAGACCGCACTCGACCAAACCATTGGCGGTGACCTCTCTTGGGTTCCATGTGACAATTCTCCGAGGAGAGAGGTTGGTAATGGTACATGACCGCGGAAGAAGCTTGTCAAACTTACTTACTCTTACTTACATGCTCTAGCTGGCTAGCTAGCTAACTAGCTAGTGTAGGGGATGGATTGACTTTTATCTCATTATAATCCAAATGCTAACGGCTTTTTCTTGCACTGTTCGTCCCCGCGCCACCCCCGGGGCACTGGGATAATGCTAACGGTTGAGTGTTAACTCAACTTAACGTCTCTGGTCTTTCCCCTGTAGGGAGGGTGGTGAGGAGAAGTGCCGCAAGGCGCTGGTACTGTAAGAGAGGTAACCATTCCAGTAGGTGCAGGCCGGAACGTTAGCGTGCAATGCCATTTAACTGATTTTCATCTCCTTATTGTACCGCCCGACATGGTTCAATGTAGTTCTCAGTAACTTAGTACCATCATCAGGATTGTGTGATGGAGATGGATCTATTAACGAATAAACTGCAACATAGGTGTACCCAAGAATCTTGGAAAGTATAAATGCTCCGGAACAAACTGCAGTTTCAAGCGCGAGGCCTCGCGCATGGAACGGCGCATGAGAAACATTAAAGTTTCGGCGATCATTGCGCGAGGCGTCGCGCAATGGATCTCATAAGCGCTCATAGAAACCAAAAAATGGAACATATCCACCAACTACACAGCATGTGCATTCCCTTGATGCGGCGCTGCTGCATGGGCGCCCATACAGGTCGCGCCGGCATCTCCAGTTTTCATACTGTGGTCGGCGCTGGCTTCACTGCCCAACAGCCATGGTGGCGCACCGCAACTGGCTACCGCAATCAGGATTAACTCGTCAAATGTTGGATCACCAGACAGTTACAGTTCACCGGAAATGGTGCATGCGACAGGCGAATCACAGAAAAATTGGTCGCGCGAAAACTGTGTGACAGGTTGATGTTTCAGATCAAGAAAGTTTTTCAAACAGTGATTTTTACGCAGATACAGTTACGCAACTATTCTTCACAGCAACAATGCCCCTGCGAAAAGAGGTGGACCTTGAGAAGACGGTGGCCGCAGCATCTGGAGTTTTTCTGCGATGTCTGCTCAGAGGAACCGCCGTATCACACGGCAGAAGAACTGTGGGAAGGGCTAAGACAGGGGGACGAGGGCGCGCGATTGTTGTTTGTGTTTTTTCTGCGTCTGCGCAAAAATGAACGGATGCGTTGCAGCGTTGAAAAGGCGATTGCGGCAGAAGGCAAGAGATGGGTTGGTGTTTTGAGATAGGAGGCCTGGCGGGTTTTTTTGCTGATGCGCCACCGCGCAGTTCCATACCAGGGAAAACCAAAGTCAGTTGTTGCGGTAGAGGGAAGTAGGGCGCAGCGTCGCATTTTAGCAAGGTCAGGTCTGGCGCGATACAGCGCACCTTCGCTGAAGGAGAAGGCCGCAGTCAGGTTACAGACTACATGGAACAAAATACACCAACGGTGGGTTGTGTTGTGGATGGACAACTGGTACAACAAACGGTTTACCACAAATCCTGACAAGAACGACAAAAGCCTGAACGCAACAGCGTTGGCTGTGTTGCTACTGAAGGATGCACCGCGCTACTGGCATGGTCATCCTAGCCTGGAAGAGCTTGAACGGCGTGTTCCTGTTGTTGCACGCATGCTGGGGAACACCGAGGGAACATTTGCACGTATCCTGCGTGATCTAAGATTTGCAAGCACGCGACCTGTTGTTCGAAACATTAGGGCGCCGCTTGACATTATTCGCCCTGTACGTGCCAAGAGACCACATTGGCGACCCCTTTGTCTAAGTAAAGAAAAGGTGAGCGGCAACGTCTCGCTGCTTAATCTATTGCAATTCACTGGGGACTTGGCGCAGCACACTCGACCAGTCGTGCCTGTTTTATGTGATGAGAACATCCATTACCGCATTTGTAAGATGATGTAAGGTGAAAAAACAACGAATTGGAATATCCGGCTTTTCTTGCGGTCACACCCTATATTGTATGGTTTCTGGCACGCGTACAATTTTTGCGTTACACAAACGTTTCGCTCATTTTGGCTGATCGTGACTTTCTTCCGTAAAGGTTTGTTGCACAGCGGTGACGCAGTCCCCTGTTTTCTCAAGCTGATCACAATGGAGATAACTGTTGCCGCACTGCTGTTGGATATGGGCCTTCACATACGGCGCCTTAACAGAAAATGTCATTCCTTTGGGCTGGTACGTCCTGTAAATCGGCGAGGACGCCTCCGTTACGCTATGTGTAAGGCCATACAGGTTCTGTTATCACAATACTGTCCTATGTTACTATACCTAGGTCACCTCCTTAGACAGTGCAATTGGGCCGGAGAGGCGGGCAACACGGGTGTTTTTGCTTCTGAGGGATTGCAGATTGTTATGTGTCTGTTAGACCGTTTGAACATGGGGGACACACTTTTAAAATACGAACGCACTGTTGCAACTGCGCTATTGTGCCACACTGCATGGCACACAGCCATGCCTGGACAGGCTTTTGCCGAGGAGTTTTGTAAACGTCTGCTTTCCAGCCTTGTGACAAAGAAGGGCCAAAACAGGGGTGCAGTAACCATTGAAGATGTTGACGATCTGTATCATCCCATCACTATCCGCAAAGAAGGTCACAGGGTGAACGTCTGCAAAATCCCTAATTTCTTTGTCAATTCCGTGCGTCAGCGGTTAACTGCTTACTTGAACGCAAAGCGTGTATATGTGCCTTGGGTTAGGTGGTGTGCTGACCCTACTCTCGCAGGGGTGTACCCAACTTTCCACCGTCTCTTCTAATTCCAAAGGGTTCTAACCACTACAAACGAGTCCTTGTGTCTGTGTTGTTGGTGCTAACGCAGCAGGGACCGCTTCAGGCTGGTTTTAAGCAACAACTGTCGGAGCTGATCCCCCAAACGCAGTGTGTTGGAGGAACAGAGAGAGGCCGACATGCTGCGAAACGTTCGAAGAAGATTGGAGAACATGCAGTGATGCGCGAGGGCTTGGGAAAACAGCATGAAACAACAGGTTAGTACACCCCCTCTCTTGCGCAAGGCCTTGCGCAAGGTGGAGGGTCAAAAACAGTGCCGAGCTCCTTCAGTTTTGCATTCTCAACCATACTGTACTCGTATTCGCTAAAAGCGCCTCACATATGCATTATCGACGACGTTTTTAACCCTTTTCAATGTTATGTTTCCTTCAATATAGGCTTTGTCCTTATCGCAGAATGGCAAGCCCCGCCACAAAAACAGCCGAGGAACGAGAAGATACCGACTATGACCCTGGGACCTCAGAATCGGAGGCTGGAACACCAAAGAAGGGGCGTAAGAAGAAGGAAAAACCAGATCCTGGCTTAACCTTGGGTACTGACATCGAGGACCACCTGAGACCGGATGGAAGGCAGGTGGAGGTTGAGCTGGACAACGTGAGAATCGACCAGGAGAAGACAAAGGGGCAGATTAGACGGAAAGATACGAAGTTACTGCAGAAGCGTATTGAGTCGCTCGAAGCAGCACCGCCAACAGGCCCATTACACGTCGTTCTCTGGGAAGATAATAGTATGTTGCCAACCGACTGTTCGCTCTTCTCGTTGCGCGAGCCCTCGCGCATAGACATGTCTCATATTTGCAGATGGCGATTATTGGTGTGTATCTGGACAGCACAGCGTGGAAGCGATTGCGAAGATTTGGGAGAAGCGACACTCAGCGTGTCTGGATCTGCAGCAGTGGCATACTACATGCATCGCCGATATTCTGAAGCCTACGACACCGTGGGCCTTCCGTGCAAAGCTGGCGGGACAAGCACAAGGAAGCGCACAAGACGTTGAGCCAAAACCGCTGTATGAGGCAGCAGATAACCTCATTCGATGTGTTGAAGATCAGCGGCGGCGAGGCCTGGCTGTCACGTACAGCAATCTCAAGATTGCCATTGTGGATGCTGTGCAGATGAGTGCCCTGGTTCCAACCGCTGAACTGAAGCAGCCTGGTCAATTCGTATGTTCATTAATCGTTGTTTCGATGCTGTTCGTTGCGCGAGGCCTCGCGCATAACGTTGTCACTTTCAGGACAAACCGTAAAAATTGTATGACGTTTACCTACTATGCTGGTCCGGAAGCTGTGAAAGGTCTGCAGAAGTTCCACGACAAAGGGAAGAAAGTCACGAAGAACGCGCTGAGTAAACTGGACGGGATCCTGTTGCCGGAGTTCTACAAGAAAGTGGCAGAAGTGATGCAGGAAGAAAAAACAACCCTTAAATCCTTGCGGGAATCGATTGATGACATCATCCTTGACCAGTGGGTCTCAATGCATCTGGACCACCCGCACAACGGCCAGTACGTTAGACCTGAGAAAGGTGTGTACCATCAACGCGACGTGGGTTCGACTTCTGCATTGGTGCGCCGCACTTTCTCCATTTCTGTTCTTTAGCCAAAGACAGGCGGACCCGCAAAGAGGTTGCTGCACTTGGAAGGCCTGCCCTGAAGGTCACTCTTCGTACATGTGGCTATTGGCGGGAACCTGAAGGCAAAAGTCGCGGTCCATGGCCGGCATGGCAATCCATGATTCGCGCACCACTGTGGCAGGTGGCAGAGAAAGGCAAACCCGCCTCCCTGAAAATCATCAATGTCCAAAAACTCCTGGGTCAAGAGCCTACCAAGAGCCGTGTGGTCCCCTCAGCTGCTGGCGTTAGTGGTGACTTCAAGACAGTGGAACAGCAGGATCCATTACTGTCAAGTCAAACTATCACAATTAAGGCGACCCGAATTGCAACGTTGGCCCACGATCCCCCGAGGCGGTTTATTGAGATTGACAAGAACCTGATTGTCATCAACGGCGACATATTTGAACATCTTGCTCCTGAAATGATCTGCCCAGCCTGGTTGTATGAAGAGATGGTGCGTGCCGATACCCTTATCTGCGGCTCTCAAACTGTTGTTGACAACATGTTCGACGTGCTGGAGACGGAAACAGATAGGCGTCTCAACGATGATTTCGACGCGTCGCGCATTGCTAACTTGTTGCGTGTTCCCATCTTCAGTTGGCCAGTCAAACCGAACCCTGCAGGGGATCCTACAATGTTTGACGTTCGCTGGTTGCTGATTTAGTCACCGGATAGCTGGTCGAGAAAGGTATAATTCCCTCATTACGTCCGCTCTTTGCGCGAGGCCTCGCACAATAACTTCTCCCTCATTGCAGATTCCGAAGTATCTGACGTTTGGACCTACTCAAGTCGAGGAGATGGATCCTGTTGAATTTGGCGTTCACCTTCCGATAACGACGGTTATCAGGTATTTCGACACTCACCTCTTTTACCTGAAGCAGGATAAGAGCTTCAAGCCTGTGGTTGTGTTCATTGATCATCAGCCGGATCAGGTGTGCAAGATGGCGTCCATCGAGCCGGATTCTCGCATGTACCTTCTTGGTGTTACCTCCGAAAATCTCTCCGACTGGGTCAACAGATTGCAGACTCAGTTGAACCACGTCTTGACACAAGGGTCGGAACCGGACTTGTCTGGTGATTGGGACCAGCAGGCCAACTGGTCAAACCATGGTATTCCCCTTTGGGTTCGCGATGACAAGGTGGGTTCTGATGGGTTGTCGCTGAAGGAGGAACAGACTGTTGAGAAAGGTCAAGCTGCAGAAGCACTGGCCCCTGCAAAGCGGAACTCTACTGGTGGGGAACCAGCCCCCAACGAGAAGAAGCCTGCCTCCAAGCCTCAGGCAGCGAAGTCGGTTACTGGTGCAAAATCCCACAAGAGCGATGGGGATGAAGAGGAGGAGAGCGAGTAAGAAAAGGAGGAGGAAGTGCAGGTCTCCCAGGGCAAGGCAGCAAAGAAAGTGGCAGCGAAGCCGAGGTCCGAGGAAACCGGGGCCCGAGCTCCATCCAAGCAGCCAGCCCGTCAGTCCCAACCAAGAAGCGAGCCCGCAAAGCCACCGCCTAAGGGTAAGACGTCCGTTGCTAAGGCATTGGGTTCTAAGATGCAAACTGTGCCGAAGAAAAAGTAATTTCTTCGCTTGTTCTGATATATTGTGTGCGAGGGCTCGCGCTATGCATTCCTCTTCAACGACCTTTATGCTGTCACCTTGTGCGGCACATTTTTCTCTTTGATGCACCTTATTGGGCTGTTGTGTTGGTTTTTGCGCGAGGCCTCGCGCAAAGAAGGGGTGCCAAAAAATGCTTCTTGTCGTGCAGCGTGCAACATGATTTTCGAAAACTGGTTTTCGAAAGAATGAAAGCTCATGGGTGTTTTTATTGCAAGGCATAAGTGGTATAGGAAACAAAAAGTCGTGGTTTTCCCAAAGAAGAACTTCATTTTGGTGGAAATAAATCATTTTCCCGGGCAGTCGGTTTTGTTGAAAATAAAGGAAAATGGACCAGTTAATTGCTTTTCACAGGATTTTTGGTTCTTGTGTTTTACGTCCCCCCCAAAAGGACTATTTTTTTGCAGTGCTGTGGAGAGGCAGTTTTGGGCGCATTTTGACCATGCAACTTGAGCCGCCTAAGTACATGACTTCTGGTCACGGTCCTCCACTCCTGCGTGTGCTGAGACCCTTTCTGGGTGCCGGAATTGGTCAAGGTAGTTCATTTTAGCACAATTGCATTTGAGCTAGGAAGCGAGTTGTCCTCATTTCACTCTACCATGCACCTCGTCCTTCATTGCATGTCCGTCGAGGCAAGCGTTTGACTAGTGACGTATTGTACTCTCCATTCGGATTGCATTTCACTCATTTTGTTCGGTGGGGTCACTCATTCTTTCAATTTCACTTTGCGAATCTTACATTTCATACTTATTACATTACTTCCTTATTGCAAGGACTTGCCTAAGCGCTCAACATGCAATAGATTCCGTAAATGATCCGCTCTACGTAGTTCTATGAGCACCTTCTGCTCAAATAACCCCGAGATTTGGATCGCAGCGACGAACAATCAATTCGTATCAACTCACCTTTTGTTGATTAACTGCAAGTTGTGAGGAATGAATCTCTTTTCGAACCCTCGCGATCCTAGGCCATTTGGTCTGAAGAGCTAGTCTTTCCTCAAATTTGCTACCGAACCACTTCGCTAGATCGCCTGGTACAGCCTCAATTACCGGGTTCGAGATTGCTCAATTGGGTGTGCGCCGTCTACAACATCATATTCTCTATCTCACCAACCAAAGCTTCAGATGCATGACGGACCTAATTGGACTTTTGTCACACATTCCCTCCGTCATCACACCACACATACAACCCACACACAAGCACATACCATGAAACGTTTGATTATTCAATTTATTTCTTTGGATATCACACTCTGAGGAATTGCTGTAGTACAACTTCCATCAAACTTTTGCTTACGAGCCAATTTCTAAGTTAATTTTTTTCGTGTAGATGGTCAGTGTCCGCTTACAGGAGCCGGCATTGGTCTCAGCCTGCCACATCTTTGTTGAGTAACACAAGTGAACAGGTTTAAGCTTGGTCACCTGGCCTATGACTTGGCCAATGCATTCCGCGATGTGTTAGTGAAGAGTCCTACGCTGGTAGCCACCGAGACCAGCGGTGCACTACGGTAGGCTCAATGAAAAGGATTATCGAAAGGTATCGAAGGCCTACAGTTATGGGCTTCTACCCTCACGCGGATAGATAAGTCCTTTCCCTGCAGTGGGATGGACCCCTTCTCTTGCGGTAGAGATAGATGGCGGAGTTAAGCTCCACGAGGATAGCCTGAATCCTGGCATTCAGTTGAGCGGCATGCACTTTTCATGTAGGAAGACAGGCCCCGCACGGATGGCTTTGTACAACCATTAATTGGGCAAGGGGCTTGCCGTGATTCCTCTTCCGGTAAGGTACAGAACACACTTCTACGACAACAGCATTTTTGGGAGATTTACTACTTCTACTTGTCTGAGACACCCCACCAATGATCCATTTCGCGTATGAAGCAGTGGCGACCCTCCAGTCGTGTACGATATTCGTTGGCTCGCATTACAGCTGAACGGCTTTCCAAGGAAAGATCCGACCTGTCCAACTTCTTCATTTACTACTTACCTACTTTGTTTCCAACCAACCCCAGGGGACCAACCCACCCCTACTCGTAAACCCAACCCCTACATTCACACATACCATTCAATGGCTTTTGTCATCTTTAGCACTTTGCCCCAACCCATACATCTTCTTTCTGCGAATTTACATGATGAAGACACTTCTACATTTTCACCCTTTCGTGCAGATCATTTGCATTTGTGATCTAGGTCATTTAAGACATTTCTACACAAATCAGTATTCCTGCTACCTTCATATCTGATTCAATTTCTGTGGGCTATGTCCTACTGAGGATCATGATTCATATGCGCTGCATTTCAGGACCGGAGTATTATTCCGTGATGGAATATTGATTCTTCTCTACATGATTTCTAGGCATGTTTGGTAACTGACGTTACAGCTTTGTTTTCTAGAGATAGTAAGAAAGTATGAGTAAAAGGTTGGTAATGACGGACTATATCTTTCAACGCTTTTCTGTTTGAAGTATTAGTATAAATCCCCATACCCCGAAACGGATCAATCCCAATGGCCGGGATAATAAAGAGCAGATCCGGGTCAGATGAGTTTTCTCATTGTTACTGCCACCCGCCCGCCACACACACTTTGAGTTATCCCTACCCGCTAAACTAATCATTAGTTAGTCATTCATGATGCTGCCTCGCTTTCTCTGTCCATGTAGTGCAGGCCAAAAGTGCCGTGATTCATCCAGTAAGTCAGCCACTGGGGGTTCATCGGATAGCGACCGCACCTCCAGAAAATTCTCACGCAGGCCTGGGGCCGCCACTCCCATTCATTGTTGCCTGTTTTCCACTGTGCTTCCCTGATCAGTGCCACATCTGGACCCAACAGTATGTTGCCATCCAACGAGACACTCTCGCCAAGCCTTGTGACACACAGACATTCATTAGCCAGGCTCCAGGCAGTTCTCAGAATTTTGAAGCAGGCCTGGGACCACAGATCTCAACATGTTTGGCCCAGGTCATCGTGCCGTGATTCATGCAGTCAATCCGCCACTGGCGTTACATGGGATAGCAGCCAGCCCGGGAGTACCACCGGCTGCACCGATCCGGTCTGCGTCTCTGTCCTACTTGAAAAAAAAAACAATATTTTTTTCGCACTTCACAGACAACTCTCAGGAGGCCTCCCATGTCTGTTGTTTGCCTGTCTCCCACCGTGCCCCCCTGATCAGTGCCACATCTGGACCCAGCAGTATGTTGCCATCCAATGAGACCATCTCGCCGAGCCTTGTGAGCCACAGACAACCATCAACCAGGCTCCAGACAATTCTGAGATTTTTCCAAGCAGACCTGGGACCACGGACCTCAGCATGTCTCGCTCAGTTCAGCGTGCCGTGATTCATCCGTCAGTCCGCCAACTGCAATAACATGGAATTCATGCCTCCTTGGGAAAAAAGTTTTTTTTCTCATTCCTGCATTGCTTCCCTGATCAGTGCCACATCTAGGCCCAGCAGTAACCAATCCACCAGCGTTAAACAGGCGCTCTCAGCCCCCCCAGACAAACCGGCTGCCCCTGTCATTGGTATTCCCCCTGTGCAACAGCACGCTCTTCCCTGGAGAAATGTGCCAGCTATTGGTCTGTGCAAGTGTCGCCCAGTACGGGGCCTCAGTCAACACACGTCGGCAGCCCGCCCACCCCCCCCAGTAGACAAGCAGTGCCACTGTCTTTCAATCCAGCCCCCAGGACCCATCTGATTCCCATTTTGTCGACCAAAATCAACGTACCTTCCCAGATATCCTTCACCCATTCATCAGCTGATCCCTCACCTTAAGTGCCGGTTCCTGACAGTGGCGCCTGTTAAACCTCTGTATCGCCTCTCCACCCGAGTTATAACCTATGCTTCAACGTTCCTTCTTTGAAGCGACTTGGGACCGATATCATGCGCCTTGTACATATGAGTGTTTGTATGGGGAATTAGCCCATGGACACGTTGTGAGAACTATCATTCATTTATGCAGGCCAAGAAACCCATTGCATCAAATAGGTACCAAATTGCATTCATTGCATTCGGCGGCCACCTCAAACGCATCCTTTGAGTAAGGTGGTATAACCTCTCTTTCCGATGACGTAGACAAGTCATGTCAGTAGACAGCTTGGGCAGAGCTTGAATTTCCAGTTTAACCCCACGTGTTGCATTTCATTTGTCAATTGTGATTGGTTTTCCTTATAGCTCATTGTAACTTTTACGTCTACATCCAGGTGTATTACACTTACCCTCATTTTGTGCCTGAAGACTTAGGTTATCATTGTTGATACTTTGTATGCTAGCTGCTTGCTTAGTGTTTCTCATGTATCATTTTGGAGCCCTACAATACGTACTCAAGACATAGGAACCTTACCCTCTTCGGTGGAGAAACATCCGCACCTCTAGGAAGGGGGTAGTAGAACACTACAATAGACACTCAGAACATTCAATATGAGCGTTGCTGATGCCCATACCCCTCCATATACTAGAATATCAGCCTGTCATGAACATTCTAGCAAATGTGCATGAAGCTTAGGAAGGGGGTGTAATAAGTCAGGGCATTTGGGCCTCTCAGAAGCTTTCTAGAGGATCTCTACTTGACCTCCCAGAGCTTCATCCTAGAACACTAGAATATTTGCTCATATTTGGCTCATATTCCAAGCCTATAGCTTACTGCTGGAGTCTACTGCTCTTAGGTACACTACAGAGAGTAGAGATCTAGGATACATTAGTAGCTATACATGAATAATCACGTTCCATATGCTTATAATGTGATTTAATCATGTTTTATGACATTTTAGAAGGTTCTAATGTATTAGAAGCTATTTTGAAGCTATTTTGAAGCTTCAGATGGCCTGTCGCGACTGTCGCCGTCTTTTGTCGCCGACAGCGATTTACGCAATCTTGACAGGGCCTGTGACTCAATAGACTTCTCAGAAAGTTGCTAAAATATAGGTTTTATTGCCTTTGTGATGAGCATTTATTCTTACATCAATTTTCGTGTTATTTAGGCATGCAAACCCGTATTACTGAACCAGCCAGTTGATCCAGCTCAATGTCCATTCACGACTTTGTCTTCTTGCTGTTGCCTGCTTTGTGCTTGCCAAGAGAATCAATTGAAATGGGGAAACTTCCTTCCAAATAATTTGATTTTGAAGTACAAGACAAGGACAAAAGGGTTTTATGTGCACCCTAAGTACAAGCACAATACACGTTGTGATCCTTTGTAGTAGGGAAATGGAGTGGGTGAGCCGAGCTTTTCTAGTTCCTAAGCCCCACGGGAAGTGGCCATTGGTCATCGACTAGTGGCCGCTTAATAGCCAGATAATTGGTTTTAGCTTTCCTCTGCCACTGATTGAACATGAATTGCCAAAGAAAAGGGCAATTTGATTTTCAGCTTGGTGGATCTTGAGAATGGTTTCCATCAGATGAGGCTTCACAAGGAGTCAAGACCCCTAACAGCCTTCATCACTCCGTTCGGCACCTATATGTGGACTGTGTTGCCTATGGGTGTCAAGCTTGGTCCACACGTCTTCCAACGAATGCTATCCCATGTCCTACAGCATTGCTATCCAAGATGTTCCCCGTACATTAACGACGTGTTGTCCAGTTCAGGTACACCCCCCCCGAGGCAGGCAGGAAAGGGGAAGTTACTGGATACCCAAGCATATGCTGATCCGGATTGTGAGGTTCCTAATAACGAAAAGGACTGGGGAAAATGTTTGGAGTATCATTCTGAAGTATGTCGTCAAATGATTTGCCCGTTTGCTGAGGCGGACTTAACTGTCAAGCCAAGCAGGTGCCATTCATTTGTGCGCCAGGTCAAGTATGTAGGTCATATCCTACGCAATGGCAAGAGGTTTCTGGACCCTTCAAAAACACAAGGCAATGCGGAATGGAAGTGGCAGGATGTCACTTCGCCAAAGGCCTTGAAAGGCTTTCTAGGGTTGGCGAATTGGTATTCCATCTATATACATAAGTATGCTGACTATGCTGCGCCACTCATGGATGTGCTGCAAGGGAAATATCAGTACAAACCCATCTCCCCCGAACTTGAGGGAACATTGGATGGGAATGGCAAACCAGTGAAGAAGAAAAAAATACGCCCCCCCCCAAAGACCAATGAAGATTGAATGGACCGACCGCATGAAAATAGCCTTTAAGGCCCTAAAACAAGGGATAGTTGCGGACGCTGAGCTTTGTCAGCCAAATCTTTCTGCAAGTTGGACGATAGAGTCCGACCCAGTGATTACGCTGTTGGTGGTAATTAGAAACAACAGCAGCCAGATGGCAGGTACCCAATCCATCGTGATATCACCCATCATCCACCCCCAGTCAGACTGCTTTTGGGTAGGAATCAACATTAAACCTTTTCAGCCATCCCCAAAAATTTTTTGAAGTGTCCTCTCATACAAATAGGGGGGTGGTAATATGAAAAGAGTAGATCCTGACCAATCCTTAAACAGGGGTCACCGGGATGCCCGAACATATTGTTTAGGGGCAACAGCCCGTGATGGATATTTACAAAAATCATCAACATCAATACGCAGGGAATCTGTTTGTGTACTATGACCCTCACATCACCGGTGTAATGAGTCTATAACGTGAGGTTTAAGACATAACTGGCCTCGCTGAGGTTTGGGCGCGAAGGTATTTCAACGCCTACTACGATGTACTTGACTTTGCAACCTGGATATACGAGACACCTGAGACTGCACCTGAGTTTGTCGCCCAAGACTTGTTGGAGGATCAGACTTCAGCATAGCGGACTCAATGGACACCAAAGTACAAGGATCAGCTGAAGCCACTGGTGGGGCTGACGCAAGTTGCTCTTGCTCCGACCTGAAATATCCCCAGCCACCCATAAAGTGGTCTGGCGCGCAGAGGTGATTACGCTGGCGACGAGAGCCACTAGCAGACTCGTCATCTGTCACCGCTTCTGAGGACATTCCTTCAGATTCCGCCTCGGAACTGGTGTCCCACCAAGCCATATTGCATGACTCCGCTCCTTTACTGCGACGGTGAGAGGGGCGAGTCTCCTCTACTACACAAGACTGTTCTGGCAGCCTGATGCCTAAAGCCCTTAAAGTCGCGTCAAGCACCTCAACTGACACTGACTCCTCTGGGGCGCCACCTCCGAACCTACGTCTAGACAATGGTCTCCCATATGTCCCAAACGTACGGACAATCCCCGTTGGATTCCCGCTCCCCGTGGCGTGTGTACTAGGCTGGGCCTACAAGCATAAGGTACCTGTTGGTACCCTGTGCTGGAGTTCACTTTGGCTTGGAACGCGTGCGGGCAAGTGAAGACTAACCAACATCAATAACGAGGAAAATCCTGTGATCCTAATTACTACTGATGAACTTATACCAAGGACTAAAGCAAGGCTACAGAGCCCAAGTCGTGAAGGCAACTCGAGTAGCCTGAGATCCTGTGCTTGGCACTTCACCCTTGCATATGGAGTGACACGTTCACGATGAGCGTCGCACGCCATCGTATGCATAGTACTATCATGAACTATCATGAAACCAGACCGGGTGGTCAGGAGCAGAGGTCGCAGTGGCATGGGCAGCAACATTGCTTGGCACCGAAGACATAACGATAGTGTTGACTGAATAGTATCCTGCAAACAGATATGGTACACATAGCCAATGAAATACCTGATATGCACATATGAGAAATCCACCCTATCATCCACTAATTGATCCAAGATTGCCTTATCTATCCCACATCCTATGTTCCTAACAAGGAAATGGAATATGATATACCCTATCCCACATATATCCCATATATAGGGCCAAATAATGCTCCCTTAGGGGTAAAATGCCAGGGTAGGGTTGTGACCTGCTTCACCCCCCCACTTAAAACGACTGCCACGGGCAGGAAGTACATGCCCAAGAGGAACGTAGCAGTTACAAACCGCAGCAGCCCCGCTACCATAGGGAATCAAACCTACGCACGCAATATCGGAGCCGGCCGCACAGCCGCTGAAGTAGCTCCGATCGGTGGGATTCGAACCACCGCGAAAATTAACAAATTGACAAACGGGATCCCGTAGGTCCCGCAATAAGTAGTAGGCGAAATCGCGAGCTGTTGCGCGTAGAGTCTGGTCCCTGCGTGTCGCATGAGGCATGTGGGGTCCAGCAGGTAAGGGCAGGTAGTTTTTCAAAGAATTAAAACAAAAGGCAAAGTGAAATCACACTTTTAAACAAAACTGAAGGTAATGGTACATGCGAAGCGGTGCGACGCGAAAGTGCAAAAATTTCACTTTTTGAAAAAACTGCCAGGAGAATTGACGGGAGTGTCAAACAGCAACGTAGGACTGTGCCTGCACAAGGGAGCACGAGGGATAAAAGAGATAGAGGCCAGGGAAACATTCACAAGGGACACAACAAAACTTGATGGCCTTCGGCCAGGGGACTGTTACCACGGGGGGCTAACGGTCCTGTCTCGCAGTGCAACGCGGGGCAACCGTGGTAAC
This sequence comes from Eutreptiella sp. 'Long Island Sound 2002', assembly GCA_964036045.1. Taxonomy (NCBI): domain Eukaryota; phylum Euglenozoa; class Euglenophyceae; order Eutreptiales; family Eutreptiaceae; genus Eutreptiella; species Eutreptiella sp. 'Long Island Sound 2002'. Next base: position 151,446,274 of record OZ038379.1, read on the forward strand.
AGTCCTTACAGCCACCACAGCCCTTTTTTCACACTTTGGAACAGTGAACACCGTGATCTTGCCATATTGTTGCCTTGCGAAGCTAGACTAGGGGATGGATCGTGAGTCGTAGCCCAGTGAGGGCCTCTGGGTGCTCTAGGGTTGCAGGTTCCCCATACCCGACATCTAGCCATGCTTGACCCCGGGTGCCGTCTTGTGCCTGCCTCTGTCTTGTGCATGCTTAGGCCCACTAATAAACACGGCCACGATGGCCCCACAGTGCGCGCGGTAGCCCACTAAGTAAAGGAAAGAGGTCACGATGGCCTCAGGGTAAATGATCGACGATCATTTAGGCACAAACCAAAACACGGGTACGATGCCCACACCTTGCACCCACGTGCTTTAGATCGTTTATGAGGGCTTGATGTGCTTGATGTTCTTGATGTGCTTGCCCGTAACGCTTGTAGTAATGAGTGAGCTCTTGCTTGTAAGATGTAAACTTGCTTGATTACTTGCATGTAAAAGACCGAGACAAGGCCTAGCCAAAGGCCCACTTGTCAAACAGACCAGACACCAAAGAGAGATGATCGTGTGGAACGGACCAGGATGAGTGAACCAGTCACGGTTGTGACTGTACGATACGGGCACGGCTCAGCCAAGGGTCGTGTCCGTGTGGATGTCTAATTTAGCATGTGTGTCACACGTGATGCACCACATAGAGGGTAAAGGAGGAGGTACGGAGATGGGATGAGGGTGTGAGTAGACACACTTAAATAGACAAACCTCATAACCATGTAATAATAACCTGACCTCACTGCTAACCCCTCACCTAGGAGCCATACTACGTATATATATCATATGTACACATAGTAGAGCGATGCACACCGACAAACACAAGACACACTTGTGCGCGCACACCCATTGGCAGGGCCCGGGGGCACACACTCGCTTGGAGGGCATCACAGAATGTGGGTCTCGCGGTGGCGGCCTTGGGGCACGTGATGGGGGCACTCCACACATACCGCACGTGCAAGAGCTTCCACAAACTACTCACGTACACACAACAAACAGTAAGCATATCCACAATAGAACACGTGTATAGATACGCCACCTTGTTGCTTGGTGTTCGTGTGTGTCCTGGGGGCGTGCGTATAAACACTTAGGTTAGCTTGCGTGTTACCTTTGTCGGTGGGTGTGCCACCGGCGGGCCGTAGCGCAGGGGGTCACCTCCACGTTGCAAATTGGGGAGGTCGCCCTGTACGGTCCCGCTGGTGTATCAGCCCACCCTGCTCCCTGGGGGCACGATGACACGCCCCGAAGGAGTTTTACTCCCCCAACCCCTGTACACCGTGTATGACGGTTCATGTTTACACCTCCGTGTGTAAACTTGGGCCGGTGTACACGGCTACAAAACCCCAAAGGTAGGTGTCAACCTACGTCTTGCTTGTTCGGGGGGCGGGTGATAACCAACGTAATAGGCAACCATATAATCCCGTAACTAAATTAATGGCATGCGCACACATACGCTACCATTGGCCACGGGCACACCTGGTTTTGGTGTGTCTCGGACAGAGAGACTCGTGTGTGTTGTGGAAATCCAAGTCCACGCACGGGTCTCTATAAAGAAAAATGCCACGCCCATATCCCAACCCATTTGGTTGGGTGTTGGGATAGAGGACCCCTCGGGTGTTGTGGAAATCCAAGTCCACTCGTGGGGAACTCTGGAGAAAACATTAATATACATATTCTCTCATAAACATATGCATGTGCACACTCGCCCTTTTCATCATATTGTTTGTTCCCTCTCGTTGCAGGCAGGAATTCCCCCGCGAAATTCATCAAGGACATGAAGAGCACACCCAGCCAGCATGCGGCTCCATGCAATGGCAATGGAGGGTACCCACTCCCAACCCGGGCACGCATAGCGACCGGGGACAAATACCCAGGCGGCGGAGACGGTCCAAATCCGCAACGCCACTCTTTGCCTTTGAAGACCCCACCCACTCATAGAGTGACGGGGCAGAGGCACCCATTGCAATTCATATTAGAATACTTGTATTGTAGAGGACGACCCCTCCCTCTAGGCTTAAGTCGTGAGGCCGTATGTAGTGGCAATTTTGCACGCCACGAAATTTTTTCCACGTAATGTGAGCCACACGAGTACTTCGTACCTTGTATACCTACCCTCGTGTGGACAAGGGCAAATCGGTGGAAAACCATCACGCCCAACACAAAAGGGAAAATGGGTTGTACCCGCCAACCCAACGAAGTTTTCAAGCCTTCGCCATTTTGAGCAAAATGATTTAGCTCGTTGGCTTGGGTCACGGGTCAGGGACGGTCGTGGGGTCGTGGTTTCGGTACGGGGCGGCACTCCGAAACCTTGCAAACACCACCATGCGCACAACCCGGTAGAGTCTTCGGGAAGTGCTTGCCACGTTGTGAGCACCCTTGACGGGGGGCTTCATCGTGGGCAGGACTTGTGGCAGTAGTCCTGATGGTGGTAGGAGTGCTCCAGTAAGACCCAAGGATAGGGGTTTGAATGGCATTAAGACCCCCGAAAGAACACGTCCCACTTCCGCCCCAGGCTATATGCCACGCCACCCCACCCCAAGGACTCTCAAGCCTTTAGCGGTGAGAGAGGTAGACGGTGGGGTAAACCTGCGGTACCCAGCTCCCTGCTCCGGTGGGGATTTTTGTAACCGAGGAGCGCGCCGTGCATGCAGATCTTCTTTCCTGTCTCCCACCGCTTCTAGCTCTCTCCTCCCTTCCCCAAACAATAATATATCCATATTGGTTAGGGTTTTCTTTTCGTGGCACGCTCATGAGAGCGGTCCACCAAGGTGGGAAAGGATGTCAACGGTTTGGGTGAGATTCTGTTTCTGCAAGTAATCTCTCCAAACTTTGTTGTAGGATGGTAAGAAGGTTTCAACGGGTTCCTCGGTATCCCAATCTTTGGTATAACCCTCCCACCGCACCTTGAAGAGAAGTCTCTTGCGGTAAGTACGGTGACTTAATATTTTCTTGACATTATAGGTGTCCTCCTCAAACTGGGAGGGCACTCTAGCAACCTCCTCTGTGTAATTTAGAGGCACGGGGGAGCGAGGGGAGTTGACTGTTTTCATTAAACAATCAACGTGGACGTCAACTAGCCTCCGTTGGTCCACTTGAATAACATAGAGGTCGTGCGCCTTCTTGGGCACAACCTCATAGGGCCCATCCCAATAGGGACAAGTCTTATCGCCAAGATTTTTGCGTTGGCGACGGACCCATACGCGGTCCCCTTTTGAGAAATAGGGGGACATCCTCCTACTCTTATTATACTTACGAGCCATTGTCTCTTGCACTTGAATCATAGCCCTCCGTGCAAGAGCAATAAGCTCCTCACGCCGTTGGAAGTAGTGAGCGGCGTCTTGGGCCACCCACTTAGGCTCAGCAAGAGGAGGCCCCTTAGTACGGTTGTGTTTACCAAACACAATCTCGTTAGGTGTATAACCTGAAGGACCCGTAGTCTCATGCCACGCTCGTACAACGGCGGGCAAAACCTCTACCCAATTAGTTTTCTTTTTCTTCAAGGTAATGGCTTTAGCAACGGCACGCCTTAGCTGCTTGCCAGTATTTTCGGCCTTGCCATTACCTTGGTGCCTACCCGCGAGACACATAGTCGAGCGGGCACCAATCTTAGAACAAAGGGTTTGGAAAAATTGGCTCACAAATTGTGGCCCACGGTCGGAGCATATTTCACGAGGGGCTCCGAACCTATCCACCCAGCGCTCCATTACCAAATGGGCAGCTCTTCTCCCAGTTAGCCCTTCATCCTTGTCTTCATGACGGGGTTTAGGAATAGGGATCGCGATGAGGTAGCCGGAAAGCCGGCATACACATAGGAGCATTCGGTCATACACCTCTCCATCGTGGGAGGTGGAAGGGTAGTGAAACACATCAAGCGCTATGGAGTCCATGGGCTCCATAGGTATAGGCATAGGGGTCATGTACCCTTGCTTGCGCTTGGTGTCATGCGTGTGAATGGCACATGAGGGACACGTTTGACATTGCAGTTCCACTGCTTTGTACAACCCCCCACCTTCCACGCCATGGTTAATTTCCTTCCACTGTTTTTCCACACTGGAGGTAGTTAAGTGAAATGCATCATGGTATTCGGCTACCAAACGATGCACTAGCGGCGTAGGAACACACCACCGTCCATTACGGACGAGCTTGTTATCCACCAACCTCACTGCATCTTGGAAGCTCCAATTCAAGGCATCTTGCCACATTTGTTTGTAGCGTTGACAATTTGGGTAGTGTTTAGCCCAATTTATCTCAAAAACATTGGGAGCATCCTCCCCATGTATAGGAGTTGCTTTCTTGTGGGACTTCCAAGATTTTTTTATCTTGACAATTCTCTCCAGTCTCCGAAGCTTTCACTTTTGCTTCGCCCCCCCCCCCCCCCCACTGGAGGCGAAGCCAGAGGGGGTGGATCACACGCGGGTGCCCCTTGAGCCCGAGGCGCCGCTTTAGACCTAGTAACAACGGGCGCCACAACCGCCCTAAATACAAGGGGGCGGGCGAGAAGTTCCCCCCTCTCGGCCGCCATCATGTCCTGCACATCCCCGGCCGCTTGGGCCGTCCCATGTATGGACACATCACCCAACGCCGGGTTAGCAGGGTAAGCCCAACGGGACAAGAAATCACCCGCGGGGTTCACTGGCCCCGGAGTGTCAACCACATGGAGGTCGAATTTAGAGAACAATTCATGCCAACGTGCTTGGCGTGGAGAGGGACCCCCCACGGTTTTGAGGTCCTCCGTAGCCCAATTTTCAAGCCTACAGTGGTCCGTACGGACCTCCACGCGCTTGTTCCCCACCCAACCATGCCATTTTAAAAGCGCCGCCACTATGGCGTAGCATTCTTTCTCCTGAGGGCTCCAATTCAATTGGCTGCCTGACAGTTTGCGGGAGAAAAAGGCAAGGGGGCGTAGGGCACCATCGGGACCTTCCTGCTGTAGCGTCCGGGGTGAGGACAAAGTCCTTATCCCAATCGGCTAGTTGGAGGGGAACAATATCCGTGATAGCACGCTTGAGCTTCAAAAAGGCCTCGTTAGCCGAAACATTCGATGTTAGGCCTATCTTTTTGCCATTCTTATGCTTAGGCAAATCCTTCAACATATTAATCAAAGGGGTAGCTATGGAGGCGTAGTGTTGGACATAGCCCGAATAATAGTTGGCGAGCCCGAAGAACCCCCGGAGCTCCCGAACATTATCCGGTTTGTCCCAACGCTCAAGCGCCAACATTTTCCCTGGCGCCGGCCGACGTGTGCCATTTTTCAACACATGGCCACAAAACTCAACCGAACGAACAAAGAAATCGGTTTTGCTAACCGAAGCAACCAAATCCTCTTTTTGTAGCCTATCCAACACGGCACGCACGTCGCGGTCGTGGTTAGCCAATAGCTCCTCCTCTGTCGCACCGGAGGAACCAATAATAATATCATCAATATATACGTCCGCACAATCCAAACCCTGCAAAACATGGTCCATGACCCGTTGAAAAATAGCGGGCCCAGTCTTGATACCCATAGGCATAACACGCCATTGGTATCGCTTACCCGCCAAATTCATGGCGGTCTTAGCCCGGGATTCAGGGTGAAGGGGAATTTGATGAAACCCTTTACTCAAGTCCACAATAGTGAAAATCTTGTGTTTGGATTGATTTTTCAACATGTTTTCTATGAGGGGGAGGGGGTGTGCGTCAGGCAATGTGGCCTCATTAAGTTGGCGGTAGTCCACCACGAGGCGCCATTTTCCCTTCTCTTTCTTGGGCACAACGAAACCGTTGGACGCCCATTCGGAGGCAGGGCACGGCTCAATCCAGCCACGAGCCAAAAAGTCCTCCACTATTTCTTGCTCCGCCGCGGCACGCTCCCCCACCAACCTTATAGGCTTCACGGACTTGGGTTTGGCGTTCGGGTATAAGTCAAGTTTAGCAAACCCCAACCGCTCCGTACCACGGACCTTAGGGTGTTCCTGGTCCGGACGGAGACGAACCTCCCCGCTAAAAACATCCCGCTCATAGTCCGCGAGGATGCGTTTCCTCATGAGCTCCACCTCCGGAGACACAATAGGCTCTTCGGTGGTGACAACGTCACCCACACGAGAAGCCGCCAACAATCGTGTGGCGCCTTTACGTTTTCGGTAACGCTTAACGGTAGTGGCCCTCCCACCCAAAAACTCTCGTTCAATTTTCGCAATGCGTGAACGCACGCATTCTTGTGCCTCCAAATCTTCGGGGGTAGGATCAAGAGTAACGGGTGCGAGGAGTTTTTTATGGGTCGCCTGATACGTGAGGGTGCGCACCGAAGCCAAATGGTTAGGCACCCTTTCATCTTCCGACTCTTCCTCCGAGGTCATGCCCGGCTCGCCATCCGTGTTGGGGTTAGAGACGGCCGGTGCCAAAACGGAGGCCACATGACATTTAGTGGCCGCCAAATTTTCCTCCGCAATACCACCGTCCACGTATAGCGCCACCGTGGACCAACCCCGTTGAGGAAGGGGCGTGAGGTGGTCATTCTGATAGAGACAGGCTTTAGTCTCTGGCCCAGGAAGGTGGTACCCTTGCATAGTAATTTCCATAAGGGGTTTCCACCACTCCCTATGTGTCCACTCCGGCCCTACGACGATGGCTCGTAGTTTTTCTTGCCGAATTTTCCGAACACAATCGGAAAACCGATGATAGGGAGGGCACATCCAATACAATTTGGAGGGGTCCGCGGGAGTGGAAAAGAAATCTTCAAGCGAAACCCAACGGGTAGCCTGGGCCATTCCCGGGACCCTATTGAAGGCGTCCACGTCAGGGTTTTTGCCAAATTGTTTTTTGACACGTGCGGCCCAATATGGCGTAAGGCCATAGTCAGACTGGGTCCACATGGACCGATCACGCCGCGTAGGTAGAACATCACGGGCAAGGGCTTCGGGAGCAAGTTCAACGAGCTCCAAAGCACAAGCCCGGTCCTGTACGGGGGCCACGGAGGAAGCGGTCAAGGCATAGGATATGTGTTTCTCGGCCTCAACACGGTTAGGCGGTTCGCCACCACGGGGCGTAACCACAATGGCCGGGGCAGGGTGCGTAGGAGTGACCGCCCCAATGACTGGAACGGTTAGGCCCCACACGGACTGACGTGACACCTTACCATGAATGGGTTTCACCAAAAATTATTTGCCGGTTCGTGGAGCCTCACGGAAGTCCTCAATCCAAAAACGGGGGTGCACTGGATGGTGAGAGTACAAACAATTGAAACGGGCATAAATGGCTCACACAATGTTCGCAACCCCATGGGTGCCCCAAAACCATATCCCAAGGTAAATTCGGGACAAGGTACGGGGACACGCCATACTGGGCAACACGAGGAAGTGAAACACTACCATCCACAACCCCCGTAAATTGAATCTTGACGTCTATTTGCTCGTCCCCCCCTGGCAAAGGCGTCTCATTATCGGCTTGGAGTAGGCGCCTCCGTTGGGGGGATTCATATTTTTCGGAGATTTGGTCTCCAAAAACATTGGGGTTGGCCAAAGCGACCGCTTGGCACCCAAAATCCACCAAAACACGGAGGCCCTTGCGTTCTCCATTGGGCAAAACAGCCTGAACGGAAAGTTCGGTTTGGATCTCACTAGTCACTATATGCCCCTTCATGACTCTCGATGGAACGAGAGCCACGGTAGTGTCACAGGGGTGCCCGAGGTTTTCTTCTTTCGAAGGGGGCGCCTCTGGGCACTCCTACCAACGTCCGCGCCCGTTCGGCGCTCCCTTGCCTCCTTTATTGCCCTTGCCGACGCCACCCTTATAACCACCACCACCCTAATCACCACCGCCACCCTTATCGCCACCCTTAGGCTTACCACGTTTAGACTTACCCGCAATGTTCCAATGAGTGTCATTGCACGGAGAATTAGGCTTACACGTCCAAAGGGTGGTATTGGTGGCACCCCAATCAATCCAAGACATGTCCATCTCCGTTTGTTTACGTGTTTTCCAATGTTTGGAACACGGAACCCAAAAGGTAGGTGGCGGTTTAGCCCCGGGGTCGACGGGTTTCTTCGCCGGAGGTTTAGAGTGACCCACGGCGTTGACGGAGGTGTCAGCGGGTTCGGAGGTGTCAGGGTCCGCTGTAGCCTCCGCATTAACCGCATTCACCGCGGTTTTATTGTGAGAAGGGCGATGAGTGTACGTCACCGTCGTCCTGTCTCTTTTATTGAGGCGTTCAAGTGCTTCCCTCTCCGACACGCTTTTATGGGCATGGGCGTAGATTTCCGCAGGCTTCGGACGAGGCCTACGTTGCTCCACTTTCATAGTGTAGCCGCGTGTGTGGGGTGTGTTGTTGAGTTTCAAGATCCACTCCTGGAGAGCAGGGTCTTTGCAGTCAACTATCACCCCCGGCCCCGAATAGGAAACAATCCCAGGAACCGTAGTGCAAGCTTGAGCGCTATATTTCCTGAGTTCTTTTTCGAACAGGGCGCAACCCGGCGAAGGGTCAAGGCCACTAAAATCCACCACATAGCTGTCTGGGCTATTCTTAGCCTCTTGCTTGACGACCTTCTCCTTGATCCACGGGAGCTTGCTTAGGAGCTGCTCCCGGATCACGTGGGGACGAGTCTCATTGCTCAGAGGCAACAAACGTTGCCAACGAGCATAGAAATCTTCAAGGTCGATGAGGGTCACTTGCCCTTTAACCACCCTGGGGGTGAGGGCTCGCCACCTTTCATCAGCCCTTGAGGGGTCATACTCGTGGAAACGTTGTTCTAAAAATTACCACAACTCTTTGAGGGTGGGGGCCGTGCGTGTGTGGTGGGTGGCCTGGGCAACCCGGGCGTTGATGATCGCCTTTAGCCATGGGGGCAAGGTACTCAAAATCATTTTTGCCTCGTTGGCCTTTCGGTACATGGGATCACACCCCCCCAACCATTGTTGAAGCTTCTCCACCCACTCGTCGTAGCACTCTAGCTGCCCATTAAATTGCGGTTTAGGCATATCACTATCCTCCACCGCTTTAGTGTAACTATTTTGCACCATAGGCATTTGGTACGGGTGGTAAGCAGGGGGAGCCATCGTTGGGGGTGCACCTCCACTTGCACTTGGTGCAACCTTCACTGGAGAGACTGTACACGTATCCGTAGGATGAGAGGGCGTGTACGAAGGTTTCCCAGGGGAAGTGAAAACATTATTCGTGAGGGGATTAATGTTCCCCAACGAAGAGGTGTTCTCCCCTTCATTGGCCCACGGGGCTGTAGGCTCCGTGGGGTGTTCTTCGCCCTCAGGCGTCGTCTCCACTCGGGAACAGCACGTTCCTTCTGCTTTTCGGCGATTCCCCTCCACGATGTAGGTTCTTGGGGGTGGGGGTGTTCGTGGTGTTCTTCCCCCCCCCTCGGCCACCCCGAATCCGGACAAGCGTCCGGATGGTAGATGCAATCGTGGGATGGGTGGACGGAGAAAGGAAGGACACACCCACCACCGGATGAACCGGATGGCGCGCCCATGGGCGCCGTAGGCGCCGCCGGTGTAGGATCAGGAACGGGCGGAGGCGCCGATGGCGGGGGTAGGACCACAGTAACGGGTTCCGCAGGCGTGGAGTACCAGTTGTCCCAGGCATCGATCCTAGATGCAACGGCGGCGTAACGTGTAGCGAGCGACTCCATCGCGCTAAAGCACTTGGCCGTGTTGCCGTTGGACATCTTAAGATGATCTGCCACGCTAGCCTCCACCACCTTAGAATCCCGGCGGTAGCCCTGAACCGCCGCGTCAAATTTAGCGAATGTAAACAAAATTTGGGTCATCCGGTCCCCGTAGGACTGACTGATGCCCACGGTAGAGGCTACTGCCTGAGAAAGTTCCTGATGGGATCGCTGCAACTCTACATTCTGACTTCGCAGGTCCTTCACCTGTGCCATCAGAGATTGGATGCACGTTTCGTAGTGCACCACACACCGGGGACAGCCACAGGTGTGCTGTAGGTCGTCCTCCCCCCGTGTAGGAGTGGGGCCCCCAGAATGTCGAAAGGATGGACCCCCCCCTCCACGAGGAGGAGATGACCCACCACCGCCCCCCCCAGCAGCCCCCCCTGCCACGGAGGGACCAGAGGACCCCCCCGTAGGGCGAGACGGGGGTGCGGGGCGCGCAGCAACAGGTGCTGGCGCCCCCCAACTAGAGGGATGTCCCCCCCCCAAACCCCCACCACTAGATGGCCGAACCAGGTGCGGGATTCCTTGCACGTGCTCGATGTAAGCCACCTGGCGGTGGCGGGGTGACGGCGGAGGGAAACATGACCAACAGTATTCGGTCGCGGCGGTGGGGGTGGGGAATCGTCCACCACAATATACTGTGGTGACTCATGAACCACCATAGGTGATCGAGTTGTCGGATGGGAAGCAAAAACAGGCTCCGATCCCGTTGAAACCTCTGGATCCGCCCCCCAGTTGGGCAGTTGGGGGTCCTCCGTAGGAGATGTATTTGTGGGGAGAGAGACCAAAATTTATTGGGAGGGTTGCTGAACCTCCCTCCACCTGATTCCCTCCCCCCCAGCACAGATTGTTGACCTCCGGCATTGCCGGAGAATCATCCACTAGGGATGGACGATCTTTCGTGCCACTCATAGGCACTGGAGATGTAGTACAGGCCCGGTCCTCCGTAGGCTCCGGAGTTTCCACGACAAGACACGGGCGGTTTTTGACGCCGCTCATAGGCACCAGAGACTCTTCCACTGCAATGAACTGAGGGGCTGGAGAGTCCTCCACCGTGATGTAGTGGGGGACCGGGGATTCTTCCACAGGCATGGGGCGATCCCCGGTCCCTGACATAGGTTCAGGAGGTGCAGGCGACGAGGCAACGGAAATAGGAGAATGATGGAGTTCATGACGTTCCAACACTCCAATCTCCTCCTCCTCATCGTCGTTCCACTGCTCCACCGCCAGGGGGAACCACTGGTCACACTCATCCTCCTCGATTTGCGTGGGGGATTCCTCGATGATCGTAGGATTTAGCCTGGATCCGCTCGGGGGATTGGGATACGCTCCCAAGGCAGGAGATTCCTCCACCAGGGAGGGAAACCGCCGCGATCCACTCATTGGAGTGGGCGACGATTCCACCACAGTGGGGTTCTGCCTAGTCCCCGACAGGGCTTGCTGGATCAGGGCCACGGCCTCTCGAGCCGGACCCAGATGGCCATGGGGATCAGGCGTGAGCGCGAGGACTCGACGGTTTTCAGCGTCGAGTTGGTCAACAATGGGGCTGATGGGCCTTGCCGCAAACAGGTTTTTTCTGACCTGAGGCTCTGGCAATTCCCCTAGCGACCGAGGAGTGCCAGAGTCGACCACGATAGGCCCCATTGGCGAAGCCATCGTACCCCAGTCGGCAGCGCGTGAGGGCGCAGCGTTGGTACGCTCGATCACCCCAGTAGATAGGTCGATTACTGCCCGATTCTCGGCGCTAGTAACGGTCCCCGAGCCCATAATAGGCGATTGTGGTCCTCTTATCGCTCCCTGAGGGTGGCCGTCTATTTCCCCCCCAACCATCCCAGGTACACCAGCTGGATTTCGAGGATGGGGGGCCCCGATGGGAACATTCGGGGATTTCGTAAACTCAGGATTTGTAGCCACTTGGGGCTTGGCCCGTTTTTGCGGCCCCTGCCCGGTCGATGGGGTCAGGGCCGAGGAGGTCCTGAGAGTGGGGACCTGGACACCCTCAGCTATCCCTCCCGGGGAAGAGATTTCAATTTGTATTTGGTCCACGATGTCTTGGACCAATCACTTTCCGCGATGCCAAACGCCCAACAGAGACGAAACATTTTCGCCTCTGCTACCATGAAACCAGACCGGGTGGTCAGGAGCAGAGGTCGCAGTGGCATGGGCAGCAACATTGCTTGGCACCGAAGACATAACGATAGTGTTGACTGAATAGTATCCTGCAAACAGATATGGTACACATAGCCAATGAAATACCTGATATGCACATATGAGAAATCCACCCTATCATCCACTAATTGATATAACTACTAAACATCCAAGATTGCCTTATCTATCCCACATCCTATGTTCCTAACAAGGAAATGGAATATGATATACCCTATCCCACATATATCCCATATATAGGGCCAAATAATGCTCCCTTAGGGGTAAAATGCCAGGGTAGGGTTGTGACCTGCTTCACCTGTTGGTACCCTGTGCTGGAGTTCACTTTGGCTTGGAACGCGTGCGGGCAAGTGAAGACTAACCAACACCAATAACGAGGAAAATCTTGTGATCCTAATTACTACTGATGAACTTATACCAAGGACTAAAGCAAGGCTACAGAGCCCAAATCGTGAAGGCAACTCGAGTAGCCTGAGATCCTGTGCTTGGCACTTCACCCTTGCATATGGAGTGACACATTCACGATGAGCGTCACACGCCATCGTATGCATAGTACTATCATGTGTCGAATACTTTGAATGCAATAACTGAAATGGACTGACTACTGGACTGCTTAATATGGAAAAATCAGTAAAATGGTATTCAAAGAGTTCATCATGTCTCGCCATGCCCGCTCCTCATGTACACAGATGCGGTGGCCGGCCCGACATGTTTCGATTTGGAGAACCCGTATATTCTCAATCGCTTCCCTGTCCCTTTGGCGGGATGTGGACTTCACGGAAGCGGGTTCCAATGCTCGAGATCCCGTGCTACCAAAACCAGCCTATCAACGTGCCGTGTCTTCTAAGGTTTCAACTTGCTCCACGGCCCCATTGCAGTGAGGGTGCAAAATAAGTGCCGCAACCTTGTCCTGTTGTGTGACCTGGTCACTCCTGGGAGTATCATTTTTCAACCCTACGCGAACATGGCCCCGGTAGTCGTGATCTATCATTCCGGTTTTGATGTATCGCTCTGCCTTCCAAGCCAAAGGAGACCTGGGGTCCAGTTTACCGTACCAACCTTCTGGGACGGCGATTGCCAAATCAGTAGGAATTAATACCCTACCGTGGGGTGGTATGAGGACGTCATTGGCAGCAAAAATATCATATCCCACGGAGCCAGCAGTGCCCCTAACGGGCAATGTGGCCTTAGGTGACAGCAATGTAAGTTTAAGGTCGGGAGGGATACGTCTGGTGGTAAGGCTGAAAGTACCCTATAATGCAAAGTAATGACATCCTTTCAACACCGTTTGCACAAACTTATATAACGATATCAAGTTGTCTCGTGATTACCCGAATTCCACCTCTTAACCTTCGATTTGACTTCTTAACCTTTGTCATGGGAAAGGGGAAAAGGAAAAGAGGGAAGGAGCAATTTGCTTCTTCAGTTCAACATGTTGTGCAAACATGTTAACACGACAAACTAACTTAGGGATGGGCGTTCACAGAATTTCATGCACAAAATTCAGATTCTTAATGTCAAACTCGACATTCTTGTTGGTGCTCTATATTATGCTTCTTCGTAGAAATTCAGATTGGAAATCACGTGAATTCAAAGCAATCGAAGATCGCACATGTGACTGTCCTATGTGCACGTGTGTCATTCCTGACTTACTTGGGGCTATTGCAGATTTTCCCTTGCTTTTTGGGCCGCAGCTGTCGGCACCGTCACCACTGACTGAATGGCCCTATGGCTTTTCTCTGGATCGCCCTCGGAGATTTTCTTCATCTGTCATACCCTCTTCACCATCGTGGGTCTGCAGCCCCGCCGATATTTTTCGGAATTCTTGGATATTGAATGGGGTGTTGGGCTTCGATCCGATACCGGAGCATGGAAAACTCCACGTGGGTGGGTTGGAACCAACAGGCTCATCTTGATCGGCCATGTAGTCCATTATCCTCGCCACGAACTCGTTCTTGGTGAATTTCCCCGTAATCAAATTTTGATCGTCCCACGAATGAGGAGATTTGAACCGGCTTCTAGTCTGCTTGGCTGCCACACGGTCATGCGTACCATCCTTCATGTAGTGGACAACACGATCAATCTCATCAGACAGCAAGGTCTTGACTTCCACTTTGGGATTGTTGCTCTCCTCGAAAATGACCCTCATGGGCACGGCTTTTATCCTCCGGATTAAAGCCTCATAGCCGGTGGGATGGCAATGTGCACCGTCGACATAATATGCATGGGTTAACCATGCCTGTCCTGCTGACGGCAAAGAGTTTCCCGTAGCGTCCATAAATATCTTCTCATCGGGCGCAAACACAAATTCTTTCAAGGCGATTAAATCGATCCTGGATCTCAGAACTTCGCCAGGGGGGTCCCCTGAGCTGAGTCCAGTTAGCACCAAGACTCTTTTGACTCTATCGTCGATAGTTTTGTTCACGATCCGTTCCGTATCCCGTTGGGCTCCGTGTAAATACAGATGGCCCCACGCCGTGTCACCCTTGTGCCAGTACCTCGCGCACTTTTGCAACTTGGGAGCCTTTTTTGATGCAAAGACATTTGTCGACAGTGTGTCCCTACCCAAGCCTTCCATCAGGCGACAAGAAGCATCCTGGGACGGACCATGCTCCTGAAGGTGCTCACCATCGCCGCTTTTGGACTTGATTCCCGCTGCTTTCACCGCACGAACAATTTTCTCTTCCTCCTCTCCCGTCCGTCGGGATCCACCAGGGGCATAATGGGTCCATAGCTATGAAAGCCTCTCGTTTGCCTCACGAATGAGTGTGGCATGATGTGGCAATGCTGCGGCTGAATTGCTGACCATGAAATCATAGCCCATTATGATTTCCCAATCGGAAAGATCCGCCTCGTAGAATTTCTCATGGAGCATCAAGCGTTTTGTTGGTCCGGTACCCAATCGGTCATGCTCCCGAAATTCCAGGCCAAGTTCGGCTTCACGGGCTCCTCCAACCATGATCCCGCCGTTTGCAACCTTCAGGCGCACTGGTCGGTCACTGCTCTTCAGACATGTGTCCAGAAACAGTCTATTCCTCACCAAGCTTACCTGGGCCCCAGTATCCACCAAGACATCCGGGATCACTTCTTCCCGTCTGCTCATTACCCGCACCTTCAAGTGCAATTGCCGCTCATCGCCATGTGGTGTACGGACGACTCTCACAGCATGCACCTCTAGCACAGGTTGGTGCATAAGGAGTTCCAACGTGTGATCACGTATCTCATAGATTTTGGGTTGGTCCTGTCCATGCATGGAACTGTCCGTGGTCTCTCGAAACCTCTTGTCCCTGTTGCCAATATCCACTTGTACTTCCCTTGGCAGGGTGTCCCATGGGTTAGCTCTGGCAACACTCAGTGGCTTTGGCTCCTTCGGAATCTTCTTTGGCACCGTAGATGCCTTCTTTGATTGAATTCCACTGATTTTCGGAGGAGATTCTTCCCGTGTCCCACTCCAGTCGGGGCTTCCCTAAGTTCGGTCGACCGCAGCCCCGCCTTGCTGCGAATAGTCCAGCCATGGGGCACTTTTGTCCATCCGCAAGGCGTTGAGCGCTTCCATGCTCCGCATTGACGAATCGGCCACTTCCTCGATTTGACTAATTCGGCGGTTACATCCATGCCCTTGTCCTGCCCATCGTCCACCACCACTTTGCTCCCGCTTCCAGGCCTCTATATGCTTCTCTTTGGGCTCTTTCTTGGGGTGGGCTTGGAAGTAAGCCTTCCTGTCCACCGCGTAGATCTTGGACGTATTATGGTCGTTTGTGTGAAAAATTTATCCCATAACAGATCCAGCATCCGTCATGTTCCCGGCTGTATTCCTTGAGGGAGAGCGGCGGATTGCACATCCTCCGCGGTGGTTTCCCCGGTCCCCCACTGGGGGGGTCCTCTCCTCAACTTCAACTTGTCCTGCCCATGCTCCTTCGTGTTGTGAGCCACAAACGCAAAGAAGTGCGCCTCCTCATTATCCTCCCCGGTCATACTCTCACGGCCGGATGACCCTCGACCATCTTCCGCATTCCCGCCGCGATAATCTTGGACCTCTGGATGATGTCATTCTGCGCGGCGATCATGGTTCCCACGATTGTGACGCTCTTTAATATGCACTTCGTTTTTGGAGTTCAGCTTCAATTCGACGCTAACGTGCTGGATGGTCGAGTCCAGGCTCATTCGCGCGGGTATCATCTGCAACTTCGGCTTTTCCCCACGTCTCCATTTGACATTGCTCAGTCGAAGGAGACGTCCTCCCGCGGTCTCGCAAAACACCTCCAGGTACAAGGAATTCTTCAACAAGATGATCCGCTCCGGCACTCCGAGGTTCTGTCAGAAATATTCCATAATGCCTGGGTGCTGCTCCTCCGGAGGCATGATGCGTACTGCCATGCTTTCCTTGGCCCGTTTCTCCTCCTCGTCTTCCAATCGTTTCATCCAATAGTCTGGTAGGACATCCAGCAAGAGGTGGCGAATCTTGCCTGATTCCGACCAATCCTCAACTTGCTTCAGAAGTCGGCAGTACTTTCAAGAATATCTCCTCCATACCCTCAAACACAGCGCCCCACGCTCCAAGTTGAGAGGTGTTGCCCATAACTCATCGAGCTTTCTGTTTGGGGTATCCACCCTTTCTTTCTGCTCCAACCAGTCCAAACACTGCTCCTCCGTACGGATCCTCCTCTCGCAAATCGCGTCACGTAAGTTCGCCTTCAACTCCGGAGCCAAACGATGTGGGAAAGTAAGAAATGCCCAGTTGTCTCGGGCATTCGATTCAAACCGCATCTCACCAACTACTTCCTCGGCAAAGTCTTCCCAACCTAAGATGAAATCGTCAAGTTGACGGGGTTGGCATCGTAATGGAGTATTTTCACACACCGGATGTCCTCCATATGTACAGCGTCTCCAACATCCGAAGCAATGACGCCCCAAGGTCTGATACTTCCACCACTCCCATTGCCTGGGGATTGGGAGTAGATTCTTTGGATCATCATGTCTTCTCGCGGTCCAGATTTGGTTTCTTCTGTGCTTGGACCGACCATGATCCATATGCCCGACCGCAGATATTGCACCCATGATTCCCCACTTCATCCTCCACGTATTTTTGAATCCCTTTCGGCTACCGGGTGCTCATACGCTGCACGGGCATTGAACGTCCCAGCAGCTGGCAGGCTGCTGATGTCAACCTCAACCGTCTCCCCACGGGTACCAGGCTTGGGCGTACCAATCTCCCAGCCCTTTTTGGGTGTCTTCTCCCCCAACATGACACTGGCCGAGAAACGTGGGTTGTGCCTCAACAGTGAGGGGTGAAACCGTGGCGGACCTTATGGCGCCGACTCCTCGGGACCCTGTATGGGCGCCACTCCTTCTGCGGCTGTCCTGAAGGTCGTCAGCCGCCTCACCAAAAACTCCGGGGCAGGATCCCGTGGTAGATTTGGACCTGGTGCCGGGACTCCTGCACGCCTATTCAACTCCTTCATCCTCTCCTCGACGGTCTCCAAGTACTTCATCATTTTGTCGACCATTCCTTACTGCTGTACGAGCATTGTCTGCAGCTTGGCCTTGCAGTCCTCTTGATGTGATGGGATACTCTTCAGGACGTTGTCGAAGATGGCCTGGTCCTCAAGAATTCCACTGGTGGTCTCGTCCAACTTGTCGATCCTTTGAATAAGGGCATCTTTGCCCACCCGGGGATAACTTCGGATGAGGAAGTCCACATGTCGGCAATGGCAGTGATCTTCACGCGCCCCGTCCCTGCACACCACTCTCTTGGCGTCCTCGTGCGGATGTCGACCATCTCTATCTCGGTCTCGGCTATCCCGCGGCGGACCTCCCGGAGCTCCCCGCTTCTCTCCTCCGCCCATCACGGTGTCGCCCGTCCTGTCACCGTCCATCCTTTCTGGCTCCGGTCCCATGATACCGAACTCGGTATGCCTTGGGACTCTTGTTGTTGCCGACCTTCGTGGTAACTCCTCGCGTTCTGTATCATGAGCAAGTCCAGTATTTTGGGGCGGTATGCCATTGCCCCGACAGAAAATCTGGCTCTGCGCCGGCACCATCCGGAGGGTAACAAGTGTGATATCCCTCGGAGTCCAAGGGACCACTGAACATGCGCTGGACAGGGCTCGGCGTCCTTTCCATTGCCAATTCCCAATCCTTCTTGGACAGTTTTGGCAAACTGCGTTTTAGGTAGCGCCGAGCCTTTAAGCCACTGCTGCAGCTCGTGACCTCCTCGTCTGATTCTTCGGCGGACAATCGGAGAGGACATCATTTTTGACATGCCCTTTCACAAAGGGCGACCATGTCCTCCATGTCGGTACCCATTCTTCTTTCCGAATGTCTTCTTTCCTCTCAGGTTTCAACCAACGACTCCTAGATTGTATCGTTGATGGTTATCCGGGGTCCCCTTGGGCAGGGCTAATGAGGGCCCTAGCTCCCCGGGTGGCGGTAGGCGGCAGATAAACCTCTGCTACCATAATGAAGGTCCGTAGGACCAGCCCCTGCGACTGTGCGGGCTCCACCGCCCATTTCCCATCTTTCCACCTTCTGCCCCGTTACACCCATTGTCCTTGATGTCACCAAAGCTTCCATGCTTTCCAATCACCTATTTCCAATTCCAAAAATGTCCCGCAAACACACCCCTTGGCGACCCTTGGCAGTTGAAATCCAAATATGTGATCGCCCAATTAAAATTGAGGGAAGTATTGAGGACGGATGCACTTGGGTCCTTGAATACATGAAAGTCATGGAGAGGGGAAAAGACAAGGACAATTTCCCGCAAAGGAGTTGAGAGGGACAAATGGAGATGAAACCTGGAATAAGATATGCGATTATCGAAGACGATGTTGCATCCCCACTCCAAGAAAGGATTCATGGACCATGCACACTCGAACTATGCGTTCCGTTATGGACGTATGACACCATGCCCAGACCATCCCAAACAACGGCTTGACAAGACTCATTGGTTCACGGAAGATCAAGCATGACACAATGACTTCAATACGGTCCATTAGTTGTATGGCAAAACACAAAGAAAAGCATATAAAACACAATGGCATCATTGGGTTCCTTGCGAAGCTTGGGCACATATGGCCCATCCTTACCCTTGCCCACAAGACGGTAAAGTGGAATCACCAACACCGGTTCCAAAAATGAGAAATGCTTTCATCGTTGATCAACCATGATGCCATGGCCTCAATGAACACAAAGTACGGCATGGCCACATACATGACATGCTCACCCTCATGAATCACCAATGTGCACGTATGAAGAAGTTGCGATGAGGATCATTAAATATGAGTCAGGAGAGTGACCTTACGGCAATGGCAAACACTACCTGACACCCGGCATGTGTGACATATATACCATCATGATAGCAACGCTTCTGTGCTCCACACCGGACGCCAGGTGCCCGTCAGTGAGCAATATCATACACCATGACCAGCAAGTGAACAGGCTTGGCGGGTTTACTTGCTGCATGCAAAGAAGACATGAAGAAGGGCCAGCCCACCAATATCTCCCATGTTTAATGTATTCTATAAACCAATTGCTGGGCTCCCTACGGTTAGAGTGTTGTGAACCAAAGACATGAATACCGAAGCCAACACACAACATATGTCCCGTGCCCTCACATCCTTGGATATGCCACTCCGTCCAATCATATGGTGCCTAATTGCTTGCGACCCGATGGCATAGGCAAGCACAATCGTCATGTGCATTAGAAACCACCGGCACATGAACAAGTGAAATCAGTATTGCCTACTTGTATGTTTGTGTGACGCCGAACCAATTCAATGCATGCTACTTCGAGAGAGATTGGGTAAGAAGATTGGATAAGCAGCTGCCCTGTTTCACATGTAGAGACCTAAACCCGCCCTGCGGAGTGAGTGCACACAGAGAGGTATCCCGGGTCCAATGAAAGCACATCAATGTTAGATTGTCCCATCCGAATGAAGGTAGTCCTGCCTCGAAGAAAAATGGTCCCGCCCAAATCAAGGCCTTGAGATAGATGGTCCCGCCCCAATCCAGGCCTGGACAGAGAACCTAACGGATCCATGGCCCAAGAGGGAGAACCTTACCAATCCATGTCCCAGGAGAGAACGTCACCAAAGCTCAATCCCGACAGCATGCATATGGAGGGAGAGTTTTGCCTAGCCATGATCCAAGAGATCATCCATGCACTTGGAGTGAGAATCTCCAACCTTGACCGACTATTGTCCCTATCTCCAATTGCCAAATTAAGTGAACTCATGCCCTACTGCTTTTTGAATGTTCTTAACCGCATCAACTTGTTCTGGGGCTGACGTCCCCCAAAGGAAGACCTCGTGAGAATATGTACACTACTTGGAGTACAGGATATATCACGGAGGCGGTTCGCCTAGGAAAGCGAAAAAGATGGCTCTGATGGTTTCTTGGTGTAGATTGATCGGTAGGTTTTTGTGATGAATTGGTTGCACTGAGGCTCGTTGTAAGCAGGGGGCTGGGTTCAGCTCGCACAGAAAAATGCAGGTGCACTGGGGAGTGCAGGCTGTGTTTTTCTTTCTGTGTGTTTTTCCATGTTTGTTTCCATGCAGTCAACTGCTGGAGGGGCGGTGGAAAACTTGTGGTTTGCTTTTGTGTTTCTGGGCCTACTGTGGGGTGTACTGCCCCGGTGGTTAGCCGGGTTTCCTGCCCCTGGGTCGGCCATACTCCACAGCAGCGAAAGGATAGTGGAAAATTAGAATGCATTGTTATTCAAAAACACCTGCAAGGTGTGGCATCAGGGGACCTGAGTTCGTGTCAGGAGAGAAACCAATGTGTCTGAGTTGTCATAAGTTATATAGTGGCTGAAAGCGTATTCATGGTGTCATAGCGATCAAAAAGAGGGCAAACCTGAATATTCTTGTGGGCTCCAGGACGTATTTAAAGGCCTGCGAGCCAAGGGGCAGGGCTCTGGTGTTAAGTCAAAATTCAGATTCAGATTTAGATCAGAAGTAGATGCAGTGGACAGTCGGTGGTAGTTTAAACACTTCTTGAGTTGCTTGGTCATCAGTTCTTCAGAGAGAAGAACTGGACATGGTGCAGCGTGAGTGGAGTGCTCGGAAGGATGGTAGATGTAGGCTTTGGAGGCAGTCCACGTTCATGCCTGGCTGCAATGGTGTACTGCAGCGCTGTAAAACCCGGTGGCTGTCATCTTGGGCGCTGGCGGATGGAGTTGTTGATCATCAATGAGCACCTGGGACAGAGCGACGCATAGGAACGGGCTGCGTTGTTGTTTTCACTTTAGTAGAGGCTGTTGCTACTGGCCGCAGTGGTGTGCTGTAGCACGCGCTTCGGGAACGAGTCAATTCTTCATCAGGGAGCTCGTCTCGTCACTCACCGGCGGCGGTCGTGCCAGACAGGCTTTGAATATTGGAAAGGCGTTGAATGGAAGCTCATATTCAGTCACACGGCGCTGGCATGCAGGCCTTGCGATTCATTTGTTTGTCAGGGAGCTTGTTTTATCGTAATCCGGCGCCGGTTGAGGCGGACAGGCTTCGAACATCGGAAGATGATGAACGGAAGCTCATCTTGAGTCACACGGCGCTGGCGGGCAGTCCTTCTGGCTCATTTGTTTATCAGGGAACTTGTTTTATCAAAATCTGGCGGCGGTTGAGGCAGACAGGCTTCGAACATCGGAAGACGGTGAACGGAGGCTCATCTTCAGTCACACGGTTCTGGCGGGCAGTCCTTGCGAGTCATTTGTGTACCAGGGAACTTGTTTTATCAAAATCCGGCGGCGGTTGAGGCAGACAGGCTTCGAACATCGGAAGACGGTGAACAGAAGCTCATCTTGAGTCACACGGCGCTGGCGGGCAGTCCTTGCGAGTCATTTGTTTACCAGGTAACTTGTTTTATCAAAATTCGGCGGCGGTTGAGGCAACAGGCTTCGAACATTGGAAAGACGGTGAACGGAAGCTCATCTTGAGTCACACGGCGCTGGCGGGCAGGCTTTGGAGTCAACTTATCAGGGAACTCCTTGTATCCAAATCCGGCGGCTGTTGAGACAGACAGGCTTCTGAAAAGGTTGAAACGGAGAACGGAAGCTCTTTTTCAGTCTTTCGGCGCTGGCACGCAGGCAATGCGGATCTTGATTGATCTCCATGTCGGCGCTTGATCTTTCTCAAAATCAACGGAAGTGCACCCAGTTGAAGCGGTGTTTGTGTAACATATTCTGGCTGGCCTTCAGTAATCCGCGGTGTCCTCAGCTGCAGCAGAAAGACGGATACACCGCGTCAAGCGGCCAATAGCTTTTGAAGACGGGCTGGACCACTCGGGTGATCCGCAAATTCGTCTTTTGCATACTTTGAAAGCATTGGGTAATTCCGCTTGCCATTGGGAATTGTTGTGAGCAACTGGCGTCTTATCACCTGTGCCAAGCGCGAAAAAATCGCAAGCGCGCGCCAAAAAATGTCTCATGCCCTACTGCTTGCTGCCTCAAGAAGGATAGTGGATCACCAACCATGTTTGACCAATGATATCATTTCACGGAAGGTCACCAGAGTAAGGGGGGAAATGAGAGGTTAACAGCCAGGGCAGAAGTGCAATTCTCCGCCTTTCGCATGTTCACCCATTGCACGTGCACGGTACATGTTCAACACACGCAATCACCAAAGCTTGACCCTCTTTGATTCCATGGAAGATCAGGTTGTCATGACACATGCAAAGCAAACAAATGATGTGCCAAGGAATGAGGAATTGCTTTGCCTTGCGGAGCAACGACCGAGCTACTTTCTTCCCTTCTGGAGCGTCTACCTCAGCCACATCCACTTCCACTTCACCTCCACTAGGGCTCCTCCAGCTTCAAGGGACTTGCAATCCCCCATACACGTAGGCGTGGCACTGCCAAAGCAGATGCGCCCATTAACGTGCACCAGTCTCCTCAAGGGTGACAGCCGCTGTGGGCGGAGGCACCACACCAGGGTTTGGCCAGATCACTCTTCCGGGCCTTTCATCATCCACTGGAGGTGCGCTAGCTTCTGATTCGCTTCCATTTCCGCAACAGGATAGAACTAAGACTATTAGCACCCGTTGGGAAGAACTTTCACACGATGGGCCCGCATTGAGGCACACAAAGCACGCGCACGCCAACAGGAACACGAGAAGGGCGTGCGCACACACAGCAGGCCTGGTCTGAACCAGAAATGTGAAATTCTCCATCGTGTGAATGATAAATAATATAAATACAGAATTCCCCTGAATTTATACCCGAAACTGCTCAAATCGCTGAAATCGGTGAAGTGTAGGATAGAGATGCAGCCAAATGGGATCCGAACCGGCTTCACCCATTGGATAATGTCACTGGCTGCTGATCCCCATGCTTTGATCCATGCTTTCACACAAGGCGAGGTGGTGGGGCAGTAAGCCAACATTCCTTGAAAAGATGTGTTGTTTTGTTGCGAGCAATAGGGGCATTTCTTTGTGGTGCGATTGGCCAACCAGAAACATTCTGGATGGTTATATCCCATCGCTGAGATCTGGCCGTAAAGCCATTGAACAGATCTTAGGCTTTTTGACAGTCGCTCCTACGTGCGTGGGTCTATGTCTCTGTGTCGCTGCATGGGAATGTGGCAGCGAGCCCAACTTTTGGCGGGTCGAGATACTATTCTTCCCTTAAAACCCAACTGCTAGGGTGCTTCAGGGTGTGCTTCAGTTTGGATGGGTAGCTTTTGAGTATAGTATTGTGCCCACTCATCAGCTGTTTCGTTTCCTAGGGTGCCTTTGTGTGCTGTAATGTGGAGGATAGTAAGCTTTTGGTCTGTGTGTGCCTATGGATGGAATTCACCCATGAAGCTTCGGTACCAATTATCCCCTTGGGCCTCAATACTGCGTATACTGACGAAGAGTCAGTGTAGATGGTATGTCCTGGAATAGTGGCTAAGTATAAAGCTACTATGCGGCCGTGTAGATCCCTCGTGCCCCAGGCGGTCTGGCTAGTAGTAGTCCCATCAGGCGTTGCAGCCGCTGATCCACATTTTCTTAATGAGGCGAAAAAGGAGTCGTCAGTGTAATGTTTTGTGAGTCCCTCGATCAAAGGAATTGGGGGACGGTCGTGTAACAAATTTACATTTTATCATCTGATTTCATGTGTAATTGTTGGTCATCACTGAAGGAGATGTATTGAGAGACATGTTGCTGTATGGGGGTGCTTTTGTCCAAATATCAGCCTGCAAAAATTGGCACGCCATTTTGTAACATGCCGTGATTGATAAGGGGAGTGGTTGGGAGTTACCTTCTGTGTGAATTCTCGCTGTTGTTCGGGCAACTAAATCTAGGGTCCTAACAGGGCAGATAATGGGGAGGAAAGCACGCCCCATACCTCTTTTACACAGAGAATGGAGAGTGTTCCTTGATGTACCTGGCAACAACCCGTTACTTCTAAAACCACGGAGTAGATCATTTGTTGGATGTTAAGCAGGAGGAGGGGTTCCGGGGGAAGGCATTTAGTACAATAAATAAGTTTGGGTATGATTACTGAGTTGATACTTTGTATTTGTGACGGATACGTGAGTGGTTGGCTGTGGAGATTTGCTAAAGGTTTTTTCCCTTCAGCGGCCATTTCCTTGAGTGCAGTTGATGGGTTCATGTGGGTTTGGATTAAGTGACCAAGGTGTTGAAAAGCAGTGGGGTTCTCAGAGGTAATCTCGATGGTACCCTCAGGGTGTGTGGTTTGAGTAGTGGTGTGGCATAGCTCTATATCGACCAATAACAATCCTGATGGTATACGGTGTTGTCTGGGGGTGGTTGGGGTGATGATGCGAGGGGCTGGCAAATGTGGCCTTGCAAAAGCAATGAGTTCAGTTCCGTCGTTTACATTCAGTCTGATGTGGAACAGGGTCGATCTTGCTACATTCATTGCTTCTAGTGCAGATTCTGGATTACGAATCACTATCGCTGCATCATCTAGAAACGCAACCGTCTTCATCCTTGCGTTTTGCAATGCATTAGGGTGGATTTGGTACACTAATACAAAACATGTAGCTCGTATTGGGTAGCGTTGTTTCACATCAAAAAAAGGCCTAAATATTTTGTGTGCACCTTATTTTACTTCAAACGTTTCGTGTACTAGTTAGTGCTGAACTACTTTTATAATGCAGTCCAGCGTTCCTTATCTCAGGAGAGTTTGGACCATTCATTGGAACCGAATATTAGGAGATGCATTGACGATATTGAAGAAAAACCCATAAGCAAGGGGGGAGGTGTTGTAAATGGTCTCAATGAGGTGACTCAGTTGGAAAGCTGGCATTGCTGCGGACCTGTCTCTTCTGCTACCGCATTGAGGGTCAGTAGGGTTTGTCTGATCATGTTAACTAGTTCATCTCTCACCACCTTCATAGCTAATCTGTAGCTGTGGGTCTCCATCTCTTCGGCTTCTTCCAATCGCCAGTCTCTGTTGGTAGGTAGGTAGGTAGCTCGGTGCACACGGTTGTGGAGAGGCGCCGCAGGGTTCCCTGTGGTGGCGCCCCTGTGACGGTACAGGAAGACGCTCTGCGCGTGAGGAGAAGAGGCGGCTTACATCCGTCTAGACCTGACTGGTGGCCCCGAACAAAGCGGCACTGGACAACACCAGGAGGGCTGTTCGCCGCCAGCCTGACGAACTTGTCACGCCGGGAGGGTGTGCCCTCGCGCTTGCGCACGGCTTCTTCTTTGGGCAGAACCCTAGGGGTTCACCGGAGTTCCTGGTGTATCCCGATCTCAAGGCACGGCGGCGGCATCGTGTTGGTACTTACGTTCCGAGGTTTTTGGATGTCGCTCTCTCCGCTTCAATTCCAAAAGCAGCGCATGCCTTAGGATGCAGCCTTACCCCCTGACCCTGGGTAACATTTGGCCTGGTCACCTGCATGTTGCGGGCTGCCCCAGTGCCTGGGCTATGGACACTGGTTTTCCTACGGTTGCGCGGCGCGTGTGTGTGGGTTTGGGTTTCGATTTAACCACGCCAACCCTGGCTGGAGTTTGTGGTGTGTGTCTTTGGGTCTGTACGACCAGCCCCTGCCGTTGTGCGGGCTCCTCTGCCTATAGCCGATTTCTCCACTCTCTTTCCCGTGACTCCCATCGTCCGTGACCTCACCAATGTTTCCATATTTTTCAAAATCCAAAGTCCAAAAATACTGCAAGTACCCTTGGCAACCCTTGGCGACAAAATCCAAACAGATCCCGTAGGTACACCCACTGGCAACCCTTTCAATAGGAACCAAGCACTTGATCGATGAATTTGAATGACCAATGAAGTCCAGACAATTGATCACCACACTGCATTTGTGTGTAGCCACATCAATACATGGAAATCAGCATGGAGGAGGGAACAAATATGACAATGTCGGGCAAAAGGAGAGGACGAAACAGGAGTATAAGTGAAGCCCTGGAATAACATATGCGATTATCAAAGATGATGTTGCATCCCTACTCGCAGAGTCGACTTCATGTACCATGCACGTTTGAGCTATGGGTTCCCTTATCGACACATGCACCATGCTAGCACAACCTCGATTCAACACATTGAAAAAGAGAAATTGACTCATGGGATTTTGCATGACACAATCCCATCAATGAAGTCCATATTGTATATGGCAAGACACAGAGCAATGATACACAACCCATGGCATCAGCAGATACAACATGAGCGTGGCCCCACATACCCCATCCTCGCTCTTGCCTACAAGACGGCAAAACTGGAATTGAGAAATACGACGAGTAATCCCACCGTCGATCAAGAATGACACCATGGCGGCGGCGGAAGAGGAGGCGGCAGCCCGCGGGGCGCATGGGGTCATCCCAGACCCGGAGGGGGACATCCCCCCCATGGATCCGCAGGGACGGTCGTCGTCCGGAAAAGGGGCAAGAGAGGAGGAAGGACAATGTAGGCATGCGCGGGGAAAACGAAGCAGGGTGGACCAGCAGGGATCCGTGGGCGCAACGGGGGCGCTGCAGCCCACCAGCCCCGGCCCAGAACCAACGCTGACAGACTGGGGTTCGGAGTCCCCGCTGCCGTGGCGTTATGCGCGGCGTCCTGCGCGGAGGTTGCAGTGGATGGTCCTGGGGTGGAGGGCAGGGGAGGTGGCAGAGTTGGTCCGCTGCGTGAAGTGGGCAGAGAGGACAAGAAGGGGACGGGAGAAGCACGGGAGCCACCCGTTCCGCGACCTGGTCCACAGGACTGTGAGGCAACAGGACAAGGGGCCGGGGATGGCGGAGGACACGTGGAGGAGAATGCTGGGGGAGGCGCTCCCGGGGATGGACCTGAAGGGTCCCAGGGAGAGGGGGAGGATGCCCAGGGTGAGGATGCTGAGGGAGTTGTTACAGAGGGAGGGGTGGTACTGAAAGGGAGAGGGTGCAAGGCAATGGCACGGCGTAGGGCGGAGGGGGAGGGCGACAGGATGCAGAGCCTGGCCAGCGAAGGGTAAAAAGAGGACAGGAGGGCAAGCGCTGGAGGGCGTGGTGGGAAACTGCGGCAAGACGCACGAGCTGGGTCGGCTTCGGATGTCAACACCGTAGGGATGTGCTCGCAGACGGACAGATGGGATGCAGGAGGCACGGGGCGGGCATGGGGAGACGGCGGGCCCAGACGTCGAGGAGATGGTGCCAGTAGTGGAGGATGCATTGGGGCACAAGGGAACAGATGGACAGGGGGGTGGTCATTGGGCGGATGGACCCCCGATGACAGGCTGGGCACCAAATCAACGTCAGCAACGGGCGCGACGGTGGCATACGGTATAGCCGGCTGATGCAGGCGACGCGGCCGGGCTACAGGGCGAAGGTCAGCAGTGTGGGCCGGTCTGCATGCCTGACACCTTGGGATACGCGAGGCGTATGGAGACACAGTGGACAGCATCACGGTCCAGAGCGAGGGCCGGAGTATGAGACGCCTCCCTCAGCGCCGGAGAAGACTGGCTGCCGGTGCGGCGACAGATGGAGCACGGGGGCTGCCAGTCAGCCCCTTCTGCCCCGGCCCCAGCGCCCCCATGGAGGGCGAGCCTCACGACGGGGACCCGACGGCTGCGAAGCCTGGCTGCAGGGTTGACCAACGGGCGATGCACGCGGCATTCCGCGGGCATTCCACTGGGTGTTGTCGGGTGCGAGTCGCTGTATCCGTCGGGTGGAGGTCAGTACCAGACCTCTGCCCTGTAGGGGTGGCGAACAGGCAGGCGAATTCATATTGCGACACGCCAGCATTTTGGCTGGCTACTCAGCACACAAGAGCCAGGTACAACCCTTGTGTTCCCACGTTCGGTGCTGCGGGAATGCATCTCGGCGCCCCTGTAGGGCTGACTTTTCCGGGGTGTGCGGGCTGTTTGCTGCCAGGCTGCAGGCACCGTGGCTCTCAGCATGGCCAGGTGGTGCTGCAGTAGTGCCGATGAGCTTACGTGTGGCCAGTGTTCCGAACTTTCGGCCGCGGCCAACCCCGGATGTGCCATGCCGTTGGTGGCCATCGACTTCATGTGGCACACAGCAAAGTAATGCCACACAGCGCACAACCATGGTGACCGAATGGTGCAGCCAGCTGGTCACTGCAGCTAGACGCCAATGGTCAACAGTACAAAAGCGGCACAGGTGCACAGGCACGCAGATAGGGGTCCTTCAGGGGATGCGTTGGCTCCAAGGGCCAGGGCGAGGGCAAGCGCCAGGCCTGCCAGACGGGATATCAAGGCACGCTGCGGGACTGGGGTCAGTCCAAGCAATCCTCTGGCCATGGGCAACCAGGCCTCACCTCAATCAAAGCCCGCTTCTCCCGCTCACCAGGATCTTGTGCCTCGGAGCGGCCAAACACGCCAGGCCGCAGCTCTTTGGTGGGCCAGGACGAGAGGCTGTGCCTTTGGTAGCGGCCTGGTAGTGAAGCGGTAGCGGCAGGGTCTCCCTACCGCTACCCGCTGTGGCTCGCACGTGCGCTGAATAGCGCAATTTATGACGTAAAATGGGATTACGAAAGCTACAGAGCAATAGCGAGGATTGCCGTTTTTTATGTTAAAATAGCAGTTTTTTATAATACATTTATGCTGTTGTGCCCCATTTTGTAATTATTCGCGAGATTTCACTGTTTTTCCGTGTTTTCACAGGCATCTATGTAGATTTGAAGGCCTGTGGCTAACACCTTAGAACAGTTTAAGCAACTTAAACCGACTCACGAAATGTTCGATTCTTGCAGAAATTGCGGTGCTTTGCAGGAGGGTCAGGAAAACGCTTCAAAACTGTTCTAACAACCCTGAACAGGGACAGCCGCCGGCCGCAGCGCATTGCAGCGCCAAGGAGCGGCGCCAACACGCCCTGAAGCCAGAAGGCGCTGGGCGCAGCGCCAGTCAGCACCGCAACGTGGCCGTCAGCCGCAGCAAGCGGCCAGAGGAGAGGCAGCAAGTGCCTCCGCAGCGTCCCGGATGAGCAGCAGCGACAGCAGCGGCGTCAGGAGGTGGGGACCGCAAAATGGCGGCTACAACCTGGACAGCATGAGCGACACGTCAGACTGGAGTCCCAGTCCAGGGCCAAGCTCGAGCCGCAGTCCCGCGTTCGAGCAACAGACGTATGGCCCTTCCAGCCGTCAACCCTATGGCCGTGGGAACCAGCACGGCGGCAGCATCGGCCGTCCCGAGAGCGGCAGTACCAGCCGCAATCCGGATTACCGTGACGGCCACCAAGCCGTCGAAAGAGAGCTCTTCCGCAAGCCGGACCATCGTCAAGCGGCGTGGGATCGCCAACCAGCGTACTGAAGAACGCCGGAGTGCCAATCAGCGCTCCATCGAAGACAAGGTCCAAGCCGTGGTCACGCAGACCGTGGTCAAGCGTCGAAGGAGCGCCAACCTGCGCCCCAGAAAGCGCCGGAGTACCGACCAGTACCCCAACGTGGAGGAGCGCTCACCGGAAATCCACGCAACCCCAGTGCCAGCCGGTTAAGCTCGGAGATCGCCATCCTACCAACCGAGACGGTGGAGTTGAAAGCCTAGGCCGTGGAGATGGCAGCGTGGGCGAGGAATGCAGCAGCGGAGATCTGGACCCTGAAGTCGGAGCAGGAGAGTCTGCAACAGCGAGTCGGTCGCCTGGAGAAGACGTCTAAGACGAAGTCCGCTACGGGCGAAGCGAAGAAGAAGGTGGAAGTCGTGGAGGACTTCCAGACGCCGAAAAAGACCGCCACGACGAGCAGAGCGACCAACCAAGACAGTGGGACGCAGACGCCTGGCAGTGGCAGCCGTCGTTGGAGACAGTAATAATCTAATATTCCGTTTGTTGGAACACCTGTGGGCAAGTCCAGTCTTGTCAGACCTGCCGTGGTGAGAGCCCAGTCTTGTCAGGCTCCACCAACCGGGTATATATGTGGGTCTTAAAACCCATGTATATATGGGGCAGATCAGCCCCTTGCACACGCACCCGCACTTGTACAGTACAGTGCACGGTGCGTGGGTAAGGCACGAACTGACACAGCAACGTAGATTTGATGCTGAGTTGTAGTGCTGTGTGTGTGCCTGTCCTGTTGTTTGGTTTTTGAAAGCATGGAGGTTTTCGGGAAACTGAAAGCTTTTTCAGGTTTTCGAAACAAACGGGGCAGGCCACCCAAGGCCTTTTTCTTTTTATTTTCCTAGAGTTGCAAAGCAGGTTTTTGCCTGAGGGTAGTATTGGTGCTCCCCACCGGACACCTAGGAAAAGGCTACCTCTGGGGTTTGTTTTTCCTCTTGGAGGATAAACAAACCTTCAAGTAGGGGGGTGAAGCGGTAGCGGCAGGGTCTCCCTACCGCTACCCGCTGTGGCTCGCACGTGCGCTGAATAGCGCAATTTATGACGTAAAATGGGATTACGAAAGCTACAGAGCAATAGCGAGGATTGCCGTTTTTTATGTTAAAATAGCAGTTTTTTATAATAAATTTATGCTGTTGTGCCCCATTTTGTAATTATTCGCGAGATTTCACTGTTTTTCCGTGTTTTCACAGGCATCTATGTAGATTTGAAGGCCTGTGGCTAACGCCTTAGAACAGTTTAAGCAACTTAAACCGACTCACGAAATGTTCGATTCTTGCAGAAATTGTGGTGCTTTGCAGGAGGGTGACGAAAACGCTTCAGTAGCAGTTCCAGGGGAAAGAATGAGGGCCAGCCTGGAGCGTCGGCCCCATCAGTGTTACCCGCGTGTGGTCTACTCGAAACGGTGTGCAGCACAGGAGAATCAGACAGTTATCTTCAGGCAC
This sequence comes from Eutreptiella sp. 'Long Island Sound 2002', assembly GCA_964036045.1. Lineage (NCBI taxonomy): Eukaryota > Euglenozoa > Euglenophyceae > Eutreptiales > Eutreptiaceae > Eutreptiella > Eutreptiella sp. 'Long Island Sound 2002'. Next base: position 151,477,307 of record OZ038379.1, read on the forward strand.
TGCCCCCCTATTTATCTCGGGATTGGGACACAGGGTGTGGGTAGTGGCTTGGGGTGAGAGGACGTGGCTGAGACAGAGGGGTTAGGGCGGCAGGGCAGGGACAAAGAGGCAGGGAGCAGGGGACAAGCGCAGGGCGCGCGTGAGCGGCAGCGGGCATGGCACGCGAGACGTAAAGGGGAAGGGGCTGGCCCCGATACAGGACACGCCAAGGCATACGCGGAGGAAGGGGCAAGAGGGGGCGAGCGGCGGCAGACAGGAGCAACACATTCCCCTCAGATCGACGTCATGCCATTGACCCGCATTGAGCCGTACCTGCCGCCCCGCCCCACCATCAGGGAACTGATGGAGGGGAGGCCGGCGGGGGCGGACGACGGGTGAATCCCCCCGAAGGGGTACCTGGGGAGGCTTCCCAAGTCGGCCTACCAGACGGATGATCGAGCGCCCGCGGAGAGACGCGTGAGGGCGCGAGAGAGAAAACCCCGGCGTGGAGAGGAACAGCGCAACGCACACGGGGCTGGAGAGGAGCAGTAAGGGGGACGGCTGAGAGGCGCGCGACAGGGGGTGTGGCGGGGCGAGGAGCAGAGAGAAGGTGACACAAGGGAGGGGCGCCGCCCTGATTTCGCCGGGGACCGTCAAGGGGAAAGCCTCGCGGGGGCCCGGGGACCAGAGACGTGACCTGGGAGGAGCCGCAACAGCTGACTTGCAGTGCAGCAACGTCATGCGTGCATGCAGGGAGGAGGGTAAAAAAACAACAAGGGAGACCAGGGGACAAAGCACAGACACACAGAGGGGAAGTGGGGAGGGGAGATGACCCACGGAGTGCGCACAGAAGAAAGACTCAAAAAAACAAGAAAAAAAACAACACAGAGCGACAAGAACCGTCCTTCGGGCCTGCGCCACGGGGTTGCTGGCAGCCCAGTGGGGTATAAACAAGGAAAGACGGGGGGGCACAACAAAGAATGGGCGCCACAGGACGCGGAAGAACCCGAGGACAGCGATCCCAGGATGACAAGGGGAGAAGAAGGTGCGGCCCCTAGAACGGTCCCTAGAAGGAGGAGGGTCACGAGGGCCAGCACCAAGGGGTAGCAGCTGGCCAGATGGGGAATAGCCAAGGGATGAGGGACGGGAAGAAGAGATGAAGGGAACACGGGCGCGGGGGCAGGGCCCGGGACAGGACGGGGCGAACGGGAACAGGGGATCACAAAGCAGTCAGAACAGCACGGACAGGGCGGTGCCAGGCGCCAGCCAACAACCCTGTGGGATCGGGAAACTGATCGCCCGGAGGGTTCGTGGCGGCCCAGGGGGGTAAAAACACGGGTTGCGGGATAGGGGGCGGTGACGGGGCCAGTGAGGGGGTGTGGCAAGGCCCGTACAACAACCCTTTGCTTAGGCCGCTCAAGTTGAAGGGTCAAAATCTGCCCAGATGTGCCTGTCTTCGGCATTCAGAAAAAATAGTTGTTTGGGGGACCCGAAAACACAGAGACATAAAATCAAACAAAAAATGAATTACTTGGACCATTTTGATTTATTTTCAAGAAAACCAACTGCCCCGGAAAAAAAATTAGCTCCCTAAAAATGCACTGCTTTTCTTGGAAAACTATGACTTTTTCTTTCTTCTACCACTTATGCGTTCACATGAAAATACCCATTACCTTGCAATCCTTTCGAGAACCAGTTTTCGAAATATATGTTGCATGCAGCACCACAAGAAGCTTCATTTGGCACCCTTCTTTGCGCGAGGCCTCGCGCAAACATTAAAACAACACCGCAATAAGATGCATCACAGCGAAGAATGTGCCGCACAAAGTGACAGCAAAAAGGTCGTCGAAGAAGAATGCATAGCGCGAGCCCTCGCGCATAATATACAAACGAAGGAATTGCTTTTCCTTCGGAACAGTTTGCATCTTAGCACCCATAGACTTAGCAACGGACGTCTTACCCTTTGCCGGTGGCTTTGCGGGCTGGTCCCGTGGTTGGGACTGACGAGCTGGTTGCTTGAATGGAGCTCTGGCCCCGGTTTCCTCGGACCTCGGTTTTGCTGCCCCTTTCTTTGCTGTCCTGCCTTGGGAGACCTGCGTTTTCTTTTCCTCTTCTTCCTCGCTCTTCCCCTCCTCATCTCCATCCCTCTCGTCCGTATGTTCACCGGTACCCGGTTTCGCTGCCTGAGGCTTGGAAGCAGTCTTCTTCTTCTTGGGGGCAGGTTCCTCACCAGTTGCCTTCCGCCTTGCTGCAGGGGCCTGTGCTTCTGCAGCTTGACCCTTCTGAACAATCTCTTCCTCTTTCAGCTCGCACGCATCAGAACCCAACTATTCATCCCGAACCCAAAGGAAAATACAACGGTTTGTCCAGTTGGCCTGCTGGTCCCAATCACCAGACTCGTTGGGCTTCGACACCTGTGTCAAGACGTGGTTCGGCTGTTTCTGCACTCTGTTGACCCAATCAGAGAGACTGTTGGGGAAGACACCAAGAAGGTACATGCGAGAATCCGGCTCGATGGCAGCAATCTTGCACACCAGGTCTGGCTGATGATCAATGAACGCAAAAGAAGGCTTGAAGCCCTTAGTCTCCTTCAGGTAATGGAGGTGAGTGTCTAAATACCACATAACTGCGTTATCCGCAGGGGGCCGCCAAATTCAGTGTCAACCATCTCCTTTACTTGAGTAGGTCCAAACGTCAGATAATTGGGAATCAGCAAAAAAGAGAAGTTATTGCGCGGGGCCTCGCGCAAAGACAGGACGTAATGACGAAATTATACCTTTCTTGTCCAGCTATCCGATGACGAAATCAGCAACCAGCTAACGTCGAACAATGTAGGAACCCCCGCTGCCGCGTGTTTGCAAATCCTAGGTCACGCAGGATACGTGCAAACGTTCCCTCAGTGTCCCCTAGCATGCGTGCAACAACAGAAACACACCGTTCAAGCTCTTCCAGGCTAGGATGACCATGCCAGTAGCGTGGTGCATCCCGTAGTAGCAAAACAGCCAACGCTGTTGCGTTAAGGCTCTTGTCATTCTTGTCAGGATTTGTGGTAAATTGGTTGTTGTACCAGTTCTCCATTCTCAACACAACCCACTGCTGGTGTATTTTGTTCGATGTAGTCTGTAGCCTGACTGCGGCCTTTTCCTTCACTGAAGGTGCGCTGTATCGCGTCAGACCGGACCTTGCTAAAATGCGCCGCTGCGCCCTACTTCCCTCTTTCTTAATAACAGACTTTGGTTTTCCCTCGTACAGGACTGCGCAGTGGCGCATCAGTAAAGGGAGGCGCCAGGCCTCTTTTTTTAAAACAGCAACCCATCTCTTACCTTCTGCCTAGATTGCCTTTTCAACGCTGCAACGCGTCCGTTTCCTTTTCACGCAGACGCAGAAAAAACACAAAAAACAATCGCACACCCTCGTCCCCTTGTTTTACCCCTTCCCACAATTCTTCTGCCGTGTGGTACGGCGGTTCTTCTGAGCAGACATTGCGGAAAACCCCAGATGCTGCGGCCACTGTCTTCTCAAGGTCCGACTCTTTTCGCAGGGGGATTGTTACTGTCAAAAATAATTGCGTAACTGTATGTTCCTAAAAAATCGCTGTTCGAAAAAGTTTCTCCCTTGGAAACATCAACCTGTCACACAGTTTTCGCGCGACCGAATGTTCAATGATTCGCTTGTCGCATGCACCATTTTCGGTTTACTGTAACTGTCTGGTGGTCTCACATTTGACTAGGTATTCCTAATTGCTGTACCCAGTTGCGGCGCGCTACCATCGCTGTTGGGCAGTGAACTCAGCGGTGACCACAGTATGAAAACTAGAGATGCCGGCAGGACCTGCATGGGCGCCCATGCAGCAGCGCCGCATCAAAGGGAATGTACATGCTGTCTAGTTCGTGGATTCATCCATTTCTTGTTTGTATGCGCGCTTATGACCTCCATTGCGCAAGGCCTCGCGCAAACATCACTAAAATTTTCATGTTTCCGGTGCGCCATTTCATGCGCCAGGCCTCGCGCATGAAATCATAGTTTGTTCCGGAACATTTTCACATTTCAAGATTTCTATGGTGTAGCGATATCCCGATTTATTTATTAATAAATCCTTTTCTATGACTCCATTCTGATAACACTACAAAGATACGTGTATAAATACGACATGTTACTCTTTTTCGACAACCTGCCTAATGCGTTGTGCTGTACTACATTAATCTGACGCAAATGAACCCCGTTGCGCGAGGCTTCACGCAAAGAATGGACACAAAACAATACTTTTCCCTATATCAACCATGGGACATATCATTCTTAAGAAAAGATGTATTTTACTGTACTGGTTCGCGACGGTCCAGAAATATCATTCAAAATAATTATTATTTGATGCTTTTTGAAACATGTCATTTTCCTACCTGTTCTGTCGTTTTTGACCCTGCAACTTGAGCCGCCCAAGCCTTTGGATCGGGAATCAGGTGCAAAAGAAAAAAAACGAGGGGACGGGATAGGCTTGCAAGGAGCACGAATCGGTCCCCGAATGGATGAGGATCCAGTGTGCCCGCGCCACTGGGTTGCTGGCGGCCCGGTGGGGTATGAACACGGGATGAGGAGTGGGGCGCGGGGACTGGGCAAGAGACGGGAAGTGGCAAGGGGAGCGGGACAGCGCGGGGTGGCCAACAAAACGGAGCAGGGAAAATTGCGCGACAGAAAGCGCCAAGCATCAGCCCTGTGGCACTGGGGAACCAGTCGCCATGGAGTGGGGAACTGTGGGCCAACCATGGGGAACCTGGCCACGGGAAGTCGGGAAAATGCCCCAAACTCCGGGACGGCCGTGCGTTGTCCGCAGGGGTGAAGGCTGACCCTGAGGCCCCTGGGTCAAGGGCCGGAGTACACGTAGGTTCACGCGTGAGCGGGACCTGGGGGAACATTGAAAACGTCGCCTTCTAGCCTCCAGCCGCGGGTGAAAGACGACCAAGTACATCCGGGAGCCGCGTTGGTACTCCAGCCCGTGAGGGTTCGGGGGTGGTGAAATGTGGTTGAGAGCAATGCTGCGCTGTGGGCGACGGCTGTCCACAGGAAACCCGGCCGCAGGCACCCTAAAGGCTACGATGGGGGGGGAAGGCCAGAGGATTCTTCGACGGGGGACCAGAAGGCGTGCCTGTGAGGCCAGCGGCTGAAAGGAACCTACCACTGGTCAAGCCCCAAGGGAACCTGGTACAAGTTCTTGGCTGTGAGATGAGATACCATGGGACCTGATGGTGGAGAGCTCCCCTTCCCGCCAGAGGCGGCCACCATATAAAACAACTAAGGGGAAGACAGATGAGGCTGCGGACGCGGCCGTACTTACTTACTTACTTACTTTGCCAAGGGCCAAGCCATTTGCTAATGTGCCATGCAAAATCTCAGAACTCGTTACTCGGCGCAACTGTAATCTGTCTGTCACACCGATAGCAATAAGGGCCACTGGATTCCTTGGCCATGCACCTGAAACACTGGTTAGCCTGATGGCTCTCTTTCCTTCGGCAAGGCGCAACATGTACACTTCATTATTCTTAGCGTCCTCACTGACCTCTCGCAACAGATTTTTTATAGCAGTCGCTGCCGGCGACTCACTGCCTCCCCACACGGCAGCCCTGTTGAGCAATGGCGTCCAAGAAAGATGTTTCTGCTTTTGCAACGCCAAAAAAACAACAGCAGCAGTAGGCGCGTCATTGGCGCTTCATTGCCGCCTCATTGACACTTCATTGACGCTTCAGGGAAAGCAGCAACAAACGTTTGAAACTTCTTCGGGGTGGCGCTCCAAATGTTCAATGTCCCCTGTGACTTCAAACTCTTCAGCAGCACCCCATACATCTTCTCTATCACTAAGCTTGTCATCACTTCTGCAGTTTTTGTCCTTGTCGTCATCTTCACATTCAGCAGGTGAAGAACAATTTAGGCATCACAAGTAGAATTGAAAGAAATGGTCCGTGAGGTACATAAAAGGGTTAGGTTGATGTTTGTTACCTGTTGGTATTTTTCTTCAATCAGTTGACCATTGTTTTCATTACGTGCCACGTCGACGCAATTTTGAAGTTCTCAGTGCAGGCCACCCAAACTAATTCGCAAAACTGTGGGGGTTTCATTTGAAGCTTCAATGACACTTCATTGAGAGCGTTGTTTGGGCTATCATTCATGCTGCATTGACAGTTCCATTGAAGCGTCATTGACACTTCAGCAAAAGCTTCAATGAAGGCTTCTAAAATTTTGTTTGGCTAAAGTTGGGGTTAAAATGGTCAACCCGCTTACCAAACAAAGCAATTTTTCAAAGTTTACCAGTGCTAGTAGAAATGCACCCTCCAAAGAAACACCAACAATGTGAGGCATTGTATGGTTCAAAGGGGACGTTTCCCCCCATAAAAGGCTAGGTGACTCAGCCTTGCCATGCTTTGCCTTAGGATGCGGCCGTAGTAACAGGCAGTGGTAGCTTTGCCCTCCAGCTGCGTGCAGACATCCCCGTCCTGTGGGCTCAGTCTGCCCTGACGCATCCAGCGGGGCTCATTGGTCAGTTGGTGCAAGGTTGTTTGCTTGTGGAGCTTACTGGAATAGCGACCACAGCAGTACCACCACGGTCCTCTAAACAACTGGCCCTACCTTAGCACCTCCCACTCCAACAAACGCGGGTAGCAGCCCTCCAGCAACCCGCACAAGCAGCACAAACCGCACAAGCAGCACACATCGCACAGGTAGAAGGTAGGTAGGTAGGTCATGTTTGGACTGAGGTTGCCCCCGAAGGGGTCTTATTAAGAGGCTTTGGCTAACCCACCCAAGGCCCTACGTCAAGTGCCCCGACAAAGCTGCTGCCCCATGTGGGGGGAGGGCTTGGTCGCCGCGAGCAGTACCCTCCAGCAGGTTCTGCCCAGAGAGGTAGCCGATGTTCAACCGAAGTCTCACATTCCTTTCCTTTGGGCGGATGATACGTGGGGGTGGGTCCCATCGCACCTCCTCATCAACCTCTGGATTCCGGGGCCCAGGGGCCAGGGGCCCGGCCAGAGGCCTTGTCCTGCTGGCAGCCCCTCCTGGGTTTGTTTTCGGTAGGCGTGTGACCACTTGAAGAAGCACGTGCTACGGCACTCGCATGACGTGACGCCTGCTGACGCCTCCTGCCTGGGTCGAGCTTGAACTCTCCCGGGGGGCCTGGGGATCAAAGTACTTTGGTCCGCCCGGCTGGTCAGTTGTATAATGGTAGAGTTGCGGTGTGTTGTTGTGTCCATGGGTATGATCGTTGGCGAGCTTGGCGCACCATTGTGTTGCTCACCCGCGGGACGCCGTTGTAGTTTTGACCCTTGCATGCCCAGCTTGCGTGTGGTCTGTCAGCGGTCGGGTTTCGGCTTCTGCAGCGGCTTTGTTGGTGTATGCTCTTGTTAGCCGCCTTTTGATTGGCTTGTTCGCCGTCGGGTCTGTTGCGTTGCAGCCAGCGCTGGTGCATCCGGTGGTTGCCCATGTCGCCGTCTCGGTCGTCTCTGGGTGTCGATATGGTTGTCCTGTCCGATGTGGTTGTCCGTGTGGTGTGACCGGGGTGCACTATGCCTGGGGCGGTCCCTGCAAAGAAAACACCGATCTGCTTACCCCTGCCCACGGCCCCTCGCCGCATGCACGAATCAGTATCTCGCTTCACATGGTTTCTGTCGGCGCTGTCCCTCCCGTGGTCCCATGTGTTTGTACTGTTTGTACGGCGCACAGCCAAAACCCGAGCCCAAGCACACACACCCACACCACACACCCCAGCCAGGAGTGGCGGGGTACAAGCGGAGCGCGCACGCAAACACACACACACCCCATCACCCCAGCCAGGAGTGGCGGGGCGCAGCCGAAACCCGAACCCAAGCACAACCCAGACCAAAACACAAGTGCCACACAACAGTACAACACCCAGTGTCCATAGCCCAGGCACTGAGGCAGCCCGTGCCATGCAGATGACCCGGCCAAACGAAATCCGGATCCCGGGGGTAAAGCTGCATCCTAAGGCCAGCGCTGCTTTGGGACTTGAGGCGGAGCGTGCGACACCCAGGCACCTCAGAACCCCAGTACCAAGAACATGCATGCTTGCCTTGGGAACGGGATATGCCAGGAAGTCCGATGGACTTCTAGGGGTCCGCCCAAAGGAGGGGACGTGCGCAAGCACGGGGGCACACCCTCCTGGCGAGACAAGCATGTCACCCTGGCGGCGATCAGCCCTCCCGGTGTTGCCCGGGGCCGCTTTGTTGGGGGCCACCAGTCAGGTCTAGCGGGATGTAAGCCGCCTCCCCTCTTCAAGCGCGGAGCCTCTTCCTGTTGTTCACAGCGGCAACGCCAGCGGGAACCATTGGGCGCCTCTCCACGACTGAGTGCACCTACCCACCTATCTACCTTCACATGATTTCTGCCGGCGCTGTCCCTCTCGTGGTCCCATGTGTTTGTACTGTATGTACAGCAGTCGCTGGCAATGGCCCTTTGGTCGGCGTCCCCCAACGCTCCCCAGGGGAGTCTAGGGGCGCCTGGTGTGCGTGATGGTCCGTGCCCCCAGATGTGCCCCTCCGCTCCCACCCTCGGAGTCGAAGGGGTCTTATCTCCCCATACCATGTTGTGCCCGATTGTGCTTCCGCTAGTGCGTTGTGCAGCTCTGGCTCGGTCATGCATACGTGTGCCGGTGCCTTAGCTGGCTGTGGCACGTTGGTCCCGCGTTGCTCTGGGCAGCGGCTCGGGGGTGCTTTTGGCGCTCCTTTCCCTGGCTTACTCGTTCCTCGATACTCTGTCCCGGTGGATGATATTGTGGACGTTTATGCGTGCCAACGTTCGCCCGATGTAGCTTTCTGGAGGGCTGCCGGTGGGGGCCGGCGGGCCGGCGGATGTGTGGCTGGCAGGGACTCCGGTGTCCCTCCTATGGGTTTCACGTCCAGTCTCGTTTGGAAAAAAAAGGGGGGGGCTTCTGGCTGGGGCCGGGGGGTTGCAACGCCTCGCGGTGCAATGCGCTAGCCCGCCTTGGCGGCGTCCTGGGCGTAAGCTCGTGACAGGTGCCATGGATCCGTCAGGGACCGGTTCTGTCAGCTGTGACCGTGCCTGAGGCCAAAGGGTTGCTTCTCGCGCCCGCCAATGCCGCCGGGTGCCGGCGCAGATCTTGCGGCCCAGCCTTTGGGAGCGCATCCGTGTGTCGCACTCTGCTTTGCAGTGGCGCTCCGACCGAAGGACATACTGGAGGGGACAGTTCTGTGGTTAGCCGGTTCCACGCCCCGCCTGGTCCCTTGTCACATCGCAGTGGGGTTAGTGGGGACGGTCTGCGGCTGCGCGTATTGCGTGTCAAAGGCGCCCACCCCGACCAGCGCTTTCTTGTGGCCCTCCTTCCGCATGGAGCTACCAACATCTGCGTGCGGCAACTCCAGGCACTCCTCAATCCCGGGCAGCGGATCGCAGAGGAGCTCATTGACGTGTGGCCAGGCCAGCCAGACCAGGAGCAGATATGGGTCCCACATCTCGGCTGGGCACACACGCTCATTGCCCCACTGTCCGAACCCCGACCCGCACCAAACCCCGGGGGTCGAGAACAAGCCGCGCCGCAGCTGAAAGCAGTTGCCCTCAACATCCCACCACACAATGGCCTAGCGGCCTGGGAAAGCTGGACAGCCCAGGAGAGGGGGCACAATCGGCGGGCAATGGTGGAGTGCTACGCCCAAAGGACTGGGCTGGAGGCACACGCGGAGCCCCGGAGGCACAGCACCCCAACCACTGTTGCCATGGTGGTGTTGGAGAACGGCAACTACAACCAGATGAGGATCACAACACGACCGCTGGCACGCCGTTGGGACCTGGAGGCTGTCGACTACATGATCCCCAGGGAAACGGACCTGCCGCATGGCCCCAGCCCCCTGGGCCAGCCTCCAGACCCCCTGACAACTATTGTGTCTGGCAGGGCCGGCACCTGGCACGAAGAAGACGCTGTCTACTGCCTCTGACGGTGGGCCCAGCGGTGATGGCAGGACACCAGGGAGTGGTCAGCCACATGGAGGTGGCAACTGGATGGCTGGACACAGGGGCAGGTTATCCTGCCCCACAACCTGGCCAACCCCCCGAATTACAGAGAACTGGTGCCCCGTCTTCGCAATCCACCACATCCCGGCATTTGCGGCTGGACAGGTGTCGTCCGCCATCCACAGGGAGGAAGAAGCACGGTCAGTGCATGCGGCCCCCGTGAGCGAGACCTTCACCGGCCTCCAGAGCGACCTCGTCTCACATCTGTGTAACCCCATGATGCCTTGACTGACGACAGGCCACAACTCAGACCCCCCCCCTCCCCCAGGATGTGCGGAGCATCCAGACCGCTACCATACAACACTGACCACCACACGGCCCCCGCACCGCACGCATGGCACAACCGACAAAACCACCGCCCCACGCGCCCACCAGGGTGATGCACCGCGACGTCCCGAGGGGACCCAGGACGCAACAGGCGCACCTTTTGCGTGCATCGGTCAGGCCGCGTGCGACCCACAAAGGCCATGAACGCTATGGAGGGCTGCACACGCTGAGCCCCCGGAGGGCGCCTACAAGGTCGTGCGGTGGCGTGCTGTGATAGGTGTTGTATGCCCTCTGTAGCTCCTCCGGTCCGAGGGGGTCCCCCGATTGAAGTGGCTTGGGGGGTGGGAGGGGCATGGCCTCCCCGTCCCGGGCCGCAAGGGTGCCAGGCGAGGGAGCCTCTCCTGGTGCGTTGCTGTCTGGTCCTGTGTGCATGTCCCCTGTGGTGGGCCTTGCTTGCGGGGGCGTCAGGTAGGTGCGTGTGGTAGGATGCAGGGTGGCCTCGGCTTCTCCGGTTCCGGGTTTTCCGTCATCGCTTCATCGGTGTCTTGCTCTGTTCCGCCGGTCCTGCCGTGTTGGCGTTGTGCCGTGCTTGTGGATTCGGCCGGCATCGCGGCAAGTGTGGTGAACTCGCCCTGCTCGGTGTCGGGGCCGCTTGGCAGGGCCTGCGTGGTCATAGTTGGTGGTGCTGTAGTCTCGCTGGTTGCCCTAGGCACGGTCCTGCATTGCTGCACTCCCCCTGCTGAGTGTGCCGGTGTGTGCTTTGGTGCGCGCGGCGTTTTGGGGCTGTGGTGGTGTTGCCGGCATGAGAGGGGGGCGTTGATTGTGCTGAAATCAGGGCCGCCTCCATGTCCTCCTGTAGCGTCGCCGAGGGGTCTTGCAGCCTCGGTGCAGCGTTGCCTGGCTGCGCGCTGGAGGAGGCGGCAGGTGAGCTGGACGCAGCAGTCGGTGCCGGTTTGGTGTGCATGCTGAGCTCCGTTAGGCGCGCCTGTCCGGTTTGTGGGAGAATGCAGCAGATTTGCGTCCGCTCTGCTCGGGGCCTCTTGGGCCGTCGCTGGAGTTCAGCTGCGTTCGACATTTACCGGCACTGCCTCCCGCCGGGTCTGCGCTGGCTGTTGCCTGTGCCCTCACGGAAGATCACCCGCCGCGCCTCTGAGGGCGGTGTGCGACTTTGCGTGCCGGGGCCTGTCGCTTCCCTGGTCCCCTGGCGTGGTTCCGGCTTCCTGGGGGACGGTTGTGCGGTCTCCATTCTCGGTCTGTGCCGATTGCCGTCGTCTGGCAGTGGGTGGGCAAACAGCTGGAGGGGGCTCCGCTGGAGACTCTATGGGGCAGCCACGGCGGGAAGCAGTTCTTGCGGGCTTTGCGAGGGGCTGGTGAGCGCCACCGGTCTCGGGGGTCCCCGGGACATCGGGGACCCTTGGCGCTGGTGTCCGGTTGCCCTGCTTGGGACGGCTTGCCCTTGGGGACGGGGGTCCCAGACCGCCCAGATGTGGTGCCGGATCGGGGCCTCCCGGATGCGGAGGGCTGCCCTGTGGTGCCAAGACCAGTGTCATCTGTCCAGGTTTTCCGGGGTATAGGCCCCCATGTGTGCCATAAGGCGTGTGGCCACATACTGCCACTGGCTGGGGTGCTCCATGGTTGGGGGATGGGAAATGCCTCCCTCTGCGGTTGTCGAAGATGATGTCCGCCATGGTGCTGGTGCCGTTTACGATGCGTTGGATGTCCGGGAGGAGCCAACGGGTCCGGACCTGGATTGTGAGCTGCTCCATGTCGGAGGTCCGGGGGAGCCACAGATCCAGATCAACTGCCGCCTCCGCGCAGGGGCGGTCGGCGTTCTCCTTGGATTGTGTAACAAGTTGGGGCATTTGCGCCTCTCAGAAGCTTTCTGGAGGATCTCTACTAGACCTCTCGGAGCTTCAAGATCCTAGAGCACTAGGATATTTGCTCATATTTGGCTTATATTCCAAGCCTAGATCTTACTGCTAGAGTCTACTGCTCTTAGGTACATTACAAAGAGCAGAGATCTAGGATACATTAGTAGCCATACATGAATAGTCACATTTCATATGTTTATAATGTGATTTAATCATGTTTTCTGACATTTTAGAAGGTTCTAATGTATTGGAACCTATTTTGGAGCCATTTGGAAGCTTCAGATGGCCTGTCGCGACTGTCGCCGCCTGCTGTCGGCGACAGCAATTTACGTAATGGTGACAAGGCCTGTGATAAGATAGACTACTCAGAAAGTTGATACAATATAGGTTTTATTGCTTTTCTAATGAGAATTTATTGTTATATCAGTTTTTCTTGTTATTTAGGCATGTGAACCCGTGTTACTGGACCAGCCAGTTGGTCCAGCTCAATGTTTGTTCACGACTCCGCCTTCTTGTTGTTGCCTACTTTGTGCTTGCCAGCGGAATCAATTTGAATGAAGAAATTCATTTAAAACAATTTGATTTTGAAGTGCAAGACAAGGATAAAAGGGTTTATTGTGGACCCTAAGTACAGGCACAATGCAGATTGCGCGTAGTCCAGTTCTCCTGTCCCCAAGGTGGGGCCATCTGTGGGGGCGGCCAGTCTGCTGGCCCGCTGACGGTGTTGGTGGCCGCCGGAGAATGGGTGCCACGAGCAGGTTCGCCCTGTATGCGCGGGTGCTGGCCCGTTGTCTCCATGGGCTGCCTGCCCGCCTGATATTCCCGCGCGGCGGTTGTACGGCTGGCAGCCATTCATCCCAGGGCGGCATAGTTGCAGCGAAGGTGTGCCTGGCGGAATGCGGAGGAGGGGTCCTGCGCAAAGGTGGCAAGCCCCCTGTGTGGCACCCCTACGTCGTGGTGTGGATATGGGCGTTGGTCCTACGATGGGGGCTCTGTCGCGGCAGGACGCTCTGAAGGCGCCGAAGGACTAATCTTCATGGAGGTGCCCGTCTATCAGTGGCCCTTGGCCGGCTGCCGGTGCAGGCTGGCGGAAGATCAACGCCAGAGGTCCTCCGTCTTTGAAGCCCTGGATGGCCGGCTGTCGTGTGTCCGCCCGTGCGCTGTGTCCGTGGTCGTGTGGGGGTGGACACGTTCTTATGCGGCTGTGGTTTCTGACGGGCCAGTGTCGTAGGCTGTCCCCTCAGTCTGTTCCTCATGTACCATTACAGGCGGGGTTTCGGCCGTCTGCTTGGCCCCTCGTCCTCCAGTCTCCTTGCCCGGTCGGTCGGAATCCCCTGCTGTTTGGCTTCCGTACGTCACCGCCTCGGGCTGCTGGGTGGCCTGTGGGCAGGTTGCCCCACCGGCGGCGTTGGCCGCTTCCGGTAGGCCGCAGGCGGCGCCCGGGCGTCAGGACCTCAGTCCGCAGCAGCGCCGTGGTGGGCACGCTCATCAAGCGTCACGGGCGGTGATGGGCCTGCACCGCCAGCGGGTTCCTCGACTTGTGCCCCGGGGGTTGGCGCAGGGAGGTTGCCGGCCACTTCTGTGCCCCACGGTCCCTCATCATCTGTGCCGGGCCGGTGGGCCCCTGCTGTTGCGCAGTCTGCACGTGGCTCTGTCCCTGGCCGGTGGGCGGCCTGCGGGCAAGTGGTGCTCGCTGGTGTCGGGGGGGCCGCGGGTGGCACTTGAGCGGCGAGGTGCACCACCAGGATGGTTGCTGCTTTCGCACCCGTGACGGCCATTTGCTCGGTGTGCCTTGAGACCCGCGCCCTCGCCACTGTTGTCCTCCGCCTCCTGGCTCTGTCGTACAAGCACACGCACACAGGCAGGGGAACTGGGCATGGCGTCCTCGGACCTGCAAGGGGAGGTGTCGGCGTCCACATGAAACAGCCCCGGTGCACCTGCCGAGTCCCCCGTCAAGAGACGAACGGTACGGGAAACTCGACGCGTCAGTGACCGGGTCGACACACGCCAACCACCGCAGCGCACGCAGCCTAAGACCAACGCCCGAGGAACCCGCGAGGGAAAACCCCATCGGGGGGCCCCAAACGGGTACGACACAGAGCGAGTCCAGCCCCCCTACCTTGGCGGGGGCCAGCGGCAGGCACAATGAGCCCGATTCTCGGCCGGCCTCCGCGTGCCCCGTGCAGCCACCCAGTAAAGCCGGGGGTGCAAGCCCCTGGGGTCGGGAAAGGCACCACGGTGTCGGGAAAGCCAACTGGAGCACCACACGTGGCCAGGAGGCACGCCAGAGAGGCACGCCACCAGCACAACCAAGGCACACAGACAGCTGCCAAGCAACAACTGCCGCCGGTTGCCGCAAACCCAGAGAGCGGGCATCACACGCAACGAAACAAGGCACGAGAACAGGTGCAAAGCAACACCACCCGCCATCTGGATGGACGTGTGCGCGCCCAGCAGCGAACCCAACCCCTGCCGGCTACAGACGAGCCATTTTCCGGATGGACGAGTGCGCGCCCGGCAGCGTACCCTGCCCCTGCCGGCTACGTAACAGCCGCCGTCCGGATAGCCGAGTGCGCGGCCAGACGGTACCCAGCCCATGCCGGCTACAAACAGCCGCCGTCCGGCCGGACGAGTGCGCACCCCGCAGCTACGCCCCGCACACGCAACACCGCACACGCAACACACAGAGCAACACACCGAGCAAGCACACCGGTGAAAAGGAGCTAAGTGGCCCAGGAAACCGCAGACACAGCACAACACAACGAGCGTGCACACCGGTGAAGAGGAGCCAGGTGCCCCCAGGACACCGCACACCTAACACAACGCAACGGGCGAGCACACCAGTGAACAGGAGCCAAGTGGCCCAGGACACCGCACGCTCAACACAACAAACGAAGCAGGCACACCAGTGAACAGGAGCCAAGTGGCCCAGCACACTGCACACTCAACAGAACACATCGAGCGGGCACACCGTGAACAGGAGCCAAGTGGCACAGGACACCGCACGTGCAACACAATAAACCAAGCGGGAACACCGGTGAACAGCAGCCAAGTGGCCCAGGACACCGCACGCGCAACACAACGCACCAAGCAGGCACACCGGTGAACGGGAGCAAGTGGTCCAGGACACCGCATAAGCAAAGCACCGGACGGAGCGGGCAAATGGGTGAACAGGAGCCAAGTGGTCCAGGACACCGCACACCCAACACAACGCACCGAGCGAGCACACCGGTGAACAGGAGCCAAGTGGCCAAGGACACCGCACGCGCAACACAACACATCAAGCGGGCACACCGGTGAACAGGAGCCAAGTGGCCCAGGACACCGCACATGCAACACAACAAACCAAGCGGGCACACCGGCAAACAGGAGCCAAGTGGCCCAGGACACCGTAGACGCAACACAACACACCAAGCGGGCACACCGATGAACAGGAGCCAAGTGGTCCAGGACACCGCACAAGCAAAGTAACGGACGGAGCGGGCACGCCGGTGAACAGAAGCCAAGTTGCCCAGGACACCGCACACGCAACACAACACACCGAGCAGGCACACTGGTGAACCGGAGCCAAGTGGTCCAGGACACCGCACGCGCAACACAACACACAGAGCAGGCACACCGGTGAAGAGGAGCCAAGTGGGCGAGGACACCGCTAACGCAACGCAACACACCGAGCGGGCACACCGGTGAACAGGAGCCAAGTGGCCCAGGACACAGCACAAGCAAAGCAACACACCAAGCGGGCACACCGGTGAACACCACCCAAGTGGCCAGGGAACCAAAAACGCGACACAACACACTGCGCGGGCACACTGGTGAGCAGGAGCCAAGTGGCCCGGGCCACTGCATGCGCAACACAACACACCAAGCGGTCACACCCGTGAACAGGAGCCAAGTGGCCCAGGACACCGCCCACGCAACGGAACGCACTGAGAGGGCACACTGGCGAACAGGAGCCAAGCTGCCCAGGACAACGCACACACAACACAACGCACCGAGCGGGCACACTGGTGAACAGGAGCGAAGTGGCCCAGGACACCGCACAAGCAAAGTAACGCACTAAGCAGGCACACCGGTAAACAGGAGCCAAGTGGCCCAGGACACCACACACGCGACACAACACACCGCGCGGGCACACCGTTGAACAGGAGCCAACTGGCCCGGGACACGGTATGCGCAACACAACACACCGAGCGGGCACACCGGTGAACAGGAGCCAAGTGGCCCAGGACACCGAATGCGCAACACAACACCTCGCGCGGGCACACGGGTGAACAGGAGCCAAGTGGCGCAGGACAACGCACACACAACGCAACACACCCAGCGAGCACACCGGTGATCAGGAGCCAACTGGCCAGGGACACCCCACACACAACACAACGCACCGAGTGGGCACACTGGTGAACAGGAGCCAGGTGGTTCAGGACATCGCACACACGTGCACACGTAGGGCGGCTGAGGGAGGGAAAGAAAACCAACACCCCCTGGATCGGGCGCACTGGGGTGACCCGGCCGACCCAACGGGCCAGCAGCAGGGGCGATACCCCAAGGCCACTGGTCCGAGCCCGGTCAGGCTGAATTGGGGACCTTGGGAAACGTCACCCGGAGACATCGAAGCAACTGGTGACAGCCGAGCCGGTACACAGTCGGAGAGGGGGTTGCCTTGCAAGCAGAAAGGCCCCGCAACTCAGGCCACAAGGGTGAGGCGGTCGTACCATAGACTAGCGGGAGCAATACCCCTTGTGGTGAGAGATACTCCACACGGCTGGGCAGCCCCCAGAGCTGCCGCCCAAAGGAGGGGGCATGTGGCCCCACCCATGGACACATGAGGGGACACCCTCCCCCCTGGGACACCTGGACCGGCCGGCCGCGACACTGCCTTCCCAAGCACCTGTGAGGGCGGCTTAAGAGGCACCTGAACTGGGGCAGGGGGAGGGACAGGACATCCCCTTGGTAAGACCTTCTTCCTGCATTGTCAAAGAAGGCATCCCAAGCTCCCGAAGATACCTACCTACCTACCTATGAAGGCGCCGAATGAGTGGTCTTCATGGAGGTGCCCGTCTATCGCTGTCCCTTGGCCGGCCGCTGGTGCGGGCTCGCGAAGATCAACGCCAGGAGGTCCTCCGTCTCCGAAGCTCTTGGTGGCCGGGCCTCGTGTGTCGCCCCGTGCGCTGTGTCGCTGCTCGTTTGGGGGTGGACACGTTCTTCCCCGGCTGTGTGTTCTGGCGGGCCAGTGTTGTAGGCGGTCCCCTCAGTCCGTTCCCCATGTACCATTACCGGGGTGGTGTCGGCCGTCTGCTCGGCCCCTCGTCCTCCAGTCACTGTGCCCGGTTGGCCGGAATCCCCTGCTGTTTGGCTTCCATACATCACCCTCTCAGGCCGCTGGGTGGCCTGTGGGCAGGTCGCCCCACCGGCGGCGTTCGCCGCTTCCGGTAGGCCGCAGGCGGCGCCCGGGTGTTGGGACCGGGATCTGCAGCAGCGTCGTGGTAGGCACGTTCATCCAGCATCGCGGGTGGTGATGGGCCGGGGCTGCCAGCGGGTTCCTCGACTTGTGCCCCGGGGGTTGGGGCACGGGAGTTGCCGACCACTTCTGTGCCCCTCGGTCCCTCATCATCTGTGCCGGGCCGGTGGGCCCCCGCTGTTGCGCAGTCCGCACGTGGCTCTGTCCCTGGCCGGTGTGCGGCCTGCGGGCGAGTGGTGCGTGCTGGTGTCCGAGGGGGCCGCGGGTGGCACATGGGCGGCAAGGTGCACTGCCGGGATGGTTGCCAGTTTTGCACTCTTGACGGCCATTTGCTCGGTGCGCCTTGAGCCTGGGCCCTCGATGACTGTTGTCCTCTGCCTCCTGGCTCCGGCGTCCTCTGTGGAGCTTCCCCGCTGTGTGGGTGGCGCGTATCTGTTGCGTGCGGTTGGTGCCTCCGGGTGGGTCCCGGGGTTGCGTGGCTCCGGCGGTGCATGGCCCGCGGTGTTGGCCGTTGCCTGTGTCCTGTCCGTGACCGTTACGCCAGCCGGCCCTGCCGTGGCCGCCTGGAGGCGTGCCCCGGCCAGGGTTTGGGCCATCGTTGGTCCCCGTGGTTGCGGCAACGTGGGATGGGGACCATAGCGTGGTGTTCCTGCTGGTGCATCTGTGTTCGGGGTGATTGCTTGCGCTGGAGCCGGGGCTGAGGTCGAGGCCTGGGTCGGGGGGCTGCTGGTTGGCACAGGTGCCGTCAGCCGGGCTGGTGAGCCACGGTGCGCTTGGGGTTCCATGTCGGCCCGCGTCGGGGTCGGCAGAAGATGCACGTGGTCTGATGTTGGGGTTCGAGGTCTTCGGTTCCTCGTCGGGCTCGGGCTGGCCGTTGGCTGCGGGCGCGTGGTGCCATGGGGTTCCTCGGGCCGTGCGCCGGTATCAGGGTGTGTTGCGGTCGTCGTCTGGTGTGGAACGGTCTCCTTCTCGGTGGGAGGCGCGGGACTGCCCTGGTCCGCGGTGGTTGTGCCCTGTGTTTTTTTGCCGGTGGAGTCAGGGTGTTGTTGTGGTACTGGCTGGGTAACGTTGCGCCGCCCGCTTGGCCACAGGGTCTTGCCGGGGGCTTGGTGGGTTGGCCCTTGATGGCCGCAAGACACAGCCCTGGCTGTGTCTTGCGGCCGCGGCTTGGTCAGGATGGACGCGCTGGACGAGCTGGAATAGCGATACCGCCAAGGGAGCGTGCTGGGGTCCAACTCGCCTGGTCGGCTTGGTGTGTTGGAGCTGGACCAGTACTGTGCCGGAGCTTCGACGTTCCTGGCCGCATGGGCTACTGCCGCATTGCCATATGTGCCTCGTCGTGGTGGAGGGACGGGTGGCTGATGGGCTCTTTCGACCATAGATTGTAGCCACCTGGGGACGCAGATCTGCCTCCACGTCTCCCAGGCCGCCTTGAGTCTCTTGATGGCATCGCCA
This sequence comes from Eutreptiella sp. 'Long Island Sound 2002', assembly GCA_964036045.1. NCBI lineage: Eukaryota > Euglenozoa > Euglenophyceae > Eutreptiales > Eutreptiaceae > Eutreptiella > Eutreptiella sp. 'Long Island Sound 2002'. The sequence continues at coordinate 151,496,366 of OZ038379.1, forward strand.
GGATGCAGGCCCCCACTGCGGCAAAGGAGGTCTCCCCACTGTGAGCCGTGGGCGCCCCGGAAAATCCCCATGGCCCACTCAGCGTCCCCCACCAGCCAGCTCAAAGGCGAAGGGGAGGAGTAAGAAAAAGTCACTGCCATGTCTTTCTAGGAGGGCTTGATCCAGGTCAAGCCCCCCTCTAAAACCCTTTTGTTGATGCTAAGACTTACTTAAGTATTTTTATCTCTCTTTTGAAGCCTAAAGTACACTTTGTCAAAGTAACTAGGGTTATAACCCTAGCCCCCGATGAAGTTTCCCCCTACCACTCAACTGAGCGGAGATATCTTCCTACATGGAGGTTATACCCAAAAAAAGTAGGCATTTCATGCCTAAGGCCTTGGAGCTTAAGCATAGTGGTCCCCCAACCCAAGACCCCTACACTCAACAGTTTCTACCACTTATTGTGTTTCTATCTTTTAACTGTTTCTGAATTCAGTTGCTTGGCCAAGTCATATTCTGTGTCTGGCCTAACTACTTTGCCCAATATTCCTAACCAACACCATTTCATCCAGCAGAGTGCACATGTAGTGCTTCATGCTAACTTGGAGGCTAGGTCACGCCAGTTTTCACTTAAAATCATTTGTTTTATCCATTTGTGATTGAGTCTTTGTACTTAAGCCTGCTTCGTCTATCTGCAGCCCTTCTGTGTTACACTGGATTTCAAAACTATTCGTTGATGCGATCCATATCCTGTTCCTGCTCTAATTGCTGCTTTGGGTTAGGTTTTCAACATCAAAACCTGCAGGATTTCATCAAGGTCATGAGGGCACTAATCAAGGACATCTTTCCCGTAGCAGAGGAACCCCTTGAGAACCTTTTGAACCGACTCTGAGAGGTACACAAGCCAAAACCAGAAGCAAAGTGTCCACACCATCAGTACAGATGTCTGCCATGACCTGGCCAATTCGGAGTGTACAAGGTCAACTTGGCAACAGTGGGCCCACCTCAATGAGTGAGCCCAAGCTCAGAGCCGCATGTGGGTCTCAGAGAGATCCAGTACACAGAAGGGCGGAACAAGAAGCGCCCAGATTAACCGCAGAGTGCTAAGCGGCCCGTGGTGACAGCCTGCAGCATCTCCGCCGAAGAGTTGCTGCGTCTATCTCCCGATCTGTTTGCCCTGCTTCTTCTTCAACGGGTACCCCAGCTGGAGGACGTGAGGAGCAAGGCGATTTTAGAAGGAGAATAAACGAATACATTCTCCACGAGGAATACTACAAGTCCGTCACAGGCGAAGATGGTGAGGAACAACTAGATGCCTTGGGACCCCCCCCCAAACACGGACATGGGTTCCTACCCTTACTCCGGCCCACCTACGGACCTGGCCGACACAGTGTCACTACCCAGGCGACCGAGAGGGCCAGTATGGCGTCCGGAGCTGCCAATCACTAGGGGGAGCCCTGAAGTGTGCCCCGATTAGGTGAAAGATCCCCATCTTCCAGAGCCAACTCATGGGGCCCTGGATCGTACGGCCGAACTACTGGCCAAATTACTGTCTGGGTCCGAAGACCCAGATGTGACAGCTCTTTCTGAGGCTGTCAAAGCAAAATTGGGTATCACTGAACCCTTGCCCCAGCCAGCACTGTGCATGCTGGCCGGAGATCTCAAAAGATCAGGGGTGTCCAGGGTAACTACCCAAGGTCACTTGCCCCAGCCCTTCTCATCCTCGCGCTAGGAGAGTCCCTATTGCTGAACTACAGGACGTGCCTGTGACAGAGACTGAGAAAAGAGGGCTGTCAGCCCTGGCACCCCTCACCGGCGTAGCTGCCTCCACTTCAGCCCTAACCCCAGGGGGGTAAAAAGAGTGGCAGACCGATTGCTCAGGCGAACATCCAGCTGGAATTGCCGGAGTTCGACCCGAAAAATCTGCCCGAATGGGCAGAAGAATTTGCTGAGTTTCTTTTGCTAACTGGCCAATCCCATGTGGATGTGGCCACTAAACGTTCACTGCTGAATCACTCATGCAAAAGAAAAATTTACCAAAAACAGGTGGAGCAGATTGTGAAAACCTGTTCAACATGGGCCGAGGTGCTCCAAAGACTGGAGAAATCTTCCCCGGTCTATGACACTGACCTCAGTGTGCGCACACAGATAGAGGAGCTACCTATGCTCTCTGAGTTCCTTTCCGCTGCGCAAGTCTCTGAATACGGATGCGACCTAGAGTATCTGTTTTCACGGATGAGTAAGACCCCTTCACGTACGTGGGACGATTGCCGCACTACCTCTGAGAGGAAGAGTCGGACCCACGCGTACAACGACCTGGTGGACCTGCTGATCGAGCTACCCCTTGAGAGAGAGAATGACTCCCACATTGGGAAATTTCTCAAGAAACACCTCGGTTGAGGTGGTACCCCTACCCCCGCACATGGCGAAGGGAAAGGACCTAAGAATCCCACTAACGCCAACAAGGGTGGTGGTAAAGGAAGGGGTAACCTGCGTGCCATGAATGAGGTTAAACCTGAAGCAGGTACACCCCCTCTGTTTCTGTGTAAACCTGTCAATGACAAGGGGGGACCTTGTCATGCCCCTGACTGCGACCACCGCAGTAGTTGTATGCTGCAGATGAAACGACAGCAGCACACTAAAGATGGGAAAACCGTGACCCATCAGGACCATTTCAGGTGTACCATCAGCTGTGGTTACTGTGGCAAACGTTGTCACTACGAGGATGAATGTCACATAAAGAAATGAGAGAGTGACAAACACAAGCAGCAGGAGGCTGAACGCCAGAGGACCCGAACACCCACCAGAACCCCCCTGAATGGGGATAAAGGTGGTAAAGGAGGTGGCAAGGGGGGTGGCAAAGGTGGAACCCCTAACCCCCAGAGGCGCTCATCAGCACCCGCTACTTCTCCCTCTCCTGCCGAGCGTGAACCCAAGAAGCGCCTACAGGGGGATAATGCCTCCCCTGAGGGGAATAACTCCAAGAAGAGGTGACTGGCCTGGATGGCCAAGTCCCTCCTGGCTGCAGGGGTGGATATCCAATTCCCTGCTGAGGAGTGAGGAAGCGGCTCCGAAGAGGAGGACTTGGTTTTCTGGATCCTCGTGATCATCAGGGATCAAGTTTTTCAAGCAGTGCTTGACACCGGCGCAACAATTTCTATAGTGGCCGGGCGCCTGCTAAAGACTTTCAGGAAAGCTAAGACAGTGGCCATAAGAGTAGGGGATGGGCGTACCATCCATTCCTTTGGGGGGAGTCGATGTGACTATTTGTCTTGGGGACGAGACTGTGACCCAACACTGCGGAGTGTTGGACACTGACGCCTTTGACATCGTCATTGGTACCGACTTCCTGCGAAGAAACCCCCAGGTAAAAATGCTGTCTCTCCAGCGCCCCTATTCTGTGCACTGCGACTTTGGCAGTGGGCTCTTCTCCGTACCTCTGGAGCTGTCAGGATGAGAAGAGTCTGGGCTGCGATACGCAGCCAAGACTAACTATCGTTGTGAAAAATACCGATTGGTCAGTCACGTTCTTGAAAATGGACTGGCGGCCCTTCAGGTAACCCTGGATGAGATCCAGGTGGAATTGTTCGCGAGCCAACAACAGCACATCATGCAGTTGTATTGCTCGAAACATTTGAACAACGCTTTCGGTTTCTTCTGGAAAGCAATGGGCCTAGTGTTTGCTTACACTCCCTTCTCCCTGCTCGCGAAGGTTCTAACCCAAATCGCTTATGAGGGAGGAAGGGTTGTCATATGCACCCCTGACTCGGGTTGCTCAGGCGAACACGCTTATTGGCGCCGTATGCTAGACCAAATAACCGTGGGAAGAGTGCAACTCCCCAACGGTCCCATTTACGTGCCTGAGGACTCAGACACAGCTATGCGAGCCCCTGTGTGGGCCAGTCTCTTATCTCTTGTTGATGGATCCCTCAATCCTGTACCACTTTGTGATCTGGATCAGGTGCTACTGAAAGAGGTGATGGCCGAAAATCGTGGCCTGACCCTTTCTGATCTCATCAAACGATCTCCTGGGCACCTATCTGCCACACTTACAGGGTGTGAATCTCCCGATGGCTATTTGGAACCTGCAGCTGTAAAAGAGGTTGCTGACGACCAACTGTCTGAGATCGCCAGCGCTATTCCTCCTGTTGATCCCAGCTCTGTTGAACTAAAACACAGTGCCTTCCTGGCCCAGCTGTTGCTGGAAGAGGTAAATTCAGAGTCAACCTCAGAACCAGCTTCCCCTGTTGGGAAACCGGTGCTGCACATGCAGTGCAGCATATGCACTCAGGTGAACCCGTGGCCCAGAGTCGTAATGCTCTAGCGGGGCCTGCTTCTAATAACATGCCACCGTCTGAGCATGACACTCAGGAGCTCCGACGGCTGTTGTACCTGAAGGCCGAAGGTATTGAGCGCCGAGAACGGCTACAATACCTCAGACAGACCTGGAAATCCTCCATCTGGTCTGAGGAGGATGAAGATTCCTACACGCTGCCTGACCCTGAGATACCCCTAGTGTAATCTCTGCACTATGGGCAGCAATGTCCCCCTGAGTGGGACGATGGTTCAGTACCTGCCGAAACTGCCGATCGGCAGAAAAAGAAAGAGCATGGAGAGAGCAACCTTCATTCTGATGAGGATTTCCTGCAGAAAATCTAGAGGCTTAACCTTGACCCCCGACTGAAGAAACTGCTCCTAACCTATGAGGAGGTGTTCCGCACCCTGCCGCCTCCCCTTTCCTGTAAAAGACTGTCCAGATGGACCTGAAACTGAAACCTGAATTTGAGAAGACGTGAGTGAGGCGTCGTCCCTACCCAGCTCCTCAGGAACAGGTTGAGGAAATGGAGCGCCAGATCCAGGAATGTATCGATGCTGGCCTCGTGGAAGAATATAAGAAGGAAGACTACCCCCATCACTGCAGTCCCTGCTTTCTGGTTGCTAAACCAGGATCGACTGCCCTACGATTGGTTGTTGACTATGGTGAGGTCAACAAGAAAGCCCAAAACCAGTCAGGGAGTATGCCCAACATGGACAGTATCCTGGAGCGTATGGCCAATGCCGGTACAAGACCAAAATGAACAAAAGCAGTGGTTTCTGGCAGGTAGACCTAACGAACACAAGCAGTCTATGGCTAAGCAGGATGGGACAAACCTGAGACACATCCGTGACCATGAGCTGAGCCGATGGAATCGCCTGGGGCAGCCTGCCAGCTTCAAGGTTGGTGACCTTGTTTGGGTGCACCATTCACGCCTACCCTCCTGGCCCCGTAACTGTCTACAGGACCCTTTTTTTGGGCCCTATACTCTCATCAGGATAGATGGATCTAGGATCCATGTCAGGTGCAGTCCACGTCTAGGTGGTGAACTGCTTTGTGCGCCCAAACAGTTGAGGCACTATCACTCCCCTGACGAGCTGTCCTGGGAAGAGTGGCACGTCAGCAACAGTGAGGATGAGCGTATCGACCTAGAGAACGCTGCCAGCCCAGAGGAGGCAGACGAACTCGAAGGGATGACTGCCGATGAGATGGCAGTTGATGGCTACTACGTGGTTGCAGGTATTGCTCACCACGAGTATATCCAGGGCCGGAAATTCCTTACCCTGTCGGATGGCTATGGGCTATCTGAGGCGACCTGGGAACCCATGTCCGCCTTATACAACCTGATGGGAGTATCAACCCCATCCTCTGCTCCTACCTCGTTGAGAACAACGAGGGACAGCTACTAACCCATGCTGAGACTCTGTCCCAGCGTAAGAAGAAAAACTACATTCACTGTGTCAGTCTACTGACTGTCTTCTAACCTTCCCGGGGCGTGAGCACTCTGGTGCACAACCGCTAGACCTACTTGGTGTTGGCCAGGACAGGCTCAGAACTCCGGTAGAGCTCCAGTTACGGTGAATGTACTAACTCCCAACCTCAATCGGGTTCGGCGTTCCAAACACCTACACATCCGCTGCTTGCGAAGCCCTGTTCCTGCCCTGGCTGTGCCCTGCAATCCCATGCCTATGGTTACCAGCGTGAGCCAGATGGCAGCTTATCAGGTTTGCAGCCACCCAGCGAGCGTGTGCCTTGTTGACCATGTGTTGCATGGGTGCTGCCCTGATGTAATGACCTTGGGGAGCCAACGAGGAACGGTGGCTTACTACTCCAGGGGGGAATGACAAGCAAGGTGTTATGAAGCAAGGTGTGTCCACCCTCCTTGAGGACAAGCGTGCCCACAGTTAGGAGCCCTGAATGGTCCAGACCCAGGGGTTCTACCCTTCCTTAGAGGGTTTACCATACCCTTAAGTGTGCTACGTATGTCTGTATGTGTCTCACTTCTCTCCCCGTCGTGGCTCCTGGAGACCGGGCCTTGCTGACGTCTGACCGAATGCCAACGACCCAATGCCGCACGGACCATAACCCCGGCACTGCCAGCACAACCGGGCCCGAAGGGGGGGGAGATGATAGGAGAGGGAACGACACGACGCCAACTGGCACCGGAACCAGACCAATCCCCATCACAACATACCGACTACAGCGCCAACGCCACAATCTGAACTGCAAGTACCACAACACGCCAGCGTAACCCGAGCCTGCACCGCCCGGACTATAGCCAGAACACGAACTACAGCCACATACCGCGGCGCGACACCAATGACCCGGAGCAGGACCCCAACCCGTCACAGCACATTGACTACAGCGACCGAACCACGAACCAAACCACAAACACCACGCCCTGTCGCCGCACCCCGAGCCCCAACCGCACGGAGTACAGCGTCCAAAACACGGACCACTGCAGCACACCCCACCACGAGGCGCCACACGGCGACAACCGGAAAAACGCCCCGGGGCCAGAACCATAAACAGAGCCATTGGTCACAAAAAAAACGCAGCCAAGCGCGCCTGAGGACCACAGACACAAGACACCACTGTCCCTGTCAAGTGGAACATCCGGCACCGCGATGGAAATCCACTCCTAACCATCCACCCCTCCCGAAGCCCCTAACCAACCCCTGGAATCACTGCCCAGTGTCCTCGACGTCTCCGCAAACCACGACCCCATGGACCTAGACAGCGACCCACTGCAGGACAGCATCCAACGCGTACTGCAGGTGGCGTCCGACACTCACCAACGACCGACATGGAGCCTGTACCGGGCACTCAACTAAACGGACCAACGGATAACGGGAACAAGAGACAACCGCGACCCAGGGGCGTACATCCAGGAGCTGCGAAAGGACATGCAAAACGCCCAGCAACAGTCACCGGAAGGAGTGGTGGTGCAGGGACGGGAAATAAAGACTGGAGCCTGGACGAACCTCACAGGAGCCCCACGCGCGCAGGAGGCCCTGACCTTCATCCAAGAATCCGACGCCCCATCGCCAGCAACCCTCGAGGAAACAGCGGCGGCTCTCGTCCTGACCCTACACAGTTGGACGCCAGGCCACACCATCGTCCTGCATGACAAAACAGGGCCCCCCTACGAACGCACCGCGACATGCCGACCGACCACCGCGTCCACAGGTGAGGCCCACCTGGAATCAACACCCCAGCGAGAAGATGACGAGTACACCCTGGTGCACGCCACCCAACACGGACACAGGGCAACGGAGAAAAAGGAGCCAACGCCCCAGCCTGCCCCGACCCCCCGACCGAGACCGGCCCCCCGACACTGGACCCTGTATGAACAGCTGGCCCATGCCCGCACCCTAGCGGAGCACAGTATCCAGCCATACACGGAAGCTGCGTACGTGGAACGCATGCTACAAGACTGGACCAAGTACAAAACAGAGGTCCTGGGGGGACACATGGGCCCACCAGATACCACGTCCGACACAACATGGGACGACGTAGTGCCAGACGGAGACATCAGGGCACTGGCTACGAACGTTCGCACCACATTGGAAGACTGCTCCAGGCCCGACCACCCGTTTGGAGACAACAGCGACCCCGCCATCACGAACGCCATCCTGGCCTACCAGAGCTGGTCCACTCCGCAAAGCATCCACCTCCACACCCCGCACGATGACCCACGCGAGTGGCACCCTATTGGGCCACCAGCGCTGGAGTTCTACCTGCACGAAGATGCAACCATCGGGGCACACAGCATCACCAGCCCTCGGCCTACAATGCCACAACCGATACCGGAGCCACACATACCCCCGAGCCCAACGAAACCCCGAACGCCCACGCAACAGGAAAACGAGCCTCCGCAACAAGGGCACAGCCCACCAGCCCACAAAAGGTCGAACCCCCAAACGCCACCACAACCTTCCGACAACTCGACAAGCCCCTCAGCTCGCGTCGCGTCCCAGACAACTATCAACTACCCCGAGGGGGGAACCACACAAGGAGCACAGCAACGTCATGGCGAGAAACGACGGGCACCATCAATTGAAAGAAAATCCTCCCAAGGATAACAACGATGGTAGCCATGCGCCGCCTGACACCACACACAGTACAACTAAAGCAGGCCATGCACCTCTTTATAACCACCCAGGGCACGGCAGCCATTTAAGGCACAGCCCAAGGCGAGGCCCACACAAGCTATCTGGATAAACGCAACAACGGGCACCAACATAACCATCGACCCTGACCTGGAGTGGACGGCTATCCAGTATACCCTGGACTGCGCCGAGGACGACCCCACGCTGACGGAATGGCAGACAAGGTGGGCTGCTGAAGGCAACTGCCTCGACGATTTCATTCTCGATGACACCCTCACACCGCAGGCCATGGAGCCCGCGGGACGTGCTGCCCGTACACACCGGGACCCCACCAAACACACCCCTTCGCACTACTCCACTACCATACAACCGCGGGCGGTAACCCAGATCAAAGAGGCGCTCTCTCTGACCCTCCCGGACACCCACAACGCCCACCAGCCGGGGATGTTCACAATATACTGGAACTTCCCAACAGACACCGGCATGGTGCCCCAGGTCGCCGAGCACCCACTGCCGCCCAGCGTCCCGGCACTCGCCAAGGCGGCCCAAGCCATGGCGCACAGGGGGGGTTCCCCGCAGGACTGGACACCGAACGTCCTCGTCGAGCAACGCGCCCACCACAACGCCAACAAGGCACAGCAGGCAGGACGCCAAATACACCCGCCGATACAGGACAGAGACGGTAACCTCCAGCCCCACAACCTGTGGATGGTACACTTCATACTAGAAGACCACGGGGAAAAGCGGAAAGGCACAGAAGTGCAAATCACACACGCCCTGGCGCACACGCAGCTTAACTACACTGTCCCCACGTCAAATTTGTTCGTCACCTACGGCAAATCACGGCAGTCGACGTACAGACTGCAGGCCGACACCGAGGGCACAGCATACACGGTGTACACCTGGGCACGATTCGGAGACCTACCAGCCCCGATCTGGCACCCCTCCATGGGACGCCAGTGCCCCGCCAGAGCATCAAACCTGCGGGGAGCACCGCCGCCAGCATCCGAGGCAACCTATCCCCCCCATACATCATAAACGCCGCTCTCGCAAACGCCAGGATGCCTCTCATAGACACGGGGTGCCCCACCCCAGATGAGACCACCCGCCGCAGAACGTGGGGCACCACCACAAGGGCCCTACACCACGACATTGATCGCGACCAAGCCACCTGGATCGACCAAGGCTCTGTCACCATCAGGGTGGGGGGGTGGTTGAACACCCTAAACCCCGAAAAACTGCGCAGGGTGGCGGGACCCTACATACTATACCCCATGCCCCACGGCATGGATGGCCACTGCCCAGGGCTCTGGCCCAGGGATCCCCCCTGCGGGCACCCCTGCCCCCACGCTCTGGTCCAGCCATTGCCCCCACAACCCGCCCCACTCCCAGGTGTCTACCTAAACACGGTAACAGGCGCCAAAAGAGTATACCTCACGACGGGAGACACCACGGGCCAAGCCATCCCTGTCGATCAGGGGCACCACATGGCCCTGGGGCCACGACTACCCAACACCGCCAAACCACGGCACCCGTTGGCAAGACACGGCGCACGCGACCCCAGGCCCGTGGACCTAAACGCCCCAGTCCCCGACAGGGCCCTACTACACCTCACCATGAAACACACACCCCAACTCCCTGCCACCCTGGCGGGAGAAAAGTACTTCATCGTGGAAGGTCCAACGGACGATGTCATCACCCTAGCGACCAACAGCCTGGCGGCCACGTTGACGTAGGCCACCCCACGGCACGTAAGGACAGGATGCAGGACACAGAAGACACCCTGACACCGGACCTTGTGAACCATCTGGTGACCCTGACAAGCCCACCGGAGCAGCACGACCGGAAAACCGAAGGTCCGAAGGTCACTGATTGGACGTCCTTTATTGACAGGCCCCCAAAATACCCCCGCAGTGACACTCACATGCCACCAACACACATGGTGGGTGGCACAGTGGAACGCCACAGGCACAACAGACAGAGTCCATGAATCCACGACGGAAGCGAAACCAGCGACCCCACTGGCACTGGGGTACCGTTTTAAACACTCCACCCACCACACCAACCACCCCCGAGCGCACTGGTTAGCCCTCAAAACGGTGATGCACTGGACAGTGGATGCCCCAGCCACGGACACCACGCTGCCCGAGACGTGGCTCACACTCACACGCAACCTGGCAGCCTACATACAAACACACGGGACAGCAAGGGCAGAACGCTGGATGTCCTGGCCCACGGACACGGAACGAACCCTTAAACTTCGCACCACCAGCCTACAAGAACACCCAAACCATCTTTGGGGTATGCACCGACTACAAGAGGGGCAAGGACCGGCATACAGCATATTTCGGGGCAACGCACCGAAGCCGGCCCCCAAACCGGCACCAGAATAACCCCGGCTCAAACCGAGGCCCTGTCCAGGGGGAGCAGACACCTTGGCCCGCCGGGCCAAACGGCCCAAACGGGAACCAAAAGCGGGCCCAGCACCGCCACCGCCCGATCCACAACCGAAGCCAAAGGCCCCAGCGTGCCCATTCTTCACACCAGCGGAACATGCCGCCATGCACCCCGAATGGCCAGACGGCGCAGAAGTACAGGGGGTATTCGGAGCCACGCTTAGAGGACAAGCGAAGCAATTTGTATGGTTCCGGGGCAAGATACAGGGCAGACTGGCCACACCAGGCCAACATGGCAACCTGCAGTTGAAGATCAAATGGCACGCACCCCCGGAGCCGGGCGAAAAAGCGGAGACCTCAAACCTCGAACTCTTGGACGACAGGCAGTTCCCAGAGTGCCCGGTGCAGCTCCGCACACCCGCCAACCAGGTACCGCCGGGCACCGTCTGGACAGGTGACGTACCGCAGGCAATGCTGGAGGAGCCGGATATACCAGAGGAACGAAGGGTGGCCACAGCGATCAACCTCAAACTGCGCCTGGGACAATGACTACTCCCACGCCGCGCCAGGGACCCCCCAGGGGCAACCAAGGCTCACACCCACGAAGTCACAACTGCGCTCATCCCTCTCATGTCCCTCAACGAACCAGGCGCCCTGTACGACGCGGCCAAAGCTCTGGACCTACAAGACGTGCCTGTCATGGCGACGTGCGACCCGGACGCCATGGTGTGGCAGGAACAGGCCCTCAAAACCCAGGCAGCCCACCCCAGCCTAACCCCCCTCCTCACCAGGACGGGACACAAATACCGCACCAAGTTGGTCAAGGCAGTGCCCATATCCCACAAAGGTGACGTTCAAGTACACGTCCACCACCACCTGGGAGTAGAAGGCCGCCTAGAGGCATATGAACTGGTGGGCCCAAAGTGGCAGCTGAATGTCATCAACGTACATGTTCCATTTGGAGACGCCTCGGAGGCGTTCCTCGAACACGTCATGGAGGCCTACCAACAACTTGACATGATGGGGCCGACTGTCATCATAGGAGACTTCAATGCAGCCCTGTCAGCGGGCGATTGCGCAGGGCGATAGACCCCCGAGGACACAGCGATGCAAATGGCCATGCAACATATGGGCCTGCAGGACCTCACAGCTTCTCTACGAGGCCAGCCCTCGCACAGACCACCGCAACCTGGCTCGGCAGGTTCCCGCATCGACCTCTGCTACGCGGACTCGGCACACGTCGAGGTGGCACGGACGCAATACCACGACCTACCGTCAAAGATCACCGGACATCGACCCCTGGAGGTACAAATAAAGGTACGTGAAGTACCCCCCGCCTCCAGAGAAGACATGGACCACTAAGAGCAACCACCCATTAGGCCACCAGAAGAGCACGACACACACAAATGGACGGCGTATTACCGCACGGTACAGCGCATCCTGGGCCAACAAGACAAGACGGACCTCAACCTTGCCATGCGACAAGCAGCCACGGCGTGCGGCCTCAACGGACAACAGAGAACACAGGACGACGCCACCCCGCATCAAGACCTACGGTCCCTGGTTACAGCCATATCGCGCAACAAGCGGGCACTACACACGGCAGTACACTCACATGACCTGCAAGCCCAACATGACGCCCAGGAAATCGCCGCACGGCTGGGCACCACGCGCCGGCAACTCAGGGAATGGCACGTCCGCCGGGCAAAGGAGCTGGCACAAGAACAACAACGCTATTTTCAAAACCCCCAACCCTACAAATCCTTGAAACACGTGGACAAGGTCCTGGGGGGGAAGGGCCACCGAGGCATCAAGGCGGTACGCCTACAGGACGGCACGGTGACCAATGATCCCAAGGTGGTCCTGGAAGAATTCCCCAACAGCTTCCTGGGCCAACACAACACCGAGGATGGCGAGCTGTCAGCGTACACGGAGGAACTGATATCGCACTTGCCGAAACTCTACAACCGAACACAGCGACGAGACATGCACCAAGCCCCGTTCACCATTCGGGAACTCGATGAGGTGTTGTACAAACTACAACCGGGAAAAACCCCGGGGACGGACGGACTCCCGGCGGAACTCTACCGCAGGCCTCGCTGGACCTGAAGAGACACTTGGCCGCGCTCCTGTGGGATATCGCCATCAAGAAAACGGGCAAACCTGGTACAGCCGCTGTATAAGAAAGGCGACTGGGTGAATCCAGACAACTGGGGAACCATAGTATGTGCCACCACGGAAGCCAAACTCATATAGATGCTCATCCTCAAATGGGTGGCTTTGGCAGTGTACCGGGCTATACCGCCCACATTGTCAGGAGCCATACCGGGTAGGTTGCCATTGGGTGCCATATTTATGCAAGACGGGGTGGTAGACATGGACCCGATCAGCCTCATCTTCACGTCCCTGGATGTCAAGGGGGCCTTCCTCAACACCCGGCACCGCCTCTTACAGGCTGTCTGGGAGCACATGGGACTCCCCTTCCAAGGCTTCCTACAAGCTTACCTCGCCACCCGCATGTACGCAGTGGAAACCGATGTTGGCACCAACCCATGGGTCCACTCCGCCAGTGGAGTCCTGCAAGGGGGTGCGGAAGGCCCATTCCTTTTCCTGCTCGTCACCCTCCCGCTGGCGTTTTACATCCGACGCACATACCCGGACGTGGCACCATACTCCCTACGGACCGCGCTCCTGGCATTTGCGGACGACATGGCGGTGGTGACCGCCACCGCACGCCGACCCCTGTCGACCACCCCGGACCCCATCAGGGCCACCAAAGTACTCCACGCCGTCACCAACCATCTGGGGGCCAACCAGCTGCTGGTCCACAACGTCAAATTTGCCACCATGGTCCACAATGCACTGCCGCCGCCCCTCCGCCCCGGGGACCCGCCTATGAACCCAGTAAACACGGCCTGGGGGTCCAATAAGCGGCCACCGCAAGCGGGGTCAGCCTACCACCAAACCTGATACGGCAGCTGACACAGACGCTGGTCATGGCACGCATCGTGGAACTCTCCGCCCAGGCCCTGGCGTACTTGCTACAAGCCGTGCTCAACGCCGCTATAGGGTTCCAGGCCTTGCACTTAACGCACCCCCAACACATGCTACAACCCGCCGTTACCAAGGTACGGCGAGCGTGGACCACCAACGGTCACCAGCCCACATCACTACCTGCAGCGGTGCGCGCGGCGTCGCCACCGTACCATGGAGACAACACGAATCACCTCGTCGACAATGCGTACACAGCTCACACGGCAGCCCACCTGCACCGTCTCATGCACAATCATGAGCCGGAGGTGCGAGAAGTCTTCACGCTGACACTGCGGGAGGCCCAGTACCATCGCAACACCTGCCCCCAATACATACTTCACCAGCGGGGCCTCCCCACCAAGGTGGGGGCGCGCGTATAGAACCACCTACAACTCCTACTGCCCCACCACCAGCATGTTATCCAAACGAACCATCGATGCAGGGAAACCGGCCCTCTGGCGGTCCTGCACACCGATGTGGGGGGAGGGCCAACAGGAAGCATCACCACTCTGGACCTGGTGGGCACCACCCTACACCTCGTACGGGTCACCCCAAACCAGATGCGAGCCCTCCAACGGGTGGGCACACACCACGTCCCATTCCTGCAACACCCGGAGTGGCCCAACAAGTCACTCCTGGAGAGTCACATGCGCAGCGCGGCCACACAAACCGGACACCCCCAACTGACCGATGGGGAAGTACGTGAGGCGTATATCCTTTTTTGGAGCACGCACAAGCGGCCACTGCCACCAGGCCCACCGCGAGGGAATCAGGCCCACTACCGGCCACCGGAGCAAGTGGAGTATGTACCCGGTGCCACGGTACCAGCAGTACTCCTCCTGGCAGCCAACGAACTCAAAGCCACATTGCGACGGGGCAGAGCACGGGGCAACTTGTGGATGCTGCCACCTGCCACGGCTGGCCCCTTCTTTCCGCCACCACTGTCGCAAGACAAGCTTACAGGCACCCCCACCACTTGCTGGAGATCTGGACCCCAAGCGCTAGCCACCCCATGGCCCCTCCTCCAGTTACTGGCGCGCTACCACCCCATTCCAACGGCCCACGCTACCCCGGAACAACACCGGTGGCTACACACGCACTTTGAACGGGCCGGGGAGAGGGACACGGCCACAGCGGCCTGGGGCCCCAGCGCTCAGGCGGAATGGAGATTCCACCGGGGAACTCGGGACATAAAGCACCCAGCCATCTCCTTCCTGGTGCTGGCCAAACACCGCAGCGCCACGCCGGACGCCCCCGCCTACCCGGTTAAACACCGATGCTCCCAAGTCCAGGACTGGCAGACGGTCGAGTGGACCACATTCCACCAACAGAAAGCGTAACCTGCTCCAGTATGTGTACGGTGACCTGACACAGGGCCACGAGGGGAACAACGACTATGTCCGCATGAACCCAGCGGCGACCGAGATCATCTGCCAGGCAGTGGGCGTGTATGCTACCCGGAGACTCCGACCGAACGCCAACACGCCGTGGGCCACCACGGACAGGGGGGCACGCATCCATGGTTACCAACCAACAACGCCGTGCCGCCTGCCACACCCGGACAACCACAATGCCGTCATTGTCGCGGATGCCTCTGGCACCACAAGCCTCACCCCAGCGGCCGGGGGGGCAGCTTTGGAGTTGAAAGTAGACACGACAAGCGGACTGCACCAACACCACCTCAGAGGGGCTACCATCTTCGGAGCCTCCTCTCACGGGGAACTGAAGACACTGGCGATCGTCGTGGACGCCGTCAATGACACCCACCAGGAACCGTGTGACGACATGCACCATGTGTGGGTAGTAGTAGACGCAGCGGTGGACTTCCAGATCGTCCGCAAACTGGCACGGCAGCCCCTGCACAAGGCAACAGACTCTAGCCTGGGCACCCAGGCCCTACACCTCTGGACAGCCTTGCGGCGCCTCCCCAAACACGTCGTCTTACATCTCGTCAAACAAGAGTCTCATCGGTATAGCCCGGGCAACGGACACATAGACTTACACGCCCACAACCAGCTTGCCGAAGATATGCCGGACGGCGAGGATCCACCGCTACAGGACCACATGCACACGCACCTCCAACACCTGCCGCCACTCCCACACCCCGGGGAACCACCAGCCTGGGTACCAGGTGATCGAATCTATAACGACACGAGGCGGGCATACCACTACCGACAAGCCATCCGCATCATGGCGCACATTCGAGGCAGCCAAGCCGACAACACCCTTTATGAACCACCTCCAACATAAAATGCCAACCGCATTATACTTCTCAGCTCTTGACCCATCCCTAATACCGGTGCAGCTACAAACGCGACGTGCCCAACTCTTGCTCAAACAACTGCCCCTCCCAGACAGGCTGGCACGCTGGTATGCCCGGCGAGGTATAGACATACCCCCGGAATACACCATGTGCCCCTGCCATCTCCAACAGCCAGAGACTTGGGAACACTTCAAACCACCTAGGCTTTTACCGCAGGCGCGATTCCCGGTACCGGAAATGTCTGCTCTGGAGACACAGAATTAGAGGATTTGTATTCCAAATGACGCCGACGGCTACAGGTCTCCATGTTGCACGATGTAGATTTCTCTGATACACACAGTGGTGTAATTATACTTCTCGGATCGTGCACATTTCGTGTTTGAAAAGTTGTGATCTCCAAGGAATGGAGCGACTGGTCAAGGAAAAATGAGTAGCTATTGCAAGCCACTCCGCCGCAGCACGGATCGCCTGCAACCATAAAGGTACCACTCGCTGTGTTACAGAAAACATTTGACCAAAGCTGAAGGTCTATGAGAACTCAAAAGGCCAAGGTGGAACGTGCAACAGATCGGTCTGGTTCGCGCAATCCTCGTCGCCAGCCAGCCACTGCCTTGTTTTCGCGTTTGCACTACTCACCAGCTCAACACGCTGTCAAAAACCTTTGCGATCGTGCACTTTGGAAACTCAGATTATGCACTTTGGACACATGCGCTGTTTCTTGTCTGTCCTTTGTTACTCTTTCGCGCGCGTGGTTTTT
Organism: Eutreptiella sp. 'Long Island Sound 2002'; assembly: GCA_964036045.1. Classification (NCBI taxonomy): domain Eukaryota; phylum Euglenozoa; class Euglenophyceae; order Eutreptiales; family Eutreptiaceae; genus Eutreptiella; species Eutreptiella sp. 'Long Island Sound 2002'. The sequence continues at coordinate 151,513,221 of OZ038379.1, forward strand.
GTCTTCGCCTTCACCTTCGCCACCAGCGCTGCACAAATTGAAAACAAGTGCAAGGACAAGGAAGAATTTGAACATTGGCTGACTGCGTTTGGCAGACACCAGATGAAAAACCTTTGCGATCGTGCAGTTTGGAGACACAGATTATGCACTTTGAACACACGCGCTGTTTCCTGTCTGCCCTTTGTTACCCTTTCGCGCGTGTGGTTTTTGTCTTCGCCTTTGCCTGCCTCCACCTTTGCCACCAGCTCTGCGCAAATTGAAAACAAGTTCAAGGACAAAGAAGAATTCAAACAGTGGCTGACTGCATTCGGCAGACACCAGGTGAAAAACCTTTGCGATCGTGCACTTTGGAGACACAGATTATGCATTTTGGACACACGCGCTGTTTCTTGTCTGCCCTTTGTTACTCTTTCGCGCGCGTGGTTTTTGTCTTCGCCTTTGCCTGCCTCCACCCTCGCCACCAGCTCTTCACAAATTGAAAACAAGTTCAAGGACAAGGAAGAATGCGAACAGTGGCTTACTGCGTTTGACTGCAGAGATCAAGAGAAGGAAGTTGACCAGTTAGCATCCGGTTGCCACAGGTACACAGTTCTGAACCTTGTCAACTAGTTCGCACAGTTGGCTGTTGTTTCACCATTTGTTTCACCAATGCAGTTCGAGAAGTGGAAAGGAAGGAACCTGCAACCTAGCAGAAACTGTGGTTCAGAACGTTTTGTCTTTTTGTCTCAGTGCTGACATACTCGGAGACGAGAATCAAATTGGAGACACTGAACTAGGATTCAAATGCTGGTCAAAACCAAAAGGCTGCAGAGATCAAGAGAAGGAAGTTGACCAGTTAACATTCGGTTGCCAAAGGTAAACAGTTCTGAACCTTGTCAACTAGTTCGCACAGTTGGCTGTTTCTTCACCAATTGTTTCAGCAATTCAGTTCGGAAATTGGAAAGGAAGGAACCTGCAACCTAGCAGAGACTGTGGTTCAGAACTTTTTGTCTTTTTGTCTCAGTGCTGACATACTCGGAGATGAGAATCAAATTGGAGACACTGAACTGGGATTGAAATGCTGGTCAAAACCAAACCGAGGAGGATTCAATTGTTGGTCAAAACTGATTTCACGTTCTTGCCACACTCCCAGTGTCCCAGTGTCCCAGTGTCACCAGGGTTACTCACTCCTTCAATAACCTGAAACTGCCTGCCACACCCGTTGTGCGCGCTACAGTGCTGTCTACAAAATGGCATACAACAAGAACAGCCCCAAAGTTCCATTGCTGAATCTTGCGCACCTGACGAAACGCGGCCTCGGAGTCTGCTCATATTTGCGAGATAGTGTGAAGCCCTCTGAGGAATTGACTGCGGAGGAAAAAACGGTGCAACGGGGGCGGTACTGCTGGGCGGTGGCAGGAGATGTCCAAGAGGACAACCAAGAAGGCATGCTAGGAGTGTGGCCATGTGTGGCGATTCAGGACTGTGGAGACGAAGGGATAGGGGTTCAATACACCGCGGATGGCAAGAGAGGAACTGTGCAGCGCGACGTGCTTTTGCTTCACCCTGTCCCCGGCATGGCGGTGATTGCCAGGACCATAGACCCGGTGTCAGACTGGCACCAGGAAGGAACTGACAATGGTGCTGATGATGGTGCCTTTCAGTCAACCAGTGGAGACAACGCAGCGCACAAGGGGACTTCCAGTGGTAGTGGCGGTGCCGAACCGATGAATGCAAAGGGTAAACAGAAGAAGGCCCCTGGGAAGATGAAAGAGAAGGGCACGGGCGGTGCGTCTGCAGACGGTGACAGTGAAGAGAATGACATCACCCAGGACAAGAAAAAAACGAAAACGGCGCCAAAAAACAAGACTCCCAAAAGGGCAAATCAACCACGGGGCCTAACAATGGGTTTGGCTGGGCAAACTGCATTGGTTGACAGGATTCTTGCCGGGGAAGCAGAGGCTGCGGATCAGCTGCAGGATTGCAACGTTACAACAATACCTGCTGTGGCTCAACAGCTAGGAGCTGGGGTGAAGCTCAACCAACCGAAGGAAGACCTACTGAGCGACCTGAGGAAAAACATCAATGCTGGGATTACGGGGCCTCCTCTGTTTCCTGCCCCTGCGGTGAAGTGCAAGTTTTTGCCCGGGGCTGCAGAACAGCACCCGCAGGAGAGTAAAGGCGCTGATGTGGAGGATGGTCAGGGGGATGTTGCCCCAGGGTGTGTGGGTGATCATGCAGACGGGGACACTTCAGAACTTCCGGAAACAGGAGACGCTGATGGTCCCTTCAAATTTACTGTCATTTCCTTTGGAATTACCGTCGTTTCCGCTATCTCTATATTGAACAAACTCTGTTTTTACCGTCATTTCCTACGCTTTGGCATCCCATTCCCGAACATGTCGTTTCTTGGTCTTCGTTCAAAAAACAAAGTGCCAACCATTCCGCCGCCGTCGCTTTTTCCAATCCCAAAAGGCCTCACCTATGGTGCCGCTCAACTCTTGGCTACGATAAAAACATCCTGGGAAAATGACTACGTCGAATTCGGCACTTACGAAGAAGGTACTCGCATGTTTGACTCAAAACTCTTCATTGCACACTCCAACATATGCAAATTCCTCTACAATAGACATCCGTTTGACCGAGATCTAAGGGGCACCGACTTCACCAACGCCTTCATCAACATAGAAATCAACAAACAAACTCAACACACCTACCTATCGCCCGCCCACGAATTGTTCATGCACAAAGATGAGTACATGCCTAAGGTTGCGTTCTACCTTGCACCTCCCATGGACAAGACGGGGTTGCCACCAATGGTGAAAACTTCCAAACACTACGTAGAATTGTTGAAAAGCCGCTTTGCTTCACCAAGCATTCCAACCCGTGGATGGTTCATTACTACAAGCTACGATAGGGAGGTCACATCCAAGTCCTACCTCCCCACAATGAATGGTTCTCTCGTTCCAATCAAAGATTTCATCGCCGAGATCCATGTTTTCAAGGAGACCAAAAACGAATTTGCTTTGGTAAGGAACAACACACCCAACTTTGTTGAAACAAACGGACAATCTCTCCCTGTCGTGGTCTTATGGCTTGATAGCCGTAAAAGCAAAACGGATGAAATTCAATTCTTTGATGTCAACCTCTACGAACCGTCTCTCTCCGAAGCCTTCCAACACGCCCGCATCAACAAACCACCCAACACGGTCAACTCGACGGTTCGGATTGACGTTTCCATCAAGACCCTACGCGCTTTCTATGAAGAATCCAAAGTTCTCAACCCAAAAGTCCAGGGAGACTTCTCGCCCACGGACAATAGAATCATGCAAACGGTTTTCAATTGAGCCTTCGGCGGTTTGAGTGACGCGGCTAGCATCAACTCATCCAATGCTTTCTACCCACTAGGAGGAATCCATAACTTCCGCTCTCCTGTTGAAGGTTTTGTGAGGTATGATTGGGATCTCCCACCACCCTTCGACACCTACCTTCGCAATGCGGTGGTCAACTCCCCAGCGTTTGCCAAGGGAGACATTTTCATCATGCGTATCGAAGATCTCCAAAGCCTACGAACATTCCAGGTTGTACCCTCTCGCGATTGCAAATCTCGCAACCCCGATGACAAAGCGGGCGATATTTGGTCCATCACAAGGCGGAATTATGCGGCCCACCCAAGCTACTGCATGTACGAAGGAGCTCTCATAAAAAACTCAACGAGTCTGCTAGTTACCCTAGACTACTCGGCGGTGCCATGCGAACCTCAAAAAACCCCGCCTCACACTCTAGCAACAAGATTGTTCCGTGACGATGGATTCTTGTTATTCAAAGGACCGGCGGGCGCCATGGTTCCCTTTTGGGATGAAAAACCTCAAGCAGCCTCGCTTGCATCTACGGCTCTCCCCCAAGACAAATGGCCTCTTCCAAAAGACCCAGTCCGCATGCCGAGTGACCCATGCTTAGTTGAAGTTGCTGCGCCGATGGCGGAACTCTTCATTCGGTCAAAATTGTTATGGGCTTGCTAGGGCCCTTTCTCTCAATTGACAAGGTGATCACGTCACCTAACGTTGCCACTCTCTACTAACTCATATATCAAAAGAGGGACTCGGCTCTACTGGCACATGGGTTCAGCTACCGGGGAATATCTGCACGTTGCCTCGAACCGGACCATGTCTCTCGGGAAAAAATCCTCAAACCGCACACTGACGAAAAACACCCCAACGACCTCATCGCCATTTTCCAATGTGGGGGAACCCTTGGTGCCGGAGCCTTTGTCACCCAACTCATGGAACTCCAAGAGAAACTGGACGCACCACCTCCGACCCCGCGTGATAAAATATCACAATGGAACACGGAAGAGAACACGCCTAAGACACCACCACTCGCTGACACCTCCATGGCCTTCCCTCCTTCACCACCCCTCTTTCCTTCTTCAAGAGCTACGGCACCCGACAACTCCGAGTCAACCTCAAGCACTCCCTGTCCAACCACATCCAGTCCGTCACCGCCAAGCAACGACCACCCATCGCCCTCGCCAGAGATGCATCCTCAGACCGGAGGGGACACAGATGACCAACAACTCCTCACTCCTATACTCGAAGCACACACCGACAACCCATACGGCCCAAACATGAGGAAAGAAGTTGGCAACAAAGCCATCTCAGACTCTCAAAAAGATCACAATTTCGCCGAAGGTATCAATGTAGATCAAGACCCCTCGCCGGAGAAGAAAACCGAGAAAACCGACACCATCGTAGTCGACGACGATCCTGCGCCTGAGGTGAACTCCGTCTCCGAAGCTATCAATGTAGATCAAGACCCCCCGCCGGAAGAGAAAGCCGAGAAAATTGACACCATCGAAGTCGACCACGACCCTCCGCCTGAAGAGAACCCCAAAAGCTCCCTACAAAATGTCCCCTGCACATTTTGCCTCTAGCAAACTCCCCAACGGCCTCGACTACTTTCCAGAACTCTTCACTGCTGAGGAAGAAGACAGCCTCATTACTATGGTTGATCACCTCCAACCGAATTGGGACACCTCTATGCATCGACATCTGAAGCACTTTGGCTATGGAATGGGAGCTAATGGCACCGATATCACACGGTTTGAAGACCTACCACCCGAGTTCGAGCCTTACATTAAAAAAATTCTGCTTCAATTGTCCTCCCGCGGCATTTCTATCGATGCTCCAAACCAAGTGACTGTCGCCGGTTACGAGCCTGGTTCAGGCATAGGGGATCATGTGGATGCCGAAGCGTTGGGCAAATATGTGCTAGACTTGAACCTCAGACGTCCCGTCCCCATGCACCTTCGCCATTTGAAAGGGGGACATCACTACGTCCACTGGATGGACTCCGGCTCGCTTACATGTTTGCGAGGAGAAGCCCGCTGGTCATACTTGCATGCAATTCCCAAAACTACCATGGATGAAAGAAATGGCCAATACACGCAACGAGTTCTCCGATACGCCATGATATTGCGCCATTGCGAATGCCATTGTTAAAAGTCTGAAGGACGTGCTCATCGGGGCTGGCATAGCAGCCCCGTCTGCCTCGACCCTTGTGGAATCCCACATGAACACCGTGCCTTTTTTCCCTTCTCCTCCCTTACTCCCAGATCTCACACACCTCACGGCGACCAACCTTGAACCTACCACCCCCCCGACGGTTGCCGCACGTCCAACACATAATTCAAACACTTCTTGACTGCAGCCACCCTCCAACCGAAGAACCCCCCCCCCCCCAAGGACAACCAAAATGAAAAATGGCTACTCTCCGGCAAAGTCATCACCCAAAAGCCTGATCCACACCATCCGTGCCGTCGACCACAATACAGAAAAGAGGCCTCCGACCACCCTCTCTTTTGCAACACTTCAAGCAAGGCTTCGACATTGTACTCCTTCAAGAACTCAGAAGAAAACCCCTCCTGCCCCACATTTACAACTAAAAAGGTCACAGAGCTGTGATTTTCTCAAACTTATCCCCCCACCACGAACACGGGTCCGGTTTAGCCTTCTCACCCCTCCTAAGCCAGTTCGTCACCCCTTGCGATAATCCAGACAAAGATGGACTCATCACAGCTGCCCTCCTAACCCTGCCTGGTACACCACCTCTCCTAGTCGCCTCTGTGTACGTGCCTGCAGGCGAGGTATGGAGAAGGAAAGCGAAAACCAACTCACGCCCCCTCCTCAAGCAATTTCCAAGCTTCCTGTTGGGGGGTGACTTCAATTGTCTGATTCATCCCGCCTTGGACAGCCAGGGGCTTCTGAATGACAATCATTGGCCATGGATCAGACACTCAGCCACGGCCACCTCAGCCCTACTAGGCGACACCTACCGCCTGGGTAACCCTACAATTGGCGAGTTCACCAGGTATCCACAAGGACACCGTACCGGCTCGTCTAGCCTAGACTACATTTTCATTTCCCCGGCCTCACTAGAGAAGATGTCCCTTTTGGATGCCAGCATTCACTCAGAGAACCGTGCTACCGATCACCATCCCTCCTCGTGCAACCTTTCTGTCCCCCCCACCCCCTTCCACTCATCTACAATTACCAAACGTGTTTTCAGAAAGCTCAACAAGTCGGGGATCAGCACGTTCAACCATGCACTGAAAGAAATTTCTGATTGGTGACAATCATTTACCCCTCTAATCAAAAACACCCCCTTGCTACGTTCCAAAAATACACCTCCATGGTCATTCGGGAGCTAAGCGCTCAAAACCACAACACCACAGCCCCCGGCATCAAACCCGACTCCCGAGCCGTCAAATCCATTCGCCAGGCGTTAAATGATGTCCCCCCCCCCAACGCACCCGCAGGTTTTGGCCCGAATGGCACAATTGAACGATGCAATCCACCAATGGGATGACACTTACAACAAATCTAAGCGGTCAAAAATACACAGGTGCCTCATCCAAAAAAAAAACATCAAGAAAACACTCAACAAAGCGGCTAACCCAACGGAACATCGAGAAGCCTCGTTAAAAGACCCAAACACAGGCAAACTAACATGTGACACTAAACGTCTCTCCGAAATTTTTCCGACACCCTACTCAGGCTGGGCGGTCCTCTAAACTATGAGCCCAGTGCACACACTGCCGAAGACCGCATGTTGCTCATGCGGCTGGCTTGATGATTGGTGGTAAGCTTGATTCATGAGCCTTTGTTGTGCGTTGCATGCTGTTTGTTGGCTGGTTGTTTATGTTGCCAAGTCTGCTTGGCAGGCAGTTGTTGCGTGTTTGTGATGCTGTTTTCTTTGTGCTGTGTACGCCGCCTGGAGGGTTGTGTTGGGAATGCTGCTTCGAGTAGGATGAGCGTGTGGGTGTTTGTATTTGCCTGATCTGCTTGGTGGGTTGCTTGCTATGACTTTCAGGGCCTCTGCCGTGTGTGTTGGTTGTGGTCGTCATTTGGTGGCTGAATCCTTGGCTGTCTGCGATGCTGGTCCGTGTGGATGTGTTGTCTGTCTGATTGTTGTGTTGGAGTTGTTGTTGTTTTGGTTGCCCGTTTCTGTCCCTTGTGTGCCATGTGTGTGATTGCCTTGTCTTGCTGGGTTGTGGTGTTTGCTGTGTGTTGATTTGTCTTGTGTGCGCACACCCGACGTGAGATTAGTGCTGTATGTATCTGATGACAGGTTGGCTGGTTGGCATTTGCGCTGCCCTTTGTTTATCTGTTGTGTTTGTGTCGTTTTGCAGTGGTTCTATGTGCAACCAACCAGGCACCCACACGGGCGCGTGCCAAGGCAGCCTAATTCTCTACAACCCTACCCATCCATGACAGGGCGAGTTCCAAGGTTCCTCCATGGCTACAACCCTCACAGAGTGCTAGGGAGAGCCAAGCACGTTTGTCTATACACATCACTCTGATTGAGGACTGTGTCCCTGTCCGGACATCAAAGTGGCTGTACATTTCAAAAAAAGTAAAGGACTGTCACTGGGATTGCCAAGCAGTGCGACACCGGTGGTAAGGGAAAATGTGGAAAAGATGGTGGCTGGCTGGTGTCAAGTTGACATCCTCCAAGGGTCTGTGCATACCCTAAGTGCACAGCTGTGGCGCATTGCAAAGGGGAATGGCAGACTTGAGGTCCCCCTCGATCCCGGCCAAGGAGCTAGGGAGGATTCCATGTTTGTTGTGGCCCTGGGCTACGTAGATGCAATTCGTGTTGGAGAGGAGGAGTACCGCCTCAAGGAGCGGGATGTCCTGCAGATGTCAGTGATTCATGGCCATATGCAGGTTTTACAGCCCACCACCCAGGGATACCTCCTGCTGGCCAAACGATCGCACATCAAGCCCGGAAACAGTTGGGAGAAGAAATACCGTACAGCGTGCAAGGAGCGAGATGACCAGAAACGCAGGAATGCGTAACTGGAGAAGGATTTGGCTGCAGCCAGAAAGTGACCGGTTACACACCAACTGCGCCATGACAGTGCAATGGAGAAGGCGAAGAAAACAGTGACAGACAGCACCACCAAAATAACCGATCTGCAGCAAAAAAAAAAGCGTCTGCGCAGCGAGCACAACGAATTGCGTACCGAGTACGAGCAAATGAAGAAGCAACGGCAGGATCAGCCCCCCCCCACGAAGAACAATGAGAGTGCAGCACATGCTGAAACAACAGGTCAGGGCAACATGACTGAGCAGCTGCTCGGCAAGTTGGTCGACCAATTGGGGAACAGCCAGCCCACGATGTATCCAATGCCAATGCGCATGCCCATGCCCATCCCGTCGTCCCCACAAATGATGGTGCCCCAATGGTCAACAATGGGAATGATGCCACAGATGTCACAAATGATGCCGCAAATGTCCCAAATGATGCCACAGGTCTCCCAAATGATGCCACAGGCGTCTCAAATGATGCCACAGATGATGCCCCAAATGGCACAAGTCTCCATGGTCCCGGAAAATGCCTGCCACCCAGATGCAACCGTCACTGCCTGCGGCACAACTCAGGACACTTCCGGACGAGTCAAATTGAGGGGGCGAATGTACCAATCTGCCCCAGTCCTGTACCAGGGCTGGGCTGCATTGCTCTCTGGGCAGTGATAGCACCACAGACACTTCAGATTGGGAGATGCCGGAGCTCGGTGGATGGTCAAGTTCTGACAGTGATCCTAATGAAGAGGCGAGCAGGGCCAATGATACAATGCCTCTGCAGAAACCCGCACCCCTGAGGGCTAGCCGTCATCGGACTCCATTGGCTGACATCACCAATTCAAAAACCAAGGCCAACCGTGTCACGAACCTGAAATGTGAGGTTCGACACATCCTGCAGAAAGATGGTGTTCCCCACGAGGCTGTCCAGGCCATTGTCAAAGCAACAGGCCAGATGCTAAATGGGAAACAGTGCACTACAGCAGCAAAACGGGGGGGTGGGTTTAACAGTGGCCCCCCCCAAGGGTTACCAGGCCCCGGTCGAAGCAAAGCACCGGCCGACCCCCCCAGAGAACTCCTGCTGCAGAACCTGGCTGCCTGCCATGAGTCAAAAGAAACGTGGCATGGCATAAAGAGTACAAAGCAGGGGTATGCTGTATATAGAGATGCCACAGAGGCTGTTGAGAAAGAGGTGCTGGACGGCATTGTCATGTTGCATTTCTGTCCTCTCTCTGTTAGATGTTGTTTGCCCTTTGTGTTGGATTGTGTTGCTGTCGTTTGTAATTCTGTGGGCCAGTCTGCAAAGTTGACAAAACATTTTAGGGAGCCCAAAGGCCCAGCGATCTCCCGAAAGGAGTGGGCCATTGGAAACAAAGATACGAAGGCTCTGTTGAAAAACGACATTTTCTGGCAGCGTCTGGCGAATCTCCTCCCCACTGCCCGCGATGGTTTGACAGTGTCGCATCCTGAGCTTAGTGCAGCAGAAATTGCGGAACCATTCCAGTGCTACCTCCGCTTGGTCCGGTACCTGGCCCGAGATCTCATATCATGCAATCCACAGGGCGTAGAAACACGGGACGCTGACGGCCGCAAAATGCATGTTCTTTTTCAGAGTTTCAGTCTCAGCCCCCGGAGGTGGTCAGTGGGGGTGCACTATTTTACAGAGCACTACACAGACCACCTCCGGAGGCATGGCAATCTGCAGGGGCTCTGCTCAGAGGGGGGGGAGCATTTGCATCACCCGCATGCGAGGCTAGTGGAGAGGCGCCCCTCCAAACCTTCGTGGAAGTGCCCTGTGGGCTTGGTTGCCATTCCGAGGTGGGGTGCTCGAACTTTGCGTCTCTGGGGTGCCCGAGTGCTTGTACCTCTGGTGGCATGTGCTGAGACTCCCACTTTCCCTGCATCTTGACATTCTCTGTGCTATGTGCTACAGGTGACAGAGGCAAATGAATTCAATTGAAAGAAGCGATTCGATTCAGTTCAGATCCGGATTGCACTTCAGGTTTCCCCGTATTTTGCCGTGCCATGCCAGACCCCCCCCTCGAGTGCAGAGTCACTGTTTCTCAGCTGCGTCATGTGATCTGCAGTTTGCATCAGTGTTTCACGATTCTCGATGGGTGTTAATTGCTGAGTTTTTCAGCTCGCTTCATACACCATATCAGCTAGTGCCGGCTATTTTTTTTTTCGCCAGCTTCAAACACATCCAACGGCGGTTGCTATTTGTTGACAGCGTCATCTCTGCATCAGCTCTGGTTTGAATGCCTGCAGTGTGTCATGCGAGTACTGCGACACTCTGAATTGCCAGCTTCCAACACATCCGACGCAGCTCTCCTGTTTTCTGATTTCCGATTCCCCCCCCCCCCAGTGCAGACTCAATGTTTCTCAGCTGCGGTTTGAGGTTCGAGGTTTGAGGTTTGATTTTGCAGGTACTAGACGCCTTTCGGCCCCGGGGGGCCACCTGGTCGGGCCAGGTGATATCCTCCCCACCATGTCCTAGTGAGGGGCCCTCCAAGACACACCTCCTGCCTGGTGGCGGAGTCCCCCGGGTTCACAGGGTCCGGAGCCCCGTCCTTCCCCGGCTTCCCCTTTTCGCCACTCTCCGGTCAGTGCATCAATTCGCAGCCGTGGCTGCGGGCGCTTACCCACTGCGTCGCCCCCCTAATGCGTGGTCGCCCGGGGCGCCGGCGCCGCCGGGCCCCCCCTACTGGCTTGTCGCCAGTGGGACCCCCTTGGGCTGGCGCGGAGGCTGCCTAGCCTAGGGGTTGGGGCGTGACGCTGTGCGTCACTACTGCCTTGGCGGGTGCAGTGCCCCGTCCGTGTGTGCGCGGCGCTCGCGGCCGGTTCGGGGGGTTCGGGCCGGTACCTGGTGTTGTGTCTCTCTCGTTTCCCCCTTCCCGCCCCGTGTGTCCCGCGCTGCGTGTGGCGGGCCGTCCTGTCCGGGTGTCCCTTACCCTCGCTCGCTGGTAGGCCATTCCACGCGGTCTGTGCGTTCCGCGTGCTCGGTCCGGTTGCCCTTCTGGTAGTCCCCGCGTGCCCTTTGCGTGTGTGTGCGCTCGCGCTCCCGCGGCGTCCGCTCTCCCCCCTCTTTGGTGGTGTGGTCTGCGCAGCTCGCGCGGTCCCGGCACTGGGCGCTGGTAGGGCCGTTCCACGTGGTCTGTGCCCCTCCGCGTGTCCTGCCCCGGTCCCTTGCTCCGTCTGGCGTGCTTGGGGGGGGGCGGTCCGGTCCCGGTTCCCCCCTACTTGGCTTGGGGTTGTGGGGGTGGCGGAAGGGCGTCCCCGGGGGGGGGGCCTTCCACTGTTGCGAGGGGCGTCTGGGGTCAGGCGCTCCCCCTCCCCCGACTGCCCGCCCACTGGGCGGGCTGTTGGGGTCCGCTATCCGTGTGCTGTGGGCGCGGCCGTGCGGGTGTGGAGGCCCTTCTCTGTCCCCTTGGTCTGCACGCCCTGTGGGGGCTGCGCGCCGCGGGGCGGGTCCGTGGAGTTCGTGTGCCGGGGTGCGGGCCTGGGGGGGGGGGGGCGTGCGCCGTGCCCCCCGTTTGTGCGGCCGGGGGGGGGCTGTAGGGCGGGGGGTTGCTCTGCCTCGTTCCGTCCCTCTGCCTTCCCTGGGCAGGCAACAAAGCGGGTGTCACTGACGTCGTTCTGTCCATGGCGGGCGTGGCCCCCCATACCACTCCGGTTCGTGCTCGCCCGCCTTCACTGGGCGCGATCTGTGCGGCGTCCTGGCGCGTTGGCGCGGACTCGCTTGTTCTCCGCGGCCCCTGTGGGAGCCGGCGGCTTGGGCGGGGGGGCCGGTGGCGCTCATGCTCCTCTCTCGGGCGGGGGGGGGGGACCATCCCTCCTGCCTCGGGGGGCGGGGGCTGGGGCCCCCGCGGCTTGCGGGCCAGTGGCGGGGGTGGGGGGGGGGTCGCGCCGCGGCCTCCCTGCTCCCCCTCTGGGTGGCGGCCCGCGGCACCCCATCCTGGCCCCCCTCGTGTCGTCGGCGCACTCCCCGTCCGGCGTGCGCGTGCGGTCGGGGTCGCGGAGCCGCCCCGGGGTTGGGGGGGGTGAGGGGCGGCCCGTGGACCGCTCCCCCGGGGGCCCCTGCAGACCTGAACCCCCCCTCTGCCCTCCCTGAGCGGGCTGTGGTCACGGGAGGGTCATGTGGGGCGCGGCCTCCATACTGTTCTGGTGCGCCGCCGTGCGCCGCCCCTAATCTTGGTGTGCGCGTTGCTCCGGCACGCTGGTGTGGGCTCGCCCTGCGGCCGCGACCCCTGCGGGAGCAGGTGACTGGGGGCGCTGGGGCGCGCGGTGTGCAGGTCCAGCCGCATCCCCCCCCCCCCCCCCGCGTCGTGGTCCCTTCTGGGGGAGGGGGGGCGTCCCCTCGGCTGCAGGGGGGCGGAGGGCCGCTCCTCTGGCTCCCAAGCTGCTGGGAGGGAACGGGGGGGGGGGGCTGGGAGGGCCGCCCCCCCGCCCCCCCGCCCCGTCGGGCGTCGGCCTACCATCCGTTGTCTTCGGCGAGCCCCCCCGGGGTATACTCATGCCGTGGGGGCTGCCGGGCGGCCGCGGGCGTCAGCCGCGGTCCGGTCGGCCGCCAACGGGTCAGTGCGGCGGGGGGGGGGGGGGGGGGAGGGGGGGGAACCCCCCCGCCCTGGTTCGTGCCACCGTCTTCCCCGGGCCGGCCTCTGATAGGGCCGCTCCGTTTGCGCCGTCCTGGGCGCCGCCGGTCTGCCGTCGGCCGGCAGCAGGCAGGGCGTGCGGGCGCCTGCCTCGGCCGAGGTGCCCCCGCACCCCGGGTGCAGCGGCCTCTTCGGGGGGGGTGCGGGGCCGCCGTTTCTTGGGTCTGCCTCCGTCGGCTCTTGAGCCTGAGTGGGAGGGGAGGGGGGAAGTGGGGGGGGGCCTCTGGTCCCCTGGCGCCGCCTCCTGACGGCCGAGGGGGGGGCGGCATGGCGGTCCCGGCCCCGGGGGCCAGCCATCGGCTGGGGGGTCGCACCCTTCCCCCGCTCCCCTCTACCTAGAGCCGGACCCCTCACCCAGCGCATCACGGAAGTGCTCACACGGCACGGAGTGGTCAGCGACTGGCAGCAGGGGGCCCTCTCTGGTTCCAACACAGGCCCCCGCTGTTCATGGCGCAGCGGCAGCTCCAGCGGGGAAGGCCCAACTACGTCTTCTCCTTTGAGGCCCGCAAGGCCTTCGACACCGCCCCGCACGGCGCCCTCCACCTCATCCTGCGCCACCTCTCCGTGCCGCCGGACGTCATCGACCTCCTGCTCTTCCTCCGCACGTGCGCCAGGCTGCGCATCGTCACAGCACACGGGCTAACGCAGCCCGTCTACATGCTGCGCGGCATCCGGCAGGGCAACCCCGAGAGCCCCCTGCTGTACGCGCTCCTCCTGGAGCCCCTGCTCAGGGCACAGGAGCACCGCCTGCGCCCGCTGGGAGGGGCCCAGCACGGCCTCATCCAGGCCTATATCGACGACCTGCTGCTGGTGGCACACACGCTGCAGCACTTCGTCCAGGGCGTGGAGGCGCTGGCCGCGTACCTGGGGATGATGGGCATGGAGCTCAACCCCCGCAAGTGCGCCATGGCCACCACAGAGGGGGTCCCGGGCCTGCAGCTGCGCCTCTGCCCCCACCTGGAAAACCCGTGGTACTGGGTACCAGCGGCGGACTCCGTCCCCTACCTGGGACTCCAGCTGCAACCGGACGGGGAGTTCTCCCTGCAGCGCAAGCACCGGCTACGCCTGGCGGCGGTGCACCACTGGTGCTCTAACACCCTCGCGCCACAGAAAGTGGTGCAGGACGTCATCCTGGTGATCCTCGGGGGGGTGACGCAGTACCTCGCCCCTTTCATCGCCGACGACTCCGACACTGCACGCCACCTGGACCACATCACGGTCCAGGTCGCGAAGGACAGGGCGCGGTACGCCTTCGACGCCTCGCGGGACAGCCTGCAGGATGACCGGACCCTGGGGCTCACACGGGTGCCAACGCGGTGCCAGCAGGCAGCGGTGGCCCTCGTGGGTACACTCGTCCACCACCGCGCAACCTCCGTGCGCGCCGAGTTCACCAAGATGTTCTGGGACATAGCCGGCGCGCACAGAATATGTCCCGAGGTGCACTACCCCGTCCCGGAGTTCGCAACTCTGGCGGGAGGCGACTGGGTCCACCGCATACCCCGGGCCCTGGCCGCCCTGGGAGTGGGGATGTACAACCCCATTGCGTGCCCCAGGGCGGCCCATGTCCAACTACAGTCCCCGCCGGGCAACATCGTCACGCTGCGCACCGCCAAGCTGCGACACCGCGACACGTGCCGCCTGACGGTGCCACACACATCGCCGTGGCATGGGCACCACGGGCCACGCCACCCCTTCCCCGACAACGACGATCCGTGGCCGACGGCGGTGCGGGAGTGCCTCAACCAATGCGCCGATGAACACCTCCACTATTGCCGCCGTGAGCAGGAGCCCACCAACCACCCCGGGTGGCGCGACGCCCTGGCCCACCTCTTCCACACCACCGGCACACGGGACCCCCGCCTGAGACTCGTCCACCCCACGAGGGCTAAGCAGGACGCCGACACCGGCCCACGGGTGACCCTGGACGGCCTGCACCTCCACGTCGGGGGCTACTGCCGCCCAGACGGCCTATCCCCCCCCACGCGGGGGGCGGCGTACCACCCGCCAGCAGCCCTCATGTACATCCTCTGCGACGTACTCGCGGAAAGCGAGCACCAGGAGCCTAACGCGGACATGGCGTGGCCAGAGCCCTTGCGCCCCCGGCCCCACGCACCGACGCCGTTGTGGTTGGTGACCACGGACGACCAATGCACCCAAGCGACGGGGCAAGCGCAGCTCCGGGCCGAGTGGGTAATAGTGCAAGTGGGGGCAGGGCAGCCCGGACCCCGTGGGCTCCCCCGCGGCACCGCCCTACTGGTGGCTACGGGGGTGCTGCACGACCCACACATGGCGGTACACGCGCTGAGGGACCAGCCGGAGGACACGGGACACCTGGTGGTGCACCAGCGTGGGGGCCCGGCGTGGCTCAAGGAACATGTGACGGCGCTACGGTCCTAGGCAAGCACGGTCGCCGGAGCGGAGATCCGGCTGCACGACCACCCGGCGATCAGCCCAGGCGACACCAGGGCGCTGAGCGTGGACCAACTGACCCCCAGCCACCCCGACGTCCGGTGGCACTCCGCCGACCTCAACGCGGGGTGGCTCAGCCCCACCGGATACTACTGGATCCCGGAGGCCTGGGGACACACCTCCTCTGACGCGTCCGGGGGCGGACCCTGCAGACACGCCACCAGCGTCGCTCTCGTCGCCGACCTCACCCGCACGTGGGCGGTGGCCATCTCTGGCACGGTGCCCGACGGGGAGGGGGTGGCCGCCTCCCTCCCCCTACAATACGGTGCCCACAGACCATGGGTCCACACGGTGGACGCCGAAGTCATCCTCCACCTCCTGCGGCACGGTCCCCGCGGGCGCAGCGAAGGTGGTCAACCAGATGCCCCTGAGGTGGCTCCGGGACGGCCTGTGCGCGCGAGGGCAACACGCCGGGCACCTGTTCTGGTACGTCCGAGCCACCTCGCACCACAGTGACGCCCTACTGCACAAGGCGGACTGGGCGGCGTCCCAGGACACCGTCCTGCAGAACACGCCCCCGGACCCTGGCCACGCCCAACTCATTGTCGCCGGCCGTGACGGCCATCTCGATCTACGGCCCCCCAAGATGCGGGTGCTCGGCGAGGTCGCGCAACGGGCGCAGACGGACCATGCGCTGACGCACCGGGGACACACACCTTTGGGCGCGGCCCACGTTACGGCCTACGTCCACGCCCGGAACCTCACCGCGGCGGCCACCAACCGCCGGGCGCTGCGGGCCCGAGACGGCCACACGCCGGTGCAGCGCAGGCTCCGCGTCCGGAAGGAGCGGCTCTCCGGCGTCGCCATCGTCCCACAACCGTGCCTTTTCTGCGGCGGCCCGGAGGAGACCCCGGTGCACATGCACGTGGGGTGCGCCCACTCACGGCTCCTCTGGCCCCACTACCGCCAGGCGGTACACGAGGCGGCCCGTCACCTCCCACCTGGGGACAACGCCCTGTGGGTGGCCTCGTGGCGCTCCGCAGGCGCCATGTGGACGGAGGTGTTCTGCTCCAGACTGGTGCCCGAGGACGCGGAGGCGCAGCTCCGCGCCACAACCTGATACGACCCGCCGGGAGGGACCTCGGTGGACGATTTCCTCCACCACATGCTCCGGCTGGGGGACTTCGCGTGGGAGCTTCGCAACCACCGGCTGGAGCAACTCCTCCGCGAGCCCCAGAGCGCGGCGGCCCGGGCGCACCGGTGGCTCACTGCGGCGGAGGGCGACCACCCTCCCCCTCCCCCGCGCCCTGACAAGGACTTCGTAGCCTCCCTCTGTGTTGTGAATAGCACTCCGGAGTGCCCGCCCCAAGAGAGCCCCAACCCGTACCAGGACCTGCCGGGGGGGGTCTCGAGGCACCTACAAGACTCCCTCTTCCCACCGTGGATCATCGGGCGCGGCTCCATGACCGCATGGGAGGCGCGCATCGTGGGGAAGGAGTGGGCGCGGGAGTGGAGCCGGTGGTGCGCCCCCACGCGCGCACCGGAGACCCCTGCGCAACGATACGCCGCCATCCCGCTCCGGTGGTGGGGGCCGGTCACCCGGCCGAGACCCACCATGGTCCGCGGGGCGGGGCCTGACCACCCGTGGGACGCGGCGACCGGGGAACGGCTGCAGGCGGCCCCGGGGCCGCAAACGGGGTTGACTGGGGACGTGTCCTCACTCGTCAGGACACCTGTCCCGCCCCGCATCGTCCTTCACGCCGCCAACGTGCTCCGGGCTACGGAGATACGCACGTGGGGACACGCTGCGCCCACCGTCTGGTGGCACCCTCCAGAGGACGGGGCCACCCAACTCACCGTGGCGCACTTCAAAGCTGGGCGGCCGGTATACGACGACGCCCTGTCCCGGCTGGGCGACACCCGGGGGGCCTTGCCCCTCATGCTCCCCGACGGCAGTGCAGCCGCGCTGCGCCAGGAGCTAGACGGCTGCGAAGGGCTGCGAGTGGGGTGGGAGGCAGTCGTGGACGGCACCCTGCTGGCCCTGTTTCCACAGAGACACCGCGAACGGGTGCCAATGGGATGCGCTGACGCCCCACCTCACCGGGCGCCACGTGTACATGGCGAGCCCCCCCCAGGGGCACCCCCGCCCGGCGTGGGACGACCTCCTCGCCGCCTTCCACGACCACGAGATTCTCCCCGACGACACGTGGCAGGAGGTCCAGCGGAAGACGCTTGGCAAGGACTACCGGCGCCACGTCCGCGCCCGCCTGCTGGAGATCCGGGACCCCCTCCGACAGAGGTGGGACGACCTCTGGCTCCGCCATCTCGACCCTGGGTCGCCGCCCTCCCACCTCCCACACACCTGCCGACTCTGCGGAGAATGTGACACGGTGTCCTCCGCAGCGTCGACAGGCGCCAACAGGTGCGCGCGGGGCGCCCAGGTAGCCGCGTGCCCCTGGCCCGAACCTCCCGCAGGCCCGCGCAGGCGCACAGAGGAGGAGGCCTTGCGCCGGCGCATCGAGGGGGCACACACCCCCTCGCACGAACAAGCGGGCCCCGCGGGCGCTGCCCTTCTGTGGATCCACGTGCACCTGCGGGACCCCACATCCGTTGCGCACCTGTCACACGTGTTCGCCCCCTAACCCCTACCCGCCGCCGCCCTTTGCAGAGCCCGCAGCACCATGCCACGCCGACGGGGGGTTGGGCCGGGGCACACCAGGGCCCGCCGCAGAGCGCAGGAGGCGGCCGTCCGGGGCCTGGTGGCGGACGCGGTGGCGGAGGCACACGAAGCGCACGCTGCCGCACGGTGTGACCTGGAGGGCGATGCGAGGGCTTTCCTCAATGAGACCGCCCTCCCGGCCGTCCGCGCCCTGAACGGAGCGGGGGCCCCTACGCTGCTCCCGGCAATGCACCGGATCGTGAACGCCGTCCGGCCAGGGGCTCATCAGCCCGGAGGCGGCCCTCTACGGGCACTGGATGGAGTGGCGCGAGTCCAATCGGTCGGGCCGGCCCCTGTCCATGGGGGACACCCTGCGGCTGACGGGAGCAGGGTCTGCCATGTCACTCCGCAGTAGCGCCCCAGCCCTGCTGCACGCCCTCAGGACGCGCTACCCCGGGGACGCGGCCCCGTACCTGAACCAGGCGCGGGCCACGTACCCGGGGGGAGTGTCCCAGCTGGATGCGGCGCTCCACCTTCTACACCCGCCGGACGAGGACCTGGAGGTGGGCGAGGTCACGGTGTTCGTGGAAGGCGCGGACGAGGCGTCCGCCCGCCCCCGGCCGACCAACCCGGTGTACGACGGCACCAGGCCTACCCCCCCGTACGCCGTCGTCTACGAGGCGTTCCCCAGGGAGCCCACTTGGTGTCCCGCCCTCCCGCCGGCGACGCACGCGCCCCGCGGCTGGGCTAACCCAGACCTGTCCCCCCCCCTCTCCAGGACCAGGGGTGCCCACCACAGGCAGCAGGTCCTCTGGCAGGAGTGCCCTGGCACCCCCCTGCTCCTCCTCGTCGTCGCGACCCGCGGGGACCCAGGGCGGATCCTGGGGATCACCCCCACCCACCTCTATGGGGCAACACCCGTACCCCGGCCCCCCCTCCCCGGCGCCCGCGGCGCGGGACGGAGTACACACCTTCCTGCGAACGGCGGAGGTCACCGCCGTTACGCGGGTCCACCTGGTGCGGCTGCCCCCGACACCGCCCGACGACCCCCGGGGGCCCAGGGCCCTTGGCCCCGCCCCAGACTGGGAGCTGTGGCGCGACGCGTGGGCCGCGTAGCTCCCCCGCCTCCCCTCCCAATGCCGGTGGATGGCCGCCGGCCCCCGCCCCTGCGAGGCTGACGCCACAGCCGGCCCCCCACCCCCTCCCCCCTTCCCCCCCGCAGAGCACCACACGGCACTGCCCACGGCACGGCACTGATGCACCAGGAGGTAATGGGAAGGGCGCGCCTGCCACCACGCATGCCTACCAGGGTAACAGTGATGGCAGACTCCGATGGGTCCCCCCAGCGGGACGACCGCCACCACCGCCGGTCCCGCTCCCGCTCCCCCGTCTCCTCCCCGGAGTGGACGGGGGAGACCCTCGCGGAGCGCGAGGAGCGGAGGCTGGCGGAGGCGGCTGTGCTGGTCGGGCCGCCGCCGCCGGCCCGGGAGCCTGGGCCAGCCGAGACGACCGCCCCCGCCGCCCAAGCGGCCAGCCCCGCCGCCCCGCCCCGCCCAGACGGGCAGGAATCGGGGACCTCAGGGAGCCACGCCGCGGCTCCGACCGCGGCCCCCGGCACGCCGCCGACACGGGGGGCAGCCCCGGCGCAGGAACCGGGCGCATCGGCGGGGGCTGCCGCAGCCGCAGAGGGGAGCAAGAAGGGCGCGCGAGGGGTTGCGACCGCACGGGCCAGGGGCGCCTCGTCAGCGGCCGCCGCGGCAGCGAAGGAGAGCGGGGAGGGCGCGCGAGGGGCTGCGGCCGCGCCCCTGGCGGGCCGCGACACCACCTCGGCCGGCCGCGCTGCGACCTCCAGCACGCCGCGGACGCGGGGGACGGACCCCGCACGGTCCCCGGGCGCCTCGCTGGCGGCCGCAGCGGCAGCAGAGGAGAACGAGGAGGGCGTGCGAGGGGTTGCGACCGCGGCCACGGGCGCCTCGTCGGCGGCCGCCACGGCAGCGAAGGAGAGCGAGGAGGGCGCGCGAGGGGCTGCGGCCGCGACCCCGGCGGGCCGCGACACCGCCTCGGCCGGCCACGCCGCGGCCCCCAGCACGCCGCGCAAGCGGGGGAAGAACCCCGCACGGGCCGCGGACGCCTCGCTGGCGGCCGCCGCAGCAGCAGCAGTGGGCAGGGAGAGCGCGAAGTACCGCGCCCACGCCAACCCCACCCACACCCACACCAGCCCCCCCAAGCCGTTCCCCCCCAAGCCCTTCCCCCCGGGGCGGGAGCGGCACGTCCGCCCCCGGACGCGCGAGCGCTCGCCACCGGGCGTCACGCTGCCGCAGCTGCAAAGGCAGCGGGACGCCTGGCGAGTGGTCCAGGAAGGGCGCAGCGGCAGGGGGGAGCAGAGCGGGGGCAGCGGACGGCGCGACTCGGGGCAGGGGGCCTGGAAGGGGCCAGGGCACGGGAAGGGCGCGCAGGGGCGCGGGCAGGGAGCCCAGGTGCAGGGGGCAGGGCGAGGGGAGGTGGAAGAGCGAGCAGGCCAGGGCGTGGGGGACGGGAGGCCGGACCCGCGACACAGGCAGGGGGCTGGAAAGGGGCCCAAGGGCAAGGGCAAGGGCGCCGCGGGCCCCAAGGGACAGGCGGGACGGGGCATGGGAGCCCAGGGGGGAGGACGGGGCGAAGGGAGGGGGGTAGAGGGCGGGGCGCCCCCGCAGCCCGACGTGCAGCCGGTGAGGTGCATCCCCCCCGGCATCCAACAGATGCCGGCACACCACACCCACCACCACCACCACCACCACCACCACCACCTCTACAACATCGACCCTGACGCCGGCGAGCTCGTCCCCCCCCAACCCCTACGACACCAGCACCATCAAGCCCCCCCCGCGCCGAGGGCGGAGCCGGCGCGAATGGCCTCGGCGGAGGGGGGACGGGGCGCGGCATCGGCGCCGCAGGCGCAGGGGCAGCGAGGGGGGCCGGCACGGGGGGCGGAGGAGGGCCGGCCATGGGACCGGGACTGGGGCGCGGTCCCGGGCGCTCTGGGGGAGGAGACCCTCTTCCTGGTGTGGGAGGTTTACGGGTGGTTGTGCTGGGCCAACCAGGGGACCTCCAGGAGGTCGAGGAACCGGCCCTTCGATGCCGTGCTCCTCCGGAGGGACGGAGGAAACCGAGAGGTACCCCCGGGGGGGTGGGCAGCCCCAGAGGACCATGAGAGGGTCTTCAGGTCAGTGATCCGGGCGGCGTGGCCCGACAGGGAGCCGACTTGGCCGGCCTTCTTGGAGGGGGGAGCGGTGCCCCGCATCACGGATGCGGACGCCAACAACTGGCTCCCCCGGGCTTTGCGCAGCGCCCTCGCCCACTGGCGCTACCGCCGGCACAACCCGCCGCCGCTGCAGCCCCAGCCCCCACACAAGCGGCGGCGCAGGTGAAGGCCCAGACGGCGGGTACGGGAGAGTTGGGGGGGGGGGCTGGGCCCCCCGGCCCACGCCCCCCCCACGGTACGGCACGACGCAAGAGGGCGCGCCACCTCCCGCGGGAGGGAGTGCGGAGACAACGAGCGCGGGGGGGAACCTGCTGCCCCGCAGCCCGCTAACCACTGACCGCTAACCCTCACGGCCACCCCCGGCCGGCCGGCGCCGCGCGACAACGGCCGGGGGATCAGGGGCCCCAGCGAGGGCCTGCGCGAGAATCCGGCTCTCGGTAGAGGGGGGCGGGGGAAGGGCGCGACCCCCTGGCCTATGGCTGGCCCCCGGGGCCAGGACTGCCATGCCCCCCCCCCCCCCCCCCCGGCCAACAGGAGACATCGCCAGGGGACCAAAGGGCCCCCCCCACTCCCCCCCCCCTCCCACACAGGCCAGAGAGCGGGCGGGGGGGCGGCCCCCCCACCCCCCCCCCCCCCGCACCCCCCTCAGCTGGGGAGCCACAGGCGCGGCCCTCCGCCCCCCCAAGGGCCAGGGGGTCGCCCCCCCCCTCAGGAGGAACGGCGACGCGGTAAGGGCAACGGCGGCTGGACCTGCTCTCGCGAACCCACACCGGCGTGCAGGAGCAACGCGCACAACGGAACAGGAAGAAGGCCGCGCCCCACATGACCCTCCCGTAACCACAGCCCACTCCGAGGTGACAGAGGGGGGGTTCAGGTCAGCTGGGGCCCCCGGGGGGGTGATCCACGGGCCGCCCCTCACCCCCCCCCACCCCGGGGCGGCACTTCAGCCCCGACCGCACGCGCGCGCCGGAAGGGAGCGCGCCGGCGACACGGAGAGGGCCAGAAAGGAGTACCGCAGGCCGCCGCCCGGAACGAGAGCAGGGAGGCCGCGGCGCGACACCCCCCCCCCCCCCCCCGCCCCCCCACCAGCCCGCCAGCCGCGGGGGCCCCGGCCCCCACCCCCCGAGGCAGGGGGGATGGGCCCCCCCCGCCCGAGAGGGGAGCCGGAGTGTGACCCGCCCCCCCGCCCCAGCCGCTGGCTCACATGGGGGCCGCGAAGAACAAGCGGGCCCACGCCTGCGCACCGGGACGCCGCACAGATCGTACCCAGAGAAGCCGGGTGAGCACGAACCGGAGTGGTATGGGGGGCCACGCCCCCCATGGACAGCACAACGCCAGTGACGCCCGCTTAGTTGCCTGCCCAGGGAAGGCAGAGGGACGGAAAAAGGCAGAGCGACCCCCCGCCCTACAGGCCCCGCCCCGGCCGCACAGCCGGAGGAAACGGCGCACCCCCCCCCCCCCCCAGCCCGCCCCCCAGCATAAGAACGCCGTGGACCCGCCCCGCGGCGCGCAGCCCCCACAGGGACAGAGCAGGGCCCCCACACCCGCACGCCCGCGCCCACAACGCGGACCCCGACAGCCCACCCAGTGGACGGGCAGTCGGGGGAGGAGGAGCGCAAGACCCCAGACGCCCCACGCAACGGTCGAAGGCACCCCCCCGGGGACGCCCTGCCGCCGCCCCCACAACCCCAAGCCAAGTAGGGGGGAACCGGGACCGGACCGCCCCCCCCCAAGCACGCCAGACGGAGCAAGGGACCTGGGCAGGACACGCGGAGGGGCACGGACCACGTGGAATGGCCCTACCAGCGCCCAGTGCCGGGACCACGCGAGATGCGCGCGCCACACCACCCAGCGGGGGGGGGAGCGGACACCGCGAGAGCGCGAGCGCACACACACGAAAGGGACACGCGGGGACTACCAGAAGAGCAACCGGACCGAGCGCGCGGAACGCACAGACCGCATGGAATGGCGTACCAGCGAGCGAGGGTAAGGGACACCCGGACGGGACGGCCCGCGACACGCAGCGCGGAACACGCGGGGCGGGGAGGGGGAAACGAAAGAGACACGACGCCAGGTGCCGGCCCGAACCCCCCCGAACCGGCCGCGAGCGCCGCGCACACACAAACGGGGCACTGCGCCCGCCAAGGCAGTAGTGGCGCACAGCGCCACGCCCCAACCCCTAGGCTAGGCAGCCTCCGCGCCAGCCCAAGGGGGTCCCACTGGCGACAAGCCAGTAGCACGGGCCCGGCGGCGCCGGCGCCCCGTGCGACCACGCATTAGGGGGGCGACGCAGTGGGTAAGCGCCCGCAGCCACGGCTGCGAATAGACGCACTGACCGGGGAGTGGCGAAACGGGGACGCCGGGGAAGGACGGGGCTCCGAGCTCTGTGAACCCGGGGGACTCCGCCACCAGGCAGGAGATGCGTCTTGGAGGGCCCCCCACTAGGACCCGGTGGGGAGGATATCACCTGGCCCGACCAGGTGGCCCCCCGGGGCCGAAAGGCGTCTAGTACCCGCAAAATCAAACCTCAAACCTCAAACCTAGAGCCGGACCCTCGTGCAGGCCCTCGCTGGGGCCCCTCTTCCCCCCCGCCGTTGTCGCGCGGCGCTGGCCGGCAGGGGGCGGTCGTGAGGGTTAGCGGTCAGCGGTTAGCGGGCTGCCGGGCAGCAGGTTCCCCCCCGCGCTCGCTCTCTCCGCCCTCCCTCCCGCGGGAGGTCGCGCGCGCTCCTTCGTCACGCCGTACCGTGGGGGGGGCGTGGGTCGGGGGGCCCAGCTCCCCCCCCCACTTTCTCGCATCCGCCGTCTGGGCCGTCACCTGCGCCGCCGCTTGTGTGGGGGCTGGGGCTGTGGCGGCGGCGGGTTGCGCCGGCGGTAGCGCCAGTGGGCGAGGGCGCTGCGCAAGGCCCGGGGGAGCGAGTTGTTGGCGTCCGCATCCGTGATGCGGAGTACCGCCTCCCCTTCCAGGAAGGCCGGCCACGTCGGCTCCCTGTCGGGCCACGCCGCCTGGATCACTGACCTGAGGACCCTCTCGTGGTCCTCTGGGGCTGCCGACCCCCCCGGGGGTACCTCTGGTTATCCTCCGTCCCTCCGGAGGAGCACGGCATCAAAGGGCAGGTTCCTCAACCCCCTGGTGGTCCCCTGGTTGGCCCAGCACAACCACCAGTACACCTCCCCCACCTGGGGGAGGGCCTCCTCCCCCAGAGGGTCCGGGACCGTGCCCCAGTCCCGGTCCCCGGCCCCCCTCTGCCCCTCGCGCCGGCTCCCCCCTCTGCCCCTGTGCCTGCGGCGCCCATGCCGCGCCCCGCCCCCCCCCCCGCCGAGGCCATCCGCGCCGGCTCCGCTCTCGGCGCCGGGGGGGCTGGCTGCTGCTGGGGTCGTGGGGGTTGGGGGGGGACGAGCTCGCCGGCGCAAGGGTCGATGTTGTAGAGGTGGTGGTGGTGGTGGTGGTGGTGGTGGGTGTGGTGCGCCGGCATCTGTTGGATGCCAAGGGGGGGATGCACCTCACCGGCTGCACATCCGGCTGCGGGGGCGCCCCGCCCCCCGCCGCCCTCCTTTCCGCCCGCCCTCCCCCCCGGGCTTTCATGCCCCATCCCATCTGTCCCTTGGGGCCGGTGGTGCCCTTGCCCTTGCCATTGGGCCCCCTTCCGGCCCCCTGCCCGTGCCGTGGGTCCCGCCCCCTGTCCCCCACGCCCTGGCCCGCCCGCTCGCCCACCATCCCCCGCCCCGCTCCCTGCACCTGGGCGCCCTGCCCGCGCCCCTGCGCGCCCTTCCCGTGCCCTGGTCCCTTCCCGGCCCCCTGCCCTGAGTCGCGCCGTCCGCTGCCTGCGCTCTGTCCCCCTCCGCTGCTGCGCCCTTGCTCCCTGCCGCGCCTGCCCTGGCCTGCTCCTTGCGCGCGCTCCTGGGCACTTCCCCTGCCGCCTCCCGTCCCCCGCTCCGCGCTCCCATGGCTGGCACGCAGCTCTGCCTGCGCGCCGTCCCCTCCTTCCTGGATCACGCGCCGGGCGTCCCGCTGTCTTTGCAGCTGCGGCAGCGTGACGCCCGGCAGCGAGCGCACGGGCGCCGGGGGGCGGACGTGCCGTGCCCGCCTCAGGAGGAAGGGCTTTGGGGGGAACGGCTTGGGGGGACTGGTGTGGGTGTGGGTGGGGTTGGCGTGGGCGCGGTACTTCGCGCTCTCCCTGCCCACTGCTGCTGCTGCGGCGGCCGCCGGCGAGGCGACCGTGGCCCGTGCGGGGTCCCTCCCCCGCTTTCGCGGCGTGCTGGGGGCCGCGGCGTGGCCGGCCGAGGCGGTGGCGCGGCTCGCCGGGGCCGCGGTCGCAACCCCCCGAGCGCCCTCCCCGCTCTCCTCTGCGGCTGCGGGAGCCCTCGACGATGCGCCCGGTTCCTGCGCCGGGGCTACCCCCCGTGTCGGCGGCGTGCCGGGGGCCGCGGTCGGGGCCGCGGCGTGGCTCGCTGGGGCTGTGGTCTCCGCTTCCTGCGCGTCTGGGGCCCCCTCCCGGGGCGGGGCGGCAGGGCTTGCTGCTTGGGCTGCAGGGGCGGTCACCTCGGCTGGCTCAGGCTCCTGAACCGGCGGCGGCGGCCTGACCAGCACCGCCGCCTCCGCCATCCTCCGCTCCTCGCGCTCCGCGGGGGTCTCCCCCGTCCACTCCGGGGAGACGCGGGAGCGGGAGCGGGACCAGCGGTGGTGGCGATCGTCCTGCTGGGGGGAGCCATCGGAGTCTGCCATCACTGTTATCCTGGTAGGCATGCATGGTGGCAGGTGCGCCCTTCCCACTACCTCCTGGTGCATCAGTGCCGTGCCGTGGGCAGTGCCGTGCGGTGCTTCGCGGGGGGGAGGGGGGGAGGGGGTGGGGGGCCGGCTGTGGCGTCAGCCTCGCAGGGGCGGGGGCCGGCGGCCATCCATCGGCACTGGGAGGGGAGGCGGGGGAGCCACACGGCCCACGCGTCGCGCCACAGCCCCCAGTATGGAGCGGGGCTCAGGGCCCTGGGCCCCCGGGGGTCGTCGGGTGGTGTCGGGGGGAGCCGCACTAGGTGGTACCCCGTAACGGCGGTGAACTCCTGTGTTCGCAGGAAGGTGTGTACCCCGTCCTGCGCCACGGGCGCCGGGAGGGGGGCGCGGGGTACGGGTGCTGCCCCATGGAGGTGGGTGGGGGTGATCCCCAGGACCCACTCTGGGTCCCCGCGGGTCGCGACAACGAGGAGGAGCAGGGGGGAGCCAGGGCACTCTTGCCAGAGGACCTGCCCCCTGTGGTGGGCACCCCTGGTTCTGGAGAGGGGGGGGGACAGGTCTGGGTTGGCCTAGCCGCGGGGCGCGTGCGTCGCCTGCGGGAGGGCGGGGCACCAGGTGGGCTCCCTGGGGAACGCCTTGCATACGATGGCGTACGGGAGGGTCGGCCTGGTGCCGTCGTACACCGGGTTGGTCGGCCGGGGGCTGGCGGGCGCCTCTTCCGCGCCTTCCACGAACACCGTGATCTCGCCCACCTCCAGGTCCTCGTCTGGTGGGTGTGGAAGGTGGAGCGCCGCATCCAGCTCGGACACTCCCCCCGGGTATGTGGTCGGCGCCTGGTTCAGGTACGGGGCCGCGTCCCCGGGGTAGCGCGTCCTGAGGGCGTGCACCAGGGCTGGGGCGCTGCTGCGGAGGGACATGGCGGACCCCGCTCCCGTCAGCTGCAGGGTATCCCCCATGGACAGGGGCCGGCCCGACCGGTGGGACTCGTGCCACTCCATCCAGTGCCCGTAGAGGGCCGCCTCCGGGCTGATGAGCCCCGGCTGGACAGCGTTCACGGTCCGGTGCATCGCCGGGAGCAGCGTAGGGGCCCCCGCTCCGTTCAGGGCGCGGACGGCCGGGAGGGCGGTCTCGTTGAGGGAAGCCCTCGCACTGCCCGTCAGGTCACGCCGTGCGGCAGCGTGCGCCTCGTGCGCCTCTGCCACCGCGTCCGCCACCAGGCCCCGGACGGCCGCGTCCTGCGCTTTGCGGTGGGCCCTGGGGTGTCCCGGCCCATTCCTCCGTCGGCGTGGCATGGTACTGCGGGCTCTGCAAAGGGCGGCGGCGGGTGGGGGTCAGGGCGCGAACACGTGCGACAGGTGCGCAATGGACCGGGGGTCCCGCAGGTGCACGTGGAACCACAGAAGGGCAGCGCCCGCGGGGCCCGCGCGTTCGTGTGAGGGGGCGTGTGCCCCCTCGATGCGCCCGTGCAGGGCCTCCTCCTCTGTGCGCCTGCGCGGGCCTGCGGGAGGTTCGAGCCGGGGGCACGCGGCCACCTGGGCGCACCGCGCGCACCTGTTGGCGCCTGTCGACACTGCGGAGGACACCGTGTCACATTCCCCGCAGAGCCAGCAGGTGTGTGGGAGGTGGGAGGGCGGCGACCCAGGGTCGAGATGGCGGAGCCAGAGGTCGTCCCACCTCTGTCGGAGGGGGTCCCGGATCTCCAGCAGGCGGGCGCGGACGCGGCGCTGGTAGTCCCTGCCTAGCGTCTTCCGCTGGACCTCCCGCCACGTGTCGTCGGGGAGAATCCCGTGGTCGTGGAAGGCGGCGATGAGGTCGTCCCACGCCGGGCGGAGGTGCCCCTGGGGGGGGCTTGCCATGTTCACGTGGCGCCCGGTGAGGTGGCGCGTCAGCGCATCCCATTGGCACCCGCTCGCGGCGTCTCGGTGGAGGAGGGCCAGTAGGGTGCCGTCCGCGACTGCCTCCCATCCCACTCGCAGCCCTTTGCAGCAGTCCAGCTCCTGGCGCAGCGCGGCTGCAATGTCTGTGGGGAGCATGAGCAGCAAGGGCCCCTTGGTGTCGCTCAGCCGGGACAGGGCGTGGTCGTATACTGGCTACCCAGCTTTGAAGTGCGCCACGGCGAGCTGGGCGGCCCCTTCCTCTGGGGGGTGCCACCGGACGGTGGCCGCGGCGTGTCCCCATTTGCGTATCTCCGTAGCCCGGAGTACGTTGGCGGCGTGAAGGACGATGCAGGGGGGGGGCGGGTGGCCTGACGAGTGAGGACACGTCCCCAGTCCATCCTGTTAGCGGTCCCGTGGCCGCTTGCAGCCATTCCCCCGTCGCCGCGTCCCACGGGTGGTCAGGTCCCGCCCCGCGGATCACGCTGGGTCTCGGCCGGGTGTCCGGCCCCCATCCCTCGAGCGGGATGGCGGCGTATCGTTGCGCAGGGGTCTCCGAGGCGCGCGTGGCGGCGCACCACCGGCTCCACTCGTGAGCCCATTCCTCCCCCACTATGCGCGCCTCCCACGCGGTCATGGAGCCGCGCCCGATGATCCACGGTGGGAAGAGGGCGTCTTGTAGGTGCTTCGAGAACCCCCCCGGCAGGTCCTGGTACGGGTGGGGGCCCTCTTGTGGCGGGCACTCCAGAGTGCCATTCACGACACGGAGGGAGGCTACGAAGTCCTTGTCAGGGCGCGGGGGAGGGGGAGGGTGGTCGCCCTCCGCCGCAGTGAGCCATCGGTTTGCCCGGGCCGCCACGCTTAGGGGCTCGCGGAGGAGTTGCTCCAGCTGGTGGTTGCGAAACTCCCATGCGAAGTCCCCCAGCCAGAGCATGTGGTGGAGGAAATCGTCAACAGAGTCCCTCCTGGCGGGTCGTAGCGGGCTATGGCGCGGAGCTGCGCCGCCACGTCCTCGGGCACCAGTCCGGAGCAGAAGACTTCCGTCCATGTGGCGCCTGCGGAGCGCCACGAGGCCACCCACAGGACTTTGTCCCCGGGTGGGAGGTGGCGGGCCGCTTCGTGTACCGCCTGGCGGTAGTGGGGCCAGAGGAGCCGTGAGTGGGCGCACCCCACGTGAATGTGCACCGGGGTCTCCTCCGGGCCGCCGCATAGGAGGCACGGTTATGGGACGACGGCGACGCCGGAGAGCCGCTTCTTACGGACGCGGAGCCTGCGCTGCACCGGCGTGTGGCCGTCTCGGGCCCGCAGCGCCCGGCGGTTGGTGGCCGTCGCGGTGAGGTCCCGGGCGTGGACATAGGCATTGGCGTGGGCCGCGCCCAAAGGTGTGTGTCCCCGTTGCGTCAGCGCATGGTCAATCTGCACCCGCTGCGCGACCTCGCCGAGCGCCCGCATCGTGGGGGGCCGTAGATCGAGGTGGCCGTCACGGCCGGCGACAATGAGTTGGGCGTGGCCAGGGTCCGGGGGCGTGTTCTGCAGGACGGTGTCCTGGGACGCCGCCCAGTCGGCCTTGTACAGTAGGGCGTCACTGTGGTGCGAGGTGGCTCGGACGTACCAGAACGGGTGCCCGGCGTGTTGCCCTCGCGCGCACAGGCCGTCCCGGAGCCACCGCAGGGGCATCCGGTTGACCACCTTCGCTGCACCCGCGGGGACCCCCGTGGTCCGCTCGCGATCTGCGTGCCGCAGGAGGTGGAGGATGACTTCGGCGCCCACCGTGTGGAGCCATGGTCGGTGGGCACCGTATTGTAGGGGAATGCAGGCGGCCACCCCCTCCCCTTCGGGCACCGTGCCCGAGATGGCCACCGTGCGGGTGAGGTCGGCAGCGAGAGCGACGCTGGTGGCGCGTTTGCAGGGTCCGCCCCCGGACGCGTCGGAAGAGGTGTGGCCCCAGGCCTCCGGGATCCAGTAGTACCCAGTGGGGCTGAGCCACCCCGCGTTTAGGTCGGCGCACTTCATGCCACCGGACGTCGGGGTAGCTGGGGGTCAGTTGGTCCACGCTCAGCGCCCCGGTGTCGCCGGGGCTGATCGCCGGGTGGTCGTGCAGCCGGATCTCTGCTCCCGCGATCGTGCTTGCCCAGGACCGAAGTGCCGTCACATGTTCCTTGAGCCACGCCGGGCCTCGGCGCTGGTGCACCACCAGGTTACCCGTGTCCTGCGGCTGGTCCTCCAGCGCGTGCACTGCCATGTGTGGGTCGTGCGGCACCCCCGTAGCTACCAGCAGGGCGGTGCCACGGGGGAGTCCACCGGGTTTGGGCTTGCCTGCCCCCAGCTGCACTATTACCCACTCGGCCCGGAGCTGCGCTTGCCCCGCCGCTTGGGTGCATTGGTCGTCCGTGGTCACCAACCACAACGGCGTCGGCGCGTGGGGCCGGGGGCGCAGGGGCTCGGGCCATGCCACATCTGCGTTAGCCTCTTGGTGGTCGCTTTCCGCGAGTACGTTGCGGAGGATTTACATGAGGGCTGCCGGCGGGTGGTACGCCGCCCCCCGCGTGGGGGGGGATAGGCCGCCCCGGCGGCGCTAGCCCCCGACGTGGAGGTGCAGGCCGTTAGGGGTCACCCGTGGGCCGCTGTGGGCGTCCTGCTTAGCCCTCGTGGGGTGGACAAGTCTCAGGGGGGGGTCCCGCGTGCCGGTGGTGTGGCAGAGGTGGACCAAGGCGTCGCGCCACCCGGGGTGGTTGGTGGGCTTCTGCTCGCGGCGGCAATAGTGGAAGTGTTCATCGGCGCTTTGGTTGAGGCATTCCCGCACCGCCGGCGGCCACGGGTCGTCATTGTCGGGGAAGGGGTGGCGTGGCCCGTGGTGCCCGTGCCACGGCGTTGTGTGCGGCACCGTCAGGCGGCACGTGTCGCGGTGTCGCAGCTTGGCGGTGCGCAGCGTGACGGTGTTGCCCGGCGGGGACTGTAGTTGGACATGGGCCGCCCTGGGGCACGCGATGGGGTTGTACAGCCCCGGTTCCAGGGCGGCCAGGGCCCGGGGTATGCGGTGGACCCAATCACCCCCCGCTAGAGTTGCGAACTCCGGGACGGGGTAGTGCACCTCGGGACATATTCCGTGCGCGCCGGCTATTTTCGAGAACATCTTGGTGACCTCGGCGCGCACGGAGGTTGAGCGGTGGTGGACGAGTGTACCCACGAGGGCCACCGCTGCCTGCTGGCACCGCGTTGGCACCCGTGTGAGCCCAAGGGTCCGGTGATCCTGCAGGCTGTCCCGCGAGGCGTCAAAGACGTACCGCGCCCTGTCCTTCGCGACCTGGACCGTGATGTGGTCCAGGTGGCGTGCAGTGTCGGAGTCGTCGGCGATGAAAGGGGCGACGTACTGTGTCACCCCCCCGAGGATCGCCAGGATGACGTCCTGCACCACTTTCGGTGGCGTGAGGGGATTGAGGAACCAGTGGTGCACCGCCGCCAGGCGTAGCCGGTGCTTGCGCTGCAGGGAGAACTCCCCGTCCAGCTGCAGCTGGAGTCCCAGGTAGGGGACGGAGTCCGCCGCTGGTACCCGTTGCCACGGGTTTTCCAGGTGGGGACAGAGGCGCAGCTGCAGGCCCAGGACCCCCTCAGTGGTGGCCATGGCCCACTTGCGGGGGTTGAGCTCCATGCCCATCATCCCCAGGTACGCGGCCACCGCCTCCACGCCCTCGACGAAGTGCAGCAGCGTGTGGGCAACCACCAGCAGGTCGTCGATGTAGGCCTGGATGAGGCCGTGCTCGGCCCCTCCCTGCGGGCGCAGGCGGTGCCTCTGCGCCCTGAGCAGGGGCTCCAGGAGGAGCGCGTACAGCAGGGGGCTCTCGGGGTTGCCCTGCCGGACGCCGCGCAGCATGTAGACGGGCTGTGTTAGCCCGTGTGCGGTGACGATGCGCAGCCTGGCGCACGTGTGGAGGAAGAGCAGGAGGTCAATGACGTCCGGCGGCGCGGAGAGGTGGCGCAGGATGAGGTGGAGGGCGCCGTGCGGGGCGGTGTCGAAGGCCTTGCGGGCGTCGAAGGGGAAAACGTAGTTGGGCCTTCCCCGCTGGAGCTGCCGCTGCGCCATGAACAGTGGGGGGCCTGTGTTGGAGCCAGGGAGGGCCCCTTGCTGCCAGTCGCTGACCACTCCGTGCCGTGTGAGCACTTCCGTGATGCGCTGGGTGAGGGGGACCGTGAGCAGCTTCATGTCCAGCTGGCCCAGGGCTATGGGCCTGTAGTCGTCCAGTCTGGCAGAGCCCGGTACCTTGGGGCTGAGCCAGATGTGCGCGTCCCTCCAGTGCATCGGCGGCGGGGCGCCGCGGAGGATGGCCCGGTAGGAGTGGACCAGGAGCCACTGGACGGGTGCCGGGAGGGCCTTGATGAAACGGGCCTCCACGTGGTTGGGACCTGGGGCCTTGCCATCGGCCCTGTTCAGGGCGGACTTCAGGTCCTGCATGGAGTACTGCTGGACCTGTGTCCAGGCCCCGTCAGGGACCCGGGGAACATGGCGGTCGAGGACTGCCTGGAAGCCTGGGAGGTCCACCGGGCGTTTGTCATACAGTTCTCGCCAGAAGGCGCAAACTGCGAACATCACGTCGGGGGCCTCCGTGAGGAGCGTTTGGGTGTTGGGGACCCGCACGTTCCAGAGGCCTGACGGGCCCGGGGCCTCTACCTCTATGGCTCCCGGCACAGCTTTCCATCGCTGGGCGGTGTCGGGGGCCCGGCGGCGCCAGAAGTCCTTGATGGCGCGCTTGCGGTCTGCCGCCAGGAGTGCGCGGAGTTGGCGAATGTCCTCCTCGAGGGCGGCTGCTTGCCTCTCCAGCTCCTCCTGTAGCTGGCCCTGTGTGGCCGCGCGGAACCCACGCGACGCACCCCGCAGCTCCTCCGCGAGCCGGAGCGCTGCCTCGGACCGAAGGCCATGCCGTGCCGCGTCCGCCTGGTACGCCGCCGGCGTGCGCGCTGCCGGGGTGTCATAGCGGGGGACCGCCGCCTGGAGCCGCTTTCCGCTCTCCGGGGGATCCCCCTCCGCCGCGTCCGTCCCCGCCGGGGACGGCTGCCGGCGTCCCAACACACGCGCCAGGGCATCATGCGTCGCGTGGAGGTGTTCGAACACCTTGTCCACCGCGGCCGCGGGCATGGACCCGTAGGCGTGCTGCTCTGCGGGACCCAGCCAGGGCGCCAGGAAGGGTTCATCTTGCGCGGCGACGACCGCCACCCACAGGCAGTGTTGGACGGGCGCGGCCTCGGCGTTGTACGGGAGGAGGCGGCCCTCCGTGTGGCTTTAGGGGGTGGGCACCGCCGCGCGCCCCCTTGCGCTGAGGAGGCCCAGCAGGGCCAGGCGGACAGGGAGTTGGTCCGAGCCGACCACCTCGGGGTGTGCCATGCCGCGAGCCCAGACGCTTTCCCGCAGGGACCACGGCAGGAGGGGCTCGTTGACCAGGAAGGTGTCCACCCTGTGCCGGGACGGGTGGAGCGTGGGGGTCATGTCCTCCTCGCCGCCTGCCGTGGCCCTCCGGAAACCGCAGGCCTCCCAGCCCGCTCGGAAGTGCTCCGTGGCCGGGTTGGTGGTGGCATACATGTAGATGTTGGTGTCGCGGCGATGACCAACGGGTGTCTGCCACTGAGGCTGCTTGCCGTGGCATACATTTGTATGTCGGCCCAGAACGCCGCCCGTCCCGCCCACGGGGAGCAGCCTGCTTGCGGCCCGTGGACGTTGATGAGGGTGAGGCCTCCCCCGTCCGTGCGGATCTCCAGGGCCGCGGCCTTCCCGGGGACGATTTCCGTGAAACTGAGCACCTCGTGCTCCGCCACGTACTTGCTGCTGACCGCGGTGAGGAGGCCCCCCCCTCTCGAGGTGGAAGTGGCCCCCGTCTCCGCCAGCCGGCTGCTGAAGAAGGCGGTGTACCCCTTGTCCCGGAGCGCCGCGGCCACCTGCATCTCCTGCGCCCGGGTGGCGATCCCTGTTTCCTGGAGCATGATGGCAAAGCCCCCCTCCTGGGGTAGCATGCCGGTGATGAGGTGCTCCTTGTCGGTTCAGGCCGCTGGCCCCGGCGCCGCCAGAGCGTGTCCCAGAGGGACCGGTCTGGCGGTACGAGGCCGTTGCGTAGGTTCCACGAGAGGAGCCACAGGGCGTCGCCCGCCGTGTCCTCCTGGAGTCAGCTATCCCGCATCGGCATCGCCGCCGGTTCCGCCGGCGCAGCCAGGGCATCCGGGTGCAGAGGGGGGGGGAGCATTTGCATCAGCCGCATGCGAGGCTAGTGGAGAGGCGCCCCTCCAAACCTTCGTGGAAGTGCCCTGTGGGCTAGGTTGCCATTCCGAGGTGGGGTGCTCGAGCTTTGCGTCTCTGGGGTGCCCGAGTGCTTGCACCTCTGGTGGCATGTGCTGAGACTCCCACTTTCCCTGCATCTTGGAATTCTCTGGGCTATGTGCTACAGGTGACACAGGCAAATGAATTCAATTGAAAGAAGCGATTCGATTCAGTTCAGATCCGGATTGCACTTCAGGTTTCCCCGTATTTTGCCGTGCCATGCCAGACCCCCCCCTCGAGTGCAGAGTCACTGTTTCTCAGCTGCGTCATGTGATCTGCAGTTTGCATCAGTGTTTCACGATTCTCGATCGGTGTTAATTGCTGAGTTTTTCAACTCGCTTTATACACCATATCAGCTAGTGCCGGCTATGCTGTTTTTTCGCCAGCTTCAAACACATCCAACGGCGGTTGCTATTTGTTGACAGAGTCATCTCTGCATCAGCTCTGGTTCGAATGCCTGCAGTGTGTCATTCGAGTACTGCGACAGTCCGAATTGCCAGCTTCCAACACATCCGACGCAGCTCTCCTGTTTTCTGATTTCCGATCCCCCCCCCCCCCTAGTGCAGACTCACTGTTTCTCAGCTGCGTCATGTGATCTGCAGTTTGCATCAGTGTTTCACGATTCTCGATGGGTGTTAATTGCTGAGTTTTTCAACTCGCTTCATACACCATATCAGCTAGTGCCGGCTATGCTGTTTTTTCGCCAGCTTCAAACACATCCAACGGCGGTTGCAATTTGTTGACAGCGTCATCTCTGCATCAGCTCTGGTTTGAATGCCTGCAGTGTGTCATTCGAGTACTGCGACACTCTGAGTTGCCAGCTTCCAACACATCCGACGCAGCTCTCCTGTTTTCTGATTTCAGATTTCAATCGAAGGCTCCTTTTGAATTGGGTTCTGAATTTGCTTCAAAAGGGCCAGCAATGTTTCATTCGACAGCAGTGGAACGTGATCGCAAAATCCGTTTGGGTTTGACTGCTATTCCACTTCGGTACAGTGCAGTACAGTGCGCCCATGTGTTTGCAGTGATTGGCAGCTGTGCTGTTTTTTTAATTTATCTCAATTCTGATTAGAAGTTCAACGAATTTGGATGCAATTCAACTCCAACGGCGGTTGCAATTTGTTCACGGCGTCATCTCTGCATCAGCTCTGGTTTGAATGCCTGCAGTGTGTCATTCGAGTACAGCGACACTCTGAGTTGCCAGCTTCAAACACATCACACACAGCTCTCCTGTTTTCTGATTTCAGATTTCAATCGAAGGCTCGTATTGAATTGGGTTCTGAATTTAATTTAAAAGGGCCAGCAATGTTTCATTCGACAGCAGTGGAACGTGATTGCAAAATCCGTTTGGGTTCGACTGCTATTCCACTTCAGTACAGTGCGTACAGTGCGTCCATGTGCTTGCAGTGATTGCCAGCTGTGCTGTTTTTTCAATTTATCTCAATTCTGATTAGAAGTTAAACAAATTTTGATGCAATTCAAATCCAACGGCGGTTGCAATTTGTTTACAGCGTCATCTCTGCATCAGCTCTGATTTGACTGCCTGCAGTGTGTCATTCGACTACTGCGACACTCTGAGTTGCCAGCATCAAACACACCAGACACTGCTGTCCTGTTTTCTGATTTCGGATTGTAATTGAAGGCTCCTATCGAATTGGGTTCTGAATTACATTTGCAGTGTTTTGCAAAAAAGGCTTTTGGAAATTTGGTTCAATAACTAGCTTCTCGTTGGGTTCAGTGAATAGTTTTTCTGTCGTCGGACCCGGAATAAGCACATGATACGGTTCAAAACCGTCCGAAAACCTTCAAAAACATCCGAAAACCTTGGTGAATAGGATTTGCATACGTTTCTTTCATTTTTATACACATTCCAAAAGGTTGTATACTCATTCATGGGGTAAAATTGATGAAAATGGGATATTTCACGAATTTCACCCCCTGTAAAAGCCTGGGTGAACAATGCCCATCGGCCCAAGGGGGCAACCACCTGGCCACGTGGACATCGGAGGACACCATAGCACAAGACGCCGGATGGGGCCCGGCCACGCCACCAGCAAATGAGGTTCAGCGCCTGATGCGGCAACCGGAGAACAAGGAAGCGTTACTCAGGGGAGCGGTGCCACTCCAACTCTACAGGGTCATCGGTGACCACGCCCCAGAACCTAGGGCCACAATACGTCACATGCAACTCACCGCCGTCAAGAGAGCCGACGCAGAGTGACAGCATCGCGTCCAGGTGTACGCACAAGAAGCACAACAAACAGCCCACAACTGCCGTATGTATTACAACCTCCTCATGCACTACCAACATGCACAGCCCAGCAACTAACCACACACACGGGCACGCGGCAAACACCAGGCAACTGCCGTTGCGCCACCCACCACGCCGCACTACACCGGAGCGCGCGCACTCCCTCCTGTATAGAGGCCCGATCGTCCCGTAAAAAATACCTCCCCTCAGGATGCCCGAAGGTCAAGCTCCGCATCCGCGGCCGGGAAACCCGTGTGGAGTCTGCTTGGAGGTGAACGACGAAAACGGCAATCCGCTCCGTGGGCATGACCTCGGCTGCGGCGGCACCAAGCAGCTGCACTGGTTCTGCAGCCCGTGCATCGCGAACTTGTGGTCATGCCCACTTTGCCGGTGACCGCATCGACTCTGCACAGCTCTGCCGCCGCGCGAAACGCAAGCCGAAGACCTCAGGGTCCACAAACTGCGCATCCTGATCCAGCAAAACGTCTGGAACAATGGCGCAGGGGGGGACAGCCCCGACGTTGACTGGATGGACGTCCTCACGGACGAGGACCCGACGACACCACCACCCCGCCCCCCCTGGCGCGCACCAACCTGGGCGCTGCCAGTCCAGGGGGCGGACCCCACGATTTAGGTCCCCGACAAGGAACATTACAACGACGCGCCACGGGGCAGTCTACCCCCCATTGGCAATCTGCCAGACAGTTGGGGCCCCGTCACCCCCATGAACCTCAACAACTACCGCACCACCGTCCTCACCCTCACCACCCGCCTCCCAATCGCCTTCGGCTGGCTGGTGGGGGACGCGGAATGGGCGATGGGAATCGTCCCCGGCGCCCATGGCGGCGAATGGGGGAATTTCTTCCACCGCAGCGGGGCCATGACTGCGGGGGCGACTGAGAGGCTGATGGCAGCCTATCTCACATGGAGGAGCATACCCCTCCCACGCAGCCTCCAACCACTGGCACAGCGTGCCCAACAGCCGCAACGTCGCACCGCCGCAGCCGGGCACGTACGACAATGTGGCAGTGGCCAAGATGATGGCCGGAGGTGCCCGGCACCACAGCTCCACCCCCTCCTCGCAGAGAACGGCGCCCATCACCACCCTCCCGCCCCGATCCCGCGCCACAACAGCGACTAGGGCCACGAATGTACGCGCCCGGGCACCGTCGGCCGCAACGGCCTCCACGTCCTCCGGCCCATCCACCTCCGCCCGCCACACGCCCGTCGCCACACCACACCAACAGCGCGCCGCTGACGCCACGCGGACTACAGACGCTCCGGCACAATCAAGGGCCAGCACGCCACAGAGCCCCCGACAAGAGCGTGCGTCCAAACGGGCGGCACAACGACACCGACCGCAACACTACACGGCCACGGGGATCCAGGGACACCGGGCGTCACCTGCCGGGAGAGGAGCCGTACCCAGCCCCACGAATACGGGGGCGGTGGGCACCCGGCGCGAACAACCCCCTGGCACTGCACACCCGCACAGGTAGCCGACCCCGAGCCCCACAGGAAGCCCGCAACCCCAAACGCCACCCGGCGCGTCCGCACACGGTCACCAGCCGGCAGCCAACCAGGCAGCAGCAACACAGGCCCGGCCGGAGCCCCGCCCGCGGCATGGCACACCTGACCGGCCGACAGCGGGCCCAGCATACGCACCGCCCGAAGACCTCCCCACGCAGGCACATGCCGCTACCCCGACCAACACCGCCACCATCCGGCCCTCCGACACCTTGCGCCCCCACGCCCACGACCCCACTGAGGGCCCAGAGCCCGAGGCTCCGGCAACGTCCAGCACGGCGGCCCAGGGGGACCTGCCGGCCACGACACACGCCGAACGGGCGTGCCAGCAACACCACGCCCCACCAGCCAGGCCGACGGTACGGCCCGCAGAACCGTGATCTCCCGGTCGCCCGGCCCCCATCCCGGACCCCGGCCCCGACCCGGCACGCACCACCTTCCCTGCTGACGCCCCGCAGTCCGCAGGCCCGGGAAGCCGACCCGGGCCGCCGCCCGTGTCGGAAGGCCACGCCCGAGAGGCGGCGCAACCGGCGGACGATGAAGCCGCGCCGCCCGCACCGCCAACCCAACCGCAACGCGGGGAGCCCACGGTGGGCGCGGAAGAAATGCGGGGACCCCCGTAACGGACAGCAACACCACCACCAGTGGAGGAACCTAGCGAGGGAGTGGACCAGCCAGCAATACAGCATGCCGATGCACCGAACACGGCGGCACACGGAAGCAGGGAGGCATCGACCGCTGGCCAACCTGATAAGGAACCTGAAAGACCAATGCCGGACGCCGAGTGTGAGGACGGCCTCCGCCCACCATCAGCCTGTGAGGCGCAACCCGCAGGTCGCGCGGGCGCCGCCCGCTTGGGGAACCCAGCGCATCACGCCGGCGCAAGCACGCCGGAGGAGGCACCACCACAGGACCCACCGGAAGCCCGCGCGAAGTCAGAGACCCGGGAAACCACACCCGACACGCCCCAGCGCGCGGCCGGCAGGGAAACGTCGCCCAGCGAACACAACCGCGACGACGACTCTTTTGATGCCTTCATCGAGTCCTGCATGGGTGACCCCCACACGGTCCCAACGCCGGCGGCACGCGCGTCCGCCTGGAGCAACGACGCGACCGTGCGGAGGACACACCCCTCACGATACCACGCCAGGCACACCGCCAGCCCAATTACACCGCCCTGGGGCACACCGGGCATGCCACCGCTGCTCGTGACGGGCACGGGGCCGGGAGCGGAGCAGCGGACCAGAGCACAGACGAGCGCGGCGCCCCAGGAAGTGGGGCGCCCGTAAAAGGTGGTACCAACACCGCTAGCGAGCCTACCGGCCCACTGCGGGGACCGCCCCGCCCTGGGGGCGGGGACATCTGGACTACGCACGCTTGGAGGGCGACGCCAGCCGCCCCAGCGACCAAACAGAACAGGCGGCGGCCCAAGACCTGGGCCTATCTTAGCCCACGCAAACTGCACCCCCTTTTTGGAAGAGAAGGACCTAAAAAATGACCGCCCGAAAAACTATTTTCTTTGGACATTTGCAGCACACATGACCCAGATACCACCGAAAAAATACAATTTTACCCAATTTGCTGCTTTTTTCCACTTTTTGTTTATTAAAATAAACTATTATTTTGTCTGATCTGAAGGGTGTGTTCTACCAATCTTGTCGTTTTGGTATTTCAAAACCCAACTGGTGCGTGTCTGTTGGGGAGCTCATTTTCAAAAATGACATTCTGTGGGTCTCCAGTTGCACCTATGTTTGTCCTGCAAAATAAATTGCTGTTTTATGTCCCTGAGTGCGCGAGGCCTCGCGCACTCAAGGTCATGGAAACAATTGTGTACAGAAGGCAACAAAAACAGGACAGGAAGTGCACAACATACAAACACTGAAATAAAAGCTCGGCAAAAATGTACAAGCCCTTAAGGGCATATAATTGCATTCGCGTCGAAGGCGAGTGCGCGAGGCCTCGCGCACACATGACTGCAAAAAGAGGCAAAACACTTAGGTTAAGGGTGACTTATTTCTTCTTTGGTCCAGCAGTCTTAGCCAACCTGGAACCCACGCTTCTTGCCACCGCACTTGTCCCACTTGGAGAGGCAACGGTACCACGAGACGGCTGGGCACCAGAACGCGGGGGCGGCTTGAACTCCGCACTAGCGGTGGCAGCAGTCTTCGCTTTCTTCTTCGGCTGTTCCTTACCAGATGCGGGGCTTGCATCGAAGTGAGCGGCGGGTGCCCGCTTGCGCTTCTGCTGGGTCTCCAGTAATTGCTCCGGATCGTCTTCTTCCTCCTCCTCGTCGGCATCGTTGTCATCTGATTCCGCGGGCTTGTCCAATTCCTTCTCATTTCCTTTTGCCTGCTTCTTGCTAGTCGAGGGGGTTCCCTTTCCGGCTGCAGTACCCTGAGTTGGTATAACTTTGGCAGTCTTCTTCACCTTGGCTTGCATTGGCAAGGTAGGTGCAGGCGCAACAGGCTCAGTGTCGTCAGCGGGGGCCTCAGTCACGACATCTCCCTGGACGGCCTCTGCAGCATGCACCTGCTGGTGCCCTTCATGCCCTCGGTTGCTGTCCAAAACCCACAGTGGAATGCCACGCTGAAGCCACTCTCCTTGAGTATCCCAAGTTGCAGCTGTTGAGCCCTGCTCCGTCTGATCAGCCTCCAACATGTACCGCATGATGATTGCATGCTGCAGAGCACCTCCAAAGGCATTCCCAAGGTCCTTTTGCTTGATCGCTGACACAGCCAGAAACGCCACTTTAGTTCGGACCTCGGACATCGCAATCTTTGCGGCCATGGCAGGCGTGTCGTCAGCAACAACCACTGCATCAGCATACCCACTGCCAAAAAGATATTTGTCCAGGTACCACAGCACGTGAACCAGAGGCATGAAGCCACCAAGGTTCTTGTTCTGCATCTCTTCGAAATGTCCAGCGGAATAAGACACATAGTTCGGCAACTGTAAATGTGATGTATAAAGACAAATAACGGACGCAGCAGTGCGCGAGGCCTCGCGCACACAACGGCATCGTAACAGGCGAAAGAAGCAGATATACCTGCTTATCCCAGCGACTCGTTGTTCCGATTCACATACAGTGCTCGTCGAACTGATACGTACTGCTGGTCACGGGACCCGATAACCAAGAGTATACCGGCAACCGAACATGGTAGAATGGCACTGTGGTTGGATCCTTGTCCTTCTCCATACGCCAGAGCCTCTGTATGTCGCGGCCAATACGGTGCACAACATCAGCCTCGCCATAGAAAATGACGTCTTTCCCCAGCATCATCACATCGAACAGCCACTTCGGAACAAATCCTGCAGTGTCATATTCAACGAAAAGGTCAGCGTTAATGACCCACAACGGGTACTGCAGATCCCGGAAACGGGCTGGCGGTGTCTCTTCAATATCCTCATTACGGCAGGCCGTCAAAGCGAATTTGCTCCCTTGCTCGTCCTGCTTGGAGACATTGATCACATCGCCAGTACTCAGCTGCGTCTGTGACGGTGCCAATGATGGTGCCTCAGTCTTCCTTTGCAGTTGTTTCCGCACGGCCAGCGTCTGCGGTAATGGAGGTGCGCCCTTGTCCCCAGTCCGCCACAGAGGTGCATTGGTCAACGTCTTCCATTTTGGCCACGACGACCGATACTTCGTACTTGTTGCGTCCGGCCAGTAACCTTAATTTCCCAGCCCAATTTTCAGTTGCGGCGTGCCCAGTGCTGCGACTTCTGGTCGGATCTTCGCATCGGCAGCTGTACGGATGTGAAAAGGGTGGTTGACTGCGTGAGCCCTCGCGCACTGAAGCTGCGACACTGACACATACCTGCGGTCTGGTTGACATATTGCTTATTGTCCGGATGGTCAAGATGGAAAATAACCCATTGATCCGTAATCTGCGCGTCAATGTAGTTCTGGGTGGTGCGTAAGGTCGAGACCTTCAGGTTCATGTGCGCACAGACTTTCTGCAATAAGCTCGGTAGATGCAGCCCCTCCAGCTTCTTGAAGGCATTCCTTGTAACTTCCTCTTTCTTGCTCTTATTCTCGAGGTTCTTCATGCCAGTAACCGCCTCACGACCGCAGTAATACGCCAGGGAGAAGATGTCCCTCCAGTTCTTGAATGTCGAGTCCTGCGAAAGAAAACAGTGTCATGGAGTGCGCGAGGCCTCGCGCACTGTAACCGTGCGATACACGAATACATACCGTGTGTCCTGCTTCCTCCAAAACCTCGGGTGCAAGAAACGAAGAGTTGACGGCAGCCTGGTCAACAGCAATCTTGAACCGCTCGAAATCTTGTGGCTCTTTTTCCCGCTTTTGGTCCTCAATGTACAACAACATGTTGTCCAGCGCCTCGGACAGCGGAATCCACGTCACAGACTGGCTGCCAGCTTGTTGCAATCCTGCAACCTTGGCCCGGATCCTCCAAGGCGTTTCGTACTTCAGAATGTCAACGTAGCAAAACTCCTGCCAGTCCTCCAATTCTTTGCCTTCTGCGAGACGCACTTCCTGAATCTTTCTGCATGTTTCTGTGCCATGTTGACCATTCAGAACGTAAAGTGAGCCATCTGCAAAGCAAATCATGTACCGAAGCAAAGAGAAGAAACATCTTCGATTGAACGCGAAGCGAGTCATACCACTATCCTCCCACGCCGTTACGCGCAATGGTCCAGCTGGTGGCAGTGCTTGGTATCCCGTCACTTTCCTGGCAACATCGTCATAGTTGATGGATCCGATCTGTCCGCGCTCCTTGGTCTTGTCCGTTCTCGAATCAGCAATCTTTACCTTCACGGCTTTACCATTCTCCTGCCGCAGCCACTGTTGCACGTCGACTGTGAGCTTCATCTCCGGTATTGGCTTCTTCTCACCCTTCTTCTTGCGTCCTTTCGTCGGGGTGTCCCTTTGGTCGGTCCCTGGTGACGACTCCATGGCCTCTGCGTCTGGTGCTGGACGTTCTGGCGACCCTGGTTCACTCATGATGCCAAAAAATACCTAAAAAGGGCAAATTGGGTGACATGAAACACGGTCATTTGAACTCTGAAATCAGTCGAAACGGTATTTTGCAGGTCGTTTTCGCAAATCTGTTCCACAACTGTCTTTGTTGTGACTCAATCTACGGCACTTAGCGAACTACTCAGTGCGCGAGGCCTCGCACACTCACGTCGCATTACATACCTGTTTTTCGTAACGTTTAGTGCGCGAGGCCTCGCGCACTGCGGGCGTCAGTTGCCGCAAGCGTTGCCGCACTTTGCTTGTTGCTGCTTCCTGTCTGTCGGCATCCGCCCCACAACAGCATCCAGTTTCCGTTTCAGTTGGTTGGTGGGATTTGTTTTCTGGTCAATGAGGGCATCAGGTACGCTGTGACCAAGTAGCCGGTAGTGGTCGTAACCAAGGGGTTGTGTAGGTGAAGGTGGAAATCTCCGTAACCTCCGCGGCCACGGAGTTGCAACGGTGCTGACTCTGTCCGACTCCCATTCCACATAGGCCATGCAAATCCGGTCTGTCGCCAAAAAACTTGTCAGTTGTTGTCGCATCCTGTGTACCAGGTTCTTGGGAGCGTTTTGCGACCCCACGCGTTTGCCACCAGGACCAACCTTTAGTAACAAGTTATGGTTTTCCACCTCCTCAACAGTAACAGAACCCGTGTTTCTCGCCTTGTCCTGCACCAACTTGCTCAACATCCCTTCTCCAAACTCCTCTGAGTGGGCCTGACCGGGCAGGTCCTGGTGCCACTTGCTGTTGTACAACAATGTGCACATGATTGTGCGTTCCTACTTCAGTACGGTGGCACACGGTCCTCGACGCAGCCTCCTCAACAGACACAAACTCAACTGCAACACCTCCTGAGCTCGTGACCCCGTACCGTTGTTTTCCCTTGACCAGTTGCATTTCCGTACCACGTGGCCCAAGTACAACAACAACGGGCACCATTCCGACAACAAATGCAGAACTGCCTTTGCCACTGCTGCCCTGTTGGCATGCGCAGTGTCACGACCACTGATCGCGGTTGCAGCTTGTGCCTTGCGCCGATACGGGCGTAGTATTCGGGGTGTGGCAAGCATCAGCGCAGCAATAGTTTTTTCCATAACTCTCAGTTTGGGGTATGATAGTATGGTGGAACCAGGTGGTAGCAGACCTTTCCGTAGGTAGGTTAGAATAGGCCAGAACACCCCAAACGTATGAGTAACAACGAACTTGTAGGCATGCCAGACACCGTAAACTACAGGCACGTAACGCAGGTACGCACGCATGTTCCATCGTTGGTTCTTGGCACCATACAACAACTTTAGTATCCT
Source organism: Eutreptiella sp. 'Long Island Sound 2002' (assembly GCA_964036045.1). Taxonomy (NCBI): domain Eukaryota; phylum Euglenozoa; class Euglenophyceae; order Eutreptiales; family Eutreptiaceae; genus Eutreptiella; species Eutreptiella sp. 'Long Island Sound 2002'. Next base: position 151,557,488 of record OZ038379.1, read on the forward strand.
GTAGTGTATGTTTTCGTCAACCAACAGCGGTAAAACTCTGTTTGTCTGTTGTGCTGCGTCCTTTGCAAAGTGTAACAAGTTTAACAGACCAACACCACCAGTTACCTTTTCTTTTGACAGGGCAAACGGGCGCCACACCAGTGCCTGCACAGTCCTTGCCCCCCTCCTCACATCCAACGGTGCTCTCACGTCTCCGGTGTCTGGTGCACACCCATCTGCATACCCCATGTCACGCAAAGTCTGGGGGATTCTTCACTCACGCTGTTGCAGAGCCCTTGCGACTGTCGTTATCCGTGCTGCCAGGTCCTCAATGGCTGGATGTCCTGCCCAATACGTGGGCCTCTGCTTCAGTTGAAGTACTGCCATTGCAGTACAGTTTTGTGACCGGTCACTTTCGTCCGGGTGTGTCGTGTATTGTGCCCGGTACCAGTTGTCTATCCACAGCACGCAACACGACGAAAGCACCAGTGACCTCGTTGCTTTAAGTGCTGCTGCTGCCTGTTCGTCCACCGTATCTGCGGCAGCGTCTGCTTGCCCAAGTCGTAATTTTGTTCGTCTTTCTGTTTGCGTTAGGTACCCTGTTTTATTTCCCGGTTTTTTCCTGTTTGGTACTGCCCGTTGACGCATCAACAGGTACAGGTTCCAGCCCTCGTGTCACAAAATGCGCACGCAGCGCTTGTCCTCCTGCCTTTTAGCTGCTGGTAAACTGTGGCGCGTTCTTTTGTTGAACCTGAGTTGCTGTGCAAATAGATTCGGGCCACGCGAGGCAGGCGACGGTGAAATGCGGCAGGGAGCGACAGGAAGGCGACAGGGTGGCGACAGGAAGACGACAGGGTGGCGACAGGAAGACGACAGGCCAGCGGCAGGAAAGCGGCAGGGAAGCGACAGGAAGCGACAGGCAGGCGACAGGAAGGCGACAGGGGAGGTGCGACAGGAGGGCGACAGGAGGGCGACAGGGCGGCGACAGGGTGGCGACAGGGAGACGACAGGGAAGCGACAGGAAACAAGACATAGCGACAGGATAAGCGACAGGAAAGCGACAGGAAGACGACAGGAGGGCAACAGGGCTAGCGGCGACAGGGAAGCGACAGGGAAGCGACAGGAGAAAGCGACAGGAGAGCGACAGGAGAGCGACAGGAGAGCGACAGGAGAGCGACAGGAGAGCGGCAGGGTGTTTTTTTGCGACAGGAAGGCGACAGGAAGGCGACAGGGGTGCGACAGGAGAGCGACAGGCCTGTGGAAGACAACAAGTGGGACAAAATAGTACATGGATTTTTATACAGGTGGATATATGTAAAGAAAATGAGAACCAATGTTTTACATTTATTTGGATTCTTATGAAGATGTCATTTCATTGTTAGATGGATAAACTTTTAGCGTTTGGTGAATTTTCATCTTTTATCGATTCATTCCGCAGGTAGATTTCGCCTGAAACTGAGAACTAAATGATAAAGATAAGTGTCAACTGCAAACTTTCCCGATCAGAAATGACCCCGACAGGTCCCGACAGCAAGAACTCGTCCCGACACCAAGAACTTTTATTTATGCAAGCATTTCGTTGAGTTAATCCAAAAATTGTTTCTGATTGCGTTTTTGTCCTCTTCTTTTCACATTTTCTGTTTATAGTTTCTGTTATGAACATGCTCTCCGTTATCTCAAACAAGGCCGCAAGAAGAAGAAACAAGAAAGAAAAGGTACTTGTGTGTGTGTGTGTGTGTGTGTGTACAACGCCCGCACAGCAGAGCGCAGCACCATTCAGCACCGTACGGCACAGCACAGCACAATTCAGCACCGCACGGCACAGCACAGCACAACTCAGCACCCCACTAATCTTCAACCTGCAGCGACACGCTGAAGCAACTGACGGAGCAGTTTGAGAACACACAACTGGTTGATCAAGTCCAGGTAATTCACTTTGCCAAAGTGCACTGCTTTTTCAGTTTGCCGCTTCCTCTCTTTCAAACAATGAACCACTATCTCAGACTATTATGAACAGTCTGTTGACGCAGTTTGACGATCTGAAGACTTTAACGGCTGATGCCGTCGACGCTGCTTGCGCAGAACTGAATGTATGTCGCAGAGGGTAGTAGCGTCGAGGGCTTACACGTGCTTCGCACTTGTGCATTTTCAGGATTTGCACAAGGAAAACGTTGAGAACGATTTGCAAGTTTGCCGCACACCAGAGGACACACGGGGCCTGCTCGACGCCATCGCCAACGGTTGAGCCTCTTGCGCATCACTGTGAGGGAGGCGACCGGGAGGCGGCAGGAAGACGACAGGCAAGCGACAGGAGGGCGACAGGGAGGCAACAGGAAATAGCGACAAGAGAGCGACAGGAGGGAACGACAGGAGAGCGACAGGAGAGCGACAGGAAAGCGCCAGGCAAAAAGTAGCATGGCGACAGGAAACGACAGGAAGCGACAGGAAGCGACAGGATAGCGACGGGAGGGCGGTAGGAAAACGACAGGGAAGCGACAGGGGAGCGACAGGGGAGCGGCAGGACAGCAACAGGGAAGCGACAGGCAAGCGACAGGGGAGCGACAGGGGGCTGAAAGTGCCGAAACAGCGACAGGGAGGCAACAGGGAGGCGACAGGATGGCGACAGGGGGGCGAGGTGGCCCGAATCTAATGTTAAAACCAGCTGCGCCGCCAGGTCGTTTCGTTTGAGTCCTTTCCACAGGTCATCTGCTGTTTGGTATGCTGGTTGTGCCGCGCATGCCTCTCGTAGTGCTGCTGCTCCTTTGCTTACTTCTGCTATCATCTGATGCGTTAGGAATTCTCTGGCTCGAAGTGGCATTTTGCGTCTTTCTCTGCGGAATTAGATTTGCGCACATATTTTGGTTATCGTTTCGCACAGCAATCTTGGAAAAAAGTGTGTTTGAAAACATTTGGCCTTTTCCTCTCGTCATTTTTGGTGCACGTGCTGCCGCCGCAGATTGCATTTGGTGTCTGCGTGCGCTCCGTTTCCAGTAACCGAAAACCGTTTTCCCAACCACAATTTCCTATTCTGTTTCCGTCTTTAAACCCAGTTGGAAAAAAAAACCATATCTATCGGGCAGCGAAGGCTACGGCCGCTATTAGAACTGGACACGTCTGCCATTGAGTGGCTGTTAGAAAAAAGCAAATCATTCCCCTGATCCCCTGAAAAATATGACGAAGGTTACCGATGTATAATCGACTGTCACAGGTGGTAGCCGTGAAAGGGAATGTAAATACCGGCGTGGCCTGACCTGCCTGCTTTTTCATTTTCTTCCGTCGTTTAAGTGCGCGAGGCCTCGCGCACTGATTGTTTCCGTGGGACAATGTTCTATACCTCGTTATATCTGACCAACATGGTGTCTACACACACATACACTGGAAAAATCCAATGTGTTTGTCCGTCTGGTACTGTACCTACAATTGTACGCGTTATTTCCATTCTGCAAATTCAATACATAACGTGACCTGAGTGCGCGAGGCCTCGCGCACTCCGGGTGCCTAAATATGTATTTTATTTTCACTTTACAGTACATATGTTTCCCCTAACATGGGAAGTCCGACAGTCCTACACTTCCAAAGCTCCGTGGGCAACACAATCCTACTTTTAATACCGTGTACTGAGCTGCGTATTTCCGCAAACGCCAGTCCTTACGGGTTTTTAGGTTTCGTGATAAACTCCACTTTGAATATCTTGAGTGCGCGAGGCCTCGCGCACTCAGAACGCCAGAGAAATGTAAAAAACGTCACATTGAGGAACACAGAGTTGCACAACACTAAGAAAGCAATTTATTTCACTACATCTAAAATCACGTTCATCAAACATCCAAAAAAATAGTTTTCTTGCCCTGTTGCGAACCGGTCCTTTTCTGCGCGTTCGGCGCGCAAAACAGGGTGCAGTTTGCGTGGGCTAAGCCTATGGATCCCCAGGCTTACCGCAGGAAAGCAGCTCGCCCTGGCAGTCCGCATCCGATGGCTGCTTACTTTGCGGTCCCGCCACCTCGCGGAGGGAACCCGCACCATGGCAGACATCACCTTTGGCCATCGGACGGGGCACACGCCCTCCGCCACCATGAACGACCCCGGCCAATGGCACTATGTGGCCACCCGGCTCATGGCGCATATGGGGGCCTACAACCCAGATGAAATGAACGGACTACGCTGGCAATGGCAGCAGCGCGCAGCCCTGCGCATCCGTGCGACCATGCAGGAGCACAACATCTGGGACATCCCTGCATCCCCGGGCTACCAAGGGCACGCCTCAGGCTACCGGCGGCCGCGGTCCCAAGACGTTCCGGAGCCTCCCAGGCAGGCGGCGCGCCGTAACTCCCCAGAACTTTCACGGGGGCCAGCACCCGAAATGGGTTCCCCCTCTGGCACGTAGCAGAAGCCCCCTACGGCTGTTCGCCCCGCGGAGGGGCCCAGGCAGTCCTCACACCTCAGGGATGCAAGGCGGCACGCCAGAACAGCGCCAGGAGATAAGGAACCCTGGCCGCGCCCGCCGCCGCAGCCGCATGCCGCCTCCCGCGGCACGGCGAGTCGACTTCCATGAGGGTATGGACAGAGACCATGGGGGCCCCTACGACCCCCACGCCCAATGGGCATCATCTACCGCCGATCCCCGAAGCCGGTCCAAGAGGCCCCGCACCGAACAGGGGCACATCCCCACCATTCTCACGGCAGTCGAGTGCGAGCGACAGGCAGCGCTTCACGCGGGCCCCCGCCGGGCGGCAGACGGAGCATCCAGCTCATCCGCCGCCTCCCTCCCAGGGTCGGCGGCCGACCCGCTGCCGGGGGGACCACAGGCCACAGAAACGCGGCCAAGGGGGCCCGCGGCCGACCCAAGGCCTGCGCAAGGGGTGGGGGGACAGCCCCCCCCACATCCCCCCCCGCGAGCGAGGGGCGATGACACCGGTCCCGGACTCGGGCACCGACCACCCGACCGACCGGACCCGTGCACCATGGGGTTCCCCACCCCAGCTGCAACACAGCCGAACCGCCAAGGCACGGAGGGCGCATGGCAACAACGGGAGCACGACGCGAGCGGCCCAGGGGCGGACGCAGAAATGACAGAGACCTCCGGCCCTCAGGAGTCCCATGACCCACTGCCCGCCGCCACGACCGGCTCGATGCCTCAGCAACGGGAGCCCTCCACAGAGTACGCGCCTGGGGGACACCGTGGCACCGCCTCACGGCATCCCTCCCCGACTAGCGCCACGCTGGACCAGGACCGGGTGACCATGCCCCATCCACTCCCCCGGCAACCGCAGCAGAGGTGCACGGGTCCCTTCGACGGTGCGGAACTGAGGGCGCTCTACGGCATCTACGATACCACACCCTCGAGCGTGCTGGTGGCAGCCCTCCGGGAACACCTCCATGACGTCGACCCGAACAGGCTCTTCGCCGTGGTTCCCCTGCCACACGCCGCAACAATCGAAATCTTTGTGCGGCAGCTGCAGGCGCTCGTCACCCCCGGGACACAGATCTCAGACGACCTTGTTGAAGCGTGGTTCTGGTGGTTCAACACCCACCAGACAGCCCAGGGGGGCGTATGGGTCCCACACCTGGGCTGGGTACACACACTCATAGCACCGCCGACGGACCCCAGGCCCGCGCCCAGCACCGGGGGCCGGGGGCGGGCCGCCCCGCCGCCGAGACCGGAAATTCTCCGCATCCCACGGCACCAAGGCCTGGCGGCATGGGAAAGCGGGACAGCCCGCGACGAGGGGCGTAACCTCACGAGCCTGGCGGCGCGGTACCTGGAGACGGCGCGCGCAGCGCCCCCGCCGCGCGAGCATAACCCCAGCAACATCGCCATGATCGTGTTGGAAAATGGCCACTACTACCAAGTGCGGATCATCGCGCACCCGCGGGAGAGCCACTGGAGCTTGGAAGCCGTCGACTCCATGCTCCTGCCGACCACGGCCCTGCCGGACAGCCCCACCCCCCTGCTCAACGACCAGCCCCCGGACCCCCTGACGGCCATCGTGTCGGGGACGGCCGGCACCTGGCACCCAGGCCATGCCCTCTACTGCCTCTGGCGGTGGGCGCGGCGCCGCTGGCCGCACACTAGGGTATGGTCAGCGACATGGAGGTTCTTCCTCGACGGCCGGCAGCAGTTGGAGGCCATCCCCGGGCGCGAACGGACGGCAGAGACCCCCGCTGCGCCCAACCTTTGCCCCGTCTTCGCGATCCACCAGATCCGGGCGCTGGCGCTGGGCAAGCAACTGCAGCCCACCATCCACACCGAGACGGAGGCCCAGGCGGCACACGCGCCCCTTGTGCACGAAATCTGCAGTGCCCTCCGCAGCGCCCTTGTGCGACGTGTGGGAAATCCCCCAGGGCCCTGAGCCGCCGCAGGCCGAAACCGGGAACACACCATGATCAACAAGCAGGACCGCCCCGCACCACCCAACGCGGCACACGCGTGCCCTGCCCACCGCAGCCGGCCACCGGACCTGCAGTGACAACGCACCGCCACGCACGTGCGACGCGAATCCCGCACAGGCCATACGCAAGGGAGGAGACGACACGGCGGCCGCGGGATCACCTTCTCTCGCCGGAGGATCCGACGATGGACGTCACACCAACGGCTGCGGAATCGGCGGTCAACCCCGACGACCCCGCCCGAGCCGACCTTGCCCAAGAGGACCCCCTCGTACAACCCAACAAAGCGCGACCGCGCAACACACTCCACCAACGCCTGTGGGTGGGGCGCGCCGGCGGGAAAGACGTCAACCTGCCCGGCACGTGCAACGGACACCCAACGAATAGGGGCTAGCCTTGGGGGCCCATGCTGTCCAACACTAACAAAAACCCAACGAATTCCTCCCACATCCCCCGGGCGGGGGCCACGCTTCCCGGACCCCCGCAACCCGCCCGCGACAGAGAAAGGGACGGCGGCCAACACGGACCTGTTCTTCCACCTAACCCTCCTCTCCCGCGAACCGGACCCACAAGGGGCCGGGCCAAGGGGCCAGCCAAACACGCGGGACCCACGGCCGGGCCGATGACTCACGGGAATGTTATCGAGCAATCGTCCAGAATGTTACCTTCCAAGGCGAGAATCAAGGGATACGTGTGCCGCTGGGACCGGCGCGCGCCTCCTCCGCGAAAGTTAAATGCCTGGGACGCTGCGGCGGATTCGGCACATGTAACCTGCGAGAATGGTGCGAGGGAAACTTTACCCGCAGCCCAGAAAGTTAACAGCGTCAAGGAGCGAGAGGGGGGCTTCGACACTGGCCAGTATTCCTTTCCTCCAGACCCCCACCAGGGGCACGCAAGGGACCAAAGTCTCGCCACACGGGAGGTAGGTGGGAGATGGCCGCTCCTGAGAACTGCGACCCTGCTCCTCAGGAGCCAGCCTCTCAGGAGCACCGACCCTGGCTCCTCAGGAGCACCGACCCTGGTGCTGCTCCTCAGGAGCACCGACCCTGATAAATGCTCCTCAGGAGCACCGACCCTGTACCACCTCCAGGGTCGGCGATTCTCAGGAGCGGCGGTTGTCTTGTTAAGCATTTTGCTCCTAAGGAGCCAGGGTCATTGCTCCTCAAGAGCTAGGGGCGTGGCTCCTCAGGAGCTAGGGTCAAAGGTTGGCATTGCTCCGCAGGAGGAAGGGGTTCGGGAAAAAAAATCGAAATTTGACAGTCAACTATGGTCTATGTATGGTGTCTTCCGTGATGTATGCATTTAGAAGTGGAATGGTTGTCATGAAACTTGATACTGTGGTCCAGAGTATGTTGGTTTTCCCCAGCGTATGCGCCATAATTGATTACGCTGATATTTCCTACTTTGGAAACGACCTCTCACGAGCTTAGAAAAGGAAAAAAAAAGGCGGTTGAACCAGAACACACCAAAACAGGGTATCGCGATTTGTATGTCGCGAAGCGCCCTGATTCAGGCAGCAGGAGAAAATGAACTGTCGTCCCGGGAAGGGTGCCGCTACCGTGACATACCGCAAAATACCGCGGCGCCGGGGAATACCGCAGTATTATACCACAGTAAATACCGCGGCGCCACGGTATTCCAGTATTTGGTCGCCTGTGTATCAGTATTTGACTTGCGTACAGTAATCACAGGTATGTAAATCTGTGAAAATTGTAGCATTTGACTGTTGACGTTACGTTACATCAGTCGAAATAAACAGTTCTACACATCATGCATCATTTTTCAGGCATGATGAAAATGCAACTATTGCTGCTATTCTACATATGGCTATGGATGCCACCAGAAGTATGGGGAGCCAAAGGTGGATCCAAAAAGGACCCACCCTACTTCACCAGTTATGAAATGGGTGTGATCAAGAACACCCAAAGTTTGTGGGGAAGAATGGTAACAACATGTGCCAATGGGAGTCCTGCCTTTTTTGTGTGGGACCCATTGACACAATAGAAAGTGCATCTCTTTTGTGCTGCCTGTGGACAGCCTTTGCGTGTTCACGTGTGGCATAGGAGGGTTGCATGCCTTTTAGGAGAAAACTGCATTCTTCTTATGCGAGGGTATGCATGTAGGCACCAAGTTAAGGCCGTATTAGTAGGTTGTGGTAAAACGTACCATTCTTGGGAATAGGCTATAGCTTTTTGAAAAGTGGACACCTTTGCGCAACTTTTGACCTAGGTGGCACCAAAATCGGAGCCGGTGGCGCCAAGTTACCTCCCGGGTACTTTTAAGAACCTGGGAAAAAAACTCAATTTTTGGAGTGACCCCCCACCAATGGCGGCCCAATAGCTCAAAACGAGGGTCAAACGGACCCAACCTGCTATAGCTTTTCGGAAAGTAGACACGTTTGCGCAACATTTGACCTAGATAGCACCCAGATCTGAGCCGGTGGCACCAAGTTACCCCCCTGTACTTTTGGAGACCTGGTTGTTGCACTATGGTACCATATCACCACAAACCCTCAAAAACTCTCACTTTGTCCCATATGCATGTCCTCTTACCTTCAAAAGCCTATCCGTATGCATGCATTGACCTGTTGCAAGGACATGAGGCACCACAAGCAGCCACAAAGGCCCCGGGGCTGGCCCGGGGCCTTTGCTTTTTTTGAAAAATTTTGAATGTATATGAATAAATTTATATACTACTCTACCGGCCAGCCGTCTTCGGCCTGCCCTAGTCGGCGGTGCGCAAGGCGCCTGCGCCAGAGCCCCGGGGTCGATTCCCGTTACCAGCACTATTCTGCAGTGTGCGCCGGCGCAGGCTGAGTTTTACGGGAATGGCTATGCAGGACTACGGCTTAGGACTACGCGTAGGACTAAAGGATCTGCCCACATCTGGCGCACGCGCTTGAATTAACTGAAAATGGGGAAAAAATGGAATTGATTTTCTGATTTAATTGATTGCTGTGGCTGAACAGCGTATTTTTATAAATGCCAGCATCAAGCGCATCTGTTCTACTATTTCTCAGACACAGAAGACACAGAGTATTGTCACACCATGTCAGACACATCATCTGAGATCAACTACAGTCCCCTTCCCTTGTCCCCGGCACCAGCAGAGGTCCTTGAAGAAGATCCATATGAAGCGTGCTCCGATGAGGAAGATAGCGCTGATGAAGATGACAGCATGAAGTTTCCGGAGATGGGTGCCACCTGGGAGCCGGTTGTAAATGCGTTTGCCGGCTCAAGTCACCAAGCAGCTTGTGACCGCATGGAGGAATGGGCGGATGAGAACGGCTATGTTCTCAGTCGGCGTGGCGACAAAGAGAAAGGCCAAGCATACTTTTATTGCGCCAAAGTAGGCCGCCAGAAACAACACAATCGCAACGCAGCCCAATCCGGGGTCCTTCCCGAGTATAGTAGGACGGTGCCAACATATGCACCGGAGTCAAAGGGGAATTGTTGTCCCTTCAACGTGTACATATCTCGCCGGAAGGATGGCATGCGCGAGGTGTGGTCCGTGAGTCACAAAGGACTCCGCCTAGACCATAACCATCCACCGCAAACGGCCAAGCAGAAAAAATTCCTTGGTCCGGTGAATTTGTCCCGTGAGGATGCAGATATGATCATGAACTTGGGACAATCCTTCATGCCCCCCCGCAATGTGGTACATTTCATGCGGAACCGCGGTGTCGAGATCACCGCAAAACAAGTGCAAAATATTTATGATGCCAAAGGGTACTCCTCAGCGCTGGATGCCCATGAGTTGGTCAACCGCCTTGAGGAAAAGGGCGAACATGGGTGGTACACCCATGTGGTGAAGGATGACATTGGGAAACTATCCCATGTCTTCTGGATGAGCGTCGAGCAAATTGCTATTGCCCGGCGCTTCCCGTTTCTAATCCTCCATGATAATACCTATCAAAGTAATAGGTATAACCTGAACATTGGCCTCTTCGTGGGGGTCAACAACTATGGGCAGTCAGTGCTCATAGGCCAAGCCATTGTCGTGGGCGAAAAAACTCGCGACTTTGAGTACCAGTTTACCCACTGGTTGGCGGCCGTGGGCATCGCGCCCGTGGTCATGTTCACGGATGCATGTGTGAAGGCTTCGGGGGCCGTTGCCACCGTTTTCCCCAACGCCAAGCACTTCTGGTGTTACTGGCACATTGCCAAGAACGTGGCCAAGAACCTGAAAGGCGTTCTTGGCCACGACACTTTCACTAAATTGGTCCGCCTCATGGCCCGTGCACACCGCCAAGTCTCCATTGTTGTCTTTGAGCACATGTGGAATGTTGAAATTCTTGGGGACCCAATCTTTTCAAGTGGACATACATATTTGAGTGCTACGTGGGGGGGGGACAAGGTGCGACGCTGGGCACGCTGTTTTCAGGTGGGTGTGTTCACACGGGGGATCGTGTCCACACAACGGGTGGAGGGCATCCATAGGTGGGCAAAGGAGGGCCGCCTAACCAAGCGGAAAAAGCTGAATGACGTTTTTGACGCACTCATGGTCATTGTGGGGGATCTGATTTTGAAGTGGGAGCGTCTGGACACACGCGTGACAACGGGCTCCTTTCGCTCCCGGCATGAGACGGCCCAGCAAATTTTTCCGATGCCGTATGAGGCAATGAAGGACCGGCTGACCACATGGGGAAGGGATGAGGCAGCCCATCAGATGGTCCTTGCCTTTGGGTACGACATGAAGAGGCTGCCGGACCACGCATACGAGGCTCTGGCCCCCCCCACCTTGGACGACTGTCCTGACTCCACAAAGGGGGTGGAGGATCTTTTGGAGTACGATCTCCCCGCCAGAATGGTGACCCCCGCGCCTAATGCAGCCATCTTTGAAGTTTCCAGACAGGGAACCAATGTAGCTCACTATGTTCAACTCTCGGGGCCGGTCCGGACCTCCGTTGGATCTATCACCTACACCTTGTACCGTGACCTGGTGTGCACTTGTGCATTTCCTACCATGCTTGGGATGCCCTGCAGGCATTTTTGGCGGGTATTGCGAGACGACGCATTCGCCGCTTTCCACTTGGGCCTTGTGCATTCCCAATATTTCTTGGAGGACCCTCCCATGCATGAGGAGATGGAGCTTATGTCCCGGAACGTGGTTGCGAAGCTTTACCACAACCATGAGCGTGTCGGTCCTTGTCCCGTGGAGGCACCGAGTGTGGAAGGCATCGTTCCCGAGGGGGAGGGTGAGGCGGCACTACTGGTGCGCCAAGGGGAGGTCCAAAGAATAAGGAACCGGTTCCAATTGAGTGCCTTGGCTAGGGAGTTTGTGGATGTGGCGCTTGTTTCGCAAGAACGCTTTGAAGATGCTAGATTTACTTTGCGGACGTGGATTGACACGCAAAGGAAACCATTGGGTGACCTTAAAGCGGACAATCCAGCAAAGCCACCCACCAAAGCACAAAAACGAAAGGCATCGGAGATGGCTACCGGCGGAAAGAAGAAAAAGAAAAACACCGCGGAGCCCGACGTCCCACCCCCCTCCGTACCCCCACCACAAGTGTACGTCACCCCCCCGTTTTTACCCCCCTTCGTCGCCGCTTACCCCCCAATGCCTTTTGCTAACCAACCGATTCATCAAGAGGGGAGTGATGATGTAGTTATGCTTCGCAGGGTGCCCCCCCCTTCCCCATTCACACCCTCCCTTCCGGCTCCACCACCCTCCGGTATTGCCCTTTTGTCTCAGGGTGTGCACTCCTCCCAAGCTACGTCTAGCACCCAATCATTGCAACCCCCAACCCTCCCCTACTCTCAAGCCACCCCAAGTAGTAAAATTCCCATCCCGCATCCATACTTATACACGCAAGGCTCACAAGTCCCATTGTCTATGGGCATGCAATGTTGGCCCAACCCCGGGTTTGTGCCAACAACGGATGCCGCATACTTTCCCTTGGATCAAATTCTGAACCCTGCACCACCGGCGCCCAAGAAAGGGGGCGGTAAAGGCAAGGGCAAGGGCAGAGGCAAGGCAAAGAAGTAATGGAATGCAATCTGAGTGACGTCGTGCGAAGACAAGGGGCGCGCTCCCTCGGTTCGTCGTGTCCTTGGCACGGGGTGCAACGGGGTCATGCATGGGGTTAGAGGGCACATGGGGGCCCGTACTGCACCCCCCACCCCTGGAATGGATTGAATATGGCCCCGCTTGAGGGCCCATGACAAGGGGCGCGCTCCCTCGGTTCGTCGTGTCCTTGGCACGTGGTGCAACGGGGTCATGCATGGGGTTAGAGGGCACATGGGGGCCCGTACTGCACCCCTCCCCCCCCTGGAATGGATTGAATATGGCCCCGCTTGAGGGCCCATGACAAGGGGCGCGCTCCCTCGGTTCGTCGTGTCCTTGGCACGTGGTGCAACGGGGTCATGCATGGGGTTAGAGGGCACATGGGGGCCCGTACTGCACCCCTCCCCCCCCTGGAATGGATTGAATATGGCCCCGCTTGAGGGCCCATGACAAGGGGCGCGCTCCCACCGTGCGTCTTCCCCTTGGCACGTGGGTCGTTGGGGTCATGCATGGGGTTAGAGGGCACATGGGGGCCCGTACTGCAGCCCCCCCCCCCTGGAATGGATTGAATATGGCCCCGCTTGGGAGCCTACCACAAGGGGCACGTGGCACCCATTCCCCTTATCCCACCGTCAACTTCCTCTTCTTACCCACGCGTGCCTTTGGTTGCTTGTGTGCAACCCCCTTACGCCCCTCGCCCCCCGACACCCATTGGGCCAACCACACCCTTTGTTGCACCCTGCCGGTGCGCTTGGCCTCCGTCCTAACCTTCTCCCACCTCCCCTCGGACACAAACTTTTGGATTTCTCCAAATCGCCCCCGACAAGAGTAGGGCACAACACACCCAAACGGCACGCGCAACGACTCCTCACCCGCAAGCGCCAACGCAAGGTACCCCACCCAAGACAATGGCACGAGGGGAGGCTCATTCGTCCGTCCTCCACCATGGCCGTCACCTCGTCGCACACGGCGCCCAGCTTGCCAGAGGGCCGCTGGCCCGGCCTACGCGCCATGTCCCCCCCCCATGCAGCCAACATGGCAACATCCCCCCACATCTCGGCAACGGTCGTGAACTCCACGCCCGCGCCGACTCCGGGGAGGTCCTCAAGGGGGACGTAATGTCCTCCCTTGATCCAATGCGCCACAATGCGTGCCAAAAGCAACGCACATCGCGCAACCCCCCTATTCCCGTCCCTCCGCACTGAAAACTTTGTCTCCCGCTTAGGCGGGGACACCCAAAAGTGGACCGGGGGCATTTTGGTGCACCCCGTGACCCCCTCAAACAGAGTGCCGAGGTGGGCACATATGTACTCCACCTCGGCATACCCCGCACCACCCGTCTCACACACGCGCGTGCGCATCGTGCCGTCCGGGTGGGCCTCAAAAAACAGGGCATACAGGTGCCCCACACCCGGAGCGCCACGGGGGGCACCCAACCGCCGGAGGGTCAGGGGGTGGCGCCGGTCCACCCACCTCCCCGGGATGTAATACACATCCGGGACCTCTCGGAGCGTGCCATGGCTCGCACTCTCCACCAACTCCTTCTTCCCCCCATACTTGTACGCCGGCTGAGGCTTCCGGCGTACGGCACCCTTGGCGGGAGGTTTGGGGCTTGGTTTGGGCCGGGGGGCGGGGGGCTGGGGGGGTGCGTCGACGTCCACCTCAATACTCAACTCCGGTTCAATGTCCACCGGGGCCTGCCGCTCCTCCTCTTTCTCCTCCCCCCCCTCCTCCTCTTTGGTCTCCTCCCCCCCCTCATCCTCGGCCCCCCCCCCCTCCTCCTCTTCGGCCTCCTCCCCCTCCTCCTCTTCGGCCCCCTCCACCCCCTCCCCCCCCACAAAAACATGGTCCCCCTGGAAACACCGTAGGCGCTCCTCGTAGTCGGCGACGTCGTCGGGCGACCACTCACGGAGGCGGAGATGTTCCCCCCTTTGGTACACTTCCTCCGCGTGTTGGTGCGCCGGCACCCTCACGTCCTCCAAGTCCCCCTTGTCCCAAAAAATTTTGCGCACCGCCCGGCCCAATGGGTGCGCAAGGGGCAGGAGGAGCTCGCAGGGCACCTCCCTCTCCACCTCCTCGTTTGCCCATGCGGGCAAACCCCGCTCTTCTCTGTCCTCCGCGACCTTGACAGTCGCGAAGTCAGAAATCCCGAAAAAAAAAAGTTTCGGGTTGGCCCCTCTCTCCCACCCCCGGAACATTGCGGAATGTTCCTGCCGCTTTTTGATGTTCTTTTTGGCGTCCCAAAAAGAACTAATGGTAACTTGAGGGCAATACCATTCCCCCATGAAGGTATTACCCTCCTCGTCACCCACAACCACCGCCGGGGGGTCCCATGTGGGGGGCAGTGCGCCACCCTCGCGAACCCCGCGGCGCCACCTCGCGAAGGGGGGTCCCTTGCAGACCCGGCGCACGATGTACGTGTCGCGCGGGCCTGTGCTTTGGGGCCGGGGAACCACGGCCTGCAAGACCTGGACGTTGGCGTCGAAGGTCTCCCCCACACTGAAACGCACGAGCTCGCGGTCCTTGGGGTCGGCGATGGCCAGCACCTCGTCCTTCTGCATGGTGCTGACCAATGCTGCAAAAAGGATACATGCAGTAAAGTGTGCCAACGACAAGAGGCGCGCTCCCAAACCCCACTCCAAGCTTGTGTCACCTAACCCAAACAAAACCTAAACACGCTTCTATACACATATGGGCCCGTAATGGGCCATTGCTAAGGCCTCAAAGACAAGAGGCGCGCCCCCAAACCCCACTCCAAGCTTGTGTCACCTAACCCAACCCACACCCAAACACGCTTCTATACACATATGGGCCCGTAATGGGCCATTGCTAAGGCCTCAAAGACGAGAGGCGCGCTCCCAAACCCCACTCCAAGCTTGTGTCACCTAACCCAAACAAAACCCAAACACGCTTCTATACACATATGGGCCCGTAATGGGCCATTGCTAAGGCCTCAAAGACGAGAGGCGCGCTCCCAAACCCCACTCCAAGCTTGTGTCACCTAACCCAAACAAAAACCAAACACGCTTCTATGCACATATGGGCCCGTAATGGGCCATTGCTAAGGCCTCAAAGACGAGAGGCGCGCTCCCAAACCCCACTCCAAGCTTGTGTCACCTAACCCAAACAAAACCCAAACACGCTTCTATACACATATGGGCCCGTAATGGGCCATTGCTAAGGCCTCAAAGACGAGAGGCGCGCTCCCAAACCCCACTCCAAGCTTGTGTTACCTAACCCAAACAAAAACCAAACACGCTTCTATGCACATATGGGCCCGTAATGGGCCATTGTCACGGCACGGCAAAGAGGATGGAAAAGGCACATACCTGACTCCTTACGTTTCGCTTCCTCCTCACGGTCCTTGGCTTCCTTGCGCTCCTTCATCCTCCGAAGAAGCTCCTCCGCACCCTTTCTCCCTAAACAAACCAACCAACAAATGTACAATATGCGGGAGAAAAAAGGGGCAAACAAGAAAAAATGCACAATGAACACAAAAAGGACAAGCAGACAAGTGACGCCACCACGGGGATACCTCGCTCGCTTGGCGTCTTGGGTGCACCCTCGGCGCGTGGCTCCGGCGAACGGCGTCTCCCCTCCCAGTCCTTCTTCCTTTGCTCCATTGTTGCTGTAAACAAGGGTTGACGGTGAAGGAACGGAACCATGTAACACGTGCCATGGTGCAATGGTGCGTAGCGGTGCATACCACGTTCCGCCTCGGTTCGGGGTTCCGGGGAGTGCTTCGGCGTGCCCGGCGGAGTTGGACTTGGACTTGGACTTGGAGTACGAGCAATGTCAGCCAAGCGCTCAATCTCAATTTCTTCTTGCCATTGCGCGTGTGGGTCGTCTGGTTGGGGTCGTTGCGCGTGAAGTTGGTGACGTTCTCGGTCGCCAAGGCTGTCATACCAATTGACATGCCACGGCTGGGCCCCATCAAAGGCGACCTCATCCTCGTCTGCCACACAAAGAATAGGTAGGATGGAGGTAGGATAGGGAAAGCACGCATTTTGCATGGAAATGACGTGAAACGCACAACGAAATCGAAATATTTGCAACCACATACCATCCGGGTGGGACCACCAATATTTCGTGGGAGTCCATGCATCCTCCTCGTACGCCTCGTCCGGCAACTCGACTTCCTTGCCTACCTTCCCAATTTTTCCCTTCCATGGCTGCTGAAATCCTTGGGGGGGCAGCACATGAGGGTCGTGGGGCGGCGATGGGGGTACTTGCATGGGTGCGCTGATTGGGTGGGGACCCGGAGCCTGGTCTGCGTCCTCGGGGTCCTTCCAGTCCCAAGCAGCAGTGGCAGTGACTTTGGCAGACATAGTTTGGCGAAATTAAGAGCTACAGAGCGCCAGGAAATGCACATCCCTTAACCTGGCACGCGATGCATCTGCCCCCCCTGTCAGAAATGTACTGTGATAAAACAAAAAGGTTTTCAGTTCTGTCAAAACTTGATGTGGATGCGCGTGCGCAATGTGGGCAGATCCTTTAGTCCTACGCGTAGTCCTAAGCCGTAGTCCTGCATAGCCATTCCCGAGTTTTACTGTCTGCAGCAGTACTTCGCTGGCGATTTGTGTCATCAGGACTTTCCTGGAATTTTGTGTCATCAGGAATTTTTTCCACGACGATTTGTGTCAATAGAGTGGCAGCCTAACCGTCGTCCCCATTCAAAGCTGAACCATACACAAATGTTCATTCATACATCCAACTCACTCATCCATCATTAGAAGCTTTCGCCGTGTTCCAAATTACGCCTGTCCACGATTAGTTGTAAGTCGTTGGTGACCAATGGTTGACAACGGGATGACCAGATTGCTGGGTAAATAACTGGTCCCAAGCCGTCACTCTACCCTTGAAATCGAAGACAATGATGGTCACAGTTTCAGCACTGCAGCTTCGTCAACAGCATTTGGACGTTCAAGGGCGGAAAGCACGTGCAGTACATCCTCGACCAGATAACTGACAGGATCGGTGAAAAATTGAAGAGGAAGGTATTTCAGCGGGGGGGGGCAAACCTGTGCGCCCTTCGATGCGTTTTGATCTTTTTTGTGTAGTTTTCGATCATTGAGTTCTTGTCGTAGTCTGGGGGTAGTTGCGTGGACTTCAAGTTGTGCAAGATCCACTGCACAAGTTGTGCACTGTGCACAACAAATGCAAAGATGCTTGACGACACAGCGGTGAGGCGCTGCCAACTCTCCTCTTCTTTTGGCTGCAGAAAATCGATACAAAGCCCCACATCATCAGAAATGATTTGTGGGTTTTCGGCAATTGTCTGATTGGTATGTCTCTACTGGACACTGCACAATTGCTCCCGCAAAAATCTGCACTACGTGCCCTCACTGGCAAAAGTGCTCGCTGACGGAAAGCGTTGCACCAAGCGCTGCAGAGGACACTCCATCATAATGCACGCCACTCCTGCAGTTAATCCTCAATTCGATTCCCAAACGAAGGAGAATATGACCCTTGTGAAAACCAAGTTCGGCTCCGAGTGCAAGATCGGTGACAAGATGATCGATGCTGTCTGCAAAGGTGACTGCCGAACCGTGGCAACTGAACGTGATACTGTGATACTTTTGTCCTGAATGGTACCGCCTGAAGCGGCCTTCAATGCATCGGGTTGTGGGCAAGGTGGGCAAGGTAGGTTGAATAGTGACCAGGGCCCGTTGACGCGCACCTGAACACACTTCGTAGGAGATTTGTTCTTGAAGATCCAGGATGCGCACAATTCCAAGACAGAGAGCGCATTGAATCAGTACGCCCGACCCCTGAAAGAAGGCTGAGGCGACTTCGCTGTTCGATGAGAGGAAGACGCTTCTGAAACAGGTCTGGTCCCAGACTGGCTCCTTACCTGTGTCATGCACAATTCGTAGAGCGGCAAAGTATCCCCAGCCACCCTGAGGAATTTGAGCCACTGCTTGAAAATATGGTGGGGGGCGAAAGATGCAGAATGCACGTGGGCGATGTCCGTGATGGGCAATCAAGCAGTCGAAAAACAGTAAAACCTGTGAGCGGCCAGGAAAAAAAGTGAAAGACAGGCGCTTATGTGAGAAGTTGACGGAATCAAAATTTTGTCACGAGGGGAAGAAAGGCCAAAGGCGCACACAGCATAAGGATAATCTGCACTCTGCAATCTGAACGCACGTCTCAGCCTTGCAAAACCCTCGGGCACTCACCCAGGAACTGGCACCATCCGGCCACACTCTGGGCAGCCTAAAGGACTCCCAAATGAAATGGCAGTCCAAAGCAACTCGGGGGATTGTCTGAGACGCCGCGATCCACAGAACGAACTCCGGCAAAACGACTTGATTACACGGCCATGGTCAGTGTGTGCAGGAGTAGCGGGTTTAAAGCACACTGCTGGAACCCGTTTGACGAGGGAGGAAAGGAAAAGATGTGACATGAAAAGCAGTGGATCACAATGGAAGGGAAAATACATTGCGACTTTTTCCTGCCAAAGAATACATTGAGATTTTGGTCCAGACCCAACAAGTGAGTGGAGCGCTGGGCGATACCAGACAGAGTTGCTGCGCGCCCTGCCTGTACCACCGTCTGAAGAAGACATCGAGCTGGCCTGTCCCAAACTGAATAATTTCCTCCAAGGTCCGAACATACCACTGGTCCCAGCCATACAGTCCCACACAGGGTGGTGGCTTGGGGATGCTTTAGTGTGCATTCTGGGAGGGGGCGGGGCAGGAGCTCCCGCCCAGACCCCGCCCCCCCTTTCCTCCTCCACTCTAGGTCGCCCATCGCCTAAAAAAAGGTTGTTAGGCCAAGGGCAGGCGCAAGCGCCATGTCCCCTCTTTGGGGGTATTCGCGCAGCACACCCCAATGTATGAAATTGGATGCTTACCCACTTGTAAATTCATCATCTTGGATGGGGGGGGGTTGGTTGAAAATTCGCAATTTCTGGGCGAGGTCGGAAGCCCCCTCCCCCCCCCCCCCCCCGCCCCGCCATAAAACAGGCTAGACGGCTCCAAATAGCACAAAACTGGTTTGTGGTGATGCGCTTTGCTGGAAGGTCATTTTGAGCAACTCCTATGTTGTCACATTGTGGCAAAAAAGACTTTTTACTCGCCTGCTTGACCCACCCAACACCCAGTTCTAATCATTTGATGGGCCAGTCGCTATGGAGGAACTGCCTTCATTGGAAAACGAGACACGCCAGCGGTCCCCCTCTCTCCCCCTTGTCACCCTACTCAAGCAAAGCCCTGTGGGTTCGGACCCCATGGTCTGTAGACGGTGCCTACGTGCACCCGCAACAACATCGTAGCTGTAGTGGCGGAGCAATTTTTTTTGGCTTTCCAGATCCAGCTGAAATGGAGTTGTTTTTTGCCAGGCAACTCAGAACTGCCCAAAATGGGTTTGTGCCGGCTGGACCCAAAGACGGCTTGGAACTGAGCACCACAATATCAGGATCTTTGGGAGACATGGCTGAAGCTCCACAGGTGGGCTGTGGGAAAAACTGGTTGGATATGATGCGATTTCAATACTGGTTTGTGGTCTTGGGAATCTGCCCCGCAACAGCAAGGGGTAATTTTCATGCCATAGAGGGGTAAGATTTCCACACCAGAAAGGGAGCACAATTTTGACCCCAAATTCCCACAGCTTCCTGTGTTGCAACCAGATGTGGAAAATGGGACAGAAACAAGGCCTACACATAAGATACTCAGTACGCGAGCAAGCGAGGCTAAGGCAACTGCGTAACCAGTGGTCAAATCCATTTGTTGATATTGGTGATTGTCCACTGCTTTGTGTTATTTGCCCAGCTTACAAGAAACTTGCAAGAGCTGAGGGCAAAAAGTGGAGCAGAGCCAGCGGCAACGACGTGTGCAAGTTCTTTGCAGTGCGAGAGCACAAGAAAGTATGTATCTTGTGTTCTAGTGGTCTGTGTTTGCATACCGGTACCCATCATGTGCGCGTCAGGCGCTGGTTGCAGGTGAGTGACCCCCCGCCCCCCTTTTACCCAAGCTCTGCCCGGGCCTCGAAAAACACCAACACGACAATGGCAACTGTGAGCGACAGGGCGCATGGTGTCCCTTATCCCAAAGCCACCAGAGGTCTGCGCAACACCATCAGCTTGAAGTGGTGGGTGGGTGGGTGGGTGGGGGTTCCCTTCATGTACTCAATGACTGCAACATCATCCTCATGCTCGCCCTTGATTGTAGCAGGCCACAGAGGCGTTCTTGACTGACATGTTTAAAAGTATGGTGGTCTTTGGTTCGCTTGCTTTACTTTGAAGCTTGAACAACGCTCTGGGAACCAATCGATTTGGTGCGCATGTTTGTCTGCTTTGTTCATGTTTATGTGCTTGGCTTTGGCATCAAACCACGTGCTCTTGCTCTGCAGGGTGTACTGTGTATGCTACACATGCAAAGCGCGCTACCATCAAGCCTGAGGACATGAAGTTGGCTGCTGCGAAGGGATCAGGTCTCCATTAAATGAAAAAAACCTGTTGTATTGTATGGTTTTAATGAGCCACGACGTCTGTCTGGTTACCACATTGACCATTCATGAGATCTGGGATCACAGTTCCAACCCTGCTTCTGCTTAAGACAGCTCAGTCTTGCACACAGATCTTCACCTGTTAGCAGACCCCCCCCCCCCTCCTCCTGGCCTCAGCCATTTCCCCATGATGATACACTTATGCTTTTGTTTGTCCTTGACTTGAACTCCACCTGCCAAATTTCATTTCTACTGCCCCCAGATGAGAGTTTTTTGCATTCCCTACCCCTCCTGAATGGGATTTGTGCTTTTCTGGCAGCTGATAGTTTTTGCCTATCTTGCCCCCACCGCATGCAATTGCTGACAGTCGGCTGACAGCCCCCCCCCCCACTGTTCGGGACTTCTGCATTCCTTCTCGAAACCGGAGGCGTCAGCAGATACCACTACTACGGTGTGCACTTCATGTGACTTCACAAGCCAACAATCAACAAAAAACTCTGGACTGAATGTGGTGTGGGTGGGTGGATAGGAATGGTTTCCCCCAAACCTCACGTGTATTTGTGCCCTGAGCACCGCATCACAGGAGCATGGCAGTTGGATGGTGAATGTCTGGTGGAGATGCGCACTCACTGAGAGTTTCCAATAAAGACTTAAATGGCAGTGCAGAGTGCTGAAGTTCACAGAATTTTGGACCAATTAGTTGAATTCGTTGCATCATACACATCTGCTCTTCCTCTACAATCTTCTATTTGTCCATACTCAATTTCTCCTCAGCCATATGTCAACCCCCCCCCCCCCCCACAACGATTCACCCCGATTTGTTGTTCAGTGGGTTGCAGGATTGAACACCAGAAAAAGGCATTTTATGGGTGGTAATTCTTCAGCTGACATACTTCAGTGTCACAGTGGTCTGGCCCCCCATGCATTTGTTTTGTTTGTTAACAGATCCGCACTGAGTTCTGGTGGCAAAGTGTGCTGCTTGTTTGAGCCAGGGGTCAGAATTGACAGCACAGACCTTGGTGGATCTCAGCAAGCGCTAATTGCAGAACGACACCCTCACCTTTCGACGGACGACAAATTGTGTACACTGTGTGTCCATTACCTCAAACCGTGTCCTTTCTTTGCGAAAACATCACCAAGAATAACATTGCCTGCAACACCAGAATCACTTGCCCAATCAACCACCGCTGTTACTCCTGCCAAGAACAAACCCGACTGAACCAAGACAGCCTGGAGCCCGCAAACATATTGCAAAGAATGTGACTGTGGACGTCTCTTATGATTCACAGATTGGGTATTTGCTTGCAATGATCAATGGTGATGTCAACAAGCGTATTCCCTCTTGGGCATTGTAGCCACAGACAGTGTTTCTGGAAATTACTTGGCAGCTTTTGCAATTGTGTTGCACTTTTTGCATCTGAGCTTGCCGCAGGGGGCCCTCGTGAGTGAAAAAATTTCCCCCACTTCGGGGGGTTGATGCGTTTGCACTTGTGAGGAGTCCCCAAGTGGGGTGAGAAAGCATTTGCTTCGTGGGACGTGGACATTGAGGTGCTGAATGGTTTCTGACCGTGCGCGATTTCTGCCGTGTGCTTGTTGATTTCATTATTTTCAGAGGTTAAAACCATTGGCGGGGGTGAAAACCAACAAGGCAGATTCATTTTGCAGACTGAACCAAATGCGGGAACCAGCGATCAATTGCGGGCATTTGCAAGTGTTGTGCGTTGAGTTCACTGGACCGGGTCAAGGGATTAAGGCAATCAACAGATCAGAGCACTGGCGCCGGCGGTGGTGGAAGACAGAATTGCAGTGGGACCGTAATTAGCAAGCAATGGTCCCGATATGGAGGTGGACACGCTGCTAGTACCACCACTGAGGGCAAGAATCCTGAGTAACTCGCAATGTTCTCGTAAGCCCTATGAGAGAACTAGCAATCAACCATGGGCTGCTGAGAGTGTTGTGCCCTGAGCTTAGTCGGCCAGCCTCAAATCGAACCAGTAAATAGCCAAACTTGTGATTAGTGCACTGGCGAAGCAGGTGGTGGAGGGTAGAATTTGAGTTCAATTGCATGCGTGGCATGCTGGGCCTCTGTGGCAAGTTGCCAGGCTAGGTTAAAGGTTGTTAAAAACAGCAAACATGGAGCAATTAGCAAGCAGTGTGACGGTGGCAGCAGAATTTCGCAATTATGGCAAGCTGATTTGGCCAAATCGTGCAACCATCATTCTTTTGCATCAGGACATGGCACAGTGAAGTGCTCGCCAATGCCGCCCAGGGAACCCACTGCAGTCATTTTTGATTGGTTGATGCCTTTGCATTACACATCTGAACACCATTGGTCACGGGTACCACATAGGTACTACCAAGATGGGAGGTATAGTGCCTTTCCTATGGAGCATAAAAAAAAAAGAAACCATGGCCAGCCCTTTGTCCAGTGTCCAGTCATTAATTTCCCACGATTAGTAGTTCATTAAAATGATAGCAATTGTTCATCAGCTGCCAAGAATTGACAACAACCATGTATCGGACCACTCTGCGGATGCACTGACAGCCAAGGCATTGTGCGATATATTTGTTTGGAGTGAAAAAGCCAATTTTTTTTTGTGGTGGGACAAAGTAGTGAATACAAGAGTGTGGGGCCATACCATACAAGATATTGCAGCACTGTATGGTATGGATACCATGCCGATACCGTACAATACATATGTTGTATGGTACCAATTTTCATATCTTTGGACCGTAAGGCTCCATTGCAATTTGATGTGTTACTTGAATTATTGATGCGCCAATTGGACTACGAATTAGTATTCATTTTTGGTTGATTATTTACTTTGTGAATTTCGGGATAGGATTTTTTGTGCATTTTGCGTACTGCTTGATGCATCATTTTCATCCAAAGTCTGATGCAACACAACGGGCAATGATGCTGTATGGAACAATTGTATTCTGGTGGGGTCCGAAAGTTCAATGAATGCGAATCTTCTAAAGTAAGGCAGATGAAGTGCAATTTTGTGGTTTCTCCCGCAACCAATGGAATTGATGGTAGAAAAGGTGGTGTTGATTGCTATGTGATTGGTGCCAATACAAAATGTCAATTGTTATACACATGTATTTAGGTTTAAGTGCTGGCTGCATGGTTCTTTGGCTAAGGCATTAGGAAAAAAGGTTGATTGAAAAAGATAGCACAAGAGGTTAAAGACTAAAAATGCCCAATCAAAGCAAAAACACAGTTTTCATTGCGGTTTCAAAGTAGAGGCAATGATGTTGTTTGCAAAACAAAATTACACCCAAGTTGCATGGCTATAAGAGCTTCAAATTCACTTTTTTGAAACGAAGTATTTTGTTAATTGACGTTGGTCACAAAGCAAACATTGAAGCAAAGGAAACAAATGTCTAGTAGACTTTCTAAAGCGCAATGCAACTTTTGGGTTGTTGGTAATGTTCCAAGAATGATGCGGAGCGGATGTTGAAATGATGCGAAACAACAAGCGCAAAGTGAAAAGCACTTAGGTTTGCTTTAGCTCCCCGAAAGACACGGACGGTGCTCGTCCGGAGCAAAATTGCTCTTCAGGAGCAATAGTGGTTCTTCCCAAGATCAGTGATTCAAACAAACGACTTGGTTCACTGAAAATTTTTTGGAGGAAACCTCTAGTTGAACCTCCAAAGCTAACAAAAATGCAACTTTGATCTGCCTTGTTGGCAATCTTGCATGCACGATGGGCACCGTGTACGAAAAAGTACACATGAGTAATCAAAAATTGGGAATAAGTCTTTTTGTTTTGGTTCCTGAGGGCCGCTTTTGTTCGGAAGCAGAATCGTTCCCAAGGAGCAGAGGTGGTGTTCTTCAGGATCAATAATGTAGACATTAGGAAAGCCTCTAAGAGTCCGAAAATGCGACTTTTATCCAAGTTGTTGGTAACTTTGCAGCCACAATGGGCACCCTTTGTAGAAAATATGCAAAGTACTCAGCTAAAAGTGAAAAAACAACCTTTTTCTGTTTTGGCTCCTCAGGAGCCAGGGTCGGTGCTCCTTGTTAGCCAACTTGCTCCTCAGGAGCAGGGTCGGTGCTCCTGAGGAGCTTTGGCTCCTGAGGAGCCAGGGTCGGTGCTCCTCAGGAGCCCCCTCATGGTCGGTGCTCCTCAGGAGCCAGGGTCAGTGCTCCTGAGGAGCACCCCCGGGTCGGAGCTCCTCAGGAGCCAGGGTCGGTGCTCCTCAGGAGCAGGAGCCAGGGGCGGCTTCTGTAAGGAGCGGCCATCTCCCACCACCCACACGGGACCCGCGAACCCGCTGGCTCCTGCCAGCGAGCACGGGTGTGTTACGCCCAACCTAGCCCGCCACACCGGACAGAGCGTCCCGGCACCAGAGCACGAGCCGAGCCACCCTAACCGCCAAAGACCGCACTGCGACACCGACACGCCAGCCACATAACCCGCAAGACACGGCACGATACGGCACACGACAGGCAGGCAGACACGCACAGGAGCACCGCACCACCGAGCCGGAGCAGCACCCTGGGGCTCCCATGGGGAGCACGGGGATGCACCAAGGGGGACCGACGGGGCCTTGCCACCGACGGGGGTGTACATATGAATGGCACAGGCGAAGCTGAAAGGACGGCCGGAGGGCAATGCGAAATACCGGATGATGGGTTGTGCATGTAACGCTGCCAGGGCGGGACGGGGAATGTAGCACTGAATTTGGAAACTTTTCGCATCGGTCAAACCGCCTGTCGTTACTTTTCTCCTGCACGATGGGGGGACGGCGCACAGTCAAAATGTACCATGCCGGCCCCACGCAACTGGAACCAGCCAACACCGAAACAAGCATGGCACCTACGCGAACAACATCCGACCGCGCAGGCGCCCGCTACAGTGTCAAGGAAACAACGCCGAACAAGCCGACCATGAGGCGGCTAACACGACCGTGCACCAACAAAACCACTGCAGCGGCGACGACGTGACCATAAACAGACCACACGCAAGCCGGCCAACACCAAACTGGCCAGGCGTGCATGGGTCGAAACGGGAACGGCGTCCAACGGGTTGGCGACACCATGATGTGCCGCGCCCGCCGACCACCATACCCACGAACACAACAGAAAACCACAGCTGTACCACTACGAACCCGACCAACCAACGTTAACAAACTACACTACACCACACTTGGAGAAACCAAGATACAACTAACCAGCACCGACACGGACAGTCGGCGATGCAACCACCGGCAGCAGCGCGACGGAACCCACGCAAATCAAGCCAACCATGAGGCGGCCAAGACAACCGTGCACCAACCACACCGCGGCTGCAGCCGCGACTTGACCGTAAATAGACCACACGCAAGCCGGTCAACACCTAACCAGCCAGGCGTGCACGGGTTGCAACGAGAACAGCGTCCAACGGGTTGGCGACACCGTGGTGCGCCACGCCCGCCGACGACCATACCCACGAACAAAACAGAACATCGTGACTCTACCATCATGCAACCGACCGACCAACATTAACAACCTACGCCAAACCGTTAAACGACCGACCAACCACCATTAACAAACTACACTACACCGCACTTGGACAAACCAAGACAGAACTAACCAGCACCGACACGGACGTGCCGGCTACATAAACAACGTTCGGCGATGCAACCACCGGCAGCAGCGCGACGAAACCCACGCAAACCAAGCCGACCATGAGGCGGCCAAGACAACCACGCACCAACCACACCGCAGCTGCAACCGCAACTTAACAGTAAACGAACCACACGCAAGCCGTCCAACACCTAACCGGCCAGGCGTACAAAGGTCGCAAGGGGAACGGCGTCCAACGGGTTGGCGACACTGTAGTACGCGACATTCGGCGACGGCCATCCCCGCGAACAAAACAGAACATCTTGACTCTACCATCAAGCAACCGACCGACATTAACAAACTACGCCGAACCATTCAACAACCGTCCGACCAACCACAACGACCTACTTCGAACCCCCGGCCCCCCGGGAGAGCGCAAGCTCGACCGAGTCAGGAGGCGTGAGTGTGCGCCACGGCATCCGAGTCCCGTAGCACGTGCTTCTTCAAGTGGCCTCACGCCTACTGAAAACCAACCCAGGTGGGGGTGCCTGCAGGACAGGGCCTATGGCCTGGCTCCCGGCCCCTGGGCCCCAGAATCCAGAAGTTGATGAGGATGTGCGATGGGACCCTCCCCCACGTATCATCCGCCCGAAGGAGAGGAGTGTGAGACTTTGGTCGAACATGGGTTACCTCTCTGGGCAGAACCCGCTGTAGGGTACTGCTCGCGGCGACTGCGCCCTTCCCCGATGTGGGGGGGCCGCTTTGTGGGGGCACGTGCAGTAGGGCCGTGGGTGGGTGAGCATAAGCCCCTTGGTAAGACCTCCCAGCAGGGCAACCCCAGTCCCGAGTTGAGCTACCGACCTACCTAACCTGAGACACATCCGTGACCGTGAGCTGAGCCGACGGAATCGCCTGCGAAGGCCTGCCAGCTTCAAGGTTGGTGACCTTTTTTTGGTGCACCATTCACGCCTACCCTCCTGGCCCCGTAACTGTCTACAGGACCCTTGTTTTTGGGCCCTATCGTATCATCAGGATAGATGGATCTAGGATCCATGTCAGGTGCAGTCCACGTCTAGATCGTGAACTGCTTTGTGCGCCTAAACAGTTGAGGCACTATCACTCCCCTGACGATTTGTCCTGGAATGAGTGGCGCCTCAGCGACAGTGAGGTCGAGCGTATCGGCCTAGAGAACGCTGCCAGCCCAGAGGAGGCAGACAAACTCGAAGGGATGACTGCCAATGAGATGGCAGTCGATGGCTACTACGTGGTTGCAGGTATTGCTCGCCACGAGTATAAATAGGGCTGGAAATTCCTTACCCTGTGGGATGGCTATGGGCTATCTGAGGCGACCTGGGAACCCATGTCCGCCTTTATACAACCAGATGGGAGTATCAACCCCATCTTCCGCTCCTACCTCGTTGAGAACAACGGGGGACAGTTACTAACCCATGCTGAGACTCTGTCCTAGTGTAAGAAGAAAAACTAATTTCACTGTGTCAGTCTACTGACTGTCTTCTAACCTTCCCGGGGCGGTGAGGACTCTTGTGCAGAACCGCTAGACCTACTCGGTGTTGGCCAGGATAGGCTCAGAACTCCTGTAGAGCTCCAGTTACGGTGAATGTACTAACTCCCACCCTCAATCAGGTTTGGCGGTCCAAACATCTACACATCACCTGCCAGGCTTGCTGACCCTAACACCTACACACGCTACTGGGGGTTGATGTCAAAGAGGTCTCGGGCCCTATTGACCCTCCTGTAAAAGAACAAGAGAACACAGTGCTACTAAGCAACTGTGGCCTAACAGGGACGCCACTACGTGTTTCCCCGTCACCGCTTGGAGGGAAATAGTGCTCAGTTTGCGTGCACAGCGTGTATGTCGAAGATGTCGGACTGCACTCGCCACTCACGGCTGAGTTGCAGTTTGTTGATTGGGTGATCAGCGCCCGTTTTAGCTTGGGCAGAAAAATTCAAAGTCGCCGAAGGCAACTGCTGCTGCACCAATCACCCTCACCTGCCCACCTGTAAAGCAAAGGCGGATGGACCTGGCAACTGGCGGAGGACCAAGACAGCCTCCACGTACTATACGCTTCTCAGGCTGCCCTATAATACACTGTGCACTTACCAGGTTACAAGCAAGCAAGCTTAAGGAACCCCAGCCGTTGTCTTCAAGAACGTAGGGTGGAGTCCCTGGGTAACGCAAACAAGAGGTTTACCGTGCGCAACACGCGTGGCCTACCCTATCTTACCCAACACAACGAACCATAGCTTGACTCAACCAAGAGATGAGCTCCTCCTGGGCTTACCTACCTTACTCACCACACATCATGTGAATGCCGAAGTTAACACGAGCGCAAAACAACCCTAAGCGCTTACACAATCCTACGGCGAATTATAAACAACCCTAAGCGATTCATGCATTGTCTGTCATGCACGCTGTTCTTACTTTGTTCCCTGCAGAAAGAGGAGAGAGAATGGCGCACTGCACAGCGCAAAACAAGCCTAAGCGTTTTAAGCAACCCTATTTTAGCGCTACGGCAACACGAACACGAGGAAGCACTTTCTTTTCTAACCTGTCAAGAGAGGACAAGGGTGGATTGGGGCACAGAGAAAGCGGCACAATGTGTGAATGCCTGAGATAGGCACATGCATCGCGAGCACAGCGCATACTCTAACCCTACGTGCGCGCTGCGTGCTCCATTCGCTTCAGATACCTTTCATCTCTTTTTTGACGTGTGCAGAGCAAAAGAGGTGAGCACAAGAACCCCCAACGAACACAGCGGTGACAACCCTAACGTTTTGACGAAGCAACTAACACGAACGCATTGCGTGCGTGTGAAATGACACTGACATACGTGCGAGGTGGGTTGTCCACCTGCTCTGTGGTGTGGGTTTCTTTTCAATACTTTTTCCTAACGTTTATAAAACTTTTTATGCAACTGTGCAAAAATTTCTTTTACAACTTTCAAAACTACGGCTCATACCTTCTTTCTCTAGAGCCGTTCATGCTTGCGCAACCCTTTTTCTGGAGTCCGCCTCTGTTGATCTTGTCTGCCACTTTAGGTTTTAGTCTAAAAATGACGATTTCTCACGTCGTTTCGTCAATTTTTAGCGATTTGA
This sequence comes from Eutreptiella sp. 'Long Island Sound 2002', assembly GCA_964036045.1. Lineage (NCBI taxonomy): Eukaryota > Euglenozoa > Euglenophyceae > Eutreptiales > Eutreptiaceae > Eutreptiella > Eutreptiella sp. 'Long Island Sound 2002'. Next base: position 151,586,979 of record OZ038379.1, read on the forward strand.
CTTCTTAAATGGCTACACCTTTCGCTAAACCACAGGATTCACTCCCTGTAGGTTCCTTATTCTATTTTTTTCAGCTCCTGGAGATTTGTGTCCTCCAATGGGAGTATTGCCCCGCCCTGGCCCTAGTCAGGACGTTTACTGAAACGCTGTTTATGCAGCGATAGCCGTCCGCATTAGAGCGTTCGACTGTACCCTAGTGGGCAAACATGTGTGCTCTAGGGAGGGAGTCTTGGGTTCAAACCCCACTACCCCCAAATTGTTACCAAACGTTTTCGTCGCACGCTGGCGACCTTTGAGGAATGCCCCATCGAAATGACATCATTCACGGTACATTACACACTTTTACAAGGGTACCTACAGTGTGAAAGGCTTCTAAGAACTGGTGGGAATGTTTTTGGTTGGTTGAATGCATTTTCTGAGGTAATTATGGGATATTTGAGCCTTTTTCCTTGGTCCTACTAGCTTGATCAACTAGTACTCCAGGGGGGAGTAAGAAGACGTCACTGCCATGTCTTTTTTGGAGGGCTTGATCCAGGCCAAGCCCCCCTTAAAACCCTTTTGTTGATGCTAAGACTTACTTAAGTATTGTTATCTCTCCTTTGAAGCCTGACGTACACTTTCTCAAGGTAACTAGGGTTATAACCCTAGCCCCCCATGAAGTTCACCCCTACCACTCAACTGAGCGGAGGTATCTTCCTACATGGAGGTTATACCGAAATAAAGTAGGCATTTCATGCCTAAGGCCTTGGAGGTTAAACATAGTGGTCCCCCACCCCAAGACCCCTATACTCAACTGTTTCTACCACTTATTGTGGTTCTATGTTTTAACTGTTTCCAAATTCAGTTGCTTGGCCAAGTCATATTCTGTGTCTGGCCTAACTCCTTTGCCCCATATTCCTAACCAACACCATTTCATCCAAAAGAGTGCACATGAAGTGCTTCATGCTAACTTGGAGGCTAGAGTCAGGCCAGTTTTCACTTAGAATCATTTGTTTTATCAATTTCTGATTGAATCTTTGTACTTAAGACTGCTTTGTCTATCTGCAGCCCTTCTGTGTTACACTGGATTTCAAAACTATTCATTGATTCGATCCTTATCCCATTCTTGCTCTACTTGCTGCTTTTGCTTCGGTTTTCAACATCAATACCTGCAGGATTTCATCAAAATCATTAGGGCACTAATCAAGGACATCTTTCTGGAGGCGGTTGCAGAGGGCAACGATGACGGCCCGCTAATCTTCAATTTTCATGGGACTGGGGTCGCAGCTGTCCGGTAGTTTGCTCAGGAGGGGTAGGCTACCCCGCGGCACGGTGTCGCAGGGCTAGTTGTTTGGCCCCGAGTTGGTGGCGTTTTCCCCCTGACACACCTGCCAGGGCGCCAGGAGCCAGGGGGGGCGGGCCGGTGATGGCGCCAGGCTCTCGAGCGTCTTCAGCCACTGTACAGCCGGGCTGTCCCTGCCACTGATGTGGTCGTCGGGGGCCCGGACATTCTGGGTGGGCAGCATCCTGATCGCTGCCATTGAGAGGTGCTCCTCCTGGGTCTCTCGGGGGCGCGGTCCGGTGCAGAGGGGGTGCCGTTGCCGGCAGACGGGACATGCGTGCATTTTGACGACCCATCGCCTGCAGAACCAGTGCCTCGTCTCTGTGCCCCTACAGCCAAGGTCGTGTCCGAGAAGACTGGGCTTGTAGCAAATGTTGCATGGCTCTTCCAGGCCGTCTGGATTTGGAGTCCCGCCCGCGGGCATCCTGAGGAAAGTGTGAGTAGTGGCCTGGGACCAGCTGGCCCAGGGGTGCACTTGCTGGGGGTCCGTGTACTGTGGCGCGTGGTGTGGCGCGATATTTGGCGCTGGTGCAGCCGCTTGGGGGCTCTGGGGCGGTGCGCATGGCCAGTCTGTCAGCTGAACCGAGGGGTAATGTATGAGCAGGTTATATTAGGTACGTTGGTCGCTCGGGGCGTGTTGTGCCTCTTGTGCGTACAACTGGATGCAATGTTGCAGTTGTTCGTTCGCTCGTGTGATGGCGCTGAACTACATGGTGCTCACTGTGGCCTTTGTATTTAGTGCATTGCTAGCGATGACTCAGTGGAGTTCTACGGGCACCGCCCCTCGTAACACCGCTCCCTTGATCTCTGGTTGCCGCATCAGGCGTCGTACCCCGTCGGCCGGCGGCGTCGCCGGGCCCCAGCGGGCCTGTTGCGGGATCGTGTCTTCCCGTTTCCACGTGGCCAGGTGGACGTCTTCCTGCTCTGTGGGCATCGTGTGAAATGGTTCCATGTTTGAGGTTGTTGCAGGTGGCACGGGCATATGGCGTACTCGGGGGGTATGCCAATGTCCTTCCTGCTGTACCACCGTGCCACCTTGTCGAGAAGGGGTAGTTGCTCCAGCAGGAGCTGAGCTCCTCGCTTTTGTATAGGGATGCGTCGAGGGCCAAGAAGTACAGTGTCGTTTGTAATTCATTTTGGAGGCAGGCTATGAGGGTGTTGTCCGCAGGGCCGGCCTGGATGTGCGCCATTGTTCTGAGAGGCTGCGGTTAGTGGTATGCTCGCCCCGTATCATTGTAGACCATGTCATCAGGCACCCAGGGCGGCGGTTCCCCGGGGTGTGGGAGTGGGGGTAGGTGCTAGAGGTGTGTGTTCATGTAGTCTTGCAGCGGAGGCTCCTCCGGGTTTGGCATGTGCTCCGCGAGCTGGTTGCGGGCATGCAGGTCGATGTGTCCGTTGCCCAAGTTTTAGCGATGGGACTCCAGTTTGACTAGGTGCAGGACGACGTGCCCCGGGGAAACCGTAACGCCACCCATAGGTGCAGTGCCTGTGTGCCTAGGCTGGAGTTGGTTGGCCTGTGCAGCGGCTGCCTGGTGAGGCCTCGGATGATCTGGAAGTCCAGCGCCGCGTCGACTACGACCCACACGTGGTCTGCCTGGTCTTGCAATTTTCTGCAGGCGGTGCCAACGGCGTCTATGATGATCGCCAGTGTCTTCAGTTTACCGTGCGAAGAGGCCCCAAAGATGGTGGCCCCTGTCAGGTGGTGCTGCGGTAGTGGGCCTTTTCTGCCTGGTCGTAGTTCTCGAGCTGCCCCGCCGGCTGCCGCTGTGAGGCCCATCGTGCCTGAGGCGCCTGCAAAAATGCTGGTGTTCTGTTTGTCCGGACGGGGTAGGTGGCATGGGGTTGTTGGTTAGTAGGCGTGGACACGCGCTCCCTTTGTTGTAGTGGTCCATCGTGTGCCGGTGGCCGGTTGGATATGTGGGTGGTGTAGACACCTATCCCCTGGTGGATGATCTCTGCCGCTGCCGCACTCATTTGTATATACTCGTTATTCCTTTTGTGCCCTTGCACGAGGTAGTTGTGTATGTACTGGAGCAGGTACGCCTGCTTTGGGTGGTACGTGGTCCATTCGATGGTCTGCTTCTCCGGGACCGCGTTCAAACAGCGGTGTTTCACGCGGTGCACAGGGGCTTCTGGCGTTGCGCTGCGGTGCTTTGCCAGCACCGGGTAGGTGAGGGGTGGGTGCTTGGTGTTGAATGTCTCCCGGTGTATACGCCACTCCGCCGTCGTATCGGGCCTCCATGTCACTGTGGCTAGCACATCAGCCGGGGCCGGTTAGAAATGTGTGTGCAACCACTGGTGTTGTTCTGGGGTAGCGTGGGCTGTGGGTGTGTGGTGGTGTCTTGCCTGCAGTTGGAGGATGGGCCATGGCGTGGCCAGTGCTTGCAGCTCGCATCACCAGCATGTGGTGGGGGTGCCCGTCAGTGGGTCCTGTTGTAACAGTGGCGGGTGGAACTTGCGTGCTGTGGGTGGGGGTAGCATCCACAAGCTGCCCTGTGTTTTGCCAGGCCGCAGGGTGACTTTGAGGCTGTTGGGCGCCAGTAGGAGGACTGCCAGTAGGGTGGCCTCTGGAACCTACCCCACCTGTTCTGGCGGCCCCTGATGGGCCTGGTTTCTGTTCGGACGGCTCTGTGGTAGGGGCTGCTCGTGCGTGCTCCAGAACGGATTGCATGCGCCAGGGACCTCTGCATCGGTGGGTTGCAGCTGACCAGCTATGGTGGCGGCCATGTGTAGTTGGTTTTCAAGAATCGATTTGCTGGGCCAATCAGGGTGTTGCAGGAAGGGCACATGATTGGTGCCTGCCCTACGTACTGGAAATTGCACAACACTCGTTAGGTGGTTCAAGTGGCGGTTGAACCAGTTTTACCATCTTTTTGAGTAAAAAGTGGCGGTTGAGCCAGTTGAATCGCCGGTTAAACCGGTTGAACCACAGGCCAGCGCTGGCGGCGGCGCGCGCGCCGCAGCGCACGGCAGCGATAGTTAATTAAAATTGATGTTACTTAGTATAATTACAGCAGTGCAACATTTCTTATTAGTGTTTTGAACCAGAATATCTAGTACCAATGATGTTGCAAATTTCCTGGTGGCCAAATATGGTGCATTAACGCAACCCAGTGCCGAGGACGCACTAGTGGACCTATTCACGAGCAATCAACATGGAATGGCTTTGTGGGACCGCATTACCGCCCGGGTAAGCTCATCACGGCGCGTTGCCAAACGACGTCGCGATGCTCAAACAAAAGTATTCATTGGGCAAGAAGCACTGGGCAAGAATATAGGTACACTAAAGGGATGGTTGACAAAGGAGAAGCATGGGACGAGTTACCCCCGACAACCTTTTGGGGCGGTGCGTGGGTATCCCACATTCCGCACCACCGTCACCCTTTGTGCGGCCACGGAGCACAATGCCGGTTTTGTAAAGTCTCTCAATACATATCTAAGGTGAATATTCCCCGGCATCTCATGGACCGCCATCGCAATCCTGCATGGGGACGGCCACCGCCCCATGACGTGGCACGTTCAAATGAGTCTCATGAGGGAGAGGAGGGAAGTGGGGGAGGGTACAGCGCGAGACAGGAAACTACGGGCAGGTTGGAAGGTGTGCTAGGAGTGCAGGCGCAGGCATTGGAGTATGAGGAGGTACCAGAAGATACAGGGAAGGGTGAGGGGCAAAGGAGGCAGGAGGGAGGGGTGGACGTGTGGGTCACCGGGGGGGGAGAGGCAGTGTTACAGCTGTAGCACAGGGATGACGTGGGGGCCGTTCGGGGCGCAGAGAGAGCAGTCCAGATGCGAACTGACCGAGCGGTGTGGCTGGAGCCAGGATGGAGGGGTAGGTACAGGGTGGCGGCTGGGGGACAACGGTGGTGGGGTTGGCATATGACGTGGCAGTCGGACTGGGGAGAGGGGGTCCCGGTCAGGAAGGAGTGGGGAGGGGAGCTGCCTGGAGGAGAAAAGGATGCAAGTGGGGTGCGAGCACAATTCACTAGGGCAGCATTGTCCCCAGCACCCACTACACAGGGACACCGGGGGCAGGAGGTGGTGTATACATTCCGAGAGGAGATGACGCTGAAGGCGGCCGAGGCCATCAAAATGGCACTGGATGAAGGAACGGCATGCATGGCCAACCGCACGTACCATGTGCACCCCCACACGGGGGCCACGTGGCATTACGCGTTCCCGGGGGAAGACGGCATGGAGAGTATAGCGCCACTGCCGGAGTGTGAGAGGCAAGGCAACGAGATATCAGCCCTCGCCAAAGTGGCAGAAGATTGGGTTGGGGAGACGGGAGGGGTAGAGCAGGGGACGTGGGCGGTGGGGGTCATTTGACGTGCGAGGTATCGCAGGGGAGAGTGCATGACGCGGGAGGACACAAAGGCGATATTCTCCGTGGCGACGAAGGGGCCAGCGGCGGCACAGTTGAGGGGACACGCAGTCCACATCATCCTCCCGGATGACAGGGTGGGAGGCAGGGAGTCGATGGAAATCGAGGTACGCCACGGGCAAGGGGCAAGATACCAGTACAATGTGCTGGTGCCTAAAGTAGTGGTCACCAGAGCGGCGGCGGCAGGCATGGAGGTCCGGATTGGACGCAGCCGGGAGGGACAGGCGGTATAGGTGTACACCATGGGACACTGGGACCGACAGCCGGTAATCCAGTGGACGGCAGAGCCCACGTGGAGGGAGCCGCTACATGCCGAGGGACGTGTGGGACGGAGAAGGGCGAATCTGGAGGACGCTGCGGAGCTGGGCAGGGCGGAGCAAGAAAAGGAGAAGCACCAGAACGAGGCAGCGGCGGACGGCCTGGACATGCTGGGGGACGGAAGGGACAGAAAGAACATGTTCCAGAGATGGGCACAGAGGCTGAGGGCGAAGGCGACAGGATGGCAAAATCTCTTGATAGAAAATGGAGAGGCGCAGCGGGGGCTAGAGGAACGCATAAAGGGATGTAGGGGTGAAGAGGTACGACAGGCAGTGAGCAAGGCCAGGTACCACTTGAATGCCAGAGCAGAGGCGGTGGACGACAAGTGCAGGCCAGAGTGCACGCTGGCCAGGTGCCTGTGCAGGCTGGATGGGCCGCAAGAGCCCAAGGGAGGATACCATGGGATCAGAGTGCGGCAGCCCAGGAGACAAGGGCCCATGTGGCTACAGATGGGGGAAGATGATGGGGTGCCACTGGTGTACTTCGACCAAGTCAAGCACATGTAGGTGGGATATGCGGATGGTCGGATCGGAGCGCTGGAGGAGGATGCTGAGGCGGGTGAGAGACAGGCGAAAGCGCAGGTGCTCATGGCACGGAAGGTGGAGCCAAAGCAGGCAGTACTGTGGATGCAGATGCAGCGGGATGCGCAGGTAGCGGCGTGTGTGGACAGCACGAGCAGAACCGTGGAGGTGTGGGGGCCCACGAGGCAGGTCTTGGCCCTGGCGCTGTATGTTGGGGAGACGGTGCGCCGCAGCAGGGGTATGGCCGGAGAATGGGACCCGGACACGAGAATGCACCGTGTATGAAAGGTAATAACCATGGTTGACTAAGACGGGGCGGCGATGGAGAGGGCCAAGGGACACACAATACAAGTAGTGTCCCCACAGGCGAGTGCCACAGGAGCTGCGGACCAAGGGGTCACTGACCTGGTGCAGGACGGGCACACATGGTGGGTCGTGGAACCCGGGGGGGACAGGCGCCAGGCGGTGGTGTATACGGCGGCACCGTTGAAAGGAGTGGTACACCCACTCATGCGGTGGGTCAGGGAGGTGGAAGAGGGGGGGGTTGAGAGAGCAGAGGAAATACATGAGAGGGCTGTCCTACAGGAGTTGGATTTGCAGATGGATAGGCCTGCGGAGGCCGAGGAAGTGGAGAACATCAAGGAACAGATCTGGTTGGGGATGGAGTGGGTGGCAAGCAGCAAGAGAAGGGAACAGCCGAGGTGGATAGTGCCACCAGGCACGGGGGAAGAGCATGCCGCGCATAGTGTTATGGCTTCGAACAGCAGCAGCGCAGCAGCGCGCAAGTCGCAAGTCGCAGTCGCAATCACACTGCAGTCTGTGAATAATAAAGAAGCATCGAATGCCAACTGTAAATGAGCGCTGTAAGATACTTCGATCTTTGAACAGGGTTTATGTCTTCGAGAGTGTGTTATTATTGGTGCCCCGTCTAAAGATCCTGCGCAGAAGAGGTTTGTCGTATTTTGGGATTTTCGAGAAACAAAGAGGCACGGTCGAGTTCCCAAGAAACAAACCACAACAAGTGGTAGCCAGCTAGGTGGCGGGGAGGATTTGAGATCAATCTTCGAGATCAATCTTCGACGCCGCAACGCCGTCAACTTGATTTCGACTTCGATCTACAATGGAGCGGCCCTTCGACGATGCAGCTATGCTGCATTTCATCAGAGACAGTTTGTTTCGAAGTGATTCACCCTTGCATCACGAATTTTCGACTTCGTTAGAGAAGTTCATCGCAGAGCGCATCGCTAGTCGAGAAAGCGAGTGGTTTCCATGTCTCTCTCGTGATCTTCACAGCTGTTCGCAGAAGCTTGCAGATACTCAAGCCAAAGTTATCGAATTGGGGCAACGCATCGATGTATTGCAGGCAACTGCAGCAAGTGCTACAGCAGCAACTGGCCAGCGCATCGATACCTTGCAGTCCTCGACGGAAAATGCAACTCAAGCTGCTGCAAATGAACTTGGACGCGTAGAACATGAATTGTCACAATGTTACGCTCTTCTCAACGAATTTATACGAACTTCGAGCCCACCACCTCCGAACAACATCCAGTTTCCAGAACCACAACCACCGTCTTCTTCGAATTCGAACCAACCTCACCCTCCACAACAACCACTCCCACAGCGGCCTACCTTCGAACCACTACCCCAGTTCTTAGTCCAACGTGCTCCTTCGCAGGAGATTTTGGGACGCCGCGTCGAGCGCCTGAACAAACTGGTCAAGAGGTTCACCGGTAAACCTGGATGTGGAGAATTTGGAACATGGAAAGAAGATTTACTACGAGCCTTCACTTTGTCGGAAATCACCTCACCCGTCGATCAGGCAGCAACGATGTCATTCCTCCTCGATGGTGATGCCGCTGAGTACTATCATAGCCTGACGAAAGTTGTACAGGATGACTGGTTCGAGCTCATGCGTGTGTTAGGCCAGCGTTTCGACTGCATATCCCATGAGCCAGTGTATTTGTCGAGAATGTTGAGCCTGAAAGAGAGCGAGTTTCCCGGACATGCAGATTACGTTCGAGAATTTCGTACATGCGTTATCAAGTCGAAGGTAAACACCAGTGAACTCCAAATGGGTTTCCTCGTCAGCTCTCGATTTGTTGAAGGTTTGTCGAATGACGCTGTGCGTCGGCAGTACATCGTTGAAGTCCGTTCGAGATGCCGTTCTAATAATCCATTTGGATTCGATACCTTGGTAGGGACCATCGCGGAAGCCTACATTGCGGCTGGGTATCAACTGGAAGAGGTACAGAACGCATCGAGAACGACATCAGATCACACCCTGGGTCCTGCAGTGTCGAGGCCCCTGCCTATGATGGTCCCACCTACTTCAAGGTAGGTAAATAGGTGCACTCGGTTGTGGAGAGGCGCCCCATAGTTCCCCCTGGCGTCGCCCCTGTGACGAACAGGAAGAGGCTTCGCGCGTGAAGAGGGGAGGCGGCTTACTTCCCGCTAGACCTGACTGTTGGCCCCCAACAAAGCGGCCCCGGGCTACGCCGGGAGGGCTGATCGCCGCCAGCGTGACATGCTTGTCTCGCCGGGAGGGTGTGCCCCCGTGCTTGCGCACGTCCCCTCCTTTGGGCGGAACCCTAGGGGTTCACCGGACTTCCTGGCGTATCCCGTTCCCAAGGCGTGCATGCACGTTCTTGGTACGTTCGTGGCGCTTGGGTGTCGCACGCTCCGCCTCGAGTCCCAAAGCAGCGCAGGCCTTAGGATGCAGCCTTACCCCCGGGCTCCGGATCTCGTTTGGCCGGGTCACCTGCATGACACGGGCTGCCTCAGTGCCCGGGCTGTGGGCACTGGGTTTCCTACTGTTGTGTGGCGTTTGTGTTTGGGTCCGGTTGGCGGTTGGGTGCGGGTTTTGTTAACCCCGCCAGTCCTGGCTGGGGTCTTGGGTGGGTGTGTTTGGGCACGGTTTGTGGTGTTGTCCCTCTAGTGTCGGCTGTTTGTGGTGTTCGTGGTTGGGCTTCGGTTTCGGCCTGCTTTTGGGACGTGTGGGGTTTCGTGGGCGCCCCGCTTGCCCCCCGCCGTTTCCGGTTCCGGCGCGCGGTGTGGGCGTGTGTGCTGGGCCTGGGTCTTGCCTGTGCCCAGCCCTTCTTGGCTGGGTTGTCGGGGTGTGTTTTTTTTTTGCGCTTTGGTTTTCTCTTTTCTTTTTTTTTTTTTTCCGGGCTTTGTGGTCCCTGTCCCTCCATCCCCTTTCTTTCGGGCTGGGCTGGTGGCTCTCTCTTTTTTTTTTTTGCCGTGTCCCTTTTCCCCGTGGCCCGCTGTTACTGGCTTGGTGTTGCCGGTTTTGGGTGGGTGGTCCCCCTGTGCCTCTGTGGGGGTCCTTTTTTTTTTTTTTTTGCCTTCGGGGGGGGGGCTTGGCCGCCTGTGGTGGTGTTGGCGGGCGGTTTGGCGGCTGTGGGCTGTTTTCGTGCCTTTTCCCCCTCCCCCCTCCTTTTTTTTTGGGGGGGGGGTGGGGGGCGTGCCTGTTCCTCCCTCTGCCTTCCCTGCGCTGGCGCACGCACTGGCCTGCATTCAGTGTTGTCTTCCGGGCTGCTGTCTTCAGTTGCGTTCTGTGTGGCCACGTTCCGGCCCCATGGGTCGGGTGGGCTTTGTACACGGTGGGCTCGGCGCCCCTTCTTGCCGGGTTAGGTCCTGGCTCTGCCGGCTGGGCGGCTGCGCCAGGCGGCTGCTTGTGGTTTTGGGTTAGGGGGCTGGGGTTGTTCGTGTCCTTACCCCTCTGCGGTGCCGGCTGTAATCTTCTGTGTGGTCCGCCACCGTTGTCGCCTGGCGCGCTGTGGCCCCGTGTGTGGCCTGCGGTGCCGGTGTGTGGCGTGGTGGCGCGGCGCCTTCCAGGGTGTGCGGTGGCTGGCTTCGGTTAGTCCCTCAGGTTAGGGTCAGTTGTGTCGTGCTGTGCCGCTCTGTGCCGCGTCGCGTCGCGTCGTGCTGTGGTGCGTTGCTCTGTGGCGCGCTGTGGTGCGGTGTGCCGTGGTCTCGCGTGGTGCCGCGGTGGGTCAGTGGAGGTCAGCCTGGCCTGTGTCGTGGTGCAGAGTGCGGGCCGGATGTGGCCGGCTGGTGGTTGGGGGGTGCGGTTAGGTGTGGGTGGCTCGCTGGGCCCGTGCTGTGGGGGCTTGGGCGTGCCGCTCGGGCTGGTGGGTCGGGTAGGTCTTCGGGAAATTCTGCTGAATGATCACGGTGTCCTTGGGGCGTGCACGCTGACTCTCACCCATGGACTCAATCTTCACCGGGCCTCGCAGACAGGCAGGCGTACTCGGGGTGTAGGAAAGGCGTTCCTTCTCCAAGGCAGACAAACAGAAATCAGGAGTCGGACGGTGGTGGTGGCTTCCGAACGCTGTTTGAGTGGCGAAAGGCTTGCACTGCAGCTCGGCTGCGCTGGCAGGGACATGAGGGTCCGGGTCGGTGCCGCCGGCAGGGATGGGCTCATACTTCAGGGTCAGGGGGATGTCCATATCTCCGGTGCTGAACTGCAGGGGTCCGGGGCACCGGTAGTAATCTTGGCACTTCCAGTCTTCACGGCGCTCGGAGATGGCCTTGAAGGGGGCACCGTCCAGCAGCACCAAGGCCTTCGCGATCGATCACAGCCTTTCACTTCCCCTTGCGGTGCTCGAAATTCATCATGGACGGGATCGGCGTGCCGCCGCAGTGCCATTCCTCCACTGGACGCAACAGGTTGGTGACGGACGCCCTCACGGACGTGAGACCAGCTGAGATCAAGCCCCCGGCCGTCAATCCAAGTGCATAGCAATACTCTGCGTCAAACCGCGACGGTAACGCAGCCCGGCCCTTATAGCCCACGGTGTGGTCGCGTGACGGTCCGTGGGGTTGCCCTCCCTGGGGGCCTGTGCCTTGGCCCCGTGTCCTCTGGGGGTTTCGGTCCCTAGTCGTGGGTGCCGCGGCCGTGCTTTCGTCCTCTTCCGGTGCCTGTGAGGTGGCCTTTGTGGTGGTCGGGGTCGTCGCCTGGCGGTGAGGGCGTGGTGGTGCGCCGTGCGGCGGCGTTCCTTGCGGCTTCCTCTGTGGGTGTGGCCCGTTCTCCCCGTGTACGTGTGCCCTCCGTTCTCCGTGTGGTTTCCGGTGGCCGGTGGGCGTGCGCTGGTGTGATCCGCATGGCGTCCGATGTTTGCTTCGGTGGTGTGTGTTTGGGTGTTTGGTGGGGCTGGGGCGGCGCTGGTCTCCCCGTCGTGGTGTGCCCTCCCTGGGTGTGGGTCGTGGTGCCTGCCGTGGTGCCCTTTTCCTCCGTGTCTTGGTCCCCGTTCCCGCCCCTTCCTGGTTCTTGGGTGGTTTCCTGCCCCCATGTGGTGTCGCTTCCGGCGCCCTGTCCCTGCGTGTGCCTGCCCTCACTTGGGGCCCTTCCGTGCCCTCTTGCCTGTGTGCTCCTTGGTGCCCCTTGCCCTTCCCTTGCCCTTGTCCTGCCCCTTCCTGGTGTGGTGGTGGCGGGAGGGGCGGGGTGGGGAGGGGGCGCCGGTGGCCCAGGCCTGGGGGTGGGTGGCCTGGAGCCACTGGCGGAGGGCTTTGGGGGGTGTAGGGGGGGCGGAGGCCCTGGACCGCATCGCGGAGGAGGGCCTCCCATGCCGCTTGCGGCATGATGGCCTCCGGGGCGGCCTCGTTGGGGTTTGCGGGGGTGCGGGTGCGCACCTCCTCGAAGGTATGCACCATGTGCTCCCCTTCGTGCCTTCCCGCCCCTCCGGCCCACTTCACCCAGCGGCAGAGCTCCTGCAGAGCGGGGGGAGACCACCAGGCGAGGTAGGCGGGGGCCCGGGGGGTGGAGGGGTCCGTGCCCGGGGTCCGGAAGGGGGGGGGGAAGACGTGGACCTGCGGTGGTGGCGGGGGTGGCGGTGCCTGGGGGAGTGGGAGCGGCGGCGGCGGGGGCTGGGGGTGGAGGACGGGTACGGGCGGAGGGGGGAGCGGGAGGGGGAGGAGGACATGGGGCGGCGGTGGCGCGCTCGGTGGCGTCCGGGGGAGCGGGAGTGGTGGTGGCGGGGGCTGGGGGTGGTGGATGGGTACGGGTGGCGGGGGGAACGGGGAGCCTGGCGGGGCGTGTGGGGGGAGGGGGAGGTGGACGTGGGGCGGCAGTGGCGTGCCTGGCTGCGTCGGGGGGTCCTACTTCGACTTCCACGTTTCCATCCAACCCAATGCCAACGCCACACGTCACCCCAATGCCGGCCCCAGCTGCGGTGCCCACGGCTTCGACCGTGGCAGAGCCGATGAATCTCGATGCAATTGCCAAGCTCCGAGAAGAGTTACATGCCTATATTGGTGAACGGTTCGGACGTCAACATGGCGGACGCCAAGATGGTCGAGAAAGCAGACGTTGCTACAATTGTGGCGAACATGGACACTTGGCCCGTGACTGTCCAAAAGGTCGACCGCCATCCCGAGGACGAGAACGTCGGGAATCAAGGTCGAACACACCGAAACAAGATCAAAGTCGAGACAGCAAGGGACGGTTTCGATCCGGCTCCAAGAGCAGAGAAAGGCCTACAACGGCCTAGAAAACAATTCCGAAGACCTGGTGGCGGACGTCCTCGAGAAGAGCTGAACACCACCACCAGCACCAATAAACCCGAAAAGAATTCGACGCTTGGAGGTGTCACTGTCGAAGGAAACGAACCTGAGCATGCGTCTCTGTTCACGGTTCGAGGGCGCATTTGCGCATGTCGTGAAGACTCCTTTGACTCCAGCGTGGAACTGTTGGTCGACTGTGGGGCAACCAGCGACTTTATGTCGATGCAAACAGCAAAGAGGGCGCGACTTCTCCTCTATAAACTGAGAAACCCTGGACATGTCTTGACAGCCGGAAGTGTCCAAGTTGAAGTACGGTACTACACGCGAGCTTATGTTGGAGTTGGAGAGCTTGTATTTCGTCATCACTTCAAGGTCTTGGAGATTTTGCCGGATGTAGTGCTTGGACTACCATGGCTTCGAAGCTACAATCCAACTGTCAACTGGAGGGAGCGATACGCCGACATCCAACATGGTTCGATTTCGTACCGGTTGTCTTTTGGCGAATCAAGACATTCCACCCAGCTGCAGTTTCAAGCAGCTTCAAAGCTGGACCTTCCTTAGATACTTTCATCCAGTTCCTCGAAAGCGAGTCCGGTTGGGAATCCTACCCCACATGCCAACGAACACCCTGACCTACACTCGTCGACACACGTTCAGCGCGGTACTGACATGTACGATGAGTCCGAAACGGACGATGGTATCACCGATGAGGAGTGCAGCGATATGGAGATTGAGTACATTTCGTTGCCGAAACTCAAAAGAGAGATCCGTCGATCTGATCTCACGGGAGATCAAGTATTTCTGTGTTGCATGCCTCGACCAGCAGTGCTGGTCGATCAAATGTATAAGATGCAAGCCAGTGATGGCAATGATGACGGGCTTGACCCCGTTCGACGCAAGTAAGAAAAAGTGCTTTTCCAATGCTTTGAGGCATACTCTAGTTGTATTAGAGATGCACTGAGCTTCCAGGTATTTTTATCTTAGTATTGGTCCTACCAAAAGTGGTGATAACACATTTTGGCCTATGGAACCAAACACACAAGATCAGGATATGGAGTGGACCCCTAAATCCCCTTTCAATCTGAAGCAGATCATTTTTTTCTGAGTTCACTGAGAACTGACATATCCAAAGTAGAGCCTATGAATTTATCTATGTTTTTCCATGAATTCTTAGCTATCCTAGTGGTATGCACCCTAGGGGGCTGGGCACCTTTTTTTGAGAGGTCCTGGGTTCAATTCCTGGTCAGCCTAGCTAAGTAGGAAGATCCCATGTGACATGGCAGTGACCTCATCGCCACATGCCCTGCCACCTCAGCACATATGGGACCCAAAACAAAGAGTGCACATCTCCTGAGATGGCACTATGGAGAGAGAGTGACCATGAGGCAGTTTTTCCACTCTTTTCCAAAACGTTTCAGCTATCCTTGTGAATATGCATTCTAATTTGACCTGAGTTGCAGTTTCTGTGAATATCCAATCATCTTTCACTGTTTACACTGCAGCCCTTCATGCTTTGATCCTGAATTCTCTTCTCCTTGCACACTTCTGGCTTGGGCTATCCTGGATTGACTTGGACTTACTGTATTTCAACAAACAAAAGCTTTTCATCTCCAAAAACAAGCAGCAGGACACCCTACAGCAACAGCAAGCAGCAGGAGAAGCAAAAACACAGTGCTGAAACCACTATAAACTTTTCTGGTAGCAAGAGGCAGCCTGTCTCTGCGCACCGGCAGCAACCCCGTGCCGTACATCCAGTGCGCCGAGTACGGGCAAATATAAGCAGAAGGGTGACTGAAGATGGACACAAGGAAGGAGGACGCCGACGTGCAGACAGCGCCAGCGCCTGAGGCACCGGCAAGGCCAGCACCTGGCGCTGTACCTTCGGCGGAGCCCTTACATGGGCCAGTGGATGCGGCTGAGGACTCCCTGGATGGACTCCAGACGGCCTTCGGGGCCCTGTAGGTCGAGGAGGTGGTCTCTCAGCCTGTGAAGAGGAAGAGAGAGAGCGAGAAGAATGCTGGAGACGAAGCAGACCAAGGGGAGGAACAAGGGCAAGACGTGACGAATGTCCCTACCTTCGAAGGCGCACCAAGCGCTTCTGGCCTCCACGCATCACCCCCTCCTTTAACCACCACTCTCCCAGCCGCTGCAACATCCACTTCCACAACCGACCCGCCTATGGCAGAGGGCACAGGCTTTACTGGCATGCCTCCCTACCCCGCCTATGGTATGGGCTCACCTACCACTGCGCTCCATGAGGCAACTACTGCCAGTGAGCCGGTGGCTTCCAGCTCTGCGCCGCGATGGTATGCAGCTGACTATCCCCATCCACTCCACGCTACTGGAACCTATGTGGATGTTCCTGGGTATGCTCCTGGGTATGCACCTGGGTATGCACCCTTGAGTGGGTTGAGGAGAGGACCTGAATCTCTTGGTGGCAGGAGTAGAGGATCGGGAAGATCCTCCAACAGGTCCCTGACGCGGTCGGAGATCAACGAGGTGCTCCGAGGAGCCACTTCAAAAATCGTGGGCGACCTCACTCAAGAGATCAGAGAGAAGCTGGATCCCCTGATGATCCCGCCCCAAGCGTCACCTATCTCGGTGGGAATGTCACCCCACCGAGTACAGGCTAACCACCTGGCGGCAGGGTTGACAAACAGCCTGGGGAGCCTGAGGAGTCGACCGATGCCGACCCCTGCAGCAATTCCGAGAAGTCCCTTCGTACCGAAAACGGCCCAGCCGGCCTACAGCCACGTGACGAACTCGACGAGGGCCGAGCTGGACCGGCCGGGGCTAACAGCCTTGAGGGCTATGGTGGACGTAGAGCCTTATGGCTCTAGTGATCTAGGCGGAGACCCCTCCGACGATGAGCCGCCGTCGATGAATTCTTCTTCGCCCTCAGATGACGAAGACCCGGAGGACCCCGAGGACCCAAGGGGTAAGAAGAAGAAGAAGAAGAAGAAGAAGACCCGACGCCCTGAGGGACGCAGGTCTCAGGAGGCGAAGGCGATTGCCACCTCCAAAATCGTGGTAAACCTGCCTGAGTTCACAGGCAAGGACCTCAGCGAGTTTGCTGAGAATTTTTGCCTGTTCCTACGACTGACCGGCCAAACCCACGCTAGTGGGCAAGTGAAGTGCGATCTGCTCCTGCAGTGCTGCAAGACCAAGTACCTGGAGAAGCAGGTCAGGCAGATCGTGACTAACTCCGCCACCTTTGCCGATGTGTTGGTTGCCCTGGAGAGGCAGTACCCGACCTACGAAACCGACCTCTCCATCGGGGCCGAGATCCAGAACCTGCCCGTGCTGCCCAACAACCCCAAACCTGGCAGGGTCTCTGAGCTGTTGGCTGACCTGGATCACTGGGCTGGACGACTGACGCCCGGTTCCTACAGCAGCGACGACCTGCTGTTCTGGTTGGTGGCCAAGCTCCCTCGAGAGCTATGGGACGAGTGCCGTTCGACGGCGAAGCGCAAGGCCAGATCCCTCCGCTACGAGGATCTGTGCGTGCTACTCCTCGAGCTGGTGCTGGAGAAGGAGAGCGACCAGCACTTGAACAACTAGCGTCCTGGTGGTGGAGATTCTGGAGGCCATGGCAAAGGGTACCAAGGGTCCCGACCTGGGCAGGGGACTACCCCCAAACACGCCCACGCCTGCATCATGGAGAACGTGAAGGACCTATTCTGGTGTGATGCCAGGGACGAGCAGGGCCACCTGCAGCACGGCCCTGACTGCGAGCAGCGAGACTGCTTCGTAGTCCAGGGGAAGCAGCAGGAGAAGAACACCGGCGCCAAAGCGAAGCTGCCGGATCATTACCGGTGCACCATCACGTGTGCATTCTGCGGTAAGCAAAAGCACTACGAGGATGAGTGCTACCAAAAGCAACGCCTGTCGGCGAAGCTTAAGGGTGAAGATCCTGGCAAAGGCTCAGGCAAAGGTGGAGGCAAAGGCAAAGGCAACGACTCCGGCAAGGGCAAGTCGAAAGGACGTGGTCAAGGGCAAGACAAGCGTCAAGGTGGACGAGGAGGAGGCGCTAACCGCCAGCCCGACAACAAGAACAAGGACAAGAACGGAGGCAACCCCAACCCTAATCCAGGGGGCAACTCCGAGCTCTCTGGAGGGCAGTCGGGTCCTACCACACGCTCACAAACGCAGGCCCAGCAAGAACAAGGAGCCAAGCGTGAGCATGAAGGTGGTGATGACGGCAACGCTAAGAACAGGAGCCGTTTCATGAGGATGGCCCGCAAATTGCGGAACAAGGGGTTCGAGGTGACCTGTCCCGCGGAGTTCTGACGAGGACGCTCTGGTGGCACCCAAGACCTGGTGTTTTGGGTACGTATCCGACTAGGGGGACGTGAATACCTGGGGGTACTGGATACTGGCGCCACAATATCTATAGTGGCCAAGAAAATTTTACCTTATGGGAGCCTGAAGAACACCATGACCACCGCTGCTATACGCATGGGGGATGGACATGTGGTGCACAGCTGCGGGGACTGTGAAGTGGAGGTACCTATGGGCTCCCGGACTATCGCCCATCGGTTCTATGTGATGGACACTGAGGCCTTCGACTTTGTACTGGGTACTGACTTCCTCGTACAGCACTCCCAGATACAATCCCTGACGCTGCAAGCGCCCTACCTCCTCTACGTGGACCACGGCAGTGGCAGAGAGTCTGTGCCACTGGAGCAGTCAGAACATACCTGGAGTTACCTGAGGCTATCGAAGGAGGAGCCCTCTAACATGATGGCGGCCTCCGAAACTGAGGACTATCAACTATTGGGGGAAGTCCTAGACCAACGTCTGAAGGAGTTGGGTTACTCTCGAGAAGACCTGAGTGTGGAGTTGTTCGCCAGCGACAAGCAACATGTACTTGACCTTTACTGCAGCAAGGGGAAGAACTGCAGCTACAAATTTTACTGGCCCTCTTTCGGGATGGCCTACGGGAACCCCAAGTTCAGTGAACTGGGGAGGGTGCTGACCAAGGTGGCCTTGGAACGTTCCCGTATGGTCCTGTGTTCCCCCGATTGGGGAGCCCATGGGGGCAACGAGTACTGGCGAAACCTCCTGGACAGGCTGACTATCAGCTCTGTTCGTTTGCCTGATGAGGCCATCTACGTGCCTCTGGGACGCAAGACGCCTATTGGGAAGCCCGGATGGGGGAGTATGCTCAGCGTGGTGGACGGAAGTCTTACCACTATCCCCTGGGAGGACCTGGACCCGACTCTGGTCCAGGCTATACAACGAGAAAGCGATGGACTCGCCTTGGGTGACTTGAAGGATCGACTACGACCTCAAGATGCTGTTGAGACTACACCCGGAGGAGATGAGTACGTCGTGACTGACACCAACGCCCCCAACTCTCCCTGTCATGTACCTGTTCCTGATGGAGTCTCTGAGTGTGGACTATCTGAGCTACCTAGCTCTATCCACTCAGATGACGAAACTGAGCACGACGCCTTCTTCGTGCAGACCTGTGTGGAGGAAGTGGAGAACGCCGAGTACGTCGCCCCACTGAAACCCCTACTCTCCATGAGGGTGGAAGACCCCGTGGACGAGGAGCTGGACCCTCGACCCAGGCTCAGGGAGTATGTGGATTCCAAGAGGAAGTTGGTGGCGAAAAAGCTATGCTACGCGAAGCCGACCCGCAGCTCATGGCCACTGAAGCAAGGACGTATGGGATACCTATCCCAATTGAAGGAGGACCTCGAACAGAAGATCACCACCTGGCAAAGGGAGGTAGATCTTAAGCTCATGAAGAGCGTATGTGGCGCCCATGTGAGGACCCCAGAGGAGGACGACCTCTCGGAGGAATGTGTATGTGAACCCCCTCGAGCGTGGCTATGTTGCCATCCTCCACCGGAGATGGTTGAACAAGACCTTCTATATGCCTACCAAGGGCTGAAGGACACTACCACGGGCGAAGAGTCGGTGGAGGACCACCTCCCGACGTCTATTACTCAGGGGGCAAGCAACTTACACTCTGACGAGGACATGGAGGACAAGATCAAGGTATTGGACCCGCGGGTACAGAAGCTTATAAGGACCTATCTGGAGGTGTTCGGAGAACTACCCCCTCCAGCCTCATGTGACAAGCTGGTATTGATGGACCTCAAGCTGAAACCCGAGTTTGTGGGTCACAAGATCCGGAGGAGACCCTACCCAGCTCCTAAAGAGCAGGCCGATGAGATTGAGCGACAGATACAAGAATGTATCGACGTTGGCCTACTCCTGGAGTACAAGGACGGGGACTACCCCCTACACTGCAGCCCCTGTTTCCTGGTGGCTAAACCTGGGTCTACAGCCAAACGGCTGGTAGTGGACTATGGAGAGCTGAACAAGAAGACGCTGAACCACTCAGGGTCCATTCCCAATATGGAGTCTACCCTGGAGAAGATAGCCTCCTGTCGCTACAAGACCAAAATGGACAAGCGAAGCGGATTCTGGCAAGTGGACCTGACGCCCAACGCACAGGAACTACTGGCCTTCATCACCCCTCAGGGGAGGGTATTTAAGTGGAAGGTCATGCCGTTTGGCGTGGCTAACGCACCCCCTCTATTCCAAGAGCTGATGAACAAGATCTTGTCCATCCTACGAAGGAGACCTAAGGTGCAGGAGCTTATATCCCGTGGTGCCCAGATGGAGGCTCACATCGACGATGTATGCCTCGGGACCAATACCCAGGATGGTCATCTAATGCTCTTGGGTGAGTTCTTTTCGGTCTGCCAGGAGAACCACACACGACTCAAGCTGGAGAAGTGTGAGTTCATGCAGGAGACCATGCAGTACCTGGGGTTTGACGTTGGCTATGGGTGGTGGACCCCAGCGGCCTCCAAGGCCAAACCCCTGATGGATGCCAAGGTACGACACGAAGACCCCAAGAAAGGACTTCATGATGTACGCAGTTTCATTGGGGCGTGCAACTTCTATCGCCGCCACATCAAGAACTTCACCTATACCAGGGCTGTTCTGACGGACTTGATCAAGGAGAGTACTACTTGGCGCTGGGGCCCACAAGAGCAACAAGCGTTTGACGAGCTCAAAGACAAGGTGGCCAACGCTAAGTGCTTGGGCGTGCCTAGGGCACAAGGGGAGATTATCCTGGTGACCGACGCCAGCCATGTGGGCGGTGGTGGAACGTTGTTCCAATGGCAAGCACTAGAGAAGGAGGAGTTCGACTCGGGAATTTCCCAATGGGGGACGGAAGGTCTCAACCGAGACGGAACCCTCAAGCACAGCTACCCTGACGACAAGTGGGTCCTAGTACCTCTGGGCCACTGGAACTGGAAGTGGAACCAGGCCAGGGGGAACTACTCCACCTATGAGCAGGAATTGCTCGCGGGTATGCTGGTGCTATCCTCACAAGCACGACTGTTGGGGAGTAACCCTGTGGTCTGGCTGTGCGACCAAGAACCGGTCCGCAGTTTCCAGAAGGGTCCCCCACCTGAGAAGGCCAAGCTACGGCGCTGGTGGACCTACCTCAGTCAACTACGGCTGACAGTACACCATATCCAGGGAGTGAGGAACGAATGTGCCGACTACATCAGCCGCAACAACTTCGACGCCCTGATTGGTGCCCGGTCTGAAGCGCTGGCTAAGGAGGCGTTCAGCCGTATGGACGTTCACTTGGACCTCAACATGACGATGATACGCCCCCTGGACGGACTCCAACAATCGGAGTACCTGAAGGAGTTCGGGGATATCTACAAGCGCCTGGAGAAACGCCTTGAACCCCTCCTGGTCAACCAAGACCAGTGGAAGAGGGACAAGAGCTACCTATGGCACGAGGACCGTATTGTGGTGCCTAGTGACCGAGTCCCAGCGCTGCTGAAGTGGACCCATGAGTCCAGCGGTCATGTGGGTGCTGACCGCACCCTGAGGCTGTTCAAGCAGTGGTTCCACACTATGTGGACTGACGACCAACTGCGGAAAACCCTCCAGCCTATCGTGGACAAGTGCCCGTGCAGGTCCTGTAAACCAGGGGATATCAGGGACAGAGGTCTCTACTCGACCCTGCCCATCCCTCACTGTGCTAACAGTGTTCTATACGTGGACTACACGGAGATGCCGAAGTTCGGGGGCTATGACTTCGCCCTCGTGGTAACCTGTGGGTTGACCAGGTTTACCAGGGTGTTCCCCTGTACCAAGCACATTACCGGGGAGGAGACTATCAAGATACTCCTGGAGGAGTGGTTTTGCGTCTATGGGGCGCCCAAGGAGATCAACTCAGATGAGGACGTACGAGTACGCTCAGATACTGGCTGGTACAAGAGGTTCCTGAGATCCCTCAATGTCCAGGTGTCTACGGGGATTCCCTACTCTCACACGAGCAACCCCCTATGTGAGCGACAGATCCGTGTCCTGAAGGAGAATGTACGGATATGGTGCAAAACTGAACGCACCAGAGACTGGGTGAGACTACTCCCCGTCATATCCTTGATGATGAAGTCCCAAGAGAGTTCAGCTACTGGCTACTCGCCACATGAGCTATTCATGGGGCGCCCGGCATGGTTCCTACATGCCCCCTATCCAGAGGACACCCATTCTTCTGTGGGTGAATGGGTCCAAGAGCAACAAGCGAAGGTGGACAAGGCCAAGGCTATGCTCCAGAGAGTGAGGGAGCGTCAGTGGAACAAGAAGAACAAGCACCGAGGACCGGCCACCTACCAAGAGGGGGACTGGGTGCTGGTGCACCACAGTCGACTACCCGCCTGGCCACGCTCTACCAGCGATGACCCCTACTTCGGGCCGTACAAGATTCTATCAGTGGATGGACACCGTATCACCGTGCGGTGTTCTCCCCGTCTAGGGGGGACCCTGGTGTGCGCTGCTCAACACCTGAAGCGCTATTATGATGCTGAAGACCTCTGTGGGGAGGAGTGGGAGCTGAACGACGAGGAAATCGCCGCTCTGGACCTACAAGGGGCTGCCAGCCCTATGCAAGTTGAGGGTGAACTCCCCGACATGAACGCTGAGGAGATGGCTAAGGAGGGCTTCTACCTGGTGAAGTCTGTCCTACGCCACCGCTATCGCCAGGGTTGGCGCTTCCTCACCCTCTGGGAAGGGTTTGGAGTCGAAGAGGCCACCTTGGAGCCCTTCTCTGCATTTGTTCTACCTGAGGGACGCCTAAACTCAGTTCTGGTTGACTACTTGTCCCAGAACAACCTTGGTGAGTTGCTGAGGCTCGCTGAGACGTTTGCCTCCAAGACTAAAGCTAGGGACTGAACCTTACCCTTACCTGCCAAAGCGTATGTGTGAGTGTGCTATTCCTAAGGTCCTGAGAGCAAGCCGCAGAAGTGGTGTCCTAATTATACCCAAGTCTGCACGCTTGCTAAACCTGGAGGGTTGGCTTATTGATTCCACGGGGTACGCCCCGGGTCTCCCCTCCCCTAAGCGCCCAGTTTCTGTGCTGGCGCAAAACCTTTTGGGAATACCAAGCGTACTAATCCAGGTATTGTTTTCCCTACCTATCTGTCTACTACAGGGAGGGGTGGCCAAAAGCTATGAAGGCATGAAAACGCCGTTTTGCTAAATGGCCAAAACACTGACCCAACCACTGCCACAGCCCACCAACCCTGCTAAAAATTGCAGGAAACGGGTGGGACAGTGACACACGCACTACAGGTCCTACACACCCTACAGTGGCACCATCCTGGTGGGCGAGCACTGTGCAACTGGCTCAAGCCCCCACTCAGGACTACCACTCCTACACGCACACTCTACTGGGCGTTGCGAAGGCAAAGGTCTCGTGGGTCCTAGCGACCCTCCTGTGAAATGACAAGACAACACAGCGCTGCTGAGCAACTGTGGCCTAACAGGGGACGCCACAAAACGTTTCCCCTGCTAGGGCTTGGAGGGAAGAGGTGCTCTTGCGTGCACGGCGCAGATGTCCATGGAGTCGGACTCCCTGCTCTGCCACAGGCAGAGGGGAGTTACTTGATTGTGTGATCTGCGCCCTTGTTTAGCAGGGCATGAAAAAATTGGTATGCTGCTGCACCAATCACCCTACCTGCCCACCTGTAAAGCAAAGGCAAATGAAGAGGCGTTTGCGGCGGAGGAACCAAGCCACTCTCCACGTATTATACGCTTCTCAGAGTGACCTATAATACACTGTCCGCAAACACGCTGCAGAAGCAGCTACCCCTGTCAAGCAAGCAAGCGTTAAGGGACTACTCAGGTTCTCTTAAAGAACGTACCAAGGAGCCCCTGGGTAGCCTAAACAAGGTTTACCGTGCGCACTTCGCGTGGCCTACCCTTTAATGCGTGTGTGAATGCGCGAGCATGCACCAGCGTCCTGGGCACACCTACCCATCCGAACCTTAATCACGAACTCCACCAGGGCGTGGCCCCGCCTGGGCTTACTCACCTTACCTACCGCTGGAGAGAGAGAGCAAGTGAGGGGCGCACGCGAAGAACGTTGCTATGCACTTGTGTGTATGTCTAATCACCCTGATCTGACCGCTAATCATCTGCAATCTTTCTAATCAATCCCTCTATCGCGTCCTGTCGTTGTTTGCGCTGCTACAAGACTCGTTCACGGAGACACGAGACGAGCAATGTGTATGCGGCATACGAGACGAGCATACCTGTAGTTTATACCTGATTCATTGAAGTCTTTTCAATTGATTTTCGAATTCTTGAATTTTCGATACTTCTATTAGTGTGGGTGGAATCTGTATGTTTATTTTTTAATGTGTGTCTCGTCATTTTCAAGACTACGTGAGACATACGTTTATAATTCCATTATTCCTCCATTTTCCGGCGCTTCGCTGGGAGCCGCTCCTGCGCGCCGCCATTTTATGCGTATGAATTTCTGGATTTAAAGAATCCAGAGATGACTATAATTTTTATAAAAATGTGCTTCTGATGCACAATTGGATTCTGCTCAGGTGTGTCGTTTCAGAAAAATTCTAGGCCGTCATTTGACGGATTTTGGTGTCGTCGCTTCGTTTTTGCGTGGATTCGGCCATAATTCTCCCATTCCTGCCTCTGCAGATACCCACGCGCAGCCTCGCTGAGTAGGCCGGGAGAGACTGAGCAGAACCAAGACCCCACCAAGGGGCAATTTAATTTTTTTGACTACTCCCTTCGCCCTAAGACAGGTCACAGGTCGCCAGCAGGTTTACGAGAACCCATGCAAGTGTGTATATTGTGTCTTGCGTTGGGTTTGTGTCGACGCTGCGTCTTGGAGGGAGGGATGCATATGCACATGTCTTGGCATGCTCCCATACTAACCTAACCAAGCCACAGGAGCCCCGGCAGCGCCATGAGCGCTGAGTCTTCTGTAGGAATTATTACAAACAGAGCAGCAAAAGAGCGCCAGCCATGGTGAGCGCCCATTTTTCTGTGTGAGGGAAACTATAGGTATTTTAAAGTAGATGTGGAAACCAAGGAAAGGCCAAGAAAAAAATCCCTTTTTCCTAAAATGCGACAGTGGTGGCCACCACAGCACAAGGGGGGAGTAAGAGAAAGTGCTTTTCCAATGCTTTGAGGCATACTCTAGTTGTATTAGAGATGCACTGAGCTTCCAGGTATTTTTATCTTAGTATTGGTCCTACCAAAAGTGGTGATAACACATTTTGACCTATGGAACCAAACACACAAGATCAGGATATGGAGTGGACCCCTAAGTCCCCTTTCAATCTGAAGCAGATGATCTTTTCCTGAGTTGACTGAGAACTGACATATCCAAAGTAGAGCCTATTAATTTATCTATGCTTTTCCATGAATTCTTAGCTATCCTAGTGGTATGCACCCTAGGGGGCTGGGCACCTCTTTTTGAGAGGTCCTGGGTTCAATTCCTGGTCAGCCTAGCTAAGTAGGAAGATCCCATGTGACATGGCAGTGACCTCATCGCCACATGCCCTGCCACCTCAGCACATATGGGACCCAAAACAAAGAGTGCACATCTCCTGAGATGGCACTATGGAGAGAGAGTGACCATGAGGCAGTTTTCCCACTCTTTTCCAAAACATTTCAGCTATCTTTGTGAATATGCATTCTAATTTGACCTGAGTTGCAGTTTCTGTGAATATCCAATCATCTTTCACTGTTTACACTGCAGCCCTTCATGCTTTGATCCTGAATTCTCCTCTCCTTGCACACTTCTGGCTTGGGCTATCCTGGATTGACTTGGACTTACTGTATTTCAACAAACAAAAGCTTTTCATCTCCAAAAACAAGCAGCAGGACACCCTACAGCAACAGCAAGCAGCAGGAGAAGCAAAAACACAGTGCTGAAACCACTATAAACTTTTCTACGCAAACTACCAAATCGGTTACACAAGTGGGCGGACCTCTACGACCGGGAGAAAGCGGAGTATGGAGACCTACCTCCGTATCGACCTGCAAGAGATCATCGAATACGCCTCGATTCGGAAGACAATCCACCGTGGGTACACCCTTACAAAATGGATCCGAGCCAACTAGATGAACTGTCACGACAATTGGACAAGTTGCACCGATCTGGTCGCATCAGACCATCCTCGAGTCCATACGGAGCGGGTTGCCTACTGGTGAAGAAAGCGAATGGTAAATGGCGTATGTGCGTCGATTACCGAGCGTTGAATACGCGAACTGTACCAGATCGGTATCCCTTGCCATCGATCCAATCCATCTTGAGTACACTGGGGGGTTCCACCGTCTTCTCAAAGATTGACCTTGTTAGTGGGTTCCACCAGATCCGAATTCAAGACGAAGATATCGGGCAAACCGCCTTCAACACACAATTTGGCGCCTTCGAGTGGGTTGTTATGCCCTTTGGCCTCTGTAATGCGCCATCGACGTTCCAACGCGTCGTGAACGATGTCCTTCGAGACCACTTGGGGATCTTTGTATGGGTGTACATTGATGACATCCTCGTCTTCTCGAAGGATGCGGACGAACACCAACGACACCTCGACCTGGTACATGAACTACTCCGTAAACACCAGCTCTTTCCCTGCATCGATAAATCCACATTCTTTCAGAGTCGAGTACCCTTCTGTGGATACATCATCGACCAAGATGGAGTACACATGGACCCCGAAAAGATCAAGGTCATTCGAGGTTGGCCTCCGCCAACTACGGTTAATGAAGTTCGACAGTTCATTGGATTGTGTGGATTTTACCAGCAGTTTGTCGAAGGGTTCCAAGCTGTCGCAGCCCCTCTGACTGCAATGTTTAAGGCAGACTTCGAGTGGGAATGGACAGCCGTCCACCAGGCTTCCTTCGACAAGCTGAAGCAGGCGATGATCAGTGCGACACATCTCACTGCTATCGACCCGCGACAGCCGTATCACCTGTACACAGACGCTTCGAAAGACTGCGTGGGTGCTACGCTGGCGCAACGATGTGCGCATGGGAAGTACAAGGGACATCTTCGACCTATTGCCTTCATGTCGCGGAAAATGCAGCCGGCCGAAACTCGATACCCGATTCGAGAACAGGAGTTGTTGGCCATCGTATTAGCCTTGAAACAATGATTTCACCTACTTCGAGGACCGCAGCAGGTGCACGTGCACACTGACCACGAAAGTCTCCGATATCTCAAGACCTGTCCTCGACCGCTGACACCACGACAAGCACGATGGTCCCAATTCCTCGAGGAATACAACCTGATGTTGTGGTACGTGCCGGGCCTCGAGAACCCTGCGGCAGACGCCTGCTCCCGTCTAACTTCGCGGCAGTTGATGGATATCGAAAATGCCACACGTACACGGGCTTTCGCAATTCCCCTGGTCGAAGATTCAGCTTCACCGGAAGGAGAACCTGTCGATGAGTTCCTACATGTACTCCAAGACCCATTCTCTCATGACGAGGTGTGGCCCCAGCCGTACGACCACCTGTACGTTTCACTACGAAGCGGACGCTTCGTGGGGAAGGATCTTGACGCAGATGAGCTTGCGGAGCCAGCACCCCAATCCGACGAAACCGCTGTCGAACCAGAGGACCTGGAGCCGCTACCGTCGAGCGCGACAACTGCTGAGCCGGAGGACCTGGGACTGGAACCAGCACCATCGGACGAGATCACGGCTGAGAATTCACACCAACCAGACATGCATCTCGATGAGGCTGGCAATGAGCCAGACACGTCTACCGACACCGACGACCTCCCCGATGTAAGCATTGATCGCCCTCTTCGAGTCACCTTTGGCAATGAACTTCGATACGCTCCGACCATGGCGGAACTGATTCGCTGTCGACGTCACCGTGACGGCACGTTGCAATCAGTCCCCTTGCCGAAGGTTGGGTCGAACACGCCGTACCCTTCGAGTCTTAAGGGTACACACCGCCGAGTACATCGACGTTATCAGAGCAAAGACTTGACTTCGACAGCTGTGTGGGCGGCAGCCTATCGAGAGGACCCACGGACGAAGCACATCTACGAAGTCGCGATTCGAAGCCCTGCGGCACGACACCAGCTTCGAGATGCCAAGTTGTCCTTCGATGATGGCAAATTCTTCCATTTGTCGACGATGGGCAAACGTGTGCTTGTTCCCCGAACGCTGGTTACGTAGATTGTGGCTATGTATCACGAGTCGGAGTTCTATGGCCACTCAGGAGTCCTTCGAACCATGGCCCTGATTAAACGCGACTATGTATGTTCACACCTTCGACACTACGTCGAGCGATACATACTAAGTTGCGATGTCTGTCAAGCAGCGAAATCAAGACGAGTCGACACCGCCAGAGTGCCAAGACCACTGCCGGTGCCCGACACCAAATGGCACAGTGTGTCCACCGATTGGGTTTCGGGATTGCCACCGACCACAAGGGGCCATGACGCCATCATGACTGTAGTCGACCGATTCTCCAAGCGTGGAATGTTCATCCCTTGTCGCAAGGATATGACAGCCGACGACCTTATCTATGTGTTCCTACGTGAGGTGATTCGATTGAAAGGATGCCCTCGACAAATTGTTTCTGACTGAGACAAGCTGTTCGAGTCTCAGGCTTGGAAGGAGTTGGCCCAGCGCTTCAAGATTGAGACGCATCAAACAGTGGCCAACCGCCCTCGAGGCAATGGCCTGGCGGAGCGCACCAATCAGTCCATCTTCCAGCGCCTGCGTACACACGGCATCTTCGGCAACAATGAGTGGGATGTCGACCTCCCCTTCGCCGAAATCCAGTTCAACAACCTGACATCCAATAGTCTTCGACTATCCCTGTTCGAGATAGATGAAGGACGAACACCCCATTTTCCATTGGATTTTCCCCGAATGACTTCTCATGCACATGAACCATCGACCGTGAATGATTACATGCAACGAGCGGAACGTACCTTCGATTCTGTGCGTGCAATGCTTGCCGAGGAACGTCGACGCCAGATGCATGTGGTCCTGCAAATGGACCGACACGTTCGAGTGCCTGAAGTCGGTGAACGATGGTTGGTGTTGGTGCCGGAATATCGACATAAAGGGAAACTCGATGTTGTCTGGTGCGGCCCTTACAAAATACTCGAGGTACTGAACAAGGGCGAGAATGTCAAACTGGACATCCCTGCCCCCTTCGATGGGTTGCGAGTTTTCAATCGAGACAGCATAAAACCCTACGTCCATCGAGAGGGACAGCCGGTGTGGGAGTTTCCGATGCCCCCTGTCAAAACTGGAGAATCTCCTCGACTTGTCAAGATTGTGGCTAGACGTCGAGTGGGATCTAAAAAGCGCCGCACATTCCTGTACCGTTGTCAATGGGATGACGAAACATGGTCTTGGGAGTCGAGCAAGGCTCTAGAGGAGGATCCTGTGTACCTTGAGTTCCTTCGACTCCACCCTGAGTAACCTTACTCTTCTCTGCAGCGTGGTTTTTTTCGAAAATCTCATGCGAGGTTCCGGGTCGATCGCCGGAGCCTCCGCCTATGGTACTACATCCCGGACGCCCCGAACTTCCTCTCGACATCCGCCTTCTCGAGCATCACCGTCGAACGTCATCGATGTTGACGCGATCAATGACAACGTTGGTGCCAAACCCCCAGCGAGGACGACTTCAACTGGCCGCTGTTTGTCGGTAGCATCAGCGCCAACTCGTCCGAGTCGACTTCTCGATCCATTCGAACCGCCGAACTACAGCCAGTCGGCGTATGCTGGGGGCTCGAAAGGAAAGAGAGGCCCGTCGAAAGGAGGCAAGGGAGGTGTGTTCCCTCGCTGGAATTTGCAGGAATAGCGCCGACTGGACGGCCCGTCATATCAGGAGGCGCCACAGGCTTGGAAGTGCTCGAGATAGCCCTGGCCAACTGGCCTGTTCTGGAACCAACCAAGGGAGGGACCCCACCCGACATGCAGCCAGAACTCTGTAAGCTGTACGGGCCCCCGCCCCCGGTCGATGCAAAATACTTTCGAGAGCGGTGCTCAAGCCCTGACTGGTTCGATTCTGATGAAGATCTTGCTTGCTACACGGGGTACGACAACTGATCTTCCTTCCTCTGTTCAGCGCCCGGATGGGTCGACAGTTCTTGGACATCGGGGCCGAACACCTGGACATCAAGGCCATCCAGGGACGACCCGGGTACCGGAGAGCCGAAAGTCGAAGACGACTGGGTCGACCAATCCTGGCATTCGAATGCCCCGAAGACACAAGCTTCTACTCCAACGAACCAATCCGACTCCTATTACCACGACGACGACCACAACGACGACGATGAACCCTGGCCATTGGAGTCCGACGACGAAGAAGAATATCCTTACGAGCCCGTGTGGTCGACAGCACCACCCAGCTACGATTCTGTGCCGGTGCCAGAGTCGAAGTGGCAGCCCTATACCATGCCGCAGTACAATCATGAAATTGAGACCATCGAAGAACTCCGACACTTGGGCACGGTCGGATTGAAGCCACCCTATCGAATTGGGACACATGAGGATGATCCGATGAAGACGGAATACACTAAGCTCGAACCATCGGTACTCACTATTGCGTCCAGCGCCATGGCTGGTTTTCGAGGACCGCACACGTTCCTGAACGAGAAACATGCTGCAGCCGTGTCGAAGGCAAATGCCACCATTTCTGAGCTAGGCGAGACCATCTGCATCGACAGTTGGGGACGAACCGCACCATTCCCTTACGAACTGGCTCGAAGCGCCCCTGACACATCTTTCGATGAGCGTGGAAATCTTGGTGGTAAGCCGGGATACCAGTGGTATACAAGAATCGAAGTGGCTTGTCAGAATTTTCGAGCGGCCCTCGTCGAATGGCGACGTTGTGATGAAGAGCTCGATTGGGGATTGCGACAAAGCCCCACCGAATATACCCTGCCGAGTCAAATTGCTCGACTCAACCGCATGCATCGAGAGATCTCGGGAATCGACGACCTGATAAACGTTGCTGATGGAATCGACCTGGTCTTCAAATATCGACGCTTCTGGACCCACGAAGGGATGAAACGAGAAGCTCCCGTTGCCGTTTCGATCATGGGAGTTATCCGTGATCTTCAGAAGGTTTGCCAGGCGAACGACCGGCTCTTCGAAGATCGAGCCCCCTTTCTTGCGTACAAAGTCGATTTGCTTCTTCGCCGACACCAACTGCGCGGCCTACGAGGCACCTCTCGACTTTGTTATAAGCGGTATGGGTGCGCTCCACATCGAACACAGGACCTTGCGGTCCAGCTCCAGGAGTACTTTCGACTCGGAGAACAGATCGAACCCTATGCGTACAACGCCGTCGCACCAGGCGCCCCCATCGACCTTGTCCAGTTGGCGACGATCTACCAGACTGGACCCGGACGGCTCGGGTACCACGACTTTGATAAGGCGATCCGACGAGTTGCTGCCCTTCACTCATCGAATGAAGAGTATGCCAACCTTTTCCCTTTCGTGGATGCCCCCGAATTGGTTCGACGCCTGGGTACCTCGAGATACCTCATGTCCCCCTTCGAGGCCGGATACGAAGGTGGACGACGTTGGCGTCGAGCGGTCCACTTCCGAAGGGATGTCTATACTGATGAACGGGAGGAGATCGAGAAAAGCGACTCCCCTGCGAGCGACCCGTTCCACCCGGACCCCGTCGATCACCGGTTTTTGTCGATGGAGTCGAACGCCTATCAGCACCACTTCGACATCCCGTTCTTCAAGTACCTCACACCGATCCACGATGACTTTCAGGCTGCACATCGACGCAAGGTCAGCTGCCGAGACCAAGTCCTCGAAGCGGTCATTGCTGACACGGCTTCGAGCCTTGTGACTGCAGAAGTGGTTCGGTTCGCTCTGCAGAGTTCCCTCGCTGATGGTCAGCATGTACATCAACACCTCGGTCGACTCCAAGAAGAAGGTTCTCGAACCGACATGCTTGAGATCATCAACCGATATGCCCTCGGCCCTGAAGTGGACAACATCAGCGCCGTCATTGTCGTGCGACGACTTTCGATTGCCGACACGCTGTGGTGGCGAGTTGATACGCGAACTGGTCAGTTCTACCACAGCATGGCCGCTGGTACTGGATCGGAGGAAACCTATCGATGGTATACTGGTCGACATGACAGATGCTCCTCCGAGGCCACCAATCGGACCGATCTGTGGCGTGAGGACGTTTGGAAACCGTCGAGCCTCTGGGACTTCTATTCGACCAGGGCACAAACACTGGGACCTGGACAATTTCGAGCGCTTGCACGTGAACATGTCTTCGTATTCCAGTACAAGTGCCCCGTCGACAACCGACCTGGTGATCCCAACCTTCGATTGCTGAACCATCGATCTGGTATCCTGATTCAGAAGCGTGCCCTCGACAGTGATATCCGTCGACACTACACGGGTCATGACACCTTCAAGTTCATGGCTGGCGTCGAGACACTGAAGCAAGTGCATGAAGTATGTCGACTCCAAGTGAATCCTTCATTCACGTTTACGTGGGGCACGGACTGCTGATTCGACATGGCTGGATGCCAAGTAATTGCTTATTCGACAGTCTGGATGCCAAGTAATGGCTTATTCGACAGTCTGGATGCCATTAATTGTATCGACTGCCTTCATATGTCCTGTCGAGTTGACAGATGTGTAGGCCTGTTGGTTGTTTGTCTGCTGGGCATCCAGCTTCGATAGCCGTGCCCAATGTTATGGTATGTTATGGTTCGACGTGCCCACAGCCTTGCTGGGGGTACAGCGCCAGTGCAGTGTGCCTGGCGAGGTTGTCTTCTGCAGCTTCCGCCAAGAGCCACAGCCGTGGCAGAGTCGAACACGGCGCATGAATGAGGCGCTGACGACGGGTGTACCATGACTGCACCTCAGTGTGTGAGTTTCGACCACTGTTATGCTTCTGTAGCCAATACATGTCGAGGTCCAAAATTTTTTTTTCTGGGCCTGCTCTGCATATTCGACATTGTGACGCCCGCCCAGGTGAGTGAGACCTCTTCGGGGTCTCAACGGGGGGCTAGTGTTATGGCTTCGAACAGCAGCAGCGCAGCAGCGCGCAAGTCGCAAGTCGCAGTCGCAATCGCACTGCAGTCTGTGAATAATAAGGAAGCATCGAATGCCAACTGTGAATGAGCGCTGTAAGATACTTCGATCTTTGAACAGTGTTTATGTCTTCGAGATTGTGTTATTGTTGGTGCCCCGTCTAAAGATCTTGCGCAGAAAAGGTTTGTTGTATTTTGGGATTTTCGAGAAACAAAGAGGCACGGTCGAGTTCCCAAGAAACAAACCACAACAATAGTGTGTTGCAACTTGCGTGTCGTGTGTCCATTGCATGATATGTGCCATGATGTGTGGGGAAGACAACTTGAACGGTGAGCACCTCGGTGACTACGGTTGGGATAGCGCTGGCCTTGCAGCAGACCCCAAGACCTTCAAGCGCCTCCGCAAAGCTGAGGTGCTGCACGTTCGCTGGGCTATGTTGGGTACTCTCTGGTGCCTGACCCCTGAGCTGCTGCAGAAGGACACTGCTATCAACAATGATGGCAGCAAAGGTGTGTGGTTCAAGGCTAGTGCCATGATCTTTGAGTCTGATGGCTGGAACTACATGGGTGCCCCCGTGTTGGTGCGCGCCCAGTCCATCCATGCCGTGTTGGACTGTCAGGTTGTCCAGATGGGTGCTATCGAGGCTTACCGTGTGAACGGTGGTCCATTGGGTGGACGTGGCCTTGATCTGATGTACCCCGGTGGCCAGCGATTGGACCCTCTTGGTTTGGCCAACGACCCTGATGTGGCTGCCGAGCTGAACCTGAAGGTTATCAGGAAGAGCAGTTTGGCGCAGCTTTCCATTTTCGGCTACTGCGGCTGCCGTGGCCGCCCAGGGCCGTGTTGAGAATTGGGCCTCCCGGATTACTGATCCATTTGTGGTGAACAGGTTGACCCTTGAGATTGCCACCCCGGTAAACGCCGTCTTTTGCCATGTTCGCGGCTGCTGGCCTGAAGAAGGCCGCCGCCCCCAAGGTGGATTTGTCGGACTGGTGTGGCCCTGACTGCAAGAAGTGGTTGGGCCCTAACACTGTGGGCAGCTGCATCCCTGACTACTTGACCGGTGAGTACCCTGGTGACTACAGTTGGGACAGCGCTGGGCTTGCAGCAGACCCCAAGACCTTCAAGTGCCTCCGCGACGCTCACGTGCTGCACGGTCGTTCGGCTATGTTGGGTACTCTCTGGTGCCTGACCCCTGAGCAGTAGCAGAAGTACACTGCTATCGACAATGCATTTATGGTGCCAGCAAAGGTGTGAGGTTCAAGGCTGGTGCCATGATCATCAAGTCTGATGGCTTGAACTACATGGATGCCCCCGTGTTGGAGCGCGCCCAGTTTATCCTTGCGGTATTGGCCTGCCGGGTTGCCATCGAGGCTTACCGTGTGAACGATGGTTCATTCGGTGGACCTGACCTTGATGTGGTGTACCCTAGTGGCAAGTGACTTAACCCTGTAGGTTTGGCCGACGACCCTAATGTGGCTGCCGAGCTGAAGGTGAAGGTGATGAGGAACGGTTATTTGGCGATGCTCTCCATGTTAGGCTACTACGTGCAGGCTGCCGTCAATGGCGCGTCCCTGACTACTTGACTGTTGAGCACCCTGGTGACTACGGTTGCGACAGCGCGGGGCGTGCAGCGGACCCGAAGACCATCGAGCGCCCCCGCAAGGCTGAGGTGCTGCACGATCGCAGGGCTATGTTGGGTACTCTCTGGACCCTTGAGCAGCTGCAGACATACACTACCATCGACAATGGTGCCAGCAAAGGTGTGTGCAAGCACCAACGGTCCACAAGAAAGTTTTGGCTTGCTGCCTTCGGCGGCATGCTTCAAGCTGTTGGTTAAGGGTACCAGCACTTTTTGAAAGCGGCATAGGTTTCAAGAACCAGATCAGAACACAGTGAATCACATGCCCTAACCCCCAACAAATGTCAACACCGCTGAATCCACTCATAAATGGTCGTGTTTCTACTCCTCCTCCTCGGATTTTCGTTTCTTGTCCATTTTACTGACATACATGATTGCCAAATTGCGCCTCGGTAATTTGAGTATTCTCAGGACTTGACATGTCAAAACAACACCAAAAAAGCGAAGGTGTGTGCAACAATAGACAGGAACTGACAGGCAAAAAATTGCCCTTTCTAGATTGCCCTTTCCGGGAATGGAACCCGGGACCCTCCAAACCGGGGCCTGGTCATATACCACTAAGCTGCCATCCAGTTCTGAGACATCTGTGCAACAAAGGGTTCACAGGTTTGACATGGTACGGGGAAAAAAGTCCGCCATGTTAAATCTTTGGCTCGCCGCGGCATGCCGCGGCATGCTTCAAAACCCCCACCAACAGCTCCCAGAACCTGGCGTCGCGGCATGCAGCGGCATGCCGCGGCATCCCGCGGCATGCGGCTGCCGTTGGTGTTTGGGTGTGTGGTTCAAGGCTGGTGCCATGATCTTGAAAGTGCTGCCCTGGGTCGTTGATGGTGCCGGAGGGCTCGGGGCCGGCAAGACCAGTGGGGCAGGCACGCGAGGAGTCTCCCTGAACGTTGCTATTGGGGGTAGAACCGGATACTCGGACACCAACGGAGGCGAGAGCAGCAACAACTGAAGCAAGGTCCATGCTGATTGTGGTCCGGCAGAAAATCCCAGTCTATGAAGAAAATTGATGCGGATTATTCTAAATACATCTGAGTGTCCAAAACTGTCTGAAAAGATTTAAATAATCCAATTATGTAAAAATGTTTGGCCGATCTGGCCCGCGAGCGCGCGTCAGCGGCAAATGGCGATTCCAGCTAAAATAGCGGAACGCGGCGGATTTACGGGGAATGGACCGCGGAATCAAATCCGGCATATCAGAAATATATAGGAAATATCCTGAGACTGAGCTGCGAGGCGGCGATTCCGCCGAAGCAAAGAAAATGACCAAAATGTAGCCAATCTGGGCAGAATGTCTGAAAATCTGAGCAGATGGGGCTAGCCGCACTTACACTCCCCCTCCAAAAACACACTGGGGTGTGTCGCTACGTCAACGAAGAACGTAGTGCGGGTAAGTCCCAGAAAAAAATAGAAATGTAGCCTCGATGGGGCGAAATCTGCTTGATCTGACCTGATTTGGGCTGAATTGGCACTGGATCAGGATGGATGAACCTGAAATGAAACAGAATGAGAAGTGACAAACAGTCCTCCGTGCAGTAAAACATTAGGTCAAGGGCTAAAAAGCATGTAAACGTATCGAGAATCGATACCAAACCATGCATTGGTTGAGAATGAGGTAGATTATTGGTGGATTGAATGGGGGAAACAAGAAATGGAGTGACATCTCAGCGCTCTGACACAGTTTCGCTGTCGCGGGCACGCTACGGTGTCCTCGCCGAACTCTACATCGTGTTATTCCCGCTTTTCTCGTTCTGAAAAGTGCAGCATGTGCTTCAGATTTGGCGCATCTGGCGGATGATCACAAGATTCAGCAAAATGAGAATGAATTTGGGCAGAGATGAAGGAGATTAAACAATCACGGAGAGGAAAAACAAATACAAATGTAGTCTATAGACCCTAAGTGAACCACCGAAGGTGTGGAAGTTTTTCTGTTCACTTAGATCTAAACAGATCTTCGAGGAATGAGGGGAGATGACAAGGCAATCAACCTAAATTGTCCTAAAATGAGGCTATTTCATGAGATGGAGGTGAAATGAAGCGTAATGTCTAGAACTGAAACTACTAACACTTTCGTTTAGACTAAAGTTAATATATATTGTCGTTTATTCAGCTCAATTGTGCTTTCCGGCACGTTGGTTCGCGAGCATCCAACAGATTCCATGAAAATCTGGATCATGTGATGATGCATCATGATGGGACATGCTGGCCCTGGATCCTTGGCATGTAACGCGCCGAAGGTTCGCTGAAGGCGCCTTACTGACAGTATATAACTGAGAGACACCGAATTTACAGTGGCGGTGGTGTCAATCGACTTGGACAAGGCCAATCTTTCGATGGAGTCCCACAAGACACTTGGATTCACCATTTTCGACAGTTTCAAGTCGGATTGAGCTCACATTGGCGTGTGCCAAAAATACAACGAAGCTTACGGACTTCAGAGGTTGCTGTTAGAAGTCCCTAGAGCTCCTATCTGAAGATTGTCTGAACAATTGACGTCTGGCTTTTGCACAACAGTGGCAGAATGATGGACAAACCTGAGAAATTCAAGGCACATTTGAGGATCCTGGATCTGAATCTGGACTTTGGCGTTAGCATCACAGCAAATGAAGGTACGATCTGAGTTCCTGGCGTCGCATCTGGTGCAGCCAGTACTACAGGGGGTGCCTGTAGGGGTGAATGTCGCTGGCCAGCGTTTTGATTATGTACATTTGCTTCCATCTGCACGAGTAGCCAAATTCCAAAGATGCACAGACCAACAGAGACAAGATTACCCCGAATCTGCCTGAATTAAGCCTGAGTTTGGTTTTTTCTGAACACGGCAGCACACTCCGTGGCTTTCGGTTTTCGACCCTCGATACGCTACCGAACGGAGACCAAAGAAAAATTGGTTGATTGACGTCAAATTATCAAACATTCGCAGTTCTCCACATCATGACATAAACAGAAAGAATGAACAGTGGATTGAGCAGAATGTGGTGGGATGGCTTCCTCAATTCGGCCAAGCACGAATACATGTGACCACCAACCTGTCTGGCCTGGCCCTCGTACGGCTTGGGCGCTGCAAATCAGCGGCCGAACTTGAAGCTTGGTCCTCATTTGGCTCCTGGGCTGGCCTGACCGCAGGAGGGGGGATCGACGGATCAGCCCTGGAATGTGGCTGCTGAGGGCCGTAAAAGGCTGGATCTCGATTCACCACAGGTCGTTTTCCGTCGCTCTCCACTTGTCTGTCTGGTTTCGACAGACAGTCTGTCAGGAGTACACCAATTTCGGGGTGCTTCTTCAGGAAGTCGATGAACCCCTTGGTGTATCCATGGACAAAAGATTGGGCTGGTTCCCAGTTGTTGTGACTGGAATCAAAGCCCCTCCACTCACACAGAAATTCCCATTCGCCCTTGGCGTCACGTCTTGCTTCAACAATCCTCTTGAGTTCGTACTTCCCCCCTTCGATGACCCGATCAGACAAATGTTTCGCAGTCCAAAAAAGGGGTTTAACCCGATCCTTGGGGGAGGGGATCTCTCTCTTGAGGCGATCGCCCGAAACGTCAATTTCCCTGCTGACATCCACACGAATCCTCCACCTGTTCTCACCAAGACGCGCTGTAACAGCGAATGGCCCCTCCCACAAGGGAAGAAGCTTGTCATCTCCGTCCAGGGTGGTTTCGGATTTTCGAAGCCAAACTCGATCATCGACTTCAAAATTGTGGGGGTTTTTTCGGCCTTGATTCTGGACCCAAAGCCAGTCAGCTTGATGCTTCTCGATTAATTTCGACACAGTTTTATCTGCTCGTTGGACTTCGTCCAAAAACAGCGAAGCATCCTTACAGGGGCGAAGATTATTCAACGGCATGTTCCACCAACACTTCTTTCGTCAAAAGACAATTTCATTTGGAGAAAGGCCATGATACAAAGGCGTGTTGTGGTAACGGCGAAGCATGGCGAACAGAATCTCAAGCCAATGGAAATCCTTTTCACTCGCGAGCTCCTTACGAAGCATATTTATAAGTGAGCGGCCGGCTCTTTCGCCAGGCAGCGCTCGATGCGAGTGGATTTCACATCGGAGATGGTGGATTCCAAGGCGAGCACATAGTTCCCTCCACCATTCGGAGGTGTACTCTTTGCCTGAATCCGTCACCACCTCGGATGGGACGTCCCAACCTCCCATCCAGGTCTGCGCGCACCATTTGGCGGCAGCCTTGCCAGTCATCGACTCAATGTTGCAAGGCAACACTTGAATGTAGCCGGAATGACGGCACTGAATAAGGAGCACACCATTGACTTTTTTATTCGTCCAATGGCACTCTTCGTCATCGAGTTCACCGAGATAGAAGAAATCACTGGTGACTCTGTTAAAGAGGCGCTCCGGAATAGGATGAGGCCTCAGATGGCCGTGCTTCTTCGCGCTGGGGGGCGTCGAGACAGCACATTGGGCACATCCGGCGGCTACTTTCATGCAGTGAGTATATAGCCGTGAGCCAAACAACCTATGTTTAATCATCGACCACAGTCGACGGCCATGTGCGTGGGGGGACTCCCATTTATGCCACCAGTTTAACACTCGGGGGGCCAGGGCGTCTGGTACGCACAATTTACCCTCCATCCACAGTTTCCCCCCATCCAACGAGTACTCAGGAAAAATCCCATCCTTGTGAGCATCTTTGGATTTGAGATTTCCAAAGACCTCTTTAAACATGGGATCCTGTAGATAATCGGACGTCCAGTCACGGATGATCAGGGAATCTTTAGGCAGGGGTGGAGTTTTGGCCGGATCTCGACGCTTGATGCCCTGGATCAACCGAAATCGACTTACTCGTCGGGTATAGTCAAACCGTTTCACACTCCCTGAGGAGGGATCGGTGACTTTTTCCACGACTTTCAGTGTTTTGGTGCAGATCTCATGAGCATGCGCCGGATCTGAGATGGCCGTGATGTCGTGACACGGCAATGCGTGCTGTTTAACAGCGCACTGCATGCATACACGTCGAATGAGTTTCTTTTCTTCCTGATCCCATTCGATGATGACATGGCGGTCCTGCTCCGTACCATGGATGTTGGTACTTTGCAGCCCCTCTGAAGCGGGGTAAGCCCATCGGCTCAGAGCATCCGCTACCGTGTTATGTTTTCCAGGCAAATACGACACATGGAGGTCAAACAGACTGAGAAATTCGTGCCATCTGGCCCGTCGACCAGCTGGGCTCGCGACAGTATCAATGTGTTCGGTGGCCCAATACTCCAGAGATCGATGATCCGTCAGGACCTCGACTCGATTGGTGCCAACCCACGATTGGTACTTTTTTAAAGCACAGATGATGGCGTAGGTTTCTTGCTCACGCGGCGACCATTGCATTTGGCGTGGGGCTAGCTTCCGAGACCAAAATGCAAGAGGGTAGTGATCGCCGGTGGCTTCATCAACCTGTTCAAGGACAGCTCCGATCGCGTACCTAGAAGCGTCGGTTCTAATGTAGAAGGGTCGGTCGAATTGGGGCACATGCAACGTGGCGACTTCGCAGAGGGCCGCCTTCAAGTGATGGAAGACCTCCTCGCACTCGTCAGTCAACTTGACACGAACCTTTGAACCTGCCTTGCCCGCATCTCTCCCTACCTTCAATAATTCAGTGAGGGGGGCAGCAAATTTGGCATAATTCGGCACAAAAGTGTGGTAAAAATTGCAACAACCCAGGAATCCTCTCAACTCCGTGATCGTCTCAGGGCGCTTCCACTTCTGAATAGCGACGAGCTTCCCTGGACTGGGTCGTCGGGTGCCATTCTCTAGGAGAGAACCACAAAATTCGACTGATTTTAAAAATAATTTTCCCTTCTTTGGCCCACAAATCAGCTGATTGGCGTCAAGAATGTCCAAAACTTGGTTCAGCTGCTTCTCATGTAGGGCCACCAGCTCGGCTTCGGTCAGTCCCTCCCCTTCCGTCGCGATGATTATGTCATCTATGTACACGCTCACGAAGGCACGAAGCTCAGGATGGGCTGTAAAAAGCACATCCTCCATCATTCTTTGAAAAAAAGATGGGGCGTTCTTCAGGCCCATGGGCATGACTGTCCACTGGACTGGGCCACATGGCGTGCACATACAGGTGAGGGGTCTGCTGTCCTTCCTCAACGGCATTTGGTGAAAGCCGTGACGGAGATCCAGCACAGAAAACAAACGACCTCTCGCCCTCTTGGCGATTTCCTCCTCAATGAGGGGCAGGGGGTGCGAATCCGCCTTGGTTTCGGCGTTGAGATTGCGAAAATCAACCACCATTCGCCAACCATCAATAGTGTTCTGGTCTGCAGGCGGTGACTTCGGGACTGTGAAGGGTGCACAGCACCATTCGCTGGTCATACAACCCTCAAGCCAACCAAATTCCCTGAGATTTCTCTCGATGATTTTTCTGAGTATCTCATGTTTGTGTCCATGATTTTCATAAGGGCGCTGTTTTTTTGCCTTGTACCCTTCACGAAGCTCGATGAAGGCTTCACCGAACTGCCCACGGACAGGGGGGTCTTTGATCAACTTTCCTGAAAGGGTTGTGTCCTTCCGTTCCTCAAAAATCTTTTCTCTTGACTTGGAACACAATTCAGTGTCCACCTGATCGCCAGGAATTACTGCCGAAAAAACTTTGGCGACTTCTTCGGCTTTGGCAGGAAGAATCTTCTTACGGATGTCCCTAAACAGGTCCGTATCAACTGCCTCTTGAAGATAGGTGGGTCGTGTGTCGAAATCCCAGAGATTCTCTTCGTGATCCAGCTCCTCGAAAGGATCCATGAAAGCTTCCACAGGGGGTTTTTCATAAAAAACTCTGAATTTGCGGCGCGATTTGGAATTTTTCTTCGCCCGTGCACTGAAGATTCTTTTCGATGTCGATCGTATTGGGGAAGAGGGAGACGAGGCGGATCCATTGGACGTTGGATCACCTTGGGTATCTGACGGACAAAAATCAGAAAAAATAGATTCATCATCACTACCACGCTCAACCTCAGATTCAGACCCAACACAAGAATCAGTACCAGAAGCAGCAGAATTAGAGTCAGAAAGCTTTCCATCCACCAGGAATGCAAGCGAACTCCAGGACCGCTGTGGCAGGGGACCTGTGTCGTCCCTGGCATACAGCTTAATCTTCCTGGGAAGTTCGATGTAATCTACACAAATGTCTTGTAATTCCTGAAACCAAGGCTTGTCGTCCCACAAGGGCACAACTAAAATTGCCTGGGTTTTATCTTGCTTGATTTTGTGGATGACCTGCTGGATTAAGTGAAACGGAGGATTAATCCACAACTTCTTGTCCCATTTATGGGTCCAAGCGTCGCTAAAGTGCTTGTCAAAGCGCTTGTTCTCACGGTTAGCAAAGGCATCATACTGTGGCCAAAAGGAATGATGTTCATGAGAGTATTCACAAATTGCATCGCGCCATTTGTCGACAACTCTGTAGGATGAAGAGTGCCAGCGCGAAGGGCGTCGTGGCTGGGAGTCCCTACGAAGACATTCTAACTCTCGGGAGTAATCGGCACTCCCATTCACCTCTGCAATGTTGACATCTTCGCCAAATTTTGGTGCAACGTTTTGCTTCAAAAATTCTTCTGCACTTTTAAACCCTGCGTGCAAAAAACGAAATTCAGGACGCTCCAAGGGACCTGACTCCAGCAAAAAACAACGTCGATGACCTACGGGCGCTACCCTGTTCTTGCGAAGCCAAGGATGGCCCAAATAAAGGTCATACTTTATGTCGGCACGATAGAAGTAGTCATCCTTAAGGACAACTTCTTCCACATTTTGCTCTTCCCAAAGGTCTTGAGCGACCAAATGAGTTGATATATAACAACCGCGTTGCCCACCTGCGAGAGAATGTCCAGAAACTCCCTCGAGGGTAACAGGATGAGGCGACTCAAACACGCAGTCGTCGGGTAAGAATGAATTGGATTGGAGATTTACCTCTGATCCATTGTCACACAAACAAGTGGCGAGGTGGAAATTTCCCTTGCAATCAGAGACCCACAGCTTTGTGACAAACTGACGGGCCCTGTGCTTGGACTGTACACCAACCTCGTCCACTACAACAGAAGGATCCGCTGCCGGATCCAGGGGAGAGGAGACAAGCGACCCTACATCAAGTAATGGTCGAGATGGAATCTGGGGATCATGCCTGAAATCGCCTGGGGAGGGGCGATTTTCGTGGCTCCCCTAGGCGTTCTGACCTCCAGCGGCTGCGTTAACATTGTGAACACAGCCTGATTCGTCAATCCACTCATCTTGGAACGGATCATCTGCTGGATTCAGGGCATTTTCGACATAATCTCGATCCGCATCGGACACCTGATCTGCACCTGAGACCTGATCCACACGATGGTTGCCCTTTCCACGTCCACGGCCACGGCCGCCGGATGATGGGCCACCACCGTCGCCACGCCCTCTGCCCTTACCAGAGAAAGGGGTTCCTGAAGGATTTCCCTTACCCTTACCCTGTGATCCTGGAGCATTTCCTTTGTTTGTACCGGATTGAGGGGTTTGGCCTGGATTTCAATTTCCGCCTCCGGCGTTGCCATTGGGACTTGTCTGGCCGTTTGGCTGCCCACCGGAGCCGGATGGCGTCCGATTTCCTTTGCCTTGGGACCCGCCAGGGCCTCCAGTATTTTTGTTTCCACCGGAGGGGGTCGGATTACCCTTTCCCGCCTTTGCACCATGCACCCGTCTGTCATTCCTGTCTGAATTCTGCGAATTACTGACATTTTCACCAATCACCTTGTGATCGTAAGCAGACCATCGGTGATTACCAGTAGAATGCGTCTTAGCTCGGTTCGTAGAACCTAAAAGAAGGCAGATGCTACAATGATCCTGAACATTCCGGGTGTCATTCACCTTTTTGTTGCCCTTTTTGGCCCCATTTTGGGTGTTTTGCTGGGTATTCTTGTTTCCCCCAAGACCCTCATGGAAATTTTGATTGGCGGCGTCAGCGAGCCGCTCAACCTCTTCCCACAGTTCCTGCGGGGTGAACGAAAACACCCAGTTCCTGGCCTTCAGGCGATGGCCGTGGAAACTTACTCCCCTGTTGAGGACTTGGACAAACAAGTCCCGATCCTAGTGTTCATTAAACTTGATTTTCCACGTGTTTTCAGTGAATTTCACCTTGGTAAACGACGTGGGGGAACACTTTTGAAGTGATTCCCTGACGGAAAACCTGTTGGCCGAGACATCGAAGCCATCGACCTCCGCCCACCAGGTCTTGACCTTTTCTTCGGACTGTTTATTCCGAAGGGTGGCGGCAGTTTCGGAGGGGATCTTGTCAAAAATCAGATTTTTCAGCTCGGCACTAGAAAATTTTTCGCCTGAATGTTCAGATTCTTCCACTAGATTCCAGAAGCGCTGTCTCTTGTCTTGCACTTCGTGCAAGATTAATCGTGAGAATGAAGGAAAATTCTTCAACATCTGGTGGTAATGGTCCTCAGGCAGCCGGGATCCACGTACCTCCAACTGTTCCCACACCTCATCAAAGGTAAGGGGGGAACTTGAATCCTCACGATCACTCCAGGTCCTGAGCCAAGTGTTGGCCGGCGCTCCCTCAAGGCAGTCCAAGAGGGCCATCAGGAACTGATCATCTTGAAGTTTTTGGGTCTTAACCCACAGTTTAAATTCCCGTTGGAGCTGAGGCCAACGTCTGGGGTTTCCATTATACTTCGGTTGCTTGGCAACCTGGCGAAGTCGCAATGATGTAGGATTAAGGAGTGAATCCAGCCCAACACCGGCCGTAATGGCAGACACCTTGGCGGCATCATTAGCCACACCAGCTCCGGCGAGGGTCTAGGCGAGCAACATCTGGGCTAATGCATTGGAATCAGCAGCAGGAAGGGCAGTACGGGAGGCAGTTCGCTTGGCATTTTGAGCCTCAGTCCTAGCCTTCGCCGACCTACTCTGAGATCGAGAGATTGTAACCCTTTCCTTTAGCTTAGTCCTGCTGATCCTTGCATCGGTGGTCTTGGAGTCCACCGAAGGAGCAATCGAAAAAATTTCTGTCGCCTCCTCCGACGGTTCTGTTGTTTGTTCCACCGATGATGCGCCCTCAGACCTCATGTGTGTCTTGAAAAGATCTTTAATTCCCAGCGTTTGAATGATGAGTTGCATTTGATCTTTGAGCAATTGGAGCTCAGTATCTCGCTGTAATCTGCAAGAGCAGTCGGCAGGACAGTACATACCGTGTCCTGAAGGGCCTGAGCAGGCTGTCGGACCGCTAATCTCAGTGGTTCACAGCCAGGAGTCCACTTGGGGAGCTCCTTCAGCCCTAATTTCCAGGCTTGCCTGCCTGGCTGCCTCTAAAATTCCTTCCTCAACCGCGGCGGCTAGATCGTCGCGGATGGAAACAGAGGGATGAGGGGCGGAGGGCCCGGCAACAGGTGCCTTGGTCTTCTCCTTCGGGAAGGGACTTGCCTCCCAGATCTGCAAACAAATGGCAAAAGAGTCATCTTCTTGAGAACACCACCACATCCTGGTATTAATTTCTTCTTGAAGGAGGAAAAAATATTCGAATAAAAAATCAGAGGCGATTCTTTCTTGTCCTATCAGCTTAGACGTGGCTAATAGACAAAGGGCCTCAAGCGCCTCAAGGTTACGGGTCACTTCTGAAGACAAATGGTTGTCCCATTGTGCCCAATTGGCTGGTCGATTATAGGTAGGTACCTCACCTGGACCACCCATCTCAATGTTGTCAATGTCGGCGTCGATGGTCTCAAAATGTGGACATTCGTAAGGAGTATTAGTACCTGCCAGGTCCGTAAGCTCCACCGGAGCGTTGCCATCGGCGTAGGCTGGGAGATTCCAGCTGCTTGATGGCCAATTTCGACTCGGATCTCGATGGTAATCTGGGCCTCCACAGCTGC
Source organism: Eutreptiella sp. 'Long Island Sound 2002' (assembly GCA_964036045.1). Classification (NCBI taxonomy): domain Eukaryota; phylum Euglenozoa; class Euglenophyceae; order Eutreptiales; family Eutreptiaceae; genus Eutreptiella; species Eutreptiella sp. 'Long Island Sound 2002'. Next base: position 151,631,887 of record OZ038379.1, read on the forward strand.
TGATTTGTGCCCTTCTTGGGCAGCTTGGGCTTGCGCAAGGCATTCCTCTCAAGGCCTCGTTCGCACAGCACCACGGCAGCGTAATCGTTACGTCTCCGGAGGTGGCGGGGTCTACGGGGCCGTACTGGGGAGCTAGCTGTGGTTGGGACACCAAAGGAACAACATTCAAATAGCCTCTGCTACCATGAAAGTGCTGCCCTGGGTCGTTGATGGTGCCAGAGGGCTCGGGGCCGGCAAGACCAGTGGGGCAGGCACGCGAGGAGTCTCCCTGAACGCTGCTATTGGGGGTAGAACTGGATACTCGGACACCAACGGAGGCGAGAGCAGCAACAACTGAAGCAAGGTCCATGCTGATTGTGGTCCGGCAGAAAATCCCAGTCTATGAAGAAAATTGATGCGGATTATTCTAAATACATCTGAGTGTCCAAAACTGTCTGAAAAGATTTAAATAATCCAATTATGGAAAAATGTTTGGCCGATCTGGCCCGCGAGCGCGCGTCAGCGGCAAATGGCGATTCCAGCTAAAATAGCGGAACGCGGCGGATTTAAGGGGAATGGACCGCGGAATCAAATCCGGCATATCAGAAATATATAGGAAATATCCTGAGACTGAGCTGCGAGGCGGCGATTCCGCCGAAGCAAAGAAAATGACCAAAATGTAGCCAATCTGGGCAGAATGTCTGAAATTCTGAGCAGATGGGGCTAGCCGCACTTACAGATCTTTGAGTCTTATGGCTGGAACTACATGGGTGCCCCCGTATTGGTGCGCGCCCAGTCCATCCTTGGGGCAGCCTGCCCTCCGCCTTGTGCCCCGAGCGCAACGGGTGGGGAAACTGCCCTCCGCTCCGTGCCCAGAGCGCACCGCGTGGGGAACCTGCCCTCCGCCCTATGCCCCGAGCGCACCGGGCGGGGGAACCACCCTCCGCCCTTCGCCCAGAGCGCGCAGGGGCGGGGAACCTGCCCTCTGCCCTGTGCACCGGGCAGGGAACCTGCCCGCCGCCCTGTGCCCTACTATGTGCAGGCTGCCGTCACCGGCCAGGGCCCTGTTGAGAACTGGGCCTCCCACATTGCTGGTCCATTTGCGGTGAACGGGTTGACCCTTGGGATTGCCACCCAGTAAACGCCGTCTGTTGCCATGTTCACAGATGGGGGTCGCCCCCCAGGTGGATTTGTCGGACTGGTGTGGTCATGACCACAAGAGGTGGTTGGGCTCCAACGCCGCTGACAGCTACCTCCCTGATTACTTGACCGGTGAGTACCCTGGTGACTACGGTTTGGACAGCGTTGGGCTGGCTGCGGGCCCCAAGGCCTTCGAGCCAGCACGTGGGTAGCATCACCATCTTCCATTTTGTGTTGTGCCCATGCTTGCTGCATTTGTCACTTGATTGCCGCAGTGCCGCCGCCCTAGGAGTACTGCTTGCTTGTTGCAGTGCTGCTGCTCTGCCATGCCTTGCCCCTTACCCCGGGCAGTCCAACGGGCCAGCGCTCGTTGCCGTTGCTCATGCTAACGCTATGCGGTTGCCACTGCCCCCAAAGCCTGGCTGGCCAGTATTCCCGGTTCTCTGGGAGCCCTGGGACCCACGGGATCCAGCAAGGCAGGAACCACCTGTCAGTGCGAGATGCACGGTAACTCCAATAGACGGCATGATAAGTGGTTATGACTATGACTACGACTATACATATATATATATATATATATATGTATACATATGTATATATATATATATGGCATAACCGGATACGCCCCCCCCCCCTCTAGGGTACTATGGGCCGGGGTGGGGTGGGGACCCCCCCCTCATTTTTGGGTCGAGAAATTCAACAAAAAAAGAGGAATTAGAGTTATCTGAGACACGCAGAATCAGGGGGACACACCATTGGGTGGTGAGGCAGAGCCCGCACTTAGCGGCGGTCCCGCTTGAAGAGCCAGACTTCGCCGCGGCCCATGCGAGAGCCCCGCTTGTTGATCTCCTGTTGCCCATGGAACATGCAATCCTCTTGGTGCCTAGGGACGATGGCAAGCTCGAGCCACATGTACCCACCATGCAGGCCCTCAGGCAGGTCAGGGAGATGGAGTGGCGCTGCTTGGCAGCGCGCACCAATGCCCATACGCCGCTGGCTGGTGCCTGTGAGGAGGTACCCCTGGGAGAGGTGCATCATGGCCCAACACAGGGGAACCTGCTACGGGCGCGTGATCGCCGCTTGTCCAGCATGGAATTCATGCAGCGGTGGAGGCAAGAACTCACCCGTACGGCGATCCCGGCCCTCCCCTGTATCTTCTGTCGGGGGCCCAAGGAGGACATTGGCCACAGGCGCTTGCTGTGTGTGCAAGACGAGGAGGTGGCGCGGCTCCTGTGTGGGCGCGTGGAGGAGTTCACTGCGGAGCTTCCCTTGACGCACATGGCGATCGAGTTCTTGGCCTGGAAGGAACACGGCTTCAGGTGAACGGAGTCCTTGATGGCGGGCGTTGTCCCCGGGGCCTTCAAACGGCTCTTCGCGACAGTGCGGGCGGCGTCATCCCGGGGCCCCGCGAAGGCCAAGCTCTTCGTGGAGGACATGATCCACATTGGAAAAGATGTGTATGACGGGAGGAACCATTGGCTCACTCAGATCATGCAGCTACCAATGCAAGATCGAAGGAGGGACGTTTACGCATTCCTGCGGGGTGACACCCTCCAGGAGCCACTGTGGAGCCTCCCAGTTTCGGCAGTGGCCACTGTGCTTGACTCGGGGGCGATGTGGTTGTATGACCGAGAGCTGCAGAGAGTCAATCCAGCGGCGACGGGGCAGCGGTCGATGGCCGTACTAGTGGCGTCCAAGCAGCTTGCACGGGTCCAGTGGGACGATGCCCACGGCCACATCATCGAGGCGCTGTTTTCTCAGGTGAAGGGTTATCACAACGTGGCTGCTAACGCCCGTCACACAATAGATGCCTTGGGACTCAAGGCGTTCGTGGACACTCGCTGGGGAGGACAACGCATGGTTCTCGCGTCTGTCAGGGGTCCCGGACTGGCCGGAGTTGATGTCATCGGGGAGATCATGCAGAACTATGGCTGGGAGCTCCTCACGAACGGCGCGTGAAGCCTCAAGGTGGTGCGATGGCCCCATATATATATATATATATATATATATATATATACATATATATGTATATATATATATATATATATATATACATATATATATATATATGTATATATATATATATATATATATATATATATATATATATATAAAGCGGAGTCCCCCCCGGGGAATCCGAGGTTCTTCCTCGAAGGGGCCCACGAGCCCAGGGGACGCCACCGGGTTTACACGACCAGGCCGGACGGAGCTCTCACCGGCAACCCCCCCCCCCCGCATGGGAGGCTGCACTCCGTAACCGCCAGCCCCCCCCACCCCCCCTCAGCCCCCCCGAAAAAAGGGACTCCGGCGCGGAGGGTTGGGGATATAGTCCCATGCCGCGCGGCCATGAATCGACATGGCCCTACACCGGGCGATACACACCCTCCCCCCCCCTCGCTCAAGAGGGGCCCCCGTCGTCCCCCGGGCAGGGAGCAACCCCCCCCCCTTCAAGGAACGGCCGCCCTCGGGAGCCCTCGCCCAGCCCCCGGGGGCCTCTCGGGGTTCGCCCCCGAGCCCGCCCAGCCCTTCCACGCCCCCCCCCCTCACCAGCCGCAGCCCATGGGCCCGCCCGGTCTCCCCCGCGCCGGCCCACAATCACCAGGGACCCGGGCCCCGGAGCCCCGGTGCCCAGCCCCGCCCGCCCCCCCGGTATCCATCCGGCGGGGCCCGTCCCGGTCCGGTTCGGCCGCGAGGGGACGGCGTGGCGCTCCCCCCGCCTCCACCAGGATTCGCCCCCCTGGATGATGCTCGGCGGGATTCGTCCCCGCCGAGCGGGGTGCGGGCCCCACCGCTGACCGCGGCCCCCCGACTCCGCGAGCGCCCTGGGCTCCCCGGCCGACTTTGGCCAGCCCCTACCGCTCCTCTGCCCCGGTCAGCCGCCCGCTGACGCTCTGCGGCTGAGCTCACCTCACCCCCTCCCCCTCACGCGCGCGCCCCTCCACCAACCCTCAGCCCCCCCCCCCCCCACGTGCTCGACGTCCCCCTACCACCCCTGCCCACCGCTCCACCTCTCAGATGGACGACGCCACCATGGTGAGCTGCCGCAGCCGCGAGAGGACCCCCCATATGCGGTGGGGGTCCAGGCCTTGCCCCCCCTTCCCCCTGCTGCATGCATTATGGCGTGGCGTGAGTCATACCTCCCTCCCTATGCACCATGTGTCATGGCCGCGAGTGGCCTTTGCCTCTCCTTCCTCACACTAACCGAAAGGGGGGGGCCAACGGCCCCTGGGTGGGGCCCCCAGGACCCCTGGCGCAGCGACGCGCGACTGAAGGGTGGTGGGGCCCGCTGGTGCGCGGTTTGAGCCCCCGCCACCCTCCTTCCACTTGCCGCCACCCCCTGTCCCCCCCGGTCCCCCCCCTGTCCCCCACCCCGGCTGGGGCGGCGCGGCCCGCGCGTGCGGTTCGAGCCCGCGCCGCCCCAAGTTGCATTATACGGGCAGTGCGGGCCGCCAGGAGAGCAGAGGGGCCCCGCACTGCCCCGAGCGCCCCCCCCCACAACGGCTGGCGATAGAGGCCTAGCAGCGCCCGGCGGGCTGTTGTGCAGGGGGGGCGAGGCGACCGGGCGCTTCATACCCGCCCCCAACTGGGGTCTGTGCCCACGGCATCGGGCACAGTCGCCGGTTGGGGGGTACCTCACCACCACCCACCACCGCACCACGGGCACAGGGGAGAGGTAATAGCCCCGGGCATCGGCCTCCCCCAGGCTGAAGGCAGGTGCCGACCGCCAGGCTCATCCTGGCCCCCCACTTCCTCTTCATAATCATCCCCCTTGGCCGTCCTGGCCCACAGTCCCCGCGGCGGGTAAGTTCCTGGGGTCGAATCTTAAGAACTTCGGTGCCGGAAGGACAGGCCGAGGTTTCGCACCCAGCCGACGTGGGGAGCCTCCGCCCCCACGGGGCCCCAGGGCACCCCGGCCATCCCAGCCGGGGATAACCCGCCGCCAGCGCCCCATTCCCCGGCCCCAGGCTCTCCGGCCTCAGTCCCCGAGCAGTCTTCACCCTCATCACTTCGTCGTAAAAGGACACCGGTAGCAGGACGCACCCACCACCACCACACGCCACCGACCCCCAGAGCCCAGCTCTGGACCGCCCACCCCACCCAACCCCCCCCCACCCTCACCACGCACCACGGCTGTCGCCCACAGCCGGCAACCGACCTCGCGCCCCCCGGCACGCCGTGTGTCGGAACCTCCCTTGCTCCGCTCCCGACAGGCACCATGGCTCACCCATTCTCAGCTCTGTCCCCCGACCTCCAGCGCGAACAGTTGACGGCGGCCGACGCCTGGCCCCTCCTGTCCATCGCCCTGGAATCCCAGCAACCCCCACGCCTGCTGGCCTCTGCGCGCCACATGCCGGCGAATGTGGACGTCCTCTCCATCCCCCTCGCCGGCTCCCCCATCGAAGCCAGCCCCCTCCTCTGGTGGTTCGCCTTCACCGAGCAGCTCACCGAGAACGAGATCTCCCTCCTCACCAAACACCACGACGCCTCGTGGCTCCCCTACGCCTCCTGCATGAGCGCCCTCATCGACTGGGGCGCTCGTGCCTCCACCCTCGACCAGGCCACTCTCGCCTCGGCCGCCCTCGCCCGCATATCCCCCTTCTCCCCCGACCTCCCCCCCACCATCCCCTTCCGCCGCCTCCTGGACATGCTCGCCTTCGAGGAGGCCATCAAGCCCAAGGTCGCCCGGGTCGCCCTGCTCCACTGGCTAGCAACCTAGGCGGCCCAGCAGACCGGCTCCTGGCTGGCCTGCCCCCCCCTCAGCTGCGTCTTCGACCCCGCCAGCCCCCACGTCCGTGTCCCCGCTCCATGCCCCCTGTCCGCCCAAAGGTGGTACACCGAGTTGAACCATCGGAAGGATGATGGTTCAATTTGCACCCCCAACATCTCCACTGCCATCACCGCAGCCGCCCGCCACGCTAACCCGCAGGCGGAAGACCCCCCTGCGGGGCCCGGAGCCCCCGCCCCGGCCGCCGCCCCTGCGCCCCCTGACGCTTCGCAACCCTTGTCCCTGCTTCCCCCCCGTCCCCAGCCCCCGCAGCCGGCCGCACCACCCCCGTCAGACTGGGAGACACTCTTCCAGGCTGGCCCCACCCCGAGCTCCCAGGACACGCTGGCCCTGCTCAACGGCCTCTCCTCCGTCCCCGAGGCCGACGCCCACCACACGGCCATGTGCATTGTGGCTATGGGCAAGAACTGCCAACTGCCCCCCAGGACCGTGCAGCACCTCTCGGTCTCCACGTCCACCGCCAGCCTGGTGCTCGCCGCCAAGGGTGCCTGGCACTCCTGCCCCGACCTCCACAAGCCCACCCTCCGCCTCCACCTCAACAAGCTCCTCACCCTGGTCTCCCAACGGTACGGAGCCGCCGCCTCCTCCGCGGCCTCCCTGCCTGCCCTCCAGGCCATCCAGCCCCTCATCACAGCCGCTCAGGCCCATGCCGACATTCACTGGCTGACGGCGGCCTTCACCATCACCAGCGCCCCCTCCTTCCCCATAGAGGCCTACCAGGACCTCCAACACGTCTCCTCCGCCGACACCCTCCGCGCAGCCATCGCACGGCTGTGTGGCCGTCTCTCCACCCCGACCCAGTTCCAGGAGCTCATCTCCTACACCAAAACTGCCCTCCCCCCCCGCTCCACGGCGGACCTGGACTGGTCCCGCCTTGGCTCCTCCGCACCGCCAACGCACTCCCTGCAAGCCCCTGGCGCCGCCGCCTCGCCCGCGCCACTCTTCGCCCCAGCCCTCCTCGGCCAGACCCCCCTCCCGGGCGCCCCCGCGCCCTCCGCCACCGGCGCCACCCCCGCCTCCTCGGTCCCCACCTTTGCCTCCGTCGGCTCCTCGCCAGCCACCACCGGCGTCGTCCGCGTCTCAGGCCTCCGCCTAGGCCCGCACCCCTCCATGGCAGTCACCCTCACCCACAACCTGCAGACCGTCGTGTACGTCACTGACGCTGACGCCCGCCGCGGGCACGCGTTCGCCCACATCGCCCCCGCCCTGCACACCTCCCTCTTCGCCTCGCTGCCCGCGCGCGTCATCCAGCACTACGAGGGCTGGTTACTTACGGTCCAGGGCAGACGGGACGATGGGCAACCTTGGCACGCCCCCACTGCCACTCTCAACACCCTTCCCTCCCACCGCCCGCCCGTCCCGGGCGACCCTCAGCCCCGCCCCGCCAAACGCAGCCGCCAGCAGTCATCCCCCCGTTCCTCCCCCCGACGCTCCCCGCGGCACCATGGCCGCACAACACCCTCGGCCCCCTCTTCAGGCAGGGCAGTCCGCGGCGCCATGTTCCCCAGTACCCGCAGACACAACTGACTCGCCCTGCTGGACACTCTCCCCGCCTCCAGCGCTCCCGACCTCCCGACCCCAGCCTGGGCGACTTTCCTCGCCTCCCACCTCCCCCGCCCACTCAACGCCCATCGCGCCGGGGCTGACCTTCTCTCTGACCCGGAGACCCGTCCCCAGTCCCACGCCCGTGGGACCCCCCCCCGCGCACCCGCTCCACCACCGGCCTCCGCCCCCCGTATATGCCTTCACTGCGGCACGCTGCGGCGCCCTGCCATCACGCGCTGCCCCGTGTGCACACACTCTGCTGACGTTCTCCCCCCTGGCCTTCCCCCTGGCCGCCGACCTTCCCCCGGGCCCCCTCCGAGACCTCCTGCACGCCGCCCAGGTCTCCGGGTCGCTACCCCCCTCGCTCCTCGCCTCCGCTCTCCCCACAGTGTGCGGTTGGCTCGCCTCCCTCCCCTGCCAGCGCGGTGACCCCTCCTTCTGGATCACCCCTCCCCTGCACGTGGACGCCAAGTTGACCGCCTTCTAGGACACCGCCCACTTGCCTACAACCCCCCTCCCCCCGTCCCCAGCGTACACTCGCTCGTCAGGCCCGACCTCAGCGTGGGCGCTACACCTTGCCCTCCCCGACGCCCCGCTCGTCACCTCTTCCGCTTGCCCCGACTGCGGACGCCCCACGCCTCACACTGCCTTCGTCGACCTCCCCACATCGCCGACCGACCACTGGCGTCACTTCTTCTGCACCTCCCCCCACAAGGCCCCGCCTGTGTGCACTCGTGACATCGCCGCCCGCTGTGTGGTCGGCTTCCAAGGCATGCTACTGCCCGGGGCTGTCCCCGTCTCCGCCATCCCCTTGGCCGCCCCCTGCGCCCCCCCTCCCGACCGCCTCCTCCAGCCGACCCCCGCCTTCGTCCTCTCCCTCCCCGACCCCCGTGACCAGGCGTCCACCACCCTCCGCGACACAGCCCTCACCTTTCTCACACACAACTGGGGCGGCATCGCCGGCGAAGTCTCCCTCGCCCGCACCTGGCTCGAGGTTCTGTCCCCGGACGTAGTCGGCGAGCAGGAACTCTGGGACTTGGCCTCGGCCCGCCCCGCCCTCCCATCGAGGTACGAGGCCCACTACAGCACCGCTTCCGGCCAGGGCTCAGGCCTCCGCACGGCCTGGCTCCGGTCCCTCCGCGCCCCCTCCCAACCCGCCGACCTCGTCTACGACGGCCAGCACTGGATTGCCTCCACGGTCTCCCTCTCGCTAGGGGGGCGGGCCCTCCTGTTCAACGCCGACCTCCCCCAACGCCTCTCGTACTCCGAGTGGGTTTCCGAGGTCAAGCTCATGAACCACCTCCGCTCCTGCGTACGGCCCGACCTGTGCGTCCTCCTGGGCGACCTCAACAGCACGGGAGCCCCAGGCACCCCCCTGGCCTCCGCGCTCGGGCCCCTAGACCCGCTCTCAGCCTGGCACCGCCTGGTCCCCCCAGCCACTCCCACCAACTTCACCAGCCGCCACGGCTCCCCCCATTCCACCGCCATCGACCACATCCTCGCCACCGGTCCCATCGCCTCCCACACTCACCACGTCCTCCCCTGCCACACCTCACACGCCATTATGCTGGCGCAGGTCACCCTGCACCACCGCTCCTGCGACGCCCACTCGTGGCGTCTGTTCCGATGGAGCCTGGCAACTATCGAGGACATGGACTCCCTCTCAGCCGCCCTGGACCTGGCGTGGGGCTGGCTCCCCCTTACTCCCTCCCTCCCCGACCACTACATCGCCGCCCACCACTCCCTCGCGCACCAGCTGCTCCCGCACCCCCCTGACACCCCCACACTACTACGGTCCCTGGCCCGGTTCACCTTTCCCCCCTCCACGCAAGACCTCGCCGCCCAGTCCTTTTCCCCCTTGGGAGGCATCGGCCGCCCGCGGCTACGTCTCTCGCACTGCCGTCCTCTCCTCCCCCTCCATCACTTCCACCACTCGCACAGTCCTCTGGCTGCCCCCCCCTTCCCCTGGAACCGTTCCACGGCATCCTCCCCCACCCAGGGGCCACCCCCACGAACCGCGGGGAACGGCTCGCCGAGGTCACGGCACAGTATCGGTCCCAAACGGCCAACCGGCACGTCTCCGTGGATCACGCCTTCTTCGCCGCCCGCTGCGGCCCGGACCCCTGGCTCCCCCTCCTGCACCCGCCCACCGACCTCACTTTCCCCCTACTCCGCGACGCCCTCCGCGCGAACGCCCGACCAGAATCCCCCGCCTCCCTCCAGGCGTACGCCCTCACCCGCCAGTCCCCCCCCCTCATCACCACCGCCTCCCTCGCCCAGCGCCGCATGGGCAAGCGCTCCCTCGCTGTGTCCACTGACAACGTGGCGCGCGCAGCGCTCTTCCGCAGCAGCGGAGGCGTCCACCTCGGATTGCTGCACCTCCTCCTCCAGCTCAAATCCGGCACCCCGGGCGTCTCCAACGAGACCGTCTGCTACGGCCTCTACAAGGGGAAGCCCACCAAGCCACTCCCCCGGCACCTCACACCTTCCTTCCGCCCCGTCGACGTGGAGTCGGGCGTCTCCGGCGCAGCGTCCGTCATCGCCACGACCCGCCTAGCCGCCGATCTCGAGCTCACCTCCACCTACACCCCCGCCTTTTTCGCCTACCGCCCAGGCCACTCCGCCCTTGGACTCGCCCTCGTAGCCCGCGTTGCCGCCTACACAGCCCTCTCCAGCCACGGCACCTGCGTCATCTGCGACTGGGACGAGTCTGACGCGTACCTCAGGGTACTGCACCAGGACAACTCCCGCCTCTGCTCCCGCCTCCGCGCCACGTGGGACTTTGGCCCCTGGGCAGACGGCTTCTCCAGCCGCCTAGTCATCCGCGTGGCCACCCGCGAAGGGTTCGCCCACCCCTTCAGTACCGAGGAGGGGGGCAACCAAGGCGACGGGTTCACCCGACTCCACTACGGGGCCCCCAGCCTGGTCATCACCAGGGTTATGCGCCCCAACACTTCCATCACCCTCCCCCTCACCGTCCCCGGCCACTCAGCATCCCTCCCCGCCACCCACCTCTCGTACAGCGACGACTGCCGCTTCATCACCCCCTCCCTCACGGACGTGGCAGCCATGGCCACTGACTGCCGCGAGTGCTCTCGCCGCGCCGGCCGCATCATACACCCCGACAAGCAGGAGTTCTCCCTCATCGACTCCCGCCCGGGCCGGCCCTGCCTTGTCACAGCCGACGTCCCGCAGCACACCGGCACCACCACCACTGCCCCCCCGGAAGTCGTCGGCATCCCCATCCTCCCCGAGCTCCCCCTCCTCCGCGTCATCAACAAGACCGGCGCGTCCCTCGACGGGGCGCGCAAGGCCAGCCGCAACCGCGAGGCCTGCCCCATACTCCAGCTCCGCTCCCTGCACGCCTTTGGCCTCTCCCCCCTCGACTACGTCACTTCGGGCGTCCTCATCCCCCCCCCCTCCCTCCGCCCCCATCAGGTCGCCATCAACAATGCATACCGCCACGCCTTCCGTCTGCCCCCCTGGGCTCACTCGGCCTTCCTGCACCTCCCCCTCCAGCAGGGCGGTCCCAGCGCCCCCCTCCTGGCGTACAGGGCCCCCCTTAACCTCCTCCGCACTTACCTCTGCGCCTCTTAGGGCCCCAACACCCTCCCAGTAGCCGCCACGGCGTCCCTCCTCTCCCCACGCCGCCCCACCCCCTGGCTCACTGAAGGTCCCGCCCTGGGGCAGGCACTCACTCCCCTCGACATCACCGTCCACCTCCTCCCCTTCCCCCACGTGCGCCTCGCCCCGCAGCACCACACCGGCTCGCTGGCCCCCCTCCGCTCCCTCCCCTATGTCGTGGTCGCATGCGACGGCAGCCAAGAGGGCACCCGCCTCGGCGCCGGCTTCCTCCTCTGGCACCCCCGCCACGGCACTCTCTACCGCGGCTGGCTCGGCGTCCACGCCCTCGCCGGCCACTCCACCGACGCAGAGTGGATCGCCAAAATAGCCGCCATGTTCACCCTCCACGGCTGGTCCGGCGCAGCCCTCTTCACCTCAGACTCCACCGCCTCCCAGCTCTGCGACCTCACCCGCGGCCCGCCCCCCTCCTCTGCCCTCTCCATCCCATACCGAGCTGCCCTCCTCTCCCCCTCCTTCCACATGCACGAGGCCTGGCTCCCCACACAACGCGACTCCGGCTCCGCCAGCCACCTCGCCACCCTCAACGCCGAAGCTGACAGCCTATCCCGCCGCGGGCTCCGCGCCGCCTCCCCGTGGACCCTCCCCTGGTCGCACTCTTCCACGGCCGCTGCGTGGCGCTCCATGAGGGCGCAATCTTCCTTAACCCAACGCGCGCCTCAGAGGAAGCGTATGCGGCCACCACCGCCCGCACCCACGCGCTGCACCTCCGGCCCTCGCCCCCAGGCTGGTCCTCCCACCTACTCCGCCTCGTGTATGAACGCGCCGAGATCCCGGCGTTGGCCCTCCACCGCATCATGCACCTCCGGCTACTGCACTCCCAGGACCACCCCCCCGGCTACGGAGGCGTGACGTGCCCCTTCTGTCATCGCCCCTACCCGGACTCTGCCGCCCACCTCCAGCACCACTGCCCCCCCCACTACGCCCTGCAGTTACTCCTCGCGTGGCACCCGTTCACGCACCCGCCCATCCTGGCAGCCACTGCCGGCCACTCCCCCCGCCTCGTCACCCCTTTAGAGCTCCGCACGGCCACCACCGCAGTGTACCTCTCCGAGCACCTCCCAGCCGCCCCGCGACCCGGCCACCCGGCGCAGTTGGGGCTCAGCCTGCTTGGCATGTGGCACTCCTCCTCCCTCCACGGCGCCCCCCCTCTGCTGGACAGCGCCGGCCGGGAGGAACTCCTCCGCGAGCTACTCTCCACCCTCAGCACGACACACACCGCTGGCGTCACTCCTCCGCCGTGCCCCCTCCCACGTCACCGCCCCGCCCCCCCCCCCTCCCGCCGCACGTCCCCACGCCGCCCAGCACCCAGCCCCACACACTGCGCCACAGCATCGCCCTAGTCTGGCTCCTCCCCCATTGAGCCACTTGGCGCCTCACAGTAGACCGCCGTCCAGTGGTCCCGCTCCCCCCGGCACCGCTCCCGGGGCCGCACCCGGCCCACGTCGTGTTCACCCCCACATCGCGGGCCGCGGACATCCTCCCGCTCCTCGCCGCCACCCTCCCCGGGCATCGCATACTGCTTGCTGCCAACCCCTCGGTCCTCAGTGAGTTCCTCATCGGGCACGCCGACGCCCTGCACGTGCGCCCGCTGCTGCCCGACCTGCACGCTGCGTACGCCCCCGGCACGCCCGTCGACCCCTCCGTGTGGGACTCCCAGTGAGGCCACCGGCCACCGGCCGGCCCGCACGCACCACCCCGCACTCACCTCGGGCACTCGTCCCCGTGGACGCCGCTACCCACGCGCCCTGCCCCGGCCTCGGCCCCCGGGCAGCGCTCGCTGCCAGCCGTGGGTCCCACGGCCCTCAGGGGGCCCCCGACAGGCACGCCGACACCTTTGCACGTGCGCCCCCCGCAGCTTGGCCTGCACAGCGCGCTCGCCCCCGGCACACCCCCAGACCCCACAGTGTGGGGCCCTTGGAGCCTCTGCAGACCGCCGGCTGGGCCGCCCACGCCTCCTAGCGACCGCCAAGGCCCCCTCACCCGTTCGGCCACCCGCCGCTACCCATGCGCCCGGCCCCGGCCTCAGCTCCCAGGCAACGCAACCAGCTCACCGCAGGTCCCTCGGCCCGCAGAGGGGCCCGCACCGGGCACGCCGACGCCCTTGCGCGCGCGCCCTCCGCAGCATGGCCTGCAGGACGCGCCCTCCCCCGGCACGCCCGACGACCCCACTGTGTGGGGCGCTCAGGGCCACTGCCGACCGCCGGCTGGACCGCCCGCAACCCCCCGCGACCGCCACGGGCCCCGCACCCGCATGGCGCCGCGTCCGACCCGGCCGCCCGCCGCTACCCATGCGCCCGGCCCGGGCTGCGACCCTGCCGGCTGTGCCGCGCGGCCTCCCGTACGCAGGGTACAGGGACAGGCACCAGGGAGCAGCACCTGAACCGAACACAGCACGCCAGCGACAGTGAACCCATGTTCGTGCTCTTGTGCTCCCGCCCTTGTGCCCTCCCTCCCCCATGACCGACGCGCGCACGCGCCCGCACTACCGGGGACGAGGCGGCCACAACACAACACCAGCAGAGGTGACTAGGCGCCGGCAGACCGTAACTCCCAGGCCTCCGCTCGCCCCCGTAGAAGGCTAGAAGCACGGGCCAGCGCCCCCGGCCACGCCACGGCCTCACACGAGGAACAGCCACCTCGGCGGGATGTTCGGGCAAGGCGCGAACTGTCCGTGGACCCGGGCGTGCCTTCCCCACCCCAAGGTCACCGCCCCACCCTCCGCCCCCGCCACAGCCGCTTCGCACAGGACGAGTAACTCTCCCCCCGCGAGTCGGGGGAGGGCTCCAGGGTGACGTCCTCAGGTGGCCCCACCCTCCTCGACACGCCCCCCCCCCCCCCACACCACGCCCCCCCCCCCCCCCCCCCCCCCCCTCGGTCGTCGTCGGCACACGCCCGGCCAGCGTGACGCCGGCCGACTGCTCCCTTGCGCCCTGCCCAGGGAGAGCGTGTCTGGCAATTTCTCCCGCCGGCACGTGCTGGGTGCCTTCAACAACAACAACAACAATATATATATATATATATATATTATATATATATATTACTACACCCCTCTCCCCTTAAATTTAGCTAGCAAGCAACAACAAGCAACAACAAGCACGTCTCTGTGCTGTTTTGGCCATTGCACATTCCCAACGCCTTGGGCCTGACTCCACCTTGGCCATCCTAGAGCCTAGGTGGTGGCCTTGCCAAATCCAAGCTTTGAGCCAGAAACTCACTGGTGGCGGCCCGGGGCGGTGGCGCCAAGTCGGGAGTTGCCCTCCCAAATCTGCGCAGTTTTGGGCCAAAAACAGCCATTTTTCGTCCAAAACAGCCCTAGTACGAGTCCCAAGCAGCCAAACGAAGGCAAGCCGCTGCTACACCCACGTGTGGCTTGACTTTCCCGTGACCAGGGGACCTTTGTTGCCCTCTAACTCCACGATATGTCCGAGAAACGGCCCAAAAAGGCGCCAAAAAGCCCCAAAAACTGCGCAATATGCACCAACACCCCGAAACCAAGAACGGGCCGTATCTTGGGCTACGTGGCTCAAAAACGAATTCCGAGGGCACCGAGTCACCCGCAACCCCCAACTTTATACGGTTTCCAAGCCTCAGAATCGCCGTACGAGACACCTAGACCCCCGTACCACTGGTCACTTGGTGCAGCCGGAGGGGCGGCCAGTCCACGCACAGTGGGGGCCAAAGGTGGGTCCACCAGGTTCCCCCGGGCGAAAAAAAAGGTTTTTTCCAAAGTTGTTTCCAAACAACTTGGGATGCTCAAACAACCGTTTTGCGCCCTTGGTGGCGCGTTTTGGGCCATGGAAAGTCCCAAAAAGCCTTGAAAATGGCCGTTTTGGGGGGAACATTGCGTCAAAAATAGGTCAAAAACGCGTTTTTCAAAAAATGATCCTGGACCATTTACGATGCTCAAACAAGTGTTTTGAGCCCATTTTGAGCCCGTGGCGACGTGTTTTGGTCCTTGGAAAATCCCCAAATGCCTTGAAAATGGGCCATTTTGGGACCAAAAATGGGTCAAAAATGGGTCAAAAACGCGTTTTTCCAAAAGTGATCCCGGACCATTTGGGATGCTCAAACAAGTGTTTTTAGCCCATTTTGAGCCCGTTTTGACCGAGTTTAGCCCCTTCCACCACATGTATGCACCACGTTGTGCCCTTCGCACATACCTTAGAGCTACGTGGTGGAGCCACCTAGAGTTGGGAGAGGGGTGTAGATTGGAGGATATATATATATATATATATATATATATATACATATATATATATATATATTATATATGTATATATATATATGTATATATATATATATGTATGTATATATATATATATATATATATATATATGTATATATATATATATGTATGTATATATATATATATATATATATATATATGTATATATATATATGTATATATATATATATATATGTATATATGTATATGTATATATATATATGTATATATATATATATATATATATATATATATATATATATATATATATATATATATATGTATATATATATGGCATATCCGAGGCAGGGGGAGGGGGAGTCCCCTACACCCCCACCCGACCCCTCCTTCTACCCTACACCCTGGTAGGTACACTGCCTCGGAGATGCCATATATATATATATATATATATATGTATATATATATATATATATATATATATATGTATATATATATATATATATATATATATATATATATATATATATATATATATATATATATATATATATATATATATATATATATATATATATATATATATATATATATATATATATATATATATATATATATATATATATATATATATATATATATATACATATATATATATATATATATATATATATATATATATATATATATATATATATATATATATATATATATATATATATATATATATATATATATATATATATATATATATATATATATATATATATATATATATATATATATATATATATATATATATATATGGGTCCTAGGGCTATATATATATATATATGGGTCCTAGGGCTGCGTGAGGTGGCCCACATGTGAGATGCCCACATGCGTGAGGTGGCGGTATCCCCGGTCCTCTGGGTCTTCCTTCATGCTGTGGGCCACCTCACGCAGCCCTCGGACCCATATATATATATATATATATACATATATATATATATATATGTGTGTGTATATATATATATATATATATGTATATATATATATATATATGTATATATATATATATATATATATATATATATATATATATATATATATATATATACATATATATATATATATATGTGTGTGTATATATATATATATATATATATATATATATATATATATATATATATATATATATATATATATATATATATATATATATATATATATATATATATATATATATATATATATATATATATATATATATATATATATATATATATATATATATATATATATATATATATATATATATATATATATATATATATATATATATATGGGTCCTAGGGCTGCGTGAGGTGGCCCACAGCATGAAGGAGGACCCAGAGGACCGGGGATACCACCCAACCAGGCTTTATGGGCAGTGGCAACTGCAGAGCTTTAGCATTACCAACGGTGACGGGCACTGGCCCGTTGGACGGCGGGGGGTAAAGGGGCGAGGCAGGGCAATGCAGCAACAAGCAGAAAGCAAGGGCACCTGCTATGGGTGCAATGCAGTAACCAAGTTACAAACCAGCACACATGCGGGGAAGCAAGAATGGGCCATTTGTTGGATGCCCACGTCGGCCAGCGTTGAGACCCTCGCCACCTCTGACCCTGTGTAATCCACTGCCAGCAACGCACACACATAAGTCCGGTGATACACAGCCAGGGCTTCGGGGGGGCTCCAGCCCAGCCTGGCCCTCAGCCTTCATTGCCCCCTGGTCCTCGTTGTTTACGTCGCGAATCCGGCGTAGGCCCCTCCAGCACTGTACAGAAGCAAACGGTAGTAATCCTTGGCCATCCGTAGCTTATAGGCCTGCCTTGCGCATATAGCACCCGCACATACCAGATATATACAGTGCAGATACCCCACGTCCTAGATCATGACCCGAGCGGCTTCTTGATACTTGTACACGCCCACATATAATATACCACGAGGGTCCACAGGGGGGACGCCGGCTGCCCCGCTGCGGGACAGGCACAACCCGTGAATATCGCTGGCTGGGATTCGGGCTGGTGGGTGCCGTAGCTTGATTATCGACCCCTTGCAGGGGTACGCACAAGAGGTGCGCGCCGGTCCGTCGTCACCAGGTGCACCTCATCTGGCCCACATACATTGCCCTGACGCCTACCTCTGACCCTTACCTGCACTCATTGCCTAGCTGCCGTGACTGCGCCATCTCTGCCACAGCAGCGTCCAGGCCGCAGATTCGGCACCCACAGACAACAAGGCGTGCCTTGTTATAGCAATGGCACGTGCGTCGCCCCCTGGACCACTCCCTCAATTTCTACAATGCGGCACGAGCCACCCGGGCATCTACCCCCCAGGAGCATCTTGCGACTGAGGCCACAAGGTAGGCTACACATATATAGATGGTGGCCTCAAATGTGGCGTTACTCCGCCGTGCCGCACCGCCGTCGGGCCACACCGCCACCCCGCCATGTTGCCGCCGTCACCTGTGAACTGCCAACGCAAGCATCGCCGTGACCGCAAGCCGTGTGCCGACGTCAGACGGTTAGGCTATGTACATGCCCGCAGACACTGTCCCTTTAGTTTGTTTATGGAGCCAGGGGATGCCCCAGTATCCCCCTTGAGATGTTTAAGGGGTCAGGGGGGCACCCCAGTACTGCCAAGCGCCCCCCGATACTCCAACCATACTGCTCCCCAGTACCGCCGCGCGTTGCCAGTATTCCCACCATACTGACCCCAGTACTGCCATGCGTACCCCTGTATCACCAGTACACAGTCCCCAGCGCCGCCATACACCCTCCACAACTCCCACCACATCATCTCCCGTACAGCCACGTGTCCCCCAGTACATCCACCATACGGTCCACTGTACCGACACGCTGCCCCTATCGATCATCCTCACATTGTCGCTCTCGGGGCCCTCAAGCAGCCCTTCTGCCACCCTGCGCTGATCTCAGGGCCAGGGGGCGCTTCCTTACCCGCATCGATCCCCTCCCGTGGTCACGGGCAGGCCCAACGCCCCTTCGGCCGTATCAGCCGCCATTGGCCGGTCGTTCCCCATCCAACTCACTGCAACGTCAGAGGCGCTGCAGCTCTTTCTCGCCTCCACGCCGACTCAGCAACCACCGTAGTAACCCAAGGAATCACCCCCACGACTGCCGTAACCGGGCCGCCAGTAAAGACCCCGGTGCCATGGGAATACCCTACAGGGGTCTGCGCCTTATTAACTTGGTCGGGACGACCCATGACATCTCACTGTAGTATGCAGCCACCCGGGGCAGGCGGGCGAAGGATTACATCTCCTGTCCAACCTCTTGTACGGGCGCAGTACGGCTCACGCTCAGGCGGGCACAACCTGTCACATCGTGTTGGCCATCATACTCCGTCTGCCATTGCCGCACACCCAGGATAAGAGGCTACCACTTCCCATGAGCCACTACCGCTGGCATGCCCCTTAAAGGGACGGCGGCAGGCACGCCCACTCCTCCCATACCCGGTCAAGCAGCATCACCCCTGATTCCCACAGCCTCCTCACCAGATCCTCTGTGATGCCACAACCAAAGAATCCGCGAGTCACTGTCCAGAGCCACCAACCACAACAGCAGGGGCAGGGCCGCCGTCGGTGCATCGGGGCACCGCACCCCATCCGGCCGGATGCTCCTCAGGTCACCCTGAATCGCCTTCCAGGCACTTGACAACAGATGCCCGGAGTGACACAGCGCCAACCGGGCTTTGAGCCACCCCCTACTGGCGCGCTGCCTGCACGACCCAAGGAGCGCGTCGGAGGCACACTGATGTACCCAAACCGGCGCCGTCTCCCCGCACCCGCAGCATCGCAGCGGGAGCACCGACCGTGATGGGACGCAGCGGCCTCCACAGCACTACGTCCACAGGTCCTGCCACACATCACTGCACGCCTCCTGGTGGCGAAGCAGCGCACCCGCTAGCGCGTGTGCAGTGGCACAATGGAGCAGGCACCGTCTCGCCTCGTCCCATGTGCATGCCGGGCCAAGAATTGGCTGTCCGCTTGACATCATCGGGAGGCTCTCTAGTAGCCTGGGCCATTGCACCACCTTGAGGCTTCGCGCGCCGTTCGTGAGGAGCTCCCAGCCATAGTCCTGCACGATCTCCCTGATGACATCAACTCCAGCCAGCCCGGGACCCCTGACAGACACGAGAACCATGCGTTGTCCTCCCCACCGAGCGTCCACGACCGGCTTGAGGCCCAAGGCATCTATCGTGTGACGGGCGTCGGCAGCCACGTTGCCATCTCCCTTCGACTGAGGAAACAGCGCCTCTGTGATGTGGCCGTGCGCATCGTCCCCCTGGACCCGTGCAAGCCGCTTGGAAGCCACTAGTAGGGCCATTGACCGCTGCCCCGTCGCTGCCGGATTGACTCTCCGCAGCTGTCGGTCATACAACCACATCGCCCCCGAGTCGAGCACAGTGGCCACTGCCGAAACTGGGAGGCTGCACATTGGCTCCTGGAGGACCAGCAGCACTTCACGAGGCCAACCCAGGATGTTGCCAACAGCCGGATGGTCTACGAACACCTGGAGCCAAGGTGCACTCTCACCTTCAAGGCTTCGCACCATGGTACCACGTACCGTGGCCCAGGACTGGGCAGACACTATGCAGGACCGCTCCCGAAACGCAAGAGAGTCCTGAAGCATCCAGGACTCGATCCATCAGCTGAAGGCCTGTGCCACCGCCGCCATCCAATGGCAGAACAAGGTCCTCATACGCAATGTACGACCTGGACACCAACAGCGCATGCAGCGGTGCACTTTGAAGGGTCGCTTGGAGGTTGCGGGGGAGGCCGTTGAACAGGTTCGACGGTGGCTGCTGCTGGACTCTCCCCGCCGGCAGACAGAACGGGGTGTCACCCCGCAGGAATGCGTAAACGTCCCTCCTCCGATCTTGCATCGGTAGCTGCATGATCTGAGTGAGCCAATGGTTCCTCCGGTCATACACATCTTCCCCAATGTGGATCATGTCCTCCACAAAGAGCTTGGCCTTCGCGGGGCCCCGGGATGACGCCGCCCGCACTGTCGCGAAGAGCCGTTTGAAGGCCCCGGGGACGACGCCTGCCATCAAGGACTCCGTCCACCTGAAGTCGTGTTCCGTCCAGGCCAAGAACTCGATCGCCCTGTGCGTCAAGGGAAGCTCCGCAGTGAACTCCTCCACGCGCCCACACAGGAGCCCCGCCACCTCCTCGTCTCGCACACACAGCAAGCGCCTGTGGCCAATGTCCTCCTTGGGCCCCCGAGAGAAGATACAGGGGGGGGCCGGGATCGCCGTACGGATGAGTTCTTGCCTCCACCGCTGCATGACTTCCATGGTGGACAAGCGGCGATCACGCGCCCGTAGCAGGTTGCCGTGTGTTGGGCCATGGTGCACCGCTCCCAGGGGTACCTCCTCACAGGCACCAGCCAGCGGCGTATGGGCATTGGTGCGCGCTGCCAAGGAGCGCCACTCCATCTCTCTGACCTGCCTGAGGGCCTGCATGGTGTGTACATGCGGCTTGAGCTCCCCATCGTCCCTAGGCACGAAGAAGATTGCATGTTCCTTGGAAAACAGGAGATCAACAAGCGGGGCTCTCGCATGGGCCGCGGCAAAGTCCGGCTCTTCAAGCGGGACCGCTGCTAAGTGCGAGCTCTGCCTCACCACCCAATGGTGCGTCCCCCCGATTCTGCGTTTCTCGGATCACTCTAATTCCTCTTTTTTTGTTGAATTTCTCGACCCAAAAATAAGGGGGCGGGGTCCTTGGTCCCCACCCCAGCCCGGCCCATAGTGCCCTAGAGGGGGGGGGGCGTGTTTGATTATGCCATATATATATATATATATACATATGTATATATATATATATATATATGTATAGTTGTAGTCATAGTCATAACCACTTATCATGCCGTCTATTGGAGCTACCGTGCATCTCGCAGTGACAGGTGATTCCTGCCTTGCTGGATCCCGTGGGTTTCAGGGCTCCCAGAGAACCGGGGATACTGGCCAGCCAGGCTTAGGGGGCAGTGGCAACCGCATAGCGTTAGCATGAGCATCAGCGACGAGCGCTGGCCCGTTGGACTGCCCGGGATAGGGGGCAAGGCATGGCACAGCAGCAGCACTGCAACAAGCAAGCAATACTCCTAGGGGGGCGGCACTGCGGCAATCAAGTGACAAAGGCAGCAAGCATGGGCACAAGACAAGATTGAAGATGGTGATGCTACCCACGTGCTGGCTCGCAGGCCTTGGGGCCCGCAGCAAGCCCAACGCTGTCCAAACCGTAGTCACCAGGGTACTCACCAGTCAAGTAATCAGGGACGTAGCTGTCCACGGCGTTGGAGCCCAACCACCTCTAGTGGTCATGACCACACCAGTCCGACAAATCTACCTGGGGGGCGGCCCCCATCTGTGAAGATGGCAACAGACGGCGTTTACTGGGTGGCAATCTCAAGGGTCAGCCCGTTCACCGCAAATGGACCAGCAATGTGGGAGGCGCAGTTCTCAACAGGACCCTGGCCGGTGACGGCAGCCTGCACATAGTAGGGCAGAGGGCGGTGGGCAGGTTCCCCGCCCGGTGCACAGGGCGGAGGGCAGGTTCCCCGCCCGTGCGCGCTCTGGGCGAAGGGCGGAGGGCGATTTCCCTGCCCGGTGCGCTCGGGGCATAGGGCGGAGGGCAGGTTCCCCACGCGGTGCGCTCTGGGCACGGAGCGGAGGGCGGTTTCCCCGCCCGTTGCGCTCGGGGCACAAGGCGGAGGGCAGGTTGCCGCAAGGATGGACTGGGCACGCACCAACACGGGGGCACCCATGTAGTTCCAGCCATAAGACTCGAAGATCATGGCACCAGCCTTGAACCACACACCCAGACACCAACGGCAGCCGCATGCTGCGGGATGCCGCGGCATGCCGCTGCATGCTGCAGCGCCAGATTCTGGGAGCTGTTGGTGGGGGTTTGGAAGCATGCCGCGGCATACCGCGGCGAGCCAAAGATTTTACATGGCGGACTTTTTTCCCCGTACCATGTCAAACCTGTGAACCCTTTGTTGCAAAGATGTCTCAGAACTGGATGGCAGCTTAGTGGTATATGACCAGGCCCAGGTTTGGAGGGTCCTGGGTTCCATTCCCGGAAAGGGCAATCTAGAAAGGGCAATTTTTTGCCTGTTAGTTCCTGTCAATTGTTGCACACACCTTCGCTTTTTTGGTGTTGTTTCGACATGTCAAGTCCTCAGAATACTCAAATTACCGAGGCGCAATTTGGCAATCATGTATGTGAATAAAATGGACAAGAAACGAAAATCCGAGGAGGAGGAGTAGAAACACGACCATTTATGAGCTGATTCAGCTGTGTTGACATTTGTAGGGGGTTAGGGCATGTGATTCACTGTGTTTTGATCTGGTTTTTGAAACCTGTGCCGCTTTCAAAAAAGGCTGGTACCCTTAACCAAGAGCTTGAAGCATGCCGCCGAAGGCAGCAAGCCAAAACTTTCTTGTGGACCGTTGGTGCTTGCACACACCTTTGCTGGCACCATTGTCGATGGTAGTGTATGTCTGCAGCTGCTCAAGGGTCCAGAGAGTACCCAACATAGCCCTGCGATCGTGCAGCACCTCAGCCTTGCGGGGGCGCTCGATGGTCTTCGGGTCCGCTGCACGCCCCGCGCTAACCCAACCGTAGTCACCAGGGTGCTCGACGGTCAAGTAGTCAGGGACGCGCCATTGACGGCAGCCTGCACGTAGTAGCCTAACATGGAGAGCATCGCCAAATGGCCGTTCCTCATCACCTTCACCCTCAGCTCGGCAGCCACACTAGGGTCGTCGGCCAAATCTAGAGGGTTAAATCACTTGCCACTTGGTACACCAGATCAAGGTCAGGTCCTCCGAGTGGACCACCGTTCACACGGTAAGCCTCGATGGCAACCCGGCAGGCCGATACCGCAAGGATCGACTGGGCGCGCTCCAAAACCGGCGCATCCATGTAGTTCAAGTCATCAGACTTGATGATCATGGCACCAGCTTTGAACCTCACACCTGTGCCGGTACCATAAACGCATTGTCGATAGCAGTGTACTTCTGCTACTGCTCAGGGGTCAGGCACCAGAGGGTACCCAATATAGCCGAACGACCGTGCAGCACGTGAGCATCGCGGAGGCACTTGAAGGTCCTGGGGTCTGCTGCAAGCCCAGCGCTGTCCAAACCGTAGTCACCAGGGTACTCACCAGTCAAGTAGTCAGGGATGCAGCTGCCCACAGTGTTAGGGCCCAACCACTTCTTGCAGTCAGGGCCACACCAGTCCAACAAATCCACCTAGGGGCCGGCGGCCTTGTTCATGCGAGCAGCCGCGAACATGGCAAAAGATGGCGTTTACCGCGGTGGCAATCTCAAGGGTCAACCTGTTCACCACAAATGGATCAGCAATGTGGGAGGCCCAATTCTCAACACGGCAGCCGCAGTAGCGGAACATGGAAAGCTTCACCAAACAGCTCTTCCTGATCTCCTTCACCGTCAGCTTGGCAGCCACATCAGGATCGTTGGCCAAACCAAGAGGGTCCAATCGCTGGCCACCGGGGTACATCAGATCAAGGCCACGTCCACCGAATGGACCACCGTTCACACGGTAAGCCTCGATAGCACCCATCTGGACAACTTGACAGTCCAACACGGCATGGATGAACTGGGCGCGCACCCCCACGGGGGCACCCATGTAGTTCAAGCCATCAGACTCAGAGATCATGGCACTAGCCTTGAACCACGCACCTTTGCTGGCACCATTGTTGATAGCAGTGTCCTTCTGCAGCAGCTCAGGGGTCAGGCACCAGAGAGTACCCAACATAGCCCAGCGAACGTGCAGCACCTCAGCTTTGCGGAGGCGCTTGAAGGTCTTGGGGTCTGCTGCAAGCCCAGCGCTATCCGAGCCGTAGTCACCGAGGTGCTCACCGTTCAAGTTGTCTCCCCCACACATCATGGCACATTTCATGCAATGGACACACGACACGCAAGTTGCACTACACTATGCGCGGCATGCTCTTCCACCTTTCCCTGCTTCCCCTCCTTCGCCCTCCTGCGTTTCCCTCCTATCCTGCCTGCTCTGTGCTACTTACCCTCTGCTGGCCCTCTCTGTCCTACGCGGGTCCCCGCAGCCCTCCCTGGCCAGGCGTCGCCCCTGTTTTTCCTTTTTTTGGCCTGCTCTGTGCGGTTTCCTGTCTTCCCATCCTATTCTGGCCCCCTCTTTCTGTGCGCGCACTGTGCATACAATTTGGGGGGCACTTGAACCGTTGTCTATCTCTCTGGATGCACTCCCTGTGTTCTCTTCTTGTCCCTCCTCCGTGTCTCGCTGTCTGTGCGGCCCCCACCGGCCAGTTCTTTGCTACAGGCACGACGTGTGACACTATACGAGGCACACCCTGTCGTGTCCTACCCTTCACCCCCGCACCTGGACGTGCGACATCCAACCTCCTGGCGCTCTGTTCCCGCCCCTCCTTCCTGCTCCTGCCCCCTCTGTCTGTGCACGCATTGTGCGAGCAATGTGCGAAGCAAAACCCGTCGCCACGCCTCTCCCTCTCCTGTTCCGCGCCCGTTGGTGTGCAAGACGTGTTTGGAGAATTTTGAAAGCATGTGTGTGTTTGCTTGGCGTTCCGCATGGTTCTCGGGGGCTGACTTGGGGCGGCTCCTGAGACATGGCATAGCCATGGGCGCTGCCTACAATGGGCTCCATTGGAGCAAACTTCCGTGGACGCATCTTTGGATCGACCACATGTAGTTTTTTTTGCAAAGGGGTGGAGACTGCTGTCAAGGTTGACCTGGTTTGCTATGGAGGGGAGTCACCGGAGGCTGAAACGCATGTTGCGCAACACGGGGGGCCTAAGCCCCCTCCGGCGGGGGACTAGGGGTGCAACTGGTTGTAGACAACCACACCATTGATGATAGCCTGAGGGCGCAAGGTTGGGATGCGACCAAAAGGGCACGAAATGGCCAAGGGCCCATCAGTGTACAAAGGTACGCAAGCCGTACAAGAAGACGGCTTCTGACCAACATGCAGCCACTTCAGACCGTAGAGCGGCGGTTCCGGTGTCGCAAAAAATGGATATGAGAATACAACGCGACCCCAGACGATTGTTGCCAGTGGCCAGGGTGCATGCAGGGGTGCATTGGGGGGGGCAACCCTGGGTGTTGGGATAAATGAGGGGGTGTGCAAGGCCGAAGCTTGTGTGAATTCACGTGAATTCGTACGAAATTTGTGCGAATTTCGTACGAATTCACGTGAATTCTCGCCTATGAATCAGCTACAGACTTGCCCGTTTTTGGGACTTTTCAATTTGGGCACCTTTGCATCGTGGGTGCGTTTGGGGCGGGACCTTCACTGAATGATACGTAATGTAGTTGGGGTAAGAATTTTACCCCCTGAAGTCCCCGAGAAGCAACCAAAAGGATGGCGTTTTCCTCAGAAAACCACTAAATTTGGGTCAATTCGCGCGAATATTCGCACCCCATTCAAAACGCCTAGCTATCCCCCTTTGACGAAGGTTACATGGTCATCGGAATACACCGGTGAGGAGATAGTGCCTGTTATTTTGCGGTGCTCGCACAACACACTCTCTAGAAATATTGGAGACCAGTTATACAAGGCGTGAAGCAGTGTGGCCGGAGATTCATCGATAGCATGGTTACCTTTACGCAGAGTTTCCCACAGGAAAGTATGTCTGTACAGCTTTGAATTTCACAAGTTTGCACTGGAAGAAGGAACTGCAAGTCGCCCTTTTGCTCCCAAATTCGCATTTATGGACCCCTATATTCCCTACATTTATGTGGTACCAACTGCGGAGGAGCATCAGGCTTTGATGCCGAGCAGTGGGAGGTGACTCTGAAGTACATGATAGAACCAAAGCCAACAGTCAATGGGATTGGAGCAGTGGCCCCAAAGACACACAGGGAGACAAACTGGAGATTCGTCTGGATGCACCGGAGCAATCCAAAACTACATCCGAGCAGAAGTATGTAGCCCCTCTCTCATGGATGGACTCACCACACTGTCTGTTGGTCAAGTAATACTATTGCCTATTCTGACCCGGCAACAAGGCACAACTGGGAGCGCCAAGAGATTGATCACCTCACAGGCAGGAATCAAAATCAACGTTGGCAGGTGGCACCCTTCTACAGATGAGCTCTTCCTCAGCTGGGATTTTATCAAGCAGGCCCCTATTTCTAGACGACGACAGCCAAAGTCTCAAAATTTTCCAAGGCGGCACTCGACCGGATGTACCAAGGAATGTACTGGGCCTTCCATACTGTGCGGTGTGTACCGCCTGTCATACTCATGCCGTCTCTTCTCGGAAATGCATGCATCGGGTAAGCTTGTAACGGCGTTTGAACAATGCTACTGTAAACAGCTAAACAATGCGGCCTTGTGTCTATAGATCCTTGCAGAGGGTACCGGACATGACTGTGAGTCCATTTCCCCATTGATGGGTAAGTACTTGCAGCGGGACGTACCTTTGGTGGCAGCAGGTACAGATTTGGACATTCGGAACTTCAAGGTAGAATTAATGAGACTGGAGGCTATGGCCGGTTGGCAATATGTGAAGAGTACAATTTACGATATGGGCACTTCGCACGCGGTGCACACCTTGAGCTTCCGTTCTTTGCTGTTTGCCACACCATCTAAATTTGCCAAAAAAAGTTGTACCCTTTTTTTTCGACGACCAGGGTCTGCTGAGCTCTAGTATTACGTTGCCTGCTGCTGGTTATTTCCTTCAGAGTTTGGGCCTTGCACCTTCCGACACAGGCATGCCTGATGAGGTGCCCTGGTTGCTAACATTTTGTCCGTGCCAAGCCTGGCAGCCAAAATTTTCCGTTGTTTGACTGTGTCCGTTTGACTGTCAGTGTGCTTCACTGGTATACATGCCGCCTTGAACGCCTTTACATAGAGTGTTGCCAACTGACTTCCGGACACTGACAACCTTTACATTGCTTATTCGGAACAGTGGTCTGCTGATATTTGTGATGATGGTAGTAAGCTTAAGGTAGTGACAGGTGAATGTGACGAGGTGGATGCTGATGATGATGATGATTGGGAGGATGTTGGGATGGAAACAACCATCCAAGAAGCAGGCAAAGGCATCTGCAGCCGCTACTATCGCTGCCACTCCTACCCCCCCCCCACCCAAGAAGGAAAGTGAAAACCCCAAGGCATCCCCACGGAGTGCTTTGTGTGCCATGCAAGGCAAGGCTTTGAAGGGTGCGCGCACCAATACATAATTTAACCTACTGTATGTATTTTTGTTTGCGTTTTGGCTTCCAAAGAGCGACCTGCAAGTCGCCGTTTTCGACAAAAAACAGTTCTTTGACTATGCCATCCCGCAGTTTATGGTTCAGGTAGTACCCAAGACACACTACCATTCATTTCCCCTTTGTGTGGATTGTTCTTTGTTATGTTCCCATTTGCCCCTTCCGTCACTTGTCCCACACAACAGGTGTCGTGACAGTTAGTCAAGAGGCAGCGGTTCCTGGTCCCATGTATGCACGTTTTGCATGAACAACATTATGGTAGATTTTCGAAAGCATCCTTGAAAACATGCAAATTTCATTGTTGATTTTAACAGACCCCCGGGACAGCAATTTGGCCAAAAACACCAAAAAACATGGCTTTTTCAGGGAGTGCAAAATCCGAGATGAAAAATGCCCCTTTTGAAACACCTAATTTGGGAGTTTGGACACAACATTCCTGTACGTCTCAGGGCCTAAGATAGGCGGGTCCATATCCCCAACTGGGAAATTCTCCTTCCACATTCCCAAATAGAAAGGCGGAAGTCCATATCCCCAGCTTGAAAAGCGCAGGTTCATATTTCCAAGCAAAAATGGGCGTATCACCAATTGCAATGGGTGTAGTCCATACCCCCAACTGGAAAGGGGCTAGGCCTATCCCCAAGTGGCAAAAGCTCACTCCTTATCGGCACATAGATCTGGGAAAGTGCATATCCCCATCTTGTATGGGGCTGGTTCATTCCAAATCACCAACAGCAAAGGGGTGTAGTCCATATCCCCATGTGGAAGGTGACCATTCAATATTACCAATCTGACACCAGCTAACTGGAGTTCCTTGCCGTTCCACACCTGCAAATGGCAGCGGACCGGTCCATGTCGCCAAATAGTCAGGGGAAAGTCCATATGCCAAACTTGAAAGGGGCCGGTTCACATTCCAGAGTGGAAAAAGGCCGGTCCATATCACGGACTGCAAAGGGGGTAGTCCATATCCCCACGTCGAAGGGCGTCATTCCATGGCCCGAAGATGACATCGGCTAACGGGAGTTGTGAGCTGGTCCATATCCTTGAAGCAAATCCCTATCCCCAAACAGAAAGAGGAAAGTTCATATCCCCAACTTGAAAGGCACCTGTTCATGTTCCCAAGTGGAAAAGGCTGAGTCCATATCGCCAGCTACAAAGGGGCTAGGGCATATCCCCACGTAAAAGGGGACCATGCCATAACCCCCACTCCAAACGGGCTAGCTGGAGTTCCGGGCCGGTCCATATCCCAAACTGGCAAAGGCCGGGTCCATATCCCCAACTAGAATGGGGCTGCTCCATCTCGCCAACTCGAAAGGGGCCACTCCATAGGTACAACCAGCAATGGACTAGTCCATATTCCCAATTGCTAAGAGGGTAGTCCATATCTGTAATTGGCGAGGGGAAAATCCATATCTCCAACTGAGAATGGGCAAGTCCATATCCCTGATTGGTGAGAATGGCAATGCGTATCTCCAATGGGAGCGGGGAAAGTCCATATCCCCAATGGGCAAGGGGCCCCTCCCTATTGTTAACTAGAAAGAGGGCAACCAAAATCCTTCACCGGAAAGAGGCCAATCCATATCCCTGAAAAGAAAGGGGCTAGTGCCTTTCCGCAACTGGAATAGCAGAGTATCCATATACCCAAAACGAACGGGTCCAGTCCATATCCCCAAATGGACCGGGGCATATCCATATTCCCAGCTACAAAAGGGCCGGTCCATGTGCACAACCAGAAAGGCGCCAGTCAACATCCCCAAGTGGAAAGGGGCCGGTCCATATCGCCAACTGCATAGAGGCTAGTCCATATCCCAACTGGAAGGGGGTCACATCATATTTCCAACCATAAAGAGGATAGTCCCTATCCGCATTGGTCAGAGGGCCGGTCCATATCCGCGCCTAGAAAGGGGCTAGTCCATGTCCACGACTACAAAGAGGATAGCTCATACCCCCCTTTGGAACTGGTTTTCTCCATTTGCCGTATCGGAAAGGCCCCGGTCCAGACCTGGGACCTGAAGGGTGGATTCCCAATTCCCACCTGAAGGGGGCAAACCATATCTGAAGGGAACGCGGCACCTCCGTATCCCGAACGGGCAAGGGCCAATGCATATCCCCAATTGGCAAAGGCCCGCCCAATATCGCCCAATGGAAAGGGGAATTCCAAATCCCCAACTTGAATGGGGCATGTTCATATGCCGAAGTGGAAAGAGGACGGTCCATATCACCAAATGCAAAGCGGATAGGCAATATCCCCACGTGCAAGGGGGCCATTCCATATTCCAAACTTGAAACGGGCCACCTGCAGTTCTGTGCTGGTGCATATCCCCAACTTGAAATGGGGCAGTTCATATTCCCAAGTGGAAAAGAGCCGGTCCATATCACCAAATAGAAAGGACAAAGTCCACATCCCCAACTTGAAATGAGGCAGTTCATATTCCCGATTAAAATAGGGTGAGTCCATGTCACCAACGACAAAGGGGGTATGCCATATCCCCACATGGAAGGGGGCCTTTCCATATCCCCAACTTGCAACCGGCTGCCTAGAGTTGTGTGCAAATCCATATCCCCAACTGGCAGAGGCCCATTCCATATCACCAAAAAGAACTAGGTAAGTCCAGATGCCCAACTTGAAAGGGGCCATTTCATATTCCCAGGTGCAAAAGAGCCGGTCCATATCACCAATTGCAAAGGTGGTAGTCCATACCCCCAGTTGGAAAGCGGCTATTCGATATCCCCAAGAGGCAAAGGCCTAGTCCATATTGCCAAATAGACAATGCACATTCCATATCCCCATCTTGAATGGGGCCTTTTCATATTCCCAAGTGGAACACGGCCGGTCCATATCACCAACGGCAAAGGGGGTAGGCCACATGCCCACGTGGAAGGGGGTCATTCCAAACCCCCACCTTGAAATTTGCAAACCAGAGTTGTGTGCCGGTCCATATCCTCGTAGCAAATCCATATGGCCAAACAGAAAGAGCAAAGTCCATATGCCCGGTTTGAAAGACGCCGGGTCATATTCCCAAGTGAAAAAGGGCTAGTGGATATCACCAAACGCGAAGGGGACGGGCCACATCTCCAAGTGCAAGGGGGCCATTCCATATCCCTCACTTGAAACAGGATAACTGTGTTCCACATGAAGTGGATGGCATCAGCACAGTCCATCCTTACCTTCCCCTTGCGGTTTGCCTTGTCATTGTTTAATGAGGCACCAGTGCAAGTTTGTGCAACCAGCCGTGCTTCATGTAAATTTGGTTCCATCATGGTGCGTGCGATGGTGCCTGGCGCCTTACTTGTCAATTGTGAGGCCCATGGCGCTCAGTCCAATGCACCCATGCGGCAATGAAAAATCAGGTGCAGGCACCATACTAACCTGTGTGGTCGCCGGAGGCGCTTCACCTGAAAGGGGGGGCGGCAGTTTCTGATGCTAAAGAAGACCTATCACGATTATGAACTGCCCCCGTCGGGGTCCACCCCTAAAGGGCATTTTTATCCATCCAAGGACTGGGAGGAAGTGAATGAAACTGGACATAGGCTGATTGCAACGGCTCAGGCCCAACATCAGCAGAATTGCACATTGTTTGGGGCTCTGGCCATCATAGGCTGACATACTCCTATAGACGCTCAGAATCGGCCATTGCACTGACTCCTATGTGCAATAGTAGATGTGGCATACACCGGTTGCGACAGTTCAAGCCCAACATGGAACAATCCTGCTGACAAACACAAAAAGTAACACCCTGCAGGTCTGCTGGTTTCTGCTCTAGTCTGGTGGATCCCTGCTACCCACAGGGACCCCTATAAACATCCAGACTGGGCCCAAAACCAGAAACCGGACCTGCACATAACTTAATCGGCGTCTTGGCGCGGTAGTGCCACCCCCCGTAGGTCATCTCGTTGCACCTGCGTACAACCGCAGGCACATCCCCCGCTGGAGAACCTCGCTGCTGTATATAACCATTCGACGTTCAGGATGGAAGGGCCCCATGGTGTCCTCAATGCGCGCAAGTGTTGTTGGAGAAGGCGGAGCATGTGGGCTGGAACCGACATTGAGACCTGTCCCGCCCATGGCAACTTAAGCCCTGATCTCTGCTTCATCCTCCATGGGGTCACACGGGACACAACGGGCCCCTTCCATGATCTAATTGACCTCTGGGGGCGCTCTGGGGCTGGTAGCATCGGCTGTTGGACCTGAGGGGGAGGTTATGTAGCCTTCACAGGGCATGGGCTGATTGCCGGTGTGTCGTGCATGGCCATGGAGGCCTCCTCAGGGCATGGGCAAGTCGTCAGAGTGCCCTGCTCCTTCATGGAGGCCTAGTCGGCCTGCTCAGCCTCTGAGGGGGCGCAGTGGGCATTGTTCTCGGCCTCCTTGACCCCCGAGCGAACATTCCTGAAGTCCAAGGGGTCCTCCACGGGGCTCGGCGGTTCAGCCGCGGTGGTCAACTGCCTGAGCTCCTCTAGGGGAGCTGAATGGGGCCGATTTGGCCCAATTGCACCCCAAGCGACGCACAGGGAGTCATGAAGGGCCTCGGGGGCGTCATTCTGGTCCGCGAGGTCGTCTGGGGTCGGCTAAAGGGCCCTTGGGGCTGGTTCACGTCCCGCTTGTTGTTGTCGACTCTTCACATGTCCGCGCTTGACATTCTCTTCGGCGACGTCGGCGTGGGGTGCTCGTCCCCATTGTTGGTGTGCACTGTTCGCATTGTTGATGTTGCCGCGGTTCCGATGATCTTCTTGATGATCTCGTAGGCGCCAGCCATTCTTGAGTTGGCGGCAACCATTGGGGCTGCCCTTCAAAGAATAGGCGCCTCCATGGCCGCGAGGGTAGGACTGCCGGGCTAGGCGGACTCGAGGAGGTCAGTAGGGGGGTGCTGACAGCCTCCTCCATTGGTGAAACCCTCTTTCCCATGGACTCCAAGCCCTCCTCGATGGCCAGGGCTGGCCCTGCATACCCGCACGGTAAGACCCGCGATGATGAAGACCTCCAAGATGGGGAGGCGCGCCATGCCGCATTGTGTGGTGAGGCGCTCTGTCCCAGATTCTTCCAACTCCATGAGGGCCTTGGTGAGGGCATCCATGGTCTCTCCGAAGTCCATCTCGTTGAAATTGACACTTTCTCAGGATAAGGGGCTTGATGTGCGCCTTATCGATGGCGCTCGGGGTGTGAGGCTGGGCGATGCTTCAGTTTGCCGTCTCGGGGCTACCGTCCCCGGGTCAACCTTCCCCAAGCCCATGCCGCCTCCTCCCTTGGACGTAAGCGGGGCACAAGTAGAAGACCGCTCACATCCACATTGAGTCCCTCAAACTCTGTGAGCATCCATCGGGATCGAAGCAATCCCTTTGAGGTCTAGACAACAAACGAAAGAGAGCATGTACAAATGGTCATAGGAACATGTAAAACCTCCAAACAATGTCCCGGTTAGGGTAATGTGCAACAATTATTAGAAACCACAAGGAACAGGCAGAAAGGTAGGAGAGGGGGGCACAAAGGAAGGCCACTCCCCCACTTAGCACATCCTGGGTAGCCTGATTCAGGATCCCCAAGGAGGAAGAACAAAACATGCAAAAACAACAAGACATGACTAAGGCCCATTGGCTGTTAAAGCCTACCCTAGTGGGGGGTTGTCACTGTCCATTGCCAGCACTCACAGACGCCAGAAGCGGGGGTGTGGTGCCTACACGCTCACTCTCCACGCTCCCCAAAAATCCGAACTCAACTTCCCCTGGAGCAGGAGATAGCCCAACCACACCTGCGTAGGGGGGTGGTGGTCCCGGGCGCCTATGAGACTTAGACACCAAAAATTCTGTTGAAAAAAGGGAAAAGTGGCATATAACTCATACCACCTCAGGATCCCATATCCCAAAAGGAAACAAGGGTACTTCGGGGTAGCCAAGACCTTCACCCTCACACACGTAGAGGGGTATGACCCAACTCCACACGGGCTCTGAGACCTAGCATGGGAAGCAGGGCAAAAAAACAGGCAAAACCAAAAATCACAGGTTACCTACTTCAACACACTCTCCTGCCAAGGCAAAGAGATCTCAAAGAATTCCACATGTGCACATCCACAGGGCATCAGTCCAACATTTTGCCCACCAGATATCTCAGTTTGTGTCTCTGATATCATGGCACTGTAACAAGTCTCGTAGGCTGCGCACTTTGCTGAAAATTCCATAAGTGAAAAACAAGGAAGAAGAGAATGCAAATAACTCTGACACAAGGTCAGCCGAAGGTCCAAGGAAGTGCATGCACAAAGGATCTGGGGGAGAGTTAGCAAGGCAAAGGGCACGGCTGCGCATGCAAAACCCAGCACAGTGTGGCTGGGCCTGATTTTGCCTTCCAGTTTTGGCAGCCCGCCATGAGCATCTATGCTTTCCAATCTGCACACACACCAAAAAAAAAGACTGCCTCTCAATCCCTTCCGTATCCTTACATTTTTTGGTTGCAGCCTTGCGCAATTCATTATCAAAATACATTTCTTGTGAGGCCGCGTAGAGGGTTTGCCACTTTTCACTGCCCCCTAGTAGGCACCAAGTAGATAGTTGGTTGGGGCTAGCGGTGCCACCAAGCGTGTAGTGGATGCACAAGGCCTCATGCCTCGGTGCACTATCCACCGCAATAGGCAACTAATGCAGCCGTCGGTCCCCAAGAGGCGTGAGGTCCGAGAGTAGGGGTGGTCGACACTTGTACAAGTGGCCGATGTGGTCAGGAAGGTAGCAGGTCGCGACATAGATGGTCCCTCGTGTAGCCACTGAACGCCGGCGACTCCAGTAAAGCTAGGTGCCGAAGCATGCCGTACACCTGTTTTCATACCACCCCGTAGGACATGCTCGCCACGAGGTACCACGCCTCTGCCTTAGAGGCGTGCAACGACCGGATCCGCCAAACGGCCATAAACATACCATTCGTACGAATTTCGTACGAATTCGTACGAAGTTCGCAGTCTCGTGAATCTATGAATCTTGCGTGAATCTATGTGTGAATTTCGGTGTATGAATTTAAAATTGGACCTAACACCACCGAATATGTCAAACCAAGTGGCTAGTTAAAAACTCGAATTTGCGCACATTTATTGTACCACGCTTTTGGTGAAGATAGCACGAGAAACACACACGACGACACCAAGTTGAGCGCAAAACACAACAAACAACTTTCAAATTGGCACTACCGTGAATCTCCAATTCAAACAGCCACTTCACGAAGGGTACACACGGGCAGGAGGGTGCACCGACGCCACAATCGACTTGGCATACCACATTTGCATTGATCTTGAGCCGCCTTGCTTTACGCAGGCCCACGAGCATGCACTCGGCATCCTCCCTTGGCGTCCGTCTCCTCAGCTCGATCAACAGCCTTCTGCAAGTTCCCACAAACCTCTCTTCGGCAACGCTCGACTGTACAACATTTGCATCCCCTGATAAGCACACTGCGGTCTCAAGGTGATTATCCGGCTTCATAATGTCTTCCATGACGCTGAGCATCCGGTGTGGGATAGGGTGGCGTTGCTTTGTTACCTCCTTCAGCCACTCATTCGCCGCATAGGGGATATGGGGATGCGTCATCACGGCATGGCATGGCAAAGGGCACAAATGAAAATGCACATTTGGTCAAATTGACAGACAAAAAGCAATCTGCAGCTCCCTCGCGGTCTTTGAAAAGGCAAATACAGCACGTTCCAGGAGTAGCTTGCGAAACAAAGAACGACCTGCAGTTCCTTCCTAGTTTGGGAAAAAAGCAACTACAGTACCTTCCAGAAGCGGGTCGAGACACAGAGAACATCTGGGAAGGGGACACTGGCGCTCGCAACCGCACTGGCACTGTGCACGGTGCAGCTCAGTGGTTTGATTGTGGATTGGGTGGCAGAGACTCAACACACCCAGCGACCTTGTCAAAGTTGAGGGTTCGTGATTCACCCCTCATTTCATCTAGGTCCCACTTGAAATAATTCAACGGGATGTGTATCTGTTGCTGCCCAATCTAATCCTCCATCCAGACACTCCCAAAACTTTTCTCTAGCAAATGTTTTGACTGAGGCCCATTTCTGTCCTTTGTGGATCCTCTGGCACTCTGTGATTGCGACACTGCTAGCGACAGAAGGGGCGCTGGTGTATGTTCGTCCAGAGGAACCTTGAGAGCTTCTTTAGGGATGGCAATAGGCTGGCTGGCCCACTCAAAAACCCTTGTTGAAAATTCAATTCACTCGGAAACAGACAAGACTCTCAAGAAAATTCAGATACACAATCAATATCTTAGGAGGAGGTGTCTAAAACTCGGGGGCACGCACAGTACCACAAATATCCAGTAGGGATGAAAGATTTTGGGGGACACGGTAAAGACATCCCCTCTCATAGACACAAACCTGACCCCGTACATGCACCCAATTTGTGCACAAACTCGAGAGTTTGTACACTGTATCAACAAGGGGAGTACTAAAAGAAATGCCATAGCAGAATGTTGTGTTCTTACAACCAAACTCATAGGTACAATACTACATTGTCCACCTGAGGGCAACACTGGAACCCTCCAAACAGCATACAAATTTGACTAAAACAGCATGCTGGGCTCTGCAGAGCCCAACATTATAAAATTCGTCATATTCGGGGGCACATCAATCAAATCCGGCAGGCTGGGCTCTGCAGAGCCCAGCTCAGTGCAAACTGAAAAATGACAATTAAATTCAGTGACAAACACGTACAGAGACAAACAAGACACATCCCTCACTGTCCTACAGTTGCTTGGGACTGCAGAGGACGGGCCTGGTCACATCAGGCCCTCAACACTCCAGCAAAGTCACACAGTGTGTTTGTTGTATGTTCAGTATGGTCCAGCGACAGTCATGATCCAGTGGTACGTGGGGCCTCCAATCACTTGCCGTTGCTCTTGCTGTTGCTCTTGGATACGCCAACCCCAACAGCACGTTGCAGGGTGGCGCAGCGGCCCTGAACGGCCCTTTTTCCCTGTGACGGGGATGCCGCAGCGGTTGCCGTTGCCAACTTATCCTCTCCTGCTTTCCTCTTGCGATTTGCTCGCTCGTCCTCTTTGGCCTTTTTCTCCTTCTCCTTCTCTTCCTTTTTACCTTGCCGCTCCCGTGCCTTCTCTTGCTTCAGCAACTCGCACTGAGCCTTCTCCCGCTCCTTCTGCCGTTGTTTATTGGTTTTCCCCTTTGGGTTGGTAGTTTGCAGGTCCGGCACCTTCTCGACTTCTGACTCACAATTGTGTCCTGTGTCCTGGTACAACCTTGCCTGTTGATGTCCGAGGACAGCCCCCCGCCCCAGACACCGCCTTCATTGGCCAATTTGGTCATGCTTGGCCTTGCACAACCCAATTCAAGCACATTGACCAATTTGGGCCGTCATATTACCAATTTGGGAGTGTTGAGCCCAGGATCCAACGGAATGCGGATGTACGTCGTGCCAGATCGCTGTGACTTGGTGGATCGCTGGATCCTGTTGCAACGTGCCCTCCTTTATGGCTCCTCCGCACACAGGCACTAAGACTCAAGTGGCTAGCATCTCGAAGAAGTTTGGTCATCGTTTTGCAAATTTTGGTGCATGGCAGGGGAGCTGAGAGTACAACAAGAGCACGCCGTGGCCACCGCGCCGGGCGCTGTTGAAGGCAGGTCTGTTGGTCGGCGATCGAGAAGATGTCAAAGCACATCGCAGACTGCTTGTGAGACCAGTGTTGAAGCTGGCTCTTGAGGTGTCTGCCCGCCTCGTGGCAAAGGTCAATGTCGGTACGGGATCAGAATCTGCAGAAATTTTGGCGTACGATGGATCAATGACCGCACTGCCAAATGAAATCGAAATGCTGATGTACAATTTCGTCATTGATGTCTCAAGGGGTACTTGGCGCCTTTCATGGACACCATGGGGATTTGGTCGCTGTGCAACAACCCTTACTTTGTCAATTGGAAGATTTGTACCAAACAGCTTTGCGCATGGCTTTGTACAATCTGCGACGCAAAGAAGATCCGTGTTTGCTTGAGCAATCAACTCTGTTACTCGTGAAGACCCATGGTGTGGGCCCTGCCGTGCCGCTCTTCCTCACACAAAACTCGTGCACTGAAGGTCTGTGGCTCGGTTTGGCCATCATGTGGCGGTCAGTGAACTTGCTAGAGGACCCGAACGACGACCCGCACATGGATGTTGATGCATTGCGCTACTTCTGGGCATTGTACTACGGCCGCGGCCCCGACCGATGAGACTGGACTGTATTCACTTGCCTATCCCGTTGACTTCTGCATGGGGTGTATTATCTCATAGTCCCTACAAGCACAGCGTCTCTGTAGATCTAGTCCATTGGCATCCCATGGGATCCTGGGCTTTGCAGACCCCAGTACTTTCAAGTTGGTAATATGGAGGCTCAAATTGGTCAATGTGCTTGATCTGGGCTCTGCAGAGCCCAGCATGACCAAAATGGTGACTTAAAGGGTGTCAAAGGGAGGGGGGGGGGTCCTTGGACATCATGAGGCAAGGTTGCACCAGTCAACAGGATTGAACTTGTGGAAGTTCCAAGAGGCACAGTGTCTCTAAAGATCCGATAAATTGGCATACCATGGGATCCTGAGCGGTGCAGAGCCCACTACCCTCCAATTGGTAACTTGACGGCTGAAATTGGTCATTGTGCTAGATCTGGGCTCTGCAAAGCCCTGCAAGAACAAAATGGTGAATTATGGGATGTGTTGGGGGGGTTCCTTGGAAATCATCAGGCAAGGTCGCACCAGTCAACATCACCGAAGTTGCAGAAGTCGAACAAGCACAGTGTCTCTGTAGATCCAGTCAATCTGCATCCCATTGGATCCTGGGCTCTGCACACCCCAGCAAGCTCAAACTGCTTGGTGTCACACTGAACTCGGTCGTTACACTTCATCTAGGCTCCGTGTCGCAGCGGGCGACTGAATCCAAGTTGCATTACAATGTGTCACAACAAAAGGCAGGGGGTTACAAGGCAACAGCATATGTCTTGAAGGGTGGATGTGCAAAGCCGGTCTGTTGGGATGACGAAACTGATACCAGCGCATTTCCCCAACGCGGAGGTCCTTTACCAGCTTCTCGAAAGTGCACGGTACTCTTCGGCGAGGCCATGTTAGTGCATACGCGCCACAAATTGTCGGGATGCATTCCAGCAAAGCAACGCATTGTATAAAGGGCAATCACATGCTTGCGTTCCACCATCTTGCCAAGTGGGTGCGTAAAGGTGGTACCACACGTCAAGGGCATATGGGCAGCTAACTTCATTTGCTTGACGATTGTCTCCGCGTTGCCTGATTTGACAACAAGCCCCGCCTCCACAATTGCCTCACAGATCGGAGTGACTATTGTCCTCTTACACTGTGTGTCCTCAGCCGCCAGTT
Source organism: Eutreptiella sp. 'Long Island Sound 2002' (assembly GCA_964036045.1). Lineage (NCBI taxonomy): Eukaryota > Euglenozoa > Euglenophyceae > Eutreptiales > Eutreptiaceae > Eutreptiella > Eutreptiella sp. 'Long Island Sound 2002'. The sequence goes on from OZ038379.1 coordinate 151,670,790, forward strand.
GTACGAAATTGTTCAACAGTTGGGATACACTGCTCTAACGCCCAATATTGTGTTGTCCACAATATTTTTCGCCTGATCTCGAGAGATGTATGAAACTTGATGATGCGCACCTCAAAGTTGGTCATCTAGTCCTCGAGCTCACCCATCCTTGCTGTCACATGCTTGCAAATGTTATCACACGTCGCAACGCCCTGTTGGCCTCCAATCACCCACAAGGCACCCACCGAATACAAGACCATGGCACATCACACAAGGCAGGCTAAGTAGCCGGTTACGTTGATTAAATTGCAGCACGACATTCCCATACCTTTGTCGTCCCAAACCAGAAGCAATAGTCGCCCATCAAGGGGTTTGCAAGTAGGTCCTCCTTTACCTTTGCGACGTGGTGCCAATCGATGAGCCTAGATGGCCCATACTCCTTGCATCTGTCAATTTTCAATTTCTTGCGCGGCAACTTCGTTCTCCTCACCTCCACGTAGCTTTGAATGGCTAGTACGCTTGTGGAGTCCTTGATGCTACCCATCTTTCTTACGACACGACCCTTGTTCCCCACTTGCCAGGGGGATTGACAGGACCGGATGGCCCAAGCAATCGTGCTGCCCTGTACAGCTCCCTTTAAGGAGGGCTCTGTCTGCAGTGCATCCACTCTCTCGGCTTCCAGTGTGTCCATGGGTGGTTTCTCACCAGCGTTGCCATCCATTGCAATGTCGTTTGGTATGTCACACACGACTCAAAAACACACGGACTTTAAAGGACAATTTAGGTCAATAAGTACAAGCAAAAGAATCACACAGTATAAAGCATCAATGATGGCACATGGCAGATTTGGACAGGAAATTAGTTGGATGAGAGAATTCAATTTGGCACACACAGGGCTGCAATAGGAAAAAGTGTCTCCAAACCAGCTAATCACAGCAAAGGCGTCTCAAATACAATGTGCACCGCACGCTGAAGGCCACAACATCAAACAGGTGCACCAAAACGCCCCTCGTTGACATAGCTATAAAGCAACAATAACGTTGGACCTAACGAAATGGCCTGCAACACCAGAGCGAAACGTGCTGGCTGCATTCTACCTTCACACATCGCAACAGTGTATCAGTGCAGCAGTGCCGGGCAAACCTCTTTGAGGGTCACACAGGCCGCCGGAGCGGGTGCACACTACAATACGAAAGTATGGAGATGTGTGCAACGATCAAAGCATGGTGATGGCATGGTCCACGACTGGCTCAACCCTGAAAAAAGAACAAAAGATTACCTGATGGGGGTACATATCGGGGGATGGTGACAGGCTCAGCTCTGCAGGGCCCGGGGTAACAAGAACCGGTAATACAACCCCTCAAAACAGTGTCGGAGAAAAGCTGGGCTCTGCAGAGCCCACACATTTGGGGTACATCAATAATAGGGATGTACACAATAAAATGCTGATTGGGCTGTCTGGGCGGGGGTGTTTGTATTGCCACCCCCCTTGTGATCAGTCTAAGTCTATCAGGTCAAATTCACGCAAATCCTCAGTGAGCACAACAGATACAGGGCCATCAGAGAGGGCGTCGACATCTACAGCTTCCCTCTCCCCGATCACAGGTACACCATCCTCAGGGGGGGCACGCACATGATTAATGAACGTTGCGTTTGGCATTGGGTGAACAATGTGCCCCCTTGCAATTGGTATGAACCCAACCATTTCTACAGCTGCCCGGGCCTCACGGCGGTTAACGGTGGCCTAAGTGGGATATGTTGCCTGCCAGACGTAATCCATGGCATCATCGCGGAGCCCTTGTCCACGTACCGGGATGTGCAGAAAGCGCTTTACGATAGATTTCATAAACGCAACAATTGCGTACCCGCGGTTCCCTTTTCAGGGAACACGTACGTTGTGTATCCTTCTGCCTCAACCATAGCGGGCGGACCCCACGACCATCGCACAGTGGGATGCTCCACCCGTCTTGAACCACGCATCAGTGCCCATTCCCCTGTCACGCACCTCTACACATACTCTTTTATAAGAGGAGTCTGTTGCACGTGCCCACTGACGGGGGGGCATGGTGCCGAAAAGGTCACCAGCCTCATCGGCCGTGTGCTTGTTGGGGTGTTGCTTGCACCGTGCCGACAATTTTGCGAGCAGGGCCTCACAACATTGCTCCACATGGGCGGCACCTGGTGTGTGGTCGTGCCATTGCGTATTGTACAGAGTTGCACATCATATGGTGCGGACATAGTCCATTTTGGCTGCAGCTGGACCACCAAGGTCAACAAGTAGACCCACACAGCGGTGAGGTGCACACGTAGCTGCTATACCCGACCTGTCGACGCACCCAGCCCAAGTGCAATTACGCACTAAGTGTCACACTACAAAGATGGAACTGAGGTAATAATTGAGGAGGGATGCCACGCCCCAAAAGATGCGCAACCCATCTCGTATGGTTACGGTTGCTTCGTCGGCACGTCCCCCAAGCAGGATAGGTTTCTGCCGAAGTTGTGCGTGTATGTCTGGGGCTGCAAGAAGGAGTGAAGCGATAGTTTTCTCTATGACAAGAAGTATGGGGTGGTTATATATGCACGCACCAGCCCCAATCACGGGAGCAGTGATATACGAAAACAAAGGAAAGAATTTATGCCAGATGATATTGCAAACATGTTTGTAGGGGTGCCACACGCTGTAAATTGACGAGATACCCCGCAAACAATCCAGCAAATTCCGATCAATGGCTGCTCTAGAGTACAAAAATTGGAGCACCCGGTAGTGGATGTTGCAATCAACGAGCAAGGCCGTCTGGTTCTGACAATGGCGTTGGGTATTGCGTAGCATAGCGAGGACATCCAACAGCTCTTGGTTCTGACCTGTACGGGACTCATATATGCCAAATGGCTTCCAAAAGAGTTGCTGTCTACCACCCTCCCGGGCACTATCGAGGGGGGCACGGATGATTCTCCGAGAAAATGGTGCATTGGACATATCAGTGCACACCTTCAACATTTCTCTGTGCTATTGAACGACTGCCATGGCCACTATCTCAACCTGGTGCACTATGTCTTGCAGACTCGGGTGACCAAGAAAAAGAACAGGGGGGGGTTGTGTGCAACACTGCTATTGCGGTAGGGGGGGGGGGAGAAGAAAATTTTTGATACCGGGTGGGATATTTTTTTTTCGGGGCTGACCCCCCTTGGGGGGGTGGGGTACGAAAAAAAGTGGGTCCTACAGAAAAAGAATTTTCTTCCCATGTCCCACATACCACACATAATCACGGTGTTCCTACCACATAGCATGCCTTTGCTACTCGTAGGCATTCCTCTGTGTGGCTATTTCGGGTACTAGCGCATGTCCAACATGCTTTTTGCGACATGAAGCCGTCAGTGGCCTCTTCTCCATGGCATGCTTCGCAGCACAATGGCACAAACCAGCAAACAACATCCCCGGGTACCTGTCTGAAACATAATGATGTTAAAAAAAGAAACATTCAATTTTGAAAGTTTCATTTTTGAACATTCAATTTCAAATATTTTTTTGAAGAAATTTTTCTTGTTGGAGCGTTTGTTTCTAAGCCAATGGTCTGGTCTCATACGAAGTTCTCAAACGCTCCCCTCAGCCCCTCAAAGCTGGGATCGTAGCCACTGCAGTGTTGAAGAGTTTCATGGAGTTCAGTATGTACAGTCAGAGGTGCGTAAGTGCCAGCTCTGTGGCGGCCTACTCTGCCTGCGATGTGCTCCGTCTTGATGTCCCCCCTAGTTGTCCCCCTGTACCCTTGCTAAACCTAACGAAGGTCTCGTAGTTCAGCGGTCATGCACGTGACGCCTGTACTAAAGGTGCTCGGTTCGAATCCCGGTGGAGGCCGATCGCAGTATCCTAGGCGCTTGGGTGTCGGTGACCCCGCGAGCCGGAAGGGAAGCTGCGTCGGTTCGAACCCCGGTGGGGGCGGAACGCAGTGTCCTAGGCGCTAGGGTGTCGGTGACCCCGCGAGCCGGAAGGGCTGCTGCGAGGGACAGGTAGGGATCACTGATACGCTGGAGTTCGGAGATCGCCCGAGCAACTTGCCTTTGCCTTTGCCCTTGCTAAACCTCGTAGTGCCAAACAACATATAGGGCTCGCGAAGGCTGGCCTCGTAATGCATATGCTCCCTTCATGCTCGAATCTACTTAGCAATGCAGGTATACCTGCTCTGGGTGACAAGACACCATGAGCTGTGCCCGTGACAAAACACGCTGCCGTTATTTACTAATACTTCCTGACTGACGGGAGAGTCAGCAACAACGAACTTCAACAAAAGATTTTTCAACATTCAAATTTCTCATTTGTTTTCATATTCTGCAGTAATTGTAACTGTAACTGTAACCGTAACTGTCCAAATTCGGCACGCTTTGGCTTCATTGGGTGAGGTGGCCATCCGTGCCAAACCATCGGGAAGTAGCACAACGTTGACAAGGTCCGCAAGAGTGGAAAACTCGGTATAGAGTGCACCACCACTTGGAGCCCGGGGAGATCCTTGTACATCAACATAAAACCATCGGTCATTCTTGCTCCCCACACAAATCAAGAAACCTTCGTACTCCATCAAAAAGCAAATGCGTGCGGTTGGTGGAGGAGGGGTGGTTGCAAGGCGGAGCAAGGTTTCCTTGGCTTTATCCCAAAAAATCAAGTACGTGTGTTCAAAGGAGATGAAATGGAACAAGTTCAGGACTTGGAATGATGTACAAGTGCAACTAGCACACCTGCCACCTCGTGTGATCCAAATAGTGTCCGCCCCAATGGCAACACAAATGGCGTCTAGGACGGTGTACCCCATGACTGGCATAGATGTTGAGGACAATGCTGTTGTCAACAACGTTGTAGAAGTCCTGTATGAGGTAGTGGCGCCCAAGACGGGAAGGTCCAGCACGCTAAATGGGCTCACAACGCCACTACATTGCACCTCACCAATGTCCAACAAGCCCACATTGGGGTTCAACATTGCTTGTGCACAAAACCAGTTGAAATGTTGCCAATTCAACTTGGGTAGTAAAAAAACCTGCAATAAGGGAACGGTATGAAGCAGTATGGCATGCAAAGGAGGGATCCCCTCACCTCACCCTCACCTGTGCTACACCTAGTTTGCTACCTGTGCTATTGCCCAACCCTCATCTATGCCACACCTAGTTTGCTACCTGTGCTATTGCTACTATTCCTAGAAAAACCGGAAGGTCATTGTGACCAATTGTACCCCAGGCCAAAACTCTTGGGGCCCCACGGCTAGCAACCTCGCTTTGTGGTGGTTGGAATTTGAGCCAATAGGGATATGTAGGGGTCGAAATTTGTACTGGCAAAATAGGGAATGTTTGGGGTCCTCAAAGCATTATGTAGGCTACGCTTACACAATATGAAAAAGCAACTGGTGGTGTTCTTTAGAAAAAAATTGGGGTTGCAAAAAACTTTTACACATAGGGGTGGGATAATTCTTTTTGGGCCGTACCCCGGGTTGGGGGGAGGGGTACGAAAAGACAGTGATACTGAAAGTTTTTTGCCCCCCCCCCTGTATTGCGGTGACATCTAAACGAACATTGGCTTTCACTGGATTGGCCCGAGACTGGGCATGCCACCAGTTGTCCACCCACACCACAATATTACGCTGGACAATGCTACGTCATAGTATGCGCAACCGCAATGCCCCCCGGTCTGCTAAAGACAACCGGGATGGCTTGGTGAGACCTCCGTGCACAAGCTTGCGGCTGTTGGGCAGCAAGACACCAATGGTGCTCTCACCACTGGGGACCGCAACTTGTGGCAACGCCATGCAATGCATATGCAGCCATACATAATAAGCCTCCTGGGAAAAATTAGTTAGCCAACGCAGCCATTGTTTTCGTGCCACCGCGTTGCAAAGGCACTGAAGCGGAACGTGCGACCGCTTGTTAACACATGTACCCCCACAGAATTGTATGAATTTCCCCGCCACAACATGGCGCACAGCCGACAATATCATCGGGCGACTAGTGCGCCATCATTTCTTACAAAGAGACCGCATGTAGCTAACGTCCAACGCCATAGAAACCGCCGCCATATTGCGAAGACAGTCCGGGTGGCATAACAGGAAAAGGCGGTAACCAGAACAGAACACTAGCAATAGCCGTGTACTAGCAAATACCATGCATAGTGGGGTATGAATTCACACGAAGTAAAAGAAGTACGGGCTTGCAAGGAGGATAGCATGCACAGAGGACATGAAAGTTGGTATATCAAAAAGGCTGGGGTCCGCAGAGCCTAGCATCCAGAAATTGGTAATGGCGGGCCGTGTAATAGACAGGGGGGGCATAGGGAGCCACGAGCCACGAGCAAGTAACTGAAAAGGGGTAAAAGTTGCATTTGGCGCAGCCTGGGCCCTGTAGGGCCCAGGGTCCCTAAAGGTGATAACTATGGGGTGCATAACACACATATGGGAACTAGGCCAAACACTTAATTGATGCGAAGGTCACATAGTTGTCAAGTATTTGGCCGGTGGTATATCAGGTAGTAATGACCACCGCGACCCATACCGACCATCTCTCTTTATTAGGCCACTGTATGTACTTGGGACGCAGATTGAGCGACACCCAGCGACAATGCTACATGCACATGTCGCAACAATGAGTACCTTGGGGTCTGTTGGCTCTCCGCAACAGCGGTAGTGCGCAGCACAGAAGTCCGCCGAGGGGGGGGGGGGTGCAGGAGGGAAGTCCTTGGGGGTATCGCATTACCAGGCAACGGCACCGCGGCACTAACTAAACGCCTACCAGTGGAGTTGATTGAAGTGCAACTCAAGGTAGCCGGCGGGGGGGCTTCTAAGCGGTATGGGCAGTGGTGGCAACAATCTATACATTCACTGCCCACCGGTGTGGTCTTCCACTTTTGGTAGGAGGGACCGTATGTGCTGGCGATCAGAGTTGTGCCGATCAATCTGTGTAAGTATGGGTTGGTCAGCATCCGGGGGAGGAAGTGGCCGAGGAGGTGGGATACAGGGATGGGAGGACGACTTAACAGGCAGACGTGACTCCCCATTAAGTGTATCCAGGATCAATGCAGCCCGCTCCTCGCTGCGGAATAGAAAATGGGGTCGGCATATCCGATCCCCTTGTTGCCATGTGACAAGGGGATTGCACATTGGGTTCCGCAATGTGAAACGGAACCATTCGTGAAGTCCCCAGATGTATTGCACGCACCATTGTGCTTGGCCACCACTGTTGTCTGTCGGCAGCTCCATTGTCTTCGGAGTCAATGGGCCATTGAGGGAGGCCTTTGGTTTGGTTGGCTGATTTTTTGGGACAAGCTTTGCTGGCCGCGGTAGGGATGGGGGTGTTGACCCGGTAAACATAATCGCCTCTTGCAAGGCGCGTGCAGTTGCAGCATGCGCTGTTGTTTCTCCGCTGGATGGGACGGGTAAGGGTGCAGGTCCCACAACCTCCTCTCCTTTGGTATCGTGGCCGGCACCATGTACATTGGCCTCCGTACGTGTAACATGTGGAATAATCAGCCATGGCAGTTGTTAAAAGAAAATAGCAAGTTATATGTACTTATTATATGGGAAGCATGACCAGATAGTAAATATAACAGCACTGCACAATATGCAAAAACGTCAACTGCAATAGATTAGGCTATTTTGCAAACAATGTGTCCTGAAACTCTAATAGAATCAGACACGCCACAATAATAGAGACATCACTTCACCAAGCTCGAACGACACTTGCGTGCAAACAGTCTAAGGCTTAATGTATAGTTCTCGTTAACGGCTGCTAGCTGTGATACTTACACCATACCACAGTGGCACCATTGTACAACACGATACAAGAGCAACGCAGCAGAAGAGAATAGAAAGCTATAACTGCAGACCACATGTAGAATAAGTCGGAAAGTGTCACAGTGCTATCATGTCACACAATTGGGGTCAAAATGGGACATTGTGAAGGTCTGGGCGCTGCGGAGCCCAGGCAACAAAGAAACCCTAATAGGCACCCCTTCAGTACCAATTATAGGAATGCTGGGCTGTGCAGAGCCCACGTTGTCGGAATCCTAATGTAGGCGTGATTTTGGCACTTCCATCTAGATGATGCGCTGCATGGTGTGGCACGCGTCTTTGATCATTGCCCACCAATAGTTAGTGCAGGAGTCGTCTCCTTGATTCCTTTTCATGCTGACGGAAAAGGGGACAATGTTTAGGTTGACTGTGTTAGAGGGTCGGGAAAAGTGTACCACTTCACCCAACGCCACTTGACCACTGTCTACATGAGCAAATTGTTGTAACGGGGATGGGCACAAAGGGAATAACTTGTAGGCTGGGCCCTGCAGAGCTCAGAGATCTCAACTGTGTAATACTTGGGCCTCCAAAGACTTATACACCTAGTGAGGCCTCTGCAGAGCCCTGCGCGATGCAAAAATGCAATTTTGAACCACTATTTTCGCACATGCAAGACACCACCTATCAGCCCCCCTTTCGCTCAGACGATAGGGGGCGGTACGGGCCTCCTAAGCTTGGGGGCCGAGGCCAAAAGAAACTAGGTACGTTGTGGCCCATGGGGGTGGTAAGTGGGCTCGCAATTTGTTCGAAAAACCTCCCCTTCTGGTGGCAACATTGCGTTTGCAAAGTATCCTCGGGGGCCTTATCGCACACTTCCACCTTTCTTCCTCCCCAATGACCTCACTAACGTGGGATGCTGCAACAGTGGCCCGCGTGGCAGTGTGCATTGTTGCCGGGGGGGGGAGGGGGGCTCACAAAGGGCATCATTTGTAATGACGCGCAGAACCTCAAAGGGGAAATGGATGTAAGAAAGGGAGGGGGAGTGTACGTTTGCGGTCATTTTTTTTGAACGTTTCTTCACGTCACCCTCCGTAAACCATGCCTGGATGTCCGTCTGCCTTTGTCCACTTTGCGTCCCTAATCCTTAGGCGTCACAAGTTGCCCATCCCCCACCTGGCGCTATGGCCCACTGAAGTCCATGTTGTAATGAGGGGAAAAGTATGTGAAAAGGGGTGTTGTTTTTTGGGTATCCAAACCCCCATGGTGGCAACATGCAAAAACAGGGTGTGTATTTCAAATATATGCCATCATTTGCATTTCTGGAAACACACATATTTTCAAAATAAAGACATTCAATCACCAAAATATAGTGTTGTTTTACATTTAGACCACTGCATTGCAGTGTGGAGGGGGGGGGGCTGCCTATTTTTCCCTCCCCTTTGTTCGAGCTTGATCACAGAATCCCCTTATACACCACAGATGAGGGAACCCCAAACATACCTTTCATGGAAGCCCACAGGAAACTATCCCAAAGCATGTACTTGTATTTCCTATTTTAACCAACCTGGCCGAAATTTCGGCCAGGTCTTCGAAAAATGTCCAAACACATGGTCCTTTTTGACAGACAGGCCTAAGCTGGCGGAAATTTCGGCCAGGTCCATCGAAACTCCGAATATCATCACTGAAATGGGTACCTAAGACAATAGACATGAGCAAGAAACACAGGAGGAGTGACATTTGAACAGGGTGTGCAACATAATATACTCAATTACAAGTAATAACTTGCCACCTGACGAATCAAAGCAGACTTTTGCAGTGCCCATATGGAAACACAATAATAAAAGGCTGAAAAGGCTGAGGACTGCATGCTGGCCGAAATATCGGCCAGACTTCATACTGACAGGCAATATAAGCAGCAGGACTGGCATTAGCGCTTGCGCAGACCAGATACACGGGGCTTCTTAGCACCTGTGTTAGCAGGAGACTTGGCAGGGGCTGCGGCCCCAGGCTTGGCAGTGGCAGAGCTCTGTGACTGTGTGTTTCCACCCTGGAATGGTGAAAAATGAGTCACAAAAGTATTCATACCTTTGCCAGTAGGGGCAACAGTGCCTGAGGAGGGAGCTGGGGTGGCCTGAGCGCACTGCGTGCCACTGGGTGAGGGGGCAGGGGCAGTTTTCGGTTTCTTCTTTGGAGTGTGTGTCTCTGGTTGCAACTCTGCCTCCCCATCGTGCTCCTCAGGATCCTCATCTACATACCTAACCCCAGAGCATACCACAGGAAAACCTACCCCAAGTCGTGGTACACATCCTCCCATGACCTTGGGGGGGCACGTGTCGGCGTTGGTGATAGCTGCTCTGATAGACTGAACAAACTCATCAGGCACAACAGTCTCCTCACCCAAAAGGGCACACACAACATTACAGTCCTTGGAAAACCTGGTAGACATCATGCTTGCAAAATACACAGACAGAGTCCCCAGCAAAAACCAGTTGCCTGCCCGTTCTTGGACCGGAACCAGGCTCAATAGGAATGAGAATATCTCAACAGGCATCACAGTTGACATGGGTCTCTCAGTAAAAGCCACGGAACAGGGCAGCCTGTTATCAAAGGCAGTGGCAGAACAAATGGAAACCCGATGGGACGTAGAAGTGTACAGCGGGGTCCTGTTTGACAAATTGTAAATCGCAACATCACACTGATACATATCCTCAGCCACAGTGGCCTTAAAAGCAGCAACGGGGGCTTTCACATCAGCAGACTCAACCGCAATGAAGACATGCACACCGGACCAAAGCAGCTGCGCAACCAGGTTATGCAAACCAGCTGTATAGAGGCGGGGCACCTCAATGACACAAGCAGCAAAGGGCAGTGAACTAATGATACTGGGAACAGGGACTCCACAACGCATTGCCATCAGTTCCACACGGCCTGACTCTGCAATGAGTTTGCCTGTGTTTGACTCAACGAGGGACTCCCTAGCACACTGGATACTGACCAGACCAGTATCAGATGTTTCACAAACAGGCTTAGCAACAGGCTTCTGCAACAATCCCCGCAACCCCTCATATTTGGTTTCCTTCCAAAGAGGGGCCTTAATTACTGCTGACCACGGGCGCCAGGGGTTTTCTTCAGTCCAGGTCCAACTGCCATAGGCTACCTTCAGGTGTGATGCAATAGCGCACTGCCTTATGGCCATCTCGATAGTACCAAGTGTAGCTGCAGACAGGTGGTGTCACAGGGTGGGCTCCTATTGTGAATTAATTGAACGACACACAAGCTGGCCAAAATTTCGGCCATGTCGTTCGATTTATTTGAATACCAACCCCTGTTTGACCAAAACATACCTCTGGTGTAGTTCACAAGCCCATTGGTAACCACCTCGGGATGCAGAATGTGCCAGGACCACATCTGGGCCTTGTTAACATGTTTTATAATTTTTTTCAAGCCAGGTAGGGTACCTTTTGTCCCATCCATGTAACCTACGATGTCGCCAAGTCGGTCAGGCGTGATGCCTTCCACTTGCTTGAACGTACCCAGTGCGGGATGTAGTCCACGCTTTTCCATGGCTGCCATGGCGTCTACTGAAGCAATACCCACAAATTTCACCAAACGCCCAACGCCACCCCACCGTTTGGCAACAGCACTCTGCACAGAAGAACATGGCCAGGTCGATCGACAAAACCGAAATAATAAACGAAACACACCACAGTGCCTTCCTCGGCAGTAACACCACACTTTTCAAGCATAACAGTAATGTGATGGTACAGGGTGTACTCATTGGCATCCTCATCCTCAAGCCTGTCCAGGAGTAGGGACATTCCCTCCGATGTGGTGGATGCTGAGCCAGCACCGGTCTGGATTTGATGTAAGCCTGCAAGCCGGCACCTAATCCGCAGGGGGCAGTCCTGTTTGACTTCATAAACACCAAATACCAGGGTCCAATCCGGAGTCTCCATATTTCTCATCTCAAATTCAGTCTTGTGTTTTTGGGCAGCAGTGTAAACATGCTGACCCCCCAACAGAACCCAGCGAGTGGCTGTGCAACAGAAATATACGTAACAGCAGGGTCGAAAATTCGGACGCGAAAACGGTACTATCGAGAAGAATACCACAACACACATACGAGTGACTTTATAAAAAGAAGATCCTGGATGTAACGTTCTGGAGCCATGGTCGAATTGGTGAGACCGCAATGTGCATCCACGCCTTACACGCGAGTACCCCGGTACGGGGGCACCAAAAGCTACCTGGACCGTGCTTACGGCTCTCGACTCTTCACCTCACTCTTCCGGGTGACTGACGCAGCCACCCCTGATTTTTCTGCCGTGAACGGCATACAGGATCATAACCCTGTACTGGTCCATACCCTACCCTGGCCCCAACACCGGCAGCCGGAACCACGCTGCGCCATGTGGAACAGGAGGGACCTATGCCATTATAAAAAAAAGGTTGCTGACATCGCTGCGAATGTTTCGTACCCTAGGGACGCTTCGTCTGTTGAAGCCACCTATGCAGCTTTGTCTGCATGCATGCTCGAGGCTATGCACGATACGAACTAAAAAAAAAAGGAGTTGCCAAAAAAAGATATTGATGTCACTGACTGGTCTGACATTGTGAGACAGCTTGCGAAACAGGCCAAGAGGCGGTCCAAAGTGTTTTACCGCAGGGTAAAGCACACTCTCCTCACCCCTCTCTCCCCCTCCACCCTGCCCATCCCCACACGCAAAATCCAGCGCATCCTGCAGCGCAACAACCCCTGGTCCGCGCGCGCACTCGACTGGATCCCCGACAGTCCACAGTTACACGACCCTGAACCCCCCTCAGTCGATGAGCTCCGTGCCCTTGCACGTGCCCCCCGCCGCAAATCCCCAGGCCCTCATGGAGTGCCCCCCTACCTGTTGGCTTCGCTGCCCGACCATGTCTTTTCGGTTGTGCATCAGTGTGTTTGTCTTTGCTACCTCGAGGGTACCCTCCCTACGATCTGGTTGACTAGTGAAACCTTTTGTTTGTTCAAAGGTAAAGGGCAGTGGCAGGATCCCGACAGATGGAGACCAATCGCCATGAGCAACTCCATCTACCGTCTCATCATGAGATGGGTTTATAAATCCTTGTACCCCCTCCTCTCCCCCCACATACACAGTAAGCAGTTCGGTGGTAGACAAGGGGTGTCCACTGCACACGCCACACACACATTTCTCGATGACCTGGATGCGATAGGGTCAATGGAAAGCATCTTGGCTTTCGATGTTTACCATGCTTTTGATAGTCCGCCGAAGTACCTCATTTTCCACGTCTTGGATAGAATGGGCACCCCACTCAAGCTACTGCGCTTGATTTCCCTGGTGCTAGAGTTGGGTGCCACTTTCATTCGGGGCGCTGAGCATGAAGTCTTCAGGACCACGCATGGAGTCAAACAGGGATGTCCCATGTCCTGTTTTCTTTTTGTTATCGTTTTCGAAATCCCCCTGCGTTTTATGGAGCATCATGGCTTACGCTTTTCGGCCTTCGTCGATGACATATCCTCTCCTTCACACAGTCAGAGCAATGCCACCCTGGTTCAGGAAGCGCTCAGTCTCATAGGGTGTCAGATTAACGTCATAAAAAGCGAAGCCCTGCCGATGGTCAAACCCCCCCCACCTGCCCCCACTCTACCCAAGTACCTACACCCCGTCTGTGCTGTGCAGGCCTCGACCTCAATATGGTCCACCAGAGACGCCGATGCTCCGCCTTGGGCTGATGTTTCTGAGCGACCTTTCAGAGGTGTCTCATATCTTCTGCATTTAGGGCACCCCCTGTCAGCCTCCCTACGCCTCTCCCCGGCTGTGCGCATCGTTGAGGACGAACTCAGGGCTCAACTAAATGAACTCCACGTGCACCCTATTCAGGCCCTGGACAGAGTCCATGTGGTGAACACCCTCGTCATCCCTAGGCTCCTCTATAGAACGGAATGCCTCCCCCTGTCTGCCACAGAACTACACCGACTCACCTCCCTTTTGGAACGTTTTGTGCTAGGAGTTGTGGGATTGCCGACGTTGATCGCTACAAAAACCCTGTACACGCATCGGTCCAAAGGACTGGGCATGGGATACTTCCCTGTCCTACATCCCAGCCGCCTCCTGGACTCACTGCACCGGAACCCCTACCTGCAGGAATTCTCTGTCCATCCCCACCTGCCCATAACCCCTTTTGTGCTTTTCCAATCGGCATTGGCCCTGCTTGGACCAGCACCAACGTTCACCCTCCCACCCGTTACCGTTACATGGGACGCCCACCGCCTTCAGCGCGAGGCCGTGTCTGTGATGTCGGTCTGTGGCTTGGTTGTTTACCTTCTACCCACTGCACTTCGCCCTGATAGCACATACACAGATGGTAGTAAAATGGGGTCCCCACCCTCATCTGGTGCTGCAGCCATCATGCCCAACGGCCTTGTCGCAGTGTGCCGCGTCCCGGGGGTTCCTAATTCGTACAAGGCAGAGCTGGTAGGGTTGCTGCTAGGGTCCCATTTCTCGGCCGAGGGAGACCGCTTGAAGCTGGACTGTCAGGGAGCCATAGCGTCTACTCGCAGCCAACGTCGCCCCATCCGTCAAGCATATTGGGTCCAGGCTGTCAGAGAGGGCACCACCGCCAAATCTCAAACCCCTGAATTGGTCGAGGGACACTGTGGCCATGAATTCAATGAAGCTGCAGACAAATATGCCAAGATTGGCACCGCCCTACCCTCCCCCCCCCCTGCCCGACCCAAAACCCCGTGGGACGTGGTGCGCCACGGTGAGCTGGTTCTGCCACCCCACAAGGTCTGGAGTCACGACCTTGCGCCCCACCACACCTACGCTGGTTTCCACCCCCTCTCCTGGAGGCCGCTGCGATTCCGGCGCCTGGCCTGGTACAAATGGCTATTTGGGCTGCAGTCTAGGCTAGGGTATGCCCACTATGCCACCTTCTGGTCTGGCAAACTGCCACCCCACGCATGCGCACACTGTGGACGCCAACACAACCTCAGTGTCCACGGGATGCTTGCACACTGTGCAGAGGACCACCCCCTGGTGTCCAAATGGATCGCTGCCTGGCCCCCCCATGCAAATGCCTCCATCTGGCGTCGGTTGGCCCAGAAGGCTGATTTACGCATCGCAGGACGCCTCGCTGTCCCTGTTACCCTTTACCGCTTCCTTGCCGCTAGATTGGGAGGTGTAACCGCTGCGAGGAAAGCCATTTCCCGTTTTCAGGACTCGGTACTCGATCTTGTCACAGCTGTGCTGGAATCCAGTGTCCCGCCCACCTCAAAACGGCCCAATGCCTTCTCGCCTCGAGACTGGGATGCCCCTGCCACGATAGTTTGGTGCCCCTGCTTGCTTGTGCCCAGTTATTCATTCCTCTCTCTCCTTTCTCAGGCCAGCCTGCCGCACTCTTCGCCATCGCTTTGGTGCTGAGCTTCCCCAGACCTGAGGCGACCTCCTTAAGCTAAATGAGTCAATGCCCCATGGCATGTACTTACTTCAGGCCTTTCACCTTTCGACCTCATACTCTGTTTCCACCTGAATGTCTTGTTTTGCCCTTGTTCTGAGTTTGTGGTCAACCCCTGCCCCCCTGGTTCACCCTCATCCAGACTGTCTCCCCCTCCCCCAGTACTCCCTTTGGCTATTTTTCGCAGAGGGATCCCCCCTGTTTGGGCTGGCTGCCCACTGGGGTCAGCGGTGCGTGTGGGGAGCCTCCCCTTGTCTATTTTTTCTCCGAGGCTCTACCACTGTGTGGCCGACCAGGCAGTGATCCGGACACGTAACACCTGGAAGGGCAGTGGCACCCCCGAACCCACGCAATCCCTGTCTGTACCCCCCACACCAGCACATAGGCACCCTTCTAGGCTTGTTCCTACCCACTGTACACTGTTTTCTGATGAGATGGGAATCCTGTTTTGGGTTGCTGCCTACGTGGGAGGTACCCCTGTTTGCTGCGTTGCCCTAGCGGTTTCGCGAGAGGGCGACAACCCCCATGAAACCCCCATGTACACTTCTCTCTTTGCACCGCACCAATCTCTGCCCCGCACGTCCGAGCGGCCATCCCCGTAGCCCCTGACCCTGCCTTACCGGATGAGGTTATGAGTTGTATGATGGGCTGGCCCTCTCCTGATATGGACATTCACGTGGGACTCAGATCGTGTATTATAAAAAAAAAAAAAAAAAAAAGAAGATCCTGGATGTAATCCACAGGCGGGGCTGCCTTCAGATTGTCGTAGCGGCGTTGCACGCGATCATCCAAAATCCTACGGACCTGCCCAAATTTTCGGTCGTGGTCGATAATAATCTGATTCCACCGAACCTTTTTTTGGTCGTTGACGTAACCCAGTCGAATAACTTGATGGAGGATGATGAATCTTTCTTTGGTGCGGCCTTAGGCTTCTTTTGAAGTCCCTCTGTGCTCGCCTGGTCCTCTTCAGACTGGGATTGCACTTGAGATTGCCCATTGTCTGCGGCAGGCTCACCATCTGGCGAAACAGCCATATCCTGTGATACCCCTCCAGGCTCAGTCATAAAAAAAAGGGCTACAGGGCAACATTTCATGAAGGGGAGAGTTCCCAGATAGCAAATAATAAGCACAGATAAACCAAAAATGGACCACAACGGACTGCCTGACTGGAAAATTAGATAACCTGGCCAAAATATCGGCCAGCACTGCTCTGCATGTCAAACCACCGTGTACAAATACCATTTTGAGAGGCCGGCCGAAATAACGGCCAGAACCTTATGTCATTTGTGTTCTGGGGGTAGCAATATGACAAAACAACAAGTCTGGCCGAAGTTTTGGCCAGAGAAACATGAAACAGCAAATGGACACACCAAAATCACTGCCAATGTGTGGCAGAACCCATACCACAGTGACAAACACAGCTGCAAACAGAAATCAGTCCCAGTCCTGGGTATCCACACCGATGTGTTCCGCCTCATATAGGGCTTCAAAGGAGGCAACGCTGTCTGGATCACAATCAATATCCTGGTCAATATCACAAGAGTCGACAGCAATGGAATCATCAGGGGCGCGGGGGTTACTGGGCGGGGGTGGGGGGCAGGGGGGGTACTGGGGGGCCTCTCGCTCGGGGCTTCGAGGGTGGCTTTGGGAGCAAGGGAATTCCACCAGGAGCAGCAGTAGCAGCAGCAGGCGGTGCACGGTTGGCAGCCTGAATAGAAGCATGTGCAGTACGCAACACCCCTTGCTCGGCAGCAGTGCAGGCAGGTGCATTTGTCTGTAAAAAATCCTCAACACCCTCAGGAACCCTGGTACGCGCAACCACATTTTGCATTGCATGCAACGGAACCACTTTTAAACGGTCTGTGGTGATTCGTGTCCTAGACATGGTACTGGGGAACGTCAAATCCTCAACTGCATCCAGTCTTCTCACCTCACCTTTATAGTCCGGAACGGGACCACAAATGGGCAGGCTCTATGTATGGGCTGTCAAGATGAATTGTTTCAGATTGGCAGAGAACATTGCCACGGATCTCTCAGTCAGCACACCACGCAAAACGTTCTCTCCCGGTTGGACAAGGGGGAAGTGTCAGAAATGGATCAGACGACTGTTGGACACTAGTACAGGCAGTGTTGCGGCGACAGTGGGCTGAGAACCGACTCAGAAGTGCCTCACCCAGCTCCTCAGAGTGGATACACCCTAGGGAGGCGGAATGCCACTGACTCCAAAACAAAAGAGCAACAGCGGTGGTTTTCACATTCTCCGTGGTTAACTGTTTCTCGGGCTTTATGATGTTCAGCATGAGCAGTAGGGACATCTCAAGTGCCTGCTTAGCTACAATATCGGAACCTGCCCCCCGTGCCTCCCAGTTGCACTCACGAACCAAAGTCCGAATGCTGAAAGCAGCTGGACAGTATGTGTACAGCAAAGCCTTGAGGGATAATAACATACGCAAACCCTTGCGCTGAATGGGTGTCAAGTCCCGCTGGCTATTGCGCAGGGAAGTGACGCGCTCATCTAGTCTGCCTCTATTGGACGATGTGGCTAGCATGAGTCCAAGCAACGTCTTCTCCATATGGATGACCTGGACCTTGCGAGGGAGGATAGACCCAACCTGAAGGCTGTTCCCCTGCTCCAAAAACTTAGGGAACGGCAGGAACGCCCTGTAGATCAATTCAACGCAATACTTATAGCTATGCTATACTCCGTACACCAAAGGAAGACCCAACAGTAATTGTGGTACATTCCAGGGAACATAAGCAGCACCATAACACGGCTTAAGTAGGGCAAAGTGTATTTTCATGTCCACAAGCACCCGAACACAGTGTCTGGTGCGTTGTTCCACACATGACAAATCAACCACGAGTTGCAAAAACTCTTTGTGTGTGCCGGAGCGGAGCTCAGACAGGAAAAAGGGTCTCCGGTTGAAAGAACGGACATTTTTTCTTGCAATATACAAAGGAGCACGAACCCAAACTCTCTGAATACCTTGGTTGGCAACATCAATACGAGCAAACAATGCTCTATGTCAGCGAAAGATGTCATCAGCAACCTTTGGTACCCTGGCCTCAATTTAGGCTGCTCTGGTATGCAGGTAGGGCAGTAGTGTGCAAAACAGCAACAGCTGTACAGTATTGGGTTGAGTCGGGTGAATGGGGATTAGCTCCCGACCTGTAACGCCTCAGGTTATCAAACCATATACAAACTTGCCTACGGTGCATGGTGTTCCACAAGTTGTGTGCTGGTAGTCAAGCACAATGGTGAATGGACTCCTGCTTAGTGTTACACTGACCAAGGACTCCTACCTTACGGCGTTGGCGGCAGGACATAATACCCTAGTTGTAACCAGACCCACAGTTAGAGTATGGAAGGGCCATACGGCGCAGCAGGCAGTATAGGGCATGAAACTGTGACAAAAATGTCATGTACCATCGTGGGGGCTTCTTCTCAGTGGCAGCAGCCCTCAACTGTGTCAGGGAGTGCCGGCTCCTGCGATTCTTCCGCAACAAGAGGCAGATTTGCAAACGCTTTTGCAGAGTCCCAACACGTAATGCATTTCGCAGTAGCCCTTTGGCTGTAGTAGCAAAAGCACCAGTAACTGCAGCATGTACAACATTGACAGTAATAGCAGAAGACATTAATGCTGACACAAGAAAACAGTTATGTAGGAGTGTATGGTGTAATACTCATGAACAACAACAATTGCAAGCTGGCCGAAATTTTGGCCATGTGTGTTCAAAGGGGAAATAATTGCTTAAATGTTCAAAAATAGGAAAAGCTGGCAAATTTCGCCCAGACCGCCCAAAAAACCAGCATATAAGTGCTTGAATAGTGAACAGACCAAGATACTGGCCGAAATTTCGGCCAGCCCTAAGAAAATAGAGAAAAACTATGCCTATTCACTAGGAAACCAAAAGACTGGCCGAAATTTCGGCCAGAAGGGTCAGAAACTGCATATACACATAGTTGTTTGCAATGTTACCCAAAACCTGGCCGAAACTTCGGCCAGCCTCAGAAAAACGACAAATACACCACACTAGAAGACGGGGATACACAAGGCCAACACATCAACACGTATTTCAACGGGTGTCGGGCAGCTGTGCCAACATCTTTGGTCACATAGATCAAATAACATACTCAAAGTAGAAAGGTAGAATATTGTCAAATCGCGCGTATACGGGGTCCTAGAGGGTGGGCAACTTGTGACGCCTAAGTAATCAGGTGGTCAGGGTGCATGGACAAAATGAATTTGAAAAAATGAGAAGGTGACCGCAGTCATTTATCGTAGTCATCAGCGAAGGTGGCGTCAGTATCATACTCTCCATCCGGGCTAGTGATGAACCAACTCCTGTATTAAACCCATTACGAGGTTTCATGTTTTCTGGCCATTGTCTTGCCCACAGCCTCGTGTGTGGTCAACACAGAAATTGCGATCTTGGTGGGTCGGGCGAACTTTTTGTGCATTAAGGTTGCCAATAGTGTGTCCTTTGACTGAATAGTGTATGTTTTTGGGAGGACTTTAGCGATATCTACCCACAACATGCGGGGCTCAATGGTATCTGATGGGTTGTGGTGTAGGTAGAGTGCAGCGAACGCATGTTGCAGCTTGAATTGGACATCACCGGGTTCCGGCAGTTCAACATTTGCTGAATCGGCATCTATTACATCCTCCTCAAAGGTAAGATCGGAGGCGGAGGCAGAGGGGGGGGGGGGGAAAGTAGTGGGAAAAAGGACATCCGAGGCATTGACACATGTTTCAAGCACGCCCCTTTGAGGGTTCTGCACGTCAACAAATCTGATGCCTATGACAAACACACTAAGCATAAAGACAGGCACAAACACAATGATATACCCAATGTCCTTATACACGCGTGAGTACTTCATGTTACATTTTTTTCTTCCGCCCTCCTGGTTTGCATGCAAAGCAGGCATCAAGATTGCAGACAACATTCCTGTACTTCATGTGTCCAAGATTGCGACCAAAATTTCTTCCAAGCGCCCCTAGGCATCTTGGCCGGGAGGTCCGAAGGATATTGCTACCAATTTTGGTTGCGCTTTTGGGGCCTGTCAAGCGACCAAAACGTCCGAGCGTTTTTCGCGGCCCTCAACGGTACTAATTTTCGAAGACCCCGTACCAACCCTACCAGATCATATCTCACGCCCATCTCTAGGTATATCCAAAAATGGTCCCCTGGTTAGGGTTAGAGGGGGGCACGTGACTCTGTATTTCTATGTTCTATGCTGAGCACATGTGCCACATGTGTAGCCTATTTCAATTTGAGATGTGGAATGGGCCCCTTCTCGACGGGGATATGGCCTACCCACTTTGTACTTGACCTGCCTTGTTCCACTTGGAAATATGAAGTGGCCCCTTTCGGATTGGGAACATGGATTTTCCCCTTCCTAGTTGGCGACATGGACCCGTACTTTGCCTGCTAAGGACATCGATTCGCACAGAACTCCAGGCACTCATTTTCAAGTTGCAGATATAGAATGGCCCCCTCCACCTGGATATACGGCCTACCCCCTTGGTAATGTCCGCCGCTTTTCTAGTTGGGAATATGAACCGGCCTTTTTCAAGGCGGGGCTATGGACCTTCCGATTCGGCAATATGGAATGGGCCTTTGCTTGTTGAGGATATGGGCTAGCATAGAACTCCACTTTGCTCGCTTCAAGTTGGGAATGTGCAATGGCCTACCCCCTTTGGACTGTTATATGGACTAGCCCTTTGCGACTTTGGACTATGAACCAGCCCCTGTTAAATTTGACTTCCCTCTTTCTAGTTGGCGATATGGAACAGGCCTTTGCCAGTTGGGGATATGGACCAGCACAAAAGTCCAGACAGGCACTGTGAAGATGGGGATATGGAATGGCCCTCTTACACTTGGAGATATGGCCTGACTCCTTTGCGGTTGAAGACCCCTTGTCCGGATGGGAATATAACGCGAACCCAAGGTGGAAACACGGGCTTCCCTTTTTGGTCATACGGACTCGGCCTTTGCCAGCTGGGGATGTGGACCGGTATAGATGTAGTTTGCCGTTTTCAAGTTAGGAACATGGAATAGCACCCTTCAACCCGAATATGGACAACCTGCTTTGCAATTAGTGATGTGGAGCGGCCCTATTTGTGTTGGGAATATGAACCGCCTCTTTCAAAGTGGTGATATAGACCGGCTTGTTTGGATTGGTGATATAGATCGGCCTTTGCGGATTGGAGATATGGACCGTCATAGAACTCTAGCTAGCCCGTTTCAACTTGGACATGTGGAATGGTCCCCTTCAACCTGCAGTAATGGACTATCGGACTATCAGCCGGCCACGAAGGCCACCCCGGCCCAAAGGATACGCCCCCCCCCCGAAAGCCCCAGGAGTGGTGCCGACGACCCCATCGTCGGCGTCAAGGGCCACGTCCCATACCCATACCGCGGCAGAATAGTCGGGATAGGCACCGTGCGCGGGGTCCACCGGAAAAAGGCGGGGGTTGTCTGGATAGAATACCCAGATAACCCCCAGCTCTGGGACGTTGCCTGCAACCACCGCTTCCCCTCGCCTATGGCCGCCCGTGAACACCTTGAGCGTGCGCAAGGCCAAGGGCAAGGGCACCCCCCCCTTCCTGCCTGCCTTCCGGCACGCCTACCCTGAAGTCAAGCCCGCTGAGAGACCCCAAGACTAAGCCCCCGGATGACACCAAGCCAGAAAACAGCGACAACCCTAACCCACCCTCTGACCCAAGCGAGCAGTTGTGGGACCCCAAGATGGGTCCCAAGAAATGTGAGAACACTTCACACTTCGACAGGTGACACCACCTGTGAAACAGTACAAAAGATGGCTATGAAGGGCAAAAATGGATGGAACCCGAATGGATGAAAAAGGTATCTGTTGGCTCGTCGTGTGTTTGTAGCATTTCTTAGGAAGGGTAAACTTTTGTAGCAAACATATAACTTCTGTGAGGTCAATATTAACGTTGGCAACACTTCGATTTTGGATATTTCAACAATCCATTGAAACGTTAAACTCAAAAATTAACCCGAGGACCATTATAATCTCTTCTTGAAAGGAAGCCGGTGACACCCCCCACCCCCCCGGGTGAAAATGGCAACCAATCCCAAAAGGCACCCGATGGGGGTGCAGTGCTTCTCGTCTAAACCCCTAAACCCCCCCCCCTGAAAGGGTCAACTTTTGGTTAACGTATCATTTTTTGGCAAAAGAAGAAAAATATTGGCTTTAACATGGGTCCCTGCCGCAAGAGAACAACCAACACAACCGCCACACATTCCATAAGAACACGCAATGTACCGGAGCGATGCCAGCCCGGTTGGGAACTTGAATCTGTCCCGGCCCCACGCAATACACAACTAAGACGTGGGTGACCAATGGCTGCTACCCAGAAGATCCGGAATTTGGCCACTAAACAACGCTCAAACATCAATGATACCACCAACCACAAAAAATTGCGCCAAATTGGCCGGATTACAAGTCCTCGGGAACATCGCAACGTCGGACGATGCAAAACACCACAAAATGTACCCCAACACAACAAGGTGCGACGGCACAGTGCGCCACCACGTGTCTCATTGGCCGGCAAAAACAGTTGCGAGAAGAACAAGCAGAGCTGCCACCATCCAATGGTAACAACTAGGCAATGTAAACGAGGCGAAGAAAAAAAATACGCTCCACAGTGTGCAAAAGCGGCGAAGCATGAGACACGGTCACGGCCCGTGGCCAAAAAAGCACGATGATGTGGAGGACCAACAAGCGCCGCCCATCAGTCCCCACAGGGAACCGCAGAGCGGTGCTCATTTGAGAACGGTACAAAAACGCTGTAGCAAAGCCAATGAAAACTCCCAAACAGCTGCAACCGGAGGAAACCAGCAAGTCACATGTGAATCGATACAATGACCCGTTTGCCCATCGCAACGCCGTGCGGAAGCAGCGCATGCCAACTGAGACCTCACGTAGCCCAGACGACGACTGCCTGCAAGCCAAGAAACGTTGCGGTCCGCCCAATCCTTACAACTGCCCAATTAAACCGTCACCGACGGTGGACTGCAACCCACTAGGAACGTATGCGCATCCATTGTAACGTAGACGCAAAGAAGCTACACCACTGTGCAGCAAGCGAGCACAACACACAGCAATCAACGGGCCATGTGAACACTCGGACACCAAGGAAATATATAACGAGACCGAGGAGATAGCCGGCGTCACACACGAGCACGTCAAATGGCAACACTGACACGACACCTCACGACCACTAACCAACATTGGCTGTAGCGGAATGTATTCCACAACCTAGCCCGCGGAAGAGCAAGCATAGGACCGCAAACAGCAAACGAGACCCACTGCAAGTGAGCTACGAATCCTATGCCCACGAAGAGCGAACCTAGGGGGGATACAGGGGGCCCTGTCCGTGTTAGGGTCTCAGCATGGAGTGTGGGCCTCGGGATGCGCGAATTCAGAGATTCATAAGGGTAAGTGATGGGACCGATCCGAACGTGTTGCCCGCCTAGGTGAGGCAAGAGGCGGCGTTGCTTTTCGTGCATGGCGGTCCCGCGCCAAATACCAGGCCATGAAGTCTCCGCTGGCTCAGCTAGCACTACACAATCCCCATATATGGGCCGACTCCTTAAAACCGGTTTGTTTTCTCTGTTTTCTGCTCTTTTGGTGCCCTTTGCTACCTTTCATTGAGACGGGCACCCTCAAAATATACACAAAAATGGTATTATACATGAAAAATGGATTTTTGACCTCAAATACCCCCCATGGGGTTTGAACCCACACTCTACCAACCTTAGAGTTGTTTTTTTTCCTCTAAGCTACGACCTGTCGTCGACGATCTCAGAGCAAACCATAGTATAATAAAAAATTTGGAAAATCAGTACTCCTTACATGCTCCAACCACTATTAACCTCCCATGCTCTTAAAACCGGTCACGCGCTCACTGAGTTGTTCAACTAGTGATTTGCTGTACCCAGAGCTTTGATTTCTGATGCAATCCAAAATGTTTTAAGGATATAAATTTGACAAAATGACAGAAGAAAATGAGACACTGGATTTTCACGAGTTCGTGCTGAAGTTGCCGGATTCGGCGTGGAACCTGAGTTCTGAGTCGTTGGAACATGCAGCACAGTTGGCAAAAGAAGGCGCAATGAGTGGTCTCAGTCCTTGGCAGGCAGCGTCACTGTATTCCAAACTTACAGGAAAGAAAACACTGGCCACTGTCAAAGACACGATGGCCTTGGTTCGTGATGCCTTACTCACCTTAAAGGGCGACGACATTGGCAGAACAGGCACGTCGTCGCATCGCGAAGACGTCTTCTTGGCATGCGAAACTTTGAGCGGTCCCAAGGACCACGCTGGCCCCGCGTCGGACAAGGAGTCCACGTTCGTGTGGCGCGATGAGGTTCTGTCGCTTCCTTCACGCTTGTCTGCACTCCTGGAAGAGCGAAAGGTTTTGCAAGACGAGTTTCGCAGAAAAAAAGATGTTGAAGCACCTTCCAGTGTTCGACGAGTTCCATAGGGCAGCTGTTAATAACGCGCCAACGCACAAACATCCAGCGGACGCAGAGAAGCGTCGTTGGGAACAACAGGTAAAAGACGCCATGCGAGTCCTGGGAGTAGTCTTAACACGCGAAGATGACACAACGGTAGCTCCGGAAGCACCTGTTTCATTGGTGCTATGTGAACATTTGTTTGCAATGTTGGGTGCGTTGGACTACAGCATCCAAAGCTCCCGGCGAGTGGCAGTAGATAAACGGTTTGAACAACCTGCAATTGCACCAGAGTTACTCTCGAAGGATGACATGTCACTACTTCAGTCGCTCAACAAATTATAAAAAGACCTGAGAGGCACGCGTTTCTCCCCTTACTCGCATCGTAGTTCTTTCCGTTCGTTTTCAACACGAGGTCGTTTTGATCCACGGAGATCTGGCAAAGGAGGCAAAGGCAAAGGTAAGGGTTTCACCCAAAGATTTGTGCCACGTAACGACAGGTTAGATGAACGACCACAGCAGTAGCTTGACTGTAGAGGATTTTTTGGCACCAGCCGTGTGCGTGCCACCGCCGATCCATCCCCACATGCCACTCTATTTGCGCTGTCGTGCACAATTGCATGAATGGGAAACGTTGAACGACACATACGCGGCGTCAGTGATTCGCAATGGGCTGCAGCTTGATTGGGTTGACGGTTTTGATCCGGATCGGCCAACCGACGACTTCCGTCCTCGTTCTTCCCACGCAGAGGTAACCGACCCTGAATTGGTAAAACACGTGTTGGATGCAGTGCAACAGGGTTGCATGGAACGCGTCGAGCGCAAAGACATTAAGTGTTGTGCAAGTATGTTCGCAGTGGACAAAGCGTCAGACGAGGCACATCCTGAGGGAGGCCGTCGACCTATCACCAATTTGAAGAACGTGAACCAGTTTGTACAGACCACCTATTTTCGTTTGGTCACTCTGTGGGGCATTTTACCGTTCTTGAGACCCGGTCAGTATGCTTGCAAAATTGACCTGAAAAGTGCTTATTTTCACATGGGTATCCATCCGCGGGATCGACCTTATTTGGGGGTCTACGTCGACGGTGAATTTTACAGGTGGTGCGTGTTGCCGTTTGGATTAAACGTTGCACCACGGGAATGGCAACGCCTCATGCAACCAATTTTAAATGCCGTGCGCGAACGCGGAGCACTCGTTTGGGTCTACTTGGACGATTGGCTCATCATTGGCAATACTTACCGTGAATGTCTGGAACACACACGTTTTTTGGTACAACTTTTGCATCGGTTGGGTATATTGGTCAATGTCCCAAAATCATGTTTGGAGCCGTCTCAAGAAATTATAATGCTTGGTTTTATGCTGAACTTCAGGGAAGGATTCGTCGCGGTACCTCCAAAGCGCCTACAAGCAATTTTTCGGGATGTGAACAGACTGGCACACAGTCACACACCATCAGTGAGGCGATGCGCCTCCGTTCTTGGAAGAATCCGTTCCTTGCTGTTCGCCATGCCCCATATCCGACTCCTCAGAGACGCCCTGGCGGTGCACGTGGCGGTGGCAGTCCAGGCTGGCTGGGAGGCAGACGTGGCGCTCCCGGAGCGCGTGTCACGTCAGTTGATGGATCTGGCGGACGAGTTACACCAGTGGAAGGGACGCACCTTCGTAGTTTCCATGGGTCACGTCAGGGACATGTACTCGGACGCGTCGGATCTGGCGTGGGGCGGAGTCCTTCAAGGGAATGCCCAAGCAGCGTTCGGTTGGTTCCTGAATCGAGAGGAACACATAAACGTCAAAGAGTTCAGGGGAGCCCTACTGACGATTCAAGCGTATGCGCTGAGGGACACCACGCTGCGATTTTTCACCGACTCAATGGTCCTTTACTGGTATCTCCGCAAGTGGGGAGGTCGCAAGCCGCGGTTCAACGCATTGATTCTCCAACTGTGGAATTTTACACAAGCCAATCGCATCGAGATTCAACCGTTTTACGTGCACACCTCAGTGAATCCGGCGAACATTTGGTCTCGGCTTCGTTGGACACCGTCGGAGGCTACCTTCCCGTCGGACGTGTTGACTTGGATCCTGGAGGAGTTCAAAAGTTGGATTCAGCCGGAAATCGATTGGATGTCAAGGAGTTCCAATGCGGTGTGCAGCAAGTTCGTCAGTCCGTGTCCTCAGCCGGGGGCTTACGCCATCGATGTCTTCTCCCAGAATCTAACTTTACTTTCACCGGGGTGGGTCTTCCCGCCGTTCAAGCACATACCTCAGTTGGTCAACAAAGTGTTGGAGTCACCAGGGGTGAAGGTTCTCATGGCTCTGCCGTACAGGCCGCGCGAAGTTTGGTGGAACCTATTGATGAAACACGTGAAGTTCGCAATGAACACGTCGGAGTTCCGGTTGCAAATGCCAGACGGCACAGAGACACAACCACGTTTCGTGTTGACCTTGGCGTGTGTTTGCGTGAATACTATCAATTGCGAGGAGCTACCAACGAAGAGGCGACGCTTATCATCAATGAAATCGGGAAGGACACCTTGAAACGTTACAATTCTGCGTGGCACATGTTTGGTACGTTCTTGTTACAAGACGCGGCGCTTGCTCCACTGTTAAAGGTGGAGCGCTTTGGTCAAATCCCACTGATGACGGTGGCGGTGCAACTTTGAAAGTTTTCACGCACGCATTCTTTAAGTGCTGGGCGTATGGCGTATTCAGCAGTGTGTTTATTCCCGTGCTTTTCGCAACTACGTTTCGAGGGTATGCTACGCAACTTGAAACGTGACTGGTTCGTCAGTGTTCCTCATTATCATCGTTTCTATGATGTACGGCGTCTTATACAAGTCATGCATCAGCAACCTGTGGAGACGGAAGCTCAGCTGCGCTTGCAAGCCATTTTGTCCTTGAGATTCTTTGCCTTTTTCCGAGGCGTTGATCTGGCGCGATCACGTAGGGATATCCAACGCGCTGCTCAGCCTTGGTTCATTTCTGCTAAGCGCAAAGGGAGGAGATACTATGCACGTTATCCTATTCACAATGTTCCGCCACCGTCAATTGATCCGCAGCGCTGCTTAGCGCGTTATTTGGAGGCTACTGGTGATTACGAGGGTTCTGAGATTTTTGTGTCCCTACGAAAGCCACGGAAGCCTTTATCGTCTGATACCATCAACGGTCTCACTACTCGCTGGTTACGGAAACACCTACTGGAATTGGGGGAACTGGAGACGGATTCGTTTTCCGCGCATTCTACACGAGGAGCAGCAGCAACTGCACTAATCTATCTTGGCGTGGAGCCGCATGTGGTGGCAGCATTGGGTGATTGGTCCTGTTACGATACATTCAGGAAGTTTTACGACAGGACCAGAGCTCTGTTGCGCATCACGCAAGTTCTGGTCCCTCCTGATCTGGCGACTGGAGAAGCGGCGCGCGCTTCGCGCCTGGCGATTAATTAATTCTTATATAAGGGTTCAGTTCACGGGAGCTCAGTTCTTCCGTTCTGTTGCCCATATATGGGGATTGTGTAGTGCTAGCTGAGCCAGCTCGGACTTACCCGAATAGGTGAGGAGGAGAGAAGAGATGGCGAAGCAATAGCACTACACAAGACACATATATGCCCACCCTGTCCCTCCCTTAAGTTCTTCGCTCACCGTGAAAAGCAGTTGACACTTGGGTCGTCGGTTGCCACGGTTTTAAGAGCATGGGAGGTTAATAGTGGTTGGAGCATGTAAGGAGTACTGATTTTCCAAATTTTTTATTATACTATGGTTTTCTCTGCGATCGTCGACGACGGGTCGTAGCTTAGAGGAAAAAACACAACTCTAAGGTTGGTAGAGTGTGGGTTCAAACCCCATGGGGGGTATTTGAGGTCAAAAATTCATTTTTCATGTATAATACCATTTTTGTGTATATCTTGAGGGTGCCCGTTTCAATGAAAGGTAGCAAAGGGCACCAAAAGAGCAGAAAACAGAGAAGACAAACCGGTTTTAAGGAGTTGGCCCATATATGTGTCTTGTGTAGTGCTATTGCTTCGCCATCTCTTCTTTCCTCCTCACCTATTCGGGTAAATCCGAAGCGGCGGGTTTCATCAAAGGACGGCTGCCAATGTGAAAAGTGTTACCTATGTAACACGGTGAGACGCACTTTCCAAAAATGACATCATAGGGACAATGACGCTTTGGTCGCAAAACATTGATCCCTTCGAGGAGCACACCTTCTAGGGGGCGGCTGGCGGCCCTGTGCACTTCGCCCACATCTGCGAGCCGCTGAGAGCATGTACCCATGGAGTGGTCGTTGGGCCACACAAAGCCTCTTGCTAAGCGGACTTTAGAGGCAGCCACAGTGACGACAATACCTACGTACTTGCTATAACAGTTGTTCAACCCCGGAGGGAAAGAGCCCCCCAGGGCGGATTCCGGCAACTGCAATGGATTCGTATCGGTTTATTGACCGAGACAGCCGGTTTGTGCTCGGACAGTTCAATTTTGCCACGGAGGACTAGCCAAGGGGCGAAAAACTGCCAAAGACAAATCGTGTCATGGGTCCCCTGCGTGGGTTTGCGTCTTCATGAGCGCCGACCCCTTTAATGCCCTCGGGCAATCCAGCACGCACAAGCATGTATCCCAGTCTGGGGGGTACCCTTTGGTGTGAACCATGATGGTATAATGCCCTGGTGCGACTCCTTGACTGCTAAAAACTACAAGAAATGCAAAAAAAGGATTGAGTCGCAACATGCAACAATATCGCCAAATAGAAAGGGGCAAGACCATGGTCCAAACGTGAAAAATTCAGTGCATATATCCGAGTCAAAATGGGCCGGTTCATATCACCAAGCGCAAAGCAGTGAGCCTATATCCCCACATGGAAGGGCCGTTCAATATCTCCAACTTGAAACGGGTTGAATGGATTTCTTTGCTGGACTATATCCCAACATAAAAGGGCCTGTGCCATATCGCCAAATAAAGAGGGGCCTGTCTATATCCCCAACTTGAAATGGGCTGTTCATACTCGCAAATGAAAGGCTACCGGTGCATATCATCAAGTGCAAAGGTGGTGGTCCATCTCCCCACGTACAAGCAGGCCATTGCATATTTCCAACTTCAAACGAGTTAACTAGAGTTGTGCACCGGTCGATGTACCCATCCGCCAATGCCCTTTCCATATGGCGCAATGGAAAACTCCCCATGCCCAACTAGAAATGGGCCGTTTTATGTTCAAACATGAGAAAGGGCCGGTCAAGTGCAAAGAGAATAGTCCATATCCCCACAGTTCTGTGCTGGGCCATATCCCACACTGACAAAGGCCCATTTCATATACCCAACTAGAATGGGGAAAGTTCATATCCCCAACTTGAAAGGGGGCCAATTCACTTTGCCAAGTGGAAGAGGGCGGTCCATATCACCAACTCCGAAGACAGTAGGCCATAACCCCACTTGGAAGGGGCAGTTCTATATCCACAACTTGGAACAGGCCAGCTGTAGGTGTGTGATGGTCTATATCCCTGATTGGCAAAGGCCAAATCAATCTCACCAAATAGAAGGGGGGGACTCGATATCCCCAACCGTGTCACCCGCTCCAAACGTGGTAGGCCATATCCCCAAGTGGAATGGGGCCATTCCATGTCCCTAACTTAAATAGCGCTGAATGGAGTTCGGGGTTGGTCCATGGAGACGTCCTTTCCGAAAACCGTGTTCGGTCGTGGATGCACTTCCCTCATATACTGGTCTGCTAGCTCAACGAGGATCAGATGGGACAGACACATTAGAGGGTATTGCAAGCCAAATCTTAAACAGAAGCACTGGCCTCAACCTGGTTAGGTTGCAGTGTCCGCATTACGCTGTGGTTGCGCCTGCTCCACAGCGGCCCTTGCGTTCCGTGCATCCGCCTGTTTTCTTTGCATCTGCTGAGTGTCTGGTCAGCTTGTGTCCATCCCTCGACCCAGCCTCCGTTGGCTATTCTACCCCTTTGGACTTCACTTCTACCGTTAGGCGTAAGCGCCCGTGGGCGGGGGGGGGGGGCTACAAGATACTAACACCAATACAGATTGCACGACGGCAAAAGACAATACAACAATGGGACAACAGGGCATGCCGCCGCAAATAGTGGTTGAGTAGGTCCCCAAGAATCCCTAATCTCACCGGAGGTCCGCATTTGACCCATTCCGTCCTGATCATCACGTACCTTAACAGCTTTTGCAATCCAAGGAGATGAGCCCATTGAGTGGAAGGTTTGGACCGCGGTGTTGCCTCGGTTGCTATCCAGACTTGGTGTTACCTGGAATTTTGACGGTGCACTTCGAAAAAATTGCCATTCATCGGGTGCCAATCGGTTGCACTTCTCAACCACACTCCACAGTGGATACTTGCACGTTGTTGATCGCAACAACTGTCCATAATTTAACTTAATAGTAGTTGGTTTGGAAACCAGTCTTCGCACACACGCTAGTTCATCTACTTCTACTTGCAAATCTTGTCACAAGGTCGTTTTTTCTGATTGCGTCTATTACACAAATGTGCACTGCCAAGCACAAATCGCCAGCGCGGTGTCTCATTTCAGTCCCAGGAACTGACAGTTCACACGTTCTGTTCTATGCAGAGCAAAAACCAGCCACATGGTGTAACTTAGCCCCCCGAAAATGACAGCTGATGCCTTTTGTGCCCTAAAGAGTGCCAACCCAACTAAACTACAACACGAAAGGCTGTTTAAGACTAGCACACACTTTTGCTCCCGTGCATGATTGCAGTGTTGCGGGGTAGATAAACATTTTCCGGATTCCAATCATCTTTAAATTTCCGGCAAATTTTGCTTAGCCCGGCCTATGATGTGTACTCATCTATTAGGAAATCCAACATATTTTTGGACTAATCGGCGTCTACTCCAAGCACAAGTCAGATGGTGGTACAAGAGCCACCCGAAAGAAGCAATTAGTTATGCGATGATCTCATCACACTATGCCTATGACACACCAAGCGTATCTTAGTCATACACATGTTAGTAATGCTGGTCATTGTAGGTGTACCGTTTTTCACCACTTTGAGAAACTCCTTCAAGCCAGGCTCATGTTGGTTTTAGATCGCCATTACAAAGGGCCGTAGCGGCCTCCACTCTTTTCACAAGGTCTCCTGAGGGGCTGCACACGAAGAATTTGCAGGAGGATGCGCTTTGCAGAGCGCGACAAGCGAGAATAGTAGTCTTTCATCGGGGTTTGTAAGGGCGGGCAATGCGGAGAAAAGGAAGCTCATGAACGGAATCTCATTCAAGGAGGCATACGGCAATTTATCGGTTTTAGGTGTCCAAGGATTTGGCTGCCTTTCGCACAGCACTTACCAGGGGATGTTTCTTCAGCCTCCTCCGTATCTTGATTCCTGTAATACTACAAAATCGCAGTCCCCCCTTGGTACAATTCGTGTGGCGTATTTCTGGCCCCAATGATATGTTGACTACCACATCCATTAGGGTACCCCCTTCCCTGTCCATGTAAATTATTTACACCATTCGAAGGGCATCGTGGTAAGATGTTGGCGCATCATGACGTAGAACATGTTTGTTGTAAGACAAAAACACGAGCCACGAATCCGTGCAAAGAGCGCTCTGCAGAGCCCAACGAGGTAGAAATGCCTAATCTGCATGCTGGCTTGGCACTCAAAGCATGTGAAAGGCTTGTATGTGAGTCATATACATTGTGGGCTTCGGAATATACAGTCCAAAATAGCAGCGTGTTCCATGCTACCTCATATTTCTCTACCAGTGATTGCAGTAGTGCAAAATCTGACTTGCGAATCCGTCCATACTCACAGATTCATATGCCAGCACAGCGTCTCGTTAAAGATTTTGATCTCTCCGGTGAAACCCACTTTGACGGCATGTTTTTCACTGTTGGGGTGCTAAGCATCGAAGTGTTCCACGCCTGAACTGTAAAATCCTCTTGATATGTGTTGGCAGAGGGAAGTGCACACGCCGCCTAGTCAGGGCTCAGGTTTACATACACATCATCAGAACTAGTAGGCCAGGGTTGGGCCCAATAATCATCCGTATTTGTAAAATGAAATGCGCAAAAAGCGGTAAATGAATAGAGTAAAACTAGGGTGTTTTAGTGGGATCGAGCCACAATTCTCATCTTGGATTGGAGCAAATCTCATTTTAGATTGGAGGGAAATTGTAATTTTAGCACTCAAGACTCGGAACACTCAAGGACAAATGAAAGATCCTCCTCTAAACACACAAAACCCGGTTCCACTTGATGGTCGCAAGTTTTGGACAATAATTACACTCGGCCGCTCAACTATCGTGATATAGCTATTACCCTCATACTGATTGTCCTCCTCCTTGTCCCCATCTCCGATGCCCACAAGGGCAACCGGGCCTGGTTGGGCTGAGGTGGGATGGGATGGGGTTGAGCAACGGGTAGGGCCTGGGGTCCCCGACACGGTATCACCGTAGCAACGGGTGTCCCCTGAAAGATTGGTCTCCCTCTACTGTGGATGATGTCACTTGCCAGCGATTGTGATGTCAACAAAAATCATTGCAAGCGTGCACAGCTTCCTTATTCTCACACGACTACCAAGGGTATGAATTGGTTTAAGTGCAAAGATGTGCTCTTGTTTGGTGATCTAGCAAGCTAGTAGGAAACATCATCGACTGAGGCCAAGCACCTAGGTTCAACACCCGAGTACAGGATGCCCATTCAAGAGGACGGCGTGGGACACGAGCGGTATTTCTCAGAAAAATTCATGCCTATCCCTGAATGGTAACAACATGCTGTGGCAGCCTATTGTGGAGTGTACTGTTTCCACTAGTTGGACATGCCACCAACAAGAAAGGAACTGCTGGGAGCCTACAACAATAGAGCCGTCGCTGCGCCAAGCAAAGCCCCTTGGTAAGCCCACTTTAGGGGCATTGCAAGTGATAACAATACATACCTACCTCGTATCACAGTTCCCCGGCCCATTTGTGCTTAGCCCATCTCAACAGTGCAACACCAAAGGAACATGTAATGCGACGGACGAGAAAACCGGCGACAGACACAACAGGGTCAGACGGGAACAACGACGCACCACCTCACGACCACTAACCAGCATAGATTGTAGCGGAATGTATTCCACAACATGAACCCAGCCCGCGGAAGAGCAAGCATAGGACCAAACAACAAACAAGACGCACTGCAAGTGAGCTATACGTCCTATGCCTACGCAAAGCCAACCCAACGGGGATAGAGGGGACCCTCTCCGTGTTAGGGTCTCGGCACGGAGCGTCTGCCTCCGGATGCGCGAATCCGGAGGTTCATAAGGCTAAGCGAAGGGACCAATCCAAACGTAGGTATTGTCGTTACTGTGGTTGCCTCTAAAGTCCGCTTAGCAAGGGGCTTTGCCTGGCCCCGCGACTGCTCCATTGTTACATGCTCCCAGCGGCGCGCAGATGTTGGCAAAGTGCATAAGGCCACCAGCTGCCCCTTGCAGAGTGTGCTCCTTGGGGGGATAACTTGATTCGTCACCAAAGCTTCACTGTCCCTATTGTTTCATTTTGTGAAAGTGCAGTTCACCTTGTTACATAGGTAGCGCTTCCTACATTGGCAGCCGTCCTTTGATGAAACCTGCCGCTGGAGCTTTCATGGCCTGACTTTTGACGGGGGACCGCCATGCATGAAATCCAACGCCCCCTCTTGCCTCCCCTAGGCGGGCAACACGTTCGGACGTACTTGCTATCATAGTTGCTCAATCCCCGAACATAGAGCACCCCAGTGCAGATTTCGGCAACTGCAAGGGATCCGTCTTCGGTTCTTTGACCGAGACGGCCGATTTGTGCTCAGATGGTATAGTTTTTGCCACAGAGGACTGGCCAAGGGGCAAAAAACTGCTGAAGACTAATCGTGTCATGGGTCCCGTACGTGGGTTTGCTTCTTCGTGAGCACAGACCCCGTTC
Organism: Eutreptiella sp. 'Long Island Sound 2002'; assembly: GCA_964036045.1. Lineage (NCBI taxonomy): Eukaryota > Euglenozoa > Euglenophyceae > Eutreptiales > Eutreptiaceae > Eutreptiella > Eutreptiella sp. 'Long Island Sound 2002'. The sequence continues at coordinate 151,705,389 of OZ038379.1, forward strand.
ATTCCCTCGGAGAATCAAGCATCCACGAACATGTATCCTAGTCTAGGGGGTATCCCTCGGTGTGAACAATGATGGTATAATGCCCTGGTGCGATCCTTGGCGTCCGCAGTCTACAAGAAATGCAAAAGAAAGAATGTCGTCCCCGCATGGAACAATATCGCCAAATAGAAAGGGGAAAGGCCATATTCCCAACTTGAAGACTTCGTGTTGATATGTCTGAGTGAAAATGGGCAGGTCCATCCCACCAAGTGCAAAGGGACTATATCCGCACATGGAAGGGCCATTCAGCATCTCGAACTTGAAATGGGCTAATTGGAGTTCTTCATGGGTCAATATTGAAACGTAACGAAGGCCCGTGCCATATCGCCAAATGAAAAGGGGCCCGTCTATATCCCCATTTTGAAAGGGGTTCTTCACATTCCTAAGTGAAAGGGTGCCAGTGGATATCACCAATTGCAAAGTTGGTGGTCCATATCCCCATCTGCAAAAGGGCCATTCCATACACCTATGATTTTAGCAGCTGTTTTTTCCCAAAATTCAAAATCATGCATTTTCAGAACCGCGATATCAAACTGTACACAGTAGTTCTGTTGTTTTTATGTTTTCTCAAATTTTTATTAAAATTATGCTGTCGCTGAAGCTGGAGCCGCAGATAAACTGTCAGCAACTGCCGCGTACGCGAGTTTCAGATTCCCGACCGCCGTGCGCAATAGAAAATCGCCAAAAAGTCCACTTTTTTTCGCAGTTGGAAGCAAAGTAAAGGCATGAGCGTGTTCCCGAGATAAATACCTTGCTGCTGACCTAAAAAAATCCAGATTGGCAGGCACAGATTTGGAGAAATTCACCCTTCTCTACCCAAAAACCACTTTTTTACATGGTTTTAGGGTCTATGGAGGCCATATAGAGGGCCTTACAGGGCTGTAAGAGGTGGTATAGAGGTGACATATGAACACATTGTCATCACCATTGGTAGAAGCCTACATGACAAGCGATGTTTTGCCTTTATTCTAGGCTATTCATCCCTTTCTCATGCACCATGGGGCCCAATATCCATATGGTTCATAGGTAGGGTTTTGATCACCTATCACCGTCCACACACATGTTTGGGGCTTGGGTTGGTATTGTATGCATTTGAATGATAAGAACTACATAAAATATGATAGTATGTGCATAAGAATGGGATGAAAGATGAACATTTGAGGTGTTTTTGGCCCTATTCTGCACCTTTTGTGGTCCATTTCCATATGGTTCATAGGTAGGCTTTTGCGTGCCTATCACCGTACACACACATGTTTGGGGCTTAGGTTGTTATTGTAAGCATTTGTATGATAGGTCCTACATATAATATGATAGTATGTGCATAAGAATGGGATGAACGATGAAGATTTGAGGTGTTTTTGGCCCGTTTTTGCACCATTTGTGGTCCAATATCCATATGGTTCATAGGTAGGGTTTTGATCACCTATCACCGTCCACACACATGTTTGGGGCTTGCGTTGGTATTGTATGCATTTGAATGATAATAACGACATAAAATATGATAGTATGTGCATACGAATGGGATGAACAATGTAGTTTTGAGGTGTTTTTGGCCCGTTTTTGCACCTTTTGCGCTCCATATCCATATGGTTCATATGTAGAGTTTTGATCACCTATCACCGTCCACACACATGTTTGGGGCTTGGGTTGGTATTGTATGCATTTGAATGATAAGAACTACATAAAATATGATAGTATGTGCATAAGAATGGGATGAAAGATGAACATTTGAGGTGTTTTTGGCCCTATTCTGCACCTTTTGTGGTCCATTTCCATATGGTTCATAGGTAGGCTTTTGCGTGCCTATCACCGTACACACACATGTTTGGGGCTTAGGTTGTTATTGTAAGCATTTGTATGATAGGTCCTACATATAATATGATAGTATGTGCATAAGAATGGGATGAACGATGAAGATTTGAGGTGTTTTTGGCCCGTTTTTGCACCATTTGTGGTCCAATATCCATATGGTTCATAGGTAGGGTTTTGATCACCTATCACCGTCCACACACATGTTTGGGGCTTGCGTTGGTATTGTATGCATTTGAATGATAATAACGACATAAAATATGATAGTATGTGCATACGAATGGAATGAACAATGTAGTTTTGAGGTGTTTTTGGCCCGTTTTTGCACCTTTTGCGCTCCATATCCATATGGTTCATATGTAGAGTTTTGATCACCTATCACCGTCCACACACATGTTTGGGGCTTGGGTTGGTATTGTATGCATTTGAATGATAAGAACTACATAAAATATGATAGTATGTGCATAAGAATGGGATGAACGATGTAGATTTGAGGTGTTTTTGGCCCGTTTTTGCACCTTTTGCGCTCCATATCCATATGGTTCATAGGTAGGGTTTTGATCACCTATCACCGTCCACACACATGTTTGGGGCATAGGATGGTATTGTAAGCATTTGAATGCTGGGTAAGAAATAAAATATGATACTACGGGCACACGCATGGGATGAACAATGTAGTTTTGAGGTGTTTTTGGCCCGTTTTTGCACCATTTGTGCTCCATATCCATATGGTTCATAGGTAGGGTTTTGATCACCTATCACCGTCCACACACATGTTTGGGGCTTGGGTTGGTATTGTATGCATTTGAATGATAAGAACTACATAAAATATGATACTATGTGCATAAGAATGGGATGAAAGATGAACATTTGAGGTGTTTTTGGCCCTATTCTGCACCTTTTGTGGTCCATTTCCATATGGTTCATAGGTAGGCTTTTGCGTGCCTATCACCGTACACACACATGTTTGGGGCTTAGGTTGTTATTGTAAGCATTTGTATGATAGGTCCTACATATAATATGATAGTATGTACATAAGAATGGGATGAACGATGAAGATTTGAGGTGTTTTTGGCCCTATTTTGCACCGTTTGTGATCCAATATCCATATGGTTCATAGGTAGGCTTGGAACTATTTGAGCCATTTGAGAATTTTCTTTCTCCGTGTGTCATCGTTGTACATAAAATATGATACTATGTGCATAAGAATGGGATGAGCGATGAACATTTGAGGTGTTTTTGGCCCTATTTTGCACCGTTTGTGGTCCATTTCCATATGGTTCATACGTAAGCAACGATTGTCTTACTGCCTTCATGCCCTTGTTGCGTGCTTTTTGTGTGTATTATGCCTTCCTAGGTAGGGTGAGCAAAGGGTGAAAAGATAGTGAACTAAGGGTGAACGAATGGTCATGGGAGCATGCATGGCGACAAAATGTGATTTCCCTTTGGTACAACCCACAGGGCTAAGCAATGGCTCCTTCCAAGAAGAAAAAGGTTGTGATTCCAAAGCCTGACATGCCAGCCTTGGTGCCTGCCGATTGTCATATAGGCAGGGGGGACGTGGAAGATGGGGCGGAACAAGGAGAAGGCGGAGCATGGGAAAATTGCGAAAGTTTGGACCCGGAGCTAGAAAGGCTCCTTGCAGGGCATTGTGTTAAGGAAGACCAAAGTGTTGAAGTCGGGACCTTCAATTACATCAAATGTGGCATGTCCACCAATGTGCAAACCGGTGAAAAGCGGGTCTTGTTTTGGTACGGAATGCTGATTATACCGAAAAAAATACCGGAACCAAACAAGAACGACCTATGCATGAGGTTCCCAAATAATTACTTCTATTGGTTCAAACGCGCTGACGTCTTCCCAACCCTTCCTCTTGGATTGCCTGCCTTCTTCAACGATGGGTGTGACGTCCTGAGTGATGAAACATCCGACTACGGCGAGGCACCTTCTGATGAGAGCTCGGAAAATGAAAGTAGTGATGATGAGGACGATGTGGACGATGGCGACAACTCGGAGGATGGCGCAAGTGGCACACCCAAAGCCAAAAAGGAAAAGAACAAGAAAACTAAACCAAAGCCCCCAAAGTGGAGGAAGTATACCAAAAAGAGTAGGTCACCCGATGTGTCTGAGGAAGCGTTGGCATCAAGAATAGCCGAAGCAACTGAGCATATGACGCGTATGGAGCTGTTTAAGCAGGCAAGTGCTTACTCAAAACATTATTTGATCAAACTCTGCGAGAACCTGTGTGTTAGCGGTATGAATTTGAAAACGATACCAGAGATTCTTCGAGCGCTTGAGGACAGAAGTAAGACTGGAGGCTTCACAATCCAAAAGCTGTTTCCACCGCACAAACCGCAAGTGAGCTTCAAACCCATGGACATATCAATGAGCAGCATTCGACAGGCATCTATTGCTGTTCAATGCTTGTTGATGTTGTTGCTTGCGGTGCATTAAATGTTTGTGACTCACACATAGACCATCACCCCACCGCCTGGGTGGCACAACCCGTGAATATCGCTGGCTGGGATTTGGGCCGGTGGGACACGCTTCATAGGCCAACAGTTCTGTGCTTTGTGTAACTTCGTGCCACTCAGGTTGAGAAGCCCAGAAAGGCAGAGAACCCATGTCCCCAGGAGCGCACCGAACGAGAGGAGGCGGAGAGGCGAGACAGAGCAGAAGAGGACAGAAAAAAGGCGGAGGCAGCGCACCGACCGAAGCAAGCGGATGAGGAGCAACAGCAAAAGGTAACGTTCCAAAGTTGTGCAGTTAGGGTCTTTCAATTCTGTGCATGCATATCGCGTTAATTTCTCTCCGACCGACCGAGATGGGATTTTGATTTTTGCATGTCCCCAGGAGCGCACCGAACCAGAGGAAGCGGAGACGCGAGACGGAGCACAAGAAGAGAGAAAAAGGCGGAGGCGGCAAAGCGTCAAAAGCAAGCGGATGAGGAGCAAGAGCAAAAGGTAACCTTCCAGGAGCGCACACGGAATTCTGCAGTTACGCTCTCACGATTCTGTGCATACGTATCGTGTTCATTTCTTTCCAATTTACGGAGATCAGATTTTGATTTTTGCATGTCCCCAGGAGCGCACCGAACGAGAGGAGGCAGACAGAAAGAAGGCGGAGGCGGCAGAGCGTCAAAAGCAAGTGGATGAGGAGCAACAGCAAAAGGTAACCATGCAAATTTCTGCAGTACCGCTCTCTCTATTCTGTGCATACGTATCGTGTTCATTTCTTTCCAATTGACGGAGATCGGATTTTGTTTTTTGCATGTCGCCAGGAGCGCACCGAACGAGAGGAGGCGGACAGAAAGAAGGCGGAGGCGGCAAAGCGTCAAAAACAAGTGGATGAGGAGCAACAGCAAAAGGTAACCATGCAAAATTCTGCAGTACCGCTCTCTCTATTCTGTGCATACGTATCGTGTTCATTTCTTTCCAATTGACGGAGATCGGATTTTGTTTTTTGCATGTCGCCAGGAGCGCACCGAACGAGAGGAGGCAGACAGAAAGAAGGCGGAGGCGGCAGAGCGTCAAAAGCAAGTGGATGAGGAGCAACAGCAAAAGGTAACCATGCAAATTTCTGCAGTACCGCTCTCTCTATTCTGTGCATACGTATCGTGTTCATTTCTTTCCAATTGACGGAGATCGGATTTTGTTTTTTGCATGTCGCCAGGAGCGCACCGAACGAGAGGAGGCGGACAGAAAGAAGGCGGAGGCGGCAAAGCGTCAAAAACAAGTGGATGAGGAGCAACAGCAAAAGGTAACCATGCAAAATTCTGCAGTACCGCTCTCTCTATTCTGTGCATACGTATCGTGTTCATTTCTTTCCAATTGACGGAGATCGGATTTTGTTTTTTGCATGTCGCCAGGAGCGCACCGAAGGAGAGGAGGCGGACAGAAAGAAGGCGGAGGCGGCAAAGCGTCAAAAGCAAGTGGATGAGGAGCAACAGCAAAAGGTAACCAGGAAAATTTCTGCAGTACCGCTCTCTCGATTTTGTGCATACGTATGGTGTTCATTTCTTTCCAATCGACGGAGATCGGATTCTGTTTTTTGCATGTCGCCAGGAGCGCACCGAGCGAGAGGAGGCGGACAGAAAGAAGGCGGAGGCGGCAAAGCGTCAAAAGCAAGTGGATGAGGAGCAACAGCAAAAGGTAACCATGCAAAGTTCTGCAGTAACGCTCTCTTGATTCTGTGCATACGTATCGAGTTCATTTCTTTCCAATTGACGGAGATAGGATTTTGTTTTTTGCATGTCCCCAGGAGCGCACCGAACGAGAGGAGGCGGACAGAAAGAAGGCGGAGGCGGCAAAGCGTCAAAAGCAAGGGGATGAGGAGCAACAGCAAAAGGTAACCATGCAAAGTTCTGCAGTAACGCTCTCTGGATTCTGTGCATACCTATCGTGTTCATTTCTTTCCAATTGACGGAGATAGGATTTAGATTTTTGCATGTCCCCAGGAGCGCACCGAACGGGAGGAAGCAGAGAAGCGACACGAGAACCGCCAAGCGCAAAACGTCAACACGGCATCAGAGCGCAAGATCCAAAGCGAGGGTCCCGACATTATCGCTCTTCCACCGCCTCCACCATTCAGCCGAAAGCAAACAGAGCCTCTCAAGGTTTTGGCATTCCTTTCACTGTACCCCTCAGCAAAATGTAGGATGATCTGCCTGTCCAACGGCCACCACATCAGCAACTCTTCAAAGCCTTGGCAACAGAGAACAGGATCCATGCGAGGTTTCATTGGCGTCAAAAAAGACGCAGAGCTGCGGGGTTCTGACAGCGTCATGCAGGCAGCCATGTGCTCTTGCGAGCTCCAAATACAGTGGCAGGGCGGTACTTGGGTGCAGGCACCAATCAGCGTTGTAGCAACTATTTCGCATACCACGCCACGTTGCTGTAGGCTGTTTTTTGATTTTATTTTTCCTAAGATGCTAGAACCTTCCAGACCGGCAGCCATGTGCTCTTGCGAGCTCCAAATACAATGGTAGGGCGGTACTTGGGTGCAGGTACCAATCAGCGTTGTAGCAACTATTTCGCATACCACTCCACGTTGCTGTAGGCTGTTTTTTGATTTTCTTTTTCCTAAGATGGTAGAACCTTCCAGACCGGGACGGCCCAAACTGCCTGAATGGCAGCTTTCACAGAAATCTCTGGCCAACAGACGCAGCCTTGTGAGGTCGTATGCGAAGCAGTTGCATTGCGGGCACCTGATTGCGGAGCATGCAGTCAAGCGATCACTGAATCGAGACAGACTGAGGGCAAGACCGGCCACATTTGAGCAATTGAGGGATACCCTCATTGCAAAGTTTACGACCCATGATACATGGGAAGATTTCATTCGCGCGCGCAGAAATAATGATGGCAATGGTCAGGGGGTGTATAGGACAGGCGTGACCAAACTCATGCAGCTTTTGACAGCCGACATGGGGATTGCTACCACACCGGTAGGTTCGTACCTAGACCCGAGTACCGCCCTTCCACTGTATTTGGAGCTCGCAAGAGCACATGGCTGCCTGCATGACGCTGTCAGAACCCCGCAGCTCTGCGTCTTTTTTGACGCCAATGAAATGTATGGGCGCCGCAAATGCCAGGTGCTGAGGGTACATCTACCGCAAGCACGTCAGCCACACCAACTCCTTCTGCAACTTCCCCTTGCGAGATACCTGGACCAGGATGATCACATCACAACCTCGTCGCAGTTTGAGCGCATGGACCTGCTTCCTGCCCTTGAGAAGGCGTTGGAGAGCGGCTGGGGTGGTGAAAGCATGGAGCTGTTTTTTTCTCCTGATTATGCCGCCTACTACCGAACCACAGGGACGCCTCCACCAACAGCAGATTGCTGTTGTGTGGGGTGCTATGGTTCAAAAAGACTCTGGAAGCACCCTGATTGGATACGGCAGCCTTTGCGGGGTTTTCACAACTACCCTTCACGCTGCGCTCCCTTCCTTCGCCTCATGAAATGTCGCCTCAACAGCGTGTATGATGTACACCACTGCAACAATCACGTGTTGGCAAACGGGGTGATCCACCCCCTGTGGTTCTGGACCAGAGCAAACCTGCCTGAGGAATACACTGTCCAATTGAAGACAATTTTGGAGAAACATTTTACGCGCTTTCCATACTACCCACCTTTCAAAGAAGCTATTGCCAAAAGGGACTGGTCACCCCCAAACATTGTCACGAAGGATATCCTGAAGGAGGATTCTTTTTGGAAAGCCCTAGCTGATCTGTTCCCACGAACGGCAAATGGTCTCACAGTCAAACGGAACAGTGAGGTTCTGCAGGACCCAATACACCGATATTTGAAACTGATGCGGATTCTGATGGTCCAGCTGAACAGCTGGAGTCCGGAGGGTGTTGACCAGCGTGATGACATGTGCCGTGAAGCACACAAGCTCTTTTGGGACCTCGGGTTTCCCCTGCGCCGGTTTGGAGTCCCAATTCATTACTTTCTGGAGCACTACACCCCCCGGCTACGCAAACATGGCAACCTCGTGGGCATGTCATCGGAGGGGGGCGAGCATGTCCACCAGCCCCACTCCAAGATCGTGCAAAAACGCCCCTCCCGCCCAGGAGGGAAATGTCCAGTGGGGCTGGTGGAGATCATGAAGCACGTTAGGCTCTGGTTGGGGCTGTGGAGGCAAGTCTGGCTGTCTCCAACTCTCTGGTACACGCATGAACCGAAATTGCCAGCTGACAATTAGCGGTATACCACCTTCTTGCCACCACATCCCTTGGCTTGTGATAGATTTACTATTTTTGGCCATTTCTTGCTAATGTTGCTAATCTTTCATTGTTTATGGATTGGGGTAGATTTTGGAACGTATTCATGCTGATATTTTCAGTACCCCTCTGTATCTCTCTCCACTTCTGTCGTCCACAGGATCCATTGAAGAGAGCCAATGGGGTGCCGCTGGCGTTGATGAAGCCCCTGATTGACGCAATTCAAAAATTGGGCAGAAGTCTGTGGTACGACGTGACTGGGGGTTCAAGGGCCTGTGGAGTCCCTGCTGCTGACATCATCAAGCATCTTCAGCGGATCTGCCCTGTGCTCGGAATGGCTTGCCCCGGTGCTGCCCAAGTGATAACGCTCACAGATCGTCCGGTCCCCTGTCAGCTGGCTAACATGGAGAGCGTGCTAATGATTTGTCTTGTGTGCTTGGGCCGAGAGGCCAGTCATGCTTGCGTAATGCATACTCTTGACACAATTCAGTACAGCGCAACCCCTCTGTCACTGTCACCAGGTGACACTTTGTTTCTGCCAGTTGAAAAGCACTGGATGCTGCCAAAGTTGTGTCCAGGCATTAATTTTTTTGCTGCTGTACCATTCTCGAATTCGCAAAATGCACCATTCGTGCCCGACGATAGCTGTTGGATCAGCAAACATTTACGGCCGTCCAGTGTGACCTGGAGTGACCTGCAGCACGGTGACACTGTGCAGATGTATGACGGCGTAAGCGATGCTTCGGTTCTGCTGCACACCCAATTGTTGTGGAGGCCCACTGTGCGTTGTCCCGGTCTGTCGCGAAAAGGGCAGCCCCTGTTCCCAGGCAGGTGGACAGTCCAGCTTGAACGGGGCGTCACTGTTTTAGTATTAGCCGTGATTCCTACCAATCCGGCTTCCTGGGATGTTGTCGGCGTCTGTGCATTTTGCTGTACGGCAGGGCAGGCAGACTTCAGATCCCTTCTACGGTTTTCAGAATCCAGCCTCAGAGAAATTGCCCTGGCTGACAAGCAGGGCTGTGAAGCAGGGAAGACCTGGATGGAAGGTTTGTATTCCGGGCAGTGCATTTATTTCCAGTTTCCTCAGAGGTGTCAGTCCTGCGGTCCGCACCAGGCCAAGCGTGAACTGGCATATGAGGACAGTCGGCGGAGCACACGTCTCCCTGAGATCACAAACCTCAGTACCACAGCGGTGAAGAAGGAATCTGTCACTACCAATGGGAAACCCAAACCGAACCCGAAACGGAAATCGACCGCAAAGCCACCACCAAAACCGAAACCAAAACCGAAACCAAAACCAAAACCAAAAGGCCATAAAAACAACATCCCACCAAGCAAACAGCCAAAGAAGGAAGAGACGGGCAGTGGGACGGTAAGACAAGAGGCTGACCTTGTTCAGCGGCTCTTGGCTGCACTGCAACAAACAACCCAACAACAAAACAACCGAACAAACCCCCTGAAGGTGAAAACAGTGAAAATACCCGAAAAAAAGGAAGGGTTAAACGGGAGTCAGGAGAGCACATGTCTCAGCAGGTGTCTCAAGTGTCTCAACAGGTGTCTCCGAACCCCCCTGGGCAGGTGTTTCAGCAGGAGCAGCAGCAGCAGCAGCAGCAGCGGCAGCAGCAGCAGCAGCAGCAGCAGCAGTTGCAGCTGCAGATGCAGATGCAGACCCAAGTGCAGCAGCAGCAGCAGCACCAGCGGATGCACCAGCAGGCCCAGCAGCAGCAGCAGCAGCAGCAGCATATGGGTCCTTTGCAAATGAACATGCCAGTTGCCATGCCCATGGCCATGCCAATGCCAGCCGTGAACATGCACCAGCTCCAAATGCCCATGCAGCCCATGCAGCAGCTTTGTTCGACGATGAGCAGCATGCAGCCCTTTGGTTTTCCAATGTACCGGCCCTATTAGCAGCGCCTGCATATATGTCTTTTGTTTTTTTCCCTCTCCCAAAAAAGAACTTTGTGCTGTTTAGAGTTTGGTGATTTAAATTCCTTGCCGTGTTTGTGAATACGGTAGGATCATATCTCTGGAAGTGCAGATGCCTGAGCTCTGTGTTCATTATGCACTTTGTGCGATGTTGAACTGATTGAGAGAACCAGATGCTCAGATGCTCAGAGTGGTGCGGCTTGTTGCGATTGTCCTTTGTTTTCATTACCGTTGGTGGTTCCTTGGATTTGAATGCACGAACGTTTTGTAGGATCATTGACGACCGCCGGGGTCGGGGACGGACCCACTGAAACGTGTTTGCAGTTGTATTGGAGCAACATATCGGGGGTTGCAGGGACGCCAGCACAAAAAAAAAATCAGTTTTCGCCGAAAAATGGCCAGCAATTGCCAACTTTTTGCCGAAAGACTGCACGAACGGTTTGTGAGATCATTGACGACCGCCGGCGTCGGAAAGGACCCACTGAAACGTGTTTGCAGTTGTATCGGAGCAACATATCGGGGGTTGCAGGGCCGTCAGCACAAAAAAAAACAGTTTTCGCCCAAAAATGGCCAAAAATTGCCAATTTTTTGCCGAAAATAGTGTTTTTTTAGCCGGGGTCGTGAGTTTTAGGGCCCCATACCCTATTCTTAGGGTGCACAATCCAGTGAAATGTGTTTGGAATTGTATTGGAGCAACCTATTGGGTGTTGCAGGGCCGTCAGCACAGAAAAAAAAGTATTAGTCCAAAAATGGCCAAAAATTGCCAATTTTTGGCCAAAAACAGTGTATTTTTGGAGAACAATCGGGTAGGAGGAACCCCCCTCTCCTATTTTGAGCGTGCAGAATAAAAGAAAAAAGGTTTCCTTTGGTCTCTTCGGGTACAAAACCTCTTTTCATGGTATTTTTGTGCCTATACTATAGGATACAGGTACGCTGGTGTGCAGCACTGTTCTGTAGCACCACCCCACAACAGACAAAAGTACTCCAAAATAGGCCGAGTTCCAGGGTTTTTGATGGTTTAGGAGAAAGCTCGGGTGGGAAGAACCCCCCCATCCGTATTTTGGGGCAAGAGAATCCCAACAAAAGGGCAATTTCTGTCGAAAATCCTCTATAGGCAGGTACACTGGTGTGCAGCACTGTTCTGCAGGACCAGCCCAGAGCAGGCAAAAATACCCCAAAATAGGCCAAATTTCAGGGTTTTTGATATTTTTGGACAAAAGCCGGGTAGGAGGAACCCCCCCCCCCCTATTTTGGGGCCGTAGAAATCAAAGAAGTAGGTCAATCCTCGCAAAAATCTGCCTTTTGCTGACTTTTTGAATTTTGGGAAAAAACAGCTGCTAAAATCATAGGTGACTTCCAACTTGAACCGAGTTACTTATAGCTCTGCATCAGCCCATGTCCCCAACCAGCGAAGGCCCAATCCCTATAACGCAATGGGGAACTCCCCATGCCTGACTTGAAAGGGGCCGTTCCATGTTTCTAGGTGGAAAAGTGCCGGTCAAGTGCAAAGGGATTAGTCCATACCCCCACGTGGAAGGGGGCCCAAGTGAAGTCGTCAAACAGGAGTTCTGCGCTGGCGCATATCCCCAATTTTCAAAGGCCCATTCCATATACACAACTAGAAAAAGAACAATCCATATCCCCAACTTGATAAGGGGCCGGTACACATTCCCAAGCCGAAAAGGGCCGTCCATATCACCAACTCTCAAGGCGGTAGGCCATATCCCCACTTGGAAGGAGGCCATTACATATCCTCAACCCTCAACGGGCTACTTACAGTTTTGTGCTAGTGCATGTCCCCAGTTGTCAAACACTCGGTCCATATCGCCAACTAGGAAAGTCCATATCCCTGACTTGCGACGGGCCGATCCATATTGCCAAGTGGAAACATGGCGGCCAACCCCAAAAGGGTAGGCCATATCCCCACGTGCAATGTAGTCATTGCATATACCCAATTGGAAATCAAATAAGCCGAGTTCTCTAGCGATCCATGTGCCCAACTAGCAAAGGCAAAGTCCATATCGCCGACTAGAAAGGGGAAAGTCCATATCCCCAACCTGACAGGGGCCGGTTCACATGTCCCATGTCGAAAAGGGCCAGTACATATGAGCAACTCCAAAGGGGATAAGCCACATTATATTATCTCCACGTTGCATGGGGCCATTCGAAATCCCCAACCTGGAATGGGCTAACTGAAGTTGTGTGATGGGCCATGTCCCTAATTGGCAAAGGCCCAATCCATGTCACCGAATAGAAAGGGGAAACTCCACATCCCCCACTCAAAAGAAGACGATGCATGTTCCCAAGTGGAAGAGGGCCGTTCCATGTCACCTGCTCCAAAAGTGGTAGGTGACATTCCCACGTGGAAGAGCGCCATTCCATGTCCCTAACTTTAAACAGTGCTAACTGGAATTCCGAGCTGGTCCATGGAGACGTCCTTTCCGATAACCGTGTCCGGCCGTGGATACACTTCCCCCATATACTCGTCCTCGCGCTCAATGAGGATCGGAAAAGACACACACATTAGGGGGTATTAGGGGGTAGACGGAGGTGCCGGCCTCAATGTGGTCAGGTGGCAATGTCCGTATTAAGCTTTGGCCGCGCCCGCCCCATAGCGGTCAATGCCTTCTGTCCATCTGCCAGTTTTATGTGCATCCGCTGAGTGTCTCATGAGCTCACCACATTCATCCCTCGACCCTGCCTCCGTTGGCTATTCTAGCCCTTTGGACTTCTACGGTTAGGCGTAAGCGCCCAGGAGGGGGTGGGGTTACGGGACACTAACACCAATACAAATTGCACGCCGGCAATAGACAATACAACAATGGGGCAACAGGGCATGGCACCGCAAATGGTGGTTTTGCAGGCCTCGAAGATTCCCTCATCTCACCAAACTAGAAACTCCTCATTTAACCCGTGCCGTCATGATCATCACAAGCCTTAACAACTCCGTCAATGCAAGGAGACCAGCCAATGGATTGGAGGGTTTGAACCGCAGTGTTGCCTTGGTTGCTATTCTTCCTTCGTGTTACCCGGAGTCTTGGCAATGCAATTCGGAAGAATTGCCGTTCATCAGTTGCCCACCGGCTGCTCTTCTCAACCACACTCAAAAGTGGATACCGGCACATTGGTGATCGCACCTACTATCCATAAGTCAACTTGATAGTAGTAATTCGTAACCACTGTTCGCAAAGACGCTAGTTCATCAAGTTCTAGTTGCAAATATTGTCACGTGGACCTGATTTTGTCCGGGTCCCTAACGGAGATGTGCACTTGTGTCTCAGTTCGATCCCAAGAAGTGATAGTTGACACGATCTGTTCTGTGCAGGGCGAAAACCAGCCTCATGGTCTCACTGAGCCCCCGAAAATGACAGTTGATGCATTTTGCGCCATAAAGATTGCCAACCCAACTAACCTACAACACGAAGGCAGTTTCAGACTAGGACATACTTTTGCTCCCGTGCATGATTGTAGTGTCGAGGTGTACGTAAACATATTGCCCATTCCAATCAGCTTTAAATTTTGGGCAAAGATTGCCGAGCGCGGCCAGTGATGTGTTGCCACATACTAGGAAAGCCACCACATGTTAACACTAATCGGCCTCTACTCCTAGCACTAGTCAGATGGCGGTACAAGAGCCACCCAAAAAAAGGAATTAGTGCTGCCATGGTTTCATCACACTACGCCCATGGCACACTAGTGGCTTCTTCGTCTGACGCATGTGAGTTGTGTTTGTCATTGTAGGTGTACCGTCTTTCACCACTTTGGGAAATTCCTGCAAATCATGCTCGCGTTGGTTTTATGTCTCCATTACGAGACGCCGTAGCGGCCTCCACGCTTTCCACAAGGTCTGTTGAACTGGCTGCACACAAAGAAATTGCGGGAGGATGCACTTTGCAGAGCGCGCTAAGCGAGAGTAGTCGTCTTTCATGAGGGTCTGAAAGGGGGGGAATGAGGAGAAAAGCAACTTCATCAACCGAATCTCATTCAAGGAAGTATATATAGGGCTACGTACCGGTTTTTGGTGTCCACGGATCTGGCTGCCTTTCGCACAGCACTTACCAAAGAATTTTTTTCAGCCTCCCTATATTCTTGATTCTGGTAATACTGCCACGTTGCACATAGGACTTTATGACGTCCAAAAATCCCAAAACCTGCAACATAAAAAAGAACCCCCTTTTAAGTACTTAGCATGCTGTAAATTGTGTTTGGGCAATCTGTGTCCCCATACAACATGCTTTTTTGCATTCAGCACCCTGTACTAGATTTAGACGTCAAACAGGGCAAATAAGGCTGTTTTGAGGCAATTTTGGCACCCACCCTTGATATATCTTGATGCAAGAGCATGCAGGGTCACATATGGTGTTTTGCCAAGGCCAAGCTAACCTTAGGAACAAGCTGGAGCAATTTGGAATCTCATGATACCTCCCCTAAATCTACTTATACTAGAATTAGACGTAATAGAAGGCAAATATGGCTGTTTTGAGGCAATTCTGGCACCCGCCGTTGATACATCTTGATTCAATAGCATGTAGGGTCATATATGGTGTTTTGCCAAGGCGAAACTAACCTTAGCAACAAGGGTGAGCAATTTGAAATCTCATGATACCTCCCCTAAATCTACTTATGCGAGATTTACAAGTTAAAAAGGGCAAATATGGCTGTTTTGGGGCAATTTTGGCACCCGCCACTCAATTATCTTGATGCACCACACCTTAGGGTCAAAAATGGTGGTTTGCCAAGGCGAAACTAACCTTAGGGAGAACCTTGACCCATTTGAAATCTCATGAGACCTCCCCGAAATCCATTTATGCCACTTTCTTTGTGGAAAAGTGCCAAAAAAGGCCCGAAAAGCCGGTATTTTGGGAATATCTCCCTAAAGGTTGATGGGATGACCGTCATTTGATCACAGGAGCAGGATATGATTGCGATTGGCAAATTGCGCTTCTTAAATCAGCTTGACAGCGCACAGAATTGGCACACATCTCGCAAAATGAGCCAAAAATGCTTGCGGCCGCGGAAAAATGGCGACCGCGGCGGTTTCTGCGATAGTCCGGCAACTGAATTTCGAGATCTGGCGACATCGTAAAATCACATGTGGTAGTCCGCCCTTCGTATAATTTCATGCGTGCCACCTACCGCTACGGAGCATTTGTCGCCCCAATAACCTGTTGAAGCATGCCCAAATGGGTGCTTGTACCGACCACGTCCAACACCACAGACCACAACCACAGGGGCAACCCGGAATGCCCCCCCCTGCCTGGCCACGGTTACCAAAGTCTACAAAAAAACAGCCACCATCTGCTTCGACAACGGGGAATCAGCTACCATCACGGAACGGAGTACTTTCACCTTCACCCCCCCCAACACCCCTCCTCCGCCCCGGGTGACATAACCCACTACCACCTTTTCCCACCCTTCTCTTCTCCGCAAACCCGCAACCCCGACAACCCGGTTCCTCTTCAAGCGGACCTCATGGATAGCACCTGTGAAGACCACTGGTTTCACCTGCCTAACCTCCGCCACGTTCTAAACCATGAGGATTCAATGGGGTGGGGGTGCATTCAGGCGGCTAACCTTGTCGCCGAGCTCCCCTGTGATGGCACGGCGTGGATCTATACGGATGGAGGCTCGGGAGATGGGGGCCATGGCAGCGCCTTCGCTATCTTTTGGCAACAACAGTGTTGCGTCCTCTGCCGCTCGTCACCCTCACCCACTTCAGGGGGCTCCGAGCAATGGGCCATGGCAATGGCTTTAGCCCACCTCCCCAACATCCTGCCCCATACTCCGGTGGTGATCTTGGGTGATAACCTTGACACAGTCGAAGCGGTCAACCGAGCCCTCTCCAACCCCCCCCCAGCGAGGCCGTCCACTTACACACAGGGTACACGAGACACTGCCTACACGTCCCTCCTCGCCCCCCTTCCCCACCTGATCCATGTGGCTTGGATCAAAGGCCACGCACACTTTATGGGAAACGAGCTCGGGGACTATTTCTAAAAACTGGCCGCTCAAGCATTAATGTGGCACCCCTCCCTCCTACCCCCCCCCCCTGAGGGGGTAGTCACTAGTGGGGGCCTAGCCCTCATCTCAAAAATTCCGAACCACCACACCCGCTCCCTCTTCCTGACCCACCCACACACGCGCCTGCACTTCAGCACCAGCGCAAGCTCTCTCCAACAGAGCATCTTTTTCCCGGCAATCGCATTCAAGTGGGTGTCAGGCACGTATGGTTGTCAGGACTACAGACCTCACTGTGCCACCAGTGACCGAACATGCCCTAATTGTCAAGGAGTACACCCGATGGATCCCATCTCATTCTGTGCCCTCTGTCCCACGATTCAATGGCTCCAACAGTGTCTCTCCAGCGCCTGGCCCCCCCCCTTTGACAAATTAGCACTCGAATGGTGGATAGCCAGCGACCGTGGGGACCGATGACTCGCTACCAGAACGCTCAACCCAAAAACGCTCCACACAACGCTTGCAACGTCCCCGTCAGGCAAGGACCCCGCTATGCATGCTAAGGACTTTGACAGCGCCCTGGTTAAACGCAACAGGGCGCTCACGCAGCTCATCGAGGACGCCAACAAATTTCTGCACGACAACCAACCCGGGGCTATTGGCCCACCAGTAACCAGAAACAATTATTTTAATTCACTGGGTGAATTCAGTACCTCCAGAGGCCATGCCCCCCGGGACCCGCCAAAATACGTTCCCCCCTCGTCCCTGCCTGCGGCGGTGTTGACACCCCCGAAACGCAAAGCCTGGGATCAACCACAGCGGAAACCCCCCCCCCCCCCCGGCACCGGCCAAGTCAGCAAAGCCCAGCGCAGCGCAACGCGCTCTGGACGCCTACCTGCAGCCTATTGGCCCCCGCCCCCCCCCCCTCCCCCCCCTGCGCCAGCCCGACGTGACGGAGCCCAGGCGCATCACAAAGGGCGAAAGCGCAGTGAACCCGCCCCCCCCCCCGGCCACACACCCTCGTGATCCCAAACAGCCTCGGATCGACAGATTCTCATCCCCGAACTAGCGGCCTGAACCTGTTGTATGTCTCTCCTCATGCCTCCAGTAATTCCCTACAATGTAGCTAGCTAGTCCACTCTGACCACCGCCGAAAGTACCCTCTGTTAGCCAGGTTTTGCTTACAGTTTCGAATACACATCCAACTCTCATGATATATCGCGTATATCACCTCCTCACGTGCCGGCGGACGCCCTACAGGATCTTGAGGCGCCGAGCACCCGAATTTGCACTGACCCAATGGCGTAAGGGGCATCCGTCGGGTGACTCTGCCTACTGGTTTCTGCTGTAAGGTAGTTTTGCAGTGTAAATTTGATCGAACAGTCTTCACCGGACTCAAAATGTGTCTACGTGCAAAACCATGGGGGCACTTTCTTCCCCTTCCATGTAAATTGTTTGCACCATTTGAGGCCCATCCCGGTCAGATGTTGGCGCACCATGACGTACAACATGTTTGCCGTAAGACAAAAACACGGGATATAAATCAGTGCAAGGAGTGTCTTGCAGAGCGCAACGAGGTACAAATGCATAATCTTCATGCTAGCTTAGATCCGGAAGCATGTGAAACGCTCATACATGAGTCATATACGGTGCGGGCGCCAAAAAATACAATCCACATTGGTTATGTGGTGGATGGTACTTCAAACGTTGCGAGGCGCGATAGCACCCGTATGGGATCCGGCCTGCGAATATTTCCATACTCACAATTCATATCAATACCGACCTTCTGGTTAGAGATTTTGATGTGCTTGGGTTCAACCCATTTTGACAGTGTGTTTTTGATTAGTAAATGAATAGAGTAAAACTAGGGTGTTTGAGCCGGATCGGGCCAAAATTCTCATTTTAGATTCAGGCAAATTTCTCAATTCAGATTTGGGCAAAAATCTCATTTTAGAACTTTGGAGTGAAAACACTCAACGAAAAGTGAAACAACCTCCTCTAAGCACACGAAACCCTTTTCCTTCGGATCGTTGTAGTTTTTGGAGAATAATCACACTCCGCTGATCAACTATTGTGTCATAGTCATCACCCTCACACTCATCGTCATCCTCATGGTCTCCATCTCCTATGCTCACAAGGGCACCCGGGCGTGGTTGAGCTTGGGGGGGGGGGCGGGGGAGACGGAGCAAGGGGACTGGGGTCCCGATCACGGTATCACTGTAGCAACACGTCTCGCCTCCAAATTTTCTCTCCCTCTGCTTTGGATGATGTTACTTGCCCATGGTTGTAATGTCCACAAAAGTCATTGAAAGCGCGCAGAGTTTCCTTCGTCCTCCGGCATTACCAAGGGTGTGAATCTTTTTCGGCGCAAAGAGTGGCACCTGTTTGGTGATCACACAAGCTAGTAGGAAATGACATCGACTTAGACCAAGCACCTAGGTCCAATGCCTGAGGAGCCCATGCCCAGTCAAGAGCAGGATATGGGAAAAGAGCAGTGTTTCTCACTGACATTGACGAACATCGCTCAACGGTGTCAACAACATGCCGTGGCGGCCTATTGGCGGATGTATTGTTTCCGCTAGCTAGAAGTGCAACCAACCGGAAAGGATAAAGTGCCCCCTCGAGTGTACAACATTTTGTTGGAAATCGTCTCAGCTTCTCAGCATATTGTGAAAGCATTGCCGTGCATGCTACTGGCTGCCTCTAGATGGGGGAAGGGTTGTACGATGCCACAGAACCCCGAGTAGCATTTGCGCAAACCAAGGTGGGCAGATATTTATGGGAGCCGTAAGACCCGTAGGGTATTTCAAGCACTACAAGCATGGACATACTCCACACAAGCTCCGCAAGGTGAGCCACCTGAGCCTATCTCGGGGGATCAAACAAGCATCTCCAAGATGGAAAAAATAGATATGCAGTCAAACAACAGGTTGTACATTGCCTTGTTTGTCCCTTACACCGACAATGTACTGTTGAATGTCTATTAGAAAGATCATTTTGGAGGTCCCTTGGTTTCTTCCTATGCTTTTGCATGTAATCATGCAAAGCTCACGAATGGACCTTCGTTCTAGATGAATTTTGCGTGTGTGCCAACAATAGTATCGGGGGCCTGAGGACCGGATGACAAAAAAGTACACAAGTGAAAAGAACTTCCTGTAAATTCGCCCGCACCAGACACCATGTGAAGGTGACACCAGATGGAGCGGAAACGTAAAGGTTGTATGCAAATAACTACAAAAACATAACCACTCAAGGGTGCATGAACACCAGAGTGAATGGGTATCCAATACTCCATGAAACAGCTGCCCCGTCACATTGCAATAGGTTCAGTTGAAGCCCTGTCCAACCTCTCGGTAGCAACAATTCATGCCTAATATTATTGTGAGAAACCAAGGGCAATTACCAAACACAGACCAGGGGAAGAAAGCTTGTGTAGCGATGCATGAGGCAATGGAACATAGCTCTCGGCGCAGGTTCCTTTGCAACGGGGTCTCCCCCGGGGGGGGCGACCCCTCGGTTCTGGATGCCAACTACCCCCCCGTAACTAACTGTTGGCCGGAGGCCCCTGGGGGGGGGGTCAAGGAGGGGCAAATGGGGGGGGGGTCGAGGACGGGCTTTGGGAGGGGGTCCAGGAGGGTCCGCTGGGGGGGGGTGTCCAGGTGGGGCGAGTTGGGGTGGGGGGGGGGGATCCAGGTGGGGCATTTTTTTGGGGGGGGGGCACAGGCTCCCCTTACGTCCCCTTGCCCTCCCTCCAACGATACCATCACCATAAACCTAACCCTAAACGTTGCAGCTAGCTAGTTTGGCCATGCCAGCCATGTTGATTGGGTTGAACAAGATACCCCAAATTTCGTTCATGGCTGCTTTTGCCACATCACTGCTCTTCATTATGGACCCGATCACTCACTCTGACCCTAGCCTAGGGTGAGAGCTAGGGTTAGGGTTAGGGTTAGGTGTAGGGATAGGAGTAGGCTGAGGGTTGGGGGTGGGCGTTAGAGTCGAGTTTGGTTTTAACGTTAGCCTTGGAATGCAAATTGGATAAAATTTGCCTCAGCGCACCTTTGGTGTTCATGGAGCATCAGGCGCGTTTGCCGCCCATGGATGCCTGAGGGCAACACCTTTGGCAACTAACTGTTGGCCGAAGGCCCCTAGGGGGGGGGGGGTAGGGTTAGTTGGCGTCCTAAGCCCCGCGGAGTCGCCCCCCCCCCAGGGGGTCTCCGTTGCTAATACTACACAAACACAAAGTGCAGACAATATCACACGTGGCATAGGTGCATAAACCAATGTGGTATGTGACTAGTTACTTTAATGACTGCCAGCATATGCTAGACATCCGCCACAATCTGGCAATCACGTTTGTTTGCTGTTAATACAGTGAAAGTCTTGAAACATTGAAGAGTTCTAACCCCTTTCGAACGCATGGCGCATGGTGCATTCTATCCGGACCTTAACTCTACTCATGCTCCTTTAGAAAGGCTTGGAACACTGAGACATGCATGGCATGTAAAAAAATGGAAAGACACTACATGTGTAGAGACAAACAACATGGAAATGGGTACCTCGATTTGAGGACGTACTATGACAAACAACTCACTACGAAGAACAAATGTGTTCTGCACATGGAGTTAATTGGTGACTTTCCCCTGTGCACAACGCAAACAACTCAATATATCACATCATATGTGTATTATTCTTCACATTTCATGAGATGCGCTCTACTGGGCGCAACTATCATGAAAGGTAACACAACAACGCAATTTGCCATCAAATTTGAACTCATGCTTCGCAGAGCGGAACAGATGAAAAACCACATACCCATAATCCATTTGTAAGTCAAAACATAGTAAACGCACATCTACACTTTCGCCTTTCTAGCCTGGGATATGGATTTGCCTCTTTTCGTTTCAAAACATCGAGCAGCCGGTTTCCGTTTTGGGCTATTGACTCGCCCCTTTCGTGTCCGGAACAAGGGCTCGCCCCTGTTAGGTTGGAAGTATGGACAATACACACACACACACACACACACACACACACACACACACACATATATGTACATGTATATATATATATATATATATAGCTCGTTTTTGGTGGTGAATTATGATGAGTTCCTTCCTTGTAGGGAAAATGGACCAGCAACTTTCCATTTGGGGATGTGGACTCCCCCCTTTCTGGTCAGGGATGTGGACTAACCCTTTCCGGTTAGGGGATATCAGCTTGCACCTCTCTAATCGGGGATGTGGACCGATCCTTTTACACTTGGGGATGTGGACTCCCTTGCTTTTGGTTCTGAACACGGAGTGACCCCTTTGAGGGTGTGAGTATGATTGATCCTCTTTCCCGTGCGGAAGCTGGGATGTGAGGTCTACCCTACCAGTGGGATATCAACTTGCCCCCTTCCGATGGGGGATATGGACTAGCTCGTTTCGGGGTTTGGGTTATGGATTGGCCCATTTTTTGGTTAGGGATATGGTTTGGCTCCTTTCTATGGCGATATGAGTTGGCTCTTTTGTACATTGGCAAGTGGATTGGCCGCCGGGTCCACAACCCCAACCGGAAAAGGGCCACTCCATGTCCACAACTAAGTGGGCTGGTCCATGTAACAAATTCCAAATGGGCCAGCCCACATCTGCAACTAAAAGGGGGCCACCCCATATCCTAAACTATAAAATTAGGGATTTGGGGTCGCCCTTTTCCGTTTCCAGATATGGACAAGCCGCGATATGGTTGGGGATATGGACCGGCCCCTTTCTAGTTTGGGATATGGAAGAGTCCCTTTTGCGGTTGGGACTAAGGAACAGCCCGTTAGCATGTGGTGATGTGGACTTGCTACTTTCCATCTAAGGATATGGAGTGGCCCTTTTCCAGTTGGGGATGTGAACTGGCCACAGCTAGAAACAGACAGGTTGACATCACACGAAAAAATGGCTAGTCTATATCCCTACCCGGAATAGGGTGAGGCCACATTAGGAATTGGGTGGTTCGAATTCGGAACTAAAAAGGGGCTGGTCCATAACCAAAACAAAAAATGAGCTAGACCATATGCCCAAGACAAAAAGGACCACTCCATAGCCCCCATTGGAAAGGGGCAAGTCGACATCCCCCATCGCAAAGGGGCTACCACATGTCTCTAGCTAAAAGAGGGCAACACCATCCCCGAACGAAAAGGGGTTGGTCCATATTCCCAATCGCAAAGGGGCTAGTCCGTATTCCCAAATGGATAGGGCCACTCTTGATACTGAAAATGGAAGGGGGCCACCCCACATCCCCACCCATGAATGGGGTGGTTCAAATGCTCCAACCGAAAACAGCCGCTCTCTATCTGCAACCATAAAGGGGGCAATCTATATCCCCAATTGGAAAGGGCCCCATCCTGAGCAGCAACTAGAAAAGGGCCAATACACATCCCCAACTGGAATGCGGTCCATCCATATCCTCAACCACAAAGGGGCCCAAACTGAGACAGGCCACTCTGTTTCCACACATGGAATGGGGCCACTGCACATTCACGTCTGGAGAGGGGACCGGTCCATATCTTGAACCAATGGAGGGCCGATCCATATCTGCAAAAGGAAATTGGAGAGCCCATATGTGCAAATGGAAAATAATATTGTGCCCATATCCCCACAGCGAAATGGGGCCGGTCCATATACCCTGTCAATTGAGGTGGTAGGTGCATATTAGTAAATGGGAAAGTGCCATTCCTATCCCCAAAGCAAAAAGAGGCGGTGCATATCCCGAAACTTAAAGAACGTGATCCGTATCTCAAGCTTGAAGCGGCCAGCTCCTTTTCATCTAGGCATATGGATTCGTATGTTCTGTTTCGGAATACGGAGCAGCTTCTTTCCAAATTGCAATTTGGACTGGCGCTTTTCAAGTTATAGATATGGAGTAGCCAGTTTTTGGTGGGGGATAGTCAGCAAGAAGTCGCCTCCTCCGTTACCCCCCCCCTACCCCTCCCCCGTGTACACCCCCCGTACCCCCCCCATACCTCCCCTCCTTACCCCCCCCCGTACCCCCTGCCTACCTCCCCCCCGTACCCCCCCGGTACCTCCCCCCCTACCCCCCCCCTACCCCCCCGTACCTCCCCCACGTGGCCCCCCCGTACCACCCCCCCGTACCCCCCCCAGGACCCCCCCCGTACCTCCCCCCTGTACCTCCCCCCCGTATCCCCCCCGTAACCGTAGCTCGCCTTGCTTGGCTCAACAAACAGCTCGCTTCGCTCGACGCGGAGGCCAGCCCCCGCACCCTTGCTTAGATTGCAAGACTCCTGCGCTGGCTACAGACCGCGTGTTCTGTGCACCGCCTTTTGTGTGCACCACCCTCTGTGTGCACCGCCTTCTGTGTGTACCACCTTGCCTGTGGCCCCTCAAAAAACAAGACTCCTACGGTGGCTACAGACAGCCTTTTGTGCGCACCCCCTTGTGCATGTACCGCCTTCTCTGAGTACCGCCTTGCCCGTGGCCCCTTCGATAACAAGACTCATGCGGTGGCTACAAACTGCTTTTTGTGTGCACTGCCTTGTGTGCCTACCGCCTTTCGTGTCTACCGCCTTGCCCGTGGCCCCTGAAATAACAAGACTCCTGCGGTGGCTACAGACCGCCTCTTCCGTACAGCGCTTTGTGTGTGCACCGCCTAGTGTGTGTACCGCCTTGCCCGTGTCCCCTTGAATAACAACACTCCTGCGGTGGCTACAGACCACCTTTTGTGTGCCAGCTTTGTGTGTGTACCGCCTTTCGTGTGTATCGCCTTGCCCGTGGCCCTCGAAATAAGTAGACTCCTGCGGTGGCTACAGGCCGCCTTTTGTGTGCACCGCCTTGTATGTGGACCGCCTTCCTCGTGGCCCCTTAAATAACAAGACTCCTGCGTTGGCTACAAACCGCCTTTTGTGTACACCACCTGGTGTAAGTACCGCCCTATGTGAACACCGCCTTGTGTGTGAACCGTCACATCCCCCGTACCTCCCCCCCGTACCCCCCGATACCCCCCCCCCGTCCCTCCGGCGTGCGCCAACCGGCCACGACCAGGGCGCGAGAGCCTGTCCGGCGAGCAATGTCCCGCCCCAGCGTGCGCCAACAGGCCACAACCAGGGCGCGCTGCCTTGTTCAGCGCCCATCCTTCCGCCCCAGCGTGCGCCGACAAACCACGACCACCGCGCGCAGCCATGTCCGGCGCCCAACCTCCTGCCCTGGCGTGCACCGACAGGCCACAACCAGGGCGCGGTGCACTGTCCAGCGCCCAACCCCCCGCCCCGGTGTGCGCCATCAGGCCAGGACCACGGCACGCTGCCCTGTCCAGCGCCCATCCTCCCGCGCCAGCGTGCGCCAGCAGGCAACGACCGGGGCGCGGTGCCTTGTCCAGTGCCCATCCTCCCGCCTCGGCGTGCGCCATCAGGCCATGACCACGGCGCGCTGCCCAGTCCAGCGCCCATCCTCCCGCCCCGGCGTGCGCCATGAGGCCACGACCACGGCGCGCTGCCCTCTCCAGCCCCCGACCTCCCGCCCCGGCGTGCGCCGACAGGCCACGACCAGGGCGCGCAGCCCTGTCCAGCGAGCAACCTCCTGCCCTGGCTTGCACCGACAGGCCACAACCAGGGCGCGCTTCCCTGTCCAGCGCCCTACCTCCTGCCCCGGCGTGCGCCAACAGGCCACGGCCAAGGCGCGCTGCCGTGTCTAGCGCCCTACTTCCCGCCCCGGTTTGCGCCAACAGGCGATGACCGTGCGCGCTGCCCTGTCGGGCGCCCAACCTCCCGCCCAAGTGTGCGCCGACAGGCCACGACCACGGCGCGCTTCCCTGTCCCTCCCCCAACCTCCCGCCCCGGCGTGCGCCAACAGGCCACAACCAGGGCGCGCTGCCCTGTCCAGCGCCCAACCTCCCGCCCCGGCGTGCGCCAACAGGCCACGGCCAGGGCGCGCTGCCGTGTCTAGCGCCCTACTTCCCGCCCAGGTGTGCGCCAACAGGCGATGACCGTGCGCGCTGCCCTGTCGGGCGCCGAACCTCCCGCCCCAGCGTGGGCCGACAGGCCACGACCACAGCGCGCTTCCCTGTCCAGCGCCCTACCTCCCGCCCCGGCGTGCGCCAACAGGCCACGGCCAGCGCGCGCTGCCGTGTCTAGCGCCCAACTTCCCGCCCCGGCTTGCGCCAACAGGCGACGACCGTGCGCGCTGCCCTGTCCAGCGCCCAACCTCCCGCCCCGGCGTGCGCCATCAGGCCACGACCACGCGCGCGCCTCACTGTCCAGCGCCCTACCTCCCGCCCCGGCGTGCGCCAACAGGCCATGGCCAGGGCGCGCTGCCCTGTCTAGCGCCCATCTTACTGCCCCGGCTTGCGCCAGCAGGCGACAACCGTGCGCGCTGCCCTGTCGGGCGCCCAACCTCCCGCCCCAGCGTGCGCCAACAGGCCACAACCACGGCGCGCTTCCTTGTCCCTCGCCCAACCTCCCGCCCCGTCGTGCGCCAACAGCCCACAACCAGGGCGCGCTGCCCTGTCCAGCACCCAACCTCACGCCTCGGCGAGCGCCAACAGGCCACGACCAAGCGGCGCTGCCCTGTCCAGCGCCCAACCTCCCGCCCCGGCGTGTGCCAACAGGCAACGACCAGGGCGCGCTGCCTTGCCCGGCGCCATACCTCATGCGCCGGCGTGCGCCAACAGGGCACGACCAGGGCGTGCTGCCCTGTCTGGCGCCCAATCTTGCACCCCAGCGTGCGCCAACAGACCACAACCAGGGCGCGCTGCCCTGTCTGGCGCCCAACCTCCCCGGCTAGCGTGAGCCAACAGGCCACGACGAGGGCGCGCTTCCCTTTCCAGCGCCCAGCCTTCCGCCCCAGCGTGCGCCAACATGCCACGACCAGGGCGCCCTGCCCTGTCCGGCGCCCAACCTCCCACCTGGGCGTGTGCCAACAAGCCACGACCAGGGCGCGCTGCCCTGTCCAGCGCCAATCCTCCCCCCCCGGCGTGTGCCAAGAGGCCACCACCGGGGCGCGCAGCCTAGTCCAGCGCCCCACCTCCCGCCCTGGCTTGCGCCAACAGGCCACGGCCAGGGCGCGCTGCCCTTCCCAGCGGCCAACCTCCTGCCCAATCTTGCGCCAACAGGCCTTGACCAGCGCCCACCCCCACGCCCAGCCGTGCACAACCTGGCCACGGCCAGGGCATCAGCCAGGGCGTCTCTGCCGTCTAGTAGCACCCCCCCCGCCGCAGAGTGTGCGAACCGGCCACGGCCGGGGCACCTCGCCTGTCACGTGTCCCCCTCCGCCCCGGCGTGCATCAATCCGCCACGACTTGGGCGAGCTGCCTGTCATGTGTTTCTCTCCCGCCCCGGCGTGCGCGCACTAGCCACAACCGCGGCGAGCTGCGTGTCACGTGTCCCGCTCGCGCCCCAGCGTGCGCGCACCAGCCATGACCGGGGCGAGCTGCCTGTCAGGTGTCATCCTCCCGCCGAAGCGTGCGCGAACCAGCCACAACTGGGTCGAGCTGCTTGTCACGTGTCCCCCTCCCACCCCGGCTGCGGGCAGTGCAGCGTTGCACCCGCGGTGCTGTGAGGCACAACACAACGCAATGTGCAGCGGCACAACCCAGCGCACACAGTGCAGCAGGGCACAGCACACATGTGCAGTGCGGCAAGCCACAGACTGAACGGTGCAGCGCAACACACACGGTGCAGTGCAGCACGTCACGCGCAGAGCAGAGCGGTGCGCCGCACTAAGCAGTGTAGCACAGCACGCAACGCGCAGTGTACAACACAACACAGTACCGTGCAGTGCACCGCGCACCGTGCAGCGCGGTGCGACACACGCAATGCAGTGCAGTGCACAACACAGGGCAATGCAGCACAACACACGCGGCGTGGGGCAGTGCACAGCACAATGCAGTGTGGCGGAGCACTCACCTTGCAGTGCAATGCGCAGCACCAAGCAGTGCGCAGCACACGGCGCGGTAGCACAACACAGCACATGCAGTGCAGGGCGGCACAGCACACACGCGCGGCTCGGCGCAAGACACACGGGGTGGAACAGCACGGCATGCACAGTGCCGTGCAGTTTGCAGCACACTGCAGTGCAGCACAGCACGCGCAGTAGAGTGCAGTGCACAGCACAAAGCGGTGCTGCGCAGCGTACACAGGGCGATGCTGCACAGCACATTGCACACACTGAGGTGCGGCACAACACACACAGTGCAGTGCGGCACAGCTGGCGCGTGCGGTGAAGCACCGCACACGCGCAGCGGTGCGTCGCAGCAAGCACAGTGAGTGGGGTGCCGCAAAGCCAGTACCGCCCAGTGCTACAAAGTGTGCAGTCCTGTGCCGAGCACAGGGCAGGACGGCGCAGCTCATGCAGTGCAGTGCAGTGCAGCACAGCACACATGGTGCAGCGCAGAGCGGCGTGCACAGTGGATGACAGCTGAACACAACACACAAAGGGAAGTGCAGCACAGCACGCGCAGTGTAGTGCGGCACAGCACGCACGGTGTGCAGCGGCACAACCCATCACGCAGAGTGCAGAGGGGCACATCACAGAAATGCAGTGCAGCACGCCGCACACAGAAAAGGGGACGCACAGTGCGGTGCGGTGCACCGCACTTGGCAGTGTCGCACGGCACGCGAAGCGCAGTGTAGAGCGCAGCACAGCGCCGTGTAGAGCGGCACGCACCGTTTTGCGCAGCACAGCGCACACGAAGTACAGCGGTGCGCGGCAAAGTGCAGTGCGGCACAGCACACACGGCGTAGCGCAGAGGACAACACAATGCAGTGTGGCGCAGCACACACAGAGCAGTGCGGTGCGCAGCACAGCGCGGTGCGCAGCACACAGCGCTGCGGCACAACG
Organism: Eutreptiella sp. 'Long Island Sound 2002'; assembly: GCA_964036045.1. Classification (NCBI taxonomy): domain Eukaryota; phylum Euglenozoa; class Euglenophyceae; order Eutreptiales; family Eutreptiaceae; genus Eutreptiella; species Eutreptiella sp. 'Long Island Sound 2002'. The sequence goes on from OZ038379.1 coordinate 151,733,662, forward strand.
CCGCACACACAGTGCAGAACGGCACAGCATGCACCGTGCCGTGCAAGTCGCAGCACAGTGCAGTGCAGCAGAACATGCGCGCTAGAGTGCAAAGCACAGCACAGAGCGGTGCTGCGCAGCGCACACAGGGCACTGCAGTGCAGCACAGCACGGGCAGTGCAGTGCCGCACAGTGCGCTCACAGCGACACAGCTCGGCACAGCACACAACGTGCAGTGAAGCACAACACGCACAGTGCAGTGCACACGGCACACGTGTGCAATGAGGCGCGTCGGCCTAGTGCCGAGCAGCACAGCGTGTGCAGTGCAGTGCTGCACAGCCGGCACCGCGCAGAGCACCAAAGCTCGCGGTACCATGCCGCGCAGTGCGGCGCCGCACACACAGTGCGGCGCCGCACGGTCAAGCCGTAAGGCGCAATGCGCTGCGCAGTGCGCTACGGCACCACGCGGCACACACAGTGCAGGGCGGCACAGCACGCACGTGCGCTGCGGCACAATGCCCACAAAAGAGGCCAGAACAGCATGTGCAGTCTAGTGCTGCACAGCACACCTAGTACAATGCAGTGTGCAGCACAGGGCAGTGCGGCGCAACACGCACGGCGCAACAGGCACAACGCACGGCTGCGCAGCGCAGCGTGCGCAGGGCAGTTGTGCGCGGCAGGGCGCACACCATGCAGTGCGGCCCGGCACACACAGTGCAACGCAGCACAGCTCACACGTGGAGAGCAGCACCGCACACACAGTGCCATGCGGCACGGCATGTGCAGTGCGGTGCCGCAACGCCGGTACCGTGCAGTGCCAGGGGATGTGCAGTCCAGTGCCAATCAATGCAGCACAACGCACACAGAGCAAGACGGCGCAGCTAACACAGTGCATTGCAATGCAGCGCAGCACGCACAGTGCAGAGCGGCACGTCGCGCACAGTGCGACACAGCACAGCACAGCACTCTAAGTACAGTAACGTGCAGTGCACACCGAGCAGTGCAGCACAGCGCGCCTCCGGTCCCCTCCCCTGCCCTCCCCTCTCCTCCCATGGTGCGCGGGGGAGGGGAGCCTGTCCCTCCGTCCTGTGCTACGGTGCACAAGCGACGAGACCCTGTCCCTCCGGCCTGTGCTTTGGTGCACAGGGGAGGGGAACCTGTCCCTTCGTCCTGTGCTATGATGCAAAGGGGACGAGACCTTCTCCCTCAGTCCTGTGCTAAGGTGCATAGGGGAGGCGAACCTGTCCCTGCGCCGTGTGCTGTGGTGTGCAGGGGAGGAGACCTTGTCCCTCCGCCCTACGCAGTGGTCCAGGGGGAGGGTAACCCGTCCCTCCGCCCTGTGGTATGGTGCACAGGGGAGGAGAGCTTGTCCCTCCGCCCTGCGCAGTGGTCTACGGGGAGGGTAACCCGTCCGTCTGCCCTGTGCTCTGGTGCACGGGGGAGGGCAACGCGGCCCTCCGTCCTGTGCTGTGGTGCAGAGGGGAGGGGAACCAGTCCCTCCGACCTGTGCCCAGAGCGCACTAGGCGGAGGACCTGGCCTCCGCCCCGTGACCAGAGCGCACCAGTTGGGGAACCTGCCCTCTGCCATGTGCCCACAGGGCACCGGGCGGGGAACCTGCCCTGAGCCTTGTGCCCAGAGCGCACAGGCACGGGGGGCCTGCCTTCCGCCCCGTGTGCTGAGCGCACCGGGCGGGGAACCTGCCCTGTGCCCTGTGCCCAGAGCGCACAGGGGCGGGGCACCTGCCCTCCGCCCCATGCCCAGAGCGCGCAGGGGCAGGGAACCCGCCCTCCACCCTGTGCCCAGAGCAGGGCAGAGGGCTAGTCAGCCGCCCCTGCGCGCCCTCGGGACAGGGTGGAGGGTTGGTTCCCTGCCCTTATGCGCTTTGGCACAGGGCGGAGAGCAGGTGCCCCACCCCTGTGCGCTCCGAGCACAAGGCGGAGGGCAGGTTCCCCGCCCCCGTGCGCTCGGCGCACCGCGTGATTGGCAGGATCCCCATGCAGTGCGCTCTGGGCACAGGGCAGAGTGCAGGTTCCCTGCCCATGTGCGCTCTGGGCACAGGGCAGAGTGCAGGTGCCCCGCCTCTGTGCGCACTGGGCACAAGACGGAGGGCACGTTCCCCGTCGGATGCACTCTGGGTGCAGGGCGGAGGGCTAGTCCCCCGCCCTTGCGCGCCCTGGGCACATTGCAGAGGGCTGGTTCCCCGCCCTTGTGCGCTCTGGGCACAGGGCGGAGGGTAGGTGCCCCGCCCCTGTGTGCTTGGCGCACCACGTGGAGGGCAGGCTCCCCTCCCTTGTGCGCTCGGGGCATAGGGTGAGTTGGAGGTTCCCCATCCGGTGCGCTCTGGGCACAAGGCGGAGGGCAGGTGCCCTGCCCCTGTGCACTTTGGGCATAGGGCACACGGCAGGTTCCCGGCCCGGTGTGCTCGGGGCACAGCGCGGAGGGCAGGTTCCCTGCCCGGTGCGCTCTGGGCACAAGGCGGACGGCAGGTTCCCCGCCCGGTGGGCTCCGGGCACAAAGGGGAGGACAAGTGCCCCGCCCCTGTGCGCCTGGCGCACCGCGCGGAGGATAGGTTTCCCGCCCCCGTGCGCTCTAGGCTAAGGGCGGAGGGCAGGTTCCCCGTCTGGTGTGCTCTAGGCATAGGGCGGAGGGCAAGTCCCCTACCCCTGTGCGCTCTGGGCACAGGGTGGAACGCAGTTTCTCCGCCCGGTGCGCTCGGCCCACAGGGCACAGGGCAGGGTCCCCGCCCCTGTGCGCTCTGGGAAAAGGGCGGAGGGCTGGTGCCCTGCCCCTGTGCGCTTTGGGCACAGGGGAGATGGCAGGTTCCCCGCCCCGTGCGCTCCGGGCACGAGGCGGAGGGCAGGTGCCCCGCCTCTGTGCGTTTGGCGCACCGCGCGGAGGGTAGGTTCCCCGCCCCCGTGCGCCCTGGGCTAAGGGCAGAGGGGGGGTTCCCCGTCCGGTGTGCTCTGTGCACGAAGCGGGGGGCTGGTGCCCTGCCCGTGTGCGTGCGCCCAGAGCGCATGGGACGGGGAACTTGCCCTCCGCCTTGTGCCCCGAGCGCACATGGGTGGGGCAGCTGCCCTCCGCTCTGTGCGAAGAGAACACATGGGCATGGAACCTGCCGGCTGCCCTGTACCCAAAGCGCACTGGACCGGGAACCTGCCCTTCCCCCTTCTGCCCCGAGCGCACAGGGGCGGGGAACCCGCCCTCCGCCCTGTGCCCCCAGCACACAGGGGAGGGGCACCTGCCCTCCGCCCCGTGCTGAAAGCACACATGGGCAGGAAACCTGCCCTCCGCCCATCGCCCTGTGCCCAGAGCGCACAGGGGAGGGGAACCTGCCCTCTGTCTTGTGCGCCGAGCGCACGGGAGCGGGGAACCTGCCCTCCGCGCTGTGTCAGGACCGCACAGGGGCGGGCAACCTGCCCTCCTCCCTGTGCCAGAGCCCACATGGGCAGGGAACCTGCCCTCTGCCCTGTGCCCATAGCGCACAGAGGCTAGGAGTCTGCTCTCCGCCCTGTGCCCAGAGCGCACACGGGCTGGAAACCTGTCCTGCGCCCTGTGCCGAGAGCGCACATGGGCAGAGACCCTGCCCTCCTCACTCCGCCCTGTGCCTAGCGAGCACATGGGCATGGAACCTACCCTCCGCCCTCTGCCCAGAGCGCACACGAGCTGGGAACGTGTCCTCTGCCCTGTGCCCAGAGCGCACATGAGCAGGGAACCTGCCCTCCACCCTCCACCCTGTGCCCAGAGCGCACGAGGGAGGGGAATGTGCCCTCCACCCGGTGCGCTGAGCGCACAGGGGCGGGGAACCTGCCCTGCGCCCTGTGCCCAGAGCGCACAGGGGCGGGGCCGTGCCCCCCGCCCTGTGGCCAGAGCGCACATGGGCAGGGACCCTGCCCTCCGCCCTCTGCCCTGTGCCCAGCGAGCACATGGCCATGGAACCTGCCGGCTGCCCTGTACCCAGAGCGCACTGGACGGGAAACCTGCCCTCCGCCCTGTGCCCAGAGCGCGCAGGGGCGGGGCACCTGCCCTCCACACTGTGCCAAGAGCGCACAGGGGAGGGGAACCTGCCCTCTGCCCTGTGCCCAGAGCGCACACAGAAGGGGAATCTGCCATCCGCCCTGTGCCCAGAGCGCAGAGCGGCTGAGAATCTGCCCTCCGCCCTATGCCGAGAGCACACAGGGGCGGGGAACCTGCCCTCCGCCCTGTGCCCCGAGCGCACAGGGGCGGGGCACCTGCCCTCCGCCTCGTGCCCAGAGCGCACATGGGCAGGGAACCTGCCCTCTGCCCTGTGCCACGAGCGCACAGAGGCTGGGAATCTGCCCTCCGCCCTGCGCCCAGAGCGCACAGGGGCGGGGAACCTGCCCTCTGCCCTGTGCCCAGAGCGCACAGGGGCTGGGAACCTGCCCTCCGCCCTGCGCCCAGAGCGCACATGGGCAGGGGACCTGCCCTTTGCCCTCCGCCTTGTGCCCAGAGTGCACAGGGGAGAAGAACCAGCCCTCCCCCCTGTGCGCCGAGCGCACTGGGGCGGGGAACCTGCCCTCCGCCATGTGCCCGGAGCGCACAAGGGCGGGGCACCTGCCCTCCGCCCTGTGCCCAGAGCGCACAAGGGCTGGGCACCAGGCCTCCGCCCTGTGCCCAGAGCGCCCATGGGCAGGGAACCTGCCCTCACCCCTGTGCCAGGAGCGCACAGGGGCGGGGTACCAACCCCCCGCCCTGTGCCCAGAGCGCACTTGAGAAGGGAACCTGCCCTCCGCCCTTCGCCCTGTGCCCCGAGCGCACAGGGGAGGGGAACCTGCCGTCCGCCCTGTGCGCCGAGCGCACAGGGGCGGAGAACCTGCCCCCTGCCTTGAGCTCAGCGTACAGGGGCTGTGAAACTACCCTCCGCCATGTGCCGAGAGCGCACATGGGGGGGGAACCTGCCCTCCGCCATCTGCCCTGTGCCGAGAGCGCACAGGGGCGGGGAACCTGCCGTCCGCCATGTGCTTAGAGCGCGCAGGGGCTGGAACTTACCCTTTGCCCCGCGCCAAGAGCGCACATGGGCAGGGAACCTGCCCTCCGCCCTCCAACCCTGTGCCCAGAGCGCACACGGGCTGTGAACCTGTCCTGCGCCCTGTGCCCAGAGCGCACATGGGCAGGGACCCTGCCCTGCTCACTCCGCCCTGTGCCTAGCGAGCACATGTGCATGGAACCTACCCTCCGCCCTCTGCGCAGAGCGCACACGGGCTGGGAACTTGTCCTCTGCCCTGTGTCCAGAGCGCACATGAGCAAGGAACCCGCCCTCCACCCTCCATCCTTTGCCCAGAGCGCACAGGTGAGGGGAATGTGCCCTCCACCCGGTGCGCCGAGCGCACGGGGGCGGGGAACCTGCCCTCTGTCCTGTGCCCAGAGCGCACAGGGGCGGGGCACCGGCCCTCCGCCCTGTGCCCAGAGCGCACATGGGCAGGGACCCTGCCCTCTGCCCTCCGCCCTGTGCCCAGCGAGCACATGGCCATGGAACCTGCCGGCTGCCCTGTACCCAGAGCGCACTGGACAGGGAACCTGCCCTCCGCCCTGTGCCCAGAGCGCGCAGGGGCGGAGCACCTGCCCTCCACGCTGTGCCAGGAGCGCACAGGGGAGGGGAACCTGCCCTCCGCCCTGTGCCCAGAGCGCACACGGGAGGGGAATCTGCCATCCGCCCTGTGCCCAGAGCGCACAGGGGCTGGGGACCTACCCTCCGCCCTGTGCCCAAAGCGCAGAGCGGCTGAGAATCTGCGCTCCGCCCTATGCCGAGAGCGCACAGGGGCGGGGAACCTGCCCTCCGCCCTGTGCCCCGAGCGCACAGGGGCAGGGCACCTGCCCTCCGCCTCATGCCCAGAGCGCACATGGGCAGGGAACCTGCCCTCTGCCCTGTGCAAAGAGCGCACAGAGGCGCGGAATCTGCCTTCTGCCCTGCGCCCAGAGCGCACAGCGGCAGGGAACCTGCCCTCCGCCCTGCGCCCAGAGCGCACATGGGCAGAGAACCTGCCCTTCGCCCTCCGCCTTGTGCCCAGAGCGCACAGGGGAGGGGCACCTGCCCTCCGCCCTGTGCGCCGAGGGCACGGGGGCGGGGAACCTGCCCTCCGCCATGTGCCCCGAGCGCACAAGGGCGGAGCACCAGGCCTCGGCCCTGTGCCCAGAGCGCCCATGGGCAGGGAACCTGCCCTCTGCCCTGTGCCCAGAGCACACAGGGGCGGGGCACCTACCCCCCGCCCTGTGCCCAGAGCGCACTTGAGAAGGGAACCTGCCCTCCGCCCTTCGCCCTGTGCCCTGAGCGCACAGGGGAGGGGAACCTGCAATCCGCCCTGTGCGCCGAGCGCACAGGGGCGGAGAACCTGCCCTCCGCCCTGTGCCCAAAGCGCACTGACAGGGGAACCCGCCGAACCCTGACCGCAGAGAGGTGGAAAATGCCCCCCGCCTTGAGCTCAGCGCACAGGGGCTGCGAACTTACCCTCCGCCATGTGCCCAGAGCGCACATGGGGGGGGAACCTGCCCTCCGCCCTCTGCCCTGTGCCGAGAGCGCACAGGGGCGGGGAACCTGCCCTCCGCCATGTGCCTAGAGCGCGCAGGGGCTGGAACTTGCCCTTCGCCCTGCGCAAAGAGCGAACATGGGCAGGGAACCAGCCCTCCGCCCTCCAACCCTGTGCCCAGGGCGCACAGGGGAGGGGAACCTGTACCCAACCCCGCGCGCCGAGCGCACGAGGGCGGGGAGCCTGCCATCTGCCTTGTGTCCAGAGCGCACAGAGGTGGGGCACGTGCCCTCCACCCTGTGCCAAGAGCACACAGCGGAGGGAAACCTGCCCTCCGCCCTCTGCCCAGAGCGCACAGGGAAGGGGAACCTGCCATGCGCCCTGTGCCCAGAGCGCACAGGGGCTGGGCAGCTTCCCTCCGCCGTGTGCCCAGAGCGCACATGGGCAGGGAACCTTCCCTCCGCCCTCTGCCCTGTGCCAGGAGCGCATAGGGGCTGGGCACCTGCCATCCGCCCTGTGCCCAGAGCGCACATGGGCAGGGAACCTGCCCTCCGCCCTCCGCCCTGTGCCCAGAGCGCACAGGGGCAGGGAACCTGCCCTCCGCCCTGCGCCCAGAGCGCACATGGGCACGGAATCTGCCCTCCGTCCTTCGCCTCCTGCCCAGAGCGCACAGGGGCGGGGAACCTGCCATCCGCCCTGTGCCCGGAGCGCACAAGGGCGGGGAACCTGGCCTCCGCCCTGTGCCCAAAGTGCACAGGGGCGGAGCACCTGCCCTCTGCCCTGTGCCCAGAGCGCACATGGGCAGGGAACCCGCCCTCCGCCCTCCGCCCTGTGCTCACAGCGCACAAGGGAAGGAAACCTGCCCTCCACGTTGTGCCCAGAGTGCACAGGGGCTGGGAACGTGCCCTGCGCCCTGTGCCCAGAGCGCACCGGACGGAGAACCTGCCCTCCACCCTCTACCAAGAGCACACAGCGGCTAGGACCCTGCCCTCCGCCCTCCGCCCAGAGCGCATCGCACGGGGAACGTGCCCTCCGCCCGGTGCCCTGAGCGCACAGGGGCCGGGAACCTGCCCTCTGCCCTGTCTGCCACCGAGGCCTCGCCCCCCCCGCCTCCCCTCTCACGCAACTGCTTACCCCACCCCCCCGCACGGCGGGATGCGCTGGTCTCCCACCCCTCACCCACCTCCTCACCGGGCCCGCGGCACGGCGAAAAGCCTGCCCCGCCCGGCCCCCGTACGCGGCCGGGTGTGCACTGCATGCATGGCCGGCTGATATGCAAAGTGGTCGGAACAGCCATCGAGTGCCCCTGGGAGGCCTGTGAGCCTCAACATCGGCCCTCAAATCAAACCAAATCAAACCCCCCCCGCATCTCCCCCAAAACCCCCCCCATACCTCCCCACCGTACCCCCACCGTACCCCCCCCCCGTACCTCCCCCCGTACCCCCCCCCCGTACCCCACCCGTAGCCCGCCTGTCGGCCCAGATCTTAGCCACCACAAAGCAAGGGTGCAGGCCGTGGGCTGGACCCCCGTTGGGGACCAGTAAACCGGGGGCGAGCCATTTTGCCGCCCCGCCCCCCCCCACGGGGCCCAGCCACCATAGGCACCCCCGCCCCGGGCCACGCCCAGCCCCCACCCCAGCAAACACTCTCACCCCCTCCACTGCCCTCTCCCCTGCAGGCTGAAGAAAGATAAGCCGGCCCAGCTCCGGTGGCGGCTTTGTACACCCAGGGCCTGCCCTGTCCCCCCCCCCCCCTACCCGTGACCTGCCCCCACGGGTCAACCGCTCGCGGGCAGGCAACGGGCCGTGGTGGTGGCGGCGAGCGCCCCGCGCCGGTGGAGCCCATCCTGGGCAGCGCAAGTGAGGCCGACGCGCCTCCCAAACCGCCCACCGCTGCATGGGCTGGCGCAGAGAGAACACCGCCCAGATCGGCACATCAGCGGTGGGTAAGGGAACCTTCGGGCGTGTACACGAACCCGCCACAATTTGCACAATTTGCACAATTTGCACAATTTGCCCCCCCCCCCCGCCAGCGCCAGCGCCCCCGGGCAGCCGCAGCCGGGGAAAGGGCCAGAGCCCACCGCTACGGTGCTCACTGCGCCGAGGCAATGGCACCTACCTCGCGCTACGCTGCCCCCCCCCCCCCCCCCCGGCGAGCCCCCCGTGCAGAAGTGACAGAACCGCGGAGAAACCCCGCGGTTTGATGCGAGCCCAGGCCGGGTACAACCCCCGAGCAGGAGGCAGCGTGGCCCTGCCGGTCAGCGGTTCGAGGTCACGCCGCCGGGCACTGCTCATATGCACACGTAAATGAGCAAAGCACCCTACCGAACACTAGAGGCACTCAGCGCGCACAACCAACGGCATGGCCCGGAGGCACACACCCGCCCGGAGGGCGTCACAGGGTGTGGGCCTCGCGGTGGCGGCCTTGAAGCACGTGTTGAGAGTGAGCCACACGCGTACCACACACACGAGAGATTCTACACACTACCCTCGGATATACAACAAACGCCATGTCATGAACAGGGAATGCCTGGTGTGTGCACGTCATTTGCACAGAATATGACTCTGCTAGTTATACAAACCGCCCATCGTGCTACTGATGGCAGAGTGATAAAGCCCTCAACTACTCAAGCTGATTGGCACACGTGCACATCAACATCCTATCAAGGAATTAGGCGAAGTTCTGTTGCTGGAGGAAGCAAGAGTGTAACAGGGTTGCTGTGGGTGAACCTGCAGCAGAATCATAGTCGAAGCTGCGGCGCCATCTGCTGGCCCACCAATGGGTGCGGTCTGCAGCCAGCCCTATGCGATGTGTATTTATCAGGTAATGTAAGTGTATAAGCAATGAGCCTCAGTATTTGTATAATGTAGACCCCCGGCCAACAACCGGGGAGGGCCGGGGGAACGGGTAACAGCCCCAGACCCCCGAACGGCAGCCCCAATTGTGAGCGCACCACCGGATGGGGCATGTCCGCAGGGTAAACATTGCGGTGAGTAACTAACGTAATAAATAGTGCTTACTGCCGTAACTAATGCTTAAAGGGTAAGTGGCCTCGCCCAAGGCCAGTTCAGTGCGCCGGCCCCAGAGCCGGACCTGACCGGCCGTGCTGAGGCGAGCCCAGCGATGGGTATGACAGGCCAGACTTTGAGTGCTGACAGCCACGCCTCAGTACACTCCGTGGGCTTAAAAGGCCCAAGGGGGCCCTAAATCCCGTAACACTCGAAAGTGAAGCCCCGGCGGGATTTAGGGTTGTTCTGGTTAGGAGCACTCACGTTGAGGCCCTGCTACTGCTACCCCGGAGTTATGACCTCCGGTAGTGCCTGCCTACCACGCCTGCTGCTCCTCGGGTGCAGGAGGGAGCAGAGGGCATCCCCCGGAGGTCAGCCCACAAGGATGCGGGGCGTTAGTAAGGTCAGCAGACCGGAAAACCCAGCCCAGGGGCTACGACGAGGGGTGTCCGACGCAGGGAGCGCCGCAGGTGAGGCGCCAGCAACAGCTGCCAGGGGGGCGGGACCCCGGGTCCCCCCACCCGGCGAGTTGCGGTGCTGCGGGCCACAGCCCCCTGCGGGCGGGGGCAGAGGGCACCCCCGTAGGACTGCCAACAAGGGGGCGGGGTGTTAGTACGGTCGGCACACCAGAAAACCTAGCCCAGGGTGCTGCAGAAGGGGGTGCCCGATGCAAGGAGCGCGGCGGGGGAGATCTCAGCAACGGCCGCCAAAGGGGCGGGGCCCAGGCTGCCCCCCCCCTACCTGGCCGGCCGCGCAGCTGTGGACCGTGAATCCCCCAGCGTGAAAAGTGCAAAGGGCACCCCCCGGAGGTCAGCCCACAAGGGGGCGGGGCGTTAGTATGGTCAACTGACCGGAAAACTCAGCCTAGGGCACTACGACGAGGGGAGCCCGATACAGGGAGCGCCGCAAGGGAGGCCCAGGCAGCGGCCGTCGGGTGGGCGGGACCCCGAATCCCCCCACCTGGCGAGCCGCGCTGCTGCGGGCCACAACCTCCTACAGGCAGGGGCACCGGGCCCCCCCCGTAGGTCTGCTGACAAGGGGGCAGGGCGTTAGTAGGGTCAGCAGACCGGAACACCCAGCCCGGGGCACTACAGCTGGGGGTGCCCGATGCACGGAGCGCCGAGGAGGAGGACTCAGCGACGGCCACCAGAAGGGCGGGGCCCAGGACCCCCCCCACCTGATGGGCCGCGCTGCAGAGGACCGTGCACCCCCCGCGTGGAAGGGGCAGCGAACACCCCCGTAGGTCAGCCCACAAGGCGGCGGGGCGTTAGTGCGGTTAGCAGACCGGAAAGCCCAGCCCAGGGCGCTACGACGGGGGATGCCTGATGCAGGGAGCGCCGCGGGGGGGGGCCCTGGCAACGGCCGCCAGAGGGGCCGGACCCTGGGTCCCCCAACCCGGCGAGCCGCGCTGCTGCGGGCGACAGCCTCGAGCGGGCAGGGGCAGGGGGCGCCCCCGTAGGACACCCACAGGGGGGTGAGGCGTTAGTACGGTCAGCAGACCAGAAAATCTAGCCCAGGGCGCTACAGCGGGAGGTACCTGATTCATGGTAGCCCCCTGTCGATCAAGTGTCGTCCCTCCTCCCTGGCGTGCGCGCACCAGCCGCGACTGGGGCGCCCCCCCCCCCCGCCCAGGCTGGCGCGGTGTGGCGTCAGCCAGGACGTCTCCACCCCCCCCCTCAACCACCCAAGCCCGGAGTGAGTGAGCCGGTCGCAACCAGGGCACCCAGCCGGTCAGGTGTCCCCCCTCCCGCCCCGGCGTGCGCGCACCGGCCACGACTGGGGCGTGCAGCCTGCCGCCCCCCCCCCCCATCCGGGTCCGTGCATACAGGCATCGCTGACAGGTCCTCCCCCGCTCCGGCGTGCGCACACCACCCACGGCCGGGGCACGCCGCCGGCACAGTGACTTCTGCTTCGCCCCGGTGTGACATCGGCCGGGGCAACTCCGCCACACGGTGGCTCCTCCCCTGCCCCGGTGTGCGCGGACCAGCCACAGCCGGGATGCCTCGCCCGTCTACTGTCCTGCCTTCTGCCCCGGCGCGCGGGCACCAGCCGCGACCGGGGTGTGGAGCCTGCCCTGCCGAGCGGGGGGAGACCGTTTTTTCGGGAGCGTTAAGGTGCGGGGCGCGGCGCCCGGCTTGGATCTCTGCGTCGCAGGCACCATGGCAGAATTCCGCTCCCTATCCCTGGGTGAGCAGCGGCTCCACCTCGAGGCCCACCCGCAGCAAGTGGGCCGCGTCGACCGTGTGGCCCTCGTGGAGGGGGCTCTCCTGGCCACGATTCAGCACTGGCCCACGGCAACCAAGGACATGGGGGGGGCCCTCACGGACGCGCTTGCCCGCACGCTAGGAATGCACCTCTCCATCCTCACCGGCAAGGTGACCAGGGCCGAGCAGGCGCTGCTGGCGTCGCGGTGGCCCGAAGTCCTGTGGATGTCGGTGCCGGACGTGGTGGACTGGTACCGCCAGGAGATCCTCCCCAGGGGGGGCGACCATGAGCTCCAATTCGCGGGATCCGTCCTGGGCCATATCCGGTGGGGCACCTCGCAGCAGCAGTGCAGGGACAAACTGAATCGCGACCCCTACCACCCCAGGCGCCTCCTCAACCAGACTGTCAGCCCCGCGAGCCCCCGGTAGCCCTGCACTGGCTGTGGCTCCGGGTCGCCCTGACGGTCGTGTGGGCCCCCAGGATCTCCCAGGAACCGGTCCGGGCACGGGTCTCAGATGCCAACAGTTATCCTGTCGACTGCCCTGTGGCCCCGCCGCACCTGACAGGCCTGATCTCAGGCTCCCTGCGCCTGATGAAGGCTAGCCCGGCGCTCCCTGGGCCAACCCAGCCGGGAGCGCCACCCAAGCTACCCAGGGGCGGTCGCCGAGCCACCTCAGGCGCCCCTTGACGTCCAGGCCGCAGCACCAGCCCCGGGCTCCCTGTCGGCAGCCGGGCCGCCTCGGCACCTGGGCCCGCCGCTAGGCCCTTCGCCGGGATGGCCCCCGTTTGCCCCCGTCCGTGATGCAATGGCTATCGCGGATAGCATCCGCCGCCAGCCCGATCCGCCCTCCGCAAGAGGGGGCCTCAGCCCGGGCCAGGCGCCGTTCCTCCCCCATCTGCCACTCCACTGCCCCCGAGCGGTGCCCATCGGGGCGGCACCAGCGCCGGCGGCTCCAGGCTGCCCGCCGCCCTTGTCGCACTACTCCCCAGCGGCGCCCCAGCGGGCCCCCCTGTATTCCCCCCACCCCCAACCGGCCCAACCTGCGCACGCCCGGCCCCACTATGAGGGCCACGAAGTGGTCCACTGTGCCACGCAGCGGGCGGCTGAGGCGTCCAGGCTGATAGCTCCCGCCCGCCTGCCCACCGCGAAGGGCGACCTGTACCTCAGCATGGCGGCCTTCTCCTCGGCCCTTGGCATCCTGTCGGCCCTCCGCGCCGCTCAAACGGGCGACCAGGTGGCAAACGTCCTCATCGCCAAGGCGGCTTGCTGGGGGGCGGAGGGGCCGGCAGTTTCAGCGGCGCTGGCCGACTGGGTCCTGTACCTGGAAGCCGGTGACTTTCTCACCCTGGCTGACAAGACCCGCCAGCGGTGCGCAGAGCGGCTGTGGCAGTCCATGGCGGCCCTCCCTGACACTACGCCCTTCGCAGCGGTCGCCACGGCCAGCGCGTGGTCGGCCGATGTCCCGCCCGACATCCGCACGGCCCTCCTGCAAACTGCCGACCGGGGCACCTTCTGGGCGGCCCTGGTGGGGGCTGTGGCGACCGCCGCCTGCCCGGGGGCCTGTAGGCGATCGAGGCGGCTGTCAAGGACCAGGGGGGCGTGTCGTCGCTGCCTTCATGGGCCCGAGTGGCCACCCAGCACGTGCCGGGTGCAGCGCCCACCCCCTCGGCGATCCCCCGCCCAGATTTGGCCCTGGGGGTCTGAGGGCGGGTACCGGGCCCTGCCGCCGCGTCAGTAGCTCCCCGGCCAGCGGCCCCGCCTGCGTCCCGGTACCCGCCCGGCCACACACCACACCTAGCGCCGTTCCCGATGCCCTGGCCGAGAGGCCCGGCCCCGGCCCCATTGGCTCCGCCGGCTACCCCAGCCCAGACCCCCCCGCCGGCCTCGTGGGCGCTCCAGCCGCAGGCCCCGGTCGCCACGTCTCCCTGGCAAGCAACGGGCGCGGCCCAGCCCCCCCCCCCCCCCCGAGACACGTATGGGCTACCCAGCCTCCCGCCAGCTCACCATCGAGGTTTCCGGACTCAGCCCAGAGACCATGACCACCGCGGCCGTCCGGGACGCCCTGCGGGCCCACCTGGGGTCCGCCCGGCAGATCCTGCTGCTCAGCTTCCAGCGGGGTCTCGAGTACATCCCCTGCTTTGAGGCTGTGTTGCGGGCGTTCGCGGGGGACCAACCCCGCGCCCTGATGCCGGTCATGACGGCGGCAGGGCACGTGTCAGTGACGCTGCGGTGGCACCGGGCCGACAACACCCTCTTCTCCCCCCCGCCCGAGCAGGGCGAGCCCTCCAAGAAGAAGGCACGGGTGCAGCCGCCCCCGCAGCTACCCCCGCCGGGCCGGTCGCAGACCGCCCCAATGGTCCTGTCGCCGCCGCCCGCGGCTTTCCCATCTTCGCCCGCCTTCCCGCCCCAGGGCTCCCCCCAGGTGCTGTCCTGGTCTCCAGCACTGCAGCCCGCCGTGTCTCCCACCATGCTCCCGACAGCGCCGACGGCGTGGCATCCCCAAGGGGCGGCGACCCAGGCGCCTGTGGCACCAGGAGGCCGGACGGGGGGGTACTGACTCCCCCTCCATCTCCCCCGGGGGGGCCGCAGCCCGGGCCCGCTCAGGGGCCTGGTAATGGCCCTGCTGCCCGACCCTACCCCAACCCAGGTGCGCGTCCTAGCCAGATCCTCAACAATGCGCATCGAGCCGGCCCGTGGCGCGGTGTTGGCAGCGGTCAACCTGCACCTGCCCCAAGCCCTGCCAGCAGCTCTCCGGCGAGCCGTCGTAAGTAGTGCCTCCGCCTTCCTGCACACGGCGGGGCCCAGTGTCAAAGTCTCGGCCGGCGAGTTCAACAAGGCCCAAGGCCCCCGAGGAGGGGGGTTGGCTCTCCAAGGCCCTGGGCCCGAAAGGCCCGCTGGCTGGGTTCCGGGCCCCGTACCGGCGGGCAACCCGACGAACGTGGTCTGGCTGGCGGGGCACCCCTCTGAGCGCGAGCTCGACGGGTCCCTTGTGGGCCCGGAAACCCCGTGCGTGGGGGCCGACAAAGTCCTGCTCTCCGGCCTCAGCACCCACCAGATGGTGCAGTGCGACCTGGAGTTTGCAGACCGTGTCTTTGCGGCGGCGGACTCGTCCTGCCGCCGCTTCCGCTGGTCCCAGCTTCGGCCGGAGCAGCAAGCTCCAGCAGCGGCAGCGGCCTCGCTGGCCCTTTGGCGGTCGGCCCACGCTGGCCTGACCCCAGACGGGACAGTCCAGGCGGGTGTGGGCCGCCCTTGATGGCCCGGTGCCCTCCCAGAAAGATTTCTGGCGCCCCCCAGACCGCGACGTCCTGCGGGCGGCCCAGGAGCTGGACGCCAGCTCGGGGTCTGCGACAGCGGACGCCGTCCAGGCGTGGTGGCAGGAGCGCCAAGACGCGGCGTACAGGGCAGTTCTGTGTGTGGAGCAGGCCAAGCTGGAAGGAGTAACCCTGACGTCTCAGACGGGGCGGACGCTGCGGGTCCGGCCGGCCAAGTTTCGCCTCCTCACCGAGGTGAGCCCGGACGGCATCCGGGTCCCGGAGATGCCGGAGGCCTTTCAGGCGGAACTGCTCCGCCAGGCACAGGAGCTGGACTGCGGTCACGCGGGCCTCCCGCTGGACCTCTCGCGCCTCCAGGCCCCCGTGCGCCCAGACGACCCGGCGGACGACCCCGACTTCGTCTCGCGCATGCGCGCGGCGCTGCCCAGGCCTCCAGAGCCGTCGGTCGCAGGGGCCCCGCCGACGTACCACCACATGGAGCTGGCTGTCCGGAAAGGCTCCCCGGCCACGTCCCTTGACAAAATGCAGCGGCCCCTGGTATCCGCGCTGCCGGGGTTCGGCCTGCGGGTGCTGGTGGGTATCCTGGAGGACCTCGCGTCCGGAACCCCCAGCCGGCTACTGTCAGCCGTGCTCCACCTCTGCCTCGCCGGGAGACTCCCGGCGTGGCTGGTGCGCAAGAGCAGGCTGGTCATGCTGGAGCCCTACCTCCGGAGGCTAGAGACGAGCGTCGTGCAGGATCGCAGGGTCACCCGCCGCGAACTCAGGTGGGCCGTCCCCCCGGAGCACTTCGCCTACCGGCGGCAACTGTCCATCCAGACGCTGGCCCTGGCCTGCTGCTGGCTGCTGACCTACTGGGCCATCGAGCACGGGGAAATCTGGTCGGATGACTGGGATGAAGCGAATGCCTTCTGCAACCCCGACCGGGAGGCGGCGGGGGGGTGGAATCACGGGGCCCCGGAGGAATCTCTGTCGCCCTGGCTCCAGCGCTTCTATGACAGCCTCGACGTATGGGTGGCCTCCCCATACGGGCTGGTTGGCCAGTACAAGCTAAGCCACGGCGGAGCCCAGGGCAACAGCCAGGGTGTGGGGTACTTCTCCGAGGTCTCGGAGAAGCAGACGGAGTACCCCCGCCACGCGGTCCGCGAGGGGCTCTACCCCGAGGACGGGCGACCCGGGGCGCCAGACCCGGCGTCCTACGTCCCGCGGCAGCCTGCGGACCCCCAGGGCTTCCTCCCGGAGGTCGCTTTCAGCGACGACCGCCGCCACTTCGCCCTCTGAGGGTGGGGCCTAGCCTGGCTGATGGGCATCTGCGTGGTCACGTGCGCGGCAGCCTGCATCTCAGTGCAGGTCGGGAAGGTGAAGGTGTACCGCCTGGTCCTACGGCGCCGCCGGCTGCCTCGGGCACCCTGCCCACGACCCTAGGCACGCTCCAGCTGCAGTCTGGGGGCTTCATGCTCACCGGCATACCCCTGGTGATGGGCGAGTACCCGGCCTCCCAGGTCGCCAAAGCGGAGGCCAGCCTGGCGAAGGTCGGGCGCGTGCTCTACCACCTGCGCCCGGCCTACGTGCTCGTCCTCCGCATCGTCCTCGCGTACGTAGTCTCGGCCCTGGACTACGTCTACGACGCGATGCCACTGTGCCCGACACGCCTGCGCCGAACCCAGCGCGCGTTGGACAGGGTCCTGACTAGGGCACTGCGGGTGCCGCGCAACGTGCCCAGGGCCCTCCTGTGGATGCCGGTACCCAGCAGGGGCTTCCGCTTCCCCCGAATGTACAGCCAGATGCGGCTCCGGCCCATCCAGGGGTACCTCAGGGCCATGGACTCGCGCAGCGCGCTCGCCAGCGAAAATGTCCGGGCCCTCAGCCGCCCGGACTGCTGGCAGGGCCTGGACGGTCCGGACCAGGATCCCCAGTTCCAGACAATGGCCGAGGTTGGCCTGGAGGTGTGCCAACACGGCGCAGCCCGGGCCGTGGACACGCAGGTGCGCCGGCCGTACAGTTCCGGAGGGGTCCTCCTCGTGGCGGATGGTGCAATGGAGACCACGCCGGGCGGCCACACCCTGGGCTGGGGCGCGCTGGTGGCAGACACCCGCGGGGTGCTGGCGACTGCGGCCTCTGGCGTCCTGACGCGGACCACCAGCCCCTGGGCCGCGGAGTGGGCCGGCAAGCTAGAGGCGTGGCGCCTCACCGCTTCGCTCGGGGTCGCCTTTGCGGCAGTCGAATACGTCGGAGCAGACTGCACCTCCGGCACCCTCGGCAGCGACGGGGGCGTCCCTTCCTATTCCCCCTTGGTGGACAGGGTGCGGGTCGCCTTCGCGAAGGCCCTTGGGCGCAGCCACCCCGACCCGTACATCCCCGCGCAAAACAACACCCAGTGGGCTGGCCTATTCTCCAACTTCCAGGCGCAGGCTCATGACCTGGCCGCGCGGGGCCCCGGTATGGCGCGCGAAGGCACATACCCGCTGCCCGACGCCCTGGACTGGACGGCCCAGATGTTCTCGTCGCGACGCCTGGTGACAGCGGTCCCCCGCAAGATGGACCGCCTTTACATCCGGCTGGCAGCCCCGTCCGTCACCTTCATCCTGGGCCCGCCTGGGGACAACCTGGCCCTGCAGGCCTGGGCCCAGCTCCTGACCGAAGGGGCGGTGCCCACAGAGGGCCTCAGGCTCGCGGCCTGGGTGCGCATGGCACCCTCGACCCACACCTCGGCGCGCGCAGAGTTGCACTGCGCTTATTGCTCGTAGCCCCGCAAGGGGTGGGGGGATCCCATGGTTCGCTCCTGCCCAGTGGTGCTAGCGGCGGCGCTGACTGGCTTCAGGGCCCTATGCGGCCAGCTGCAGTCCAGGGGCTATGCCGTGTGCTGGCGCGTTTCCCTTTGGGCAACAGTCTACGACCGGACCGGCCGCACCACGCGTTGGCGGCTGGTGCGGGACGAAGACGTGGTCGTTCAGTCCGAGAGCGCAGCCTGGGACGTGGCAATCATGTGGTCTGGGCTCCTGTGGACGGTGGCCCCGCACCCCTGGCCAGCCCGGAAGCGCGCCGCCCTGACGTCCGGTTGCCTGCGGGCTGTAGCGGCATGGGTGATTCTCAGGCCGCCCGCCCAGTGAACGCACCTGATGAGGGCCGGGGAGCGCGAGTGGCCGGTAGGCTTGCGCCGCCCCCTCGCGGACCTGGGCACCCTGCTGCGCTACGCCATGGGCGAATCCGCGTGCTCGGTAGCGGGGCCGCGCCCGGAGCTAGTGGACCGCGCCGTCTCCGTGTCCGTGCGTGCCCGGACGTGGTCATCACCGTTGGCGCCCTGCCGTCCCTGCGGGGAGCCGTCCGGGAGGTGGTCCTGGCCCCGACAGTGACCAGCCTGGCGGTATTCCCGGGCAGCATCATCCAGCCACTTGGTCAGGGGCCCCCGCTGGCGTTCCCTGCGGGTGCAGCGCTGCCCGGCCTCCTCGAGGCCTTGGGAGCTTTCTTCCCCATGGAGGACGCGCCCCCGCAAGACCAGCCGGAGGCGCTCAACGAGCCCGGGTAGGCGGCAGACGACCTCGACCTGTGCCTGGAACTCGGCGCAGACGAGGACGACGAGTACCTGCTCAGCTAATCGCCGCCGGCCTGCTCTTCCATCCCCCCTGCCCCACCCCCCCCGCCCCCCCCGCGAGCCCAGGCAGGGCACCGCGGGGGGGCCGCTGGCTTAGCCCGCGGCCGGGCAGCCCTCCCGCCCCGGGCTGGGATCTCAGGTGCAGCGCACGGCCCCAGAGCAACACAGCCGCCGGTACCACCAGGGCGGCGCACCTCCGGCGGGCCATGACCTCGCCCCCCCGGGTGGCGACACACCGGCCCCAGCACAGCACTCCCCTCCCTGACCGGCAGGCGCTAGAGGTGGCCCAACAGCACGCGGCTGGCCCAGATCTGAGCGGGCACTAGGAAACGCCGTCCGCCTCCTCCTGCGCTGCGGACAGCAAGCGACACGAAGTCAATGCAACGACTTGTGCCCGCTCTGCTGCCTGCCTGTGCCTCTCTCTGCCAGTGCCTCTGAGGACCAGCGACGTGAGGGCAGCGACCAGCGCGGGCGACGGGGGGCAGGAAGAGGGTGGGGGTGAGGACGGGCGAGGCGGAGTACGGGATGGCCGCGCCTAGGGCGCGGCCCGGCCGCAGGGCGGGAGGCCGCCAGCCACCCCCCTCCCCTCCCCGGGGCGGCCAGGCTGGGCACCCCCGCCCCCCAGGGCAGACACGGGGCAACGGGGGGGGCAACGCCGCCGGTGCCAGCCAAGGAGCAGCAAGGCCAGTGGCGCGCACGGGGAGGGGAAGCACGGGACGCGGCGGGTGACGGCGCGCACGGTAAGGGCACGGGGGACAGGGGACGGAGAGCCACGCCCGGACCCCGGGGGACGCAAAGACCCCCCCCCCCCCAGCGGCGGGCCTGGCCCGGCGCGGCCGAGCATGGGACCCAGGGGCACGGCCACCCCGGAGGGATGTTGAGGCAAGGCGCGACAGCAATCGTGGACCCGGGCGAGCCTGCAGGGTACCCCCCCCCAAGGTGGTGCGGCGCCGGCCCTTTGCTCTGCTCAGCGCAGTGACCAAGCAAAATGCCCCGCCGCACCATCGGGTACCCCCCGTACAACGCGCTCCCGCCGCCATCACCGTACCAGGTGGGCAGGCGCGGGCTGCAGCCACTATCTCGCGGCCGCCCGCTGGCCTGCGAGCAAGAGATGCGCCCGTTGGTGGCGCGCAGCGACTCGGCACCGGCCATCCGCCGTTGGCTGGACCAGGTGAGCCGCTCGCTGCCCCCTCGCAGCCCTCGCTCGGAGGACGCCCTCGTGACCGTCGCCTGCGCCCGCTACGCCCTCGAGGGGCCAGCCCCCCGCCTTCTCCGTCTGGAGGACATCCTCATGGGATGTGTCCTCAGCTGGACGGGCACAGGCGCGCACCCCAGGCTTGGGCTGTCGCCCGTGAACTGTGTGCCCCAGGGCCTGGCGATATCGGGCCCCGCCCTCGACGAGGCCCTCGGCTGGCGGTACGGCCCGGCGGCCCCCCTGTTGCGGTCCCCCCGCCTGGACTGGAGTGAGGGCGTGAATATATCCAGGGTCGCCCCCCTGCTGGCGCCCCTCTGGGACCTGGGCCCCCTCCCGACCCGCCGAGCCGGGGCAGCTGCCCCGCAGCCCTGGATCGACGCGCCCCAGCGCCAGGCGCTCCTGGTCGAAGGCTGAGCGACGAGGCAGAGGGCTCCGGGGGCCATTGGGTGGGTATCACCCACGACAGCTCTGTCTCGTGCCTCCTGCGGGGCGTCAGGCCCCTCACCCCGCCCAGGGACGCGCGCGCAGCGGCAGCTGAGGTGCTGGCCTCCACCCCACGGGTGTATGCTGTGTGGTACGCGGTTCTGCCAGCCCCAGGAGGGGCGCAACAGCCCCCACAGCACCCCCGCGCAGAGAGCGACGCCCACGCTCGGGCATGGCTCGCGATCTGCGACCTCGTGGCGGCTTGGCGGCGGCCCCGCGGGGTGTAGGTCGTGTTCGACATGGCCTAGCCCAGCTGTGCGGCCACAGGGCAGCCCTGCCGGTGAGGCCGCCGAAGCCCTCCCTCCCCCCCCAGCTTCCTTTCAGCCCCCCCCTCCCCCCCTCGCCCTCCCCGACCCCCGGCCCGGCGAGCGGGGGAACGAGGCGGGCGGGGACACCGACCCCCCCCCAAGGCGGCAGGTCTGCGCACCCCACCGCGGCCCGGCGGCGACGGGGCGCGGCGACCCTGCCCCCCCTCCCACCCGCCACCCCCCACCCTCCCCCCAACCCCCCTCCCCGCCCAACCCGCGGCACGGCGGCGAGCCTGCATCCCCCCCCCCCCCCCGGCACAGGCGGGGCAGGGTGCCAGCCACGGGAGCGCGGATCGAGGGGCGGGAAGCGACAGGGGGAGCGCCCAGGGATGGACGCAGCGGACAGTCCAGGGCGCACACGGCAAGGAGAGAGGGCAAGGGCACGGGCAAGGCACCAAGGCCAGCGGCAGCAGGGGAGGACAGGCACAAGGAGCACGCCAGAGTGCGAGCAGCGGACAACGGGACGCAGGACACAGCGCAGAGAAAGGGCAAGGGCACGGGAAGGAAGCGGGCGCGAGCAGCAGCGCCCTGGGACGGACGCAAGGACATGTGCAGGGCGCCAAGGCTGGCAGCATCAGGGCGCACGGGGCAGGCCAGGGCGCGGTCAGCGGACGAGGACACAGCCGAGGACACAGGCAAGGACGCGGGAAGGACAGGGGCGTCAGGGGAACGGGCAAGGCCGCAAGTGACAGAGGTCGGGACCCGCGGCACGGAGCAGAGGGACAAGGGGAGGGAGTGCGCCCGAGCCAGGGGCTAGGGGCCGGGAGGGGGCCCAGCGGCAAGGGGCGGAAGGGCAACGTAGGCCCCCAGGGACAGGCAGGGTGGTGCGTGGGGGCAGGGAGGGACAAGCAGGGCGTAGGGCGAGGGACCAGGAGCGGGGCGCCCCCGCAGCCCGACGTCCAGCCGGTGCTGTGTATCCCCCCCGGTATCCAGCAGATGCCGGCGCACGACGCCCACCAACAGTACCACCACAACGCCCACCTCTACAACATGGACCCCGACGCGGAGGAGCTAGTCCCCCCCCAGTTCCCCCGACCCCCCTACCAGCCGGCCCCCCACCCGCACAGCGGCGCCCCGCGCGGCTCCGCTCCCGCGGCACGAGAGCTGAGGGCACAGCCGGCGCGGATGGCCGCTGCCTGGGCGGCGCGGGGGTCTGTCGCGGCACCGGCGCCACAGGCGCAGCATCCGCAGGCAGAGCCGGCGTGGGGGGGCAGAGGGGGCCCAGGGCAATGGGGCCTGGGACTGTGACACGGTCCCGGACCCCCGGGGGGGGCGAGGCCCTGCCCCCGGTGATGGAGGTGTATGGGTGGCTGAGCTGGGCCCCCTCGGGGACCGCCAGGGGGTTGAGGAACGGTCCCTTCGATGCTGTGCTCCTCTGGAGGGACGGGGGGCACTGAGAGGTGCCCCTGGGGGGCTGGGTGGCCCAGGAAACCACGAAAGGGTCCTCTCAGACGTGATTTCGGCGAGATGGCCCGACCAGAAGCCGATGTGGCCGGCTTTCTTGGAGGGAGGGGCGGTGCTGCGGGGCGGTGCCGCCGCAGCCCCGGCCCCTGCACAGACGGCGGCGCAGGTGACGGCCGCGCCCGGCGGCTATGGTCCCGGGTGGCGGGCACAGGGGGGTGGGAGAGGACCAGCAGCGCGGGACCTACCCCTGGCAGGCCTGGGCCCCCCGACCCAGAGCGCCCCCCCCCTCCACCCCCCCATCGTTCGCAAAGCGGGAGGACGCGCGCCGCCCCCGGTACGGAAGAGGGCGGCAGCCACGTGCGCGATGCAGGGACCCCACTGACCCGCAGACCGCTGAGCACTAACGACTGACCCTGACCGCCACCCCCAGCGCCCGCTGATCCTCCCCTCCCCCCCCCCGCCGGTGCCACGCGGCGAGGTGACAGCGGCCAGAGGGGCGGGGGGCCCGTTGGTGAGGGCCCGCACGACAGTCTAACACCCATTGGGTGGAAGGGGAGCGGGAGGGGAGTGCGCTCCCCCCCCTCAACAGCTGGCCCCCCGGGGCGGAGACCGTCAGGCCGCCCCGCCGCAGCCACCAGAGAGCAGCACCGGGGAACCAGAGGGGGACAGCGGGGAGCCCCCGTCCCTCCCCCCCTCCCCCCTCTCACCCCCCCAGCCCACAGACAGCCAGAGGCCGGCCAGGGGGACGGCAGCCCCGCACCCCCTCCGCCAGGGCAGAGGGAGAATTCCCCCCCCCCCGGGGAGGGGCGCCACTGGGCCGGTACGCCGCACGCCCCCGGTCAGCCGCCCGACCAGTCTCACAGTACCCGCGGCAGGCCAGCAGACCTGCGCCGGCGCGCAACGGCACCCCGCGGACCGCATCCGGGCGGCGGCACTCCGACGCGAGTCGGGGCAGTTGAGGGGGCCCGGCAACAACGGGGTGGCTCGCCTTGATGCCTGCGCAGGCGGGGCAGAGAGACAGACCGAGGCTGAGGGACCCCGCGCCCTCCGCCCCCCGGGGCCCCCCACCAAGTGTGGACGAGGGGCGACACACCATCCAGCACCCCCCCCCCTCCAGACTGACCCACCAGCAGCCGGGCAGACCGCGCCCGGCGCTGAGGGCTGCCAAACAGCCGCGGCCGAGCACGCGCGGCGAGCACGCCGCCGGCCACGAACAGGGGCCAGGAGCGGGGGCTACAGGACACCCCCCCGCAGCCGCCAAGGGTCCGGGCCGGGGAACCGGAGGAGGGTGGCGAGGAACCACGGTGCGACCCCCCTCCTCCTCTCCCCCCCACTTCGCCCCCTCCGGCCCGCAGGATACTGGAGACGGGCCAAGGGGGGGCCAACCCTCTACCTCCCCCAAGACCAGGGGAGGTACCCCCCCCACACCCCAGAGAGCCGCCAGGCCTGGGGGGAGGGACGCCACTAAGCCCGTACGCCACACGCCCCCACGCCGCCACCAGCCTGCTCTCACAGTGACCACAACAGGCAGGCGGACCCGCCCCAGCACGCAAGGGCGCCCCGCGGACCAAAGCCGGGGTCAACACACAAACACGAACCATAGCAGTATGGAGGCCACGAGGTCCAAGAACTGAGCGACGCCGATGACACCCGCTTTGGTGCCCGCCCAGGGAAGGCAGAGGGGCGGACCGAGGTAGAGCGACCTCCCGCCCCTCGGGGCCCCCCAGCCATGCCCCCGGGTGGGGCCGGCACACAGCCCCCCCCCCCCGCCCTCCCCGGCGCCGGACGGCCCCGGAGGCACAGGCCCGCCCGCAAGGGGGCAAAGGACCCCAAGCCAGGCACGGGGGGAACGGGACCGGCCCCCCCCCCCCCCCCAAAAGCAAGCCAGACAGCGCACGAGACCGAAGCAGGAAACGCGGAGGGGCACAGACCGCATGGAACGGCCCTACCGGCGCCCTGCACCGGAACCACCCGAGGTGCGCGCGCCACACCAGCCCGGGGAGGGAGGCAGGGCGCGGACGCCGCGAGAGCCCGAGCGCACACACACGCAAAGGGCACGCGGGGAATACCAGAAGGGTAACCGGACCAAGCCCGCAGAATGCACAGACTGCATGGAATGGTATGCCAGCGGGCCAGAATAAGGGACACCCGGACAGGACGACCCGCCACACGCAGCGCGGGGAAAGCAGGGCGGAGGTGGGTGGGAAACGGGAAAGACACAAAACCCGGCACCAGCACCAACCCCCCAGACCTGCCGCAAGCGCCGCGCGCACATCAACAGGGCACTGCACCCGCCAAGGCAGTAGTGGCGCACCGAGCCACGCACCAGCCCTGCGGCTAGGCAGCCTCCGCGCCAGCTCATGGGGATCCCACTGGCGACAAGCCAGTAGCACGGGCCCGGCGGCGCTGGCACCCCGGGCAACCACGCATTAAGTAGGCGACGCAGTGGGTAAGTGCCTGCAGCTACGGTTGCTAAGTGACGCACTGACCGGTGAGTGGCGAAAAGGGGAAGCCGGGAAGGGACAGGGCTCTGAGCCCGGTGAACCCGGGGGACTCCGCCACCATGCAGGAGGTGCGTCATGAAGGGCCCCCCACTAGGTCCCGGTGGGGAAGATATCACCTGGCCTGACCGGGTGGCCCCCCAGAGCCGAAAGGCGTCTAGTACCCGAAACCTCAAACCTCAAACCTGAGACCCATCTGGCGTCGACGTTCCTTGGCAAGCATTGCACTCACAGAGTCGAAGGTACGTTCAGCTCGATGCATGTAATCATTCACGGTCGGAGGTTCATGTGCATGAGAACTCATTCGGGGAAATTCCAATGGAAAATGGGTGTACGTCCCTCGTCAATCGCGAACGGGGATAGTCGAAGACTGTTGGAGGTCAGGTTGTTAAACTGAATCTCGGCGAACGGAAGGTCGACATCCCACTCGTTGATACCAAAGATGCTGTGTGTGCGCAAGCGTTGAAGGATCGACTGGTTGCTGCACTTTGCCAGGCCGCTGCCTCAAGGGCGGTTGGCTACGGTTTGGTGCATCTCGATCTTGAAACGCTGTGCCAGTCCTTTCGACGCCTGGGCCTCGAACAGCATGTCTCGATCAAAAACAAACTTGTGGGGGGCATCCTTTGAGTTGAATCACTTCACGCAGGAACACATTGACAAGGTCCTCGGCTGTCATGTCTTTGCGGCAAGGGATGAACATTCCACGTTGGGAGAATCGGTCGACCACAGTCATGATAGCATCATGGCCTCTAGTGGCAATCCTGAAACCCAATGGACCGACACACTATGCCAAGGGCCTGAACTGTCTGGCGGTGTTGACACGCCGTGACTTAGCCGCTTGACACACATCGCTACTGAAGATGTAACGCTAGGAACATCTAACGCGGGGAAGAAGAAGCGCATGTGGCCCGTCCTACAGGCCGTGTTGCCGGGGGAGAAGCACATGCTGGCGACCAACAGGACGTGCAGCAGTCGTGGACCGATCCTGGTACTGGACGCGGACTTCAGGGGGGTGGCGCATGGAACCGTACGGCGGGTCAGGAAGGAGTGAGTATGGAGGTGCTGCATGAGCGCAGGAAAGATATGAAGAAGTACAGAAAAGCGGGCCTGCACCACGCCGAGTTCTATCTCGACTCCAGGGTAGTGGAATGGGGTGTCTACAAATGGATGATGGGGAGAGTGCGGGGACAGAAAGACCGCGCTAGGTGGGACAGGAGGATGCGGAAGATGTGGAACGAGTGGGTGGCGCTGTGGGGGATCATGAGGAAGAGAAAAAGGCGCGGGAGGGGAGCAGAGGCAATACAGGAGAGGGTGGTGCCGGATAGGGGAGAGCGGGACAAGGCCAGACCGGGCATACTGTTGTGTGCACCACTGGGACTCAAAGGACCGAGGGGGAAGGTGCAGAGCAAGAACGGACAGTGGTACGATGTCGGCGCGGATATGTTCCGGAGAGACAACATCTCGGAGGGGGCAGGACAGGGGGACCAGTGCTGGAGATGCACCAAGGAGGCGGGGCAGGTACCGTGGCCACTTCTGAGAATGACGGCATGGGCGTTCTCGACCGCAACCATGCGCACTACGGACGCCAGGGGACAGTGGTGGGGGCCCGTACTGCGGCTGACCCAGGGAGGTGCAGGAGGATGGGGAGGCCCAGGAGGGTGTGTAGGACTGGTGGGGGGAGGGCCAGGAGGGGAAGAGAGCAGGAGTCCAGATAGGATGCAACACAGTGCGGGGACTGCAGGAGGAGGATGTTGGAGTGGTGGTGAGTTTCCTGATGACGGAAACGGGGCGGCCCGAGGAGTAGGCACGCAGAGTACCCGTGGGCCACAAGTGTGGGGAACGTGCGGGGGGGATCAGACTGACGGTCCACGGGTTGCCGGCGGACAGGGTATGGTACCTGGTTCTGGTACGAGCGTACCTGGAGCAGGGCAGGGCGAAGTAAGACACGGCATGGTGTCACGGGCTGGTGCTGACGAAAGGCTGGAAGGCCAGGATGGACAATAAGTGGGCAGTGTACATGGGGGTGAGAGAACTAAGCGTGGAGGATCGCGTGCGGGAGTATGGCATCCGAAGGCACAGAGTGTACTGCCACTACCCGAGGGAGCCGGTGCACATACCAGAGCCCACGGAGGATAGGGTGGTTTTTTTTGGACGGGTCCGGGGTGGAAGGACAGCTGTTCAAGGCAGGTGCAGCGGCTATACGCGTCAAGGGGTTGGGACAAGAGACCGAAAGCGTGGTGGAAGCGATGGTGTACGGGGCAGCGTCCCATGGAGAGGGACAAGCGGTGGCGGACGTGGTTGGGAAGATAGGGCAGGAGGTACGGGAAGTGTGGATGGTGGTGGACGAGAAGGCGGACATGGCGTCTCTCAGGAGACTAGCCAGAAGGCCGCTGCATGAGGCCCTCGGCACGGGGCTGGTGTGGCAGGTGTACGCGATATGGCACGGGCTAGAGATGAAGAAAGTGCCCCTGGTCGTACACCTGGTAAAACAGGAGTCACATCGAGCGGGAGTGGGGAATCATGAGGCGGATGGGGCGGCACAAGAAGTGGACAATGAGCAGGAACCCAAATGGAGGGTGTCAGAGAGAAAGGAGCATGTCCACTTGGTGCATATACCTCCAAGAGTGGATGAAGAAGAGAAGGCCCGGTTGGTGGTGGAGGAGGACAGGGGCAAACGGGAACTAAGAGTGTATCCGCAGCCGGTGCATATGCTAGCTCAGGTACGAGGGGGGCCGGAGGTGGTAGAACTCAGCGAGTATTTGGAGGGCAAGGTGGGACAGCGGGTCCACCTCCCCAATGTGCAGAGGCTGGAGACGCTACCCAAAAGGCTGCAAAACAGACGACTGCAGGCAATCACGGGTCAGGTGCCAGTACGGGAGACAATCATCAGGTGGTACAGGCATAAGGGAATGGACCTCCCGGAGGAGTACATGAGATGCCACTGCGGCCGAGGGCAGGAAACATACGAGCACTTCATGCGGTGTGAACAGTATAAGGTGATCGAGGAGCTGCTGGTTTGGGATCAGGACACCCTGCTGCCCAAGAAGGTTGAGAAGGTCAGAAGAGCTATGGAGAGGGAACTGGGCAAAGAAGGGCATCGCAAGGGGTTGTGGCA
This sequence comes from Eutreptiella sp. 'Long Island Sound 2002', assembly GCA_964036045.1. Classification (NCBI taxonomy): domain Eukaryota; phylum Euglenozoa; class Euglenophyceae; order Eutreptiales; family Eutreptiaceae; genus Eutreptiella; species Eutreptiella sp. 'Long Island Sound 2002'. The sequence goes on from OZ038379.1 coordinate 151,761,208, forward strand.
CATGGTGAGCGTGAAGTTGCTGTGGCGGGGACTCCAGGAGCATACAGTGGCGCCGGACGCCATGGCCCACAGGCTGTTGCAAACTATGGTGGAGCATCTGCAGGAGCGCATGGCGTGCACGGAGGCACAATTGGAGGCGCGGGCGGAAGACATGCCTGATCCGGTCATCACGCGGGTGGAGATGGCGTTGATCAGGTACAACCCACAAATCACACAGATGGAGGTGCAAACGCAGCCCGACTGGCGGCAAAGGCGGTCGGAGGGCGACAAGGAACGTGGAGGAACGAGAGGGAGAAGAGCAGAGGGAGCGCCTGATGGCACGCAGACGGAAGAGAATCCGGCAGATATGAGAACGGGACAGATGAACAGTGTCGCCTCAAAGGGGGACAGCTGGGGCCGCCAGGGACCAGGGGGAAAGATGACACAGGGTCACCCGTCACTCCGACTGCAGCAACCGGGACGGGGCGCACCAAGCCACTGAGCAGCGAGTTGATGGCCCAGCAGGCAAACGAGCGGGGGACGGATGACGCAAGGCGAGCAGAAGGAGCAGCCAAGAGGAACCAAGTGACGCAAGCCGACAAGAGGAACGTAGCAAGAGGTGCGAGGACAATAGGGAGATGGTCCAGTACGAGGCCAGCGGCCGCCTGGGAAGAGTCCACAGTGGGCAGAGGCGTGGAAGAAACAGAGGAGTAGCGGTGCACCAAGAGCACAGCACACGTAGGGCGCGCGAACAGCCGCACAGAGGGGGCCGCCAGGTGTGGGGCGCGGGTAGCAGGGGGAAAAGATGGCAAGGCCCAGGGCTCCAACACGATACCATGTGTGCAGAAAGATGTTCCACAAGCCTGAGCCTACGTCAAGCCAGTCGCCAGCAGTGGAGGCCGCACCGCCACCGCGGGCAGTAAGGGGGTACGGGGGGCCGGGGCTGGTGGGAGTGAGGGTTGATGTGGCCCGCATGCGGGCGGCTTCCGCCCCGCAGCCCCCCTCACCGACCTCCTCGGCGGCATCCGCAGAAGTGTGTCGTCACCCTCGTCTCCGAAGGGTCCAGAGACGGTCCAGCAGGAACGGCAGCGAACGGAAGAGCAGAAGAGGAAACACTAGGCCACGGCAGGGACAGGGGAGGGAGAAGACAAGGGAGGGCAAGCGGAGGCAACTGGGGGGAGGACGGAGGTGGTAGCAAGCAGTAGCGAGGCGGCGGGCGGACCCGTTCAACCTGGCGGCGAGCGACAGGCTGGGCGGGTCAGTAGTCGACAACATCCTCGTCGTGTCGGAGGACGAGGGGGAGGAGGCGAGGAGGATGGCAGTGGAGGGGGGCCGAGGGCAGCCGGCAGCTCGCAATGTGCCGGCAGCTGCCATGAAGTCCATCCTCTCGGAGGTGCGGAGGAAGGAGGAGGGCAAGGGTAGGCGAGGACGACCGGCGGCAGGAGCAGCAGAGACCGGGGACAGCCGGGTACGCACCGGACGGCAGGGGGAGACAGGCAAGATGGGAAGGGGCAGGCGGGGGCGTCGGGGGCTAGACATGCGACGGAGCACCAGGAAGGGAGAGGGGGAAAAGGGGGGGGACAGGGGCGACAGTGGCCGCAGCCCCAACGCTCGCTCAAGCAGCTGCCGCCAGGGGCGCCCCCACATGTCAGTGCTGCGGTGCGGGTAGAGGAGAAGAGGGAGGCGCGCCGCCAGCAGGCGGCGCGGTACGAGGCGCTGGCGCACATGCAGCGCCAGCGCCGTCGCCACCAGCCCCTGGAGCTGGGACCAGACACCATCTACCGGCTGGAGATGGGGTCACGGAGGGCAGGGTCGGGGCGCCAGGGCGGACAGGAGGGGTCGGGAGAGGTGCACAGCGGACAACCCAGTGGCGGGCTGCGGAGAGAGGAAGGGCAGGCAGGACAGAGCAGCGCAGCGGCGGCGGCGCGCCGCGGCCAGCAGGAGGGAGGGCAAGAGAGTGGGAGCCAGCGGAGTGGACAGGCAGGCGGCGCAGTGCAGAGCAGGGATGCGGACCAGAAGAAGGCGGTGAGAGCAGGCATAGTGGTCACGGTGCGCAAGGGGAAGGAGCGGGACAAGAAGGGCTCCAGGGAAAGGGACACGGGAAGGCGGGACTCCACGGAGCAGGCAGCAAGTGGCACGGGGCAGCGGGGCGAAAGGGCAAAGGGCAGGGGAAGGAGGGTGGCCATGGGTACATGGGCTCACTGGTGTTCCCAGCGAGGGGATCCGGATGGTGGGGAGGTGTAGTCCCGCCAGCCATCCCGCCAGTCATCCCGCCATTTCCCCAACCACCTTATCCTGTGATGGGGATGGTGTACCCACCCCCACCAGCGTACCCGGGCGTGCCATCGCAAGCACACATACAGCAGCGCCTGCAGGCTGGTGGGACGACGTGGGGAGCGCAGGGAGGGAGGGGAGAAGAGCACAGGAGGGCACGGGAGAGGATAGGGGAAGAAGAGAGGAGGCTGCAAGAGAGGGAGGCAAGGGTCATGGGAGGGGCGGACAGGGTGACGGAGGGGTGGACGGAGGGACCAGGCAGGCCGCAAGGAGGGGAGGCGCAGGCAGTGGAGGAGCTGCAGCGAGCGTGGGCGGATCTTCGAAGAAGACAGGAGAGGGTGGAGAGGGCGGAACGGGAAGGCGGGGGGCACAGGGAGGGGGGGGGCGGAAGGTAGCCCCCCACTGATGCCATTCAGGCAGCCCGCTATCCCGCCAGAACAGGAGATTGAGATGCAGGAGAGGGCATGGAGGCAGATCAGGGGTGAGGCGGCGAGGCTGGCGGAGAAGGATAGGGAGGGGGCGGCGCGGGAGCGCAGGGTGCGGGAAGAGGAGGACGTGGTGGCCCAAGGGGCGCACCGGGTCCTCCCGGACCCGGAAGTGAACACCCCCTCCAGGGATGTGGAGGGGCGGTCGCCGTCCGGGAAGAGGGCTAGAGGGGAGGGAGGGGAGGCTGCACAGGAGAGGGGGAAGCGGCGCCGGGTGGAGGAACGGGGAGCAGGGGGAGCAGAGGAGGCACACCGACCTGCCAGCCCCAGCCTGGAGCCAACGCCGACGGACTGGGGCTGGGAGTCGCCACCGCCGCGGCGGTACGCGCCGCCGCCAGTACGGTGGGGGCCCGCAACGGTCGGGGGCTGGACGGCGGGAGACGTGGCGGAGCTGGTCCGCTACGTGAAGTGGGCGGGGAGGACAAGGGGGGGGCATGAGAAGCGCGGGACCCGCCCCTTCAGCGACCTGGTGGCCAGGGCGGGGAGGCCCAGGGAAAGGGGGCCTGAGATGGAGGAGGGCCGGTGGCGGAGGATGCTGGGAGAGGCGCTCCCGGGGGTGAGCCTGGGAGCGGGGGAAGAAGCCCAGGGTTTGGATCCTGGGGAAGCTGTTGCAGCGGGAGGGGTGATACGAGGGCGAGGCGTAGGGCGGGGCAGGAGCAGGACCGCAGTGCTATTCATCATCAACACGGGGGCACCAGGCACACAGGGGCTGCAGAGTGGACGGGCAGACGAGAGGCAAAGAGGGCTGCAGGAGGGGAAGACTCGGGGAGTCGGCAAGGGTAGGAGATGGTGGAGGAACGGGCTTGAGGACACAAGGAGTAGAGGAGAGGCGGAGGGGCGCGGGTGAGCAAGAAACGAAGGGGACACGGAGGGCGGTGGTGGATGACCAGCATGGCAGCGGGGGATGAGGTGATGGCGGACACAGACAAGAACACCCAGCGGAGGGAACTCGGTCCGCGTCAACAGCGGGGGGGGCGGCGGAGTGCGGGAGCGCCGACGGGTGCGGACGGGGCGGCCGGACAGCAAGACGCGGGAAGTTCCGTGGGTGCCGCATGCAGCTCCGCAGAGAACGAGAAGCCTGACATGAGGGAGAAGTACTGGTGGACTGGGGTACTGGAGTGCTGGTGGAGTACGGCGAGCTGAGTTGCCCGCTCGAAGTGCTGGGCCTACAAGGATTGCATTGGCTACTGTGGACCCCATGGGCGGTTCACCTGTGCCTGCTGCATGAGGGAAATCTCGGTCGCCCGTCGGCACGGGTCTTGGCAGATCCCAACATTATCTAACCCGTCCACGAGCAGGGCCACAATCCAGTCCGCAAGTAAGCCCCCCATCGCCATGAACCCATGGCGTCCCGGATGGGGAGAGAGTCGGAGAAGGAAGGCAAAGCACAATGATAGGGGACAGTAGCACAACAGAGTGGGCAGGGTGATTGTACGACACGACACCGGAGAAAAGGGTAGGGACAGCAGAGAAGGGCATGGGTAGGACCCACAGGCGGCACACACGGGTGAAAGCACCGCCACGGCAGAGACGGCAGACAGAAAAGTACAGACAGGGCCATCAGAGTCGAGGGGATAGGAGGTGAGGAGGGAAGAAATGGCGTGACACGGGGTGAGGGCACGGGGGGGCGCGGCAGGGGAACGCAGAGAGGAACAAGGGGCACACACAGGGCGCGTGTGAACAGCAATGCGGGCGACAAGAGAGGAAACCAAGGGAGAAAGAGCAGAAGGAGCAGAGGGACAGTGCAGCGCGGGAGGAGGGGGGCGCAGGGGGCCAACACCGGCGCCAAGATATACCACGTCTCGCGCAGAGAACCGCCATGCCGAAGACCCGCATTGAACTGTACCGGCCGCCCCGCCCGACCATCAGGGAGCTGACGGAGGGGAGGCTGGCGGGGGCGGACGACGGGAGAAACCCCCCTGAAGGGGTTTCTGCAGAGGCCGCCCAAGTCAGCCTGCAGGACGGAGGACAAGGCGGGGGCCCAGAGGCGCGTGAGAGCGCGCAATATACGGCCCTGGCGCGGGGAAGACCAGCGGAGAGCACACGGAGCAGGAGAGCAACAGTAAGGGGGCGGGCGAGAGACAGGGGAGGGAAGGGGGAGGGGAGGGAGCAGAAGAGAGGGAAGAGAGGGAAGGGACGCGAAGGAGGGGCGCCCACCTGGCATTGCCGGGGACCGCCAAGGGGCAAGCTCCAAGAGGGCGAAGGGACAGGACACGAGCACAGAGAGGCACCGAGAGCCGAACACATGTGTAGTACTGTCTCGCGTGCATGCGGGGAGGAGGGGACCAGGAGGCAGGAAGCATAGCGGGAGAGGGGGGGGGGCAAAAAGAAACAACAACACCCACAAGCACAACCGGAGGGCGAACAGCACAGAGCGAGTAGGCAGCGGGGGAACGGAACGAAGCAAACGGAGCAGAAGGGGGGCCACAGGTGACGCAAAAAACAAAAAAAAATAGCAGCGAAGCAGGCGAATAGGCGGGGAACAGGCACGGGTACCGGGGGGCGGCGCCAGGAGGAAGAGCCCCCAACAGGTCAAGAGGGAAGCACACGACCCACACAAAAAGGGGAGGGACGAGCAACCTGTTCTAGGCGCACAAAACGGTCCCCCGGTGGATGAGGATCCAGTGGGCCCGCACCGAAGAGTTGCTGGCCGCCTGGTAGGGTATAAATACGGGAAGATGGGATAAGGGGACGGAACAGACCAGTGTGTATGGCTAGGGCCGCGCAACAGCCCCGGGAGCATGGGAAGACGCGGGGCGCAGAGAATAGACGGTGAAGGGTGAAGGGACGTGGCCTAGGGGACAGCGGGAGCGGGAAGGGAGCCACCCGTGCAAGGCGCACGAAACGGTCCCCGGATGGATGAGGATCCAGTCCGCCCGCGCTACAGGGTTGCTGGCGGCCTGGTGGGGTACAAACACAGGAGTAAGGGAGAAGGATAGGGGACGGAGAAGGGCCCGTGGCTAGGACGGCACAACAGCCCCAGGGGAAAGGGAAGACGAGGGGCGCGGGGAATAGGCAGTCATGGGTGACGGGACGTGGCACAGCAGAGGGGGACCTCGCAGGGGTGCGCAGCAGGGTAGGAGGGGCGGCGGAGAAAACAGAGCTACAGCCCCGTGGGATTGGGGAACCAGTCGCCATGGAGTGGTGAACCATGGGCCAACCATGGGGAGCCTGGCTACGGGAAGTCGGGAAAATGCCCTGAACTCCGGGACAGCCGTGAGGTGTCCACAGGGGTGAGGGTTTAACCTGAGGTCCCCGGGTCAATGGCCTGAGTACGCGTAGATTCAGGGGTGAGCGGGACGAGGGGGAATGTGGAAAGGGTCCCCCCCTTGGCCTCCAGCCGTGGAAGGACGACACCCGGGTACATCCGGGAGCCGAGTGGGTAGTCCAACCAGTGAGGGATGAGGAGTGGTGGAATGTGGTTGAGAGAGAGAAATGCTGCGCTGTCAGGGACGGCTATGCACAGGAAACCCGCCTGCAGGCACCCCAAAGGCTGTGCTAGGGGGGGAAGGCCGGAGGATCCTTCGATGGGTGACCGGAAGGAGCTGAAACTGTGAGGGCAGCGACTGAAGGAAACCTACCGCCGGTCATGCCCCGAGGGAACCTGGTTGAAGTTCTCGGATGTGAGGTGAGAAAGGGGTCGCGAGGGGAACTGATGGTGGAGAGCTCTTCTTCCTGCCAGAGGCGGCCACCGTGTAAAACAAACAAGGAGATGACAGATGAGTCTGTTGACGCGGCCGCCCTTACTTACTTACTTCCTTACTTCTCTTCCCCACGGAGCGTCCGCTTCGAAGTGACACGTACAGGTGGTTGTATGGCTGGGGCAACACTTCATCATGCAAGAACAAATCCTCGAGCACATGTAGGAACTCATCCACAGGTTCCTCTTCAGGCAAATCCCAGTTCTCGACCAAAGGTACCACAAAGGCCCGTGTACGTGTAGCATTCTCGATGTCCATCAACTGTCGCGAAGTCAGGCGGGAACAGGCGTCCGCTGCTGGATTCTCGAGACCCGGTACATACCACAATGTGACGTTGTACTCCTCCAGGAACTCAGACCAACGTGCCCGTCGTAGTGTCAGTGGTGGAGGACACGTCTTAAGATAACGAAGGTTTTCGTGGTCAGTGTGCACATGCACCTGCTGTGGTCCTCGAAGTAGATGAAACCACTGCTTCAGAGCTAGCACGTGGCCACCAACTCCTGTTCTTGAAGGGGGTATCGAGTTTCAGCAGATTGCATCTTCCGCGACATGAAGGCAATAGGTGGAAGATGTTCCTTGTACTTCTCATGCGCACATTGCTGCGCTAGCGTGGCCTCCACGCAATCTTTCGAAGCATCCGTGTACAAGTAATACGGCTGTCGGGGGTCGATGGCACTGAAATGTGTCGCATTGATCACTGCTTGCTTCAGCTTGTCGCAGGAAGCTTGGTGCTGAGCTGTCCACTCCGGCCCGAAATCTGTCTTAAACATCTCGGTCAGAGGGGCTGCGACAGCTTGGAACCCTTCGACAAACTGCTGATGAAATCCACACAACCCGATAAATTGTCGAACCTCATGAACCGTGATGGGCGGAGGCCAACCTGAAGTGACGTTGATCTTTTCGTGGTTCATGTGTACTCCATCTTCATCGATAATGTATCCGCAAAAGGGTACTCAACTCTGGAAGAATGTGGATTTATTGATGCAGGGAAACAGGTGGTGTCGACGTAGTACTTCATGTACCAAATCGAGATATCGTTGCTGTTCCTCAAGATTCTTCGAGAGGACGAGAATGTCGTCCATGTACACCCATACAAAAATCCCCAAGTGGTCTCGAAGGACATCATTCACGACGCGGTTGAGCGTCGATGGCGCATTACAGAAGACAAAGGGCATACCAACCGCTTTGAAGGCGCCAAAATGTGTGTTGAAGGCAATGTTCTCGACATCTTTGTCATGGATTTGAATCTGATTGAACCCACTGACAAGATCTATCTTCCAAAATGAGGTGAAACCTTCCAGTGTACTCAGTATGGATTGGATCGAAGGTAAATGATATAGATCTCGGACAGTTCGCGTATTCAAAGCTCGGTAGTCGACGCACATACGCCATTTACCATTTGCTTTCTTCAACAGCAGGCAACCCGCTCCATATGGAGTCGAGGATGGTCAAATTCAGCCAGATCGATGTAACTCGTCCGGTTGTCGTCGAAATCCTTCAAATTGACTCGGGTCCATTTTGTAAGGGTGTACCCACGGTGGATTGTCTTCCGAATCGAGGCGTATTCGATGGTCTCTCCCAGGTCGATGCGGAGGTAGGTCTCTGAACTCCGCTTTCTCCCGGTCGTAGAGGACTGCCCATTTGTGTATTGGAATAGGCAACTTTGTCGGACGGCGTCAAGCCCGTCATCGTCACTGCTTTCTTTGCTCTTGTACATTTGCGGGTCCAGGACTGCAGCACAGAAACACTTGATCACCGGTGAGATCAGCTCCACAGATCTCCTGTTTAAGCTTCCGCCAGGAGATGTACTCGATCTCCATGTCGCTGCACTCCTCATCGGTGATACCATCTTCCGTTTGTGAATCAGCGAACGTGCCAGAACCACTCTGGGCGCGTGTCAACAAATGTAGGTCAGGGCGTTCTTTGGCATGTGGTGTAGTACTTCCAACCAGAATTGCTACCGAGGTGCTGGATGAAAGTGTCGAAAGAAGGTCCAACTTCGAGGCGGCTTGGAACTGCAGCTGGGTGTAATGCCTTGACTTGTAGAAAAACAATCCGTATGAACTGGAACCATGTTGAATATCCGCATACCGTTCCCCCCAGCTGACAGTTGGATTCTAGCTTCGAAGCCCTGGTAGCCCAAGTACCACATCTGGCAGAATCTCCAGAGCCTTGAAGTGATGTCGAAATACGAGTACTCCAACTCGAACATAAGCTCTCGTGTAGTATCGCACCTCGACTATGACACCTCCGGCTTTTAAGACGTGTCCAGGGTTTGTCAGTCTGTAGAGGGGTAGACCCCCCCTTATTGCAGTCTGCATCGACATGAAGTCACTCGTTGCTCCACAGTCGACTACGAATTCCACGCTGGGGTTAAAGGAGTCATCACGACGTGCGCAAATGCGCCCTCGAACTGTGAACAGACACGCATGCTCAGGTTCCGTTCCTTCGACATTGACACTCCCAAGTGTCGAATTATTTTCGGGTTTGTTGGTACCGATGGTGGAGTTCAAGTCTTCTCGAGGACGTCCACCACTAGGTCTTCAAAGATGCTTTTTAGGCCGTCGTGGGCCGTTCTCTGCTCTTGGAGCGGGATCAAAACCGTCCCTTACTGTCTCGACTCAGATCTCTTCGTGGCGTGCCTGATCTGGATTCTCGACGTTCTCTTCCTCGAGATGGCGGTCTGTTCCTCAAACAGTCGCGGGCCAAGTGGCCATGCTCACCACAGTTGTAGCAGCGCCTGGTTTCTTGACAATCTTGGCGACCGAACCGCTCATTTCGACGTTCGCCAATGTGGGCGTGTAGTTCTTCTCGGAGCTTGGCGATTGTAAAGAGATTCATGGGCTCTGGCACAGTCGAAGCCATGGGAGCCGCAGGTGGGGATGGCATAGGGTTGACGTGCGGTGGTGGCATATGATTTGAAGGAAACATTGTAGAAGTCGAAGTTGCCGGAACCATCATAGGCAGGGGTCTCGAAACTGCGGCACCCGCGGTATCAGTCGTCGTTCCGGACGCGTTCTGTACCTCTTCGAGGTGATAGCCGGCCGCCATGCAGGCTTCCGCAATGGTCCCTACCAGCGTATCGAAGCCGAATGGTCTTCCAGAACGCCATTTTGAATGGACTTCAACGATGTACTGCCGGCAGACTGCGTCATTCGGCAACACTTCAACAAATCCAGAGTTAACGAGGTAACCCATGTGGAGGTCACTGGTATTAACCTTCGACGTGATGACACAGGTCCGAAATTCCTTCATGTAGTCTGCATGTCGAGGGAACTCACCTTCTCTCAAGCTGAACATTCTTGACAGGTACACTGGCTCATGGGATATGCAATCGAATCACTGACCCAATGAGCTCGAAATAGTCATCTTGTACAACTTTCGTCAAACTGTGGTAATACCGGACAGCATCGCCTTTAAGGAGGAACGGTATGGTGGTCACCTGATTGACGGGTGAAGTGATATCCGACAGAGCGAAGGCTCGCATAAGGTCCTCCTCCCAAGTGCAAAATTCTCCTGATCCTGGTTTCCCAGAAAATAATCGAATCAACTTGCGTAGGCGTTCAACACGGCGTCCCAGGATCTTGAATGTTGGAGCACGAGGATTCATGGCATTCACTGGATTTGCTTGATTCATTGGGTTCGCTGGATTCATCGACAGATCGAAGGGATGTGCTTGTGGAGGTGGTTGTTGCGGTGGATAAGGTTGATTTTTCTACGGTGAATACGGCGGATAGCTCGAAGGAGATGGCTGTGGTTGTGGTTTTGGGCGAGGGTGTTGTTGCAGAAAATGGAAGTGACTCGAAGGTTGTTGACTCGAAACTTGTGCAAAGTCGTTGAGAAGGGCATAACATTGCTAAAGTTCATGTTCCAGGCGTCGAAGTTCACTTACTGCAGCTTGTGTTGCATTCTCCGTCGAGGACTGCAAAATGTCGACTCGGTGATCAGTTGCCGCAGTGTAATTTGCTGCTGATATCTGCAATGCATCGATGCGCTGTTGCAAATCAATGACTTTGCCTTGAGTATCTGAAAGCTTCTGCGACAAGCTGTGAAGATCACGGGATATGCATGGAAACCACTCGCTTACTCGACTTGCGATGCGCTCTGCGATCAACTTTTCTAACGAACTCGAAAACTCGTGATGCAACGGTGAGTTGGATCGAAACAGGCAATCTCTCATAAAGTGCAGCATACCTGCGTCATCGAAAGGTCGCTCCATTTCAAGTTGAAATCAAAGACAGCGTTGAAGATGGTAACGCACCCGTCGACAATATTGATCTCCCCGCCACCTAGCTGGCTACCACTTGTGGAGGTTTAATTTCGGAACTGTCTTGTTTCTCCAAAATGCCAACATACGACAAACCTCTTCTGGGCAGGATCTTTAGGCGGAGCACCAATTCATACACACTTCACAAATTCAAAGACAAAAACCCTGTTCAAAGATATCGAAGGATCATACAGAACTTCGTTCACAGCAATTGGCACCTCCATGCTTCAGATGTATTCACAGACTGCAGCGATTGTGACTGCGATTGCGACTCGTGCGCTCGCTGGGCTGCTGCTGCTCGAAAAAATAACAATAGTCGGGACTGGGATGAGAGCACCAACATACCGGCCAGGAGCTCCTGGTCGTAAGTGCTGTAATTGGAACGCGCCTGGTTCCCTTCCCAGTTCCAGTGACCTAGTGGTACAAGTCGCCACTCACTGGAGGGATAGTCGTGCTCCAGGGAAGCATCACGGTTCAGTCCTGTGGTGCGATAATGGCAATGATTAAGTTCAGCTGGGTTACACTCTTGCCAATGGTATGTCGCTCCAACCCCCCCTACATCACTGGCATCAGTGATCAGGACTATCTCACCCTTAGGGCTGGGTATCCCCAGGCAGTTGGAGGAGGCAATTTTGTTTTTCAACTCCTGGAAACACGCCTCTTCTCTGGAAGTCCAGCTCCAGGGAGTAGTTTTCTTAATTACGTCAGTGAGGGAAGCAAAAGAGTGGGTAAAATTGTGGATGTGTCGCCTATAGAAGTTACAGGCGCCCACAAAACTCCTCACGTCGTGTAGACTCTTGTTAGCGTCATTGCGAATGTGCATGTCCTGTAGGGGGTGCATCTTAGACGCGGCTGGTTTCCACCAGCCATACCCCACATCGAAACCCAAATACTCCATCTCCTCTTTTATGAACTCCCATTTTTGGAGTTTGATTCGGAGATGGTTTTCCTGAGAAACAATAAAACACTCAGGGAGGAGAAGGACATGGTCCTCTTGGGTATTGGTACCCAAACTCACGTCATCGATGTGGGTCTCCATTTCTGCCCCTCAGGAAATCAACTCCTGTACAAGAGGTCTGCGCCTCAGTATGTACAAAATTTCGGTCATCAGTTCTTGAAAGAGTGCCGGGGCGTTGGCTACCCGAAAAGGCATGACCTTCCATTGGAACACACGACCCTTAGAGGTCATAAGGGCCAGCAGTTCTTGAGCTGCGGCTGTAAAGTCAACCGGCCAGAAACCACTGCGCTTGTCCATTTTGGTTTTGTACTGGCATTTGGCAATGGGCTCCAGGGTGTTTTCCATGTTGGGAATACTCCCCGAGTGGTTTTGGGTTTTCTTGTAGACTTCACCACAGTCAGCAACCAGTTGCAGGGCAGTCGATCCAGGTTCAGCAACCAGGAAGCAGGGACTGCAGTGATGGGGGTAGTTGCCTCTCTTATATTCTTCAACGAGGCCAGCATCAATGCATTCCTCGATCTGGCGCTCGATTTCCTCAACCTGTTCCTGAGGAGCGGAATAGGGACGACGTCTCACTTGTGTCTTCTCAAATTCAGGTTTCAGTTTCAGGTCCATCTGGACCAGTTTTTTGCAGGACAGGGGAGGCGGCAAGGCGCAGAACACCTCCTCATAGGTCAGGAGCAGTTTCTTCAGTAGGGGGTGAAGGTTCAGACTCTCGATCTTCTGCCGGAAATCCTCCTCAGCATGGAGGTTGCTCTTACCACGCTCCTTTTTTTTCTGCTAATCAGCAGTTTCAGCAGGTACTGAGCCATCATCCCACTCAGGAGAACATTGCTGTCCATAGTGCAGAGAATACATCTCAGGGTCAGGTAGCGTGTAGGACTCATCGTCCTCTTCAGACCAGATGGAGGATTTCCAGGTCTGTCTGAGGTATTGAAGCCGTTCCTGGCGCTCAATACCTTCGGCCCTCAGGTACAACAGTCGTCGGAGTTCCTGAGTGTCATGCTCTGACAGTGGCATGTTATTAGAAGCAGGCCGTGCTAGAGCGTCAGGACTCTGAGCCACGGGTTCACTTGTGCAAGTATGCTGCATGTGCAGCACAGGTTTCCCAACAGGGGAAGTTGGTTCCAAGGTTGACTCCAGGTCTACCTCCTCAAGCAACTGCTGGGCCAGGAAGGCACTGTGTTTGAGTTCAACACAGCTGGGATCAACAGGTGGAAGGGAGCTGGCGATTTCGGACAGTTGGTCGCCAGCATCCTCCTTCACAGCAGCAGGTTTCAGATGGGATTCACACCCTGTAAGTGTGGCTGAAAGGTGCTCAGGAGATCGTTTTTTGACATCAAAAAGGGTCAAGCTACGATTTTGGGCCATGTCCTTCTTCAGTAGCACGTGGTCCAGATCACACAGGGATACATCGGCAATGGATAAGAAACTGGCCCATTCAGGGGCCTGCATTGCTGTGTCTGAATCCTCAGGCACATAGGGGGACAGTCGGGGAGTTGCACTCTTCCCACAGTCATTCGGTCCAGCATTTGGCGCGAATAAGCGTGTACACCTGAGCAACCCCAGTCAGGGGTACACATGACCACCCTTCCTCCCTCAGAAGCGATTTTGGTTAGAACCTTCGCGAGCAGGGAGAAGGGAGGGTTAGCATACGCTAGGCTCATTGCCTTCCGAAGGAAACAGAAAGCGTTATTCATATGTTTCGAGCAATACAACTGCATGATGTGCTGTTGTTTACTCGCGAACAATTCAAAATGGATCCCATCCAGGGATTCCTGCAGGGCCGCCAGTCCTTTTTGAAGAATGTGGCGGGCCAATGGGTAATTTCCAGTACAATAGTTAGTCTTTGCTGCGTAGCCCAGCCCACACTCTTTTCGTCCTGACAGCTCCAAAGGTACGGAGAAGAGCCAACTGCCAAAGTCGCAGTGTACATAATAGGGGCCTTGGAGAGACAAAGTTTTTACCTCGGGGTTTCTTAGCAGGAAGTCGATGCCAATGACGATGTCAAAGGCGTCAGTGTCCAGCACTCTGCAGTGTTGCGTGAGAGTTTCGTCGCCAAGACAAATAGACACATCAACACCCCCCAATGAATGGATGGTACGCCAATCTCTTACTCTTGTGGCCACTGTCTTAGTTTTCCTGAGAGTCTTTTGCAGGCGCCGGGCCACTAGAGAGCGTGTTGCGCCGGTGTCAAGCACTGCACGAAAAACTTGAACCCCGATTTTCACGGAGATCCAGAAAACCAAATCCTCCTCTTCAGAGCCGTCCCCCTACTACTCAGCAGGGAATTTCACACCAGCCCCTGCAGCAATGGGAGACTTGGCCATCCAGCCCAGTCGCCTCCTCTCTGGAGTTAGACAACTCAGGGGAGGCGTTATCCCCCTGTGGGCGTTTCTTGGGGTCAGCAGCGGCAGGAGAGGGAGAAGTAGCGGGCGCTGACAAGCAGCTCTGGGGGTTGGGGGTTCCACCCTTGCCACCCCCCTCGCCACCTCCTTTACCACCCCTGTCCCCATTCTGGGGAGTTCTGATGGCTGTTGGGGCTCTCTGGCGTTCAGCCTCCTGCTGTTTGTGGTTGTCACGCTCACCTTTTTTGATGTGACATTCGTCTTCGTAGTGACGACGTTTGCCACAGTACCCACAGGTGATGGTACACCTGAAATGATCCTTACCGGTCACTGTTTTCCTATCTGTAGTGTGCTGCTGTCTTTTCAGTTGCAGCAGACAACCACTGCGATGGTCGCAGTCAGGGGCATGACGGGGTCCTCCCTTGTCATTGACAGGCTTACAGTAGAAGAGTGGGGATGTACCGGTTTCAGGTTCATTCTCACTCATGGCACGCAGGTTACCCCCCCCTTTACCACCACCCTTGTTGGCGTTAGTGGGATTTTCTGCGGCCCTTTTTCGTCGCCACGTTCAGCGGTGGAGGTGGCACCTCTACCCAGGTGTCTCTTGAGGAATTTTTTTATATGAGAGTCATTCTCCCTCTCAAGGGCCAGTACGATGAGCACCCATGAGACCCACTGGGGGGGATATTTTCTTCGAAGGAACTTCAGTCTTCGAACGAAGATTCGAATCTTTGAACGAAGATTGGAATTCGAAGAGTGTATTTGCTTTAATCGAAATCCAATTAAATCCAATTAAGTCCAAGCTGCTGGGGAGAATCGCCGCAAAAGCGCAGCAACAGCAGCGCGCGCCCCAGATTGACAGGCGATTGTCGAAGATTTGTGCCAGAAAGACGCAGACTTGTGCCAGAAAGACGCCGATTTGTGCCAGAAAGACGGGTCTTCTGTTTTTTCAATTGATTTGTTGTATTCTCTAAGGCTGTCACTGTTTGACCAATGGTGCAACTTGGAATCAAGCTCAAAAACGCGGTGGGGACGATGAATCTTTATAGCCACCACATTGAGGACGCGCTTGTGCAATTTTTCCCCTCCTCCGGCCTGGGACGCCAGCTTTTACATTCGATCTACACACGAGTCAGCCAAGGCGCTGACAAGCAGACATTGAATCAACTTCTACGGTGGCACAGCGATGCTCAATGCTCGCCTGAAGAAGCAGTCGCTTTGCTTCTCGATTTGGGAATCCTTAGACGCCGCCTTCGGGCTCTATCGCGCTTTATTTCCAAGCGTGCGGAAGTATGGTACAAACAGACAGGCCTAAGATTTGGGAATCCAAGGCCAGGCCGCCAGAGAGTCAACTTGGCTTGGAAAAGGCTGAAGGAGCCCTTGCACCTTGTTGGCCACATCGACAAGATAAATGGCATCCGAAATGTCTCCTGGCCGTTTGATCACTGGATCAACTACGATTTCACGCAGCCCTGCCTCTATGAAACTCTACAGCGCAGCAAAGATGGGTTGGTTTTCATTGTGAGTGGCGATGGTTATCCTGTAGCGGGTGTAAGCTGGACTCCGCTTACCATTTGCATCCGAAATCATGAGCATCTAGCCCGCAATGCAGCACACATTTAGGTTTTAGAGCTGGCATACTGTGGTGACTCCAATCTGAAGGATTTGCGCCGGGTCTGAAAAAAGAATCCGACGGTGTGTTATTCCTTCGAATATTGCCTTCGTTCGAACCTTCGACCGTTTGAACGAAGCTTTTCCTTGGAACGAACGTGTTTTTGGAACAAAATTTTGATTGCGCTTTGCACGCTACTAGGTCCTGCAGCGGATGATAACTACGCGATCTGTCGCCGTGAAGGGCGCACGCTGTGCGGCAAGTGTTATGCTGGGCGGCGATTTACCGTTTTTGAAGAAACGTTTGGGACTTACTGAGCATTGGTATATACCGTCAGTTCACAACTTGGGCCTTTGGAACCCTCTCAAGAGGCGGTACCTGGGCTGTCACCGGCGCAGAACGCGCACCGGTGATTGGTCCCGACTTGGCAAGACCCCTGTCTGCAAGGGAGCTCGTGGCTGCGCTTCGAAACCTTTGCTTCAAGTACCACGACACCATGCCATTATTTGTGTTCTTCATATGCTTATGCGAATTGGTGCTTTGCCTGGGGAATACTTGGAAAGGCTATGCTTGTCCGCCAGCAGGGAAGCACGCAACGCTATCAATAACATGTTGAGGATTGCTCTGTGTGGTTGGCAGCTAGGTGGAACTTGTAGACCTGATGGACATGAAACGAAGCGTTTTTTCTTATATTGGATGGTATTGCTCTTGTTTTGGGGTTGGCTGACGGGCACTTGGGTAACCAGGCTGTCATGAGGTTGCGGGAGGTGATGCAACGTCTCTATCGCACCTATCAGCGCATCGACATTGACCTCCCAGCAGACTGTCGGCACGCGGCCTGGGAATTTCGCGAAAACTGTTTGCCCAATACCCGTTCTCATTATCTGATAATCTTGGAGTTTGATGTGCCCAGAATCCTAGAGGCCATAGCACCTTACGGGCTTGGGATATACTGCCAGGACTTGGCTGAAACCACGAATGCCAAGCTACAGGATTTCTACTTGCGGTTCACAAACAGAGGGGGCAGCACCACAGATGACTACCAGCTCTCTGCTCTGCTACAAACCATGGAGCATGCCTTCTTGTACACGCACTCCCACATTGTAGCTCACGGTACAACGCGCCCGATCTCTTGCCCAAACGCTGCATTGTTTGAATCTTTAATAGACCATGCCGCTCAATGCTGCTGACAAAGGAAGACAAGGCCGATGTCGGAAGACCGGTGGCGGTATTTGTTATTCTCCAAGCCCTGCGGACATTCGTTGTGGTCCTTCGAATTTAGTCTTCGTTGGAATCTTCGAATCCTCGAACGAACTCTCGTTCGAAGATTTTTCTTCGTTCGAATACTCGAATCTTCGTTCAAAGATATTTTTCGAATCTTTCGCGCTGTGCTCAGGCGTTGCTTCAGGCGCACCCAACATCTGCCCCAGCGTCAAGATCATCGCCAGGAACACCTTCCCAGAGTAGTACACAACTTGCTCAGCACCCAGCATCGCAGCGTGCAGCGGATTTGAAGCCGTCACCATCCCCTTCTCGCCGTTTGGATGAGCCGCTAGATTTTGGATCCCAGGATTCAGAACAATGTGGTCCGGGTTAACCGGTGGTGAACGAAGTGTTCAATGTCAGCGCCGAGTTCGACACTTGCCGCCAGGTCATCGTAGGTCACAGTTGACCTCATTCTAGGGAGATCTGTACCCAATCAGCATACGCCCATTTTCGAGGACCCGAAGGACGCTGGGCTTACGCCCCTTTCAACATATGGGCGCTGTTTTGGAAAGTGTTTGTCAGCCGATTGCAAGGATGTCGCTATGGACAACGGACTTGCCTTGTGCACTGGTTGCCCGCGCCTTCCCTTTCGCTGTTTCCAAGAAAAAAAGGAACCCCGACCCCGATTATACGTCTGCTGGCATTTGTTTGGCATGCCTACGGCGCTGTGGAGAGCTGGCGTGAGAACCGTACCGTAATGCTCAGATTCCCGAAGGAGGAGCCCCCAGGGTGGGGAAAATGTACATCAACGGGCCGCTTGAAAGGCGTCAAGGTCACCGCTCAGGTGCGGGGTGGTGGTGAGGCAGCCCAGTCGGACGAAGGAGTGCAGCAAGCCGAGGGGGTACAACAAGTGAAAAGCACAACACCGTCGAAGTGGCAGACAGTGCTGCAGGCAGCAGTCGACGCAGGAGTGCAGCATGGCTACATGGGAGGGGACATTCCAGAATGGGAGGTACCGTATTTACCTTTTAGCTGAGCGCTTTTGACCATGCATGCGTCCTGTACGTTATTTTTGGAAGACCATTCTTCGTTCGAAGAAAAAAATGTTCGTTCGAACATTGGAATCTTCGGACAGAAGATTGTATTCGAACTCTCTTACCGCTTCACTACCCACAGGTTGCAGCAACGCAAATCAGCGCTGTTGGCGTCAGGTGGAAGCTTCAGCTACCAAGTCGGGGCATTGAGACGACTGTGACTGCCGAAAGCCTGCTGAACGACCTGCTAAAGAAGCTTGCGCGAGCACTGACTGTCCTTGGAGCCCACCAAAACCATGAAGAAAGGTGAAGCCGATGCCAACATGGGTGAATCTCAGCCAGGGAGGTTCTACGTTGCACTCCCCTGAGGCAACCAAAAAAAAACGTCGACGACCAGTGCTGGTGTGCGGGGCAACGATCCACAGTCTGTTGTGTCTGGACGACGGATGAAGAACCTTGCCGAGATTCTCTTGTCTTACAAGAAGACAAGGAAGCCGAGGAAGAGACCACGAGCAAGGCCAGCAACTAAGCAACCTCCGAAGAAGAAGGCAAAGCTTCAGAGAGTTCGGAGTTCAAAGAGACTGAAGAAGATGAGGAGGAGGAGCCGCCTTCCGGAGATGAGGAGGAGGAGCCGCCTTCCGGAGATGATGACGATGAAGACGAAACTCAGGAGACACAGATTCCAGACCGAGGGGCACTGCCGTGGGCATGGTTCCTGCCCAACAATAGGACCAGTGGGGAGCGTGGAGAGGAGTGCCGATTCCGAAGTGGCGCCCCTGGCGAACAGAGATACTCAGAGACATCCTGCAGCAGAAGACCAAACTGGGCCGTGCCGGTACAATCCATTTGGTCCCTGCAGACTACAAGCCTGCCGTGTGGGATTCCGTGGGGGAGTATTGTGTTGCGGCCCGAAACTACGCAACGGAGGACGAGTGCAAAAACGCGGCGGCAGTGGCGTCCACAACCGGTGGCGTGCCAGCTCCAAGTGCCAGGAGGAAGAAAGTGAAGGCAAAGAGGCCAAAGAAGAAGTGGTAGACGCCAACGAAGAGTGGTGGCAAGCAAGAAGAAGAAGATGCCGGAGAGGGAGACAAAGAGGATACGGAAAAGAAAGACGAGGTTGCAGTACAAGGGTCAGGCAGTGAGACGTGAGCCAGGACTGAGAAAGCTACATTGGACAGGGACACTGGTGGTTGTGCGGTTCTGTTGTTGCATGTATGTGCATTTGTAAACGCCGCGTCGTTTTCTTCGAAAAATATCTTCGTTCGAACATTCGAAGGTTCGTTCGAAGAAAAGTCCTCCACATTTTGAAAATACATTTTCAAGGCAATTAGGTGGTTGCAGGCTGAACGAAAGAACCAAACCCTCAATAACACCTGTGTTGAGCATTTTATCACAATGTTTGCAGCAAAACAGCCACCCCAGTGGCGTTCGAACAGTTCAAAAATGTTCTTCGTTCGAAGAAAAAATCTTCGTTCGACGGTTTCGTTCGAAGAAAATACCCCCAGCACTGGGTCTCATGGGCAGGTCCACAAGGTCATTGTACGTATGGGTCCGACTCTTCCTCTCTGAGGTGCAGCGGCAATTGTCCCACATACGTGTAGGGATTTTACTCACGAGCCACAGGTGGAGTTCCGTGGGTCCATAGGAACCCAGGTTCATTCGTGAGAACAGATACTCCAGGTCGCACACCTATTCAAAGACTCGCGCAGCGCAAGGAAATTCAGGGAGCATAGGGAGCTCCTGAATCTGTCTGCAAATACTGAGGTCTGTTTCGTAGACCGGGAACGTTTTCTCCAAACTTTTGGAGAATCTCAGCCCAAGTAGAACAGGTTTTTACAATCTGCTTCACCTGGTTTTGCAAAAACTTCGTTTTGCATGAGCGTTTCAAAAGAGAACATTCAGTGGCCACATCCACATGAGATTGGCGGGTGAGCAAAAGAAACTGGGCGAATTTCTCTGCCCATTTTGGCAGGTTTTTAGGGTCAAACTCCGGCAACTCCAGCTGGATTCTCGCCTGGGCAATTGGTTTGCCACTTTCCCCACCCCCTGAGATTGAGTCTGAAGAGGCGGCTGGTCTGCCAGCGAGAGGTGCCAGAGCTGTTAGCCCTTTTTTCTCCGTCTGTGTCAGGGGCACGTCCTGTAGCTCAGCGATGGGGACTGTTCTGGCACGGGGATGAAAGGGGCTGGGGCATGTGACCTTGGGTAGTAACCTGGAAACCCTTGATCGTTTGAGATCATCAGCGAGCGTGCTCAGTCCGGGGGAAGGTGAGGCCAACGCCGGCTTGGGTAAGGGTTCACTGATACCCAACTCTGCCCTGACAGCCTCAGACAGGGCTGTCACATCTGGATCTTTGGACCCAGATAGCAGCTTGGCCAGTAGTTCGGCCGTACGGTCCAGGGAACCATAGGTTGGCCCTGGGAGATGGGAATCCTCCACATAAGCTGGGGGCACCTCAGGGTTCCTGCTGGTTGTTGGCAGCTCTGAACGACTGGCTGACCCTCTTGGTCGCCTTGGTCGAGATACAGTGTCGGCCAGGTCCGTAGGTGGGCCAGAGTAAAGATATGATCCCATGTCCGTATGTGGTGGGAATCCCAGGGTTTCGAGAGGTTCGTCTCCATCTTCCCCTCGGACGGACTTGTAGTACTCTTCGTGGAGCAGGTACTTGTCCATTCTCCTTCTCAGTTCATCTTGTTCCTCAGAGCCTCCAACTGCCGTAGACGAAGATGCAGGGCAGGCTGAGCGGCAGATGGAGACAGCAACTCGCCGGCGGAGGTGCTGCAGGCTGTCACCATGGGCCGCTAAGGCCTCACTGGTTAAGGGTATTTCTCTGGGCGCTTTTTGTTCTGCCTTTCCGTGACCTGAATCCTCTTGAGACGCAGATGCAACTCTGAGCTTGGGCTCACTCATTGAGACGGGCCCACTGCTGCCCAGTTGTACTTATATGCTCCGAATTGGCCAAGTACTGGAAGACAGTTGCACTGATGGTGTGGACATTTTGTTTGCTGGGTCTGGCTTGTGTACTTCTCAGAGTCGGTTTGAAAGGTTCTCAAGGGTTGCCTCTGCTACCGGAAAGATATCATTGATTTATGCCCCAATAGGCTTGATGAACTCCTGCAAGTTCTGGTGTGGAAAAACAGGACCAAAGCAGCAAGTAGAGCAAGAACAGGATGTGGATCAAATCAATGATTAGTTTTGAAATCCAGTGTATCACAGAAGGCTGCAGATAGACAAAGCAGGCTTAAGTACAAAGATTGAATCACAAATGGATAGAACAAATGATTTTGATGTGAAAGCTGCCATCACTCAGGCCTCCAAGGTAGCACCAAGCACTTCATGTGCACTCTTTTGGATAAGATGGAGTTGGTTAGGAATGTGGGGCAAAGGAGCTAGGACAGACACAGGATATGGCTTGGCCAGCATGGCCAAGCAACTGAATTCAGAATCCGTTAAAGCGTAGAACCACAAAAAGTGGTAGAATCTGTTGAGTATAGGCGTCTTGAGGTGGGGGACCACTAGGCTTAACCTACAAGGGCTTAGGCATGAAGTGCCTGCTTTACTTTGGTGATACCTCCATGAAGGAAGATACCTCCGCTCAGGTGAGTGGTAGAGGTGGACCTAATGGGGGGCTAGGGTTATAACCCTAGTTACGCTGAGAGAGTGTGCTTTAAACTTCTAAAGAGTGAGAAAAATGATTAAGTTAGTCTCAACATCAACCAAAGGCTTTTAGGGGGGGCTTGGCCTGGATCCAGTCCCCCCAAAGATAACATTGTAGTGACGTTTTCTTACTACATATGTTGTGTGTTGGGTTCTCTATTAATGTCTTTGGTCCGCAACACCCTAACTGTAGGGAGCCCAGCAATTGGTATGTACCGTACACTAAACATGTGAGGTTTGGTTGGCTGGCCCTCCCTGATGTATTCTTTGGAAGCAGCAAGTAAACCCGCCAAGCCTTTTCACTCGCTGGCGATGGTGTATGATATTGCTGGGTGACGGGCACCCGTTGTCTGGTGTTGAGTACCGAAGCATTGCCATCATGACAATATATATGTCACACATGCCAGGTGTTGCGTAGTGTTTGCCATTGCCGTGAGGGCACTCTCCCCACTTACACTTCGTGTTCTTCGTCACAAATTCTTCATATGTGCACATTGGTGACTCATGAGGGTGGGCAAGTCATGTATGTGGCCATGCTGTACTTTGTGCTCATGGAGGCCATGGTGTCATGGTTGATCCACAGTGAGAACATTTCTTATGTTTGGAACCCATGTTGTTTATTCGATTTTACCATGTAAGAATGGGCCATGTGTGCCCAAGCTTCGCGGGGAATCCAATGATGCCATTGTGTTTTATATACTTTTCATTGTGTGTTGCCATACACTTAATGGACCGTATTGATCTCAGTGTATCATGCATGAGTATTCGTGAGTGCTCTGGAGCTGTTGCATCTTGTTTGTGTGGGCATGGCAGTATACGTCCATAACAGGACGCAGAGTTCTAGTGTGCATGGTTCAGAAATTGATTCTTGGAGTAGGGATGCAACATCGTCTTCCATAATCGCATGTCTTATTCCAGGGCCTCATCTCCATTTCTACCTCTCAACTCGTTTGCCCGACATTGTCATTGTTTGATCCCCTCTCCATGACTTTCATGTATTGATGGACTCAAGTGTCTCCGTCCTCAACTCTTTTCTCAATTTGAATTGGTGGACCACATATTTGGAATGCATTGCCAAGGGTTGCCAAGGGTTGTGTTTCTGGGACATTTTTGAAATTTGGAAATTTGTGATTTGAAGGCATGGAAGCATTGGTGAGACCTAGGACAATGAGTGTCACCGGTAAGAAGGTGGAAAGATTGGGAATAGGCCGTAGAACCCGCACAATGGCAGGGGCTGGTCCTACGGACCTTCATTATGGTAGGAGAGGTGTACCTGCTGCCTACGGCTACCCGGGGAGCCTGGGCCCTCATTAGCCCTGCCCAAGTGGACCCCGGGTAACCATCAATGACACCATCCGGTAGTCCGTTGTTGAAGCCCGAGAAGAAGGAAGACATTCGCAAATAAGAATGGGTACCGAAATGGAGGACATCGTCGCCCTTCACGGAGGAGCATGTCGAAAAACGATGTCATCACCGAGTACCCGCCGGAGAATCGGACGAGGAGGTCACGAGCTGCAGCAGTGGCTCAAAAGCCTGGCGCTACCGAAAACACAGTTCGCCAAAACCGTCCAAGAAGGACGGGGAATGGGCAATGGAAATGACGCGGAGCCCTGTCTGCCGGATGTTCAGTGCTCCGTCGGACTCCGAGGGATATCACACGTGTTACCCTTCCGATAGTGCCAGCGCAGAGCCAGATTTCCTGGCGGGGGGATAGCATACTGCTCCAAATCCTGAACTTGAACATGATGCAGAAGGAGAAGACTTACCGTGAGGCTCGGCAACAACAAGAGTCCCAAGGCATACCGAGTTCACAGGCAGGACAAGTCAAAGTGGAGGAGAGCACCACCCCGTGGAGCAATGGGGAAACTGCCACAGAGGTTTGGCAATCCGCGGCTCTCCTTCAAGGAATATAGGCGGGAACATGACGGATGCTGGATCTATTATGGGAAGAATCTCCCACACAAACGGAATCATAAGAGAAAGTTCCATAGTGATTTCAACACCGTGTTTGTGCCTCTCCTGCTGCTTGCTGCTGGTGTAGGGTTTCCTGCTGCTTGTTTTTGGAGATGAAAATGTTTTAGTTGCTGAAATACAATCACTCCAGGATAGCCCAAGCCAGAGATAAGCAAGTAGAGGAGAATCAGGATCAAAGCATGAAGGGCTGCAATGTAAACAGTGAAAGATGTTAGAATATTCACAGAAACTGCAACTCAGGTCAAATTGGATTGCATATTCACAAAGATAGCTGAAATGCTTTGGAAAAAGAGTTGGAAAACTGCCCCATGGTCACTCAATCTCCATAGTGCCATCTCGGGAGATGTGCACTCTTTGTTTTGGGTCCCATATGTGCTGAGGTGGCAGGGCATGTGACGATGAGGTCACTGCCATGTCACATGGGATCTTCCTACTTAGCTAGGCTGACCGGGAATTGAACCCAGGACCTCTCAAAAAGAGGTACCCAGCACCCTAGGGTGCATACCACTAGGACAGCTAAGAATTCATGAGAAAACATTGATAAATTCATAGGCTCTGCCCTGGATATGTCAGTTCTCAGTCAACTCAGGAAAAGATGAATTGCCTTACATTGATAGGGGATTAAGGGGTCCACTCCATAACCTGATTGGGTGTTTGGTTCCATAGGTCAAAATGTGTTATCACCATCTTTGGTTGGGCCAATACTAAGATAGACATGCTTGTGTGCTCAGTGCATCTCGAATACAACTAGAGTATGCCTCGAAGCATTGGGAAAGCACTTTTTCTCACTCCCCCCTTGTGCTGTGGTGGTCATCACTGTCGCATTTTCAGGAAAAAAGGGATTTTTTCCTCGCCTTTCCTTGGTTTCGACATACATTTCAAAATACCTATAGTTTCCCTCACACAGAAAAATGGACGCTCATCAGGGCTGGCGCCTTTTTGCTGCTTTGTTCGTGATATTTCCTACAGAGAGCTCAGCGCTCCTGACGTTGCCGGGGTTCCTCTGGCTTCGTTGGGTTATTTTGGGAGCATGCCAAAACATGTGCATGTGCATCCCTCCCTCCAAGACGCAGCGTGACATAAACCCAACGCAAGACACAATATACAGACTCGCATGGGTTCTCGTAAACGTGCTGGCGACCTGTGACCTGTCTTAGGGCAAAGGGAGTCGCTAAAAAATTAAATTGCCCCTTGATGGGGTATTGGGGCCCTGCTCACTCTCTCCAGGCTGCTGCGTTTCTGCCCAAACATGGCCTACTCAGCGGAGCTGCGCGTGGGTATCTGTACAGACAGGAATGGGAGAATTATGGACGAATCCACGCAAACGCGAAGCGATAACACCTCAATCTGTCAAATGACGGCCTAGAATTTTTCTAAGACAACACACCTGAGCAGAATCCAATTGTGCATCAGAAGCACATTATTATAAAAATTGTAGTCATCTCTCGACTTTTTAAATCAAGAAATTCCTACGCATAAAAAGGCGGCGCGCAGGAGCGGCTCCTAGCGAAGCGCCGGAAAATGCAGAAATAATGAGATTATAAACGTATGTCTCACGTAGACTGGAAAATGACGAGACACACATTAATAAATAAACATACAGATTCCACCCACACTGAAAGAAGAATCAAAAATCCAAGAATTCGAAAATCAACGAAAAGACTTCAATGAATCAGGTAGAAACTACAGGTGTGCTCGTCTCGTATGCAGCATGCACATTGCTCGTCTCGTGTCTCCGTGAACGAGTCTTGTAGCAGCCGTAACAAACGATAGAGGGCTAGATTAGAAAGATTGCAGATGATTAGAGGTCAGATCAGGGTGATTGGATATACACACAAGTGCATAGCGACGTTTTTCCCTTGTGCCTCGTTTTTCTCCTCACCTTGCTTGACTCTCCAGCGGTAAGTAAGGTAGGTAAGCCCAGGTGGGGCCACCCCCTGGTGGAGTTCGTGATTCTGGGTAAGATTAGAGGTTTGCCAAAAACAACTCGTCAACTCGTGCATGCTCGGGCATTCACACACGCATTAAAGGGTAGGCCACGCGGAATGCGCCGGTAAACCTTGTTTAGGTTACCGAGAAGCTCCTCGGTACGTTCTCTAAGAGAACCTGAGGAGTCTCTTAACGCTTGCTTGCTTGACAGGGTGTGTTTGAGGACAGTGCATTATAGGTCACACTGAGAAGCGTATAATACGTGGAGTCTGGCTTGGTTCCTCAGCCGCAAACACCCCTTCATTGGCCTTTCCTTGACAGGTGGGCAGGTAGGGTGATTGGTGCAGCAGCATACCATTTTTTTCTTGTCCTGCTAAACAAGGGCGCTGATCACACAAACAATTGACTGCACCTCCGCCAGGAGTGGCGAGGGCAGTTCGACTCCATCGACATCCACGCTGTGCACGCATCAAGAGCACCTCTTCCCTCCAAGCCCTAGCAGGGGAAACGCGTTGTGGTGTCCCCTGTTAGGCCACAGTTGCTTAGCAGCGCTGTGCTCTCTTGTCTTCTTCACAGGAGGGTCATTAGGACCCACGACTTGATCTTCAACCACACCCAGTAGAGTGTGCGTGTGGGAGTGGTAGTCCTGAGTGGGGGCTTGAGCCAGTTGCAGAAGTGCTCGCCCACCAGGATGGTGCCACTGTAGGTAGGGTGTGTAGTGTAGTGGTGTCTCCTGTCCCGCGTGCTTTTCCTCGTGGGCAGGAGAGTGCGTTAGCTTTTGGCCTTTAGCAAAAATGGGCGTTTTGTATGCCCCTAGCACACTTGGCCACCCCTCCCCTCTAGTAGGTAGGGCTTTTGCCGTCTTTCCCCAAGGACAGGCGCAAGCACAGAAATTGGGCGCCATAGGAGTGGTACCAGTACCTGACTAGGACCTTCGGTCCGACATCAGCGAAGCCCGGTCTCCGGGAGCCACGCCCGGGAGAGAAGTGAGACACACACAGACATACGTAGCACACTTAGGGGTAAGGTTCAGTCCCTAGCTTTAGTTTTGGGGGCAAGCGTCTCAGCGAGCCTCAGCAACTCACCAAGGTGGTTCTCGGACAAGTAGTCAACCAGAACTGAATTTAGGCGTCCCTAAGGTAGAACAAACGCAGAGAAGGGCTCCCAGGTGGCCTCTTCGACTCCAAACCCTTCCCAGAGGGTGAGGAAGCGCCAACCCTGGCGATATCGGTGGCGTAGGACAGACTTCACCAGGTAGAAGCCCTCCTTAGCCATCTCCTCATCGTTCATGTCGGGGAGTCCCCCTTCAACTTCCATAGGGCTGGCAGCCCCTTGTAGGTCTAGGGCGGCGATCTCCTCGTCGTTCAGCTCCCACTCCTCCCCACAGAGGTCTTCAGGATCATAGTAGCGCTTGAGGTGTTGAGCAGCGCACACCAGGGTCCCCCCTAGACGGGGAGAACACCGCACGGTGATACGGTGTCCATCTACTGATAGAATCTTGTACGGCCCGAAGTATGGGTCATCGCTGGTAGAGCATGGCCAGGCGGGTAGTCGACTGTGGTGCACCAGCACCCAGTCCCCCTCTTGGTAGGTGGCCGGTACTCGATGCTTGTTCTTCTTGTTCCACTGACGCTCCCTCACTCTCTGGAGCATAGCCTTGGCCTTGTTCACCTTCGCTTGTTGCTCTTGGACCCATTGACCCACAGAAGAATGGGTGTTCCCTGGATAGGGGGCATGTAGGAACCATGCCAGGCGCCCTAGTAATAGCTCATGGGGCGAGTAGCCAGTAGCTGAACTCTCTTGGGAGTTCATCATCAAGGATATGACGCCCAGTCTCTGGTGCCTTCAGTTTTGCACCATATCCGTACATTCTCCTTCAGGACACGGATCTGTCGCTCACATAGGGGGTTGCTCGTGTGCGAGTAGGGAATCCCCGTAGACACCTGGACATTGAGGGATCTCAGGACCCTCTTGTACCAACCAGTATCTGAGCGTACTCGTACGTCCTCATCGGAGTTGATCTCCTTGGACGCCCCATAGACACAAAACCACTCCTCCAGGAGTATCTTGATAGTCTCCTCCCTGGTAATGTGCTTGGTACATGGGAACACCCTGGTAAACCTGTTCAACCCACAGGTTACCACGAGGGCAACGTCATAGCCCCCGAACTTCGGCATCTCCGTGTAGTCCACGTATAGAACACTGTTAGCACAGTGAGGGATGGACAGGGTCGAGTAGAGACCTCTGTCCCTGATATCCCCTGGTTTACAGGACCTGCACGGGCACTTGTCCACGATAGGCTGGTGGGTTTTCCGCAGTTGGTCATCAGTCCACGTAGTGTGGAACCACTGCTTGAACAGCCTCCGGGTACCGTCAGCACCCACATGACCGCTGGACTCATGGGTCCACTTCAGCAGCGCTGGGACTCTGTCACTAGGCACCACGATGCGGTCCTCGTGCCAGAGG
Source organism: Eutreptiella sp. 'Long Island Sound 2002' (assembly GCA_964036045.1). Lineage (NCBI taxonomy): Eukaryota > Euglenozoa > Euglenophyceae > Eutreptiales > Eutreptiaceae > Eutreptiella > Eutreptiella sp. 'Long Island Sound 2002'. The sequence continues at coordinate 151,789,096 of OZ038379.1, forward strand.
TAGCTCTTGTCCTTCTTCCACTGATCTTGGTTGACCAGGAGGGGTTCAAGGCGTTTCTCCAGGCGCTTGTAGATATCCCCAAACTCCTTCAGGTACTCCGATTGTTGGAGTCCATCCAGGGGGCGTATCATCGTCATGTTGAGGTCCAAGTGGACGTCCATACGGCTGAACGCCTCCTTAGCCAGCGCTTCAGAACGGGCACCAATCAGGGCGTCGAAGTTGTTGCGGCTGATGTAGTCTGCACACTCGTTCTTCACTCCCTGGATATGGTGTACCGTCAGCCGTAGTTGACTGAGGTAGGTCCACCAGCGCCGTAGCTTGGCCTTCTCAGGTGGGGGGCCTTTCTGGAAACTGCGGACCGGTTCTTGGTTGCACAGCCAGACCACAGGGTTAGTCCCCAACAGTCGTGCTTGTGAGGATAGCACTAGCATACCGGCGAGCAATTCCTGCTCATAAGTGGAGTAGTTCCCCCTGGCCTGGTTCCATTTCCAATTCCAGTGGCCCAGAGGTACTAGGACCCACTTGTTGTCAGGGTAGCTGTGCTTGAGGGTTCCATCTCGGTTGAGACCTTCCGTCCCCCATTGGGAAATGGCCGAGTCGAACTCCTCCTTCTCTAGTGCTTGCCATTGGAACAACGTTCCACCAGCGCCCACATTGCTGGCGTCGGTCACCAGAATAATCTCCCTCTGTGCCCTAGGCCCGCCCAAGCACTTAGCGTTGGCCACCTTGTCTTTGAGCTCGTCAAACGCTTGTTGCTCTTGTGGGCCCCAGCGCCAAGCAGTACTCTTCTTGATCAAGTCCGTCAGAATGGCGCTGGTGTAGGTGAAGTGTTTGATATGGCGGCGATAGAAGTTGCACGCCCCAATGAAACTGCGTACATCATGAAGTCCTTTCTTGGGGTCTTTGTGTCGTACCTTGGCATCCATCAGGGGTTTGGCCTTAGAGGCCGCTGGGGTCCACCACCCATAGCCAACGTCAAACCCCAGGTACTGCATGGTCTCCTGCATGAACTCACACTTCTCCAGCTTGAGTCGTGTGTGGTTCTCCTGGCAGAACGCAAAGAACTCACCCAAGAGGATTAGGTGGTACTCCTGGGTATTGGTCCCGAGGCACACATCGTCGATGTGAGCTTCCATCTGGGCCCCACGGGATATAAGCTCCTGCACCTTAGGTCTCCTTCGTAGGATGGACAAGATCTTGTTCATCAGCTCTTGGAATAGAGCGGGTGCGTTGGCCACACCAAATGGCATGACCTTCCACTTGAACACCCTCCCCTGAGGGGTGATGAAGGCCAGTAGCTCCTGAGCGTTGGGCGTCAGGTCCACTTGCCAGAATCCGCTCATCTTGTCCATCTTGGTCTTGTAGCGACAGGAGGCTATCTTCTCCAGGGTAGACTCCATATTGGGAATGAACCCTGAGTGGTTCAACGTTTTCTTGTTCAGCTCTCCGTAGTCCACTACCAGCCGTTTGGCTGTAGACCCTGGTTTAGCCAGCCGGAAACAGGGGCTGCAGTGTAGGGGGTAGTCCCCGTCCTTGTACCCCCGGACTAGGCCAGCGTCGATACATTCTTGTATCTGTCGCTCAATCTCGTCGGCCTGCTCTTCAGGAGCTGGATAGGGTCTCCCAAGGATCTTGTGACCCACGAACTCGGGTTTCAGCTTGAGGTCCATCTGTACCAGCTTGTCACAGGAGGCTGGAGGGGGTGGTTCTCCGAGCACCTCCAGATAGGTCCTGATAAGCTTCTGCACCCGCGGGTCCAATAGCTTCATCTTGTCCTCCATGTCCTCGTCAGAGTGTAAGGTGCTTGCACCCTGAGTAATAGACGTCAGGAGGAGATCCTCCACCAACTCTTCGCCCTTGACAGTGTCCTTCAACCCTTGGTAGGCATATAGAAGGTCTTGTTCAACCATCTCTGATGGACGATGGCAACATAGGCACGCTCGAGGGGGTTCACATACACATTCCTCCGAGAGGTCGTCGTCCACTGGGGTCCTCACATGGGCGCCCCACACGCTCTTCATGAGCTTGAGATCTACCTCCCTTTGCCAGGTAATGATCTTCTGTTCGAGGTCCTCCTTCAATTGGGATAGATCTCCCATACGTCCTTGCTTCAGTGGCCATGAGCTGCGGGTAGGCTTAGGGTAGCATAGCTTTTTTGCCACCAACTTCCTCTTGGAGTCCACCTACTCCCTTAGCCTGGATCGAGGGTCCAGCTCTTCGTCCACGGGGTCTTCCAACCTCATGGAGAGTAGGGGTTTCAGTGGGGCGACGTACTCGGCGTTCTCCACTTCCTCCACACAGGTCTGCAGGAAGAAGGCGTCGTGCTCTGTTTCGTCATCTGAGTGGATAGAGCTAGGTAGCTCGGATAGTCCACACTCACAGACTCCATCAGGAACAGGTACATGGCAGGGAGAGTTGGGGGCGTTGGTGTCAGTCACGATGTACTCATCTCCTCCGGGTATAGTCTCAATAGCATCTTGAGGTCGTAGTCGATCCTTCAAGTCACCCAAGGCGAGTCCATCGCTTTCTCGTTGTATAGCCTGCACCAGAGTCCGGTCCAAATCCTCCCAGGGGATGGAGGTACGACCTCCGTCCACCACGCTGAGCATACTCCCCCATCCGGGTTTCCCAATAGGCGTCTTACGCCCCAGAGGCACGTAGATGGCCTCATCAGGTAACCGAACAGAGCTGATAGTCAGCCTGTCCAGGAGGTTTCGCAAGTACTCGTTGCCCCCATGGGCTCCCCAATCGGGGGAACACAGGACCATACGGGAACGTTCCAAGGCCACCTGGGTCATGACGATCCCCGGTTCACTGAACCTGGGGTTCCCGTAGGCCATCCCGAAAGAGGGCCAGTAAAATTTGTAGCTGCAGTTCTTCCCCTTGCTGCAGTAAAGGTCCAGTACATGCTGCTTGTCGCTGGCGAACAACTCTACACTCAGGTCTTTTCTAGAGTAACCCAACTCCTTCAGACCTTGGTCTAGGACTTCCCCCAATAGTTGATAGTCCTCAGTTTTGGAGGCCGCCATCATGTTCGAGGGCTCCTCCTTCGATAGCCTCAGGTAACTCGAGGTATGTTCCGACTGCCCCAGTGGCACCGACTCTCTGCCACTGCCGTGGTCCACGTAGAGGGGGTAGGGCGCTTGCAGCGTCAGGGATGGTATCTGGGAGTGCTGCACGAAGAAGTCAGTCCCCAATACAAAGTTGAAGGCCTCAGTGTCCATCACATGGAACCGATGGGCGATAGTCCGGGAGCCCATAGGTACCTCCACTTCACAGTCCCCGCAGCTGTGCACCACATGTCCATCCCCCATTCGTATAGCCGCGGTGGTCATGGTGTTCTTCAGGCTCCCACAAGGTAAAACTTTCTTGGCCACTATAGATATGGTGGCGCCAGTATCCAATACCCCCAGGTATTCGCGTCCCCCTAGTCGGATACGTACCCAAAACACCAGGTCTTGGGTGCCACCTGAGCGTCCCCGTCAGAACTCCGCGGGACAGGTCACCTCGAACCCCTTGTTCCGCAGCTTGCGGGCCATCCTAATGAAACGGCTTCTCGTCTTAGCGTTGCCGTCATCACCACCTTCGTGCTCCCGCTTGGCCTCTTGTTCTTTCTGGGCCTGCGTCTGTGAGCGTGTGGTCGGACCAGACTGCCCTCCAGAGGGCTCGGAGTTCCCCCCTGGATTAGGGTTGGGGTTGCCTCTGTTCTTGTCCTGGTTCTTGTTGTCCTTGTCTGGCGGGCGGTTAGCGTCTCCTCCTCGTCCACCTTGACTCTTGTCTTGCCCTTGTCAACCTCCTTTCGACTTGCCCTTGCCGGAGTCGTTGCCTGAGCCTTTGCCAGGATCTTCACCCTTAAGCTTCGCCAATAGGCGCTGCTTATGGTAGCACTCATCCTCGTAGTGCTTCCTCTTCCCACAGAAGGCACACGTGATGGTGCACCTGTAATGATCCGGCAGCTTTGCTTTGGCGCCGGTGTTCTTCTCCTCCTGCTTCCCCTGGACTACGAAGCAGTCTCGCTGCTCGCAGTCAGGGGCATGTTGCAGGTGTCCCTGCTCGTCTCTGGCATCACACCAGAAGAGCTCCTTCACGCTTTCCATGATACGGGCATGGGCGTGTTTCGGGGTAGTCCCCTGCCCAGGTCTGGATCCTTGGTACCCTTTGCCATGTCCTCCAGAGCCTCCACCTCCTGGACGGTAGTTGTTCAAGTGCTGGTCGCTCTCTTTCTCCAGCGCCAGCTCCAGGAGCAGTACACATAGATCCTCGTAGCGGAGGCATCTAGCCTTGCGCTCTGCCGTTGAACGGCACTCGTCCCACAGCTTTCGAGGGAGCTTAGCCACCAACCAGAAGAGAAGGTGGTCGCTGCTGTAGGAACCAGGCATCAATCGTCCAGCCCAGTGATCCGGGTCAGCGAACAGCTGAGAGACCCTGCCACGTTTGGGGTTGCTGGGCAGCACCGGCAGGTTCTGGATCTCGGCTCTGATGGAGAAGTCGGTCTCATAGGTTGGGTACTACCTCTCCAAGGCAACCAACACATCGGCAAAGGTGGCGGAGTTAGTCACGATCTGTCCGACCTGCTTCTCCAGGTACTTGGTGTTGCAGCACTGCAGGAGCAGATCGCACTTGACCCGTCCACTAGCGTGGGTTTGGCCGGTCAATCGGAGAAACCGGCCAAAATTCTCAGCGAACTCGCTGAGGTCCTTGCCTGTGAACCCAGGCAGGTTCACCACGATCTTGGAGGTGGCAATAGCCTTAGCCTCCTGAGACCTGCGTCCCTCAGGCCGTCGGGTCTTCCTCTTCTTCTTCTTCTTCTTCCCACTTGGTTTCTCGGGGTCCTCCGGGTCCTCGTCCTCCGAGGGCGAAGCAGAAGTCATAGACGGCGGCTCATCATCAGAGGGGTCTCCGCCTAGATCACTAGAGCCATAAGGCTCCACGTCCACCATTGCCCTCAAGGCTGTCAGCCCCAGCCGGTCCAGCTCGGCTCTCGTAGAATTCGTCACGTGGCTGTAGGGAGGCTCGGCCGTTCTCGGTACAAAAGGGCTTCTCGGTATCGCTGCAGGGATCGGCATCGGTCGGCTCCCCAGGCCCCCCAGGGTGTTTGTCAGCCCTGCCACCAGGTGGTTGGCCTGTACTCGATGGGGTGACACTCCCACCGTGGTAGGTGACGCTTGAGACGGTATCATCAGGGGCTCCAGTTCCTCTCGAATCTCTTGAGTGAGGTCGCCCACGATTTAAGAGGTGGCTCCTCGGAGCACTTCGATGATCTCCGACCGCGTCAGGGACCTGTTGGAGGATCTCCCCGATCCTCTACTCCTGCCTCCAAGAGACTCAGGTCCTCTCCTCAACCCACTCAAGGTTGCATAACCAGGAACATCCACATAGGTTCCCGTAGCGGGTGGAGGATGGTGATAGTCAGCCGCATACCTTCGCGGCGCAGCACTGGAGGTCACCGGCTCACTGGCAGTAGTTGCCTCAGGGAACGCAGTGGTAGGTGGGCCCAAACCCTAGGCAGGGTAGGTAGGGATACCAGTAAAGCCTGTGCCCTCTGCCATAGGCGGGTTGGTTATGGGTTTGGATGTTGCAGCGGCTGGGTCTGGAATTGGGAGTGTGGTGGTTATAGGAGAGGGTGATGCGTGGAGGCCAGAAGCGCTTCGTGCGCCTTCGAAGGTAGGATCATTCTTCAGGTCTTGCCCTTGGTCTTCTTCTTCGTCTGCTATGCCTTCTCCAGCATCTTTCTCGCTCTCTCTCTTCCTCTTCAGAGGATGAGTGACCACCTCCTCGACAAAGAGGGCCCGGACGGCTGGCTGGAGTCCTTCCAACGAATCCTCCGCCACGTCCACTGGCCCATGTAAGGGCTCCGAAGGTACAGCGCTAGGTCCAGGTCCAGGTTCACCAGGTGCTGGCCTTGCTGGTGCCTCAGGCGCTGTCTTCACGTCGGTGTCCTCTTTCTTTGTATCCATCTTCGTTCGCCCTTCTGCTTATATGTGACTGATCTTGGCGCACTGGTTGTACGGCACGGGGTTGCTGCTGGTACGCGGAGACAGTCTGCATCTTGCTACCAGAAAGTTTTATAGTGATTTCAACACTGTGTTTGTGCCTCTCCTGCTGCTTGCTGCTGGTGTAGGGTTTCCTGCTGCTTGTTTTTGCAGATGAAAATGTTTTAGTTGCTGAAATACAATCAATCCAGGCTAGCCCAATCCAGAGATAAGCAAGTAGAAGAGAATGAGGATCAAAGCATGAAAGGCTGCAGTGTAAACAGTGCAAGATGTTAGAATATTCACAGAAACTGCAACTCAGGTCAAATCGGATTGCATATTCACAAAGATAGCTGAAATGTTTTGGAAAAAGAGTTGGAAAACTGCCCCATGGTCACTCAATCTCCATAGTGCCATCTCAGGAGATGTGCACTCTTTGTTTTGGGTCCCATATGTGCTGAGGTGGCAGGGCATGTGGCGATGAGGTCACTGCCATGTCACATGGGATCTTCCTACTTAGCTAGGCTGACCAGGAATTGAACCCAGGACCTCTCAAAAAGAGGTGCCCAGCCCCCTAGGGTGCATACCACTAGGACAGCTAAGAATTCATGAGAAAACATAGATAAATTCATAGGCTCCGCCCTGGAGGTGTCAGTTCTCAGTCGACTCAGGAAAAGATGAATTGCCTCACATTGATAGGGGATTCAGGGGTTCACTCAATAACCTGATTGGGTGTTTGGTTCCATAGGTCAAAATGTGTTATCACCACTTTTGGTTGGGCCAATACTAAGATAGATATGCCTGTGTGCTCAGTGCATCTCTAATACAACTAGAGTATGCCTCAAAGCATTGAAAAAGCACTTTTTCTTACTATAAGACGTGCAAGATCTACGCGGAGGACAAGGAGGCTTATTTCCAAGCCAACCCTGAGCTGGTGCCCAAACAGAAGCGTATGGAGGCTTGGAAACAAGGGCAAAATAGCAGTGGACGCTCGGGAGGAGAGGGGCAGGGATGTGACCGCCGAATTCAGCAAATGGAGGAAGTGACCAATTCGTTAAAGCGGGGCATGGAAGCGCTCAAGGCCTTGCAGAACGAGAGCAGTGCCCCTTGGCCGGGCGATCTGCACCAGGATGGGGCTGCGGTCGACAGAACGTGGGAAAGCCGACACAGAGGTTGGACACCGGAGGACTCTCCTCCAAAAATTAGTAGAATCCAATCGAAGAAGGCATCTATGGTGCCGAAGAAATTTTTGAAGGAGCCAAACCCACTGAGTTCACCCAGTGCTAGTCCATGGGACGCCCTGCCAAGGGAAGTACAAGTGGATATTGGCAACTGGGACAAGAAGGTTAGAGAGACCACGGAGAGTACCGTGGATGGGCAGGACCAAGCCAAAATCTATGAGATACGTGATCACACGTTGGAAGTCCTTATGCAACCATCCGTGCTGGAGTTGCATGCTGTGAGAGTGGTCCGTACACCACATGGCGATGAGCGGCAATTGCACTTCAGGGTGCGGGTAATGAGTGGACGGAAAGAAGTAATCGCCGATGTCTTGGTGGATACTCGTGCCCAGGTAAGCTTGGTGCAGAATGTACTGTTTCCGGACACATGTCTGAAGAGCAGTGACCGACCAGTGCGCCTCAAGGTCGCAAACGGCGGGATCATGAATGGAGGAGCCCGTGAAGCCGGACATGGCCTGCAATTTTTCGAGCATGACTGATTGGATCCATCGGACCAAGCTAAACGCTTGACGCTCCATGGAATGCTCGAGGAGTGCCAATCTCTCGGATTGGGATATCATCATGGGCTATGATTTCATCGTCAGCAATTCAGCCTGAGCGTTGCCACACCATGCCACACTCTCTGGTGAGGCAAACGAGAAGCTTTCATGGCTATCGACTCATTATGCCCCCGGTGGATCCCAATGGACCGGAGATGACGAGGAGAAAATTGTTCGTGCGGTGAAAGCAGCGGGAATTAAGTCCAAAGGTGGCGATGGAGAGCACCCTCTGGAGTATCGTCTATCCCGGGATGCTTATTGTCACAGGATGGAAGCCTTGGGTATGGATACACCGTCAACGGATGTCTCCGCATCAAAAGAGGCTCCCAAGTTGCAAAAGTGCGCAAGGTACTGGCACAAGGGTGACTCGGCGTAGAACAAACACTGCGGCGCAGAAAGGTGGGGCCATCCGTATGTACCCGGAGCCCAACGGGATTCGCAACAGATCGTGAACGAAATTATTGCTGAAAGAGCCAAAGGAGTCTTGGTACTGACTGGACTTGGCTTACGGGATGCCTGGGGCGAAGTTCTAGGATCCAAGATCGATTCCATAGCCTTGAACTAATTTGTGTTTGCGACGGATGAGGAGATATTTATGGACGCCACAGGAATCTCTTTGCCGTCAGCTGAACAGGCATGGTCAACCGAAGCGTATTATGTGGATGGTGCACAATGCCAATTCACGGACGATGAGGCTTTAATCCGGAGGAAACAAGCCGTGCCCATGGGGGTCATGTTTGAGGAGAGCAACGACCCCGAAGTGGAAGTCAAGACCTGGTCGTTTGACGAGATTGATCGTGTTGTCCACTACAGTAACGACGGGATGCATGACCGTGTGGCAGCCAAGCAGGCAAGAAGCCGGGTCAAATCTCCTCATTGGTTGGACGATCAAAGTTTGATTACCTTGAAATTCAACAAGAACGAGTTCCTGGCGAGGGTGATGGACCACGTGGCCGATCGAGATGAGCCTGTGGGTTGCAACCCACCCACGTGGAATTTTCCACGCTCCGGTATCAGATCGAGGCCCGACACACCATTTAATATCCAGGTATTCAGAAAAATATGGGCGCGATTGCATACCCACCATGATAAAGAGGGTATGACGGATGAAGAAATGTTGGAGGGCGATCCAGAGGAAAGCTATACGGCCATTCGCTCAGTGGTGACGGTGCCGACAGCTGCTGCCCAGGAAGCAAGGGAAAACCCAAGAGTGGCTGAGCTGCGGGAAAAGGATGATCCACAGTTGTTCAGTGGTGTGGCCAACTAAAACCCACCCGATCGAGGTCGGTTGTGGCACCGGACCAAATAAATTGAAGCCCAACCCGAATGTATATTGGTATCCAGAATATCAGCTTCAGGGTGAGTCGGCAGAGGCCATCAAAAAGCTGGTGAATGAATTCATCGAGCGCGGATAGATAGAGCCTTCGGACAGTGAGTGGGCAAGCCAAGCATTTATCGTGCCGGAGAAGGAGAAGAGCGAATGGCGGTTAGTTGTCGATTATCGAAGGTTGAATGAGCAAGCTGAGCATGACTCGTACTCTCTTCCCTTAATTGACACTATCCTGCAATAACAGGCCCGAAAGCGCATCTTCACGGTGTTAGACCTTAAAAATGGTTATCCCCAGATGCCGCTGCATGAGGACTCCAGGGCGTGTACACCGATGAGTATGTTCGCTGCTGAATTCTGCTGTGCTGTGCCGTGCGACGAATAATAGTGCTGTGCTGTGCCGTGCGGTGAAGAATGGTGCTGTGCTTGTGCCGTGCGTTGTGAAATTGTGCTGTGCTGTGCCACACAAATGACACACACACGGCGCGCGCCGCAACTCAAATAAGGCACACAACACACGAATGACATACAGACGGCGCGTTGGCAGACAACGGACACACACACTGCGTGACACGTAGCAGCAGCAGCAGCAACAGCAGCAGCGGCGGCGGCGGCGACAGCAGCAAATAACAACAACAAGCAGGAGAATCACCAACACCACCACGCACGCACTGTGCACGCTGCATGGATGCACGCAATGTGCACACTGCACGCACACAATGAGCACAGGGCATGCACGCACACACTATGCAGACCACAATATGCACACTGGCGGGGGTGTAGTTGTTGTTGTGGTTGTCGTTGTCGTGGGTTCCTCGGCGTTGCTTGATCTTGAACTTCTTGTTGTCAAACCTGTTAGCACCAGACAGCACGTCGCGAACAGACACAAACACACAAACAAACACACACACACACACACACACAATGCAATGTGAAATCCCAAATTTGATTTAGAAAAAACCTTAGTCAAAGCATACCTATTGCATTTTAAGGTGCAGCTACCCTCCGGATGACGCTTGCCCGATGCAACCTCCCAGGCAGGAGCCACGGGCAGCATTTTGGGGGGCACTGCTAGCATGCATGCATGATTGCAGTCATGCTGCAGTATATGGCTCCATGTGCTAAGGACTGAGGCTAGGTGTATAGGGGTACATACCACTCCTCTGCAAAAAAATATTGTTGCCTCCATGAAAATTTACGTTGGAGACTGTATCCTCATATCAACACATATTGCATGACATGCATATGTGATATACCAATCATTCCTTGCATCCATCCATAAATAAACACACATGTCCAGTAGTGGGTGCTCGCAATGCATATTACATATAGGAGTCGGATTAACGGTCTACAGGTCTACAGGTCTACAGCCAAATGTCTACAGACGCGGTCTACAGATCCGTATACCTATGATATACGGCTAGTATACACAGGTATACGGATATACAGGCCTACAGATCTACAGGTATACAGTCTCCGTACACCATAAGTATACACTTAGGTAGCCGTATATGGTATACAGTCTACAGTGTATACAGAGTATACAGGTGCTATACAGTTACTATCATGGTACTAGGTATACATTGGTATACAGGTCTACAGCCACCCCTCTGCGGTGAATGCGGTTAATGCGGACTGAATTTTGCAGAGGAAAAAAAAGGCCGCAAACAAAAACAAACACCGCCAGCGAAACAAAAAAGGCACCAGGGCACCACAGCACGGCACCACACGCACATACGACGCCACAGGACACAGCGGAGGGAAGCAGGTCACCACGACGAACCACAACACACAACAGGGCAGCGGGCCAGACAGGGACACCAGCGACAACACACGCCACCAGAAGACCAGAGCGCACAGCAGAGACGGACAGAAGCAGCCCAGACCAATACAGAACGGCAGGGAAAACCAGGGAGCAACACCAGACACCAACCAGTGACCAAACGACAGCGGAACACACCACAGGCCAACACAACACAGGCACAACAACACACCACACCACAGCAACGCACAAGACACGCCAGCAAACACAACACAGGGAGGAACAGCCCAACACACCACAAGCAGCGCCACAGGCAACAACAGCGCCACACCCAAGGACGCCGCACCAGCACAGGAGACAGGGCAGTTAACAACAGGAACACGGCAACAAAACAAACCACCCAATACAACACAGGGCGGCAGACCACAGCAGGAGCCACGAGTCGAGTGTCATTGGGGATGGAGGGAGGGTGGGAATCCCCCGAGTGCATGTACTTCGTGCATGCCATCATTCAGCGGTACAGCTGTCGTGGCCGCGTGTTTTGCATTGCATACAAAAAAGGTTACCTTTCTTGAAGGGTAAAACACGCTTATTTGCGATTGTGAAGCCTTTGGCCTCGCTGAGAATGAATTAGGTCGCAACAACCTTGGTGTTTGTTTGGCGCTGTAGCATCCACGAGTTGCATTTATTGTGATTATGTGGCATGGAACAATGTGCAGCACACATTGTGCATGAATGATGGTTGCCTGTCCTGTAGAGCTATGTTTTGCTGACGAGGCCCACTTTCAGGGCGAAATCGATACTTTGAAGCACATGGAATAGACATCCCGAGCATTGGCCAGTGTCAACATTGAGTGCAGGGTTTGAGGTCCGTTGCGGCTTTGCCTAACTCAAGTGAGAGTGAAACACCAAATATTTGGGGTTACTTCAATTTCAATAACACCAAGGGCAAGTGGATGCCCGAAGGTGAAGCACCGCATCCACGGCCGGGGAACCCATGCGGGGTCTGCATGGAGGTGAACGAAGACGACGGCAACCCGCTTCGCGGGCATGACCTCGGCTGCGGCGGCACGGAGCAGCTGCACTGGTTCTGCAGCCGCACATCGCGAACTTGTGGTCGTGCCCACTCTGCCGGCGACCGCACCGACTCTGCACGGCTCTGCCGCCGCGCGAAACGCAAGACGAAGACCTCACACTCCAGACGCTGCGGACTCTGATCCGGCAAAACGTCTGGAACGACGGCGCGAGGGAGGACAGCCCCGACGTCGAGTGGTTGGACGTCCTCACCGACGAGGACCCAGCGACACCTGCCCCCCGCCCCCCCTGGCGCGCACCAACCTGGGCGCTGCCAGACCCGGACGCGGACCCGACGGTTTACGTCCCCGACCACGAGGATTACAACGACGCGCCACGGGGCAGTCTGCCCCCCATTGGCAACCTGCCCGGCAGTTGGGGCTACGTCAGCCCCGGGAACCAAAACAACTACCGCAACATCGTCGTCACCCTCACCACCCGCCTCCCGATCGCCTTCGGCTGGCTGGTGGGGGACGCGGAATGGGCGATGGGCATCGCCCGCGGCGCCCATGGCGCCGATTGGGGGGACTTCTTCCACCGTGGCGGGGCCATGACCCCGGGGGCGACCGAGAGGCTGATGGCGGCCTACCTCACGTGGAGGGGCATACCCCCTCCACGCAGCCTCGAATCGCTGATACAGCGCACCCTGCAGCTGCACGTCCCGCCATCACAACCGGGCACATACGGCAATGCAGCGGTGGCCAGGATGATGGCGAGAGGTACCCGGCTCAACGGCTCATCCTTCTTCCCCCTGGGGAACCACCGCACCCATCACCAGCCCCCCGCCCTGATCCCGCGCCACGGCAGCGACTAGGGCCACGAACGTACGGGCCCGAACGTCGGCCGCGACGTCCTCCACACCCCCCGACCCATCCACCTCCGCCCCCCCCACACCCGCCGCCGAACCACACCAACAACACGCCGCCGACGCCACGCGGACTACAGGCGATCCGGCACCATCTAGGGCCGGCACACCACAGAGCCCCCGACAAGAGCGTGCGTCCAAACGGGCGGCGCAACGACAACCAACACAACACCACGCGGCCACAGGGAGCCGGGGACACCTAGCATCACCTGCCAGGAGCTGAGCCCTACCCGGCCCCACGAATACGGAGCGGTGGGTACCCAGCCCAGGCAGCCCCCCGGCACCGCACACCCGCAGAGGGTACCGGCCCCGAGCCCCACAGGGAGCCCGCAACCCCTAACACCACCCGTCGCGCCTGCGCACGGCCCACGGCCGGCAGCCAGCCAAGCGGCAACAACACAGGCCCACCTGGAACCCCGCCCGCACCATGGCGCACCTGACCGGCCGGCAGCGGACCCAACGTACACGCCGACCGACAACTTCTCCACACGGACACACACCGCTACCCCGACCGACGCCACCACCGCCCGGCCCTCCGACGCCGGGCACCCCCACACCCACGGCCCCAGCGGGGGCCTAACAGCCAGGGCTTCGGCAACGTCCGGCACGGAGGACCTACGGGCCACAACGCACGGCGGGCCGGTGCCCCAGCGGCACCACGCCCCACCAACCAGACTGCCGGCTCGACCGGCAGAACCGTCATCTCCCGGCCGCCCAGCCCCCGGCCGGGGCCCCGGCCCGGATCCGCCACGCACTGCCGTCCCGGCGGACGCCCCGCAGCCCGCGCAACGGAGGGGCCTACCAGAGCCGCCACCCGTTGCGGGAGGCCACGCCCGGGGGGCACCGCCGCCGGCAGACGATGGCGCCGAACCGCCTACACCGCCGACCCAACCGCAGCGCGACGCGCCCGCGGTGAGCGCGAAAGGACTGCAGAGACCCCCGCAACGAACACCGACACCAGCACCAATGGGGGAACCTGGCGGGGGAACAGACCAGACATCAGTGCGGAGTGCCGACCTGACGAACGACACGGCACACGGAGGAGACGAGGCGTTGGCAGATGGCCAGCCTGACGCGGAACCCGAGGGGCCAGCTCCGGACACCGGGTGTGCGGACGGTCCCCACCGGCCCTCGACCGCGGATCACGCGGGCGCCGCCCCCCGGGCGCACCTGGCTGCCCGCGCAGACACGAGCACGCCAGGGGAGGCGCTGCCACGAGATCCACCGGAAACCAGCGGGGGGCCAGAGGCCCGGGATACCACACCCGACACGCCCCAGCGCGCGGACGAAGGAGGAACGTCACCCAGCGGGCACAACCGTGACGACGACTCCTTCGATGCCTTCATAGACTCCTGCAGGGATGACCCCCAGGCGGTCCCAGCACCGGGGATGCCATGCGTCCACCCGGAGCTGCAACGCGACCAGGCGGACGATACGCCCCTCACGGTGCCACGACAAGCGCACCTGCAGCGCGACTACACCACCCTGGGGCAGATTGCCGCTACGGGCGAGGGGCAGACGACCGCGAGCGGCGCGGCGGACCGGACTACGGACGAGCGCAACGCCCCAGGTGAGGGCACGCGCGTGGAAGCGGCCACCAACACCGCGAGTGAGCCTGTCGCCCCACCGCCGGGGGCCGCCCTGCCCTGGGGGCGGGGACACCTGGACTATGCACGCTTGGAGGGTGACGCCGGCCATGCCAGCCAACAAGCAGAGCAAGAAGCGACCCAAGACCTAAGCTTCTGGATCCCCAGGCTTGTCACAGGGGAGCAGCTCGAACTGGCGGTCCGCATACGATGGGTACTTTCTTCTTGGTCCCGCCACCTTGCGGAGGGAACACGCACCATGGCAGACGTCACGTTTGGTCATCGGACAGGGCACACGCCCCCCGCCACCATGGACCACCCCGGCCAATGGCGCTATGTGGCCACCCGGCTCAGGGCGCATGTGGGAGCCTACAGCCCAGATGAAATGAACAGACTGCACTGGCGGTGGCATGAGCGCGCCGCCCTGCGCATCCCTGCGGCCATGCAGGACCATAATTTCTGGAAAATCCCTGGATCACCGGGCCACCAGGGACACGCCTCAGGCCACCGGCGGCCGCGGTCCCAAGACGTCCCGGGGCCCCCCAGACAGGCGGCGCGCCGAAACTCACCGGAACACCCACAGAGTCCACCACCCGGTAGGGGTTCCCCCTCTGGCACATACAGCAGCCCCCTGCGGCCGTTCGCCCCACAGAGGAGCCCGGGCAGTCCCCACGCCTCGAGGGTGCAAGGCGACACGCCGGAACAGCGCCAAGAAACGAGGCAGCGCGACGCGTCGTCTTCAATGAGGATATGGACAGGGACCACGGGGGCCCCCGCGACCCCCACGCTCGGCGAACATCATCGACCTCCGACCCGAGACGCCGGTCCAAGAGGCCCCGCACCGAGCGGACGCACATCCCCACCATTCTCACGCCGGCCGACCGCGAGCGGCAAGCAACGCTTCATGCGGACCCTCGCCAGACGGCGGGCGAAACGTCCAGCTCATCTGCTGCCTCCCTCCCGGGGTCAGCGGCCGATCCGCTACCGAGAGGACCACACCCCACGGACACGCGACCAAGGGAGCCCGCGCCCGACCCCAGCCCTACGCAAGGGGCGGGGGGGCAGCCCTCCCCGCAGTCCAGAAGCCGCCAGGCCACAGAGGGCACATCGCGGCAGCCAGAACACGACGCGAACGGAACAAGGGCGGACACAGAGATGACAGGGACCCCCAGCCCCCAGGAGCCCGCTGGCCCGCTGCCCACCGCCATGCCCTGCTCGATGCCCCGGCAACGGGAACCCCCCACGGAGTACATGCTTCGGGGACAACCGGGCGCCACCTCACGGCACCCCTCCCCGGCTGACGCGGCACTGGACCAAGACCGGGTGGCCATGCCCCCCCCGCCCCCCCGACCGCCACAGCAACGGGGCACGGATCCCTTCGACGAAGCTGAACTGAGGGCGCTCTACGACATCCACGCTTCCACGCCCTCGAGCGAGCTAGTGGCCACCCTCCGGGACCACCTCCGTAACATCGACCCGAACAGGCTTTTCACCGTAGTCCCCCTGCCACATGCCCCGACAACCCGAATCCTTGTGCGACAGCTCCAGGCGCTCGTCACCCCAGGGACACAGGTCTCTGACGACCTCATTGAAGCGTGGATCTGGTGGTTCAACACCCACCAACCGGCCCAAGGGGGCATGTGGGTCCCACACCTGGGCTGCATACACACGCTCATAGCGCCAACGACAGACCCCAGGCCCGCACCCACCACCGGAGGCCGAGAGCGGGCCGCCCCACCACCGAGACCCGACAACCCCCGTATCCCACCGCACGAGGGCCCGGAGGCATGGGAAAGCGGGACCGCCCGTAGCACGGGGCACAACCTCACGAACCTGACGGCGCACTACCTGGAGACGGCGCGCGCAGCACCCCCGCCGCGCGAACATGACCCCGGTACCATCGCCATGATCATGTTGGAGAATGGCCACTACTACCAGGTGCGGATCATCCCACACCCGCAGGACAACCATTGGAGCCTGGAGGCCGTCGACTCCATGCTCCGGGCGACCACAGGCCTGCCGGACAACCCTAGCCCCCTGCTCCCAAACCAACTCCGGACCCCCTGACGGCCATTGTGTCGGGGACGGCAGGCATCTGGCACCCAGGCCACGCTCTCTACTGCCTCTAGCGGTGGGCGTGGCGCCGCTGGCCGCACACCAGGGCGTGGTCAGCGGCGTGGAGATTCTACCTCAACGGCCGGCAGCAGATGGAGGCCATCCCAGAACCGACGGCGGAAACCCCCACTGAGCCCAACCTATGCTCCGTCTTCGCGATCCACCAGATCCGGGCACTGGCGCTGGGTTGGCAGCTGCAGCCCGCCATCCGCACTGAGACGACGGCCCGGGCGGCGCACGCGGCCCTGGTGCACGAAATCTTCAGTGCCCTCAGCAGCGCCCTTGTACGACGTGCGGGTAACCCCCCAGGGCCCTGACCCGCGGCCCACCACAGGACCTGCAGCGACGACGCACGGGCGCACGCGCACGGCACGAGTCCCACACCAACCACGCGCAGGGAAGAAACGGCGCGGCGGACCCAGGACCGCCTCCTCCCGCCAGCAGACTGGACGATGACCGTCACGCCAGCGGCAGCAGGGTCGGCCACGAACCACCACGACCCCGACCGGGCAGACCTCCCCCAACACGACCCCTCGTACAACCGAGCAACGCGCGGCCGCGCAACATGCTACGGCACCACCCGTCGACCGGACACACCAGCGGGGACGGCGTCCACCTGCCCAGCACGCACAACGGACACCCAAGGAGTGGAGGCTAGCCCTAGCACCCCACGGTGTCGGACACAAATTGGACCCCAGCGACCTCTTCCCACATCCCCCGGACGGGGGCCGCACTTCCCGGACCCCAGCGACCCGCCTGCAACAAGGAAAGGGGGCAGCGCCACACCCGGGACCGCCATCCCACCTGACGCTCCTCTCCCACGTAACGGGTCCGCGAGGGGCCGGGCAAAGGGGCCAGCCAAACACGCGTAGCCCGCGGCCGAACCGACTACCACGGGGGTGTTGTCGAACAGCCCACGCCACCGGATCCAGGCACTGGCGCTGGGCGATTGACGGCAATCCGCCGTCCGCACTGAGGCGGACACGGGCAGCACGCCCAGCCCTTGTGCACGCAAACTTCAGTAACCTCCACGGCGCCCCGGTGCGACGCATGGGACGCCCCCCCAGGACCCTGAGCCGCACCTGGCGACAGGTCCTACCGCGACGACCCGGTGGCACACAGCCGCGCAACACACCCCAGCAACACCTGACGGTCTGACAAACCGACGAGACGGACGTGGACATGCTCAACACATGCAACAGATGCCCGGAGAGTGGAGGCCAGCCTTCGCAACTAGTGGTTCGAAGCACGCACAGAAACCCCACGACTTCCTCCTACAACCCCCCGGGCGAGGGCCACGCTTCTCGGACCCCGCGACCCACCTGCAGCATGGAACGGGGCGGCGCCACGCCCAGACCCGTCCTCCCGCCTCACCCTCCTCTCCCGCGAGCCGGATCCACAAGGGGCCGGGCAAAGGGCCCGGCCAAATACGCGGAACCCGCGGCCGGGCCGATAACCACAAGAATGTTAACGAACCACCGGCCAGAGTATTACCATCCAGGGCGAGCATCCGGAGATAAGTGCACTGCGGGGACCAGCGCGCACCTCCGCCGGGGAGTTGAGCGCCTGGGACGCGTAAGGTTACGACACGTATAACCTATGCCAATGGTACGAGGGGCACACTCCTCGCAGACAGTTAAAAGCGTCCATGAGAGGGAGGGGGGCTGCAACACTGCCCGGTACTCCCGTCCTCCACAACCCTACCCGGGGCATGCGGGGGGCCACAAGCTCGCCACACAGGCCGCGCCAACCCCCCTGCCAACAGGCACGGGTGTGTTACGCCGAGCCCAACACGTCGGACGGAGCGTCCCGACACCACAGCACAAGCCGAACCACCCTAACCATCCTAGCCACCACACCCGGCACCGTGACACAGACACGCCACCCGAATGACCCGCAACGCACGACAGGAGAAGGCGCACGGCAGACAGACAGGCACGAGAACGAGCACAGCACCACCGAGCGAACAACATCCCGGGGCTCCCATGGGGAGCACAGAAACACACCGAGGGGGACCAGTCGGGCCTTGCCACCGACGGGGGGTGTACATATGAGTGGCACAAGCGAAACTGGAAGTACGGCTACGGAGCACCACGAAATACCGGATAATGGATTGTGCATGCAACACTGCCAGGGCGGGGCAGGGAACAGGGCACCGACAGGGGAAAGAATGTTTTACAGCGGTCCGACCACTTGTCATGGCTTTTCTCCCCCGCGGCGGGCGGGCGGCGCACAGTACAAACGTACCGTGCCGGCCCCACACACCTGGCACCGACCAACATCGCAACAAGCGGCACACCTGCACACAACAAATCCGACTGCGCGAACACCTGCTGCGACGACAAGGAACAAACGCCGAACAAACCAACCAGGAGGCGACTAACACGACCACACACCGCCAAAACCACTACAGCGGACGCAACGTGACCGTGAACAGACCGCGCTCGCACCGACCAGCGCCAAGCTGGCCAGGCGTGCATGGGCCGGTGCGAGAGCAAGGACCAAAGTGCTAGCGACACCGTAGCGAGCCGCGCCCCCCGACCACCATGGGCACAAGCACAGAGGAACACTGCGACTCTACCGCTGCGGACGCGGCCCACGAACGTTCCCAAACTACACTACACGACACTTGTACAAACCAAGACGCCACAAACCGACGCAGACACAAACGTGCTGGCTAAACGGGCGGGATTCGATGATAAGACCACTGGCAGCAGCGCAACAGAACCCACACGAACCCGGCCGACCAAGAGGAGGCCACGACAACCGCGCACCAACCACACCGCAGCTGCAGCCACCACTTGACCGTAAACAGACCACAGGCAAGCAGGCCAACGCCGAACCAGCCAGGCGTGCACGGGTCGAGACGGAAACGACGCCCAACGGGTTGGCAACACCGTGGTGCGCCACGCCCACCGACGATCGTACCCACGAACACAGCAGAACACGGCAACACTGCCAATACAAACGCGACCAACCAACAGTAACAAACTACACAACACTACACTTGGACAAACCACGGCGCCACTGACCAGCACCGACACGGACATGCCAGCTGCATAAACAACATGCGGCGGAACGACCACCGGCAGCAGCGCGATGGAACCCACGCAAACCAAGCCGACCATGAGGCGGCCAAGACGACCGCGAACCAACAACACCGCAGCTGCAGCCGCCACTTGACCGTGAACAGACCACACGCAAGCCGGCCAACACCAAACCAGCCAGGCGTGCACGGGTCGAAACGGGAACGGCGTTCGAAGGGTTGGTGACACCATGGTGCGCCGCGCCCGCCGACGACCATGCCCACGAACAAGACTTGGCTATACCATCACGCAACGGACCAACCTACATTAACAAACTACACCGCAACCGTACGATACGACCGACCAACCGGCCACAACGACCTACTTCGAACCCCCTGCCCCCCGGGAGAGCGCAAGCTCGACCGAGTCAGGAGGTGTGAGTGTGCGCCACGGCATGCGAGTCCCGTAGCACGTGCTTCTTCAAGTCGTCTCACACCTACTGAAAACCAACCCAGGTGGGGGTGCCTGCAGGACAGGGCCTTTGGCCTGGCTCCGGGCCCCTGGGCGCCAGAATCCGGAGGTTGATGAGGATGTGCGCTGGGACCCTCCCCCACGTATCATCCGCCCGAAGGAGAGGAATGTGAGACTTCGGTCGAACATGGGTTACCTCTCTGGGCAGAACCCGCTGTAGGGTACTGCTCGCGGCGACCGCGCCCTTGCCCCATGTGGGGGAGCCGCTTTGTGGGGGCACGTGAAGTAGGGCCCTGGGTGGGTGAGCAAAAGCCCCTTGGCAAGTCCCCCCTGCAAGGCAACCCCAGTCCCGAGTCGACCTACCTACCTACCTCCGTAAAACCTATGATATAC
The DNA here is from genome assembly GCA_964036045.1 of Eutreptiella sp. 'Long Island Sound 2002'. Lineage (NCBI taxonomy): Eukaryota > Euglenozoa > Euglenophyceae > Eutreptiales > Eutreptiaceae > Eutreptiella > Eutreptiella sp. 'Long Island Sound 2002'. The sequence continues at coordinate 151,809,467 of OZ038379.1, forward strand.
AGCTAGTATACACAGGTATACGGATATACAGGCCTACAGATCTACAGGTATACAGTCTCGGTACACCATAAGTATACACTTAGGTAGCCGTATATGGTATACAATCTACAGTGTATACAGAGTATACAGGTGGTATACAGTTACTATCATGGTGCCAGGTATACAGTGGTATACAGGTCTACAGCCACCCCTCTGCGGTGAATGCGGTTAATGCGGACTGAATTTTGCAGAGGAAAAAAAAGGCCGCAAACAAAAACAAACACCGCCAGCGAAACAAAGCAGGCACCAGGGCACAACAGCACGGCACCACACGCACATACGGCGCCACAGGACACAGCGGAGGGAAGCAGGTCACCACGACGAACCACAACACACAACGGGGCAGCGGGCCAGACAGGGACACCAGCGACAACACACGCCACCAGAGGACCAGGGCGCACAGCAGAGACGGACAGAAGCAGCCCAGACCAACACAGAACGGCAGGGAAAACCAGGGAGCAACACCAGACACCAACCAGCAACCAAACGACAGCGGAACACACCACAGGCCGACACAACACAGGCACACCAGCACACCACACCACAGCACCGCACAAGACACGCCAGCAAACACAACACAGGGAGGAACAACCCAACACACCACAAGCAGCGCCACAGGCAACAACAGCCCCACACCCAAGGACGCCGCACCAGCACAGGAGACAGGGCAGTGAACAACAGGAACACGGCAGCAAAATGAACCACCCAACACAACACAGGGAGGCAGACGACAGCAGGAGACACCACAACGAGGAAACGGCTCAGACCGCCACAGACAGGCATCGCACAACGCACAACAACGCGCAACAACACAACATAAGTCCACAGCACAACAGGACACAGCCCAGCACCCCAAAAGACAGCGGGGCACAAGAACAGCACCGCACACAACGGACAACAAGGAAGCACAGCACTGCAGCAAAACTCACGGCACACAGCGACCGCAAAAAGAAAAAAAAAGCGGGGCAAGAGACAACGCAGGACAGCAAGCAATGAGACCACACAATGAACCACCGCACCGCAGCACGCCAGCACGGCAGCACATACACCACACAGCTGACCACACGACACGCAGGTGCAGGGCACGACAAGAAACAGGAGCACGCAAAAAAAAACACAACCAACGGAGCGACCGGGACGAACCACAACACAAACAGAAAAGGCCACGGCCGGGGGGGGGGGTAGCACCACCACCACCACACGGCGCACCACGACAAGGGAACACACGCCACCAAAAGGAACAGCAGGGCACACAGCACGGCAGGGCAAGCAGGCACGGCAAAAAACAAATGGGGGGCAGCCCCCCTAGCCCCAGAAGCAAAAACAAACAGCAGGCGGAAACAACACAAGGGGGCAAAAAGAACAGGAACAGCAGAAGAATGGGGGAGGCGCACGGGGGCGCGGAAAAAAAAAGCCGGCAACCAACCATCGAACAGGCAAAAAAAAAACAGGAACAAAACCCGGAGCAAAGGGAAAAAAAAAGGGGCGGGGGGGGGGGGGACACACAAGGGCAAACAGGGCAAAACAGACAGCAACCCAAGGATACGGTGGCCCAAGGCGGAAACCACGGCGAAAAGAAAAGAGGGTGGGGGCGGAAACCACACAGCTCCAAGGCCCAGGAGACCCGAGGCCGGAAAGCAGAAAAAGCGAGAGACAGCGGGGGCGCAACAAGAGCAAGACGAAGAAAAGAGAAGAGGCAAATAAAAGGACAAGAAAAAGGCAACCCCAGCCCTGAGGGGGCCCGGCAAAGCAGGAGGTGAGAGCGACCAAGGGAAAGGTGAGGCGCACCAAAACCCGCCCGGGAGGCGGGCCCTGCCTGACCCAGCCAAGCAGAGCACACACACGCACAAACGCACAGGACCCAGGCGGTGCGTCCTTCGACCTGAAAGGGGAGGTGTCGGCGTCCACACGAACCAGCCCCGGTGCACCGGCCAAGGCCCATGTCGAAAGACTGACGCAACGGGAAACGGGACGCATGAGTGACTGTTTCCGCACACGCCAACCCACCACAGCGCACGCAGCGAAAGACCGACGCTGGGGGGACCCGCCAGGGACAACCCCATCGCGGAGCTGCAAACGGGTACGGCGCAGAGGGAACCCAGTGTCCATACCCCACCAGGGGCCAGCGGCAGGCACAATGAGCCCGGTTCTCAGGGGTCTCCCACCTGTCCCGCGCAGCCGCCCAGTAAATGGGGGCCCAAGCCCCCGGGATGGAGAAAGGCACCACGGCGTCGGGAAAGCCGACCAGATACTCAGAGCGACCGGACCGGATGAGGCGCAGCGCACCACACGGGGCCACAAGGCAGCCCCTAGAGGCACGTTCCCAGCCACAACCAAGGCACACGGACAGGTGCCAAGCAACAACAGCCACCGGCTGCTGCAAACCCGGGAAGCGCGCACAACACACAACGAACCACGGCACTGGAGCAGGTGCCAGGCAACACCCAACCCACACACCACAAACCCCAGCCAGGACTGGCGGGGTACAGGCGGAGCGCGCAAACAAACACACACACCCCAACACACCAGCCAGGAATGGCGGAGCCCAGCCGGACCCCGAACCTAGCAACACGCACCCACATCGCACATCCGAGCCAGGAATGGCGGGGTACAGGCGCAGCGGGCACACAAAGACACAGAGCCCAACACCCCAGCCAAGAATGGTGGGCCTAGGCCGGAAACCAAACCCAAGCAAACACACCAGCACCGCACATCCCAGCCAGGGGTTGCAGGGTACAGGCGGAGCACACAAACAAACACGCACACTCCAACACCCCAGCTAGGAGTGGCGGGCTGCAAGCCAAAACCCGAACTGACGCACACACAACGCAAACCCCAGCGAGGATTGGCGGGTAACAGGCGGAGCGCTCACACAAACACACACACCCCAACACCCAGCCAGGAATGGCGGGGTGCAGCCGAAACTCGATTCTGAGTGCACACAGCCACACCGCACAGCCCAGCCAGGAATGGCAGGGTGCAAGCGGAGCGCGCACAAAAACAAACACGCCCCAACACCCCAGCCAGGATTTGCCGGGTGAAGGCCCGAACCCGCACCCACACACACACACCACGAACCACAGCCAGGATTGGTGGGGTACAGGTGGAGCAGCGCGCACACAAACGCAAACACCCCAACACCCCAGCCAGGAATGGCGGGGCGCAGCCCAAACCCGAACCGAAGCACAGACATCTACACCGCACACCCCAGCCAGGATTGGCGGGCTACAAGCGGACCACGCACACAAATACACATACCTGAACACCCCAGCCAGGATTGGCGGGGTGCAAGCCAAAACCAGGCCCCAAGCACACGCACCACGAACCCCAGCCAGGATTGGCGCCGTACGGGCGGAGCGCGCACACAAATACACACACCCCAACGCCCCAGCCAGGAATGGTGGGGCGCAGCCGAAACCCGCACAAAAGCACACACACCGACAACGCACACCCCGGCCAGGACAGGCGGGGTGCAGGCAGAGCGCGCACACAAACACACACGCCTCAACACCCCAGCCAGGATTGGTGGGGTCAAACCCGAAACTCGAACCCATACACACGCACCACGAACCCCAGCCAGGATTGGCAGGGTACAGGCGGAGCACGCACAAACACCCGAACACCCGAGCCAGGAATGGCGGGGTGGAGCCGAAACCCAAACACAAGCACAGACGCCCACACCGCTTACCGCGGCACGATTGGCGGGGTACAGGCGGAGAGCGCAGAGAAACACACACACGCCAAGACCCCAGCAGGGATTGGCGGGGTGAAGCCAAAGCCCAAACCCGCACCAAACACCCGAGCCACAATCGGCGGGGTACACCCGTGCCTGAACACACGCACCACACGCCCCAGCCACGAATGGTGGGGTACCAGCGGAGCACGCGCATGAACGCACACACCCCAACACTCCAGCGAGGATTGGCGGGGGCAAGCAAAACCCGACCCCAAAAACACCGACCACAAATCCCAGCTAGGATTGGCAAGGCGAAGCCAAAACACGTACCCAAACACACACACCCTAGGATCCAGCCAGGATTGGCGGGGTTACCGCAAAAACCAGACCCGAACACAAGCGCCACACAACAGTAGAAATCCCAGTGTCCATAGCCTGGGTACTGAGGCAGCCCGTGCCATGCAGGTGACCCGGCCAAACGTGACCTGGAGACCGGGGGTAAGGCTGCATCCTAAGTCTTAGGCGACTCAAGTTGCATGGTCAAAAATGACGAAAAACGTAGGAAAATGACAGGTTGCCAAAGGCATAAAAAATAGTTGTTTTGATGGACATTTCTAAACCGTCGCGAACAAGTATGGCGAAATAAATATTTCTATAAGAATGACGTGTCCCACTGGCGACACAGGAGAAAGTATTGTTTTGTGACTATTCTTTGCGCGAGGCCTCGCGCAAAGACGTTCATTTGTGTCGGATTAATGTACTACAGCACAATGCATTAGGCAGGGTGTCGAGAAATAGAGACCTGTCGTATTTATACACGAAACTTTGTACCATTCTCAGGATGGAGTGATAGAGATGGATCTATTTACGAAAAAATTTAAACAATTGTGTACCCAGGAAACTTGAAAAGTATAGATGTTCCGGAACAAACTGTAGTTTCAAGCGCGAGGCCTCGCGCATGGAACGGCGCATGAGAAACATTAAAGTTTCGGTGATCATTGCGCGAGGACTCGCGCTATGGATGTCATAAGCGCTCATAAACACAAAAAATGGAACAGATGTACCAACTAAACAGTATGTGCATTCCCTTGATGCGGCCCTGCTGCATGGGCGCCCATACAAGTCCCGCTGGCATCTCCAGTACATTCGACCTGAGAAAGGTGTGTACCATCGACGAGACGTGGGTTCCCGTTCTGCATTGGTGCGCTGCACCTTCTCCATTTCTGTTCTTTAGCCAAGGACATGCGCACCCGCAAAGAGGTTGCTGCACTTGGAGGGCCTGCCCTGAAGGTGACTCTTGGTACATGGGGCTATTGACGTGAGTCTGAAGGCAAAAGTCGCAGTCCATGGCCGGCATGGAAATCCATGATTCGTGCACCACTGTGGCAGGTGGCAGAGAAAGGCAAACCCGCCTCCCTGAAAATCCTCAACGTCCAAAAACTCCTGGGCCAAGAGCCTACCAAGAGCCGTGTGGTGGTCCCCCCAGCTGCTGGCGTTACCGGTGACTTCAAGACAGTGGAACAGCAGGATCCATTACTGGCAAGTCAAACTATCAAAATTAAGCCGACCCGAATTGCAGCTTTGGCCCGGAATCCCCCGAGGCGTTTTATTGAGATTGACAAGATACTGATTGTCATCGTCGGCGGCATATTTGAACATCTTGCTCCTGAGATGATGTGCCCAGCCTGGCTGTATGAAGAGATGACGCGTGCCGATACCCTTATCTGCGACTCTCAAACTGTTGTTGACAACATGTTGGACGTGCTGGAAACTGAAACAGAGAGGCGTCTCAACGATGATTTCAATGCGCCGCGCATGGCTAACATGTTGCTTGTTCCCATCTTCAGTTGGCCAGTCAAACTGAAGCCTGCAGGGGATCCTACAACGTTTGACGTTTGCTGGTTGCTGATTTCGTCACCGGATAGCTGGAGGAAAAAGGTATAATTCCCTCATTACCTCCGCTCCTTGCGCGAGGCCTCGCGCAATAACTTCTCCCTCATTGCAGATTCTGAATTATCTGACGTTTGGACCTACTGAAGTAGAGGAGACGGATCCTGTTGAATTTGGCGGTCACCTTCCAAAAACGACGGTTATCCGGTATTTCGACACTCACCTCTTTTATCTGAAGCAGAATAAGAGCTTCAAGCCTGCGTTTGTGTTCATTGATCATCAGCCGGACCTGGTGTGCAAGATTGCGTCCATGGAGCCGGATTCTTGCATGTACCTTCTTGGTGTCACCACCGACGATCTCCCCGAATGGGTCAACACAGTGCAGACTCAGTTGAACCACGTCTTGACACAAGGGTCGGAACTGCACACGTCTGGTGATTGAGACCAGCAGGCCAACTGGGCAAACCGTGGTATTCTACTTTGGGTCTGCGATGAGAAGTTGGGTTCTGAGGCGTTGTCGCTGAAGGAGGAAGAGACTGTTGAGAAGGGTCAAGCTGCAGAAGCACTGGCCCCTGCAAAGCGGAAATCTACTGGTGGGGAACCAGCCCCCAAGAAGAAGAAGACTGCTTCCAAGCCTCAGGCAGCGAAGTCGGTTACCGGTGCAGAATCCGACGAGAGCGACGGGCATGAAGAGGAGAAGAGCGAGGAAGAAGAGGATGAGGAACCGCAGGTCTCCCAAGGCAAGGCATCGAAGAAGACGGCAGCGAAGCCGAGGTCCCAGGAAACTGGGGCCAGGGCGCCATTCAAGCAGCGAGCTCGTCAGTCCCAACCAAGAAGCGAGCCCCCAAAGCCACTGCCAAAGGGTAAATTGTCCGTTGCTAAGGCTCTGGGATCTAAGATGCAAGTTGTTCCGAAGAAAAAATAACTACTTCGGTTGTTCTGATATATTATGGGCGAGGGCTCGCGCTATGCATTCCTCCTCCACGACCTTTTTGCTGTCACCTTGTGCGGCACATTTATCTCTGTGATGCATTTTATTGCGCTGTTGTGTTGGTGTTTGCGCGAGGCCTCGCGCAAAGAAGGGATGCCAAAAAATGCTTCTTATGGTGCTGTGTGCAACATGGTTTTCAAAAACTGGTTTTCGAAAAGATTGAAAGCTCATGGGTGATTTTATTGGAAAGCATAAGTGGTAGAGGAAACAAAATGTCGTGGTTTTCCCAAAAAAGTACTGCAATTTTGGAGCAATAAATCATTTTCCCGGGCAGTCGGTTTTCTTGAAAACAAATCAAAATGGAGCAGTTCATTACTTTTTACGGGAATTTTGGTTCCTTTGTTTTAGCTCCCCCCAAAGGAACTATTTTTTGGCAGTGCCGCGGAGAGGCAGTTTTGGGCGCATTTTGACCATGCAGCTTGAGCCGCCTAAGTAGGTCCTGCGCTGCTTTGGGACTCGAGGCAGAGGGTGCGACAACCAAGCACCTCGGAACCCCAGTACCAAGAGCATGCATGCATGTCTCGGGGACGTGATACGCCAGGAAGTCCGGTGAACCCCTAGGCTTCCGCCCAAAGCAGGAGACCTGCGCAAGCATGGGGGAACCCTCCCTGGATGACAAGCACGTCACGCTGGCGGCAATCAGGCCTCCCGGTGTTGCCCGGGGCTGCATTTTTGGGGGCCACCAGTCTGGTCTAGCAGGATGTAAGTCGCCTCCCCTCTATATGCGCAGAGCCTCTTCCTGTCCGTCACAGCGGCAATGCTAGGAGGAACCATGGGGCGCCTCTCCACGACTGAGTGCACCTACCTACTTACCTACCTGGGCATCGACAATATCTGCTTCAAGGTGACCGGGCAGAGGCGGTGAAAAAGCTGCTGAGAGAATTCATGGAGCGTGGATGGGTAGAATTTTCGGACAGTGAGTGGGCAAGCCCAGCATTTATCGTGCCGAAGTCCATTTCTGAGTGTGTTTTTTCTTCGATTGAGCCTCAGTGACTCCGGTGACTGCAACACAGTGGAACAGCAGGATCCATTACTGGCAAGTCAAACTATCACAATTAAGGCGACCCGAATTGCAGCTTTGGCCCAGGATCCCCCGAGGCGGTTTATTGAGATTGACAAGAACCTGATTGTCATCAACGGCGACATATTTGAACATCTTGCTCCTGAGATGATGTGCTCAGCATGGCTGTATGAAGAGATGGCGCATGCCGATACCCTTATCTGCGGCTCTGAAACTGTTGTTGACAACATGTTCGACTTGCTGGAAACTGAAACAGAGAGGCGTCTCAACGATGATTTCAATGCGCCGCGCATGGCTAACATGTTGCATGTTCCCATCTTCAGTTGGCCAGTCAAACCGAAGCCTGCAGGGGATCCTACAACGTTTCACGTTTGCTGGTTGCTGATTATGTCACCGGATAGCTGGACGAGAAAGGTATAATTCCCTCATTACCTCCGCCCTTTGCGCGAGGCCTCGCGCAATAACTTCTCCCTCATTGCAGACTCAAAATTATCTGACGTTTGGATCAACTGAAGTAGAGGAGACGGATCCTGTTGAATTTGGCGGTCACCTTCCAAAAACGACGGTTATCCGGTATTTCGACACTCACCTCTTTTACCTGAAGCAGGATAAGAGCTTCAAGCCTGCGTTTGTGTTCATTGATCATCAGCCGGACCTGGTGTGCAAGATTGCGTCCATCGAGCCGGATTCTCCCATGTACCTTCTTGGTGTTACCACCGACGATCTCCCCGAATGGGTCAACACAGTGCAGACTCAGTTGAACCACGTCTTGACACAAGGGTCCAAACTGCACACGTCTGGTGATTGAGACCAGCAGGCCAACTGGGCAAACCGTGGTATTCTACTTTGGGTCTGCGATGAGAAGTTGGGTTCTGAGGCGTTGTCGCTGAAGGAGGAAGAGACTGTTGAGAAGGGTCAAGCTGCAGAAGCACTGGCCCCTGCAAAGCGGAAATCTACTGGTGGGGAACCAGCCCCCAAGAAGAAGAAGACTGCTTCCAAGCCTCAGGCAGCGAAGTCGGTTACCGGTGCAGAATCCGACGAGAGCGACGGGCATGAAGAGGAGAAGAGCGAGGAAGAAGAGGATGAGGAACCGCAGGTCTCCCAAGGCAAGGCATCGAAGAAGACGGCAGCGAAGCCGAGGTCCCAGGAAACTGGGGCCAGGGCGCCATTCAAGCAGCGAGCTCGTCAGTCCCAACCAAGAAGCGAGCCCCCAAAGCCACTGCCAAAGGGTAAATTGTCCGTTGCTAAGGCTCTGGGATCTAAGATGCAAGTTGTTCCGAAGAAAAAATAACTACTTCGGTTGTTCTGATATATTATGGGCGAGGGCTCGCGCTATGCATTCCTCCTCCACGACCTTTTTGCTGTCACCTTGTGCGGCACATTTATCTCTGTGATGCATTTTATTGCGCTGTTGTGTTGGTGTTTGCGCGAGGCCTCGCGCAAAGAAGGGATGCCAAAAAATGCTTCTTATGGTGCTGTGTGCAACATGGTTTTCAAAAACTGGTTTTCGAAAAGATTGAAAGCTCATGGGTGATTTTATTGGAAAGCATAAGTGGTAGAGGAAACAAAATGTCGTGGTTTTCCCAAAAAAGTACTGCAATTTTGGAGCAATAAATCATTTTCCCGGGCAGTCGGTTTTCTTGAAAACAAATCAAAATGGAGCAGTTCATTACTTTTTACGGGAATTTTGGTTCCTTTGTTTTAGCTCCCCCGAAAGGAACTATTTTTTGGCAGTGCCGCGGAGAGGCAGTTTTGGGCGCATTTTGACCATGCAGCTTGAGCCGCCTAAGTAAGTCCTGCGCTGCTTTGGGACTCGAGGCAGAGCGTGCGACAACCAAGCACCTCGGAACCCCAGTACCAAGAACATGCATGCATGTCTCGGGAACGTGATACGCCAGGAAGTCCGGTGAACCCCTAGGCTTCCGCCCAAAGCAGGAGACCTGCGCAAGCATGGGGGAACCCTCTCTGGATGACAAGCACGTCACGCTGGCGGCAATCAGCCCTCCCGGTGTTGCCCGGGGCTGCATTTTTGGGGGCCACCAGTCTGGTCTAGCGGGATGTAAGTCGCCTCCCCTCTATATGCGCAGAGCCTCTTCCTGTCCGTCACAGCGGCAATGCTAGGAGGAACCATGGGGCGCCTCTCCACGACTGAGTGCACCTACCTACTTACCTACCTGGGCATCGACAATATCTGCTTCAAGGTGACCGGGCAGAGGCGGTGAAAAAGCTGCTGAGAGAATTCATGGAGCGTGGATGGGTAGAATTTTCGGACAGTGAGTGGGCAAGCCCAGCATTTATCGTGCCGAAGTCCATTTCTGAGTGTGTTTTTTTTTCGATTGAGCCTCAGTGACTCCGGTGACTGCAACACAGTGGAACAGCAGGATCCATTACTGGCAAGTCAAACTATCACAATTAAGGCGACCCGAATTGCAGCTTTGGCCCAGGATCCCCCGAGGCGGTTTTTTGAGATTGACAAGAACCTGATTGTCATCAACGGCGACATATTTGAACATCTTGCTCCTGAGATGATGTGCTCAGCATGGCTGTATGAAGAGATGGCGCATGCCGATACCCTTATCTGCGGCTCTGAAACTGTTGTTGACAACATGTTCGACTTGCTGGAAACTGAAACAGAGAGGCGTCTCAACGATGATTTCAATGCGCCGCGCATGGCTAACATGTTGCATGTTCCCATCTTCAGTTGGCCAGTCAAACCGAAGCCTGCAGGGGATCCTACAACGTTTCACGTTTGCTGGTTGCTGATTATGTCACCGGATAGCTGGACGAGAAAGGTATAATTCCCTCATTACCTCCGCTCCTTGCGCGAGGCCTCGCGCAATAACTTCTCTCTCATTGCAGACTCAAAATTATCTGACGTTTGGATCAACTCAAGTAGAGGAGACGGATCCTGTTGAATTTGGCGGTCACCTTCCAAAAACGACGGTTATCCGGTATTTCGACACTCACCTCTTTTACCTGAAGCAGGATAAGAGCTTCAAGCCTGCGTTTGTGTTCATTGATCATCAGCCGGACCTGGTGTGCAAGATTGCGTCCATCGAGCCGGATTCTCGCATGTACCTTCTTGGTGTTACCACCGACAATCTCTCTGATGGGGTCAACAGAGTGCAGACTCAGTTAAACCATATCTTGACACAAGGGTCCAAACTGCACACGTCTGGTGATTGGGACCAGCAGGCCAACTGGGCAAACCGTGGTATTCCCCTTTGTGTTTGCGATGAGAAGGTGGGTTCTGAGGCGTTGTCGCTGAAGGAGGTAGAGACTGTTGAGAAAGGTCAAGCTGCAGAAGCACTGGCCCCTGCAAAGCGGAAGTCTACTGGTGGGGAACCAGCCCCCAAGAAGAAGAAGACTGCTTCCAAGCCTCAGGCAGCGAAGTCGGTTACCGGTGCAGAATCCGACAAGAGCGATGGGGATGAAGAGGAGGAGAGCGAGGAAGAAGGTGATGAGGAACCGCAGGTCTCCCAAGGCAAGGCATCGAAGAAAGCGGCAGCGAGCCGAGGTCCGAGGAAACTGGGGCCAGGGCAGCCAGCTCGTCAGTCCCAACCAAGAAGCGAGCCCGCAAAGCCACTGCCGAAGGTTAAGATGTCCGTTGCTAAGGCTCTGGGATATCAAATGCAAGTTGTTCCCAAGAAAAAGTAATTTCTTCGTTTGTTTTGATATATTATGCGCGAGTGCTCGCGCTATGCATTCCTCTTCGACGACCTTTTTGCTGTCACCTTGTGCGGCACATTTATCTCTGTGATGCATTTTATTGCGCTGTTGTGTTGGTGTTTGCGCGAGGCCTCGTGCAAAGAAGGGATGCCGAAAAATGCTTCTTGTGGTGCGGCGCGCAACATGGTTTTCAAAAACTGGTTTTCGAAAAGATTGAAAGCTCATCGGTGATTTTATTGGAAAGCATAAGTGATAGAGGAAACAAAAAGTCGTGGTTTTCCGAAAAAAGTACTGCAATTTTGGAGCAATAAATCATTTTCCCGGGCAGTCAGTTTTCTTGAAAACAAATGAGAATGGACCAGTGAATTGCTTCTTACGGGAATTTCGGTTCCTGTGTTGTAGGTCCCCCCAAAAGAACTATTTTTTCGCAGTGCCGCGGAGAGGCAGTCTTGGGCGCATTTTGACCATGCAACTTGAGCCGCCTAAGTAAGTCCCGGGCTGCTTTGGGACTCGAGGCAGAGCGTGCGACACCAAAGCACCTCGGAACCCCAGTACCAAGAACATGCATGCATGTCTAGGGAACGTGATACGCCAGGAAGTCCGGTGAACCCCTAGGCTTCCGCCCAAAGCAGGAGACCTGCGCAAGCACGGGGGAACCCTCCCTGGATGACAAGCACGTCACGCTGGCGGCAATCAGCCCTCCCGGTGTTGCCCGGGGCTGCATTTTTGGGGGCCACCAGTCTGGTCTAGCGGGATGTAAGTCGCCTCCCCTCTATATGCGCGGAGCCGCCTCCTGTCAGTCACAGCGGCAATGCTAGGAGGAACCATGGGGCGCCTCTCCATGACTGAGTGCACCTACCTACTTACCAACCTGGGCATCGAGAATATCTGCTTCAAGGTGACCGGGCAGAGGCGGTGAAAAAGCTGCTGAAGGAATTCATCGAGCGCGGATGGGTAGAACCTTCGGACAGTGAGTGGGCAAGCCCAGCATTTATCGTGCCGAAGTCAATTTCTGAGTGTCTTTTTTTTTCAATTGACCCTCAGATTCTTATTGATGGATCCCCCCGTAGTTGCTGGTCTACGCAGGGTTTCAAAAGTCCAGCATTCCAGAACATCGTGATTAACGTCTCTATAGTTTCCGGATCGTTGAACCTTCGCCAACATACCTGCAATTTGACGAGTTATATCGAACTTGCAACCTTTTGGAACGTTTTGGTGATCTGTACAATGCCCGAAGAAACCAAAGAATGCTTGGAAGTCAACGCAGACAACACACGGCGGATCGAAGAGAGTCCAACATCAAAAGCCTCTTAGAGTCCAAGCGCACTTTGCCCCTTCTATCACCGTCAACCAAACCGTCAGAGTCATCGCCAAAACACCCGATCGTAACCGCAATCACTCCATCTCGCAATGAAAAATACGAAGGGGACAAAGAAGAATCCCCAGACCCCCCGTCTATGATGCTTAGATTCCGTGTGGAGATGCCGCGATGGACAACGGTGCGACCAACACCGACCCCAACTCTCCAACGATCCCTGAGGCCACTTCTGACAAAAACAAGAGGAAAGTCAACAAGGATGACCCCAACAACTCACTCTTAGCTCCACAAGAAGAGCAACCTACGCCAAGCATTATTCTGTCGCCGGCGAGACAAAAAAAAGAAGTGGGGGGACTGGGGGAGGGCGGGGAGGGCAACAAAACGCCGAGGCCCGAGATACCCGGGGCCCGAAAACACGGAGCGCCAGAGACAACTGAGGCGCACAAGAGGAGAAAGAGAAAAAAAGGAATAAGAAAAGAGAGAACACAGCAACAACCAAAAACAGGGCAACCCAAGCCCGGAAGGGGCCGAGCAAACAAAGAGCGCACCGAGACCAGTAAGAGGAAAAGGTGAGGCGCACCAAAACGCGCCCGGGAGGCCGGCCCGCCCCACCCGGCCAAGAGGGGCAGGCACACGCACACACGCGCGGGACCCGGGCGTGGCGTTCTCCGACCCGCAAGGGGCGGTGTCGGCGTCCACACAAAACAGCCCCGGTGCACTGGCTGAGTCTCCCGTTGAAAGACGGGCGGGACAGGAAACCGGACGCGTCAGTGAGCGGGTCCACACACGCCAAACCACCACAGCGCACGCAGCCCAATACCGTCGCCAGAGGGACCCGGCAGGGAGAGCCCCATCGCGGGGCCCCGAACGGGTACGACGCGGAGTGAGCCCAACGCCGCTGACTCCGCAGCGGCCAGCGGCAAGCACAAAGAGCCCGGTTCTCGGCCGGCCTCCATGTGCCCCGCGCAGCCGCCCAGTAAATCCGCGGGCGCAAGCCCCCGGGATGGAAAAAGGCACCACGGCGTTGGGAAAGCTGACTGGAGCACCGAGAGGGACCGGACCGGACGAGGCGCGGCGCATCAACGTAGGGCCACGAGGCACCCCAGAGAGGCACGCCGCCGGTCACAACCAAGGCACGGGGACAGGTTCTAAGCAACAACGGCAACTGGGTGCCGCAGACCCGGGCAGCGCGCTCAACCTGCAACGAATGACGGCACAGGAACAGGTGCCAGGCAACACCAAACCCACACACCACAAAACGGAGCCAGGAAAGGCGGGGTACAAAGAAAGGGAGCGCACCCACACGCACACCCCACAAGCCAGCCAGTAGTGGCAGGGGACAAGCGAGTGCGCACACAAACACACACACACCCCAACACCCCAGCGAGGAGTGGCGGGGCGCAGCCGAAACGCGGACCCAAGGACACACACCCACACTGCACACCCCAGCAAGGAGTGGCGGGCTACCAGCGGAGCGTGCACACAAACACACATAGACCCCAACACCCCAGCCAGGAGTGGCGGAGCGCAGCCGAAACCCCAGCCCAAGCACACACACCCCGAACGCACAGCCCAGCCAGGAGTGGCGGGGTACAAGTGGAGCGCGCACACAAACACACACACACCCCAACACCCCAGCCAGGAGCGGCGGGGCGTAACCAAAACCCGAGCGCAAGCACACACGACCACATCGCACACCCCAGCCAGGGGTGGCGGGGTCCAAGCGGAGCGCGCACACAAACACACACACAGCCCAACACCCCAGCCAGAAGTGGCGGGGCGCAGCCTAAGCCCAAGCCCAAACAGAACCCAGACCCAAACAGAAGCGACACACAACAGTAGGAAACCGAGTGTCCATAGCCCGGGCACCGAGGCAGCCCGTGCCATGCAGGTGACCCGGCCAAACGAGATCCGGAGACCGGGGTAAGGGTGCATCCTAAGGCCTGTGCTGCTTTTTGACTCGAGGCGGAGTTTGCAACACCCAAGCGCCTCGGAACCCCAGTACCAAGAACATGCATGCATGCCTTGGGGACAGGATACGCCAGGAAGTCCACTGAACCCTAGGGTTCCGCCCAAACGAGGGGACATGCGCAAGCACGGGGGCACAGCCTCCCAGCACGACAAGCACGTCACGCTGGCGGCAAGCAGCTCTCCCGGTGTTCCCCGGGGCGCTTTGTTGGGGGCCACGGGTCAGGTGTAGCTCGATGTAAGTCGCCTCCCCTCTTCAAGCGCGGAGCCTCTTCCTGTTTGTCACAGCGGCAACGCCAGCGGGAACCATGGGGCGCCTTTACAGGACCGAGTGCATTTACCTACCTACCTACCTGGCGGGGCAGCAGTCTTGCTGTCTCCCCTGGTCACCGTCCTGCTGCTCCGCGCCCCCTGTGCTGGTTCTGTGGACAGGAGAATGGTGGGGGTTTGCAGCCGTTCCGTCCTGGGCCTTTTGGGTCGGCGCTGATGGTCAGCTGTGGGCAACATCCCATTGCTCTTCCCAAGTTTCTTCTTCTGCTTGTTCTTCTTCTTTCCGTTTGTTCGGAGGTGGGCAGGTAGGTATCTTTGGGAGCTGGGAACGCCTTCTTTGACAATGCAGGAAGAAGGTTTTACCAAGAGGGGACATCCTGTCCTCCCCACTGCCATATGTCAGGCGCCTTTTAAGCCGCTCCCGCATGTGCTTTGGAAGGCATTGTCGCGGCCACCCAGTTCATGTGTCCCGGGTCGGAGGGTGTCCCCACATGTGTCCATGGGTAGGGCCACATGCCCCCTTCTTTGGGCGGCAGCTCTGGGGGCTGCCAAGCCGTGTCGAGTATCTCTCACCACAAGGGGTATTCCTCCCGCTAGTCTACGGTACGAGCGCCTGACCCTTTTGGACTGAGTTGCGGGGCCTCCCTGCTTGGCAGGCGACCCCCTCCTGCACTGTGTACCGGCTCGCCTGTCAACGGTTGCTTCCATGGCTCCGGGTGACGTTTGCCATGGTCCCCGATGCAGCCTGGCCAGGCTCGAACCAGTAGCCTTGGGGTAGCCTTGGGGTAGCCTTGGGGTGCTGGCCCGGTGGGTCGGCTGGGTCGCCTGAGTGCGCACGACCCATGGGATGTTGGTTCTTTCCTGTCCCTCGGCCGCCCTACGGGTGCACGTGTGTGCGGTGTCCTGGGCCACTTGGCTCCTGTTCACCGGTGTGCGCGCTTGGTGCGTTGTTTTGCTTGTGCGGTGTCCTGAACCACTTGGCACCTGTTCGCTGGTGTCCCCGTTCGGTGTGTTGCTTTGCTTGTGCGGTGTTCTGGGCCACTTGGCTCCTGTTCACCGGTGTGCCCGCTTGGTGTGTTGTGTTGCGTGTGCGGTGTCCTCGGCTACTTGCCTCCTGTTCACTGGTGTGCCCGCCCGGTGTGTTGCCTGTGTGTGCGGTGTCCTGGGCCACTTGGCTCCTGTTCACCGGTGTGCCCGCTCGGTGCGTTGCCTTGCGTGTGCGGTATCCTGGGCCACTCGGCTCCTGTTCAGCGCTGTGCACGCCTGGTGTGTTGCATGTGCGGTGTCCCGGGCCACTTGGCTTCTGTTCACCGATGTGCCTGCTCAGTGTGTGGTTTTGCTTGTGCGGTGTCCTGGGCCACTTCGCTCCTGTTCACCGGTGTGCCCGCTCCGTGCGTTGCCCCTGTGTGCGGTAGCCTGGGTCACTTCGCCTCTGTTCACCGTTGTGCCCGCGTGGTTTGTTGTGTTGCGTGTGCGGTGTCCTGTGCCACTTGGCTCCTGTTCACCGGTGTGCCCGCTCGGTGTGTTGTTTTGCCTCCGCGGTGTCCCGGGCCACTTGGCTCCTGTTCACCGGTGTGCCCGCTCGGTGCGTTCCTTTGCGCGTGCGGTGTCCTGGGCCACGTGGCTCCTGTTCACCGGTGTGCCCGATCAGTGTGTTGCCTGTGTGTGCGGTGTCCTCGGCCACTTGGCTCCTGTTCACCGGTGTGCCTGCCTGGTGCGTTGTTTTGCCTGTGCGGTGTCCTGGGCCATTTGGCCCCTGGTCACCCGTGTGCGCGCTTGATGCGTTGTTTTGCTTGTGCGGTGTCCTGGGCCACTTGGCTCCTGTTGACCGGTGTGCCCGCTCGGTGTGTTGTGTTGCGTGTGCAGTGTCCCGGGCCACTGTGCTCATGTTCACCGATGTGCCCGCTCGGTGTGTTGTGGTGTGTGTGCGGTGTCCTGGGCCTCTTGGCTCTTGTTCACCGGTGCACTCGCCCGGTGTGCTGTGGGGTGTTCTGGGCCACTTGTCTCCTGTTCACCGGTGTGCCTGCCCGGTGTGTTGTGCTGTGGGTTACGTGTGCGGGGCGTCGCTGCGGGGCGCTCACTCGTCCACCCCATGGCGGCTTTTAGTAGCCGGCAGGGGCTTGGTACCCTCGGGGCGCACACGCGTCCATCCGGACGGCCGCTGTTCCGTAGCCGGCAGGGGCTGCATTCGCTGCCCGGCGCGCACACGTCTGTCTGGACGAGGGCTGGTGTTGCTTGGCACCTGTCCTCGTGCCGTGGTTCGTTGCGTGCTGTGCGCGCTCTCCGGGTTTGCGGCACCCGGCGGCCGTCGCTGCTTGGCACCTGTCCGTGTGCCTTGATTGTTGCCCGCGGCCCTCCTCTGTGGAGTGCCTCGTGGCCCCGCGTTGTGCGCCCCGCCTCGTCCGGTCCGGTCGCTCTCGGTGCTCCAGTTGGCTTTCCAGACGCCGTGGTGCCTTTTTCCACCCCGGGGGCTTGCGCCCGCGGATTTACTGGGTGGCTGCGCTGGGCACGCGTAGACCGACCGAGAACCGGG
The DNA here is from genome assembly GCA_964036045.1 of Eutreptiella sp. 'Long Island Sound 2002'. Lineage (NCBI taxonomy): Eukaryota > Euglenozoa > Euglenophyceae > Eutreptiales > Eutreptiaceae > Eutreptiella > Eutreptiella sp. 'Long Island Sound 2002'. Next base: position 151,826,842 of record OZ038379.1, read on the forward strand.
CTCATTTTGCCTGCCGCTGGCCCCCGCTGAGGCGGGGGCGCTGGACTCGCTCCGCGTCGTACCCGTTCGGGGCCCCGCGATGGGGTTGTTCCTGGTGGGTCCCTCCGGCGTCGGTCTTGGGCTGCGTGCGCTGTGGTGGTTGCTGTGTGTCGACCCGGTCACTGACGTGTCCGGTTTCCCGTACTGTCCATCGTTCCACATTGGACTCGGCCGGTGCATCAGGGCTGTCTTGTGTGGACGCCGACACCTCCCCTTGCGGGTCGGAGGACGCCACGCCCGGGTCCCGTGCGTGTGTGCGTGTGCTCGTCCTTTCTCGCCGGGTCGGGCGGGCCGGCCTCCAGGGCGAGTTTTTGTGCGCCTCACCTTTTCCTCTGGCCGTTTTGTCTTTCTGCTTTGCTCGGCCCCCTCCAGGCTGGGGTTGCCCCTTTCTTGGTCCTTTGTTTGCCCTCCCCCCCCCCTGTTTGCTTCTTTTTTTTTCCTTTTCCCCGTCCCGGTTTTCCGCGCACCCCCTTTGTCTCTTGCCTTCTTTGGTTTCCGGCCCCGGGTGCCCTGGGCCTTGGCGCTGTGTGTTGTTTGTTTTGTGGGCCTCGCGCTTCTGGGCTCTCCGGGCGCTTTCGCCTCTTTTGTGCTGCCTGCCTGGCCGTTGGCTGCTGCCTGGTGGTTGCCCCCCCCCCCCCGTCTTGTGTCTCGCGGTTTTTGTTGCCGCCGCTCGGTGCCTTGTGCTTTCTTTTTGCTCTTCTCCTCTTTTCCGCGCCCCCGTTGTCTCTGGCTTTCTCTGGTTTCGGGCCCCGGGTGCCCTGGGCCTTGGCGCTGTGTTTTGCTTTTCTTGTGGGCTCCCGCTGCTCGGCTCCCCGTGCGCTCTCGCCTCATTTGTGTGTCCCGCCTGGCCGCTGGCTGCTCCCTGGTGGTTGCTGCCCCCCCCCCCCCCTTTTGTGTCTCGCGGTGTTCGTCGCTGCCGCCGTGACCCGTTCTTTTTTTCTTTTTCCCTGCGTTGTGCGCCGCGGTTGTCTCTGGCTTTCTCTAGTTTCCGGCCCCGGGTGCCCTGGGCCTCGGCGCTGTGCGTTCTTTGCTTTGTTGGCCTCGCGCTTCCCGGCTCTCCATGCGCCCTCGCCTCTTTCGTGCTTCCCTCCTGGCCGTTGGCTGCTCCCTGGTGGTTGCTGCCCCCCCCCCCCCCCGCCTTTGTGTCTCCCGGTTTCCGTTGCTGCCGCTGGTTGCTGTGTGCCGTGTGCTGTGCTGTGCTGTGTGTCCCTGGGTGCGGTGCTGTGCCGCGCTGCGGCGCGCAGTGCCGCCCGGTGTTGTGCTGTTGTGTGCTGTGTTGTTTTGTTGCGCTTGTTTGGTGCCGCTGCTTGTTGTGCCGTGCGCTCTGGCGCTGCCCTTCGCCCTGGGGCCCTGTGCTTTGCGGCGCTGTGTTTTGCGGTGTTCCCCCGCGCTGTGTGTTTTTTGTCGTCGCGTGGTGGTGCGCGCCATTGTTGGCCGCTCTGCTTTGTGCTGTGTGTGTCCTGGGGTGCTGTGCTGTGCTTTCCCTGTCCTCTCTGCTCTGTGCGGTGCTGTGCTTCGCTGTGCTGGTGCGCTTGCGTTTTGCTGTTCCTGTGGTGCGTGCTGTTGCTGGCGCCTGGCGCTGTGGTGCGCTGCTGTGTGTTGTGCTGTTTCCTTTCGTGTGCTGTGGTGCAGTGCTGGGTCTGGTGGCCCATGGTTGTCTGCTGGTAGCGTGTTTTGGTGTGGGTGTCCCTGTCTAACCGCGGGGTCTGCTTCCCTGTGGTTGGTGTGGTTTGCTGTGGTGCCCTGCTTCCCTGTGTCGTGTCGTGTCGCTAGGTGCTGTGCTGTTGTGCTCTGCTGTCGTTTTGCGGTGTTGTTGGTGTTTGCTTTGCCCTCCTGTGGCCTGTTGTGCTGTGCGGTGTTGCGCTGTTGGTTGGCTGTGCTGTTTTTTGCCCGGTGGTGGTGTCTGCGTGCTGTGGTGCTCTTTCCCTTGTGCTGTGCGTTCCCTGTCTTCTTCGCTCTGTGCGTTGCTGTACCTTGCTGTGCTGGCTGTGATGCCCTACTTCCCTGTGTTGTGTGCTGTGCCGCTGTGCTGTCGCGTGGCGCTGTGCTGTCGTGCTCTGCTGTCGTTTTGCGGTGCTGTTTGTGGTTGCTTTGCCCTCCTGTGGCCTGTCGTGTCGCGCGGTGCTGTGCTCTGTTGTGCTGTTCGTTGTCTGTGCTGCTTTTTGCCCGTCGCTGGCGTTTGTGTGCTGTGGTGCCCTTTCCCTCCCTGCCGGCCCGCACAAAAAACATCAATTATCACCCTGTGTTACCCCGCATCCGTCTCTGAGCCGGTTGTTCACGTCGTTGAAGAATCTGGTCTCTTTGTTCGTCGCTGTCGTCTTGTTTGTCGTCGCTTGAGTTGATGGCGTCGTCCTTGCTTGAAATCGTCTTGACATGGTTCGCATGCAGCGAGACGAAGGGCAAAAACGGCGAGGATGGGGCGGGGAAGGGAAGGGGAGGTACATGGAGGAGAAAACAAAGCAAGAGGGTGCGAGGTCAGGGGCGTAGCGTCTTAGAAAAATATTTTTCCGTTTTTACGCGTTGCTCGCGGAGCGTTTTTCCTTACGTTTACGGCGTGTTAGCGGGCATGGGGCACGGCGTTCTACTGGTACGTTAGTTTCGGTGCTGACGGCGTTGAGTATTCACCTATTTGAGGACGAAACATTTTTCGTCGCGTTTTTACGTGTTTCGCAGCGCGCTTTTTCGCCTAGCCATTTTTTATGCTAATTAGCTTTATTTTCAGAAATTTTTTTCGTCGTGTTTTACTTGTCTTTTTATTTCATTCGGGTACAGAAGGCCAGCGCGCGTCAGGCACAGGAGCTTGCAACACCAAAGCGCCTCAGAACCTTAGTACCAAGGACATGCATGCATGCCTTGGGAACAGGATACGCCAGGAAGTCCGGTGAACCCTAGGGTCCCGCCCAAACGAGGGGATGTGCGCAAGCACGGGGGCACAGCCTCCCGGCCTGACAAGTACGTCACGCTAACGGCAATCAGCCCTCCTGGTGTTTCACGGGGCGCTTTGTTGGGGGCCACGTGTCAGGTCTAGCGGGATGTAAGTCGCCTCCCCTCTTCAAGCGCGGAGCCTCTTCCTGTTTGTCACAACGGCAATGCCAGCGGGAACCATGGGGCGCCTTTCCAGGACCGAGTGCACCTACCTACCTACCTACCTGGCGGGGCAGCAGTCTCGCTGGTTACCCTGGTCACCGTCCTGCTGCTTCGCGTCCCCTGTGCTGTGTGTCCTGGCTCGTCGTGCTGTGCGCGTTGGCTCTTCCTCCGGGGATGTTGGGCTGCAGTGGAGCCGCCATCACAGCGGGAGCACGGCGACAGCACAGCTGTCCGGGCCGCTCCCTTGTCCCCGTGTTGTGTTCCTGATGTGTCCGGTTGCTCCGGTGCAGAGCTTTCCGGTCACATCCGGGAGGAGGCGGTTGATGAGCTGCACGCAACGCCCTCTGTCGGCCAGGCGTGTGCGCCGAGCGCCGCCAGTTGCGCTGGCTCGGTGGACACGAGAATGTTGGAGGTTTGCAGCCGTTCCGTCCTGGGCCTTTTCGGTCGGCGCTGATGGTCAGCTGTGGGCAACATTTAATTGCTCTTCCCAGGTTTCTTTTTCTGCTTGTTCTTCTTCTTTTCGCTCGTTCCGATGCGTGACGTACCACGGTTCATGTCCACGCACCAAATTGACCTCGTCCTTCTCTAAAATGAAATAGGAGATCCATGCAAGGCGTGTGAATGAAATAATAAACCATATGCGTGCCATTGAAAACAGTTGCAAGCCCCAACTGCCGGGGCTTTCTCACCACTCCTTTGTAGGCGTTGAACCATCGGAGTCATATGCTCCTTCGGGTAGGAACCACTCCCTTGCGAAGCCAGGGGATGCATTTCATTCAGAGAGTTGTCGGTGGTTGCAGGCACAGGGTTGGGTGGGGTAGAGGGTTGGGGACCCAAACCCACCTCCGGGTCCACCAAGTTCAGCGATTCAGTCAAGAGCTGCCTGCAAGACATTTGTTAACGGATCAGAAATCTGAAAATCTGAATCAGCAAAGTACACTCAGAGAGATGTAACGTGCGATGAAGCACAGCAGAGATTATCTGTCCCCTCTGTCAAAAATAGAATCATCCAGACAATAAAGGGTTTTCAGTTCTGTCACAATTTGACGGTCGATGTGCCTGCGCAACGTGGGCAGATCCTTTACGCAATAGTCCTGCAGTTGTCAGTAAGGTTGTCACGGGCACTGTCTGTGTCACGTTTTAGGTGGTTTGCAGGACATGGTACAGTTGCACCAAGTGTGGGTGCCCTATGGCATATTGGATATCAACTTCCCTATCCTTCAATGAGAGAAAATGGGCCTTAGCGATGGTCCTCACTACACAAGCTGCCACTTCCGGAACCCTACAGCACATTCATAGGATCAATGGAGAAAAATTCTTGCAAAGCATTCCCTAATGGAAATGGCAGTACCACACGTCGCTGAATCTCTCTGCGAGCATGCCAGCACCTGTTGCGGCCTTTCTGGTCCAAAAGTGCAACGCAGTATTGTGCCCAAATGATTGACATTGAAACTTGGACGCACGTGACAATTCTTGTAGATGCAATTTGGATGCCAGCGACTTGTGGCGGATACCTCAGAAAGACTGCAGTACTGGTAGATCGGAGGCGCACATGCTTGGCACTAGCAAAATGGCACGCGACAACCTTAACACTAATTGTTGCTGCAGGGCCATCAACGCAATACGCAGACCGCGAACACAACTACTTCTGCAAGGAAACATCTGCAGCTCGTCGAATGCCGAGGAAGAAATGGACTGGCCCTCGAAAACAAGGCATTTGATGGTTGGAAGCAAAGTATCTCTGTCTCAGCAACGCGATTGCCTTACATTGCAACGGACAATTGCGGAGGCTGCAGAATGCTTTTACTGGTGATCAAGCCACCCTCAATCACAAATTGCAAACCCGGTGCACAATTCCCTGACAGTGTAAGCGGGTCGAGTTGTGTGATTCATCCATTAACTAGAAGGGCAAAGGACAAGAAGGGAGGGACATAAAATGGCAAAACCATTGATTCTTCGAAGCTTCTTGTCCGTTTGGCGCTAGTTGTTGTTGGCACCACTTGTACCAGCTTCCTTATGGTACAACCTTGACTCAAAAGTGTTTCGCACACTAGCGGGAGCTCTGCCCATTTGTGCTAGTTGCTCCACATCAGGGAAGCCTGATGGAGTAGAGCACGCAAGCACCAGGTCGCAAGTCTCATAGCACAGGTAGGTAGGTAGGTCATCTCGGGACTGGGGTTGCCCCCTAGGGGGGTCTTACTGAGGGGCTTTGGCTCACGCACCGACGGCCCTAATTCAGGTGCCGCCACAAAGAGGCACCCCCACGTGGGGGAAGGGCGGGGTTGCCGCGAGCAGTACCCTACAGCGGGTTCTGCCCAGAGAGGTAACCGATGTTCCACCCAGGTATCACGTTCCTCACCTTTGGGCGGATGATACGTCGAGGAGGGTCCCATCGCACCTCCTCATCAACCTCCGGATTCCGGAGCCCAGGGATCGGGGGCTTGTATTCTGGCGACGCCCACCTTGGTTGGTTTTCAGTAGGCGTGAGACAACCTCGAAGAAACACGTGCTACAGGAATCGCTGTAGGAAATCAACACACTTGCACAGCACTGAACTCAAGACCCAATTCTCAAAATCCGGAGATCGTGATTGTTGATGATTGTTAATTGCAGCGAAGGCCTGTTGATAGGGCCTCACATGACAATGCTGCTAAACAGAAAATCAGGATGATTTTACAATGATTTTCATTAGACAATAAATCGCAACATTTCCTATCGCGCGCATCTGCGACACTTATCTCTGCATTTCCGCATCATTTCCGCACCTGGCCTCTGCACACCTGCACTCCCCTCCCAGAACCATTGCACGAGTGTGCACATGGCCGAAACGTTGCATGGGGGTGCAGAGCCAGGGCCAGACACATGGCTGAGCCCACTCAGCATCCAATCAAGGGATATCATACGACACTGAGGGCCATACCAAGGCCAACATCACCATTTCCATGCACTGTAGACCCCACTTACATGCCACCTCGGCTGTGGGCCGTGCTGGCGCCACTACAAGGCATTAGTTACGATGTCACAACAAAACAGCAGGGCACTGAGGGCTCACTGACCTGTTTACTGCCGCACCAGAGCAAAGACCACACTGACCTGAGGGGTATGCCATTTGCTAGGCAAAATCTGAAACTGAAAGAAATACATGCAGCTTCCCAAAACCCATCAATAACCCAAAACTGGGCCGACTGGCTGTCACCATAGCAAATGAGAAAGTTACTCTCAGGGGTCCACAGACTGGGGGTCAGAAGTTTTACTAGTCTTCCTCTATCCACTGAGTTTACCCGCAGAAACAACTGCGCGGCGATTAGAAAACCATGCAAAGAACAAAAACGAAAACTGAGAAGCAAAATACAAAGATCAAGACACACACGTCCCAAATATCCACAACAAGACAAATCTGTTTTCTGCATCAAAACATATTTCAGAACCCAGGCGAAAATCTCAGAGGGCACAAACAGCAACACAGCAAACTGATGTGTGTCGTTATCAAGTAGTGAGTAGGGGCGAAACCTGAGATAACGGATCGACCTGAATTATCCTGTTACCAGAGAAATACTTCTGATTTCACTTGGAGTCTGTGTTCTGTGCACCCAATTCAGTTCCACCTGCAGGGGAGGGGGGGGGCTGGTGCAGATCCACAGAACAGCAAGACCACAAAACAAAGCGAAAAACGAAGGCAACAACGAAACAAAAGCAAGGACACATATCAGCGTGGGCATACAAACGCAAAGCACCACGCTCGAAGCGAAACAAAGACACTGGACAAAATTCGAAATTTCACATCAAAGCAGATTCAAATCTAAATGCACCTTCCCAAGATGACAAAACAAGTGTACACAACATACCAATAAGCGAAGCGAAACAACCAAACGTGGAACAATGAACACATATGAAAACTCATACGCGTAGCGCTACTTCATAAAAGCCTCGTAACTCACACAGTTGACAAACGCAACGAGCGAATGTCTCGCAACAGGAACGAAACGACACAAAATCACAGGAAAACATAGGGCAGACACACCCATAAGGACGTGTGCGCTGCGTTTGAACCAAAGTCTTTTCTGAACACTGAACTTCTCCGATCACTTGTAACCTACAACGCAAACAAGGGGCAGTCAGAGCAGCGAAAAAAAAACGGCTCGCTGCAACAAGAGCTGTAAACAGAAACACCGCCAAGAGTACCGCAGAAACAGATGCAGACAGGCACACACCTGGTAAGGCGTGCTTTGTCTGACTTGACATCCAAGACCTTCAACAAACGTGAACGGGAAGAAGTGACTGGTAAGATGAGTTGAGATCCTGAAAACAAAAGAAGACCTCACAAAAATACAACCAATGCTGAGCTGAGTAAGCACAACCACAACAAAGAGACCAACAACAACGGCGAACTTCGAAGGAAAAAACAAGGCAACACACCGAAAGCAACGTTGCTACGCAATGGTGCGACACGGGAGCATGCTGCTTCTCTGATTGCACCAAAGGAGCAAAGAGCGCCTGCACTGGAGCAAAAAACCGCTACTCGGTACACACACCCCAAGTTTATCTCTCGCCAGTTACATTCTTGAACTTCCGCCCTCTCCCACGTCTCCCTCTGTTAAGTGGCGCTACCCCACGCTCCTGGTTCAGCGCCGTCGTAACCATCTTCACATCCCGGCGCTCAGCCCAGGATCTCCAACGCGCATTCATCGGCAGACTATTAGTCTCAAATACGTACCTGTACAGCACTTCAACTGCCAGCGGAGCAGGCCTCGTTGTTCACAGCGTCTCAGGCAGCGGCAGTATTAAAAAGTCATCGTCCACTTCACTTTTGCCGTAAACAACAAGCAGAGAAGGAAAGCGCAGACAGGCTTGCTCGGATTCTATGGTAGCTCGGTTCCACATTTCTTCACGCTGAACTTCTTCCAGTCTGGGCACTTCTCTGGACCATGGACCGCCAACCCAGACGAGAGGTTCAAAGACTTTCCCCAACTCAGTACTCGCCACGAATGGATCGTTGATGAACACATCAAAGCAAGCGCTGCGCTCCGACTCGAGATAGTCTGTCAAAAATCATTTTTGACCTCCTGTTACGTCTAAGGCCCCAACAGGTGCAAAGCACTCGCCAAACGCTGCAATTGTAGGAGGTCAACACACTTGCACAGCACTTAACTCAAGATGCAACTCTCCGAACCCAAAGATCGTGATTGTTGATGATTGTCAATTGCAGCGAAGACCTGTTGATTGGGCCTCACACGACAATGCTGCTGAACAGAAAATCAGCATGATTTTGCAATGATTTTCATCAGACAATAAATCAAAACATTTCCTATCGCGCGCATCTGCGACACTTCACTCTGCATTTCGGCATCATTTCCGCACCTGGGCTCTGCACACCTGCAATTGCATGCCTTGACGCGTGCTCACGCCTCCTGACTCGGTTGAGCTTGTGCTCTCCCAAGGGGCCGGGATTTTGGAGTAGGTTGTTGACGTTGGTTGGTTGGTGGCATAATGGTACAGTTGCGGTGTTCTGTTGTGTCCTTGGGTATGGTCGCCGGCGGACGTGGCGCACCATGGTGTCGCCAACCCGTTGGACGCCGTTCCCCTTCCGACCCCTGCATGCCCGGCTCGTTACGTCTTGGCCAGCTTATGTGTGGTCTGTTTGTGGCCGGACCCTTGTTTCTGCAGCGGTTTGGTTCGTGCATGGTTGTGTTAGCCGTCTTATGGTCGGCTTGTTTGCTGTTGGGTGTTTAGCGCTGCAGAGGGCGCTGGCGGAGCCGGATGTTGTCCATTTTGTGGTCTCGGTTGTTTCTGTGTTTCGTCGTGGCCGGCCTGTCGAATGTGGTGTTTTTTTTTGCTGTGACCGGGGCGTGCCCGGCGCGTTGCGTTGGTTCCCCATCGTTGTAACGGCAACTAGTCGGCTTGTCTGGGGTTGCGCTGCGGCTCGCATGACCTTGGCCGCCTGCATTGGGTCGCTGTAGGCCGTCTCCTACACAGTACGTTTCCCGTTGGCTGTGTTTTGTTGTGGCTCGCCCCTGTCTTGCGTATTTGGGTGTGAGGCTGTCATTTTGTCACCAGCACTATGCTTGGGTGGTTTCGTTGCTTGGCCATCGTCTTCGCCGCCTAATAGTCTGCACATCCTTCTGTCCGATGTGTTGGGCTGTGGTGGTCATTCGCGTTTCGCCTGCTTCGCCACTTGGCCTCAGCTTGTCCCATCCAAGAATAACTGTTCCGATAATCCCTACCCTTTGGTCCCTGCCACACGCACAATCCTGCATCTCGCATCGCATGGAGCTTTGCGGCTCTGTTGTTCTCGCGGTCCCACGTGACCCTACGGTATGTACAGTGCCGTGGGTGGCAACGCCCCTCCGGTTGGTTTCCTTCTAGGTTGCACTCCCGTGCTGCCTATTTGAGCCCTGGGGTGCCGCACATGTGTGGTGGGGCCGTTCCAGTGCCTGTGTCCCCAGGTTTGCCTCGCTGCGTCCTGCTCCTCGAGGGCTGTGATATGTCACCCCACATCGTGCCGTACCCCCTGGTGCTCGTGCCCATGCGCCCTTCAGTCCTGGAGTGGTCCCTCATGTGTGCACGGCCACCTTAGGGCGGTTGGGCGCTGTGGCCTGGCGTTGCTCTGGTCAGTGTCGTGGCTCGGTAGCGTATGGAACACCCCCTCTCCCGGTATAATCGCCCCTCCATACAGTGCCCCTGTAATAAGTTTTCTTGGAGGTTATGTTTGTTGATGCTGGTGCTTTTCCGTGGCGTGGCGTGCTTCGCACGGCGTACAATTTCTCAGTGCCGTCGGCGGGAGCCTGCGCCCCCCCAGGTGGATTCCGTGCCCGACCCTGAAAAAGACCACTCTCGAGGCCGGGTATGTGGGACCTGACGCGCCTCGCAGTGCAGCGTGCTTATCTGTTTCCGCATTGCTGGGATGTACGCTCATGACAGGCCCTGTCGGTCCGTCAGGGACAGGGCCTTTCAGCCGCGGGCGTGCCCGGTGCAAGCTGCGTTGGTCGCCCGCGTTGCGTTGCAGAGGGTATTGGGGGCGGCGGCCATGCAGCTCGCGCCCGTTAACGTTGCCGGGTGCTGGCGTGGAGCTGGCGGCCTGGTCCGTAGGAGCGTATTGGTGCACCAGACTGTACCTCGCAGCAGTGGTAACATTAGGGCCCCCGGAGGCAGTGGTCCACCCAAGAACACGCTGGAAGGAGTGGTGCTGTGCTTGGCGGGTCCTTCTTGTCCTCCGGGCCCGCGTTACGGCCTTGCGGGGACGGTGGGGTTAGCGGGGCCGGCCTGCGTCGGGGAGTGTTTCTGGCTTCTGCAGGTCGTAAGTCGTCCGGTCGGTGCGCGTTGCTGGTGTGTGTGGTGCGGCCTGGTGGTTTGGGCCTGGGTCTCCGCTGGACACCACGTTGCCCGTAACGTAAGGCCGGTCACCGGCAGTGCCCCACGGGCATGTCCCGTGCCATAACGTTCCGCACTCAGGCGCGCGTTGGGTGGCTGGGTGCCGGTTGGTTGAAGAGGCCCCAATGGTGCCGCGTCGCCACCCCACCCCTGTGCACGGGCGGGGTGACAGTTTCGGTGGTGCGCCGTCCGTGTGGCGCGTTGAGGGTCTTGCGGTGGTCAGCGTTGCACCATAGTAGTCATGATAATCTGCACGTCATGGGGGAGGGGGGCGGTGGCCTGTTGTTGGTTAAGGCGTCGTGGGGTTACCCCCATGCTGGACGAGGGCGCTGCTGAAGGCATTGATGAGCTCCCTCAAGAGGGCTGCATGTGCTGGGTGCGCTTCCTCCTCAGTGTGGATGGTGGGCATCACCTGTTCCCAAGCAAACGCCCGGATCTGGTGGATCGCGAAGACTCGGGACAGGTTCGCCGTTTGGGGGGGTTTGCCCGTTTGTGGGGCCGGATGACCTCCGCCTATTGCCGGCCGTCCAGGTTGAACCTCCACGCCGCTGACCACTGCCTGGTGTGCTGCCAGCGTCGTTGGGCCCACCTTCAGAGGCAGCAGAGGGCGTTCACCGGGTGCCAACTGCCGGTCCTGCCGGACACGATGGTTGTCAGGGGGTCTGGGGGCTGCTCCGGGGGCAAAGTGGTGGGGCCGCACAGCATGGGCGTGTCCCTGGAGAGCATGGGTTCGACAGCATCCAGGTCCCAATGCCGCGCCAGCGGCCGCGGGGTGATCCTCACCTGGTAGTAGTGGCCTTTCTCCAATATTACCATGGAGACAGCGCTGGGGGTGCCGCCCCCCGAGGGCCCTGCGTGCGTCCCCGGACCCGCCGTATACCGCTCCACCATTTCCCGGATGTCAAGCTTTCCCAGGCCGCCAGGCCATTGTACGGCGGATTGTTGAGGGCGTCGGCCCTCATCTGCGGCGCAGATCGTTCTCGCCCCTGGCGGCTTGGCGCAGGACGGGGCGTGTGTGCCCAGGCGAGGTGCGGGACCCACACTTGCCCCTGGACCGGCTGGTGGAGGTTGAACCACCAGATCCACTTGTCAACGAGGTCGTTCGGGGTGCACTCCCCGGGGTCGAGGAGCGCTTGGAGCTGCGCCAAGCAGATGTTGGTCGCACCTTGCGGCAGGGGAGCCACAGTGAAGCGCCTGTCGGGGTGGAGGCCCTGGAAGTGCCCCCGGAGGGCGCCTGCGAAGGCGTGTGGGGGTGTGCTGTGATAGACATTGTACGCCCCCCACAGCCCCTCCAAATCAAGGGGGCCTATGCCTCTCGATGACAGTGGCCTGGAGGCTGGTGAGGGCATGGTCTCCCTGTCCTGGGCCACAACGGTGCCAGGCAGGGGGGGGGGGCAAGGCGTTGTGCTTTGTCCCGTGGGCGCGTCCCCCGCGGAGCGCCCCGGGCTGGATATGTGGTAGGAGGCGGGGAGGCACCGGGCTTCCCCAGTTCAGATTTCTCCGTCATCTCTTTTTTTTTTTTTGGTGCATGGGGGTTGCCCCCCGGCGAGCATAACATAAAAGCGGCCTAACCACGGGCAAGTGAGCGTTCATGGCGAGCCGAAGTTCATCGAAGGACAGCAGCCATATGTACAGTAACTCAGGGGGTGTGACCCTGCTCCAAAATGCACCAAGGGCCTGGTTACTGTGGGCTGTGGCTTCGCCATTAGCCCGGTGGTTGGTGTTATGACGCAAGACGAATCAAAAATAAAAGGGACTCTATATATATTTATATATATATATATATAGAAATCAGAAACAAACAAGTAACCCCGGCCATAGATCATCTGGGGTATCATAAAAGACCTCCAGTTAAGTGGAAACCACTGACTTCTCCAGTTTGGAAAGATTCTGAGAATCATGGAAACTTCCTCACTCTTCCAAAATCATCGTGGAGTCACCACGCTATACAGGATTCTGTACTCCAAAGTCCTGAATGGTGTACCAAAAGTAGCTGGAAGAGAGCATCCAAAATGCGCTGACACAAACGTGGTCCCATCTCGTCGATCTGTCAAATAGTGTCAAGAAGTTAGGGGGGGGGGGGTGCAGATCGCAGGTGGTGAAGATGAGGAGGACGGGGAAGAATGACAAATAGAAAAAAGAAAAAGAGGGGGGGAGAAACTCGTCACCCGGAGACCAAAGCGGGGCAGAAACCCCCCAGTCGCTTGCAGAGCTTAGTTTCTTTTCGCGATGGCTTTTTTAGGGTAACGTGTTTCCAAGTGGGTAGTTACGGTAAATTAAGTAGTTGGGATTTTGTTTTTTTGTTTTTGCTGTGAACGTGTCTGTGTTTGTGGGGGTGTTTATTGGCGACTGTTGTGTTTGTCCTTTTTGGGTAGGTCAACAAGGTGGGGTTGTGAGACGAAGTGCTGTAGATGGAGTATTGGTTGTTCCATGGGTTGTCTGCGGAATCTGGTTGGAGTAAGTGCAGATCGTTAATTGGGTTTTGTCTAAGCCAGGTTTGTGTCTCTTGCAGTGCTGTTTTGAGTCGTTTTCTTCTGTATTTAAAGGCTGTTTTTAGATTTTGTAGGTGTTGGAAGTAGGGAATCTCAGTTGGGATTTCTCTTAGTGCATTACTGAGTGAGTTGGGAATGAGCGTGCGGAGGTAGTTTCTTCTTTCTCCTTTTGTTGCATGTAGCCACCAGTCGATGACTGCTTTTTTGAAGGGTTGTTGCCAGACCTCAAAAAAGAGGTCACGAACAGGTTTCGCTGTGCCGCATTCCGTCACCGTTGTTATGGGGTCGAGGGGGTGATGACTGTGTCATTTGGGGCATTGATATGTGTTAAGTTTGTAATGGGGAAGAAAACCAGTGCAACAGTACAGTCCGTTTGTCCATTTAAAAGGTAGTCTGGAAAACCACGATGTGTGGGCGTAGAAGTCGGTGCTAGAAGGTAGGTGTATGTTGTTGTGTTTATGGTTTGGAAGTAGGTGTTTGACAGTTTTGCGTGTAATGCGTCCTGGCAGTGGTGTATGATTGTGGTATATGAAGTGAAAAGTGTCAGCGTTGTGGTGTTCTGGGTGTTGGTGGAGGTTGAGTGATACCCATTCAGAAATTTTGTCAGAGTGCTCATTGCCATCGAAGTCAGCGTGTCCTTTGATCCAGGTGAAAATTATGTGAAGGTGGGTGTTGTGAAGAAATTCTCAAATATAGTTGTACCAAAGAGCGAAGCAATTAGCGTTAGAAGCGAAGGGTTTAGTTTTTAATTGTTGTATTTGCTGGAGTGTGGAGCAAACCGACAGGTTGTCAAGGGCAAAAATGATTGGTTGAGAGAGAGTGTCGACGTGTTGGAGGTAGGTAAACAGTATAATGGCATAAATTTCTGCTGGGTAAGATCCTTTTATCGGTGATGTGTTGCAGATGGTCGTTGGCGGTGTAGTGTTGAAGGTGATGGTGGCGCCCGATGGCGTGTCCACTGTGGGGTCATCTGACCCGTCGGTGTAGGCAATCGTAGCGTTAGGGTAGGCGTCGAGTGCGTCTAAAAGATCGTGGCATCCCCAGTAGTGCAGGTGTTGAGGGTTTGTGGGAGAGAGATTGTTTTTCAGGGTAAACTGAATGAAATTTTGAGTGGTGGTGGTGCCAGTGAAAGGAAAAGGGAAGTACGTCGTGTCGGGTAGTGAGAGAGACTTGGTAGGCTTGGAAATATCTTGGGATGTGGGGAGAGTAAGGAAGCGAAACTGGTGGTTGGGGGTGAGAATGGTAGACATGTCAGGGAAGGTAACTGTGGTTTTCTGAGGCATGGGGTGGTCGACTGTGCCTCGGAACCATAGGGTCGTTTTTGTGGTGTGGGTGATAATTTTGGTAATGGAATATGTTGGTGGGTCGCTGTTGGATTGGTAGTAAATAAAGGCGACTTCGATTGTTGTGTGTGTAGGGATTTGAGGAAGGAGACATGGGTTGGCTGTGGGTATGTTGTGAGTGTGGAAACCTAAAAAACTAGCAGAGTGAGCAGTCATGTGTTGCATGGTGTTGGGGTTAGTGGACTTGTGGGGCAAGGTCTACTTGACTCTTTCGTTGGTGTGGGAAGGTCCGTCGTCGTGTGTGTAGCGCAGTATATGGTTGATGGCTTGGATGTGGGTTAAGATAGAAATTTTCGTGATGTTTAGACCTAGTGTGTGGGGGGGTGAGTATTTGGTTTTATTGGGGGTGCGAAAGGATAGTTTGCCTAACTTGGAGATATGACTTCAAATTGTGGTGTCCAGTTTGTCGAGGTCCTGTTGCGGGAGTGAGTTGTAGATTAATCGGTAGGTGAGGGTAGGTATCAGTTGTATGTTGGACAGTTTTATGATTTCGTTGTGTGTGAGAGGGAGGGTGGATATGTTGGCGAAAAAGGCGTGAATGGTGTTGAGTAGAAGTTGGAGCATGCTGGGGTTTTGTTGTTTGTTGAAAAAGTAGGTGCCCAGGTATTTATAAAAAACCCTGCGATCGCCGTCATCGGTAAAAGTACTGAAATGTTAGGTAGGACTAATACGAATGGTGATGTGGGTGGCGTTGTTGAGGGCGTGGAGTTCGGACTTTGTAGTGTTAAAAGAAAAGGCCATATCGAGGCCCTTGGACAAAGAGGAAGTGGAGCACATTGTATAGAGTTGCATGGGAGGTCGTTTGGAGGGCGATGTCGTCGATGAAGGAGAAAAGGTCGTTGAATTCGTGTTTAGGTAGAAGAGATTGTATGTGGTTAATGATGGGGTCGACAAAGAGGTTAAAGAGTATGGGGGACATGGGGCATCCTTGTCTAAGTCTCCTTATGCAGTGGGCTGCAAAGAGGGCGAAGCCGTTGACGACAGGGAAGTCGTGGGGGCAGGCGTACAGGTTTTGGATGAGGTTGATGATGGAGTGAGGTATGTTGTAGTTGGAGAGTATTTGCCATAAGGCTCGGTGAGGAACGGAGTTAAATGCTTTATTTAAGTCAAGATACAAGTGGTACATGTCTGGGTGCAGTGATAGGTTGGCAATCATAGTGTATATGTGGTCGGTGGTTCTGTGGTTAGGAAGTCCGCCGTATTGTGTGTTGTTGGTGGGGTGGTACGTTGTGGCGTAGTAAGTGAGGGTGTGTGCACCGTAAGAAGCTACGATTTTGTAAAGTGTCTTAAGGAGTGCTATTGGTCTGTAATTTGTAGGATTATGGGGGTCGCCTTTTTTGTAAAGTAGAAAAATTTTTGCTTTAAGCCAGTGAAAAGGAATGTGGTCGGCGATGAGGAGGGAACACAGGCTGTAAATGTAGGTTTGGATATCGGGGGGGCAGATGGAGAAAAGGTAAAGAGAGGTGTCATCGAAACCAGGTGCGGTGTGTGGTTTAGCGTTCGACAAAAGAAGGTTGAAGAAGTCTCTGGTAAGGTGCGATTGTGGAGCGTCGTTGGGTATTTTTGGGGAGTTAGTCATGAGTGTGTCGATGAAGGCTGGGTCTGTGTCAAAATCATGGGGGCCTCCCAGGGAAGAGAGGGCGTGTCCCATAGATTTGCACATTTCGTACGGGTCGGTGGTGAGCTGACCAGTTTGGTCATAGAGAGAGATGGGGGTGGTGTTTCTGGGGTTGAGAATGTTGTTGATTGTCTTTTTTATGCGTTTGTGAGAAATGTAGGAGTGGTGGAGTTTCTTGTGCGCTTGTGCTTGTTTCTTTGAGTTCCAGTCATTGAGTAGTGTTTGAAGTTTTATAGTTTTGTGTGTACTGGAGGCAGTAGAAGGTAAGTTATTTACAGCGTCAAGGAACTGTTTCTCCACGCTGGTTGGTTTGGGTTCGTGTGCTTGATGAGTGACTTTTTTGTAGGTGGTGACTAGTTGGATGAAGAAGAAGTCAGTCAGAGGAATAAGTTGTTCAATGGGCTGTTGGAAGAGAGTGTCGTGGTGCTTGGAGAGCCAGTCGTTGAGAGGTTTACTGAGGGACATAAAGTGTGACTTTTCTTCTTTGCTTAGGGCGCGGTAGTGAATGGAATTGTGTGGGATGTTGTATATGTTAATCGGGTTGGTGGGGATGGCTATGGAAGTGATTACGGGTCGGTGGTCGGAGATGTCGTTGTGAATGTCAATGAAGGTGTTGAAAGGTTTGAAAATGGTGTTGGAAGGAGGAGAGGAGAGAATCAAGTCGATGCGTGTGTGAGACCGGAGGCCTTTTTTTTGCAGGGCGCGTCCACTGTATTGTCTCTGGGTGGTCCTTACGATACAGGTCAATGAGGGTTGGTGTGGTGGTGGGATTGGTGGGGTGTACCTGGTTGTGGAGCCAAGGCCAGTATTTATTGTGTTTGATATTAGCCGTGTCTAGAGAAGGTTGGAGATATGTGTTGAAGTCGCCGAGCATGATGTGGCACGGCTGGTCTTGTTGGAGGGCGGAGATTGTTTTCTCTAGCCTGTGTCGGAGATGAGCGTGATGTGATTTGTACACGTTAATGATACGGAGTGTGTGGTAGCCTGGTATAGTAAGGTCGATGGCAACAAGGCATCCATTGACCTTGTCGTGTTTGATTTGCGTGACGAAAGGAGATAGGGAAGAGTGAATGATAATCGCTGTGCCGTTGGATTTGTCAGAAGATATGTTTGTGAAAGTGTGTAGGTTTAGAAGTGAATGTAAGGAGGGGGCGGTAGGTATTTCCTGTAAACAAAGTATGTCGGTTCCTTGTTGTTGGTGTCGTAGTATAATGGCGTCTAGGTTGTCAATGTCTTTGGCAGTGTTATGAGTAGTGAGTGTTAAACGTGTTTTAGAGTGGATTAAGTTGTCTGTTGGTGTGGTAGGTTTAGGTGCTTTGTGAATGTTAGTATCGTAACTTGGTGGTTGGGGGACTCCCCGTGGGAGGGGGATATCAATTGACGGCGTCATGATGATGAGAGAGATGGGACCACGTGTCTAACACTGACCACTTCCGAGACGTTCCTTGATCTTGACGAGTCCTCGAGTCTAAGGTGAGGCCGTTTTGGCAGCCGTGGCCCGAATGGGTCAAGAAGGAAACACTTACAAAAAGATAAACTCTTCATCCGGTCATGACAGAGATTAGTCAGGCCCCGTGATTGCAACTTAGAGGGCAGAGTGACACTAGGCGTGCAAACGAGTACCCGATCGTGGCTTGGATCAATCAAAATCTTGACACACCGAAGATGAGTAAACGAAATCCACACGGCATGCGGGGAGCATTGTGAGGAGAGTGTACGTTCCAGTGTGTTCGCATTTTTTTCGATTCGTGGCACAATACCTTGCGAGGTGATGCATCGCGAGTGGTTAGATGTAATCGCTTCGAGAAATAGCAGCATGATAAATAGATCATACCGTTGGTATTCAGAGGAGTGAGGACGGAGGGAATCCGCATCTCTGAGTAGTGACATAGTGAAGACATTGAGAACTGGATGAAAGAAAGAGTGTGGGTGGGTGGGGAGTCATTGGGGCTTGGTCACGATCAATCGCTCATTGATGGAGCGCAGTTGTTTCTCGGAGCCAAATTCTTTGGCGGCCAAGAGTGTGGCTTCCCATTTAGAAGTGGCATGGTCTTTCACAATTGAATCAATGATGTTTTGTTTTTTCAGGAGGTTTGGCGAGCCGGATGTAAAAGTGATGCCTTGAACTTTTTCTTGGTGTGCTAGGATACTGGATCCCAGGTTTTGGAAGAGCGCTTCAAAATATTGGTGTGATTTGGCACTTGGGTTGGATTCCAGCGGTTGGATGGAGGTGAAGGTACCAAAAAGTGAAGTTGCTTTTTTGCCGTCTCTAAAACCTATGGAGCGTGGAGCACAAATGACCACCGATTTGGCGTTGGTTGGTGTGTAGGAGGGTTTAGCCCGGTAGCTTAGTGGAGCGTCGGACAAAACTGCATATGTGTTATCGTGATTGAAAAAAGTGAGGCCGGCTTTCTTGCATTGTTCGTTCATCCATTTGAGTTTTGAAACCCTTGTTTCGGTGTTACTCGGAATGGAGTGGACATCCAGATGCACCAATACCGAGTATTTGGTGCGTAGAATTGCGAATTGCAGGATAGAATTCATTTTTTCAAGAGAGGCCACTCGATTTAGAAGCTCCGTGGGTTCGAGCTTGACTCCATTTTTCGCGGAGCTTTTTGAGGCGGAGATCATGAAAGTATTTTCATGGGCGGAGAGGTTGTAGGGGAAAGCCATAATGAGTGGATTCCTGTCTAGTGGGTAATGGGATTGAACGGTTTTGGCAATTTCGGAGGAGAGGGCTGAGTTGGTTTCGATGTCGAAACGAGCATGGGTGCTTCCAATGGGCGAGCCCCTTTTTTTTATCTCACCGCAGTAGTGTGCGCAATTGGTGGAGGTAATTGATGAGGCATCTTGGACGTCGGGTTTGATTAATTTGTTGAAAAATTAGAAAGCATCTTCCTCGGTGAGGACTTCGAGGTCTCGCGAAATGTCAATTCTGACATAATCGGTGATTGGTGGTGTGTGACGAGCTTCTTGTTGCGGAGAGATAAAAGCCTCGGCTTGTGCTAGGTCATGGCCTGGCAAAATAGGAGAGAATTTGGGTGGTGTGTATTGGAACTCGGAAAGGTTGTCCAAAGTAATCACACCATATCCCTCCGGGTGTGGGGCGGACCAAGTGTCAAAAAGCTTTTCATCATTCTTGAGGACCATATTCGACGGAACAAAGTTTTGGGATATTTTTTGGTCAACCCTAAACCTCCTTGCTTTGGCATAGGCTTGAGAGTAATCCCAAATCCCGGTCGTGGCTTCACACACTCTCGGGTCCGACACCAAAAGAATTAGCGTACCCCTTACATGTATCTTAGCACGCGCAAGCGACGCTAAAGCATTGAGCAACATGGACACGTGTGCGGATGTGTTGTGCGAGGCGTCCTTGTTGAAGTCGTAATTTGTGGTGGGAGTGAAGATGAAAGTTCTTGTTTGGGACTCGTGGAGGTTGGCCATGATGTTGAGGGTTGTGATATTTTGCGGAGTGACAAATTTCGCATTTTTGATGGCTCGTGCATGGTCTTCCGTTGGGTACGGGGCGGAATACTCGTACTTCTCGTTGAAATAGTGTTGGTAGTCGGTGCCCCCAAAATGTATTTCATGAGGTTGTTTGTGAAATTGGGCGATGATGTCCTCGGTTGGTAACTGGTAATGTAGTCGGAGTATACACGGTTGTCTTGAGATTGGAATCGATAGACTTCCGGAACTTTTTCATCTTGAAGGTCTTGGTGAAGTTGGGATGGAGAGTTGCCGTTGGGGTCGTTCACAACAACGTTGGTGGTTTGGTGGGTTTCCAAGTCTTCCATAGGGATGAAAGCGAAACTCTTGTTGCGCTTTTCTGAAAGTTTGGCATAATCCACCGTTGGCTTTTCATTGTAATGAAGTTGGGTGTTGATGACGACGTCGTCGTTGACAGCCTCTTTCGTTTCACGGTTTGGGTGCAGGGTGGTTTTTTGAATCCATTTTGTCTTGTGGCGCTTGAATTTGCCGTTTGGGCTTGAACTCGCATTCTGGCTTGGAATTGCGTCTGGAGTGTTTTTCTCGGCGTTTGTTTTCTGATTTGATTTGGGAGTTTGGGGTTGTTGATCATTCTCCTTTCCTTTTTCATCTGTTCTGCTTTCCCGAAGAGCCGCGTTGCGTCTGTGATCCCTCAGCTGCGACACGCGATTTGCGACAGACTTGCTCGGATCTGCGGCTTTTGGCACGGTGCGATCTTTGCCCATGATGGATTTTTTGGACAGCTGGTGTTGAAATTATGATCAGCGTGTGCGCCAGGAAATTGCGGATCGAGTGATACCTAATATGTGGGCAGAAATCAGTGATATCGGAAAAATTCAGGAAAAGATTTTATTGTAGTCCGTCAACCTGAAATTAGGAATTTCCCACGGAGGACCCTGGCTCCGTCATCTCTTTATCCACGCCTTGCTCTGTGCCTTCGGACCTCCTTTGCTGATGCTGTGGTACCGTGCCTGCCGACCGTTCCCGCATCGCGGCCAGGGTTGAGAACTCCAATGCTTGTTCGTTGGTGCTATCCTCTCAGTCCCGATTGCTGGCGCGCGCCAGTGAAATAAGTGGAAAAAACAGGAAAAAGACGCAGAAAACAAATAGAAGAATGGAAAAATCTACTTTTTTCCGACCTCAGAACCCTCCCACGATTTTGGCGAAGGTCGGCGAAGAACCCACCACACACAGCAACGCAACACGAACGATGAGAGAAAACAAGGGAAAGTGCTTGTGCACGCGCCAAAACAATAGCAAAGTGCCTGCACGTAGGGAATTAGTGCTTGAGTGCATGCTGCAACAACACACAAAGTGCGCAGAAGGGAAGAGAAAAGGCACCACACGCTTCCTCTTGGGCGTCGCCAAATACAAAGAGTCCGCAATGCAAGAAAGAAGTAGCATGTGTCAGGAATGCATTAAGACACCACCCTTACTCTTGGGTATCGCCAAAAAAAAAGAGTCCGCAACACAAAAAATAAGTGGCATGTGTCATGAATGCATTAAGACAACACACATGCACATGGGCGTTGCCAAGTACAAAGAGTCCACAACCAAACGAATAAATAGCATGTGTCATGAATGCGTTCAGACAACACGCTTACTCCTGGGCGTAGCCAAAAAACAAAGAGTCCGGAGCACAAAGAATAGGTAGCACGTGTCATGAATGCATTAAGATTTTTCGCCTACTCTTGCACGTCGCCACGTAGAAGGAGTCCACAACCCAACGAATAAATAGCATGTGTCATGAATGCATTAAGATAACACGCTTACTCTTGGGCTTCGCCAAATGCAAAGAGTCCGCATCACAAAAAATAAATAGCATGTGTCAGGAATACATTGAGACAACACGCCTACTCTTGGGCGTCGCCAAGTACAAGGAGTCCAGAACACAACGAAAAAATAGCATGTGTTATGAGTGCATTAAGACATCACGCTTCCTCTTTGGCGTCGCCCAATGCAAAGAGTCCGCAACACAAAGAATCAGTAGCATGTGTCATGAATGCATTAAAACACCACACCTACTCTCTGGCGGCGCCAAATGCAAAGAGTCCCAAACACAAGACAAAGCACGAAACCAAGAAAGAAAAAGGTGGCAAAGTGCATGCGTAGGAAGAAGAGCTTGAGTGCGTGCCCCAAACAAACAAAAAGTGCGTGCGAAGGGGGAAGGGACAAGAGCACAAGAGGGCGCACCAAAACACCACAACGTGCATGCGATGAGGAAAAGGAAGAGGGGACAAGAGAACATGAGCAAGCACAAAACAAGAAAGAACTAACTCCACTAAGGAGAAAACCGGAAAACATGCTTGTGCATGTGTGCCTGCCCCAAAAGACAGCAACATGCGCGCGTAGCGACTAGGAGCTTGGGTGCATGCCCCAGCAAAGCCACCGCAAAGGGAGGGAAAAGGAGGCAAGGGAAGGAAAGAGAGGGGACCAAGGGAGCAAGGAACAGGGCGGGTTGGAGGAAAGTCCGAACGTGGGGAAGGAGAGGAGAGGAGAGCGCGAGAGAACGCAGACGGAACGGGCAGGCCGAAGACACCCGGCAAAGCAAGGAGGTAAAGGATAGTCCGGGGGAGTGGGCTCGGTGCAATAAACTGGAACATTCGGGGCGGATCCAGCGGCAAAGCACCAGGGCCCCCTGGACTGGAGCATCCAGGGGGCCAAAGAGAAAGGAACGCAAGGGCAAGGAGCCCGGACTGGAACATCCGGGGAATAATGAGCAGGCAAGCAACAGGGCCACTGGACTGGAACATCCCGGGTGCAGTGGACAGAAACCTTGGACTGGACCATCCAGGGATGAAGCGAGGAGCCCCGGATTGGGGAATCCGGGGCTGCATGAGGGAGACGAGACAGGGCAAGAATAAGCAGCCAAGGCAAACAAGATCAGGAGCAAGGAACGGGACCAAGACGGTGGGAGGGAAGAAGAAGGCCACGGCAAGAGAGGCGAGAACTGAAGGGGAAGAATGAACACCCGGCAATGCACAAAGGAGGCGGGGCAACAAATGAAGGAGCAGCCGGAGGTGAGAGCTGGAACGCCCGCCAAGGACTGGGCCAGCCAGGACGGAAGGGCAAGCAACCCCAGACTGGACCATCGGGGGCAAGAAACAGCGACAATGCAACAGAGCCCCCTAGACTGGAACATCCGGGGGGCGGAAACCCTGGACGGGAACGTCCGGGGATGAAGCGAGTAGCCCCGGATAGCAAAGTCCGGGGCTACGCAAAGAAGAGGAAACAGCGGCGGCAAGAACAAGGGGGAGAACAGTCAAGGCAAACAAGAACAAGAGCAAGGAACGGGACCCCGAAGTTGGGAGAGGAGAAGAACGCCACCGTAAGTGAGGTGCGAAGAGAAGGAGACGAAGGAACGGCCTGGACGGGGCCACCCGGCAATGCCAGAAGGCGAAGGATCATGGGCCCAATGCCACGGACTGGAACTTCCGGGGCGAGCCAGGAACAAGCAACAAAGCACCACGGCCCCCTGGACTGGAGCATCCAGGGGGCCGAAGAGACAGCGAGGCAAAAGCAAGGAGCCCGGGCTGGAACATCCGGGGACCCATGAGACCCACGGGGGGGGGGTATTTTCTTCGAACGAATTCCAGTCTTCGAACGAAGATTCGAATCTTCGAACGAAGATTCGAATTCGAAGATTGTATTTGCTTTACTCGCAATTCAATTAAGTCCAATCGAATCCAAGCTGCTGGGGAGAATTGCCGCAAAAGCGCAGCAACAGCAGCGCGCGCACCAGATTGACAGGCGATTGACGCAGATTTGTGCCAGAAAGACGCACATTTGTGTCAGAAAGACGCAGATTTGTGCCAGAAAGAAGGGTTTTTGGTTTTTTTAATTGATTTGTTGTATTTGTTAAGTGTGTCACTGTTTGACCAATGGTGCACCTTAGAATTACGCTCAAAACCGCGGTGGGCACGACGAATGCTTATAGCCAGGACGTTGAGGACGCGCTTGTGCAATTTTTCACCTCCTTCGGCCTGGGACGCCAGCTTTCACACTCAATCTACATACGAGTCAACCCAGGCGCTGACAAGCAGAGATTGAATCAACTTCTACGGTGGCACAGCGATGCTCAATGCTCGCCTGAAGAAGCAGTCGCTTTGTATATCGATTTGGGAATCCCTAGATGCCGCCTTCGGGTTCTATCGCGCTTTGCTTCCAAGCGTGCGGACGTATGGTACAAACAGACTGGCCTAAGGTTTGGGAAATTAATGCCAGGCCGCCGGAGAGTCAACCCAGCTTGGAAAAAGATGAAGGAGCCCCTGCACCTTGTTGGCCAGATCGACAAGAAAAATGGCATCCGAAATATCTCCTGGCCGTTTAATCACTGGATCAACTACGTTTTCACACAGCCTTGCCTCTATGAAACTCTACAGCCCAGCAAAGATGGGTTGGTTTTCATTGTGAGTGGCGATGGTTATCCTGTAGCGGGTGTAAGCTGGACTCAGATTACCATTCGCATTCGGAATCATGAGCATCTAGCCCGCAATGCAGCACACATTCGGGTTTTAGAGCTGGCATACTGTGGTGACTCCAATCTGAAGGATTTGCGCCGGGTCTGGAAAAAGAATCTGAGGGTGTGTTATTTCTTCGAACATTGCCTTCGTTCGAACCTTCGACCGTTCCAACGAAGCTTTTTCTTCGAACGAACGTGTTTATCGAACAAAATTTTCATTGCGCTTTGCACGCTACTAGGTCCTGCAGCGGATGATAATTACGCGATCCGTCGTCGTGAAGGGCGCACGCTGTGCGGCAAGTGTTATGCTGGGCGGAGATTTACCGTTTTTGAAGAAGTTTTTGGGACTTACTGAGCATTGAGATATACTGTCAGTTCACAACTTGAGCGTTGGGAACCCTCTCAAGAGGCGGTACCTGGGCTGTCAGCGGCGCAGAACGCGCACCAGTGATGCGTCCCGACTTGGCAAGACCCCTGTCTTCAAGAGAGCTCGTTGCTGCGCTTCGAAACCTTTGCTTCAAGTACCACGACACCATGCCATTATTTGTGTTCTTCATATGCTTATGCGAATCGGTGCTTAGCTTGGGGAATACTTGGAAAGGCTATGATTGTCCGCCAGCAGGGAAGCACGCAACGCTATCAATAACATGCTGAAGATTGCTCTGTGTGGTTGGCAGCTAGGTGGAACTTGTAGACCTGATGGACATGAAACGATGCGTTTTTTTTATGGGATGGTATTGCTCATGTTTTGGGGTTGGCAGACGGGCACTTGCCTAACCAGGCTGTCATGAGGTTGCGGGACGTGATGCAACCGCTCTATCGCACCTATCAGCGCATCGACATTGACCTCCCAGCGGACTGTCGGCAGGCGGCCTTGGAATTTTGGGCACACTGTTTGCCCGATACCCGTTCTCATTATCTGATAATCTTGGAGTTCAGTGTGCCCAGAATCCTAGAGGCGATAGCACCTTACGGGCTTGGGATGTACTGCCAGGACTTGGCTGAAACCACGAATGCCAAGCTAAAGGATTTCTACTTGCGGTTCACAAACAGAGGGGGCAGCACCACAGATGACTACCAGCTCTCTGCTCTACTACAAACCATGGAGCATGCCTTCTTGTACACGCACTCCCATATTGTAGCTCACGGTACAACGCGCCCGATATCTTGCCGAAACGCTGCATTGTTCAAATCTTCAATAGACGATGCCGCTCAATGGTGCTGACAAAGGAAGACAAGGCCGATGCCGCAAGACTGGTGGCGGTATGTGTTATTATCCAAGCCCTGCAGGCATGCGTTGTAGTCCTTCTAATTTAGTCTTCGTTCGAATCTTGCAATCCTCGAACGAACTCTCGTTCGAAGATTTTTCTTCGTTCGAATATTGGAATCTTCGTTCGAAGATATTTTTCGAATCTTTCGCGCTGTGCTCAGGGGTTGTTTCAGGCGCACCCAACTTCTGCCCCAGCGTCACGATCGTCCCCGGTGACCACCTTCCCAAAGTAGTACACAACTGGCTCAGCCCCCAGCGCCGCAGCGTTCAGCGGATTTGGAGCCGTCACCATCCCCTTCTCGCCGTTTGGATGACCCCCTAGTTTTTGGATCCCAGGATTCAGAAGAATATGATCCGGATTACGTGGTGGTGAACAAAGTGTTTGATGTGAGCGCCAAGTTCGACACTTGCCGCCAGGTCATCGTAGAATCCGGAGTCACCCTCCCCTACCTTGACCTCATTCTGGGGAAATCCGCATACGCCCATTTTCAGGGACCCGAAGTACGCTTGGCTTACGCCACTGTCAGCCTTTGGGCGCTGTTTCGGAAAGTGTTTATCAGCCGATTGCAAGGATGTGGCTGTGGAGAGGGACTTGCCTTGTGCACTGGTTGCTCGCGCCTTCCCTCTCGCAGTCCTGAACAGAAAAGGCACCCCCAACCCCGATTATACGTCTGCTTGCGCTTGTTTGGCACGCCTACGGCGCCATGGAGAGCTGGCGTGAAGACCGTACCGTGATGCTCAGATTACCCTGCTCAGAGCCCCCAGGGTGGGGCAAATGTACATCAACGGGCCCCTTGAAAGGCGTCGAGGTCACCGCTCAGGCGGAGGGTGGTGGTGAGGCAGCCCAGTTGGACAAAGGAGCGCAGCAGGCCGAGGGAGTACAACAAGTGCAAAGCACAACACCGTTGAAGTCGCAGACGGTGCTCCAGGCAGCAGTTGCAGCAGGAGTGCAGCAGAGCTACATGGGAGGGGACATTTCTGAATGGGGAGTACCGCATTTACCTTGTAGCTGAGCGCTTTCGACCATGCATGTGTCCTGTACGTTATTCTTCGAAAAACATTCTTCGTTCTAATAAAAAAACTTTCGTTCAAACATTTGAATCTTCGAACGCAGATTGTATTCGAAGTCTTTTACCGTTCCACTGCCCACAGGTTGCAGCAACGCAAACCAGCCGCCGTTGGCGTCAGGTGGAAGCTTCAGCTACCAAGTCGTGGGATTGAGACGACGGTGACTGCGGGAAGCCTGCTCAACGACCTGCTAACGAAGCCTGTGAGAGCACTGACGGTCCTTGGAGCACTCGAAAAACCATGAAGAAGGTCGCAGAAAGGTGAAGTCGATGCCAACGTGGGTCAACCTGGACCAGGGTGGTTCCACGTTGCATTCCCCTGAGGCAACCGAAAAAAAAGCGTCGACGACCAGTGTTGGTGTGCGGGGCAAAGATCCACAACTCGTTGTTTTCTGGACGACGGGCAAAGAACGTTGCCAGAATTCTCTCCTCTTACAAGAAGAAAAAGAAGCCGAGAGAGAGACCACGAGCGAAGCCAGCGGCTGAGCAACCTCCGAAGAAAAAGGCAAAGCTGCTGCCGGTTGAGAGTTCAGAGAGTGGGGAGTTCGAAGAGACTGAAGAAGATGAGGAGGAGGAGCCGCCTTCCGGAAATAAGGAAGAGGAGCCGCCTTCCAGAGATGATGACGATGAAGACGAAACTCAGGAGACAAAGATTCCAGACCGAGGGGCACTGCCGTGCGCATGGCTTCCCCTCCAACAAGAGGACCAGTGGGGAGCGTGGAGAGGAGTGCCGATTTTGAAGTGGCGCCCGTGGCGAACGGAGATACCCGGAGACATCCTGCAGCAGAAGACAAAACTGGGCCGTGCCAGTACAATCTATTGGGTCCAGGCAGACTACAAGTCTGCCGTGTGGCATTCCGTAGGAGAGTATTGTGTTGCAGCCCGAAGCTACGCAACAGAGAAGGAGTGCAAACACGCAGCGGCAGTGGCGTCGGCAACCGGTGGCGTGCCAGCTCCAAGTGCCAGGAAGGAGAAAGTGAAGGCAAAGAGGCCAAAGAAGAAGAGGAAGACGCCACCGAAGAGTGGTGGCAAGCAAGAAGGAGAAGATGCCGGAGAGGGAGACAAAGAGGGTACTGAAAAGAAAGACCAGGTTGCAGTACAAGTGTCAGGCAGTGAGCCGTGAGCCAGGACTGATAAAGCTACATTGGACAGGGACACTGGTGGTTGTGCGGTTCTTTTGTTGCCTGTATGTGCATTTGTAAAAGCCGCTTCGTTTTCTTCGAAAAATATCTTCGTTCGAACATTCGAAGGTTCGTTCGAAGAAAAGTCAAACGAATTTGTAAAACACATTTTCAGGGCATTTGGGTGGTTGCAGGCTGAATCCAAAGAACCAAACCCTCAAAAATACCTGTGTTGAGCATTCAATCACAATGTTTGCAGCAAAACAGCCACCCCAAAGGCATCCGAACAGTTCAAAAACCTTCTTCGTTCAAAGAAATAATCTTTGTTCGAATGTTTTGCTCGAAGAAAATACCCCCAGCCGTGGGTGTCATGTGGGAGAAAGAGCAGGCAGGCAACAGGGCCCACTGGACTGGAACATCCGGGGGGCAGTGGACAGAAACCCTGGACTGGACCATCTGGGGACGAAGCGAGTAGCCCGTAGCCCCGGATTTCGAGCGTCCGGGGCTGCGCAACGAGGAGGAGGCGGCAAAAACAAGAAGCCAAGGCAAACAACATCAAGAGCAAGGAACCAAGGGACCAAGACGGTGGGAGAGGCGAGAAGAGAAGGTGACGAATGAACGGCCCAGACAGAGACGCCCGGCAAAGCACGAAGGAGAAGGGGCAAGTGAAGGAGCAACCGGGGGAGAAAACCATAACGCGCGCCAAGGACTGGGGCAGCCAGGACAGAAAGGCAAGCAACCCCGGACTGGACCATCCGGGGTAAGCAACAGCGTCAATGCAGCAGGGCCCCCCGGGCTGGATCAAGGTGACATCTTGTCATCATCTGGGAGGAGGCAGACCGACACCCGCGACTGGAACATCCAGGGATGAAACAAGTAGCCCCGGAGGGGAACGTCCGGGGCAGCACAGGGTGGAGAAGGAGGCGGTGGCGGCAGGAACAAGCATCCAGGACAGGTCCCATCGACAGAAGAGAGCCACCAACCCCGGCTCGCCTGAGGCTGCACAGGGGGGGGGAGAAGAAAAAGGCAGCAAAACAAGGGTGTCGGAATATCAGGGGGAGCCAACGCACACGGGATCAACCAGGGCATACAAGATCAAGATCAAGGTCCAGGACAACGCGGAAAGAAGATGTAGGCCAAGACACGAGAGGCCCAGATGAAGTCCGCTGCACTGGAGCATCCAGGGCCGAGGAGCCACGAAGACACGCAGCAGGAACCCGAGCTGGAGCGTCCGGGAACGATCAAAGCGGCGAACAGCCGAAGAGAACCCCCACGGACTGGAGCATCCGGGGGGCGGGCCGAGGCCCGGGACTGGAGCATCCGTGGATCGGAGAGTCAGGGGCGGCACAAGGGGGAGGGGAGGGCAGCAACAGCAAGGACGGGACAGGGGAGAGCGGACAAGCGCGAGGTCGTCCAGGGCAATCAAGAGCAAAAGCATCTGAAGGAAGGGCCCAGTGCCGGGGGCCGGTGACGAAGGCCAAGACGGGAGAGGAAGAAGTGGAGGCGGGCGGCCACAGAGTGGACGGCACGGTCGGGGATGAGGCAGAAGGAACGGCCAGAGAAGGGAGAGTGGGGGGGAGGAGCAGAAACAGTGAAGGGATATGGAGAGAGACCTAGAAGGCGGAGGCAGAAAGGAGTATAAGGCAAAGCAGTGATGGATGGAGTCAGCTGTAGAGTACCCCAGCTGCTAGACGCCCCGCTGCACGCCCTGTAGTCCTGGGTTCGATTCACACTAGCGGGAATCGTGGGGCACACTAGAAGACAAGCCTCGTTCAAGGGTCATGGCAACGGTACTCTTGCAACAGGTCCTTCAGGGGCCACATAGGTACACAAGCACCCCCGGACGCCGGAGATGTTTTCTCTTTGTCCAAAGCGGGCAGCGTGGAGAGCAGGTGTTGAGGGCGGCTGGAGGCGGATGGGGAAGGGAACCAGGGGGGGCAGTGGGGGCGGGACATGTTCATGTGTACGGAGGGGACACACAATGAGCATGAGCGAAGAAGAGGTCAGCGTGTGGAGCAGGGAGTTAGGTGACAGCCTACAGACGATGGGAGACACAGAGAGCACGAACGTGAAGCACAGCGGAGAAGAGCAGAGTGCGCGTGGGCGCAAAGCGAGCGGGCGTTGCGAGCGGAGCGAGAGCGGATCCAAGGAGGTGTTGTGGCACAGAGTATGGAGGGCGACGGCATGGACTCTCTCTGGAGAGTGATGAATGTGATCGAAGGAGGCCAAGGTACCCGCGAGGAGGCGAAGGAAGTGAGAGATAGGGTAATCGCCACCGTCGAAGAGAGGTGGTAAGCCGGGGAACTGAAGGAGCCCCTGCTGCCAGGAGAAAATGGGTGGCAGGTGTACATACAGAAGATGTTACAAGGGAGAAGGATGGGGGGGCCGCCGGAGGTTGAGGCATGGGCGATGGGAGGTGGATACAGGGTGATGGTGTATTGATGCGTTCCTGTGGGGGGCCTGGCCACAGGACGCTGCGGTGACACACACAAGCAAGCAGGCAGGCAAAGCACTGCGCTCACAGGGGCATCAATACACTCGTGTCATGTGACAAAGCGTTTTAGCATCCTTGCCACTCTGATACAAGGGAACAAAAGTATGTACAGCAACACATCAGGATATGTACACATGGGGCTAAGACTGGACCGGGGTAAGGGCATCACAGGACAATACACACTCAGTCCCAACTCATATCCCAATCCCAGGTCCGACCCTCTCAGTGGCTGGTGGGGGCCGGGGCTCAAATACAACCCATGCCCTGCTCAGTCCGGACCCTGAAACCCTGCCAATAGGGGAGGTGTCCCACCCAGCCATAGGCGAGTTTCTGCGAACCAAGATGGCTGCAAGGTGAACCAACAGTGGCTCCCCATTCTCCCTTAACAGCAGGTCCCAACCCCCCTTCTGAGCTGGAGATATGGCCCCGCCATTATCCCCTAGGAGTTGGTAGCTGAAAATGGGCTGTTTCAGCCCAAGCTGACATTAGCTCAAAAATCTCCAGAATTGACCCCTCGTCTGGACCTGCCAGAGGTAGGGACGAGGCAACTGACCCTATGCCCTGCGAGTAAAACATCTCTGGAGCCCTCACCCAACCTGGTCCCCTCTGAGGTCCCGGCATCGGGGCACCACGGGATTATCAAGTGGGGCCATGATGCCAAAATCACCAAAATTGGCATCATTCCCACGCGTGGCTCCCCCAGCCAGGGCGAGGCCAATGGCTCACAGGATGGGAGGCAGGACCTAGGACCCATATCTGAGTGCACAGTATGAAATTAGGGCGGGGCTAATCTTCGGCAGGGAGATATCGGGCCGCCAATTGACCACACGGGGGGGTGAAATTGGGGTCCCAAAAGGGGGTCATTTTGGCTGCTCAAAATGAGCCAAAATTTTGCGGGTGCTCCCAATAGTATATCTCCACGCCGGCTAGGAGATTGGATCCTCCATTCCATACGCGATCCACCGTGAGTCCAACGAAGACTCCCATGCCCTTGGCTCTCAAAGATCTCCATGCCGGATTGGGTCCACAAATGCCAAAATGGCGAAATCGTCCACACTCACTTTGGGCTAGCACCTTGACGAAGGTTGCTCCGCCTCGCCCACGTGGTGTGCGAGCCATGGGGACCAATGTCCATATCACCCATGTCATATATGGTCCATTGGTCCATGCGTCTGGCGTGTACGAGGGGGCTGAACATGGTGCACGGCGGGCAGAAAATGTGAAAAATTGCTCAAAATCGCCGAAAATGCGCACACTCATGGTTGGGGCAAATGAGGCACATGCCCGACTTGGACCGGAGTGTGCCATAGGATTGGTATCAAGTCATATGCGTCCAACATATCTTTCGGGCGTCGCCCAACCCCTCCGGTTTTGGGATTGGCAGGGTCGCCAAATGAGCCCATGATTTGGGATAGTCCCAAATCGCCAACATGGTGGCCACGGTATGCCAAGCCCAAGAGGAGTTATTCGCCGGGTTCAAGATATGTTGGGCACCGAAGTATGTACCTTCAGGACATACTTGGGTCATGATGTCAATTGGGCGCAACGTTGAGATACACGGTCGCCACTTGACATCATGACGGGCAAAAAACAGCAAAATTGGCGAAAAGACACGCAAAAGTGCCTTGAAAGCTACACAAATATATTATAATATCTTCGGCTTGGATTGAGTTATCGACCAATCCTTTTAAACACAATGACTTGACACCAATGACCTTCGATTCCACATATGTGCTCCACTTGGGGCGCTTTGGAGGGTCGCGCGCGCTGCCTCCCAAGTGGGCACATGCAAAAAAGGAATATTGCAAAAAACACACCTTGCTCGCAACGCATCGCTTCGAGAGCGCTCCACAAGCGTCCCTTCACGAAGGTTAGGCTTGCGAGTGTTGATTGAGAGTACAAGAAAGGGCCTCGTGCGATATGGGGTTCATTGGCGGGTTAGTCTCGGAATGGTACACCCGCCAAATGGGCAGTCGAAATGACACCAAATATGGCATACAACCCTACCAACGCCTTCTACACCCAACCTAGTGGCCTAGAATCAAAGTATGCCTATATTCTAATGTAACCTTGGTCCCTTAACACGCATGCAAGTGCTTTGGTCGAAAATCGACCTCCTTTCGGAAAGCCGAATTTTAGCATGCACGCAAAATATATTGCCAATATATATATATATGGAGATCATATATGCACTATCCGGGGAAGACAAGTGATATGCCCCGGATGTGGAGGCAAGCAAGGGTGGGGCAAACGCCAACTCAACATACTTCTACACGTACTTGCACGCCAAGTACGTGAAAAAGCGCACTTCTTGGAGAACACTCAAAACAAATAACCCTTTGGGCCTATGAAGTTGGGATCCTTTGGCCTCATCCTATGACACACATGAGGCACGTGACTTCGTCACTGGGCGCTTGAACGCTCGTAACCCTTGTTATTCCACTTCGGGGTTCAAAGCGCCTTCGGCTGCCAAGATTTTCTGGGAAAAATCTGGGACGCGATCCGTTGTATCAAGGAAAAAATTGCGGATCATTCGAAGACTGTTTCAGTCCTAACTTCAAGAAAAATCGCTTTACAGAATAATCTAATGCAGTGCACGGAACGTGCGACGTCTGGCAGCGATTTCACGACAATTGGGAATCCCGGTAGAAATCCGGTATTTCACCGATTTCCGACCGAAAGTCGCCTAAGACAATAAAGTTATGGTAATTCTACATTGATTTAATGGTTACAAATCGTATTCCAGATCTCGCGGGTTAGAGAACAGGGATGTCCCGCTGACAGCCGGTGTCAACGGCTTCCGCACAGGTGTGACGGCTCACAAGCCTCCGGGCCATGGGCCATAGGTTCTGGGTACCGCTTCACCCCCCTCCTTAGAGCAAACCCTGGGGGGGGCTCGATAACACCCAAGCATGGCAGCGGGTACCCAGGACCATCTGCTGAAGGGGGGGGGGGTCACATCCTCACTTCAGGCTGATTCGCAGGTTAGGCTGCCCAAATCCCACAGTAAGACAGGTACGGTGGTGTAGCTGTTAGTAAGTGCAAGTATAGTATCAAGTATCAAGTCCCGGGTCCTGGCGGCGTTTGTTTGGCATCCAAAGGACCCGTTAACCCATACCAGGCGCACCGGGTGCCGGCTGCGACGGTCACCACCACAGTGGCAGTGGCATACACGGCCAACATAGGCGTCACACGACAACCGAGGTGGTCCCACAGGTCGAAACCAACCACAAAGATCCATTAGGCTACTCCAGGCTTCCCAAGGCCGCAGGCTGGGGAAGAGTCCCCACAGGTCCTTCCTTGGGCGCACCATGTCCATATCCACGACGCGAGTCCAGAGTGGTACAGCCGAACGAGCTCCTCCTTAAGGGATCGGGCATCAAGGCCGTCTTTTCCCTCGCCCCATTACCACGAAGGCCATGCATGAGGGAGTCCCCATGCAGTCTGGGCGGAGGCGTCGACTCCTCAAACCACCAGTTTCCCAGGCAGACTGACCGAGGTCAGGACACCGGAGGTCGCCACCCGACTGCAAGTGCGTCTGCCAGTCGGTAGGCTCACACTGGGTCTGACAGTGGCGGACCGCTGGGAGTGTAGTCAGGCAACTGGGCTTCCCGCCTGGCGCCATCAGGATCTCAGCACATCACAGCGACTAGGGCACACGGTATCACGGGCACTCAAACAGAAGAATCTGTACTTAGGTACTGGACCAGGCTGGACCTTACGTAAGAGTATGTAAACGGCGACTCAAGGCGCCTTCGTATTCCGATTTGTCTCCAATCCGGGGGGAAAAACAGTCAATCGCGGTGATGAACTGACAACACTTGACATACAGATGCACATATCCTGGGGGGGCCAGAAAGACAAGCAATAAGCGGGGTAATAGGCGTGTAAACACACTCTGGACAGAGCGCCAAACCACGCCCCGGTTAGGATAAGGCAAATGCAGGAGGGTGGACAGGAAAACGCCTGAGTTCAGGCCATATATAGTCTGCAGACACACGTAGACTGGTCTCGGGCCCGCAAGTGCCATGGGACCAGACCACACACCAAAAAAAATCGCAATACCGATGACAGCGGCATCCGTTGCGCAACGTCGTATGGGCTTCAAGGCCCCAAGAGCTCAGAAAGTCGCCGTGCCTGGTTTTTCAAGGATTCAGCAGGCGGGGAGTGACAAATAGAAGTGAAAGAGAGGGGCCATCCTCCTCTGAATTCAGCAGGGGGGGGTATAAGGCCACTCTGATGGCAGGTCACCGGAAGAAGGAAGAGAGCAAGCAAGTGAAGGACGATCCGTCGACCAAACAAGCGCTCAAAATGCATCAGGGGACCGCTCAGGGCGATGATCAGGCGCCCCTGGCTGCAATCGCCCGGGTGAGTGCTGCCAAGTCCGAGACATGGATCTTGGTCTTGTGCTTGCGGATGTAGTCCATGAAAGGAGTGTTAATCCGCGGCACGAACGAGGAGACGGGTTCCCAGTTATCGTGGGACGGCCCATAGCCTCGCCAACGAACTTTGAACTCCAGGCCTCCGGGTGCCGAGGCGTTCGGACGCTGGGCCAGGATCTTCTCGACAGTATAGTCGTCCTGCTCAGCGTAGTCATCGTCCGAATCAGCCTCATGTGCGGCAGAGTTCAGGGACACATGCTGGCCACGAAAGTCGGGTTCCCGCACACGGAGTTGACTCTCGTGGCGCTCCCAGAACTGTCCGTGACCCACCCTGATGCGGTAGGTGTCCTCACCAATCCTGCGGACCACCTCTCCGGGTGTGAACCAGGTTTTGGTGCGGTGGGTGCCCATAGGGCGGGATCCGATCACCCACACCGGGTCTCCCACCCTGAACGTTTGCGCTGTCGAGCTCGAGGCGGACGTCTGACGCGCAGCATGCTCCTTCTCAAGCTGCTGGCGGATGTCCCGGACCGTTGCCTCTTGCCGCGCAAAGAATTCCTTGGCGTCCATGGCCATGCCATCACCCGACAAGGGAAGTCCCCGACCAAGGGGGTCCCTGCCGAACAGAATCTGGTGAGGGGACAAACCACCCGGAGTGGGGGTGTCATGATGGGCCTTCAGAGCGGGCCACATCTCCTCAAACCAGTTCCGACGTGGATTGGTGATGTGAATTTTGCGCAGCTTCTCGAACAGCTGCCGTCCAGCCACTTCAGCCCGGCCGTTAGACCGGCTGAGATAGGCGACGCTCTTGGCGTGACGTATTCCCATGAGGGAACACATGGCCTTGAACCAGCCACCAGTAAACTGGGGCCCTCGGTCACTGCAAATGGTGCGGGGGATGTCAAAGACGGTCAGCCAAGGACGAATCATCATGACTGCCACTTCCTTGGCAAGCAACCCCTTTTTGCGTGCCGGAACGGCTACTACGTAGCCACTGTGGCAATCCACACAAAGAACCACACAGTCAAAGGTCTTTTTGCCTATGTGCACTTCGGGCATGGAGAAGACGTCCATGGCCACACTCTCCATGGGCTGGTCAGGCACCGGAGTCCATTGGGCTTCCCCGTTGACGTTCCGGTTATCGGGATTGCAGGACTGACAGACCGAGCAACCCTTCCTGACCTTCTTGATGGCGGTGTAGAGACCGATCTGGTCGATTTCGAACCGGCGCTGCATGTCCAGGGCTTGCTTCCTGACCCCTGGGTGCATCATGTGGTGGTGCCAAGCTTCACATAGCTCGAGCACTCGGGACTCTGGGACCAGCAGCTTACCATTCCGGTAGAGCTTGCCATCTTCCTCAGTCAGCCCCTTTGGCCACTTCTGCCCGTCATCAGGGTCGGTCACAGCCCTATACTCGGCCGCAAAGGCCTCGGACTTGGCGTAGTCGTCGGTCCAGTCGTCCTGGAGGCAAGACTCAGGGAAGAGGTGCTTGTCCGACTCAGCTCCATCAGGGGCGAGTACTCTGACCGCTCTGCCCATCCTCGTTCCAAGGGGGGCCTCCGCAGCCATGACGACGAAGCATTTAACACCCTCCTCCTCCATCAGGCGCTCCATCTCAATGATCCTCTTGGCTTCAGCGGTCTCAGCCTCATCGCCATGGGTAGACACGTCCGTCATGCCCTTGCTGGCGGAATAAGCCCACCTACTGAGACGGTCCGCCAGGGTGTTGTCCTTACCAGGAACATACACAACCGTGAGGTCGAACTTGGCCAAGGTCTCATGCCATCTTGCCCCTCGGGAGGCGGGCCTGAGGGAGTGTCCACGTGCTCCTTGTGCCAGGACTGCAGACTCTGATGGTCGGTGCAGACGGTGACGGGATGGAGGGCTATGTACCCAGCCCATTTCCTGAGAGCCATGACGATGGCATACGCCTCCTTTTCACGGTGCGTCCACGTCTGTCTCTGGCCTTCCGCCAGGACTCGGCTCCAGAAGGCCACGGGCACGGGCCTCCCATCGTCAAGCACTTGTTCCAACACAGCGCCAACGGCGTAGTCGGAAGCGTCGGTGCGCAGGACGAACCCTCGGTCAGGATCCACGAGGTGCAGACCCACTGCGGATAGCAGCGCCTGCTTCATCCCCTCAAAGGCACGGTCGGACTCAGCATCCCAGACCAGAGCCTTCTTGGACCCCTTCTTGGTCTCCTCTCGGTTGCCCTTGAGCATGGTCGTCATGGGGGCTGCATACTCGGCATACATCTTTATATACCCCGAGTAGTAATTGCAGAACCCCAAGTACGCCCGTAGCTCAGAGACTGTTTTGGGCTTTTCCCAGTGCTCAATCGCAGCCACCTTGCCAGGTATGGGCTTCCGCTGCCCGTTCCCAACTACGTGGCCAGCGAAGACCACCTCGCTTACCGCAATGGTGGCCTTGTCACTGCTGCCCGTGAGTTTGTGCCGAACCAGAAGGTCCAGCACTCGGATGACGTCCCTCTCATGTGCCTCCAGGAGCTCCTCGTAGCTCATACCTGGGTTCCGGACGCGATGATCACGTCGTCCACGAAAAGGTCCGCACAGTCACGCACCGGCTCAAGCAGGTTCTCCAGCATCAACTGAAAAGCCGCATTGCCGTTGGTAACGCCCATGGGCATCACCTTCCACTGGAGAGGTCCAAGTTGGGTGCTCATGGCTGTGCAGGCACGGGACTCGTCGGCGAGAGGCATCTGATGATAACCATGTTTCAGGTCAATCACTGTGAAGATCCTCCGCCGGTGTTGTTTTTGCAGCATGTCCTCAATGAGGGGCAGCGTATAGCTGTCATGCCGCGTTTGGGCGTTTAGGCCGCGGTAGTCGACCAGGAGCCGCCACTCACCGGTCACCTTCTTGGGGACGACGAAGCACGGAGAGGCCCATTCGGAGTGGCACGGCTCGAGCCAGCCTCTCTCGATGAAGTCACGGAGGATCTTCTCCATGGCCTCCTTCCTCTCGCCCCTCAGGGCAAATTCCCGGTGCCGATACACACGGGGGTCCTGGTTCAGTCGTATCTTGGCCTCGCCATACGGTCCACGCACGGGTGGGGGAAACACAGGCTTTCCGCTGAAGAAGGTATCACCATACTTCTGCTTCAGCCTGGCCCTCAATGCCTGGATCTTGGGGCATTCATCGTACTCCGCCTTGGCTTTTCCGGGCACCTGGACCACTGAGCTCACTTGAGGGGTAGCGACCCCACTCGGTTTCGGCTCTGGTGGTCTTCCCAGGTGGCCCAAAGGGCCATCTCTGGTCTTGCCCCGGAATAGGTCGCCGTAGGTGGGTGGGTTACCGCCGATTGGCTCGTCCTGGCTGGGCATGTGGTCCAGCACCCTCTTTACGAAGGTATTCCCATCATAGGAACCGGAGACGATCGAGTCCACTTCCCACCAGGCTTTGTCCTGGCCCTTGCCCTCACGCTGGCTTCCCCAGTCGTGAAAGGGCTGATCCATATACCCCTGAACCAGATCCAACTCCTCTTCAGTGAGGGGGTCTTCCGATTCTCCGATGTCAACAGGGGAAACCGCGAAGCATTGCCGCCATGGCTCCGCTACGATGCGGTTGACACACACCAAGTCCGTGGCGTCGGCCAGATCAAGGCCCCCATCCACATGATGGAATTCCGTTGGCCATCTCTGGGGTGGCATGGGCTGTCCCTTAGCGTCCTGATAGACACTCTCTCCAGCCGGTAGGACGACCTTGTTTAAGGTCATGTTGATCAATGAGACCACCCAATGTCGGGTACTTTCCTCCTCGGTGCATCCCATAGGAACAACCAGCACTGCCTTGGAGCGGTCCTTGCGAATCTTCGCTATCGCCCTTGGAAAGTCCCATCAGGGGCAATGGATCCACATCAAACCCTGATGCGGACCTCAGTGCTTCTTCCACGCGGAGTCCTGGGCGCTCCAGTACTTCTCACAAACCCGAAGATGGGCGGAGGTTCCTGAAAAGACCGCATCCAGGGCCAGATCCGAAGCTCCCAGGTCCGCAACCACTCGGCTCGCCACTTCCCGCATTACGCCGTACTCCTGGTTTGCTGGCCCAGTTGGCTCAGTGCCCAGCGCGGCCACTTCGAGCTGATTGCGTTCCAGGTGGATCCATTGGCATTCCACATGGTGCTCAGGTGACGAAAGCCACGAGAGCTGGTCGTCCTGGTACAGGGTCATGGAGGCCTGGGCCGGGAGAACGCCGGAGTCCGTCTCCATCATGAAGTCGTACCCAACGATCATGTCCCAGTCCATCTCGGCCTCGTAGAAGCAACCTTGCAGGAGGATTTCCTTGCCGAGGTCTGGGCGGCTCAGCTCACGATGGTTCACGAACTGCAGCCCGATGGCCGCTTCCTTCGTGCCTCCCACCATGTACTGGCCGTTCGCCACCTTCAGCCTGACAGGTTTCCGACTGTCGGTCAAACACTCTGGCGGAAGTAGGCCAGCCTTGACCAAGCTGACCTGAGCTCCCGTGTCGACCAACACGTCGAAGACCTTCTCCACTACCCCGCATAAGGCACGGAGCTTAAGATGCAACTGCAGCTCCCGCCCCACTCAACGCACGGCGTGCAAGCTCAGGATCTCCGGCCGTTCCAGAAGCTCAACAAGCGACTGGTGCAGGTCGTGGACAATGGGCTCAGGCTGCCCATCTGCAGCATCCAGCAGCGGTCCGGGTGATCCTCCGATGCTCTCGGATAGATCTTGAAACACATCAAATACATTCTTGGTCGCGAAGGATGGACGGGTGCAAGGGTTCATGCCCTCACTTGCCCTCACCCTGCCACTGCGACTGTCGGGTGCCGGACCGGGCATTCCGCCGGCGGCAATCCCTTTGTGCTTTCTCACTCCCGACTGGGATGGTGTGGCGCTTCCCACGACACCAGCCTGCGACCGCCCTAGCTGGGGCCCTTGGCTGCAGGGGCTCCGCTAAGGGGCGTCTGTTGTGGAAGTAGGGGTATTCTCCTCCGCATCAACCACGTTGACACCCTTCTTCTTTCCCCTATTCCTAGTCTTCTTGTCCTTGTCCTTGTTCTGGTCGTTCTCATTGTTCTCCCTGTTCTTGTTGTCCGACCTGGGGACCCAGTTCCTCTTGATCTCCTGGATCTCCTTGGCCAACTCGGTCCCCACCGACAGCAGCTTGGAGAGCTCGTCCTTGTCGACCTCCACTTTGGCCTCCCGGATACCCGCGGGCGCACGCTTCTTCGACCTGTGCGCCTTCTTGTAGGCCTCCGAGTCGGCCTGGTGGATGGGGCATGTTTGGTGGTCATGGTTGAAGCCTCGCTTCCTCCCATAACACACGAAACAGCCCTGAGGGTGAGCTCGTATGAACTCCCCAAAGGACAGCGGAGGGTCGCCAATGCGGCGGGGGTCCCTCTTCTCCTTCTTCTTCCGACCCGGCTGCAGGGGCTTCCAGCTTCCCCGGTTGCTCCCCGCGCTCAGGTTGTTGGCCACGAAGGCACGAACGGCCATCTCGGCGGGCTCATCGTCGTCGTCATCGTCGACGAGAGCTTCATCGCCATCGTCTCCCGCTCGGTCCATGGCAGGTTCCCCGCCAGGCCCCTCGCCAACGTAGTTGACGTCACGGTCGCCGGGCCTCAACCCGCGGGTGTGGTGGAGGTTCCGGTACTCCTTGAGTACCTCCTCTCCAACCCACTCCAGGATCTTGTCGCAGCTCATCCGCGCCGGGATGGCCTGCAGACGGATGGTCTGGCCGCTCACGTCACACTCATCAAGGCGCCACATCGCGGTCTTCTCGCGATCGCCCGTGACGGTGATGAGGGAAGCGTTCCGCAGGGAGTGCCGTTTGACATCCCGGGCCACCACCTCCTTGCCCAAGCCACCACGTTCGAATGATACTCCTTGGCGAGCATCATCTTGACCATGTGGTTGGACTTGGCCCTCTTGGCTTCTTCCTTGGTGACTCTCTTGATCCATGCTTCCGGCAGCATGAAGAGCAGGCGAGCCTGCTCGTCATTCTCGTTCCAGTCCTCCACATTGCGGCGGAAGAGGGTGTATTGCCCCCGGAAGTCCCGCCAATCTTGTAGGCGGATCTCCCGTCCATCATGCTGAAGCTTGATGGACTTCCACCGCTTGGCAGCCACCTGCTGAGCGTCCACCGGCTCCTGCTCGTTGAGCCACTTCTTGGCTTCCTTGAGGGTCTTGATTTTCCCCTCCTTGGTCGCCACGAAGTATAGCTCTTGGAGCACTTTCGGCAGGCGGTACCTGAACTGTTTGAAGACATATCTCTCTGCATCTGCGGGATCCATGTCTTCAGTGACGGTCACCCCCCAATCGTCCAGCTTCTCCGAGAAGCGGTCGAGGCTGAGGGGGTTGCCATCGTACATGGGGGGCTTGATGTCCTTCAAGTCTTCCCACACGGCGGCATCCGCGGCCTTAGAGACCATGAACGCCGGCCGCGAGGTCGACCGAGGTTCCCATCGGCCTCTCCCACAGACTCCCACGGCCGCCACGTCCATCTCCTCCCCGGTATCCGCGTGGCTACGCCGTGGTTCCTCCGTGTACGCTGAACCTAGATGTTCACGCCGTACTCCTTCCATGTATGCCTCCTCATCACGGCGCCGGCGGCTGCGTTCAGCGGCCTCCCGTCGTACACCACGCGGCGGGGTAATGCCGAACTCCTCCAGGTCTTCCTCCGCCAACATCCCGACATCCCACTCCACGTCTCCTCCAGGGACCTCATCCCTGAGTCCACCATAACGTCCGCCAGCCATTGGGATTGGCTCCGGAGCTGGTGCGGGGCGTCGGGGGCGTACCGGTGTCCGCGGTGGAGCACGGCGGTTGTGGTACTCCGACCTGAGCCACTCATCACGCCAATCCTCACTGCCACTGCCGGGCGGCACGCGCTCGTTGCGGCGGCCCGCGCTGTGGTGAGAGGGGGCACTGAGAGAGGGGGCACTGGCGCTGGGGCGACTCCACGGGGCTCCGCCGGGGGCGTGGGGTCTGCCTGGACCTGGTCCGGGTCCCCAGCCGTCGTCCGACGAGCCAGACTCCAGGGGTGGGTGGTCGCTGCCGACGCTCCCACGGCCTTCCAGCACGTCCAACCTCTGCTGCAGGCCACTGATGACCTTGTTCAGCTGCCTGGTCTCGCCCTTGGCGATGTCCTGCAGCTTCTGGGTGGCGGTGGCGACCTTGGCGCTCTTGACCATCTCGATCTTGGCGATGTCCAGCTCCTTCTGTGCGCGCGCGGCGACCCTGGCGATGCGGGTCATCTCGCCCTTGCCCGTGTCTACCTCGCGCTCGAGGGACTGGAC
Source organism: Eutreptiella sp. 'Long Island Sound 2002' (assembly GCA_964036045.1). NCBI lineage: Eukaryota > Euglenozoa > Euglenophyceae > Eutreptiales > Eutreptiaceae > Eutreptiella > Eutreptiella sp. 'Long Island Sound 2002'. The sequence goes on from OZ038379.1 coordinate 151,868,352, forward strand.
CCTCCTGCGGAGGTGGACGATCCACCGCCAGGGGGAATCCGGGTCGCCGTTCCCTTGTGGGTCGTCGGGGTCCCCAGGGGGTCCTCCAGGAGGGCCTCTGCCGGGTCCGCCCGGTCCAGGGGGTCCTCCCCCGCCCGGTGGTCCGCCTCCAGGGGGTCCACTTGGTGGGCGTCCTCCAGGGGGTCCTGATGGTCCTCTGCCAGGGGGTCCCGGTGGGTCTCCGCCAGGTCGCCTGGGTGGGTCCGAGGATGGAAGCTTCTTCGTGTAGTCGAAGTCCATGTCATCATCCTCGTCCATGTCGCCCCACCTGGGCGTCTCGGTCCCGCACGCGGAAGACTCCGAGCTCTGGTAGGGAGGAGGGGTATCCTCACTCTCACCCTCTGGCTCCATGGGGACGTCTCAGCCTCCTCCGCCACCCACTTCTCGGCGATGTCGGCAGCCTCGTTCATCCCCGTCGCTGGCGGTGAAGAAGGGGTTGGAGTCGTGGGGGTGTCCGCCCGCTGGCCTCCTCTCGGGGGTCTTCCTCTAACCTTTTTCCGTCGGTAGGCAGTGGGGCCACTGCTCCCACTGCTGCCCATGTTCACCTCCTCCGGATCCAGCGCCATCTTGAAGGAGGCCTCCCCTTCGAAAAGCTTTCAAAGGGTCTCCACTCGGGATCCTCCTCGGGGAGTCTCGCGGCGGAGCTTGGCCTCTGCCTCCTCCATTGCGGCGGCGGTGGCTGCGGCAGCTCGCCTTTCGGCTTCCTCCCGGGCACGAGCCGCCTCGGCTTCCCGGGTCTGCTGCAGCCGAGCCTTCTCCGCTTCCAAGGCTGCCAGCTCCGCCTCTGTCTTGGCCCTCTCCTCAGCGACCTTCCGTTGCGCGGCCTCGATGGCGTCCTTCTTGGCGGCGTCCGCCTGGGCCCTAGCCGTCGCTTCGGCGTGGGCCCTTTCTTCCGCCTCCTTCTTTACCCTCCCTTGGGCCAGCGCCTCTTCCAGCGCCTTCACCTCGGCCTCCTTGCAGGCAATGGCCTCCTGCGTCAGGCGGGCTTCCTCGGAGGCTGCCGCCACCTCACCCTTGACCTGGGCAGTCGCTGCCTCATGGGCGGCTCCAGCCGTGAGTCCGGCCGCAATGGCCGCCACGGTCGAGGCGTGGATGGCCATGCCAAGCTCCCACCCCGCAGCCTCCTGCTGGGCGATGCCAAAGGCGCCCTCCATGGCAGCGTTCTGCTGCGTGGCCCGTTGCCGGGCAACCCTAAGGTTGCAGGGCACCCCACAGGCGCGCTCACAGGCGCACGCCACGTCCCTTTGGTCGGGAGCGACGCTGCTGCTGGAGCTGGCCTGGTCGGCCGGCATCCTCCCGCGGTGGGCCCACTCCACGTCGCTGCTGGGGCCTGACTTCCTCAGGTGCAGCTGACGGGGCTTGGCCTTGGCCTGCTTGGCCACTTGGAGGAAGTCGCCAAGGGTGGTGTGGCCGGGGTGGTGACCACCACTGGCCCGTTGGGGGCTGCGGGCTGGGGTTGCGCCCTTGGCGCCTTGGGCAGCTTCGGCGGCCAGGGACTCCTGGTACTCCCGCCACTTCCGGTCCCGCTTCCTGTCCCCGGCGGACCGCTTCTCTTTCCCCGGAGACGCGCTCGCTCCCCGGTTCCGGGAATTTCTTCTCGATCATGTCCCACATGGAGACATTGATCGTGGCGCCCGACTGGTACTCGTTGGGCTTCTCGTCCTCCTCAATCCCGTCGGGGCGCAGCCCTTCGCCGGGCCTGTCTGGCCGGGTCCAGACCCTCCAGCGCCTCTGGCGGAAGCGGAAGGCAAACCCTTCCACCCGCAGCCAGTCTTTGACTGCCTGCGGGCGGTCGGGGCCCATGTCCTCGCGAAGCTCAAAGCTCCCCGGCATGCCGCCTCCGCACTGGGGGTGGCTGTGGCGGTAGTGCTGGTCCCACACCAACCCACGCAGTAGGCGCACCGCATGGGGATGGGGCCGCGGCCACGTCTTACCCGCTTCTTGCCAGTTCACCATGGCAGCGGGGGGCGTACTTGGTCTTGAGGTCCTTGGTGGGCTCTCGTTCCGCTCAACGGACTGGTCCTGGTGGTGGTTGTTGAAGCGGTTGAAGTAGCACTGGACGGGAAGGGCGGCCTTGCTTGTCGGCTGATGGGACTCGCTGATGTGGGAGTCCTGGTCTGTGCACCTCCTACACGGTCGCGGCGCTTCCGTGGTCGCTCAGGGCGATGCTCTGGGCGGCGCTGCGGGCCGCTGCGCTGCGCTGCGAGCTGCGAGCTGCGAGCTGCTGCCCCGCGCTGCTCGGGGTTGGTGGCCCCGAGTGGCACGCGAGGGATGGGTAACCCCGCGGCGGTGAAACGCTTTTGACGCGTTCCCGTGGGGGGCCTGGCCACGGGACGCTGCGGCGGACACGCACAAGCAAGCAGGCAGGCAAAGCACTGCGCTCACAGGGGCATCAATACGCTCGTGTCATGTGACAAAGCGTTTCAGAATCCTTGCCACTCTGAAACAAGGGAACAAAAGTATGTACAGCAACACATCAGGATATGTACACATGGGGTTGAGACTGGACGGGGCTAAGGGCATCACAGGACAATAGACACTCAGTCCCAACTCATATCCCAATCCCAGGTCCGACCCTCTCAGTGGCTGGTGGGGGCCGGGGCTCAAATACAACCCATGCCCTGCTCAGTCCGGACCCTGAAACCCTGCCGATAGGGGAGGTGTCCCGCCCAGCCACAGGCGAGTTCCTGGGAACCAAGATGCTGCAAGGCCGACCAACAGTGGCTTCCTATTCTCCCTTAACAGCAGGTCCCAACTCCCTTCTGAGCCAGAGAGATAGGCCCCGCCATTGTCCCCTAGTCGTTGGTAGCTGAAAATGGGCTGTTTCAGCCCAAACTGACGTTAGCTCAAAAATCGCCAAAATTGACCCCTCGTCCGGAATCGCCAGAGGTAGGGACGAGGCAACTGACCCTATGCCCTTCGAGTACAAACTCGCTGGAGCCCTCACCCAACCTAGTTCCCTCTGAGGTCCTGGCATCGGGGCACCACAGGATCGTCAAGTGGGGCCATGATGCCAAAATCACCAGAATCGGCATCATTCTCACGCGTGGCTCGCCAAGCCAGGGCAAGGCCAATGGCTCACAGGATAGGTGGCAGGACCTAAAACCTATATCTGAGTGCACAGCATGAAATTAGGTCCGGGCTCCTCATGGGCAAAGAGAGATGGGGCCGCCAATTGACCAAACGGGGAGGTGAAATTGGGGTCCAAAAAGGGGGTCATTTCGGCTGCTCGAAATGAGCCAAAATTTTGGGGGTGCTCCCAATAGTATCCCTCCACGCCGGCTTGGAGATCGCATTCCCCATTCCATACGCGATTCACCAGGAGTCCAACTGGGACTCCCATGCCCTTGGCTCTCAAAGATCTCCATGCCACTCGGCGTGGTGACAATCCCAATTGGGTCCACAAATGCCAAAATGGCGAAATCGTCCACACTCACTTTGGGCTAGCACCTTGACGAAGGTTGCTCCGCCTCGCCCACGTGGTGTGCGAGCCATGGGGACCAATGTCCATATCATTCATGTCATATATGGTCCATTGGTCCATGCGTCCGGCGTGCACGAGGGGGCTGAACATGGTGCACGGCGGGCAGAAAATGTGGAAAATTGCTCAAAATCGCCGAAAATGCGCACACTCATGGTTGGGGCAAATGAGGCACATGCCCGACTTGGACCGGAGTGTGCCATAGGATTGGCATCAAGTCATATGCGTCCAACATATCCTTTGGGCGTCGCCCAACCCCTCCGGTTTTGGGAATGGCAGGGTCGCCAAATGAGCCCATGATTTGGGATAGTCCCAAATCGCCAACATGGCGGCCACGGTATGCCAAGCCCAAGAGGAGTTATTCGCCGGGTTCAAGATATGTTGGGCACCGAAGTATGTACCCTCAGCACATACTTGGGTCATGATGTCAATTGGGCGCAGCGTTGAGATACACGGTCGCCACTTGACATCATGACGGGCAAAGAACAGCCAAATTGGCAAAAGGACACGCAAAAGTGCCTTGAAAGCTACACAAATATATTATAATATCTTCGGCTTGGATTGAGTTATCGACCAATCCTTTTAAACACAATGACTTGACACCAATGACCTCTCATTCCACATATGTGCTCCACTTGGGGCGCTTTGGAAGGTCGCGCGCGCTGCCTCTCAAGTGGGCACATGCAAAAAAGGAATATTGCAAAAAGCACACCTTGCTCGCAAAGCATCGCTTCGGGAGCGCTCCACAAGCGTCCCTTCACGGAGGTTAGGCTTGCGAGTGTTGATTTGGAGTACAATGACAGGCCTCGTGCGATATGGGGTCCATTGGCGGGTTAGTCTCGGAATGGTGCACCCGCTAAATGGGCACGCGAAATGACACCAAATATGGCATACCACCCTACCCACGCCTTCTACACCCAGCCTAGTGGCCTGAAATCAAAGTATGCCTATATTCTAATGTAACCTTGGTCCCTTAACACGCATGCAAGTGCTTTGGTCGAAAATCGACCTCCTTTCAGAAAGCCGAATTTTAGCATGCACGCAAAATATATTGCCAATATATATATGGAGATCATATATGCACTATCCGGGGAAGACAAGTGATATGCCCCGGATGTAGAGGCAGGCAAGGGTGGGGCAAACGCCAACTCAACATACTTCTACACGTACTTGGACGCCAAGTACGTGAAAAAGCGCACTTCTTGGAGAACACTCAAAATAAATAACCCTTTGGGCCTATGAAGTTGGGATCCTTTGGCCTCATCCTATGACTATGGGGGGCAAAACCTCATACACAGTGCCAATGAGGCAAGTTAGTTCGTCCTTGGGCGCTTGAACGCTCGTAACCCTTGTTATTCCACTTGGGGGTTCAAAGCGCCTTCGGCTGCCCAGATTTTCTGGGGAAAATCTGGGACGCGATCCGTTATATCAAGGAAAAAATTGCGGATCACTCGAAGACTGTTTCAGTCTTAACTTCAAAAAAAATCGCTTTACAGAAATATCTAATGCAGTGCACGGAACGTGCGACGTCTGGCGGCAATTTCACGACAATTGGAAATCGCGGTGGAAAACTGGTATTTCAGCGATTTCCGACCGAAAATCGCCTAAGACAATAAAGTTATGGTAACTCTACATTGATTTCATGGTTAGAAATCGTATTCCAGATCTCGCGGGTTGGAGAACAGGGATGTCCCGCTGACAGCCGGTGTCAACGGCTTCCGCACAGGTGTGACGGCTCACAGGCCTCCGGGCCATGGGCCATAGGTTCTGGGTACCGCTTCAGTATAGGGAGACGAAGGATGGAGCGGGCTACAGGAAGATACAGGAGTTTGGAGAGGAGCAAGGAGTAAGAGCAGGAATCCTGTGAAAGAAGACGAGGGTGTACGAGGTGGTATGGGAGTACGACGGAGAAGAGAAAGGAGGTACAGCAGAAGAAGGAGGCGAAGAAGACAAATCCAGGGGTGCGCCTGCACGGGAAAAAGTGGTAAGCGAAGGAGGGCACAGTGTGACTTCCAGCGATAGCCGGCCGTTGACGTGTGGCGCGGGGAGTGTCGGGAATACGCAGGGGAACGAACTGGAACAGCAGCCCAAGGCAACGTGGGCATGGAAGAGGCAAGGGGATGCCTTGGAGGGAGCGCGAGACAGGACGGGGGATGGGGTGCTCGTGGAGCACATGTACGGGAAGGATGTCAACTCCCTGTGGGCCGTGTTGTGTGCACTGGAGGGCAGGCCGAGCAGTGAGGAAGGTTGCAAAAGATAAGGCAAGGAGTGGCAACCTGGGTGGAGAGTAGACTCAATTTCGGCACGATGGCGGAATGCCTGCCGCGGGACGAAGTGTCGTGGCAGAGGTACATTCAGAGAGAGAGGCAGGGGAGAAAGATGGGAGGGCCACCGGAGGTGGGAGCATGGGTGATGGAAGGGGGATACAAAGTTGCGGTGTACAGAGAGACAAAAAGCGGAGAGGGGTACACGAACCTGATGGAATATGGGGACGGAACCCCACTGGACGCAGGAATCCTGTGGACCAGGCGACAAGTCTACGCGGTTCTGTGGGGGGTCAGGTGTCCCAGGAGTGACGTGGATGAGGTGGCGGCGGCGGTGCAACGGGTACTGGACAGTGCACAAGACGGCCAGGAATGGCCCGAGGAAATGCCTGAAGGAGCGAGGCGACAGGTCATACCAGGGGATGGCAAGTGCCTATATTGGGCCCTCAGCGTGGTCGACGGGAGAGGCGGGCAAGCAGCGGCGGATGCAGTGTGCAAAGTGCTCACGGAAGGGGATATGGCGCAGCCCCCAGTGTTGTGGTGGGGACGGCGGGTCATGCGGGACGCAGAGATGCAGACGTGGGAGCAGTACCTGGACAAAGTGCGCAAGGGGGAGATATGGGGAGGAGCGTGCGAAGTAGGGAGGTGGGCGAAAGGAAAAGGATGCAAAAAAGCCATATAGCGGGAGTGGGGACCCAAGGGGGTGTACCGGAAGACGGCAGAGGGGGATGAAGGAAGGCCGGCGGCAGCGGCGTTACTGCGGAGCAGGAGGGGGGGGGGGTCACTATGAGCTGCTGTGGCCGCCAGAAGAAGAGGGACTGGCGGAGGCAGGGGAAGGTGATGGAAGCGAGTCGACGGACGTGGAGGAAGTGGGGCTGGAGGTGGAGTCTGAAGCGGCCGCACCGTTGTGCCGAACGGTCTGCAGGAATGGTCGCCCGCATGGTGCACCGGTCGTTGATGCCACGGGATCCCATGTTCATCATGGGGTCATTTGGCGTGCAGAGCAGCGCGGAGGGGTGTCCTTCACCTCTCCGCGCGCAGAGGCTTGATCATGGAGCCCACGGACCGCGGCCCAGCTGTGACTCCGCGGGCTCAGAGCAGGACGGTGCCAACGGCCTCTGGAGACAGAGACCCGTGGTGTTGCCCTCCGATTGGCCTTCGGACGCCCGTGGATGAGAACCGTTGGAGCATGCTGCATTGTGGAGTGATTTGAAACGTTGCATCACCCGCGGCCAAGCCCCGCACGGCGCTGGAACCATCATGGCACGCGGCGCTGGTGTTGGGCCTTCTCCGGCCGCGGGTGATGGGTTTGACACTCCCGGTGCACGGCTCTGATGGATGATTCACCAGGTTGCATTGCTTCGCAATGCCATCGGCTGGCGACCTGAAGCACAGAGAGCTACCTGCTGAATTTAAGCATATCACTTGGCAGAGGAAGAGACAGCAATCGCGATGGCTTCAGTAATGGCGAATGAACCAGATTGACACGGTCTACCCGTATCGTTGTTGGTCACGTGATGCGGTGAGCACTGGGTGCACTCCGGGATGCAATGCTGGCATGGGGATGGCTGTCACGGCTGCACAGACCTACTATGGCGCCGATCCAGAGTCAGAGTGGCCTGGGATGGTCCGCGATACCTGGGCTACAGCCCTCTTGTCAAGAGGACTGGTCGATGTTCTTAGCCATGGTGTGCACACACGCCAGACCCTGGAGTAGAGCTGCTTTGGACTGTAGGTCAAACGGCCAGGCATGTCCGTGGCAAGGCTGCATACAGACATGGGACCGATAGCTAACAAGTAGACTGATCGAAACGTGCAAAGGACTCTGCAAAGAGGGTTCAAAGTGCCTGAAGCTGCGGCAGCCGACCGGTGGTGGATGCTTCCCTGACACAGAGGATTGCGATGCGGCCCCGGACCGTAAAGTGGCTGGCGAGACCATCCGTGGCTCTCGCACAGGCATTGGCGGTCGTGGGGCCCTTCCCGGCTTTTTGACAAGCGACCTCGGGTCTGGCCTGCGGCTGGCTGCAGAGCCCCACTCTCTGGTGGGATCGATTCGCAGTGGCATTCTGGCAGAGGCACTCCGCCTGTCTGGACCTGGGGGCATGCATTTGGTCGCTGTGACCTATGCCCCAACGGAGAAGAGGCTTCATTGGCTGGGATTCTGGATGGCTTCCGGGCTTGGCTTTGCTCTTTGGTACTCTGCTGTCCCGCCCGGAGCTGTAACCCACGTCACGGAGCATCATCCTTCGAGAGGGCAAATGTGGCAAGGCAGAATGGCCCTGTGGGTGTCCGGTGTGCCCCTGTGTGGTGCACCGGATGCATGTGCCTACCAACCGCGCCGGGTGCAATCAGTGGGAGAGCTAGTAATGTGCAGGCCCTCCAGGTCTCTCATCCCGGCTCTCGGTACCCCGGTTGGTGCACAGTGGTGCAAAGGTGTCAAGAGTGGCTTGGCAAGGCAGGGACATCCCCTGCCCGTCTTGAAACACGGACCAAGGAGTCTATCGGAGGCCGCAGGCAATGCTGTGCGTGTAGTCAAAGCTGGTACGGAGAAACTGGTGGCGGGGCCCGCTGTGCCGCCGCCTTGGCCGGGTTTGGCCTCCGCGACCCGACACAGGCGTGGCATGCAGCAGTGGCCGCAGCTGCCGATTCTCCCGAACGTTGCCTGGTTAAAGCGAACGGACCACTTTCTCCGCGGTGCTACTGTGTTTCACCGCGCCTTTGGGGACTCTGAAGAGCTTGTGGCCATGCCTCTGGGGACTCTGCGCCGCGGTGCTGCCTCTGGGATCCATGCGGGATCTATGGTGCTGCGTGCCGCATGTTTCTCCATGGCGTGCAATGGCAAACCGATCTGATGCAAGAGCTGCCGAGCCTGAATCCAATGGACACTGGTTCTGAGTGCGAGGTGTCCTCCATGGGACCCGAAAGATGGTGAACTATACCTGGCTACGGCGAAGCCGTGGGAAACTGCGGTGGAGGCCGGTCGCAATCCTGACGTGCAATTCGTGTTGTCTGAGCGGGGCATAGGGGTGAAAGGCCAATCGAACCATCTAGTAGCTGGTTTCCGCCCAAGTTTCCCTCAGGATAGCTGGGGCTGGGAGTGTGTCCGAACTCTTCGATCGTGATGCGGCTTTTGTCCGGTAAAGCAATGCATGACAGGCATTCTGGGGAGTCTATCAGTCCTCAACCTATTCTCAAACTGTGAATGGGCAAGCATCGGAGGCACACTTCTCTGCATCCGGCGTCTGTGTGTGGCGCGTCAAAGGCCATCCCTGGCCGACGGCGTGCCCAACGCAGTCCGCTGTGCCTGAGTGTGTTTGAGAGATGGTGGCAGCCTTCTGGCCTCGGCGGGGTGGGGCATTCTGCCTGGGCATCCGCTGAGGCCGCTGGGGCCCAACCCGGAACAGTGTGCAGCCCCATGTGGGCCATTACTGGTAAGCAGTGCTGGCGATGCGGGATGATCCGAGAGCGCGGTTGCAGGGTTCAAGTGCTGGCTCATACATAGAATCCACAAAGGATGTTGTCCGCTAGAGATAGCAGGGCGGTGGCCATGAAGGTTGGAATCCGCTGAGGAGTGTGTAACAACCCACCTGCCGGAACGGGCAGCTTCCAAAATGGATGATGCTCAAGCCAGAGGCGTTGTTTGACTTACACCGCGCCGCTGCTGTGGCAGCAGGGCAGGTGCAGCAGTGCGTAGGCGAGACGCAAGGGTTCGCGGTGCTGGCTCCGGGGTGACCCGGAGGGAAGTATCCCTTGGTGCAGATCTTGGTTGCAGTAGCGAGTATTCTTTCTGGTGGCTCATGCAGGCTCTCTCTTGCAGAGGGCTGCTGCTGGCCTCAGTGGTTGAGGACTGGAGTGGAGCAGGCTTCCATACCAACAGCCGTTGAATATGGGTCAGTCGATTGTAAGCCAGATGGCAATGCTCACGGATACGGCAAAGGCTGCAAAGTTCGGGGCCTCTGGCTCCGGGTCGCCCGTCCCGCGGCTGGCGCCGTGCTGGTCCCCCACTGGGTGCCATGGGGTGCGCGGCGCTGTGCCCTTCGGGTGAAGCTCGGTGCCAGGGCTCTGCCTTGCAGGAGTGGCGAACAGGCAGACGAATCTAATATTCCGACACGCTGGTACCAGGGTCTTGGCTGATGATACTCAGAACGCTTTCTCGGAGAGATTGCTGGGAAGGGCCAGTGGCAACGCTGGTGTTCTCAAGTCCGGTGCTGCGGGGCCGCGTCTCGGTGGCGCCCCTGTGGAGTTGTCTTTTCCATCTGACAGCTGGAGTGTGTGGGCTATCCACTGACATGCTGCATGGCGACGTAGCTCTCTGCTTGGCAAGATGGTGCTGCATTGGTACCATTGGACTTACGCGTGCCCTGCTCTGAGGGTTTGGCCTCGGCCGACCCGGAATGCGCCATGCCTTTGGTGGCCACCGACTCCATGGAACGCCCTGCGAAGTTGTGCAACAAAGTGTGAACCCTTGGTGACCAAACCGGGACAACCCCCTTTCTGGGGGCTCTGATCCGATTGGAATGGCTCCGTACCGAATCACCGCAGCTGGTCTCTTCGGCTAGACGCCGCTGGTCAACAGTGCAAATGCAGCTAAGGGAAATCGGCAAACTGGTTGTGTACCTTCGGAAGATGCGGTGGCTCCAAGGGCCAGGGTGTCAGGCCTGCCCGTCGGGATTGCACGGAACCCTCCGGGGCTTGGTTGTCCTGTGCCAGGGCTGGCTTCCAAGCCGTCCTCTGGCCGTGGGCGTCCAGGCCCCACCTCAGCCGGAGGCCGCTTCTCCAGCGGGCGTGATCCTTGTGCCTCGGAACGGCCAAGCACGCCCCGCCGCGCCTCTTGGGTGGAGGCACGGAGCTTTGGGTGTGCAAAGAAGAGAGGCTGTGCCTTCGGGTGCGGCCTGGCTTCAGTTCCCGTGGGCGGGGAGATGGTCGACCTGAGACGTCGGCCCCATCCGTGGCACCCACGTGTGGTCTACTCGGAACTGTGTACTACGCAGGGGAATCTGACTATTTAATTGAAACACAGCTTTGCGATGGGACCTGCTGGCTGGTTCCGCGAGGTGACTTCTGCCCAGTGCTCTGATTGTCAATGCAAAGAGATTTAGCCAAGCGCGGGTAAACGGCGGGAGTAACTATGACTCTCTTAAGGTAGCCAAATGCCTCGTCGACTGATTATTGACGCGCATGAATGGATCAACGAGATTCCTGCTGTCCCTAGATGCTGGCTGGTGAACCAACCGCCAAGGGAACGGGCTTGGGTGTTCCAGCGGGGAAAGAAGACCCTGTTAAGTTTGACTCTAGTCTGACAGAGTGCAGCAGCATGGAGGGTGTAGCACAGGTGGGAAGTGCGCGCCAACTCATGGCATTGATCATGGCCTTCGCGGCCATCTCGACTGTCGGCTCTTCTGGATGATGAGGCTCCGCGCTGCTACGCGCAAGCTTGCAATGAAATACCGCTACCTCCACAGCCGCTTTACTAATCGGATGATTTGGGTACGGCAGCCGCTGGCACCTCTTGGTGCCCGACCTAGAGGCACGTCCCTTGCGTCGTGCCTCACGGCCTCACCGCTTCGTGTGCCAAGCACAGTTCCGGGCCCTCGGGCCCGTGTGCGACCCAGGTGCTTTGTTCGCCGCAGCTTCGGGACACTGCTCAGATGGGGAGTTTGGCTGGGGTGGCACACCTGTTACAGGACAACGCAGGTGTCCCGAAGCACTGCTCAGGCGGGACGGAAACCCCTCACAGAGGAGCAGGTCAAAGGCACTGCTGATGCAGTCACTTTCAGTAAGAGTCCACAATGTGCAAGCGTGGCCTTGCGATCCTTTGGTCAAGCACGCGAGTTCCGGATATTGAAGCCAGAGGTGTCAGAAAAATTACCACAGGGATAACTGGCTTGTGGCAGCCAAGCGTTCGAAGCGACGTTGCTTTTTGATCCTTCGATGTCGGCTCTTCCTAGCTTCTCACCTGCAGCCGAGTAGAAGAGTTGGATTGTTCACCCACCAACAGGGAACGTGAGCTGGGTTTAGACCGTCGTGAGACAGGTTGGTTTTACCCTCCTGCAACGGCCGCTATTCTGTCTTCAGAACTCCCGATGAGCACGGTTTGCTTCTCGACGGCGATCCTTCGCGATTGCCTTCACACTTGTGATGATTGGGTTTGACGACGGCAGCGCGTGGTAGTACGAGAGGAACCCTCGTGCCATGCCTCTGGTTTCTGTGGTCGGCTGAGCGGCCGGGGCTTGCTAGTCTACACATGGCGGATATTGGCTGAAAGCATCTAAGTCTGAACCGGGCACCCGGCGTGTGCACACCCCATGGGGCAGCAGCATCCGAGCGCATGGCTTCGTGCGACTCGGTGCATCCTGTACCAGAGTGTCCGACAAACACCCCATGGGGCTCAGTGCCCGATCTTCTCCTTTCCCCCTTTCTTACGCTTCTTGTCCTTGTCCTTCTCTTTGTTCTCCTTGTTCTTGTCGTCCGATTTGGGAACCCAGGACCTCTTGATCTCCCGGATCTCCTTGGCCTACTCGGTCCCCACCGGACATCAGCTGGGAGAGCTCGTCCTTGGTGATCTCCACCTTGGTCTCCCAGATACCCGCGGATGCACGCTTCTTCGACCCGTGCACCTTCTTGTAGGCCTCCCTGTCGGCCTTGTAAACGGGGCGTGTCCGGTGGTCATGGTTGAACCCTTTGTTCCTGCCATAACACACGAAACAGCCCTGAGGGTGAGCTGGTATGAACTCCCCAAAGGACAGCGGAGGGTCGCCAATGCGGCGGGGCTCCTTCTTCTCCTTCTTCTTCCAACCCTTCTGCAGGGGCTTCCAGCTTCCCTGGTTGCTCCCCGTGTTCAGGTTGTCGGCCACGAAGGCACAAACGGCCATTTCGGCGGGCTCATCGTCGTCCTCATCGTCGTCGAGAGCCTCATTGCCATCGGCTCCCGCTGGGTCCATGGCAGCTTCCCCGCCCGACCCTTCGCCAACATAGTTGACGTCACGGTCACCGGCCCTCAAGCCGCGGGTGTGGTGGAGATTCCTGTACTCTTTGAGCACTTCCTCTCCGACCCACTCCAAGACCTCGTCGCAGGTCATCCGCGCCGGGATGGCCTGCAGACGGAGGGGCTTGCTGCCCACGTCGCACTCGTCGAGGCGCAACATCGCGGTCTTCTCGCGATCGCCCGTGACGGTGATGAGGAGGGCGTTCCGCAGCTCTCGCCGCTTGAAATCCCGCGCCACATGCTTATGTGTCCAAGCGAACACTTTTGGATGATACTCCTTGGAGAGCATCATCTTGAATGTGTGGTTGAACTTGGCTCTCTTCGCTTCCTCCTTGGTGACTCTCTTGATCCATGCCTCGGGCAGCATGGAGAGCAGGCGGGCCTGTTCGTCAACCTCATTCCAGTCCTCCACGTTGCGGCGGAAGAGGGTGTATTGCCCCCGGAAGTCTCGCCAATCCTGTAGGCGGATCTCCCGACCATCATGCTGAAGCTTGATGGCCCTCCACCATTTGGCAGCCACCTGCTGAGCGTCCACCGGCTCCTGCTCGTTGAGCCACTTCTTGGCTTCCGTGAGGGTCTTGATTTTCCCCTCCTTGGTCGCCACGAAGTATAGCTCTTGGAGCACTTCCGGCAGGCGCCACCTGAAGCGTTTGAAGACATATTTCTCCGCATCTGCGGGATCCATGTCTTCAGTGACGGTCATTCCCCAATCGTCCAGCTTCTCCAAAAAGCGATCGAGGTTGAGGGGTTGCCATCGTAAGTGGGGGGCTTGATGTCCTTCAGGTCTTCCCACACGGCGGCATCCGCGGCCTTAGAGACCATGAACGCCGGCCGCGAGGTCGACCGAGGTTCCAATCGACGTCCCCCACGGACTCCCACGGCTGCCACTTCCATCTCCTCCACGGTACCCGTGTGGCTACGCCGTGGTTCCTCCATGTACCCTGAACCTAGATGTTCACGCCGTACTCCTTCCATGTATGCCTCCTCATCACGGCGCCAGCGGCTGCGTTCAGCAGCCTCCCGTCGTACACCAGGCGGCGGGGTAATGCCGAACTCCTCCAGGTCTTCCTCGCCTCTGCCAACATCCCACTCCACGTCCCCACCGGGGACCTCATCTCTGAGTCCACCATAACGCCCGCCAGCCATTGGGATTGGCTACTGGGCTGGTGCGGGGCGTCGGGGGCGTACCGGTGTCCGCTTTGGAGCACGGCGGTTGTGGTACTCCGCACTGAGCCACTCATCACGCCACTCCTCACTGCCACTGCCGGGCGGCACACGCTCGTTACGGCGGCCCGCGCTGTGATGAGAGGGGGCGCTGAGGGAGGGGGCGCTGGCGCTGGGGCGACTCCTGGGGGCTCCGCCAGGGGCGAGGACTCTGCTCGGACCTGGTCCAGGTCCCCAGCCGTTGTCCGACGAGCCGGACTCCAGGGGTGGGGAGTCGCTGCCTACGCTCCCCCGGCTTTCCAGCCTGTCGAACCTCTGCTGCGGGCCGTTGATGACCTTGTTCAGCATCCTGGTCTCGCCCCTGGCGATGTCCAGCTCCCTCTTGGCGGCGGTGGCGACGTTGGCGATCTTGATCATCTCGATCTTGGCGATGTCCAGCTCCTTCTGTGCGTCCGCGGCGAGCCTGGCGATGCGGATCATCTCGCCCTTGCCCGTGTCTACCTCGCGCTCGAAGGACTCGACCCTCCTGCGGAGGTGGACGATCCACCGCCAAGTGGCCTCCGGGCCACCATCTTCCGGTGGGCCGTCGGGGTCCCCAGGGGGTCCTCGAGGGGGGCCTCCGCTGGGCCCACCCGGTCCAGGGGGTCCTCCCACTCCCGGAGGTCCGCCTCCGGGGGGTCCACCTGGTGGGCGTCCTCCAGGGGGTCCTGATGGTCCTCCGCCAGGGGGTCCCGGTGGGTCTCCGCCGGGTCGCCTCGGTGGGTCCGAGGATGGGGGCTTCTCCGTGTAACCGAAGTCCATGTCTTCATCCTCGTCCATGTCGCCCCACCTGGTTGTCTCGGTCTCGCACGCCGAAGACTCCGAGCTCTGGTAGGGAGGGGGGAGATCCTCAACCTCACCCTCCAGCTCCATGGGGACGTCCCCGCCTCTTCCGCCAACCATTCCCCAGCAATGCCGGCGGTCTCGTCCGTCTCCATCGCTGGCGGTGAAGAAGGGGTCGGAGCCCTGGGGGTGTCCACCCGCTGGCCTCCGTGACCTCTCGGGCGTCTTCCCCTTTCCCCTCCTTCGTCGGTAGGCGGTGGGGCCACTGTCCCCACTGCTGCCCGTGTCGACCTCCTCCAGATCCACCGTCATCTTGGAGGAGGCGTCCCCTTCAAAGAGCTTTCAAAGGGTTTCCACTCGGGATCCTCCCGGGGGAGTCTCGCGCTGGAGCTTGGCCTCCGCCTCCTCCATTGCGGCGGCCGTGGCTGCGGCAGCTCGCCTTTTGGCCTCCTCCCGGGCACGGGCAGCCTCGGCTTCCAGAGCCCGCTGCAGCCGAGCTTTCTCAGCTTCCAACGCTCCCAGCTGGGCCTCCGTCTTGGCCCTCTCCTCAGCGACCTTCCGTCGCGCGGCCTCGATGGCGTCCTTCCTGGCGGCGTCCGCTTGGGTCTTGGCCGTTGCCTCGGCCCGGGCCCTTTCCTCCGCATCCTTCTTTGCCCTCTCTTGGGCAAGCGCCTCTTCCAGCGCTTTCAACTCGGCCTCCTTACGAACAATGGCCTCCTGAGCCAGGCGCGCCTCCTTGGCGGCTGCCGCCACCTCACTCCTGACCCGGGCAGTCGCTGCCTCCTGGGCGGCTGCAGCCGTGAGCCCGGCCGCATTGGCCGCCACGGTCCAGGCGTGGAAGGCCATGCCTCGGCCCCAATCTGTGGCCTCCTCCTGGGCGATCAGGACGGCGCCCTCCACGGCAGCATTCTGCTGCGTGGCCCGTTACTGGGCAACCCGAAGGTTCCAGGGCACCCCACACGCGCGCTCACAGGCGCCGGCCACATCCCTTTGGTCGGGAGCGACGCTGCTGCTGGAGCTGGCCTGGTCGGCCGGCATCCTCCCCCGGTGCGCCGACTCCACGTCGCTGCTGGGGCCTGACTTCCTCAGGTGCAGCGGACGTGGCTGGGCCTTGGCCTTCTTGGCGACTTTGAGGAAGTCGCCAAGGGTGGTGTGGCCGGGGTGGTGATCGCCACTGGCCCCTTGGGGGCTTGGGGCTGGGGTTCCGCCCTTGGTCTTGTTCTCCGCGGCTTGGGCGGCTTCAGCGGCCAGGGATTCCTGGTACTCCCGCCGTTTCTTGTCCCGCTTCTTGTCCCCGGCCGATCGCTTCTCCTTCCCCGGGGACGCGCTGCTGTTGCTGGCCTGCAGCGTGCGCTCGTTCCCCGGTTCTGGGAACTTCTTTTCGATCATGTCCCATAAAGAGACGTTGATCGTGGCGCCCGACGGGTACTTGTTGGGGTTCTCGTCCCGTTCAATCCCGTTGGGGCGCAGCCCTTCGCCGGGCCTGTCCGGGCGGGTCCAGACCCTCCAGCGCTTCTGGCGGAAGCGATAGGCGTATCCTTCCGCCCATAGCCAGTCTTCCACTGCCTGCAGGCGGTTGGCGCCCATATCCTCGCGGAGCTTGAAGCTCCCGGGCATGCCGCCTTTGCACTGGGGATTGCTGTGGCGGTAGTGCTGCCCCCACACCAACCCACGCAGTAGGCGCACCGCAAGGCGGTGGGGCAGCGGCCACGTCTTGCCCGCCTCCTGCCAGTTCACCATCGGCGCTCGTTCCCCTGGATGGACCGGTCTTGGGGGTGGTTGTTGAAGCGGTTGCTGTGGTCCACTCTGTCTACGGGGCTGGGACCAAGACGCCCGATGGTGTTTGTGGAGGTGGGTGATGTAGCTGCGAGTGCGGCCGGTACTGGTTGGCCGAAGGAAGTCGTTGATGTCGGAGTTTAGGTCGCTACACCTCCTTCACGGACTCGGCGCTGTTGCTGACGCTCGGGGCGATGCTTCGGGCGGCGCTGCAATACCCGTGGTGCTCGGGGTTCAGGCGGCCCCGAGTGGCACGCGAGGGATGGGTAACCCCGCGGCGGTGAAACTCTTTTGACGCATTAACGTGGGGGGCCTGGCCACGGGACGCTGCGGCGGACACGCACAAGCAAGCAGGCAGGCAAAGCACTGCGCTCACAAGGGCATCCTAATGCTCGCGTCATGGGACAAAGCGTTTCAGGATCCTTGCCACTCTGAAACAAGGGAACATAAGTATGTACAGCAACACATCAGGATATGTACACATGGGGTTAAGACTGTACTAGGGTAAGGGCATCACAGGACAATAGACACTCAGTCCCAACTCGTATCCCGATTCCAGGTCCGACCCTCTCAGTGGCTGGCAGGGGCGGGGGCTCAAACACAACCCGTGCCCTGCTCAGTCCGGACCCTGAAACCCTGCCATTAGGGGAGGATGTCCCGCCGAGCCACAGGCGAGTCTCTGGGAACCAAGGAGCTCCAAGGCCAATCAACAGTCGCTCCCTATGCTCCCTTAATGGCACGTCCCGACCCCCCTCTGACTTGGAGAAAGGGCCCCGCCATTATCCCCTAGGAGTTGGTAGCTGAAAATGGGCTGTTTCAGCCCAGACTGATGTTAGCTCGAAAAACTCCAAAACTGACCTCTCGTCCGGAATCGCCAGAGGTAGGGACGAGGCAATTGACCCTATGTCCTCCGAGTAAGAACTCCCTGGAGCCCTCACCCAACCTGGTTCCCTCTGAGGTCCCGGCATCAGGGCGCCACGGGTTCCCCAAGTCGGGTCACGATGCCAAAAGCAACAAAATGGGCATCATTCCACCGGGTGATTCGCCCGACCAGGGCAAGGCCAATGGCTCAGAGCATGGGAGGCAGGACCAAGGACCTCTCTCTGAGTGGACAACTTGATATTAGGTCCGGGCTTCTTGTGGGCAAAGAGATATGGGGCCGCCAATTGACCACACGTGGGGCTGAAATTGGGGTCCCAAAAGAGGGTCATTTTGGCTGCTCAAAATGAGCCAAAATCGGGGTTATCCCGAATGGTATATCTCCACGCCGGTTTGAAGATCAGATCTGCCATTCCATATGCGATCCACTGGGTGACCAACCGAGACTCACATGTCCTTGGCTCTCAAAGATTCGCATGAGACTCGGCGTGGTGACAATCCAAATTGGGTCCACAACTGCCAAAATGGCAAAATCGGTCGTCTCGGTCGACCGTCCAGGGTAGGAAACCTAGGCGATATTGACGCGCCAAGCCTTGATTCACAATCCTTGATATCCCCCCTGGTCCCGTGCCCTGGGTTATGGCTTGCTGTCACACTGGCTGCTTGCTGTTCATTGAGGGGATGAACACGCGGATGGGGCAGAAAGCAGCATGCGGTGCAACAGGGGAGATCATGGATCGCACCAAAAGTGGAATAACTCCGGATGAGCCGGAGGAGCAAATACGAAACTCAATGGCGTTCAACCCTTGGTTATATGCTACAATAGTCGCATTTCTCTCCTGGCTAGATTATGTGCCCCATGGAGACATGGTAGTTCCAATATGGCATACAATGGCAAAAACAGCGAAATTTGGCCAAAATTGCCCGCAGTCATGATTCCATATCTCCATGGCCACGGTGAGGATCCTTTCAACCAAAGATGCTATAGACACATCCGACTTAGGTCCCGATATATGCCACTTGCCAACCCTCATGGTCGACTCTAGCCATTTTCCCCATTGGAGGGAAAATGACACACAAATGGGGCAGAACGCTAACATACCCCAAATTGGGTGACTCACAACTCTCCCTTCAAGAGGAGAGGCCACATGGGGAAACACCCCATTCGATGCGGGTTTATGCGCCCTCTCCGAATTGCCCTTACCCTTGGTCAAGTGGCGCACACAACCTCGGGGGTGACATCAGGGGGAGAAGGGGTTTGTGGCCATTCTGGGCAAAACGGCCAAAATTCACCCAAAAGTGGTCACTTGAAAAATGGCATCTCCGTATCACAAGGGAAAGGAGCCTCGGGTCTTTGCATGGATGCAAATCGAAGTTTTGCTTCCCTCTTGCAACAAGGGTTGAGGTTCAAAGCATACCATAACATTTTTAACACCTCAATCCTTGAAGCACACTATTAATGGGAAAAAGTGCATATATCAGCGATATTGATATGTACATATCTTTGGGTCATTGAGGAGCAAAAATATGAGTAAACACTTTTGGAGTAGGCCCATAGTAGGTGCCTTCAAATATGCCCACTATGGTTAGATTGTCTCCGCCCACTCGTGTCGTTAGTGCTTGCATATGAGCGCGTGTGCAAAGAGGCAGTATGGCATGCGTGCTCACAAGGCGACATTATATAAAATAGAAGACAAGGTTGTAAAAATCAACCAAGCCATGCACGATGTTCTTCGTGGTCTCTACTTTACATATTGCCTTGGTTCGAGGCTCAACTCCCCATACGCTGCCAGTACGAGGCTCTGGGGTTTGGCCATTTTGACCTAATTTTCGACCAAAGTTTGCCCTTTTTCAAAAAATGAGTTCTGGTACGCATTGAATTGCGTGGAGCCATCGTTGAGTTGGCTCGAAAAACGAAAATGGCCTCGGGCTCTGGGTCTTCTGAGCATTGTCTTTGGTTGTTAACGTTCACGCTCACAAGGCCACAAAGTTAGCATTTGCGCACGCAAACGACTTGGGTTTGCGAAACCCATAGGCTGCCTAAAACATCCCTATTGCCCTCTTCCCCTTGCAAAGTGATATGCCCACATGAAAGGGGCATGAATGAAAGGCATAGGGGGGGAATGTAGGGTTCTGTCCGAACTCATGGTACTTGAGAAACATGAGTTCCAGCGATTGACGGAAAAGCTTGCGCGCTGATTTTCTCTCAGAAGCAACGACAAAAAATTCTGGTGAACACACCAGATGAAAGTAGAAGAAAAATACTCTAGATCCAGCTCTTAAGTTCTCTTAGAACCTCAAAGGTACTCGAGAAAAATCCCTCACAAATTTCGCCACGGAGAAGCGACGGAAGCACGCGAACAGGCGACTATAGGCGGCGATTTCACGACAATTAGAAATCGCGGTAGAAATCGGGTATTCCACCGATTTCCGACCGAAAGTCGCCCAAGACAATAAAATTATGGTAATTGTACATCGATTTCTTGGTTAGAAATCGGATTCCAGGTTTCGCGGATTAGAGAACAGGGATATCCCGCTGACAGCCGGTGTCAACGGCTTCCGCACGGGTGTGACGGCTCACAGGCCTCTGGGCCATGGGCCATAGGTTCTGGGTACCGCTTCAGTCTGGTCGTCAGGTCCGCCGCGTTGTGTGGGGTTTTCCTGCCTTACCCCCCCCCCCGTGCTGCTGCCCCCTGTTGCCGTTGCCTGGTTACCTGTCGTGGCTCGTTGTTGTGTTCTGTCCTGGGGTGCGGTGCTATATTAGTCTGTTGTGCCGCCTGTCGTGTTGTGAGCTGCTGTCCGTGTCGTTTCTTGCTGGTGCTGCCCCGTTGCTTCGTTCGCGCTGGCTGGTGCTTTGGCGCTGTGGTGCTGGTGCTGTGGGTTGTCCCCTGCGGTTGCTGGGTGTTTGCTGCTGGGTCTGGTCGCCCGCTGTTGTTTTCTGCTGGCGTGCTTTGGCGCAGGTGCTCCTGCCTGGCCGCGTGGCTGTGCTGTGCGGTGCTGCACTGTGCTTTGTCCTGTGCTCTGTGGCGCTGTGTTGCCGTGTGGTGCCGTGCTGTGGTGCCCTGCTGTCCGGTCTGCTTTGTTCCCTGGTCCGTGTGGTGCTGTGTTCGTCCTTGGCGCCGCCTGTGGTGCGTTGTGCGGTTCTTCTTCGTGTCATGTTCTGTGCCCCCGTCGTGTCGCCCTGTGCCTCGCTCCGCTGCCGTGTGGGCGCTGTTTGTTGCCTCGTGTTGCTGCCAGTGTTTGTTGGTGGGTCTGGCTGCCTGGTTTTGTTTTCTGGTGGCGTGTGTCGGCCCTGGTGTCCTTGTCTGGACTCTGGCCGCCCGCCCTGATGTCTGGTGTGCTGGTGTGGTGTACTGTGTTGTCCTGCGCACTGTGCTGTGTCCTGCGGTGCTGTGCTGCCTTGTGGTGCTGTGCTGCCTGGCTGTGTTGTGCGTTCGTCCGCGCTGCTGGTTTTTGTTTTTCCTTTCGTGCCAAAATCCCCTGCTGTTTCTCCACCCCTTTGAAAAATTTCTGAAAACCTAAAATTGAAATGCTTCTCACTAGAAAATTAGACAACATCCAACTCACGCACGCAGGCAGGCAGCAATACCAAGGGCCATTTTCTGACTTACGTGTTGCCACGCAACCTCCAAGATGGTGGTCTTGATTGCAAGGGGTTGACCGCGTTTCCCCCAGGGCCGGTCGCCTAAACTGACGAAAATGGGGTGAGGGGGGGCACGAGGGAGGGGAGGTAGGTGCATGGAGAGGGAAAGAAAATGAAAGGAAGCAGGGGGAAGGGACGCGGCGGCTTAGGAAATATGTTCGAGTTTTACGCGCTGCTCGCGACAGGTTTTTCTTTGTGTTATTGGCGTGTTAGACGACGTGGGGGGTGGCGTTATGTTCGTACGAGCGTTACGGTGCTTACAGCGTTAACTATTCACCTATTGAGGAGCAAAAACATTTCCGTCGCGTTTTACCGCGTTTTGCAGTGCGCTTTTTTGCCTGGCCGGTTTTTATGCTGATTAACTTTATTTTCAGCTATTTAGAAAGTTTTCTCGTCGTGTTTTACTTAACTCTTGAATTCTATCTGGCAACAGGGCGCAGCGCGCGAGACGCCCACTTCTAACCAAAATCGCCCATCAGCCAAGAGGACCCGTGGGCGCACACCGACAAGTTGTGCATGACACAGAGTACGAGGACAAGGACGAGACAGTCAAGTACGTGCCCAGAGGGCGGGTGGCAGACTGGGATTGGGCAGCAGTACGCAGAGGCATGGACGACGTCCTGGACCAAAAAGCCAGAGCACAGCAGGCCGAGAGCAAAGCACACGTAGGGCGCGCGAACCATGGCACGGTGGGGACCGCCACGTGCGGGGCGCAGGTCGGGAGGGAGAATGACGGCGTGGCAGGAGACGTGATGCCATGTACTGCAGAAAAATGCCCCACACGCCTGAGCCAAAGTCCAGCCCGTCGGCGGCGGCAGCCGCCGCGCCGGCACCGCAGACGGTGAGAGGGTACGGGGGGCCGGGGCTGGTGGGGGTGAGGGTCGATGTGGCCCGAATGTGGGCGGCCCCACCCCCGCACCTCGCCTCACCGACGCACTCCGCGTCCTCTGCTGTGGTGTCGTCGCCCCCGTCTCTGGAGAGTCCGGAGACAGTGCAGCGGGAGAGACGGCGAGCAGAAGGGCAGGAGCGGAAGGGAGAGGCCGTGGCAGGGACAGGGGAGGGAGGGAACAAGGGACGACAAACGGTGGCAAGTGG
This sequence comes from Eutreptiella sp. 'Long Island Sound 2002', assembly GCA_964036045.1. NCBI lineage: Eukaryota > Euglenozoa > Euglenophyceae > Eutreptiales > Eutreptiaceae > Eutreptiella > Eutreptiella sp. 'Long Island Sound 2002'. The sequence goes on from OZ038379.1 coordinate 151,890,500, forward strand.
CCAGGGGGTGGAGGTGGCAGCAGCGGGAGCAGGCGGGAAGGGGGAGCAGCGGGGGGAGCACGCGGCAGCACGGCCGCGGGCGGACCCGTTCAACCTGGCGGAGAGCGGCAGGCTGGGCGGGTTGGTGGTCGCCGACATCCTCGTGGTGTCGGAGGAAGAGGGGGAGGAGGCAAGGAGGATGGCGCTGGCAGGGGGGCCAGAGGCAGCCGACTGCACCAAATGTGCCGGCAGCTGCCATGAAGTCGTTCCTCTCAGAGCTGCGGAGGAAGGAGGAGGGCAAAGGTAGGAGAGGACAAACAGGGGCGGGAGCGGCAGAGGGCGGGGACAGCGGGGTGCGCACAGGAGGGCGGGAGCAGACGGGCAAGGGAGGAAAAGGGCAGGTGGGGGCGTCAGGGGCCAGGAAGGCGGCAGGACACCAGGAAGGAAAAGGGGGATAAGGGGGCGGACAGGGGCATCAATGGCCGCAGCCCCAGCAATCGTTTAGGCAGCAGCCGCGGGGTCAACCCACAGGTCAGCGCGGCGATGCGGGCGGAGGAGGAGAGGGAGGCGCGCCGCCAGCAGACGGCGCGGTATGAGGCGCTGGCGCACATGGAGCGCCAGCGCCGTCGCCGCCAGGCCCCAAAGCCTGAGCCCGACACCATCTACCACCAGGAAATGGGGTCAGGGAGGGGAAGGTGAGAGCGCCAGGGTGAGCAGGAGGGGGGCACAGCACCCGACCCAGTGGCGGACTGCAGGGAGGAGAAGGGCAGGCTGGGCAGAGCAGCGGAGCAGCGACGGGGCACCACGGCCAGCGGGAGGGAGGGCGAGAGAGTGGCAGGCAGCAAAGCGGGCAGGAAGGAGCGGTGCAGGGCAGGGGTACAGGGCGCAAAGAAGGCGGCAAGAGCAGGCACGGTGAACAAGGTGCGCAATGGATAGGAGAGGGGCACGCGGGGCTCCAGGGGAGGGGACAAGGGAAGGCAGGACACCAGGGAGCAGGCAGCAAGGGGCAAGGGAAGACAGGGCAAACAGGCAAAGGGCAGGGGAAGGTACGTGGCGTTGGGTACATGGCGTCACCTGTATTCCCAGGGAAGGGATTGGGTGGATGGTGGGGGGGTGTCGTCCCACCTGCCATCCCGCCGTTTTCGCCACCAACTTACCCTGCGGTAGGGGTGGTTTACCCACACCCACCGGCATACCCGGGTGTGCCGCCACCAGCGCCCGTGCGGCAACACCCGCAGGCCGGCAGGGCGGCGTGGGGAGCACAGGGAGGCAAGGGAGAGGAGCACAGGGAGGCATGGGAGAGAACAGGGGAGGAAGAGAGGAGGCTGGGGGACAGGGAAGCACGGATCATGGGAGGAGCGTCCAGGGTGGCCAAGGGATGGAGGACAGGGCAGGGCACGCCACGGGAAGGGGAGGCGCAGGTAGTCGAGGAGCTGCAGAGAGCGTGGGCGGATCTTCAGAGAAGGCTGGAGAGAGTGAAGAGGGCAGAGTGGGAAGGCGAGAGGCCCAGGGAACAGGCACAGCAGAGCGAGAGGTCGGAGGGTCGCCCCCCACTACAGCCATTCAGACAGCCGGGTATCCCGCCGGAAATGGAGAGGGAGATGCAGGCGAGGGCCAGGAGGCAGACCAGACGTGAGGCAGCGAGACTGGCGGAGAGGGACAGGGAAGTGGCGTCGCGGGAGCGCAGGGTGCAGGAGGAGGGGGGGGCAGTGGCCCGCGGGGCACATCAGGTCCTCCCAGACCCAGAGGGGGACACCGCCTCCACGGATGTGCAGGGACAGTCGCCGTCCGGGAAGAGGGCCAGAGGGAGGGGAAGAGAGGCTGGGCAAGCGTGGGGAAAGAGGCACCGGGTGGAGGAGCAGGGAGCAGGGGAAGCAGCGGGGGCACAACGGCCCACCAGCCCCAGCCTGGAGCCGACGCCAACAGACTAGGGCTCGGAGTTGCCACCGCCGTGGCGGTTTGCGCCGTTCCGGTGTGGAGGGAGCCCGGGACAGTCCGGGACGGAGGGCGGGGGACGTGGCGGAGCTGGTCCGCTACCTGAAGTGGGCAGGGAGGACGAGAGGCGGGCGGGAGAGGCGGGGGACCCGCCCTTTCTGCGACCTGGTCGGCAGGGCGGGGAGGCCACGGGAAAAGGTGCCTGAGATGAAGGAGAGCACGTGGAGGAGGATGCTGGGAGAGGCGCTCGTTGGAGTCAACCTGGACTGTCCCCAGGAATGGGGGAAAAAGCCCGAGGGTGCGGATACTGAGGGAGCTGTTGCAGAGAGAGGGGTGGTACGTAGGCGAGGCGTAGGGCTGGGCAGGTGAGGGTCCACATGGGCGGCAGGATGCAGAGCCAGGCGCACAGAGGGTGCAGGGAGGGCAGAAGGGCGTGGGCCACAGGCTGCAGGCAGGGTGGAGTCGAGAGGTCGACACAGGAAGGAGGTGGTCTTGGGCAGGCGAAGGGGAAGCATGGAGAAGGGGACGAGACAGGGGACACAGAGGGTCAAGAGGTGGCGGCCGAGGAGGATGGACAGCAAGGCAGAAGGGGACGAGGGGAGGACAGTCGGGGACATGGACCCCGCAAAGGAGGACCGGGCATCGAATCAGTGGCAGCAGAGGCTGGGACGTTGGGGTAAAAGAGCGCCGACAGAAGCGGGCGGCAGTGGAGGAGTCGGAGTCTAGGCCGGCGACCGGAGCAACAGAGAAGTACAGTGACACAGGAGGGGAAAGGCGGCGGGTACAACTCAGGAAGAAGCAACGGGGCAGCCAACTCAGCGCTGGCTATTGCGCCAGCATGGAGGGCGGGCGCACGGCCGGGGTCCATTGGCGGACGGGAGGAGCAAAGAGCGATGTGTGCAGTGATACACGGGAATCCCGCTACGAGATGCACCCGTCATGTGGAGGTCGGAGTCAGCACCCCGCCCTGCAGGTGTTACAACACGCCCGCACTGGGATCCGGGCAGACTACACCGCGCGCGGCAGTATCAGTCGGCGTACACCCGAGCGGAGCCGAAGGGCAGCATAATGGCGCCCATACAGGGCAGACCTCCCCGGGAGGCGCTATGCCCGGTACCGGGAGACCAAAGATGGTGCGGCAGAGGTGCCGTAGGGCGCATGCATGGCCAGTCCTTGGAGGGCGCGGCCAGTGCCGGCCAGGGATGAGCTCCAGAGGCTCCGTGGCTTCACCTACTTCGGTTTCTATGTGTGTGTGTGTGTGTGTGTGTCTTGTGTGTTTGTGTTGCGGGGGGGGGGGGGCACCAAGAAGCAGGATTGCAGAGCTTCGGTTGGCAGGGGCCAGATTATCTGGTTTGTCTCCTGACCCATGTGTGCGTAGCGTTTCAGCAGGCTAGTTTTTCCCTGCTTGTTCCCTATCTTACCCAGCACCCCAGCCTGCGCCAGAGCCTGAGCCTGAGCCTTGGGGTTGGGGAGCTGGGGGGGCTGGTAATGGGAGTGCGGTCGTATGCCCAAAACGGCCCAAACGTTCCCACCACCACCACCGCCAGCTGGACAGCCCGTCCCACCATCCCCCCACCCCACCCATGTGCATGAGGGAAAGATCGTGAAAAAACCGTTTTTGTGGAGGGGAATCCTAGCCCCTTCCTTAACTTTGTCGTGCCACAGGAAACTCACCCACATTGGTGGGCCAGCGCGAGAGGCCTTCGGGTACGACCAGACTCCCGGGGAAAGGGTAGGGACGTCGGAGTAGGGCATAGGTGAAATCCGCGAGTGGAATACTCGGGTGGATGTACAGCAAGGGCAATGATGGTGGACAGTAATGTTCGGACAGAGGAGAACAAGCGACGCCCCTCCGTGAGACGACGGGTTGGGACGCGGTGAGGTGGAGGGTAGAGGAGAGACAACGTGGCAGGGAGAGAGGGCTCAGGGCGGCAGGGCAGGGGTGGCGAAGAGGTGAGCAGGAGACACGTGGTGGGCGCGTGCGAGCGGCGACGAGCGGGACAAGAGAGGCAAAAAGGGGGAAATGCAGGCAAACCCGAGGGGCAGGGCCGCGCAGGGAGGAAGGGACGCAGGGGGCGAACAGCGACAAACAGGTGCAACACATCGCGCATAGAGTGACGCCATGCCTATGACCCGCATTGAGCCGTACTGACCGCCCCGCCCCACCATCAGGGAACTGATGGAGGGGAGTCCAGCGGGGGCGGACGACGGGAGAATCCCCCCGAAGGGGTACCTGGGGAGGCCGCCGTAGTCGGCCTACAGGACGGAGGTCAGGGCGCAAGCGGAGAGACGCGTGAGGGCGCGCGAGATACAGCCCTGGTGCGGGGAGGAGAAGCGGAGCGCACACGGAGCAGGAGAGCAGCAGTAAGGGGACGGGCTAGAGACAGGCTACGGGGGAAGGGCGGGGAGGGGAGAGGAGAGAGGGAGGGGTGGAAAGTGACGCGAGGGAGGGGCGCCCACCTGGCATGGCCGGGGACCGCCAAGGGGCACGCCCCGCGTGGGTGAGAGGACCAGACACGAACACAGAGGGGAGCAGTAACCCGATGAACAGTGCAGTGATGACGTGCGTGCATGCAGGGAGGAGGGTAAAAAAAAAAACACAGAACAGACAGGAAACCACAGGACAGGAAACGCAGAGGGAAAGGGGGGGGAGGCGGCCCACGGAGTGCGCAAAAAAAAACCTACACCTGAAATAAAAAACGTCATTGCACCGCCAGAGGACACACAGCACTGAACGAACAGGCAGCAGGAGAACAGATAGGAGCAATCGGCGCAAGAGACAAGAAATGGAGCCGCGGGCAAGCGCCACACGGTAGCAAGCGGCAGGGTGGAGTATACACATAGCATGCAGGCAGCCTGGTAGGGTATAGGCACGGGTAATGGGATGGGAAACGGGGGCGGGGCCAGGAATAAGGGTCCCCAAAGTGTCCAGCAGGAATCAAACCACCCAAACACAACGGGGCGGGATAAGAGCGACCCGTGCAAGACGCACCAAACGGTCCGCGGATGGATGAGGATCCAGTTGGCACGCGCAATGGGGTTGCTGGCGGCCCGGTGGGGTATAAACACGGGATGAGGGGAGTGGTATGGGAACTGGGCCAGTGGCGGGATGTGGTAGAGGGGAAAGGGACATCGTGGGGCGGCGAAAGCAGAGGGACAGGGGAAATAGGATGGCAAACACCAAGCAACAGACCCGCGGGACTGGTAAACCAGTCGCCATGGAGTGGGGAACCGTGGGCCAACCACGGGGAACCTGGCCACGGGAAATCAGGAAAATGCCCTGAATCCCCGGATGGCCGTGAGGTGTCCGCAGGGGTGAGGGCTGACCCTGAGGCCCCCGGGTCAAGGGCCGGAGTACACGTACGTTCACGCGTGAGCGGGACTTAGGGGAACGTAGAAACGGTCGCCGCCCCGCCTCAGGCCGCGGATGGACGAAACCCAACTACATCCGGGAGCCGAGTGGGTACTCCAGCCTGTGAGGGATGGGAAGTGGTGGAATGTGGCTGAGAGCAATGTTGCGCCGTTGCCGACGGCTATCCACAGGAAACCCGCCTTGCAGGCGCGCTAAAGGCTGCACTGGGAGGGGAAGCGGAGGGGATGCTTCGACGGGGGACCGGAAGCCGCGCCTGTGAGGGCAGCGGCTGAAGTGAACCTACCACTGGTTATGTGCCAAGGGAACCTGGTACAAGTTCTCGGCGGTGAGATGAGACGCCAGAGGAACTGATGGTGAAGAGCTCCCCTTCCAGCCAGAGGCGGCCACCATAAAAAACAAACAAGGGGATGTACGATGAGGCCGCGGACGCGGACGCCCTTACCTACCTACCTTGTTCGTTGGCATGCTCGGACGGTTCATTCCCGCGCCAAAGGTCGGGATCCCCTGGCGGGGCTTGCGTGGATGTGGCTTGCGGGGCCGCAGTCTCGCTGGTTGCCCCGGTCACCGTCCCGCAGCTCCGCGCCCCCTGTGCTGCGTGTCCCGGCTCGTCCTGCTGTGCGCGTTGGCTCTCCAGCCGGGGGTGTTGGGCTGCAGTGGGGCTGGCGTCACGGGGGGGGCACAGCGACTGTACGGCCGTCCGGGCCGCTCCGTCGTCCCCACGTTGTGTTTCCGCGTTGTCCCGTTGCCCCGATGCAGCGTTTTCCGGTCGCATGCAGGAGGGGGCAGTGGATGAGCTGGACGCAACGCCCTCCGTCGGCCGGGGCTGGGCGCCGAGCGGCACCAGTTCTGCTGGTTCGGTCGGCAGGAGAATGGTTGGGATTTGCGGCTGCTCCGTCCTGGGCCTTTTGAGTCGGCGCTGGGGATGGCTTTAGGCGACATCCCATTGCTACTCCCAAGTTTCTTTTTCAGCTTGTTCTTCTTCTTTTCGTTCGTGCCAATCCGTGACCTACCACGGTTCATGTCCAGGCACCAAATCGACCTCGTCTTTCTATAAAATGGAATAGGATTTCCATGCAAGGCGTGCCAATGAAATAGTAAACCATAAGCGTGCCATTGAAGACGGTTGGAAACCCAAACCGTCGGGGTTTTCCTACCACTCCTTTGTTGTGGTCGAAGCATCGGAGTCATATGCTCCTTCGGGTAGGAAGCCCTCCCTTGCGAAGCCAGGGGATGCATTCCATTCAAGGGAGTTGTCGGTAGGTGCGGACACATGGTGGAGTTGGGTGGAGGGATGGGGACTGGAACCCACCTTTAGGTCCACCCAATTGGAATGATGCAGTCAAGAGCTGCTTGCCAGACGATTTTTGAGGGATGGGAAATCTCAAAATCTGAATCAACAAAGTACACTCGCACAGATGCAACGTGCGATGGAGCACAGTAGGGGACATCTGTCCCCTTTGTCAAAAATTGATTCATCCAGACAATAAAGGGTTTTCAGTTCTGTCCAAAATTTGACGTTCGATGCACGTGCGCAATGTCGTGTAATTGTCAGTAAGGTTGTCACGGGCACTGTCTTTGTCACGGTTTAGGTGGTTTGCAGGACATGGTACAGCTGCACCAGGTGTGGGTGCCCTATGGCACATTGGATGTCCATTTCCCTATACTCCAATGAAAAAATTTGGGCCTTAGCGATGGCCCTGACTACACAAGCTGCCACTTCCGGAACCCTACAGCACATTCATAGGAACTACGGAGAAATATTGTTGCAAAGCATTCCCTATTAGAAGTGGCAGTACCACACGTCGCTGAATTTCTGTGCGAGCATGCCAGCACTGGTTGCGGCCTTTCTCGTCCAAAAGTGCAATGCAGTATTGTGCCAACATGAATGACATTGAACCTTGGAAGGCACGTGACAATTCTTGTAGATGCAATTTGGATGCCACCGGCTTGATGCGGACACCTCAGAAAGACTGCAGTACCGGCAGATCGGAGGCGCACATGCTTGGCACTAGCAAAATGGTACGCCACACCCTTAACACTAATTGTTGCTGCAGGGCCATCAATGCAATACGCAGACTACGAACACAACTACGTCTGCAAGGAAACATCTGCAGCACGTCGAATACCGAAGAAGAAATTGACCGGCCCTCGAAACAAGGCATTTGATGGTTGGAAGCAAAGCATTTCCCTCCCAGCTACCCGGTTGCCTTACATTGCAACGGACAATTGCGGAGGCTGCACAATGCTTTTACTGGTGAACAAGCCACCCTCAATCACAAATTGCAAACCCGACGCAGAATTCTCTGACAGTGTAACCGGGTCGAGTTTTGTTATTCATCCATTACCTAGAAGGGCAAAGGACACGAAAGCAGAGAAAAAAATGGCAAAACCATTGATTCTTGGAAGGTTCTTGTTGGTTTGGCGCTAGTTTCTGTTAACACCACTCGTACCTGCTTCCTTATGGCAAAACCTCGAGTCAAAAATGTTTAGCACACTAGCAGGAGCTCTGCCCATTTGTGCAAGTTGCTCCGCATCAGAGAAGCCTGATTGAGTAGAGCACACAAGCAACAAGTCGCATGTCTCATAGCACAACAGAAATGCATTTTGTCAGTAAGACACGGTGACAAACACAAGCAAAGAGAAAGCTAAGCATAAACAGTTCAGTGTCTCACGGGCGACTGTGCAATGCATGGAGAAGCTTCTTGACATGCTCGTCCGAAAACATTGATGCATTTCGTGAGATATTTGTCCACGTGGCAGCCAATGTTCCACTTGCATTCCAAGGAAGGAAAAGGCGCGATATTTTTGATCGCACCATTTCATCATTCCTTCAACCTAGTGGTGTTCAACCGAAAGAACAATCTTGTTGATTATACATGTTCAATCACTCAACCAAGTCTCGAAGTCTTGTCCTTTCAACGTACGTATGGCCAAGGAAGAGGGTTCAAAGCTTGCGAGCAAGCAAAGCATAAGTAATCTTCAGTGACCGGTCGTGGGCTAAGTGCAAGAGATGAGTGAGAAACAATACTTTTGATTGCACCATTTTGGTACCCGGGGGTAGCCGGAGTCACGGGTTTGCAGAGTCACCTCCCCGATTTTGAACTGGTTTCTTCTGTGTTTGAGTAACCGCTGGTGCACAAACCCGGATGCCTACCCCAAGGTGCACTTAAGCAGACTCAGGAGTCACATCCATCACCAAACCTATCCCAAGGTCCCTTAAGCAGACTCAAGAGTCACACCCATCACCAAAATGAACAATTGTCCTAGAACACCCCTGCCACTTGCTGGCGGTGACACTATCTCCTCCAACTTACATCTACCCCCTCTATCATTCAGGTTTTTTTACACTGCTATCATCTAGCTACTTACAATTAAACCCCTGCAAACCAGAAATTGTTTCTCATTCATGCCGAAACCTTTTTTATTTCTAAGCACAAAGAAACCATAAATAAGCACAAAACAACCATAAATGAAACCATCGCCAATCCCTGCACAATTCAACTTCTCCAAACTGGAATTTGTTTTTTATTCATTGCTCAATTTCGTTTCTTGCTGAGTACCACCCAGTTATGCCTGAACTTGTTTATGTCTGACAAAAAAAACAATCACAATCACAATCACAACCTGCAAAATCAAACTCCTAAGATTTGAAATTTGTTTCCCATTCAGTGCTTCATTTTGTTTACTGTTTACCTCCCACTTATGCATGAACTTGTTTATTTCTGAGTTTAAAAAAACAAAAAAACAATCATTAAAGTCGTGTCCCTGCAGAATCCCTGCACCATGGCGGCGTATACAGAAAAACCTGGGAACACAAGCATAATGGGCTGTTCAGTGGCAAAGTCCACAGCAGTGTGCCCTCTATGTGGCACTGGAATGCGTATTCTTATTTATTTATCTCTCGACCTGATACGAAGAATCCCTCGGTCTACCGGACTGTTGCTGCAAATGCACGCAGCAGCAATGACAGTCCAGTTTTCTGCAGTGTCTATATCTGAAAACGGGCGGCTGGGGAGAATGGGAGGGAAGAATGGCAGTGCACACACACAGGCTTGGTCGTCTTATGGAGAAGTCCACGGGATTGTGTGCACTGTGTGTGAGTACGACGTGGATGAGTCAGGCATAACAGAAAAAATAGCAATATCAATCACAGGCAGCCTGCACTGGTACCCCGTACCTCAGAACAGACACACAGGCTTGGTCCTTTTATGGAGAAGTCCACGAAACTGTGGGCACTATGTGTCAGGACAACAAAGAGAAGTCAGGCATGAGACAAAAAGTAAGCACAGTCTGCACTGTTGGCCTGCACCTCAGCAGACATGGGTTCGTCCTCGGGTTCAGATTCAGATTCTGACTCCTCTTGTTCCCGCTGTCTCTTCTGGGCTCGTGCACTGCACGCCTTAGCTGCCTCTTCACGCCGTTTCTTACAGAGCAGTGCGACAACGGCAGCAGATTTATAACGTGGGGCATGAGCACGCTTAGGCTTCGGCTTAGGACGGTGTGCGGGTGCATGGACGCGTGCAGCAGGTGGGTCTAACACAAGTGCAGGTGCAAAGGGATCCTCCGCTTCAGCGCTGGAAGCTAGTGCTGCATCAGAGTCCAGTGAAGGATCGGATGCGGCATCCGCAGCATTCAAAGCATCATCACCAACTGCGGCGGATGCAACAGGCTGCAGTGGAGGAGGGAGGTAGATTACTCTTGCCGGAACATCAATGTCGTCCACAGAATCCGTTTGCGGCATCTGCTCGAGGACAACCTTGAAACTGGATTGAACGAGCATCTCCGTGTGCGAGTCCTGGCACCATGGAGAGATCCACTGCAGAAGGAGACTCTTGAGAACTTTGCACGACTTGTCAACACCGGTCCTCGGAGGCGCAGGCTGGTCGCGAACGTTCATGGCGTGACGGATTTCACGTCCTCGGCAAGCAAACCTGATTGTTGTGCGCAGTGACCGGTTCACCATTTGATCGCCCGGATTGCATAAGTGTGACCTGTTGCGGATGGTGGAGTACACATACAACGGTCCCTTGCTCCATTTGAACAGCTTCGGGAAGAACGTGTGGCCCTGCACCTTCTCGAGTTGATTCTTGTCATGGGACATGACGTGGTCCATCACAATCAGAGCAGGAAACTGCGAGCCCAGGCAGCACTTGGTGCGTACAACATTGAGGTCTTGATGGACTCTGACTGGAGGGCTTCAAAGGTAGAACCGGTCTGGCACTTCTTAGCTGATTGTGTCTGATAGATTCTGGGGTCTACTACAACTCAACCAGGGAGCTTGACGTGGCACTTCTGCGTTGTGCCGCGCCACATTATCTGCACCGTGATGATGTTACCGCTCATTGAGAGAACTGGCGTGCACGCGGCCTGGTGCTTGTCATTGCTCATGCGATCCACCACACGGCCACCTGGAGCGCACATTCCACGTATGCCACCAGGACGAAACTGCAGCGGTGTTTCATCAGCACCCAAGACCATTGCGGATGGGAGATGCCCCCCGTGAAAACCATCAGGCAGCATCCGACCATAGTCATGTGGGCTGGCAAGTAGCAGCGAAAGGTCACGGCGCCACACGTTCACCTCTATGGTTTCACTTGCTGACAAGGGCATTCGGTCTGTCTGAACACTCCTCAAGTGACTCATTCCCATACGTTGCTTGTATGACTGCGCCCAGCTTCTCGTGATGGTCGGCTGCTCGCCAATAGGCCTTGTGAGGCTGCATACGTGCGCTGCGACCATCATCAAGGTATCAATGTCCACAGGCACGCCCTCAGTTCCCAGCATCCTCACATACTCCGCAACCTTGCACTCCTCTTCCAGGTTCAGGGTGGTGCTGCCTCCCCAGCGGTGATGAAGGCCATAGCCCTAAAAGACAGTAAGAAAAGGTGCTTTTCCCATGCTTTATGGTATACTTTAGTTGTATTGGAGGTGCTCTAAGCACTCATGCATTTTTATCTTAGTATTGGCCCAACCACAATGGGTGATAACACATTTTGACCTAGGGAGCCAGACACTAAATCAGGATGTAGTGTGGACCCCTTAATCCCCAAGCTATAGGCACTAAAGCATCTTTTCCTGGATGACTGAGGCACTGATATACTGAAGGCAGAGCCTATGAATTTATCTATGTTTTCTCATGAATTCTTAACTATCCTAGTGCTATGCACCCTAGGGGGCTGGGGCACCTCTTATTGAGAGGTCCTGGGTTCAATACCCAGTCAGCCTAGCTAAGTAGGATTATCCCATGTGACATGGCAGTGACCTCAGGGCCACAAGCCATGCCACCTCAGCACCTATGGGACCCAAAAACAAAGAGTGCACATCTCACGATGGCACTGTGGATGAGAGTGAGCCCTTGGGGCAGTTTTTCAATCAGTTTTTCTCAAACATGTAAAATATTTCATCCTGAGTTGCAATGTATGCTAATTGCTGTGGTCTATTGTTGATAGTTGTCTTTATCTAACTCTTTGTGACTGCAGCCCTTCATGCTTTGATCCTGTTTATCTTCTACTTGCTTATCTCTGGCTTGGGTTATCCTGGATTGGTTGCGATTCAACAATAAAATATTTTCCTCATCAAAAACAAGCAGCAGGAACCCTACACCAGCAGCAAGCAGCAGGAGAGGCACAACAAAAAGACAGTGTTGAAATCACTGTAAAACCTTCTGGTAGCAAGAGGCAGACAGTCTCTGCGTACCGGCAGCAATCCCGTGCTGTACATCCAGTGCACGGACATCTGTCATAATAAGCAAGAAGGGCGAATATGGACACAAAGAAGGAGGACGCCGACGTGAGGACGGCGCCTGAGGCACCAGCAATGCCAGCACCTGGTGGACCTGGACCTGGACCTAGCGCTGTACCTTCGGTGCCCCTACATGGGCCAGTGCACGTGGTTGATGACTCGCTGGAGGGACTTCAGTAGGCCTTCTGGGCCCTCTCAGTCGAGGAGGTGGACACCAACCGTGTGAAGAGAAAGAGGGAGAGAGAGAAGGTTGCAGGAGAAAGCATGGCAGACGAAGGAGTAGACCATGGTCACGATCCGACGAGTGAGTCGACCTTCCAGGGCGCACCAAGCGCCTCTGGCCTCCACGCATCACCCTCTCCTACAACCACCACACTCACAACTCCAGACCCAGCCGCTACAACATTCACACCCATAACCACCCCGCCTATGGCTGAGGGCACAGGCTTTACTGGTATACCTACCTAGCCTGCCTATGGTGTGGACCCATCTACCACTGCGTTTCCAGAGGCAATTACTACCAGTGAGCCAGTGGCCTCCAGTTCTGCGCCGCGATGGTATGCGGCCGACTATCACCATCCTCTACCCGCTACGGGAGCCTGTGTGGATGTTCCTGGGTATGCAACCCTGAGTGGGCTGAGGAGAGACCCTGAGTCAGGCGGGAGCAGGAGTAGAGGATCGGGGAGATCCTCCAACAGGTCCCTGACGCGGTCAGAGATAAAAGAGGCTCTCCGAGGAGCCACCTCTGAACTTGTTGGCGATCTCACTCCAGAGTCTCGGGCTAAACTAGAGCCCTTGATTCCGCCCCAAGCGTCACCTACCATCGCTGGAGTTTCACCCCATCGGGTACAGGCTAATCACCCGGTGGCAGGGTTGACAAACACCCTGGGGAGCCTGAGGAGCCGACCGATGCCGACCCCTGCAGTGATACCAAGAAGCCCTTTCGTACCGAGAACGGCCCAGCAACCCTACAGCCATGTGGGGAATTCCACGAGAACCGAGCTGGACCGTCTGGGGCTGACAGCCCTGAGGGCAGTGGTTGACCTGGAGCCCTGTGGCTCTGGTGACCTAGGCGGAGACCCCTCTGATGATGAGAGGCCGTCCATGACATCTGCTTCGCCCTCCGAGGACGACGACCCTGAGGACCCCGAGAACCCAAGTGGGCGGAAGAAAAAGAAGAAGAGGAAGACCCGGCGCCCTGAGGGACGCAGGTCTCAGGAGGCTAAGGCCATTGCCACCTCCAAGATTGTGGTGAACTTGCATGAGTTCACAGGCAAGCATCTCAGCGAGTTCGCTGAGAATTTCGGCCGTTTCCTCCGAATGACCGGCCAAACCCATGCTAGTGGGCGGGTCAAGTGCGATCTGCTCCTGCAGTGCTGCAAGACCAAATACCTGGAGACGCAGGTCAAGCAGATCGTGACTAAGTCCGCCACCTTTGCCGACGTGTTGGTTGCCTTGGAGAGGCAGTACCCAAGCTATGAAACCGACCTCTCCATCAGGACCGAGATCCAGAACCTGGCCGTGCTGCCCAACAACCCCAAACCTGGCAGGGTCTCTGAGCTACTGGCTGACCTGGATCATTGGGCTGGACGATTGACGCCTGGTTCCTACAGCAGCGACGACCTGCTTTTCTGGTTGGTGGCTAAGCTCCCTCGGGCCCTGTGGGACGAGTGCCGTCCAACGGCAGAGCGCAAGGCTAGAGCCCTGAACTACGAGGATTTATGTGTGCTACTCCTGGAGCTGGCACTGGAGAAAGAAAGCGACCAGCACCTGAACGCCTACCGTCCTGGAGGGGGAGGCTCTGGAAGCCATGGCAAAGGGTACCAAGGACCCAGACCTGCACAGGGGACTACCCCCAAGCACCCCTGTATCATGGAGAATGTCAAGGAGCTCTTCTGGTGTGACGCCAGAGATGAGCAGGGTCATCTGCAGCACGCCCCTGACTGCGAGCAGCGAGACTGCTTCGTAGTCCAAGGGAAGAAGCATGAGACCAACACCGGCGCCAAGGCAAAGATGCCGGATCACTACAGGTGTACTATCATCTGCGCCTTCTGTGGGAAGAGGAAGCAATACGAGAATGAGTGCTACCATAAGCAGCGCCTGTTGTCGAAGCTGAAGGGCGAGGATCCTGGCAAAGGCTCTAGCAAGGGCGGTGGCAAAGGCAACGGCAACGACTCCGGCAAGGGCAAGTCGAAAGGACGTGGAGAAGGACGAGACAAGAACCAAGGCGGACGAGGAGGAGGCGCTAACCGTCTGCCAGACACGGACAACAAGAACCCGGACAAGAATGGAGGGAACCCCAAGCCTAATCCAGGGGGGAACTCCGAGCCCTCTGGAAGGCAGTCTGGTCCCACCACACGCTCGCAGACTCAGGCCCAGCGAGAACAAGGGGCAAAGCGTGAGCATGAAGGTGGTGATGACGGCAATGCTAAGAGGAGAAGCCGTTTCATGAGGATGGCCCGCAAATTGCGGAACAAGGGGTTCGAGGTGACCTGTCCCGCGGAATTCTGACGTGGACGCTCCGGTGGGGCCCTGGACCTGGTGTTCTGGGTACGTATCCGACCGGGGGAACGTGAATACCTGGGGGTATTGGATACTCGAGCCACCATATCTACGGTGGCCAAGAAAATTTTACCTTGTGGGAGCATGAAGAACACCATGACCACCGCGGCTATACGAATGGGGGATGGACATGTGGTGCACAGCTGCGGGGACTGTGAAGTGGAGGTACCTATGGGCTCCCGAATTATCGCCCAAAGGTTCTATGTGATGGACACTGAGGCCTTCGACTTTGTATTGGGGACTGACTTCTTCGTGCAGCACTCCCAGATACAATCCCTGACGCTGCAAGCGCCCTACCTCCTCTACGTGGACCACGGCAATGGCAGAGAGTCCGTGCCACTGGAGCAGTCGGAGCACACCTCGAGCTACCTGAGGGTATCGAAGGAGGAGCCCTCGAACATGATGGCGGCCTCGGAAAACTGAGGACTATCAACTATTGGGGGAAGTCCTAGGCCAAGGTCTGAAGGAGTTGGGCTACTCTAGAGAAGACCTGAGTGTCGAGTTGTTCGCCAGCGACAAGCAACATGTCTTGGACCTTTACTGCAGCAAGGGGAAAAACTGCAGCTACAAATTTTACTGGCCCTCTTTCGGGATGGCCTACGGGAACCCCAGGTTCAGTGAACCGGGGAGGGTCTTGATCAAGGTGGCCTTGGAACGTTCCCGTATGGTCCTGTGTTCCCCCGATTGGGGAACCCATGGGGGCAACGAGTACTGGCGAACCCTCCTGGACAGGCTGACTATCAGCTCTGTACGGTTACCTGATGAGGCCATCAACGTGCCTCCGGGGCGTAAGATGCCTATCGGTAAAACCCGGATGGGGGAGTATGCTCAGCGTGGTGGACGGAGGTCTTACCTCCATCCCCTGGGAGGACCTGGACTCGACTCTGGTCCAGCCTATACATCGAGAAAGCGATGGACTCACCTTGGGTGACTTGAAGGATCGACTACGACCTCAAGATGCTATTGAGACTATACCCGGAGGAGATGAATATGTCGTGACTAACACCAACGCCCCCCACTCTCCCTGCCATGTACCTGTTCCTGAGTGAGTCTCTGAGTGTGGACTATCCGAGCTCCCCAGCTCTATCCACTCAGATGACGAAACTGAGCACGACGCCTTCTTCGTGCAGACCTGCGTGGAGGAAGTGGAAAACGCGGAGTATGTCGCCCCACTGAAACCCCTACTCTCCATGAGGGTGGACGACCCCGTGGATGAAGAGCTGGATCCCTGATCAAGGCTAAGGGAGTACCTGCACTCCAAGAGGAGGTTGGTGGCGAAAAAGCTCTGCTACGCTAAGCCTACCCACAGCTCATGGCCACTGAGGCAAGGACGTATGGGAGATCCAGGCCAATTGAAGGAGGACCTCGAACAGAAGATCACCACCTGGCAAAGGGAGGTAGATCTTAAGCTCATGAAGAGCGTGTGGGGTGCCCATGTGAGGACCCCAGAGGAGGACGACCTCTCAGAGGAATGTGTATGTGAACCTCCTCGAGCATGCCTATGTTGCCATTGTCCACCGGAGATAGTTGAACGAGACCTACTTTACGCCTACCAAGGGTTGAAGGATACTACCAAGGGCGAAGAGTCGGTGGAGGATCACCTCCCGACGTCTATTACTCAGGGGGCAAGCAACTTACACTCTGACGAGGACGTGGAGGACAAGATCAAGCTATTGGACCCGCGGGTGCAGAAGCTTATAAGGACCTATCTGGAGGTGTTCGGAGAACTACCACCCCCAGCCTCATATACCAAGCTGGTACAGATGGACCTCAAGCTGAAACGCGAGTTCTTGGGTCACAGGATCCGGAGGAGGCCCTATCCGGCTCCTAAAGAGCAGGCCAACGAGATTGAGCGACAGATACAGGAATGTATCGACGCTGGCCTAGTCCTGGAGTACAAGGACGGGGACCACCACCAACACTGCAGCCCCTGTTTCCTGGTGGCCAAACCTGGGTCCACAGCCAAACGGCTGGTAGTGGACTACGGAGAGCTGAACAAGAAAACGCTGAACCACTCAGGGTCCATTCCTAATATCGAGTCTACCCTTGAGAAGATAGCCTCCTGTCGTTACAAGACCAAGATGGACAAGAGGAGCGGATTCTGGCAGGTGGACCTGACGCCCAACGCTCAGGAGATACTCGCCTTCATCACCCCTCAGGGGAGGGTGTTCAAGTGGAAGGTCATGCCGTTTGGTGTGGCCAACGCACCCGCTATATTCCAAGAGCTGATGAACAAGATCTTGTCCATCGTAGGACGAAGACCTAAGGTGCAAGAACTCATATCCCCTGGGGCCCAGATGGAAGCACACATCGACGATGTATGGCTCGGGACCAATACCCGGGAGGTTCACCTAATCCTCTTGGGTGAGTTCTTTGCAGTCTGCCAAGAGAACCACACACGACTCACGCTGGAGAAGTGTGAGTTCATGCAGGAGACCATGCACTACCTGGGGTCTGACGTTGGCTATAGGTGGTGGACCACAGCGGCCTCTAAGGCCAAACCCCTGCTGGACGCTAAGGTACGACACGAAGACCCCAAGAAAGGACTTCATGATGTACTCAGTTTCATTGGGGCATGCAACTTATATCGCCGCCATATCAAAAACTTCATCTACACCACCGCCATTCTGACGGACCTGATCAAGAAGAGTACTACTTGGCGCTGGGGCCCACAAGAGCAACAAGCGTTTGACGAGCTCAAAGACAACGTGGCCAACGCTAAGTGCTTGGGCGTGCCTAGGGCACAGGGGGAGATTATCCTGGTGACGGACGCCAGCAATGTGGGTGGTGGTGGAACGTTGTTCCAATGGCAAACACTAGAGAGAGAGGAGTTCGACTCGGCTATTTCTCAATGGGGGACTGAAGGTCTCAACCGAGATCGAACCCTCAAGCACATCTACCCTGATGACAAGTGGGTCCTAGTACCTCTGGGCCACTAGAACTGGAAATGGAACCAGGCCAGAAGGAAACACTCCACCTATGTGCAGGAATTGCTCGCGGGTATGCTGGTGCTATCCTCACAAGCACAACTGTTGGGGAGTAACCCGGTGGTCTGGCTGTGCGACCAAGAGCCCGTCCGCACTTTCCAGAAGGGTCCCCCACCTGAGAAGGCCAAGCTACGGCGCTGGTGGACCTACCTCAGCCAACTACGGCTGACGGTACACCATATCCAGGGGGTGAAGAACGAGTGTGCAGACTACATCAGCCGCAACAACTTCGACGCCCTGATTGGTGCCCGGTCTGAAGCGCTGGCTAAGGAGGCGTTCAGCCGTATGGACGTGCACCTGGACCTCAACATGACTATGATACGCCACCTGGATGGACTCCAATAATCAGAGTACCTGAAGGAGTTTGAGGATATCTACAAGCGCCTGGAGAAACGCCTTGAACCCCTCCTGGTCAACCAAGATCAGTGGAAGACGGACAAGAGCTACCTCTGGCACGAGGACGGCATCGTGGTACCCAGTGACAGAGTCCCAGCGCTGCTGAAATGGACCCATGAGTCCAGCAGTCATGTGGGTGCTGACCGTACCCTGAGGCTATTCAAGCAGTGGTTTCACACTACGTGTACTGATGACCAACTGCAGAAGACCCTCCAGCCTATCGTGGACAAGTGCCCGTGTAGGTCCTGCAAACCGGGGGATATCAGGGACAGAGGTCTCTACTCGACCCTGGCCATCCCTGACTGTGCTAACAGTGTTCTCTACGTGGACTACACGGAGATGCCGAAGTTCGGGGGCTATGACTTCGCCCTCGTGGTAACCTGTGGGTTGACCAGGTTTACCAGGATGTTCCCATGTACCAAGCACATTACCGGGGAGGAGACTATCAAGATACTCCTGGAGGAGTGGTTTTGTGTCTATGGGGCGCCCAAAGAGATCAACTCCGATGAGGACGTGCGAGTACGCTCAGATACCGGCTGGTACAAGAGGGTCCTGAGTTCCCTCAATTTCCAGGTGTCTACAGGGATCCCCTACTCTCACACGAGATACCCCCTATGTGAGCGACAGATTCGTGTCCTCAAGGAGAATTCAAGGATATCGTGCAAAACTGAACGCACCAGAGACTGGGTGAGACTACTCCCCTTCATATCCTTGATGATGAACTCCCAAGAGAAGTAAGTAAGTAAGTAAGTAAGGGCGGCCGCGTCCGCAGCCTCATCTGACATCTCCCTGCTTGTTTTACATGGTGGCCGCCTCTGGCGGGAAGGAGAGCTCTCCACCATCAGTTCCCCTGGCGACCCCTTTCTCACCTCACGGCCGAGAACTTCAACCAGGTTCCCTTGGGGCATGACCGGCGGTAGGTGTCCTTCAGTCGCTGCCCTCACGGTCTCAGCTCCTTCCGGTCACCCATCGAAGGACCCTCCGGCCTTCCCCCCCTAGCACAGCATTTCGGGCGCCTGCAGGCGGGTTTCCTGGGGATAGCCCTCGCCGACAGCGGAGCATTTCTCTCTGTCAACCACATTCCACCACTCCCCATCCCTCACGGGCTGGAGTACCCACTCGGCTCTCGGATGCACTTTGGTGTCGTCCATCCGCGGCTGGAGGCCAGGGGGTGACCCTTTCCACGTTCCCCCAGGTCCCGCTCACGCGTGAACCTACGTGTACTTAGGCCATTGACCCGGGGACCTCAGGGTCAACCCTCACCCCTGCATACACATCACGGCCGTCCCAGAGTACAGGGCATTTTCCCGACTTCCCGTGGCCAGGCTCCCCATGGTTGGCCCATGGTTTACCACTCCATGGCGACTGGTTTCCCAATCCCACGGGGCTGTTGCTTGGCGCTTTCGGGCTCCCTTCCCATCCCATGTCCCGTTCCCCTTCGCCACATACCGTCACCGGCCCAATCCCCGCTTCCCATGGTTTTCCGATGCCTTGGGGCCGTTGTGTGGCCCGTGCCACACCCCTGTCCTAGCCCCGTGCCCCGATCCCACCCCTCATCCCGTGTTTATACCCCACCGGGCCGCCAGCAACCCCGTGGCGCGGGCCCACAGGATCTTCATCCATCCGGGGACCGTTTTGTGCTCCTTGCACGGGTCGCTCCTATCCTCTCCCCTGCTTCCGCGCACTCGGCGCGCTCTTCTCCGCACGTTCCTGTCCGGGTCGTCTGGCCACTGTTCCTATGTCATGACACCTTTGGCCCACCTATGCTTTGGCAAGAGAACACAGCGTGACCAGGCGGCTGTGGCCTAGCAGGGACGCCACCACACGTACCCCCACTGGGGCTTGGAGGGGAGTTGTGTTCTGTGTTCTGTATGCTTGCACCGCCTGCTGTCTTGCCGTCCTTGACGTCTTCTTGTCGCGGCAGGGGCAGGGGCAGGGGCAGAGGCAGGGGCTGGGGCGGCATGGGCAGGGGCAGGGGCAGGGGCAGGGGCAGGGGCAGGGGCAGGAGCAGGGGCCGTGGGAGGGGCAGGGGCAGTGGCAGGGGCAGGGGCAGGGGCAGGGGCATGGGCAGGGACAGTGGTTGGTGCAAGGGCAGTGGCAGGGGCAGGGGCAGGGGCAGTTGCAGGGGCAGGGGCAGGGGCAGGGGCTGGGGCAGGGGCAGAGGCTGGGGCAGTGGCAGGGGCAGGGGCAGAGGTTGGGGCCGGGGGGGCAGGGGCAGGGGCAGGGGCAGTGGCTGGGGCAGGGGCAGGGGCAAGGGCAGGGGCAGTGGCAGGAGCCGGGGCAGTGGGAGGGGTAAGGGCAGTGGCAGGAGCAGGGGCCGGGGCAGGGGCAGGGGCAGGGGCAGGGGCAGTGGCAGGGGCAGGGGCTGGGGCAGGGGCAAGGGCAGGGACAGGGCCTGTGGCTGGAGCAGGGGCAGTGGCAGGGGCAGGGACAGGGGTAGGGACAGGGGCAGGGGCAGGGGCAGGGGCAGTAGCATGGCCACAGGCAAGGGCAGGGGATGGGGCAGGGGCAGGGGCAGAGGCAGTAGCAGGGGCAGTGGCAGGGGCAGGGGCAGGGGCAGTGGCAGGGACAGTGGCAGTAGCAGGGGCAGGGGCAGGGGCAGTGGCAGTAGCAGGGGCAGGGGCAGGGGCAGTGGCTGTGGCAGGGGCAGGGGCAGAGGCATGGGCAGGGGGGCAGGGGCACGGGCAGGGGATGTGGCAGGGGCAGGGGCAGGGGCAGGGGCAGGGGCAGGGGCAGGGGCAGGGGCAGGGGCTGGGGCAGGGGCAGGGGCAGGGGCAGGGGCAGGGGCATGGGCAGGGACAGTGGTTGGTGCAAGGGCAGTGGCAGGGGCAGGGGCAGGGGCAGTTGCAGGGGCAGGGGCAGGGGCAGGGGCTGGGGCAGGGGCAGAGGCTGGGGCAGTGGCAGGGGCAGGGGCAGAGGTTGGGGCAGGGGGGGCAGGGGCAGGGGCAGGGGCAGTGGCTGGGGCAGGGGCAGGGGCAAGGGCAGGGGCAGTAGCAGGAGGCGGGGCAGTGGGAGGGGTAAGGACAGTGGCAGGAGCAGGGGCCGGGGCAGGGGCAGGGGCAGGGGCAGGGGCAGTGGCAGGGGCAGGGGCTGGGGCAGGGGCAAGGGCAGGGACAGGGCCTGTGGCTGGAGCAGGGGCAGTGGCAGGGGCAGGGACAGGGGTAGGGACAGGGGCAGGTGCAGGGGCAGGGGCAGTAGCATGGCCACAGGCAAAGGCAGGGGATGGGGCAGGGGCAGGGGCAGAGGCAGTAGCAGGGGCAGTGGCAGGGGCAGGGGCAGGGGCAGTGGCAGGGACAGTGGCAGTAGCAGGGGCAGGGGCAGGGGCAGTGGCAGTAGCAGGGGCAGGGGCAGGGGCAGTGGCTGTGGCAGGGGCAGGGGCAGAGGCATGGGCAGGGGGGCAGGGGCACGGGCAGGGGATGTGGCAGGGGCAGGCGCAGGGGCAGGGGCAGGGGCAGGGGCAGGGGCAGGGGCAGGGGCAGGGGCAGGGGCAGTGGGTGGGGCAGGGGCAGTGGCAGGGGCAGGTGCAGGGGCATGGGCAGGGACCGGGGCAGGGGCAGGGGCCGGGGCTGTGGGAGGTGCAGGGGCAGTGGCACGGGCAGGGGCAGAGGCAGGAGCTAGGGCAGGGGCAGGAGCAGGGACTGCGGCAGGGGCACAGGCAGGGGCACGGGCGGGGGCAGGGGCAGGGGCAGGGACAGTGGCAGAGGCAGGGGCAGGGGCAGTAGCAGGGGCAGAGGCAGGGGCAGAACAGGGGCAGGAGCAGGGGCAGGGGCATGGCAGGGGCAATGGCAGTGGCAGGGGCAGGGGCAGGGGCAGTGGCTGTAGCAGGGGCAGGGGCAGGGGCAGTGGCTGGGGCAGGGGCAGTGGCAGGGGCAAAGACAGGGGCAGAGGCAGGGGCAGGGGGGGCAGGGGCACGGGCAGGGGCAGTGGCAGGAGCAGGGGCAGGGGCAGGGGCAGGAGCAGGGGCCGGGGCAGTGGCAGGAGCAGGGGCAGTGGGAGGGGCAAGGGCAGTGGCAGGGGGGGCAGGGGCAGTGGCAGGAGGAGGGGCAGGGGCAGGGGCAGGGGCAGTCACAGTTGCTGGGGCAGGGGCAGGGGCAGGGGCAGGGGCCGTGGCTGTGGCAGGGGCAGTGGCAGGGGCAGAGGCAGGGGCAGGGGGGGGCAGGGGCAGGGGCAGGGGCAGTGGCAGGGGCAGGGGCAGGGGCAGTGGGAGGTACAGGGGCAGTGGCAGGGGCAGGGGCACGGGCAGTTGCAGGGGCGGGGGGCGGGGCAGGGGCAGAGCCAGGGGCAGTGGCAGTGACAGGGGCAGGGGCAGGGGCAGGGGCAGGGGGGCAGGAACAGGGGCAGGGGCAGTGGCAGGGGCAAGGGCAGGGGCAGGGGCAGTCGTAGGGGCAGCGGCAGGGGCACTGGCAGTTGCAGGGGCAGACGCAGGGGCAGTGGGAGGGGCAAGGGCACTGGTAGGTTTGAGGTTTGAGGTTTGATTTTGCGGGTACTAGACGCCTTTCGGCCCCGGGGGGCCACCTGGTCGGGCCAGGTGATATCCTCCCCACCGGGTCCTAGTGGGGGGCCCTCCAAGACGCACCTCCTGCCTGGTGGCGGAGTCCCCCGGGTTCACAGAGCTCGGAGCCCCGTCCTTCCCCGGCCTCCCCTGTTTCGCCACTCCCCGGTCAGTGTATCAATTCGCAGCCGTGGCTGCGGGCCCTTACCCACTGCGTTGCCCTCCTAATGAGTTGGTCGCCAGGGGAACCAGCGCCGCCGGGCCCGTGCTACTGGCTTGTCGCCAGTGGGACCCCCTTGGGCTGGCGCGGAGGCTGCCTAGCCTAGGGGTTGGGGCGTGGCGCTGTGCGCCACTACTGCCTTGGCGGGTGCAGTGCCCCGTCTGTGTGTGCGCGGCGCTCGCGGCCGGTTCGGGGGGTTCGGGCCGGTACCTGGCGTCGTGTCTCTTTCGTTTCCCCCTCCCCGCCCCGCGTGTTCCGCGCTGCGTGTGGCGGGCCGTCCCCTCCGGGTGTCCCTTACCCTCGCTCGCTGGTACGCCATTCCACGCGGTCTGTGCGTTCCGCGCACTCGGTCCGGTTGCCCTTCCGGTAGTCCCCGCGTGTCCCTTTCGTGTGTATGCGCTCGCGCTCTCGCGGTGTCCGCTCCCCCCCCCGCTGGGTGGTGTGGCGCGCGCATCTCGCGTGGTCCCGGCACTGGGCGCTGGTAGGGCCGTTCCACGTGGTCCGTGCCCCTCCGCGTGTCCTGACCCGGTCCGTTGCTCCGTCTGGCGTGCTTGGGGGGGGGCGGTCCGGTCCCGATTCTCCCCTACTTGGCTGGGGTCATGCGATCCCCCTTCCCCGACTGCCCGTCCACTGGGCGGGCTGTCGGGGTCCGCGATCCACGTGTTGTGGGCGCGGGCGTGCGGGTGTGGGGGCCCTGCTCTGTCCCTGTGGGGGCTGCGCGCCGCGGGGCGGGTCCGTGGCGTTCATTTGCTGGGGGGCGAGCTGGGGGGGGGGAGGGGGGGGGCGTGCGCCGTACCCCCCGGCTGTGCGGCCGGGGCGGGGCCTGTAGGGCAGGGGGTTGCTCTGCCTCATTCCGTCCCTCTGCCTTCCCTGGGCAGGCAACAAAGCGGGCGTCGCTGGCGTTGTGCTGTCCATGGGGGGCGTGGCCCCCCATACCACTGCGGTTCGTGCTCATCCGGCTTCTCTGGGTACGATCTGTGCGGCGCCCCGATGCGCAGGCGTGGGCCCGCTTGTTCTTCGCGGCTCCCATGGGAGCCGGCGGCTAGGGCAGGGGGGCGGGTCGCACTCCGGCTCCTCTCTCGGGCGGGGGGGGACCGTCCCCCCTGCCTCGGGGGGTGGGGGCCGGGGCCCCCGCGGCTTGCGAGCCGGTGGGGGGGCGGGGGGGGGGGGATGTCGCGCCGCGGCCTCCCTGCTCTCCTTCCGGACGGCGGCATGCGGTACTCCATCCTGGCCCCTTCCGTGTCGCCGGCGCGTTCCCTTCCGGCGTGCGCGTGCGGTCGGGGCTAAAGTGCCGCCCCAGGGTGGGGGGGGGTGAGGGGCGGCCCGTGGACCGCTCCCCCGGGGGCCTCAGCAGACCTGAACCCCCCCTCTGTCATCCCTGAGTGGGCTGTGGTTACGGGAGGGTCCCGTCGGGCGCGGCCTCCTTCCTGTTCCATTGTGCGCGTTGCTCCGTTCCCCTTACCGCGTCGCCGTCCCTTCTGGGGGGGGGGCGCCCCCCCGGCCCTGGGGGGGCGGAGGGCCGCGCCTGTGGCTTCCCAGCTGGGGTGGGTGCGGGGCGGGGGGGGGGCGCCCGCTCTCGGGCCTGTGTGGGAGGGGGTGGGGGGGCCTTTGGTCCCATGGCGACGCCTCCTGTCTGCCGGGGGGGGGGGGCATGGCAGTCCTGGCCCCGGGGGCCAGCCATCGGCTGGGGGTTCGCGCCCTTCCCCCGCCCCCCTCTACCTAGAGCCGGATCCTCGTGCAGGCCCTCGCTGGGGCCCCTCATCCCCCCGGCCGCTGTCGCGCGGTGCTGGCCGGCCGGGGGTGGCCGTGGGAGTTAGCGGTCAGTGGTTAGCGGGCTGCGGGGCAGCAGGTTCCCCCCCGCGCTCGTTGTCTCCGCACTCCCTCCCGCGGGAGGTGGCACGCTCTCTTGCGTCGTGCCGTACCGTGGGGGGGGCGTGGGTCGGGGGGCCCAGCCCCACCCCCACTCTCTCGTTTCCGCCGTCTGGGCCATCATCTGCGCCGCCGCTTGTGTGGGGGCTGGGGCTGTGGCGGCGGCGGGTTGTGCCGGCGGTAGCGCCAGTGGGTGAGGGCGCTGCGCAAAGCCCGGGGGAGCCAGTTGTTGGCGTCCGCATCCGTGATGCGAAGCACCGCTCCCCCTTCCAGGAAGGCCGGCCACGTCGGCTCCCTGTCGGGCCACGCCGCCCGGATCCCTGACCTGAGGACCCTCTCATGGTCCTCTGGGGCTGCCCATCCCCCCGGGGGCACCTCTCTGTTTTGTCCGTCTCTCCGGAGGAGCACAGCATCCAAGGGCCCATTCCTCGACCTCCTGGAGGTCCCCTGGTTGGCCCAGCACAACCACCCGTACACCTCTCCCACCAGGGGGAGGGTCTCCTCCCCCAGAGGGTCCGGGACCGCGCCCCAGTCCCGGTCCCATGGCCGGCCCTCCTCTGCCCCCCGTGCCGGCCCCCCTCGCTGCCCCTGCGCCTGCGGCGCCGATGCCGCGCCCCGCCCCCCCTCCGCCGAGGCCATCCGCGCCGGCTCCGCCCTCGGCGCGGGGGGGGCTGGCTGGTGCCAGGGTCGTGGGGGTTTGGGGGGGACGAGCTCGCCGGCGTCAGGGTCGATGTTGTAGAGGTGTTGGTGGTGGTGGTGGTGGTGGTGGTCGGTGTGGTGTGCCGGCATCTGTTGGATGCCGGGGGGGATGCACCTCACCGGCTGCACGTCCGGCTGCGGGGGCGCCCCGCCATCTGCCCCCCTCCCTTCGTCCCGTCCTCCCCCCTGGGCTCCCATGCCCCGTCCCGCCTGTCCCTTGCGGCCCGCGGCGCCCTTGCCCTTGCCCTTGGGCCCCTTTCCAGCCCCCTGCCCGTGTCGCGGGTCCCGCCTCCCGTCCCCCACGCCCTGGCCCACCCGCTCTCCCACCTCCCCTCGCCCTGCCCCCTGCACCTGGGCTCCCTGCCCGTGCCCCTGCGCGCCCTTCCCGTGCCCTGGCCCCTTCCCGGCCCCCTGCCCCGAGTCGCGCCGTCCGCTGCCTGCGCTCTGCTCCCCCCCGCTGCTGCGCCCTTCCTGGACCACTCGCCGGGCGTCCCGCTGCCTTTGCAGCTGCGGCAGCGTGACGCCCGGCGGCGAGCGCTCGCGCGCCGGGGGGCGGACGTGCCGCTCCCGCCCCGAGGGGAAGGGCTTGGGGGGGAACGGCTTTGGGGGGCTGGTGCGGGTGTGGGTGGGGTTGGCGTGGGCGCGGTACCTCGCGCTCTCCCTGCCCACTGCTGCTGCTGCGGCGGCCGCCGGCGAGGCGTCCGTGGTCCGTGCGGGGTTCTTCCCTCGCTTGCGCGCCCTGCTGGGGGTCGCGGCGTGGCCGGCCGAGGCGGTGGCGCGGCCCGCCGGGGCCGCGGTCGCAACCCCTCGCGCGCCCTCCTCGTTCTCCTCTGCTGCCGCGGCGGCCGCCGGCGAGGCGCCCGTGGCCCGTGCGGGGTCCGTCCCCCGCGTTCGCGGCGTGCTGGGGGTCGCGGCGTGGCTGGCCGAGGCGGTGTCGCGGCCCGCCGGGGTCGCGGCCGCAGCCCCTCGCGCGCCCTCCTCGCTCTCCTTCGCTGCTGTGGCGGCCGCCGACGAGGCGCCCGTGGCCCGTGCGGGGTCCGCCCCCCGCTTTCGCGGTGTGCTGGGGGTCGCGGCGCGGTCGGCCGAGGCGGAAGTGCGGCCCGCCGGGGCCGCGGTCGCAATCCCTCGCGCGCCCTTCTTGCTCTCTTCTGCGGCTGCGGCAGCCCTCGGCGATGCGCCCGGTTCCTGCGCAGGGGCTGCCCCCCGTGTCGGCAGCGTGCCGGGGGCCGCGGTCGGGGCCGCGGCGTGGCTCGCTGGGGCTGCGGTCTCCGCTTCCTGCGCGTCTGGGGCCCGCATCGGGGCGGGGCGGCGGGGCTGGCTGCTTGGGCGGCGGAGGCGGTCATCTCGGCTGGCTCAGGCTCCCGGGCTGGCGGCGGCGGCCCGACCAGCACCGCCGCCTCCGCCAGCCTCCGCTCCTCGCGCTCCGCGAGGGTCTCCCCCGTCCACTCCGGGGAGGAGGCGGGGGAGCGGGAGCGGGACCGGCGATGGTGGCGGTCGTCCCACTGGGGGGACCCATCGGAGTCTGCCATCACTATTACCCTGGTAGGCATGCGTGGTGACAAGCGCGCCCTTCCCACTACCTCCTGGTGCATCAGTGCCGTGCCGTGGGCAGTGCTGTGTGGTGCTCTGCGGGGGGGAGGTGGGGAGGGGGTGGGGGGCCGGCTGTGGCGTCAGCCCCGCACGGCCGGGGGCCTGCGGCCATCCACCAGCACTGGGAGGGGAGGCGGGGGAGCCACGCGGCCCATGCGTCGCGCCATAGCTCCCAGTCTGGGGCGGGGCCCAGGGCCCTGGGCCCCCGGGGGTCGTCGAGCGGTGTCGGGGGGAGCCGCACCAGGTGGACCCCCGTAACGGCGGTGACCTCCTGTGTTCGCAGGAAGGTGTGTACTCCGTCCCGCGCCGCGGGCGCCTTGAGGGGGGGGCGGGGTACGGGTGCTGCCCCATAGAGGTGGGTGGGGGTGATCCCCAGGACCCGCCCCGGCAGGGGCAGGGGCAGTGGCAGGGGCAGGGGCAGGGGCAGGGGCTGGGGCAGGGGACTTGGCAGGAGCAGGGGCACTGGGCGGGGCAGGGGCAGTGGCAGGGGCTGTGGCAGGGGCAGGGGCAGGGGCAGTGGGAGGTACAGGGGCAGTGGCAGGGGCAGGGGCACGGGCAGTTGCAGGGGCAGGGGCCGGGGCAGGGGCAGAGCCGGGGGCAGTGGCAGTGACAGGGGCAGGGGCAGGGGCAGGGGCAGGGGGGCAGGGACAGGGGCAGGGGCAGTGGCAGGGGCAGGGGCAGGGGCAGGGGCAGTCGTAGGGGCAGCGGCAGGGGCACTGGCAGTTGCAGGGGCAGACGCAGGGGCAGTGGGAGGGGCAAGGGCACTGGTAGGGGCGAGGGCAGGGTCACGGGCAGGGGCGGGGCAGTGGCTCGGGCAGGGGCAGTGGCAGGGGCAGTGGCAGGGGCAGGGGCAGGGGCAGGGGCTAGGGCAGTGGCAGGAGCAGGGGCAGTTGCAGGGGCAGGGGCAGGGCTAGGGGGGGTTGTAGGGTCAGGGGCAGGGGCATGGGCAGGGGCCGGGGCAGGGGTAGGGGCAGGGGTAGAGGCAGTGGCAGGGGCAGTGGCAGTGGCAGGGGCATGGGCAGTGGCAGGGGCAGTGGCAGTGGCAGGGGCAGGAGCAGGGGCCGTGGGAGGGGCTAGGGCAGTGGTAGGGGCAGGGGCAGGGACAGGGGCAAGGGCAGGGGCAGTGGCTTGGGCAGGGGCAGTGGCAGGGGCAGTGGCAGGGGCAAGGGCAGGGGCAGGGGCAGGGGCAGTGGCAGGAGCAGGGGCAGTTGCAGGGGCAGGGGCAGGGTCAGGGGCAGTGGCAGGGGCAGTGGCAGTGGCAGGGGCAGGGGCAGTGGCTGGGGCAGGGGCAGTGGCAGTAGCAGGGGCAGTAGCAGGGCAGGGGCAGGGGCAGTGGCAGTGGCAGGGGCAGGGGCAGGGGTAGAAGCAGGGGCAGGGGGGGCAGGGGCAGGGGCAGAGGCAGGGGCAGGGGCAGTGGCAGGAGCCGGGGCAGTGGGAGGCGCAAGGGCAGGTGCAGGGGCAGGGGCCGGTGCAGGGGCAGTGGCAGGGGCAGGGGCAGGGGCAGTGGCTGGCGCAGGGGCAGTGGCAGTAGCAGGGGCAGTAGCAGGGCAGGGGCAGGGGCAGTGGCAGGGCAGGGGCAGGGGCAGGGGTAGAAGCAGGGGCAGGGGGGGCAGGGGCAGGGGCAGAGGCAGGGGCAGGGGCAGTGGCAGGAGCCGGGGCAGTGGGAGGGGCAAGGGCAGGTGCAGGGGCGGGGGCCGGTGCAGGGGCAGTGGCAGGGGTAGGAGCAGGGGCAGGGGTAGGGGCTGGGGCAGGGGCAGGTGCAGGGGCAGGGGCAGGGGCCGTGGCAGGGGCAAGGGCAGGGGCAGAGGCAGGGGCAGGGGCAGGGGCAGGGGCAGGGGTAGGGGCTGAGCCGGTGGCAGGGGCAGTGGCAGTGGCAGGGGCAGGGGCAGGGGCAGTGGCAGTAGCAGTAGCAGGGGCAAGGGCAGGGGCAGTGGCAGTGGCAGGGGCAGTGGCAGGGGCAGGGGCAGGGGCAGGGGCAGGGGAAGTGGCAGGAACAGGGGCAGTTGCTGGGGCAGGGGCAGGGTCAGGGGCCGTGGTAGGGGCAGGGGCAGGGGCATGGGCACGGGCAGTAGCAGGGGCAGAGGCACGGGCCGGGGCGGGGACAGGGGCAGGGGTAGAGGCAGTGGCAGGAGCAGGGGCAGGGGCAGGGGCAGGGGCAGTGGCAGGGGCAGTGGCAGTGGCAGGGGCAGGGGCAGTGGCAGTGGCAGCAGCAGGGGCATGGGCAGGGGCAGGAGCAGTGGCAGTAGCAGGGGCAGGGGCGGGGGGAGGGGGAGTGGCAGGGGCAGGGGCAGGGGCAGAAGGAGGGGCAGGGGGGGCAGGGGTAGGGGCAGAGGCTTGGGCAGGGGCAGGGGCAGGGGCAATGGCAGGAGCCGGGGCAGTGAGAGGGGCAAGGGCAGGGGCAGGGGCAGGGGCCGGCGCAGGGGCAGTGGCAATAGCAGGGGCAGGGGCAGGGGCAGGGGTAGGGGCAGGGGCAGGGACAGGTGCAGGGGCCGTGGTAGGGGCAGGGGCAGGGGCATGGGCACGGGCAGTAGCAGGGGCAGAGGCAGGGGCCGGGGCGGGGACAGGGGCAGGGGTAGAGGCAGTGGCAGGAGCAGGGGCAGGGGCAGGGGCAGGGGCAGTGGCAGGGGCAGTGGCAGTGGCAGGGGCAGGGGCAGTGGCAGTGGCAGCAGCAGGGGCATGGGCAGGGGCAGGGGCAGTGGCAGTAGCAGGGGCAGGGGCAGGGGCAGGGGCAGTGGCAGGGGCAGGGGCAGGGGCAGAAGGAGGGGCAGGGGGGGCAGGGGCAGGGGCAGAGGCTGGGGCAGGGGCAGGGGCAGGGGCAGTGGCAGGAGCCTGGGCAGTGGGAGGGGCAAGGGCAGGGGCAGGGGCAGGGGCCGCCGCAGGGGCAGTGGCAGTAGCAGGGGCAGGGGCAGGGGCAGGGGTAGGGGCAAGGGCAGGGGCAGGTGCAGGGGCAAGAGCGGAGCCAGGGGCATGGGCAGGGGCAGAGGCAGGGGCAGGGGCAGGGGCAGGGGCAGGGGTAGGGGCTGAGCCGGTGGCAGGGGCAGTGGCAGGGGCAGGGGCAGGGGCAGGGGCTGTGGCAGTAGCAGTAGCAGGGGCAGGGGCAGGGGCAGGGGCAGTGGCAGTAGCAGGGGCAGTGGCAGGGGCAGGGGCAGGGGCCGTGGCAGTGGCAGGAGCAGGGGCAGAGGTAGGGGCAGGGAGGGCAGGGGCAGGGGCAGGGGCAGGAGCAGGGGCAGGGGCAGGGGCTGGGGCAGGGGCAGGGGCAGGGGCAGGAGCAGGGGCAGTGGGAGGGGCAGGGGCAGTGGCAGGGGCAGGGGCAGGGGCAGGGGCATGGGCAGGGGCCGTGGGAGGTGCATGGGCAGTGGCAGGAGCAGGTGTAGGGGCAGTTGCAGGGGCAGGGGCAGGGGCAGGGGCTGGGGCAGGGGCAGAGGCAGGGGCAGTGGCAGGGGCAGGGGCAGGGGCAGAGGCAGAGCCAGGGGCAGGGGCAGGGGCCGGGGCAGGGGCAGTTGCAGGGGCAGGGGCAGGGGCAGTGGCAGGGGCAGTGGCACTGGCAGGGGCAGGGGCCGGGGCAGTGGCAGTTGCAGGGGCAGGGGCAGCGGCTGTAGCAGGGGCAGGGGCAGGGGCAGGGGCAGGGGCAGGGGCAGGGGCAGGGGGTGGGGCAGGGGCAGTGGCAGGGGCAGGGGCTGCGGCTTGGGCAGGGGCAGGGTCAGGGGCAGGGGCAGGGGCTGGGGCAGGGGCAGTAGCAGGGGCAGAGGCAGGGGCAGGGGTAGGGGCAGGGGCAGTGGCAGCGGCATGGGCCGGGGGAGTGGCTGGGGCAGTGGCAGTGTCAGGGGCAGTGGCAGGGGCAGTGGCTGTAGCAGGGGCAGGGGCAGGGGCAGTGGCGGTCGCTGGGGCAAGGGGCAGGGGCAGGGTCAGTGGCAGTGGTAGGGGCAGGGGCAGGGGGAGGGGCAGGGGCAGTGGCAGGGGCAGGGGCAGGGGCAGAAGGAGGGGCAGGGGGGGCAGGGGCAGGGGCAGAGGCTGGGGCAGGGGCAGGGGCAGGGGCAGTGGCAGGAGCCTGGGCAGTGGGAGGGGCAAGGGCAGGGGCAGGGGCAGGGGCCGGCGCAGGGGCAGTGGCAGTAGCAGGGGCAGGGGCAGGGGCAGGGGTAGGGGCAAGGGCAGGGGCAGGTGCAGGGGCAAGAGCAGAGCCAGGGGCAAGGGCAGGGGCAGAGGCAGGGGCAGGGGCAGGGGCAGGGGCAGGGGTAGGGGCTGAGCCGGTGGCAGGGGCAGTGGCAGGGGCAGGGGCAGGGGCAGGGGCTGTGGCAGTAGCAGTAGCAGGGGCAGGGGCAGGGGCAGGGGCAGTGGCAGTAGCAGGGGCAGTGGCAGGGGCAGGGGCAGGGGCCGTGGCAGTGGCAGGAGCAGGGGCAGAGGTAGGGGCAGGGAGGGCAGGGGCAGGGGCAGGGGCAGGAGCAGGGGCAGGGGCAGGGGCTGGGGCAGGGGCAGGGGCAGGGGCAGGAGCAGGGGCAGTGGGAGGGGCAGGGGCAGTGGCAGGGGCAGGGGCAGGGGCAGGGGCATGGGCAGGGGCCGTGGGAGGTGCATGGGCAGTGGCAGGAGCAGGTGTAGGGGCAGTTGCAGGGGCAGGGGCAGGGGCAGGGGCTGGGGCAGGGGCAGAGGCAGGGGCAGTGGCAGGGGCAGGGGCAGGGGCAGAGGCAGAGCCAGGGGCAGGGGCAGGGGCCGGGGCAGGGGCAGTTGCAGGGGCAGGGGCAGGGGCAGTGGCAGGGGCAGTGGCACTGGCAGGGGCAGGGGCCGGGGCAGTGGCAGTTGCAGGGGCAGGGGCAGCGGCTGTAGCAGGGGCAGGGGCAGGGGCAGGGGCAGGGGCAGGGGCAGGGGCAGGGGGTGGGGCAGGGGCAGTGGCAGGGGCAGGGGCTGCGGCTTGGGCAGGGGCAGGGTCAGGGGCAGGGGCAGGGGCTGGGGCAGGGGCAGTAGCAGGGGCAGAGGCAGGGGCAGGGGTAGGGGCAGGGGCAGTGGCAGCGGCATGGGCCGGGGGAGTGGCTGGGGCAGTGGCAGTGTCAGGGGCAGTGGCAGGGGCAGTGGCTGTAGCAGGGGCAGGGGCAGGGGCAGTGGCGGTCGCTGGGGCAAGGGGCAGGGGCAGGGTCAGTGGCAGTGGTAGGGGCAGGGGCGGGGGCAGTGGCAGGGGCATGGGGGGCATGGGCAGCGGCAGGAGCAGTGGCAGGTGCAGGGGCCGTAGGAGGGGCAGGGGCAGTGGCAGGGGCAGGGGCCGGGGCCGCGGCAGGGGCAGGGGCAGGGGCAGGGGCAGTGGCAGGCGCAGGGGCAGTGGCAGGGGCAGTGGCAGGAGCAGGGGCTGGGCCAGGGGTAGGGGCAGGGGCATGGGCTGTGGCAGGAGCAGGGGCAATGGCAGGGGCAGGGGCCGGGGCAGGGGCAGGGGCTGGGGCAGAGGCGGTAGCAGGGGCAGCGGCAGGGGTAGGGGCCGGGGCAGGGCCAGGGGCAGGGGCAGTGGCAGGGGCAGGGGCAGGGGTAGGGGGGGCAGGGGCAGGGGCAGGGGCAGGGGCAGGGGCAGGGGTAGGGGCAGGGGCAGGGGCAGGGGCTGGGGCAGGGGCAGGGGCAGGGGCTGGGGCACTGGGTGGTGCAGGGGCTGTGGCAGGAGCAGGGGCAGGGGCAGTTGCTGGGCCAAGGGCAGGGGCAGGCTCTGGGGCAGGGGCAGAGGCAGGGGCGGTGAGAGTGGCAGGGGCAGAGGCAGGGGCAGGGGGGGCAGGGGCAGGGGCAGGGGCAGGGGCCGGGGCAGGAGCAGGGGCAGGGGTAGGTGCTGGGAGTGTGGCAGGGGCAGGGGCAGTGGCAGGGGCAGGGGCAGGGGCAGGGGCAGGGGGAGGGGCAGTGGCAGTGTCAGGAGCAGGGG
The DNA here is from genome assembly GCA_964036045.1 of Eutreptiella sp. 'Long Island Sound 2002'. Lineage (NCBI taxonomy): Eukaryota > Euglenozoa > Euglenophyceae > Eutreptiales > Eutreptiaceae > Eutreptiella > Eutreptiella sp. 'Long Island Sound 2002'. The sequence continues at coordinate 151,923,227 of OZ038379.1, forward strand.
CCTTGGGAGGGGCAGGGGCAGTGGCAGGGGCAGGGGGCAGGGGCAGGGTCAGTTGCTGGGGCAGGGGCTGGGGCAGGGGCAGAGGCATGGTCAGTGGCAGTGGCTGGTGCACAGGCAGGGGCAGAGGCTGGGGCAGGTGCAGGGGCAGGGGCAGGGGCAGTGGCAGGGGCTGGGGCAGTTGCAGTGGCAGGAGCATGGGCAGTGGGTGGGGCAAGGGCATTGGCAGGGGCGGGGGCAGTGGCTGTGGCTGTGGCAGGGGCAGGGGCAGGGGCAGGGGCAGGGGCAGGGGTAGTGGCAGTAGCAGGGGCAGTGGCAGGGGCAGGGGCAGGGGCCGGGGCAGGGGCAGGGGCAGGGGCAGGGGCTGGGGCAGTGGCAGAGGCTGGGGTAGGGGCAGGGGCAGTGGCAGGGGCCGTGGCAGGGGCAGGGGCTGGGGCAGGGGCAGGGGCAGGGGCAGGGGCAGGGGCAGGGGCCGGGGCAGGGGCAGGGGCAGGGGCAGGGGCAGGGGCAGGGGCAGGGGCTCCAATACGGGGCGTCTTTTGGTCGTATTCTCTCCGTTGCCTCGGACGCTCCAGTCCGTGGCACCTGGTTCACCCCCGGACGATCCAGTCCGGGGGCTAGTGCCGTGCTTCGTTCCGCCTCGGATGCTCCAATCCGGGGCGTCTTTTTATCGTATTCTCTCCGTTGCCTGGGACGCTCCAGTCCGTAGCACCGGGTTCACCCCCGAACGATCCAGTCCGGGTGCTAGTGCCATGCTTCATTCCGCCCCGGATGCTCCAATCCGGGGCGTCTTTTTATCGTATTCTCTCCGTTGCCTCCGACGCTCCAGTCCGTGGCACCGGGTTCACCCCCGGACGATCCAGTCCGGGGGCTCGTGCCGTGCTTCATTCTGCCCCGGATGCTCCAATCCGGGGCGTCTTTTTGTCGTATTCTCTCCGCTGCCTCAGACGCTCCAGTCCGTGGCACCGGGTTCACCCCCGGACGATCAAGTCCGGGGGCTAGTGCCTTGCTTCATTCTGCCCCGGATGCTCCAATCCGGGGCGTCTTTTTATCATATTCTCTCCGTTGCCCCGGACGCTCCAGTCCGTGGCACCGGGTTCACCCCCGGACGATCCAGTCCGAGGGCTACTGCCGTGCTTCATTCCGCCCCGGATGCTCCGATCCGGGGCGTCTTTTTGTCGTATTCTCTCCGTTGCCTCGGACGCTCCAGTCTGTGGCACCGGGTTCACCCCCGGACGATCCAGTCCGGGGGCTCGGGCCGAGCTCCATGCCGCCCGGGATGCTCCAATCCGGGGTGTCATGCATCTTTCTCCCTTTGCTGTCTTCAGTGTTCGGCTGTTTCGTAGCCGGCAGGGGTTTGGTACCCTGCCGGGCGCACACAGGTCCATCCGGACGGCGGCTGTTGCGCTGTGGGGTCTGCGGGGCTTGGACTTGTTCTTGGCGGCTTGTTCGTCGTCGGGTGTGGGTGTTTGCCGTGGTGGTGTCGTGTTTTGTGCCGTGGTGCGTGCTGGCGTGTGGTGCTGCGTGTGTGCCCTGCCTGGCCTGCGTGTGGCGCGCGCTCCTTGTCCGAGCGTGCTGTTGCGCAGGCGCGGGGACAATCCCTCTCTCTGGCGGGCCTGTTTGGCTCCATGGCGGGCCTTGTTCGCGCCCGGCTGTGGCCCGGCGCGCGGCAGTGGGGTGTGTGTACGTCGGGGGGGGGGGGGGGTTGGTTCCTCCCCCCTCGCCTTCCGCGCCTTGTCCCTCTGTCCCTTTTCGCCGGCCTGCCCTGCCTGCCTACCCTCTTCGTACCCGCTGGGTTGGCCTTGGCTGGACGGTTGGTCTTGGTGGTCTGACTTGGTGTTTCTTTCCTGCAGGGCGGCATGGCCTGGGTTCTTTTTGGGGGCGGGTTGCTCGTGTGGTGTGCCGTGCTGCGTGTACGGTGTCCTGGGCCTCCTGGCTCCTGTACACCGGAGTGCATGCCCTGTGTGTGGTGTTGCATGTGCGGTGTCCTGGGCCTCCTGGCTCCCGTTCACCGGTGTGCGCGCTCTGTGTGTGGTGTTGCGTGTACGGTGTCCTGGGCCTCCTGGCTCCTGTTCACCGGCGTGCACGCTCTGTGTGTGGTGTTGCGTGTACGGTGTCCTGGGCCTCCTGGCTCCTGTTCACCGGTGTGCGCGCTCTGTGTGTGGTAGTGTGTGCACGGTGTCCTGGGTCCCTTGGCTCCTGTGCACCGGTGTGCGCGTTCTGTGTGTGGTGTTGCGTGTACGGCGTCCTGGGCCTCCTGGCTCCTGTTCACCGGTGTGCACGCTCTGTGTGTGGTGTTGTGTGTACGGTGTCCTGGGCCTCCTGGCTCCTGTTCACCGGTGTGCACGCTCTGTGTGTGGTGTTGCGTGTACGGTGTCCTGGGCCTCTTGGCTCCTGTTCAACTGTGTGTACGCTCTGTGTGTGGTGTTGCGTGTACGGTGTCCTGGGCCTCCTGGCTCCTGTTCACCGGTGTGCACGCTCTGTGTGTGTTGTTGCGTGTACGGTGTCGTGGGCCTCCTGGCTCCTGTTCACCGGTGTGCACGCTCTGTGTGTGGTGTTGCGTGTACGGTGTCCTGGGCCTCCTGGCTCCTGTTCACCGGTGTGCACGCCCTGTGTGTGGTGTTGTGGGTGCGGTGTCTTGGGCCGCTTGGCTCCTGTTCACCGGCGTGCACGCTCCGTGTGCGGTGTTGTGTGCGCGGTTTCCTGGGCCGCTTGGCTCCTGTGCACCGGTGTGCCTGATTTGGTGTGCTGTGTCCTGTGTCCGGTGTCCTGGGCCCCTTGGCTCCGGTTCACCGGTGTGCACGCTCTGTGTGCGGTGTCGTGTGCGTGGTCTCCTGGGCCTTTTGGCCCCTTTTTGCTGGTGTGCTCGTGTGGTGTGTGCTGTGTTGCGTGTGTGGTGTCCTGGGACACTTGGTTTGTGTTCTCCGGTGTTGCGGTGTGCTGCGGTGTGTCTGGTGTTCGGTGTGTGGTGTTGCGTGTGCGGTGTCCTGGGCCTCCCGGCCCCTGTTCACCGGTGCGCACGCCCGGTGTGTGGTGTTGTGTGGGTGGTGTCCTGGGCCGCTTGGCTCCTGTTCACCTGTGTGCTTGTGCGGGGTGTTGTGTGGTGTGTTTGGTGTCCTGGGCCTCTTGGCTCCCAGTCACCGGTGTGCCTGTGTTGTGTGTCGCGTGGTGTGTGCGGTGTCCCGGGCCACTTGGCTCCCGTTCACCGGTGTGCCCGTGTGGCGTGTGTTGTGTTGCGTGTTCGGTGTTCTGGGCCTCGTGGCTCCTGTTCACCGGCGTGCTGTGTGCTTGTTCGGTGTGTTGTGTGTTGTGCGCGGTGTCCCCGGCCACGTGGCTCCTGTTCACCAGTGTGCTTGCTTGGCGTGTTGCGTGGTGTGTGTGGTGTGGGTGTGGGTGTGTGCTCGCGTGTGCCATACCGTCCTCGTTGCATTTTTCGTCGCGCCCAAGAGTCGGCGCCGTCGGTGTATTCATGGCTCAGACACCGTGGGGAACGCCGCAGCGAACTCGCCACTTGCATTCCGGCAAACAAGGCGTCCGGCTTCCTACGGAGTCTCACTTATTCTTCCCGTCCTGGACTCTTTGTTTTTGGCGACGCCCAAGAGTAAGCGTGTCTTAATGCATGCATGGAGGTGTATGCTATTTACTCGTTGGTTTGTGTACTCTTTGTATTTTGCGACGCCCAAGAGTAGGAGTGTTTGTTTAATGCATTCATGACGTGCTACTTACCCTTTATGTCTTGGACTCTTTGTTTTTTGCGACGCCCAAGAGTAAGCGTGTCCCAATGCATGCATGGCGGCATGTGCTACTCACTCTTTGGTTTGCGGTCTCTTTGTATTTTGCGACGCCCAAGAGTAGGCGTGTTTGCTTAATGCATTCATGCCATGTTACGTATTCTTTTTGTCATGGACTCTTTGTTTTTTGCGACGCCCAAGAGTAAGCGTGTCTTAATGCATGCATGGCGGCTTATGCTACATACTCGTTGGTTTGTGGACTCTTTGTATTTTGCGACGCCCGAGAGTAGGCGTGTTTGCTGAATGCATTCATGACATGCTACTTATCCTTTATGTCATGGACTCTTTGTTTTTTGCGACGCCCAAGAGTAAGCATGTCTGAATGCTTGCATGGCGGTTTATGCTACTTACTCGTTGGTTTGTGCACTCTTTGTATTTTGCGACGCCCGAGAGTAGGCGTGTTTGCTGAATGCATTCATGACATGCTACTTATCCTTTATGTCATGGACTCTTTGTTTTTTGCGACGCCCAAGAGTAAGTGTGTCTTAATGCATGCATGGCGGCTTATGCTACTTACTTGTTCGTTTGTGCACTCTTTGTATTTTGCGACGCCCAAGAGTAGGCGTGTTTGCCTAATGCATTCGTGATATGCTACTTATCCTTTATGTCTTGGACTCTTTGTTTTTTGCGGCGCCCAAGAGTAGGCACGTCTGAATGCTTGCATGGCGGTTTATGCTACTTACTCGTTGGTTTGTGCACTCTTTGTATTTTGCGACGCCCAAGAGTAGGCGTGTTTGCTTAATGCATTCATGACATGCTACTTATCCTTTATGTCTTGGACTCTTTGTTTTTTGCGACGCCCAAGAGTAAGCGTGTCTTAATGCATGCATGGCGGCTTATGCTACTTACTTGTTGGTTTGTGCACTCGTTATCCTTTATTTCTTGGTCTCTTTGTTTTTGGCGACGCCCAAGAGCAAGCGTGTTTCCTTGCCTCCCCCTTGTGCGCACTTTGTGTGTTGTTGGGGCGTGCACTCAAGCCCTAGTTCCCTACTTGCGGGCACTTTGGTACTGTATTGGAGCGTGCACACAAGTTGGCTCCTTGGTTTTCTCACTTTGTTCGCGTTGTGTTGCTGTGTGCGGTGGATTTCTCGCCAACCTCGCCAAACAGTGGCGCAAAATTGTGGGCGGGTTTCTGAGGTCGGAAAAACGGATTTTTCCATTCTTTTCGTTGTTTTCTGCGTCGTTTTCCTGTTTTTTTCTTGCTATTTCACAGGCGCGCGCGAGATCCGCTGCAGTGTCCCAAGAGAGTTCGGCGACTGGCTACTCGCCCCATGAGCTATTCCTAGGACGCCCGGCGTGGTTCCTACATGCTCCCTATCCTGAAGACACCCATTCTTCCGTGGGTGAGTGGGTCCAAGGGCAACAAGTGAAGGTGGACAAGGCCAAGGCTATGCTCCAGAGAGTGAGGGAGCGTCAGAGGAACAAGAAGAACAAGCAACGAGTACCTGCCACCTACCAAGAAGGGGACTGGGTGCTGGTGCACCACAGCCGACTACCAGCCTGGCCACCCTCTACCAGCAATGACCCATACTGCGGGCCCTAGAAGATTCTATCTGTGGATGGACACCGTAAAACCGTGCGGTGTTCTCCCCGTCTAGGGGGGACCCTGGTGTGCGCTGCTCAACACCTGAAGCGCTACTATGATCCTGAAGACCTCCGTGGGGAAGAGTGGGAGCTGAAAGACGAGGAAATCGCCACCCTAGATCTACAAGGGGCTGCCAGCCCTATGGAAGTTGAAGGGGAACTCCCCGACATGAACGCCGAGGAGATGGCTAAGGAGGGCTTCTACCTGGTGAAGTCTGTCCTACGCCACCGCTATCGCCAGGGTTGGCGCTTCCTCACCCTCTGGGAAGGGTTTGGAGTCGAAGAGGCCACCTGGGAGCACTTCTCTGCGTTTGTTCTACCTGAGGGACGCCTAAACTCAGTTCTGGTGGACTACTTGTCCCAGAACAACCTTGGTGAGTTGCTGAGGCTCGTTGAGACGCTTGCCTCCAAGATTAAAGCTAGGGACTGAACCTTACCCTTACCTGCCTAAGCGTACGTGTGAGTGTGCTATTCCTAAGGTCCTGAGAGCAAGCCGCAGAAGTGGTGTCCTAATTATACCCAAGTCTGCATGCTTGCTAAACCTGGAGGATTGTCTTACCGATGCCACGGGGTACGCCCCGGGTCTCTCCTCCCCTAAGCGCCCAATTTCTGTGCTGGCGCAAAACCTTGGGGGAATATCCAGCGTACTAATCCAGGTATTGTTTTCCCTACCTATCTGTCTACTACAGGGAGGGGTGGCAAAAAGCTATGAAGGCTTGAAAACGCCTATTTGCTACGATGGCCAAAATCTAGCCTAACCACTGCCACTGCCCACCAACCCCCCTAAAACTGCAGGAAAGGGGTGGGACAGTGACACACGCACTAAAGGTCCTACACACCCTACAGTGGCACAATCCTGGTGGGCGAGCACTTCTGCAGCTGGCTCAAGTCCCCCCTCAGGACTACGACTCCTACACGCACGCTCTACTGGGTGGCGTTGAAGAAGAGGACACGAGCCCTAGCGGCTCCCCTGTGAGATTGCAAGAAAACACAGAGCTACTAAGCGTCTGTGGCCTAACAGGGACGCCACAATGTGTTTCCCTGCTAGGGCTTGGAGGGAAGGGGTCCCCTTGTAGCGTGCACAGCGTGGATGTTGAAGGTGTCGGGCTGCGCCTGCCACTCCTGGCTGAGTCGTAGCTTGTTGTTTGTGTCATCAGCGCCGCATATTTTAGCACGGCTTTGGACTGCACCAGTTCACCCTGACCTTCCCACCTGAAGAACAAAGGCGGATGCAGGAGCGTTTGCAGCGGAGGAAACAAGACAGACTCCACGTGTTATACGCTTTTCAGTCTGCCCTATAATACGCTGTCCACAAACGCCCCTATCAAGCAAGCAAGCTTAAGAAGCTCCACCCGTTCTCTTATAGAACGTAGGGTGGAGCCCCTTGGTAACCTAAGGTAGGTAGGTAGGTGCACTCGGTCGTGGAGAGGCGCCCCATGGTTCCCCCTGGCGTCGCCCCTGTGACGAACAGGAAGAGGCTTCGCGCGTGAAGAGGGGAGGCGGCTTACTTCCCGCTAGACCTGACTGTTGGCCCCCAACAAAGCGGCCCCGGGCTACGCTGGGAGGGCTGATCGCCGCCAGCGTGACATGCTTGTCTCGCTGGGAGGGTGTGCCCCCGTGCTTGCGCACGTCCCCTCCTTTGGGCGAAACCCTAGGGGTTCACCGGACTTTCTGGCGTATCCCGTTCCCAAGGCGTGCATGCACGTTCTTGGTACTAGGGTTCCGAGGCGCTTGGGTGTCGCACGCTCCGCCTCGAGTCCCAAAGCAGCGCAGGCCTTAGGATGCAGCCTTACCCCCGGTCTCCGGATCTCGTTTGGCCGGGTCACCTGCATGGCACGGGCTGCCTCAGTGCCCGGGCTGTGGGCACTGGGTTTCCTACCGTCGTGTGGCGTTTGTGTTTGGGTCCGGTTGGCGGTTGGGTGCGGGTTTTGTTTACCCCGCCAGTCCTGGCTGGGGTCTTGGGTGGGTGTGTTTGGGCACGGTTTGTGGTGTTGTCCCTCTAGTGTCGGCTGTTTGTGGTGTTCGTGGTTGGGCTTCGGTTTTGGCCTGCTTTTGGGACGTGTGTGGTTTCGTGGGCGCCCCGCTTGCCCCCCGCCGTTTCCGGTTCCGGCGCGCGGTGTGGGCGTGTGTGCTGGGCCTGGGTCTCGCCTGTGCCAAGTCTTTCTTGGCTGGGTTGTCGGGGTGTGTTTTTTTTTTTCGCTTTGGTTTTTTCTTTTCTTTTTTTTTTTTTTTGGCTTTCTGGTCCCTGTCCCTCCATCTCCTTTCTTTCGGGCTGGGCTGGTGGCTCTCTGTTTTTTTTTTTTTTCTATTTTCCGTGTCCCTTTTCCCCGTGGTCCGCTGTTACTGGCTTGGTGTTGCCGGTTTTGGGTGGGTGGTCCCCCTGTGCCTCTGTGGGGGTCCTTTTTTTTTTTTTTCGTTGCCTTCTGGGGGCGGGCTTGGCCGCCTGTGGTAGTGTTGGCGGGCGGTTTGGCGGCTGTGGGCTGTTTTCGTGCCTTTTCCCCTTCCCCCCTCTTTTTTTTTTTTTTGGGGGGGGGGGGGCTTGCCTGTTCCTCCCTCTGCCTGCCCTGGGCTGGCGCACGCACTGGCCTGCATTCAGTGTTGTCTTCCGGGCTGCTGTCTTCAGTTGCGTTCTGTGTGGTCACGTTCCGGCCCCATGGGTCGGGTGGGCTTTGTACACGGTGGGCTCGGCGCCCTATCTTGCTGGGTTAGGTCCTGGCTCTGCCGGCTGGGCGGCTGCGCCAGGCGGCTGCTTGTGGTTTTGGATTAGGGGGCTGGGGCTGTTCGTGTCCTTACCCCTCTGCGGTGCCGGCTGTAATCTTCTGGGTGGTCCGTCACCGTTGTCGCCTGGCGCGCTGTGGCCCCGTGTGTGGCTTGCGGTGCTGGTGTGTGGCGTGGTGGCGCGGCGCCTTCCTGGGTGTGCGGTGGCTGGCTTCGGTTAGTCCCTCAGGTTAGGGTCAGTTGTGTCGTGCTGTGCCGCTCTGTGCCGCGTTGCGTCGCGTCGTGCTGTGGTGCGTTGCTCTGTGGCGCGCTGTGGTGCGGTGTGCCGTGGTCTCGCGTGGTGCCGCGGTGGGTCAGTGGAGGTCAGCCTGGCCTGTGTGGGTCGGGTAGGTCTTCGGGAAGTTCTGCTGAATGATCACCGTGTCCTTGGGGCGTGCACGCTGACTCTCACCCATGGACTCAATCTTCACCGGGCCCCGCTGACAGGCAGGCGTACTCGGGGTGTAGGAAGACGTTCTTTCTCCAAGGCAAACAAACAGAAATCAGGAGTCGGACGGTGGAGGTGGCTTCCGAACGCTGTTTGAGTGGCGAAAGGCTTGCACTGCAGCTCGGCTGCGCTGGCAGGGACATGAGGGTCCGGGTCGGTGCCGCCGGGGGATGAGCTCATACTTCAGGGTCAGGGGGATGTCCATATCTCCGGTGCTGAAGTGCAGGGGTCCGGGGCACCGGTAGTAATCTTGGCTCTTCCAGTCGTCACGGCGCTCGGAGATGGCCTTGAAGGGGGCACCGTCCAGCAGCACCAAGGCCTTCGCGATCGATCACAGCCTTTCACTTCCCCTTGCGGCGCTCGAAATTCATCATGGACGGGATCGGCGTGTCGCCGCAGTGCCATTCCTCCACTGGACGCAACAGGTTGGTGACGGACGCCCTCACGGACGTGAGGCCAGCTGAGTCCAAGCCCCCGGCCGTCAATCCAAGTGCATAGCAGTACTCTGCGTCAAACCGCGACGGTAACGCAGCCCGGCCCTTATAGCCCATGGTGTGGTCGCGTGACGGTCCGTGGGGTTGCCCTCCCTGGGGGCCTGTGCCTTGGTCCCGTGTCCTCTGGGGGTCCGTAGCCGTGGGTGCCGCGGCCGTGGTTTCGTCCTCTTCCGGTGCCTGGTTGGGGTCGTCGCCTGGTGGTGAGGGCGTGGTGGTGCGCCGTGCGGCGGCGTTCCCTGCGGCTTCCTCTGTGGGTGTGGCCCGTACTCCACGTGTAGGTGTGCCCTCCGGTCTCCGTGTGGTTTCCGGTGGCCGGTGGGCGTGCGCTGGTGTGTCCCGTATGGCGTCCGATGTTTGCTTCGGTGGTGTGTGTTGGGGTGTTTGGTGGGGCTGGGGCGGCGCTGGTCTCCCCGTTGTGGTGTGCCCTTCCTGGGTGTGGGTCGTGGTGCCCGCCGTGGTGCTCTTGGCCTCCGTGTCTTGGTTCCCGTTCCCGCCCCGTCCTGGTTCTTGGGTGGTTTCCTGCCCCCATGTGGTGTCGCTTCCGGCGCCCTGTCCCTGCGTGTGGCTGCCCTCACTTGGGGCCCTTCCGTGCCCTCTTGTCTGTGTGCTCCTTGGTGCCCCTTGCCCTTCCCTTGCCCTTGTCCTGCCCCTTCCTGGTGTGGTGGTGGCGGGAGGGGCGGGGTGGGGAGGGGGCGCCGGTGGCCCAGGCTTGGGGGTGGGTGGCCTGGAGCCACTGGCGGAGGGCTTGGGGGGTGTAGGGGGGGCGGAGGCCCTGGACCGCATCGCGGAGGAGGGCCTCCCATGCCGCTTGCGGCATGATGGCCTCCGGGGCGGCCTCGTTGGGGTTTGCGGGGGTGCGGGTGCACACCTCCTCGAATGTATGCACCATGTGCACCCCTTCGTGCCTTCCCGCTCCCCCGGCCCATTTCACCCAGCGGCGGAGCTCCTGCAGAGCGGGGGGAGACCACCAGGCGAGGTAGGCGGGGGCCCGGGGGGGGGAGGGGTGCGTGTCCGGGGTCCTGGAGCGGCGGGGAGAAGACGTGGACCTGCGGTGGTGGCGGGGGTGGCGGTGCCTGGGGGAGCGGGAGCGGCGGCGGCGGGGGCTGGGGGTGGAGGACGGGTACGGGCGGAGGGGGGAGCGGGAGGGGGAGGTGGACATGGGGCGGCGGTGGCGCGCTCGGTGGCGTCCGGGGGAGCGGGAGTGGTGGTGGCGGGGGCTGGGGGTGGTGGATGGGTACGGGTGGCGGGGGGAACGGGGAGCCCGGCGGGGCGTGTGGGGGGAGGGGGAGGTGGACGTGGGGCGTTGGGGGGAGCGGGAGTGGTGGTGGCGGGGGCTGGGTGGCCGGTGGGGGGAGGGGGAGGGGGACATGGGGCGGCGGTGGCGCTCGTGGTGGCGCCCGGGGGAGCGGGAGCGACGGGAGCGGGGTCCCTGGGGGTCGTGGTGGTATCTGGGGGAGTGGGAGCGGCGCGAGTGGGTGGTTGAGGCGCGGTGGGAGTGTGGGCGCCCTGGGCGAGTGTGTCGTGCGGGGGGGGAGCGGGAGCGCCGCCGTTTGCGGGACCGGCCCCCGTCGCTCGAGTCGGGCCAGTCCGGAAGCGTCGGCGGCCTCTGGGGGGCCTCGCGCGGTGCCGCTTGGGGGGGGAGGTCCCCCGTCGTCCTTGGGGCCCCTTCGGCCATTGGATGGTGGCAGGGGGGGTACGGGGCCCCGCGCGGTGCCGCCTGGGGGGGGAGGTCCCCCGTTGTCCATGGGGCCCCTTCGGCCATCCGATGGTGGCCGCGGGGGTACGGCTGGTACGGGGGTGGTGGCTGGTACGGGGGGGGTGGGTATGCGGGCGGGGCGCTCGGTGGCTGCCATCCCGTCCGCTGGTGCTGTTCGTGTACGGGGGGTTGTGGCCCGGTGGGGTAGGGCGGTGGGCAGTGGTAGTGGTGGGGGTGGTGTTGGTAGTGGTGGTGGTGGGGCCGCTGGTGGTGGTGGTGTGTGTAGTGGTGGGGTTGGTGTTGTGGGTATGGCCCATGGAGTCCTTGTGGGTTTTCCGGTCCCCCTTGTGGGGGTGGGGGGTTGGCCATCGTGGGCAGTCCTCGGGGCTGCACTATGTGGTGGGCATGGGGGAAGGGTTGGGGGCCGGGCTTGACGGTGACGATGGTTGAGGGGTCCCACGTCCCTGGGTCGGTTTGGCCGGCGGTGGTGGTGGTTTGTGGGGGATGGATGACGGGGCGCTTGGTGACGGGGATGTGGACGAGGGCCTGGACGGGGTCGTGCTGGGTGGCCGTCTCCGCGGTGGTGGTGGGTGCCGGCGGGAGGGGGGGGCAGGTTGCGGTGGGCGGGGGGTCCTGGCTTGGGCGAGGGCCCGGGCGGGGGTAGTGTCGGGTGGTTTTGTGTCGTTGCGTATGCGGTGTTGTGTGTGTTCGCGTGGGCGCCGGCTTGGGTTTGGGGTTGGGTTTGGGGTTGGGGTCCGGTTTTGGTTTGGGGTCCGGTTTGGGGTTGGGGTCCGGTTCCAGGTTGAGGAGTACCTCTGTCCGGAGGTGTGAGGGCGTCGATGTCGGGTCGGGGGTCGTCCCGCTGGGTTGCCGGGGTGCCTGAGTCGCCTGTGTGGGGGTTGGGGGGCCGGTGCGTGCGGCCGCGGCTTTGGCTTTCGCCTTGGCCTTGAGGATGAGTTTGGCGGGGAGGGGGGGGTCGGAGGATGAGGTGGAGGAGGTGGAGGAGGCTGAGGACGAGGAGGAGGTGGTGGACGCCGGTTGGGCTGTGATGCAGGCGGGCTTGCGGGCGGCGGCTTCTGCTGCGGCCACGGCGGGGAGGATGGAGGGCATGTCCCCGGGTTGCAGGTTGGGGGCGGGCGGCTGGGGGGGCCCGGTCGTGACCTGGCGGCCCGGCGGGCCGATCTGGTCGGCAGCGGCGGGGGAGGGAGGCGCGGGGCTGCGGCCTTCTCGCTCTGGGCTCGGCTGGGCCCAGGTCCTGCAATGTGCGAGGTCGTGTGGGTTGGTGTCCGCGGGGGGGAACAGTTCACGTGGGCTGCATTCAGGGGCCGGGGGGGGTGGGCCTGGGTCCTCTGGGGTGTGTGTGGGGGGCGTGGGCGGGCCACTGGGTGGGCTGGGCGTGCCGCGGGGCGCGGGGCTCCCCTTGGCGGGTGTGTGTGGGTTGTCGAGTGTGGGGGGCGGTGAAGGGTGGCCCGCGGGCGGGTGTGTGGCGGGCGTGTGCTGGTGTTCGGGCGGGTGGGGGAGGCCCGTGTCGCGGGGCCCGGGGGTGCGCGCGCTGGTGGGCGTGTGTGGGTCTCCGGTTGAGCAGCGAGAGGGGGGGGGCATGGGCGGGGATTGTGCGGGGGGGTGTGCTGTGCCGGTGTATGTGTCCGTTTGCCGCGCGCTTGCGTGGGCAGTTGTAGGCCGGGCGGTTTGGAGGAGAAGCTTGCCGTCTTCTGCTGCCGCGGCAAGGATTTCGCAGACGAGCTTTCGTATCTGGTGGACCTCTTGGTCAGTGGTGGGAAGGGGGCATGCTAGCTTTGGGCTAAGACCCGCGCGGTTGAGGACCCTGTGGATGGCGTGGTACCCGCAGGTGAGGGACTGTTGCGTTCTTGGGGGGGGGTTTGGTCGTGTGTCCGGGCCTGCCTCGACTTGTGTGTGGGCGGTGGGGATGGCCCAAACCCAGGGCACGGTCCCCGTGGGTGGCCAGTGGCGCTGGATCCAGTGGGTTAGGCAGAGCATGGCCAATCCCAGGTGGTAGCCCGCCTTCCCTGAGGTGATTTGGGCCAGGGCGCGGGCTGGGGGCGTGTCCCCTGGCTGGAGGACACCCCTGAGGATCCTGTGCTGGGTGGTGGGGTCCCCCACCGCCCCTGGTGGGGCGGTCTCCGGGGCGTACATGGTGTCTGTCCCCTGGATGATCCATTGCTGGCCGGGGGACGTAGCCGTAGCGGCTATCAAGTAGTAGTGGCCGCGCTTGAGGACTGTAACCCAGACCTCCGGTGGGGGGTGGCCACTGTCTGTAGGTGGGGGGGGGAGGTCGTCGTCCGGGGTGCGGAGGCCGGCGGCGCGGAGGGCGGTGTCGCGGTTGGGCGCGGTGGCCTGTTCCCACTGCTCCGGCCGGTTCGGGTCCGCTGGGTGGTCCGTCTCTGCTTGGGCCCGCCGTAGGCGTACGGTCCCTCGACGCGTGACGTTGCTGCCGGTGTCGTGCGTCAGGGCCTGGCCCCACTCGATGGGGGGGATCCAGATGGGCTGGCCCCGGGTGTGTTTGCGGGCTCGCCAGAGCACGAGGTCCACTATGGTCTCGTGGAGGCCGCTGCCTGGGGTGGTCAGGTCCCGGAGGGCTTTGACGGTGAGCTTGGTCCAGTCCTCTTGTAGGCGGTACCAGCCCAGGGGGGTGGCCGGGGCCCTGTCTTGGAGGGTCGCTCAGAGGAGGTCAGGGTCGCGGATGGTGGCCGGTGTGAGGGGGGGGTGCTCCGGGTCCGGGGGGGGTGGGCTGGATGGGCTGCCGGGGTCTTGCGTGTCTACGTCGATGTATGGTTGGCCCTGGCTGGGCTCGGCCGGACTGGGCGGTGCCGGGTGGCTTCTTGGGTGCGAGACAGGTCTCGGGGCGCTGTGGTGGTGCCTTGGAGACCTGTGGATGGAGACGGGGGGCGCGTGCGGGGCGTGGAGCGGGTTAGTGGACGTCTGGGTCCTGCACGGCATGGTAATGGTTGAGACGCTGCATGTGTTCCCTGGCGGCGGGGTCGGTGAGTTGTTCCGCGTGTGTTAGCAGGAGGTGTTTGCGGTGTACCATTTGGGCCGCTGCTCTGCGGACCGCTTCTAGCTGGAGGTGTGCTGCTGCCTCCATGGGGCTTTCCGTGTGTTTGGTGAGGTGTCGGTGCAGGGCCTGTGTCACTGCCCCTCTCATGGTGGCTTCTTTGATCAGGGGGTCCCGGAAGAGGTGTTCGGTGGCCTGGTGTGCGTGGCTGTGGGTTGGCCATCCTTCGTGTTGTCGCAGGGTTTCCGCCGGGGACCAGCCCACTAGGGTGTCCCTGTCTGTATGGAGGGGGCATTTCTTGAAGTGTTCCCAGTCCTCCGGCGTGGTGTGGTCGCATGGGCAGCGGGTGTGTTCGTCGGGGACGTGGATGTGCTTGCGGGCGAGCCATCTGGCGACCCTGGTGAGGAGTGGCAGCTGCTCCCTGAGGAGCTGGATGCGTCGTTTCTGGAGGTGGGCTGGGACGTTTGCTGGGCGGAGCGCTGAGTGGTAGAGGGGGACTTGCAGTTTGTCCTGGAGCTCCTGGATGTGCGCCCGGCTGTCTGCGTCGCCGAGCACGCGGGCGAGATGTTGGATGGGGTTGGGGTAGTGGTACGCTCTGTCGTGGGAGGAATGGGGGGCGTCCTCTGGTACCCAGTCCGGGGTCTGATGGGGCTCGGGTACAGGGGGCACGTGTTGGAGGTGTGTGTGGTTGCGGCCGAGGTCTGGGATCTGGAGGGCTGGTAGGTGTGTTGTGCGCTGGTGTACTGCCTGGTTGTCGACCTTACCATTTCCGTATTGGTGCCTGTGGGACTCTTGTTTCACGATGTGGAGCTGGACGTAGGGGGGAAGGCTGCGTAGGGCTTTCCAGAGTAGCAGTGCCTGGGTGCCGAGGCTCGTCGCGGTTGCTTTGTGAAGTGGTTGCCTTGCTATGCGGAGGAGCAGGTGTGTGTCGACAGTGGCGTCTACCACGAACCAGACCCGGACGATGTGCGGGGAGTGGGCGGGTAGGTGGGCCGCGACCTCGGTGATGGCGTCGGCCATGGCCCCTAGCTCCCCGTGGGAAGAGGCCCCATAGGTGGTGTGGCCCGTGTGGTGGTCCATGTGGTAGTGTCCCCCGGTGTGGGTTAGCTGCAGGGTGGCCCCCCCGGTGATGGGCGTGAGGGAGGATTCGCCTGAGGCGTCGGTGAAGAAGAGCCGGTCCGCCGGTGATGGTTGTGGGAGGCGGCATGGGTTCATGGGCAGGTAGGCGTATATGGCAAGGCTTGTGGCGAGGTGGGCTACTGGGGTTGTGGGCTGCAGGATGGGGGTGGCGTACACCCCTATTCCTTTGGAGATGATGTGCTTCGCTTGGGGGGACAGGGCTATGAGTCCCTGCTCCGGCTGTCCTTGTGTGAGGTAGGAGTAGATGTAGTGGAGGATGTAGGCTGTGTCGGGGTTTAGGTCGTGGCATGTGAGGGTTTGTGTTTGGTGCTCCGGTGTGTGGCAGGAGTGGTGGAGTGGATAGTAGCGGTGCTCGTGCTTGCCCGTTGTGCCTGGCTCGTACATGCTGTAACGGATGGCGACCCCTGCCGGGTCGGGGCGGGGGCATGTGGGTGTAGTGGTGAAGAGCCATTTGGGCGCGTGGTCGGGGTTCCATGCTACCGTGGGGTTAGTGTCGGTGCGGTGGAACCATGGGGCTATCCATGCGTAGGCCTGTGGTGGTAGGTGGGTTGTGGGGTGGGTGTGGTGGCGTGCTATGAGGTGTAGTACCGGCCATGGTGTGGTTGGTGCCTCGGGGTCACAGGCCCAACATGTGCGTGGCATGCTCTGGGAATCTTGGGGGACCTTTGGCAGGTTCCGGGCGGTCATGTGGTGCTTCGGTATGCGCCATTTTGCCCCGTGGTGGATGACGGTGGTCTGCGTGGGTTTGGCTTCATTCGGGGCCAGTAGCAGGGTTAGTGGTGGGACTGGGCCCGTTACCGGGGGGACGGGTTCGTGTTTCGATCCGGTGGGTGCGTAGGGCGGTGTCGCTGGGATGGGTCGCGGGTGTTGCTTTGTGAATTCTCGGTAGGCTGTGCGCATGTCTTTGCTGCCCGGTAGAGTGTGTCCCGCTGCTCGTGCCGTCTGCGTGAGGTACTGGTGGAAGAGGCGGTATTGTGGCCATTCGGGAAGCTGTAGAAAGGGGGTGTGGTGTGCCCCGCTGTGGTGCAGGACTCGCATTTGGGAGAGGGTGACGTATACTACGGTGATGGAGGCCCCGACAAGGTCTATGGTGTGGATGGTGCCCTTGGGGTGATGGTGGAGGTCCCCGCAGAGGACCGCTAGTGGCCCTTTCTCTGGGCACGTGTGGTTGGTGAGTATGGCGTGGTGTGGGGATGGGAGGAGAAGTTGCAGGTGGTTCCATAGGCGCGTGTTCATGTTGGTGGGCATGCCCGTCTGGTGGAGTACCCAGCGCGGGCATGTGTTGCGGGCCCGTTGTGCGGCTTGGAGGCGGATGGCGGTGACCTCGCGGACCTCCGGTGAGTGGTTGTGGGTCATGCGGTGAAGGAGGAGGGCGGTGTGTCTGGTATAGGCTGCTTTCACCTCATCCCCTATGGCGTCTCCATAGTGGGGCCATGCCGCTCGGATGGCGCGGGTGGGTATGGAGGTGGGCCAGCCCCCGTGTGCTGCCCATGCCTTGGTCACGGCGCGTGTGGCCGGCTGGAGGGCGGTGGTGGGGTGTGTCAGGTGGAGTGCTTGGAAGCCTATGGAGGCGTTCAAGACCCCGGTGAGGTAGTACGCCAGGCTCTGGTGGGACAGGGAGAGGGCCTTGGTGGTCGGGGACGCATATCTGGGGAGATGGGCGAGGTGCGACTGCAACTTGGGAGGGAGGGTGGCGTCCTCAGGGTTGGCGGCCTGGACTACCCCCAGGTGGGTGGTGGTCGTCACGACGTGCATGGGGGGCCCTTGTGGCCCTAGGGTGGGAGGTGTGGCAGACCCCTTGATCATGGCCACTGACTTTGTGGGGTGGACGATGAGGTTGTTGTGGGAGAGGTAGGAGACGGTCACGTCCAGTAAGTCGTTGGCCTGTTGGGTGACCGTTGGTCCGGGGTCCGGGGCATGGGGGTCGTGTGGGGTGTGCGCGACGGTGAGGTTGGTGTCGTCCGCGAAGCCGACCAGGGGGGAGAGGAGGGGGTAGGGTGCGTAGGCCGGGTAGTCCTGCTCGATTGCGAGGGCCAGGGGGAGCGTCACTAGAAGGTACAGGAAGGGGCCCTCTGCTCCCCCTTGGGGGACCCCGCTGCCTGGCTCCAGGAAGGGGGTGAGGCCTGCTCCTGTGCGGACCGTGTATTTGCGGGTGCGGATGTAGTCGGAGGTGAAGTTGTAGAAGGGGAGGCCTAGGCGCTTCCACACCGCTTCTAGAAGGAGCCAGGGGGTGTTCGGGAAGGCTCCCTTGACGTCGAGGGAGGCGATGATGAGGTCCACCGGGTCCATGTCCGCGATGGTGTCCTGGAGGAAGATGGCCTCGTGTGGGGAGCGGCCTGGGATGGCCCCCCAGAGGCTCGCTGGTATGTGGGGGTCCAGGTGGGGGCGGATGCGGCGCAGGAGGATGGTCCAGACGATTTTGACCTCCGTGACCGCACAGACTATGGGGCGCCAGTTGTCCGGGTTTGCCCAGTCCCCTTTTTTGTAGAGGGGGCGGACAACGTTTGCCCAGTCTGGTGGCAAGGGGGGCCGCCCCGTGACGATGTCCCAGAGGCGGTGGGCGAGGACGCGGAGGAGGTGGGCGGGGAGGTGGTAGTATGCCTCTGCAGGGAGGCCGTCGTAGCCTGGGGTTTTGTGTTGCAGGAGACTGTGGATGGCCTTCCGGACTTCGTGGATGGTGAAGGGGCGTTTTTCCAGGTGCCTCCTCTGGGCGTGGTTGAAGACCCGAGGGAGGCGGTCGATTTTGGCCTGGGTGTCTGGGTCCAGTGTGTCTTGGGTGGGGGTGTGTTGCCGGAGGAAGCTGTCTTGGGTGGCTTGGAGCACTGTGGCTGGGTCGTTGGTGAGGGAGCCGTCCTCCTGCCGGACCGTGGTGATGGTGCGGTGCCCGGTATCGGTCATGGCGTCGTTGAGGTGGCGGATGGCCTTGTAGGGGAGTTCATGTTGCGCATACCGTTCGTGTTCCTGGGCGATGCGCTGTTGCCTGTGGATGTGCCACCGCTGCAGGTCCGCCCTGATTTGGGCTATCCGTGTCCTGCAGTGGTGTATCTGGCGGCGGGTTTGGGGGGTGTCGGTGTGGAGGAGGGTCGCCAGTTGTTGCTTCGCATGCCAGAGGTCATGGAGCATGTCCCCCAGGGCTGTGGGTGGTTGGTCGTCGTCTGTGTGGGGTTGTTGCTGGAAGCCGCAGGCGACGGCGGCCGTGCGCATGGCTGTGAGTAGGTCGGTGGGGTCTGGTTGGATGCGCCGGGCGCGGTCTATGGCCCTGTGATATTGGGACCAGGCATGCTTGTCATGCAGCGGGGGCATCTTCAGGGGGGGTGGTAGGCCTTGGTCCGCATCTTCTGGGGGGCTGGGGGGAAGGTTGGGAATGGTGAGGCGGATGTGCAGGGGGCTATGGCCCGTGGGTCCCAGCGGGAGGGGTCCATATCGGGCCTCCGCTCGGATGATGGTGGTGGGGTCGCCATAGCATACGTCGATGCGGGATGGGGCGGCATCCGTTTGGTGGGGGAAGTGGGATGGTTGGCCTTCGAGGCTGGCCGTCAGGTCCACGAGTCCCAGCATTTCGATGGTGTCGCGGACTGCTTGGTCCTGGGGTGTGGCCTGTCCCCCTCGGTCCGCTGGGGTGGGGGCGGCGTTCATGTCGCCGATGATGACTGTGGGGGCGAGCATGGCCATTTGGCGGTATGCCTCGGCCAGGGCTTGGAGGAAGGGTTCCGTGGCTTCGCCGAAGGGGACGTGGGTGTTGATGACGTTGAGTTGCCATCCGTCCCCGACGACCTCATAGACACCTAGCCTCCCTGGGACGCTGAGGTGGTGGACGAGGTGGACGTGGATGCCGGTTTGGGCGTATAGGGGGGTCCCCTTGTGCCAGTAGCATTTGTACGCTTTCTGGTCCGGGGTATATATGGGGGTGGTCTCTGGGGGGTCGTCGCGCTGTAGGCCTTGTTCCTGGAAGGTGAGGAGGTGGGGGACCCACCCCGGCCCCTGTGTCATCGGGAGCTCTTGCAGGGCGGTTGTGGCGTCCTTGGAGTATGTGACGGCCGGGTGGTTGAGGTCGAGGAGGTTGACGGTGGCCTCGGTGGGGGCGGGCCGGGGCTGTGGAGGCTTGTGCCCTCGGCCCTTGCCCCGTCAGGGAGGGGGACTGGGGCTTGGGGACTTTTTGCCGGTTCGTGGGCGTTTGGGTGGGCGCGGCGGGGGGAGGCCTTGGCTACACTCCGGGGGGAGCTCCCCAGTGTATTTGGTGCCTGTGTGGGCCTTGTTCTCTTCGGTGCGGAGCCGGATGGGGTGGGCGCTGGTGAGTTCCAGGGTGTCGCCGAGTGGTTTGTCCGGGGCGCTGCTGCCTTGGTCTAGCTCCTTTTGGCGGTGCCAGATCACCCGGACTTGTGGCCCCCCGTTGTCCCCCGGTCCCTTGAGGCGGTACTGGATCGTGCCCTCACACCAGATCCAGTCGCCTGTTTGGTCGTTGCGGAAGGGCTGTTGGACCTTCGCACCTTTTTCGAACCCTGGGTACGCTTCGGGCGGGGGCTGTGCTGGTGGCGGGAGGGAGGATGATGAGGATGCCTGGTCCGGGTGGGGCGGTGGTACTGGTGGGAGGGAGGATGACGAGGATGCTTGGTCCGGGTGGGGCGGTGGTATTGGTGGGAGGGAGGATGACGAGGATGCTTGGTCTGGGTTCGCGGGGGATCGGGAGGTCGCTGCTTTTCCGGCTTGGCTGGGGGCGGGTGCGCCCCTTTGTCGTCTCGTTCGCTTGGGTGGGACTGGAGGTAGCGGGGCATGGGGTTTGGTAACCTAAACAAGGTTTACCGTGCGCATTTCGCGTGGCCTACCCTTTAATGCCTGTGTGAATGCACGAGCATGCACGAGTTTACTATCAACCTGTGGCAATCACTGCTTTTCCTCCTAATCTTACCCACAATCACGAACTCCACCAGGGGGTGGCCCCACCTGGGCTTACCTACCTTACTCACCGCTGGAGAGTGAAGCAAGGTGAGGGAAAAGCGAGACACAAGCGAGAAACGACGCTATGCATATGTGTGTATGTCTAATCACCCTGGACTTACCTCTAATCATCACAAGTACGTTGAAAGAACAAGACGTGGGAAAATGGTGCAATGAAAAAGCTTGTTCCTCACCTTGACAACGGGTGCGTTGAAAGAACAAGAGGTTGGAAACTGGTGTAATAAAAAAAATTGCCTCTTTCCTTGACAATGCGCACGGTAAAAGAACATAAGGTAGGGAAAAGTATGCAGTCGAAAATATTGTGTCTTTTTCACCACAAGTACATTGAAAGAAAAAGAGGTACCCAGGAGTGGCCCCAGTCGCTGCAAGCGGCAGTCGATTATTTCGCCAGTCGCGGGCTGAGCCGCGACTCAAATCCCCGCGGCACCAGACGACGTGGCATACGTAATGTGAGGAAAGTTTTCGACAACTTTCGGCCATTTCTGTTAGATTTTACGTCAAAGCTATTCATTCATACCCAACGAAATAATACATTTAATAATATAGCACTTGAGTTTCCTTTTGTCTGTCCCGATCCAACTTCTCAGAGATGCAGCGATACCTCACCAGACGCGAGCCCTCGTCATCCAGCTCGCAGGTCTCACGGTCCCAGTCCTCACCGTCCCAGTTCCAGACCTTGCAGAATTTTGTCACCTCGCAGCCTTCCTTGTTCTCTGCCGCACCAGCGGTAGCGCCCAGCCCGAAGCCTCGTCCAAGAGCTGTGCAGTTGGTACCGGGTTCAACGCGGGCTTGGTTGAAGTGGTCCGCAAATCAGCGTTAGGAGTGTGCCACCTTGATGGAACAGCAAGGATACCAAGCCGTGCGGGTACAATATGGTGTGGATACACCACCAGCCGCTACAGTCTGGACGTGGATCAGTCACCGAAGAGAAGTATGTGCGCCTGTTGCAAGGATATAGGTCGCCATAGGGCAGTTGACGGCCGCCGCTACCCTCCTCCGACCAACCGTTGGCCGCCGTAGGCCGGTCAAAGTCACTTGAAGGCCGCTTCTACCCTTCCGTCACCTGGACTAGGCCGCCGTTAGAGTCACCGTCAGGTCGATGGTACGCTCCTATCACTAGCCGCGGGCACATCATACATTGTCTTAGAAAGTTTTATAGTGATTTCAACACTGTGTTTTTGTTGTGCCTCTTCTGCTCCTTGCTGCTGGTGTAGGGTTCCTGCTGCTTGTTTTTGATGAGGAATATGTTTTATTGTTGAAATACAACCAATCCAGGATAACCCAAGCCAGAGATAAGCAAGTAGAAGATAAACAGGATCAAAGCATGAAGGGCTGCAGTCACAAAGAGTTAGATAAAGACAACTATCAACAATAGACCACAGCAATTAGCATACATTGCAACTCAGGATGAAATATTTTACATGTTTGAGAAAAACTGATTGAAAAACTGCCCCAAGGGCTCACTCTCATCCACAGTGACATCTTGAGATGTGCACTCTTTGTTTTTGGGTCCCATAGGTGCTGAGGTGGCATGGCTTGTGGCGCTGAGGTCACTGCCATGTCACCTGGGATAATCCTACTTAGCTAGGCTGACTGGGTATTGAACCCAGGACCTCTCAAAAAGAGGTGCCCCAGCCCCCTAGGGTGCATACCACTAGGATAGCTAAGAATTCATGAGAAAACATAGATAAATTCATAGGCTCTGCCTTCAGTATATCAGTACCTCAGTCACCCAGGAAAAGATGCTTTAGTGCCTATAGCTTGGGGATTAGGGGGTCCACACTACATCCTGATCTAGTGTTTGGTTCCATAGGTCAAAATGTGTTATCACCCATTTTGGTTGGGCCAATACTAAGATAAAAATGCATGAGTGCTTAGAGCACCTCTAATACAACTAAAGTATACCCTAAAGCATTGGAAAAGCACTTTTTCTTACTCCCCCCTTGTGCTGTGGTGGCCACCACTGTCGCATTTTCAGGAAAAGGGGATTTTTTCTTGGCCTTTCCTTGGTTTCCACACCTACTTTAAAATACCTATAGCTTCCCTAACACTGGAAAAGAGCGCTTTACCATGGCCAGCAACTCTTGCTGCATTGTTCATGACAATTTCCAACAGAAAACTCAGCGCTCTTGGCGCTGCAGGGGTTCCTGTGGCTTGGTGGGGTTAGAATAGGGCATGCCAAGACCATATGCACTTGCATCCCTCCCTCCAAGCTGCAGCGTAACACAACCCAACGCCAGACTCTCATAGGACGCTCGACCCAAGTCTCATGGAACCTGATGGAGACAACTGTCCTGGTACTGGGGCGTGGGTGTGCTGATTTAATTAGAAGTGCCCCTTGGAGGGGTCTTGGTTCTGGTTCAGTCTCCTGCTGCTGCTTTTCGGCCCGAACAGTGGCCTACTCAGCGAGGCTTTGCGAGGATGTCTGTACAACAGAGGAATGGGAGGATGAGGGACGAATCCACGCAAATGTAATACGGTAGTAACTAACCCCAATTTTGCCAATCCTGCAACTGGTTCAATCTGAACAATAATATCCAATAATGGGCCGTATTTCGCAACAGTAAGTGAACTTGGGTCGTGCGCGCTGGCGCCTGGCGCCAGAATGAAATTAAAAAGATAAGTAAAACACGACGAAAAAATTTTCTAAATAGCTGAAATTAAAGGTAATTAACATAAAAAACGCTTAGGCCAAAAGGCGCGCTGCGAAAACGCGTAAAAACGCGACGAGAAATTTTTCGACGTGAAATGGGTGAATAGTTAACGCCGTAACAACCGTAACGCTCGTAGGACCCTAACGCCGTCCCTCTCGTCGTCTAACTAGCCGTAGGCGCAAAGAAAAACGCGTCGCGAGCAGCGCGTAAAACTGGAAAAGTCTTTCTAAACCGCCGCGTCCCTTCGCCCTGCTTCTTTTCCTTTTCTTTCCTTCTCCATGCACCTACCTCCCCTCCCTCCTGCGCCCCCTCACCCCTTTTCATCAGCTTAGGCGACCGGCCCTGGGGGAAAAGCGGTCAACCCCTAGCAAGCAAGACCACCATCTTCGCGGTCGCGTGGCAACACGTAAGTCAGAAATTTCACCTTGGTATTGCTGCTTGCCTGCGTGCGTGAGTTGCGTAGAGTTTGATTTTCTAAAGAGAAACATTTTAATTTTTGGTTTTCAGGAAGTTTTCAAAGGCACGGAAAAACGGCAGGGGTTTTTAGCAAAGGAAAAGAGGACAAAAGGAAAAACAAACAAAAGCAGCGCAGACAACCGCACAGCACAGCCAACCAGCACAGCACCGCAGGGCAGCACCGCACCGCAGGACACGGCACAGGGTGCAGGACACCACAGGACAACGCACAGCACAGCAAGACACCACGACACACCAGAGCAGCACCACCACACCGCAGAACGCCCAGGGAGACACCACAACGCACAGGGACACGCCACAGCACGAGGCACCAACAACAGCGCAGGCGACACTGGCGCCGCACGACGGGCCGCAGGAGGGCAAAGCAAACACAGACAGCACCGCAAAACGACAGCAGAGCACGACAGCACAGCACCACACGACAGCACAGCGCCACAGCACACGACACAGGGAAGCAGGGCACCACAGCCAGCACAACAAGGCACCGCAGGGCACAGAGCGGAGAAGACAGGGAACGCACAGCACGAGGAAAAGAGCACCACAGCACACAGACACCACCACCGGGCAAAAAAAGGCACAGCCAACCAACAGCACAACAC
Organism: Eutreptiella sp. 'Long Island Sound 2002'; assembly: GCA_964036045.1. Classification (NCBI taxonomy): domain Eukaryota; phylum Euglenozoa; class Euglenophyceae; order Eutreptiales; family Eutreptiaceae; genus Eutreptiella; species Eutreptiella sp. 'Long Island Sound 2002'. The sequence goes on from OZ038379.1 coordinate 151,946,833, forward strand.
AGCACAGCACGACAGCCCACAGGAGGGCAAAGCAAGCCCCAACAGCACCGCAACATGACAGCAGAGCACAACAGCACAGCACCACGCGACAGCACAGCACCACAGAACACGACACAGGAAAGCAGGGCACCACAGCAAACCACACCAACCACAGGGAAGCAGACCACGCGGCCAGACAGGGACAACGACACCGAATCACGCCACCAGCAGACAACCACGGGCCACCAGAGCCAGCACCGCACCACGGCACACCACAGCACCAGGCGCCACCAACAGCACGCACCACACGAACAGCACAACGCGAGCGCACCAGCACAGCGAAGCACAGCACCGCACAGAGCGGAGAGGACAGGGAACGCACAGCACAACACCCCGGAACACACACAGCACAAAGCAGAGCGGCGAACAACAGCACGCACCACCGCGCCACGACAAAACACACACAGCACAGGGCACACAGCGCGGGGGAACACCGCAAAACACAGCGCCGCAGAGCACAGGGCCCCAGGGCGACGGGCAGCGCCAGAGTGCACGGCGCAACAAGCAGCGGCACCAAACGAGCGCAACACAGCACAGGACAGCACAACACCGGAGGACACAACGCGCAGCAGCGCGGCGCAGCACCGCACCCCGGGACGCACAGCACACGGCACACAGCACCGAGCGGCAGCGACGAAAACCGCCAGACAAAAAGGGGGGGGGGGGGGCAGCAACCACCAGGGAGCAGCCAACAGCCAGGCGGAAAGCAGGAAAGAGGGACAAGCGCACGGAGAGCCGAGAAGCAGAAGGCCAACAAAGCAAACAACGCCCAGCGCCGAGGCCAAGGGCACCCGGGGCCGGAAACCAGAGAAAGCCGGAGACAACGGGGGCGCACAGGGGAAGGAGAAGAAGAAGAAACAAAAAAAAAAAAAAAAGAACACCAAGGCACCAGGTAGGAGCGACGAAAACTGCGAGACACAAAAGGGGGGGGGGGGAGAAACCACCAAAGAGCAGCCAACGGCCAAGCGGGAGACACAAACGAGGCGCGAGCAAACGAAGAGCCAGGCAGCGGGAGGCCGAGAAAAACAACCAAAGCAGAGCGCCAAGGCAACGAGGAACGGCAAGGGAGTGAGAGAGAGGGGGACAACCCCAGCCCGGAGGGGGCCAAGCAAAGCAGTAAGACAAAGCGGCCAAAGGAAAAGGTGAGGCGCACCACAACGCGCCCGGGAGGCCGGCCCGCCCGACCCGGCCACAAAGAGCACGCACACGCACGCCAGCCGCCGTCCGGATGGACGAGTGCGCGACCGGAGGGTACCCAGCCCCTGCCGGCTACGAACAGCCGCCGTCCGGATGGACGAGTGCGCGCCCGGAGGGTACCCAGCCCCTGCCGGCGACGAACAGCCGCCGTGCGGATGGACGAGTGCGCGCCCGGAGGGTACCCAGCCCCTGCCAGCTACGAGCAGCCGCCGTCCGGATGGACGTGTGTGCGCCCCGAGGGTACCCAGCCCCTGCCGGCTACGATAGTCGCCGTCCGGATGGACGATGAGCGCCCCGCAGCGACGCCCCGCACAGCAACACAACACACCGAGCGGGCACACCGGTGAACAGGAGCCAGTTGGCCCAGGACACCGCACACGCAAAACAACACACCGAGCGGGCACACCGGTGAACAGGAGCCAGGAGGCCCAGGACACCGCACACGCAAAACAGCACACAGAGTGGGCACACCGGTGAACAGGAGCCAGGAGGCCCAGGACACCGCACACGCAAAACAACACACCGAGCAGGCACACCGGTGAACAGGAACCAGGAGGCCCAAGACACCGCACACGCAACACAACACACCGAGCGGGCGCACCGGCGAAAAAGACCCAGGTGGCCCAGGACACCGCACAAGCAACACAACACACCGAGCGGGCACACCGGTGAACAGGAGCCAGGAGGCCCAGGACACCGCACACGCAACACAACACACCAAGCGGGCACACCGGTGAACAGGAGCCAGGAGGCCCAGGACACCGCACACGCAACACAACACACCGAGCGGGCACACCGGTGAACAGGAGCCAGTTGGCCCAGGACACCGCACACGCAAAACAACACACCGAGCGGGCACACCGGTGAACAGGAGCCAGTTGGCCCAGGACACCGCACACGCACAACAACACACCGAGCGGGCACACCGGATGAACAGGAGCCAGGTGGCCCAGGACACCGCAAACGCAACACAACACACCGAGCGGGCGCACCGGTGAACAGGAGCCAGGAGGCCCAGGACACCGCACACGCAAAACAACACACCGAGCGGGCACACCGGTGAACAGGAGCCAGGGGGCCCAGGACACCGCACACGCAGAACAACACACCGAGCGGCACACCAGTGAACAGGAGCCAGGAGGCCCAGGACGCCGCACACGCGAAACAACGCACGGAGCGGGCACACCGGTGAACAGGAGCCAGGAGGCCCAGGACACCGCACACGCAACACAACACACCAAGCGGGCACACCGGTGAACAGGAGCCAAGAGGCCCAGGACGGCGCACACCCAACACAACACACCGAGCGAGCACACCGGTGAACAGGAGCCAGTTGGCCCAGGACACCGCACACGCAAAACAACACACCGAGCCGGCACACCGCCGAACAGGAGCCAGGAGGCCCAGGACACCGCACACGCAAAACAACGCACCAAGCGGGCACACCGGTGAACAGGAGCCAGGAGGCCCAGGACACCGCACACGCAACACAACACACCGAGCGGGCGCACCGGTGAACAGGAGCCAGGTGGCCCAGGACGCCGCACACGCGAAACAACGCACCGAGCGGGCACACCGGTGAACAGGAGCCAGGAGGCCCAGGACACCGCACACTCAACACAACACACCGAGCGGGCACACCGGTGAACAGGAGCCACGAGGCCCAGGACACCGCACACGCAAAACAACACACCGGGCGGGCACAGGGGTGAACAGGAACCAGGGGGCCCAGGACACCGCACACGCAGAACAACACGCCGAGCGGGCACACCGGTGAACAGGAGCCAGGTGGCCCAGGACGCCGCACACGCGAAACAACGCACCGAGCGGGCACACCGGTGAACAGGAGCCATTAGGCCCAGGACACCGCACACGCAACACAACACACCGAGCGGGCACACCGGTGAACAGGAGCCAGGAGGCCCAGGACACCGCACACGCAACACAACACACCGAGCGGGCACACCGGTGAACAGGAGCAAGGGGGCCCAGGGAAACCGCACACGCAGAACAACACACCGAGCGGGCACACCGGTGAACAGGAGCCAGGTGGCCCAGGACGCCGCACACACGAAACAACGCACGGAGCGGGCACACCGTTGAACAGGAGCCAGGAGGCCCAGGACACCACACACGCAACACAACACACCGAGCGGGCACACCGGTGAACAGGAGCCAGGAGGCCCAGGACACCGCACGCGCAAAAAAACACGCCGAGCGGGCACACCGGTGAACAGGAGCCAGGAGGCCCAGGACACCGCACACGCAACACAACACACCGAGCGGGCACACCGGTGAACAGGAGCCAGGAGGCCAAGGATGCCGCACACGCGAAACAACGCACCGAGCGGGCACACCGGTGAACAGGAGCCATTAGGCCCAGGACACCGGACACCCAACACAACACACCGAGCGGGCACACCGGTGAACAGTAGCCAGGAGGCCCAGGACACCGCACACGCAAAACAACACACCGAGCGGGCACACCGGTGAACAGGAGCAAGGGGGCCCAGGGAAACCGCACACGCAGAACAACACACCGAGCGGGCACACCGGTGAACAGGAGCCAGGTGGCCCAGGACACCGCACACACGAAACAATGCACGGAGCGGGCACACCGGCGAACAGGAACCAGGAGGCCCAGGACACCGCACACGCAACACAACACACCGAGCGGGCACACCGGTGAACAGGAGCCAGGAGGCCCAGGACACCGCACACCCAACACAACACACCGAGCGGGCACACCGGTGAACAGGAGCCAACTGGCCCAGGACACCGCACACGCAACACAACACACCGAGCGGGCACACCGGTGAACAGGAGCCAGGTGGCCCAGGACACCGCACACACGTAGGGCGGCCGGGGGACAGGAAAGAACCAACAGCCCATGGGTCGGACACACTGGGGCGACTCAGCCGACCCACCAGGCCAGTGGCAGTAGCGGTACTCCAAGGCTGCTGGTCCGAACCCGGCCAGGCTGCATCGGGGACCATGGCAAACGTCACCCGGAGCCATGGAGGCAACCGGTGACAGGCGAGCCGGTACACAGTCCAGGAGGGGGTCGCCTGCCAAGCGGAGCGGCCCCGCAACTCAAGCCACAAGGGTGAGGCGGTCGTACCGTAGACAAGCGGGAGCAATACCCCTTGTGGTGAGAGATACTCCACACGGCTGGGCAGCCCCCAGAGCTGCCGCCCAAAGGAGGGGGCATGTGGCCCTACTCATGGACACATGTGGGGACACCCTCCCACCTGGAACACATGGACCGGGTGGCCGCGACAATGCCTTCCCAAGCACATGCGGGAGCGGCTCAAGAGGCACCTAACATAGGGCAGTGGGAGGCACAGGACGTCCCCTTGGTAAGACCTTCTTCCTGCATCGTCAAAGGAGGCATCCCGAGCTCCCGAAGATACCTACCTACCTACCTCACTCTCATCCACAGTGACATCTTGAGATGTGCACTCTTTGTTTTTGGGTCCCATAGGTGCTGAGGTGGCATGGCTTGTGGCGCTGAGGTCACTGCCATGTCACCTGGGATAATCCTACTTAGCTAGGCTGACTGGGTATTGAACCCAGGACCTCTCAAAAAGAGGTGCCCCAGCCCCCTAGGGTGCATACCACTAGGATAGCTAAGAATTCATGAGAAAACATAGATAAATTCATAGGCTCTGCCTTCAGTATATCAGTACCTCAGTCACCCAGGAAAAGATGCTTTAGTGCCTATAGCTTGGGGATTAAGGGGTCCACGGTACATCCTGATTTAGTGTTTGGTTCCATAGGTCAAAATGTGTTATCACCCATTTTGGTTGGGCCAATACTAAGATAAAAATGCATGAGTGCTTAGAGCACCTCTAATACAACTAAAGTATACCCTAAAGCATTGGAAAAGCACTTTTTCTTACTCCCCCCTTGTGCTGTGGTGGCCACCACTGTCGCATTTTCAGGAAAAGGGGATTTTTTCTTGGCCTTTCCTTGGTTTCCACACCTACTTTAAAATACCTATAGCTTCCCTAACACTGGAAAAGAGCGCTTTACCATGGCCAGCGACTCTTGCTGCATTGTTCATGACAATTTCCAACAGAAAACTCAGCGCTCTTGGCGCTGCAGGGGTTCCTGTGGCTTGGTGGGGTTAGAATAGGGCATGCCAAGACCATATGCACTTGCATCCCTCCCTCCAAGCTGCAGCGTAACACAACCCAACGCCAGACTCTCATAGGACGCTCGACCCAAGTCTCATGGAACCTGATGGAGACGACTGTCCTGGTACTGGGGCGTGGGTGTGCTGATTTAATTAGAAGTGCCCCTTGGAGGGGTCTTGGTTCTGGTTCAGTCTCCTGCTGCTGCTTTTCGGCCCGAACAGTGGCCTACTCAGCGAGGCTTTGCGAGGATGTCTGTACAACAGAGGAATGGGAGGATGAGGGACGAATCCACGCAAATGTAATACGGTAGTAACTAACCCCAATTTTGCCAATCCTGCAACTGGTTCAATCTGAACAATAATCTCCAATAATGGGCCGTATTTCCCAAAACCTATGTTTTCTTGGTGTACTTGGCAGAGAACACAAACCCTTAGATCACTGGTAGCACTTCTCAAGTCTTGAATTAGTGGAATCTTGAATATGCTCTCACGGAGTGATTTATTTGCATTCCTGCAACATAGGTTTTAAACCTATAAAAGTAGAAGTAGAAATATCATTCAAAGTCAATCAAGAATTGAGTATCATGCAGAATTGCACATGCACACATGGGTTTCCCCTATAGGCAAATCCTAATGTGTGCCTACAAAATCACACCTATGCACTCTTGCACATACAAAATGCAACGAATTTACTATATAGCGCCGTACACTGAATTCCTAATAGCTACAAAGCTAAATCAGTGTTATGGGGGCAATGCCAAACCCCTTGGAACAACGAATGGAAGAGGTCAAGATGGTTCTGGGCAAGATCTTTTGCCACTGACGGTGGGACAGCGAAAAATACAAGAACTGAGGAGCCGAGTTGAGGTATTGCCTACCCATGACCAAATACAGGGATATTTACAGCAGTTGGCGAGCAAGTACGAAGTAACCAAGGGCGCGAAACCACACACGTCCCATAAGCAGGCCGAAACCAAAGCCCAACCACGAACACCACAAACAGCCGGCAAAAGAGAGACAACACCACAAACTGTGCCCAAACACACCCACCCAGGACGCCAGACAGGACTGGCAGGGGTTAACAAAACCCACACCCAACCGCAACCCGGACCCAAACACAAACGCAAGCCAACAGTAGGAAACCCCGTGCCCACAGCCCGGGCACTGAGGCAGCCCGTGCCATGCAGGTGACCCGGCCAAACGAGATCCGGAGACCGGGGGTAAGGCTGCATCCTAAGGCCTGCGCTGCTTTGGGACTCGAGGCGGAGCGTGCGACACCCAAGCGCCTCGGAACCCTAGTACCAAGAATGTGCATGCATGCCTTGGGAACGGGATACGCCAGGAAGTCCGGTGAACCTCTAGGGTTCCGCCCGAAGGAGGGGACGTGCGCAAGCACGGGGGCACACCCTCCCGGCTAGACAAGCACGTCACGCCCGCGGCGATCAGCTCTCCCGGTGTTGCCCGGGGCCGCTTTGTTGGGGGCCAACAGTCAGGTCTAGCGGGATGTAAGCCGCCTCCCCTCTTCACGCGCGGAGCCTCTTCCTGTTCGTCACAGGGGCGACGCCAGGGGGAACCAAGGGGCGCCTCTCCACGACCGAGTGCACCTACCAACCTACCTCGAGAAGGAGACTACGAAGCTCAAAGAGCAGCAAGAGGAGCTGGTAACAGCTGCGCAAAGACCTATGGAAAGGAGTAGCGGGCTGTTGGCGACCTTCGAACAACGAATGGAAGAGGTCAAGATGGTTCTGGGCAAGATCTTGTTGCCACTGACGGTGGGACAGCGACAAATACAAGAACTGGGGAGCCGAGTTGAGGTATTGCCTACCCATGACCAAATACAGGGATATTTACAGCAGTTGGCGAGCAAGTACGAAGTAACCAAGGGCGTGAGGGACACGAGAGGAGATGAGGCGACGATGAACTACGAGGAGGCAAACACGGCGAGGTGCAAAAGAGGGGAGATGAAGGAGATGAGAACCAGACAGCCGGAGGGAGAGCTGAATGGCGGTGCCCGTGATGAACGCAAGCTGGAGCGAAGTGTTCGAAAAACAAAAACCAAGGCACGGACTGGTTACGACAAAAGCCCAAGTGAAAGGGAGGACATCACAGAAGTAGAAGGATTCGAGGACACGAGTACTAGGGAATATGGCGACCATGGAACACGCTATGCTGGTCCAAAAGGGCGACAGAAGGCAAGTGGCAAGATGCAACGGCGACAACAGTTTCAAGCATCCAGTGAAAGCGACAACGACGCAAATGTCAGGAGAACAAAAAGAGGGCGACGAGGAGGACAGCGTGTGCGGCTACAGCGTGTGATAACGAAACTGGTACAACTTTTGTTTCAAGGGTTGCACGCTTAAGTGCTTTTGCTTTTGCTTGCCTTTTGAGCACTGATTTCACTCACATTTGAGTTATATGATTATATTTTTTTATAATTAAATCAGCATTATACCATCAGCAGCTGCACACTCAGTGCGGGCTGCGTTGTACCTTACTGAGTACAGAGATCTGCACAGTGCTTTGCCTGTGCAACGTTTACAAACACTGTGCACTGTGCATGCCTATATACCTGATCCACTGATTTCTCTTGTGCAAGCTTGCCAGGGTTGCAGTGCAGGTATGGGTGTTTGTATTTTTTTCCCTCCTTTTCATGAAAGCTGCAGGGTTGGAAACTTTTGCAGTAAGTAGTGAGGGGGCAGCCCAGGCGCCCAGGATGGGGGAACACACAGCAGCTTTTTGGACAGAGAGCGCTGCAATGCTTTTGTAAAATAAAAGCAAAGTTGTATCATGTCCAGCAGGGTTTTTAGTGGGTATGACTGCAGGTGAGACCCACATACTGATTTCAATGGAAATCAGATGCTTAAAGGCATTTTTTCCCTATACTATGGCTGCCCATGGGACAACACCAAACCCATGTTTGTACATTTTCAGCCCAAACATGGCTGAACACCCATGTTCGGGCTTGGGAGGGGAGTGCAATGGGTTTGGCATTGCCCCCATAACACTGATTTAGCTTTGTAGCTATTAGGAATTCAGTGTAGGGCGCTATATAGTAAATTGGTTGCATTTTGTATGTGCAAGAGTGCATAGGTGTGATTTTGTAGGCACACATTAGGATTTGCCTATAGGGGAAACCCATGTGTGCATGTGCAATTCTGCATGATACTCAATTCTTGATTGAGTTTGAATGATATTTCTACTTCTACTTTTATAGGTTTGAAACCTATGTTGCAGGATTGCAAATAAATCACTCCGTGAGAGCATATTCAAGATTCCACTAATTCAAGACTTGAGAAGTGCTACCAGGGATCTAAGGGTTTGTGTTCTCTGCCAAGCACACCAAGAAAACATGGGTTTTGGGAAATACGGCCCATTATTGGAGATTATTGTTCAGATTGAACCAGTTGCAGGATTGGCAAAATTGGGGTTAGTTACTACCGTATTACAATTTATTTGCCCCTGATTGGTGTATTTGGAGCTGGAGTGGAATTATTGGCCCTGCAGAATGCCTCGATATCGGCTTCTCAGCAGCTGCAGCAACCGCAAGTATCGCAGCGCAAGTCCTGTTCAGCGCAAGTCCTCTGACGAACGAAAGTTCGGGAAAAAGAGACGTGAATCATGTCACTTCGTAACAAGCAGGAACAGACGCCGTGATGGCTACAACGTACGAACATCTTCGTCGTTACAGTTAACTCCAGGGCATTCTTCTGCATTGCGTCGTGTCTCGCATGTTTCTAGGGACTATGACGGTTGGGGACAACATGCCGGCTGCCGTGGCGATGATGGAGAGAACTACAGAAGCAAGTGGGAACAACAGCAAGCGGCGCAACAACGAGCACAACTTCAGTGTGCTTTGGAGATCACCGTGGACCGTGAGGACGCTGCGCGACACAAGGTATTGGATGAGGAGGCAAAAGCCATGACCCAGGGGTTGCGGCAGGCGTTTACAAAGTTTGGAACACGCCTGCAGCAGCAAGTACGGTGAAAGGATTTAGAAGAACAGGCGAAAGATGAGGAGCAGCGAAGCCGCAATCGTGCAGAGCAGGCAATATGGGAAGTCCAAAACAAGCAGCTCGAGAAGGAGACTACGAAGCTCAAAGAGCAGCAAGAGGAGCTGGTAACAGCTGCGCAAAGACTGATGGAAAGGAGTAGCGGGCTGTTGGCGACCTTCGAAAAACGAATGGAAGAGGTCAAGATGGTTCTGGGCAAGATCTTGTTGCCACTGACGGTGGGACAGCGACAAATACAAGAACTGAGGAGCCGAGTTGAGGTATTGCCTACCCATGACCAAATACAGGGATATTTACAGCAGTTGGCGAGCAAGTACGAAGTAACCAAGGGCGTGAGGGACACGAGAGGAGATAAGGCGACGATGAACTACGAGGAGGCAAACACGGCGAGGTGCAAAAGAGGGGAGATGAAGGAGATGAGAACCAGACAGCCGGAGGGAGAGCTGAATGGCGGTGCCGATTATGAACGCAAGCTGGAGCGAAGTGTTCGAAAAACAAAAACCAAGGCACGGACTGGTTACGACAAAAGCCCAAGTGAAAGGCAGGACATCACAGAAGTAGAAGGATTCGAGGACACGAGTACTAGGGAATATGGCGACCATGGAACACGCTATGCTGGTCCAAAAGGGCGACAGAAGGCAAGTGGCAAGATGCAACGGCGACAACAGTTTCAAGCATCCAGTGAAAGCGACAACGGCGCAAATGTCAGGAGAACAAAAAGAGGGCGACGAGGAGGATAGCGTGTGCGGCTACAGCGTGTGATAACGAAACTTGTACAACTTTTGTTTCAAGGGTTGCACGCTTAAGTGCTTTTGCTTTTGCTTGCCTTTTGAGCACTGATTTCACTCACATTTGAGTTATATGATTATATTTTTTTATAATTAAATAAGCATTATACCATCAGCAGCTGCACACTCAGTGCGGGCTGCGTTGTACCTTACTGAGTACAGAGATCTGCACAGTGCTTTGCCTGTGCAATGTTTACAAACACTGTGCACTGTGCATGCCTATATACCTCATCCACCGATTTCTCTTGTGCAAGCTTGCCAGGGTTGCAGTGCAGGTATGGGTGTTTGTATTTTTTTTCCCTCCTTTTCATGAAAGCTGCAGGGTTGGAAACTTTTGCAGTAAGTAGTGAGGGGGCAGCCCAGGCGCCCAGGATGGGGGAACACACAGCAGCTTTTTGGACAGAGAGCGCTGCAATGCTTTTGTAAAATAAAAGCAAAGTTGTATCATGTCCAGCAGGGTTTTTAGTGGGTATGACTGCAGGTGAGACCCACATACTGATTTCAATGGAAATCAGATGCTTAAAGGCATTTTTTCCCTATACTATGGCTGCCCATGGGACAACACCAAACCCATGTTTGTACATTTTCAGCCCAAACATGGCTGAACACCCATGTTCGGGCTTGGGAGGGGAGTGCAATGGGTTTGGCATTGCCCCCATAACATTGATTTAGCTTTGTAGCTATTAGGAATTCAGTGTAGGGCGCTATATAGTAAATTGGTTGCATTTTGTATGTGCAAGAGTGCATAGGTGTGATTTTGTAGGCACACATTAGAATTTGCCTATAGGGGAAACCCATGTGTGCATGTGCAATTCTGCATGATACTCAATTCTTGATTGAGCAAACGCGAAGCGACTACATCTAAGTCCGTCAAATGACGGCGTAGAATTTTTCTGAAAGCACATACCTGAACAAAATCCAATTGTGCATCAGTTGCCCATTTTTATAAAATTTGTAGTCATCTCTTGATTTTTTAAATCAAGAAATTCTTACGCAAAAAAAGGCGGCGCGCAGGAGCGGCTCCTAGCGAAGCGCCGGAAAATAAAGATTTAATAAGATTATAAACGTATGTTACGTATAATGACTAAACTTACGAGACATACATTAATAAACAAACATAAAGATCTCACCCACACTGCCAGAAAGAATTCAAGATTCAAGAATTCGAAAATCAACAGAAGAACTTCAATGAATCGGGTATAAACCACAGGTGTGCTCGTTTCGTATGCAGCATGCACATTGCTCGTCTCGTGTCTCCGTGAACGTGCCTTGTAGCAGCGCTAACAAACGATAGAGGGATAGATTAGCAATGGAAGGAACCCCGTGCTCAATGGCACCATTCATCCAAGTCATTTGCTCTCAACCTACCCGTGTTCAAGATCAGAGACAATATTTTTGATTGCACCACTTAATCACACTTCGCTTTTTCAACGTACTTGGGTTCAAAGGAAGGAAGGGACAAGATGTTCGATTACACTATTCAACCGAATGTTGTTCTTTCAACATACTCATGGTCAAGGAAAAGGACAACATTTTTGATTGCACCATTCAACTTCGTCTTGTTTGTTCAGCCCATTTGTGCGCAAAGGAAGGAAAGGGCAACATGTTCGTTTGCGCCATTCAACCAAGTCATGTTCTTTCAACATACCCGTGGTCAAGAGAAAGGACAATATTTTTGATTGCACCACTTAATCACCTTTCGTTTTTTCAACGTACTTGTGTTCAAAGGAAGGAAGGGACAACATGTTCGATTGCACCACCCAACCAAATGTTGTTCTTTCAAGGTACTCGTAGGCAAGGGAAAGGACAACCTTTCTCATTGCACTATTTAAGCACCCCTTGTTCTTTAAACCTGCATGTGTTTAAGGGAAGGAAAGGACAACATGTTTAATTGCACCATCAAACCATTCAACGTACTCGTGTTCAAGACAAAGGACAATATTTTTGATTGCACACTTTAGCCATCTCTTGTTCAACCAACTTACTTGTGTTCAAAGGAAGCAAGGGACAACATGTTCAATTGCATCATGCAGTCAACCACATTTTGTTATCCGAACCTACTTTTGTTCAAAGGAAGGAAGTGGCACCAGGTTCAATTGCACCATTCAACCACCTCTTGTTGGATGGGACAGCATGTTCCATAGAACCATGTGACCAAAAAGGGACAACCACTTGAATCACACCATTCAACCTTGTATAAGGATGTTGTTCAAAGTAACCCAAAAACTACAAGCACTCAACAAGTGGACATTTGTCCCAAAAGCTGCAGAGTAGCAAGACGGCGCTTTGTGTGTCGAAGAGGGAGTTGCATCAACGTGACACACAACAAGTTGTATGTGGACACAAGCAAGAGCAAACGCCTGAAGTGGGCCCAAACACATGGGCCCATCTGGTGTCCTTGGCCTGATTATGAGCTTCATGGCTTCACGATGCAAAGATGGCGGCATAACATATTTTAGGAGGGAGTGTTTCATCAGTCCTTCCCACCAGGTTGTTGGGTACCCTTTCATGAAAAACTTTGTAACCGTGCGACTGATGTTATCAACGACAATGTGATCGGATGATGCGTAGGCGAGGTATTTTTTGCATACATCAGGCACTAGCAATTTTAGGGTGTGGTGTACATTCATGGAAAACGAGTCAGGGTAGCGATCACAACGTCGGATGTGGGCAGGTCTGGAGGCTAACCTCACCTTGTCTTTGAGAGAGACCTCAATTTGGGGACGGTTGTCTCCCGACCTGGTCACATTTAGCTGGGCTGCAAGAGACTCAAGACTGTCCCCCCATCCCTCTTCTTGTAGGGGCAGTCGTAGGGCAAACTCATAAAAGTGATGGATAGAGAGGACAGGTCAGTGACATTGCGTGCTAACCCCACGAGGTTATCCCAAAAGCACATGGGGAGAAAAGTGATCACAGAGGGGTCGAAGAAGGCAAAAATCAGTCGCCGTTGGATACAGGTGGGGCATCTGTAAAACTGGTGTTCGTGCATGATACAATATATGCTGGCTAGGTGGGCAGAGCAGGTTCCTCTTGTGGCAACTCCTTTGATTTGTTCATATACTCGGTTTTCCACAGTGAAATATCCGTTATCGCTAACCTCAAATTCCAAGAACTCCATGAATTCCTCCAGGCACACGTTAGTGAACTGGTCAGAGGCCCCCCTCCAAAGCCATCAAGGGACGGCCTGTCATGGTGCATCCCGAACCACAGGCCAAATTCTTTTTTCACCCGTTTACGCATGGCCTCTCGGACGTATCCAGCCACCTTTCGCACAGCCGCCAGGGTTGGCTGTCGTCGGAGGGTTAGAAAAAAGTCTTTAATATCCAATTCCCACAAGACCCAGTTGGGGTCAGCAGAGGAGGGTAGTTGGTTAGGGGATGTCTGGTGGGACCATGCGAGGCAAGCGTTCATCCGCTTCACCCAATGCAGGATATCCTCGGTGCGCGGTAGCTCCAGGGTGTGCAGGCACTCTGAGGCCGTCTTTACGAGTATAGACAAAACCCTCCCCATCAGTTTGCCACGCTTTTTCCCTGCCCTTCTCCTCCTCGATTTTGTTTTTGGGCAAGATAAAGACCACTGAGGGCCCTTTCCCCGCCCCTCACTCGAAGTAGTCTTCCTGGCAAGGGGTCCGTGCCTTATCAAAAATGATATTGGTACAGCGCTTGATCGCGAATTTTACTGTTTCACATTCAGCTACCAGGAAATGGGGAGGGGTCCGCAAAGTTATTCATGACGCGCTGGTAGTACTGTTTCTTGCACATGGCGGCGAGTTTCCTTAGATGACGTTCCTTCACCCTACACAGGGCTGCCACATGGGTTACGTACACTGCGTGCTTCCTGGCATCCTGCCATATGCGGTGCAGCTGGCCATGGAGCACATGGTAACACAGGTCCCGGTTCTGTTCCCTACGTCCTGGCACCAGATTGCCGAGCACGCGTACTGTGTTTGGTATAGCGTCGGCAACTTGCTTCCATTCGGCCACGGTCACGTTACGAGCATGATGGCGTATGAAAGGGGCATCAGGGCCCATAAGCTGCTGAAGGTCAGCGCCGCGTCGGGCAAAAACACACACACAACAGTACCAATTCAACGGACACAAGACCAAACCCTGTGCTCACGCTTACCCACACAGCCCTTGCTAAGAAAAACTCTAGGGGTTAAGGGCTAGAGGAGTTGACAACCAGCTGCGACTTTACTAAAAAGCTGATTATCTTGGGGGTCCCTAGACTATCTGGAAAATTTCTCGTTGCCAAGAAAAAAATGAATCAGACCTACCCCCTAGATTCTACTCCCCCGTGTCATGCATAACCATTCCCTTAGGATCTGCGGACACTGTTCTGCCGCAATTTCCTACCCCTACCACAGTGAACTCAGTGCCATCGTATCGCGTCGATCCGCCCAAAGTGTTTCTCAGATTCGCATTTCGAGAACCGTGCATTCCTTTGAAAAATTTCACCTAAATTCCACAGCTGGTGTGGCCCTGCCAAAATCCTGTCAAACTGGGTGTCTTGAAGGAGCTTGGGTGTGAGGCACCTCCAGGGTCCTACTCCGAAGGGGGAAAGACTTATGTTCCTGGGTATGTGCGCCTCTTTCGCCTCGTCCAACCATGCAGCTGTAAATCATGCCTTCGCGTGTGCATGATCTGCTGTGTGCAGCATATTGGGACGATTATTGCACTTGCTATTGCCCAATGACTGGTGACTTGGCAAAACGCCTTGTGTACAACGTCATCCGCCTGCTCTTCTGCAGGTTTGTCTGTGAAGCAGAAGATCTGAAAAAGAATCCAGTGAACGAGCCCCTGTCTCCGGCGGGGCTGTTGGCTGCCGAGCAGCTGCTCGACGAGCAAAACACTGAACAGTACCGCGTCGAGGAAAGTGCCGACCAGTTGATTGCCGAACTTGACCATCCCGATCCCGATCACGGGCCACCCGATAATAATTCAGTCGCCCCCCTGCCTCTTACTTCCTCTGAGGAGCCTCAAATAGACACAGAGAGGGGGCCGAGTCCTGTGGAAGCAGGGACAACACAAGAAGCAGTTGAGCACGAGTTCGTCAGCCAGCGTACTCCTGAAGAGGTTGCAAGAATTGAAGAAACAGCAGCGCACCTTATTGAAGATTTGAAACAAATCAAGGAATTGCAGCAGGAGGAGCTGCACCAACACCACTGTGCCGAACACCTGATCGAAGAGTTACAACAAGCAGAGGAAGCCCACCACCAAGGCACCGAGCAGCTAATTGAACAGTTGCAACAAGAGCTCAGTCACCACCACCACCACCACCACCATATAACAACAGAATTCGGTGACCAACCAGAAGAGGAGACTTTGAGCGAAGGTGTGGCATCACTCATCGAAGAATTGAAGCAAGAGGAGGAAAAATATCACGACAGTCAAGCTCACCTCCTTGACCATTTCAAAAAAGAGGAGTTCAGCCATCATCAAACCGCAGCAGATTTCCTTGAAGAACTAAGGCAGGACGAGCTGAACAGTGCAGCAGCCCTCATTGAAGAACTCAAACAAGAGGAGCTCACCAATCAGCAAACGGCAGCCGACCTCCTGGCAGAATTGCAGGACGAGGAAGGTTGGACCAACAACTGCAGCGAAGAAGACAACAAACACGACGACGACCACCCTTCGGAAGAGCTCGAAGAGGAGGACTGCACGGACAAACTTGTCCGGTTGTTGAGCCAAGACAGTGGCCTGAGCAGTCAGCAAGGCTCCCCACTACAGGGCGCCCCACCTTTGAGGCACGACTGGTCCCTGAGAGGTGACTCATCGCCACCACCGTCACCCATAACACCCGTGCCAGCACCACCGCAGAAGGTCCAACACAGGGATTGTGAGACCACAGACAGATTGGTGGAATTGTTGAACGCCCCGAAACCGTCATCCAGGCGTTCATCCGGAAGTAGTAAGAATACCAGTTTTGGTCATCCCAACAATCGCGACAACATGTCAGGCCTTAGATCCAGGTTTCCACATCAGCGTGACTGGGACGACGAGCCTCTCCCCATCACGCGCGCGCAAACCATGCCGATGTATGGGACTTCAGCACCCAGCAGGAATCCTGCCCGCCCCCCAGCACCAAACCCAGCGCCAGCGGCAGGCGGAATGGCAGGCTTGTTAACGTCGCCTTGGTTTCCCCGCCTGCTGAAGCTCCTCGGCTGGTTACTATGGGTTGGCAAGAATTTTTTCCCTTGGGTATGTGATCTCTTCAGGCGCTCGGTGCTCCAATAAGTGTGGTGCACCCTCTTCCGGGGTGGCCTGCCTTCTTCGGTCTTGCCGTTAGTCATGTTCCTTCATGTGTCCAGTTTCCGTGGGAAACCGCAGTCGCAAGACGGCATTAGAAGTGAGTGTTCAAGATCTTGTTGTCGGCTTGCTCAGGGCTGCTTGCCGCACACTGATCCATGCCACTCTTTGTGCAGCTGATTGGCTTCGTTTCCTGCTACATGTTCCTCATGGCTTTCTACGGACCCAAAGGCATAGTGAAGGATTTGGCGCCCCAAGCTGGTTATTCTCTGCTTATAATGACTTGCACTGGTATGCGGGTGCTGTGGTGGTGCTGGTGGATGCTGACGGTTGCAGTCAACATACCGTGTGTGTCTAGCCCCACTGCCATACTCAGTGTTAATCTCTGGAGGTGCTAAGGCGCAGCACCTGCGGCGTGTGTTAATCGCCTCACTAATCACCGGCGACTAGACATCTTCGCACCGGTTTTTAGCGAACATCAACCACGAGTGCATAACATAAATGCATACTTGTTGAGCAGTAAACCTTCGACCGGACCAGACTGGACCTGTTCGGAACCAACTGCACCAAACCGGACTGGACCGGACTGGACCATACCTGACTGGACAGCACCACACCGCACCGTATCTGACGGGACTACTGGACTCGACCAGACGGGGCCGAAAAGGCGGCACTGGACCGCACGGGACCGACGGGACCGCAGCATACCGGACGTCACCAGACCGGACGGGCCTAACCGGACAACCGCACCGCACAGCGCTGCACCTCACCAGACCTTTCCCCGCCGGACTGGACCGGACCACACATGACCAGACCGGACCTGACCACAACGAGCGGACTGCACCGACCGCACCGCACTGGACGGGACTGGACCGACCTGACCGGACTCGACAAACCGAAATTTCCCCCCTTTTTTGTTGTCATGCTCTGCCTTGTCTCAGGTTGTTTTGTTTATCTGTACGAATATTTCAGTAAAGAATATCAGAAGTTCACGGTCAAGAAAGTAAGCAAGCAAATATTGGACAGAGCACCGGATCTGGATTAGTTGAGATCTGTCGATTCTGGCGCCACCAGCAAAGTACCAGAGCACTGAGCCGGATAGCAGATAAGAAGTAGGTGGACTCGTGAACATCACAAAACGTCAGTGTTTGTGCAAACCACCCAGTATGGTGCTTATATGCACTGCTTCACAAGTATCTGCGCCGCTTGGCAAGTGGTAAACATGGGCGGTGGCGATTTTTCTATGAGCTGCTTTGAAGTTTGCTCCCAAGACACGCAGAGTCTCGGCTGGTGGGTGACAGGGGGACGTCTGAGGGGCAGAGGTTGCACGTGCTGTTCGTTAGAGTGTGCAAGCGATTTTGAGTTTGTGAGGGATCACCTTCGTGCGCACAACAGACAGCTGTTCTGTTTTTGTTTCAGTCAGTGGTCGATTTTGTCGGCTTGAAGTTTTCCGGTTTGGTTTCATATATTTGAACTTTGAGAAACACAGATGAGGCAGGTGACTGACGGGTGATTGTTTGGCCCCTGGTTGCTGGCAGGCCACCAATTCCACGTGCAGTTGCTTGCACCGTGGGATAGTACATCATTGGTGTGTTTCCTTTCGTTTTCGGTTGCCCGTTTTCAGACGCCGATTATTTGGTTTTGTTGCATTCCTTTGGAGGTGTGGGCTCCGCAGATCCACTATTTGATGCATTCAATCTCAGTGCACTCATGTTGACAGTTTTTGGCAAGAACACATCTGGATTTTTGCGCAAGCAAATTTTTCGTCTTTCTACCTCTCGCCTGCCGACGTGGAGGGCAGTAGCTTCATGGCTTCTGGTTTTTGTCCTAGTTTTTGTCGAAAAACTAAATGGCACTGTTCATTGAAGTGCTCTTTGATGCACTCCCAAAATGCCAGGTTTATGAAGGATTGCCGCAAAAGGCGCCAAGGTGTAGGATCTATGCAGCACAGGTGAGCTGGGATCTCAGTGGAGTTGGAGCGCAAAGATGAACCACGTACTGGTGTCTCGGTATGTTTGGTGTGTTTAGTCAAGTCACAGGCACTTCACCGATCACATAGCTCTGATTTCTTGCAGTGGGTGGCCATGCTCTCGTTTGGGGAATGCGGAAGAAATTGTGGAAGGCAGGCATCACTGCACGCACACACACTCACACACTCACGCACACACTGCACGCACGCATGCACGCACGCACCCACCCACCCACCCACCCACACGCGCATACACACGCTTTAAGCCTCTTTGCCTGTGTAGCCGCCCAATTTGATTTCATCGCAAGAAACTGGGCACTTCAAGGATGGAGTGCAGAAAACCTCCCAAGAAGCAAGTGGGGGGGCAGGGGAGCCACCCCCTGCTGGGAAGCGATCAAACCCCTCTTCTGAGAGGTGAGCAATGGAGGTTGGCCACCTGTCAGTAAAGCAGTCAGACTAGGTAGCTTCCTATGCCCATTGGATGGAGCCTGGCAGGACCATGGTACGCTGTTGAGCCTCCTCAAGTTGTGATGTTCATTTGCATGTTGGCATTATGTGTCTAGCCCTGTTCAGGTTCTTTCGCCTATGCTTTGCAGGATGTTGGGGCCTTTTGCAGGGGCCAATTTTGCATGTCGCAATGTCAAATTGTGGAGATTGCAGATCCAAAATCTGATCAGATGGAATCAAATTGAGTTGCCGAATGATTCGCAAGGTTTTCATGCCTCAATGAACGACAGACTCTATGGCAAACCATGTTTAGAATGAGTGGAACAATCAGGGTGCAGAGGTTTCTGGCTGCTAAATCCGCAACGACAGGATAGTGATATTTTCTGAGGAATTTTATGGTGAATTCACCGCACCATTTCAGTTGGTCACTTGTCCATAGTCGCATCTGGCTCAGCTGTGTGCCTCCATATCAAGGGGGATGTTCAGAATCATGACATCACATGGCCAGTTCACCTCCATGCCAGCATGTTGTGAGGTCAACCGAGCAGAAGCATGTGCTGCAATTTTTGGGGTGTAGTGCCTGGGATGTGCCTTTTCTGGGACCAAATTAGGGTTTTCGTAGTGTTGGGTTGAAAATTTTCAGGCATAGCAGGGATTTTGGGGAGAGGTTGACCCCCCACCCCATCTTTTGACATGGAAGACATGAATAATTGTTTCCACTGAAAATGGCTCGCACAGCTTGGTTGAAAACGGTCCTCATTGGGCTAGGCTTGAGATGTCATTTGGTGATCATGGAATTACATACGGGGTGCCAACTGCAACAATCCCCCGTGCCCCATAGTGGAGGACAGCTGCTTTGGACTATTTTGACCGTGGGGAGTACGCAAAATCACCTCGAAGAGAGGTTGTTAGATCAAGTGTAGGCGCGTGCGGCATACGTCGCCCCTTTTTTGGGGCCATCCGCATAGCATACCCCAGGATGATATTGAATGTTCAACGTTTTTAAAAGCATCATTTTGCCCAATAGAATGATACCCAGAATGGATTTTTTGATTCAAAGGTTTCTATCCCCTGAAAGCGTATGTCATTTTTTTGAGGGCGGGTGCAACAGTGATACAGGGTATTGTACAATATGTAAGACATATGGGCGGAGGCACACAGGAGCGGCAAAGGTGGGGAAAAGGAGCGATGCATGGGTTCATAGGGGCGCCGTAGGCGTCACGAAGTAGAAGATTTGTTGAGAATGAGGAGGGGGCGGCGGCGCCTAAAGTGTCAGGATTGTCAAGAGCCGTGGTGCTGCTTTGGATGGCGGTCAGGACCCAGAAAAACGCATTTTCTGACGCTGCAGTGCTTGTTGGAAGAGAAATAGTCGCATAAATGAATTCAGCGCTTTCGGGTCCCATGGCTTATGCGATTCCATGACTTTGTACATTAGTTTTTGGCTCTGTATGACAGTAGCAGTGGCTCCGCACCGTGAAATTTGGGCCGTTTTAAAAAAGGGTCATGTATAGGCATGTCCATTTTCCCAGGGATGCAAATGCAGATGCAAGGAAGGTGGCTTTTGGTGACGGAAGATTTTCGGTATACAAATTTTAACCAATGGAATGTTCTCTGTTCGTTGTATTAGGTTTGAGAGCAACAAAAACAAAATTTCTTCATCCGCTGCTGCAACAAATGATGAAAGTATCAATTTTTTCGGAATATTGGTTCAGGCATGTAGCAGCTAGCATTCAAGCTCAGAGCACTAGAGCATCTTGTCAGATGTTTTGGATTGTTAAAAGTTCATTTTTTTCAATATGTGACAAGTAGCATTGTATTTTTATAACAACAATCATCATGAAAGTTGCGAAAATATTGATCGGCTCTGCAACACTGTTTTGGGGCATTTTAAAATAACCAAGGACGCATAGATGGTACTTTAGGGAACTCAATAGGGTTCATGAGAAAAGTTAACACATCTTCTTTTCCAGCTTAAGTTCTTTTTCAATTACTTTTTTGCAACACATCCTGTATTTGAGGTAGGTAGGTAGGTAGGTGCACTCAGTCGTGGAGAGGCGCCCTATGGTTCCCGCTGGCTTCCCCGCTGTGACGTACAGGAAGACGCTCCGTGCATGAAGATCGGAGGCGGCCCGCTAGACCTGAGTGGTGGCCCCCAAAAAAAGGGGCCCCGGGCAACACCGGGAGGGCTGATGGCCGCCTGCGTGACGAATGTGTCACTCCCGGAGGGTGTGCCCCCGTGCTTGCGCACGTCCTCTCCTTTGGGCGGAACCCTAGGGGTTCACCGGACTTCTTGGCGTATCTTGCTCCCAAGGCATGCCAGCCGCGTGTACTTGGTACTGGGTTCCGAGGTGCTTGGGTGTCGCACGCTCCGCCTCAAGTCCCAAAGCAGCGCAGGCCTTAGGATGCAGCCTTACCCCCGGTTTGCGGATCTCGCTTGGCCGGGTCACCTGCATAGCATGGGCTGCCTCAGTGCCCCGGGCTATGGACACTGGGTTTTCTACCATTGTGTGGCGCTTGTGTTTGGGTCCGGGTTTCGCGGTAACCCCGCCAGCCGTGGCGGGGGTCTAGGGTGTGTGTGTTTGGGTACGGGCTTTGTTTTCGCCCCGCCAATCCTGGCTGGGGTGTGTGGTGTGTGCGTTTGGGCCTGGGGTTTTGCCTGCACCCCGCCAATTTTGGCTGGGGTGTTGGATTGTCTGTGTTTGTGCGCGCGCTCTGCCAGTACCCCGCCATCGCTGGCCGGGTCTGTGGTGCGTGTGTTCGGGCATGGGCTTTGGCTTTACCCCGCCATTTGTGGCTTGGGTGTGTGGTGTGGGTGTGTGTGTGTGTGTGGGTTTGGGTTTTGGCTTGTACCCGCCAATCCGGGCTCGGGTGTTGCGGTGTGTGTGTGTGTGTGTGTGTTTGTACTTGCGCTCCGATGGTGCCCCGCCATTCCTGGCTGGGGTGTACGGTGTTGGTGTTCGCACTTGGGCTAGGGTGTCGGCTGCGCCCCGCCGTTCTTGGCTGCGGTGTTGGGGGGTGTGTGTTTGTGTGCGCGCTCCGCCCGTACCCTGCCAATCCTAGCTGGGTTTCGTGTTGCGTGTGTGTCGGTTTGGTTTTTGGCCTTCACGCCGCCAGTCCTGTTTGAGGCGTTGGGGCGTGTGTATTTGTGTGCGCGTTCCGCCTGCACCCCGCCATTCGTGGCTCAGGTGTGCGCTGTGGCTGTGTGTGCTTGGGTTCGGGTTTCGGCTGCGCCCCGCCACTCCTGGCGGAGGTGTTGGGATGTGTGTGTTTGTGTGCACGCTCTGCATGTACCCTGCCCATCCTGATTGGGGTTCGTGGTGCGTGTGTTTGGGTTCTGGTTTTGGCTTTCAGCCCGCCAATCTTGTTTAGGGTGCTGGGGTGTGTGTGTTTGTGTGCGTGTTTTGCCTGTACCCCGCCAATCATGGCTGGGGTGTGTGGTGTGGATGTGTGCGCTTGGGCGCGGGTTTCGGCTGCGCCCCCCCATTTCTGGCCGGGGTGTTGGGGTGTGTGTGTTTGTGTGCGCGCTCCGACTTTACGCCGCCATTCCTGGCTGAAGTGTGCGGTGTGGGTGTGTCGGTTCGGGTTTTGGCTTTCACCTGTGGTCTCAGGTGCGCCCCGCTGTTCCTGGCTGCGGCGTTCTGGGCGTGTGTTTTTGTGTGCGGAGGCACCCAAGAGCGGCAAAGGTGGGGACATAAGGAGCGATGCATGGGTTCATAGGGGCACCGTAGGCGTCACGAAGTAGAAGATTCATTGAGAATGAGGGGGGGGGGGGCGCCTAAAGTGTCACAATTGTCAGGAGCCGTGGTGCTGCTTTCTTAGCCCACGCAAACTGCACCCCCTTTTGGAAGAGGCAGACACAAAAAATGGCACCACAAAAAACTATTTTTTTACCCATTTACAGCACGCATGAATCAGACACCACCAAAAAAATGTTTTTTCACGCAATTGGCTGCTTTTGTTAAGATTTTGTTTACCAAAAGGAATTATTATTTTGATTCTTTTGAAGGGTGCGTATTACCGATGTTGTTGTTTTTGTATTTCAAAATCGCACAAGTACGTGTCTTTTCAAAAGATTATTTTCAAAAATGAAATTCTGTGGAACACCAGTTGTACCAAAGTTTGTCGTGCGAAATAAATTGCTTTTTTCTGTCCCTCAGTGCGCGAGCACTCGCGCACTCAAGGTCGTGGAAACAATTGTGTGCAGAAGGCAACAAAAACACGACACGAAATGCACAACATGGAAACATTAAAATAAAACCTCGGCAAAAATGTACAAGCCCTTAAGGGCACATAAAAGCATTCGCGTCGAAGGCGAGTGCGCGAGACCTCGCGCACACGTGACTGCAAAAAGAGAAAAACAGCTGGGTTAATCGTGACTTACTTCTTCTTCGGTCCTGCAACCTTAGCCAACCCGGAATTCAGACTCCTTGCCACTGAACTCACCCCACTTGGGGAGGCAACGGTACAACGGGATGGCTGAGCACCAGAACGCGATGGCGGCTTAAACCTGTACTTGCACTTGCAGCAGTCTTCGCTTTCTTGTTCGGCTGGTCCCTACTCAAATCATCGGGACATGCATCAAACTGAGGGGCGGGCGCCCGCTTCTGCTCCGGCTGTGTCTCCGATACATGCTCGGGATCATCTTCTTTCTCCTCGTCGCCATCCTCATCGTGTGATTCTTCCGTCGTGTCCGATTCCTTTCGTTTTTCTTTTGCCTGCTTCTTGCTACTCGAGGAGGTTCCTTTTCCTGCTGCAGTACCTCGAGTTGGTACAACTTGGGCAGTCTTCTTCACCTTGGGTAGGGTAGGTGCAGCCTTAGGCGTAGTAGACTCACTCTCGTCAACGGGAACCTTAGACACGGTCTGTTCTTGGGCGGCTTCTGCAGCATGCACCTTCTGGTGCCCTTTGTGACCTCGGTCGCCATCCAAAACCCAGAGTGAAATGCTACGCAAAAGCCACTCTTGTTGAGTATCCCAAGGGGCACCTCTCACTCCCTGCTTCATGTGATCGTCTTCCAACATGTACCGCATGATGATGCCATGCTGCAGAGCACCTGCAACGGCATTGCTAAGGTCCTTTTGCTTGATCACTGACACAGCTAGAAACACCACTCTAGTCCTTCCGTCCGACATCGCAATCTTTGCGGCCATGGCCGGCGTCTCATCCACAACAACCACTGCATCAGTATTCCCACAATCAACAAGAGGTAGGTAGGTAGGTGCACTCGGTGGACGAGAGGCGCCCCATGGTTCCCCCTGGAGTTGCTGCTGTGACGAATCGGAAGAGGCTGCGCGCTTGAAGAGGGGAGGCGACTTACATCCCGCTAGACCTGACTAGTGGCCCCCAACAAAGCGTCCCCGGGCAACACCGGGAGGGCTGATCGCCGCCAGCATGACGTGCTTGTCTCACCGGGAGGGTGTGCCCCGGTGCTTGCGCACGTCCCCTCCTTTGGGCGGAACCCTAGAGGTTCACCGGACTTCCTGGCGTATCCTGTTCCCAAGGCACGCATGCATGTTCTTGGTACTGGGGTTCCGAGGCGCTTGGGTGTCGCACGCTCCGCCTCGAGTCCCAAAGCAGCGCAGGACTTAGGATGCAGCCTTACCCCCGGTCTCCGGATCTCGTTTAGCCGGGTCACCTGCATGGCACGGGCTGCCTTAGTGCCCGTGCTATGGACACTAGGTTTCCTATTGTTGTGTGGCGTTTGTGTTTGGGTCCGGGTTGTGCTTGGGTTTGGGTTTCGGTAACCCCGCCAGCCCTGGCTGGGGTCTTGGGTGGGTGTGTTTGGGTACGGGTTGTGGTTTCGCCCCTCGTTTCCCGGCAGGGGTTTGCGGTGTTTCCGGTTGAGCTTGGGTTTCGGCCTGCACCCCACCATTCTTGTTTGGGGTTTTGGGGCGTGCGTGGCTGTGTGCGCGCTCCGCCTGTACCCCGCCATTTCCGGTTCGGGTGGGCGGTGTGGGCGTGCGTGCTTGGGTTCGGGTTTCGGTTGCGCCCCGCCACTCCTAGGGGAGGTGTTGGGGTGTGTGTGTGTTTGTGTGCTCGTCCCGCGTGGTCCCCTGCACCTCCTGGCTGGGGGTGCGGTGCGGGGGTGCGTGCTTGGGCCTGGGTTGGTGCCGCGCCCCGCCTCTCCTGGCTGGGGTGTTGGGGCGTGTGTGTGTTTGTGTGCGGGCCCTGCTTGTACCCCGCCATTCGTGGCTGAGGTGTGCTGTATGGGCGTGTGTGCTGGGCTCGGGTTTTGGCTGTGCCCCGCCCTTCTTGGTTAGGTGGTTGGGTTGTGTGTGCGTTCGTGGGTGTGCCTCGCTTGCACCCCGCCCTTCCTAGGGGGCCGCCTGTGGCGTGGGGGTGTGCGGGTGTTGCCGTGGGTGGGGTTTGCCCCCCCCTTCCCCTTTGGTTTTTTTTTTGGGGGGGGGCGTTGTGCCGTGTCGTGTTCTGGCTTTGTGGTGTCGGTCGCTGGTTGTCCCGGTCTTCAGTCTCGTGGTCTTCGTCCCCCCATCCCCTCTCGTTCGGGCTGCGCCTTGGCGTGTTTTTTTTTCTTTCGTCTCCGCCTCAGCGTGGTGTGTGTCTCCGTGTTCAGGGTGTCCCTTCTCCCGTTGGGCCGCTGCTCCCTGCTTCATGTGATCGTCTTCCAACATGTATCGCATGATGAGGCCATGCTGCAGAGCACCTCCAACGGCATTGCTAAGGTCCTTTTGCTTGATCAGTGACACAGCCAGACACGGCACTCTAGTCCTTCCGTCTGACATCGCAATCTTTGCGGCCATGGCCGGCGTTTCATCCACAACAACCACTGCATCAGTATTCCCACAATCAACCAAATACTCGTCAAGGTACCACAACACTTGAATAAGAGGCATGAAGCCACCGAGGTTCTTGTTTTGCATCTCTTCGAAACGTCCAGCGGAGTACGTCAGATAGTTGGGCAACTGCTAATGCGATGAATAAAGACGAATGACTGAGACAGCAATGCGCGAGGCCTCGCGCACTCAAAAGCGGCAGATATACCTGCGTATCCTAGCGGCTTGTTGTTCGAATCCACATTGTGTGCTCGTCAAACTGATACATGTTGGCTGTGCCGCAACCCGACATTCAAGAGTATACCGGCAACCTGAAATGATAGAAAGGCACCGTAGTTGGATCCTTCTTCTTCTCGATGCGCCAGAGCCTCTGCATGTCCCGGCCAATACGGTACACCACATTAGTGTCGCCATGGAAAATCAGATCCTTACCCAACATCATCACATCGAGAAACCACTTAGGAACGAATCCCGCGGAGTCGTATTCTACGAAAAGGTCAGCGTTGACAATCCACAACAGGTACTGCAAGTCCCGGAAACGGGCTGGTGGTGTCTCTTTGATATCCTCATTAAGGCATGCTGTCAAAGTGCACTTGGTCCCTTGGTCGTCCCACTTGGAGACATTGGTCACTTCGCCATTAATCAACTGTGTCTCCGTCGTCGGCGCCGATGCTGGTGCCTGAGCCGTCCTTTGTAGTGGTTTCCACACGGACAGATTCTGCGGTGACGGAGGTGCTCCCTTGTCCCCTATCCGCCACAGAGGTGCACCAGTCACGGTTTTTCACTTTGGCCACGGCGACCGGTACTTTGAACTTTTTGCGTCTTCCCAATAACCCGAGTTTCCGACGCCCATCTTCAGCTGCGACTTGCCCAGTGCTGCGACTTCTGCTCAAATCTTCGCATCGGTAGCTGCGTAGATGTAAAAAAAGGTGGGTAAGTACGCGAGCCCTCGCGCACTGAAGCTGCGAAACGGACGCACACCAACGGTTTGCTGGATGAGATCCTTATTGCCCGGATGTTCAAGGTTGAAAGTAACCCATTGTTCGGTAATCAACGCGTCCTTTTGGGACTGGAGAATGCGTATGGTCGCATCCTTCAGTTCATATGCGCGCAGACCTTCTGCAATAAACTTGGCAGATGCAACCCCTCCAGCTTCTTGAAGGAATTCCTTATGACATTCTCTTTCTCACTCTTACCCCCGAGGTTCCACATAGCGGTCACTGCGTTGTTGCCGCAATAGTATGCCACGGAGAAGAGGTCCCTCCATTGCTTGAATGCTGCATCCTACGAAGGAAAAACCTGTAACAGAGTGCGCGAGACCTCGCGCACCTCGACTGTGTAACGCACCAACACATACTGTGTGCCCTGCTTCTTCCCGCTGCTCGGTGGCAACAAACGCAGAGTTGGCGGCAGCCTAGACAACAGCAGTTTTGAACCATTCGAGGTCTTTTGGTTCCTTTTTCCGCTTCTGGTCCTCAGCGTACAACATCATGTTGTCTAGCGCCTGAGACAGCGGATTCCACGTCACAACCTGGCTGCCAGCTTGCTGTAATCCTGCAGCCTTGGCCCGGATCCTCCAACGCGTATCGTACTTGAGAATGTCGACATAGCAATATTCTTGCCAGTCCTCCAGTTCTTTGCCTTCTCCCTAGCCGCGTGTTCTGAGTCGCCCTACATGTGTCTATCCAGTGCTGCCCATTCCAAACGTAAAGCGAGCCATCTGAAACGCAAATCATGTACCACAGCACCGCAGAGGGAAGAAATGTTGTCGACCTTATGCGAAAATGCAAAGCGAGTCATACCACTGTCCTCCCATGCGGTTGCGCGCAAAGGTCCCGCTGGCGGCAACGCTTGGTATCCCGCCATTTTTTTGACAACGTGGTCGTGGTGGATGGATCCGATCTGTCCTCGCTCCTTGGTCTTGTCAATCTTTAAATCCGTCAACTTTACCTTCACTCTTTTTCCATTCTCCTTCCGCAGCCACTGTTGAATGTCAACCGTGAGCTTCATCTCGGGTATTGTCTTCTTCCCCCCCTTCTTCTTCCGCCCTTTGTTTGGTGTGTCCCCTTGGTCGGTCCCTGGTGATGACTCCACGCCCTCTGCGTCTGGTGGCCTCCGTTGTCGCGACCCTAGTTGACTCAAGGTGCCAAAAAATAACTAAAGAGGGCAGATGGCATGACACGAAACACGTTCATTTGGACTCTGAATTGAGAGGAAACGCCATTTGCCGACTCGTTTTCGCAAATCTGTTACACAACCGCATTTGATGCGACCTGTTCCACGGGACTTAGCGACGTACTCAGTGCGCTAGGTCTCGCGCACTCACATCGCATTACAGACCTGTTTCTTGTGTACTTTGGTGCGCGAGGCCTCGCGTACTGCGGGTGTCAGTTACCGCAGTCGTTGGCGCACGTTGCGCGTTGCTGCTTCCTGTCTGTCGGAATCCATATCTGTTCTCCTCCCCGCAACCGCATCCAATTTCCGTTTCAGTTGGTTTGTGGCGTTTGGTCTCTGGTCAAAGAGGGCATCCCGCACGCCGTGACCAAGTAGCCGATGGTGGTCGTAGCCAAGGGGTTGTGTTGGTCAAGATTGAAATCTCGGTAACCTCATCGGCCACGAAGTTGCAACGGTGCTGACGCGGTCGGGCTCCCATTCCACGTGGGCCATGCAAATCTGCTTTGGTGCCACAAATCTTGTTAGTTGTTGTCGCATCGTGTACCGGGTTCCTGGGAACGTTTTGCACACCCACGCGTTTGCCACCTTGACCCACTTGTAGTAACAAGTGATGGTTTTCCAGCTCATCAACAGTAACAGAACCGGTGTTTTGCGCCTTGTCGCGCACCGGTTAGCTCAACATCCCCTCACCAAACTCCCTTGAATGTGCCGGATGGCGCAAGTCTTGGTGCCACTTGCTGCTATACAGCAATGTGCACATGATGGTGCGTTTATACTTCAGAGCGGTGTCACACGGTCTGTGTCGCAACCTCCGCAACACACACAAACCCAACTGCAACACCTCGTGGGCCCGTGACCCCGTACCATTATTTTCTCCCGCCTAGTTGCACTCTCGTACCAGGTGATCCAGGTACAACAACAATGGGCACCAATCCGACAACAAAAATAACACTCTGTTTGCCACTGCTGCCCTGCTGGCAAGCGCCGTATCATGACCACTGATTGCAGTTGCAGCCTGTGTCTTGCGACGATACGGGCGTAGTATCCTGGGTGTCGCAAGCATCGGAGCAGTAATAGTTTTTTTCATAACTATCAGTTTTGGGTATGATAGTATGGTTGAACCAGGGCCTGGCAGGCCTTTCCGTAGGTAAGCTAGAATAGGTCAAAACACCCGAAAAGTCTGCGTAACAACAAACTTGTAGGCGTGCCATACACCGTAAGCTACAGGTGCATAGCGCAAGTAGGCACGCATGTTCCATCGTTGGTTCTTTGCCCCATACAATAGTTTTAGTATCGTGTAGTGTATGTTTTCGTCAACCAACAGTGGCAAGACCCTGTTTGTCTGTTGTAGGCTGTCATTCACAAGCTGCAACAGGTTAACAGAACGACACCGCAGGTTAGCTTTTCTTTCGAAAGGGCAAACTGGCGCCACACCGGTGCCTGCACGGTTGTTGTATCCCTCCCCACATGCAATGGTGCCCTCATATTTCCCGTATCTGATACACAACCATCTGCACATCCCATGTCACGCAGAGTTTGAGAGCCTGTTGCAGAGCCCGTGCCACTGTCGTTATGCGTGCTGCCAGGTCCTGAATGGCTGGGTGTCCTGCCCAGTGCGTTGGTCTGTGCTTTAGCTGAAGTATTGCCATTGCCGTACAGTTTTGTGACCGGTCACTTTCCTTTGGATGTGTCGTGTATTGTGCCCGGTACCAATTGTTGATCCACAGCACGCAACACGATGCAAGCACCTGTGTCAACGTTGCTTTAAGTGTTGCTGCTGCCTGTCCGTCCACTGTATCTGCGGCAGGGTCTGCTTGCCCAAGGTGTACTTTCGGTGGTTTTTCTGTTTGTGTTAGGTATCTTGTGGTGTTTCCCTGTTTTTTTCTTTTTGGTACTGCCCGTTGACGCATCAACAGGTACAGGTTCCGACGCTCTTGCCGCAAAATGCGCACCCAGCGCTTGTCCTCCTGCCATTTAGCTGCGGGTAAACTGTGTCGGGTTCTTTTGTTGAACCTGAGTCGCTGTGCAAATGTTAACACCAGTTGTGCCGCCACGTCGTTTCGTTTCAGTCCGTTCCACAAGTCATCAGCTGTTTGGTATGCTGTTCTGCAGCGCATGCCTCCCTTAGTGCTGCTGCTCCTTTGCTTCCTTCTGCAATCATTCGATGCATTGCTGATTTTCTGGCATGCAGGTGCATTCTGCGTATTTGTGCGTTAAATTGCATTTGCGCAAATAATTTTATTAGCGTTTCGCACAGCGTAATTTAAAAACAGCGTGTTCGAAAACATGTGGCATTTTGCTGTCGTCCTTACTGGTGCGCACGCAGCTGTCGCAATTTGTATTTGGTGTCTGCGTGTATTCCGTTGCCAGTAACCGAAAACCGTTTTCCCAAGCACAATGTCCTGTTCCGTTTTCTTCCTTAATCCCGCTTAAAAAAAAAAACCCTATCCTTCGGGCAGCGAAGGCTACGGCCGCCATTGAAACTGGACACGCGTGCCATTGAGTCGCTGTTGGAAAAAAGAAATTCATTCCGCTGCCCCGCATGACGAATACAACGAAGCTTCCCGATGTATAATCCACCGTCACAAGTGGTAGCCTTGAAGGGAAACCGCCCCCCACCGCCGCCCCATGTCCACCTCCCCCTCCCCCCACACGCCCTGCCGGGCTCCCCGTTCCCCCCGCCGCCCGTACCCATCCACCACCCCCGGCCCCGGCCACCACCACTCCCGCTCCCCCGGACGCCACCGAGCGCGCCACTGCCGCCCCATGTCCACCTCCCCCTCCCGCTCCCCCCTCCGCCCGTACCCGTCCTCCAACCCCAGCCCCCGCCACCGCCGCTCCCGCTCCCCCAGGGACCGCCAGCCCCGCCACCACCGCAGGTCCACGTCCTCCCCCCGCCGCTCCAGGACCCCGGGCACGGACCCCTCCCCCCCCCGGGCCCCCGCCCACCTCGCTTGGTGGTCTCCCCCCGCTCTGCAGGAGCTCCGCCGCTGGGTGAAGTGGCCCGGGGGAGCGGGAAGGCACGAAGGGGTGCACATGGTGCATACCTTCGAGGAGGTGCGCACCCGCACCCCCGCAAACCCCAACGAGGCCGCCCCGGAGGCCATCATGCCGCAAGCGGCATGGGAGGCCCTCCTCCGCGATGCGGTCCAGGGCCTCCGCCCCCCCTACACCCCCCAAGCCCTCCGCCAGTGGCTCCAGGCCACCCACCCCCAGGCCTGGGCCGCCGGCGCCCCCTCCCCACCCCGCCCCTCCCGCCACCACCACACCAGGAAGGGGCAGGACAAGGGCAATGGAAGGGCAAGGGGCACCAAGGAGCACTCAGGCAAGAGGGCACGGAGGGGCCCCAAGTGAGGGCAGGCACTCGCAGGGACAGGACGCCGGAAGCGACACCACATGGGGGCAGGAAACCACCCAAGAACCAGGAAGGGGCGGGAGCGGGGACCAAGACACGGAGGAAAAGGGCACCACGGCAGGCACCACGACCCACCCCCGGGAAGGGCACACCACAACGGGGGGACCAGCGCCGCCCCACCCCCACCAAACACCCCAACACATACCACCGAAGCAAACATCGGACGCCATGCGGATCACACCAGCGCACACCCACCGGCCACCGGAAACCACACGGAGAATAGAGGGCACACCTACACGGGGAGAACGCGCCACACCCACAGAGGAAGCCGCAGGGAACGCCGCCGCACGGCGCACCATCACGCCCTCACCGCCAGGCGACGACCCCGGCCACCACAAGGGCCACCTCACAGGCACCGGAAGAGGACAAAGGCACGGCCGCGGCACCCAGGACTAGGGACCGAAACCCCCAGAGGACACGGGACCAAGGCAGAGGCCCCCAGGGAGGGCAACCCCACTGACCGTCACGCGATCGACCTACCCGACCCACCAGCCCGAGCGGCACGCCCAAGCCCCCACAGCACGGACCCAGCGAGACACCCACACCTAACCGCACCCCCCAGCCACCAGCCCGCCAAACTCCGGCCCGCAATCCGCACCATGACACAGGCCAGGCTGACCTCCACTGACCCACCGCGGCACCACGCGAGACCACGGCACACCGCACCACAGCGCGCCACAGTGCAACGCGCCACAGCACGACGCGACGCGTCGCGGCACAGAGCCGCACAACACGACACAACTGACCCTAACCTGAAGGACTAACCGAAGCCAGCCACTGCACACCCTGGAAGGCGCCGCGCCAGCACGCCACACACCAGCACCGCAGGCCACACACGGGGCCACAGCGCGCCTGGCGACTACGGTGGCGGACCACCCAGAAGATTACAGCCGGCACCGCAGAGGGAAAGGACACGAACAAACCCAGCCCCCTAACCCGGAACCACAAGCAGCCGCCTGGCGCAGCCGCCCAGCCGGCAGAGCCAGGACCTAACCCGGCAAGAAGGGGCGCCGAGCCCACCGTGTACATAGCCCACCCGACCCATGGGGCCGGAACGCGGCCACACAGAACGCAACTGAAAACAGCAGCCCGGAAGACAACACTGAATGCAGGCCAGTGCGTGCACCAGCCGAGGGAAGGCAGAGGGAGGAACAGGCAAGACCCCCCCCCCGAAAAAAAAAAAGGAGGGGCTCGGGGGAAAAGGCACGAAAACAGCCCACAGCCGCCAAACCGCCCGCCAACACCACCAGAGGCAGCAAACCCCCCCCCCCAAGAAGGCACCGCAGACAGGACCCCCAAAGAGGCACAGGGGGACCACCCACCCAAAACTGGCACCACCAAGCCAGGAACAGCGGCCCACCGGGAAAAGGGACACCGAAACGAAAAAAAAAAAAAGAGAGCCACCAGCCCAGCCCGAAAGAAAGGGGATGGAGGGACAGGGACCACAAAGCCCGGGACAGGAAAAAAAAAAGAAAAAACAAAAGCGCAAAAAACACACCCCGACAACCCAGCCAAGAATGGCTGGGCACAGCCAAGACCCGGGCCCAGCACACACGCCCACACCGCACGCCGGAACCGGAAACGGCGGGGGGCAAGCGGGGCGCCCACGAAACCACACACGTCCCATAAGCAGGCCGAAACCGAAGCCCAACCACAAACACCACAAACAGCCGACACTAGAGGGACAACACCAAAAACTGTGCCCAAACACACCCACCCAAGACCCCAGCCAGGACTGGCGGGGTTAACAAAACCCACACCCAACCGCAAACCGGACCGGAACACAAACGCCGCACAACAGTAGGAAACCCAGTGCCCACAGCCCGGGCACTGAGGCAGCCCGTGCCATGCAGGTGACCCGGCCAAACGAGATCCGGAGACCGGGGGTAAGGCTGCATCCTAAGGCCTGCGCTGCTTTGGGACTCGAGGCGGAGCGTGCGACACCCAAGCGCCTCGGAACCCTAGTACCAAGAATGTGCATGCATGCCTTGGGAACGGGATACGCCAGGGAGTCCGGTGAACCTCTAGGGTTCCGCCCAAAGGAGGGGACGTGCGCAAGCACGGGGGCACACCCTCTTGGCGAGACAAGCACGTCACGCTGGCGGCGATCGGCCCTCCCGGTGTTGCCCGGGGCCGCTTTGTTGGGGGCCAACAGTCAGGTCTAGCGGGAAGTAAGCCGCCTCCCCTCTTCACGCGCGGAGCCTCTTCCTGTTCGTCACAGGAACGACGCCAGGGGGAACCATGGGGCGCCTCTCCGTGACCGAGTGCACCTACCTACCTACCTATCAGTTTTGGGTATGATAGTATGGTTGAACCAGGGCCTGGCAGGCCTTTCCGTAGGTAAGCTAGAATAGGTCAAAACACCCGAAAAGTCTGCGTAACAACAAACTTGTAGGCGCGCCATACACCGTAAGCTACAGGTGCATAGCGCAAGTAGGCACGCATGTTCCATCGTTGGTTCTTTGCCCCATACAATAGTTTTAGTATCGTGTAGTGTATGTTTTCGTCAACCAACAGTGGCAAGACCCTGTTTGTCTGTTGTAGGATGTCATTCACAAGCTGCAACAGGTTAACAGAACGACACCGCAGGTTAGCTTTTCTTTTGAAACGGCAAACGGGCGCCACACCGGTGCCTGCACGGTTGTTGTATCCCTCCCCACATGCAATGGTGCCCTCATATTTCCCGTATCTGATACACAACCATCTGCATATCCCATGTCACGCAGAGTTTGAAAGCCTGTTGCAGAGCCCGTGCCACTCTCGTTATGCGTGCTGCCAGGTCCTGAATGGCTGGGTGTCCTGCCCAGTGCGTTGGTCTGTGCTTTAGCTGAAGTATTGCCATTGCCGTACAGTTTTGTGACCGGTCACTTTCCTTTGGATGTGTCGTGTATTGTGCCCGGTACCAATTGTTGATCCACAGCACGCAACACAATGCAAGCACCTGTGTCAACGTTGCTTTAAGTGTTGCTGCTGCCTGTCCGTCCACTGTATCTGCGGCAGGGTCTGCTTGCCCAAGGTGTACTTTTGGTGGTCTTTCTGTTTGTGTTAGGTATCTTGTCGTGTTTCCCTGTTTTTTTCTTTTTGGTACTGCCCGTTGACGCATCAACAGGTACAGGTTCCGACGCTCTTGCCGCAAAATGCGCACCCAGCGCTTGTCCTCCTGCCATTTAGCTGCGGGTAAACTGTGTCGGGTTCTTTTGTTGAACCTGAGTCGCTGTGCAAATGTCAACACCACTTGTGCCGCCACGTCGTTTCGTTTCAGTCCGTTCCACAAGTCATCAGCTGTTTGGTATGCTGTTCTGCAGCGCATGCCTCCCTTAGTGCTGCTGCTCCTTTGCTTCCTTCTGCAATCATTCGATGCGTTGCTGATTTTCTGGCATGCAGGTGCATTCTGCGTATTTGTGCGTTAAATTGCATTTGCGCAAATAATTTTATTAGCGTTTCGCACAGCGTAATTTAAAAACAGCGTGTTCGAAAACATGTGGCATTTTGCTGTCGTCCTTACTGGTGCGCACGCGGCTGTCGCAATTTGTATTTGGTGTCTGCGTGTATTCCGTTGCCAGTAACCGAAAACCGTTTTCCCAAGCACAATGTCCTGTTCCGTTTTCTTCCTTAATCCCACTTAAAAAAAAAAACCCTATCCTTCGGGCAGCGAAGGCTACGGCCGCCATTGAAACTGGACACGCGTGCCATTGAGTCGCCGTTGGAAAAAAGAAATTCATTCCGCTGCCCCGCATGACGAATACAACGAAGCTTCCCGATGTATAATCCACCGTCACAAGTGGTAGCCTTGAAAGGAAATGTAAATGCGGGCGTAGCCTGACCTGCAGGCGTTTTCATTTCCCTATGTGGTTTCAGTGCGCGAGGCCTCACACACTGATTCTTTCTGTTGAACAATGTTGTGTACCGTTTCATACGTGACCAACGCTGCGTCTACACACATGTACACCGCAAAAATTAAATGTGCTTGTCAGTATGGTACTGCACCTACAGTCTTACGCGTCATATCCTCCCCGCAAACCCTTACATTACGTAATCAGAGTGTGCGAGGCCCTGCGCACTTTGGATTCCTACATTTGTGTTTTATTTGTACTATAGAGTACATGTGTTGTACTGAACATGGGAAGTCTGGCCGTCATACATTTTCAATGCTGGTTCGTCAATACAATGTGAGTTTTGGTACCGTGTGAAAGCTGTGTACTTCCACAACCTCCAGTCATTACCGTTTTTATGGTTCCGTAGTAGATCGTACTTCGAATATCTCGAGCGAGCGAGGCCTCGTGCACTCAGAGCACCGTAAAACAAAAAAAACGTCCCTTTTCGGACCACGGAGTTGCGTTATGCCTAAAATAAAATTTACTTTACAATGCCCAAAAAAGCGGTCATCAAATATCCCAAAAAAATATTTTTTTTTGCAGTGTTGTGAACCAGTCCTTTTCTGCTTGTTTGATGCGCAAAAGGGGGTGCAGTTTGCGTGGGCTAAGGCTTTTGATGGCCGTTAGGACCTAGAAAAACACATTTTGTGAAGCCGTAGCGCTTGTTGGATGAGAATCAGTCGCAGAAATGATTTCAGCGCTTTCGGGTCATGCAATTCCATGACTTTGTACATTAGTTTTTGGCTCTGTATGACAGTATTAGTGGCTCCACACTGTGAAATTTGTGACGTTTTAAAAAAGGGTCACGTATAGGCATGTCCATTTTCCCAGGGATGCAAATGCAGATGCAAGGAAGGTGGTTTTTGGTGACGGAAGATTGTCGCTGTACAAATTTTGACCAATGGAATGTTTTCTGTTGGTTGTCTTAGGTTTGAGAGCAACGAAAACAACATTTCCCATCCGCCGCTGGAACAAATGATGAAAGTATCAACTTTTTCGGAATATTGGTTCAGGCATGTAGCAGCTAGCATTCAAGCTCAGAGCACTAGAGCATATTGTCAGACTTTTTGGATTGTGAAAAGTCCTTTTTTTTCAGTACATGGCAAGCAGCATTGTATTTTCATAACAACAATCATCATGAAAGTTGCGAAAATATTGATGCCCTGCAACACTGTTTTGGGGCATTTCAAAATAACCAAGGACGCATAGATGGTACTTTAGGGAAGTCAAAAGGGTTCATGACAAAAGTTAACAGAAATTCTTTTCCAGCTTAAGTTCTTTTTCAATTACGTTTTTGCAGCACATCCTGTATTTCAGCCTTTTTTAAGGTAAACTGGCCAATAACAGTACCAGTGACAAATTTCCATGCCACCGCATATAAATTGAAAGGTTTCACCAGAAAAAGTATTTTAATGAGTACCCTTACATCTTGGGACCATGAACTATGGATAAGATTTCTGTCATATGATTTGGTGAGGATGATCGTACCCTTTTGGGGCCCAGGTGTGCCTTGCTGAGGGTGCAAATACCCGTTTTCATGGTTTTAGAAAGTTATTTTTGTTGAAATGTTTTGCAAAAACACTGAAATATGTGTAGCATGGCCCATGCATTGCTATTTGTCATTGTTGTACTGTTTTACATCTTTTGTTACACACATTACACACATTTTCTATCTTAAAAAATGCCCAAAATATTTTCAAGAACCAACATTTTGAAAATGCAAAATTTTTGTTTTTTTGTATATTTTCATGGAACGGTCACACATGCACAACACCCCATAGTAAGATTGTGCACCCTCCCCAACAATAGCAACGTAATGGGCTCATAGAATTGTAGTCTTCCAGCTCAGTCCATATCAAAAAGGGACTATGAAACACAATCATATTTGCACTCATGTTCAGTCTTTATCTCTCGTTCACTCTCACTCTACAACTATCCCTTGAGTAGTCGAAATACACCAAGTTAAGACTCACCTAGAAAGCGCCACGTGCTCCCTGGTGTCGCCGCCAGGCGCCTCTCCTCTATGCATCTCTCTTCTCTCCTCTCCTGTTTGGGGCTTGGCTTAGGCCTAGGCATAATGTTAGGATCCCATAGTACATGAAAGATGAATGGGACCCACCAAACAGGGATTAAAATACATGAAGAAGTGGCAACAACGTTGAGAAAGGGTTGCAGTGTAAATAAAGGTCCCTTTGGGTGACGCGTTCCCGCGGGGGTCCTGGCCACGGGACATTGCGGCGGACACGCAAGCAAGCAGGCAGGCAAAGCACTGCGCTGACAGGGGCATCCTCATAGAACAAAGCGTTCTAGGATCCTTGCCCCTCTGAAACAAAACAAAAGTATGTACAAAAAACACATCGGCGTATGTACACAGGTGGTTTCAGGGCACCTCAGGGCAATAGACACTTAGTTTCACGTCCTCAGTGGCATGCAGGTACGGGGGTTTAAACACAACCCTCGGACCTGCCCAAACTGCACCCTAGATCCCTGCCTAGGGAGAGGCCTGCGGAACAGCCACGGTCGCCTTCCCGGGAACCAAAAAAGGTCCAAGGCCAACCGACGGTGGCTCCTCTGATGGCATGTCCCAACTCCCCTCTGAGCCGGAGATACGGCCCCGCCATTATCCCCTAGGAGTTGGGGGCTCATAATGGGCTGTTTCGGCCCCTCCTGACTTTGGTTAAAAAAAGTCGAAATTGCCACCCCGGCCGGGCCATACGAGGGCAGGGGCGAAGCAACCAACCCTGTACTCTTCGAGTACAAACTCGCTAGAGGCCCTATGCAACTTGGTTCCCGCAGATTCCATGGCATCTTGGCGCCACGGGGTCGCCACGTGGGGTCAGGATGCCAAAATTGGCAAAATCAGCCATTTCGGGTGGTTGACCAGGGTTGGCTTTCTCGGCGATCTCGTCAAGGCAAGCCTTGATTCACGGGCCTTGATATCCTCTTTGGTCCCCTGCATCGGGGTGTCAACAGGTGTTTGGCTTGCTGTCACGTTGGCTGCTTGCTGTTCCCCGAGGGGACGGTCGCGCGACGGGGCAGGAATCAGCAAAAAAGGCAAAATTTGGCAACGTGGCGCGCACCGTAAGTTGCATAACTGCAGCTAGGCTCGAGGAGCAAATACAAAACTCTAGAACCATTGAGCCTTGGTCATATGCTACAGCAATCACCACTCCTTCCCGGCTACGTCCCTTGCCCCATGGAGATATGGTATTTCCAACTTGGCCTAAAATGGCAAAAAAAGCAAAAATTAGCCGAAACGGCTCGCACTCACAATCCTATATCTCCATGGTTATGGCGACCAATACTGTAACCGAAATTGCTATAGACACATGGGCCCTAAGTCCCAATATATCCGCCATGTCAGCCGTCGAGGTCGCCTCTAACCATTTTTCCCCTTAGCGGAAAAATGGTACACGAAAAATGGCGTGACGCAGCATACTCCATATTAAGCCACCCATGGCTCTCCCATCCCAAGGAGACGACACAAGGGGATACACCCTATTCGAGGCGGGCTTATGTCCCCTTTCCCAATCGCCCTTAACCTTGGACAGCGGGCGCACACAGCCCGGGAGCGAACAGTAAGGGGGAGATGGGGTTTGGTGCCATTATTCCCAAAAAGAGGGTTAGTAGGCCCAAAAATGTTTGGTCGAAAAATTGTATCTCCGGTTCCCAAGGGAGATGGACTTTAGGCTTTTGCATGAAAGCAATCAGGAGCCATAAGTCCCTTTATCAACATTAGTTCGGGTCCGAAGCACAAGAAAACCTTTTTTAACACTTCGGCCATTGGAACACACGAAAAGTGGCAAATATGGCCAAAATGCCAATATTGGGACATATATACCCATGGGACACCAAAACCCGTATCATATGGCATATACCCAAATTGAAGGACCCAAAGTAAGTGTATACAAACATACTTACTATGGGTCAAGTCCTCCCTTGGATCCCAAGTCAATCATGCATGCATATGGGCACGTGTGCAAAAGGCAGGTTTGGCGCGCGTGCCCACAAGGCAATATTATATGAAATAGTAGATAGGCTTGGGGGAATCCAACCAACGATACACGATGCCCTTCGAGCTCTCTACGTTGCATATTGCCTTGGTTCGAGGCTCATGTGGCCTCTGGCTTCGAGAAGGAGTCTTGGCGCCAGGGCCATTTTGGCCAAACTTTAGAGGAAAAGTCGTCCTTTCAAGCGACCATGTTTTGGTACGCGTTGAATTGCGTGGAGCCATCTTTGCGTTGGCTCCAAAGACAAAAATGGTGTAGGGCTATTGGTCTTGTGAGCATTATGTTAAGTTATTTACGTTTATGCTCTTAAGTACACAAAGTTACCGTTTGCACACGATTTAGACTTGGGTTTCTCGCACCCATGTGTGTCCCAAAACACACCTATAAGCCACTTCCCCAAAGGAAGCGATGTGCTCATATGGAAGGGGCATGGAAGGAGGGCAAAGGGGGGAGATATAGAGGTTCCTACGACCTCATGGTCTACGACAACCATGAGTTCGGCCGCTTGACGGAAAACCTGCGCGTCAATTTTCTCTCAGACGCGACGGCAAAAAATTCTGGTGAGTACACCAGATGAAAGTACACAAAAAACGCTACAGATCCATCCCTTAACTTCCTCTCCAACCTCAAAGGTACAGGAGAAAAGGTCAAAACAAAACTCGCCACAGAAACACGCCGCCAACACGCGCGCAGGCGGTGACGGGCGACATTTTCACGGCGGCGAGAAATGCGGTCAGAATAATCGATTTTAATCTATTTCCCGCAAGATTCGATCATTGAATTGAAATGGTGAAAATTCCTGATCAAATTAATTGGATGGGAAGGTTAGGGACGGGATTGGTCCCATGCTGGTTCCCAATGGGATGGAGGAAGCACATATCCCCACAAGCAGGACGGAGAATAGGCATAGGTGACGGGGAAGGATGGACATTTGCCCGATGGGCTATGGGGTCCTGGGTACTGCTTCACCCTTCTCCTTAGAGCAAACCATGGGGGGGCTCGCTCACACCCAACCATGGCAGCGGGTACGCAGAACAACCGCAGGGGGGGGGGGTTTGCTCCCCAGGCCCACACTTTGGTCAGGATCTCCACATGACCCCAATTCCGCACACAAACGGTAATAATTCCCCAAAAATCGATGACATTCCGTAAAAACGGACAAGTATGACCTGTAAATGGATGTAAAAGCTGGTGTCGTATGAAGTATCAAGTCCAGGGTCCTGGCGGCGATTTTTTGGCATCCAAAGGACCAGCTAACCCATACCAGGCGCACCGGGTTCTGGCTGCGACAGTCACCACCACAGTGGCAGTGGCATACACGGACAACGTAGGCGTCACACGACGACCGAGGTGGTCGGACAGGTCGAAAGCAAGCACAAAGATCCGTCAGGACGGTCCAGGATTCCCAAGGCCGCAGGCTGGGGGAGAAACCCCACGGGTCCTTCCAAGGGCGCACCATGTCCATATCCACGACACCAATTCTGAGTGGTAAAGCCGCACGAGCTCCTCCACAATGGATCGGGCATCAAGGCCGTCTTCTCCCTTGCCCCATTACCACGAAGGCCATGCATGGGGGAGTCCCCATGCAGTCTGGGCAGAGGCGTCGACTCCTCAAACCACCAGTTTCCCAGGCTGACTGACCGAAGTCAGGGCACCGAAGGTCACCACCCGACTGTGGAGGCAAGTCGGTGGGCTCACACTGGGATTGACAGTGGCTGACCGCCGGCAGTTCACTTCCGGCAACTGGGCTTTCAGCCTGACGCCTTCAGCATCTCAGCCACAGGCACATTCACGGACACACGGTATCACAGGCACAATCTGTACTTGAGTACTGGTCCAACTGGACCATATGTAATGGAATGTACACAGCGATCGTGGTCGCCTCCGTATGTCTATTCAAGTCCCTTATACGGACCATCTGTGGCTCCGTAGTGGTCCAGCGGGACCGTTTAGGCATGTACATGGCAATTCTCAGAGTGAAGCACAACTTCCGGGGTCGCCAAGGTAGAATGTATGAGAAAGCAGGCCAAAACAGTGATTTAGAGCAAGACTAGCAGGGGATGACACACATCCTGGAGGGCAGGGCAGTGACATAGTACAGGTCAAAAGGCATGTAAACAAACTCCGTGAGGAGCACCAAACCATGCCCCAGTCAGGATAAGGCGTCACTAGTGGGGGAGAAAGGTGCCTGTAGGCCAGCAACTCACACACACTCATGCACGATCGGGATCCCTGAATATGCCATTTGACCAAATCACACACACATTCGCAGTGTCAAGGGCGGCGACACCCGTTGTGCAACCTCGTATGGGCTTCAAAGACCCCAGAGCTCAGAAGAATGAAGGGGTCAGTTGCCCACCTGGTTTCCCACAGATGCATCAGGAGGGGGAGTGACATACAACTGGTGACAGTCGGGACGGTGGAAGTAGGCCACCCATCCGCGTGGTTTCCACCGAATTCAGCAACCGGGGGTGTGGCCATCTGCTTGAGCCTCTGATCTCGGCATGGAAGGCAACCCCACCTGGCTTCCCATGGATTCAGCAGGGGAGGGTCATCCACTATGACCCGACCATGAGAGAGACAGAGAGAGCAGAACTGGGTCTTCGGGAGGTCGGCATGACGCAGAGGTCTGAGCGACACGCGATGGCTGTGTCAAACCACCCGATTAGGGGGCTGCTCGACTTGCGCAGCATTTCAACCACTGCAATGGACCGATATTGCACCAGAGCTGGGAGAGAGCAAGCAAGCAAGTGACGTACTGACGACCTGACAGACTTGTGCTCAGTCTGCCAATTCAGGGGAGAGCTCAGGGCGGGGTTCCGTCGCCCCTGGCTTCAATCGCCCTGGTCAGAGCCTCCAAATCAGAAATGTGGATCTTTGTCTTGTGCCTGCGGACATACTCCATGAAAGGGGTGTTAATCTGCGACACAAAGGAAGAGACGGGTTCCCAGGTGTCATGGGAGGGCCCATAGCCTCTTCAGCGCACCTTGAACTCCACTGCTCCAGGCGCCGAGGCACTCGGACGCTGGGCCAGGATCTTCTCGACGGTGTAGTTGTCCTGCTAAGCATAGTCGTCGTCCGAGTCAGCCTCATGGGCGGCATAGTCCAGGGACACATTTTTTCCACGGCTTTTCCAGGACATCAGGCTCACCGGCACGGAGTTGACTCTCATGTCGCTCCCTGAACTGTCGGGTGCCCACCTTGATGCGGTAGGTGTTCTCACAAATTATGTGGACCACCTGTCCGGGTGTGACCCAGGTTTTGGTGCGGTGAGTGCCCATAGGCCCAGGTCTCAGTACCCACACCGGGTCGCCCACCCTGAACTTATGCGCTGCTGACCTCTGGGCGGCGTTGGCTCGCACGGCGTGCTCCTTCGCGAGCTGCTGGCGAATCTCCCCCGCCGTAGTCTCTTGCTGCTTGAAGAAGTCCGTGGCATCCACTGCCATGCCTTTACCTGACAAGGGGAGTCCCGGACCAAGGGGGGTCCCTGCCGAAAAGAATCTGGTGAGGCGACAAACCACCTCGTGTCGGGGTGTCATGATGGGCCTTGAGAGCCGGGTACATCTCCTTGAACCAGTTGCGGCGCTTGTTGGTGAGGTCAGTCTTGCGCAGCTTCTCAAACAGCTGCCTTCCAGCCACCTCAGCCGGGCCGTTGGACCGGCTGCGATAGGTGACGCTCTTAGCAAGCCCTATCCCCATGAGGGAACCCAGGGCCTTCAACCAGCCGCCAGTGAAGTGGGGTCCGCGTCGCTGCAAATGGTGCAGGGGACCTCAAGGATGGGCAGCCAATGACGAATCATCATGCCTGCCAGGTCCCTGGCTAGCAACCTCTTTTTAGGTGCCGGGCGGGCCACAACTTAGCCGCTGTCTCGGTCCACACACAGGACCACAGAAATCGAAAACTTCTTTTCCGATATGTACTTTGGGCATGGAGAAGACATCCATGGCACCACTCTCCATAAGCTGGTCAGGAATCGGCGTACATTGGGCTTTTCCCACGAGATTTCGATTGTCAGGGTTCCGGGCCTGACAGACCGAACAACCCTTCTTGCCCCGCTTGATGGCATTGTAGACGCCGATCTCATCGATCTCGACCCGGCGCTGCATGTCAAGGGCTTGTTTCTTAACTCCTGGGTGCATCATGTGGTGGTGCCAAGTCTCATAAAGCTCAAGCTCCCGGGACTCCGGTTCTAGCAACCTACCATTCTGGTAGAGCTTGCCATCCTCCTCGCTGAGCCCCTTTGGCCACTTCTGCCCGTTGTCAGGGTCAGTAAGAGCCTGTTACTTGGACTCAAAAGCCTCAGACTTGGCGTAGCCGTCGGTCTAGTCATCTTGGAGCCACGACTCAGAGAAGAGGTGGTTGTCGGACTCAGCACCCTCTGGGGCGAGTACTCGGACCGCACTACTCGCCTTTCTTTCAAGGGGTGCATCTGCGGTCATGACAACGAAATATGTGACACCCTCCTCCTCCATCATGCGCTCCATATGAATGATCATCTTGGCCTCAGCGGTCTCAGCCTCATCGCCATGGGCAGAGACGTCCGTCATGCCCTTGCTGGCTGGATAGGCCCACCTGCTGAGACAGTCCGCCGCGGTGATGTCCTTTCCCGGAACGTACACCACCGTGAGATCGAACTTGGCCAAGGCCTCCTGCCATCTCGCTCTGCGGGAGGCTGGTCCTGAGGGGGTGTCCACGTGCTCCTTGTGCGATGATTGCCGACTCTGACGGTCTGTGTAGACTGTGACGGGATGCAGGGCTATGTACCCGGCCGACTTTCTGAGAGCCATGACAATGGCATACACCTCCTTTTCACGGGGCGTCCATGTCCGCCTCTGGCCTTCCGCCAGGACTCAGCTCCAGAAGGCCACAGGCACCTGCCTCCCATGGTCAAGCACTTGCTCCAACACGGCGCCTGCGGCGTAGTCGGAGGCGTCTGTGCGCAGGACAAACCCTCGGTCCGGATCCACGAGGTGCAGACCCACTGCGGATAGCAGTGCCTGCTTCATTTCTTCAAAGGCACGGTCGGACTCGTCAGTCTTGACCAGAGCTTTCTTGGACCCCTTCTGGGTCTCCTCCCGGTTGTCCTTGAGCATGGTGGTCAGGGGGGCTGCAT
The DNA here is from genome assembly GCA_964036045.1 of Eutreptiella sp. 'Long Island Sound 2002'. Lineage (NCBI taxonomy): Eukaryota > Euglenozoa > Euglenophyceae > Eutreptiales > Eutreptiaceae > Eutreptiella > Eutreptiella sp. 'Long Island Sound 2002'. Next base: position 151,991,049 of record OZ038379.1, read on the forward strand.
ACTCGGCATACATCTTGATATACCCCGAGTAGTAGTTGCAGAACCCCAGGTATGCCCGTAGCTCAGTGACCGGTTTGGGCTTCTCCCAGTGTTCCATCGCCGCTACCTTTCCCTGTATGGGCTTCCGTTGCCCGTTGCAAACTGCGTGGCCCGTGAAGACCACTTCGCTTACCGCGATAGTGGCCTTGTCACTGCTGCTCATCAGTTTTTGCAGGACCAGCAAGTCCAGCGCTCTGGTGATGTCCTCTCATGTGCCTCCAGCAGCTTATCGTAGCTCATGCTGGGGTTCCCTGACGCAATGATCACGTCGTAAACAAAGGGGTCTGCATAGTCACGCACTGGCTCTAGCAGGTTCTCCAGCTTCCTCTGGAAGGCCGCATCCCCGTTGGTAACGCCCGTGGGCATCACCTTCCACCGGAGTAGTCCAAGTAGGATGCTCATGGCTGTGCAGGCACGGGACTCCTTGGCGAGAGAGATAACCACGTTTCAGGTCGATCACCATGAGGATCCTCCGCCAGAATTGCATCGGCAGCATGTCCTCACTGAGGGGCAGCTATAGCTGTCATGGTAAGTTTGAGCATTCAGGCCGCAGTAGTTGCCCACCAGCCGCCATTCCCCGGCCACCTTCTTGGGGACGACGAAGCAGGTGGAGGCCCACTGGGAGTGACAGGGCTCCAAGCATCCTCGGTCGATGAACTCCCTGAGAATCTTCTCCATGGCCTCTTTTCTCTCGCCCCTGAGGGCAAACTCCCGGTGCCAGTACACAGGGGGGTATGGCTTCAGTCGTATCTTGGCCTCACCGTACGGTCCACGATTTGGCGGCGGGATCACATGCTTTCCACTGCAGAAGGTATCACCATACTTCTGCTTCAGCTTGGCCCTCAATGCCTGGATCTTGGGGCACTCATGCTACTCCTCCTCGGCTTTGCCGGGCACCTGGACCACTGAACTTACTTGAGGGGTAGTGACCCCGCTCGTTTTAGCTCCGGGGTTCTCCCCAGATGGCCCGTTGGCCCATATCGCGCCTTGCTGCGTAACAGATCACCATAGGTGGCTGGGTTCCCGCCAATTGGCTCGTCCTGGCTGGACATATGATCCAGTAACCTCCTTACGAAGATATTCCCATCATAGGAACCAGAGACGATGGCGTCCACTTCCCACCAGGCTTTGTCCTGGCCTTTCCCTTCTTGCTGGGTTACCCAGTCATGAATGGGTCGATCCATGTACCCCTGAACCATTTCCAGCTCCTCACCAGAGAGGAGGTCCTCCGATTCACCAATGTCAACAGGGGAAACCGGGAAGCATTGCCTCCAAGGCTCCGCAATCATGCGGTTGACAAACACGAAGTCTGTGGTGTCGGCCTTTTTCAGGCCCCCATCCTCATAGTGGAATTCATTTGGTCATCTCTGGGGTGGCATGGGCTGTCCCTTAGCGTCCTGATAGACACTCTCTCCGGCCGGTAGGACGACCTTGTTCAAGGTAATCTTGTCCAGTGAGGCCACCCAATCTCGGGTACTTTCCTCCTCGGTAGGAGCCCATAGGGACGACGAACACTGCCTTTGAACAGTCCTTGCAGATCTTCGCAACCGCCCTTAAAATGTCCACCCTGGGACGATGGATCCACATCAGACCTTGATGCGGACCCCAGTGCTTCTTCCACGCAGAGTCCTGGGCACTCCAGTACTTCTCACACACCCGAAGCTGAACGGAGGTTCCTGAAGAGAACGCATGCAGGGTCAGATCCGATGCTCCCAGACCAGCCGCTACTGGGTTGGCCACTTCCGGCTCCACACCGTACTCCTGGTACATCGGCCCCGCGGGCTTGGTTTCCAGTAGGGCTACTACGAGCTGATGGCGCTCGGGGTGGATCCATTGGCACTCCACGTGGTGTTCCGGTGATGATAGCCACGAATATGAGTCGTCCTGGTACAGGGTCATAGAGGCCTGAGCCGGGAGAACGCCAGAGTCCGTCTCACTCATGAATTTGTACCCTACGATCATTTCCCAGTCCATCTGGGCCTCGTAGAACTTTCGCTTGAGGAGGATTTCCTCGCCGAGGTCCGGGCGGCTCAGTTCACCATGGTTCACAAACTACAGCACGATCTGGGCTTCCTTCGTACGTCCCACCATGTACTGGCCATTGGCTACCTTCAGCCTGACGGGTCTCTGACTTGTGGTAAGACACTCTGGCGGAAGTAGGCCAGCGTTGACAAGACTGACCTGGGCACCTGTGTCAACCAGCATGCTAAAGAGCCGTTCCGCTTCCCCGCACAGGGCACGGATGTTCAGATGAAGCTGGTGCTTTGGTCCACCCGGCGCACGGCGTGCAAGCTGAGAATCTCCGGCCTTTCCAGACGCTCAATCAGTGACTGGTGCAGGTCGTGGGTAATGGGCTCCAGCAGCCCATCTGCAGCGTCCAGCTGCGGTCCGGGCGATCCCCTGATACTCTCGGAAAGATCTTGTAGTACGTCGAATACACTCTTAGTCACGAAGGATGACTGGGTGCAAGGGTTGGTGCCTTCATTGGGGACCTTGGTCGGGCACTCGGGTCCGCCTGGGGCGGTTATCCATCTGGCACTCGCCCTCATCCTGCAACTGCGACCGTTTTTCCCTCTGGTCTTACTGCCGGCATTTCGCTTGGTGTATGTTGGGGGGGATCGACGATTCTCGACATGGATGGGGTGGCAATTACCGCGGCACCATCCTCCGACCGCCCTGTCTGGGGCCCTTTGCTGCAGGGGCTTCGCTAAGGTGCGCCGGTGATCGGGGTGTCCTCCTCCGCGGCAACCTCGTTCACCACATTTCCTTTCCTCCTCCCCCGGCCCTTGCCCTTCTTGTCCTTGTCCTCTTCCTTGTCCTTGTCCTTGTCCGGCTTAGGACCCCAAGCTCGCTTGATCTCCTGAATCTCCTTCGCGAGTTCGGTCCTGACCACCATCAGCTTGGAGAGCTTGTCCTTGGACACCTCCACTTTGGCTTCCCGGATATTAGTTGACGTACGCTTCTGGGTCCCGTCTGCCTTCTTGTACGCCTCCGTGTCGGCCTTTTCAATCGGGGACGTCCGGTGATCGTATTGGAAGGGAGAGCTCCGGCCGTAGCAGACGAAGCAGCCCTGAGGATGAGTTCGGATGAACTCTCAAAAGCACAGTGCTGGATCGCCCACTCAGCGGGGCTCCTTCTTCTCCCTCCTCTTCCAACCCTGCTGAAGGGGCTTCCAGCTTCCCCAGTTGCTTCCCCTGTGCAGGTTGTTGGCCACGAAGGCACAGACAACTGTCTCAGCCGGTTCATCCTCGTTGTCCTCATCGTCGAGACTTTTGCCGCCCTCGGCTCCTGCCTGGTCCATGACTCCTTCTCCGTCAGACCCTGCGTACACCTGGTGGACGCTGCGGTCGCCTGCCTGCAGTCCGCGGTTGTGGGGGAGGTTCTTGTACTCCTTGAGTACTTCATCTCCGACCCACTCCAGCACGTTGTCGCAGCCCATCCGCGCCTGGATGGCCCGCAGACGAATTGTCTGGCCCCCAACCTCACTCTTGTCCGGGCGCCAGATTGCTGCCTTCTCGCGATCCCTCGAGATGGTGATGAGGAGGGCGTTCTGCAGGGACTGCCTCTTGAAGTTCCGGGCCACTTTGGCTCTTGTCCAGTTCGCCACCTTCTGGTGGTGCTCCTTGTCGAGCATCATTTTGACGGTGTGGTTGCTCTTGGCCCTGTTCGCCTCCTCCTTCGTGAGCTGCTTCGCCCAGGCGTCTGGGAGAGTATTGAACAGGCAGGACTGCTCATCACCCTCGCTCCAGCCCTCTGCGTTTCGGGGGAGCAGGATGTATTGTCCTCGGAAGTCCCGCCCATCCTGCAGGCGTATGTCGCGGCCATCATGCTCAAGCTTGATGGCTTTCCAACTCTTGGCGGCGACCTGCGGGGCGTCCACCCGCTCCTGCTCGTTGAGTCATTTGTTGGCCTCCCGGAGGGTCATGATCTTCCCCTGCCTGGCTTCTACAAAGTAAACCTCCTTGAGCACCTCCGGTAGGCGCCATTGGAACCGCTTGAAGACATATTTCTCCACCATCTTCAGTGACGGTAGTCCCCCAATCGTCCAGCTTCTCAAGGAAGCGGTCGAGGTTGAGGGGGTTCTCATCGTACATGGGGGGCCTGATATCCTTCAGGTCCTCCCAGACGGCGGCGTTCGGGGCGTTAGAGACCATAAACGCCGGTTGTTAGGTCAACCGGGGTTCCCAACGGCGTCCCTCGTGGGTTCCCACAGCTGCCACGTCCATCTCCTCCTGGAAGTCCAAGCGGCTGCGCCGCGGCTCCTCGACCTACGCACCTCCAAGGACTCCTCGGTGTACGCCTTCCATGTATTCCTCCCCCTCGCGGCGCCTCAGGCTGGCTAATCTCCGGGGTGGGGTAATCTCGAACTCCTCCATGGGGCCTCCATCGGAACCTTCGAGGTCTCACTCCATGTCCTTTTCGGGCACCCCATCCCGCAGCGCTCTGTATCGGCCATACGCCGGTGGGGCTTGCTTCGGGGCGTGCCTTGGCCGCTTGAGCTGAACGGGGGTTCGGAGGGGGTCACGGCGTCTGCGGAAGTCCGCAGTTAGCCATCCGTCCCCCTCCTCCTCTCCCCTGCGCCGCGGGGGCAGGGGGTTGCTCTGTGGGGCGCTGCCACAGGTGGAGGGTGCGTGGTCATTCCGAGACGCTTCAGTGCGGCCACGGGACCCGCCTGGATCGGCTCCAGGTCCCCAGCTGTCATCGGAGCCCGACTCTAGAGGGGGTGGCCGATCGCTTCCGTTGCTCTCCAGGTCCTCCAGCCGGTCCACCCTCCTCTGCAGCTGGATGACCACGCCGCCGAGCTTCCCGGCCTCAAACTTGGCAATGTCCAGCTCCTTTTGGGCCTTGGCGGCGACGGCAGCACTCTTGCTAATCTCGATCTTGTTGATCTGCGCCTCACGCTCCAAGCTCCAGATCTTCCTCTTGAGGTACACGATTAGTCGCCAGATGTCCTCGGGGATGTCCGCTCCCGGCGGTTCGTGGGGGGGGTCTCCGCCTGGTGGTCCTCCAGGGGGTCCTCTGCCTGGTGGCCCTCGGCTCCGGGGTCCACCAGGCGGCCCTCCTCCCAGCGGTCCTCCGGGTGGTTCTCCGCCTCGGGGTCCAGGCGGTCCACCATCCAGGGGTCCTCCGCTGCCGGATGGGTCGGCGGCCCAGCCTAATCCCATGTCGTTGTCGGTGTCCATGTCTCCCCATCGCGGTCCGGATCTCCGCTGGGATCGGTCGGGGGTGCTTTCCCTACTGCAGTCGGGAGGTGGGGGACCCTCTCCGACCGAACTCGGAGGGGTGTCGTTTCCTCCTTGGCCACCGGCTCCGGCCAATCCCACCTTGCAGCCCGCGGGCCCGTGGCGATGCCGGCGGTTTTGTCCATCTGAATCGCTGCAGGTGAGGAAAGGGTCAGAGTCATGGGGGTGCCTCTCGGCAGACCTCCGTGCTCTTTTTTGGAGTCTTCCCCTTGCCCTTGCTGCGGTGACGGGTGGTGGGGCCGCGGCCTTCGCTGCTCCGAGAGTCCTCCGCGTCCAGGTCGATCTTCATCCTGCAGGCAGGGTCCCCGTCAAAGAACCTCCGGAGGGTGTCCACTCGGGACCCTCCCGGGGGCGTCTCGCGGCGGATCGTCCTCTGGGCCTCCTCCATGGCCACGGCCATTGCCTCCGCGGCACGCCTTCCAGCCTCCTCGTGGGTACAAGCGGCCCCCCGCTCGAACTGCTGCAGCAGCTGGGCCTTCTCCGCCTCCAGGGCCCTAAGCTCCGCCTCAATCTTGGCCTTCTCCTCGGCGACCTTCTCTCGCGCGGTCTCAATGGCCTCCCGACTCAGGGCTTCCGCTTGGTCCTTCATCTTGGACTCCTTTCGTGCCCTCTCTTGGGCTAGGGCTTGCTCCAACGCCTTCACCTCCGCCTCTTTCTTGTCCACGGCCTCCTGGGCGGCGTGGGCTTCGCGAGCAGCCGCCACTTCCCGCATCGCTGCGTCCGCCTCACGCCTCTCACGGGCAGCCGCCGCTTCCCGCGCGGTTGCGGCTGTAAGAGCGACCGAAATGGCCGCCACAGCCGAGTCATGGATCGCCATGCCGTGGTCCCGTTGAACGGCCTCCTCCTGGGCGGTCAGGACGGCTCCGTCCACCGCAGCGTTCTGCTGCGCAGCGTGGTCTTGGGCAGCCCGGAGGTTGCAGGGCATGCCGCAAAGGCGCTCGCACGCGCGGGCCACCTCGCCTCGCTGAGGGGCAGCAAAGGGTGCGGCCACACTGCTGCTGCTGCTCGCAGAGGGTCCTGGGCGGCTCGGTGCTCCCGGGTGGGCCGACTCCACGTCGCTGCTTGGAACTGAGCGCTTCAGGTGCAGCGGACGGGCAGGCTTGGCCTTGGATCTTCGAGCGACCTCCATGAAGTTGCCCAGGTTGGCGGCTCTCATCTGGGGGCCGCCGTTGCCCGGGCTGGGGGCGCTCCGCTCTTCAGGCAGCCTATCCCCTTGGTGGAGGTCGGGGCTGAAGTCGGTGACATATCGGCTGTCACGCCAGACAGGCCACCGCTTCTGCTGCCACGCGTGCTCTTAGCTCAGGGCTTGGAGCTCCGCTTCAATCTCGCAATGATGGTTCACATCCTTGCATATCTCCACGTACTGGGGGGCAGCTTCCCCCTGCAGCAGAGAGTGCCGGTACTCCCGGTCCCACTCCAGACCCCGCATGAGGCTGCGGATGATGGCCAGGCTGAGCTAGCTTTTGGGGCTGGCCATGGGGCCTGGTTGTGGCTGCGGCTTTGGTTGTTGGTGCGGAAGATGCAAAGGGTCGTTGATGACGAAGTTCTCGGGGTACGGGTACTCGTTTGGCCCCGAGTGGCACGCTTGGATTGGGTACTTCAGCGGCGGTAGAACTCCTTTGACCCGTTCCCGTCGGAGGGCCTGGCCACAGGACGCTGTCGCCAACACACAAAAAAGCAGGCAGGCAAAGCACTGCGCTCACAGGGGCATCCTCATAGCACAAAGCGTTCTAGGATCCTTGCCACTGTGAAACAAAACAAAAGTATGTACAAAAAACACATCGGGGTATGTACACAGGTGGGTTAAGCCATGGACAGGGGTAAGGGCGCCTCAGGACAATAGACAATCAGTCCCCCACCATATCCCCTCCCTAGGTCCCACCTCCGCAGTGGCATGCAGGTACAGGGGTTCAAACACAACCCACGGACCTGCCCAAGCTGGACCCTAGATCCCTGCCAACCGAGAGGCCTCCCTACCAGCCACGGGCGCGTTTACGGGAACCAAAATACTCCAAGGCCACCCGACAGTGGCTTCTGATGCGCCGCCGATGGCAGGTCCGAGCCCTCATCTGAGCCGGATATATAGCCCCGCCATTATCCTCTGGGAGTTGGGGGTTGAAAATGGGCTGTTTCGGCCCATCCTGCCTTTGGCTCAAAAAGGTCCAGAATTGACCCCTCAGTCGGGCCATACGAGCGCGGGGGCGAAGCAACGAACCCCGTACACATCGAGTACAAACGTCTTAGAGGCTCTATGCAACTTGGTTCCCGCAGATTCCCTCGCATCTTGGCGCCACAGGGATGCCAAAATTGGCAAATTCGGCCATCTCGGGTGGCCGACCAGGGTTGGCTTTTGTGGCGATCTCGTCAAGCCAAACCTTGATTCACGGGCCTCGGTATTCCTCTGGTCCCGTGCATCGGGGTTTGGCTTGGTGTCACATTGGCTGCTTGCTGTTTCCCGAGGGGATGGTCGCGCGATGGGGCAGAGAGCAGCAGAAAAGGCAAAATTGTGCAACGTGGCACGCACTGTAAGTTCCATAACTGTGTCTAGGCTGGAGCAGCAAATACAAAACTCTAGGGCGATTGACCGTTGGTCATATGCTACAAGAATCGCCACACTTTCCTGGCTAGGTCCGTTGCCCCATGGAGATATGGTATCCCCAACTTGGCCTCAAATGGCAAAAAAAGCAAAAATTAGCCGAAACGGCTCACACTCACGATCCCATATCTCCATCCTCATGGCGAGCAAAAATCTAACCAAAGTTGGTATAGACACATGGGACTTGAATCCCAATATATGCCCCATTTCAGCCCTTGAGGTCGCCTCTAACCATTTTTCTCTTTAGCGAAAAAATGGTACACGAAAAATGGCAAGAGGCAGCATACTCCATATTGAGCCACCCATGGCTCTCCCGTCCCAAGGAGAGGACACAAAGGGATACACCCTATTCGAGGTTGGTTTATGTCCCCTTTTATGATTGCCCCTAACCTTGGACAGCGGGTGCACACAGCCCGGGGGCAACCTTTAAGGCGGCGATGGGGTTTGATGCCATTATTGCCAAAAAGAGGGTTAGTAGTCCCAAAAGTGTAGACTCTAAAATTGTATCTCTGGTTCCCAAGGGAGATGGACTTTAGGCTTTTGCATGGAAGCAATCAAGAGCCGTAAGTCCCTTTATCAACATTAATTCGGGTCCGAAGCACAAGAATTCAATTTTTAACACTTGGCCCTTGGAGCACAGGAAGAGTGGGAAATATGGCCAAAATGCCAATATTGGGACATATATACCCATGGGACACCAGAGCCCATATAATATGGCATATACCCAAATTGAAGGACCCATAGTAAGTGTTTACACACATACTTACTATGGGTCAAGTCCTCCCTTGGATCCCAAGTCAATCATGCATGCATATGGGCACGTGTGCAAAAGGCAGGTTTGGCGCGCGTGCCCACAAGGCAATATTATATAAAATACTACATATGCTTGGAAAAATCAAACAAACCATACGGGATGCCCTTCGTGCTCTCTACGCTCCATATTGCCTTGGTTCGAGGCTCATGTGGCCTCTGGCTTCGAGAAGGAGCCTTGGAGGAAAAGTCGTCCTTTCAAATGACCATGTTTTAGTACACATTGAATCGCGTGAAGCCATCGTTGAGCTGGCTCCAAAGTGGAACATAGCCTAGGGCTATTGCTCTTGTGGGCATTATGTAAAGTTCTTTAAGTTCATGCTCACAAGTACACAAAGTTAGCGTTTGCGCACGATTTTGACTTGGGTTTTTCGCACCCATGTGTGTCCCAAAACACCCCTATAAGCTCCTTCCCCAAAGAAAGCGATATGCTCGTGTGAAAGGGGCATGGAAGGAAGGCAAAGGGAGGAAATGTAGAGGTACCTACAAACTCATGGCCTATGAGGACCGAGAGTTTGTTGGCTTGACGGAAAACCTTGGGAGTCGATTTTCTCTCACACGCGACGGCGAAAAATTCTGGTGAGTACACCAGATGAAAGTACATGAAAAACCCTACAGATCCATCCATTGACTTCCTTTCCAACCTCAAAGGTACGGCACAAGAAGTCAAAACAAAACTCGCCACAGAAACATGCCCGCAAACACCCGCGCAGGCAGTGACGGGCGACATTTTCATGGCGACGGAAAATCAGGTCAGAATATTCGATTTTAATTTATTTCGCGCATGATTCGATCATTGAATTGAAATTATAAAAACTCCTGATCAATTTAATCAATCGGGAAGGTTAGGGAACGCATCGGTCCCATGCAGGTTCCCAATGGGCTGGAGGAAGCACATATCCCAACAAGCAGGACGGAGAATAGGCATAGGTGACGGGGAAGGATGGACATTTGCCCTATGGGCCATGGGGTCCTGGGTACCGCTTCAAGGGGACATAGACACCTTCGAAGGTAATATGTGTGGTATCATTCACACGTTGGGTTGATCATGCATGACATGCATGACAATCATGCATCCAAAAATGGAGATCATCCAAATTCAAAGAGTTGTGAAAAATGAGTAGTATACCCTTCTTAGGAATCCATTAGAGTGGGAATGTGGTTGTGTTACGTTTGCATGAAAGTGAGGGTTTGGGGCCGAATGTGAAGAACACATGCTAAGGCGCCAGCATGTCATGGTGCATGATGCATGACACATGACACATGACACATGATGCATGATGATTGATCGATGATGATCTGAATCTGATCTGTACATATTCCCTTCGCACTGCAGGACCAACTGGCGAACCCGGAGCTGAGCCGTATTGGATGGCATATCATATAAGGCGCTGAAGACAGGCATTTATGATGTTGAAGGCTGCAATTCAAGTGGCGAAGTGGCTCAACAAGGACGCCAGCAATCAAGCGAAGGTTTAGCACTCAATCTGAGGCGCTCAAGACAGGCTCAAATTATTCAGAAGCAAAGCACAAGGTATGCTCTGGCAGTTAATGTCACCCCCCCCCCCGACTGAAACCCAGGAGCTCAGGAGCTACCAGTCAGCAAAATGGGCTGAATAATGATATATCGGCCATCATCAGTTCAAACGTGTGAAACTTCTTAGCAGTTAGTCCAGATTTGGACTACCTTCAATACCAAGTATGATCACTGTACCGCAGTACCACAGTAAAGAATAAATGGAATGACTTCGGAAAGCACACTTATGAGGTACCTTTCTTACCATACCAATCTTGTCACAACACCATAGGTGGTTAGCTTTTAGCTAAAAATGCAAATACCATAAATTTCAGAAAGACTGTGTTCAATGTGATATATGAACCATGGACAAAACAAAGGAATCCTTAGGGAAGCCTTACATAGCAAATGCACAAATCGATTTTTGAAAATGCAAGGTGAAATCCGCGTTGGATAGCGCTTGAAATGAACTTTGCAAAGAAGGGTAGCTGAGGCTGTAACTCGCTATAAAACATAGCTTGAAAAAATATTTAGACTTCCAGAAAGCGCAAAGTGAAGTGCTGAGGATTCTGGCAACTCCCGCAATTGTGCGCGTCCGCCGTGCAGGACTGGGGGCGAAGCCTCCAAAGTCCAAGAACGGCTGAAATTTTTGTACAAAGCGCTTCTGAAGCGGCAAAAAACGCAGTTATGTAATACAAAGAATTCGGAGAACAACCAGCGGCGAACAACGAGGTTCTGTAAACGCAGGCATGCGGACTACCAGAAATGATTGCGCAGGGAGGATGCATAGTGTGGCCGTACGCTCCAGGCACGTTTTGCGCGCATCAAATCGTCACTGTGCGCTAAACAGGCGAGATTCACAATCAGCCTGGAACAACAAACACTCAAGGAGCGTACGTGTTGGTTAGAGCTTGCACAACACGCTCAGCGTGTTTTTTCCTTGCTTTGCCCGTCATTTGCACGCTCTTGGTGCTTTGCAAGGTTTGGTATGGGCAGGATTCAGGCAGGATTCAGGCAGGATTCAGGAGGGAAACGGGTTTTGTTACGCGAGCATCAACACGAAAGAAGTGGCCTTCGGCCAGGGAGTGGTTGGCACGGGGGGCTACTGGTCCTGTCCCGCGATGCAATGCGGGGCAACCGTGACAACGGTTCTCACACACCAACCTCCCTTTTCTTTTTTGCCCTGATTAGAGCATCTTCGAGCGTGCAAGAGAACAAAGTACGCAGCGCTGTGCACACATTATAGCTCCAAATGCACGGCAAATCCAAGTAGGATAGAGGGAAACAGAGACATATGGGAAACATTCAAGGTTTGGGAGGTAGGGAGAACCTTCCTTGCTCTCTCTCAAGGATGCACAGTGGAGGCGCCGCTATATGCGTCAGTGCATAGCGGTGGCGCCGCTATATGCGTCCTCTTCCTGTAATTCGTGGTTTCTGTGGGTCCAGACGTGCATACACATGTCTCACGTGCATACACTTAAAACACTCATATGTGGCAGGCATATCACACATCCAGCGTTGTATTAGAGACTGTAGGACGTTGCAACTTGAAAAGTGCAATGAAACTCTGGGGAGGGATTCCCAACTTCCAAGTCGTTCGGCTTGAGTTGCACGAGTCTGGGAGGAATGTGGAGTGGAGCGTGAGATGAGGATTGGAGGCGTTCAGCACAGGGGCGCTCCGGCAAAAGGCTACTCTTTTGCAGAGCGTTAGGATCAGCGTGTGGGAGGCTGGGAATAAAAAGGGACTGGGATCGGCAAGGGCGTTTGCCTTGGTCAGTGTACGCTGGCCCTTGGTCACCTCCCCTCCAACGGGGGGCTTTTAATTGGGGGGCCGGAGTGACGCGTTCCCGTGGGGGGCCGGCCACGGGACGCTGCGGGACACGCGCAAGTGAGCAGGCAGGCAAAGCACTACGCTCACAGGGGCATCAATGCGCTCATGTCATGTGACAAAGCGTTTCAGAATCCTTGCCACTCTGCAAAGCAGGGTTGGAAAAGACGGCGTATATATACGCGTAACGTATATATACGCGTACTGTATCGCGAGAATACAATACAGTACGCGTCTTGTTCCTAGGCTAGCATCTGGCGCCAGCCGCGGGCGCCGCTGAGCAAACAAACATGGCCAAGGATTGATCGTGCAAATGTGAGGTACTTTATAGAATTTGCAATGATTTTAATTTGGATTTCATTCATTCACATTAGTGGTTGAATTTTTCTGCCTGTCTTGCGTTTGCAGGGCCTCACAAGAAGCAAGTGAAGAAGAAGGAGAAGAAGAACAGGAGGGAAGAATATGAAGAGAGAAAGAACAGAAGAAAGAAGCGGAAGAGGCGAAGGAGATCAAAGAGACGTTAAGAAGAAGACAGAAGAAGATCGAGAAGCTGCAGCAGCGAAGAAGACTGAGGAGTGAAGACAAAGAAGACGAAGAAGGAGCACAAAAGGAAGAAGGTGCTGTCAGTGTCACTTGAGTGTTCGCGCGTGCTGTGAGTGTCATTTGAGTGTTCGCGCATGCTGTGAGTGTCATTTGAGTGTCGGCGCGTGCTGGGAGTGTCATTTGAGTGTCGGCCCGTGTTGTGAGTGTTATTTGAATGTCGGCGCGTGCTGTGAGTGTCCTTTGAGTGTCGGCGCGTGCTGTGAGTGTCATTTGAGTGTCGGCGCGTGCTGTGAGTGTCATTTGAGTGTCGGCGCGTGCTGTGAGTGTTATTTGAATGTCGGCGCGTGCTGTGAGTGTCATTTGAGTGTCGGCGCGTGCTGTGAGTGTCATTTGAGTGTCGGCGCGTGCTGTGAGTGTCGTTTGAGTGTTCGTCGCGCTCGCTTCTGTTGTCTCGACAGTTTTGAGTGAGCCTTCGTTGTCCTTTATGTGACCCTTTATGGTGGACTCAGTCAGTTTGCTGCTGCATCTCAGTGATGTCATTTGAATCTCAAAATTTCACTTCTGCACAGAGGCTTCAAGTGACGCCAGGGACCTGTTATGTGTGCTGCAGCAGCTGTACAGATACATGCGCTTGCTTTATTTTTTGCTGGTTGCTCACATTTATGCCATTTGCCATTTTTGGCCATTTGGTGGTCAGCCTGGGGACAGGTGCCTTTGTGAGGCTGGAATTCCTGGGGCCTTGATCTCGAACGCAATGGTTTTCAAAAATATCTGAATTATTCTTTTTTCAAAAGAAGCACAATGGTTTTGGAAAAAATCCAAACATTATTTTGTCCACAAAAAACATTGTGAGTCTACTTTTTTTGAAAAAGCACTAGGAAGGGGCACAATAGAAGCAAGTAAACCATTAGAAGCAAACCGAAACAACATGAACAAGGAAAAAATTAACAAACGATGTTCGTTTATTTTCATCGTTCGTTCGTTCGTTCGTTCGTTAATTTTCAAAAAAAAATCAACAAGCAACGTTTGTTAATCCCAACCCTGTCTTGAACATCATAAACAAATATAGAACAAAAGGTATCCAGAAAACGTAAACAAAGGCAAAAAACTGTTTTCGCAAACCATTGCAGGTTGTAAACTAAAACACTACTTTGTCACAAAAATTTGAGATACAATACATTACATTACAGTACTGTATCGGAACGATACAATACATTACACGTACTGTATTGTACCAACCCTGCTGCAAAGAGGGAACAAAAGTATGTACAACAACAGATCAGGATATGTACACATAGGGTTAAGACTGGACTGGGGTAAGGGCATCACAGGACAATAGACACTCTATCCTAACTTGTATCCCAATCCCAGGTCCGACCCTCTCAGTGGCTGGTGGGGGCGGGGGCTCAAACACAACCCATGCCCTGCTCAGTCCGGACCCTGAAACCTTGCCAATGGGGGAGGTGTCCCGCCTAGCCACAGGCGAGTTCCTCGGAACCAAGGTGTCCAAGGCCAACCGACAGTGGGCCCCATGCTCCCTCGACGGCAGGTCCCAACTCCACTCTGAGCCAGAGATATGGCCCCGCCATTATCACCCAGGAGTTGGTAGCTGAAAATGGGCTGTTTCAGCCCAAACTGAAATTAACTCAAAAATCCCCAAAATTGACCCCTCGTCCGGACCCGCCAGAGGTAGGGACGAGGCAACTGACCCTATGCCCTTCGAGTACGAACTCCCTGGAGCCCTCACCCAACCTGGTTCCCTCTGAGGTTCCGGCATCAGGGCAACACGGATGAGTCAAGTGGGGTCATGATGCCAAAATCACCAAAATTGGCGTCATTCCCACGCGTGGCTCGCCCGGCCAAGGTAAGGCCAATGGCTCACAGGGTAGGAGGCAGGACATAGGACCCATATCTGAGTGTACAGCTTGGAATTAGGTCCGGGCTCCCTATGGGCTTAGAGAAATGGGGCCGCCAATTGACCACACGGAAGGGGGAAATTGGGGTCCCAAAATGGGGTCATTTTGGCTGCTTGAAATGAGCCAAAATTCGGTGTGCTCCCAATAGTATATCTCCACGCCGGCTTGGAGATCGGATCCGCCATCCCATACGCGATCCACCGGGAGTCCAATGGAGACTCCCATGCCCTTGGTTCTCAAAGATCTTCATGCCACCCGGCGTGGTGACGATCCCAATTGGGTCCACAAATGCAAAAATTGCAAACTTGCCCACACTCACTTTGGGCTAGCGCCTTAACGAAGGTGGCTCTGCTTCGCCCACGTGGTGTGTTGACCATGGGGACCATTACCCATAACACCCATGTCATATATGGTCCATTGGTCCATGCGTCCGGCGTGCACGAGGGTTAGAACATAGTGCACGGCGGGCAGCAAAAGAGGAAAATTGCTCAAAATGGCCAAAAATGCGCACACTCATGGTTGGGGCAAATGAGGCACATGCCCGACTTGGACCGGAGTGTGCCATAGGATTGGTATCAAGTCATGTTGGTCCAACATATGTTTTGGGCGTCGCCCAACTCCTCCGATATTGGGTATGGCAGGGTCTCCAAGTGAGCCCATGATTTGGGATACTCCCAAATCGCCAACATGGCGGCCACGGTATGCCAAGCCTAAGAGGAGTTATTCGCCGGGTCCAAGATATGTTGGGCACCGAAGTATGTACCCTCATATCATACTTGGGTCATGATGTCAATTGAGCGCAACGTTGAGATACACGGTCGCCACTTGACATCATGACGGGCCAAAAATGGCAAAATTGGCACAAGCACACACAAAAGTGCCTTGAAAGGTGCATAATTATACTATAATATCTTCGGCTTGGATCGTGCAATCACTTAATCCTTCTACACACAATGACTTGACACCAATGACCTTCGATCCCACATATGTGCTCCACTTGGGGCGCCTTGAAAGGTTACGAGCGCTACTTCCCAAGTGGGCACATGAAAATATGGAAAATTGCAAAATACACACCTTGCTCCCAACGCATCGCTTCGGGTTCACCACACAAGCTTCCCTTCACGAAGGTTAGGCTTGCAATTGATCGTGGGGAGTACGGAGAAGGGGCTTACACAATATGAGGTCCATTGGCGGGTTCGGCTTGGAGCAATGGACCCGCCAAATGGGCACGCAACACAACACATGGCACATACCACATATTGCCCAAAAAGGTAGCTCCCACCACGATATGTCATGCCCCTCCAAGGGCATAACTTTGTGTCAATCGCTCATAGGAACTCAAGGAGAGTTCCTATGCAACACCAACACTTGCGCACTACACTCGAAAGTTATCTTAACGCACGCAATGTCATGGCCAAAGAGTTATAACGCAAACTCTACCCTCTTGACCATGATCCATTACACTAGCGCGCACGTGTGGAAACGCAAGGCATATAATGCTTCCTAAATTACGTCGGAAGTATTGTGAATACATCCCATGTTTCCTTATTGTCAATACTCGCAAGCGGCACGAGATATGACCCTCACAAGTGGCCTCACGAATCAACTTTGTTTTGCCCATATCTCTGAGTCAAATGGAGGGCAAGATAAAAGGGAAGTTGATTCGTGCATAGGGAAGCACGTAGGTCCACTCGAAAGAGGTCAAATCAAGTGCGGGGATGTCGAAGTCGAAAATCCGATTTCAACATCCTGAAAAATTCGGATTAAGGTTGCGAGTGTAAGATGTGAAAATTGCGGAAGCGTCCATGCAGTTCCTGAAGGCTTTGGAGCCTTCGTGACGGATAGCGTTAAAATTTCCATTATAAACAGTTAAACTGGCGGTTACGGTAAAGTCGCGATCCAACCGCCAGCAGTCAAAACAGTGAGTATCAGAACGGAAGCATAAAAATTGACGGAAACAATAGGAAAATAAAACCCTGTTGATTCCTGATATTCTGATACACAAATCCCCGCTGGCGGTGCATCGGTTGCCGATGCGCGGCTTTACGGCACGGAACGGAGCGTCAACGGGCGTCTTCCCTTCCGTACATGGGGTTAGTGGACCGGAGACCGGTTGTATGCCGTAACCTAGCCATGGGGTTCTGGGTACCGCTTCACCCCCCTCCTTAGAGCAAACCCTGGGGGGGGCTCGATAACCCACGCATGGCAGCGGGTACCCAGGACCACTTCCTGAAAGGGGGGGGGGTGTCACATCCTCACCTCAGTAAGTCACAGTAAGATAGGTATGATGCTGTATAAGCTCGTAGCACATGTATGGTATCAAGTATCAAGTCCCGGGTCCTGGCGGCGATTGTTCGGCATCCAAAGGACCCGTCAACCCATACCAGGCGCACCGGGTGCCGGCTGCTACGGTCACCACCACATTGGCAGTGGCACACACGGCCAACATAGGCGACACACGACGACCGAGGTGGTCCCACAGGTCGAGAGCGACCACAAAGATCCATCAGGCTACCCCAAGCTTCCCAAGGCCCGCCGACTGGGGAGAGTCCCCACGGGTCCTTCCTCGGCCGCACCATGTCCATATCCATACGACGCGAGTCCAGAGTGCCATAGTCGAACTCCTTAAGAACCCCAGATCTTCAGGGAACTCCTCTTGAAGGGATCGGGCATCAAGGCCGTCTTTTCCCTCGCCCTACTGCCACGAAGGCCATACATGAGGGAGTCCTCATGCAGTGTGGGCGGAGGCGTCGACTCCTCAAAACACCAGTTTCCCAGGCAGACTGACCGAGGTCAGGAGCACCGGAGGCCGCCATCCGAATGCAAGTGCGTCTGCGAATCGGTAGGCTCACACTGGGACTGACAGTGGCGGACCGCTGGGAGTGTAGTCAGGCAACTGGGCTTCCCGCCTGGCGCCATCAGGATCTCCACACACACAGCGAATAGGGCAACACGGTATCACGGGCACTCAAACAGTAGAATCTGTGATCAAGGTCTGGTCCAGGCTGGACCAGGCTGTAAGAACATGTACACGGCGACTCAGGGCGCCTTTGTATCCCGATTCGTGGTGAAAAAAAGTCCATCCCTCAACGATAGGCTGATGACACTTAACATACAGATGCACATATCCTGGAGGGCAGAAAAACAAGCAATAATCTGGGTAAATAGGCGTGTAAACACGCTCTGGACAGAGCGCCAAACCACGCCATGGTCAGGATAAGGCAATGCAGGAGGGTGGACAGGAAAACGCCTGAGTTCAGGCCATATATAGTCTCGAGACACACGTCGACTGGTCTGGATTCCGCAAATGCCATGGAACCAGACCACACACTCAAAAATCGCAATGCCGATGACAGCGGCATCCGTTGCGCAACGTCGTATGGGCTTCAAGGCCCCAAGAGCTCAGAAAAATGAAGGTCAGTCGCCCTACCTGGTTTCCCAAGGATTCAGCAGGTGGGGAGTGACGAATAGAATTGAAGAGAGGGGCCATCCTCCTCTGGATTCAGCAGGGGGGGGTATATGGCCACTCTGATGGCAGGTCACCGGAAGATGAGAGAGAGCAAGCAAGTGAGGGACGATCCGTCGGCCTCACAAGCGCCTCAAAGCACATCAGGGGAGAGCTCAGGGCGCTGATCAGGCACCCCTGGCTGCAATCGCCCGGGTGAGTGCTGCCAAGTCCGAAACGTGGATCTTGGTCTTGTGCTTGCGGATGTACTCCATGAAGGGAGTATTGACCCGCGGCACGAACGAGGAGACGGGTTCCCAGGTGTCGTGGGACGGCCCATAGCCTCGCCAACGAACCTTGAACTCCAGACCTCCGGGTGCGGAGGCTTTCGGACGCTGGGCCAGGATCTTCTCGACAGTATAGTCGTCCTGCTCAGCATAGTCATCATCCGAATCAGCCTCATGCGCGGCATAGCTCAGGGACACATGTTGGCCACGGAGGTCGGGTTTCCGCACACGGAGTTGACTCTTGTGGCGCTCCCGGAACTGTCCGTGACCCACCTTGATGCGGTAGGTGTCCTCACCAATCCTGCGGACCACCTCGCCGGGTGTGAACCAGGTCTTGGTGCGGTGGGTGCCCATAGGGCGGGGTCTGATCACCCACACCGGGTCTCCCACCCTGAACTTCTGCGCTGTCGAGCTCGGGGCGGACTTCTGACGCTCAGCGTGCTCCTTCTCGAGCTGCTGGCGGATGTCCCGCGCCGTTTGCTCTTGCCGCGCGAAGAACTCCTTGGCATCCATAGCCATGCCATCACCAGACAAGGGAAGTCCCCTACCCAGGGGGTCCCTGCCGAACAGAATCTGGTGAGGGGACAAACCGCCCGGAGTGGGGGTGTCATGATGGGCCTTCAGAGCAGGCCACATCTCCTCGAACCAGTTCCGACGTGGATTGGTGATGTGGATCTTGCGCAGCTTCTCGAACAGCTGCCGTCCAGCCACTTCAGCACGGCCGTTAGACCGGCTGAGATAGGCCACGCTCTTGGCATGACGTATCCCCATGAGGGAACACATAGCCTTGAACCAGCCATCAGTAAACTGGGGCCCTCGGTCACTGCAAATGGTGCGGGGGATGTCAAAGACGGTCAGCCAGTGACGAATCATCATGACTGCCACTTCCTTGGCAAGCAACCCCTTTTTGCGTGCCGGAACGGCTACAACGTAGCCGCTGTGGCGGTCCACACAGAGAACCACACAGTCAAAGGTCTCCTTGCCAATGTGCACTTCGGGCATGGAGAAGACGTCCATGGCCACGCTCTCCATGGGCTGGTCAGGAACCGGGGTCCATTGGGGTTCCCCCTTGACGTTCCGGTTATCGGGATTGCAGGCCTGGCAGACCGAGCAACCCTTCCTGACCTTCTTGATGGCGGTGTAGAGAACGATATGGTCGATCTCGAACCGACGCTGCATGTCGGTTCGCTTGCTTCTTGACCCCTGGGTGCAGCATGTGGTGGTGCCAAGCTTCACACAGCTCGAGCACCCGGGACTCTGGGACTAGCAGCTTACCATTCCGGTAGAGCTTGCCATCTTCCTCAGTCAGCCCCTTTGGCCACTTCTGCCCGTCATCAGGGTCGGTCACAGCCCTATACTCGGCCGCAAAGGCCTCAGACTTGGCATAGTCGTCGGTCCAGTCGTCCTGGAGGCAAGACTCTGAGAAGAGGTGCGTGTCGGACTCAGCTCCCTCGGGGGCGAGTACTCTGACCGCTCTGCCCACCCTCGTTGCGAGGGGGGCATCCGCGGCCATGACGACGAAGCATTTAGCACCCTCCTCCTCCATCAGGCGCTCCATTTCGATGATCCTCTTGGCTTCAGCGGTCTCAGCCTCATCGCCATGGGCAGAGATGTCCTGCATGCCCTTGCTGGCGGGATAGGCCCACCTACTGAGACAGTCCGGCACGGTGTTATCCTTTCCAGGAATATAAACAACCGTAAGGTCGAACTTGGCCAAGGTCTCGTGCCATCTTGCCCGTCGGGAGGCGGGAACTGAGGGGGTGTCCACGTGCTCCTTGTGCCACGACTGCAGACTCTGATGGTCGGTGCAGACGGTGACGGGACGGAGGGCTATGTACCCAGCCCATTTCCTGAGAGCCATGACGATGGCATACGCCTCCTTTTCACGGGGCGTCCACGTCCGTCTCTGGCCTTCCGCCAGGACTCGGCTCCAGAAGGCCACGGGCACGTGCCTCCCGTCGTCAAGCACTTGCTCCAGCACAGCGCCAATGGCGTAGTCGGAAGCGTCGGTGCGCAGGACGAACCCTCGGTCGGGATCCACGAGGTGCAGACCCACTGCGGATAGCAGCGCCTGCTTCATCCCCTCAAAGGCCCGGTCAGACTCTTCAGTCCAGACCAGAGCCTTCTTGGACCCCTTTTTGGTCTCCTCTCGGTTGCCCTTGAGCATGGTCGTCGTGGGGGCTGCATACTCGGCATACATTTTGAAATACCCCGAGTAGTAGTTGCAGAACCCCAGATACGCCCGTAGCTCAGAGACCGTCTTGGGCTTTTCCCAGTGCTCAATCGCGGCCACCTTGCCAGGTATGGGCTTTCGCTGCCCGTTCCCGACCACGTGGCCAGCGAAGACCACCTCGCTTACCGCAATGGTGGCCTTGTCACTGCTGCCCGTGAGTTTGTGCCGAACCAGAAGGTCCAGCACTCGAGTGACGTCCCTCTCATGTGCCTCCAGGAGCTCCTCGTAGCTCATGCTGGGGTCCCCGGACGCGATGATCACGTCGTCCACGAAGGGGTCCGCACGATCACGCACCGGCTCAAGCAGGTTCTCCAGCATCCGCTGAAAAGCCGCATTGCCGTTGGTAACGCCCATGGGCATCACCTTCCACTGGAGAGGTCCAAGTGGGGTGCTCATGGCTGTGCAGGCACGGGACTCCTCGGCGAGAGGCATCTGATGATAACCATGTTTCAGGTCAATCACCGTGAAGATCCTCCGCCGGTGTTGCTTTTGCAGCATGTCCTCAATGAGGGGCAGCGGATAGCTGTCGTGCTGCGTTTGGGCGTTCAGGCCGCGGTAGTCGACCACGAGCCGCCACTCACCGGCAACCTCCTTGGGGACGACGAAGCAAGGAGAGGCCCATTCGGAGTGGCACGGCTCGAGCCAGCCTCTCTGAATGAAGTCACGGAGGATCTTCTCCATGGCCTCCTTCCTCTCGCCCCTCAGGGCAAACTCCCGGTGCCGGTACACACGGGGGTCCTGCTTCAGTCGTATCTTGGCCTCGCCATACGGTCCACGCACCGGTGGGGGAAACACAGGCTTACCGCTGAAGAAGGTGTCACCATACTTCTGCTTCAGCCTGGCCCTCAACGCCTGGATCTTGGGGCAGTCATCGGACTCCGCCTTGGCTTTTCCGGGCACTTGAACCACGGAGCCTACTTGAGGGGTAGCGACACCGCTCACTTTCGGCTCAGGTGGTCTTCCCAGGTGGCCCAAAGGGCCATCTCTGGTCTTGCCTCGGAACAGATCGCCGTAGGTGGGTGGGTTACCCCCGATTGGCTCGTCCTGGCTGGATAGGTGGTCCAGCACCCTCTGCACGAAAGTGCTCCCGTCATAGGAACCAGAGACGATCGAGTCCACTTCCCACCAGGCTCTGTCCTGGCCCTTGCCCTCACGCTGGTTTCCCCAGTCGTGAAAGGGCTGATCCATATACCCCTGAACCAGATCCCACTCCTCTTCAGTGAGGGGTCCTTCCGATTCGGATTCTTCGATGTCAACAGGGGGAACCGCAAAGCATTGCCTCCAAGGCTCCGCTATGATGCGGTTGACACACACGAAGTCCGTGGTGTCGGCCTGATCAAGGCCCCCATCCACATAGTGGAATTCTGTTGGCCATCTCTGGGGTGGCATGGGCTGTCCCTTAGCGTCCTGATAGACACTCTTTCGGGCCGGTAGGACGACCTTGTTTAAGGTCATGTTGGTCAATGAGGCTACCCAATGTCGGGTACTTTCCTCTTCGGTGCATCCCATAGGAACAACCAGCACTGCCTTGGAGCGGTCCTTGCGAATCTTCGCTATCGCTCTTGGAATGTCCCAACGGGGGCAATGGATCCACATCAATCCTTGATGCGGACCCCAGTGCTTCTTCCACGCGGAGTCCTGTGCGCTCCAGTACTTCTCACATACCCGAAGATGGGCGGAGGTTCCTCAAGAGAACGCATCCAGGGCCAGATCCGAAGCTCCCAGGTCCGCGACCACTCGGTTCGCCACTTCCGGCCTTACGCCGTACTCCTGGTTTGCTGGCCCAGTGGGCTCAGTGTCCAGCGCGGCCACTTCGAGCTGATTGCGTTCGGGGTGGATCCATTGGCATTCCACATGGTGCTCAGGTGACGAAAGCCACGAGAGCTGGTCGTCCTGGTACAGGGTCATGGAGGCCTGGGCCGGGAGGACGCCGGAGTCCGTCTCCATCATGAAGTCGTACCCGACGATCATGTCCCAGTCCATCTCGGCCTCGTAGAAGCGACCGTGCAGGAGGATTTCCTTGCCGAGGTCTGGGCGGCTCAGCTCACGATGGTTCACGAACTGCAGCCCAATGGCCGCTTCCTTCGTGCCTCCCATCATGTACTGGCCGTTCGCCACCTTCAGCCTGACAGGTTTCCGACTGTCGGTAAGACACTCTGGCGGAAGCAGGCCTGCCTTGACCAAGCTGACTTGAGCTCCCGTGTCGACCAACACGTCGAAAACCTTTTCCACTTCCCCGCATAAGGCACGGACCTTAAGATGCAACTGCCTCTCGCGACCGACACGGCGCACGGCGTGCAAACTCAGGATCTCCGGCCGTTCCAGAAGCTCAACAAGGGACTGGTGCAGGTCGTGGACAATGGGCTCAGGCTGCCCATCTGCAGCATCCAGCTGCGGTGCGGGTGATCCTCCGATACTCTAGGAAAGATCCTGTAGTACATCAAACACATTCTTGGTCGCGAAGGACGGACGGGTGCAAGGGTTCGTGCCTTCACTTGCCCTCACCCCGCCTCGGCGACTGGGCGCCGGACCGGGCCTTCCGCCCGCGGCAGTCCCCTTGTGCTTATCGACTCCCGACTGGGATGGTTCGGCGCTACCCACGTCACCATCCTGCGACCGCCCTAGCTGGGGCCCTTGGCTGCAGGGGCTCCGCTAGGGGGCGTCGGTTGTGGGGGAAGGGGTGTTCTCCTCCGCATCAACCTCGTTGATGCCCTTCTTCCTCCCCCCTTTCTTACCCTTGTTCTTGTCCTTGTCCTTGTTCTGGTCATTCTGGTTGTTCTCCTTGTTCTTGTTGTCCGACCTGGGGACCCAGTTCCTCTTGATCTCCTGGATCTCCTTGGCCAACTCGGTCCCCACCGACGACATCAGCTTGGCCAGCTCGTCCTTGTCGACCTCCATTTTGGCTTCCCGGATACCCGCGGGCGCACGCTTCTTCGACCCGTGCGCCTTCTTGTAAGCCTCCGTGTCGGCCTTGTGGACGGGGCATGTTCGGTGGTCATGGTTGAAGCCTTTCTTCCTCCCATAACACACGAAACAGCCCTGCGGGTGAGCTCGTATGAACTCCTGAAAGGACAGCGGAGGGTCGCCAATGCGGCGAGGGTCCCTCTTCTCCTTCTTCCTCCAACCCTGCTGCAGGGGCTTCCAGTTTCCCGGTTTGCTCCCCGCGCTCAGGTTGTTGGCCACGAAGGCACAAACGGCCACCTCGGCGGGCTCATCGTCGTCGTCATCATCGACGAGAGTCTCATCGCCGCCGGCTCCCGCTGGATCCATGGCGGCTTCCCCGCCAGGTCCCTCGCCAACATAGTTGACGTCGCGGTCGCCGGGCCTCAACCCGCGGGTGTGGTGGAGGTTTCGGTACTCTTTGAGTACTTCCTCGCCAACCCACTCAAGGATCTCGTCGCAGCTCATCCGCGCCGGGATGGGCTGCAGACAGATGGTCTGGCCGCTCACGTCACACTCGTCAAGGCGCCACATCGCGGTCTTCTCGCGATCGCCCGAGACGGCGATGAGAAGAGCGTTCCGCAGGGAGTGCCGTTTGACATCCTGGGCCACGTTCTTCTTCGCCCAAGCCACCACGTTCGAGTGATACTCTTTGGGGAGCATCATCTTGACCGTGTGGTTGGACTTGGCCCTCTTGGATTCCTCCTTGGTGACCCTCTTGATCCATGCTTCCGGCAGCATGGAGAGCAGGCGAGCCTGCTCGTCACCCTCGTTCCAATCCTCCACGTTGCGGCGGAAGAGGGTGTATTTCCCTCGGAAGTCCCGCCAATCTTGTAGGCGGATCTCCCGTCCATCATGCTCAAGCTTGATGGACTTCCAGCGCTTGGCAGCCACCTGCGGAGCGTCCACCCGCTCCTGCTCGTTGAGCCACTTCTTGGCTTCCTTGAGGGTCTTGATTCTCCCCTCCTTGGTCGCCACGAAGTATAGCTCGCCGAGCACTTCCGGCAGGCGGTACCTGAACCGTTTGAAGACGTATCTCTCCGCATCCGCGGGAGGCAGGTCTTCAGTGACGGTCAGCCCCCAATCGTCCAGCTTCTCCAAGAAGCGGTCGAGGTTGAGGGGGTTGCCATTGTACATGGGGGGCTTGATGTCCTTCAAGTCTTCCCACACGGCGGCGTCCGCGGCCTTAGAGACCATGAACGCCGGCCGCGAGGTCGACCGAGGTTCCCATCGGCCTCGCCCACGGACTCCCACGGCCGCCACGTCCACCTCCTCCATGGAATCCCTGTGGCTACGCCGCGGTTCCTCCACATACGCTGAACCAAAATGTTCACGCCGTACTGCATCCATGTACGCATCCTCATCACGGCGCCGGCGGCTGCGTTCAGCGGCCTCCCGTCGTACACCACGCGGCGGGCTGATGTCGAACTCCTCCAGGTCCAGGTCCAGGTCCTCACCTTCGCCGACATCCCACTCCACGTCTCCTCTGGGAACCTCATCCCTGAGTCCACCATAACGTCCTCCAGTCATTGAGATTGGCACCGGGCCAGGTGGTGGTCCAGGTGGTGGTGCGGGGCGCCGGGGGCGTACCGGTGTCCGCGGTGGAGCACGGCGGTTGCGGTACTCCGCGCTGAGCCACTCAGCACGCCATTCCTCACTGCCACTGCCGGGCGGCACGCGCTCGTTGCGGCGGCCCGCGCTGTGGTGAGAGGGGGCGGTGAGAGAGGGGGCACTGGCGCTGGGGCGACTCCTGGGGGCTCCGCCGGGGGCGTGGGGTCTGCCTGGACCTGGTCCGGGTCCCCAGCCGTCGTCCGACGAGCCAGACTCCAGGGGTGGGTGATCGCTTCCGACGCTCCCGCGGGCTTCCAGCGCGTCCAGCCTCTCCTGCAGGCCGCTGACGACGTTGGTCAGCGACTTGGTCTCGGCCCTGGCGATGTCTAGCTCCTTCTGCGCGCGCGCGGCGACCGTGGAGATGCGAGCCACCTCGCTCTTGCCCGTGTCTACCTCCAGCTCGAGCAACTGGACCCTCCTGCGGAGGTAGACAATCCACCGCCAGGTGGTATCCGGGTCGCCGTCCCCTGGTGGGTCGTCGGGGTCCCCAGGGGGTCCTCCAGGAGGGCCTCCGCCGGGTCCGCCCGGTCCAGGGGGTCCTCCCCTGCCCGGTGGTCCGCCTCCAGGGGGTCCACTTGGTGGGCGTCCTCCAGGGGGTCCTGATGGTCCTCCGCCAGGGGGTCCCGGTGGGTCTCCGCCGGGTCGCCTCGGTGGGTCCGAGGATGGGCGCTTCCTCGTGATGCCGAACTCCATGTCGTCATCCTCGTCCATGTTGCCCCACCTGGGCGTCTCGGTCACGGAGGACTCCGAGCTCCGGTAGGGAGGAGGGAGATCCTCATCCTCACCTTCCGGTTCCATGGGGACGTCTCCGCCGCCTCCGCCCGTTCAAGCCACCACTTGGCGATGTCGGCGGCCTCGTTCATCCCCGTCACTGGCGGTGAAGAAGGGGTCACTGTCATGGGGGTGTCCACCCGCTGGCCTCGGCGGCCTGTCGGGGGTCTTCCCCTTGCCCTTCCTCCGTCTATGGGCGGTGGTGCCACTGCTCCCACTGCTGCCCGTGTCCGCCTCATCCAGCGTCATCGTGGAGGAGGCGTCCCCTTCGAAAAGCTTTCGAAGGGTCTCCACTCGTGATCCTCCCGGGGGAGTCTCGCGGCGGAGTTTGGCCTCTGCCTCCTCCATTGCGGCGGCGGTGGTTGCGGCAGCTCGCGCTTCGGCTTCTTCCCGAGCACGAGCCGCCTCGGCTTCCCCGGCCTGCTGCAGCCGCGCCTTCTGCGCTTCCAAAGCTGCCAGCTCCGCCTCCGTATTGGCCTTCTCCTCAGCGACCTTCCGTCGCGCGGCCTCGATGGCTTCCTTCTTGGCGGCGCCCTCCTGGGCCTTAGCCGTTGCTTCGGCGTGGGCCCTTTCCTCCGCCTCCTTCTTTGCCCTCTCTTGGGCAAGCGCCTCTTCCAGCGCCTTCACCTCGGCCTCCTTGCAGGCAATGGCCTCCTGCGTCCGGCGGGCTTCCTCGTCGGTTGCCCTGATCCGGGCAGCCACTGCCTCATGGGCGGCCGCAGCCGTGAGACCGGCCGCGATGACTGCCACTTTCGAGGCGTGGTAGTCCATGCCTCTGCCCCACTCGGTGGCCTCCTCATGGGCGATGCCGATGGCGCCCTCCACGGCAGCGTTCTGCTGCGTGGCCCGTTGCCGGGCAACCCGAAGGTTGCAGGGCGCCCCACAGACGCGCTCACAGGCGCGCGCCACGTCCCTTTGGGCGGGAGCGGCGCTGCTGCTGGAGCTGGCCTGGTCGGCCGGCATCCTGCCGCGGTGGGCCGACTCCACGTCGCTGCTGGGGCCTGCTGAGGCCTGCTGGGGCTTCAGGAGCAGCGGACGGGGCTTGGCCTTGGACTGCCTGGCGACTTTGATGTAGTCGCCAAGGGTGGTGGAGCCGGGGTGATGACCACCATTGGCCCGTTGGGGACTGGGGGCTGGGGTTCCGCCCTTGGCGCCTTGGGCGGCTTCGGCGGTCAGGGACTCCTGGTACTCCCGCCACCTCCGGTCCCGCTTCCTGTCCCCGGCGGACCGCTTCTCCGTCGCCGGAGACGCGCTGCTGCTGCCCTGCAGCCTGCGCTCGCTCCCCGGTTCCGGGAAGTTCTTCTCGATCATGTCCCACAGGGAGACGTTGATCGAGGCGCCCGACGGGTAGGCGTTGGGGTCCTCGTCCTCCTCAATCCCGTCGGGGCGCAGCCCTTCGCCGGGCCTGTCCGGCCGGGTCCACGTCCTCCAGCGCTTGCGGCGGAAGCGGTACTCGTACCCTTCCGCCCGCAGCCACTCCTCCACTGCCCGCAGGCGGTCCTCCCCCATGTCCTCGCGGAGCTCGAAACTCCCGGGCATGCCGCCTTCGCACTGGGGATTGCTGTAGCGGTACTGCTGGTCCCACAGCAATCCGCGCAGCAGGCGCGCCACATGGGGCTGGGGCTGCGGCCACCTCCTACCCGCTTCTTGCCAATTCACCATGGCAGCGGGGGCGTAGTTGGTCTTGAGGTCCTTGATGTGCACTCGTTCAACTCAACGAACTGGTTGTGGTTGTTGAGGAGGGTGCTGCAGCACTGGATTGGAAGTGCGGCTGGTGCTGGTCAGCCGGTGGTTGTGGAGGTGGTTGACGCGGCCTTGCTGGTCCGCCGATGGGACTCCGGGTCGGCCGATGGGGCTGATGCAGGAGTCCTGGTCTGTGCACCTCTTTCACGGTTGCTGCGCGGTCAGGGCGATGCTCTGGACGGCGGTGCTGGCTCCGTGACGAACTCGGCGCTGTCGCTGGGCGGCGCTACGAGCTGCTGCGCTGCGCTGCGAGTTGCTGCGCTGCGCTGCGAGCTGCGGGCTGCGCCGCGCTGCTCGGGGTGGGTGGCCCTGAGTGGCACGCGAGGGCTGGGTAACCCCGCGGCGGTGAAACGCTTTTGACGCGTTCCCGTGGGGGGCCGGCCACGGGACGCTGCGGGACACGCGCAAGTGAGCAGGCAGGCAAAGCACTACGCTCACAGGGGCATCAATGCGCTCATGTCATGTGACAAAGCGTTTCAGAATCCTTGCCACTCTGCAAAGAGGGAACAAAAGTATGTACAACAACACATCAGGATATGTACACATAGGGTTAAGACTGGAGTGGGGTAAGGGCATCACAGGACAATAGACACTCTATCCTAACTTGTATCCCAATCCCAGGTCCGACCCTCTCAGTGGCTGGTGGGGGCGGGGGCTCAAACACAACCCATGCCCTGCTCAGTCCGGACCCTGAAACCCTGCCAATGGGGGAGGTGTCGCGCCTAACCACAGGCGAGTTCATGGGAACCAAGGTGTCCCAAAGCCAACCGACAGTGGCTCCCTATGCTCCCTCGACGGCAGGTCCGAACTCCACTCTGAGTCAGAGATATGGCCCCGCCATTATCACCCAGGAGTTGGTAGCTGAAAATGGGCTGTTTCAGCCCAAACTGAAATTAACTCAAAAATCCCCAAAATTGACCCCTCGTCCGGACCCGCCAGAGGTAGGGACGAGGCAACTGACCCTATGCCCTTCGAGTAGGAACTCCCTGGAGCCCTCACCCAACCTGGTTCCCTCTGAGGTTCCGGCATCAGGGCAACACGGATGAGTCAAGTGGGGTCATGATGCCAAAATCACCAAAATTGGCGTCATTCCCACGCGTGGCTTGCCCGGCCAAGGTAAGGCCAATGGCCCACAGGGTAGGAGGCGGGACCTAGGACGTTTATCTGAGTGTACAACTTGGAATTAGGTCCGGGCTCCCTATGGGTTTAGAGAAATGGGGCCGCCAATTGACCACACGGAAGGGGGAAATTGGGGTCCCAAAATGGGGTCATTTTGGCTGCTTGAAATGAGCCAAAATTTGGTGTGCTCCCAATAGTATATCTCCACGCCGGCTTGGAGATCGGATCCGCCATCCCATACGCCATCCACCGGGAGTCCAATGGAGACTCCCATGCCCTTGGCTCTCAAAGATCTTCATGCCATCTGGCGTGGTGACGATCCCAATTGGGTCCACAAATGCCAAAATTGCAAACTTGCCCACACTCACTTTGGGCTAGCGCCTCAACGAAGGTGGCTCTGCTTCGCCCACGTGGTGTGTGGACCATGGGGACCATTACCCATAACACCCACGTCATATATGGTCCATTGGTCCATGCGTCCGGCGTCCACGAGTGTTAGAACATAGTGCACGGCGGGCAGCAAAAGAGGAAAATTGCTCAAAATGGCCAAAAATGCGCACACTCATGGTTGGGGCAAATGAGGCACATGCCCGACTTGGACCGGAGTGTGCCATAGGATTGGTATCAAGTCATGTTGGTCCAACATATGTTTTGGGCGTCGCCCAACTCCTCCGATATTGGGTATGGCAGGGTCGCCAAGTGAGCCCATGATTTGGGATAGTCCCAAATCGCCAACATGGCGGCCACGGTATGCCAAGCCTGAGGGGAGTTATTCGCCGGGTCCAAGATATGTTGGGCACCGAAGTATGTACCCCCATATCATACTTGGGTCATGATGTCAATTGAGCGCAACGTTGAGATACACGGTCGCCACTTGACATCATGACGGGCCAAAAATGGCAAAATTGGCACAAGCACACACAAAAGTGCCTTGAAAGGTGCATAATTATACTATAATATCTTCGGCTTGGATCGTGCAATCACTTAATCCTTCTGCACACAATGACTTGACACCAATGACCTTCGATCCCACATATGTGCTCCACTTGGGGCGCCTTGAAAGGTTACGAGCGCTACTTCCCAAGTGGGCACATGAAAATATGGAAAATTGCAAAATACACACCTTGCTCCCAACGCATCGCTTCGGGTTCACCACACAAGCTTCCCTTCACGAAGGTTAGGCTTGCAATTGATCGTGGGGAGTACGGAGAAGGGGCTTACACAAAATGAGGTCCATTGGCGGGTTCGGCTTGGAGCAATGGACCCGCCAAATGGGCACGCAACACAACACATGGCACATACCACATATTGCCCAAAAAGGTAGCTCCCACCACGATATGTCATGCCCCTCCAAGGGCATAACTTTGTGTCAATCGCTCATAGGAACTCAAGGAGAGTTCCTATGCAACACCAACACTTGCGCGCTACACTCGAAAGTTATCCTAACGCACGCAATGTCATGGCCAAAGAGTTATAACGCAAACTCTACCCTCTTGACCATGATCCATTACACTAGCGCGCACGTGTGGAAACGCAAGGCATATAATGCTTCCTAAATTACGTCGGGAGTATTGTGAATACATCCCATGTTTCCTTATTGTCAATACTCGCAAGCGGCACGAGATATGACCCTCACAAGTGGCCTCACGAATCAACTTTGTTTTGCCCATATCTCTGAGTCAAATGGAGGGCAAGATAAAAGGGAAGTTGATTCGTGCATAGGGAAGCACGTAGGTCCACTCGAAAGAGGTCAAATCAAGTGCGGGGATGTCGAAGTCGAAAATCCGATTTCAACATCCTGAAAAATTCGGATTAAGGTTGCGAGTGTAAGATGTGAAAAATGCGGAAGCGTCCATGCAGTTCCTGAAGGCTTTGGAGCCTTCGTGACGGATAGCGTTAAAATTTCCATTATAAACAGTTAAACTGGCGGTTACGGTAAAGTCGCGATCCAACCGCCAGCAGTCAAAACAGTGAGTATCAGAACGGAAGCATAAAAATTGACGGAAACAATATGAAAATAAAACCCTGTTGACTCCTGATATTCTGATACACAAATCCCCGCTGGCGGTGCATCGGTTGCCGATGCGGGGCTTTACGGCACGGAACGGAGCGTCAACGGGCGTCTTCCCTTCCGTACATGGGGTTAGTGGACCGGAGACCGGTTGTATGCCGTAACCTAGCCATGGGGTTCTGGGTACCGCTTCAGGAGAATGGGGCCCCACCTCCCTCTAAAAGCAGTCCTTATGCCATTGTATACGATCCGCGCGCCAAAATGAAACATATCCCAAAAGTGTACGATGCAGCCCCTCTAAATGACCACCTCGGAGAGCTGATTCGCGCCGTCATATTCGTTTCGATCATTAATGGCTGTTTTGCAAAGTTGGGAGCTTTACAAGGTTTTACCTTCTTTACCAGCATTCACTAATTCCATATAAGCTAGGGATGCGATTCAAAGGTGCACTAGCAAAGTTGAGGTGCCGAACGACACTATATATAAGCCACAGGCCCCAAATCTCAGGAAATCTATTTGACATATTATTTTTTTGCTGTGCACGTCTGCATTTTGCAGTCACTGGCATTTGCGATCTTTCATTTTGACTGTCCAAAGTGAAATCGGGCTACAATGCACGAAATTTCGATCTAAGACCAGATTGATAAATGATTCTAAAAGCCTCGTCTTCCTGTTCAATTGAGAAACCGCCCTGATTTTGTTTTAGCACCGCTTTTCGATTTGACATTTTTGAGCGCACTCAGCCGCTTCTTCAAGCTCAAAAATGAAAAGAACACCCCCAAATTCACCAAAATTGCCCTTAATTTCGTCAAAATCCGATACAATAGGCCTGAGTAATGAATATGTCAATTGTATGCTATTTGCACCCTGTGTCGCTAATCGTGCCCCATGCACCCTCCCTGTCCTTGCGCTGCTAGCTTAAACATAAGGCAAAGGAGTGTTGTTGCGTTTGTTTGTCACCGCCCGGCTTCATTTCCGACATACCAAGGTGACCCGAAAATTCCTAAAAAGTAATAAGGCTTTTCTTTCGATGGTGCTTCGCACCAGCAAAGAAAAAGCCAGACCAAGCACGAAAGAGGAAGCATTCATTTAACCTTACTTTTCCACACCCTCCACAACATATCATGTATCATTGCTTCATTAAAATTTCCTCAACATGCTCATCGTTCTTTGTTATAAATACCTGATCATGCACGTGCATATCGTGCAATCTGAATTTGTCGTCCGACAGAGACCCTTCACAGGCGATCGCAGCCCGCACACTGCCCTTCCCCATCTCGCGGAGCCCCCCTCCGCTTGTTCCCACGCCATCTCTGTCCCTGGAGGTTTTCCTCTGGTCTCCGGTTGTGTGACCCTCTCTTGTCTTTTTGGGTAGCCCAAAGGTAGAGCCCTTAAGGTAGTCTCAGACACATGCTCGCCTTGCACCGCACATCCACGCACAGCACTGCACACACATACTCCAAACACACTTTTGCGTTCCCACCACTGACTCTGCACGGATGAGGTTGAGCTTTGCTTCCGCGTCCACACTCACCCAGGTGTGATTGGACCAGAAGCGAGATGCACCCAAAGCGTTGCACTTTTCTTCAGGGATGCTTGAGAGTTACCTACAACTTGCCTTGCCTTGGTGTGGGCGTGTGCGTGGGAAGTTGTAGGATCACTGTGTCTTGCGGTGTAGGATCAGGCGTTACCATCTTTGACGGTGGGTACCTTGAGGGGGAGGTTTGAAGCCAAGGGGGTTGCCCTGGTCGTTGCTGGACAGCCCATGCAAACTCTGCTCGTCCAACAGCCCACCTAGTTCCTGGGGAAGGTCCCCTCCGTGGGGAACACAAACCCTGCCCCTCCGGTGGTGCATGCTTGACTGTTCCAAAATGAAACCAGGCGTTCGCCACCTGTAAGAATCAGTTTGCAGCCTATTGTGTTTCACACTCTCTCCTAGGCAACAGACTTCAGTTGGGCTGTTGTCACTCACACAGGCGCAGGTTACACACCTCTCATCTCTCTTCCTTCCTAGATTGACAAAAACTGTCCCCCTGCCTCGGAGTTCCTTGCAAATCCACAACAACTCCCAGGCAAGTGAGTGTCCACTCACTGATCAGTGTAACGGGGTCTTAGGACCATAGGTGCACCGTTTTGACAGGTGCTATAAAACAGGAGGGTAGGGATGCAGATTCGCGGCGAATTGGTTTTCAATTCGGCTCATTCGCTGCAAATTCGTTTGAACTGCGAATTAGCTGCGAATGTGCCGTGAAATTCACAAAATTGCAAATTCGTTGCGAATTTGGTCTGCGAGTACGCAGAAAGTCGCGTCGGCGCCGCCTGTGCCGCATCGGCAATTTCCTTGACTTTTGTTCCGCCGATTTCTCGACATTCTTTGGGATTCAAAGGCGGACACTTGGCGGAATTTAATTCATTACAAAACTCAACTATCCGTCACCCCGCCTTCGATTCCGGTCCGTTTTTCCAAATGCCAGATCGATGAAGAAAATGCCTCCCGAACAGAAACTGGGGTTATGGAAAGCTGGATCGTATCATCAACAATGATTGTGCAAAGTAACAGCCCCAAAGTCTCCAAGAGTTCCGAGAAATCTGCCATTCAAAAGTCCCGAAATTGTGTTATTTCTTTTCTTCGCCCAACTCCAGTGCAATGGTTGAATTGAAGAATGCAATGAATGAAGGCCCAATAAGGGCATCAACTTGTTGATATATCATAGTTCGTGTGTGTCTTGGTGATTGTGCATTCTTCGTTGCTTTTTTTCCAAAAGGCGTTTGAAAGATGCAAGGAATGGTTTGTGGGTGCATATTTGGTATTCTTGGCTGTCATCTGTCGTTGTTGTAGGAGAACCAGCTCCCTTTGGATTACCTTTATGCAAAGAGATAGATTGAGAAATGGTAAGTAAACTTTGGGTCTGCTCATGGGTTCACAGCGTCGGGTCCGTTCAAACTAATTCGGAGAGAATTCGTATTTGACGGTGCAAATTCGAATTAGGAGGGGTTCACGAGTTCATGCAAATTCGGTACGAAGTCGAATTCGAGCGAATTTGTGCGAATTCGAACCTGCATCCCTACAGGAGGGAGTAGTCTCACCTCCCAGCACGCTTGCGGGCCTGATTTTGGGCTGACTGCAGAATGTCACGCAATTTCTGAGATTTGCAGTACTGAGCAAAAACCTCGTTGGCATTACCGTCATTGAGTATGAAAGCAGATACCGGTTCCCAGGTACAGTCAGAGATAGGATAGCCAGACCACTTTGTAAAGAATCTCCATCCATGTCTGTAGGTTTGGCGGAGGGTTCTCTGAACAAAGTAGTAGTCCTGCTTTTTCATCTCTGATTCAGTAGAAGTCACGGGTTCACTAGCGCTTATTCTATTTGCCTCTACGCCCGTAGGTGTCGGTACTGTAGGTTTAGAGGGAGAGATGTGCCTTTCGGGCATCGGTAGCGAACTGTCTTCCTCCGTAGGAGGTAGCTCTTCAACTTCATCCATAGGATCCGTGGCCAGATCTTCGGCTGCAAATTCCAGACTTTTTTGTATATCTTCTTCCCATTCATAGAGGTCGTCTAGCACGTCGTAGTGCCTGATCTGTGGGTAGCCCACTTCAGCCAGACCTCCGTACTTCGGATGAGTTTTGATCCACACGGATCCTTCAGCTAGCTCCCTGGTCAGAATCGGTCCAGAGTAGGGGCTGTCCAGCGTGTTATGCGTCCAGGCCTTGAATCTTGAGTGAAGTACCAGAACCCAGTAACCAATTTGGTAGACAGCTTCTTTTCTTTTGCGCTTCTTGGTATGATTCTCTTTCCTTTTTCTCTTTTCTAGGAGTGATTGGCATCGGCAATCCTTTTCTGACCCGTGAGCCACTCAT
This sequence comes from Eutreptiella sp. 'Long Island Sound 2002', assembly GCA_964036045.1. Taxonomy (NCBI): domain Eukaryota; phylum Euglenozoa; class Euglenophyceae; order Eutreptiales; family Eutreptiaceae; genus Eutreptiella; species Eutreptiella sp. 'Long Island Sound 2002'. Next base: position 152,025,561 of record OZ038379.1, read on the forward strand.
CAACTGTAGGATTTCCGCTACATCACGGGAATTCGAAGTTGAAACCTGGCCTCCCTAGGAACAGTTCGATAGGGGTGAAACTAGTCCTGCTACTTACCTGATTCTTCATCAGGTGGATAGCATACGGGACTAGTTTTAGCCACTTCTGGCTCATCTCGCTCAGCATCAGAATCCTCGTGACTGTTTGAAACAGCAAATTTGGCGTTCGCCGGGATTCTTTATTCTTAGGTTCCGTACCCGTGGCTCTCATGACGCTTCGCTACCAATGAGTATGGCAGGTTAACTGGATGTTTTGATTGCTTTGGACAATTTTGGGTAATCTGTGGATTTGAACACTACCTTCGAAAATCTCCTTCAGTACTTGTTCCCCTTCCACCTTCTTCGTAAGGGGATACACTCGGCTGTAGCGACTGAGTCCATCTGTCACAAGGAGGGCAGAGTCATGGCCGGCAAATCGAGCTAACTCGATAAAGTCCACATAGAGGATGGACTTCATTTGGTTGGGAATCGGGAGTCTCCTCACCTCACCACGAGCCGGTGCAGTGTTAGGTTTAGCCTTAGTGCAAGGACACTCAGCGACGATCTCAGATAGAATTCTCTTGAGACAAGCATCGCTACTCTTAGCGAAGAAATACTTCTGGAAGAACCAAAGAGTTCTCTCCACCCCAGGGTGACCAACCGCTTCATGTGCCCATTCCAACATAGTTTGTTCGTAGTAGGATTGACCAGCCTCTGAGGGCCGCCTCTTTGGCACCCCATGGGCATCATTACGACGTCCCTGAGGTATCTTTCTTCCTCTGCTGAGATACCAAGCTTTCCTTTGCTTGCAGTTGTTGCAGAATGACGATTGCCGACGTCGTCGTTTCATTGCCGTGAGTGGCACCAGTCAAGCAGGAATTCCAACAGTTTTATGTTGGTGGTCGAATTTCATCAGAATGCGATCATTGTCTATTATGCGACCACAACCGCCCGCAGTGGCAGTCGCAAATGACGACGTCGCCAAAAGTTTAAACTGATGTTTTGAGAACTCAACGGCGCAACACACTTCGACTGTTCCGCAATTTTTTCCTCTATTTTTTGACAGAAGTCGTCGATTTTTCCCGTGAAGAAGAATCTCGAAACGCGCTTTCATCCCCCAAGGTTGATAACAAGGGATTCGCGCGTTCAAGCCCCTTACGGCGACCTAATGTGCCTCATAGGCACTATTAATGGGTGTTTGCCCCTTTCATGCTCATATTGAATACATTGGGCTCCAACCCAATATGCCCAAAGAGTTATACAGTTTTGCGATTTTCCAAAAACTTGGTTTTCTACATGTACTTGGCGCCCAAGTACATGTAAAAAAATATTTAGCTGGAATAATCTCCCTCTTCCCACGCATTAACACCCGGGTCATATCACTTGCCTTCCCCGGAGCGTGCATATATGTCCATTATAACCCACTTGGCGACCTTTTGTGCTTGCATGTCAAAAATCGACTTTCAGAAATGAGGTCGATTTCCAACCCAAGCACTTACATGTGTGTTCGGGGACCAATGTTACATAAGAATGTAGGCATACTTTGGTCCTAGGCCACTAGGTTGGGTATATAAGGCTTGGGTAGGGTTGTTGACCAAATGTGGGTCATTTTGTGTGCCCATTTGGCGGGTATGCCATTCTTAGAGAAACCTGCCAACGGACCCCATATTAAGCGGAGCTTTCCTTCTCAACCCAAACCAACACGCGAAAGTCTAACCTTCACTGGAGAACCCATGCAGAGCACACCCGAAAGCGATGCGGTGCAAGCAAGGTGAGTTATTTGCATTTTTCCGTTTTTCCACCTGCCCACGTGGGGAGCAGCTTAAGTAACCTTCCATTGCACCCCAAATGGATCCCAAACGTGCAATCAAAGGTCCATGGTACGGAGACATAGTTTGTGAGAGGAATTGCCGGATACTCAATTCAAGTCAGCGATATTGTAATATATTTGTTGGGATTTCAAGTCCATTTTGCGTGTTTCTTCATCAATTTTACCAGTTTTGGGCCGTCATGATGTCAAGTGGCGACCTCATATCTCAACGTTGCGCTCAATTGACATCATGACTCAAGTGTACTTTGGGATTACCCTCTTCGGTGCCCAACATATTTTGGATCTAGCCAATAACTACGCTTGGGCTTGGCACACCAAGGCCACCTTGTGGGCAATTGGGGTCAGTCCCAAATCATAGGTTTACTTGGCAACCCTGCCATTCCCAAATCCAGGGGGGTTTGGTTGACGCCCAAAAGGTATGTTGGACACACAGCACTTGGTTCCAATTCTAGACCACACCCCGAACCAAGTTGGACATGTGCTCCAATTGCTCCGACCATGAGTGTGCGCATTTTCGGCCGCTTTCTGCCATTTCCTATAGTTTTGGCCCGACGCGCACTATGTTCAGCCCCCCCGTGCATGCCAGATGCATGGACTAATGGACCACATATGGTATGTAGCTTATGCACATTGGTCCCCATGACTCAGACACCACGTGGGGAAACCAAAGTGCTCACTCACAAGGAGCTATGCCAGGGTAAGCGTGGACAATTTTGCGATTTTGGCACTTGTGGGTACATTTCTGGCCATCACCATGCCATGGCCCATGGAGATCCTTGGCACCCAAGTAAGTGTGGGCCCACATTCGACTCCCATTGGCTCCCGAACCGAACGTTGAGTTCCGTCTCCAAGCCATCATGGAGGAATACTCTCGGGGATACTTTCAATGTTAGCTTATTTATTGGTATGCTAAATGTCCCATTTTGGGACCCCAATTTCAGCTTCTACCTGTGGTCAATTCGCTGGCCCATATCTTTCAGCCCATGAGACGTTCGGACTATCATTCAAGTCCTACATCTAGGGATGAGTCTTAAGTCCTGCCTCCTATCTGATGAGCCATGGGTCCAGCCTTGGCTGCCCGGGGCACTTTCCGCTTCCAGGTCCCTATGCCTAATAGAGAGGGGAAACTGCCCATCTGCATGTAGGTCAGATATGAGGTTCTGTGTTCATATTTGTCGATTGTTCCTCCCTTCCCCTCAGGGGACGTCTATTTCTTATTTGTATTATTGTTGATACTTGGATTGAGAGTCAAGTTGAGGACTTGTAGTTCTTGATGCATCGCAGTGTCGTGGTGTTGATCCAACGGTGACCGGGACAAGGCCATCCTTCCTTTACGAAGAAAGAGTTGAAGGGGAAAAGTTGGTAGCAGAGGCAATTCTTTGCTCCTCTAGCACCAAGAGTACGAGAGGAGCTCAAGAACGACCTGCAGAGCAGAAGAACATTAAGAAGAACAACAACATGATCTACTGTCATGGACGACTCCAACCAGCCCAAACTTGAGGACTTGAGCGTCATTGGCGAGATTGGACCGACACCACTGAGGACACACGTCCATCCCATGGGTGGACATCTGTCGGACTCGTCTTGCGACGAGCATATGCCCAGCCTGAGGCTGAGGGTAAATTACAGCAACCCGCAGGCTGCCAGTGTGTGGGTAGGGCCTACGTATAGGCCCCTGACTACGCAACAGCACCGGGCGAACGAGCTGCGGATGGAAGAAGGCTTCAGCAGGGCAACCTCAGCCCAGGCGGACCCCAACAGAAGCCGAATGATGGATGCCGTCGAGTGGACGGCGATTGATGGCAGCCGAGTACGCCGTGTACGGGTTGTGGACTTCCAGATGTACGCCTGCCTGGTAATGGCCCAACTACGGGACCTGACGGAGACCTTCGCCGGGTATCGGTCCACCGTGGAGGAGATCAGCAACGAGACCATCATGGCCATCCATCAGCTACACCAGCTGACGGATGGGGTTCGGCAAACAACCATGCAATCATTTGATTTGCATTGGTCAGAAGGACATCGCTTGCATCTCTGAGTTGCCGAATTGAAGGACCATTTGGACAGGGTGATGCGTCAGGTTGAGACGCTATCTGGAGCCCAAGCCCGTGGACGCACGGTGTGGACAACCTTATCCACTTTATGGAGAATCAACTGGACCTCCTAACGTCCGGTCTGGCCGCCCTGGAGCAGAAGATCGCCGGCCTTTCCCAGGCTCAAGGGGATCAACTACATGGCCTAGGAGAAGTTCAGGCCGGAGTGCAGCCCACCAACGCCAAGGCGGACCAAGCCGACGAAGCGGTCAGAGCGGCGTTCGATGAGCTGAAAGTGATCAGCAACCAGATGGACCAAACCGCCGCAAGCGTAGTGGCACAAGCGGAACAACTCCAGCTGCAGATGGAAGAGATTGAGGCCATAGACACTCGGTTCAGTCGACTAGAGGCCTTGGGCGCCACCAAGGAAGCAGCGGGGAACGCTGATCCCAGCCAGGTCAATGTGTTGCTGGAGTCCCTGGCCAGACTTGAACACGAACATGCACAGTACAAGGGGGCAACCACCAACACGCAGCGGCGTCATGAAGAAGTCCTCAGAGAAACTCAGGACCTGGTTGTCCAACTGGGAATAAGGATCCTGAAAACTGAACAAGACTCCATAGGACTGAAGACTTGAGAGCATGTTGGCCAGATAGAAGTGTGGGTACAAGCGTTGGAGGACCTGGCGAAGAACACTGAAGACCCCAAGACATCCTCAGCCCCAGGGCCGCCCAAAGGATTTGACCCAAATGCCGTAGCTCATGTGGAAAGAGAGCTAGTGCAGGTCAAGTCGTATTTTGAGGGGCAAATAAGGACGCTCGGGCAAAATGTGGATGCCACGATGGCCCAACTGCGGGAGAAACACCTCAGTCCCAGGGGAGTTACCCCGATGGGCCGAGGTTATTACCCTGACAGAGCCGAACCAGCCCAACGAGGACCTTTTGGGGGATACTTCCCGAACCGTCACGGGTGTCTGAGGCAGCGCGGAGCAACCCGTTCTTGTATCCACAACGGGACCGGCCTGATGGTCTACATTATGAGACGCCGCGATACGATGGATTGTCAGACCATTGGGTACCAACCCACGATGGCATGCCACCGAGGAGAAACCAAGACCCGAATGCCCACTTCTGGCATTGTCGGGAATTGATCTCAGGTTTTTTGATGACGAGGGTAAGTTTGAACTCGGGGCAATTGAACATTCCCCTCAGGGCAAAAAACTGCCCAAGATTAAACCCATTATGGGTCCCTTGAGGGGCTTTGCGTTTTCAGAGGCTCGTGCGCCCTCAGGGCCACCACTAACCCCCACTCCCCTGGATGTGTATCCCGGTGCAGGTGGAATCCCGTGGTATGGCCCGGGGGTGTATAACACCATGGCGACGACCCTACTGGACCCCCGAGCCCTGAAGGATTTACAAGTCCGGGACGTCGTTCCCACCTTGGACAGTGATGGGTGAAGGGACAGGACTGCGTTCTCTCCTATGCCAGGTGAGAGATGGACGTGAGGGCCGCACTCGGCGAAGGAAAGCTTATCCAAACGCTTTTGGGAGCAATCCCGAAAGACGTGGCAGACCCGATCGACGAGAGGGTGATCCGTAGAAACCTGAATTATGCCCAAGTGAAAGAGGGTGTTTTGCGGGAAGTCAACAGCCGGGTAAACAGAAATGTCCCCGTCCATGTTTTCGATGGGCTAACAGTTCCTAAGAAGTGTGCAGTAGGTGAGCTCTCCAACCTCATGGAGGATTTCATTCACTGGGGCAGTCAAGTACGAGAGGGGGTTACAATTGGTCATGCCCCACAAAGGTTCTTGGACGCTTTGGTCCACCATCACGGCCTCATTTATAACATTCATAATGAAGAGAACAAGTCGGCAGGACTTGAATTCATCTACCTCACCTTGTATCTTTCCTGCCAAGTGGAACTCAGACAGAAAGACGCTGGCAAGCGTCATCAGGATGACCAAAAATGGCGATCGTTGCCCTTGGATAAGCGCCCCAATGTGGCGTCTTTGAATTTCATGGGTGCCGAGCCCGTGGAGGAACAGGTGAATGCGATTGGGGAGTCCCACCCTCCACCTAACGCAAATGATGCCCAGGTTTCTGAACCACCAGACACGTGGGATGAATGGTATGTCAATTCCATAGGACGACCGGTTCCCTAGAAAGGGCCTCAATGTCCTTTTTGTGGTTTCCCGGCGCATACCGAGGATAAGTGTTGGAAAAAACATCCACACCTCCGAAAGCCGTTGAATTTCAAATCCGGCAAGCCCAAGTCAGGAACAGGACCATGAAGCCCGACGCCCAAGGGCACAGGTGCGCCCAAGCAATGCTTCCATTGCAAAATGAAAGGCCAGCTGGTGGATCAGTGCTGGAAGAAGCACCCCCACTTCAAGGCTGAATTCGAAGCGAAGAGAGCGGCGAAAGGGACCAAGTCCTAGGGGCGTCAGCGGCCTGGTAAAGTGACGCGAGTGTCGCATGTTAAGAAGCCACTTTTGAAAGTGGACTTCGTCTTGGGTCTGAAACTAGCCCATCTTTGTACCGTGCAACTCACCGATGGTGAGCCGGTTCCGCTCAGGGAGCCCCGACCCGGCAATTCCAAAAGGCAGCGGAAAGCACTAATACTGTCAGGCGCATATACTATAGATAATACACCTGAAAACGTCCTCCTTGATATCGCAAGCCTTATAGATTAGGGATGCGAGGTATTGGCCTTTGCGGGATGGGACATTTTTGATGCAATGCACTATACGAAAGCTGAGTTTCCCCTCCGCTTGGTTGGCGCCGGCAAGAACAGACTGGCTGGCGGGAGCCAAGTAGTGAAATGCAGCGGGTCATTGCCCGTTTCGCACGACGGGAGGTATGTGACAGTGAAGTGTGTGCAAGTCACTGTCCATTTGGCCTCCGTTGGGCCCAGAGTTATTCTGGGATACCCCCTCCTTGCCCGTTATGGCCTCACACTGAGTCCCGCACGAGGTTCCCTGGTGTTTGATGACGCCGCGCACAAGGAGCTCATACCAGATGAGCCCTCAGCGGATCTTAGGGACCAGCACTCAGGTGTGGAGCCTGAAGTGCAGGACCTTATGGATCAGGATCAGTTGGCTGGTTCCAATCCCATTTCTCAGGTCAAGGATGAGGATCGGTTGACTGAAACCAGCCCCATTGCTGAGGTTCATGAGGTGTCAAAGACACCCCATTTACAGAGTCCGGATCTGGATATAAACACCGATGATGCGGGCGAGAGTGGGCCACACCCCAAAAAGGATCCCACGCCTGACGCAGTCATACTATCACACCAGAGCAACCAGGGTACGTCCCCTGAGCCGGCTGAATGGGAATCATTGGTGACCCCAGAGCCAAGTGCCCGTGTAGGGGAAGAAAAGGCTTAGGATTACTAAATAGATATAGCCGCAGTGCTGAAGTATCCAGACTCCAGAGGAACATCACGCCAGGACTGAGGATGGCGATGATCACTCTTCGGATGCATCCAGCGACGAAGGGTCGTTGGGCTTCGGCCCACCCCTGGAATTTATGGGAAACTTTGGCTATTTGTGTGATTCTGAGGGCCGTATGGAGATGTCGGTTGATTATGTGGGTTCAGACCGACTAAACCGCCAGCGGCATGTACCTCAAGAGCACCCCCCGGATGTGGAGGTGGATACACGGGATGGGTCCAAGGACCTACCCGGCGACACTCTCGTTTGGTCACGAGTTTTTGACGGTGATGAAAATATGGACGTCCACGGCAATCAAGCGCATATTGTTTCCACGAAACCACTCCGACACGCTGAGGGAAAGGTCCTGAGGATTGGCAACCGCCAGGGCAGATTCAGATATGTGAGATCTAACGGGGAATCTTGTATCTTAACCCCCGAATGGTATAAAATGGTATGCGATTGGGCCAGGGAAGAGTTTTGGCCGGAGCTTAACCCCTTGCCCAAGTTTCAGGGAGACCATGCTTCCAAACCAAACCCGTTGTTGACCTCCAGTAGGCGACAGCAGAAAAACCCTATGCGAATGCTGACCGGTGACCAAAGCGGTTGCCCCACGGGTTTTTTTGTAGCCTGGAGTGACCACAAGTTGTTTCTGCATCTGAAGGAGTCCAAGATTGCCGGCATAGCACGGGCAGGGGGCTAGAAAGGGGCCCAAGGGCAAGGGCAAGGGCGCCGCGGGCCCCAAGGGACAGGCGGGACGGGGCATGAGAGCCCAGGTGGGAGGGCGGGACGAAGGGAGGGGGGCGGAGGGCGGGGCGCCCCCGCAGCCAGACGTGCAGCCGGTGAGGTGCATCCCCCCCGGCATCCAACGGATGCCGGCGCACCACACCCACCACCACCACCACCACCACCACCACCACCTCTACAACATCGACCCCGACGCCGGCGAGCTCGTCCCCCCCCAACCCCCACCACCCCGGCACCAGCCAGCCCCCCCCGCGCCGGGGGCGGAGCCGGCGCGGATGGCCTCGGCGGAGGGGGGGCGGGGCGCGGCATCGGCGCCGCAGGCACAGGGGCAGCGAGGGGGGCCAGCGCGGGGGGCAGAGGGGGGCCGGCCATGGGACCGGGACTGGGGCGCGGTCCCGAACCCTCTGGGGGAGGAGACCCTCCCCCTGGTGGGGGAGGTGTACGGGTGGTTGTGCTGGGCCAACCAGGGGACCTCCAGGAGGTCAAGGAACTGGCCCTTCGATCCCGTGCTCCTCCGGAGAGACGGAGGAAACCGAGAGGTACCCCGCGGGGGGTGGGCAGCCCCAGAGGACCATGAGAGGGTCCTCAGGTCAGTGATCCGGGCGGCGTGGCCCGACAGGGAGCCGACGTGGCCGGCCTTCCTGGAAGGGGGAGCGGTGCTCCGCATCACGAATGCGGACGCCAACAACTGGCTCCCCCGAGCTTTGCGCAGCGCCCTCGCCCACTGGCGCTACTGCCGGCACAACCCGCCGCCGCCATAGCCCCAGCCCCCACACAAGCGGCGGCGCAGGTGATGGCCCAAACGGCGGATGCGCGAGATTCGGGGGGGGAGCTGGGCCCCCCGACCCACTCCCCCCCCACGGTACGGCACGACGCATGAGAGCGTGCCACCTCCCGCGGGAGGGAGGGCGGAGACAACGAGCGCGAGAAAAGTTTATAGTGGTTTCAGCACTGTGTTTTTGTATCTCCTGCTGCTTGCTGTTGGTGTAGGGTTTCCTGCTGCTTGTTTCGGAAGATGAAAACCTTTTGTTTGCAGAAATATAGTCAATCCAGGATAACCCAAGCCAAAGGTGTGCAAGGAGAAGATAATCAGGATCAAAGCATGAAGGGCTGCAGTGTAGACAGTGAAAGATGATTGGATATTCACAGAAACTGCAACTCAGGTCACAAATGAATGCATATTCACAAAGATAGCTGAAATGCTTTGGAAAAGAGTTAGAAAATCTCCCATGGTCACTCTCTCTCCATAGTGCCATCTCAGGAGATGTGCACTCTTTGTTTTGGGTCCCATATGTGCTGAGGTGGCAGGGCATGTGGCGATGAGGTCACTGCCATGTCACATGGGATCTTCCTACTTAGCTAGGCTGACCAGGAATTGAACCCAGGACCTCTCAAAAAGAGGTGCCCAGCCCCCTAGGGTGCATACCACTAGGATAGCTAAGAATTCATGGAAAAACATAGATAAATTCATAGGCTCTGCCTTGGATATGTCAGTTCTCAGTCAACTCAGGAAGAGATGATTTGCCTCACTTTGTAAGGGGATTAAGGGGTCCACCCCATATCCTGATTGGGTGTCTGGTTCCAAAGGTCAAAATGTGTTATCACCACTTTTGGTGGGACCAATACTAAGATAGAAATGCATGGATGCTCAGTGCATCTCTAATACAACTAGAGTATGCCTCAAAGCAATGGGAAAGCACTTTTTCTTACTCCTCCCTTGTGCTGTGGTGGCCACCACTGTCGCATTTTAGGAAAAAGGGATTTTTTCTTGGCCTTTCCTTGGTTTCCACATCTACTTTAAAATACCTATAGCTTCCCTCACACAGAAAAATGGGCGCTCACCATGGCTGGCGCTCTTCTGCTGCTTTGTTTGTAACATTTCCTACAGAAGACTCAGCGCTCATGGCGCTGCCGGGGCTCCTGTGGCTTGGTTGGGTTAGTTTGGGAGCATGCCAAAACATGTGCATGTGCATCCCTCCCTCCAAGACGCAGCGCGACACAAACCCAACGCAAGACACAATATACACACTCGCATGGGTTCTCGTAAACCTGCTGGCGACCTGTGACCTGTCTTAGGGCGAAGGGAGTCTCAAAAAAATTAAATTGCCCCTTGGTGGGGTCTTGGGTTCTGCTCAGTCTCTCCAGGCTGCTGCGTTTCGGCCCGAACACGGCCTACTCAGCGTAGCTGCGCGTGGGTATCTGCAGAGGCAGGAATGGGAGAATTATGGACGAATCCACGCAAAAACGGAGCGACGACACCAAAATCCGTCAAATGACGGCCTAGAATTTTTCTGAAACGACACACCTGAGCAGAATCCAATTGTGCATCAGAAGCACATTTTTATAAAAATTATAGTCATCTCTGGATTTTTTAAATCCAGAAATTCATACGCATAAAAAGGCGGCGCGCAGGAGCGGCTCCTAGCGAAGCGCCGGAAAATGAAGAAATAATGGAATTATAAACGTATGTCTCACGCAGTCTTGAAAATGACGAGACACACATTAAAAAATAAACATACAGATTCCACCCACACTAATAGAAGCTTCAAAAATTCAAGAATTCGGATATCAACGAGAAAGACTTCAATGAATCAGGTATAAACTACAGGTATGCTCGTCTCGTATGCCGCATACACATTGCTCGTCTCGTGTCTCCGTGAACGAGTCTTGTAGCAGCGCTAACAACGATAGGACGCGATAGAGGGATTGATTAGAAAGATTGCAGATGATTAGAGGTCAGATCAGGGTGATTAGACATACACACAAGTGCATAGCAACGTTCTTCGCGTGCGCCCCACTTGCTCTCTCTCTCCAGCGGTAGGTAAGGTGAGTAAGCCCAGGCGGGGCCACCCCCTGGTGGAGTTCGTGATTGAGGTACAGATGGGCAGGTTTGCCCACGCGACTCGTGCATGCTCGCGCATTCACACACGCATTAAAGGGTAGGCCACGCGAAGTGCGCACGGTAAACCTTGTTTAGGCTACCCAGGGGCTCCTTGGTACGTTCTTTAAGGGAACCTGAGGAGTCCCTTAACGCTTGCTTGCTTGACAGGGGTAGCTGATCCTCCAGCGTGTTTGCGGACAGTGTATTATAGGTCACACTGAGAAGGGTATAATACCTGGAGTGTGGCTTGGTTCCTCCGCCGCAAACGCCCCTTCATTTGCCTTTGTTTTACAGGTGGGCAGGTAGGGTGATTGGTGCAGCAGCATACCATTTTTTTCATGCCCTGCTAAACAAGGGCGCAGATCACACAAACAAGTAACTCCCCTCTGCCTGTGGCAGAGCAGGGAGTCCGACTCCATCGACATCTGCGCCGTGCACGCAAGAGCACTGCTTCCCTCCAAGCCCTAGCAGGGGAAACGCGTTGTGGCGTCCCCTGTTAGGCCACAGTTGCTTAGCAGCGCTGTGTTCTCTTGGCATTTCACAGGAGGGTCGCTAGGACCCATGAGACCTTTGCCTTCGCAACGCCCAGTAGAGTGTGTGTGTAGGAGTGGTAGTCCTGAGTGGGGGCTTGAGCCAGTTGCACAGTGCTCGCCCACCAGGATGGTGCCACTGTAGGGTGTGTAGGACCTGTAGTGCGTGTGTCACTGTCCCACCCGTTTCCTGCAATTTTAGCAGGGTTGGTGGGCTGTGGCAGTGGTTAGGTCAGTGTTTTGGCCACATAGCAAAACGGCGTTTTCATGCCTTCATAGCTTTTGGCCACCCCTCCCTGTAGTAGACAGATAGGTAGGGAAAACAATACCTGGATTAGTACGCTGGGTATTCCCCAAAGGTTTTGCGCCAGCACAGAAAAATTGGGAGGAGAGACCCGGGGCGTACCCCGTGGCATCAATAAGCCAACCCTCCAGGTTTAGCAAGCGTGCAGACTTGGGTATAATTAGGACACCACTTCTGCGGCTTGCTCTCAGGACCTTAGGAATAGCACACTCACACATACGCTTTGGCAGGTAAGGGTAAGGTTCAGTCCCTAGCTTTAGTCTTGGAGGCAAGCGTCTCAACGAGCCTCAGCAACTCACCAAGGTTGTTCTGGGACAAGTAGTCCACCAGAACTGAATTTAGGCGTCCCTCAGGTAGAACAAACGCAGAGAAGTGCTCCCAGGTGGCCTCTTCGACTCCAAACCCTTCCCAGAGGGTGAGGAAGCGCCAACACTGGCGATAGCGGTGGCGTAGGACAGACTTCACCAGGTAGAAGCCCTCCTTAGCCATCTCCTCGGCGTTCATGTCGGGGAGTTCACCTTCAACCCACATAGGGCTGGCAGCCCCTTGTAGGTCCAGAGCGGCGATTTCCTCGTCGTTCAGCTCCCACTCCTCCCCACAGAGGTCTTCAGGATCATAGTAGCGCTTCAGGTGTTGAGCAGCGCACACCAGGGTCCCCCCTAGACGGGGAGAACACCGCACGGTGATTCGGTGTCCATCCACTGATAGAATCTTGTACGGCCCGAAGTATGGGTCATCGCTGGTAGAGGGTGGCCAGGCGGGTAGTCGACTGTGGTGCACCAGCACCCAGTCCCCCTCTTGGTAGGTGGCCGGTACTCGGTGCTTGTTCTTCTTGTTCCACTGACGCTCCCTTACTCTCTGGAGCATAGCCTTGGCCTTGTCCACCTTCGCTTGTTGCTCTTGGACCCATTCACCCACAGAAGAATGGGTGTCCTCTGGATAGGGGGCATGTAGGAACCATGCCGGGCGCCCTAGGAATAGCTCATGGGGCGAGTAGCCAGTAGCTGAACTCTCTTGGGAGTTCATCATCAAGGATATGACGGGGAGTAGTCTCACCCAGTCTCTGGTGCGTTCAGTTTTGCACCATATCCGTACGTTCTCCTTCAGGACACGGATCTGTCGCTCACATAGGGGGTTGCTCGTATGAGAGTAGGGAATCCCCGTAGACACCTGGACATTGAGGGATCTCAGGACCCTCTTGTACCAGCCAGTATCTGAGCGTACTCGTACGTCCTCATCGGAGTTGATCTCCTTGGGCGCCCCATAGACACAAAACCACTCCTCCAGGAGTATCTTGATAGTTTCCTCCCCGGTAATGTGCTTGGTACATGGGAACACCCTGGTAAACCTGGTCAACCCACAGATTACCACGAGGGTGAAGTCATAGCCCCCGAACTTCGGCATCTCCGTGTAGTCCACGTATAGAACACTGTTAGCACAGTGAGGGATGGGCAGGGTCGAGTAGAGACCTCTGTCCCTGATATCCCCTGGTTTACAGGACCTGCACGGGCACTTGTCCACGATAGGCTGGAGGGTTTTCCGCAGTTGGTCGTCAGTCCACGTAGTGTGGAACAACTGCTTGAACAGCCTCAGGGTGCGGTCTGCACCCACATGACCACTGGACTCATGGGTCCACTTCAGCAGCGCTGGGACTCGGTCACTAGGCACCACAATACGGTCCTCGTGCCATAGGTAGCTCTTGTCCCTCATCCACTGGTCTTGGTTGACCAGGAGGGGTTCAAGGCGTTTCTCCAGGCGCGTGTAGATATCCCCAAACTCCTTCAGGTACTCCGATTGCTGGAGTCCATCCAGGGGGCGTATCATCGTCATGTTAAGGTCCAAGTGGACGTCCATACGGCAGAACGCCTCCTTAGCCAGCGCTTCAGACCGGGCACCAATCAGGGCGTCGAAGTTGTTGCGGCTGATGTAGTCGGCACACTCGTTCTTCACTCCCACGATATGGTGTACCGTCAGCCGTAGTTGACTGAGGTAGGTCCACCAGCGCCGTAGCTTGGCCTTCTCAGGTGGGGGACCCTTCTGGAAACTGCGGACCGGTTCTTGGTCGCACAGCCAGTCCACAGGGTTCCTCCCCAACAGTTGTGCTTGTGAGGATAGCACCAGCATACCCGCGAGCAATTCCTGCTCATAGGTGGAGTAGTTCCCCCTGGCCTGGTTCCACTTCCAGTTCCAGTGGCCCAGAGGTACTAGGAACCACTTGTCGTCAGGGTAGCTGTGCTTGAGGGTTCCATCTCGGTTAGGACCTTCCGTCCCCCATTGGGAAATGGCCGAGTCGAACTCCTCCTTCTCTAGTGCTTGCCATTGGAACAACGTTCCACCACCGCCCACATTGCTGGCGTCGGTCACCAGGATAATCTCCCCTTGTGCTCTAGGCACGCCGAAGCACTTAGCGTTGGCTACCTTGTCTTTGAGCTCGTCAAACGCTTGTTGCTCTTCTGGGCCCCAGCGCCAAGTAGTACTCTTCTTGATTAAGTCCGTCAGAATGGCGCTGGTGTAGGTGAAGTTCTTGATGTGGCGGCGATAGAAGTTGCACGCCCCAATGAAACTGCGTACATCATGAAGTCCTTTCTTGGGGTCTTCGTGTCGTACCTTGGCATCCATCAGGGGCTTGGCCTTAGAGGCCGCTGGGGTCCACCACCCATAGCCAACGTCAAACCCCAGGTACTGCACGGTCTCCTGCATGAACTCACACTTCTCCAGCTTGAGTCGTGTGTGGTTCTCCTGGCAGACCGCAAAGAACTCACCCAAGAGGATTAGGTGATCCTCCTAGGTATTGGTCCCGAGGCATACATCGTCGATGTGAGCCTCCATTTGGGCACCACGGGATATGAGCTCCTTCACCTTAGGTCTCCTTCGTAGGATGGACAAGATCTTGTTCATCAGCTCTTGGAATAGAGCGGGTGCGTTAGCCACGCCAAACGGCATGACCTTCCACCTGAACACCCTCCCCTGAGGGGTGATGAAGGCCAGTAGTTCCTGTGCGTTGGGCGTCAGGTCCACTTGCCAGAATCCGCTTCGCTTGTCCATCTTGGTCTTGTAGCGGCAGGAGGCTATCTTCTCCAGGGTAGACTCCATATTGGGTATGGACCCTGAGTGGTTCAGCGTCTTCCCGCTCAGCTCTCCGTAGTCCACTACCAGCCGTTTGGCTGTAGACCCAGGTTTAGCCACCAGGAAACAGGGGCTGCAGTGTAGGGGGTAGTCCCCGTCCTTGTACTCCAGGACTAGGCCAGCGTCGATACATTCTTGTATCTGTCTCTCAATCTCGTCGGCCTGCTCTTTAGGAGCTGGATAGGGTCTCCTCCGGATCTTGCGACCCACGAACTCGGGTTTCAGCTTGAGGTCCATCTGTACCAGCTTGTCACATGAGGCTGGAGGGGGTAGTTCTCCGAACACCTCCAGATAGGTCCTTATAAGCTTCTGTACCCGCGGGTCCAATACCTTGATCTTGTCCTCCATGTCCTCGTCAGAGTGTAAGTTGCTTGCCCCCTGAGTAATAGACGTCAGGAGGTGGTTCTCCACCGACTCTTCGCCCGGGGTAGTATCCTTCAGCCCTTGGTAGGCACATAGAAGGTCTTGTTCAACCATCTCTGATGGACGATGGCAACATAGGCACGCTCGAGGGGGTTCACATACACATTCCTCCGAGAGGTCGTCCTCCTCTGGGGTCCTCACATGGGCGCCCCACACGCTCTTCATGAGCTTAAGATCTACCTCCCTTTGCCAGGTGGTGATCTTCTGTTCGAGGTCCTCCTTCAATTGGGATAGGTCTCCCATACGTCCTTGCTTCAGTGGCCATGAGCTGCGGGTAGGCTTCGCGTAGCATAGCTTTTTCGCCACCAACTTCCTCTTGGAATCCACATACTCCCTGAGCCTGGATCGAGGGTCCAGCTCCTCGTCCACGGGGTCTTCGACCCTCATGGAGAGTAGGGGTTTCGGTGGGGCGACGTACTCGGCGTTCTCCACTTCCTCCACACAGGTCTGCACGAAGAAGGCGTCGTGCTCAGTTTCGTCTTCTGAGTGGATAGAGCTAGGTAGCTCAGATAGTCCACACTCAGAGACTCCATCAGGAACAGGTACATGGCAGGGAGAGTTGGGGGCGTTGGTGTTAGTCACGACGTACTCATCTCCTCCGGGTGTAGTTTCAACAGCATCTTGAGGTCGTAGGCGATCCTTCAAGTCACCCAAGGTGATTCCGTCGCTTTCTCGTTGTATAGCCTGGACCAGAGTCGGGTCCAGATCCTCCCAGGGGATGGAGGTAAGACCTCTGTCCACCACGCTCAGCATACTCCCCCATCCGGGCTTCCCAATAGGCGTCTTGCCTCCCAGAGGCACGTAGATAGCCTCATCAGGCAAACGAACAGAGCTGATAGTCAGCCTGTCCAGGAGGTTTCGCCAGTACTCGTTGCCCCCATGGGCTCCCCAATCGGGTAAACACAGGACCATACGGGAACGTTCCAAGGCCACCTTGGTCAGCACCTTCCCCAGTTCACTGAACCTGGGGTTCCCGTAGGCCATCCCGAAAGAGGGCCAGTAAAATTTGTAGCTGCAGTTCTTCCCCTTGCTGCAGTAAAGGTCCAGTACATGCTGCTTGTTGCTGGCGAACAACTCCACACTCAGGTCTTCTCGAGAGTAACCCAACTCCTTCAGACCTTGGTCTAGGACTTCCCCCAATAGTTGATAGTGCTCAGTTTTTGGAGGCCGCCATCATGTTCGAGGGCTCCTCCTTCGATAGTCTCAGGTAACTCAAGGTATGTTCCGACTGCTCCAGTGGCACAGACTCTCTGCCACTGCTGTGGTCCACGTAGAGGAGGTAGGGCGCTTGCAGCGTCAAGGATTGTATCTGGGAGTGCTGTACGAAGAAGTCAGTCCCCAGTACAAAGTCGAAGGCCTCAGTGTCCATCACATAGAACTGATGGGCGATAGTCCGGGAGCCCATAGGTACCTCCACTTCACAGTCCCCGCAGCTGTGCACCACATGTCCATCCCCCATGCGTATAGCAGCGGTGGTCATGGTGTTCTTCAGGCTGCCACAAGGTAAAATTTTCTTGGCCACTATAGATATGGTGGCGCCAGTGTCCAATACCCCCAGGTATTTGCGTTCCCCTAGTCGGATACGTACCCAAAACACCAGGTCTTGGGTGCCACCAGAGCGCCCCCGTCAGAACTCCGCGGGACAGGTCACCTCGAACCCCTTGTTCCGCAATTTGCGGGCCATCCTCATGAAACGGCTCCTCTTCTTAGCGTTGCCGTCATCACCACCTTCATGCTCACGCTTGGCTCCTTGTTCTTGCTGGGCCTGCGTTTGTGAGCGTGTGGTAGGACCAGATTGCCCTCCAGAGGGCTCGGAGTTCCCCCCTGGATTAGGGTTGGGGTTGCCTCCGTTCTTGTCCTTGTTCTTGTTGTCGGGCTGGCGGTTAGCGCCTCCTCCTCGTCCACCTTGACCCTTGTCTTGTCCTTGACCATGTCCTTTCGACTTGCCCTTGCCGGAGTCGTTGCCTTTGCCTTTGCCTCCACCTTTGCCTGAGCCTTTGCCAAGATCTTCACCCTTAAGCTTCGCCGATAGGCGTTGCTTATGGTAGGACTCATCCTCGTAGAGCTTTCGCTTCCCGCAGAATGCACGAGTGATGGTGCACCTGTAATGATCCGGCAGCTTCGCTTTGGCGCCGGTGTTCTTCTCCTGCTGCTTCCCCTGGACTACGAAGCAGTCTCGCTGCTCGCAGTCAGGGGCGTGCTGCAGGTGGCCCTGCTCGTCTCTGGCATCACACCAGAATAGCTCCTTCACCTTCTCCATGATACGGGCGTGGGCGTGTTTGGGGGTAGTCCCCTGCCCAGGTCGGGACCCTTGGTACCCTTTGCCATGGCCTCCAGAACCTCCACCACCCGGACGGTAGTTGTTCAAGTGCTGCTTGCTCTCCTTCTCCAGCGCCAGCTCCAGGAGTAGCACGCATAGGTCCTCGTAGCGGAGGGACCTAGCCTTGCGCTCCGCCGTCGAACGGCACTCGTCCCATAGCTCTCGAGGGAGCTTGGCCACCAACCAGAACAGCAGGTCGTCGCTGCTGTAGGAACCGGGCGTCAGTGGTCCAGCCCAGTGATCCAGGTCAGCCAACAGCTCAGATACCCTGCCAGGTTTGGGGTTGTTGGGCAGCACGGGCAGGTTCTGGATCTCGGCCCTGATGGAGAGGTCGGTCTCGTAGGTCAGGTACTGCCTCTCCAGGGCAACCAACACATCGGCAAAGGTGGCGGAGTTAGTCACGATCTGCCTGACCTGCTTCTCCACGTACTTGGTCTTGCAGCACTGCAGGAGCAGATCGCACTTCACTCGCCCACTAGCGTGGGTTTGGCCAGTCAGTCGTAGGAACCGGCCAAAATTCTCAGCGAACTCGCTGAGGTCCTTGCCTGTGAACTCAGGCAGGTTCACCACGATCTTGGAGGTGGCAAGAGCCTTCGCCTCCTGAGACCTGCGTCCTTCAGGGCGTCGGGTCTTCTTCTTCTTCTTCTTCTTCTTCTTACCCCTTGGGTCCTCGGGGTCCTCGGGGTCATCGTCCTCTGATGGCGAACCCGAAGTCATCGACGGCGGCTCATCGTCGGAGGGGTCTCCGCCTAGATCACTGGAGCCATAAGGCTCAACGTCCACCATAGCCCTGAAGGCTGTCAGCCCCAGCCGGTCCAGCTCGGCCCTCGTCGAGTTCGTCACGTGGCTGTAAGGCGAAAGGACTTCTCGGAATTGCTGCAGGAGTCGGCATCGGTCTGCTCCTCAGGCTCCCCAGGGTATTTGTCAACCCTGCCGCCAGGTGGTTAGCCTGTACTCGGTGGGGTGACATTCCCACCGAGATAGGTGACGCTTGGGGCGGGATCATCAGGGGCTCCAGCTTCTCTCTGATCTCTTGAGTGAGGTCGCCCACGATTTTTGAAGTGGCTCCTCGGAGCACCTCGTCGATCTCCGACCGCGTCAGGGACCTTTTGGAGGATCTTCCCGATCCTCTACTCCTGCCACCAAGAGATTCAGGTCCTCTCCTCAACCCACTCAAGGTTGCATAGCCAGGTGCATACCCAGGAACATCCACATAGGTTCCAGTAGCGGGCAGTGGATGGGGATATTCAGCCGCATACCATCGCGGCGCAGAGCTGGAAGCCACAGGCTCACTGGCAGTAGTTGCCTCAGGGAGCGCAGTGGTAGGTGGGCCCATACCATAGGCGGGGTAGGGAGGCATACCAGTAAAGCCTGTGCCCTCTGCCATAGGCGGGTTGGTTGTGCAAGTGGATGTTGCAGCGGCTGGGAGTGTGGTGGTCATAGGAGAGGGTGATGCGTGGAGGCCAGAAGCGCTTGGTGCGCCTTCGAAGGTAGGTTCATGTGTCAGGTCTTGCCCTTGTTCCTCTCCTTCGTCTGCTTCTTCTCCAGCATCCTTCTCGCTCTCTCTTCTCTTCCTCCTCACAGGCTGAGTGACCACGACCACCTCTTCGACAGACAGGGCCCCGAAGGCCGTCTGGAGTCCATCCAGGGACTCCTCAGCCGCATCCACTGGCCCATGTAAGGGCTCCGCCGAAGGTACAGCGCCAGGTGCTGGCCTTGCTGGTGCCTCAGGTGCTGGCGCTGTCTTCACGTCGGCGTCCTCCTTCCTTGTGTCCATCTTCAGTCACCCTTCTGCTTATATATGTCCGTACTCGGCGCACTGGATGTACGGCGCGGGGTTGCTGCCGGTGCGCAGAGATAGACTGCCTCTTGCTACCAGAAAGGTTTATAGTGGTTTCAGCACTGTGTTTTTGTATCTCCTGCTGCTTGCTGTTGGTGTAGGGTTTCCTGCTGCTTTTTTTGGAAGATGAAAACCTTTTGTTTGCAGAAATATAGTCAATCCAGGATAACCCAAGCCAAAGGTGTGCAAGGAGAAGATAATCAGGATCAAAGCATGAAGGGCTGCAGTGTAGACAGTGAAAGATGATTGGATATTCACAGAAACTGCAACTCAGGTCACAAATGAATGCATATTCACAAAGATAGCTGAAATGTTTTGGAAAAGAGTTAGAAAACTGCCCCATGGTCACTCTCTCTCCATAGTGCCATCTCAGGAGATGTGCACTCTTTGTTTTGGGTCCCATATGTGCTGAGGTGGCAGGGCATGTGGCGATGAGGTCACTGCCATGTCACATGGGATCTTCCTACTTAGCTAGGCTGACCAGGAATTGAACCCAGGACCTCTCAAAAAGAGGTGCCCAGCCCCCTAGGGTGCATACCACTAGGATAGCTAAGAATTGATGGAAAAACATAGATAAATTCATAGGCTCTGCCTTGCATATGTCAGTTCTCAGTCAACTCAGGAAAAGATGATTTGCGTCACTTTGTAAGGGGATTAAGGGGTCCAATCCATATCCTGATTGGGTGTTTGGTTCCATAGGTCACAATGTGTTATCACCACTTTTGGTGGGACCAATACTAAGATAGAGATGCATGGATGCTCAGTGCATCTCTAATACAACTAGAGTATGCCTCAAAGCAATAGAAAAGCACTTTTTCTTACTGCGCGGGGGGGAACCAGCTGCCCGGCAGCCCGCTAACCACTGACCGCTAACCCTCACGGCCGCCCCCGGCCGGCCAGCGCCGCGCGACAACGGCCGAGGGGATGAGGGGCCCCAGCGAGGGCCTGCACGAGGGTCCGGCTCTAGGTAGAGGGGGGCGGGGGAAGGGCGCGACCCCCCAGCCGATGGCTGGCCCCCGGGGCCGGGACTGCCATGCCCCTCCCCCTCCCCCGGCAGACAGGAGGCGTCGCCAGGGGACCAGAGGGCCCCCCCCACTCCCCCCCCCCCCGCACCCCCCCAGCTGGGGAGCCACGGGCGCTGTCCTCCGCCCCCCCCGGAGCCGGGGGGGCGACGCGATGGGGGGAGCGGCGGCTGAACCTGCTCCCGCGAGCCCACACTGGCGTGCCGGAGCAACGCGCACAACGGAACAGTATGGGGGCCGCGCCCCACATGACCATCCCGTGACCACAGCCCACTCAGGGAGGGCAGAGGGGGGGTTCAGGTCTGCAAGGGCCCCCGGGGGAGCGGTCCACGGGCCGCCCCTCACCCTCCCCCACCCCGGGGCGGCACCTCGGCCCCGAGCGCACGCGCACGCCGGAAGGGAGCGCGCCGGCGACACGAAGGGGGCCAGGATTGAGTACCGCAGGCCGCCGCCCAGAAGGGGAGCAGGGAGGCCGCGGCGCGACACCCCCCCCCCGCGCCCCCCCACCGGCGTCGCCCGCATGCCCGAACGCATGCCCGCATGCCCCCCCGGGCCGAAAGGCGTCTAGTACCCGCAAAATCAAACCTCAAACCTCAAACCCAAGTAGTGAAATGCAGCGGGTCATTGCCCGTCTCACACGACGGGAGGTATGTGACAGTGAAGTGTCTGCAAGTCACTGTCCATTTGGCCTCCGTTGGGCCCAGAGTTATTCTGGGATACCCTTTCCTTGCACGTTATGGCCTCACACTGAGTCCCGCACGAGGTTCCCTGGTGTTTGATGACGCCGCGCACAAGGAGCTCATACCAGATGAGCCCTCAGCGGATCTTAGGGACCAGCACTCAGGTGTGGAGCCTGAAGTGCAGGACCTTATGGATCAGGATCAGTTGGCTGGTTCCAATCCCATTTCTCAGGTCAAGGATGAGGATCGGTTGACTGAAACCAGCCCCATTGCTGAGGTTCATGAGGTGTCAAAGACACCCCATTTACAGAGTCAGGATCTGGATATAAACAGCGATGATGCGGGCGAGAGTTGGCCACACCCCAAAAAGGATTCCACGCCTGACGCAGTCATACTATCACCCCAGAGCAACCAGGGTACGTCCCCTGAGCCAGCTGGATGGGAACCATTGGTGACCGCAGAGCCAAGTGCCCGTGGAGGGGAAGAAAAGGCTTAGGATTACTAAATAGATATAGCCGCAGTGCTGAAGTATCCAGACTCCAGAGGAACATCACGCCAGGACTGAGGATGGCGATGATCCCTCTTCGGATGCATCCAGCGACGAAGGGTCGTTGGGCTTCGGCCCACCCCTGGAATTTATGGGAAACTTTGGCTATTTGTGTGATTCTGAGGGCCGTATGGAGATGTCGGCTGATTATGTGGGTTCAGACCAACCCAACCGCCAGCGGCATGTACCTCAAGAGCACCCCCCGGATGTGGAGGTGGATACACGGGATGGGTCCAAGGATCTACCCGGCGACACTCTCGTTTGGTCACGAGTTTTTGACGGCGATGAAAATATGGACGTCCACGGCAATCAAGCGCATATTGTTTCCACGAAACCACCCCGACACGCTGAGGGAAAGGTCCTGAGGATTGGCAACCGCCAGGGCAGATTCAGATATGTGAGATCCAACGGGGAATCTTGTATCTTAACCCCCGAATGGTATAAAATGGCATGCGATTGGGCCAGGGAAGAGTTTTGGCCGGAGCTTAACCCCTTGCCCAAGTTTCAGGGAGACCATGCTTACAAACCAAACCCGTCGTTGACCTCCAGTAGGCGACAGCAGAAAAACCCTATGCGAATGCTGACTGGTGACCAAAGCCGTTGCCCCACGGGTTTTTTTGTACCCTGGAGTGACCACAAGTTGTTTCTGCATCTGAAGGAGTCCAAGATTGCCGGCATAGTCAAAAAATGCCGATGGGATGGCGCAAGGGGAGTAATAATTGTCCGGGTCTGAACCAAGGAAATTTGGTTCTGGTCATTAGGGGAAGTTACCGTCAATTGGTGGGACCTTCCCCAGGAGGAACCAATTTTTCAGAATGTCCATGGAGAACAACATATGCAGGAGCCTGATACTCAGTATCAGGCCATAGCCTTCGACTGTCTGGTTGACCAACAGGAAGGCGTGAATCGTACCGACTGGAAACGCCGTCCCAGGTATAATCTGGACTCTGAGGGAGGGTTCCACGAGGTTATTGGGACCGGGGCGCCCCACAAAGGGCAAATTATTCATTCTCTTCGGCAAAGCTCTAACCTTTTTGGGAGAAGGCCCAAGGGTACGGACCGCAAACCGTGAAGGCTCAAGTGCCACAAGTTGGCACTCCTTCGACAGGGCCCTGTGGATACGCCAAACCCTGAGTTGTCCAAGGAGAGTCGCCAACTAATGCCGGAACCCTTGGTGCAGCTCCAAGTTGAGCAGATGAATGCCCGCTATAAAAGCAGTGAGTTGCAGCTAGCTGAGACCAAGGTTCTGTACCAGTTTCAGGAGGCCTGAGCAAAACTACCCCAGATCTGCTCCACTGATGGTCAGGGTGTGGTTCCTGACAGGGTTACATCCACAGGACCAGACATCAAAGCGAAAACTGATGCACCTGCTTGGATGGTTCGCTCCTTCTCTGAGCTGACCAAGCATGACCCGTCGCTTGATAAGCACGAACAGTCATGCAGAAAAGTTTCTCAGTGGCGCACCAAGCACTCTGTAATGTACAATCTAGCTGTGTCACTGCATGAAACACCAAATACATCCACTGCTCGCTGCACTGGTCACTCCTGAGGAGGGCAAACAGTCAATGCCGGCTCAACGGTGTGTCAACGGGGTGAGAGGCCAAGAAAAGTGGAGAGACAAGCGAGGAAGGGCGAAGAGTAACTACACAACATAACAAAGAGACACATGCACGGATCCAGGTCTGGTTGCACAGCCCTGACAGAGGTGCACACCAACAGTCTCTCCATGCTGGAGCACATCAGAGCGTCATAGGCTGTCGTGGCTAGAATGGGCTGTGCCGGGGGCACACAATCGGGGCAGCCTGTGCACACAACGCCTGTCTACTAGGCTGATCCGGAAACAAGCCATTGTGAGACAACGAGTCGCAGACCGCCTCTCAGCCGTTGGACGATGTGTGTCTCTGCGAGCACTCCTGCACTCGGCAACTGTACTGCCCTATAGAATGTCCAGGAGGATGTGAGGCGACGGAGAAATAGGGACGGACTTTCGACGCCACGTCCTTACCCTGCTCACAGCTGGACGCTCTTCCAAGCGCACATACCGTCTGCGGCTTGGCGTCACTCCGTCGCATCTGCTGCACGAGAACCATCTTTGCCAGACTTGTCTCCTAGGCATGGAGCAAACTGTGGTTCTCGGCAGTTGCGACGGCTCACCCACATAACATGCAAACCACAATGATGAGAAACCTGACGACAACTGACCCGAAAGGCTGTACAAAAGGGTGCTTCCCAATCCCGAATCCCGGCGGAGCCCACGTGCAACGGTTGGTCAAAAAATAGAAAACAGCATTGGGGTTCAGCCCAGTCAGTCAGCAAGCAGGGAAAAAAACAGCATCAGCAGAAGTAGGCACAATGCTGGCTCCGGCGAACTCACCATTACATCAGGATCGTGTCTGGGTACACCGACAGGAACGGCGATTCACCACCATGTGCAGCCGGAACTGGTTCACCATCCCCTTGGGAGGGTCCCTCAGTCCACAGATTCCGGAGGGTATCAACCAAAGACGCCCCCTGAGGATCAGGCTGAGGCTCAGGCTCAGGCTCAGGCTCAGGCGGCCCAGAGCAAGGAAGGTTGACCCCCAGTGGCCATGTAAATGGGAAATCATCCACTTGGACCCTTTGCACATTAACGTGACAGAGTTCCACGTGGAGTCCATGCTGCATATTATATTTCATCCACGTACTGCTGATGTCGTGGAGAAAACTGGCGGCGCGGTGCCATTCCAGGCGGGCATGATCTCAAAATCTAACATACCAGCAAGGCTCAGCACCAGGAAAAGGTTGGCGGGCGCATCATTTGCGGCCCTTGCCCCCCTTCCCACGCCATTCATGCTTGTCCACCCGCTCCACCACATACTGAAGCGGTACCCAGAACCCCATGGCTACGGTAGGGCATACAACCGGTCTCCGGTCCACTAACCCCATGTACGGAAGGGAAGACCGGTCTCCGGTCCACTAACCCCATGTACGGAAGGCGCCCGTTGATGCCCGGTGCGAGCCCGGCGGGAGCGTGTTCCGTGCCATGAAGCCCCGCATCGGCAACCGATGCATCGCCAGCGGAGATTTATATATCAGAATATCAGGAATCAACAGGGTTTTATTTTCATATTGTTTCCGTCAATTTTTACGCTTCCGTTCTGATATTCACTGTTTTGGCAGCTGGCGGTTAGCTCGCGACTTTAGCGTAACCGCCAGTTTAACTGTTATATACAGATATTTCAGCGCAAATCGTGACGAAGACTCTAAAGTCTTCAGGAATTGCATTGATGCATCCGCAATTTTCACATCTTACACTAGCAACCCTAATCCGAATTTTTCAGGATGTCGAAATCGGATTTTCGACTTCGACATCCCCGCACTTGATTTGACCTCTTTCGAGTGGACCTACGTGCTTCCCTATGCACGAATCAACTTTCCTTTTATCTTGCCCTCCATTTGTCGTAGAGATATGGGCAAAACAAAGTTGATTCGTGAGGCCACTTGTGAGGGTCATATCTCGTGCCGCTTGCGAGGAATGACAATAAGGAAACGTGGGATGTATTCACAATACTCATGACGTAATTTAGGGAGCATTATACGCCTTGCGTTTCCACACGTGCACGCTAGCGTAATGGATCATGGTCAAGAGGGCAGAGTTTGCGTTATAACTCCTTGGCCATGATATTGCGTGCGTTAAGATAACTTTCCAGTGTAGCGCGCGAGTGTTGGTGTTGCATAGGAACTCTCCTTGAGTTCCTATGAGCGATTGACACAAAGTTATGCCCTTGGAGGGGCATGACATATCGTGGGGGGAGCTACCTTTTTGGGCAATATGGAGTATATGCCTTGTGTTGTGTTGCGTGCCCATTTGGCGGGTCCATCGCTCCAAGCCAAACCCGCCAATGGACCTCATATTGCGCAAGCCCCTTCTCCATACTCCCTACCAGCAATTGCAAGCCTAACCTTCGTAGAGGGAAGCTTGTGTGGCGATCCCAAAGCGATGCGTTGGGAGCAAGGTGTGTATTTTGCAATTTTCCATATTTTCGTGTGCCCACTTGGGAAGTAGCGCTCGTAACCTTTCAAAGCGCCCCAAGTGGAGCACATATGCGGAATCGAAGGTCATTGGTGTCAAGTCATTGTGTTTAGAAGGATTAGTTGATTGCACGATCCAAGCCGAAGATATTATAATATAATTGTGCACCTTTCAAGGCACTTTTGTGTGTCTTTGTGCCAATTTTGCCGTTTTTGGCCCGTCATGATGTCAAGTAGCGACCGTGTATCTCAACGTTGCGATCAATTGACATCATGACCCAAGTATGATATGAGGGTACATACTTCGGTGCCCAACATATCTTGGACCCGGCGAATAACTCCTCTTGGGCTTGGCATACCGTGGCCGCCATGTTGGCGATTTGGGACTATCCCAAATCATGGGCTCACTTGGCGACCCTGCCATTCCCAAAACCAGAGAAGTTAGGCGACGCCGAAAAAAGATATGTTGGACACATATGACTTGATACCAATCCTATGGCACACTCCGGTCCAACTCGGGCATGTGCCTCATTTGCCCCAACCATGAGTGTGCGCATTTTCGGCCATTTTGAGCAATTTTCCACTTTTGTTGCCTGCCGTGCACTATGTTCAGCCCACCCGTGCACGCCGGACGCATGGACCAATGGACCATATATGACACGGGTGTTATGGGTAATGGTCCCCATGGTTCACATACCACGTGGGTGAAGCGGAGCAACCTTCGTTAAGGCGCTAGCCCAAAGTGAGTGTGGGCAATTTTGCCATTTTGGCATTTGTGGACCCAATTGGGATCGTCACCACGCCAGATGGCATGGAGATCTTTGGAAGCCAAGGCAATGGCAGTCTTCGTCGGACTCATGGTGGATCGCGTATGGAATGGCGGATCTGATCTCCAAGCCGGCGTGGAGATATACTATTGGGAGCACCCCGAATTTTGGCTCATTTCGAGCAGCCAAAATGACCCCATTTTGGGACCCAAATTTCCCCCTTCCGTGTGGTCAATTGGCGGCCCCATTTCTCTATGCCCATATGGAGCCCGGACCTAATTTCAAGTTGTACACTCAGATGAAAGTCCTAGGTCCTGCCTCCTAACCTGTGAGCCATTGGCCTTGCCCTGGCCGGGCGAGCCACGCGTGAGACTGACGCCAATTTTGGTGATTTTGGCATCGTGACCCCACTTGACGAATCCGTGTTGCCCTGATGCCGGGATCTCAGAGGGAACCAGGTTGGGTGAGGGCTCCAGAGAGTTCGTGCTCGAAGGGCATAGGGTCAGTTGATTCGTCCCTACCTCTGGCGGCTCCGGACGAGAGGTTAATTTTGGAGATTTTTGAGCTAATATCAATTTGGGCTGAAACAGCCCATTTTCAGCTACCAACTCCTGAGGGATAATGGCGGGGCCATATCTCTGGCTCAGAGAGGAGTTGGGACCTGCCATTAAGGGAGCATGGGGGACAACTGTTGGTTGGCCTCGAAGCCCTCTTGGTTCCCAGGAACTCGCCTGTGGGTGGGCGCGACACCCTCCCCATTGGCAGGGTTTCAGGGTCCGGACTGAGCAGGGCATGGGTTGTGTTTGAGCCCCCGCCCTCACCAGCCACTGCGAGGGTCGCACCTGGGATTGGGATACGAGTTAGGACTGAGTGTCTATTGTCCTGTGATGCACTTACCCCAGTCCAGTCTTAACCCCATGTGTACATATCCTGATGTGTTGCTGTACATACTTTCGTTCCCTTGTTGCAGAGTGGCAAGGATCCTGAAACGCTTTGTCACATGACACGAGCGTATTGATGCCCTTGTGAGCGTAGTGCTTTGCCTGCCTGCTCACCTGTGCGTGTCACCGCAGCGTCCCGTGGCCGGCCCCCCACGGGAACGCGTCAAAACCGTTTCACCGCCGCGGGGTTACCCATCCCTCGCGTGCCACTTGGGGCCACCCACCCCGAGCAGCGCGGCGCAGCAGCTCGCAGCTCGCAGCTCGCAGCGCAGCGCAGCGGCTCGCAGCGCCACCCAGCGACAGCGCCGAGTTTGTCACGGAGCCAGCAGCGCCGTCCAGAGCATCGTCCTGACCGCGCCGCCACCGTGAAGGAGGTGCACAGACCAGGACTCCTGCATCAGCGAGTCACATCGGCCGACCAGCAAGGCCGCGTCAACCACCTCCACAACCACCGGCTGACCAGCACCAGCCGCACTCCCAATCCAGTGCTGCAGCACCCGCCTCAACAAACACCACCAGGACCAGTTCGTTGAGCGGAACAAGTGCACACCAAGGACCTCAAGACCAACTACGCCCCCGCTGCCATGGTAAATTGGCAAGAAGCCGGTAGGACGTGGCCGCGGCCCCACCCCCATGCAGCGCACCTACTGCTTGGGTTGGTTTGGGACCAGCACTACCGCCACAGCCACCCCCAGTGCGAAGGCGGCATGCCCGGGAGCTTCGAGCCCCGCACGGACATGGCCCCCGACCGCCTGCAGGCCGTGGAGGACTGGCTGCGGGCGGAAGGGTTTGCCTTCCGCTTCCAGCAGAGGCGCTGGAGAACCTGGACCCGGGCGGACAGGCCCGGCGAAGGGCTGCGTCCCGACGGGATTGAGGAGGACGAGATGCCCAACGAGTACCCGTCGGGCGCCTCGATCAACGTCTCCATGTGGGACATGATCGAGAAGAACTTCCCGGAACCGGGGAGCGAGCGCAGGCTGCAGGGCAGCAGCAGCAGCGCGTCTCCGGGGAAGGAGAAGCGGTCCGCCGGGGACAGGAAGCGGGACCGGAAGTGGCGGGAGTACCAGGAGTCCCTGGCCGCCGAAGCCGCCCAGGGCGCCAAGGGCGGAACCCCAGCCCCCAGTCCCCAACGGGCCAATGGCGGTCACCACCCCGGCTCCACCACCCTTGGCGACTACATCCAAGTCGCCAAGCAGACCAAGGCCAAGCCCCGTCCGCTGCTCCTGAGGCCCCAGCAGGCCCCAGCAGGCCCCAGCAGCGACGTGGAGTCGGCCCACCGCGGGAGGATGCCGGCCGACCAGGCCAGCTCCAGCAGCAGCGCCGCTCCTGCCCAAAGGGACGTGGCGCGCGCCTGTGAGCGCCCCTGTGGGGTGCCCTGCAACCTTCGGGTTGCCCGGCAACGGACCACGCAGCAGAACGCTGCCGTGGAGGGCGCCGTCGGCATCGCCCATGAGGAGGCCACCGAGTGGGGCAGAGGCATGGACTACCACGCCTCGAAAGTGGCAGCCACCGCGGCCGGTCTCACGGCTGCGGCCGCCCATGAGGCAGTGGCTGCCCGGATCAGGGCAACCGACGAGGAAGCCCGCCGGACGCAGGAGGCCATTGCCTGCAAGGAGGCCGAGGTGAAGGCCCTGGAAGAGGCGCTTGCCCAAGAGAGGGCAAAGAAGGAGGCGGAGGAAAGGGCCCACGCCGAGGCGACGGCTAAGGCCCAGGCGGACGCCGCCAAGAAGGACGCCATCGAGGCCGCGCGACGGAAGGTCGCTGAGGAGAGGGCCAAGACGGAGGCGGAGCTGGCGACGTTGGAAGCGGAGAAGGCTCGGCTGCAGCGGGCCCGGGGAGCCGAAGCGGCTCGTGCCCGGGAGGAAGCCGAAGCGCGAGCTGCCGCAGCCACGGCCGCCGCAATGGAGGAGGCAGAGGCCAAACTCCGCCGCGAGACTCCCCCGGGAGGATCACGAGTGGAGACCCTTCGAAAGCTTTTCGAAGGGGACGCCTCCTCCAAGATGACGCTGGATGAGGCCGACACGGGCAGCAGTGGGAGCAGTGGCCCCACCGCCCACCGACGGAGGAAGGGTAAGGGGAAGACCCCCGAGAGGCCACGGAGGCCACCGGGCGGACACCCCCATGACAGTGACCCCTTCTTCACCGCCAGCGACGGGGATGAACAAGGCCGCCGACATCGCCAAGTGGTGGCTTGCACGGGCGGAGGAGGCGGAGACGTCCCCATGGAACCGGAAGGTGAGGATGAGGATCTCCCTCCTCCCTACCGGAGCTCGAAGTATTCCGAGACCGAGACGCCCTGGTGGGGCGACATGGACGAGGATGACGACATGGACTTCGGCATCACGAAGAGGCGCCCATCCTCGGACCCACCGAGGCGACCCGGCGGAGACCCACCGGGACCCCCTGGCGGAGGACCATCAGGACCCCCTGGAGGACGCCCACCAAGTGGACCCCCTGGAGGCGGACCACCGGGCGGGGGAGGACCCCCTGGACCGGGCAGACCCGGCGGAGGCCCTCTTGGAGGACCCCCTGGAGACCCCGACGACCCACCAGGGAACGGCGACCCGGATACCACCTGGCGGTGGATTGTCTACCTCCGCAGGAGGGTCCAGATCCTCGAGCGCGAGGTAGACACTGGCAAGGGCGAGATGACTCGCATCGCCGGGGTCGCGGCGCGCGCGCAGAGAGAGCTGGACATCGCCAGGGCCGAGACCAGGTCGCTGAATACGGTTATCAGCGGCCTGCAGCAGAGGCTGGACGCGCTGGAAGCCCGTGCCAGCGTCGGCAGCGACCACCCACCCCTGGAGTCTGGCTCGTCGGACGACGGCTGGGGACCCGGACGAGGTCCAGGCAGACCCCACGCCCCCGGCGGAGCCCCCAGGAGTCGCCCCAGCGCCAGTGCCCCCTCTCTCACCGCCCCCTCTCACCACGGCGCGGGCCGCCGCAAGGAGCGCGTGCCGCCCGGCAGTGGCAGTGAGGATTGGCGTGATGAGTGGCTCAGCGCGGAGTAGCGCAACCGCCGTGCTCCACCGCGGACACCGGTACGCCCCCGGCGCCCCGCACCAGCCCTGGAGCGAATCCCAATGGCTGGTGGACGTTATGGTGGACTCAGGGATGAGGTCCCCAGAGGAGACGTGGAGTGGGATGTCGGCGAAGGTGACGACCTGGACCTGGACTTGGAGAAGTTCGACATCAGCCCGCCGCGTGGTGTACGACGGGAGGCCGCTGAATGCAGCCGCCGGCGCCGTGATGAGGAGGCATACATGGAAGGAGTACGGCGTGAACATCTGGGTTCAGCGTACATGGAGGAACCGCGGCGTAGCCACAGGGATTCCATTGAGGAGATGGACGTGGCGGCCGTGGAAGTCCGTGGGAGAGGCTGATGGGAACCTCGGTCGACCTCGGGGCGGCGTTCATGGTCTCTAAGGCCGCGGATGCCGCCATGTGGGAAGACTTGAAGGACATCAAGCCCCCCATGTACGACGGCAACCCCCTCAACCTCGACCGCTTCTTGGAGAACCTGGACGATTGGGGGGTAACCGTTACTGAGGACATGCATCCCGCTGATGCGGAGAAGTATGTCTTCAGACGGTTCAGGTACCGCTTTCCGGAAGTGCTCGGAGAGCTATACTTCGTGGCGACCAAGGAGGGGAGAATCAAGACCCTCAAGGAAGCCAAGAAGTGGCTCAACGAGCAGGAGCGGGTGGACGCTCCGCAGGTGGCTGGCAAGCGGTGGAAGTCCATCAAGCTTCAGCATGATGGACTGGAGATTCGCCTACGGGACTGGGGAGACTTCCGAGGGCATTACACCCTCCTCCGCCGCAACGTGGAGGATTGGAACGAGGGTGACGAGCAGGCTCGCCTGCTCTCCATGCTGCCGGAAGCATGGATCAAGAGGGTCACCAAGGAGGAATCCAAGAGGGCCAAGTCCAACCACACGGTCAAGATGATGCTCCCCAAAGAGTATCATACGAACGTGGTGGCTTGGACGAGGAAGAACGTGGCCCGGGATGTCAAACGGCACTCCCTGCGGAACGCTCTCCTCATCACTGTCTCGGGCGATCGCGAGAAGACCGCGATGTGGCGCCTTGACGAGTGTGAGTTGAGCGGCCAGACCATCCGTCTGCAGGCCATCCCGGCGCGGATGAGCTGCGACGAGATCCTGGAGTGGGTTGGCGAGGAAGTACTCAAGGAGTACGGAAACCTCCACCACACCCGCGGGTTGAGGCCCGGCGACCGCGACGTCAACTACGTTGGCGAGGGACCTGGCGGGGAAGCTGCCATGGACCCAGCGGGAGCCGGCGGCGATTAGACTCTCGTCGACGATGACGACGACGATGAGCCCGCCGAAGTGGCCGTTTGTGCCTTTGTGGCCAAAAACCTGAGCGCGGGGAGCAAACCGGGAAACTGGAAGCCCCTGCAGCAGGGTTGGAGGAAGCAGGAGAAGAGGGACCCTCGCCGCATTGGCGACCCTCCGCTGTCCTTTGGGGAGTTCATCCGAGCTCACCCTCAGGGCTGTTTCGTGTGTTATGGGAGGAAGAAAGGCTTCAACCATGACCACCGAACATGCCCCGTCCACAAGGCCGACACGGAGGCTTACAAGAAGGCGCACGGGTCGAAGAAGCGTGCGCCCGCGGGTATCCGGGAAGCCAAGGTGGAGGTGGACAGGGACGAGCTCTCCAAGCTGGTGTCGCAGGGGACCGAGTTGGCCAAGGAGATCCAGGAGATCAAGAGGAACTGGGTCCCCAGGTCGGACAACAAGAACAAGGAGAACAACCAGAATGACCAGAACAAGGACAAGGACAAGAAGGGTAAGAAAGGGGGAAGGAAGAAGGGCGTCAACGAGGTTGATGCGGAGGAGAACACCCCTACTTCCACAACCGACGCCCCCTAGCGGAGCCCCTGCAGCCAAGGGCCCCAGCTAGGGCGGTCACAGGATGGTGACGCGGGAAGCGCCGAACCATCCCAGTCGGGAGTCGATAAGCACAAGGGGACTGCCGCGGGCGGAAGACCCGGTCCGGCACCCAGTCGCGGAGGCGGGGTGAGGGCAAGTGAAGGCACGAACCCTTGCACCCGTCCGTCCTTCGCGACCAAGAATGTGTTTGATGTACTTCAAGATCTTTCCGAGAGTATCGGAGGATCACCCGGACCGCAGCTGGATGCTGCAGATGGGCAGCCTGAGCCCATTGTCCACGACCTGCACCAGTCGCTTGTTGAGCTTCTGGAACGGCCGGAGATCCTGAGTTTGCACGCCGTGCGTCGTGTCGGTCGCGAGCGGCAGTTGCATCTTAAGGTCCGTGCCCTATGCGGGGAAGTGGAAAAGGTTTTCGACGTGTTGGTCGACACGGGAGCTCAAGTCAGCCTGGTCAAGGCTGGCCTACTTCCACCAGAGTTTCTGACCGACAGTCGGAAACCTGTCAGGCTGAAGGTGGCGAACGGCCAGTACATGGTGGGAGGCACGAAGGAAGCGGCCATCGGGCTGCAGTTCGTGAACCATCGTGAGCTGAGCCGCCCAGACCTCGGCAAGGAAATCCTCCTGCACGGTCGCTTCTACGAGGCCGAGATGGACTGGGATATGATCGTTGGGTACGACTTCATGATGGAGACGGACTCCGGCGTTCTCCCGGCCCAGGCCTCCATGACCCTGTACCAGGACGACCAGCTCTCCTGGCTATCGACACCTGAGCATCATGTGGAATGCCAATGGATCCACCCAGAACGCAATCAGCTCGAAGTGGCCGCGCTGGACACTGAGCCAACTGGTCCTGCAAACCAGGAGTACGGCGTAATGCCGGAAGTGGCGAGCCGAGTTGTCGCGGACCTGGGAGCTTCGGATCTGGCCCTGGATGCGTTCTCTTCAGGAACCTCCGCCCATCTTCGGGTGTGTGAGAAGTACTGGAGCGCACAGGACTCCGCGTAGAAGAAGCACTGGGGTCCGCATCAGGGCTTGATGTGGATCCATTGCCCCCGATGGGACATTCCAAGGGCGATAGCGAAGATTCGCAAGGACCGCTCCAAGGCAGTGCTGGTTGTTCCTATGGGATGCACCGAGGAGGAAAGTACCCGACATTGGGTAGCCTCATTGACCAACATGACCTTAAACAAGGTCGTCCTACCGGCTGGAGAGAGTGTCTATCAGGACGCTAAGGGACAGCCCATGCCACCCCAGAGATGGCCAACAGAATTCCACTATGTGGATGGGGGCCTTGATCAGGCCGACGCCACGGATTTCGTGTGTGTCAACCGCATCGTAGCGGAGCCTTGGAGGCAATGCTTTGCGGTTCCCCCTGTTGACATCGGAGAATCGGAAGACCCCCCCACTGAAGAGGAGCTGGATCTGGTTCAGGGGTATATGGATCAGCCCTTTCACGACTGGGGTAGCCAGCGTGAGGGCAAGGGCCAGGACAAAGCCTGGTGGGAAGTGGACTCGATCGTCTCTGGTTCCTATGATGGAGATACCTTCGTAAGGAGGGTACTGGACCACCTGTCCAGCCAGGACGAGCCAATCAGGGGCAACCCACCCACCTACGGCGATCTATTCCGAGGCAAGACCAGAGATGGCCCCTTGGGCCACCTGGGAAGACCGCCTGAGCTGAAACCGAGCGGGGTCGCTACCCCTCAAGTAAGCTCCGTGGTTCAAGTGCCCGGAAAAGCCAAGGCGGAGTCCGACGATTGCCCCAAGATCCAGGCGTTGAGAGCCAGGCTAAAGCAGAAGTCTGGTAACACCTTCTTAAGCGGAAAGCCTGTGTTTCCCCCACCAGTGCGTGGACCGTATGGTGAGGCCAAGATACGACTGAAGCAGGACCCCCGTGTGTATCGACACCGGGAGTTTGCCCTGAGGGGCGAGAGGAAGGAAGCCATGGAGAAGATCCTCCGTGACTTCATCCAGAGAGGCTGGCTCGAGCCGTGCCACTCCGAATGGGCCTCTCCGTGCTTCGTCGTCCCCAAGAAGGTGGCCGGTGAATGGCGGCTTGTGGTCGACTACCGCGGCCTAAACGCCCAAACGCAGCACGACAGCTATACGCTGCCCCTCATTGAGGATATGCTGCAAAAACAACACCAGCGGAGGATCTTCACGGTGATTGACCTGAAACATGGTTATCATCAGATGCCTCTCGCCGAGGAGTCCCGTGCCTGCACAGCCATGAGCACCCCACTTGGACCTCTCCAGTGGAAGGTGATGCCCATGGGCGTTACCAACGGCAATGCGGCTTTTCAGCGGATGCTGGAGAACCTGCTTGAACCGGTGCGTGACTGTGCGGACCCCTTCGTGGACGACGTGATCATCGCGTCCGGGGACCCCAGTATGAGCTACGAGGAGCTCCTGGAGGCACATGAGAGGGACGTCACTCGAGTGCTGGACCTTCTGGTTCGGCACAAACTCACGGGCAGCAGTGACAAGGCCACCATTGCGGTAAGCGAGGTGGTCTTCGCTGGCCACGTAGTCGGGAACGGGCAGCGAAAGCCCATACCTGGAAAGGTGGCCGCAATTGAGCACTGGGAAAAGCCCAAAACCGTCTCCGAGCTACGGGCGTACTTGGGGTTCTGCAACTACTACTCGGGGTATATCAAAATGTATGCCGAGTATGCAGCCCCCATGACAACCATGCTCAAGGGCAACCGAGAGGGGACCAAGAAGGGGTCCAAGAAGGCTCTGGTCTGGGATGCTGATTCCGACCGTGCCTTTGAGGGGATGAAGCAGGCGCTGCTATCTGCAGTGGGTCTGCACCTCGTGGATCCCGACCGAGGGTTCGTCCTGCGCACCGACGCTTCCGACTACGCCGTTGGCGCTGTGTTGGAGCAAGTGCTTGACGATGGGAGGCACGTGCCCGTGGCCTTCTGGAGCCGAGTCCTGGCGGAAGGCCAGAGACGGACGTGGACGCCCCGCGAAAAGGAGGCGTATGCCATCGTCATGGCTCTCAGGAAATGGGCTGGGTACATAGCCCTCCATCCCGTCACCGTCTGCACCGACCATCAGAGTCTGCAGTCGTGGCAAAAGGAGCACGTGGACACCCCCTCTGGTCCCGCCTCCCGACGGGCAAGATGGCATGAGACCTTGGCCAAGTTCGACCTTACGGTTGTTTATATTCCTGGAAAGGATAACACCGTCGCGGACTGTCTCAGTAGGTGGGCCTATCCCGCCAGCAAGGGCATGACGGACATCTCTGCCCATGGCGATGAGGCTGAGACCGCTGAAGCCAAGAGGATCATCGAAATGGAGCGCCTGATGGAGGAGGAGGGTGTTAAATGCTTCGTCGTCATGGCTGCGGATGCCCCCCTCGGAACGAGGATGGGCAGAGCGGTCAGAGTACTCGCCCCTGATGGAGCTGAGTCCGACAAGCACCTTTTCCCTGAGTCTTGCCTCCAGGACGACTGGACCGACGACTACGCCAAGTCTGAGGCCTTTGCGGCCGAGTATAGGGCTGTGGCCGACCCTGATGACGGGCAGAAGTGGCCAAAGGGACTGACTGAGGAAGATGGCAAGCTCTACCGGAATGGTAAGCTGCTAGTACCGGAGTCCCGGGTGCTCGAGCTTTGTGAAGCTTGGCACCACCACATGCTGCACCCAGAGGTAAAGAAGCAAGCCCTTGACATGCAGCGCCGGTTCGAGATCGACCACATCGTTCTCTACACCGCCATCAAGAAGGTCAGGAAGGGTTGCTCGGTCTGCCAGGCCTGCAATCCCGATTACCGGAACGTCAAGGGGGAAGCCCAATAAACCCCGGTTCTTGACCAGCCCATGGAGAGCCCGGCCATGGACGTCTTCTCCATGCCCGAAGTGCACATTGGCAAGGAGACCTTTGACTGTGTAGTTCTATGCGTGGATCGCCACAGTGGCTACGTTGTAGCCGTTCCGGCACGCAAAAAGGGGTTGCTTGCCAAGGAAGTGGCAGTCATGATGATTCGTCATTGGCTGACCGTCTTTGACATCCCCCGCACCATTTGCAGTGACCGAGGGCCCCAGTTTACTGGTGGCTGGTTCAAGGCTATGTGTTCTCTCATGGGAATACGACATGCCAAGAGCGTTGCCTATCTCAGCCGGTCTAACGGCCGTGCTGAAGTGGCTGGACGGCAGCTGTTCGAGAAGCTGCGCAAGATTCACATCACCAATCCACGTCGGAACTAGTTTGAGGAGATGTGGCCCGCTCTGAAGGCCCATCATGACACCCCCACTCCGGGCGGTTTGTCCCCTCACCAGATTCTGTTCGGCAGGGACCCCCTGGGTAGGGGACTTCCCTTGTCTGGTGATGGCATGGCTATGGATGCCAAGGAATTCTTCGCGCGGCAAGAGCAAACGGCGCGGGACATCCGCCAGCAGCTCGAGAAGGAGCATGCTGAGCGTTGGAAGTCCGCCCCGAGCTCAACAGCGCAGAAGTTCAGGGTGGGAGACCCGGTGTGGGTGATCAGACCCCGCCCTATGGGCACCCACCGCACCAAAACCTTGTTCACACCCGGCGAGGTGGTCCGCAGGATTGGTGAGGACACCTACCGCATCAAGGTGGGTCACGGACAGTTCCGGGAGCGCCACGAGAGTCAGCTCTGTGTGCGGGAACCCGACCTCCGTGGCCAACATGTGTCTCTGAGCTACGCCGCACATGAGGCTGATTCGGACGACGACTATGCTGAGCAGGACGACTATACAGTCGCGAAAATCCTGGCTCAGCGTCCGAAAGCCTTGGCACCAGGAGGCCTGGAGTTCAAGGTTCGTTGGCGAGGCTATGGGCCGTCCCACGACACCTGGGAACCCGTCTCCGCGTTCGTGCCGCGGGTTAATACTCCCTTCATGGTGTATATCCGCAAGCACAAGACCAAGATCCATGTCTCGGACATGGCAGCACTCACCCGGGCGATTGCAGCCAGGGGTGCCTGATCAGCGCCCTGGGCTCTCCCCTGATGCACTTTGAGCGCCTCTGAGGTCGACGGATCGTCCCTTACTTGCTGGCTCTCTTCCATGTTTCGGTGACCTGCCATCAGAGTGGCCATTTACCCCCCCTTGCTGAATCCAGAGGAGGATGGCCCCTCTTTTCTTCCATTCGTCACTCCCCCCCCTGCTGCATCCTTGGGAAACCAGGTAGGGCGACGGACCTTCATATTTCTGAGCTCTTGGGGCCTTGAAGCCCATACGACGTTGCGCAACGGATGCCGCTGTCATCGGCATTGCGATGTTTTTTGGTGTGTGGTCTGGTTCCATGGCACTTGCGGAATCCAGACCAGTCGACGTGTGTCTGCAGACTATATATGGCCTGGACTCAGGCGTTTTCTTGCCCCCCCTCCTGCATATGCCTTATCCTGACCGTGGCGTGGTTTGGCGCTCTGTCCAGAGTGTGTTTACACGCCTATTTACCCAGCTTATTGCTTGTTTTTCTGTCCCCCAGGATATGTGCATCTGTATGTTAGCCCATCACTGAGTGTGGACTGTTTTTTCCCCCTGATGGGATGCGAATCGAATACGATGGCGCCGGATGTCGCCGTTTACATGCTTTTACATATGGTCCAGCCTGGACCAGTACCTAAGTACAGATTCTTCTGTTTGAGTGCCCGTGATACCGTGTGCCCTATTCGCTGTGATGTGGAGATCCTGATGGCGCCAGGCGGGAAGCCCAGTTGCCTGACTACACTCCCAGCGGTCCGCCACTGTCAGTCCCAGTGTGAGCCTACCGACTCGCAGACGCACTTGCAGTCGGATGGCGGCCTCCGGTGCTCCTGACCTCGGTCAGTCTGCCTGGGAAACTGGTGGTTTGAGGAGTCGACGCCTCCGCCCACACTGCATGAGGACTCCCTCATGTATGGCCTTCGTGGTAATAGGGCGAGGGAAAAGACGGCCTTGATGCCCGATCCCTTAAGGAGGAGCTCGTTCGGCTGTACCACTCTGGACTCGCGTCGTATGGATATGGACATGGTGCGCCCGAGGAAGGACCCGTGGGGACTCTCCCCCAGCCGGCGGGCCTTGGGAAGCTTGGGGTAGCCTGATTGATCTTTCTGGTCGCTCTCAACCTGTGGGACCACCTCGGCCATCGTGTGACGCCTATGTTGGCCGTGTATGCCACTGCCACTGTGGTAGTGACCGTAGCAGCCGGCACCCGGTGCGCCTGGTATGGGTTAACGGGTCCTTTGGATGCCGAACAATCGCCGCCAGGACCCGGGACTTGATACTTGATACTATACTTGAAGTTATAAGACCCTACAGCACTGTACCTATCTTACTGTGGGATTTGGCAGCCTAACCCACCAATCGGCCTGAAGTGAGGACGTGACACCCCCCCCCCCTTCAGGGGATGGTCCTGGGTACCCGCTGCCATGCTTGGGTGTTATCGAGCCCCCCCCAGGGTTTGCTCTAAGGAGGGGGGTGAAGCGGTACCCAGAACCCCATGGCTAGGGTAGGGCATACAACCGGTCTCCGGTCCACTAACCCCATGTACGGAAGGGAAGACTGGTCTCCGATCCACTAACCCCATGTACAGAAGGCGCCCGTTGACGCCCGGTGCGAGCCCGGCGGGAGCGTGTTCCGTGCCATGAAGCCCCGCATCGGCAACCGATGCATCGCCAGCGGAGGTTTATATATCAGAATATCAGGAATCAACAGGGTTTTATTTTCATATTGTTTCCGTCAATTTTTACGCTTCCGTTCTGATATTCACTGTTTTGGCAGCTGGCGGTTAGCTCGCGACTTTAGCGTAACGGCCAGTTTAACTGTTATATACAGATATTTTAGCGCAAATCGTGACGGAGACTCTAAAGTCTTCAGGAATTGCATTGATGCATCCGCAATTTTCACATCTTACACTCGCAACCTTAATCCGAATTTTTCAGGATGTTGAAATCGGATTTTCGACTTCGACATCCCCGCACTTGATTTGACCTCTTTCGAGTGGACCTACGTGCTTCCCTATGCACGAATCAACTTTCCCTTTATCTTGCCCTCCATTTGTCTTAGAGATATGGGCAAAACAAAGTTGATT
This sequence comes from Eutreptiella sp. 'Long Island Sound 2002', assembly GCA_964036045.1. Classification (NCBI taxonomy): domain Eukaryota; phylum Euglenozoa; class Euglenophyceae; order Eutreptiales; family Eutreptiaceae; genus Eutreptiella; species Eutreptiella sp. 'Long Island Sound 2002'. The sequence goes on from OZ038379.1 coordinate 152,064,972, forward strand.
CGTGAGGCCACTTGTGAGGGTCATATCTCGTGCCGCTTGCGAGGAATGACAATAAGGAAACGTGGGATGTATTCACAATACTCCCGACGTAATTTAGAAAGCATTATACGCCTTGCGTTTCCACACGTGCACGCTAGCGTAATGGATCATGGTCAAGAGGGTAGAGTTTGCGTTATAACTCTTTGGCCATGATATTGCGTGCGTTAAGATAATTTTCGAGTGTAGCGCGCGAGTGTTGGTGTTGCATAGGAACTCTCCTTGAGTTCCTATGAGCGATTGACACAAAGTTATGCCCTTGGAGGGGCATGACATATCGTGGGGGGAGCTACCTTTTTGGGCAATATGGAGTATATGCCTTGTGTTGTGTTGCGTGCCCATTTGGCGGGTCCATCGCTCCAAGCCAAACCCGCCAATGGACCTCATATTGCGCAAGCCCCTTCTCCATACTCCCTATGAGCAATTGCGAGCCTAACCTTCGTAGAGAGAAGCTTGTGTGGCGATCCCAAAGCGATGCGTTGGGAGCAAGGTGTGTATTTTGCAATTTTCCATATTTTCGTGTGCCCACTTGGGAAGTAGCGCTCGTAACCTTTCAAAGCGCCCCAAGTGGCAAGTGGAGCACATATGCGGAATCGAAGGTCATTGGTGTCAAGTCATTGTGTTTAGAAGGATTAGTTGATTGCACGATCCAAGCCGAAGATATTATAATATAATTGTGCACCTTTCAAGGCACTTTTGTGTGTCTTTGTGCCAATTTTGCCGTTTTTGGCCCGTCATGATGTCAAGTGGCGACCGTGTATCTCAACGTTGCGATTAATTGACATCATGACCCAAGTATGATATGAGGGTACATACTTCGGTTCCCAACATATCTTGGACCCGGCGAATAACTCCTCTTAGGCTTGGCATACCGTGGCCGCCATGTTGGCGATTTGGGACTATCCCAAATCATTGGCTCACTTGGCGACCCTGCCATTCCCAAAACCGGAGGAGTTGGGCGACACCAAAAAGATATGTTGGACACATATGACTTGATACCAATCTTATGGCACACTCCGGTCCAACTCGGGCATGTGCCTCATTTGCCCCAACCATGAGTGTGCGCATTTTCGGCCATTTTGAGCAATTTTCCACTTTTGTTGCCCGCCGTGCACTATGTTCAGCCCACCCGTGCACGCCGGACGCATGGACCAATGGACCATATATGACATGGGTGTTATGGGTAATGGTCCCCATGGTTCACATACCACGTGGGTGAAGCGGAGCAACCTTCGTTAAGGCGCTAGCCCAAAGTGAGTCTGGGCAATTTTGCCATTTTGGCATTTGTGGACCCAATTGGAATCGTCACCACGCCAGATGGCATGGAGATCTTGGGGAGCCAAGGGAATGGGAGTCCCAGTTGGACTCCCGGTGGATCGCGTATGGAATGGCAGATCTGATCTCTAAGCCGGCGTGGAGATATACTATTGGGAGCACCCCGAATTTTGGCTCATTTCGAGCAGCCAAAATGACCCCATTTTGGGACCCCAATTTCCCCCTTCCGTGTGGTCAATTGGCGGCCCCATTTCTCTATGCCCATAGGGAGCCCGGACCTAATTTAAAGTTGTACACTCAGATATACATCGTGGGTTCTGCCTCCTAACCTGTGAGCCATCGGCCTTGCCCTGGCCGGGCGAGCCAGGCGTGGGAATGACACCAATTTTGGTGATTTTGGCATCATGACCCCACTTGACGAATCCGTGTTGCCCTGATGCCGGGATCTCAGTGGGAACCAGGTTGGGTGAGGGCTCCAGGGACTTCGTACTCGGAGGGCATAGGGTCAGGTGCCTCGTCCCTACCTCTGGCGGGTCCGGACGAGAGGTTGATTCTGGAGATTTTTGAGCTAATATCAATTTGGGCTGAAACAGCCCATTTTCAGCTACCAACTCCTGAGGGATAATGGCGGGGCCATATCTCTCGCTCAGAGGGGAGTTAGGACCTGCCATTAAGGGAGCATGGGGAGCAACTGTCGGCTGGCCTTGGGGTATACTGGTTTCGAGGAACTGGCCTGTGGCTGGGCGCTACATCGTCCCCATTGGCAGGGTTTCAGGGTCCGGACTGAGCAGGGCATGGGTTGTGTTTGAGCCCCCGCCCCCACCAGCCACTGAGAGGGTCGGACCTGGGATTGGGATACGAGTTAGGACTAGGTGTCCATTGTCCTGTGATGCTCTTACCCCAGTCCAGTCTCAACCCCATGTGTACATATCCTGATGTGTTGCTGTACATACTTTCGTTCCCTTGTTGCAGAGTGGCAAGGATCCTGAAACGCTTTGTCACATGACACGAGCGTATTGATGCCCTTGTGAGCGCAGTGCTTTGCCTGCCTGCTCACCTGTGCGTGTCACCGCAGCGTCCCGTGGCCGGCCCCCCACGGGAACGCGTCAATACGAATCGTCGTGAATCGCACGACGCTCTGCATAGTAATGCAGTGGGGGCTGACGTCCGTCACGTAGCTTCACAAAAGACTTCAGCCGCTCGACCGATAGGTCCTGCTCCAGGCCATTGTGGTTAACCCGGTAAACGGAGTCAGAGATCTTGTCAATGATCTGAGCGGGTCCCTGCCATACTCCACCGAGCTTTTCTCGTTCTTCATCTCGGTTCTGCAGCCATACCCGGTCACCGGCAACGGAAACAGAGGGAGGGTGTTGCTCTAGGAACTTGTCTAACTGTTTTTTGTGTATTGCCTGCAGCTTTTCTTGTACCAATTCCCTCTCCGCCGCCACCCTCGGAAAATCCTTGGTGGCGTCCTCACAGCCCTCACTGTCCACTACCGGGGGTAGGTCGGCCACCCCTAAGGGGTCACGACCAAACACCAGCCGGTGGGGCGAGTAGGGTGACACTGCTCCAGGGAGGTCATTGAGACCCCATAGAGCCAGGGGCAACGCCTGCAGGGAATTCATCTTCCTACTGAGGAGGTACTGCCGCAGAGCGATTACAGTACTCTGCACAGCCCTATCAGCTCTGCCATTGGACTTAGGTCTCTATATAGCAGACTTGGCCTGTTCAATGCCGGCAAGATTGCACAGAGCGTTGAAAAAGGTGCTGCTGATGACCGACGGATTGTCAGCTTTGATTTCTCTGGGCAAGCCCATGAAAAACCCGCACCTACGCGGGAAGAGCTCGGCAGCCTTACGACTTGTCAGCCCCTCCTTACAGCAGGGTATGGCCATGACATATCCTGTCAACCAGCAAACTATGAGCATGGCGTAGTTGGCCAAAATTTCAGTTATGGTTGACTGGTTGTGCACTTCAGGTAAATCCACGAATGTCTATGGCCACTGAGCTGAAAGGAAACTAGGGTACAGGAAACGGTCTGCAGGAGTCAGGATGTGGGCCGCGTCTAGCCTTCGCTTGTGCCCAAACCACGCAGTCCGACAATGCCTTGTTCACTGTTTCACGCAGCTGGGCATAGGGCATGTCAACGTGAAAACGCCGTAAAACAGCTCCAGCGTCTCCACCTGACCCGGGTGGGCACATGCATGTACCGCCCGGATGACCTCAGACACAATCGACTTGAGGACACAAATTTTACCATCCCGACGAATGTGGGGATGACTCCACTGTTGTCCCTTGGCCCAGAGGTATCCATCCATGGAAACCCGATTCTCCAGACCGCTATCCAGGAGTCGTTTGTTGTAAGCCCTGGGAACAATACTGTCAGTGTGGGGAATCCCCACTGGGTTTTCTTGGCTATCATTACTTTAAATGATTGGATTTCCATCATGGAATTCATCATCAACATGAGGATTTGACCTGGATTGGCTATGAATGAGAACTGGATTTCCGTTCAACACTACACACAGTGTCTATCGACATTGAATTGGACCTATTTTGGCTTGCGGTGAGTTTCGCCACCCTGAATCCATGCGCGATTCACTGATTTTGGTCTCAATTCAGGCACATTTTGTACCATAATCTGGCATCTGGTCTCATGACTGCAAATGACACCAGCCAGTTTCACTTATCTTGGACTCCATGAAGGGATACCCTATTTTTTTTACGCTCGACGACGTGGCGACGCTCGTTTTCTGTTTTCTGGCAGTGGGATGTCAGATCCTGATTTCATTATGAATCATGGATCATGAATCATCATGTACATTCTTCACTCAGACTTTCAATTTTCGAATTTTCGAGCTTGAACGAAGCTTTTTCTGTGTGCCCTGAGGTACCTATGCGTTTCATTCAAGTCGATGGCCATCGCGAAGCACAGATCTCAGCACAATTCTGCTCAATTCAGCTCAATTTCACACATTTTGCCTTAGATCAGGCAGTTTTTGGTCACTTTCGCCGTTTCGTTCACTTCACTTGACCCAGCCTGACATACTGACGTATGTTTTCAGAGGGGGAGTGTAACGGCAGCAGTGACAGCACTCAATTATACACTGATGTGATCAGAATTCCAATGATTCTCAGATGTACATTAGTGCAGTAAATTTTCCGTTCTGTTTCTCGTTTTCCGTTCGCCGCCAGATGTCGCCTGTGAGCGCGCGTCGAGTCGCATTTGTCTTTCGTGATTTCCCAATCGGATTTATTTAAATTATTTCGAATGATTTCACGTCGTGTCATTAGTTGCGATGAATGCGCATTCAGATTTTATGTCTGCTCCATTTTTGTAGACCGGGTTTTCGTACCTTTCATATTCCACCATGGAGTTCACTGGACTTACAAGTGCTTCGCATATGTCGCTCCCAGAGGCTGGATATGGGTCCGAAGAGGGTTATGTGGGTTCGGAGATATCAGGGGCAGTGTCGGGCGTTACGACCCCTGGGGCATCAAGGCTACAGGCTTCGCAGTCACAACAAAGATCAACCACTATGCAGCGGTTACACGTTCTGTCCGCCCTGTAGTGGAGCCTCCAGTCCTCCTACAGTATTTTGGTCTCAGGCGGCACTTTGACCTCCCTGAGATTCCAAAAGAGGCTAGCGGCAACCAAGATCGCCCTCGCTGTAGCACAGTGGGGTCTATCCTACGTCTCATCCAACACATTCCAGATGGCCTCATCAGGGCCTACACTCGATTCCGCTTCGGACGAGGAATCCTCATGGAGGCTCATACTCACCTGACTGAAGCATGGCGGAAAGGCACAACAGTGTTCACAGTGGTCATAAACGCCCTGGACAGCATCCACTGCTAGGTTGTCCGGGGTCGAACTGCTGTCACAATGTACACTGTTATGCAACCTGTTGACCTGCTACACAAAATAATTGCCCTTCCGCTGTTCCTGCATATCCTGTGGTGAGGAAGGTCCCGTAGGGGCTCTCACCTCCAGAATTTTGCGGGGATACTGGTTTGCCGCGATGAGCTGTTGCTCCTATTTGTGCTGAGAGGCCTCCCTTTGGGTCACCCCTTGCAGATCGGCGTCCGAACCGTGAATGTTTGTGTCATCCGCCAATTCGGCTGGGTAGGCCCAGCGGGACATCCCGTGGGCAGCATCGTTTCCCACTTCCGGTTTGTAGACAACTACAATGTTATACCGGGAGAGGAATTCGTGCCTCCGGTCGCGACGTCCCAATGGACCAGCCATGGTACAAAGCTCTTCTTTGTACCATGACTCGAGGGACTTATGGTCAGTGAATACGGTGACCTGGCGCCCTGATATCCAGCTTTTGAATTTCAGAAGACAGGACACCAGGGCGTAATCCTCTTTTTTCCCCACTGACCATGCTCTCTGGCCCATATACCCCAGGATGTTCCCGTCAGCGTTGTATTTAACGGTGTCCTGGGTTTTTTGACTGAAAAAAGCACAGGGACGCCAGTTTTCCTGGTTGTCCTTCTTTTTCAGGACAGCGCCAATGCCGTGGTCCGACGCATCCGTATGGATGGCGAACTCGCCTTGGTCACTGGGTATATATGGGCTACAAGCCTCACATCGAGATGTTTTTATCTTCTCGAAGTTCTTCCGGAACAGATAAGTCCAACTGATGGTTTGCTTATGCGCTGCAACTTTACTGGTGCGTTTATCAGGATCGTACTTATACTTTCCGGCAAGTGAATCCATGAGCGGTGCCGCCAGTGACGCGGAATCAGGGATATGACTCAAATACCAATTGCAGATGCCGAGGAAACCCTTCATCTGCTTTGGCGTCCGAATCACATCCTTGGACCACTCGCGCAACGGGGCGACCTTCCCAGATGCCGGGGAGCGTTGGGCTTCACGCAAAATGTGGCCAACGTACTTCACCTGAGTGTAGAAAAGGAAACATTTTTCCTTTTTAGCTCGGGAAGTGGCACTGGTTTAATACCTCGAACAATTGGTGCACGAGTTTATAATGGTCCATTATGGTATGCGAATTGAGGAGTTTCCCTTTACCACTGCGAGTGGGTCGCGTGCCTACTACAATGTCATCTATGTAGGCTCTGATATGGGGTTTAAGGAGGCCAACACAGCAGCTGACAACACGCTGAAACGCCTGTGGCCCAACCACAACCCCCATGGGCAGGACCCTCCACTCAAATGTCCCTGCAGGAGTGCAAAAGGCGATAAAGTACCTGCAGTCCTCCAACAGGGGCATCTGGTGGAAGCCATCGTCCAGATCCAAAAGGGTCCAGAGATGGTTTCCAGCCTGCCCTTGGAGAAGGTGTTCGATCACTGGTAGTGGGAACTCATGTCCTTCGAGACACTAGTTCAGATACCGGTAATTGATGACTAATCTCCATTTGTTGGTTCCTGGCTTTGGAACCAGGGGTCCTGTTGCGACCCAGGCACTGTAAGATCGGACAATCCATCCTTTATCAAAGAGCCCTTTGATTTTTTTGTTCATCTCCTCTTCCTTGCTTCCCACAGCTCGTATGGGGCTGCATGGTCGGGGTTGAGAGCCAGGCTTCAACTCCAATTTGCACAAACTCACATCCTTCGGACCTCGCTCCAAGGCATTGGCCTCGATTTTTGCGTCTTCGTTCCCCGTAGGGTCAAACACCGAATCTGCGAAGTCCTCATAGATGCCGTTGCAAAGCTCGGTGGCCAACTCACCAAGCAGCTCACCATCAGCTTCGATCAGTGACCTAACACTACGTTCTCTGTCCTGAAATAAAACGGTAGGGGGTGCCAAGTCAGATCCCATGAGTGGTATGGGCTCTCTGAATATGGTGTTTTTACAGCGAGCCCTGTTGTTCGCTGAGTGTCGAATCCGATTTCCGTGGGTGCGGTTACAGGAACTCCAGTCCTGAATTCAACTGAGTTCAGGAGAATTCTACAGACCTAGCCCACATTGTACGTGGGCATGAACCTTGTTCCTGGCCCAGAAAATCGGGTTGAAAGGGACCAGGAAAGCGGCACGGGCCACTTAGTGCAGGTAAGGCAGCTGCCAAGGCTAGGAGAACGTATGTGATGCCACAGATGTGCAGATCCTGTGTGATCACGCCCCGGGAACCACGAGCGCCAGAGGGTCCCCCTACAGGGGGGCAATAACCAAGCTGCGGCACCCTCTGGGGTGAATCCCACCCAGTGAGTTTTGTTTGCAGGTTACCGGCCTGTTTTTGGGGTCTACCCGCACGTGATATGTGTGTAGTCTCTGTTTTGTCTACAGTCCTCACTGCAGTGTGCATTGCTGAGTGCCATACGCGGGCGTCGCCTACGATGGTGCCATGTTTGTCCTGTTTGTGTGCAGAGCACATGTTTGGGCTGGTGAGGGTGAATTCTCTAACTTCAGAGGTATGTTGTGCCCAAGTAGGCCTTTCGCCAATACTTGGGCTGTTGGGGCGAGTGCTTAGGTAATTCACAGCTGGTTTCGGAATTTGAATACCCACCCTTCCCTCCCTATTGTGCATTTCTACTAGGTCATTCCGAAACGCCCTTTCAACACACAAGCCCTACTTGTGTCCGGGGGGGGGGAGTGTTTGGGGATTGACCAGCCCGTGAATGCCGCCTCTTTGGCCCCCCATGGGCACCATTACCACATCCCTGAGGTATCTTCCTTTCTCCGCTGAGATACCAAGCTTTCCTTTGTTTGCAGTTGTTGCAGAAGTACGACTCCGGACGTCGTCGTTTCATTGCCTTGAGTGGCACCAGTCAAGCAGGAATTCCAACAATTTTATATTGGTGGTCGAATTTCATCAAAATTCTATCATTGTCTATGTTTTTACCACAGGCGCCCGTCGTCGCAGTCGCAAATGACGGGGTCTTCTCTGCCGCGGTTCTGATAAACCAAATTGGTGAAGTAATTTTTTGAGAACTTAACAGCGCAACAAAATTCGAGTGTTCCGCAGTTTTTTCCTCTATTTTTTGAAATAAGTCGTCCATTTTTCCCGTGAAGAAAAATCTCGAAACGCGCTTTCATCTTCCAAGTCCAATGACAAGGGGTTCGCGTGTTCAATCTTCCTAGGGCGGCCCAATGTGCCTCATAGGCACTATTGATAAGAGGTCGCCCCTATTACCCTCATATTGCAGCCATTGGGTCCCAACTCAATATGCCCAAAGGGCCATACGTTTTTTGGATTTTCCAGAAATTGGGCGATCTCATGTACTTGGCGCCGAAGTACATGTAGAAAAATGTTGCGTTGGTATAATCTCCCTCTTTGCACGCCTTGACACCTGGGTCATATCACTTGCCTTCCCCGGAGCGTGCATATATCTCCATTATAACCCACCTGACCACCTTTTGTGCATGCATGTCAAAAATCGACTTTCGGAAATAAGGTCGATTTCTAACCCAAGCACTTACATGTGTGTTCAGGGGCCAATGTTACATACGAATGTAGGCATACCTTGGTCTCACGCCACCAGGCTGGGTATATAAGGCTTGGGTAGGGTTGTTGACCAAATATGGGTCATTTTGTGTGCCCATTTGGCGGGTATGCCATTCTTAGACAAACCTGCCAACGGACCCCATATTAAGCGGAGCTTTCCTTCTCAACCCGAACTAACAGTGGAAAGCGAAACCTTCACCCAAGGACCCATGGAGAGCACACCTGAAGCGATGCTGTGCAAGCAAGGTGAGTTATTTGCATTTTGCCATTTTTCGACGTGCCCACTTGGGGAGCAGCGCAAGTAACCTTCCATTGTACCCAAAATGGATCCCAAGCATGCAATCGAAGGTCCATGGTCTCGAGACATGGGGCCTGAATGAAATTGCCGGATACTCAATTCAAGTCGGAGATATTGTAATATATTTGTGGGGGTTTCAAGTCCATTTGCGTGTTTTTTCATCAATTTTACCACTTTTGGGCCGTCATGATGTCGACTGGCGACCTTGTATCTCAACGTTGCGCCCCATTGACATCATGAACCAATTGTGTTTTTGAGATTACTTTCTTCGGTGCCCATCATATTTTGAATCTAGCCAATAACTCCGCTTGGGCTTGGCACACCAAGGCCATCATGTGGGCAATTACGGTCAATCCCAAATCGTGGGGTCACTTGGCGACCCTGCCATTCCCAAATCCAGGGGGGTTTGGTTGACGCCTAAAAGGTATGGTGGACACAAAGCACTTGGCTCCAGTTCTAGAGCACACCCCGGTCCAAGTTGGACATGTGCTCCAATTGCCCCCACCATGAGTTAGCGCATTTTTGGCCATTTTCTGCCATTTCCTATATTTTTGGCCCGACGCGCTCAATGTTCAGCCCCCCCGTACACGCCTAACGCATGGACCAATGGACCACATATGGTATGTAGCTTATGCACATTGGTCCTCATGACTCGCACACCACGTGGGCGAACCGGAGCACCCACTAAAAAGGAGCTATGCCAAGGTGAGTGTCTACAATTTTGCGATTTCTTCACTTGTGGGTACATTTCTGGCCAACACCATGCCATCAGGCATGGAGATGGTTCCACTTCAAGTATGTGTGGTCCCACATCAAACTCTCATTGGGTACCACACAGAATGGTGAGTCGCGTCTCCAAGCCATCATGGAGGCATACCCTTGGGGGCACTTTCAATTTTAGCTCATTTGTGGGTATGCTAAATCACCCATTTTGGGACCCCAATTTCAGCTTCTACCTCTGGTTAATTGGCGGGCCCATATATTTGAGCCCATGTGAAGTTCGGACCTAAATTGAAGTCTTGCATCTGAGGAGCAGTCTCAGGTCCTGCCTCTTATCTCAGGAGCCATGGGTCCAGCCTTGGCTGCATAGGGCACCCATGGCAATCACCTCACGTTTGGCTATTTTTGTCATTTGTGAGGTCTTTAGTGCACCCTTATGGACGCCCCCTTGGATGCACTATGGCTGGATCTTTGAAGCCTAAGTCCTGATTGCCCATTGCTCCCTTGCTGTTGCCGTGGGACATTGTTTGCAGTCCATTGGCACATGTTATTGTAAAATAGAATTGCTGAATTTATGTGTTTTGAGGGCACTTTCCAACTCTAGATCCCTATGTCTAATAGAGAGCCGAAACTGCCCATCTGCATGTAGGTCAGGTACGAGGTCCTGTGTTCATATTTTTTCACTGTTCCTCCCTTCCCTCTCAGGGGACGTCTATTTCTTATTTGTTGATACTTGAAGTGAGATTCAAGTCGAGGATTTCTAGTTCTTGTGCATTGCAGTGCCGTGGTCCTGATCCAAGGGTGACCGGGACAAGGCCATTCTTCCTTCATGAAGAAAGAGTTGAAGGGTAAAAGTTGGCAGCAGAGAGGTCTCCCCTGTATAGGTGAGTTGGCGTGCGGGACCATTGTACTGCATCCAGGATCTTTGAGCTCCCAGCCCTCAACTGATCCAAGTTGTCCGAGTAATGGGCCGTCAGGTCTCTCATACCCCAGAACATGAGCTTTTCTTTTCTCGTAAAGAGATCTAGATGTTGGTCCATCTTGGCGAAAGCTTCTTGGGCCATCATCTCAGTATCTGCCCCAACCAAGGAATCAAAATAATTCCGTGGTAGATAATCACAGAGTTTGTTTTTCATTCCCCGGATGTGGATTGTAGTGAGTCCTAGTTGACTTAGATAGACCCACCATCGACGCAGACGTTCTCCATCGTGCGGTGGTCTTTCCATAAAGTACTTCACGGAATCCTAATCACATAGCCACGTGATGGGATTGGTACCCAGGATTCTTTGTTGACTAGCCAACACTAGAACTCCAGCTAACAGCTTCTGCTCGTAAGTGTGACAATGTGAGTGGGCTGCATTCCACTTCCAGTTCCAGTGGTCAAATGGAACTAGGCGCTGTTCTTCTGTGTCATAAACAGATTTCATGAATGCTTCTCTTGTGACACCTTGGACTCTTAGGCGATAATCAATGTCCTTGCATTCATCCCTAGTGGGCTTTTGCCTCTGTAGTAATGTCCCTCCTCTGTCAACGGTGCTGGCATCCGGGATTAGAATCATATCGCCGAAACGCTGGGGTACTCCAATTACTAGGCATTCTCGGATTTTCTTCTTGACAGCTGCGATTGCTTGCCCTTCAATAGGTGCCCAGCGCCACGGAGTCTCCTTTTTGATGAGATCCGTTAGTGGAGCGCTGGCTTCCGTGAAATTCTGGAGGTGTCGCCTGTGAAAATTACAGGATCCGATGAATTGTCGGATTTTCTGAACTTCTTCGGCTTTGGATATAGAATGCGTTAGGTCGAAGTCCATCAGGGCTTCATCTTCTGATCCTGCAGTTTTCACCATCCATCCTTGATGTGGAATGGGAGGTAGTCTGGTTCTGTCTTGAGAAATTCACATTTCTCCAGCTCCATTCGGAGGTGATTTTCTTGACATACGGTGTAGAATTCTCGGAGTAGTAGGAGCCGAGCATCGATGGTGTTCGTCCCCAAGATGACATTGTGGATGTGAGCCTCCAAGACAGCACCGGGCTGTAGGAGCTCTTGGACCGCCGGTTGTTGTTTACACAGAGGGATGACTTGATTCATCAACTCCTGAAACAACGGCGGGGCGTTAGCAATATCAAATGGCATTACTCGCCATTTGTAAGCCCGTCCATCTGGAGCAATGAATGCCATTAGAACTGGGACACGCTCCGTTAGGTCAATTTGCTACAAGGCAGACCGCCTGTCCATTTTAGTGTTGTATCTGCATCCAGCAGCACTTTCCACAGTATTCTCCATCAGGGGCAGCGAACCGCTGTGCAGTTTCATTTTCTGGTTGATTTTTTTGTAGTCGACCAAGAAACTCTTTGCAGTGCTCCTTGGTTTACCTACCAGGAAGCATAGACTGCAATGCTTAGGATAGTCCGCCTTTTTGTACTCGGAGACGAAACCAGCCTCCATGGAAATCTTTTATTTTGGCATGTAATCTCAGCCATGTCATCTTTTGATGCTGGGTACGGTCGACATCGAACTTGATCTTTGAGAAATTCCTCTCTCAGTTCTAGGTCCATGGTCACGACTTTCTTCACGGACCCAGGTGGAGGAAACGGACCAAAAATGGCAGAAAAATGCAGTATGACCTTCTTGATCCTCTCGTCAACGACCATTTTGACGAGCGAAATGTTGAGGTCTTCAGATGCGTGTACATTTGACGCACCTAATTCTTGTTTCTTGGATTTTCCATCTTGCTCTGTCAATTACTTGAGGGCTTGGCCCTGTTCTGGGTCCAAATTTATCTGATTCTCTTGGTGGTCAATTTTCTTCTCTTCGTTGGCTTTCTTTCTTACCTACTTCATGTCCTTCCGGCGTAATTGATCTTTTCTTTCTTCTTTCTTTTCTTCTTCTGCTTCAGTTTTGTGTTCTTTTTCCAATCCTTCGTGTAGTTCATGAAGCATGACCAATTCCTGGCCGACATCAAAGTACGTCCCATCTTGCCCGCCGTACTTGTCTAGGTAGACCATGCTCTTTGCTTTTTCGTTTAACTCCAGTTTTTGGAGTCTGTCAATTTGATTCAGTAGAAGGAGATCGGTCTCTTCCAAATCTTCTTTTGAAGCAGGGAACAAATTTTTGCTCGGGCGTGCGTGTAGGAGACTGAGTTCTCGCTCGTCTCCTCGGCTCGTCGTCGAATCAAGTGGTGCGGAAACTTGTCAAAGAAGTTTTTCTGTGATAGGAGTTTCGGAAGGGGTTGAAGGAGCCTCAAAAGGTTCTACTTCTTCCAAGAACAAGTTGGCGACCAAGCCGTCGTAGTCCATAGAGGTGTAGGGGCCGTTCGAAAAGGGTATAGTAGAGTCGAAAGGAGCTTCGGATATACTTCTGCTTTCATCCGACGTTTCTTCGCCCTCCTCTTGAGTTTCCCTTGCCTCTTTCGGACTTTGTTGAACCACTTCTTCAACTTGAAACCTAGCCGTCCTGAACGTTTTTTCTTCTTTGCTCTGTTCAACGTCCGGAGATTTTTCATCATGTCTTCTTATTCCTACCCACCATGGTGCTTTAGCAGGAAATTCTTTATCTCCTCGGACACGCTTTCCATGAGGTGAGAGAAGATGTTCTTCCCCGACACTAGGTACATAGCGGTTCGCCAACAGGGCGTTGGCGAAACCTCTTCTTTCGGGTCAAGTTGGTAAAGAGGAACGTCAGGTAAGCGCAGCTTCGTCACTGTAACCATTTCGACTAAAGGCCCCCATGACGTTTCTTTCTCTTCCCACTTCCACCCTTTGGAAATAACCACGGCGACCGTAGCTTGGTTCATATAAACGTTCACCATTGTGTGGAGTATTTTTGAGAAATGGGTATTTGCGTAGAGCATCTTCCAAGCTCCAGAACTTCCCCAATCATACCACCAGCTGTTTCTGGTCTTGGCAGTACAAAAGTGCTCCTTGTCGGCGTTCTCTTTGGACGCGAAGAGTTTGACACATGTTCCGGTTAAGGCCGAGTTCTCGAAACGCGTCACGCTTGGAGGCGGAGTCGGGAGTGTAGTTTTTGGTTTGGTGTACGCTCAAGGTAGCGGGGATACTCTCTTGCTTGACCTCGCTATTGACTGCCAACTGAAAACTCTTGAGTGTCTTGAGCGTAGGTCTTGGACACTTTATCTCCTTGAGGGGTATTGCTTCCCATTCTTGGTCTTCGTTCACAAGCAACAAGTGAGTGGGCTCTTGGAGCGACAAATATTTTATCCACTCGTTTTGCGCAATGAAGTCCGTCCGCAATACGGCCTCAAAAGCTTCGGTGTCGAACGCTTGAAAGTCTCGAAGTACTTTTTGGTCCCCCACTTGTACTTCTCCTTCTATGTCGCCTTTGCTGAGAGTGCCTCCCCCTTCTCCCGTTTTTAATCCACAAATATTTACGGGAACTAGGTCGTTGTAGTGAACGAACCTAGAGGAGACTAGGGAGATAGTGGGGCTGGTATCAAGGTACGCGTCCACCCATATACCATTGATAGCAACCCTCAATAGGTAGCAATACCTCGGTGCTGTTGCCTTGTCCTTGTCCTCCTGCTTGTTGAAATCTCACAAGGCACTCCTCACACAACGAGTGGGCAAAGGCTTTCTCTTGATCCTTGTTATCGTTGGCGTTTGCGTTGGCGTTGGAGTTGCCGTCTAGCCACTTCAGTTGCACCATAGAGTGCAAGTTCTTGTGGGTAGCGTTCGACGTTCTTTGAAGTGCCAACTCATAGAGGAGGTCAACGAGAGGGTTGAAAGTGTGTATCCTAGTCGGCCTCTCGGGAGCAGCCCGTTTTTCCTCCAAGGCGTTTGGAGGAACACGGGGTAGGAGGTGTAGGAAGGGCTTTGGAGTCCTCGTAGTAGGATATAGCCAACTTGTGCGTTGGCGTAGTAAACGTTTGGACGTTTTGGGCTATGTCCCCGGGTTTCCGGGTATTTCTCAAACCGGGTATAAGCTCTAAGTGTGGAGGAAGCTCTAGGTCCGGGATGTAGGAGGGGTAGACCTTCTCGAGCGTGATAAGGATACTTACCCAAGAGTCACGTTTCTTCAGAGCCCCCGAAACTACTTCTTTCACGTCCTTGTTATCACAACCCTTGATTACAAGGTCCCCTGTTGGCTCGCTCATTAAGGTCTTCTTGCCCCGTTGCCCTCGAAAACCTCAAAAGATCTTCGGCGTAAACGTCGAGGTCCCTACCCGTAAACTTGGGTAGTTTGGTTTTGTTTTGGGGTTTGGAGAAAGCTTTGGTTCCTCCACCGGTATGTGGCGGCAGCTGTGTTGGGTTGGGGAGTAGTGCCATAGGCGCTAGTCAACGGAGTCCTAGGGCGAAGGCTTGGTCGAGGCTGTAAACTTCGTAGGTAGTGGTGAAGCACGCAACTGGTTTGGTTGCTTGGGTACGGCGTACTAAGCGCGACCTGACTCTGGGAGGCACACCAGCACGCTCGCCGCACACTCGGGTTAGAGGGGAGGGGTGACAAGGTACACAAGGCTTAGTGGTTGAGTTAGCACTGGTCCTACTCTGTAAGCTTTCAAGACGACACTTGAGTTGTTGCAAGGCCGACAAAAGAATAGTGCTCTCTTCCGAAGAAGGGGAGCCTTGGAAAACTTGGGGCCCTGAAGGAGCGTGAGGCTCAAAGAAAAACTTAGGCTCAGGAACTCCAGTAGGCACTCCACGCACAATAGGTTCTCCATGGATTGGGGGTTGAGGCGCAGTGGTAGAAGTCAAGGTAGAACACCAGGGCATGGATTGGAAAGGATTAGTCGAAGACGATGCGGTCCTGGACTCATGAGTATGTGGGGCATGGGTAAATAAACCTTCATAGTGTTCTATTCCTTGCATCATGTGTTGCCACCAACCACTCTAGTTGAGCAACGTTACCACTTCTGTAGCTTTCGCTAGATCAGCTGCTGTCATGCAACTGCGTGAAGGCTCTGGACGTGGCGCCACAGGATCTGTATGCTCATAAGAACTAGGCGCAGGAGAACGATAGGCTACAAATGCAGATATGTCAAGAGGTACTTCTGGGGTTCTAAATCCGACCATGGTAGGTGCGACTAGTCTCTCGTCGGAGACAGGCATCAACACTTGCACGTCGTTTTCAGAAGCGCCCTTAGTGAAGCGGTACCCAGAACCCCATGGCTAGGTTACGGTCTCCGGTCCACTAACCCCATGCACGGAAGGGAAGACGCCTGTTGACGCTCCATTCCGTGCCGTAAAGCCCCGCATCGGCAACCGATGCACCGCCAGCGGAGATTTGTGTATCGGAATATGAGGAATCAACAGGGTTTTACTTTCATATTGTTTCCGTCAATTTTTACGCTTCCGTTCTGATATTCACTGTTTTGACTGCTGGCGGTTGGATCCCGACTTTACCGTAACCGCCAGTTTAACTGTAATTAATGGAGATTTTAACGCTATCCGTCACGAAGGCTCCAAAGTCGTCAGGAACTGCATGGATGCTTCTGCAATTTTCGTATCTTACACTCGCAACCTTAATCCGAATTTTTCAGGATGTCGAAATCGGATTTTCGACTTCGACATCCCCGCACTTGATTTGACCTCTTTCGAGTGGACCTACGTGCTTCCCTATGCACGAATCAACTTTCCTTTTCTCTTGCCCTCCATTTGTCTTAAAGATATGGGCAAAACAAAGTTGATTCGTGAGGCCACTTGTGAAGGTCATATCTCGTGCCGCTTGCGAGGAATGACAATAAGGAAACGTGGGATGTATTCACAATACTCCCGACGTAATTTAGGAAGCATTATATGCCTTGCGTTTCCACACGTGCGCGCTAGTGTAATGGATCATGGTCAATAGGGTAGAGTTTGCGTTATAACTCTTTGGCCAAGACATTGCGTGCGTTAAGATAACTTCCGAGTGTAGCGCGTATGTGTTGGTGTTGCATAGGAACTCTCCTTGAGTTCCTATGAGCGATTGACACAAAGTTATGCCCTTGGAGGGGCATGACATATCGTGGTGGGAGCTACTATTTTGGGCAATATGTGGCATGTGCCATGTGTTGTGTTGTGTGCCCATTTGGCGGGTCCATTGCTCCAAACCGAACCCGCCAATGGACCTCATATTGTGCAAGCCCCCTCTCCATACTCCCCACGATCAATTGCAAGCCTAACCTTCGTGAAGGGAAGCTTATGTGGCGATCCCAAAGCGATGCGTTGGGAGCAAGGTGTGTGATTTGCAATTTTCCATATTTTCATGTGCCCACTTGGGAAGTAGCGCTCGTAACCTTTCAAGGCGCCCCAAGTGGAGCACATATGTGGGATCGAAGGTCATTGGTGTCAAGTCATTGTGTTTAGAGGGATTAAGTGATTGCACGATCCAAGCCGAAGATATTATCATATAATTGTGGACCTTTCAAGGCACTTTTATGTGTCTTTGTACCAATTTTGCCGTTTTTGGCCCGTCATGATGTCAAGTGGCGGCTGTGTATCTCAACGTTGCGCTCAATTGACATCATGACTCAAGTGTGTTATGAGGGTACATACTTCGGTGCCCAACATATCTGGGACCCGGCGAATAACTCCTCTTGGACTTGGCATACCGTGGCCGCCATGTTGGCGATTTGGGACTATCCCAAATCATGGGCTCACTTGGCGACCCTGCCATTCCCAAAACCGGAGGAGTTGGGCGACGCCCAAAAGATATGTTGGACACACATGACTTGATACCAATCCTATGGCACACTCCGGTCCAAGTCGGGCATGTGCCTCATTTGCCCCAACCATGAGTGTGCGCATTTTTGGCCATTTTGAGCAATTTTCCACTTTTGCTGCCCGCCGTGCACTATGTTCTAACCCTCGTGCACGCCGGACGCATGGACCAATGGACCATATATGACATGGGTGTTATGGGTAATGGTCCCCATGGTCCACACACCACGTGGGCGAAGCAGAGCCACCTTCGTTAAGGCGCTAGCCCAAAGTGAGTATGGGCAATTTTGCCATTTTTGCATTTGTGGACCCAATTGGGATTGTCACCACACCGAGTGGCATGGAGATCTTTGGGAGCCAAGGGAATGGGAGTCCCAGTTGGACTCCCGGTGAATGGCGTATGGAATGGCAGATCCGATCTCCAAGCCGGCGTGGAGATATACTATTGAGAGCACTCCGAATTTTGGCTCATTTCAGGCAGCCAAAATGACCCCATTTTGGGACCCCAATTTCCCCCTTCCGTGTGGTCAATTGGCGGCCCGATTTCTCTAAGCCCACACGGAGCCCGGACCTAACTCAGAATTGTACACTCAGATATGAGTCCTAGGTCCTGCATTCTACCCTGTGACCCATTGGCCCCACCTTGGCCGGGCGAGCCGCGCGTGGGAATGACGCCAATTTTGGTGATTTTGGCATCATGACCCCACTTGACGAATCCGTGTTGCCCTGATGCCGGGATCTCAGAGGGAACCAAGTTGGGTGAGGGCTGCAGGGAGTTCGTACTCGAAGGGCACAGGGTCAGTTGCCTCGTCCCTACCTCTGGCGGGTCCGGACGAGGGGTCAATTATGGGGATTTTTGAGTTAATTTCAGTTTGGGCTGAAACAGCCCATTTTCAGCTACCAACTCCTGGGTGATAATGGCGGGACCATATCTCTGGCTCAGAGGAGAGTTGGGACCTGCCGTTGAGGGAGTATAGGGAGTCACTGTCGGTTGGCCCTGGAGCCTACTGGTTCTGGAGAACTCGCCTGTCGCTGTGCGGGACACCTCTCCCTTTGGCAGGGTTTCAGGGTCTGGACTGAGCAGGGCATGGGTTGTGTTTGAGCCCCCGCCCCTACCAGCCACTGAGAGGGTCGGACCTGGGATTGCGATATGAGCCGGGACTGAGTGTCTATTGTCCCTTGATGCCCTTACCCCAGTCCTGTTCTAACTCCATGTGTACATATCCTGATGTGTTGCTGTACATACTTTCGTTCCCTTGTTGCAGAGTGGCAAGGATCCTGAAACGCTTTGTCACATGACATGAGCGCATTGATGCCCCTGTGAGCGTAGTGCTTTGCCTGCCTGCTCACTTGCGCGTGTCCCGCAGCGTCCCGTGGCCGGCCTTCCACGAAAACGCGTCAAAAGCGTTTCACCGCCGCGGGGTTACCCAGCCCTCGCGTGCCACTCGGGGCCACCAACCCCGAGCAGCGCGGCGCAGCAGCTCGCAGCTCGCAGCTTGCAGCGCAGCGCAGCAGCCCGCAGCGCAGCGCAGCAGCTCGCAGCGCCACCCAGCGACAGCGCCGAGTTCGTCACGGAGCCAGCAGCGCCGTCCAGAGCATCGCCCTGACTGCGCCGCGACCGTGAAGGACGTGGACAGACCAGACCCATCGGCCGACCAGCAAGGCCGCGTCAACCACTTCCACAACCACCGGCTGACCAGCACCAGCCGCACGCCCAGTCCAGTGCTCCAGCACCCGCCTCAACAACCACCACCAGTTCGTTGAGTTGAACGAGTGCATACCAAGGACCTCAAGACCAACTACGCCCCCGCTGCCATGGTGAATTGGCAGGAAGCGGGCAGGACGTGGCCGCGGCCCCACCCCCATGCAGCACGCCTGCTGCGTGGGTTGGTTTGGGACCAGCACTACCGCCACAGCAACCCCCAGTGCGAAGGCGGCATGCCCAGGAGCTTCGAGCTCCGCACGGACATCGCCCCCGACCGCCTGCAGGCCGTGGAGGACTGGCTGCGGGCGGAAGGGTACGAGTTCCGCCACCAGCAGAGGCGCTGGAGGACGTGGACCCGGCCGGACAGGCCTGGGGAAGGCCTGCGCCCCGACGGGATTGAGGAGGACGAGGAGCCCAACGTGTACCCGTGGGGCGCCTCGATCAACGTCTCCATGTGGGACGTGATCGAGAAGAACTTCCCGGAACCGGGGAGCGAGCGCAGGCTGCAGGGCAGCAGCAGCGCGTCTCCGGGGAAGGAGAAGCGGTCCGCCGGGGACAAGAAGCGGGACCGGAGGTGGCGGGAGTACCAGGAGTCCCTGGCCGCCGAAGCCGCCCAAGGCGCCAAGGGCGGAACCCCAGCCCCCAGTCCCCAACGGGCCAATGGCGGTCACCACCCCGGCTCCACCACCCTTGGCGACTACATCCGAGTCGCCAGGCAGACCAAGGCCAAGCCCCGTCCGCTGCTCCTGAAGCCCCAGCAGGCCTCAGCAGGCCCCAGCAGCGACGTGGAGTCGGCCCACCGCGGGAGGATGCCGGCCGACCAGGCCAGCTGCAGCAGCGGCGTCGCTCCCGATAGGGACGTGGCCCGCGCCTGTGAGCGCGTCTGTGGGGTGCCCTGCAACCTTCGGGTTGTCCGGCAACGGGCCAGGCAGCACAGCGATGCCGTGGAGGGCGCCGTCGGCATCGCCCAGGAGGAGGCTGCGGAGTGGGCGCATGGCATGGCCATCCACGCCCAGACCGTGGCGGCCATTGCGGCCGGACTCAAGGCCGTGGCCGCCCATGGGGCAGCGACTGCCCAGGTCAACGGTGAGTTGGCGGCAGCCGACGAGGAAGCCCGCCTGACGCAGGAGGCCATTGCCTGCAGGGAGGCCGAGGTGAGGGCGCTGGAAGAGGCGCTCGCCCAAGAGAGGGCAAAGAAGGAGGCGGAGGAAAGGGCCCACGCCGAAGCAACGGCTAAGGCCCAGGAGGACGCCGCCAAGAAGGAAGCCATCGAGGCCGCGCGACGGAAGGTCGCCGAGGAGAAGGCCAATACGGAGGCGGAGCTGGCAGCGTTGGAAGCGCAGAAGGCGCGGCTGCAGCAGGCCCGGGAAGCCGAGGCGGCTCGTGCTCGGGAGGAAGCCGAAGCGCGAGCTGCCGCAGCCACCGCCGCCGCAATGGAGGAGGCAGAGGCCAAACTCCGCCGCGAGACTCCCCCGGGAGGATCACGAGTGGAGACCCTTCGAAAGCTTTTCGAAGGGGACGCCTCCTCCTGGATGACGCTGGATGAGGCGGATACGGGCAGCAGTGGGAGCAGTGGCCCCACCGCCCGTCGACGGAGGAAGGGCAAGGGGAAGACCCCCGAGAGGCCGCGGAGGCCAGCGGGTGGACACCCCCACGACAGTGACCCCTTCTTCACCGCCAGTGACGGGGATGAACAAGGCCGCCGACATCGCCAAGTGGTGGCTTGGACGGGCGGAGGAGGCGGAGACGTCCCCATGGAACCGGAAGGTGAGGATGAGGATCTCCCTCCTCCCTACCGGAGCTCGGAGTCTTCCGAGACCGACACGCCCAGGTGGGGCGACATGGACGAGGATGACGACATGAACTTCGGCATCACGAAGAGGCGCCCATCCTCGGACCCACCGAGGCGACCCGGCGGAGACCCGCCGGGACCCCCTGGCGGAGGACCATCAGGACCCCCTGGAGGACGCCCATCAAGTGGACCCCCTGGAGGTGGACCACCGGGCGGGGGAGGACCCCCTGGACCAGGCGGACCCGGCAGAGGCCCTCCTGGAGGACCCCCTGGGGATCCCGACGACCCACCAGGGAACGGCGACCCGGATACCACCTGGCGGTGGATTGTCTACCTCCGCAGGAGAGTCCAGTTGCTCGAGCTGGAGGTAGACACGGGCAAGGGCGAGATGGCTCGCATCTCCAGGGTTGCCGCGCGCGCGCAGAAGGAGCTGGACATCGCCAAGGCCGAGACCAAGTCGCTGACCAACGTCGTCAGCGGCCTGCAGCAGAGGCTGGACGCGCTGGAAGCCCGTGGGAGCGTCTAAGCGACCACCCACCCATGGAGTCTGGCTCGTCGGACGACGGCTGGGGACCCGGACCAGGTCCAGGCAGACCCCACGCCCCCGGCGGAGCCCTCAGGGGTCGCCCCAGCGCCAGTGCCCCCTCTCTCACCGCCCCCTCTCACCACAGCGCGGGCCGCCGCAAGGAGCGCGTGCCGCGTGGCAGTGGCAGTGAGGATTGGCGTGATGAGTGGCTCAGCGCGGAGTACCGCAACCGCCGTGCTCGGTCGCGGACACCGGTACGCCCCCGGCACCCCGCACCAGCCCCTGGGCCAATCCCAATGGCTGGTGGACGTTATGGTGGACTCAGGGATGAGGTCCCCGGAGGAGACGTGGAATGGGATGTCCGTGAAGGTGAGGACCTGGATCTGGACCTGGAGGAGTTCGACATCAGCCCGCCGCGTGGTGTACGACGGGAGGCCGCTGAACGCAGCCGCCAGCGCCGTGATGAGGATGCGTACATGGACGCAGTACGGACCAGGTTAGGGTACATGGAGGAACCGCGGCGTAGCCACAGGGATTCCATGGAGGAGATGGACGTGGCGGCCGTGGGAGTCCGTGGGCGAGGCCGATGGGAACCTCGGTCGACCTCGCGGCCGGCGTTCATGGTCTCCAAGGCCGCGGACGCCGCCGTGTGGGAAGACTTGAAGGACATCAAGCCCCCCATGTACGACGGCAACCCCCTCAACCTCGACCGCTTCTTGGAGAAGCTGGACGATTGGGGGCTGACCGTCACTGAAGACCTGCCTCCCGCAGATGCGGAGAGATATGTCTTCAAACGGTTCAGGTACCGCCTGCCGGAAGTGCTCGGAGAGCTATACTTCATGGCGACCAAGGAGGGGAAAATCAAGACCCTCAAGGAAGCCAAGAAGTGGCTCAACGAGCAGGAGCCGGTGGACGCTCCGCAGGTGGCTGCCAAGCGGTGGAAGTCCATCAAGCTTGAGCATGATGGACGGGAGATCCGCCTAAGGGACTGGCGTGACTTCCGAGGGAAATACACCCTCTTCCGCCGCAACGTGGAGGATTGGAACGAGGGTGAAGAGGAGGCTCGCCTGCTCTCCATGCTGCCGGAAGCATGGATCAAGAGGGTCACCAAGGAGGAATCCAAGAGGGCCAAGTCCAACCACACGGTCAAGATGATGCTCCCCAAAGAGTATCACTCGAACGTGGTGGCTTGGGCGAAGAAGAACGTGGCCCGGGATGTCAAACGGCACTCCCTGCGGAACGCTCTTCTCATCACCGTCTCGGGCGATCGCGAGAAGACCGCGATGTGGCGCCTTGACGAGTGTGAGTTGAGCGGTCAGACCATCCGTCCGCACGCCATCCCGGCGCGGATGAGCTGCGACGAGATCCTGGAGTGGATTGGCGAGGAAGTACTCAAGGAGTACCGAAACCTCCACCACACCCGCGGGTTGAGGCCCGGCGACCGCGACGTCAACTACGTTGGCGAGGGACCTGGCGGCGAAGCTGCCATGGACCCAGCGGGAGCCGGCGGCGATGCGACTCCCGTCGACGATGACGACGACGATGAGCCCGCCGAGGTGGCCGTGTGTGCCTTCGTGGCCAAGAACCTGAGCGCGGGGAGCAAGCCGGGAAACTGGAAGCCCCTGCAGCAGGGTTCGAGGAAGCAGGAGAAGAGGGACCCTCGCCGCATTGGCGACCCTCCGCTGTCCTTTGGGGAGTTCATACGAGCTCACCCTCAGGGCTGTTTCGTGTGTTATGGGAGGAAGCGAGGCTTCAACCATGACCACCGAACATGCCCTGTCCACAAGGCCGACACGGAGGCTTACAAGAAGGCGCACGGGTCGAAGAAGCGTGCGCCCGCGGGTATCCGGGAAGCCAAGGTGGAGGTGGACAGGGACGAGCTCTCCAAGCTGGTGTCGCAGGGGACCGAGTTGGCCAAGGAGATCCAGGAGATCAAGAGGAACTGGGTCCCCAGGTCGGACAACAAGAACAAGGAGAACAACCAGAACAACCAGAACAAGGACAAGGACAAGAAGCCTACTCGTAGTGAGAGGAGGAAGAAGGGCGTCAACGACGTTGAGGCCGAGGAGAACACCCCCTCTTCCACAACCGACGCCCCCTGGCGGAGCCCCTGCAGCCAAGGGCCCCAGCTAGGGCGGTCGCAGGATGGTGACGTGGGAAGCGCCGAACCATCTCAGTCGGGAGTCGATAAGCACAAGGGGACTGCCGCGGGCGGAAGGCCCGGTCCGGCGCCCAGTCGCGGAGGCGGGGTGAGGGCAAGTGAAGGCACGAACCCTTGCACCCGTCCGTCCTTCGCGACCAAGAATGTGTTTGATGTACTACAGGATCTATCCGAGAGTATCGGAGGATCACCCCGACCGCAGCTGGATGCTGCAGATGGGCAACCTGAGCCCATTGTCCACGACCTGCACCAGTCGCTTGTTGAGCTTCTGGAACGGCCGGAGATCCTGAGTTTGCACGCCGTGCGCCGTGTCGGTCGCGAGCGGCAGTTGCATCTTAAGGTCCGTGCCCTATGCGGGGAAGTCGAAAAGGTTTTCGACGTGTTGGTCGACACGGGAGCTCAAGTCAGCTTGGTCAAGGCTGGCCTACTTCCACCAGAGTGTCTGACCGACAGTCGGAAGCCTGTCAGGCTGAAGGTGGCGAACGGCCAGTACATGGTGGGAGGCACGAAGGAAGCGGCCATTGGGCTGCAGTTCGTGAACCATCGTGAGCTGAGCCGCCCAGACCTCGGCAAGGAAATCCTCCTGCACGGTCGTTTCTACGAGGCCGAGATGGACTGGGACATGATCGTCGGGTACGACTTCATGATGGAGACGGACTCCGGCGTTCTCCCGGCCCAGGCCTCCATGACCCTGTAACAGGACGACCAACTCTCGTGGCTTTCGTCACCTGTGCACCATGTGGAATGCCAATGGATCCACCTCGAACGCAATCAGCTCGAAGTGGCCGCGCTGGACACTGAGCCAACTGGTCCTGCAAACCAGGAGTACGGCGTAAGGCCGGAAGTGGCGAACCGAGTTGTCGCGGACTTGGGAGCTTCGGATCTGGCCCTGGATGCGTTCTCTTCAGGAACCTCCGCCCATCTTCGGGTGTGTGAGAAGTACTGGAGCGCACAGGACTCCGCGTGGAAGAAGCACTGGGGTCCGCATCAGGGATTGATGTGGATCCATTGCCCCCGCTGGGACATTCCAACAGCGATAGCGAAGATTCGCAAGGACCGCTCCAAGGCAGTGCTGGTTGTTCCTATGGGATGCACCGAGGAGGAAAGTACCCGACATTGGGTAGCCTCATTGACCAACATGACCTTAAACAAGGTCGTCCTACCGGCTGGAGAGAGTGTCTATCAGGACGCTAAGGGACAGCCCATGCCACCCCAGAGATGGCCAACGGAATTCCACTATGTGGATGGGGGCCTTGATCAGGCCGACACCACGGACTTCGTGTGTGTCAAGCGCATCATAGCGGAGCCTTGGAGGCAATGCTTTGCGGTTCCCCCTGTTGACATCGAGGAATCGGAATCGGAAGAGCCCCTCACTGAAGAGGAGTGGGATCTGGTTCAGGGGTATATGGATCAGCCCTTTCACGACTGGGGAAACCAGCGTGAGGGCAAGGGCCAGGACAGAGCCTGGTGGGAAGTGGACTCGATCGTCTCTGGTTCCTATGACGGGAACACTTTCGTGCAGAGGGTGCTGGACCACCTATCCAGCCAGGATGAGCCAATCGGGGGTAACCCACCCACCTACGGCGATCTATTCCGGGGCAAGACCAGAGATGGCCCTTTGGGCTACCTGGGAAGACCACCTGAGCCGAAAGCGAGCGGGGTCGCTACCCCTCAAGTAAGCTCCGTGGTTCAAGTGCCCGGAAAAGCCAAGGCGGAGTCCGATGACTGCCCCAAGATCCAGGCATTGAGGGCCAGGCTGAAGCAGAAGTATGGTGACACCTTCTTCAGCGGTAAGCCTGTGTTTCCCCCACCGGTGCGTGGACCGTGTGGCGAGGCCAAGATACGACTGAAGCAGGACCCCCGTGTGTATCGGCACCGGGAGTTTGCCCTGAGGGGCGAGAGGAAAGAGGCCATGGAGAAGATCCTCCGTGACTTCATCCAGAGAGGCTGGCTCGAGCCGTGCCACTCCGAATGGGCCTCTCCTTGCTTCGTCGTCCCCAAGAAGGTTGCCGGTCAGTGGCGGCTCGTGGTCGACTACCGCGGCCTAAACGCCCAAACGCAGCACGACAGCTATACGCTGCCCCTCATTGAGGACATGCTGCAAAAGCAACACCGGCGGAGGATCTTCACGGTGATTGACCTGAAACATGGTTATCATCAGATGCCTCTCGCCGAGGAGTCCCGTGCCTGCACAGCCATGAGCACCCCACTTGGACCTCTCCAGTGGAAGGTGATGCCCACGGGCGTTACCAACGGCAATGCGGCTTTTCAGCGGATGCTGGAGAACCTGCTTGAGCCGGTGCGTGACTGTGCGGACCCCTTCGTGGACGACGTGATCATCGCGTCCGGGGACCCCAGCATGAGCTACGAGGAGCTCCTGGAGGCACACGAGAGGGACGTCACTCGAGTGCTGGACCTTCTGGTTCGGCACAAACTCACGGGCAGCAGTGACAAGGCCACCATTGCGGTAAGCGAGGTGGTCTCCGCTGGCCACGTAGTCGGGAACGGGCAGCGAAAGCCCATACCTGGCAAGGTGGCTGCGATTGAGCACTGGGAAAAGCCCAAGACGGTCTCTGAGCTACGGGCGTATCTGGGGTTCTGCAACTACTACTCGGGGTATATCAAAATGTATGCCGAATATGCAGCCCCCATGACGACCATGCTCAAGGGCAACCGAGAGGAGACCAAGAAGGGGTCCAAGAAGGCTCTGGTCTGGACAGCTGAGTCCGACCGTGCCTTTGAGGGGATGAAGCAGGCGCTGCTATCGGCAGTGGGTCTGCACCTCGTGGATCCCGACCGAGGGTTCGTCCTTCGCACCGACGCTTCCGACTACGCCATTGGCGCTGTGTTGGAGCAAGTGCTTGACGACGGGAGGCACGTGCCCGTGGCCTTCTGGAGCCGAGTCCTGGCGTAAGGCCAGAGACAGACGTGGACGTCCTGTGAAAAGGAGGCGTATGCCATCGTCATGGCTCTCAGGAAATGGGCTGGGTACATAGCCCTCCATCCCGTCACCGTCTGCACCGACCATCAGAGTCTGCAGTCGTGGCACAAGGAGCACGTGGACACCCCCTCAGGTCCCGCCTCCCGACGGGCAAGATGGCATGAGACCTTGGCCAAGTTCGACCTTAAGGTTGTTTATATTCCTGGAAAGGATAACACCGTGGCGGACTGTCTCAGTAGGTGGGCCTATCCCGCCAGCAAGGGCATGCAGGACATCTCTGCCCATGGCGATGAGGCTGAGACCGCTGAAGCCAAGAGGATCATCGAAATGGAGCGCCTGATGGAGGAGGAGGGTGCAAAATGCTTCGTCGTCATGGCTGCGGATGCCCCCCTCGCAGCGAGGGTGAGCAGAGCGGTCAGAGTACTCGCCCCTGGGGGAGCTGAGTCCGACAAGCACCTCTTCCCGGAGTCTTGCCTCCAGGACGACTGGACCGACGACTACGCCAAGTCTGAGGCCTTTGCGGCCGAGTATAGGGCTGTGACCGACCCTAATGACGGGCAGAAGTGGCCAAAGGGGCTGACCGAGGAAGATGGCAAGCTCTACCGGAATGGTAAGCTGCTAGTACCGGAGTCCCGGGTGCTTGAGCTTTGTGAAGCTTGGCACCACCACATGCTGCACCCAGGGGTCAAGAAGCAAGCTCTTGACATGCAGCGTCGGTTCGAGATCGACCATATCGTTCTCTACACCGCCATCAAGAAGGTCAGGAAGGGTTGTTCAGTCTGTCAGGCCTGCAATCCCGACAACCGGAACGTCAAAGGGGAAACCCCAATGGACCCCGGTTCCTGATTAGCCCATGGAGAGCGTGGCCATGGACGTCTTCTCCATGCCCGAAGTGCACATTGGCAAGGAGACCTTTGACTGTGTGGTTCTCTGTGTGGACCGCCACAGCGGCTACGTTGTAGCCGTTCCGGCACGCAAAAAGGGGTTGCTTGCCAAGGAAGTGGCAGTCATGATGATTCGTCATTGGCTGACCGTCTTTGACATCCCCCGCACCATTTGCAGTGACCGAGGGCCCCAGTTTACTGGTGGCTGGTTCAAGGCTATGTGTTCCCTGATGGGGATACGTCATGCCAAGAGCGTCGCCTATCTCAGCCGGTCTAACGGCCGTGCTGAAGTGGCTGGACGGCAGCTGTTTGAGAAGCTGCGCAAGATCCACATCACCAATCCACGTCGGAACTGGTTTGAGGAGATGTGGCCTGCTCTGAAGGCCCATCATGACACCCCCACTCCGGGCGGTTTGTCCCCTCACCAGATTCTGTTCGGCAGGGACCCCCTGGGTAGGGGACTTCCCTTGTCTGGTGATGGCATGGCTATGGATGCCAAGGAATTCTTCGCGCGGCAAGAGCAAACGGCGCGGGACATCCGCCAGCAGCTCGAGAAGGAGCATGCTGAGCGTCAGAAGTCCGCCCCGAGCTCGACAGCGCAGAAGTTCAGGGTGGGAGACCCGGTGTGGGTGATCAGACCCCGCCCTATGGGCACCCACCGCACCAAGACCTGGTTCACACCCGGCGAGGTGGTCCGCAGGATTGGTGAGGACACCTACCGCATCAAGGTGGGTCACGGACAATTCCGGGAGCGCCACGAAAGTCAACTCCGTGTGCGGGAACCCGACCTCCGTGGCCAGCATGTGTCCCTGAGCTATGCCGCACATGAGGCCGATTCGGACGACGACTATGCTGAGCAGGACGACTATACAGTCGAGAAGATCCTGGCTCAGCGTTCGAAGGCCTCGGCACCCGGAGGTCTGGAGTTCAAGGTTCGTTGGCGAGGCTATGGGCCCTCCCACGACACCTGGAAACCCGTCTCCTCGTTCGTGCCGCGGGTCAACACTCCCTTCATGGAGTACATCCGCAAGCACAAGACCAAGATCCACGTTTCGGACTTGGCAGCACTCACCCGGGCGATTGCAGCCAGGGGTGCCTGATCAGCGCCCTGAGCTCTCCCCTGATTTGCTTTGAGGCGCTTGTGAGGCCGACGGATCGTCCCTCACTTGCTTGCTCTCTCTCATCTTCCGGTGACCTGCCATCAGAGTGGCCATATACCCCCCCCTGCTGAATCCAGAGGAGGATGGCCCCTCTCTTTCAATTCTATTCGTCACTCCCCACCTGCTGAATCCTTGGGAAACCAGGTAGGGCGACTGACCTTCATTTTTCTGAGCTCTTGGGGCCTTGAAGCCCATACGACGTTGCGCAACGGATGCCGCTGTCATCGGCATTGCGAATCTTTGGTGTGTGGTCTGGTCCCATGGCATTTGCGGGATCCAGACCAGTCGACGTGTGTCTCGAGACTATATATGGCCTGGACTCAGGCGTTTTCCTGTACACCCTCCTGCATTTGCCTTATCCTGACCGTGGCGTGGTTTGGCACTCTGTCCAGAGTGTGTTTACACGCCTATTTACCCCACTTGTTTTGCTCTTCTGTCCCCCAGGATATGTGCATCTGTATGTTAGCCCATCACTGAGATGTGGGCTGTTTTTCCCCCGAGGGGATGCGAATCGTATACAAAGGCGCCTTGAGTCGCCGTGTACATGCTTTTACTGCAGGTCCGGCCTGGACCAGAACCTAAATACATATTCTACTGTTTGAGTGCTCGTGATACCGTGTTGCCCTATTCGCTGTGATATGTACAGATCCTGATGGCGCCAGGCGGGAAGCCCAGTTGCCTGACTACACTCCCAGCAGTCCGCCACTGTCAGTCCCAGTGTGAGCCTACCGATTCGCAGACGCACTTGCATTCGGATGGCGGCCTCCGGTGCTCCTGACCTCGGTCAGTCTGCCTGGGAAACTGGTGGTTTGAGGAGTCGACGCCTCCGCCCACACTGCATGAGGACTCCCTCATGTATGGCCTTCGTGGTAATAGGGCGAGGGAAAAGACGGCCTTGATGCCCGATCCCTTAAGGAGGAGCTCCCTTAAGATCTGGGGTTCTTAAGGAGTTCGACTATGGCACTCTGGACTCGCGTCGTATGGATATGGACATGGTGCGCCCGAGGAAGGACCCGTGGGGACTCTCCCCAGTCGGCGGGCCTTGGGAAGCTTGGGGTAGCCTGATGGATCCTTGTGGTCGCTCTCGACCTGTGGGACCACCTCGGTCGTCGTGTGTCGCCTATGTTGGCCGTGTATGCCACTACCACTGTGGTGGTGACCGTAGCAGCCGGCACCCGGTGCGCCTGGTATGGGTTAACGGGTCCTTTGGATGCCGAACAATCGCCGCCAGGACCCGGGACTTGATACTTAATACGGTACCTCCTATTACTAACATCTACAGCATCATACCTGTTTTACTATGCGTTGGAATGGGCAGCCTAACGCAAAATCAGCCTGAAGTGAGGATGTGACACCCCCCCTTCAGGGGATGGTCCTGGGTACCCGCTGCCATGCTTGGGTGTTATCGAGCCCCCCCCAGGGTTTGCTCTAAGGAGGGGGGTGAAGCGGTACCCAGAACCCCATGGCTAGGTTACGGTCTCCGGTCCACTAACCCCATGCACGGAAGGGAAGACGCCCGTTGACGCTCCGTTCCGTGCCGTAAAGCCCCGCATCGGCAACCGATGCACCGCCAGCGGAGATTTGTGTATCAGAATATCAGGAATCAACAGGGTTTTACTTTCATATTGTTTCCGTCAATTTTTACGCTTCCGTTCTGATATTCACTGTTTTGACTGCTGGCGGTTGGATCGCGACTTTACCGTAACCGCCAGTTTAACTGTATTAAATGGAAATTTTAACGCTATCCGTCACGAACGCTCCAAAGTCGTCAGGAACTGCATGGATGCTTCCGCAATTTTCGTATCTTACACTCGCAACCTTAATCCGAACTTTTCAGGATGTCGAAATCGGATTTTTCGACTTCGACATCCCCGCACTTGATTTGACCTCTTTCGAGTGGACCTACGTGCCTCCCTATGCACGAATCAACTTTCCTTTTCTCTTGCCCTCCATTTGTCTTAAAGATATGGGCAAAACAAAGTTGATTCGTGAGGCCACTTGTGAAGGTCATATCTCGTGCCGCTTGCGAGGAATGACAATAAGAAAACGTGGGATGTATTCACAATACTCCCGACGTAATTTAGGAAGCATTATATGCCTTGCGTTTCCACACGTGCGCGCTAGTGTAATGGATCATGGTCAATAGGGTAGAGTTTGCGTTATAACTCTTTGGCCATGACATTGCGTGCGTTAAGATAACTTTCGAGTGTAGCGCGCATGTGTTGGTGTTGCATAGGAACTCTCCTTGAGTTCCTATGAGCGATTGACACAAAGTTATGCCCTTGGAGGGGCATGACATATCGTGGTGGGAGCTACCCCTTTGGGCAATATGTGGCATGTGCCATGTGTTGTGTTGTGTGCCCATTTGGCGGGTCCATTGCTCCAAACCGAACCCGCAAATGGACCTCATATTGTGCAAGCCCCCTCTCCATACTCCCCACGATCAATTGCAAGCCTAACCTTCGCGAAGGGAAGCTTATGTGGCGATCCCAAAGCGATGCGTTGGGAGCAAGGTGTGTGATTTGCAATTTTCCATATTTTCATGTGCCCACTTGGGAAGTAGCGCTCGTAACCTTTCAAGGCGCCCCAAGTGGAGCACATATGTGGGATCGAAGGTCATTGGTGTCAAGTCATTGTGTTTGGAGGGATTAAGTGATTGCACGATCCAAGCCGAAGATATTATAATATAATTGTGGACCTTTCAAGGCACTTTTATGTGTCTTTGTACCAATTTTGCCGTTTTTGGCCCGTCATGATGTCAAGTGGCGACCGTGTATCTCAACGTTGCGCTCAATTGACATCATGACTCAAGTGTGTTATGAGGGTACATACTTCGGTGCCCCACATATCTTGGACCCGGCGAATAACTCCTCTTGGACTTGGCATACCGTGGCCGCCATGTTGGCGATTTGGGACTATCCCAAATCATGGGCTCACTTGGCGACCCTGCCATTCCCCAAACCGGAGGAGTTGGGCGACGCCCAAAAGATATGTTGGACACACATGACTTGATACCAATCCTATGGCACACTCCGGTCCAAGTCGGGCATGTGCCTCATTTGCCCGTACCATGAGTGTGCGCACTTTTGGCCATTTTGAGCAATTTTCCACTTTTGCTTCCCGCCGTGCACTATGTTCTAACCCTCGTGCACGCCAGACGCATGGACTAATGGACCATATATGACATGAGTGTTATGGTTAATGGTCCCCATGGTCCACACACCACGTGGGCGAAGCGGAGCCACCTTCGTTAAGACACTAGCCCAAAGTGAGTATGGGCAATTTTGCCATTTTTGCATTTGTGGACCCAATTGGGATTGTCACCACGCCGAGTGGCATGGAGATCTTTGGGAGCCAAGGGAATGGGAGTCCCAGTTGGACTCCCCGTGAATGGCGTATGGAATGGCGGATCCGATCTCCAAGCCGGCGTGGAGATATACTATTGGGAGCACTCCGAATTTTGGCTCATTTCGAGCAGCCAAAATGACCCCATTTTGGGACCCCAATTTCCCCCTTCCGTGTGGTCAATTGGCGGCCCCATTTCTCTAAGCCCACCCGGAGCCTGGAACTAATTCAGGGTTGTACACTCAGATATAAGTCCTAGGTTCCGCATCTGACCCTGTGAGCCATTGGCCCCACCTTGGCCGGGCGAGCCGCGCGTGGGAATGACGCCAATTTTGGTGATTTTGGCATCATGACCCCACTTGACGAACACGTGGTGCCCTGATGCCGGGACCTCAGAGGGAACCAAGTTGGGTGAGGGCTCCAGGGAGTTCGTACTCCGAGGGCACAGGGTCAGTTGCCTCGTCCCCACCTCTGGCGGGTCCGGACGAGGGGTCAATTATGGGGATTTTTGAGTGAATTTCAGTTCGGGCTGAAACAGCCCATTTTCAGCTACCAACTCCTGGGTGATAATGGCGGGGCCATATCTCTGCCTCCGAGAGGAGTTGGGACCTGCCGTTGAGGGAGTATAGGGAGTCACTGTTGGCTGGCCTTGGAGCTCACTGGTTTCCAGGAACTCACCAGTGGCTGTGCGGGACACCTCTCCCATTGGCAGGGTTTCAGGGTCCGGACTGAGCAGGGCATGGGTTGTTTTTGAGCCCCCGCCCCTACCAGCCACTGAGAGGGTCGGACTGTAATACAACCGTAGGTTTTGTAAAATCCTCAGCCCAGCTGCAAAATACGTTTTGCCTCAGTAAAATGCTTTTGGATTACCGACACCGTCTCCTCCTGCAACCTCAATGATCGGCACGGCAGATAAACTCAATCAGACATGGCAAAGAAGATCACAGTTTGATAGTGATCTTGTTGTATGCCTATGAAAATAGGCATAACACATGATCATTGCATAATGCATGAATAATAAACAACCAGCAACAGAAAATCGTTCACAGATTCACGCAAAATGTTAATTCTATGTATCTGTTCTGCTACGACCGCGACGTGCTGCGCTTTGTATCACTGTCCCATTACACTCCCCTCACAAGATTGGACCTGGGGGTGGTTGCCCTACACACAAGGACAAGCTGACAAAAACCACATGGGTCTGATACATGCGCAGCACACCAGAACAAAAGTTGTATGCCGAAAAATTAGCAGATACTCAGAAAGCAAAGAAAAAGAGGCCCAGGCCAGAGTGGGCCCACGACCCACTCCCCTCACAAGCCGAAACCAAGGGATGAGACGCAGTAACCTGAGTGTCACCTACGGCTATACAAAGATGCACATACTGTGATCCACAACGCCACACTGCATCCCATCACAACGCACAACCGTTGCCATGCACAGGCAGGCCAGCGCATTGATGGCAGCCGCCATACAACATCCCAGGCCAGGGCAAAATGCACACGCCATCAAGACAGATAAACCTTAACACAGCCGGGGCCAGCGTCAGAGCGCCGCCACCAACAGTCAGCCGTTGCAAACAGAACACAAAACAGCCCCACAGAAACAGCACTGTAGCAACCAGAAACAACCAAAGACAAGCAACCCAGCACAGTGTCACCACACCGCACAAACAGCCAACAGACCTGTGGCCACGATTGTATCTGCCTCACTGACGCGCCCCAAAGGAGCATAGATTCAGCCCCATCCAGCGGCCGAGCACAAACAGGACAACGTACAAAACAAAAGCAAGGGCGCATCTGCTGGCGCCAAAGACAGGCCAAAAAGGTGCCCTGTGGAGGCTGTCAAAGCCCCAGGGCCACACCCATTTTGTACATTCAGGTAAATCAAATCAGATGGGCCTGCCAGTATGGTAAAAAGCAAAGCAAAAAGAAACACAAACCCAAAAACAGATAAGAGCAAGTCACTGCCCGCGCTGCAAAGCAGACAAGAGCACAAAAAAAAGCTGGAATCAGGAGGATGAACAGAGCTACTGCTTATACTTCCACCGCCCATGTCGTTTACCACCCTTAGAACCTCGCTTCAGCTTAGCCTTGCCGTCGGCGCAAGGCTCAGAAGCAGCGTGGGCTCCAACAGGTCCTCCAAGAGCTGCACCAGGCTGAGACGTAGCACCTGAAGCTCCAGCAAGAGCCGAATCCCGGCGACGCTCAGCAGCAGCACAGAGATCAGCAACCCTCAACCAAGGTGGTAGCGCAAAAGGAGGTGGCGGTTCAACAGTACACCGCAGGCAGGCAAACGGATGACCAGCAGGCACCTCGCCACGTTCAAAGGGACAAACACCCAAAACAAGCTCGTCGCGAGAATCCAGTAAACCCTCCACAGTCCAAAAAGGGAACAGCTCGCCGTACGCCAACCACTCCACGACTGCAAAATGGCCACGAGGAATGACGACAGAAAAGCCCATATGCAACACCTGAGGCACACTCTTCGAAAGCCGTAGAGGCTCCTGCCAGCGCAAATACATCAGGCCATTCTTGAAGAGAGGAGGCAGCGCCGACGGCGACAGGGAATCGAACGTGAAGGTCTCAGCACGACGAATATCTTGAAGAGTACGAAAGGGCAACAGAGCTCGGTCACAGGTAGCAGTCATGACGGCAACAGTTCGTAGGACAGCTTCGGCGAAGAAACGAAATTCGGACTACAACAAGATTGTAATACAACCGTAGGTTTTGTAAAATCCTCAGCCCAGCTGCAAAATACGTTTTGCCTCAGTAAAATGCTTTTGGATTACCGACACTGTCTCCTCCTGCAACCTCAATGATCGGCACGGCAGATAGACTCAATCAGACATGGCAAAGAAGATCACAGTTTGATAGTGATCTTGTTGTATGCCTATGAAAATAGGCATAACACATGATCATTGCATAATGCATGAATAATAAACAACCAGCAACAGAAAATCGTTCACAGATTCACGCAAAATGTTAATTCTATGTATCTGTTCTGCTACGACCGCGACGTGCTGCGCTTTGTATCACTGTCCCATTAGACGGACCTGGGATTGGGATATGAGTTGGGACTGAGTGTCTATTGTCCCTTGATGCCCTTACCCCAGTCCAGTCTTAACCCCATGTGTACATATCCTGATGTGTTGCTGTACATACTTTCGTTCCCTTGTTGCAGAGTGGCAAGGATCCTGAAACGCTTTGTCACATGACATGAGCGCATTGATGCCCCTGTGAGCGTAGTGCTTTGCCTGCCTGCTCACTTGCGCGTGTCCCGCAGCGTCCCGTGGCCAGCCCCCCACGGGAACGCGTCATTAGCTTCTAGACTGCTAGGACTTCTCACGGGGTCCATCTGAATTTCTCAGACTCGACTTTCTGAGTTAAGCAATTCTTCTCCGTCCCTTTCGAAATTTCCAAGCTGGAATTAAATCGAAATTAAATCCAATGGGTACTGAATTTAGGCAGAGCAGGTATTGTCTGCTGCCAGTCAGATTGTGCACCCTCCTCAACAATAGCAAAGTGATGGGCTCATAGAATTGTAGTCTTCCAGCTCAGTCCATAGCAGAAAGGGACTATGATACACAATGATATTTGCACTCATGTTCATTCTTTATCTCTCTTCCGTTCTCACCCTACAACTATCCCTGGAGTAGTCAAAATACACCAAGTTAGGTTTCACCTCGAAAGCACCACGTGCTCCCTCGTGTCACCGCCAGGCGCCTCTCCTCTATCTATCTCTCTTCTCTCCTCGCGTGTGTGGGGCCTGGCTTTGGCCTAGATGTGAGCTCAGGATCCCATAGTACATGAAACATACATGGAACGCAGCAAATAGGTGTAAATACACGAGGAATTGGGGACAATGTTGAGAAAGGGTTGCAGTGTAAATAAACGTCCCTTAGGGGTCATAGACACCTTAGAAGGTAGTATGTGTGGTATCACTCACATATCTGGTCGATCATACATGACATGCATGACCATCATTGATCCCAAGAATGTGATCATCGGAATTCAAAGGGTTG
This sequence comes from Eutreptiella sp. 'Long Island Sound 2002', assembly GCA_964036045.1. Taxonomy (NCBI): domain Eukaryota; phylum Euglenozoa; class Euglenophyceae; order Eutreptiales; family Eutreptiaceae; genus Eutreptiella; species Eutreptiella sp. 'Long Island Sound 2002'. Next base: position 152,100,899 of record OZ038379.1, read on the forward strand.
TGAAAATTGAATAGTACAGCCTCCTTAGGAACCCATTAGAGTGGGGTTGTGGTTGTGTTACGTTTGAGTGCAAGTGAGGTTTTGGGTTGGAATGTGAAAAACACATGCTAGGGGGCCAGCATGTCATGATGCATGATGCATGACACATGACACATTATGCATGATGCATGATGAACAATGGATGATGATCTGAATCTGCTCTGTACGAATTTCCTTCGCACTGCAGGACCAACTGGCGAACCCGGAGTTGAGGTTTATTCAATGGCATATCATATAAGGCGCTGAAGGCAGGTATTTATGATGTTGAAGGCTGCAATTCCAGTGGCAAAGTGGCCCAACAAGGACGCCAGCAATCAAGCGAAGGTTCAGCACCCGATTTGAGGCGCTGAGGACAGGCTCAAAATATTTCAAAAGAAAGTACAAGGTATGCTCTGGCGCTTAATCTCACTCCCATCCCACAAGTATGGCACATGAAATTCAGCTGACCTTTTTTGTTGATGTGTCATCTCAGGACCCCTGTTCATGTGTTGAGAAACACAATTTCAGAAAGCACTGTCATATGTCACATACAAATCAGACTCATCCGCATTGTTCGTTTGATCCTGAGCTGCAGCCTGAAACTGGTCTTCGGACTGGGGGGCCGGGGCATACATTGTGCTGCAGCCTTCTTCTTTTCGCAGCTGGTGTTGGTGCTGCTTCTGTGGCTGCACTTGTGCTAGCATTTCCAGTGATCCTGTGTCCCAGTTTCCTGTTTAGTGCGGCCTTTGGTTTTGGTTGCTATGCTTGAATGGCAGGCTCAAAGAAGGTCTAAGAAGTCACAAACTCCCCCGGCCGCAGGTTCCATCGATCATTCTTGGTGGCTTGATTGATCTTCTCCGATGTGCACTGCACCCCAGCATCATGTTTCGTGCTGCTGCTTGTGCTGATGGGGCTCCTTGGCCCATTGACAGGACTTGCAGGGCTGAGAGGACTGGCAGGGCTTAGAGGACCTATGGGGCACTACAGTGTGGAGGGTGTGCAGGTTTCACTTTTTTTCAATCGGAGAGAGAGGGCAGGAGATGGAAAAAAAATGCTGGATTTCAAGGGCTGATGCCGCACGATTTTAAACCACTAAGTATGTTTTGGGATGTCACTGCTTCCAAAACGGCTTTTGTCCACAACTCAACAAGTCCAGCCCTGCTCCTGCACTGTCTCTGTCGTTCCTTGAACAAACGCGGCCAGGCGCCGTTTTTCCAGTCCAGACCAGGGCTGGTGATACTGGTTTTCATGCTGTTGTTGCGCATACCATTGCTGTTCTGTCGGTAGGATCGTACCCAGAGCTAATTGCAACCCACCTCCTGCCGTTGTACGCCCAGACCTTCTCAATGTTCACCAAAAAAACCCTAAAGGAAAGACTCTCATCTTGGTTGTACACGTGTTGTGCTCTCTCGTTCACTGGTGACAGGAATGGGTGCAGGTTTTTATTAGAAGAACCATCGCACTCCTCTACTGTCAACTGCGCACCTGCACGCCGACTCTCGCACATCGGGCTGCTCTTTCCTTTGGCGCTAGGTTTTGGTCCATCTCCACAACTTCAGACCGGTGTTGATTCTTGATGCCTCACCTTCTGTTGTTGGTGCTGCCATCTCCTTCCCTCTTTTTAGGATTTGGTTTATCGCTGGAGTCATTGCCTTGTCGCATTCTTGGTCGATCCAAACGATCAGTTCTGCTTTATTGTTCCTTTTCTTCACTCCTCTTTTGATGGCGATGGGCTCACCTCTCCTAGAACAACAATTAGGCCAATCACATGGGGCACATTCAACTTGAACAGACGTTGAGTAGCGTTGCGTCGCGTTACTGCAAAATCCGTGCAGTCAGGATGCTACCGTGAATGATAACTCACGAGTTGCAATTCACAAGCGTTCGTGACATCATACGGAGCACGCTTGCATTCTTCTCGAGAGTGACTCTATGTACAGGGTTTTCTTTTGCGGCTCGAGGTTCAGTCTTTTCTTGAGACAGGCTCTCGGGGATCGCTTGCTCCAACGGCGATGCATTTTTTGGCAAAGGATAGATAGTTACTGGGGAGGAGGGGGGTCGTAGAGTTGTGCTCGCTTTGGCAGTACTTGGCTTGGCCTTTGGCGCAGTGCCCAAAACCTCCTTCAACCATGATTTGCACCTTCCTCTTGCGCCACGCAGTCGGATACATAAATTCATAGGCAAATATTGGAACTAAAATTCTGTCAACCCGAGCCCAAGCACACACACCCACACCGCACACCAGAGCCAGGAGTTGCAGGGTACAAGCGGAGCGCGCACCCAAACACACACACACCCCAACACCCCAGCATTGAGTGGCGGGCCGCAGCCGAAGCACATACACCCACACCGCACACGACAGCCAGAAGTGGCGGGGTACAAGTGGAGCGCGCACACAAACACACACATACCCCAACACCCCAGCCAGGAGAGGCGGGGCGCAGCCGAAACCAGAGTCCACACCCACACAGCCCTGCCAGGAGTGGCGGAGTGGGGAGGAGGAGCGCGCACCTAAACACACAACCACCCCAAAGCACCGGCCAGGAACGGCGGGCAGCAAGCCAAAGCCCAAGCCCAACTGCACACACCATACCCAAGCACACCCACCAACGACCCCAGCCAGGAGTGGTGGGGCGCAGCCGAAACCCGAGTTCAAGAACACGCACCCACACCGCACACCCGAGCCAGGAGTGGCGGGGTACAAGCGGAGCGCGTACACAAACACGCAAACACCCCAACACCCCAGCCAGGAGTGGCGGGGCGCAGCTGAAACCCGAGCCCCCCCACACACACACCCAAACCGCACACCTCAGCTAGGAGTGGCTAGGTAGGCCCGAGCGCGCACACAAACACACACACACACCCCAAAACCGCAGCCAGGAATGGCGGGCAGCGAGCTCAAACCCAAGCCCAACCGCACACACCGTACCCAAGCACACCCGGCCAAGACCCCAGCCAGGAGTGGCGGGGTTACCGCAAAACCCAGATCAAAAAACAAGCGCCACACAACAGTAGAAAACCCAGTGTCCATAGCCCGGGCACTGACGCAGCCCGTGCCATGCAGGTGACCCGGCCAAACGAGATCCGGAGACCGGGGGTAAGGCTGCATCCTAAGGCCTGCGCTGCTTTGGGACTCGAGGCGGAGTGTGCGACACCACAGCACCTCGGAACCCCAGTACCAAGAACATGCATGCATGCCTTGGGAACGGGATACACCAGGAAGTCCAGTGACCCCCTAGGGTTCGGCCCAAAGGAGAGGACGTGTGCAAGCACGGTAGCACACCCTCCCGGCGAAGCAAGTACGTCAGGTTGGCGGCAATCAGCCCTCCCAGTGTTGCCCGGGGCCCCTCTGTTGGGGGCCACCAGTCAGGTCTAGCGGGATGTAAGCCGCCTCCCCTCTTCAAGCGCGGAGCCTCTTCCCTTTCGCCACAGCGGCAACGCCAGCGGGAACCATGGGGCGCCTCTCCACAACTGAGTGCACCTACCCACCTACCTACAATTCTGTCCAAATACTTCAAAAATCATGCAGTATTAACGACCTTTTCTTCAATGAAGCATGGCTCAGGAGATTGTCTGACCTGGTAATCCGCGATGCGCGTGGGGCGGGAATTGAGCGCTGATTCTTTCGCAGCATTCGGATTTTTACAAAAAGGTGATTTACAGTTCTGAACTTTCATATTTCAACTACTAATCTAAAAATGCTTTGATTGCCAGCATTGAACGCAGCCACCCGCTCTATTTGCACACTATCAGCCTAGTGAATGGTCCGTTTACCTTATTTAGGTTGGTTCTTTACGACTTCACAACGGTCAGAAAGTTTTTTTCCAGCAAGTAAAAAATGTAATGGGATTTTTTGGTACCTAGATATGAAAAATGATATCAATTGCTTCTTTTTTTTTTTTTTGATCATTTACAGTTCTAAGGCACCATATCAATGTTCACAGGAGGGCCAGCCCAATATACACTTGGACACCCACATCTCAGGTCAGTGGTCAGTGGGTCGGCCGGTTGGGGACGCAGACATGGGCACACCGTGCCAAAAAATAGCAAGCCAATGAACAAGGGTGGTATCACCGCAAGAAATCGCCCTGTTCACCTTTGGGGGGTAAAGTGAGCGCGTGGGGGTTCTCGGGGGCTGGCAGCTACCAGTGCTGGGGTCCAGTCATGCTTCAGGAAGACATAGGGAGATGGACATGCATGCAGGTGGTGTGGGGTGTGCGCTGGCAAGGCGTGTTGCCGAGAGAGTGTGGGGCTGGGTTGGGATGCTCACGAGGCAAAAGAGACTGCGAAAAGGCCGAAAGCAATCAGTAATGCCTGTGGTATGTAGAGGGCCCTGATGGCAGGATCCACTTACTTTAGGTAGGAGACTCGCGGTTCATTCACGGAATTCAGGGCCATCCTGGAGGCAAGGTACAGCGGCGGATTGTGGCCGGGGGGGGGGGGGGGGCAGGCGCAGTCATGTGGGGGCATCATGGCGCCGTGCGGGAGACGAGATCGCCGTGCACGGGGGGGTGGCATACTACTTATGCCTGGCGGCTGGTTGGCCTGGTGAGCAGTGCAATGGAGGACAAGAATCGCAGAGCGGTGCGGCGAGAAAAAGCAAGGCTGTGCAGGGGGCAGGGGCGTGCCTGGATGCATCATCTGGGTCCACGGGCTTACTTGTGGCGGTTACATCGGTTGATTGGCCTGTAGAGCGGGTGACGGCCGTGCGCTTGACACGACTCTGGGGGGGGGGGGGGCTGGTCGCGTTTGGTCGTATTAAACTGGACGGGAGGGACGATCCCAATCTTGGGGGTTGAAGGGGTTCGGCTTCGGGGATGATTTAGGGACATCTCCGGAGAGGGCTGAGGTTACGGCGTCAAGTGCCTGGACCTGAAAGCGGCCAATACACTTCCTAGCGGACCGTGAGCCCCCGAGGGTGTGGCACAAGTGTCGGTACAAGGAAACGGGCACGGCCATCCGGCCAACGATGCGGAGGTCTCTGCGGAGTGCTGTAGAGCGCCACGCGGTGAGCAGGGAGGGCTGGGGCCAAGATGACAACCACGCTTGGACCAGGGGATGGGAGGGGGTGCAGTGGGCGAGCACGCCGTGCACGCTGAGGTTGTGGCGTTGGTGACAGTGTGGGCACGGGTGTGGGGACGATTCATCTTTCCAAAAACCAGCATAGTGGGCATAAGTTTTTCCGGACTGCAGCCCAAAAAGCCACTTGTGCCATGCCAGTCGTCGAAATTTCAGTGGATTCCACGAGGAGGGGTGAAAATGTTCATGGGAGTGTTGCACGACGAGATCATGGGTCCATACTTTATGTGGGGGCAGCATAAGCTCCTTCCGATACACAATGTCCCAGGGGGATTGTGGGGAGTCCGGGGGGGGTTGGGGTAGGGTGGAACCATATTTTGCATACTCATCGGACCGCTCCTGGTATACATGGCCAGTGTGTCCCTCAATCCACTCAACAGACTGGTTCTTGGAGAGGAGTGATTGTCTGGCTTGTAACACCCACCTGGAGTGCCGCACTGGGCGTCTGGATCCAGTCGTGGAGGCAATGATCCCCTTGCAATCCACTCGTAAGCGTGCGTGGGGGGGGGGAGAAGTATGAGCCGAGGAGGATGCCTATCACCTCCGCTTTGTACGAGTTGGGGTTACCGGGTATGCGGCACAGGACGATGCGGCCGTCGGGTAACACAGCAGAGGCACCGGAGGCTGGGGGGGATCCCAAACGACTGCCGTCAGTGTAGGTGCAGTCGGGCGCGGGGCCGGTATTCGGTACTACATATGCTGCGATGCCTGCTACTGACGCTATTTCAACAGCTCCGCGCAATGCGCTTCTGGATCTTCAGGACACTGTCAGTGGTAGCATGCTGGATGAAGGGGGGGGTCCTAATAGAGACAAGGCACTCGTGAAGAGTGTGCGGGGGGCAAACATCGTATCGGCGGCCACTGGCATGTCACCCAACAGGGGGTTCCTGTGTAGGGAGTCAAGTACACGGGTGGGGTACAGAACGGCTAAACTACCGAGGCCAAGCCCGCGTGTGCGATGCATGTACAGCGTTTTCTTGGCAACCAGCGAGGGTAACCCAGACACCGCAAAAACGAAGCGCTCTAGCGCATTAGACAGTTCTCGCAGTTGCGTACTGAGGAGCGGGAAGCACTCGCATCGGTACAGTAGCCGGGGCAGTACGACTGTGTTGACAAGCAGTACCCTATCGAGGGTTTGTATGGGGTGTGCGCTGAGATCGGCCAATTGGCTGAGCAGCTCATCGGCGATCAGTTTATAGCCCGCTTTCTGGTGAAAGTATGCAGGCAATGGGTGACCGAGGTGCATGAGGTGTGATACCTGAGACATCGGATGCAAGGTGGTGTCAGCCCAATCGGGTAGAGACTCGCAAGGCACGTGTGACCAGAAGCCGGGTCCAGCCTGGATAGGGTGGAGGGGGTGTGAGTACTTGGGGAGGGAGGGGTGGGGGGGTTGTGGGGAGATGAGGGGCAGGTATTCACTTTTGGAACCGTTGAGTTGACAGGCAATCAGGTTCAGGCCGCGCTGAACGAGTGCCGCGGTGTGTGGGCCGGTTTTTGGGGGTATTGGTGTGGACACATCATCAACGAAGGCAGACAACAGGACACCCTGTGAGGCAAGGAAGCGCAGGGGTATCTCGAATACCAGCACAAAAAGGAAGCAGGATAGTGGACACCCTGGCTTTACCCCGTGTGTGGTCCGGAAGATCTCATCGGGGGCTCCCCGGATGAATGTGGAGCCATACTCAAGTACCGTTTGGATTAAGAGCAGTAACTTGGGTGGCGTCCCCATTCGGTCCAGGACTTCCCTGATCAGTATCTTGGGCGGGCTGTCGAAGGCATGATACATGTCGAAGGCGTATATTGCCTCCCACGTTGTGCCCGTGTCCATATAGTTTAGGAATGTCTGTGTGGCGACACTCCTTGTCGTCCACCAAACTGGCGGTTATGCAGATGGGGTGATAGCAGGGGGTAGGCGCGCTTATAAACCCATCGCATGAGCAGGCGGTAGACGCTGTTGCTCATGGCGATGAGGCGCCACCTATCTGGATCCCTCCACGAACCTTTGCCCTTGTAGATGCAGAAGGTCCCAGAGACGAGCCACGAGTGTGGTACATCTCCTGCCTCGTAACAGAGGGTCAGGCAAGTGTGGATGACCGAAAAACAGGGGTCGGGTAGTACAGAGAGGAGATACCGGGGTACTCCGTCCGGCTCAGGGGACTTCTTCCGAGCTGATCGGGCCAGTGCTCGCAGTTCGCTGAAGCTGGGTGGCGGTACGTCGTGCATCGTGGGGGTGCGTGGTATGTGTGTGGCTGCGGACATGCACCAAGGTGAGTTGCGCTGGAGGATGCGTTGTATTTTCCTTGTGGATACGGGGAGTGTGGAGGGTGTCGGGGGACTCAGCAGGGTGTGTGTGATTCGCCGAAAAAATATTTTCGAGCGCCGTTTTGCTTGGCGTGCTAATTGCTTTACTAGCTGGTGCCAGTCTGAGACGTCAACCTGTTGGCTTGAGGAGGGGGGGCGGGAAGCATTGACCTGTCTCATGGCAGAGAGCATACAATACGTGAATCTGCGGTAGCAGTTCTCGACGTCTTGGTATACTTCCGGCATAGGGCAGTCCTGCAGGGCATGGGATATGAGGGAACGGTACAACTGGACGTCGCGTCTGTTCCAGAGCGCACATCGTGGTTCAGGGAGGTGCGGGGCGGTCCAGGGGATGGTGGACACAAGTATCGGGTCGTGGTCGGAGGTTCCGTGCACAGAAGAAAAATCAATGACGCATGCGGAGGACACTTCGTATGAGTTCTGGTACAACCGGGTGGCATATGCTCGGTCTATGTAGCTCTTGGTGCCACCAAACCGGCGCACCCTGGTGTAGGGGATGCCATCCACCTGTGGGAGTAACACGTCGACGAGTGAGCCTGCCTTTTTCTTTCGCCGCTAGCCAGGGCCAGAGGTTGGGGCGCAGGGTCGTGGTGTGCGCGGGGTGTGTGGTGCCATTGAAGTCGCCCATGATTAGGTAGGAGTTGCGTAGTAGTGCGTCTAGGTGGGGCTCACATACGCGTTTTTCTTTGAGGGAGTGTGGTCCGTAAAAGGAGGCAATGTGCATGGCGGGTATGAGGGGGTCTGGGTGTAAGTGCAGCTGTGTGGAGATCAGCACTCCAGGGATGTGGACTTTCAGCGGGGGGGGCTTCGGGGAGATGGAGGTGTGTACAAGTAAGGCAACACCATCTTTGGAGGAGGGGGAGCTGTGTAGTAGGTGGAAACCCCAGTGAAGGGAAACACGCTCGAAGTCTCTGACGTGGGCGGTGGGGGATGGTTTGAATTCCTGTAGGCTTAAAGTATGTGGCAGAGGCTGGAAGCCTGAGAGGAGGTGGCAAAACCGGTTTGGGGTAATGTCAGGTCCTCCGACGTTCAGGGAGTCGTGGGAGAGGGTGGCGCCTGTGTGGGATACTGTGAGTGACGTGTTTCCTGGCGGTTGGCTCGGTGGGGGTATGGGGGTAGGGGGGTCTCTAGTCTGTGTGATGGATGGTGGGGTTACCGGCGCAGACTGGGATGCGATGGGGGGGGGTTTGCCGGCCTTGATCAACGAGAGTAATGAAACGGTGGATGAGGCGAGGGCCAATGCACGTGTGGCGACAAGGGACGCTATGGCGCACAGGGAGCGCATAAGGCGATGGAAAGCGACACAGAGAGCGAGCTGTGAGCGTGTGGTGTACCGGGACAAGGATTGTTCAACCAGCAATGTGTGCAGGGCGTCTACCGATCCAGCGGAAGGTGAACACCTGTTGTTGTTCAGCCCGAGCGCGCGTGATACATTGAAGTAGGGTCTGTATGGACGGCCAGTGCATGGGTTAAGTGACTTGTAGAAAGGCAGAGCCGGGTGTTTAGGGTGGGGCGGAGGGGATGGTGGAGGGGTGGGCGGCAGACGCTATATCAGGGATGTGAAATTCGGGCAGGTCACTGGTGGCTGCCGCCAAATTAGTTTCGTTGAGCACAGGCTGAGGGAGTGAGATGAGTTTCACTTTTTACATGCGGTCCGTAAGAGAGATAGTGATATCCCTGTCGGGATTGCCTGACGTCAGATAAAGGGACCGGGCATTGTGGCGCCGTAAGCAGTTGCTGCTGATTGCACTGCCTGGTATTTTACCATTAGCAAGCCTGACTGCTGGAAGACTTGATGGCTCTCAACCGGTCCGAAGGAGGAGGCAGACTTCAGCACATCGCAGACGTCGAGTGTGGGTGGGTAGCGGGCGATTGCGTAGGGGGGCTCGACCTCGCGGGAAAAATCCTTGGCGAACACCCTGTTGTTCGTGTGGGCAGACACGCAAATCATTTCGCCCAGGCATTCAATTTCTTGCACTGCTGGTTGGATAAGCATGGGGTCGTGGAGCATACCTAGGACATCGTATTTATTCAGTAGTACCAAAAAGGCGAATTTTCGGTACGGGGGTGGGTTCATTTCCACGGCCGTACGCTCCTCATCTGATGGCATTTTGCGTCTACGGGGCCCATTTATTTGTAAACGGGGTTGGTGTGTGATGATGAGGGCGGATTCTTTGACCGAGCGGTCAAGGAGGCCAATGGACACACCCATGTCCATGAGGGCTGGCTGCTCGTCGTAAAAATTGCCCAGGACGTCAAAGGGCACGAAAAAATCGAAACGTTTGTATCCTTCGGGTGCAGAGTCTACCACCACCGGCCAAAGTTTTGGTGATCCTCGGTATGGTCAGTTCCTTGAGGACTGTTGAGGTGTCATCGGGATTTAACCCGTTCAACATCAGCATGAGGGGAAGAGATCCAGAAATGTGCCACTTAACCTCAACCCCGTCGACTACCCTTGTGATGTCAATCGGGACGTCAACCCGGATCTGGAAGAGGGAGGATTGTGGTGTGTGGACATTGGCTGGGATTGGCTCGGTGGGGTCGACATTTTTGGCAAAGTATCCAATCGTTTGAGGCACGTGATTTTTTGGTAGTGGGGATGACGTGAGTTGGAAAATAACTAAGGGTTGATCAAGCGGGGTGGGCGAGGTGGTCACATCGTGGGTGGTCGGAGAGCGTGTTCCCATGTGCACCACTTGACAAACTACCGATAGCCACAAGAATGCGAGTGTGGGCACAAGGTCAATGCGCCTATCTAGCACGGCGGCAAGTTCAACGTCGGCGACGTTACTCCGGGCGTTATAGGCAAGCCAAACGGTGGTGGGTTTGTCTTGTTTTTTCGCCGTTCGTAGCATGGCAACAATTTGTTTCACTATCGTGCGGTGAGATAGAAAGGGCGGCTCATCCTGAAATGGCGCGAAGTTCGGTAGGATGGCGAAAGAGACAAGGCCTATGAGCTTATTCCATTCAAAACTGGCCGTGTCGGCAACGGAAAAACATTTTAGGAAACCACGGGAGGGGACTTCGTCACCAAAGAGTAGTATTTGTGGGGATGAGGAGAGGGCCGCCAAAAGATCCGGCGGTGGTAGAGGTGAGGTATCGTGGTATGTGGTGGGCGTGTGGGAAAGGATGTCAATTTTGGAAAACCTATTTTGGCCTTTGACCGGAATTCTTCCACCTTGGACATCTTTTGTCATATCACGGGTTCGGGGAAGCCGGTGGGCAACGCTCCTTGTGGGCGGAAGATCCGTTGCGCAAGGGCCTTGATGGGGATGTGTTCAAGAATCAATGGGAGCGCTAGTGGTGGTGGTGTATACGGCAATTGCGCGGTGTCATCGTGTGTGTTTTCCCGTGTAACTTTAGCGGGTGTTGTGTTTGGGGAAGGAGAGGCAAAAGCATGCCTTGAATCGCTCACATAATGTCCATCTTCGGCCATTGAATCATGGGGCCGCTCTCCGGAGCCAACGCTAATATGATCATGGTTAGAGTCTATAGGAGGTTCGGAAGGGGCGGTCTCACCGGTAGTGGTGAAAGTTGAAGAGCGTGAATGGAGGCGATCTACATTCGAGGGCTCTTCTTCGTTGACACCTTTTTTTTGATCATCCTTTTTTTCGTTATCAACAATGGATGCTAACGCATCATTTTTTTCATTATCAACAATTGATGCCAACTCGGGTTGGGAGCGGATGAGCTTGCCCTGCCGTGACGTGGCCGTGGAGCCGGAGAAGCAAATTCACCGAGACCTTTTTTTGGGTTCTCTTTTTTTTGTTGATTCGTATTTTTTTATCGTCCAAAGAGGTGATTGGTGGGAAGGGAAGGAACATAGAAGAGGAGTCGGACGCCGTGGACAAACGTTCAACGTCAATTGCCACCGAAACTCGCTCGGGGTCAATGCGTGAAAGAATGGTTTGACGAATGTCACGAGACATGGAGTGAGAGTCCAGAGTCTTTTTGCGGAGGCTACCGCTGTACCTATCCGTAGCTTTTGACGAAGTCTTGGACTTGGGGTTAGTACCAGGCATGGTTATTCAGGCAAATTCCGCAAGTTGAGCAGACTGCGGAATAACGATTCAAAAGGTACAGAAAGAAGAAAAAGGCGTAATTCCGTGAGGAATTGGTCCACTGGCTGTGGAAAAAGGCGCTGTCCAGTCGGACGGTGAAAAATAGTAAGGCCTGCGCCTGTCGTCACACGCGCGCACGTGGGCTGCTGTCAATTGTTTCTTTCCTACGTTGCATCTGTCGAGCTGGATTCACGCTTCGGTGTAGCCGTTGGAATTGGGGTAGTGCACTCCTAACCTTTCGTCTATGCTGACGAGTTGTGATGATGGACTTTTGGGCTCCCATGTTGCATTTGTGTTGTTTGTAACAATTGCCATGCTTCAGTGTCACCCACTCAAATTGGGCCAATGCACTGCCATGCTTGGGTATGGCACTTAGAGCTGATTTGACGAATTGTCATCCGTGGGCCTGGCCTGTCCGCATGGATTCATGTAGCCGCATGCACTTCGGTTTGCCCCATTTCATTAGGCCGCTAAGCTCCAATGTTTGAGCTTGCTGAATCCGTTTTGGTTGTGGATCTTTACACTTTGGTTGTAGCGAACGTGCAGATTTCAAGTACTGCCTGAGCGTAGGTCTTAGCTAGCTTGATCGGGTGCCATGCTTTGGTATTTGGTGGTTTTGAAGTGATGAACGCAGGTGGTTGAATTTTGTTTTTTAGTTTGGTTGATGGTCTAACCGGGGCCACATCTCAGCGCGACCAGATGTAACTAGTATTGTAAATACATCGTTGGATGTGCATACGATGCACTGATTTACTGTTGCACGACAGATGATGGACGGTAATCAAAGCAGAGTAAAAGCCGATCGATCCATTAGATGTAATAATTCTCTAAGCCGGTAAATGAAAGCGAATTATTCTGACGCGTCCCCGTGGGGGGCCTGGCCACGGGACGCTGCGGTGACACACACAAGCAAGCAGGCAGGCAAAGCACTGCGCTCACAGGGGCATCAATTACGCTCGTGTCATGAGACAAAGTGTTTCAGGATCCTTGCCACTGTGAAACAAGGGAACCAAAGTATGTACAGCAACACATCAGGATATGTACACATGGGGTTGAGACTGGACTGGGGTAAGGGCATTACAGGACAGTAGACACTCAGTCCCAACTCGTATCCCAATCCCAGGTCTGACCCTCTCAGTGGCTGGTGAGGGCGGGGGCTCAAACACAACCCATGCCCTGCTCAGTCCGGACCCTGAAACCCTGCCAATAGGGGAGGTGTCCCGCCCAGCCACAGACGAGTCCCTGGGAACCAAGTAGTCCGGAGGCCAGCCGACAGTAGCCCCCTATGCTCCCTCAGGGGCGGGTCCCAACTTTCATTTGAGCCAGAGATATGGCCCCGCCATTATCCCCTAGGAGTTGGTAGCTGAAAATGGGCTGTTTCAGCCGAAACTGACATTAGCTCAAAAATCTCCAAAATTGACTCCTCGTCCGGACCCGCCAGAGGTAGGGACGAGACAACTGACCCTATGCCCTTCGAGTACGAACTCTCTGGAGCCCTCACCCGACCTGGTTCCCCTTGAGATCCCGGCATCAGGGCACCACGGGTTCGTCAAGTGAAGTCATGATGCCAAAATCACCAAAATTGGCGTCATTCCCACGCGTGGCTCGCCCAGCCTGGGCAAGGCCAATAGCTCACAGGATAGGAGGCAGGATCTAGGACTCCTATCCGAGTGTACAACCTGAAATGAGGTCCGGGCTCTCTGTGGGCATAGAGATATGGGGCCGCCAATTGACCACACGGGGGGGGGTGAAATTGGGGTCCCAAAAGGGGGTCATTTTGGCTGCTCGAAATGAGCCAAAATTCGGGGGTGCTCCCAATAGTATATCTCCACGCCGGCTTGGAGATCGGGTCCGCCATTCCATACGCGAACCACCGGGAGTCCAACAGAGACTCCCATGCACTTGGCTCCCAAAGATCTTCATGCCACTCGGCGTGGTGACAATCCCAATCGGGTCCACAAATGCCAAAATGGCAAAATTGTCCACACTCACTTTGGGCTAGCACATAAACGAAGGTTGCTCCGCGTCGCCCACGTGGTGTTTCAGCCATGGGGACCAATGTCGGTAACAAAATTGCTCAAAATGGCCAAAAATGCGCACACTCATGGTTGGGGCAAATGAGGCACATGCCTGACTTGGACCGGAGTGTGCCATAGGATTCGTATCAAGTCATATGCGTCCAACATATCTTTTGGGCGTCCCCCAACTCCTCCGGTTTTGGGAATGGCAGGGTCGCCAAGTGAGCCCATGATTTGGGATAGTCCCAAATCGCCAACATGGCGGCCACGGTATGCCAAGCCCAAGAGGAGTTATTCGCCGGGTCCAAGATATGTTGGGTACTGAAGTATGTACCCCAATAACACACTTAGGTCATGATGTCGATTGAGCGCAACGTTGAGATACATGGTCGCCACTTGACATCATGACGGGCAAAAAAAAGCAATATTGGCGAAAAAGCACCCAAAAGGGCCTTGAAGGGCGCACAAATATATTACATATCTTCGGCTTGGATTGAGTAATCGACCAATCCTTCTAAACACAATGACTTGACACCAATGACCTTCGATTCCACATATGTGCACCACTTGGGGCGCTTTGAAAGGTCACGGGCGCTACTTCCCAAGTGGGCACATGAAAATATGGAAAATTGCAAAACACACACCTTGCTCCCAAGGCATCGCTTTGGGATCGCCTCACAAGCTTCCCTCCACGAAGGTTAGGCTTGCAATTGATTGTGGGGAGCATAAGGAAGGGCCTCGTGCAATATGAGGTCCATTGGTGGGTGTATCGCTCTTAGCCAAACCCGCCAAATGGGCACGCAATACAACACATGGCACATACCACATACTGCCCAAAAAGGTAGCTCCCCCCACGATATGTCATGCCCCTCCAAGGGCATAACTTTGTGTCAATCGCTCATAGAAACTCAGGAAAAGTTTCTATGTAACACCAACACTCGCGCGCTACACTCGAAAGTTATCTTAACACACGCAATATCATGGCCAAAGAGTTATAACGCAAACTCTCCCCTCTTGACCATGATCCATTACGCTAGCGCGCACGTGTGGAGACGCAAGGCGTATAAAGATTCCTAAATTACGTCGGGAGTATTGTGAATACATCCCATGCTTCCCTATTGTCATTCCTCGCAAGCAGCACCAGATATGACCCTCACAAGTGGCCTCACGAATCAACTTTGTTTTGCCCATATCTGTAAGACAAATGGAGGGCAAGACAAAAGGAAAGTTGATTCGTGCATAGGGAAGCACGTAGGTCCACTCGAAAGAGGTCAAATCAAGTGCGGGGATTTCCAAGTCGAAAATCCGATTTCGACATCCTGAAAAATTCGAATTAAGGTTGCGAGTGTAAAATGTGAAAATTGCAGATGCATCAATGCAATTCCTGAAGACTTTAGAGTCTTCGTCACGGATTGCGCTAAAATGTCTGTAAATAACAGTTAAACTGGCGGTTACACTAAAGTCGCGAGCCAACCGCCAGCAGTCAAAACATTGATTATCAGAACGGCAGCGTGAAAATTTACGGAAACAATATGAAAATAAAACCCTGTTGATTCCTGATATTCTGATGTGTAAATCTCAGCGGGCGACGCATCGGTTGCCGATGCGGCCGCTAATAGCTGAAATGCCCAGATCTCTCACACCAACGCGTCTTACCTACATCTGTTGTTAGGGTTAGGTTGCCGAATCGACGGCCGAAGGCGGTGCGGGGCAGATTGGCGTGAAATAGTAAGATACCGGCAAATGGCAGTTTGCCGGTACATGGTGACATGCCCCAAGTGGCCGGAATGTCGTCACGGGGGCTTTAGGGCAAGGGACACGCTCCTGCTGGGCTCTCACCGGGCTTCACCGGGCGTCTTCCCCTCCATACATGGGGTTAGTGGGCACACGGAGACCGGTTGTATACCCCACAATGGTCATGGGGTTCTGGGTACCGCTTCACCCCCCTCCTTAGAGCAAACCCTGGGGGGGGCTCGATAACACCCAAGCATGGCAGCGGGTACCCAGGACCATCCCCTGAAGGGGGGGGGTGTCACATCCTATTTCAGACTGATTTGCACGTTAGGCCGCCCAAATCCCACAGTAAGACAGGTACGGTGCTGTAGCTGTTAGTAACTGCAAGTACAGTATCAAGTATCAAGTCCCGGGTCCTGGCGGCGATTGTTCGGCATCCAAAGGACCCGTTAACCCATACCAGGCGCACCGGGTGCCGGCTGCGACGGTCACTACCACAGTGGCAGTGGCATACACGGCCAACATAGGCGTCACACGACGACCGAGGTGGTCCCACAGGTCGAAAGCGACCACAAGGATCCATCTGGCTACCCCAAGCATCCCAAGGCCCGCCAGCTGGGGGAGAGCCCCCACGGGTCCTTCCTCGGGCGCACCATGTCCATATCCACGACCCGAGTCGAGAGTGGTACAGCCGAACGAGCTCCTCCTTAAGGGATCGGGCATCAAGGCCGTCTTTTCCCTGGCCCTATTACCACGAAGGCCATACATGAGGGAGTCCTCATGCAGTGTGGGCGGAGGCGTCGACTCCTCAAACCACCAATTTCCCAGGCAGACTGACCGAGGTCAGGAGCACCGGAGGCCGCCACCCGACTGCAAGTGCGTCTGCGAGTCGGTAGGCTCACACTGGGACTGACAGTGGCGGACCGCTGGGAGTGCATTCAGGCAACTGGGCTTCCCGCCTGGCGCCATCAGGATCTCAGCACATCACAGCCACTAGGGCACACGGTATCACAGGCACTCAAACAGAAGAATCTGTACTTAGGTACTGGTCCAGGCTGGTCCATATGTAAGTGCATGTAAACGGCGACTCAAGGCGCCTTCGTATTCCGATTCACATCCCCTCGGGGAAATGAAAAAAAACAGTCCAACCTCGGTGATGGGCTGATAACACTTAACATATAGATGCACATTTCCTGGGGAACAGAAAAATAAGCAACAAGCGGGGTAATAGGCGTGTAAACACACTCTGAATAGAGCGCCAAACCACGCCCCGGTTAGGATAAGGCATATGCAGGAGGGTGGACAGGACAACGCCTGAGTTCAGGCCATATATAGTCTGCAGACACACGTCGACTGGTCTGGACCCCGCAATTGCCATGGGACCAGACCACACACTCAAAAATCGCAATGCCGATGACAGCGGCATCCGTTGCGCAACGTCGTATGGGCTTCAAGGCCCTAAGAGCTCAGAAAATAGGTCAGTCGCCCTACCTGGTTTCCCAAGGATTCAGCAGGGGGGGGAGTGACGAATAGAAGTTGATGAGAGGGGCCATCCTCCTCTGGGATCAGCAGGGGGGGCTATATGGCCACTCTGATGGCAGGTCACCGAAAGATGTAAGAGAGCAAGCAAGTGAGGGACGATCCGTCGACCACACAAGCGCTCAAACTGCATCAGGGGAGAGCCCAGGGCGCTGATCAGGCACCCCTGGCTGCAATCGCTAGGGTGAGTGCTGCCAAGTCCGAGACGTGGATCTTGGTCTTGTGCTTGCGGATGTACTCCATGAAGGGAGTATTGACCCGCGGCACGAACGAGGAGGCGGCTTCCCAGGTGTCCCGGGACGGCCCATAGCCTCGCCAACGAACCTTGAACTCCAGGCCTCCGGCTGCCGAGGCGTTCCGACGCTGGGCCAGGATCTTCTCGACTGTATAGTCATCCTGCTCAGCATAGTCGTCGTCCGAATCGGCCTCATGTGCGGCATAGCTCAGGGACACATGTTGGCCACGGAGGTCGGGTTACCGCACACGGAGTTGACCCTCGTGGCGCTCCTGGAACTGTCCGTGACCCACCTTGATGCGGTAGGTGTCCTCACCAATCCTGCGGACCACCTCTCCGGGTGTGAACCAGGTTTTGGTGCGGTGGGTGCCCATAGGGCGGGGTCTGATCACCCACACCGGGTCTCCCACCCTGAACTTCTGCGCTGTCGAGCTCCGGGCGGACTTCTGACGCTCAGCATGCTCCTTCCTGAGCTGCTGGCGGATGTCCCGCGCCGTTTGCTATTGCCATGGGAAGAATTCCTTGGCGTCCATGGCCATACCATCACCAGACAAGGGAAGTCCCCGACCCAGGGGGTCCCTGCCGAACAGAATCTGGTTTGGGGACAAACCACCCGGAGTGGGGGTGTCATGATGGGCCTTCAGAGCAGGCCAGATCTCCTCAAACCAGTTCCGACGTGGATTGGTGATGTGAATCTTGCGCAGCTTCTCGAACAGCTGCCGTCCAGCCACTTCAGCACGGCCGTTAGACCGGCTGAGATAGGCGACGCTCTTGGCATGACGTATTCCCATGATGGAACACATAGCCTTGAACCAGCCACCATAAAATTGGGGCCCTCGCTCACTGCAAATGGTGCGGGGGATGTCAAAGACGGTCAGCCAATGACGAATCATCATGACTGCCACTTCCTTGGCAAGCAACCCCTTTTTGCGTGCCGGAACGGCTACTACGTAGCCGCTGTGGCGGTCCACACAGAGAACCACACAGTCAAAGGTCTCCTTGCCAATGTGGACTTCGGGCATGAAGAAGACGTCCATGGCCACGCTCTCCATGGGCTGGTCAGGAACCGATGTCCATTGGGCTTCCCCCTTGACGTTCCGGTTATCGGGATTGCAGGCCTGACAGACCGAGCAACCCTTCCTGACCTTCTTGATGGCGGTGTAGAGATTGATCTGGTCGATCTCGAACCGACGCTGCATGTCAAGGGCTTGCTTCCCGACCCCTGGGTGCAGCATGTGGTGGTGCAAAGCTTCACATAGCTCGAGCACTCTGGACTCTGGTACTAGCAGCTTACCATTCCGGTAGAGCTTGCCATCTTCCTCAGTCAGCCCCTTTGGCAACTTCTGCCCATCATCAGGGTCGGTCACAGCCCTATACTCGGCCGCTAAGGCCTCAGACTTGGCGTAGTCGTCGGTCCAGTCGTCCTGGAGGCAAGACTCAGGGAAGAGGTGCTTGTCGGACTCAGCTCCATCAGGGGCGAGTACTCTGACCGCTCTGCCCATCCTCGTTCCGAGGGGGGCATCCGCAGCCATGACGACGAAGCATTTAACACCCTCCTCCTCCATCAGGCGCTCCACCTCAATGATCCTCTTGGCTTCAGCGGTCTCAGCCTCATCGCCATGGGCAGAGATATCCGTCATGCCCTTGCTGGCGGGATAGGCCCAACTACTGAGACAGTCCGCCACGGTGTTATCCTTTCCAGGAATATAAACAACCGTGAGGTCGAACTTGGCCAAGGTCTCGTGCCATCTTGCCCAGAGGGGGTGTCCACGTGCTCCTTGTGCCACGACTGCAGACTCTGATGGTCGGTGCAGACGGTGACGGGATGGAGGGCTATGTACCCAGCCCATTTCCTGAGAGCCATGACGATGGCATACGCCTCCTTTTCTCGGGGCGTCCACGTCCGTCTCTGGCCTTCCGCCAGGACTCGGCTCCAGAAGGCTACGGGCACGTGCCTCCCATCGTCAAGCACTTGTTCCAACACAGCGCCAACGGCGTAGTCGGAGGCGTCGGTGCGCAGGACGAACCCTCGGTCGGGATCCACGAGGTGCAGACCCACTGCGGATAGCAGCGCCTGCTTCATCCCCTCAAAGGCACGGTCGGACTCAGCAGTCCAGACCAGAGCCTTCTTAGACCCGTTCTTGGTCTCCTCTCGGTTGCCCTTGAGCATGGTCGTCATGGGGGCTGCATACTCGGCATACATCTTGATATACCCCGAGTAGTAGGTGCAGAACCCAAGATACGCCCGTAGCTCAGAGACCGTTTTGGGCTTTTCCCAGTGCTCAATCGCAGCCACCTTGCCAGGTATGGGCTTTCGCTGCCCGTTCCCGACTACGTGGCCAGCGAAGACCACCTCGCTTACCGCAATGGTGGCCTTGTCACTGCTGCCCGTGAGTTTGTGCCGAACCAGAAGGTCCAGCACTCGAGTGACGTCCCTCTCATGTGCCTCCAGGAGCTCCTCGTAGCTCATACTGGGGTCCCCGGACGCGATGATGACGTCGTCCACGAAGGGGTCCGCACAGTCACGCACCGGCTCAAGCAGGTTCTCCAGCATCCGCTGAAAAGCCGCATTGCCGTTGGTAACGCCCATGGGCATCACCTTCCACTGGAGAGGTCCAAGTAGGGTGCTCATGGCTGTGCAGGCACGGGACTCCTCGGCGAGAGGCATCTGATGATAACCATGTTTCAGGTCAATCACCGTGAAGATCCTCGGCCGGTGTTGTTTTTGCAGCATGTCCTCAATGAGGGGAAGCGTATAGCTATCATGCTGCGTTTGGGCGTTTAGGCCGCGGTAGTCGATCACGAGCCGCCACTCACCGGCCACCTTCTCGGGGACGACGAAGCACGGAGAGGCCCACTCGGAGTGGCACGGCTCCAGCCAGCCTCTCTCGATGAAGTCACGGAGGATCTTCTCCATGGCCTCCTTCCTCTCGCCTCTCAGGGCAAACCTCCGGTGACGATACACACGGGGGTCCTGCTTCAGTCGTATCTTGGCCTCGCCATACAGTCCACGCACCGGTGGGGGAAACACAGGCTTTCCGCTGAAGAAGGTCTCGCCATACTTCTGCTTCAGCCTGGCCCTCAATGCCTGAATCTTGGGGCAATCATCGGACTCCGCCTTGGCTTTTCCGGGCACCTGGACCACGGAGCTTACTTGAGGGGTAGCGACCCCGCTCGGTCTCGGCTCAGGTGGTCTTCCCAGGTGGCCCAAAGGGCCATCTCTGGTCTTGCCTCGGAATAGGTCGCCGTAGGTGGGTGGGTTACCCCCGATTGGCTCGTCCTGGCTGGACAAGTGGTCCAGTACCCTCCTTACGAAGGTATCCCCGTCATAGGAACCAGAGACGATCGAGTCCACTTCCCACCAGGCTTTGTCCTGGCACTTGCCCTCACGCTGGCTTCCCCAGTCATGAAAGGGCTGATCCATATAGGTAGGTAGGTAGGTATCTTCGGGAGCTCAGGATGCCTCCTTTGACATTGCAGGAAGAAGGTCTTACCAAGGGGACGTCCTGTCCCTCCCACTGCCCTATGTCAGGTGCCTCTTGAGCCGCTCCCGCATGTGCTTGGGAAGGCATTGTCGCGGCCACCCGGTCCATGTGTCCCAGGTGGGAGGGTGTCCCCACATGTGTCCATGGGTAGGGCCACATGCCCCCTCCTTTGGGCGGCAGCTCTGGGGGGCTGCCCAGCCGTGTGGAGTATCTCTCACCACAAGGGGTATTGCTCCCGCTTGTCTACGGTACGACCGCCTCACCCTTGTGGCTTGAGTTGCGGGGCCACTCTGCTTGGCAGGTGACCCCCTCCTGGACTGTGTCCGGGTCGCCTGTCAGTTGCTTCCATGGCTCCGGGTGACATTTGCCATGGTCCCCGATGCAGCCTGGCCGGGCTCGGACCAGTGGCCTTGGAGTACCGCTCCTGCCAATGGCCCAGTGGGTCGGCTGGGTCGCCCCAGTGCGTCCGACCAATGGGGTATTGGTTCTTTCCTGTCCCTCGGCCGCCCTACGTGTGTGCATTGTCCTGGGCCGCTGGGCTCCTGTTCACCGGTGTGCCCGCGCGGTTTGCTGTGGTGCGTCTGCGGTGTCCTGGGCCAGCTGGCTCCTGTTCACCGGTGTGCTCGCTCGGTGTGTTGTGTTGCATGTGCGGTGTCCTGGGCCACTGGGCTCCTGTTCACCGGTGTGCGTGCTGTGTGCGGTGCGCGTGTGCCATGGGTGGTTGTGTCCCTCTTCCTCCCCCCCTAATTTTCGTTTTTTTTTTTGTTTTTTTTTTGGGAAAAAAAAAAGAAAAAACAAAAAAGAGAAAACAGGGGCGCGCGTACACTGCAGGCACAGGCACGGGCAGCTGGTGCGGCGGTGCAATAGCGTTGTGTCCTCTGGCGTGTGTCGTCGGTGCTGTGGCGGCGGCCGCGCCCCAGGGGTGCGGCTCGCGCGTCCTGATGTACACGGGTATGGGTCAGGGTGGGTTTGGTTAGGTGTCTCTTTGCTTCTGGTGCTGGCTGGTTAGGCGGCTGTGTGGGCTGTGGCTGTGGGCTGTGTCTACGTATTTCCCTCAGCGGGCCTGGTTAGGAGTCAAGGGTTGACGGTTTCGGGGTGTGGCTCGGGTTTGATTTGTGTTGGGGCTTCGGCTCGGTTTGGCTTGGGTCAGGCTGGGTTTGGTGAGGTGTCTCTTTGCTTCTGGAGCTGGCTGGTTAGGCGGCTGTGTGGGCTGTGGTTTCGGTGTTCCCTCGGCGGGCTTGGTTAGGAGTCAAGGGTTAGCGGTTTTGGGGTGTGGCTCGGGTTTGATTTGTGCTTGGGTTCTGGCTCGGTTAGGCGGTTGCGCGGGGCCGGGCGTGTGGGTAGCGGCGTCCACGGGGTCGTGCGCCCGAGGCGAGTGCGGGGTGGTGCGTGCGGGCCGGCCGGTGGCCGGTGGCCTCACTGGGAGTCCCACACGGAGGGGTCGACGGGCGTGCCGGGGGCGTACGCAGCGTGCAGGCTGGGCAGCAGCGGGCGCACGTGCAGGGCGTCGGCGTGCCCGATGAGGATCTCACTGAGGACCGAGGGGTTGGCGGCAAGCAGTATGCGATGCCAGGGAGGGGTGGCGGCGAGGAGCGGGAGGATGTCCGCGGCCCGCGACGAGGAGGCGAACACGACGTGGGCCGGGTGCGACCCCGGGAGGGGTGCTCGGGGGAGCGGGACCACAGGACGGCGGTCCACTGTGAGGTGCCAAGTGGCGCGATGGTGGAGGAGCCGGACTAGGGCGATGCTGTGGCGCAGTGTGTGGGGCTGGGTGCTGGGCGGCGTGGGGACGTGCGGCGGGAGGGGGGGGGGGTCGGGGCGGTGGCGTGGGAGGGGGCACGGCGGAGGAGTGACGTCAGTGACGTGTGTGTCGTGCTGAGGGTGGAGAGGAGCCCACGGTATCGGGCGTGGGTTCGGCGCCTTTGGGCGTAGTGGTGCTCGTTGTCTCGTGCGTTGGCTTCCTTCGGCGTCCGGTTCGTTTGGTGACTTCTGGGCGGGGCCTGGCGTGGCGCCCCGTGGTGGTGGTGTGCTGGGTAACGGGGTTAGATGGCGGCGCCGCTGGCCGGGGGGTCAGGCGCGTCGTGTTGTGTGGCGCGCAGGGCTCCTGGGGTGCTGTGGGTGTCGCCGGTACCGGTGCGCCGACGCTTGTGGGGTGTTGAGGGGGTGTGTGCGTGCGGGGCTGGGCTTTGGGTGATGTCCCACAGGCGGATGCCGTCTTGCCGCGTTTCCTGGAGGGTCTCCCGCAGGCGCCTGAGGACATACGGGTGGTCCTGGGGCGCGGGGAGGTTGCGGGGGTGGACTCCCAGGGGGTGGAGCGCATCGGCCAGCATGGCTTCCCATGCGGCCTGCGGCATCCACCCCCGCGCCGGCCGGAGGCGGCAGTTCTCCACCGACCCCTTGCGGGGCCGATGGACCAGGCCCTCGAGGGAGGGCTCTCCCCGGGCCCACTTCCGCAGCTCCCAGAGCTGCGTGTGGGTCCAGCGCTGCCACCACTGTTCCTGGGCGGGCCCGCGGTCTTGGGCGGAGGAGTGGGCGTGGGTGGGTGTGACGGGGTCGTGGGGACCGGCGGCGGTGGCGGGCCTGGGGGATTTCTCGTAGTCCTGTTCCGTGGGGGTGCGTGGGGAGTGGGGGTGTACGCGGATATGGACCCGCGGGTGTGCGCGTACGGTCTCCGCCTCGGGGTTGGGCGGGGATTCGCGGCGGCGGCGGTAGTGGGGCATGCGTTGCATGTGGGCTGTCATCGGGGGCCGGTAGGGGGGCGGGGACGCTGCTGGTGGACCCTGGCGTTGTTCTGGCTTGGTCGGGAGCGGTCCGTTGGCCTGGGGTGCGGGCTTTGAGAGGTGGCGGGACGAGGCGCGCCGCGCTTCGGCCGCGGCGCGCTCCGCCATGAAGGTGGTGGCGGTGGCGTCGGTGACGGTGGGGGGGCGCCGCGCTGGGCGCTGCTGCCTTCGGGCCTGGGACGGCTGGGGCCGGATGTCGTACAGGACATCCTCGGGGGGCCGGGCTCGCGCTGCCGTCATGGCGTTGGGTTTGGGCTTGGGTTTCGGCCTGGCTGCGGGTTGCCGTTTGGCGGCGGTCTTGGGCTTCGGCTGGGTCGTGGGCGCGGGCTTCGTCGGGGCGTGGGCCTTGGCGGCGGCGGGGCTGCTCGCGGTGGGGGCGGGTTTGGAGGCCCGTTTGGGAGGTGTTCCCCGCGGCCTCGGGGGTGGAGTGCTGGATGAGGACGTGGTGGTGGTGGTGGATGAGGTGGTCGTGGTGGTGGAGGTTGTGGAGTTGGAGGCGGAAGTGAGGGCTGTGGGAGACGGTGGAGGGTCCCGGGCCTCGGGGGCGGGCGTATGATGCTGGGTCCTGTAAGTAGCGAGAACGAGGGTGCAGGTTCGGGCATCGGGCGTGTGCACGCGTTTTCCCTGGTGATCCGTGCGTGCTGGTGCTGGCGTGGTGGCGTTGTCCCGGCTGCGCGGGCACGTGGGTTACCCGCGGGGTGGCCATATCTGCTCCAGGACGTGGGGGTGTGTTTGCTTGAGGTAGTCGAGGGTCCGGAAGAAGCATCGCTGGATGCCGGGCATGTCCTCCACTGTGAGGTGGGGGTAGTTTTGGGTGGGGGTGTGGGGGCCCGGCCATAGCAGCGTCATGAGGCGGGCTGCCACCATGTACGGGCATAGTTGTGGGGTGGTGGGGCGTGGGGGGCGGGTCCCCTGCGGTTTGGGGGCGCTTCCCTCTGCTGGGGGCGCAGCGTGACCACCCACACCCATCGGTCCGTGGGGATCCCCCAGGTCCGTTGGGTCCACTTGGCGAGGCAATACATCGCCCTACCAAGGCCCTGGTAGCCGCTGCGGATGGAGAGCAGCGTGTCCAGGGATTCGGGTGCCCACGTGCCCCAGATGTGGGGGTCGTCCGGGTCGTCCCCCCTGGCGTACGTGTCGGGGCCTGGGTTGTGTGTGGGGGGGGTGTAGTCGGCGGGGAGGAGGGAGTCGGTGCCGTGTACCACCCAGTGGTCTGTGGGTGCGTCGTAGGTGGTGGGGGAGAGGGTGTAGTGCAGATTGTACATGAGGGTCATGTACGTGGAGGGGGCTGGCTGCTGCTCGTCGGGGCCGGGGATGTCCCCCGGGACGTGGTGCCGGAGGTTGCTCAGGGAGGCCATCCGGGCTACCCATGTTTCCCGCTCCCACTCTTTGGTGCTGTCGGGGGTGGCGTCAGGTGGGGGGTGGGCCACGTTGGGCTCGCGGTAGCGGGTGCGGCCCTGGGTGCTGTCCCGCTCCGGCATGGGGTGTCCGACCAGGTGTCGCCCCCAGTCGATGGGGGGCACCCAGATCCGGCTCCCCGTGGGGGGCGGGCTCTCGCTGTCTGGGGTGGCGCGTGGGGGGCGCTCGTGTCGGGCGACGTGGAGGAAGGCGTCGAAGAGGAAGTCTCTGACGCCTTCCCCCAGGGTGGCCGCCTGGACCAGGGTGGCCGCCTGGATGGGGGTGCTGGTGCCGGAGGTGCGGAGGTACAGCACGACGTCCTGTTCCCCGAGTCCCCGGAGGTGCTGCCGTACCGCTGCGGGGTTGTGTAGGGCATAGGGTTCGGCCGGTGCGGCAACTGGTGGTGCGGGGTGTGATGGGGGGGGTGGTGTGGGTTGGGGGGGGTGGTCGTCGTTGTCGCGCGTGGGGTCCGGTGATGGGGTCTCTTGTGGCGGTCGCGGGAGGGGGGATTCGCGGTGGCGTGTGTCGGCGGGGGTATCGACGTCAATTGGCTGGTGTTGGCTGCCGCGTGTTGTGTCCGTGGCCTGGTCTCGGGGGGGGGGCGGGGGGGGGTGGTGTGGGGATGGCGCTGTTGGTGGTGGGGGGGGCGGGGGTGGGTGTTGTGCTGGCTGGGGGTCTGGGCGTCCCTGTGGGTCGTGTGGGTGTTGCGTGTGTGCGCCGTGCGGCCCTTGCAGTTCTTGACTGGTTGTGGTGCCGGGGTGTGGGTGGGAGGCGGCCGCATGGGCGTCCGGGTGGGGCTGTGGTCCGTATGTAATGGGTGGCTGCTGGTGGATGGTTCTCGCTGGTATGGGGTGTGGGTGGGGGGGCTGCTGGTGGTGGGGGGTTGGGGGGGCGGGGGTGGGTGTTGTGCTGGCTGGGGGTCCGGGCGTCCCTGTGGGTCGTGTGGGTGTTGCGCGTGTGCGCCGTGTGGCCCTTGCGGTTCTTGACTGGTTGTGGTGCCGGGGTGCGGGCGGGGGGCGGCCGCATGAGCCCCCGGGTGGGGCTGTGGTCCGTATGCGATGGGTGGCTGCTGGTGGATGGTGCTCGCTGGTATGGGGTGTGGGTGGGGGGGCTGTTGGTGGTGGTGGGGCGCTCCTACTAGGCCCTGGTGTTGCTGGTGTGCGTGCGCGGCTCCTCGCGGGTCCATGGGGGTGTACCGTGGCTCGTATGTCGTGGGCCCATGTAGCGGGGGCGGCGGGTGGTGCTGGACCGCGTGGTGGTGGTGTGGAGGGTGTGCCGGTTGTGTGTGGTACCCCGGCGTTGGTGGGTGTGGTGGCAGGGGCTGGTGGTGGTGGAATACGTGATGGTGTGGTGTGGTGATGTGCGCTATGTGGGGTGGGTGGTTCGCGGGGCCTGGTTGTGCTGGGGCGTGGTGGGGATGTAGCTGGTGGGGGTCGCTGTAGCATGGGGGCATTAGGGGGTAGGGGTTGGGAGTGATGGGGGCGTGGCGGTGGTGTTGGTGGTGCCATGTCCCCTGGCTCTGCGCGTACGGTGGTCCTGGCATGGTGTGGACGTGTGTGGGCGGTGGTGGCTGACTGGGCTGCAGGGTTTGGGTGCTGCGGTACGGTGGTGGTGGTGGGCGCTGGCGGTGGCGGTGTTGTTGGTGTGCCTCGGGGGTCTGGGCGTGGGGCGGTGCGGTGTGGCTGGACCCGGGCCTTGGTCGGGGCGTCGCGCCCTGCTGGTGGGCGCGTTGGCGGGCCCCCTGACCTGTCTTGGTCTTCTTGGCCTGGTGGGTGTCGGGGGCGGGTGAACCCCCCTGTCCCCGTGGGGGCGACGGGGAGCGGGCGAGCCAGCGGTGTGCCTCTTGGAGGCTCGTCTTGAGGCCTCTGACGTAGGCTTCCTGGTCCGTGAGGCCCATCCGCGTGGCGGTGGCCTCGTCGGGGGCGGCCAGGTGGGCGTCCCGAAAAGACGCCCAGCCCTCCGGGGGCTTCTGTTGTGCGGGGTGGGGGTGGTGTGCCGGGTAGAGGAGCGCGCTGAGTGGGTAAGGTGTTCCTTGCCGTCGGCCGAGGGCGTGTTTGAACCGGCGGTAAGTGATTCGGAGGTAGGCTGCTATCTCCTCTGGTGCCGTGTCGGCCCACGCTTCCGGCGTCAGGGCTGCTGCTTGGGGGGCCGGGAGTTGTGGGTCTGGGAGATGTAGGTCTCGGTGGTGGAGGTACAGGGCGAGGAGGATGTGGTGGGCTGCCACGTTCAAGCCGCCTCCGCTGTGGCGTAGGGGTGGGCTGTGGGGGGGCAGGGGTGTGTTGCCCGTGGCCACGGCTATGGTCCATGCGTGGTCCGCCGCGTCCGCCACGTAGTACCCTCCCAGTTGGTCCCGGAGGGTGTCGGTGAGGAGCCTGAAGAAGCTGGGGTGGCTGGCGGGGGGGGGTGCGGCTGGGGCCGCGGGCCATTCGCGGTGGCGGGGGTTGAGGTCCCCGCAGTGGGGGCAGTGGGTGAGGCGGTGCGCGGCTCCCAGGCAGACCCAGTGGTCTGGGTTGCAGGGCAGGGCTGTCTGTGGTAGCCGCCGGCTAACGCAGAGGGGACACGCGGTGGCTGGTGGTTGGTGGTACCTGTGGACGGACGGCGGCGTGGGGGGATGGGGGCTGGTGGCGCACGCATGCTGGTGGGAGCGTGTGCAGTGCCTGTGGCGCCCGTGTGTGCTGTGCCAGTGCTGTGCTCGGTGGACGGTGTGTAGACGTGGTGGGGGTTCCGTGTTGGTATGTCACGGGGTAGGTTCTCATGGTTGGTAGAACAGGAGTTTGAGGAGGTGGGCTTGGTCTGTTGGGGGCAGGGTTGCCGCATGCTGCAGGTATTTGTGGGTGCGGTATGTGAGCTGCTCCGCCGTCTTGGCAACGGCCGTCCGCTGCATGTGCGCCGCCGTGGCCTGGGGGTCCTCTGCGTGGGTGCCTAGCAAGGTGTAGACGGCAGTGGGGACGAGTCCCCTGCGGACTGCCTCGAGCACCTCCGTCTGCTTGAGGACGGTGGTGAGTTGCTGGGTCGCCGGGGACTGCGCCAGCCATCCGGCGTGCTGTGCGATGGTGTGGGTTGGGTTCCAGTCTGTGAGGGTGTCCAGTCCTCTGTACAGGGGGCACGCCTTGAAGTGGTCCCATGTTTCTTCTTCCGCGTGGCTGCAGATGCATTTGGTGTGTCCTGCGGGGACGTGGATCGAGCGGCGCGTATACCATCGGTGGTATCGGGTGAGGAGGGGAAGTTGTTCGAGGGCGAGTTGGAGTCGGGGCTTTTGTAGGTGTGCTGGGAGGCTATCCGGGCGCAGGGCGGAGTAGTAGAGGGGGGTGTGGACGGAGTCTTCGAGGCGTCGGAGGAGTTCGGTGTTCGCTGGGTGGCCCAGTGTGGTGGCCAGTTGCTGGATGGGTGTGGGGTAGTGATACTGCTTGTCTCGATCCGTGTACGGCGTGTCCTCGGGCATCCATTGGGGGGGCTGTGTGGCCAGGGGTATCGGGGGCAGGTGCTGCAGCCAGCTGTGGTGTGGGGTGTCCAGTCGCACGCGTTCGAGCCCTGGGGTGTGGTTGGTGTTCTGGTGTTTGGCCTGCGTGTCTGCGCGTCCATTGCCGTATGCGTAGCGGTGTGACTCCTGCTTGACGATGTTTAGGGCGTCCTGGGGGTGCATGCCCTTGAAGGCCATCCATAGTCCCAACGCTTGTGTGGTGAGGCCGGACTCGAGTGCTTTGTGGAGGGGCAGGTCCGCAAGGCGCCTGGTGAGGTGGATGTCGACCGTGGCGTCCACGACTACCCAGATGTTGCGGGGCCGGACCGTCGTGGGTGGCGGTGTGGCGGTGATGGCGTCTGCCATGGTGCGCAGTTCGCCGTGGGAGGACGCCCCAAAGATGGTGGTCCCGGTGTGGTGTTCCACGTGGAGGCCGTCCGCGTGCCGGGTGATGCGCACGGAGGCGCAACCGACCGTGGTGGTGCGTTGCTGGGTGCCGGATGCGTCAGTGAAGTAGATGATGTCGGTGTCGCTGGGTATGGGTAGGCGGGCGATTGCTGTGGGGTGATAGACGTAGATGAGGTTCCCCTGGGTGGTTCTGGCGGTGATTTGCGTGGGTTGCAGTAGTGGCGCTGCATAGACGCCTATCCCCTGGGTGATGATGGCCTGGGCTCGTGGGGTGAGGCGGAGTAGGCCCCTGTCTGGGCGTCCCTGAGTGATATACGCGTACATCAGGTGGAAGAGGTATCCCGTATTGGGGTGGAACTTCTGGCACGTGATGGTCTGTCGCCGCTCCTTGTCGTCTTTGTCGCCGCGGAGGGTGGGGCATTTGTGCTGTAGGGGGCGCATGGGTGCCTCCTGAGGTCCTGCGCGGTGTGGGTCGCAGCGGTCGTACTCCATGGCTACGCTGTCCGGGTCTGCCCGCTCGTTGGTGAACGTCCATGTCGCCGTGGGTGTTCGGGTGCAGGCTACGTGCGCCGGGTGGTCTGGGGGTACCGTGTGAAACCAGGGGGAGAGCCATGCCTGCTGGTCGGCGGTGGCGGCGGCGGTGGGGGTGCGGTAGTGGGTGGAGATGAGGTGCAGCAGGGGCCACTGAGTGTCGAGGGCTGCCGGGCCGCAGTGCCAGCACGTGCGTGGTATGCCCTGGTCACTGTGTCTGACTGGTGGTACATCGGTCTCCGGTGCATTGTGTTTGGGGATGGACCAGGGGGCATGGTGTCGCTGGACAGTGCAGGTAGCATGTTTGTGGCCGTTTGGTGCTAGTAGCAGGATGGTGGGTGGTGTCCAGCCTTCGGCTGACGGGGTGGGCTCCCCCTGCGTCGTGCCGCCGTCGTTGGGGGTCTGGTGCTCGCTCGGGTGGGGCCAGGGGTGCTGGCGCTGGAAGGCTGTGTACGCCGTTTCGATGTCCTTGCGCCCCGGCATGTCGCGCCCTGCCTTCGTAGCACATGCGCGGAGGTACGCTTGGAAGACGTGGCGTGCTGGCCATTGTGGGTCGGAAAGGAACGGGGCGTGGTGGGCGTCGCATTGGGCCATGATCTTCATCTGTGTTGGGGTGATATACACTATGGTGATGGTGGCCCCTACGAGGCGCAGGGTGTCCACCTCGCCTGCCGGGCGTCGGTGGATGTCGGTGTGTGTGGCCACGAGTGGCCCCTGTTGATCGCAGTGGTGGTTTGTCAGGATGGCGTGTGTGTGGTGCGGTAGAAGGAGTTGTAGCTGGGCCCAGATGCCAGTGCCCACGGGGGTGGAGACGCCGTGTTGCGCCAGTATCCACCGGGGGCAGGTGTTGCGGGCCATTTGCGCTTCTTTTATGCGTATGCCTGCCGCCTCGCGAACTTCTGGTTGGTGGTTGTGCGTTACCCTGTGTAGGAGGTGTGCTGCGTGTTTGGCATAGGCCATGTCGACCAGGGCGCCCGTATTGTCTCCGTAGTAGCGCCAGTGGGCCATCATGGCCTCCTTGGGGAAAGACGTGGGCCAGCCTCCGTGTTGCGCCCATGCCTTCGTCACTTGCTGTCGAGCGTGGCGTAGTGCGTCTTGGGGGCGCGGGAGGTGCAGGGCTTGGTACCCGATGGCCGCGTTGAGCACTGCTTCCATGAAGTACGCCAGGCCCTGCGTAGACAGGAGGTCCCCCCTGGCAATTTGGGGTAGCCGGGCGAGGCGCTCTTCTAGCTTGCTTGGGAGTGTGATGTGGTGGTGCCGCGTGGCCTGTGTGACTCCCAGGTGGACTGTGGTGTCTTCCAGGTGTAGGGGTTCGCCTTTCCGGATGTGGGGGGTGGGGGTCTTGGCGTCGGCCAGCCCGACCGATTTGCGGGGGTGCACTAGGAGCTGGTGGGGGTCCAGGTAGGTTGTGGTGAGTTGGAGAATGGCGGACGCTTGTTCGGTGGTCGTTGGTAGCCCTGCGTTCTCAGGGTCGCAGTGGCGGGTGGCCGTAGTGAGGAGGTTGTCATCTGCGAAGTTGATGAGGGGGGACCGTAGCGGGTATGGGGCGTACCCCGGGTATACCCGTGCCAGCTCGAATGCCAGTGGCAGGGTGACGAGGAGGTAGAGGAAGGGGCCTTCGGCGCCTCCCTGGGGGACCCCGCTGTCTGTGCCGGTCCGGGGGGTGAGGCCCGCGGCCGTGATGACGGCGTAGAGTCGGGTCTGGATGTACCCGGTCATGAAGGATAGGAATGGGAGGCCCATGGCATCCGATACCTCCGTGAGGAGCCGGTGTGGGGCGTGGGGGAACGCGCCTTGGACATCGAGGGAGGCGATGATCATCTCGTAGGGGTTCATGTCCAGTGCGGTGTCCTGGAGGAAGAAGGCCTTGTGGGGGGACCTGCCGGCCATGGCTCCCCACATGCTGGCGGGCACGTGGGCGAAGACCGCTGGCGCGATGCGGCCTAGGATGAGCGTTGACACCAGCTTGACCTCGGTGGTGGCGCAGACTATGGGCTGCCAGTTCCCCGGCTGCGCCCAGTCCCCTTTCTTGTACAGGGGGTGGACCAGGTTGGCCCACTCAGGGGGGATGGGCGTGGCGCCCGTGACGATGTCCCACAGGCGGGCTGCCAGGCGGCGTTTGATGGGCAGGGTGAGACGTTGGTACGCTTCGGCCGGCAAACCGTCGACGCCGGGCACGACCCCCTTCTTCAGGCGGTCTAGGGCGCGTTGCAGTTCTGAGATGCTGAAGGGGTCGTGTTCGATGGCGCGCCGCTGTTCCCGGTTGAAGACCCTGGGCACATGCTCGCGGATGGTGTTTCTGGTGTGGGGGTCGAGCTCGGGGAGGGCGTCCCCGTGTTGTGCCTGGAAGCTGTCCAGGACTGCCTGGAGGACGGCGTCGGGGTCATTGGTGAGGCCTCCTTCGGGGGTGCGTACCGCGTGGATGGTACGGCGCCCCGTGTCCTCCAGGATGCGGCTGACGTACCGTAGGGACTTGTACGGCGTGTCGTTTCTGCCGTATCTTTCGCGTTCTTGGGCTGCGGCCGCTATGCGGTGGGCGTGCCATTCCTGGAGTTGGTGGCGGCGGGTGGTGAGGAGCGCACGGAGGTGGGCGTCCCGGTCTCGTGCCTCCGGTGTGCTGGGGCGTAGCAGGGTGGCGACTTCCCCTTTCGTGGTCCAGATGTCATGGACGAGTTGCTGGAGGGTGAGGTCTGGTGGTGCTCCCGTGTGGTTGGTGTCACGCTCCATGCCGCATGCTTGTGCCGCCCGGCGCATGGCGGTGGTGAGTGTCGGTGCACCCGGGCGGTGCAGGATGGCGTGTAGGGCCCTGTTATACCTGTGTCAGGCGCCGTGGTCGTCCTCGGCCGCGAACTGCAGTGTGGGTGGGAGGGTGTCGTCTGGCAGGGTGGCCGCGGGTGGGGGTAGGTTGGGGATGATGAGGTCGATGTAGAGGGGCCGGTGGCCCGTGCCTGTGGGCGGGAGGTCCCCGTAGGCTGCTTCGTGGACGCGCACCGTGGTTGGGTCCCCGTAGCACGTGTCGATGCGGGACGGGTGGGTGCCGGCTTGGTGGGGGTAATGGGAGGGTGTGCCGGTGAGTCCTGCCGTGAGGTCGGTGAGGCCCAGTTGGTGCATGGCGTCCCAGACAGCTGTGTCGGTGGGGGCGGCGTTTAGGTCGCCTATGATGATGGTGGGTGCCAGCAGGGAGAGTCGGCGGTACGCCAGGCTCAGGGTGTCCAGGAAGTCCTTCGTCTCCTCCCCGAACGGGACGTGCGTGAGTAGCACGTTTAGCTGCCATCCGGGCCCCACGCACTCGTACGCCCCGAGGCGACCATCCACTCCGAGGTCGGGGTGGGCATGTACCGTGACCGACGTCTTGTGGTAGACGGGTATCCCCCGTTCCCAGTGGGCGTGATATTTGTTTCCCTCCGGGTCCAGGATCGGTGCTGGTTCGGGTTGGTCCGCTCTGCGGAGGGCTTGCTCCAGGAACCCCAGGAGGTCTGCGCCTTGGGGGTGCGGCCCGGGCATGGTTTGCAGTGTGGCGGCCTTGGTGGGGTCGTAGGTGACCGCGGGCTCGTTGAGGATGTTGATGCGGGCGTGGGCTTCCGCAGGCGCCGGTTCCTGGGGACCGGTAGTTGGGGGGGCGGGCCGTGTCCGGCCCTGGCCCCGTCAGGCGTCCAGGAGGTCGATGACGCCCTGAGCTGCGGGTGCCCTGCGGTTCCGCTTCTGGGGCTGGGGTAGGGCCCATGCATTGTGGACTTCGCCCGTGTACTCGGTGCCGGTGAGGTGCTCCGTGTCGGGGGTGCACAGCTGCATGGGGACCATCTCACGACCGGCTTGGTCTCGCCAGAGTTCGATGGTGCGCCCCAGCTTCTTGTCGTTGGGGGTGGCCGGGTCCCACTTGACGTGGATCTTGAACCCCTGGTGGTCCCCGGTGACGAGGTACCGGTGCTTGACCTCCCCTGCGGCCCATATCCACTTGGAGGGGCCCGCGGCCGTGGGGTACTCGAAGGGCAGCTGCACCCGGGTGTTGATGGCGTATTTGGGATACAGGGCAGCGGCTTCCTCCTTGGTCCAGCTCTTCGGCTTGGCCCTTGGCTCTGGCGCGGGTTTGGCCTGTGTGGGGGCCTTGCGCTTCTGCGCACCTTGGCGGCGCCGGGCAGCGGGTTGTCCCTGTTGGGGAGGTGCGCCCTGGGGCCGCTGTACGGGTGCGTGGCCCGGTGCAAACACGGGGTGTTCGCGGGCGGCTGGGACGTCGGGCTTGGACGTGGGGACGGGGTCCGTCAGCTGGAACACTTGCTTGGTCATGAGGCCAAGCACTTCCTCGGCCTCCTGCAGGGCGTCGGGCGGGTCCCCGGGCCAGGTGAGGAGCCGGTGCCCGGTGCCTGCCCCGTGGCGGCGCATGTGGGCCGTGTAGCGGGTGGCGTGGCGTGTCCACGCTGGGGTGCGTTCCGGGGGGAGGGGGCCTTCTGGCGCCCCCTGCGCCCAGTAGAGGGCGTAGTACAGCGCTTCCCAGGCTGCCTCTGGGGCGTGGGGGATGCGTGCGGCGAGTCGCAAGCGGTCTCCTCCGCGTGGTGGGGGCGGGACTTCGCCGTCGGGGGCGTGTGCCGTTGCCCGTCTGACCTTGCCGTGGTCGTCCCATTCCACCGTCCACCAGGTGTCCCGGTGTTTGAGGATGTGGACCTCCGTGGTGGTCGGGGGGGCGTCCATGGCGTCCCAGCTGACGAGTTGGATGGGGCGGACCGCAGGGTGGGTCTTCGGGGGTGCTCGCATGTTGAGGATTTGGTGGATGTCCTCGGCGGTGGGGCCCGTGTCGGGGGCGTCCTGCGCTGCTTGGGCTAGAGGTGGGGAGGGGCGGTCCTCCCAGAGGCGGGATGCGGACGCCGTGGCGTACATGGCTGCGATCAGGACGTGTTCCGTCAGCCCTTCCACCATGAGGTGGTTTTCCCCCTCCAGGTCTCGGGGGATGGCGGCTTCCGCCTTTAGGGTGAGGAGTGCGATGGCGCGTTTGGGTCCAGGTGTGGCGTGTGTCGGCTCATCTGGCGGGCGTCCGTCGGATGGGGTGTGGGGGGGGCGCTTCTGGAAGGGGGATGGTCCCACCGCCAGGTGCTCGACAAGGTGTAGTGGTATGGCGTGGTGGCGGTCCGCTGCGGGCAGGAGGTAGGGGTGTGGGTCCCCGGGTACCGTGCCGAGGTATATGCCCCCCCTGTAGGTAGGGGTGGGCAGGGGTTGCTGCAGAGCGCCTGCGCATGGTAGCGCGCACCGACGGTTGCAGTGGGTGCATGGGGCTGTTATGGGGTGCGGTACCGCGTACACGGTGAAGGGCCCCACCGCTCGCTGGATGTGGCGGGGGATGATGTTGCGGAGGTCCGCCACCCGTGCCGTGCGGCCTTCGCCATAGTATATCCAGAGCGTGTCCTCCAGTGCCATTTTGGGGCGTAGCTTGCGAGCCAGTAGGTTCAAGGTGCTTTTGTGGGTGGCCTCGGTGATGGTGCCGGGTCCAGCGTCAATGCGTGGGAGCAGGTGGCTTTGGTGGTGTGCCGCGGCCCGTCTGCGGGCGGTGTGGAGGGCGGTGCTGACGGCGGGAGGGGGCGCGTGGTGGGTGGGCCTTTTGCGTGGGGTCGGGGCGACGTGTAGGGGATGCTTCCATGCCGGGCGCGGGTGGTGTTGCGGTGGCTGGAGGCCAGGGTAGGTGGTGAAGGTGTATACGGTGATGGGGGAGCGCTCATGCGTGGCCTGGAGGTAGTAGTGGTCGCGACCCGTGTTGTGGGTGACGATGACGTTGGGCGTTGGTATGTCGTAGTGGAGTGCGGTATTGGGGAGTTGTTTGGTGATGCGTGCCGTCGCGTCCCCTGTTTTGGGCGCGGTGTCGTGGGGCACGAGGATGTGGACTGCCCACGCATCGTGGGCGGGGAGGTCGAGGTCCGGTAGGGTGGGATGAATGGGGCGTCCCCGGAAGTGTGCGAAAGCTGGGTTGTGGCGTGCCGCCGTTTCCTTAATGATGGACGGTGCCCATTGGGGTGGCGCCCCAACTTGCTGGGCCATGGCGGCGACGGCGCGGGCGATCGCCTTGAGGTCTGGGCCGATGCCAGGCTGGTCTGCCGGTGGTTGCAGGCCCCCTTCTGGTGCGGGGTGGTGCCACCATAGGGTGTAGCCCTTTTGTGTGTTATCGTGGGGGGTGTGCACGAGGCCCTGGTGGTTGGAGATGGCGGTCTTGAGGGCTTCCGCTGCCTCGCGGTAGAGGGTGCGCGTGTAGGCCCAGACTCCGGAGGGGGGGGCCGCCCCGGTGTGGGATTCGGCCGTGGTGGGGGCCGGCTCGAGGGTGTGACTGGTGAGGGAGGGTCTGTGCAGCCCTTCGTGCAGGGAGGCGCACACGTGTGCCCACCTGTCCGCCCATCCCTGTTGGGCGCTTCCTGTGTCTGCTCCTGTGGGCAGTCGCACGATGACCACGTGCCAGGGGCGTGACCCCGGTACTACGGTGGGGGGTGTGGTGTGCTCGTGAGCGTGTGGCCATACTGCGGTGTCTGCGTTCGCCGTCACGTAGTCATCTCCTTCCGCTGTGTGGACGTTTTCGACGGCGGCCTCTCCCTCCAGGGTGAGGAGGAGGTGTGTGCCAGGGGGCTGCGCGTGCGTCTCGGCGTCCCGGAGCCACAGGTACGTGAGCGCCACGGCGCCGGGGAGGATTTCCCCCCACGTGAAGGTGCCTTCGGGTGATGCCCACTGCAGGGGCAGTGTGCGGCGTCCCCGCGAGTCGTTGGTGGTATGGTAGTCGTGGGGGAGGTGACGTTTGGTGAGCCGGTGCGGCATGCGTTCGGTGGTGGGTGTGGGGGGGTCCCAATTACATTCCTCCGGTGGGGGTGCGTCTGCGTCGTCCTCCTGGGGCTGGGCCAGCGGCAGCGCCTGTGCATTGGGTGCGGCGTCGGGTAATCCGCTGTGCGTGAGGGTGTAGAAGCCCTCGGGGGTGAGTTGGAGGACGATGTCCCACTTCGCCGTTTGCTCTGGGGACCACTGGTGGGGCCCGTCCTGCGGTCGGTGGAGGGTGACCTGGTGGCCCCATCTCCAGCTGTGGTAGGCGAGGAGGCTGAGGACGGTGTCTTGCTCCGGGTCCTCCACGCTTTCCATGTATGCCGTCATGTCGGTGACGTCGACGGCGTACTCGTCCTCCCATTCTTGTGTGGGGGTGCCTGGAGGGGGGGGGGCGGTGGTGTACCCGTGGAGTCCCGGCCCCGTGACGTCGGGCAGGTCGTGCTGGAGTGACGCCCGGTACTCGGCGGGCCCGTTGCTGGCTTCGTGGGTGGGGTGGTGGCGCCGCAGCGCGTTGGACAGGTGCGTCCAGGACGCCCTCTCGCGGGGGGGGGGGGCGCGGGGGGGCATTTTGCGGGTTGGGGTCCGCGGGGCTGCTTGCTGTGGGCTCGAGCTCCGGCGGGGTGAGGTCCATATGATGCTCCGTGTCCTCCGTGTGTTGGAGTTACAGTTCTAGCAGGCTGTCGATGTCCATGGCCATGGGGTCATCCTGCGTGTTCACGTGCTGGGGTGCTGCTTCATGGCACGGTGGGCGTGTGATGCTGGTGTTCGGGGCACGTGCGGCGGCCGGTGCGGGGTCGTGCGCCGGGGGAGGCGCGCCGTTTGGCGTGGTTGTGGTGTGTGGCTGCACGCTGGTGGCTGTCCTGGCCGGTGGTGTTGCCCCTGTGTGCGGTTCGGGTTGTGGCCGGTGGTGGGTGTTGAGTTGGCGCGAGGTGTGCGGGGTTTCCAGGGGTGGTGCCGGTGGGGTGGGGTGCGGAGTTGGCGGGGCGCGGCTTCGTTCCTGTGTTGTTTGGCTGTGGTGTCCCGTGCCCCCGGGTGGGGGAGGGGGGTGCGGTGCGGTATGGTGGTGTTGTGCTGTGTGGTGGCCTTCCTGTTGGGGGGGGGGGGGCACCGTGTCCAGGTCTGGTGGGGTGGGCTGTCGCCCGTGGTTTGTCCTCTGGCGGTGTGGGGCAGCCCCGCGTGGTCTCCTGATCGTCCTCCTGGCGTGTTTCAGTACGTGGCCTGTGCGGGGTCGGTATGGCGTGGGGCCTGGGGTCCCCTGGGGCGGGGTGTGCGGGACTGGAGTGTCGCAACCAGGGGGTTGTGGTCGTGTGGTGCGTGGGGGTGTCGGCCCGCCGTTGGGTGGGCCCGGTGGTGTGGGGTATTGCGTTTGCGGGGTCCGCGGGTCGGTGGGTCGCGGCTGCTTAGGCGTGTTGTGGCCCCGGTGCGGTGCCCACGGGTGGTGAGTGGCGGTGTGTGGCTGGGGTGTATCGTTTCCACGGTGGGGGGGGGGCTATTTGCTCGGGTGTGGGGTGGGCCCGTGGTAGGTTGCCGGCGGGTAGCGGGTGTCGGGGCCCCACTGTGGGTGGGTATCCCGCGGCGTCCCCTTGGTGCGTCCCGTGGTGGCCTCTGGTCGGCTGGCTGAAGGGGGTTTTTGGGGTGTACCGCATCCATGGGGGCACCATTGTGTGTTGGGGCGCCGCAGCGGTGGGTGCGGCGGGTTGTGGGGGTGGGGCTTGTGTCGGTGTCGACCGTGTGTTTGGCGGCGGTGTGTCGTGTGTTGTCCTCGGCGGCCCCTCATGGTGGTCTGTTGTGGTGGTGCCTGGGGGGTGGTCTTGGGCTTTGCGGTTCCTGGGAGGGTGCGGGACATGCGGGGTCGGGTTGGCTGGGGGGGGGGGGGGCGCGTGTGTGGGCTTGCGTGTTTGCCCTCTGCTCCCCCCGTGGCCCCTTCCTCTGCCTGTCCCTTACTCCTCTCTTTTCGCTGGCTTGTTTGGCTTTGTTTTTTTTTTGGGGGGGGGGGTGGCTGGGGTGCTGTGCGTGGGTGTGGATGTGTGCCGGTGTCGGCCCCCGGTTCCCAGGGCGCCGGTCCGGGGGGGGCTGACGGCGGGTGGTTGGCGGCAGTGGTGGCGTGGCGCTTGCGTGGGTGGCTGCGGCTCCTGGTTTGTGTCTGGGTGGCGTGGCCGGGCGTGGGCGTGCGTGTGGGTGTGTTCGTGGCGTGGGCTGATGGGGTGGTGGGCAGTGTGGGCGTGGTTGGCTTGTGTGGGTGCCGGGTATGTGTGCGCCGAAGGCGTAGTGGGTTGGGCTGGGGCACCGTGGGCGATGCAATGGGTGGAGGAGATGCTGGTGACGCCTACGGGGGGGTGCTGTAGGCGTCAAAACGGGTCTGTGTTGTTGACGTGGGTGCTTCGGGTGACGCGCCGGGCGGCGACGGGGTTGGTGACGCTGTTGGTGTCATAGGTGACGGGGCGGGCGCTGGGGGGGCCTGCGGCTCCGGTGGTCGCTGTAAGTGGTGCAGTTGGTGGTGGCGCGACTGGTGGTGCCGGCGGTGAGGGTGCTGCCGGTGACGTCGATGGTGAGGGCGCTGTGGGTGATGTCATGGGTGGCGGCGATGTTGATGTGGGTGTTGCAGGTGGTGTGCCGGCTGGTGGCGCCGCTGGTACTATCCCTACGTAGGGTGTTGCCGGGGGTGCTGTGGGCGGTGGTGTCGTCGGTGGTGCCGATGGCGAGGGTGACGTAGGCGATGCACTGGGTGACGGTGAGGCCGGTGTGTGCCGTAGGTGACGCGTTGGGAACGGGTGGTGGGGGGCCGGAGGGGGGTTTGCAGTTGGTGCAACGGGCGATGGTGGCGTTGGTGCCGCAGGTGGTGGCTTGGGTGATGGTGCTGTTGGTGATGCCGACGGGGTGGTTTGTCTGCCTGTCTGCCGGCGGAGTCGGTGCCGGCGTTGGGCGGTTGCCTGTGCGCGTGGTGGTCGGTGCGCCGGGC
Source organism: Eutreptiella sp. 'Long Island Sound 2002' (assembly GCA_964036045.1). NCBI lineage: Eukaryota > Euglenozoa > Euglenophyceae > Eutreptiales > Eutreptiaceae > Eutreptiella > Eutreptiella sp. 'Long Island Sound 2002'. The sequence continues at coordinate 152,139,709 of OZ038379.1, forward strand.
GCTTGGTGGGCGTGGTCGGGTGCGGGTGTGCGTGTTGGTGTGTACGTGGTGCGGGTTGCAGGGGGTCTGCGGGCGTCGGGTTGGCTGTTGCCGTGCGTGTGGTGGTTTGTGTTGTCTGGTGGAGCGTGGCCGGTGTGTGCGTTGCGTGGGTGTTGTGGGGTCTGGTCGGCGTGGGTGGTGTCGGTGTGGGTGTTTGGGGTTGGGTGCTGGTTGTGGGCGTGTCGTTCGCGCGGTGCGGTCGGGCGTGATGGTGGTGCCGCTGGCGACGTCGATGGTGACGGTGCTGCAGGTGGTAAAGGTGGGACGGTGGTGTTGGCGGTTTCCGGTGTGGGTGGTGTGGAGTGTGGGGGTGTGGCAGGTGTGGTGTGGGGCGGATGGTGGTGTGCTTGGCGACGGCGTCGCGAGTGCTGCCGGGGGGGAGGGTGTTGTTGGTGATGTTGTGGGCGGCCTGTGGCAGGTGGTGGTGGTGGCTGTGGCTGGACTGCTTGGTGGTTGTGCCCTACGTGCTCATTTGGATCAGGTACCCTTGAATTACCCAAGTGAAACCGTGGTTCAACCGAGTTCAACCGCGCACTTTCATTACGGCTTCCCCACGGTTGAACCCCTATCGAGGTACAGCAACAAATTGCTAAGTAGCAACCTGAAAACCGCTTTTTTTCAGCCCTGCAAGAGATGCCACACCCCCTAAAAAGAATGTTTTCGAAAACCTTCTTACCTCATTGCTGCAAAACACTGGAGACATATTTCTCTTGGATCATATTTCACGGCGGTGGTGTTGTAGGTGCCAGTGGCGGCGGCTGTATTGGTGAAACCGCACGGCTTCACCATCAACTTTTCGTTAGGCGTGGTGACATACACCCCTGCGCCTTGTTTGGATTCCCCTTAGGACTTTGGACCCTTTTTAGTGAACAACAATTACATGCAAGCCTACACTTGATTGTCAGAAGCTTGTTTCCTCATAGATTGCAATAAAATGTAACCGGCTTTCGAGGTGGTTCAACCGCTGGACAGGCGCGCGGTTGAACCGGCTTCACCGGTTCAACCGCTGTTGCACGAAGCGCTACATGGTGTCGGCGGGTGGCCCTGATGACGGGCCCTGGGTGTGTGGTGGCGGGTGGGCGTGCTTGGTGGTGGTGATGGTGTGTCCTTGCGGGTGGTGTTGGGTGTGGTACCATTGGGCGTGTGGTTTGCGATAACTGAGCACTCACCCCTCCGGGTGGCGCGGGCCCGGTGGTCCGGTAGCCGGTCCGGCAGGTGGCGCCGGGTGCTCACGCGTCCCTCCGGACTGCGGCTGCTCCGTAGCCGGCAGGGGCTGGGTTCACTGCCGGGCGCACACACGTCCCTCCTGACGGCGGCTGTTTAGTAGCCGGCAGGGGCTGGGTTCACTGCCGGGCGCACACACGTCCGTCCGGACGGCGGCTGTTTCGTAGCCGGCAGGGGGTGGGTTCACCGCCGGGCGCACACACGTCCATCCGGACGGCGGCTGTTTCGTAGCCGGCAGGGGCTGGGTTCACTGCCGGGCGCACACACGTCCATCCGGACGGCGGCTGGTTCGTAGCCGGCAGGGGCTGGGTTCACTGCCGGGCGCACACACGTCCATCCGGACGGCGGCTGTCGCGCTGTGGGGACTGCGGGGCTTGAACTTGTTCTTGGCGGCCCGTTGGTCGTCGGGTGTGGGTGTTTGCCGTGGTGGTGTCGTGTTTTTGTGCCGTTGGTGCGTGCTGGCGTGCGGTGCTGCGTGTGTGCCCTGCTTGGCCTGTATGTGGCGCGCGCTCCTTGCCCGGGCGTGCTGCTGCGCAGGCGCGGGGACACACCCTCTCTCTGGCGGGCCCGTTTGGCTCTATGGCGGGCCCTGTTGGTGCCCGGCTGTGGCCCGGCGCGCGGCAGTGGGGTGTGTGCACGTTGGGGGGGGGGGGGTTCGGACCCCTGCTCTCGTTTTCCCCGCCTTGTCCCTCTGTCCCTCTTCGCCGGCCTGCCCTGCCTGCCCACCCTCTTCGTACCCGCTGGGTTGGCCTTGGCCGGTCGGTTGGTCTTGGCGGTCTGACATGGTGTTTCTTTCCTGCAGGGCGGCGTGGGCTGGGTTCGTTTTGGGGGCGGGTTGCTCGTGTGGTGTGCCGCGCCGCTTGGCTCCTGTTCACCGGTGTGCACGCTCCGTGTGTGGTGTTGTGTGTACGGTGTCCTGGGCCCCCCGTCTTCTGTTCACCGGTGTGCACGCCCTGCGTGTGGTGTCGCGTGTACGGCGTCCTGGGCCTCCTGGCTCCTGTTCACCGGTGTGCACGCCCTGCGTGTGGTGTCGCGTGTACGGTGTCCTGGGCCTCCCGGCTCCTGTTCACCGGTGTGCACGTTCTGTGTGTGGTGTTGCGTGTACGGTGTCCTGGGCCTCCCGGCTCCTGTTCACCGGTGTGCACGCCCTGCGTGTGGTGTCGCGTGTACGGTGTCCTGGGCCTCCCGGCTCCTGTTCACCGGTGTGCACGTTCTGTGTGTGGTGTTGCGTGTACGGTGTCCTGGGCCTCCCGGCTCCTGTTCACCGGTGTGCACGCTCCGTGTGTGGTGTTGTGTGTACGGTGTCCTGGGCCCCCCGGCTCCCGTTCACCGGTGTGCACGCCCTGCGTGTGGTGTCGTGTGTACGGCGTCCTGGGCCTCCCGGCTCCTGTTCACCGGTGTGCACGCCCTGCGTGTGGTGTCGTGTGTACGGCGTCCTGGGCCTCCCGGCTCCTGTTCACCGGTGTGCACGTTCTGTGTGTGGTGTTGCGTGTACGGTGTCCTGGGCCTCCCGGCTCCTGTTCACCGGTGTGCACGCTCTGTGCGTGGTGTTGCGTGTACGGTGTCCTGGGCCTCCCGGCTCCTGTTCACCGGTGCGCACGCTCTGCGTGTGGTGTCGCGTGTACGGCGTCCTGGGCCTCCCGGCTCCTGTTCACCGGTGTGCACGCTCTGTGTGTGGTGTTGCGTGAACGGCGTCCTGGGCCTTCCGGCTCCTGTTCGCCGGTGTGCACGCCCTGTGTGTGGTGTTGCGTGTACGGTGTCCTGGGCTCCCCAGCTCCTGTTCACCGGTGCGCATGCCCTGCGTGTGGTGTCGTGTGTACGGTGTCCTGGGCCTGCCGGCTCCTGTTCACCGGTCTGCACGCCCTGTGCGTGGTGTTGCGCGTACGGTGTCCTGGGCCTCCCGGCTCCTGTTCACCGGTGCGCACGCCCTGTGTGTGGTGTTGTCTGTACGGTGTCCTGGGCCTCCCGGCTCCTGTTCACCGGTGTGCACGCTCTGTGTGTGGTGTCGCGTGTACGGCGTCCCGGGCCTCCCGGCTCCTGTTCACCGGTGTGCACGCCCTGTGTGTGGTGTTGCGTGTACCGTGTCCTGGGCTCCCTGGCTCCTGTTCACCGGTGCGCACGCCCTGCGTGTGGTGTTGTGTGTACGGTGTCCTGGGCCTCCCGGCTCCTGTTCACCGGTGTGTACGCTCTGTGTGTGGTGTTGTGTGTACGGTGTCCTGGGCCTCCCGGCTCCTGTTCACCGGTGTGCACGCTCTGCGTGTACGGTGTTCTGGGCCCCCCGGCTCCTGTTCACCGGTGTGCACGCTCTTCGTGTGGTGTTGCGTGTACGGTGTTCTGGGCCTCCCGGCTCCTGTTCACCGGTGTGCACGCTCTGCGTGTGGTGCTGTGTGTACGGTGTCCTGGGCCTCCCGGCTCCTGTTCACCGGTGCGCACGCCCTGCGTGTGGTGTTGCGTGTACGGTGTCCTGGGCTTCCCGGCTCCTGTTCACCGGTGTGCACGCTCTGTGTGCATGTGCGGTGTCCTGGGCCTCCCGGCTCCTGTTCACCGGTGTGCACGCTTTGTGTGTGGTGGTGCGTGTACGGCGTCCTGGGCCTCCCGGCTCCCGTTCACCGGTGTGCACGCTCTGTGTGTGGTGGTGCGTGTGCGGTGTCCTGGGCCTTTTGGCTCGTGTTCACCGGTGTGCACGCTCTGTGCGTGGTGTTGCGTGTGCCGTTTGGCCCTTTTGCGCTCGTGTGGTGCGTGTTGTGTTGTGCGTGTGGTGTCCTGGGACACTTGGTTCGTGTTCTCCGGTGTCGCCGTGTGTTGCGGTGTGTGTGGTGTCCGGTGTGCGGTGTTGCGTGTGCGGTGTCCTGGGCCTCCCGGCCCCTGTTCACCGGTGCGCGTGCTCGGTGTGTTGCGTGGTGTGTGCGGTGTGGGTGTGGGTGCGTGCTCGCGTGTGCCATACCGTGGCCGCGTCGTTGCGGACTCTTTGTTTTTGCGGAAACATTTTTCTTTACACATTGCGTCCTATGGCGTCTGATTTATTCTTCGCGTTTTGGACTCTTTGATTTTGGCGACGCCCAAGAGTAAGCGTGTCTTAATGCATGCATGGCGGTGTATGCTATTTAAGCGTTGGTTTGCGGACTCTTTGCATTTTGCGACGCCCAAGAGTAGGCGTGTTTGTTTAATGCATTCATGCTATGCCACTTATTCTTCATGTCTTGGACTCTTTGTTTTTTGCGACGCCCAAGAGTAAGCGTGTCTTAATGCTTGCATGGCGGCATATGTTACTTAACCGTTGGTTTGCGGACTCTTTGTATTTTGCGACGCCCAAGAGTAGGCGTGTTCGTTTAATGCATTCATGCTATGCTACTTATTCTTTATATCTTGGACTCTTTGTTTTTTGCGACGCCCAAGAGTAAGTGTGTCTTAATGGGCTCAAAGGTGGGTGGGGAGGTACATGGAGAAGGACTAAGGAAGAGGAAGCGTGCAAGTCGGAGGGTGTGGCGTGTTAGTTATCCATTTCTTCGGTGTTTACGCGCCGCTCGTGATGCGTTTTTCTTTACCTATACGGCGTTTTAGGGGGCGGGAGGCACGGTTTGTGGACTCTTTGTTTTTTGCGACGCCCAAGAGTAAGCGTGTCTTAATGCATGCAAGGCGGTACAAGGTACTTACTCGTTGTACCTTGGGACTCCCACGCTACTTATTCCCTTTGTCTTGGACTCTTTGTTTTATGCGACGCCCAAGAGTAAGCGTGTCTTAATGCATGCATGGCGGCATATGCCACTCACTCTTTGGTTGGTGTTGGGGCGCGCACAAGTCCCCTACTCCTATTGCATGCACTTTGCTAAGTGATTTGGGGCACGCAACGTTCCGCTTTCCCGTCTTGGCGTCTCTGTTGCGCTACTAAAAAAGGGGGGTTGGTGTGTAAGAGTGGTTGTCATGGTTGCCCCGCTTTGCACCGCAGGACAGGACCGTTAGCCCCCCATGACAACCACTCCCCGGCCGAAGGCCATCGTTTTGGCCCTACTCTCGCCTCTAATCTTCTTCTTTGTTGTTGGAGCGCGCACAAGTCCCTAGCGCCTAGGTCACGCACTTTGCTAGGTGTTCTGGGGCATGAAACGCTCAACTTCGTCGCCGTCGCGACTCTGTTGTCCTGCTTTTTCTGTGAGTGTCCTAAATTTTTCGACCTCGCCAAACAGCGGCGTAAAATGTTTCTGGGGGTTTCTGAGGTCGGAAAAATCGATTTTGCGCTTTATTTTTGCTGGTTGTGCGTCTGTTTCGTGATTTTTTATATTCTTCTGCTGCGATCCCCCCCCCCTCAGTCAGCCATGGCATGGGATGAAAGAAAGAGTGTGGGTGGGCAGCGTCGCATTTCAGCGCCACATAGAGGACACACTGTCAAGCATCCGCTGAAAAGCCGCATTGCTGTTGGTAACGCCCATGGGCATCACCTTCCACTCGAGAGGTCCAAGTAGGGTGCTCATGGCTGTGCAGGCACGGGACTCCTCGGCGAGAGGCATCTGATGATAACCATGTTTCAGGTCAATCACCGTGAAGATCCTCCGCCGGTGTTGTTTTTGCAGCATGTCCTCAATGAGGGGAAGCGTATAGCTATCATGCTGCGTTTGGGCGTTTAGGCCGCGGTAGTCGATCACGAGCCGCCACTCACCGGCCACCTTCTCGGGGACGACGAAGCACGGAGAGGCCCACTCGGAGTGGCACGGCTCCAGCCAGCCTCTCTCGATGAAGTCACGGAGGATCTTCTCCATGGCCTCCTTCCTCTCGCCTCTCAGGGCAAACTCCCGGTGACGATACACACGGGGGTCCTGCTTCAGTCGTATCTTGGCCTCGCCATACGGTCCACGCACCGGTGGGGGAAACACAGGCTTTCCGCTGAAGAAGGTCTCGCCATACTTCTGCTTCAGCCTGGCCCTCAATGCCTGAATCTTGGCGCAATCATCGGACTCCGCCTTGGCTTTTCCGGGCACCTGGACCACGGAGCTTACTTGAGGGGTAGCGACCCCGCTCGGTTTCGGCTCAGGTGGTCTTCCCAGGTGACCCAAAGGGCCATCTCTGGTCTTGCCTCGGAATAGGTCGCCGTAGGTGGGTGGGTTGCCTCCGATTGGCTCGTCCTGGCTGGACAAGTGGTCCAGTACCCTCCTTACGAAGGTGTCCCCGTCATAGGAACCAGAGACGATCGAGTCCACTTCCCACCAGGCTTTGTCCTGGCACTTGCCCTCACGCTGGCTTCCCCAGTCGTGAAAGGGCTGATCCATATACCCCTGAACCAGATCCCACTCCTCTTCTGTGAGGGGGTCTTCCGATTCTCTGATGTCAACAGGGGGAACCGCAAAGCATTGCCGCCATGGCTCCGCTACGATGCGGTTGACACACAGGAAGTCCGTGGTGTCGGCCTGATCCAGGCCCCCATCCACATAGTGGAATTCCGTTGGCCATCTCTGGGTTGGCATGGGCTGTCCCTTAGCGTCCTGGTAGACACTCTCTCCAGCCGGTAGGACGACCTTGTTTAAGGTCATGTTGGTCAATGAGACTACCCAATATCGGGTACTTTCCTCCTCGCTGCATCCCATAGGAACGACCAGCACTGCCTTGGAGCGGTCCTTGCGGATCTTAGCTACCGCCCTTGGAATGTCCCAACGAGGGCAATGGATCCACATCAAGCCCTGATGCGGACCCCAGTGCTTCTTCCACGCGGAGTCCTGGGCGCTCCAGTACTTCTCACGGACCCGAAGATGGGCGGAGGTTCCTGAAGAGAACGCATCCAGGGCCAGATCCGAAGCTCCCAGGTCCGCAACCACTCGGCTCGCCACTTCCGGCATTACGCCGTACTCCTGGTTTGCTGGCCCAGTTGGCTCAGTGTCCAGCGCGGCCACTTCGAGCTGATTGCGTTCCGGGTGGATCCATTGGCATTCCACATGGTGCTCAAGTGACGAAAGCCACGAGAGCTGGTCGTCCTGGTACAGGGTCATCGAGGCCTGGGCCGGGAGGACGCCGGAGTCCGTCTCCATCGTGAAGTCGTACCCAACGATCATGTCCCAGTCCATCTCGGCCTCGTAGAGACGACCTTGCAGGAGGATTTCCTTGCCGAGGTCTGGGCGGCACAGCTCACGACGGGTTCACGAACTGCAGCCCGATGGCCGCTTCCTTCGTGCCTCCCACCATGTACTGGCCGTTCGCCACCTTCAGCCTGACAGGTTTCCGACTGTCGGTCAAACACTCTGGCGGAAGTAGGCCAGCCTTGACCAAGCTGACCTGAGCGCCCGTGTCGACCAACATGTCGAAGACCTTTTCCACTTCTCCGCATAAGGCACGGACCTTAAGGTGCAACTGCCGCTCCCGTCCAACACGGCGCACGGCGTGCAAGCTCAGGATCTCCGGCCGTTCCAGAAGCTCAACAAGCGACTGGTGCAGGTCGTGGACAATGGGCTCAGGCTGCCCATCTGCAGCATCCAGCTGCGGTCCGGGTGATCCTCCGATACTCTCGGATAGATCTTGAAGTACATCAAACACATTCTTGGTCGCGAAGGATGGACGGGTGCAAGGGTTCGTGCCTTCACTTGCCCTCACCCCGCCACCGCGACTGGGTGCCGGACCGGGCCTTCCGCCCGCGGCAGTCCCTCTGTGCTTACCGACTCCCGATTGGGATGGTGTGGCGCTTCCCACGACACCATCCTGCGACCGCCCTAGCTGGGGCCCTTGGCCGCAGGGGCTCCGCTAGGGGGCGTCGGTTGTGGAAGTAGGGGTATTTTCCTCCGCATCAACCTCGTTGACACCCTTCTTCCTTCCCCTATTCCTAGGCTTCTTGTCCTTGTCCTTGTTCTGGTCGTTCTCTTTGATCTCCTTGTTCTTGTTGTCCGACCTGGGGACCCAGTTCCTCTTGATCTCCTGGATCTCCTTGGCTAACTCGGTCCCCACCGACATCAGCTTGGAGAGCTCGTCCTTATCGACCTCCACTTTGGCTTCCCGGATACCCGCGGGTGCAAGCTTCTTCGACCCGTGCGCCTTCTTGTGGGCCTCCGTATCGGCCTGGTGGGTGGGGCATGTTCGGTGGTCATGGTTGAAGCCTTTCTTCCTCCCATAACACACGAAACAGCCCGGCGGGTGACCTCGTATGAACTCCCCAAAGGACAGCAGAGGGTCGCCAATGCGGCGAGGGTCCCTCTTCTCCTTCTTTTCCCAACCCCTGCGTACTTATAGGATCCCTACACGACGTTGCGCAAGCGCTGCAGAAGAAAAATAGAATACCAAGAAAATGACGCACCGCCAGAAAAAATAAAGCGAAGAATCGTCTTTTCCGACCGCAGAAACCCCCCCGACAATTTTACGCCGCTGTTTGGCGAGGTCGCAAAATTTAGGACACTCACCAAAAAAGACGAACAGTAGAGTCGCGACGGCGAAGAAGCTGAGCGGTGCTTGCCCCAAACCACCTAGCAAAGTGCGTGCCCTGGGCGCTAGGGACTTGTGCGCGCCCCAAAACAAACCACACATAGACGACAACAACAACACCGGCCGCCGACGAACAAGTATGTTATATGCCGCGCAAAGCTAGAAACCGACGAACCAAGCACAACGCGGTAAGAGGTAAACAAGGAGGGAACAAGTATGTAACGAACCGCACCACGGTGCAGATATACCACACGTATACGACCAAGCAATGCAAGCCCACTCGCATAGGGAGTACGACGACGCCGTAACACGCGAAGGAGATCACAACAAAAAAAGAAGCCGCACAAGTATGTTGCATGTCATGCATGAATAACACACACAAGCAACAACAACGCCACCGGCCGCCGAAAAAAAAGTATGTTATATGCCACGCCATGCATATCGCCGTAGCGCATATCGCCATGCATAACGCCGGAACAAACGCAATACAAGGAAGGAAGTTGCGTGCCAAGCAACGCCGAAGTGCGCCGCCACGAAAAGCGCAACGAAAACCGCACCGGCAAGGAAAACCAACAAGAGGTGACACCGAATGAATGCCTATGCCCACCCCCGCACACATAGGGAAAGAAAGGTATGCCCGTACGTGCCCGGATCGCCGCAAGGTCATCACCGCCACAGACCAGCAACATGGTATGAAGGGGCACGACGGGGGAACCAAAAAAAACAACAAAGGAGAGAAAAACGCATGAAGGAGGCCACACACCACCGAGGTGAAGCACAACACACATAAAAGCACACAAACAAAAACTAAACATACACAACATGCATACGTGGCTAGTTGGGTCCAAGTATGTTACATGCCATGCTACGCTACGCAACGAACACGAGATAAGAACGGCAACCACACCAACAAAAGCAAAAGGTGACCACGAGGCGTAACCGAGACGTGCCCACCCCCCACCCGCACGCCCGCCTACGTAGGAGGCGAAAGGGAGTGAAAGGGGACAAAAGGTATGCCGCCGCATGCAAACAAATAGTAGGCAAGGGGGGAGCCACACACCGCCACCAAGAACGCAAGTATGTTACCATGTCGTGCCACGCCGCCAACCGCCCGGCCCGCGCCACCAACCGAGACGAGAAAAAAGAAATGGCCTTCGGCCAGGGAGTGGTTGTCACGGGGGGCTAACAGTCCTGCCCTGCGGTGCAATGCGGGGCAACCGTGACAACTGCTCTTACAGCACAACCACCCTTTTTGTTGCGCTGACTAGAACATACACACATAGCGCATAGCGTCGTGCGCCAGAATCCGACAAACACACGTTGCCACGCTTCCTCGTGCACGCACCCACGTTCCCTTCCCCTCAAAGGTCCCAAGGAGAAGTGTATGCTCGTGTTTGCGTCGTTTGGGCGTTAAAGTAGGGTTGTCTTAGACGCTTAGGCATGTTTTGTGTCGTGCCGTCGTCTCTCATACGCGAGCGCCCGGCCCGCGCCATACACACGTAGGCAAGGCGAGAGGACTAGGACACATTAAGATAGTGGGGAAAGAAACAAGTATGTTGCATGTCACGCCGCGCGCGCGGAACGGACAACGAACAAAGGTGACGGCCAAAGAGGTGTGTGGAGCCAAGACGAGAGCAAGTAGGAAATAAACCAACGCACACGCGTGTCGCACACGCATGTCGCATGACGTACCAGCCAGCTCGAGGTGCCATGTCGCGACAAAACCCCCGCTGCCGCACGCCCGTTTACATCCTCTCTCTACGCAGGTTCAAAGGAGAAGGCCCAACGAGAGAGCATGGCGAGCCGGCAAGGAAAAAGACCGAGACACGCAACAAAGCGGAGGCAGGGAAAAAGTGCATGTCAGGGGGAAGGGTAGAGGAAGGGGTAAAGAGCAACGAAGCCACGAAATGAACAAGGGGTAGCCAGCAGCCGAGCAAGGGGCGCGCACAGGGAAGGGGGCACGGCAGGCACACGGCGAGCACAACACCGCACCGAGACACCGGAGAGGGGAGCACCAGAGGAACAAGGGAAGTGCGGCACCACGCACCACGACGCGCACGGCACAGACACCACACACACCGCGCACACCCAACGAGCCCCGGCAGCCCGCCCAGTGGGCGGGCAGTCGGGGGAGGGACAGCGCCTGACCCCAGACGCCCCTCACAATGGTGGAAGGCACCCCCCCAGGGGACGCCCTTCCGCCACCCCCGCAGCGAGCAACGCCGGCCCGCAAGGGCGCACGCTGTGGGGCCGGTGCCAGGTCCCCACGCCCGCACCGACCGCACCCAGGACACACGGGACGCGGAACCCTGGCTGCCCGCTCCAGAGGACGGGCGGCCGGGGGAGGGACAGCGCCTGACACCAGGCGCCCCTCACAACGGTGGCAGGCCACCCCGCCCGGGTACGGCCCCCCACCACCCCCGCGGCATGCAGCCCCCACAGGGCATGCAGGCCAAGGGGACAGTGTTGGGCTCCCACACCCACACAACCGCGCCCACAGCACGTGGGTGGCGGACCCCAACAGCCCGCCCAGTGGGCGGGCAGTCGGGGGAGGGACGGCGCCTGACCCCAGACGCCCCTCACAATGGTGGAAAGCACCCCCCCCGGGGACGCCCTCCCGCCACCCCCACAACGAGCAACGCCAGCCCGCAAGGGCGCACGCTGTGGGGCTGGTGCTGGGTCCCCACGCCCGCACCGACCGCACCCGCGACACACGGGACGCGGAACCCTGGCTGCCCGCTCCAGAGGACGGGCGGCCGTGGGAGAGACAGCGCCTGACACCAGGCGCCCCTCACAACGGTGGCAGGCCACCCCCCCCGGGGACGGCCCCCCACCACCCCCGCGGCATGCAGCCCCCACAGGGCATGCAGGCGGCGGGGACGGTGTTGGGCTCCCACACCCACACACCAGCGCCCACAGCACGTGGGTGGCGGACCCCAACAGCCCGCCCAGTGGGCGGGCAGTTGGGGGAGGGACGGCGCCTGGCCTCAGGCGCCCCCCACAACGGTGGAAGGCACCCCCCCAGGGGACGCCCTTCCGCCACCCCCACAGCGAGCAACGCCAGCCCGCAAGGGCGCACGCTGTGGGGCCGGTGCTGGGTCCCCACGCCCGCACCGACCGCACCCGGGACACACGGGACGCGGAACCCTGGCTGCCCGCTCCAGAGGACGGGCGGCCGGGGGAGGGACAGCGCCTGACACCAGGCGCCCCTCACAACGGTGGCAGGCCACCCCGCCCGGGGACGGCCCCCCACCACCCCCGCGGCATGCAGCCCCCACAGGGCATGCAGGCCGAGGGGACAGTGTTGGGCCCCCACACCCACACACCCGTGCCCACAGCACGTGGGTGGCGGACCCCAACAGCCCGCCCAGTGGGCGGGCAGTCGGGGGAGGAACGGCGCCTGACCCGAGACGCCCCTCACAATGGTGGAAAGCACCCCCCCCGGGGACGCCCTTCCGCCACCCCCACAGCGAGCAACGCCAGCCCGCAAGGGCGCACGCTGTGGGGCCGGTGCTGGGTCTCCACGCCCGCACCGACCGCACCTGCGACACACGGGACGCGGAACCCTGGCTGCCCGCTCCAGAGGACGGGCGGCCGGGGGAGGGACAGCGCCTGACACCAGGCGCCCCTCACAACGGTGGCAGGCCACCCCCCCCGGGAACGGCCCCCCACCACCCCCGCGGCATGCAGCCCCCACAGGGCATGCAGGCCGCGGGAATGGTGTTGGGCTCCCACACCCACACAACCGCGCCCACAGCACGTGGGTGGCGGACCCCAACAGCCCGCCCAGTGGGCGGGCAGTTGGGGGAGGGACGGCGCCTGGCCTCAGGCGCCCCCCATAACGGTGGAAGGCACCCCCCCAGGGGACGCCCTTCAGCCACCCCCACAGCGAGCAACGCCAGCCCGCAAGGGCGCACGCTGTGGGGCCGGTGCCGGGTCCCCACGCCAGCACCGACCGCACCCGGGACACACAGGACGCGGAACCCTGGCTGCCCGCTCCAGAGGACGGGCGGCCGGGGGAGGGACAGCGCCTGACACCAGGCGCCCCTCACAACGGTGGCAGGCCATCCCCCCCGGGGACGGCCCCCCACCACCCCCGCGGCATGCAGCCCCCACAGGGCATGCAGGCCAAGGGGACAGTGTTGGGCCCCCACACCCACACACCCGCGCCCACAGCACGTGGGTGGCGGACCCCAACAGCCCGCCCAGTGGGCGGGCAGTCGGGGGAGGGACGGCGCCTGACCCGTGACGCCCCTCACAATGGTGGAAAGCACCCCCCCCGGGGACGCCCTTCCACCACCCCCACAGCGAGCAACGCCAGCCTGCAAGGGCGCACGCTGTGGGGCCGGTGCTGGGTGCCCACGCCCGCACCGACCGCACCCGGGACACACGGGACGCGGAACCCTGGCTGCCCGCTCCAGAGGACGGGCGGCCGGGGGAGGGACAGCGCCTGACACCAGGCGCCCCTCACAATGGTGGCAGGCCACCCCCGCCGGGGACGGCCCCCCACCACCCCCGCGGCATGCAGCCCCCACAGGGCATGCAGGCCGCGGGGACAGTGTTGGGCTCCCACACCCACACACCCGCGCCCACAGCACGTGGGTGGCGGACCCCAACAGCCCGCCCAGTGGGCAGGCAGTTGAGGGAGGGACGCCGTCTGGCCTCAGGCGCCCCCCACAACGGTGGAAGGCACCCCCCCAGGGGACGCCATTCCGCCACCCCCACAGCGAGCAACGCCAGCCCGCACGGGCGCATGCTGTGGGGCCAGTGCCGGGTCACCACGCCCGCACCGACGGCACCCGGGACACACGGGACGCGGAGCCCTGGCTGCCCGCTCCAGAGGACGGGCGGCCGGGGGAGGGACAGCGCCTGACACCAGGCGCCCCTCACAACGGTGGCAGGCCACCCCCCCCGGGGACGGCCCCCCACCACCCCCGCGGCCTGCAGCCCTCACAGGGCATGCAGGCCAAGGGGACAGTGTTGGGCCCCCACACCCACACACCCGCGCCCACAGCACGTGGGTGGCGGACCCCAACAGCCCGCCCAGTGGGCGGGCAGTCGGGGGAGGGACGGCGCCTGACCCCAGACGCCCCTCACAATGATGGAAAGCACCCCCCCCGGGGACGCCCTTCCGCCACCCCCACAGCGAGCAACGCCAGCCCGCAAGGGCGCACGCTGTGGGGCCGGTGCTGGGTCCCCACGCCCGCACCGACCGCACCCAAGACACACGGGACGCGGAACCCTGGCTGCCCGCTCCAGAGGACGGGCGGCCGGGGGAGGGACAGCGCCTGACACCAGGCGCCCCTCACAACGGTGGCAGGCCACCCCCCCCGGGGACGGCCCCCCACCACCCCCGCGGCATGCAGCGCCCACAGGGCATGCAGGCCGAGGGGACGGTGTTGCGCTCCCACACCCACACACCCGCGCCCACAGCACGTGGGTGGCGGACCCCAACAGCCCGCCCAGTGGGCGGGCAGTTCGGGGAGGGACGGCGCCTGGCCTCAGGCGCCCCCCACAACGGTGGAAGGCACCCCCCCAGGGGATACCCTTCCGCCACCCCCATAGCAAGCAACGCCGGCCCGCAAGGGCGCACGCTGTGGGGCCGGTGCTGGGTCCTCACGCCCGCACCGACCGCAACCCGGACACACGGATTGCGGAACCCTGGCCGCCCGCTCCAGAGGACGGGCGGCCGGGGGAGGGACAGCGCCTGACACCAGGCGCCCCTCACAACGGTGGCAGGCCACCCCCCCCCGGAGACGGCCCCCCACCACCCCCGCGGCATGCAGCCCCCACAGGGCATGCAGGCCAAGGGGACAGTGTTGGGCTCCCACACCCACACACCCGCGCCCACAGCACGTGGGTGGCGGACCCCAACAGCCCGCCCAGTGGGCGGGCAGTTGGGGGAGGGACAGCGCCTGACCCCAGACGCCCCTCACAATGGTGGAAGGCACCTCCCCCGGGGACGCCCTTCCGCCACCCCCACAGCGAGCAACGCCGGCCCGCAAGGGCGCACGCTGTGAGGCCGGTGCCGGGTCCCCACGCCCGCACCGAACGCACCCGGGACACACGGGACGCGGAACCCTGGCTGCCCGCTCCAGAGGACGGGCGGCCGGGGGGGGGACAGCGCCTGACACCAGGCGCCCCTCACAACGGTGGCAGGCCACCCCCCCCGGGGACGGCCCCCCACCAGCCCCGCGGCATACAGCCCCCACAGGGCACGCAGGCCAAGGGGACAGTGTTGGGCCCCCACACCCACACACCCGCGCCCACAGCACGTGGGTGGCGGACCCCAACAGCCCGCCCAGTGGGCGGGCAGTCGGGGGAGGGACAGCGCCTGACCTCAAACGCCCCTCAATGGTGGAAGGCACCCCCCCTGGGGATGCCCTTCTGCCACCCCCACAGCGAGCAACGCCGGCCCGCAAGGGCGCACGCTGTGGGGCCGGTGCTGGGTCCCCACGCCCGCACCGACCGCACCCGGGACACACGGGACGCGGAGCCCTGGCTGCCCGCTCCAGAGGACGGGCGGCTAGGGGAGGGACAGCGCCTGACACCAGGCGCCCCTCACAATGGTGGCAGGCCACCGCCGCGGGGGACGGCCCCCCACCACCCCCGCGGCACGCAGCCCCCACAGGGCATGCAGGCCAAGGGGACAGAGTTTGGCCCCCACACCCACACACCAGCGCCCACAGCACATGGGTGGCGGACCCCAACAGCCCGCCCAATGGGCGAGCAGTCGGGGGAGGGACAGCGCCTGACCTCAGACGCCCCTCACAACAGCGGAAGGCACCCCCCCGGGGACGCCCCTCCGCCACCCCCACAGCGAGCAACGCCGGCCCGCAAGGGCGCACGCTGTGGGGCCGGTGCTGGGTCCCCACGCCCGCACCGACCGCACCCGGGACACACGGGCCGCGGAACCCTAGCTGCCCGCTCCAGAGTACGGGCGGCCGGGGGAGGGACAGCGCCTGACACCAGGCGCCCCTCACAATGGTGGCGGGCCACCCCCCCGGGGACGGCCCCCCACCACCCCCGCGGCATGCAGCCTCCGCAGGACATGCAGGCCGAGGGGACAGTAGAAGGCACCCCCCCCCGGGGACGCCCTACCGCCACCCCCACAACCCCAAGCCAAGTAGGGGGGAGCCGGGACCGGACCGCCCCCCCCCAAGCACGCCAGACGGAGCAAGGGACCAGGGCAGGACACGCGGAGGGGCACGGACCAAGTGGAACGGCCCTACCAGCGCCCAGTGCCGGGACCACGCGAGGTGCGCACTCCACACCACCCAGGGGGGAGGGGAGCGGACGCCGCGGGAGCGCGAGCGCACACACACGAAAGGAACACGCGGGGACTACCAGAAGGGCAACCGGACCGAGCGCGCGGAACGCACAGACCGTGTGGAATGGCGTACCAGCGAGCGAGGGTAAGGGACACCCGGACGGCACGGCCCGCCACACGCAGCGCGGAACACGCGGGGCGGGGAGGGGGAAACGAGAGAGACACAACACCAGGTACCGGCCCGAACCCCCCAAACCGGCCGCGAGCGCCGCGCACACACAGACGGGGCACTGCAGCCGCCAAGGCAGTAGTGGCGCACAGCGCCAGCCCAAACCCCTAGGCTAGGCAGCCACCGCGCCAGTTCAAGGGGGTCCCACTGGCGACAAGCCAGTAGCACGGGCCCGGCGGCGCCGGCGCCCCGGGCGACCACGCATTAGGGGGGCGACGCAGTGGGTAAGCGCCCGCAGCCACGGCTGCGAATTGATGCACTGACCGGGGAGTGGCGAAACGGGGAAGCCGGGGAAGGACGGGGCTCCGAGCTCCCTGAACCCGGGGGACTCCGCCACCAGGCAGGAGGTGCGTCTTGGAGGGCCCCCCACTAGGACCCGGTGGGGAGGATATCACCTGGCCCGACCAGGTGGCCCCCCGGGGCCGAAAGGCGTCTAGTACCCGCAAAATCAAACCTCCCATCTCAAACCTCCTTCTTTTTCCAACCCGGCTGCAGGGGCTTCCAGCTTCCCTGGTTGTTCCCCGCGCCGTTGTGGGTCACAAAGGCACAAACGGCCATCTCGGCGGGCTCATCGTTGTCGTTGTCGTCGACGAGAGCTTCATTGCCATCGGCTCCCGCTGGGTCCATGGCAGCTTCCCCGCCAGGCCCTTCGCCAACGTAGTTGACGTCGCGGTCGCCGGGCCTCAACCCGCGGGTGTGGTGGAGGTTCCGGTACTCCTTGAGTACTTCCTCTCCAACCCACTCCAGGATCTCGTCGCAGCTCATCCGCGCCGGGATGTCCTGCAGAAGGATGGTCTGGCCGCTCACGTCACACTCATCAAGGCGGCACATCGCGGTCTTCTCTCGATCGCCCGAGACGGTGATGAGGAGAGCGTTCCGCAGGGAGTGCGGTTTGACATCCCGGGCCACGTTCTTCCTCCTCCAAGCCACCACGTTCGTATGATACTCTTTGGGGAGCATCTTCTTGACCGTGTGGTTGGACTTGGCCCGCTCGGCTTCCTCCTTGGTGACCCTCTTGATCCATGCTTCCGGCAGCATGGAGAGCAGGCGAGCCTGCTCGTCACCCTCGTTCCAATCCTCCACGTTGCGGCCGAAGAGGGTGTATTGCCCTCGGAAGTCTCGCCAGTCCCGTAGGCGGATCCCCCGTCCATCATGCTGAAGCTTGATTGACTTCGACCGCTTGGCAGCCACCTGCGGAGCGTCCACCCGCTCCTGCTCGTTGAGCCAGGTAGGTAGGTAGGTAGGTGCACTCGGTCGTGGAGGGGCGCCCCATGGTTCCCCCTGGCGTCGCCCCTGTGACGAACAGGAAGAGGCTTCGCGCGTGAAGAGGGGAGGCGGCTTACTTCCCGCTAGACCTGACTGTTGGCCCCCAACAAAGCGGCCCCGGGCTACGCCGGGAGGGCTGATCGCCGCCAGCGTGACATGCTTGTCTCGCCGGGAGGGTGTGCCCCCGTGCTTGCGCACGTCCCCTCCTTTGGGCGGAACCCTAGGGGTTCACCGGACTTCCTGGCGTATCCCGTTCCCAAGGCGTGCATGCACGTTCCTGGTACTAGGGTTCCGAGGCGCTTGGGTGTCGCACGCTCCGCCTCGAGTCCCAAAGCAGCGCAGGCCTTAGGATGCAGCCTTACCCCCGGTCTCCGGATCTCGTTTGGCCGGGTCACCTGCATGGCACGGGCTGCCTCAGTGCCCGGGCTGTGGGCACTGGGTTTCCTACTGTTGTGTGGTGTTTGTGTTTGGGTCCGGTTGGCGGTTGGGTGCGGGTTTTGTTAACCCCGTCTGTCCTGGCTGGGGTTTAGGGTAGGTGTTTTTGGGCTCGATTTGTGGTGTTGTCCCCCTAGTGTCGGCTATTTGTGGTGTTCGTGGTTGGGCTTCGGTTTCGGTCTGCTTTTGGGACGTGTGTGGTTTCGTGGGCGCCCCGCTTGCCCCCCGCCGTTTCCGGTTCCGGCGCGCGGTGTGGGCGTGTGTGCCGGGCCCGGGTCTCGCCTGTGCCCAGTCCGTCTTGGCTGGGTTGTCGGGGTGTGTTTTTTTTTTTTTTTTTTGCTTTGGTTTTTTCTTTTCTTTTTTTTTTTTTTTTTTCTGGGCTTTGTGGTCCCTGTCCCTCCATCCCCTTTCTTTCGGGCTGGGCTGGTGGCTCTCTTTTTTTTTTTTTTTTTTCTGTCCCTTTTCCCCGTGGTCCGCTGTTACTGGCTTGGTGTTGCCGGTTTTGGGTGGGTGGTCCGCCTGTGCCTCTGCGGGGGTCCCCCTTTTTTTTTTTTTTTTTTTTTCTTTTCTGGGGCGGGGGCCTGGCCGACTGTGGTGGTGTTGGCGGGTGGTTGGGCGGCTGTGGGCTGTTTTCGTGCCTTTTCCCCTTCCCCCCTCCTTTTTTTTTTTTTTTTGGGGGGGGGGCTTGCCTGTTCCTCCCTCTGCCTTCCCTGGGCTGGCGCACGCACTGGCCTGTATTCAGTGTTGTCTTCCGGGCTGCTGTTTTCAGTTGCGTTCTGTGTGGCCATGTTCCGGCCCCATGGGTCGGGTGGGCTCTGTACTCTCTGGGCTCGGCGCCCCTTCTTGCTGGGTTAGGTCCTGGCTCTGCCGGCTGGGCGGCTGCGCCAGGCGGCTGCTTGTGGTTTTGGGTTAGGGGGCTGGGGTTGCTCGTGTCCTTACCCCTCCGCGGTGCCGGCTGTAATCTTCTGGGTGGTCCGTCACCGTTGTCGCCTGGCGCTCTGTGGTCCCGTGTGTGGCCTGTGGTGCCGGTGTGTGGCGTGGTGGCGCGGCTCCTTCCCGGGTGTGCGGTGGCTGGCTTCGGTTAGTCCCTCAGGTTAGGGTCAGTTGTGTCGTGTTGTGCCGCTCTGTGCCGCGTCGCGTCGCGTCGTGCTGTGGTGCGTTGTTCTGTGGCGCGCTGTGGTGTGGTGTGCCGTGGTCTCGCGTGGTGCCGCGGTGGGTCAGTGGAGGTCAGCCTGGCCTGTGTGGGTCGGTTAGGTCTTCGGGAAATTCTGCTGAATGATCACGGTGTCCTTGGGGCGTGCACACTGACTCTCACCAATGGACTCAATCTTCACCGGGCCTCGCAGACAGGCAGGTGTACTCGGGGTGTAGGAAAAGCGTTCCTTCTCCAAGGCAGACAAACAGACATCAGGAGTCGGACGGTGGAGGTGGCTTCCGAACGCTGTTTGAGTGGCGAATGGCTTTCACTGCAGCTCGGCTGCGCTGGCAGGGTCCGGGTCGGTGCCGCCGGCAGGGATGAGCTCACACTGTAGGGTCAGGGGGATGTCCATATCTCCGGTGCTGGACTGCTGGGGTCCGGGGCATCGGTAGTATTCTTGGTACTTCCAGTCTTCACGGCGCTCGGAGATGGCGTTGAAGGGGGGCACCGTCCAGCAGCACCAAAGCCTTCGCGATCGATCACAGCGTTTCGCTTCCCCTTGCGATGCTCGATATTCATCATGGACGGGATCGGTGCGCCGCCGCAGTGCCATTCCTCCACTGGACGCAACAGGTTGGTGACGGACGCCCTCACGGACGTGAGACCAGCCGAGATCAAGCCCCCGTAGCAATACTCTGCGTCCAACGGCGACGGTAGCGCAGCCCGGCCCTTATAGCCCATGGTGTGGTCGCGTGACGGTCGGTGGGGTTGCCCTCCCTGGGGGCCTGTGCCTTGGTCTCGTGTCCTCTGGGGCTGTCGTGGTGCCCTTTTCCTCCGTGTCTTGGTCCCCGTTCCCGTTCCTTCCTGGTTCTTGGGTGGTGTCCTGACCCCATGTGGTGTCGCTTCCGGCGCCCTGTCCCTGCGTGTGCCTGCCCTCACTTGGGGCCCTTCCCTGCCCTCTTGCCTGTGTGGTCCTTGGTGTCCCTTGCCCTTCCCTTGCCCTTGTCCTGCCCCTTCCTGGTGTGGTGGTGGTGGGAGGGGCGGGGTGGGGAGGGGGCGTCGGTGGCCCAGGCTTGGGGGTGGGTGGCCTGGAGCCACCGGCGGAGGGCTTGGGGGGTGTAGGGGGGGCGGAGGCCCTGGACCGCATCGCGGAGGAGGGCCTCCCATGCCGCTTGCGGCATGATGGCCTCCGGGGCGGCCTCATTGGGGTTTGCGGGGGTGCGGGTGCGCACCTCCTCGAAGGTATGCACCGTGTGCACCCCTCTGTGCCTTCCCGCTCCCCCGGCCCATTTCACCCAGCGGCGGAGCTCCTGCAGAGCGGAGGGAGACCACCAGGCGAGGTAGGCGGGGGCCCGGGGGGGGGAGGGGTCCGTGCCTGGGGTCCTGGAGCGGCGGGGGGAAGATGTGGACCTGTGGCGGGGGTGGCGGTGCCTGGGGGAGCGGGAGCGGCGGCGGCGGGGGCTGGGGGTGGAGGACGGGTACGGGCGGAGGGGGGAGCGGGAGGGGGAGGTGGACATGGGGCGGCGGTGGCGCGCTCGGTGGCGTCCGGGGGAGCGGGAGTGGTGGTGGCGGGGGCTGGGGGTGGTGGATGGGTACGGGTGGCGGGGGGAACGGCGAGCCCGGCGGGGCGTGTGGGGGGAGGGGGAGGTGGACGTGGGGCGGCGGCGGCGTGCCTGGCTGCGTCGGGGGGAGCGGGAGTGGTGGTGGCGGGGGCTGGGTGGCCGGTGGGGGGAGGGGGAGGGGGACATGGGGCGGCGGTGGCGCTCGTGGTGGTGCCCGGGGGAGCGGGAGCGACGGGAGCGGGGTCCCTGGGGGTCGTGGTGGTACCTGGGGGAGCGGGAGCGGCGCGAGTGGGTGGTTGAGGCGCGGTGGGAGTGTGGGCGCCGTGGGCGAGTGTGCCGTGCGGGGGGGGAGCGGGAGCGTCGCCGCTTGCGGGACCGGCCCTCGTCGCTCGAGTCGGGCCAGTCCGGAAGCGTCGGCGGCCTCTGGGGGGGCTCGCGCGGCGCCGCTTGGGGGGGGAGGTCCCCCGTCGTCCTTGGGGCCCCTTCGGCCATCGGATGGTGGCCGGGGGGGTACGGGGCGTCACGCGGTGCTGGTTGGGGGGGGAGATCCCCCGTCGTCCATGGGGCCCCCTCGGCCATCGGATGGTGGCCGCGGGGGTACGGCTGGTACGGGGGTGGTGGCTGGTACGGGGGGGGTGGGTATGCGGGCGGGGCGTTCGGCGGCTGCCATCCCGTCCGCTGGTGCTGTTGGTGTACGGGGGGTTGTGGCCCGGTGGGGTAGGGCGGTGGGCAGTGGTAGTGGTGGGGGTGGTGTTGGTAGTGGTGGTGGTGGGGCCGCTGGTGGTGGTGGTGTGTGTAGTGGTGGGGTTGGTGTTGCGGGTATGGCCCATGGAGTCCTTGTGGGTTTTCCGGTCCCCCTTGTGGGGGTGGGGGGTTGGGCATCGTGGGCAGTCCCTGGGGCTGCACTATGTGGTGGGCATGGAGGAAGGGTTGGGGGGCGGGCTTGACGGTGACGATGGTTGAGGGGTCCCAAGTCCCTGGGTCGGTTTGGCCGGCGGTGGTGGTGGTTTGTGGGGGATGGATGACGGGGCGTTTGATGACGGGGATTTTGACGAGGGTTTGGAGGGGGTCGTGCTGGGTGGCCGTCTCCGCGGTGGTGGTGGGTGCCGGCGGGAGGGGGGCGCGGGTCGTGGTGGGTGGGGGGTCCTGGCTTGGGCGAGGGCCTGGGCGGGGGTGGTATCGGGTGGTTTTGTGTCGTTGCGTATGCGGTGTTGTGTGTGGTCGCGTGGGCGCCGGCTTGGGTTTGGGGTTGGGTTTGGGGTTGGGGTCCGGTTTGGGTTTGGGGTCGGGTTTGGGGTTGGGGTCCGGTTCCAGGTTGAGGAGTACCTCTGTCCGGAGGTGTGAGGGCGTCGATGCCGGGTCGGGGGTCGTCCCGGTGGGTTTCCGGGGTGCCTGAGTCGCCTGTGTGGGGGTTGGGGGGTTGGTGCGTGCGGCCGCGGCTTTGGCTTTCGCCGTGGCCTTGAGGATGAGTTTGGCGGGGAGGGGGGGGTCGGAGGATGAGGTGGAGGAGGTGGACGAGGCTGAGGACGAGGAGGAGGTGGTGGACGCGGGTTGGGCTGTGATGCGGGCGGGCTTGCGGGCGGCGGCTTCTGCCGCGGCCACGGCGGGGAGGATGGAGGGCATGTCCCCGGGTTGTAGGTTGGGGGCGGGCGGCTGGGGGGGCCCGGTCGTGACCTGGCGGCCCGGCGGGCCGATCTGGTCGGCTGCGGCGGGGGAGGGAGGCGCGGGGCTGCGGCCTTCTCTTTCTGGGCTCGGCTGGGCCCGGGTCCTGCAATGTGCGAGGTCGTGTGGGTTTGTGTCAGCGGGGGGGAACAGTTCGCGTGGGCTGCATTCAGGGGCCGGGGGGGGTGGGCCTGGGTCCTCTGGGGTGTGTGTGGGGGGCGTGGGCGGGCCACTGGGTGGGGTGGGCGTGCCGCGGGGCGTGGGGCTCCCCTTGGCGGGTGTGTGTGGGTTGTCGAGTGTGGGGGGCGGTGAAGGGTGGCCGGTGGGTGGGTGTGTGGCGGGCGTGTGCTGGTGTTCGGGCGGGTGGGGGAGGCCCGTGTCGCGGGGCCCGGGGGTGCGCGCGATAGTGGGCGTGTGTGGGTCTCCGGTTGAGCAGCGAGAGGGGGGGGGCATGGGCAGGGATTGTGCGGGGGGTTGTGCTGCGCCGGTGTATGTGTCCGCTTGCTGCGCGCTTGCGTGGGCAGTTGTAGGCCGGGCGGTTTGGAGGAGAAGCTTGCCGTCTTCTGCTGCCGCGGCAAGGATTTCGCAGACGAGCGTTCGTATCTGGTGGACCTCTTGGTCAGTGGTGGGAAGGGGGCATGCTAGCTTTGGGCTAAGACCCGCGCGGTTGAGGACCCTGTGGATGGCGTGGTACCCGCAGGTGAGGGACTGCTGCGGCCTGGGGGGGGGTTTGGTCGTGTGTCCGGGCCTGCTTCGACTTGTGTGTGGGCGGTGGGGATGGCCCAAACCCAGGGCACGGTCCCCGTGGGTGGCCAGTGGCGCTGGATCCAGTGGGTTAGGCAGAGCATGGACAATCCCAGGTGGTAGCCCGCCTTCCCTGAGGTGATTTGGGCCAGGGCGCGGGCTGGGGGCGTGTCCCCTGGCTGGAGGAGACCCCTGAGGATCCTGTGCTGGGTGGTGGGGTCCCCCACTGCCCCTGGTGGGGCGGTCTCCGGGGCGAACATGGTGTCTGTCCCCTGGATGATCCATTGCGGGCCGTGGGACGTAGCCATAGCGGCTATCACGTAGTAGTGGCCGCGCTCGAGGACTGTAACCCAGACCTCCGGCGGGGGGTGGTCACTGTCTGTAGGTGGGGGGGGGAGGTCGTCGTCCGGGGTGCGGAGGCCGGCGGCGCGGAGGGCGGTGTCGCGGTTGGGCGCGGTGGCCTGTTCCCACTGCTCCGGGTTGGTTCGGGTCCGCTGGGTGGTCCGTCTCCGCTTGGGCCCGCCGTAGGCGTACGGTCCCTCGACGCGTGACGTTGCTGCCGGTGTCGTGCGTCAGGGCCTGGCCCCACTCGATGGGGGGGATCCAGATGGGCTGGCCCCGGGTTTGTTTGCGGGCTCGCCAGAGCACGAGGTCTACTATGGTCTCGTGGAGGCCGCTGCCTGGGGTGGTCAGGTCCCGGAGAGCTTTGACGGTGAGCTTGGTCCAGTCCTCTTGTAGGCGGTACCAGCCCAGGGGGGTGGTCGGGGCCCTGTCTTGGAGGGTCGCTCGGAGGAGGTCGGGGTCGCGGATGGTGGCCGGTGTGAGGGGAGGGTGTCCCGGGTCCGGGGGGGGTGGGCTGGAAGGGCTGCCGGGGTCTTGCGCGTCTACGTCGATGGATGGTTGGCCCTGGCTGGGTTCGGCCGGACTGGGCGGTGCCGGGTGGCTTCTTGGGTGCGAGACGGGTCTCGGGGCGCTGTGGTGGTGCCTTGGAGACCTGTGGATGGAGACGGGGGGCGCGTGCGGGGCGCGGAGCGGGTTAGTGGACGTCTGGGTCATGCACGGCATGGTAATGGATGAGACGCTGCATGTGTTCCCTGGCGGTGGGGTCGGTGAGTTGTTCCGCGTGTGTTAGCAGGAGGTGTTTGCGGTGTACCATTTGGGCTGCTGCTCTGCGGACCGCTTCTAGCTGGAGGTGTGCTGCTGCTTCCATGGGGCTTTCCGTGTGTTTGGTGAGGTGTCGGTGCAGGGCCTGTGTCACTGCCCCTCTCATGGTGGCTTCTTTGATCAGGGGGGGCCACGTTCTTCCTCCTCCAAGCCACCACGTTCGTATGATACTCTTTGGGGAGCATCTTCTTGACCGTGTGGTTGGACTTGGCCCGCTCGGCTTCCTCCTTGGTGACCCTCTTGATCCATGCTTCCGGCAGCATGGAGAGCAGGCGAGCCTGCTCGTCACCCTCGTTCCAATCCTCCACGTTGCGGCCGAAGAGGGTGTATTGCCCTCGGAAGTCTCGCCAGTCCCGTAGGCGGATCCCCCGTCCATCATGCTGAAGCTTGATTGACTTCGACCGCTTGGCAGCCACCTGCGGAGCGTCCACCCGCTCCTGCTCGTTGAGCCACTTCTTGGCTTCCTTGAGGGTCTTGATCTTCCCCTCCTTGGTTGCCACGAAGTATAGCTCTTGGAGCACTTCCGGCAGGCGGTACCTGAACCGTCTGAAGACATATTTCTCCGCATCTGCGGGATCCATGTCTTCAGTGACGGTCACTGCGCAATCGTCCAGCTTCTCCAAGAAGCGGTCGAGGTTGAGGGGGTTGCCGTCGTACATGGGGGGCTTGATGTCCTTCAAGTCTTCCCACACGGCGATATCCGCGGCCTTAGAGACCATGAACGCCGGCTGCGAGGTCGACCGAGGTTCCCATCGGCCTCTCCCACGGACTCCCACGGCTGCCACTTCCATCTCCTCCCCGGTATCTGCGTGGCCAAGCCGTGGTTCCTCCATGTACGCTGAACCCAGATGTTCACGCCGTACTCCTTCCATGTACGCCTCCTCATCACAGCGCCGGCGGCTGCGTTCAGCGGCCTCCCGTCGTACACCACGCGGCAGGGAGATGTGGAACTCCTCCAGGTCCAGGTCCAGGTCCTCACCTCGGCCGACATACCACTCCACGTCTCCTCTGGGGACCTCATCCCTGAGTCCACCATAACGTCCACCAGCCGTTGGGATTGGCTCCGGGGCTAGTGCGGGGCGTCGGGGGCGTACCGGTGTCCGCGGTGGAGCACGGCAGTTGTGGTACTCCGCGCTGAGCCACTCATCACACCAATTCTCACTGCCACTGCCGGGCGGCACGCGCTCGTTGCGGCGGCCCGCGCTGTGGTGAGAGGGGGCGGTGAGAGAGGGGGCACTGGCGCTGGGGCGACTCCCCGGGGCTCCGCCGGGGGCGTGGGGTGTGCCTGGACCTGGTCTGGGTCCCTAGCCGTCGTCCGACGAGCCAGACTCCAGGGGTGGGTGGTCGCTGCCGACGCTCCCACGGGCTTCCAGCGCGTCCAGCCTCTGTTGCAGGCCGCTGATGACCGTGTTCAGCTGCCTGGTCTCGGCTCTGGCGATGTCCAGCTGCCTCTGGGTGGCGGTGGCCACATTGGCGCTCTTGACCATCTCGATCTTGGCGATGTCCAGCTCTCTCTGCGCGCGC
Organism: Eutreptiella sp. 'Long Island Sound 2002'; assembly: GCA_964036045.1. Lineage (NCBI taxonomy): Eukaryota > Euglenozoa > Euglenophyceae > Eutreptiales > Eutreptiaceae > Eutreptiella > Eutreptiella sp. 'Long Island Sound 2002'. The sequence goes on from OZ038379.1 coordinate 152,165,355, forward strand.
GCAGCGACCCTGGCGATGCGAGTCATCTCGCCCTTGCCCGTGTCTACCTAGCGCTCGAGGAACTGGACCATCCTGCGGACGTAGACAATCCACCGCCGGGTGGCATCCGGGTCGCCGTCCCCTGGTGGGTCGTCGGGGTCCCCAGGGAGTCCTCCAGGAGGGCCTCCGCCGGGTCCGCCCGGTCGAGGGGGTCCTCCCCCGCCCGGTGGTCCACCTCCAGGGGGTCCACCTGGTGGGCGTCCTCCAGGGGGTCCTGATGGTCCTCCGCCAGGGGGTCCCAGTGGGTCTCCGCCGGGTCGCCTCGGTGGGTCCGAGGATGGGGGCTTCTTCGTGTGGTCAAAGTCCATGTCGTCATCCTCGTCCATGTCGCCCCACCTGGGCGTCTCGGTCTCGGACTCGGAGCTCCGGTAGGGAGGAGGGAGATCCTCATCCTCACCTTCCGGCTCCATGGGGACAGCCCCGCCTCCTCCGCCAGCCACTCCCCGGCGATGTCGGCGGCCTCGTTCATCCCCGTCGCTGGCGGTGAAGAAGGGGTCACTGTCGTGGGGGTGTCCGCCCGCTGGCCTCCGTGGCCTCTCGGGGGTCTTCCCCTTACCCTTCCTCCGTCGGTAGGCGGTGGGGCCCCTGCTCCCACTGCTGCCTGTGTCGATCTCGTCCAGCGTCATCTTGGAGGAGGCGTCCCATTCGAAGAGCCTTCGAAGGGTCTCTACTCGTGATCCTCCCGGGGGAGTCTCGCGGCGGAGCTTGGCCTCTGCCTCCTCCATTGCGGCGGCGGTGGCTGCTGCAGCTCGCCTTTCGGCCTCCTCCCGGGCACGAGCCGCCTCGGCTTCCCGAGCCTGCTGCAGCCGCGCCTTCTCCGCTTCCAACGCCGCCAACTCCGCCTCTGTCTTGGCCCTCTCCTCAGCGACCTTCCGTCGCGGGGCCTCGATGGCGTCCTTCTTGGCGGCGTCCGCCTGGGCCTTAGCTGTTGCCTCGGCGTGGGCCCTTTCCTCCGCCTCCTTCTTTGCCCTCTCTTGGGCAAGCGCCTCTTCCAGCGCCTTCACCTCGGCCTCCTTGCAAGCAATGGCCTCCTGCGTCAGGCGGGCATCCTCGTCGGCTGCCGCCACCTCACCCTTGACCTGGGAAATCGCTGCTTCATGGGCGGCTGCGGCCGTGAGTCCGGCCGCAATGGCCGCCACGGCCGAGGCGTGGATGGCCATGCCATGAGCCCACTCCGCAGCCTCCTGCTGGGCGATGCCGACGGCGCCCTCCATGGCAGCGTTGTGTTGCGTGGCCCGTTGCTGGGCAACCCGAAGGTTGCAGGGCACCCCACAGGCGCGCACACAGGCGCGCGCCACGTCCCTTTGGTCGGGAGCGACGCTGCTGCTGGAGCTGGCCTGGTCGGCCGGCATCCTCCCGCGGTGGGCCGACTCCACGTTGCTGCTGGGGCCTGACTTCCTCAGGAGCAGCGGACGGGGCTAGTCCTTGGTCTGCTTGGCGACTTCCAGGAAGTCGCCAAGGGTGGTGTGGCCGGGGTGGTGACCACCACTCGCCCGTTCGGGGCTGTGGGCTGGGGTTCCGCCCCTGGCGCCTTGGGCGGCTTCGGCGGCCAGGGACTCCTGGTACTCCCGCCACTTCCTGTCCCGCCTCCTGTCCCCGGCGGAATGCTTCTCCTTCCCAGGAGACGCGCTGCTGCTGCCCTGCAGCCTGCGCTCGTTCCCCAGCTCCGGGAACTCCTTCTCGATCATGTCCCACATGGAGACGTTGATCGAGGCGCCCGACGGGTACTCGTTGGGCTTCTCGTCCTCCTCAATCCCGTCGGGGCGCAGCCCTTCGCCGGGCCTGTCCGGGCGGGTCCAGGTCCTCCAGCGCTTGCGGCGGAAGCGGTACTCATACCCTTCCGCCCGCAGCCATTCCTCCAGTGCCCGCAGGCGGTCCTCGCCCATGTCCTCGCGGAGCTCGAAGCTCCCGGGCATGCCGCCTTCGCACTGGGGATTGCTGTGGCCGTACTGCTGCCCCCACAGCAACCCACGCAGTAGGCGCGCCGCATGGGGGTGGGGCTGCGGCCAGGTCTTGCCCGCCTCGTCCCAGTTCACCATCGGTGCTCTCGATGGAGTGGTCCTGGGGTGGTTGTTGAGGTGGGTGATGTAGCACTGGACTGGGAGTGCGGCCGGTGCTGGTCGGCCGGTGGTTGTGGAGGTGGTTGACGCGACTGGGTGTGCGGCCTTGCTGGTCAGTCGATAGGACTCGCTGATGAGGGAGTCCTGGTCTGTCCACCTCCTTCACGGTCGCGGCGCTTCCGTGGTCGCTCAGGGCGATGCTCTGGGCGGCGCTGCGGACCGCTGCGCTGCGCTGCGAGCTGCGAGCTGCGAGCTGCTGCGCCGCGCCGCTCGGGGTTGGTGGCCCCGAGTGGCACGCGAGGGATGGGTAACCCCGCGGCGGTGAAACGCTTTTGAAGCGTTCCCGTGGGGGGCCTGGCCACGGGACGCTGCAGTGACACGCACAAGCAGGCAGGCAGGCAAAGCACTGCGCTCACAGGGGCATCAATTACGCTCGTGTCATGAGACAAAGCGTTTCAGGATACTTGCCACTCTGAAACAAGGGAACAAAAGTATGTACAGCAACACCTCAGGATATGTACACATGGGGTTAAGACTGGACTGGGGTAAGGGCATTACAGGACAATGGACACTCAGTCCCAACTCGTATCCCAATCCCAGGTCCGACCCTCTCAGTGGCTGGTGGGGGCGGGGGCTCAAACACAACCCATGCCCTGCTCAGTCCGGACCCTGAAACCCTGCCACTAGGGGAGGTGTCCCGCCCAGCCATAGGCGAGTTTCTTGGGAACCAAGTGGCTCCAAGGCATACCGACAGTTGCTCCCCATGCTCCCTAACGGCAGGTCCCGACTCCTCTCTGAGCCAGAGATATGGCCCCGCCATTATTCCCTAGGAGTTGGTAGCTGAAAATGGGCTGTTTCAGCCCAAACTGACATTAGCTCAAAAATCTCCAAAATTGACTCCTCGTCTGGACTCGCCAGAGGTAGGGACGAGGCAACTGACCCTATGCCCTTCGAGAACGCACTCCCTGGAGCCCTCACCCAACCTGGTTCCCTCTGAGGTCCCGGCATCAGGGCACCACGGGTTCGTCAAGTGAAGTCATGATGCCAAAATCACCAAAATTGGCGTCATTCCCACGCGTGGCTCGCCCGGCCTGGGCAAGGCCAATGGCTCACAGGATAGGAGGCAGGACCTAGGACTTATATCCGAGTGTACAACTTGTGATGAGGTCCGGGCTCTTTGTGGGCATAGAGATATGGGGCCGCCAAATGACCACACGGGGGGGTGAAATTGGGGTCCCAAAAGGGGGCCATTTTGGCTGCTCGAAATGAGCCAAAATTCGGGGGTGCTCCCAATAGTATATCTCCACGCCGGCTTGGAGATCGGATCCGCCTCTCCATACGCGAACCACCGGGAGTCCAACAAAGACTCCCATGCACTTGGCTCCCAAAGATCTCCATGCCACTCGGCGTGGTGACAATCCCAATTGGGTCCACAAATGCCAAAATGGCAAAATTGTCCACACTCACTTTGGGCTAGCACCTTAACGAAGGTTGCTCCGCCTCGCCCACGTGGTGTGTGAGCCATGGGGACCAATGTCGGTAACACCCATGTCATATATGGTCCATTGGTCCATGAGTCTGGCGTGCACGAAGTGGCTGAACATGGTGCACGGCGGGCAGAAAATGTGGAAAATTGATCAAAATGGCCGAAAATGCGCACATTCATGGTTGAGGCAAATGAGGCACATGCCCGACTTGGACCGGAGTGTGCCATAGGATTTGTATCAAGTCATATGCGTCCAACATATCTTTTGGGCGTCGCCCAACTCCTCCGGTTTGGGGAATGGCAGGGTCGCCAAGTGAGCCCATGATTTGGGATAGTCCCAAATCGCCAACATGGCGGCCACAGTATGCCAAGCCCAAGAGGAGTTATTCGCCGGGTCTACGATATGTTGGGCACCGAAGTATGTACCCTCATTACATACTTGGGTCATGATGTCAATTGAGCGCAACGTTGAGATACACGGTCGCCACTTGACATCATGACGGGCGAAAAACAGCAATATTGGCGAAAAAGACCCCCAAAAGGGCCTTGAAAGGCGCACAAATATATTATGATATCTTCCGCTTGGATTGAGCAATCACTTAATCCTTCCAAACACAATGACTTGACACCAATGACCTTCGATTCCACATATGTGCTCCACTTGGGGCGCTTTGAAAGGTCACGAGCGCTACTTCCCAAGTGGGCACATGAAAATATGGAAAATTGCAAAACACACACCTTGCTCCCAACGCATCGCTTTGGGATCGCCTCACAAGCTTCCCTCCACGAAGGTTAGGCTTGCAATCGATTGCGGGGAGTATAAGGAAGGGCCTCGTGCAATATGAGGTCCATTGGTGGGTGTAACGCTCTTAGCCAAACCCGCCAAATGGGCAAGCAATACAACACATGGCACATACCACATACTGCCCAAAAAGGTAGCTCCCCCCACGATATGTCATGCCCCTCCAAGGGCATAACTTTGTGTCAATCGCTCATAGAAACTCAAGGAATGTTCCTGTGCAACACCAACACTCGCGCGCTACACTCGAAAGTTATCTTAACGCACGCAATATCATGGCCAAAGAGTTATAACGCAAACTCTACCCTCTTGACCATGATCCATTACGCTAGCGCGCACGTGTGGAGACGCAAGGCGTATAAAGCTTCCTCAATTACGTCGGGAGTATTGTGAATACATCCCATGGTTCCCTATTGTCATTCCTCGCAAGCAGCACCAGATATGACCCTCACAAGTGGCCTCACGAATCAACTTTGTTTTGCCCATATCTGTAAGACAAATGGAGGGCAAGACAAAAGGAAAGTTGATTCGTGCATAGGGAAGCACGTAGGTCCACTCGAAAGAGGTCAAATCAAGTGCGGGGATGTCCAAGTCGAAAATCCGATTTCGACATCCTGAAAAATTCGAATTAAGGTTGCGAGTGTAAAATGTGAAAATTGCAGATGCATCAATGCAATTCCTGAAGACTTTAGAGTCTTCGTCACGGATTGCGCTAAAATGTCTGTAAATAACAGTTAAACTGGCGGTTACACTAAAGTCGCGAGCCAACCGCCAGCAGTCAAAACATTGATTATCAGAACGGCAGCGTGAAAATTTACGGAAACAATATGAAAAAAAAACCCTGTTGATTCCTGATATTCTGATGTGTAAATCTCAGCGGGCGACGCATCAGTTGCCGATGCGGCCGCTAATAGCTGAAATGCCCAGATCTCTCACACCAACACGTCTTACCTACATCTGTTGTTAGGGTTAGGTTGCCGAATCGACGGCCGAAGGCGGTGCGGGGCAGATTGGCGTGAAATAGTAAGATACCGGCAAATGGCAGTTTGCCGGTACATGGTGACATGCCCCGAGTGGCTGGAATGCCGTCACGGGGGCTTTACGGCAAGGGACACGCTCCTGCCGGGCTCTCACCGAGCTTCACCGGGCGTCTTCCACTCTCCGTACATGGGGTTAGTGGGCACACCGAGACCGGTTGTATACCCCACCATGGTCATGGGGTTCTGGGTACCGCTTCAATTCTATACTTAAAGCAGCCAAAAAGGCTACATTTAGCCAATGCTGCATACTGGTCTCAAATTTGTGAAATATGCTCAAGAACACACTTGGTAATGACTACCCATGTCTACTCACCTTCCTACCCTCAGTTAATGCAAATCTCCAAGGGACGTGGCAATACACAGAATGCTAATGAGCATCAATGTCTATGCTGATCTATCCCCTTCCCAAAGCCCTATCCACTTCCCAAGTTTACAAAGAAGGAAGGACCCACCTGCCGTGAGTGGGTCAAAAAAGAGCAAGAAATTGCTGTTACTGAAACGCAACTAAACTGAGGGTATGGCCTGGCGGACAAACGACCCTCAGAACCGGCCAGCCATGTTCCCCGAAAAAAAAAACCAGCGCTGAAACACACTCAGAAGCTCAGGACCGCATCAATCAAAATTATTCCTAGTCTGAGGTCACATTGGAACCCTTGAATGCATTCCTGGCATTCACTGGGCACATGCACCTATTATCACAGAACTCAATAGCAGTACAGACCTATCAAACCCTAATAAGGGCTGATCAACTGATTCTGGCGCCAAGCTTTCAGTGCGCAACGGAATTTAATGGGGGTTGCGGTGCCCGCGAGTGCCCGTGGGCCGTCACCAGGGTATGATCCCAGCGCCCATGTCCTCCATCCAGGATCAGCCTACCCCGAAACTCAACGTAGCAAAAACGCATGCTTTCTGGCGTAACTAGTGAGACTCGAATTAGCCCACTAATGACAGGCTCCATATATCCCACATGAGGCCTGATCGAAGCAAGAATGAGATCTGAAGTCCGTAGGCTGAACAGAAAGACAAACATCCCAACACTTCAGAAACATGATACTCAGCGTCAGCGCAGACTCTCCGTATATGAAATCTTGACTCACATCTGTGGACAAGAAAAGGGTGGGAAGGAAACAAAGGAAAGGAAAAAAACACAAGATCTGGATCTGGTCAGGGACCTTAGTGGCCTGCCCTGCACACATGCATAGTGAAGCGGGTTCCTTTGGGTCCCCTTTACTGGCGCACGCCTGCATTGTTTCTTTGCGAATCCCTTGCTCATTGGTCCTACTCCGAGTTTCACCTTTAACCTTGACAAAGAGTTTTTTGTAATAAAATCTCCATAAATGCTTGCCGCCGCACTGCTTACCCAGTTTTCGTTTGTCGTAAATCCACAGAAGCTGCTTCCACGTGAGAAACCCATGCAAATCCACTTTTCTGAAATCCGGAAGGCAGTCCACAGTAACCCAAAGTCCACAGCAACAGAGCACGGAAGCAAGAAACCTTTGGTCACACCATGTTAAAGAGGGTCTGCTCACAGCAAGTGTTCTCCAACACGGCGTAGACGGCATCTTGATGTCGCCGACAATGCACTCAGTCCGAAACTGGTGGCGAGGGCTGTCCACACCTCACAATGCTCTGGCCTGCTGCCCCAGAGCGAGGGGGCTCGTTGACAAGCTTAGAGACGTCCCACCGCGTCTGGCGTTGGCGCCCACAATGTGAATGGAAAATTCAGCCACGAGGGACGCTGGTGATTCCCTCGTCGCTGCAGGCATATTCCAGCATGCAGAAATGATTCTGGGAATATTGTACGGTCCTCAAAACATCACAAAGCGTGCACAGCGACACAAACTTGGTGATGACTTTTACAACAGCGCCGCCGTTGCAACAAATCACCAACACAATTATAGTAATAGAAATTGCAATAAAAAAAGCTGAAAAAAATACGCAGTGCTGCTAAGTTCTGTTTGAATCTCAAAGGGAAACACGTAAGCTCAGCGCCAAATCGCCTGCGTCGCAACATGCGCTCTGCGCCTTGGCGACCCTAATCCCTGACAACTAGTTACCTAGCAGGGGCACTTAGTGGCCCCGCATCACGCCCCTTCCAAGAGATTAGCCAGGTCTTGCTTACGGAGGCATGACGAAGGCGCATGTGCTCTCCTTCACCATGGTCACAGTGACTCCTTCCGGGACTGGTCGCCACACCTGCTGCCCGTGCGGCACTGATATGGCTCCATTCCACTTTTCTACATCATGCCCACCGCCGAAGACTGGCCAGGAGCTCCTGTACTACGCATGCGCTTGCACGGGACGCATACCCCTCGAAGTCTTCTTCCGTTCTTGCCTCCAACTCGCACGTGGCTGCTTGTTGATGTCTTCCAACGTTCTAAGGTGGCTTGACGCTGCTTCAGAATCATTTTGAAGCGGTCTCCTTGGGGTCCCCTTTACTGGCGCACGCCTGCTATGTTTCTTTGCTGATTGCTTGCTCATTGGTCCTACTCTGAGTTTCACCTTTAACCTTCACAAAGACTTTTTTATAATAAAATCTCCATAAAAGCTTGCCGCCGCACTGCTTACCCAGTTTTCTTTTGTCCTAAATCCTCAGAAGCTGCTTTCACGTGAGATACCCATGCAAATCCACTTTTCTGAAAACCATAAGGCAGTCGACAGTAACCCACAGTCCACGGCAACAGAGCACGGAAGCACAAACCTTTGGTCACACCATGTCAAAGAGGTTCTGCTCACAGAAATATTTCTTGAGGACGGCGTAGTCAGCATCTTGATGTCAGCCACGATGCAACCAGTCCAAAACTGGTGCCGATGGCTGTCCATACCCCGCAAAGCTCTGGCTTGCTGCCGCAGAGCGAGGGGGCTCGTTGATAAGCTTAGCGGCTTCTCAGCGCCTCTGGCATTGGTGGCGACCATGTGACTGAAAAATCCAGCCACGAGGGACGCTGGTGATTCCCTCGTCGCTGCGGGCATGATCCAGCATACACAAATGATTGTGAGAACCTTGTACGGTCCTGAGCACATAACAAAGCCTGCACAGCAACGTAAAATTAGCAACGAATTTTACAACAGCGCTGCCATTGCAAAAAGTCACCACCACAATTATAGTAATAAAAATTACAATAAAAAACGATGAAAAAACAGCGCAGTTCTGCTAAATGCTGTTTGCATCTCAAAGGGGAACACGTAAGCTTAGCACCAAATCGCCTGCATCGCGACATGCGCCCTCCGGCTTCGCGACGCTAATCTCTGACAACCAGTTACTTAGCAGGGGCACTTTGTGGCCCCGCATTATGACACAGCATCAGTGGGGGAAGTGTCCTTCGAGGTTTTCAGTTTTACTAACCCTGAAAAGAGTTTTCAAATGTACTACCTTCCAGGTCCACACCCTTTGCCCTGAACTTGCAAGACAAACGAATCAAGTACATGTCTTACAAACAGTTCTGAGAGGTTACCCACCTCTCAGGCAGTTCTGAAAAAAAAGACACAACAGTTAAGGGTCAAGAGGAGAAGTAAATTGCAAACCTTCTCCCTGTTTAGCCTAAGGTGATTATGGGACACAAATCATCAAAAGAGGTCAAAATTCAAAATTCAGAAACAGAAGAAAACGGGGTGACCAGACAAAAAAAAAGCAAGCAAGCCTCTATATATATATATATGCACATACAAGACACTGTAGCACAAATCGGGCACGGAAAACGGACACAGTTGCACAAGTGAAATTTACATTCCCATCAAAATTGCACTAGATGCACATTGAAAAACAGAAGTACGCACAAAGTACAGACGCGTAACGCAACAAGCAGAGACACGTAACACCGTTCTGACAGGTTATGCGACTGACAGACCTTGCATAGCACACAGTCCCGGCAAACAGCCCAGCAGAGTGCCCAAGTACGCAAACAAAACTGCCACTGCCCTGTCGCTGCATGGAATCCCAGTCATTTACTTGCCGCAGGTAGCTTGGGACCTGCACACCACTGTGTTCGTAGGTTGTATTCCCTACCTTGCCCTGTGTGCAGAAAACACTTACAACGAAAGGTGTCTGGCACTGGCTTAGCGCAAAACATGCTCCAGCAGTAAAATCGGCCAGAGCACCCTAAATTAAACTTACCTGCACATTCACGCAGTTCTGCCAGTTGTGTGCAGTGATGAACTTAGTGTCAGTTGAACGGTAGGACACGCACAGGGAACCCACTTGTTGCCTAACGCACATTATACACCCTGGACCTTCTAACTTACGTTGACGTCACTTCAGTGAACGACGACGTCGCCGAGTTACCCTCACGCGAGCGCCTACTCTTATACTCCACCCTGGGCGACTAAGCTCGTACCCAAAGCGCTCAGCGGATTTTTGGAAAATCCGTAACTTCATTCAAAATTCGAAATTTAACTAGCGCCGCCACGTGCAAAAATGGCGCCGCAGTATCTGTACTACTCTAAAACGGAGAGTTCCATGTCAAAAGCCTTTAGCGTCTCCAAAAATTACAAAATAAAAACTAGTAAATCTCTAGCCCACGCGTCGACGGCGCCCGAACCCCAGAACTACCCACAGTGATGTTAGGGTTACAAATACAGAGAATTAGGTTAGAATAATTGACAGACAACAGAAAAACTGTTGTCTGCAGTCCTGGGCCTGAAATTGGCCCGAATCCTGATCCCTGTGTAGGTGCAGCCCCCATAAGCATCACTTCCCTACCTAAGAGGTTGCCATGGTGCAACCTCTGAAAAATGAGGGTCAGGATTCACAGAGAGTGTGCAAAACAGCCCTCTGTCACTGCTGAAGAAAATCAGTAACCCAGTAAATTCTGTGAGATGGTACAGACGTATGGAAAAAAGATGGGCAGTTTAACGGGCCTGCTGCAGGGAAATTTTTGTCCTACCAGCCCTGCACTGCAAGCAGAGCGCTAAGACGTACAGGTTTCCTGTGTAGGCCCGGATGCCCATAAGAGGAGAAAAAAAATGTCAAACACCGTCATGGGAATCCACTAGAATATCACTCTACCCATCAGGAACGGTCATGCACCACTGTTCAGACGGTCAGGGCTAAGGTTTCGTTCTCACTTTTGGTGATTTGAAGCGCGTTTGTGCGGGCCACGAAGATGAAGTTCACAATTACCTCTGGTTTACCGTGCGCACCTGCCAACACGCTCCCAATGTGTGCAAGTATACAAGTCAAAGTAACTGCTGTACAAATAAGAAATATTAGGAACAAGCTCAGTGCGAAGCTGGAGCTTGAATGCCCAGCGCAAAGCTTGAGCAGTACAGTGCAGTGGTCCCATGGACATCACCGCTCAGTGGTCCCAAGGACAACACTGACATCCAAACAAAAATTAATGGAAAACAATTCTTCTACAAAAAATTTTGGAAGGACACTTTCCAGTACTATTTAATTATCCGAACTGTCATCCCCTGACACATAATTAGCAAAGAAGGCGACCAGGTCTGCCTTCACGTCTGATGGCGACGTAGAGGGTGACCTGTGGACGGCGCTCCCATCCAAGCTCTCGGCGCTGCTGTTGCTGCTGATGCTTGGGCTCGGCTGCTGCAGCGCTTCTGCCGAACGCTGCATCCATCGCGGCGTTGATGGCCCGCAGTCGACAGCGAAGCGTTGAGGGCAGTCTTCATGCTCGTCGTAGCCGTCGCTGTCCTGGCTGCGCGCGGACGGAGACTTGAACTGCAGTGCCTCCATCCACTGCTCCATCCAGGGCGGAGTTGATGGCAGGGGCCTCCAGCATCTGCAGCCCACCACGTTGTTGTCGCTGTTGTTGCTGTTGTCTCCGCTCCTGGCCGCGCTGTTGTCACTGCTGCTGGCCGTGTTGGCAGGGCCACTGAAGTCCGAACTTCACTGCAGAAGGCCAAGAAGCCGCCCACGAAGGCCTCGACCTCCGTCATGATCAAACCATGAGAGCGAGAATGGGTACAAGGGAAGGAGGAGTGGGGTCCTGGTCCAGGAAGAACAGGATGACCAGAAATCATTTGAAGCAGTTTCAAGGGGGGGGTGTCCTCAAAAGCTTTCAGTTTTACTAACCCTGAAAAGAGTTTTCAGACTTACTGACTTCCAAGTCCGCACCCCCTGCCCTGAACCTGCAAGACAAACAAATCAAGTACATGGCTTACAAAGAGTTCTGAGAGGTTACCCACCTCTCAGGCAATTCTGAATAATAGACACAACGGTTAAGGGTCAAGAAGAGAAGTAAATTGCAAACCTTCTCTCTGCTTACCCTAAGGTGATTATGGAATACAAATCATTAGAAGATGTCAAAATTGAAAATTCAGAAACAGAAGAAAACGGAGTTGCCAGACAAAAACAAAGCAAGCCTGTATCTGTATATGTACATACAAGACACCATAGCAGAAAACGGGCACGAAAACGGACACAGGTGCAGAAGTGAATTTTACATTCCAATCAAAATTACACTAGATGCACATTGAAAAACACAGGTACGCACGAAGTACAGACCCGTAACGCAACAAGCAGAGACACGTAACACCGTTCTGACAGGTTACGCCACTGACAGACCTTGCATAGCACACAGTCCTGGCAAACAGCCCAGCAGAGTGCCCAAGTACGCAAACAAAATTGCACTGCCCCGTCCCTGCATGGAGTCCCAGTCATTTACCTGCTGCAGGTAGCGTGGGATGCACACCACTCTGTTCGTAGGTTGTATTTCCTATTTTGCAGTGTGTGCAGAACACGCTCTCAGCGAAAGGTGTCTGGCACTGGCTGAGCGTAAAAAACGCTCCAGCAGTAAATTCGGCCAGACCAGCCTAAATTAGACCTACCTGCACATTGACGCAGTTCTGCCAGCTGTGTGCAGTGATGACCTTCCTGTAAGTTGCATGGTAGGATGCGCACAGGGAACCCACTCTTTGCCTAACGCACATTATACACCCTGGACCTTCTAAGTTATGTTGACGTCGCTTCAGTGAATGGCGAGGTCGCCGAGTTACCCTCACGCGAGCGCCTACTTTTAACCTCCCTTGAACGACTAAGCCCGTACCCAAAGCAATTTGCGGATTTTTTGTAAAATTCGCAACTTCATTCAAAACTCGAAATTTAACTAGCGCCGCGACGGGCCAAAATGGCGCCGCAGTATCTGTACTACTCTAAAACTGACAGTTCCACGTCCAAAGCTTTTAGCATCTCAAAAAAAAAGAAACAAAAACTAGTAAATCTCTGGCGCACCCGTTGACGGCGCCCGAACCGCAGAGCTACCTACAGTGATATTAGGGTTAAAACCACAGATACTCAGGTTAGAATAATTGACAGACAGCAGAAAAATCACTGTCCGCAGTCCCCGGCCTGAGACTGGCCTGAATCCTGACCCCAGCATAGAGGCAGACCCCCATACAAATCAATAGCGGGCGACTACCATGGTGCCCATGGCCCGTTCGTGAGCTAACCAGCAGCACATAAGGCTTAGTGATCGTAATGACAAACTAAAATCATGGAACTGCAGGGGGGGGCCGCAACAGCTGGATGGAAAACTAATCACTTTTTTGCTTGCATGATGTCAGCGATTGACAGTTCAATTCCCTTACTCTCGTTGATCCTGTGCCACACATCATTGATATGATGTACACAACAGGAAATGTCATGCCATTCAGGATCTAGGTATCCTTGACACCTCACGCTCCACCTCCATTTATGTGGGGGTCCCTTCTTACGAAACTCTAAGATCTCCTCCACCACATACTCTTTCTCTTGTCTGGGCCCCCTACTTTCGGGCTCATAATAATGACAGGGCACTTCTTGCCCTCCAAACGGAGGTATATAAGGCTTCAATCGGGTAGATGGCAGGATCTGCAATCCCGTGAGACCCGTGTCAACCTCAATACCTGATTCACTCAGGACAAACATGACCTCGCATGGATGAAACCACAACCTGTCCAACGCAAAACTACCTGGTAATTTGCGAACCCACACCTTCTTGCCAGGAAAGAATTCCTGAGGCGGGTGCTTCTCAATCCAAACCTTGCGCTCCCTTGAATGTATTTTATGGAGTTCGTCTTGAACCAGTTTCCCTTCATGACGCAAACGATCAAAAAATTCGACTGCATCCTCATTCTGCTGTACCATGTCAAATGGGGGACGGTCCCCAAAGCCCACAGGATACCTCCCAAACATCAGCCTGTGGGATGAGTTCTAATCGAAAGCCTGGACCACTGATCCAGAAAACGGCGCAAACTATTGACAATGGCCTCCACAGCCAACTCAGCCCGACCATTGGACTCCGGGCGTTTGACAACCCTCTTGCGCTGTTCTATGCCAGTCATACCACATAATATTTTGAAAAACGTTTTTGAGATCCTTTTGTCGTTATCTGAATCTCATGGATGGACGCATCGATCTGGAAACAGCGCTGCCGGTGTTTCTGCAGTCAGTCCCTCGTCTCTACAAGAGATGCCCATTGCATAACCTGTCAGTCTATAAACCATCACAAAAACTGTAGCATACACCTCACCATCTACCTCGCAGTCATCTACCTTTACAAATTCTATCGCCAAACTGGAAAATGGTAACTCAGGAATGGGCCAAAACTGCTGCGTATCAGGGGACGTAGTGCTGCGCGCCTTACATGTTTGACATGTACTGCAGCCCTGTAGCATCTGCTTTACTCTTTCCTCCAACGTTGCAGGAATTACACATTTACGCCAACAAAGCTGTCTCAGTTTATACACTGCGGGATGAGAATCAGAATGCATGGCTTCCATAACTAGCTAGACCAGTGAAGCGGGAACCACTCTTCTACCGCCCTGACGAATTTTCCCATGACGCAATCTCAGACCCTACTGTAATTCTCAACGCTCCAAACCTTCAAACACATCTTTCTAGACTGGATCTGCTTTGTAAGTTACACTCCAATCCGAGAAAAGCTCATTGATTCATTTGATGTAATAACAGCATAAGCCGGTAAATGAAAGCAAATTATTCTACACTCAAAAAGGTCAAAAATGCTACATTCAGCCAATTCTGCATCCCGTTCTGAAATCTGTCAAATATGCTTAAGAAGACACTGGGTAGTGACTAACCATGTCTACTCAGCTTGCTACTCTTAGTCAATGAAAATCCCCAAGGGATGTGGCAAATACAAGGAAGGCTAATGAGCATCAATCTCTATGCTTCTCTTGGGCCTCCTACAACTGTCATTTGGTGCAGATCTGTCACAAATGATGATTTTTTGTTATGTACTCGTTGTGATCCTCGCATTCATGGTGCAGTAGCAAATGTATAAACCTTTTCTTCTGGTGATTACGAGTCCTTTGCGCACTGTGTACTGTGCTGTCTCAGGACTGCGGGATGGAGGATTATTATTATTACAATTACCCTGGGCAAATACAGGGGCAGCATCCCCATAATGGAGGCGCGGTAGCGGGCGGCGTGTCAGTCCCGATGGGAGACATGTCGATGTGGGATCAGTTCTTAGGTTGTAGGAAGATATATCAGTTTATGAAAGGGTACTTCCGTCACCAAGTTCTCCACGCCTTCAGAAAATCTTTGGAGGATGTTGTCCTGGTTTCTTTACGCAAAGGGTCTTTGGTTGTTTCTCCTTCTTCCTGTCCCGGATCGGTGCGCGGCGTGGTGGCGAGCGCGGGAAATCGCCCCTCGCTGCAGTCGTAGTACTGCAGCTTGCTGCCGAAGAAATCCGGATCCCCAGTGTCGCTGTTGACGGGATCTCAGTCGTCAACTCTGCTGCCGCGGCAATTCCGGCCATTAACAATGCAAGCAAAGCCGCCGACTTTGCCTCCGTTGGAATCAAGGCCGCCAGCATCATCGCCGAATGTATCCCAACGGCCAGTGTCGCCGCTGACAGAATCAAAGTCTCCAGCGTCGCCGTCGACCTTGTTTCAGCCCCCAGGGTGGGCGCAGAGGGTATCTGCATCTCCACCATTGCTACCGGGAGCGCCTTGGCCAAAGGCTTCACCATTTGGCCACACAGTGCCTGCGCGAGTCGCTAAGGGCTGTCCCAGGCCTAAATATACGTCAGCGCGACAGGCGGTCCTTCAATGATGGTTTTCATTTTGTTTGGCAGCATCCAGCGTCTCTGTTTTTTGAATCTGTGTGTTTTGCATGGGCAGTCAGGTTTTGGGAGCTCAGTTTTTTTGCTGAAGTGTTCATTTTGTGGCGGGTTGCGCACTTATTCACCCTGCACTTGTCGTAGGGTGCACAGCTTGAGCTAGTTCACTCCCAGGTTTGGATGCGTTGCACAGTGTGTGCTTCTTCACTCGAGCGTGCTTCTTGTAAATGATCGTTCACTCTTTGGTTGGCATGCGGCACTGCACTGCATTAGTTCACTCAGCAGCTCAGGCATGTTGCACAATCTGGTCCTTGAGTATGACGTTGCGGGTAGGTTGCGCAGTGAGTGCTTGTTCACTCAGTACCACCCGCACGTGCACATCGCTTACATTTTCGCGCGCTTGCTCAGCATGGTCCACAGCCACTGTGTGGTGTTAGCAGAGTTTCTTTCTTTTTCTTTTGACAAGGGACAGTCCTGGGTCCAGTTTTTGCAGTTTGTCACAGCATCCTGTGGCAGTGGCGTACACAACTCCGTGCCACGACGGGAATGAGTAGCCTTGCTGATATATCCCCTATGGCAGATTGAAGGATGTCCATCATGGTCTTCAGTTGGTGTCATTGCGCAATGGGCTTGGGATGCACGTTATTCTCCGCCGGAGCACTCTACCAAAGCCGTTGCAAGCTTCGGGTTTTTTTTCAGTGGTGGAGTGTAACTGGGGACTCATCGCGGCGCGAGTGCATGTGTACCCGACTGCAAAAGGCCCGCCCACCACGCACCCCCTCCAGCCGACAGCACCGCCCTCCACGCGGCCCGCAGACGGGCCGCGGCACACCATCAAAACCACCTGCTCCCACGCATCAACGCTGGTACCGGCACCGTCACCGAAGCCACCCACAAAAGCACCTTGAACCTACTGGCCCACAAGCTACGCCCCAAAATGGCACTGGAGGACACACTCTGGGTATACTATGGCAAAAGCCGCACCGCACGACTGGCTGACCTCCGCACCATCATCCCCCACCACATCCAACGCGCGGTGGGGCCCTTCACCGTGTACGCGGTACCGCACCCCATAACGGCCCAGTGCACCCACTGCAACCCCCGGTGCGCGCAACCATGCGCGGGTGCTCTGCAACAACCCCTGCCCACCCCTACCTACAGGGGGGGCATATACCTCGGCACTATACCCGGAGACCCACATGGGATGCAGCGTTCTAGGGCGTGGTGCGGAACCCCCCCAATTTTGGGTGTTGTTAATATGGTTGGAACCCGGAATTTCACATGTTACATGGGTGCACTATGATGCAACAATGTGCCTTCCATGTTTCGTTTGCTCGATATTGCCCGTTTTGCACTTTTTGCGATTTGATCTTTTTGTGCTCTAACTAGTTATCGCGGGGTTAGAACGGGGTTAGAGCACTAGTTATCGCGTGGGTTATCGCGCGATAACCTAGTTATCGCGGGGGTTATCGCGGGGGTTATCGCGCGATAACCTAGTTATCGCGTGGGTTATCGCGTGGGTTATCGCGCTTCATTTTATGTTTCCCCTTTTCGCTTTAGCTCTCAAAGCTTTCATATTCTTTGATAATGGCCCTTGCTGCTGCCCACGCTTGGTGCGAGCACCATCAAAAGCTCCTTGGGGTCCGTCGCCTTGGCGGTCCTGAGGGGTTTACGATGGGTGATGCCAATGTGAGGCGCCCTGTGGCGACCCGCTTTGAACATGGTGTGGACTTTGGACTCCTTGTCCATAAGTCCCCCTTCATGGCGGACAACCGAGACCCCCTGGTTCTCAGCAACTACATCTTCGAGTTGCTAGAGGTAAATCCAGGGGTTGCTGGATTTTTGATCCAGCTTCATCCGGACGATGTGGACGCGGTGGTGGAGTCCGTCACCGCCCATGCCGAGAAGGGTGCGGGGACGAAGACGACCCTCTATGTGGGTCAGGAGGAGGAGGAAGTGGAGGAAGTGGAGGAGGAGGAGGAGGATGCGGGGGGGGTGGGGGCTGGGGGGAGGAAGGAGAAGCCCCACAACCCCCTCATGATTAGTGTCTAGAAGGTAAGGATCCGACCTGGTAAGGGGAAGGGGCAGTCGGATGGTTGGTTCCCCCAACCCCTCACCCACAACACCCGCCGGGTCTGCACTGACGACCCCGAAAACAAGCTCCCCATGCACTCCCTTTGCCCCACAAGGGAGTGGGAGCGTGAGCGGTATGGGGTCACCACTCCCAACATTGTTTCGGGGCAGGGGGTGATTCTTTTTCCATTTGGGGCAACACCCCCCCTTATTGGGGAGGCGGAGGAGGTGGTTGCCGCCGAGCCCTTGGGGGCCTTTAATAGGGACCCCAATGACCTTGTGCTCACCGTGGGGGGGAAGCTGGTGGTCAACCACCTCCTGGAGCACGATTTTTTGAGTGATGTGCAGCTCCAAAGTCTTTTGGATGATTTGGATAGGGTGCCTCTCTCAGAGAAGGCACCCATTTTCAATGAGAACCCCCCCATTGTCGGCAGGCCCCAAGATTCTGGGACCCGCCGTACATTGTATGGCAACTATGGGGGTGCCAACCACCACAGGCACAACCCCCACAAGCTCCATGATCTGCCAGTCCTCAAAAGGGTGGCAGATCGTGTGCTTGAGACGGCGAAGAAGACTGTGGTGGGGGGGGTTGGATGGAGCTGCACCATCCTTGACATGGCCGAAATTTCGAGCTATGACCACACCCCCCAGCACCTCCATCGCGACGCCCCCCCCTACACCATTCCTGAAGGCACATTGATTGTCAATTGCCTTATTATGCTAACCCATAATCATGAGGAGGAGGATGGGTCACATTTTCTTTTTGTGCCCTCCAGCAGTTCGGGGTTCCCTGACCCTTGGGTGGAGAGGGCTGTGCCATTCAAGAGGGGCACTGCCTTTTTTTTTAATGCCCTTGATGTACACCGGGGGTCGGGGATTCCCAAGGCCTCCCCCACGGGGGTGTCCCACCCCCGCCTCATGGCATTTTTTGCCATTGAGCTTACCGTGGGGGGGAATCTTCGATTCCCCAACCTGCACGTGACCCAGTCCATTAAGAGGCCCCAGCTGGGGGCACCTGCTGGCCGGGTGGCCAGGACAGTCCAGTGTGACGGGGCGGTTAGGTGTAGGGGGAAGGTGGTAGCCAATTGCTACGGATGCAATCGGCTGATTTTGTGCACCGCCCACAAAGATGGCCTTTGTGTGCCATGCCAGGAGGGGGAGGAGGTGGAGGGGGGGGAGGAGGAGGAGGTGGTGGTGGACCCCAAGGGGGTCAGCATTGAGCAATGTGCTCAGTGCTTGCTCCCGGTGGGAACAACCACCGGGCATTTTTTGTTGTCGGGGTGGGGGATTGGGAGGGAGGTGATTGCCCCCCTCACTAATGAGGAGGCGGGGGCGGTCGCAGGCCACCCCGATCAGTGCCCCTTGGCCAAGGTGTGCCATGGGGAGGCACTGCCCTGGCCCTCCCTGCAAGGGCATGTTGGGATGAAGGTGCCGGCGGGCACCATTTTGGTGGTGAGGAGGGGGTTGTATGGGGGAGTGGCAAGGGTGGCCCCTGAGCAGGAGGGGGTGGCCCAGGTGGTGGAGTGGCGGCAGGTGGGGGAGTATGCGCAGGACGTTTTTTAGCAGACAAGATTTTTTTTTTTTTTTAGTTAAAAAACGTGGTCTTGGCGTAGTAGAAAAACTTTGTCTCGTACGGTTCACTGTTTGTGCCTGGTGCACCCAGTGAGCTGACCTTTGCTATGCCCCCACCCTCTCCCCCATTTGCCTTTTCTTTCCTCACAGGTATGCTCCCCTGTGCACATCAATGTCCTCCGATTTTGCTGAGATTGCCAGATATGCTTTGTGTGCCTGCTTGCAGGGGGGGGGGGATTGAGGTCCGCAATTTTTTGCAATTTTCTGCTTACGACATCGCAATCCCTGCGGTTGGTGTTGAGGCCGGGGGGGGGGGGAATTGTACAGGGCTGGACTGTGGGAACTATTTGAAATTTCTGTATGGCATTGAACGGTGACGATGGTACTGATGCTTGTAGCGCGCGCACTTTAGCTGCAGCATCCCAGAAAAACTGGATGCGTGTTTGCTTCCCTCTCTTTTCCTTTTTGCCTTGCCCCGCATTTCACCTCATTTCTGGTGCAGTGCATTTTCTTTGTTTATTTCCATGGTGAAAACAAAGGCTACGACCAAAAGTCAAAAGGGGAAGCAAAAACGCATCGAGTTCGTCCGCGAAGTTGCAGCTGAAGTGAGCGCACTACAAGCTGCTGAACGCCGTCGGGCTGCGGACGACAGCCCTGTGCGCGGCTCCCGTCTCCATTTCCTTCGCGCTCTTGTAGCAGACCTTGAAAAGCGGTTTTCAGAGGGAGAGTGGGTCCAGGCAGAGGGTGTGGAAGAATGGGTGGAGGCATCTTCATGCTCCTGTGAGCGCGTCTTCAGTTACGTGACAGCATGTGACCGTGGACAAACAACGGAACGCATGTGTGAAACATTGTGGGTGCGTTGCAATGGTGTTGAAGTAGAAGACTGGTGTCCGACCGAGGTGTTTGACGAGTTGCGATTGACACAGTTTCGACCAAGGATCCTCAAACAACCGTCCAAGTCACAGGTGCAGGTGGATGATGGTTCCCTGTTACTTTTTGAAGCTTATAAAGATCTTGAGGTTCAGTCAGTTTTGCCCATGGACCTGGATTTGGATGAAGAAATTAGACGTTTGTGGGCCGTCCCGCGTAGGGCAAGCAAGGGCAAAACAGCATGTACAGCCAGTGTACCGGAAATTTAGGCCATATATGGTGTTGAAGGGGATCCTGACTCTGACGTAGAGGAGGATATACCCGATTTCCCTGTGTGTCTTACCCCTGTGGAACCTGTTGCAACCCCACCCATGCAACCTGAGCCTGTGAGGGTGTCAACGTATTTGAATTTTCAGTATGGTGTGGACAGTGCTGTCCGCAAGGCGATTGCGCAGCGTACCATCCATGAATGGACTGTCCAGGAATTGCGGTCTATTTGCCGTGGTCATGCGCTGAACGTGCGCGGGTGCAAGAGTGACCTTTTGCAGAGGGTCATTGCACATTTCGGCAAGAAGTGACCACAGTGAATGGTTTATGTGAATCTGAGTTTCAATGCTTGCAGATTGCTTAGTACAGATTACATCAACCATCCAGAGGCTACCAGGAAACAACAGCAACCATCCAGAGGCCACCAGGAAATAACAGCAACCATCCAGGGGCCACCAGGAAATAACAGCAACCATCCAGAGGCCACCAGGAAAGAACAGCAACCATCCAGAGGCCACCAGGAAAGAACAGCAACCATCCAGAGGCCACCAGGAAAGAACAGCAACCATCCAGAGGCCACCAAGAAATAACAACTACAGTGCCCACTATGTAAAAATGGCTGGTAACCAGACGCTCCTGCTTTTTTTTTTTCTCAATTAAAAAACGTCCTGAGTATGCGGCCGTCACGGACTTCGTGTGGCTGCGGAGGCTGGGCCTGGTGCTGGACGACGCCAAGAAGGAGGGCCAAGGCATGTGTCCATGTCACCAGGTGTGAAAACTTCCCACAACACCCTGCTCTAACCCCTGCTCTAACTAGTTATCGCGCTAGGTTATCGCGTTCTAACTAGGTGCTCTAACTAGTTATCGCGCTAGGGTATCGCGTTCTAACTAGTTATCGCGGGGTTATCGCGGGGGGTTATCGCGGGGGTTATCGCGCGATAACCTAGTTATCGCGGGGGTTATCGCGCGGGTTATCGCGCTTTTTTTTTTTGTTTCTGTTGTTTTTTTCAGGCTACCATCTTGCAGCTGCCCCGCATCTTCGTCAAGGACGACGCCCAGGCAGCCGACGCAGCAGGCGGACCGGCAGAAGCAGCGGGGGCACGGCCCGCCAAGCCGGTGGCGGCCCGGTTGGAGCTGGAGGGGAAGAAGAGGCTGCCGGAGGGGGCGTCGTGGCGGTTTGGGGAGCCTGGGGATGAGGCCTGCAGGATGGGGGGGACGGGATGGTACCGGCAGGTCACCATCACAGAGAAGGAGGGGGGGGTGGAGAGGAAGACCAACCTCACCCTCCCCTCCTATGTGTGGGTTGGGGGGGAAACGGCCAAGTGGCCGCAAGCCGCAGAGGGGGAAACGGTTGCGGCTTTTTTGTGTTTGTTTGGGATGAGCGACCCCCCCCAAAGGAAATCTTATTTCCTTTTGAGGGTGTGTTTTTTGTGGGAGGGGGAGTATACGGGGAGGGAAGTGTGGCAGAAGCTGCACAGGGGGGGGGACATCCACCAGGTTGGTGGGTATGACCCCCCCCCTTCTGTGGTGGACGCCACTGCCGATTGGGTTCGGCAGTATGCACCCAAGGGGGGAAGGCCGGGAAAAGGCCAGACGAAGCGGGGACCAGACGTGGTGGTGGTTGAGCCGGATGCCCCCCGCCCCCTTAGGGGTAAGGGCCAAACCCCCGCCCCCAAGCCCTCCCCCAAGCCATCGAAGGTGGCAAAGGTGGCGGCAGCCCAGCCCCCCCATGAGGCCCTGGACGTGGAGGCCTTGGGGGCCAGTGTGGCCACCCACGTGACGGACGCTTGCCAGGTTTTGGTGGAGCAGGCGGCCGCCACGGGAGTCGAGGCGGCACTGGCCAAGGGTCGGTCGGCCGACCACAAGTCGGCCTTGGCAAAGGCCGAAAAGGCCCAGGGCAACACCCAGCGTGCCCTGGACCAGGCCCTCAACCTGGCCGCCAAGAGGGGGGAGGAGGTGGAGGCGATGAGGGAGGCCCTGAGGGAGGCCCAGGAGGGGAGGCGGAAGGCGGAGGTGGAGGGCCTCCACTCCCATTTGCGGGATGGGGCGCCCATGGCGCTTATTGTGTGTGGGGGGTCTTTCACGGGGGGTGAGTTTTGGGTGGAGAGTGGTGGCCTGCTGAATCCCTCCTTGAGGGAAAAAAAGCGGCACACCCGTGTGTGCAAGGGTAGGGCGGTGGAGGGTTGGGCATGCACCGCCACCCCCCAAGCCCCGGTGTTGTTCAACACCAGGGCACTACACGCTCCATTGCCATGGGAGGGCGAGCGATGGAGCGTGATTTTTTATAGTGCGGGGGGGGTTCTGCACTGCACGCCTGTGTGGCGGCAGCAGCTGCTGTCCATGGGTTTTAGGGTGCCCAATGCTTCCTCTAACCCCTCCAGCTAGTGTTATTTGTGATTCGATTATTGTTCACTATTTCTATTACTGTACTCTGTGGACTCTGAGGAGGGGCAACTAGCCCGGAACATGTCCATTTGACTCATGTGACTGATTTGAATTTGTGATTGTGGCGCCATGTACCCCGTGCCTGCATATTGTTGACATCTCCAAGGTTTCCTGGGTGCAAAATCAACGTTTGTGAAGGTTTTAGGGTGCCCAACGCTTGCTCTAACACCACCAGTTAGTGCGCACTAACCCCTGCTCTAACTAGTTATCGCGGGGGTTATCGCGCTCTAACTGGGTGCTCTAACTAGTTATCGCGGGGGGTTATCGCGCTCTAACTAGTTATCGCGGGGGGTTATCGCGGGGGTTATCGCGCGATAACCTAGTTATCGCGGGGGTTATCGCGTGGGTTATCGCGTGTGTTTTTTGGGCCCTTGCTTCAAAACCCTCCCTCATTTCGCGCCCAGGTCCTCTTATTCTTCATGGACAATGCTGTCAATGAGGCCCTGCGGGCTCTCAACACAGCCAACCTGCGGCGGTACACCGATCTGCAGTGCCCCAAGGCCCGGCGGCGGCGTTTGAAGGCGGTTCAGCGGCTGGTGCGAGTTCTATTGGGTGACCCAGACGTCGTGTGTGGCACCAACACCAAAGGCGAAGTTTGTTTAAGTGGTGGGGCGTGCACTGCCCTGTCTGGCCCACTTGGCGGCCATCTTGCATTAACAGCTCAGGAGCATGAGGCCCTGAGCATGCTACGCATGGCATGCAGCATGCATCTCTCCCAACGGGCCCTTTTGCGAATGCCCCGCCGTTGCACACAACGGGACCTAAGGACCGTTCGGCAACGGATCATGCCCTACTTTCCCCAAACCACCATTGTAAAGTCTACCACAGCCCGCAATAGGGCAGCTGCCCATGTGCCTTTGCAATCAATTGTGCAAAATGCAATATCTATGGCCCGAGTTATTGGGAAACCCCCCCCTAGTGGCGTTGCCATTATTGTTATTTCCGTTGATGCGACTTCCTTGTGGAAGGCATCCTCTACCCGTGCGGATGTATGGGTTAATGTATGGGGGGGGGCAAAATATGCTTCGAAGGTGAAGCTATGGGCCTCATGGTTTTGCATGGATGGCGGGGATGAACAGGCTTTTTTGAGAAGCCTGGACATCTCCGCCAACCTCAACCAAGAGGTGAGGGATGTGGAAGAGGACGTTGTCCTCTTTCAAAACCAATTTTTGACTTGCACTGTCATTTTGACAGGGGATGGGAAGGGGATGCAAGCAATGGGGGGGGCTGGGTCTAAGTGTTGGTTGTGCAAAGACCCCAATGGGATTGTTGAGCAAAGGGGGGTGGAGTCCACCTGAAGATGGGGGTCATTCTTGAGAAGTGTGACCCCTGATAGGCGGCCGGGGGACTACCAACATGCAGCATGCCGCTTCCTAAACGGCATTGCAAAGCGCATTGAGACCACCCTTCAGGCCCTCCCCCCTGGTACCCCTGGTAAGGCCCAAGCTCTTGCAGCTTTGCAGGCCTTCAAACAAGCCCTCAAGGATGAGACCGCAGGCATCCCTCTCAGGGAACGCCTCCCTTCGGCCTCGAGGGCCACAGAAAAGATTTCGATCTAACCAGCACCAAAGTTTTCCTAACCTCCCCCCCCTTCCAAAGGCAATTTGTGGAATGCCTCAAAGAGCATGTCCCCACAGTGAGGACCCCTGGGGGACCTATGTTATGGGTTGTTGTGCATGTCATGGTGAAATGCATTGAGGGTTTGTATGAGCTTTGGAGGGTGAGGGAGTTGTACACTCTAACCCAAGTGGAACGCCACCGTGCGTTGACCACAAAATTTTCAAAAGCGTGGGGAGACTCAGGTTGGTCCCCCACCAGGTGGATCCATTGGTGCTTGGCACAGTCCACCTTTTTTGCCGAGAAATGGAGGAACATTTTTCAGTTTTCCTCTATCCCAACGGAGTATCGGCATGGGCCTTACAAGAGGAGGCTCAAAAATTGTTTTAAGGGTTGGTCTTTGGTGAGGCCAAGTATGTCCCTCCGCCACATGCACCATTGCATGTCCATGAACGCCCTGGAGCAAGGGCTTTTGGGACTGGAGGCAGCCAAGGCCTCAGACATTGATGACTTTGTATGAAAAACGACCACAGATGCTTTGTGCCAAGTGTTTTGTGTTGTTTGTCCTAGGGAGGGAGGGAGGAGGGGTGCGCGATAACTACCCGCGATAACTGCGCGATAACTGAGTTATCGCGCGATAACTAGCGCGATAACTAGTTAGAGCAAGGTGCTCTAACTGCGTTGTAACTCTGTTCTAACTGTGCTCTAACTCTTTGACCCCCCCCCCAAAAACCACCCCCATGATGCGGGTTATGTGGGGAAAGAAAGGGGATGGGGGGTTTTTGAGGGTGCTGAATCCATTTTTTTAGGTGGTTTGCCCCAAAATTGAGGGTAGGTGGGTGTTCCAGAAATTGCGTTCTAACTAGGGGTTCCGCACCACGCCCTAGAACGCTGCATCCCACACCCCTACCTCCTGCCCGCGGCGGACCGCCACCACGCCATACCGCTACACCTTGTCGAGCACCTGGCGGTGGGACCATCCCCCTTCAAGAAACGCCTCCCCCACATCCCACCCGACGGACGCCCGCCAGATGAGCCGACGCATGCCATGCCCCGACCCAAACGCGCCATCGCACTCCTCACCCTAAAGGCGGAGGCCACCATCCCCTGAGACGTGGAGGGGGAAAACCACCTCATGGTGGAAGGGCTGACGGAGCGCGTCCCGATCGCAGCCATGTATGCCGCGGCGTCAGCCTTCCGCCTCTGGGAGGACCGCCCCTCCCCACCTCTAGCCCAGCAGCGCAGGACGCCCCCGACGCAGGCCCTACCGCAGAGGACGTCCACCGCATCCTCAGCAACCGAGCGCCCCCAAAGACCCATTCCCCAGGTCAGCCCCATCCAGCTCGTCAGCTGGGACGCCATGGACGCCGCCCCGGCCACCACAGAGGTCCACATCGTCAAACACCGGGACATCTGGTGGACAGTGGAATGGGACGACCACGGCAAGGTCGGACGGGCAACAGCACACACCCCCGACGACGAGGTCCCGCCCCCGACACGTGAAGGGGACCGCTTGCAACTCGCCGCCCGCGTCCCCCACACCCCAGAAGCAGCCTGGGAAGCGCTGCACTACGCCCTCTACTGGGCGCAGGGGGCGCCAGAGGGCCCCCTCCCCCCGGAACGCACCCCAGCGTGGACACGCCACACCATCCGCTACACGGCCCACATGCGCCGCCACGGGACAGGCACCGGGCACCGGCTCCTCACGTGGCCCACGGACCCCCCCAACACCCTACGGAAGGCCGAGAAAGTGCTTGGCCTCATGACCAAGCAAGTGTTCCAGCTGAAGGACGCCGTCCCCACGTCCAAAGCCGACGTCCCAGCCACCCGCGAGCACCCCGTTAGGCACCGGGCCACGCGCCTGTACAGCAGCCCCAGGGCGCACCCCCCCAACGGGGACAGCCCAATGCATGGCGCCGCCCGGGTGCGAAGAAGCGCAAGGCCCCCGCACTGGCCAAACCCGCGCCCAAGCCAAAAGCCGGGCCGAAGAGCTGGACCGAAGAGGAAGCCGCCGCCCTGTATCCCGAGTACGCCATCGGCACCCGGGTGCAGCTGCCCTTCGAGTACACCACAGCCGCGGGCTCCTCCAAGTGGATATGGGCCGCAGGTGAGGTGAAGCACCGGTACCGCGTCACCAGGGACCACCAGGGGTTCAAGATCCACGTCAGGTGGGACCCAGCCACCCCCAAACGACAAGCAGGTGGGGCGCACCATCGAACTCTGGCGAGACCGAAACGGTCGTGAGATGGTCCCCATGCAGCTCTGCACCCCCGACATGGAGCACCTCAGAGGCACCGAGTACACAGGCGAGGTCCACAATGCATGGCCCCTACCCCAGCCACAGAAGCGAAACCGCAAGGCGCCCGCAGCTCACGGCGTCATCGACTTCCTCGACGCCTGACGGGGCCCGGGCCGGACACGGCCCGCCCCCACGACTACCGGTCCCCAAAAACCGGCGCCTACGGAAGCCCACACCCGCATCAGCGTCCTCAACGAGCCCGCGGTCACCCACGACCCCACCAAGGCCGCCACACTACAAGCCATGCCAGGGCCACACCCTCAAGGCGCAGACCTCCTGGGGTTCCTGGAGCAAGCCCTCTGCAGAGCGGACCAGCCCGAACCGGCACCGATCCTGGACCCGGAGGGGAACCAATACCACGCCCACTGGCAACGAGGGGTGCCCCTCTACCACAAGACGTCGGTCACGGTGCATGCCCCCCCCGACCTCGGAGTGGACGGTCGCCTCGGGGCGTACCAGTGCGTGGGACCGCATGGCATCTAATAGTGCTACTCACGCACGTCCCATTCGGGGAGGAGACCAAGGACTTCCTGGACGCCCTGAGCCTGGCGTACCGCCGCCTCTCCCTCCTGGCACCCACCATCATCATAGGCGACCTAAACGCCGCCCCCACCGACGACGACCGCACTGGCCCACCCACAGCCATCGACATAGCCGTCCGGGACGCCATGCACCAACTAGGCCTCACTGACCTCACGGCAGGGCTCGCCGGCACACCCTTCCATTACCCCCACCAAGCCGGCACCCACACCTCCCGCATCGACACGTGCTACGGGGACCCAACCACAGTACGGGTCCACCAGCCAACCTACGGGGACCTCCCGCCCGCGGGCACGGGCCAGGGACCCCTCTACATCAACCTCGTCATCCCAAACCTACCCCCACCCGCGGCCACCCTGCCAGATGACACCCTCCCACCCACACTACATTTCCCAGCCGAGAACAACCACGGCGCCTGGCACAGGTAAAACAGGGCCCTACAAGCCATCCTGCGCCGCCCGGATGCACCATCACTCACCACCGCCATGCGCCGGGCGGCACTAGCATGCGGCATGGAGCGCAACACCAGCCACACGGGAACACCACCGGACCTCACCCTCCTACAGCTCGTCCATGACATCTGGACCACAAAAGAGGAACTCGCCACTCTGCTGCGCCCCAGCACACCGGAAGCACGAGACCGAGACACCCACCTCCGCGCGCTCCTCACCACCCGCCGCCACCAGCTCCAGGAATGGCACGCCCACCGCATAGCAGCCGCAGCCCAGGAACGCGAAAGATACGGCAGAAAGGACACGCCGTACAAGTCACTGCGGTACGTCAGCCGCATCCTGGAAGACATGGGGCGACGTACCATCCACGCGGTGCGCACCCCCGAGGAGGGGCTCACCAACGACCCCGACGTCGTCCTCCAGGCAGTCTTGGACAGCTTCCAGGCACAACACAGGGACGCCCTCCCCGACCTCGACCCCAGTACCCGAAGCACCATCCGCGAGCATGTGCCCAGGGTCTTCAACGGGGAACAGCGGCGCCGGATCGCGCGACAGCGCCGCGGAGTTGCAATTGGTGGTCCGTGCTCTGCACAGTGTGCGCAGCTCTATTGCCTCTACCACGAAGTGCAGTTTCGTCAAAACAAAGGGAAGGGCTGTCGGTTAATGAAACGCCTACCGAAAGGTTGTATGCCCATTGATCCATATAGGTATATGGATAACATTGTGGGTGTTATTTGTGGGTCTGTGTCACTGTCCCGCATCCAGAAAGCACTGCACGCTGTCTATGGGTTGGAGCTCCAACAAGAAGGGGAGGGAAGCGTCTTGCCTTCCTTGGAGGCGATCCTGTCACTGAACGCAGTCAGTGGATCGGTGGGACTACGATTGAAACCCAAGGTGGATTACACCCTCCCCCCTCACAAACAGTTGTCACGCTTTCCTGATAAGGACGCTCTGCAGTCACAACGATCTGCCAAAAGCATTGCTGTGCAACTAGGAATGAAATCCTCAGATTAGAGTTCTTCGCTGGATGACATACAGTGTAATCTGTCTGCATGCATACAGGAGTTTGAGGCGAAGCGCTACCCAGGATCCTGGTGGCGGGCCCCTCTACTCGTCGGGGTCACACGTAGTGGACGATGCCAGAAATCCGACATATTGCGTGTCCTGTACCCACCATGTATTGCACCCACAGACTGAGTCATCCTTCACCTCCTCTCCACCTTGTTGTTCCCCCCCCCCCCCCACACACGTGTACACCCGGGAAACTCGGTGCATGCCAAGTGTGATCCACAACCCCATGTCTCTGGGGTGCTCATGCAATGCGGGACGAACCACAGGGCCACCACTTATGTGGGGGCCATGCAGTGGGATGTAATGCATAAGCCATAGGAGTGATCTAGCCATTTAGCTCTTTGTATGACACGTGATACATTCTGGTTGATTGAAAAGCGCTATCACTTGCTCACAGTTTATGGGCGCAAGCCACTATTGTTCATGCTCCGCTTGCCGTGCCATTGACGAGATCTTCCGGTCTGCGTGTCATTGTCTAGAACTCCCTGTAGAAATTCGTACGAAGTTCAAACAATTTGCATGAATTTGTGTCATTTTTGTGTGTGTCTGGGTGTGCCTGGTCGGAGGGGTTGTTGTGTGTGTGGGCGTGGGTGCATGGTGTGTGCGTGCCTGGGTGATATGTGCATGCATTGGTGGTTCTTGGGTTCTTGGGTGGTTTTGTTGAATCATGTGGGACAATACTTTTGTGTTGTTTATAGTTTGTGACTGTGTGTCGTTTGTGTTTGTTGCTGCTGAATGTCATTATGTGTGTTTAATGCCTGCTTTTCGACTGCGTTGGTATCGCTGTTTTGCTTGCTGCTTGTTGTGCTTCGTCTGTCTGCTGCTCCTCACTGGTGACTGTTGCTGATGACCTGACTGTGTTGTTCTTCTGTGTTGTTATTGTGTTCCTGTGCTGTGTGCTATGAGTGGGTGTGGATGGTTGGATGGGTGGCTACCTGTTGTTGAATCACGTGGGACAATACTTTTGTGCTGTTTGTAGTTTGTGACTGTCTGTTGTTTGTGTTTCTTGCTGCTGATTGTCATGATGTGTGTGTAATGCCTGCTTTTCGGCTGTGTTGGTACCGTTGTTTTGCTTGCTGCTTGTTGTGCTTCGTCTGTCTGCTGCTCCTCATTGGTGACTGTTGCTGATGACCCGACTGTGTTGTTCTTCTGTGTTGTTGTTGTGTTGCTGTGCTGTGTGATATGGGGTGACTGTGTTGTTCTTCTGTGTTGTTGTTGTGTTGCTGTGCTGTGTGCTATGGGCTGAGTGTGTTTGTTCTGCATAAAAATGATACAAATTCATGCAAATTGGTCGAATTTCGTACGAAATTGGTGCGAATTTCGTACGAAATTCGTAACAACCACATTCACGGTACACTTTGGGGACGAAATTCGTACGAAATTCGTACGAAATTCGTACGAAATTCGCACGAATTTCGTACGATTTTCGCACGAATTTCGTGCGAATTTCGTACCATTTTTGCAGGACACTGGCGGAAGAGCCACACCAACACCACCTATGCAATAACGAAGTCCCCACACCCACACACATTTCCCTGTACCTGCCCCCCCCCCCGGCACACACACACACACACAAACACACACACACACACACACACACAGACACACACACACACCCATGCACAAATACACACATACCCTCAATGAAAGCAAACAGCCCCCCATGCACTCGACCCACACCCACACACTGCCCGCTCACACACCCTCATACGTACCTGGACAGTGGATGTGCCACGGTTAGATGTTTAGGGGGGGGGGTTCTGTGTGTGTGTGTGTGTATGTGTGTCTGCCTGTGTGTGTGGATGGGTTTCTGCGGATGTGTGTGTGGGTGTGGGTGGGTGGGTCGTTGTGTCCATGTGTAGTTGGGTGTCCGGTTGTGTGTGTTTGTGTGTATGCGCGTGTTGGTGTGAGGTGCAGGAAGGGTGTGTCTGTATGTGTGTGTGTGTGTGTGTGTGTGTGTGTGTGTGTGTGTATGGCTTGTGCGTATATCTGGTTTGGTGCTCCTCACATCCTCACCCGCCCCACACACACAGACGCACGCCCACACCCATAACCAAAAAGACAGTCATACACCCCCCCCCCCCCCAGACACACGCACACACCGGTGCACAAACACACACATACCCTCAATGAAAGCAAACAGCCCCCCACTCGACCCATACCCACACACTGCCCGCCCACACACCCTCATACGTACCTGGACAGTGGATGTGTCACGGCTAAATGTTTAGGGGGGTGATTCTGTGTGTGTGTGTGTATGTGTATGGTTTGTGCGGATGCGTGTATGTGGGTCGGTGTGTCCATGTGTAGTTGGGTGTGTGGTTGTGTGTGTTTGTGTGTGCGCGCGTGTTGGTCTGAGGTGCGGGAAGGGTGTGCCTGTGTGTGTGTAAGGCTTGTGCGTATATGTGCATGGTTTGGTGCTCCTCACATCCTCACAGACAGTCGTACATGTACCCCCCCCCCCCCCCACACACACCCACATGCCATTAGTGGAATCAAACCGCCCTGCCACCCCACCCACACCCACACACTGCCCAGCCACACATACGCACACACACCTGCATAGTGGATGTGTCGTGGTTAGGTGTGTGGGGCGGGATCATTGTGGGTGTGTCTATGTGTGTGTGTGTGTGTGTGTGTGTTGATTGGTTTGTGCGCGTGGGTGCGTGTTTGTGTGTGGGTGTGTATCCATGGGTCCGTGGTTGTGTGTGTGGGTGTGTGGGTGTTGGTGTGAGGTTTGGGACGGGTTTGTGTGCGTATGTGGTCGGGTGGCCCCCACATCCTCACACACACCAACACACAGACGCACGCCCGCACGTAGAAACAAACAGGAAGTCACGCATCCACCCACATGCAAACCCAACCGTACAACCATACACAAACCCACACAAACCCACACACCCCACACAAAGGCACACGCACACACATGTGCACATGTTGCCTGTAGCCAGGGTGCCTGCAGGGGTGTTTGGGGGCGAGGTACCCCGGGTGTTAGGACAAATGAGGGGGTACACAAGGGTGAAATTGGTATGAATTCACGTGAATTCACGTGAAATTCGTACGAAATTCGTGCGAATTCGTGCGAATTTCGTACAAATTCACGTGAATTCACGGCCGTGAATCGGCTACAGGCTTGCCGGGTTTCGGCACCTCTCGTTTTGGGCACGGTTCGGACGTGGAGGATGCTTTTGGGGCGGGACCTTCATTGGATGATGCGTAACGAAGCTAGGGGAGGAATTTTGGCCCCTCAAATCTCTCGGAATGAACCAATAATGTGGCATTTTCCCCAAAAAACCTCAAAATTTGGGTAAATTCACGTGAAATTCACGCAATTATTCAAACCGCCACTTAACGGCCGTTCACGAAGGGTACACAATGGGGGCGGAAACACGAACAAGTCAATTGTTGCTTTCTTGAAACGGTGTCCGTGCACCCTACATGGTCCACGCAGAGCAGCGGCCGCAGCCGCCACCATTCATCCGAACGTCGAAAAAGTATTCACAACGCAATAAATACCGGCGTCGGTGCCCCAATGGAAGCGCCGCCTACCGATGCCACCACTGCGGGGTTGGCTGTGAATGTGCTTGCTGGGCCAACGGCACTGGCCTGGAAAAGAAGAGGGGTTGTGAGGTTTGTCTGCCGCGGACCTCATCGGGGTCGGGCCACTCATCCCCCTCCTGTGTGTTTGAAAAAATGCTGCCTGGGCTGCTCCAACTTAGGTCTGCCGATTTACTAAATCTGCACTATCTCGTCCTTCTCCTCCATCTCCTCTCCCGCCGCTGCGGCTTCCTCCGGGGGCTCCTCTCCCATTTCCGCATCGCTCTTCGGCGCCCCAGCGCTCTCTTCCTTGGCTGCCTCCGGCTCCTGCGGTGGATTCATTGGCGCGGTCGACTCCACCTCCGGCTTCGTTTTGATTGGGTGCTGCAGAACACGGAACACGCGTGAAACATGCAACCCACCTCTAGAGGCAATCCGAGAGGCACCAAAAAGAAAATGTGTGGAACGCGCAGAACGCGGAGAACACGGGGCTCGCATCCAGAGGCACACCCGGAGGCTACGCGCAAATCCCCTAGAACGCATAGTACTAATGTGCAACGCGCACCTGTGCACCTTCGGTGTGCGGGGGTCCCGTCTTCGGCCCCATCTCCGGCCTGCCTTGCTGCTCCCCGGACCGTGGCGGTGGTGGCGGACGTACTTGCGGCATTGGCTGGGGTGGTGGGAGTATTGGCGCTGGTGGGTCCCCCGGCGGTGGGGGTGGCTGCAGCATTCCTTGCAGTGGAGGATACGTGGGTGGCGGCGGATAATCCGTGGGCCGGTACCTGTGCGGGTCGGACCCCTACGGGTGGCTCCCGGAGCTTTTCCGAATCCGTCTTCATCGGCTGGTACTCGTACCGCGGCTCATACTCGTATCGCGGCTCATACGGATACCCATGCTGCTGCGGATACCCATACTCCTCCCAGGTTGTCTGCAGAACATGCAGAGCGCGCAAAACAGGTAAGACATGGGAAGGCAAATCCGGAGGCAGTCACAGAATCGAACGTGCAAACCGCGTAGAACGCGTAGGACGCCCAAAGCAGACAGGAGGCAACTCCAGAGGCAAGTGAAAAGACCCGTGCCACGACGCCCAGCACAGGAATGCACACCCGCTGCCTCTTTGCATCCTTTGTTCTCACGAGTGTCCATGCCCCTGTGTCGGGGAGGTCGACACCTCTGTCCTCCGTTAAGGTGTAGGCCATGAGGCCAGCCATGCGGACCGTGCGCGACAGCTTCTCCTGTACAGACCACGCAAAGCGCGTGCAACACCGGAAGGCACCCCCAGAGGCAACGAAGAGGCGCAACGTCGGGAGTTAACACGTAGCGCGCGCAGAACGCCGAAGACGCGCTACACGCTGCACTGGAGGCGTTACAGAGGGAACATGAAACACATGCAGTACACCTGCAAAGTGTCAGTGGGCATGTCAACAATGTCCTCCGCACCAAACGCACTCAGCTGGTCCATGCTGCGCCGTGGTCGGTATCCAGACGACAGGGGCTCCCCCTTCAATTTCGCCAACGGCAGGCCTGCAGCTGCGGGGTCACCAAATTCCGTAGGCCAGTCCGGGGCTCCGACACAGTTCGTGCACACCGACACCCCCTTGATCAACCCGGTTGCGACTTGGCGGGGTGAGCTGCTGGGGTATCGCTCCTCAAACAGTTCTCTGGCAGCGGCTGTGCTTTGTGCATTCTTCGTGCCACAGCGGAGGACCATCTGCACACCGTACGCCCGCACGTCCGTCACCAAAAGCAGCGCCAGGCCCAATTCGCGGCGCGCTTGTGTTTCCTCGGCCAAACACACTTTGTAGTGTTGGCATACTCGTCCGAGTGACACCTCATATTCCGACTCCAGGGTGCGCTGCATGACCTGCACATCGTTGTCGTAGGCGGCCCCGGCTTGGTACTTCTCCCCTTGGGTTGCACCTGTGGGCATCGTCCTGTGCGGTTCGCCTTCCACTGCGTAACGCACATGCTTGGGCCTCTCCTCCACCTTCTTGCCCCTGCTTCTTCTTGGGTGGACTCTTCGTCTTTTCCTTCTTCTTCTTGGACAGCTCCTCCGGCTCTGGCCTTGCCTCTGGCTTTGCCTCTGGCTTC
The DNA here is from genome assembly GCA_964036045.1 of Eutreptiella sp. 'Long Island Sound 2002'. NCBI lineage: Eukaryota > Euglenozoa > Euglenophyceae > Eutreptiales > Eutreptiaceae > Eutreptiella > Eutreptiella sp. 'Long Island Sound 2002'. Next base: position 152,199,576 of record OZ038379.1, read on the forward strand.
GCCTTCACAGGGGTCCCCTTTGCGGCCATGCAGGCAACCACCTCGAGGTGGGTGCTTCGGGGTGCGCGTTGGGCGAGGGAGGGCTCGTCCTCGTCCTTCACACGTCAGCATCACTGCCCTCCTCCTCCTCCGCCTCCTCTGCCTCCTCCGGCTCCTCTTCCGAATCCTCTTCCGACTCGTCCTCATCCGAACTCTCCGTGGTTCCCTCATCTTGGATCCACGTCCACAGCCGGTCGCGCGGAATCTGTAGAACATGCACAACATGCAAGACACATGGAGGCAACCCCAGAGGCAATACCAGAGGAAGCACGCAGAGCGCCAAAAACGCGCAAAACGCATAACACACCACCAGAGGCACATCCAGAGGCAACGGAAAAGGAAACAGATAAAACGCGCAGAACACACCTTTTTGTATTTCCAGTAGCTATCCTTCTTGTTGCGGACGTCGATCCTGCACCAGATGCGGCGCATGTGGCTTGCCCTTCGGGGCCTTGACCTGTGAAAGGGTGCAAGAGGCGGTAGGGGACAACAGGCGGCGCAAAATAGTGGTCACATGAACCACAAACCCGTGCATGAACGTGGTACACCTGATACGTTGTGAGGTTCGTCAACCAAAATTCTTTGTCCTGCCGGTCCTTGGCCCCTTTCTTCTTCCGATTGACCCATCCGGCATGCCACCCCGCTGCGACACAAGGGGGTGAGGAGGACAGCGGTGCAAGGCGAGAAGCGAGATGAAAACGAAGACACACACACACATACTTGTGGCTTGTTTAATTTGAAAGACAACGAAGGATTCGTGCTTCAGTTTCTTCGGATGCTTCCACTCTCCCAGCTTCCCACCCTTCTGCAACCATTGAGCATGTGTAGCGCGGTACAGGGGTGCAGGCATGGCTCCTGCACCATAAAAGCAGAGCGGCCTATGAATGTTGGGACAAAAACATGCTGCAGAGCACGTAGCACGCGTAGAACGGCTCCACAGGCAACGTCAAAAGCGAAAAACGACAACACACAAAACACCCAACACACGTGGGCAATGTAGCACCAAGGCAAACGCATAGGCAGAAGGCAATTGTTGTTGGAATACGCACGTTTCAGTTCCATTGGGAACCAGTGCAAGTGTGTGCCAGAGTACACGGGTGAAAGCATGGCAAAAAAAAAAAATTCGGGGGTGGTATGATAGTTGTGAAGCGCTTAGCCCCTGCAGAACGCGTAGAACGCGTAGGAAGACTTCCAGAGGCAGACTCAGAGGCACCGGACCGAAACACGCAGGACGCGCAACACACGCAGCACGCGTAGCACCAAGACAGAGGCAGAGGCAGCAGGCAATTGTGCTTCTCTCCTCGAAAATGGTTGAATTGAGCTAAACGGATAGTTCCATTGCGTCGGGCACCCTCGAAAACCCCCCGGAAGCACAAAACAATCATAAAAGCAAAAACGCGACAAAATTTCGTGCTATGCGTTCTACGCGTGGTAGCCAAAGGAATATATGTGCCGTGCAGTTGGAGGGAGATTAGATTTGGGAAGACATTCTCCTTCAGGGCCACACCGTACGTACGTACGTACGTACCAAGGTGGTAGGCGCCGGCAGACCGCCCCGGGAACGGTGAACAAGTGCTTTCCCTCGGAAATCAAGTGGCGTTTGCTGCGCATTTTGGCGGACCTTTTCCCGGTGCTGGATGACCTGGAGGACCCGCAACCCCGGTTGGTGGAACGGATGGACGCCCCCCCCTGGCGGGGCTACCAATGGCCGCACCGCGATTTCATGCTTGGGTTGCGGGGTGCCGCGGACACGCGGGTTATTTTCGTATCCTTGCAGGATGATCCCCCAGAAAAATCCCTGCAAATTGTACCGGGGACGAGCCGTGGCTACCACACGTCCAACACGTGGCATGTGGTCCCGCAAAAGCCTCGCCGTTTTTTGCTGATGGATGGGACGTTGATCCATCGTGGAGCTGGTGGGCCGGGGAAGACGATTTTTTTCCCCTTCGTGCCGGAAAATATCCGCACCCCCAAATGTGGTGGAACCGGAGAATATCCCGGACCTGATGTTTGTTGAGCCGGAGGAACCGGAGGAGGCAGAGGCGGAGGAGGACCCCCCGGCAACCTCTTCGGGCAGTGATTTGCAGCCCCCTGCACCACTTGCCCCAAGGTTGAGTTGGTCGGCGCCCCTGAAAACGCCCCTGGGGTTGGAGAAGAAAGTCCCCTACACGGGTGACGTGTGGGTCATTGGAACTGGGGTTGGGACTGCTGCCATTAGCGTGTGCCCATTCACAACGGAGGCACTGGGGCCGGAGGATGAGAATGCCGAGCAGTGCTCGATGCCCTGGTACCACCGCTGGTAGATCCCCCCTCCCATGGCGGACAACATGGTGCGGGTCCCCGTCGCCCCCGGCTGCGTCTACTTTGGGTTCTATCCCAGCAGCCTCGTCCTCACCCGCGCACCCGGCGCCCGTGAGATGCAGTGGGCTTCTATGGCGATGCACTATACCGCCTCAATGCCCAACATGCAAGCTGAGTCCGACGGCAAAGTGAAGTGTAACAGGAAGAAGAAGGAATACACGTGCCCATGTAATGAGAAGGTGTGTAATTACCCCGTTTTTGCGTGCGTAAAATGCATCGTTTGCGCATCGGCTATACGCATGACAAGGACGCAAAATGGATCATTTACGCACGCAAGATAGGGTATTTACGTCGTTGCCTAATTTCCATGTGTGACGCAAAATGGGTCATTTACGCACGCAAAATAGGGTATTTACTTCGTTGCCCGATTTCAACCCGGGACGCAAAACGTGTTGTTTGCGCACGCAATGGGATGCAGCGTTCTAGGGCGTGGTGCGGAACCCCCCCCAATTTTGGGTGTTGTTAATATGGTTGGAACCCGGAATTTTACATGTTACATGGGTGCACTATGATGCAACAATGTGCCTTCCATGTTTCGTTTGCTCGATATTGCCCGTTTTGCACTTTTTGCGATTTGATCTTTTTGTGCTCTAACTAGTTAGAACGGGGTTAGAACGGGATTAGGGCACTAGTTATAAAATCCAAGTAAATTGATGTAATTCCTCCGTATCTTTTAGATTGTCGTGAACTTCTTGCCCTTCGCGTCGGTGGATCCCGGGCCCGTCGACAGCAATGCTGGGTTCGGCGCCGGAGCTGCTAGACCCCAACCCGGGGCCGTGGCGCTGCTGGTGAAGGCGCCAATTTGGGCGAGGTGACGCTTCTGGATGTCGATGATTTCGACGTCCGGTACGTGCATGGTTATGGCAAGGTTGCCAATGTGGAGGCAGGAAAGGTTTTTTTGGAGGATCGGTCTGGGATCCTCCACTGGAAGATCTTCCGGGGAATTTCGGTGCGGCCCTTGGGTGCCAAGACCGCGGGTGGACGGGAGGCGGCAGGCGCTGCAGTGACCTTGATTTGCCCGTTTTGGGTGAAACACAGGAAGGGGCAAGAGGAGAAAGTGTTCCTCGTTCCCTTCCTGTACCTGCGGCCCCCGAGCCCCCACACGTGGGCCCTCCTGTGCACCCAGGACGAGCTGGGCCTAGTGCAGAAAGTGCGTGGGGTGCCACTCAGTGAAATCGAAGGTGTTCTGCCAGGGACACGTGAGGTTGGTGGTGTGGACCAGTCCACGGCACTTTTTGCGAGGGTGGAAGCCTTTTGGCTGAGGTGGGAGAAGGAAGCGCGCAGCGACATGTTGCGCAAGGTGGAGGCGGAGGCACGGAAGGTGGCCGAGCCCCAGGGCAAGGATGTGGCTTCGGAATCCTCTGCTGGAGCAAAATCCTCCGTGCTCCCGGCGAAGAGGGCGCGTAACCGCCCCCCCCGAGGTGCCCGGGAAGGTGCCGGGCAAACGTCCGAGCTGGTGCGGTTGCGCTCGGACAACGAGCTGCTGAAGTGGAAGGTGGGGCTGCTGGAGGACCAGGTGGCTGAGCGGGACACACAGCGGGCTGCTGTGCGTGGCGAGAGGCAGCGGGCCGATGCGATGCTAAAGGAGCGGGACGCCCAGCTGCTGGCGGAGCGCAGCGCGGCCACGAAGGCCGAGGCGGCGTGGCGAACCTTGGAGGAGAAGAAGCTCCTGGACGAGCTGGAGGCTGCGTGTGGGCAGCGCGGGACGAAGCGCACCGCTCCCGAGCCTGTGGCTGTGCACGAGGGTGTCGCGGAGGACAAGGCCTGGCTGACGCAGTGTGCCCTTGAGTTGCGAACGGGACTGTAGCAAGCAGCAACGGCCACGGCTCTGCTGTGGGATGCAGTCTTCTAGGGCGTGGTGCGGAACCCCCCCAATTTTGGGTGTTGTTAATATGGTTGGAACCCGGAATTTCACATGTTACATGGGTGCACTATGATGCAACAATGTGCCTTGCATATTTCGTTTGCTCGAGATTGCCCGTTTTGCACTTTTTGCGATTTGATCTTTGTGTGCTCTAACTAGTTAGAACGGGGTTAGAACGGGGTTAGAGCACTAGTTATCGCATGGGTTATCGCGCGATAACCTAGTTATCGCGGGGGTTATCGCGGGGGTTATCGCGCGATAACTAGGGAAGTGTGGCAGAAGCTGCACAGGGGGGGGAGGACATCCTCCAGGTTGGGGGGTATGACCCCCCCCCCCATTTGTGTTGGATGCCACTGCCGAATGGGTTCGGCAGTATGCACCCAAGAGGGGAAGGCCGGGAAAGTAGACGAAGCGGGGGGCTCAGGTGGCGGTTGTTGAGCCGGATGCCCCCCCCCTCCATAGGGGTAAGGGCCCCACCCCCTCCCCCAAGCCCTCCCCCAAGCCGTCGAAGGTGGCGAAGGTGGCGGCCCAGCCCCCCCCTGAGGCCCTGGATGTGGAGGCCTTGGGGGCCAGTGTGGCCACCCTCGTGACGGACGCTTGCCAGGTTTTGGTGGAGCAGGCGGCCGCCACGGGGGTTGAGGCCGCACTGGCCAAGGGTCGTTCGGCCGACCACAAGTCGGCCTTGGCGAAGGCCGAAAAGGTCCAGGGCAACACCCAGCCTGCCCTGGCTGGACCAGGCCCTCAACCTGGCCGCCAAGAGGGGGGAGGAGGTGGAGGCAATGAGGGGAATGAGGGGGGCCCAGGGAGGCCGAGGATGGGAGGCGGAAGGCGGAGGTGGAGGCGGCCCAGCTGAGGGTGGAGTTGGAGGCGCAGCGGAGGAGGGGGGATTACCTCCAGCAGCGCCTGGGGGTGGCTGAGGCGCAGGTGCGCACCCTCACCTCCACCCTCACTGCCTCCTTCACCGCCCAGCAGGGGCTGGGGCCGCAAGGGGTGCACCGTCAGGGTAGCGGGAGTAGGAGTGGGAGTCAATGACTCGTGGGTTTGCTAAGGGGGTTTCCTAAGGGCATTTGTCGTGGGGAGGAGCAATATGGGGCCCAAGTGGACATGTGCCACTTCGGCCTAGTGGGAAGCGGAAACCCCAACCCCTCTAATTTTAGGGCGACCCACATGGCTGCTGCTACCCTGAGGCGTGCCCTCACCCCCTTGTATGTAGACCTGAATGCGTATTGCACCTCCAATGCTCCACCATGGTTCACATGGTGTAGCATCCAAGTTGTTCTCCCCCAAGGGACGGACACCATGGGCCTTCACGCCCATTTGCGTGATGGGGCGCCCATGGCGCTTATTGTGTGTGTGGGGTCTTTCACGGGGGGTGATTTTTGCGTGGAGAGTGGTGGCCTGCACAATCTCTCCCTGAGAGAAAAAAAGCGGCACACCCGTGTGTGCAAGGGTAGGGCGGTGGAGGGTTGGGCATGTAGGGCCACCCCCCAAGTCCCGGTGTTGTTCAACACCTGAGCACTACACGCTCCATTGCCATGGGAGGGCGAGCGATGGAGCGTGATTTTTTACATTGCGGGGGGGGTGCTGCACTGCCCGCCTCTGTGGCGGCAGCAGCTGGTGGCCATGGGTTTTAGGGTGCCCAATGCTTGCTCTAACCCCTCCAGTTAGTGCGCACTAACCTCTGCTCTAACTAGTTATCGCAGTAGTTATCGCGCTCTAACTGGGTGCTCCAACTAGGTATCACGGGGGGTTGCCGCGTTCTAACTAGTTATCGCGGGGGGTTATCGCGGGGGTTATCGCGCGATAACCTAGTTTTCGCGGGGGTTATCGCGTGTGTTTTTTGGGCCCCTCCTTCAGAACCCTCCCTCATTTCCTGCCCAGGCCCTCTTCTTCTTCATGGATAATGCTGTCAATGAGGCCCTGAGGGCTCTGAACACACCTAACCTCTGGCGGTACACCGATCTGCAGTGCCCCAAGGCCAGGCGGCGGCGGTTGAAGGCGGTTCAGCGGCTGATGCGAGTTCTATTGGGTGATCCGAACGTTGTGTGTGGCACCAAAACCAAAGGAGAAGTTTGCTTAAGTGGTGGGGCGTGCACTGCCCTGTCTAGCCCACTTGGTGGCCATCTTGCATTCACAGCTCAGGAGCATGAGGCCCTGAGCATGCTGCATGGCATGCAAAATGCATCTTTCCCAGCGGGCCCTTTTGCGAATGCCCCGCCGTTGTACCCAACGGGACCTTACGACCGTCCGGCAACGGATCATGCCCTACTTTCCCCAAGCAACCATTGTAAAGTCTACCACAGGACGCAATAGGGCAGCTGCCCATGTGCCTTTGCAGTCAATTGTGCATAATGCAATATCTATGGCCCGACTTATTGGGAAACCCCCCCCTAGTGGCGTTGCCATTGTTGTACGTCATTTCAGTTGATGCGACTTCTTTGTGGAAGGCATCCTCCACCCGTGCGGATGTATGGGTTAATGTATGGGGGGGGGGCATAGTATGCTTCGAAGGCGAAGCTATGGGCCTCATGGTTTTGCATGGATGGCGGGGATGAACAGGCTTTTTTGAGAAGCCTGGACATCTCCGCCAACCTCAACCAAGAGGTGAGGGATGTGGAGGACGACTATGTCCTCTATCAAAACCAATTTTTGACTTGCACTGTCATTTTGACAGGGGATGGGAAGGGGATGCAAGCAATAGGGGGGGCTGGGTCTAAGTGTTGGTTGTGCAAAGACCCCAATGGGATTGTTGACAAAAGGGGGGTGGAGTCCACCTCAAGATGGGGGGCATTCTTGAGAAGTGTGACCCTAAAAGGCGGCCGGGGGACTACCAACATGCAGCATGCCGCATTCTAAACGGCATTGCAAAGCGCACTGAGACCACCCTTCAGGCCCTCCCCCCAGGTAGCCCTCATAAGGCCCAAGCTCTTGCAGCTTTGCAGGCCTTCAAACAAGCCCTCAAGGATGAGACCTCAAGCATCCCTCTGAGGGAACGTCTCCCCTCGGCCTCAAGGGCCACAGAAAAAGATTTCGATCTTACAAGCACCAAATTTTTCCTAACCTCTCCCCCCTTCCAAAGGCAATTTGTGGATTGCCTCAAAGAGCATGTCCCCACAGTGAGGACCCCTGGTGGACCTCCATTATGGGTCGTTCTGCATGTCATGGTGAAATGCATTGAGGGTTTGTATGAGCTTTGGGGGGTGAGGGAGATGTACACTCTAACCCAAGTGGAACGCCACTGTGCGTTGACCACAAAATTTTCAAAAGCTTGGGGAGACTCAGGTTGGTCCCCCACCAGGTGGATCCATTGGTGCTTGGCACATTCCACCTTTTTTGCCGAGAAATGGAGGAACATTTTTCAGCTTTCCTCCATCCCAACGGAGTATCGGCATGGGCCTTACAAGGGGAGGCTCAAAAATTGTTTTAAGGGTTGGTCCTTGGTGAGGCCAAGTATGTCCCTCCGCCACATGCACCATTGCATGTCCATGAACGCCCTGGAGCAAGGGCTTTTGGGACTGGAGGCAGCCAAGGCCTCAGACATTGATGACTTTGTATGAAAAAAGACCATACATGCTTTGTGCCAAGTCTTTTGTGTTGTTTGTCCTAGGGAGGGATGGAGGAGGGGTGCGCGATAATTACCCGCGATAACTACGCGATAACTGAGTTATCGCGCGATAACTAGTGCTCTAACTAGTTAGAGCAAGGTGCTCTAACTGTGTTCTAACTGTGCTCTAACTCTTTGACCCCCCCCCCCCAAAACCACCCCTATGATGCGGGTTATGTGAGGAAAGAAAGGGGATGGGGGGTTTTTGAGGGTGCTGAATCCATTTTGTTAGGTGGTTTGCCTCAAAATTGAGGCTAGGTGGGTGTTCCGGAAATTGCGTTCTAACTAGGGGTTCCGCACCACGCCCTAGAACGCTGCATCCCATGGAGGACAGCCTCAAGCGAGTCGACAGGGAGGCTGCGCCCCCTCCGTCCTCTGCACAAGCGTTGGACAAGCTGCTGAAGGACTACCCTGTCGGCGACATCTTGCAACCGGCAAGGAAGAAAGGGGCAACAGAGCCCGGGACCCCAACGGCGGGGTCGCCGCGGTCTCAGGGATCTGGGGCCCGTTGAGGTGGCCGGCGGAGATGGGATGGTGATGGTGTTGGTGAGTGACGGTGATCGGATGGTGATATTGTTGGTGGGAGACGGTGATTGGATGGTGATGGTGTTGGTGGGTTGCACGTTTTGCGCGTCGACTATTTTTCAAGCGAGTACGCAAAAGCACCCTTTTGCGTGCGCAAATGGCCCTTTTTGCGCCGGTATTGAAAGTAGGTTAGGTACGCAAATAGGCGCATTTGGGATGCAGCGTTCTAGGGCCTGGTGCGGAACCCCCCCAATTTTGGGTATTGTTAATATGGTTGGAACCCGGAATTTCACATGTTACATGGGTGCACTATGATGCAACAATGTGCCTTGCATATTTCGTTTGCTCGATATTGCCCATTTTGCACTTTTTGCGATTTGATCTTTGTGTGCTCTAACTGGTTAGAACGGGGTTAGAACGGGGTTAGAGCACTAGTTATCGCGTGGGTTATCGCGCGATAACCTAGTTATCGCGGGGGTTATCACGGGGGTTATCGCGCGATAACTAGTTATCGCGCGAGTTATCGCGTACGTTATCGCGCTTCATTTTATGCTTCCCCTTTTCGCTTTAGCTCTCAAAGCTTTCATATTCTTTGTAATGGCCCTTGCTGCTGCCCACGCTTGGTGCGAGCACCATCAAAAGCTCCTTGGGGTCCGTCGCCTTGGCGGTCCTGAGGGGTTTACGATGGGTGACGGAAACGTGAGGCGCCCCGTGGCGACTCGCTTTGAACATTTTCTGGACTTTGGACTCCTTGTCCATAAGTCGCCCTTCATGGCCGAGAAGAGAGACCCCCTGGTTCTCAGCAACTACATCTTGGAGTTGCTAGAGGTAAATCCAGGGGTTGCTAGATTTTTGATCCAGCTGCATCTGGAGGACGTGGACGCGGTGTTGGAGTCCGTCACCGCCCATGCCGAGAAGGGTGCGGGGACGAAGACGACCCTTTATGTGGGTCACGAGGAAGCGGAGGAAGAGGAGGAGGAAGTGGAGGAGGTGAAGGAGGTGGGGGCTGGGAGGGGGAAGGAGAAGCCCCACAATCCCTCATGATTAGTGTTCATCAGGTAAGGATCCGACCGCGTAAGGGGAAGGGGAAGTAGGATGGTTGGTTCCCCCAACCCCTCACCCACAACACCCGGCGGGTCTGCACTGACGACCCCGAAAACAAGCTCCCCATGCACTCCCTTTGTTCCACAAGGGAGTGGGAGCGTGAGTGGTATGGGGTCACCACTTCCAACATTCTTTCGGGGCAGGGGGTGATTCTTTTTCCATTTGGGGCAACACCCCCCCTTATTGGGGAGGCAGAGGAGGTGGTTGCCTCCGAGCCCTTGCGGGCCTTTAATAGGGACCCCTACGACCTTGTGCTCACTGTGGGGGGAAGGCTGGTGGTCAACCACCTCCTGGAGCACGATTTTTTGAGTGATGTGCAGCTACAAAGTCTTTTGCATGATCTGGATAGGGTGCCTCTCTCAGAGAAGGCACCCATTTTCAATGAGAACCCCCCCATTGTCGGCAGGCCCCAAGAGTCTGGGACCAGCCGCACGTTGTATGGCAACTGTGGGGGTGCCAACCACCACAAGCACAACCCCCACAAGCTCCATGATCTGCTAGTCCTCAAAAGGGTGGCAGATCGTGTGCTGGAGACGGCGAAGAAGACTGTAGTGGGGGGTGTCGGATGGAGCTGCACCATCCTTGACATGGCCGAAATTTCGAGCTATGACCACACCCCCCACCACCTCCATCGCGACGCCCCCCCCTACACCATTCCTGCAGGCACATTGATTGTCAATTGCCTTATTATGCTAACCCAGAATCATGAGGAGGAGGATGGGTCACATTTTCTTTTTGTGCCCTCTAGTAGTCCGGGGTGCCGTGACCCTCGGGTGGAGAGGGCTGTGCCATTCAAGAGGGGCACTGCCTTTTTTTTTAATGCCCTTGATGTCGACCGGGGGTCGGGCATTCCCAAGGCCTCCCCCACGGGGGTGACCCAGCCCCACCTCATGGCATTTTTTGCCATTGAGCTAACCCAAGGGGGGAATCTTCGATTCCCCAACCTGCACGTGACCCAGTCCATCAAGCGGCCCCAGCTGGGGGCACCTGGTGGCCGGGTGGCCAAGAGAATCCAGTGTGAGGGGGCGGTTAGGTGTAGGGGGAAGGTCGTAGCCAATTGCTACGGCTGCAACCGGGCTGTTATGTGCGCCGCCCACAAAGATGGCCTTTGTGTGCCATGCCAGGAGGCGGAGTAGGTGGAGGGGGGGGGGGAGGAGGAGGTGATGGAGGACCCCGATGGGGTCAGCATTGAGCAATGTGCTCAGTGCTTGCTCCCGATGGGAGCAACCACCGGGCATTTTTTGTTTTCGGGGTGGGGAAATGGGAGGGAGGTGATTGCCCCCCTCACTAATGAGGTGGTGGGGGAGGGGGGTAGCAGGCCACCCCGATCAGTGCCCCTTGGCCAAGGTGTGCCATGGGGAGGCACTGCCCTGGCCCTCCCTGCAAGGGCATGTTGGGACTAGGGTGCCGCCAGGGTGCATTATGGTGGTGAGGAGGGGATTGTATGGAGGAGTGGCGAGGGTGGCCCCTGAGGTGGAGGGGGTGCCCCAGGTGGTTGAGTGGAGGCAAGTGGGGGAGTATGCCGCCGTCACGGACTTCGTGTGGCTGCGGAGGATGAACCTGGTGCTAGACGACGCCAAGAAGGAGGGCCAAGGCATGTGCCCATGTCACCAGGTGTGAGAACTTCCCACAACACCCTGCACTAACCCCTACTCTAACTAGTTATCGCGTTCTAACTAGGTGCTCTAACTAGTTATCGCGCTAGGTTATCGCGTTCTAACTAATTATCACGGGGTTATCGCGGGTGGTTATCGCGGGGGTTATCGCGTTCTAACTATGTTATCGCGCGAGTTATCGCGGTAGTTATTGCGTGTTTTTTTTGTTTCTTTTGTTTTTCTCAGGCCACCATCATGCAGCTGCCCCGTATCTTCGTCAAGGACGAAGCCCAGCCAGCCGGAGCAACAGGAGGAGCAGCAGAAGCAGCAGGGGCACGGCCCGCCAAGCCGTTTGCAGCCCGTGTGGAGCTGCAGGGGGAGAAGAGGCTGCCGGAGGGGGCGTCGTGGCGGTGGGGGGAGCCTGGGGATGAGGCGTGCCGGATGGGGGGGACGGGATGGTACCGGCAGGTCACCATCACCGAGAAGGATGGGGGGGTGGAGAGGAAGACCAACCTCACCCTCCCCTCCTATGTGTGGGTTGGGGGGGAAACGGCCAAATGGCCGAATGCCGCTGAGGGGGAAACGGTTGCGGCTTTTTTGTGTTTGTTTGGGATGAGTGACCCCCCCCAAAGGAAAAAAAATTTTTGTTGAGGGTCTGTTTTTTGTGGGAGGGGGAGTACACCGGGAGGGAAGTGTGGCAGAAGCTGCACAGGGGGGGGGGCATCCTCCAGGTTGGGGGGTATGACCCCCCCCCCCCCATATGTGTTGGAGGCCACTGCCGAATGGGTTCAGCGGTATGCACCCAAGGGGGGAAGGCCGGGAAAGTAGCGAAGCGGGGGGCTGAGGTGGTGGTTGTTGAGCCGGATGCCCCCCCCCCCCCCATAGGGGTAAGGGCCCCACCCCCTCCCCCAAGCCCTCCCCCAAGCCGTCGAAGGTGGCGAAGGTGGCGGCCCAGCCCCCCCCTGAGGCCCTGGATGTGGAGGCCTTGGGGGCCAGTGTGGCCACCCTCGTGACGGACGCTTGCCAGGTTTTGGCCCAGCAGGCGGCCGCCACGGGGGTTGAGGCCGCACTGGCCAAGGGTCATTCGGCCGACCACAAGTCGGCCTTGGCGAAGGCCGAAAAGGTCCAGGGCAACACCCAGCCTGCCCTGGACCAGGCCCTCAACCTGGCCGCCAAGAGGGGGGAGGAGGTGGAGGCAATGAGGGGGGCCCTGAGGGAGGCCGAGGATGGGAGGCGGAAGGCGGAGATGGAGGCGGCCCAGTTGAGGGTGGAGTTGGAGGCGCAGCGGAGGAGGGGGGATGACCTCCAGCAGCGCCTGGGGGTGGCTGAGGCGCAGGTGCGCACCCTCACCTCCACCCTCACAGCCTCCTTCACCGCCCAACAAGGGCTGGGGCCGCAAGGGGTGCACAGTCAGGGTAGCGGGAGTAGGAGTGGGAGTCAATGACTCGTGGGTTTGCTAAGGGGGTTTCCTAAGGGCATTTGTCGTGGGGAGAAGCAATATGGGGCCCAAGTGGACATGTGCCACTTCGGCCTAGTGGGAAGCGGAAACCCCAACCCCTCTAATTTTAGGGCGACCCACATGGCTACTGCTACCCTGAGGCCTGCCCTCACCCCCTTGGTTGTAGACCTGAATGCGTATTGCACCTCCAATGCTCCACCATGGTTCACATGGTGTAGCATCCAAGTTGTTCTCCCCCAAGGGATGGACACCATGGGCCTTCACGCCCATTTGCGTGATGGGGCGCCCACGGCGCTTATTGTGTGTGTGGGGTCTTTCACGGGGGGTGATTTTTGGGTGGAGAGTGGTGGCCTGCTGAATCCCTCCCTGAGGGAAAAAAAGCGGCACACCCGTGTATGCAAGGGTAGGGCGGTGGAGGGTTGGGCATGCAGGGCCACCCCCCAAGCCCCGGTGTTGTTCAACACCGGGGCACTACACGCTCCATTGCCATGGGAGGGCGAGCGATGGAGCGTGCTTTTTTACAGTGCGGGGGGGGGTGCTGCACTGCCCGCCTCTGTGGCGGCAGCAGCTGGTGGCCATGGGTTTTAGGGTGCCCAATGCTTGCTCTAACCCCTCTAGTTAGTGCGCACTAACCCTTGCTCTAACTTGTTATCGCGGTAGTTATCGCGCTCCAATTGGGTGCTCTAACTAGTTATCGCGGGGGGTTATCGCGTTCTAACTAGTTATCGCGGGGGGTTATTGCGGGGGTTATCGCGCGATAACCTAGTTATCGCGGGGGTTATCGCGTGCGTTTTTCGGGCCCTTGCTTCAGAACCCTCCCTCATTTCCTGCCTCGGCCCTCTTATTTATGATGGATACTGCTGTCAATGAGGCCGTGAGGGCTCTGAACACACCTAACCTCTGGCGGTACACTGATCTGCAGTGCCCCAAGGCCAGGCGGCGGCGGTTGAAGGCGGTTCAGCGGCTGGTGCGAGTTCTATTGGGTGATCCGAACGTTGTGTGTGGCACCAACACCAAAGGAGAAGTTTGCTTAAGTGGTGGGGCGTGCACTGCCTTGTCTGGCCCACTTGGTGGCGATCTTGCATTCACAGCTCAAGAGCATGAGGCCCTGAGCGTGCTACGCATGGCATGCAGCATGCATCTCTCCCAACGGGGCCTTTTTGCGAATGCCCCGCCGTTGCACACAACGGGACCTAAGGACCGTTCGGCAACAGATCATGCCCTACTTTCCCCTAACAACCATTGTAAAGTCTACCACAGGCCGCAGTAGGGCAGCTGCCCACGTGCCTTTGCAGTCAATTGTGCAAAATGCAATATCTATGGCCCGAGTTGTTGGGAAAACCCCCCCTAGTGGCGTTGCCATTGTTGTCATTTCAGTTGTTGCGACTTCCTTGTGGAAGGCATCCTCCACCCGTACGGATGTATGGGTTAATGTATGGGGGGGGGCAAAGTATGCTTCGAAGGCGAAGCTATGGGCCTCATGGTGTTGCATGGATGGCGGGGATGAACAGGCTTTTTTGAGAAGCCTGGACATCTCCGCCAACCTCAACCAAGAGGTGAGGGATGTGGAGGAGGATGTTGTCCTCTTTCAAAACCAATTTTTGACTTGCACTGTCATTTTAACGGGGGATGGGAAGGGGATGCAAGCAATGGGGGGGGCTGGGTCTAAGTGTTGGTTGTGCAAAGGCCCCAATGGTATTGTTGAGCAACGGGGGGTGGAGTCCACCTCAAGATGGGGGGCATTCTTGAGAAGTGTGACCCCTGATAGGCGGCCGGGGGACTACCAACATGCAGCATGCCGCATCCTAAACGGCATTGCAAAGCGCACCGAGACCACCCTTCAGGCCCTCCCCCCTGGTACGCCTGGTAAGGCCCAAGGTCTTGCAGCTTTGCACGCCTTCAAACAAGCCCTCAAGGATGAGACCTCAGGCCTTCTTCCGAGGGAGCGTCTCCCCTCGGCCTCGAGGGCCACAGAAAAAGATTTCGATCTTACAAGCACCAAATTTTTCCTAACCTCCCCCCCCTTCCAAAGGCAATTTGTGGATTGCCTCAAAGAGCATGTCCCCACAGTGAGGACCCCTGGTGGACCTCCACTATGGGTTGTTGTGCATGTCATGGTGAAATGCATTGAGGGTTTGTATGAGCTTTGGGGGGTGAGGGACATGTACACTCTAACCCAAGTGGAACGCCACCGTGCGTTGACCACAAAATTTTCAGAAGCTTGGGGAGACTCAGGTTGGTCCCCCACCAGGTGGATCCATTGGTGCTTGGCACATTCCAGCTTTTTTGCCGAGAAATGGAGGAACATTTTTCAGTTTTCCTCTATCCCAACGGAGTATCGGCATGGGCTTTACAAGAGGAGGCTCAAAAATTGTTTTAAGGGTTGGTCCTTGGTGAGGCCAAGTATGTCCCTCCGCCACATGCACCATTGCATGTCCATGAACGCCCTGGAGCAAGGGTTTTTGGGACTGGAGGCAGCCAAGGCCTCAGACATTGATGACTTTGTATGAAAAAAGACCATACATGCTTTGTGCCAAGTGTTTTGTGTTGTTTGTCCTAGGGAGGGATGGAGGAGGGGTGCGCGATAACTACCCGCGATAACTACGCGATAACTGAGTCATCGCGCGATAACTAGTGCTCTAACTAGTTAGAGCAAGGTGCTCTAACTGTGTTCTAACTGTGCTCTAACTCTTTGACCCCCCCCCCCCGAAAAAAAACCACCCCCATGATGCGGGTTATGTGGGGAAAGAAAAGGGATGGGGGGTTTTTGAGGGTGCTGAATCCATTTTGTTAGGTGGTTTACCCCAAAATTGAGGCTAGGTGGGTGTTCCGGAAATTGCGTTCTAACTAGGGGTTCCGCACCACGCCCTAGAACGCTGCATCCCATGGAGGCCAGCCTCAAGCGAGTCGACAGGGAGGCTGCGCCCCCTCCGTCCTCTGCACTGGCGTTGGACAAGCTGCTGAAGGACTACCCTGTCGGCGACATCCTGCAACCGGCGAGGAAGAAAGGGGCAACAGAGCCCGGGACCCCAACGGCGGGGTCGCCGCGGTCTCAGGGATCTGGGGCCCGTTGAGGTGGCCGGCGGGAATGGGATGGTGATGGTGTTGGTGAGTGACGGTGGTCGGATGGTGATATTGTTGGTGGGAGACGGTGATTGGATGGTGATGGTGTTGGTGGGACATGCCAATCGGATGGTGATGGTGTTGGTTAGAGATGGTGATCGGATGGTGACGGTGTAGGTGGAAGGTGGTGATTGGTGACGTGGAGGTCACCCCGAGGCGACTGCATGTGTTGTTGTCATTCATTCCCATTCCGCGCCCGCGTGTCTTTCATTTCAAAAGTGAGGGGGTAAGTGTGGTGTTGTCGTTCATTTCTTTATGATCAAAATATCAACATCAATGTGTCGTTCATTTCAAAAGTGAGGGCCACCGGGGGGCTGGGGGAATTGTGTTGTTGTCAGTCAATTGTTTTCGACATCAAGGTGTCATTCCTTTCAAAAGAGTGGGTCACCGGTGGGTTTTGTGGTGTCCGCCTGTCTCTAGCGCCTGTTTGGGGGGTTGCGGCTCTTCAGGTTGGATTTTTGAATTGATCATCAACCTCTTCAGCTTCTTCCGTTCTTCAATGGCCTACACACATGTTTCAATTTTCGAGTGCGTCGGGTTTGAACCAGGGGCGTTCCGTGTGCGAGTGTAGCATGCATACCTCTGACCCACCCGGTGCCATGGCATTGCAAATGCCTTTTACCCCATTCTTGCGTATGCAAAAGGCGCCTTTTGCGTGCCTGCACAACTTACACCTGGGACGCAAATACACCCTTTTGCGTGCGCAAATTGCACGTTTTGCGCGTCGACTATTTTTCAAGCGAGTACGCAAAAACACCCTTTTGCGTGCGCAAAAGGCCCTTTTTGCGCCGGTAACGAAAGTCGGTTAGGTACGCAAATAGGCGCATTTACGCACGCAAAAACGCGGTAATTGCGTCTCCTACCTGCAGTGCAACACGCTTGTGCCACATGCGTCCGAGGTATTCTTTCTTTATTATGCCGCTGCATCTGTGGCAGTTCCACCACTTGGCGCTGGGCAATGGCAAAGGCCGTGGTGAGCGTGTCGGCATCTTGCAGCGTGCGGTGCGTGACATTATGGGAGAGGATTGGAATGTGCGCGTGCGGAGTGGGGTTACAAATGTGGTGCACGTGTACACGGATGTCCCCACGGATCATCAACTCGATTTGGAGTTGAATGCCATGGCAGTGTTGTGGGATTCGAGGAAGGAGGGTCAAAGTGTGCGGCGACTGCAGTACAGCCGGTCCACATCCACGTGGTATTGCCCATGGGCGAAAATTGTCTCCGTGCCAAAGACCTTGGGTGCCCCCCACCCCATTGATTTCTTGTTGCACACCCCCGGCGGCAATGATTTGATTGGGTCCAGGGTGAATCTGAAGGAGCAGCTGCAGCTTATGTGGCAGCATAACCCCCGGTAACACAAGGTAACCAAGTTTTGGTGGGGATTTCCATTGATGGCACCAAACTTTGGCAACGCTCTTTTGAGCACTTTGCGGTCGGCGAGTTGGGTAGCCGTCTGCCATTGGGTTCCTGGGTGCTACTCTAGGGCTCGTAGACCATCCAAATTCTTCGCGACCTGGCCCACCAGGAAAATTTGAACCTTGATGTTGGCTCTGAATGCGATGCAAGTTTTGAATGAGGGAGGGTATCCAACACCCGTTATGTGTGTGATTATCGCTGACACCAAGGCGCAAGTTGCCCTCTCCGGGTGTCGCAATTTCAAGTGTAACGATCCTTTGGCACCTGGGTGCTGGCTTTGCGGGGGGAACCGTCTTTATTGTTTGGGTGCGTTTGGGCAGGGAATTTCAATGTTGCTCAAGGTTTGGCAATGGGGGGGGATGACATTGCCAGCAGTCCTCCCTTTCCAAAGACCCCCCAACTTTGGACTCCGTGGGGTGCACCGTTTGGTGCATTGTGCGGGCAGTGGGTTGGTTAAGGCTTTGATGCATCACCATGGGTGGACAAAGGGGAGGGCATTGGTTTGGGTGCAGTGGTTTTGGGATGACATCAGGGTTGAGAGCCGTACGGCCACGGCGGCCGATTGTGAGCAAGAGAAGGTGGGAAAGAAGGCCCTGCGTTTGGAGCAAACTGCCGCACCGCCACGGGGCATGTGGCGCGCGAGGTGGTGGTGCCCGGTCATGGCGAAGTGGATCTCCGACTCCGCATCGGCATTGTCCCTCTTGCACACTTCTAGCTGGTGCACGCTGCCCACGAAGAACAGCATGCACTGCTCGCCGAACTCGATGACGGCGAGGTCGGAGGCCGGGGCTCACCGGGAGAGGAAGGTGGGGTGGAAGGGGCAGGTCGGGGTGCCTGCCGGGACCGACTCGGGGGGGTCGGCGAAGAGGGCCTGGGCGGCATTCCCCTCCCACCACCCCACCCTCCCAACCGCCCCCTTCCCGACCCACAACACCTGGTCCACGTTGGTGAAGTCCCAGCTGGACAAATCCCCCGCAACCTCCATGGCCTCCTTGGGGGGGGGTGGGGTCCAGGTGTGTGGTGTTGGGCTGGTGGTGTTTGTGTGCGCGGTCGGGGGTCCACAAGTGAAAAAGAGCCCCCTGCAACCCATCCTTGGAGTCGGGGAGGGCAGGCAACCCATGGTGGCGGCTGGTGGCCACCATCAGCAGCGTGTCCCCCCGCTGCTGCTCAACGGTGTCCAAGCGCGCCTCCCCCGCCTCCCCCAGGGCCGTCCCCGCCTACACCCTATGGCAGGAGCACCTCGTAGTCCTGTGACAAGAAGAGGAAGCTACCCGATCAGGTGGCACCCCGAGATGTCCCTGCTGTTGGGGGGGAGCACCTCGGGGTGGGTGGCGACATCGGTGTGGGGGAGCTGCGGCCCACTCCCCACACTCGCCACGATGACGCTGCCCGGCGTCATTGGGTGGAGGTCCCCAACCCCAGGGACACTTTCAGTGAGGTGGGGGTGGAACTTCTTGAAGAGAGGCCCCCCCAACGCCCGACCCCAAGTTGCTCTTGCTTTGTCAACGCCGGGGGAGCTCAAGATCCTTGGCCTGATCTTCACTCCGCGCGGCGTTGAAAACGAGCACAAAATTTTTTGCGACGGCTTTTTCGTCGCCGCTGCCCCAGGCCTTCATCACCTTGTTCCACCCCACCTTACAATCCCGTGCTTCCACAAGCCCCCGAAGCACAATGTAGCCGTTCTCATCAACAAAGTTGAGGGGCGGCTGGGAGGGGCCAACCCTGTCGGGGGCGGGGTCGGGGTTGCCCATCACCCCATGAGGGGGGTCGGGAAGGGGTTCGGTGCGGAGGGGGGGTTCACTCGAAATGAAGGGGGGGGGGCATTGAGGCACCACAGTACCATTGCAAAGAAGTTGTGCTGTAGAAGGTGGGGTGGTCGACGTCGGGATGTGCACCTGGGGGGGGATGGTGGGATGGAAACAGGCGATGCCCAAATCATCCCACCACCGGGGGTTGGCAAGGTGCCAAGAGAAGGGGAAAAAAGAATGGTCTGCCGGTGCACCTGCAGCAAGATCCTGCAGGCACACCATGTTGCAGTGGGGGGGGTATGGACGAGGTTAGTGGTGGGGTACACCTGGACGTGGGCGTCCTTAGGCTTCCCCACAGGGTTAGTGCGCATGGAATTGAGGAGTTGGTCAACACTGGAAGGGAGAGGCGTTTGATGCAGAAATTTAAGGGAGGGGAGTTGGCGGCGCAGTTCCCTCCACAGGGTTGTGGCCCAGCCCCTCCCCCCGAGGTAGGAGTTGCGGGTGGGGCTGCGCATGTCGATGTGGATTACCTCGGGGGAGGGGTCGAGGGATGCTGCCCAGCCCACAACATCATCCACCCCCACTGCCCCCGACAGGTACGCCGCCTCCTCCAATTGATGGTGGGAGACGGGGAGGGCTTGGTAGTGGGCGAGGATGCCGGCTGCGGGGTCGGGGCGAGAGGCCAGGTTGGCGAGATGGACATAGTCTGCTGGGACATTGTCAAAAGGGAATGCGAAGAGAGTTCGAGAGCTGTGAGAAAGCCAAACAGTAGAAATGAGGGTAAATGCGTACAAAATTCGTACGAAATTGGTACGAAATTCGTGCGAATTTCACATTCTCGTGAATGCGTGAATCTAACGTGAACTTCTACGGGAACTTGGGTGCGTGAATTTCACATTCACGCGAATCTCACCAAATGTGTTGAACCCTGCGGCTACTTCAAAACTGTAAATTTCACATATTTGTTGGATCTTACTTTGGGTGAAGGTAGCACGACAAAAGCACACGATAGCACCAAGTTACGAGCAAAACACAGCAAAATTGGGTGAAATTCACGGTACCGTGAATCTCGGATTCAAACCGCCGGTTCACGAAGGGTACATCCCCCTCCAAGTAGTCGGCAATGCAATCCTTGCAACCCTTGCCCTTTCACCCATGCCGCCGCGGCAGTTTGCTCCAAACACAGGGCCTTCTTTCCCACCTTCTCTTGCTCACAATCGGCCGCCGTGGCCGTACGGCTCTCAACCCTGATGTCATCCCAAAATTACTGCACCCAAACCAATGCCTTCCCCTTTGTCCACCCATGGTGATGCATCAAAGCCTTAACCAACCCACTGCCTGCACAATGCACCAAACGGTGCACCCCATGGAGTCCAAAGTCGGGGAGTCTTTGGAAAGGGACGACTGCTGGTAATGTCATCCCCCCCCATTGCCAAACCTTGAGCAACATTGAAATTCCCTGCCCAAACGCACCCAAACAATAAAGACGGTTCCCCCCGCAAAGCCAGCACCCAGATGCCAAAGGATCGTTACACTTGAAATTGCGACACCCGGAGAGGGCAACTTGCGCCTTGGTGTTAGCGATAATCACACACGTAACGGGTGTTGGATACCCTCCCTCATTCAAAACTTGCATCGCATTCAGAGCCAACATCAAGGTTCAAATTTTCCTGGTGCGCCAGGTCGCGAAGAATTTGGATGGTCTCCGAGCCCTAGAGTAGCACCCAGGAACCCAATGGCAGACGGCTACCCAACTCGCCGACCACAAAGTGCTCAAAAGAGCGTTGCCAAAGTTTGGTGCCATCAATGGAAATCCCCACCAAAACTTGGTTACCTTGTGTTACCGGGGGTTATGCTGCCACATAAGCTGCAGCTACTCCTTCAGATTCACCCTGGACCCAATCAAATCATTGCCGCCGGGGGTGTGCAACAAGAAATCAATGGGGTGGGGGGCACCCAAGGTCTTTGGCACGGAGACAATTTTCGCCCATGGGCAATACCACGTGGATGTGGACCGGCTGTACTGCAGTCGCCGCACACTTTGACCCTCCTTCCTCGATTCCCACAACACTGCCATGGCATTCAACTCCAAATCGAGTTGATGATCCGTGGGGACATCCGTGTACACGTCCACCACATTTGTAACCCCACTCCGCATGCGCACATTCCAATCCTCTCCCATAATGTCACGCACCGCACGCTGCAAGCTGCTGACACGCTCACCACGGCCTTTGCCATTGCCCAGGGCCAAGTGGTGGAACTGCCACGGATGCAGCGGCATAATAAAGAAAGAACACCTCGGACGCATGTGGCACAAGCGCGTTGCACTGCAGGTAGGAGACGCAATTACCGCGTTTTTGCGTGCGTAAATGCGCCTATTTGTGTACCTAACCTACTTTCGTTACCGGTGCAAAAAAGGCCTTTTGCGCACGCAAAAGGGTGTTTTTGCGTACTCGCTTGAAAAATAGTCGACGCGCAAAACGTGTAATTTGCGCACGCAAAAGGGTGTATTTGGTTCCCAGGTGTAAGTTGTGCAGGCACGCAAAAGGCGCCTTTTGCATACGCAAGAATGGGGTAAAAGGCATTTGCAATGCCATGGCACCGGGTGGGTCAGAGGTATGCATGCTACACTCGCACACGGAACGCCCCTGGTTCAAACCCGACGCACTCGAAAATTGAAACATGTGTGTAGGCCATTGAAGAACGGAAGAAGCTGAAGAGGTGAATGATCAATTCAAAAATTCAACCCGAAGAGCCGCAACCCCCCAAACAGGCGCTAAAGACAAGCGGACACCACAAAACCCACCGGTGACCCACTCTTTTGAAAGGAATGACACACTGATGTCGAAAACAATTGACTGACAACAACACAATTCCCCCAGCCCCCCCGGTGGCCCT
Source organism: Eutreptiella sp. 'Long Island Sound 2002' (assembly GCA_964036045.1). Classification (NCBI taxonomy): domain Eukaryota; phylum Euglenozoa; class Euglenophyceae; order Eutreptiales; family Eutreptiaceae; genus Eutreptiella; species Eutreptiella sp. 'Long Island Sound 2002'. The sequence goes on from OZ038379.1 coordinate 152,221,313, forward strand.
CACTTTTGAGATGAACGACACATTGATGTTGATATTTTGATAATAAAGAAATGAACGACAACAACACACTTACCCCCTCACTTTTGAAATGAAAGACACGCGGGCGCGGAATGGGAACGAATGACAGCAACACATGCAGTTGCCTCCGGGTGACCTCCACGTCACCAATCACCACCTTCCGCCTACACCGTCACCAGCCGATCACCATCTCTGACCAACACCATCACCCTCCGATTGGCATGTCCCACCAACAGCCCGCCCGCACCGCCCGCTCCGCCAGGTCGGCCGTACGCGGGGCTTTGGGGGGGGGGGGGGGCTCCGTGTCCCCTTGGGGGCGCCCTTTCCGCTTGCGGGTGGGGGGTTTGTCCTGCTCCTCGACGTCAATGATGTCAGCCAACCCCATCTTCAACTGCCTCCCCACATGGACGCGCATGGGAAGACATGCCACGTCCGCCCACTCCGACCTCCGCTGGTCCCAACCCGTGAGCACATTCAGCTCAAAGACCCCAGCCGTGGTCACCGTCCCCTGCTCCCCAATTCGCGACACCCCGGTCTGCACCCGCCAGTGCCCACTCACAAGCCTGTAGGCAAACATGCCCACCAGCTCCTGCCCCGCGGGCAGGTTGGGCCCCCCCCTGACCACAATGGGGCAGGGGAAAGAGATGCGGAAGGTGCCCTGCACCCCCCGGGACTCCAAGACCATGTCCCACACGGTAGTGAGATGCCGCTGCCGCCCATCGGGCCCAGGCGGCACCTGCTGGGTCCAGGCCGGATCTGGCTGCCTGGCGGCCAGGGTGACCGCATTGCCCCCCCAGAGCGGCCGACCGCGCTGTGTCATCTGGCGAACCCGGCCCCAGCGTGGCGGTCGCCCAAGTGCGCGAAGACCGGGGCATGGAGCATCACATGCCCATGTGAGTGCAAGGTGTGCTTGCTTGTGTGTTTGCGTTGTTTATTGGCAAATTGGACGAAGTTCAGGTGAAATTCGTACGAAATTCGTACGAATTTTACGTGAATAAATTTGTGTGAATATTCTGGAAATATGAACTTCGTACGAATATCGTACGAATTTCTGTGAATTTCGTCCAATTTGTTCCTTTTGTTGTTGCATTGCCTCGTCTCCACTCCCCCTTTCTCAATTTGTGCTTTGCACACTTCCCCACATCTGCAGGTCCTGTTCACCGCGTGGTCGCCGGATATTCGGCACCACGCCAAGTGCAAGTACAAGCCCCAGCCCCGAGTGCCCGAGGAGCACGGCGAGCCGCATGGAGGCACCGGTGACGACCGGCCCGTAGGCACCGGTGGTGGACGGCCGCCGAGCGAGGCCGGCAATGTGCATAGTGAGGGCTCGCGGCGCTCTGGACGTTCCGAAAGGCACCGGCAGCGAGGCCAGCACCGCCACGGGGCATGTGGCGCACGAGGTGGTGGTGCCCATGCCGTCCCGCGACGACTTGAGCGAGGCCCACACCGACCCCCCCCGTGGACCGGGTCACCCTGGCCGCCAGGCAGCCAGATCCGGCCTGGACCCCGCAGGTGCCGCTTGGGCCCGATGGGCGGCAGCGGCATCTCACTGCCGTGTGGGACATGGTCTTGGAGTCCCGGGGGGTGCAGGGCACCTTCCGCATCTCTTTCCCCTGCCCCATTGTGGTCAGGGGGGGGCCCAACCTGCCCGCGGGGCAGGAGCTGGTGGGCATGTTTGCCTACAGGCTTTTGAGTGGGCACTGGCGGGTGCAGACCGGGGTGTCGCGAATTGGGGAGGAGGGGACGGTGACCACGGCTAGGGTCCTTGGGCTGAATGTGCTCACGGGTTGGGACCAGCGGAGGCCGGAGTGGGCGCACGTGGCATGTCTTGCCATGCGCGTCCATGTGGGGAGGCAGTTGTAGATGGGGGTGGCTGACATCATTGACGTCGAGGAGCAGAACGAACCCCCCACCCGCAAGCGGAAAGGGCGCCCCCAAGGGGACACGGAGCCCCCCCCCCCCCCCCCCCCAAAGCCCCGCGTACGGCCACCCTGGCGGAGCGGGCGGTGCGGGCGGAGCGGGCGGAGCAGGCGGAGCCGGTGGTGGGGCGGGGGCAGAGGGGGGTGGTGCACGAGTGGGTGGAGCAGCAGCGGGCGGGGGCGTGGGAGGCACGCGCGATCAGCGCGGAGGCCGCCAACCGCGACCTCGAGGCCCGTCTGTCTAGGGCCAACGAGGACAGGCGGGACGCCGAGTCGCGGTTGGCGGACGTTGCCAAGGAGCGTAACCGGCTGGCCGCCAAGGTGAAAACTCTGGAGCGCGACCTGGCGACGTCGCGCAAGGCAAAGCCAGCGGCACAGGCAGCACAGGCAGTGGAGAGGCCCGAGGGTGCCGAGGCCCCCCCGGGTGACGGGGGGGGGGGGGCAGTGCCTCCGGTGTCCGGTACCTCCTGGCCGGCGCAAAGGCGTGGCATGCCCAGGCCGAGGCGTGCGCCGGCTCCGCTAGCCGGAGCTCTGCTCCAGGGGGGGGGGGTGCGTAGCTTAGCCTTTAACCTCGGGACCACCCGCCCCTTCTAACCTCCACTACTGTTATCCTGCCCCCCCCCCCCCAGGCATGGGCAGTTTGACCGACATGTGGGGCACCCCCCCCCCCACTTTGCGAAATTCCCTGGGAGCTCTGCTCCCCCACCGCCTCCACAAAGGAGGGGTCCATGGGGGCCGACGTGAGGCGGTCGGGGGGGGGGGTACTTCCGGTGCACTTCCTCCAGTGCGGCACTCACCATGGGGGCGTCGGGGGCCACGCTGTCCACATTGGCCTGCTGGCCGCTGGCCATCATGGCCATCCGCAGGCCGGTGGACACGGCCGACATCTGGTTCTGCAGCGGTGTTTGTATTTTATTCGGGGTATGCTATGCCCCGTGACCTATTTGCGATATTTTCTGCAGCAATGTTTGTATTTTGTTCGGGGTATGCTATGCCCCTTGACCTGTTACATCGCTAACTGAGTGTCAGCCGGAATGACAACCACTGGACTAAGGTTTGGTAACGCATGAACACCATCCTGTGCTTGCTTTGTGAGGGTCAACGAGGGCAAAAGGATGAAGCTTCGGCAGAAATTCTGTGACAGTCACGTGAAATTCGCACGAAATTCGTACGAATTTCGTGCGAGTTTCTTGCGAATTTTACATTTCCAGAATACTCACACAAATTTCTTCACGTGAAATTGGCACGAAATTCGTATTTATGCAAATTTATGTGAATTTCTTCAACTTGCAAGCGAATCACGGTAGAGACCCACAAAATTAGTTGTCTTCGGCAGGGGGATGGTAGAAACCTTGCGATGAATGCCTCCCCCATTCCACAGGTTTTGTACCCAAGGAGCTTGCAGCACCGTCAAGTACCTGCCGGACACGGGGCAAATAGTGCTTACCCCCGAAAGAAGAGTTGTAGCCACCGTCCAGCTTGAGCCCACCATGGAGGAGAGGTTGATTATGGCCGTCTGGCGGATCCGGTCATTGCACCTCTCTAGGACGGAGTCGCGGTACCTAGTGGGGAGCACAACGTACGGTGTGGTATGGGACCAGGTGTACGGCATGCTTCGGCAGCTAGCATTACCGGAGTCCCGGGAGTTCACTGCCTATACGGGAGACGACACGGTCATCAATGGTGCGGCCTGCTACCTATGTGACCGCATCGACCACCTGTTCAAGTGTCGACCACCCCCACCCTCGGACATCATGCAGCCCGGGGACCGACGGCTGCATTGGTTGCCTATTGCGGTGGACGGTACATCGAGGCATGAGGCCTCGTACGTCCATTGCACGCTTGGTGGCACCGTCAGCCCCAACCAACTATCTAGTTGTTGGCTACTAGGGGGCAGTGAAAAGTGCGAGACCCTCTACGCGGCCTCCCAAGAAATCGATTTTGATGATGAGTTGCGCAAGGCCGCAACCGTAAGTTTTAAGGATGTGGGAGGGATCGATAGGCAGTCCCTTTTTTTTCTCTGTGCAGATGGTAAAGCACAGGTGCTCATGGCGGGCTGCCAAAACTGGAAGGCGGCATCCGCTGGTGCCACTGTGTGTTGGGTCTGCATGCGTAACCGTGCTGTGTGCCTTGCTACCTTTGGCACAGCAAGTGTGATAGACGGCAACTGGGAACCGGGTGTTGCCATAAATGCTATACATAGGACCATTACAAGTGATAGGCGAGTGCCTGATTATGGCCTCCATGGGGTCCTCCGTGTCCTGTTGTGTACAATCAACGGGACCCGGGACCTACTTGTACGATCGACAGGGAAGGCACCGGCCAATGTGGCACGCACCGTGCTGCAACCGGTTCTAGATGAGGCACGGCTTGCTGCACGAACTTGCACCCGTGCCTCATTAAATAATGACAAGGCAAACAGCAAGGGGAAGGTGAGGATGGAGTGTGCTACTGCCATCCATTTCATGCGGAACAGGGGCTGGGAGAAGATAATAGATGCTTGCCTACAGTGGCCTAGTGTGAGGCAACATCAAGTAGGGGGGAAAAGTTGGGAGTCGGTGTGCAAAACGTGGTGGGAGAATTTTGCAAGCACGTGTGTATACGCGTGGCGTTCCGCATGGTTCTCCGGGGCCGACTTGGGGCGGCTCCGGAACCATAGGATAGCCATGGGCGCTGCCCACAATGAGCTCCGGTGGGGCAAACTTCTGTGGACGCATCTTTGGATCGACCACATGTATTATTTTGCAATGAAGTGGACAATCTTGTCAAAGTTCTCGTGCTTTGCCATGGAGGGAAGTCACCGGAGGCTGAAGCGCATGTTGCCCAACAGCGGGGGCCTAAGCCTCCTCTGGGGGAGACTAGGGGTGCAAGTGGTTGTGGACAACCACACCATTGACGATAGCCTTTGGTTGTATGGGTGGGATGCGACCAAAAGGGCACAACATGCGCAAGGGCCCAAAAGTGTACAAATGTATGCAAGCCGTACAAGAAGACGGCTTCTAACCGACATGCAGCACCTTCAGACTCTACAGCGGCGGTTCCGGTGTCGCAAGAAACGGACATGAGATCACCACACAAACCCAGACCATTGTTGCCTGCGACCGGGGTGCATGCTGGGGCGCCTACTAGGGGTGTGAGGACAAATCAGGGGGTGCACACCGGTAACATTTGTGTAAAATCACGTGAACTCACGTGAAATTCGTACGAAATTCGTACGAAATTCGCACGAATTTTGTACGAGTTCACGTGAATTCACGGCTGTGAATCGGCTATAGGCTTGCCGGGTTCCTCTCGTTTTGGGCACAGTTCGGACATGATGGATGCTTTTGGGGCGGGAGTTTCATAGGATGATGCGTAACAAAGCTGCGGGAGGAATTTTGGCCCCTCAAAGCCCTCGGAATGAACCAAGAATATGGCATTTTCCCCAAAAAACCTCAAAATTTGGGTAAATTCACGTGAAATTCACGCAATTCTTCAAACGGCCACTTAACGCCGTTCACGAAGGGTACAAACAATCTTTTACAAGTCCCGGTGCAAGTGGGGGGGGGGGGGGGTTACAATGACATGGAGTGCTTGTTGGCGTTTGTGGGGAGAGAAATTTGCAGTGACTTGTGACCTTGTGTGGAAAGAGGGGAGGTAGGACCTTCACGATATGAATGTGATGAGAAGTGCTTTGTCCGAGATGAGGAGTGCCCACAAAGCTTGTGGGTTTGTGGTGACCCTGTGGGCCCACCTTTGGGTGGACCACATGTGGGGGATTGCGAGGGAATGGGGTACCCTGTCCGCTTTCAGTGCTTTCAAGGGTGAGGGGAGGCATCAGTTGTTGAAAAGTGAGATTAGGAAGAGGGGCTTCAAGGGGGGAAGTAAGAAACGGGGGTCTCGCCTACGGGGGGTACGCCAAGCACTGAGGAAGGGGTGGGCCGAAGTGCTTCGGAACGACAACCTGGACAGGGGGTTGTATGCCAGGGTGTTCAACGTCTTGTAGCCTTCTTGGACCCGCCAAGAGCCATATGGGAATGCCAAGCAGCATCGGGAAAGGGTGATGCGTAAGGGGAAGTTGCAGGGTTTCTCGCATGTTTGTCGTACAATCTTACAATTCTATTGTGCATACTCTGGAGGTTTGGTGGTGGAATACCACTTGGACATGTGTGACGGAATGATTGGAACAATGCAAAGAAAGAACCCAGCAATTGCCTCCATGTTTGCTTGCACGCATGGCATGCATTGGACCCGGGATGTGGGTTTGTGTTTGCGTGTAAGGGGTGGAGGGGGGGGGGGGTCAAAAGCAGGCATTTACCCTAATTTTGCGTAGCTAAGAGGGGTGTTTTGCCTCCCGAGTGAAAAAAAAAAGGTAAGTAAAACAGGGCAATTTACGCACGCAAAAGGGCCTTTTTACGCACGCAAAAACCAAGTAAAATCCCTGAAGCATACTACCAGGCCTCAAAGGTACAAGAGAACACTGCGGGTAGGGGCAGGGGACCACTGTGCATGTTTCCGACATAGAACATGGAGCATGGGGGTATTCTTAGCATGCCGGATTTAAATTTCATACTCATTTTTGACCAAAATGATGTTTTTGACCACTTCCTCATTTTTACCCCATTTTTGCGTCTTATTTTTGCTATTTACTGAGAAACATTACTTGGTAGTTACAAGCCACCATGGAATACCGTAACGAACACACAGGCAATGACTGCACAAGGGTATATGAAGCTAGGAATCCCCTCGGCGAGAGCGCATCATGCGAGAGAATTGAAATTGTGTGAATACAAGGGTGCCAACTGCCTAGGGATTTTTTGCCGTGCCAAGCGCAAGTGTGCCCCATGGTGTGGAAAGAGGAATGGTGTCGTGGCTGCACAAGGGCATGGACCTACGAATGCCCCTTGGCGAGAGCACGGACCGCGGAAGAATCAAAATTGTGGGAATGCAGGGGTGCTAGCCGCCTTGGGAGTTTTCGCCGTGGCGAGAGCCAGTGTGCCCCATAGCGTGAAAAGAGGAATTGAGTAGTAATTGCACAAGGGCATGGAGCTACGAATGCCCCTCGGCGAGAGCTCGGAGCGCGGAAGAATTGAAATTGTTGGAATGCAGTGGTGCCAACTGCCTTGGGAGTTGTTTCCGTGGCGAGAGCACGTGTGCCCCATCGCGTTGAAAGGGGAATTCAGTAGTGACTCCACTAGGGCATGTGTAGTACCACATGTGCGAATGCCCCTACGTCAAAACCGGGAGTGCACGACGATCGAAACTGTGGCAATATAGGGGTGCCAGCTGCCTTGGGAGTTCTTGCCGTGTTGAAAGCACGTGTGTCCCATTGGGTGGAAAGAGGAATGTGGTAGTGATTGCACGAGAGCATGGAGCTCGGCCTCCGCGACAGCGCGGAGTGCGGGAGAATCGAAATTGCGTGAATACTGGGGTGCCAATTGCCTTGGGACTTTTTGCCATGGCGAGAGCAAGTCTGCCCGTCGTGTGGAGTGCGGAATTGAGTTGTGACCGCACCAAGGCATGGGCGAATGCCCCTATGTGAGGGTGCGGACTGCGGCACAATCAAAATTGTGGGAATACGGGGTTGCCAAACGCCTTGGAACTTTTTGCCGTGGCGAGAGTAAGTGTGCCCCTTTTCCTAGCCCTTTGTCATCTTTCGAATTCTTTGTTGTTGAACCACAAGGAGGTACCAAAGTGTTTCGAGTTCAGTAACCCGATATCACAATCTTCTGGCGCACAGCGTTTATATAGGCGGCGCCCTGTGTCCTCACAACTGCTTGGTTGAACGCATATGCAGACACGTTCGGGGAGGAGATAACCTTAGACAATCTAAGGCATTTTAAAGAACAATAGCAGCATGTGCACTGCTAAATTCGGCACCAAATCCTCCGTCCCCAACTCAAGCCACCAGAACTACCGCCACCAACAACGACCAACAATATTATGCTTGCTCGCCGTGTAGGAGGTCTCTCTCATCGGCAGACGGACGTTGTTGGTGAGGGAACCGAGGGTTCTGTTCGTTGGTCATTGAGCTAGGCCCGCGTAGAAGAAGCAACCCTCCCGCAATTGGATTGAAGCTTACAGAATCACAATCTGCTAGCGCAGCTGTGCAATTTCATACTCGGCAACACTGCAGACCTACAGCGCCGTCGAACTGCAACAGGCCCATCAATTGGCAAGTCTCTATCTCCTCATCTATGCTGATGGGCATCAACCTTGAGGTGTTCCAATGGTGAGTACCAAAATCAGTTTCGTTGATATGGACAACTTCATATTCCTTTGGCTACCACGCGTAGAACGCATAGCACGAAATTTTCTCGCGTTTTTGCTTTTATCATTGTCTTGTGCTTCCGGGGGGTTTTTTGAGGGTGCCCGACGCAATGGAATCATCCGTTTAGCTCGATTCAACCATTTTTGAGGAGAGAAGCACAATTGCCTGCTGCCTCTGCCTCTGTCTTGGTGCTACGCATGCTGCGTGTGTTGCGCGTCCTGCGCGTTTCGGTCCGGTGCCTCTGAGTCTGCCTCTGGAGGTCTTCCTACGCGTTCTACGCGCTCTGCGGGGGCTAATTGCTTCACACCTATCAACCAGCACCCGATTTTCGTTTTTTGGTGCTTTTTTGCCATGCTTGCACCCGTTTACTCTGCCACAAACCGGCACTGGTTCCCCATGGAACTCAAACGTGCGTATTCCAATGACAATTGCCTCCTGCCTATGCCTTTGCCTTGGTGCTACACTGCCCACGTGTGGTGGGTGTTTTGCGTGTTGTCATTTTTCGCTTCTGACGTTGCCTCTGGAGCCGTTGTACACATGCTACGTGCTCTGCAGCATGTTTTTGCCTCACCATTGTTAGGCCGCTCTGCTTTTATGGTGCAGGAGCCATGCCTGCACCCCTGTACCCCACCACACATTCTCAATGGATGCAGAAGGGTGGGAAGATGGGAGAGTGGAAGCATCCGGAGAAACTGAAGCACGGCGCCTTCGTTGTCTTTCAAATTAAACAAGCCACGAGTATGTGTGTGTGTCTTCGTTTTCGTCTCGCTTCCCGCCTTGCACCGTTGTCCTCCTCACCCCCTTGTGTCGCAGCGGGGTGGCATGCCGGATGGGTCAATCGGAAGAAGAAAGGGGCCAAGGACAGGCAGGACAAAGAATTTTGGTTGACGAACCTCACAATGCTTCAGGTGTACCACGTTCACGGGTTTGCGGTTCTTTTGAGCACTATGTCGCGCTGCCTTTTGTCCCCTACCGCCTCTTGCACCCTTTTATAGGTGAAGGCCCCGAAGGGCAAGCCACATGCGCCACATGTGGTGTAAGACGTCCGCAACAAGAAGGATGTCTTCTTGAAATACAAAAAGGTGTTCTGTGCTTTCCGCGCGTTTTATTCGTTCCCTTTTTCGTTGCCTCTGGAGCTACCTCCGGTTGTGTGCTATGCGGTCTGCGCGTTCTAGGCGTTTTGCTTGTTTCGTACAGTTGCCTCCGCTGTTGCCTCTGGGGTTGCCTCCATGCGTCTTACATGTTCTGCATGTTCTACAGATTCCGCGCGACCGGCTGTGGACGTGGATCCAAGATGACGCAACCACGGAGATTTCGGATGAGGAGGAGTCGGAAGAGGAGTCGGAAGAGGAGGCAGCTGAGGAGGAGGAGGACGAGGAGGAGGAGGAGGGCAGGGATGCTGCCAGTGTGAACGACGAGGACGAGCCCTCCCTCGCCCAACGCGCCCCCCGCAACACCCACGTGGAGGTTGCCCGCATGGCCGCACAAGCACAACCAAAGGGGACTCCTTTCAAGGCGAAGCCAGAGGCAAAGCCAGAGCCGCAGGAGCTGTCCAAGAAGAAGAAGGAAAAGCCGAAGAGTCCACCCAAGAAGAAGAGCAAGGGCAGGGGAAAAGTGGAGGAGAAGCCCAAGGATGTGCGTTACGTAGTGGAAGGGGAACCGCACAGGACGATGCCCACAAGTGCAACCCGAGGGGGGTAGTGCCAAGCCGGGGCCGCCTACGACAACGATGTGTAGGCCATGCAGCGCACCCTGGAGTGGGACTACAAAGTGTCACTCGGACGAGTATGCCAACACTACGAAATGTGTTTTGCCGAGGAAACACAAGCACGCCGCGAATTAGGCCTGGCGGTGCTTCTGGTGACTGACGTGAGGGCGTACAGTGTGCAGATGGTCCTCCGCTGTGGCACGAAGAATGCACAAAGCATGGCCGCTGCTAGAGAACTGTTTGAGGAGCGATACCGCAGCAGCTCACCGCGCCAAGTCGCAATCGGGTTGATCAAGGGGGTGTCGGTGTGCACGAACTGTGTCGGGGTCCCGGATTGGCCTACGGAATTTGGTGACCCCGCAGCTGCAGGCCTGCCTTTGGCGAAATTGAAGGGGGAGCCCCTGTCGTCTGGATACCGACCACGGCGCAACATGGACCAACGGAGTGCGTTTGGTGCGGAGGACATTGTCGACATGCCCACTGACGCTTTGCAGGTGTATTGCATGTGTTGCGTGTTCCCTCTCCAACGCCTCCGGTACAGCGTGTAGCGCGTTTTCCGCGTTCTGCGCGTGCTACGTGTTCCTGATGTTGCGCCTTTTCGTTGCGTCTGGGGGTGCCTTCCTGTGTTGCACGCGCTTTGCGTGGTCTGTACAAGAGAAACTGTCGCGCACGGTCCGCATGGCTGGCCTCATGGCCTACACCCTAACGGAGGACAGAGGTGTCGACCTGCCCGACACAGGGGCATGGACACTCGTGAGGACAAAGGATGCAAAGAGGCAGCGAGTGTGCATTCTTGTGCTAGGCGTTGTGGCACGGGTCTTTTCACTTGCCTCTGGAGTTGCCTCCTGTCTGCTTTGGGCGTCCTACGCGTTCTACGCGGTCTGCACGTTCGATTCTGTGACTGCCTCTGGATTTGCCTTCCCATGTTTTAGCCGTTTTGCGCGCCCTACATGTTCTGCAGACAAGCTGGGAGGAGTGGCCGCAGCAACATGGGTATCAGTATGAGCCGCGGTACGAGTATGCGCCGCGGTACGAGTACCAGCTGATGAAGACGGATCCGGAAATGCCTTCGAGCCCCGGGAGCCTCCCGTATGGGTCCGACCCGTACAGGTACCAGCCCCCCGCGTACCCGCCGCCATCCACGTATCCTCCACCGCTACCAACGTTGCCGTCACCGCCACCGCCGGGGATCCCACCAGCGCCACTACTCCCACCACCGCCACTACCGCGGGGACCTCAGCCACCACCACCGCCACCGTCCGGGGAGCAGCAAGGCAGGCCGGAGATGGGGCCGGAGACGGGACCCCCGCACACGGAAGGTGCACAAGTGCACGTTGCACATTAGTACTATGGGACTATGGAGTACTATGGAGTACTATGGGTCCAGGGGATTTGCACGTAGCCTCCGGGTGTGCCTCTGGATGCGGGCCCTGTGTTCTCCGTGTTCTGCGTGTTCCACACGTGTTCGTTGTGGTGCCTCTCGGCTTGCCTCCGGAGGTTGGTTGCATGTGTCACGCGTTTTTCTAGTTCTGCAGCACCCAATCAAGACGGAGCCGGAGGAGGAGTCATCCCCGCAAGTGGAACCACCGGAGGAGCCGGAGGCAGCCGAGAAAGAGAGCGATGGGGCGGCGAAGAGCGATGCAAGGATGGGAGAGCAGCCCCCGGAGGAAGCCGCAGCGGCGGGAGATGAGATGGAGAAGGACGAGATAGTGCAGATTTAGTAAATCAGTCCGACCTAAGTTGGAGCGGCCCAGGCAGCATATCTTCAAACACAAAGTTTTTGGATGGGGATGAGTGGCCCGACCCCGATGAGGTCCGCGGTAGACAAACCTCACAACCCCTCTTCTTTTCAAGGCCATCGCCGTTGGCCCAGCAAGCACACTCACAGCCAACCCCACAGTGGTGGCATCGGTTGGCGGCGCTTCTATTGGGGCACCGGCGCCGTTATTTATTGCGTTGTGAATACTTTTTCGACGTGCGGATGAATGGTGGCGGCTGCGACCGCTGCCTTGCGTGGACCATGCAGGGTGCACGGACACCGTTTCAAGAAAGCAACACATCCTCCTCATCCTCCTCATCCTCCTCATCCTCCTCGTCCTCCTCATCCTCCTCATCCTCCTCACCCTCCTCGTCCTCCTCGTCCTCCTCGCCCTTCTCGTCCTCCTCGTCCTCCTCGTCCTCCCCGTCCTCTTCGTCCTCCTCATGGTCCTCCTCCCACACCTCCTCGTCCTCCTCGTCTACCTCCATGTCCCGTGCGCCTTGCACACCTCCATAGCCATGTCCCGGTGCAAAGCACAACACGTGGAACGCCTTTCCACAACCGGTACATTCATAACCGGTTCTTCCCCTCTTGCAAAAGTGGCACACACGCCGCCGTTGTGTCGCCACCGGCACGTGCACCTCTTGTCGGAGGGGGCGGGCAAAGTACCGCTGCCGCAACACTTGCCATTGCCACTCCCACATAGTAGTGGTCTCCTTGCAAAGTCACAATTGCCGGCAAGTTGCGAACGCATTCACAACCGCGTACCGGAGCACGACTGCACGCACCGCGTGGGCCCATGTCATCTGGCGGCCAACCTGCCTCATCTGCAGGGCCATGTGGTTCACACCATCGACACCGCGCGACACTGTGCGGTACGCCGCCACCACGGGGTGCACTTCGCTCCCGCTTCGCCGGTGAGGTGGTCCCTTTCGGGCAAATCACACATTCGTCAACATCGGCACAACACGCGGGGGTTTGTGCCCGACCTTCGGATTCTTGTACACGCACAAACTGTACTTGAAATCCGCAACAGTGCACACCGCCGTCTGCCCCTCCTGCACCTGCTCCCCGGCCCATGTCACGCCGTACGTGGAGCTCTTCGTCATCATGAGGAATGCCCGCTTGTTGGCGGCCAATTCCTTTGCGTGGCCGTGGGACCCGAAAAAGGAGTCGGCACATAGCACCGTCCCCTCGGGTAGCAATGATGCCCACAACTCCATGATGTTTTTCGAATCAAAGTTTCATGCCACAGTGCCGTAGCGGCGTAGCCTACCCCGTACACCACGTACCCCCATATTGCGTCCACCAGGCAATACAACTTTATCCCGGTTTGGTGCGGTTTCCGGGCAATGAACATTTTCAAGGGGCCCGCTAGCATCCCCTTGTGGGGCACCACCGACTCATCGCCGCAGGCCCCACCCCCCATGCACCACGCTCCCGCCTATTGGCCATTGCAGTCTTCCAGTAGCGAGACCACATCGGTACGTAGCAACCGTTGCAGCAAGTAATATTGGCGACGCGTCAGCATGTTTGCCATATAGGGATTGTATAATAGGCCCTTGCGGTCCCAAACCCCGTGCACCTGCATGGGTCGCACCATCGGCAATAGAATTAGAAATGCATTGTACCTAGGTACTAGAGGTAGCAGGTCTGGCCTTCCGTGGTCCCGTAGGGCTTGGCATTGTAGGTTCTCTATGGGGGCCATGATATGGTCCCACACCTCGTCCTCAGTATAGCCGATGAGCCAGGACTCCCCTAGCCGGATACCGTACTGGATATCGGCCGCACAGTCCTCCCGTGGGAGCCTATGGTCGTACAGCGGTGGCTGAAATTTTGGTGGCATGACAAAAAAATTGTTGAGAAATGAGACTCTGTAGAACACGCAACACACCAGTGGCAGTTCCAGAGGCAACAGCAGAGACATCATGGGCGGAACGCGCCGAACGCGCAGCACACGCAGAACGCGTAACACGACCTCCACAGGCAGAAGCAGAAGTGGACACGTAGAGCGCGTATCACACGAAACACACACAGGACACGTTGCGGGGACATGAGCTGGGGAAAGGGCCATGGGGATGGGTCAACGGGGGCGGCAGCACGAACAATTCGATGGAAGATGAGGAGTAGTGTGGTGGAATGGGGGGCTTGAACGAGACATTCGCAGAGGCGGAGCCTCTGCTATCCGTACCCATGGGACCAGTGCGAACCGTGGGGGACAACCGTGTAGGCTGGACACCCAACTGTGAGGACGCAGCCCCTCCTCGATGTGCGCCCGTGTGCAAAGCAACTTGCTGCGCGTTCTGCGCGTTCCGGTATTTCAATTCTGCACGTGCCTCTGGAGGCGTGTGTTCGGCGTGCTACGCGTTCTGTGCCTGTTACTTGGTCTGTACGTGTTGTACGCGTTGTGCGCGCTCTACGCGTTTTCAAAACCTTACGTGCAACACCGTTGGCCACAAAAGCGCGCCTCCGGCCAGAAACGTACAGATGGTAGACAAAGGAATATGGCTCAATGCAACAATACTTCCCCTGGGTACGGTGATGATCATTTGGCGTGAATGTCTAAAATGTGACCTGGAAGCCTGGCTTCCAACACGCATATTAGAGCCGAAGTGTCGGCAAGCAAGCCCTTGTTCGTGCAACGTCACATAGGCTCTGGGATGTGGCGTTCTAGGGCGTGGTGCGGAACCCCTAGTTAGAGCACAATTTTGGAACACCCCCCTAGCCTCAATTTTGGGGCAAACCACCTAAAAAAATGGATTGGGCAACCTCAAAACCCCCCCATCCCCTTTCCTTCCCGACACAACCCTCATTCTAGGGGTGGTTTCAAGGGGGGGGGGGGGGGGCAAAGTGCTCTTTTGAGTTAGAGCAGAGTTAGAGCAGAGTTAGAGCACCTTGCTCTAACTGGTTAGAGCACTAGTTATCGCCCGACAACTCAGTTATCGCGTAGTTATCGCGGTTAGTTATCGAGCACCCCTCCTCCATCCCTCACTAGAACAAACAAGGAAAAACACTTGGCACAAAGCATTTTTGGTCTTTCTTCACGCAAGCTCCTCAACGTCCGAGGCCTTGGCTGCCTCTAGTACCAAAAGCCCTTGCTCCAGGGCGTTCATGGACATGCAATGGTGCATGTGGCGGAGGGACATACTTGGCCTCACCAAGGATCAACCCTTGAACTAATTTTTGAGCCTCCTGTTGCAAGGCCCATGCCGATACTCCGTTGGGATGGAGGAAAGCTGAAAAATATTCCTCCACTTCTGAGCAAAAAAATGCGGAATGCGCCAAGCACCAATGGATCCACCTGGTGGGGGACCAACCTGAGTCTGTCCAAGCCTTCGCAAATTTTGTGGTCAACGCACGGTGGCGGTCCATTTGGGTTAGATTGTACATCTCCCTCACCCTCCAAAGCTCCTACAAACCCTCAATGCATTTCACCATGACATGCACAACAACCCATAATGCAGGTCCACCAGGGGTCCTCACTGTGGGGACATGCTCTTTGAGGCAATCCACAAATTGCCTTAGGAAGGGCGGGGGGGTGAGGGACACTTTGGTGCTCGTACTATCATAATCTTTTTCTGTGGCCCTTGAGGCCGAGGGGAGACGTTCCCTCGGAGGAATGCCTCAGGTGTCATCCTTGAGTGCTTGTTTGAAGGCCCGCAAAGCTGCAACAGCTTGGGCTTTACCATGGGTACTAGGGGGGAGGGCCTCAAGGGTGGTCCCAGTGCGGTTTGCAATGCCATTTAGAATGCGGCATGCTGCATGTTGGTAGTCCCCAGGCCGTCAATCAAGGGTCACACATCTGAAAAATGCCCCCCATCTTGAGGTGGACCCCACCCCCATTTGCTCAACAATACCATCGGGGTCTTTGCACAACCAACACTTAGAGCCAGCCCCCCATTGCTTGCATCCCTTTCCCATCCCCCGTCAAAATAACAATGCAAATCAAAAATTGGTTTTGAAAGAGGACAATGTTCTCCTCCACCTCCTTCACCTCTTCATTGAGGTTGACGGAGACATCTGGGCTTCTCAAAAAATCATGTTCATCCCTCCCATCCATGCAAAACCATGAGGCCCATAGCTTCACCTTCGAAGCGTACTTTGGCCCCCCGCATACATTGACCCATACATCCGCACGGGTAGAGGATGCCTTCCACAAGGAAGTCGCATCCCCTGAAATGACAACAATGGCAACGCCGCTAGGGGGGGGGGTTTCCCAATAACTTGGGCCATAGAAATTGCATTATGCACAATTGACTGCAAAGGCACTTGGGCAGCTACCCTATTGCGGCCTGTAGTGGACCTTATAATAGTTGCTTGGGGACAGTAGGGCATGATCTGTTGCCGGACGGTCCTTAGGTCCCATTGGGTACAACGGCGGGGCATTCGCAAAAGGGCCCGCTGGAAAAGATGCATGCTGCCCGCCATGCGTAGCATGCTCAGGGCCTCATGCTCTTGAGCTGTGAATGCAAGATGGCCACCAAGTGGGGTAGAGAGGGCCGTGCAGGACGCACCACTCTTCTTGGAGGGCCTGTGCAGACTACGGCACAATTGCGGCCTTGCGGGTGGCCGTAGAAGTGGGGGAGGGTTAGTTTGCGGGGGGGGGGGGTTGGCCTCCACCACGTCCCCATCCCCCTCCTCCACGACCCCGTCCCCCCCCTCCTCTACCAGCACCTCCCCAGTGTATTGCGCCTTGACACCCCTTTGTACCATTCGTGAACCGGCCGTTTGAATCCGAGATTCACGGTGCCGTGAATTTCACCTATTTTTGCTGTGTTTTCCTCGTAGCTTGGTGCCATCGTGGGCTTTTGTCGTGCTATCTTCGCCCAAAGTGAGATCCAACAGATGTGTGCCAATTAGAGGTTTGAAGTAGCTGCATGGTTCAACACATTTGGTGAGATTCGCGTGAACGTGAAATTCACACACCCAAATTCACGCATAAATTCACGCTAGATTCAAAGATTCACGACAATGTGAAATTCGCACGAATTTCGTACGAATCCGTACGAATTTCGTACGAATGTACCCTCGTTTCCACTGTTTCGCTTTCTCTCAGCTCTCAAAGCCTTTCTTCGCATCTTCTTTTGACCATGTCCCAGCAGACTATGTCCCAGCTCGCCAGCGTGGCCTCGCGCCCTGACCCCGCAGCCGACACCCTCGCCCACTACCAAGCCCTCCCCGTCGCCCAGCATCAATTGGAGGAGGCGACGCACCTGTCTGGGGCACTTGGGGTAGATGATGTTGTGGGCTGGGCAGCATCCCTCGACCCCTCCCCCGAGGTCATTCACATCGACCTGCGCAGCCTCTCTCCCGCAACTCCTACCTTGGGGGGAGGGGCTGGGCCACAATGTTGTGGAAGGAACCGCGCTGCCAACTCCCCTCCCTTAAATTTCTGCATCTGACCCCTCTACTTTCCAGCCTTGACCAACTCCTCAATTCCATGCGCACTAACCCTATGGGGAAGCCTAAGGACGCCCACGTCCAGGTGTACCCCACCACTAACCTCGTGCATACCCACGATCTTGCGGCAGGTGCACCGGCCGACCGCTCCTTTGTCCCCTTCTCTAGGCACCTTGCCAACCCCCGGTGGTGGGATGATTTGGGTATCGCCCCTTTCCATCCCACCATCCCCCCCCAGGTGCACATCCCCGACATCACCCACCGCACCTTCTACAATACAACTTCTTTGCAATGGTACTGTGGTGCCTCAATGCCCCCCCCCCTTCATTTCCAGTGACCCCCCCCTCCGCACCGAACCCCTTCCCGACCCCCCTCATGGGGTGATGGGCAACCCCGACCCCGCCCCCGACAGGGTTGGCCCCTCCCAGCCGCCCCTCAACTTTGTTGATGGGAACGGCTACATTGTGCTTCAGGGGCTTGTGGAAGCACGGAATTGCGAGGTGGGATGGAACAAGATGATGAAGGCGTGGGGCAGCGGCGACGAAAAAATCGTCTGGGAAAATTTGGAGCTGCTTTTCAACGCCTCTCGGAGTGAAAATCAGGCCAGGGATCCCGAGCTCCCCCGGCGTTGGCAAAGCAAAAGCACCTTGGGTCGGGCGTTGGGGGGCCGCTCTTCAAGAAGTTCCACCGCCACCTCACCGAAAGTGTCCCTGGGGTTGGGGAGCTCCACCCACTGACGCCGGGCAGCGTCATCGTGGCCAGTGTGGGGAGTGGGGCCCAGCTCCCCCACTCCGGTGTTGCCACCCAACCCGAGGTGCTCCCCCCCGACAGCAAGGACAAGGGACATCTCGGGGTGCCACTTGAGTAGCTTCCTATGCTTGTCACGTGAATACCAGATGGCGGTGCATAGGGACGGCCCTGGGGGAGGCAAGGGAGGCGCGCTGGGACACCATTGAGCTGCAGAGGGGGGACATGCTGCTGATGGTGGCCACCATCCGCCGCCATGGGTTGCCCGCCCCCCCTGCCGCCAAGGATGGGCTGCAGGGGGCTCTTTTTAACTTGTGGACCCCCAACCGCGGGCACCGCCACCACCAGCCCAACACCACGCACCTGGACCCCAACCCCCCCAAGGAGGCCCTGAACGTTGCCGGGGATTTGTCCACATGGGACTCCCGGCGTGGACCAGGTGTTGTGGGTGGGGAAGGGGGCGGTTGGGAGGGTGGGGTGGGGGGCGGGGGATGCTGCCCCTGCCCTCTTCGCCGACCCCCCCGAGGCGGTCCCGGCCGGCCCCCCCACCTGCCCCCTCCACCCCACCTTCGTCTCCCGGTCGGGCCCGGCATCCGACCTCGCCGTCATCGAGGTCGGCGAGCAGTGCATGCTCTTCTTCGTGGGGAGCGTGCACCAGGTCGATATCTGCAAGGGGGACAACGTCAATGCGGAATCGGAGATCCACATCGCCATGTCGGCGTTGCTCCCCCGGGGCGGCCGACGACGCTGTGGCATGTGGCGAACACGGCCCCAACGTGGCGGTCGCCCAAATGCTCCAAGGCCGGGGCATGGTCAATCACATGCCCCTGTGGTTGCAAGGTGTGCTTGCTTGTGTGTTTGCTTTGTTTATTGGCAAATTGGACGAAATTCAGGTGAAATTCGTACGAAATTCGCACGGATTTCACGTGAATGAATTTGTGTGAATATTGAGGCAACGTGAAATTCGTATGAAAATCGTACGAATTTCTGTGAATTTCGTCCAATTTCTTCAATTTGTTGTCGCGTTGTTCCATGTTTGCTCCCCCATTCTCAATTGGTGCCTTGCACACTTCTCCCCGTCTGTAGGTCCCGTTCTACGCGTGGTGGCCGGACATTCGGCACCACGCCCGGTGCCGGTTCAAGCCCCGGCCCCGATTGCCCGAGGAGCGCGGCGAGCCGCCCGGAGGCACCGGTGGTGGACGGACCCGGAGCGAGGGCAGTGGGCGCAGTGAGGGCTCGCGGCGCTCTGGACGTTCTGCAGGGGGCGGCAGCGAGGCGAGCACCGGTGCGGGGCATGCGCCGCGCGAGGTGGTCATCCCCATGCCGTCCCGCGAGGACGAATTTCGTATCAATTTCACATTGCCTCAATATTCACACTCATTCATTCAGGTGAAATTCGCACGAAATTCGTACGAATTTCGTACGAATTTCTGTTAATTTTGTGGAATTGCGTGCGAATTACACTAGACTCCCACAAAATTTAGTTGCCTGGGGCAGGGGGATGGTAGAAACCTGCGATACATGCCTCCCCCATTCCACACGTCTTGTACATCACACCATGCTGCGGCCCAAGCAGCCATTCCATTTGTTAGCGGGTCGTACACAACGGAGGCGCCTACAAGAGCTCCAACAAGTTGTTACCAAGGAGCTTGCAGCACCCTACACTGTCAAGTAGCTGCCTGACACGGGGGAAATAGTGCTTAACCCCGAAACAAGAGTTGTAGTGACCATTCAGCCTGAGCCCACCATGGAGGAGAGGTTGATTATGACCGTCTGGCGGATCCGGTCATTGCACCTCTCTAGAACGGAGTCGTGGTACCTGGTGGGGAGCACGACGTACGGTGTAGTATGGGGCCAGGTGTACGGCATGCTTCGGCAGCTAGAGTTACCGGAGTCCCGGGCGTTCATTGCCTATACGGGAGAAAGATACGGCCATCCATGGTGCGGCCTGCTACCTATGTGACCGCATCGACCACCTATTCAAGTGTCGACCACCCCCACCCTCGGACATCATGCAGCCCGGGGACCGACGGCTGTATTGGTTGCCTATTGCGGTGGACGCTACATCGCGGCATGAGGCCTCGTACGTCCATTGCACGCTTGGTGGCACCGCGAGCCCCAACCAATTATTTAGTTCGGCTACTGGGGGGCAGTGAAAAGTGCGAGACCCTCTACGCGGCCTCCCAAGAAATTTATTTTGATGACGAGTTGCGCAAGGCCGCAACCGTAAGTTTTAAGGATACGGGAGGAAACGATAGGCAGTCCGTTTTTTTTTGTGTGGGCAAAGGGGAAAGCACAGGTGCTCATGGCGGGCTGCCAAAACTGGAAGGCGGAATCCCCGGGTGCGACTGTGTGTTGGGTCTGCATGCGTAACCGTGCTTTGTGCCTTGCTAACTTTGGCACTGCAAGTGCGATACACGGCAAATGGGAAGGGGCTGGTGCTATATATAGGACCATTACGCGTGATAGGCGAGTGCCTGATTATGGCCTCCATGGGGTCTTTCGTGTCCCGTTGTGTGGCATCAACGGGACACGGGAC
Organism: Eutreptiella sp. 'Long Island Sound 2002'; assembly: GCA_964036045.1. Lineage (NCBI taxonomy): Eukaryota > Euglenozoa > Euglenophyceae > Eutreptiales > Eutreptiaceae > Eutreptiella > Eutreptiella sp. 'Long Island Sound 2002'. Next base: position 152,241,653 of record OZ038379.1, read on the forward strand.
CTAGTTGTACAATTGACAGGGAAGGCACCGTCCACTGTGGCACGCACCATGCTGCAAGCGGTTCTAGATGAGGCACGGCTTGCGGCACCAAGTTGACAAGGCAAACAGCACGGGGGAGGTGAGGATGGAGTGTGTTGTTGCCATCCATTTCATGCGGAACAGGGGTTGGGATACGATAATAGATGCTTGCCTACAGCAGCCTAGTGTGAGGTAGCATCAAGTAGGAGGAAAAAGTTGGGAGTCGGTGTGCAAAACGTGGTGGGAGAATTTTGCAAGCCTGTGTGTATACGCTCGGCGTTCCGCATGGTTCTCTGGGGCCGACTTGGGGCGGCTCTGGAACCATAGCATAGCCATGGGCACCGCCCACAATGAGCTCCAGTGGGGCAAACTTCCGTGGACGCATCTTTGGATCGACCACATGTATTATTTTGCAAGGAAGTGGGGGGAATCTTGTCAAAGTTCTCGTGCTTTGCCATGGAGGGAAGTCACCGGAGGCTGAAGCGCATGTTGCGCAACAGCGGGGCCCTAAGCCTCCTCCGGGGAAAACTAGGGGTGCAAGTGGTTGTGGACAACCACACCATTGACGATAGCCTTTGGTCCCATGGGTGGGATGCGACCAAAAGGGCACAACATGGGCAAGGGCCCAGAAGTGTACAAACGTATGCAAGCCGTACAAGAAGACGGCTTCTAACCGACATGCAGTACCTTCAGACTCTACAGCGGCGGTTCCGGTGTCGCAAGAAACGGACACGAGATCACCACACAAACCGACACCATTGTTGCCTGTGACCGGAGTGCATGCTGGGGCGCCTACTAGGGGTGTGAGGACAAATCAGGGGGTGCACACCGGTAACATTTGTGTAAAATCACGTAAATTCACGTGAAATTCGTACGAAATTCGTGCGAATTTCGTACGACATCACGTGAATTCACGCCTATGAATCGGCTACAGGCTTGCCGGGTTTTGGCACCTCTCGTTTTGGGTCGGTTCGGGCATGATGGATGCTTTTGGGGCGGGAGCTTCATTGGATGATGCGTAATGAAGCTGCGGGAAGAATTTTGGCCCCTCAAATCCCTCGGAAGGATCCACTAATTTGGCGTTTTCCCCCGATAACCTCAAAATTTGGGTACATTCACGCGAAATTCACGCAATTATTCAAACGGCCAATTCACCCCCGTTCACGAAGGGTACATCCCCACTGGCTTGGCTGTCACCCTGGCTTTCCCTCTCTCTTCTCTTCTCTCGCTTCTTCTCCTTCTTGAATTTATTTCTCTCCCGCCGCCGGTTAGAGGAGTGGGCGCTTGACTCCTCTCCCCTTTGACTCGGCGGCGGCAGAGGTTTTCCCGCTACTTCCGCTTGTGCTGCTGGTGCTGCTGCCGCTGCAGGTCCTGATAGAGCTTTCGTTGCCGCCAGGCGTTGCTCCAAGTGTCCCATCTGCAAAAAAAAATTTCTCACATTCACGAATAATATTTGCGAGGTCAATATTTAAACACCTAATATTGATGCATGTAATCAATATTAAAAGTCGCCAACGTGAATGTTAACCTACAATAATTAATCGAACCTGCCCAAAAATTAACAAAGACAAAAAGCAACAACAAGCACAACAAGCATGTCAGGCAGTCTTCTTGGGCTTTCAATGTGTTCCCCAAGAGCGACTTCAATATCACTTGCTCCATGAGGTGGCGAAACAAGAGCTAGGGGACGGCCCCAAAAAGGAGGAGGGGGGCTTTCGGTGGCCATGAGTTTGTGTAATAATTTGGGGCATTTGGGCTTCTAAGAAGCTGTTTGGAGGATCTCTACAAGACCTCTCAAAGCTTCAAGATCCTAAGACACTAGGATATTTGCTCACATTTGGCTCATATTTGAAGCCTATAGCTTACTGCTAAAGTCTACTGCTCTTAGGTACACTACAGCGAGCAGAGATCTAGGATACATTAGTAGCCATACATGAATAATCACAGTCCATATGCTTATAATGTGATTTAATCATGTTTTATGCTATTTTAGAAGGTTCTAATGTATTCGAAGCTATTTTGAAGCTATTTAGAAGCTTCAGAAGGCGTGTCGCGATTGTCGGCACCTGCTGTCACCGACGGCAATTTACGTGACCTTGACAAGGCCTGTGACAAGATGGACTACTGTAAAAGTTGCTAAAATATGGGTTTTATTGCCTTTTTAATGAGATTGTAATGCTACATTAATTTTCTTGTTATTTGGGCATGTGAACCCGTATTACTGGACGAGCCAAGTGGTCTAGCTCAATCTTCGTTCACTTCTTCGTCTTCTTGCTCTTGCCTATGTCCTGTACTTGCCAATAGGATCAATTGTAATGGAGAACATTGGAAACAATTTGATTTTGAAGTGCAAGACAAGAAAAAAGGGTTTTTAATATGCACCCAAGCACAAGCATATGACAGTCGAGTAATCTGAGTTCGAGCACGACCAGGACGACGCGCAGAAGCTGGGCCAGTGTACGCTGTTCCTTAATGGTGAGTTCCTTGCTTGAAATTAATGAAAAGTTGGAGAAACTTTCAAGACTTGAAGGTACATTTCCATGTACCTCCAAAAAGGCTTGAAATTACTTTGAGAAATGGGAAAGCGAAGTTCCAGGCGCGCTGCAGTGACGACGACGACGACGAGGACAATGAAAGTCGACGCTTTGGGCTTCCTGGAGCTTCCTATAAGCTCGAAAGTATGATTTTCTTGAGGATATTTAAGTTACATGAAGGACTACTTTGAGAGACTTAAGAATACCTTAAAAAGTGGTCAAAAGAGGTCGAAAATGGTGGAGATCTGGGAGCTATGCGCTGCTGAGCGACGACAGCGAGCACCGGAGGACTTCGACATGGCATTTTCAAGGCGCTGCCGACTGCTGCAGCCTTGTGTTTTGCAACTTTCATGTGTATCCTAGCATACCTTTGATTGTTGTGTTTTGCCATTGCTTCTTTCATTGCACATGGCCTATGGTTGCCCTGTGTGGTGAGAGGACGCGCTTTGACGCGCTTTTTCGGCTGCAGGCGTGTCGCCAGCAGCTTGATTGTCGACTTCCCACCCTCTTTTACCCTTCAAAGCTATGATTTCATTGGAGTTTTTCACTAACTTTTGATGTACCAAAAGGCCAAAAATGTCGAAAATGACCCACGTTGTTTCACGCATAACTTGGCGCCACTGTCGCAGTTCGCGTCAAGTAAAGCGTTATGGTAAAGTAGAGAGTGTCAACTTTAAAATACGCTTTTCACTTTGTTTTAACTCAACAAGGGCACTTTTCTGTGATTTTTTAAGGTGACCCATGAATCACTTTTTGCCCAACCCTCTAAAACACCCCAAAATGACATTTGGTGTTTTACGCATATCTTCGCGCCACTGCGCTAAAAAAATTTGAACCAAGCATATATGGAAAGTAGACAGTAAGACTCTTCTATTCCATACTTTACTTTGTTGAGATCAATTTTTCTACTATTTTTCCCATCCCCAACAACTTCACCCATGAACCACACTTGGAAAACCCCTCAAAAGTTCCTTCTGTGCTTTTTTCATATCTCCCAGAGAAAAAAGGTTTCAGGTTGAACATTATCTTTCTAAACAACACTGAACTATGTGCTTTCTAACCCTGGGTCAGTTTCATTTTAAAAAATTGAGAATGGCTATGGTAAAATTGCAACAAGTTACCACACAAACAACTTGGTGAAAAATCATGTAAAATGATTTTGGAGTTTTAATCATTTCTCTGGACCATGGTGAGTTCGAACCTGAACCAAGGTGTTTTACAAACACTGGAGCATAGAGTTTCGAAAACATGTTTACTTTGAATTCGTGTGAAGGAGAATGGATTTTTCCCATGGTGGTCAACTTGGTACATGAAAGCATATTTTCATACGTTGAGGTCATGATGCTACAAGATTGGGACCTTTCTCATGACCTGTGGTGTGTTGATCAGTCATCAAAGCTGTTTTGGAAAGGTAATGATTTCTAGTTTGCAGATATATGACCCTTCAATTTTTTGAAAATGAAATGAAAGGGAAAAAGTTCGATTTCTTGATGCTTTTTGATGGTTTTTCAGCCTGTGTTACAAGTGCCATTCATGTGTCTCCCCCCAACTTCTATTTCTCTGAGCCTATGATGAGTTGGGGCAACATCAAATATGTTTCGAAAACCTAAGGACATGCCCTACACGCTGCATACAAACCTTCTCTGACATCTCAGCAACGTAGTACAGAAAAATGGTGCTAAAGTGGGGCATTTTCAAGAAAAAGCAGTCTTTTCAATCATTGTTTTGCTTCACCATTTGCGAATCTTTGGTCTTCTAACCTTGAATCATTGTATGATATTGCAGTTTGTGATTGTTTGCATCAGTCTTGATTCATTCTGACTAGGCTTAGCCTAGGTAGAGAGGTAGATACCTTAGAATTACTTAGACACACAATGAATAGTGAAACATTTTTGTTGTCTTTTTCGGCCACAAAACAAACTTGGCCACAACCATTAACAGACCGCTTGCGACCGCCACATTCACCATCCTATCCACTCGGAGACTCCTCCGAACCTAGGGCCCTGATTACAGGGTACCCGATGGTGCGTAGGGCCCACAAGCGACATTCCCCCAGTAGCCGCGCAGACGGAGTTTGGCCCGTGCGGTGAAAGGCAAGGCACCGAGGAAGAGGGTGGAGAAAGACGGGTGTGAGCGGAAGGCGGAAGAGAAGAATCAATGCAGGAGCACCCAAGTGAAACATTCACAGCCCGAACCCGACCAGAGCATTTGCATTGATCTCTCTCTGGGTCCTAGTGACCATACTTCAATGAGAGAGGTTGCTGATGGTACTGGCCGCGGAAGAAGCTTGCAACACTTAGTTACCCTTACTTACGTACTCTAGCTAGCTAGCTAGCTACCTAGCTCGTGTAGGAGATGCATTGACTTTTATGGTATCATAATCCTAATGCTAACGGTTGAGTGTTAACTCGACTTCATGTCTCTGGTCCTCCGCCTGTAGGGCAGGGTGGTGAGGAGAAGTGCCGCAAGGCGCTGGTACTGTAATAGAGGTAACCATTCCAGTAGGTGCAGGCCGTAATGTTAGGGTCCGATACCATTTAACCGATTTTCATCTCCCTTTACTTTTGACCTGAAGTGAGTGCTGGGCACTGGTTACGGCCCACGGCTGCCCTAACCAACCCACTGCCTGCCTACACAAACACACGGCCTACGGTTGCCCTGTGTTGCATTGGCTGCCAACGTGGACACACGACCGACGGTTGCCCTGTGTCGCATTGGGATGTGCTGAGCTTGTACGGCCTACGGTTGCCCTATGAGCCTCACTTTTGGTATTTTTTGGCAAGCTGTGTGTATCACATCATCCATTGTTTCATTTGAGCACAATTGCATTTGAGCTAGGAAGTGATTTGTCCTCATTTCACTCTACCATGCATCTCATCCTTCGCTGCATGGCCGTCAAGGCAAGCGTTTGACTAGTGACGTATTCTACTCTCCATTCGGATTGCATTTCATTCATTTCGTTCGGTGAGGTCACTCATTCATTGCATTTCACTTTGCAAATCTTACATTTCATACTTATTGCATTACTTCTTTATTGCAAGAGCTTGCCCGCTCAACATGCAATATGGTCCGTAATTGATCTGCCCTACGTAGTTCTATGAGCGCCTTTGCTCAACAGACCCCGAGTTTTGGATCGCAGCGACGAACAATCAATTCGTATCCCCTCAACTTTTGTTGATTAGCTGCAAGTTGTGAGGAATGAATCTCTTTTTCCAACCCTCGTGATCATTGACCTAGGTAATTTGGTCTAAAGAGCTAGTTTATCCTCAAATTTGCTACCGAACCACTGCGGGTATGTTCCGCTTCGTTAACTTTCGCTAGATCGCCTGGTACAGCCTCAATTACCGGGTTTGAGAGTGCTCAATTGAGTGTCCGCAGTCCACAACATCACATTCGGCATCCCCTCGACCAGACCATCAGTTGCATGACAAACCTGATTGCATTTTTCACACATTCCCTCCTTCATTACACCACACATACAGCCCACACACAAACACATACCACGAGTCATTTGATTATTCCATGTTGTGTATGGATATCACACTCTGAGGAATTGCTGTAGTACCACTTCCATCAAGTTTTTGTGTACGAGGCAACATGTAGGTCACTTCCTTCGTGTAGATAGTCAGTATCCGCCCGCTTACAGGAGCCGACATTGGTCTCACCCCGCCACATCTTTGTTGTGTAACACAAGTGAACAGGTTTACGTTTGGTCACTTAGCCTGTTACTTGGCTAATGCATTCCGCGGTGCGTTAGTGAAGAGTCCTACGCCGGTAGCCACCGAGACCAAGCGGTGCACTACGCTAGGCTCATTGAAAAGGATTATCGAAGGGTTGTGAATGCCTACAGTTTATTGGATTCTACCCTCGCGCGGGTAGATAGCTACTTTCCATGCAGTTGGATAGACCCCTTCTCTTGCGGTAGAGATATATGACGGAGTTAAGCTCCATGAGGATAGCCTGAATCCTGTAATTCAGTTGAGCGGAATGCAGTCTTCATGTAGGAAGACAAGCCCGCGCACGGATGGCTTTGTACAACCATCTGTTGGGCAAGGGGCTCGCCATTAATTGGTCTTCCGGTAAGGTACAGAACACACTTTGACTACGATAGCATTTTTCGGAGATTTACTTCTTCTACTTGTCTAAGACAGCAGACCATTCATTCATCTCGCTTATATGAGGCCGTGGCGTCCCTCCAATCTCGCATATGGGGCAGTGGCGACCCTCTCGTCGGGTGGGATGTCCGTTGGCTGGCTTTGGAGCTAAACGGTGAATCCACGAAAGAGCCGACCTTTCCAACTTTTCGACTACTTACCTACTTCGTTTCAGAACAACCCCAGGGGACCAACCCACCCCTACCTGTAAACCCAACCCCTACATTCACGTACAATTCTTTGCTTTTTGTCATCTTTAGCAATCTGCCACAACCGGTACATCTTCTCTCTCTGAATTTACATGATGAACACACTTCTACATTTTCACCTTTTCGTGCAAACTATTTGCCTTGGTGATCTAAGTCGTTTAGGACATTTCTACACAAATCAGTATTCCCGCCAGCTTCATATCTCATTAGATTACTGTGTGCTATGTCCAGGTATGCCATGGTGCATAATGCAGTATGCAGCCCTTCAGCATATTGCTACATGTTGCCGTGATGGATTATTGATTATTTTGTACATGATTTCTAGGCATGATAGGTAACTGATGTTTCAGCTTTCTTTAGTGATAGCTAGAAGGTATGAGTACAAGGTCTGTAATGAAGAACTATATCTTTCAACGTCTTTTTGGTTGAAGTATTAGTATAAATCCCCATACCCCCATACGGATCAATCCTTGCATTTCGCTCCAGAGGATAAGAAAGAGCAGATCCGGATCAGATGAGTTCTCCTGATCTTTCTCATCGTGACTGCCACCCCCCACCCTTTTCAAACCCGTCCCACTAAACTAATCAACAGTTAGTCATTATTGATGCTGCCTCGCTTTCTCTGTCCATGTAATGCACGCCAGGAAACCCATTGCAAGTACCAGAATGCATCCAGCCGGTGCATTCGGGGTTGGTGCCACGCGCTCATTGAGTAAGGTGGTATATCCTCTCTTTGGATGACGCAACCAAGTCATGTCAATAGACAGCTTGGGCAGAGCTTGAATTTCCAGTTGAATCCCACATGTTGTACTTCATTCTCAATTGTTATTGATTTTCCGTATAGCTCATTGTAATTTATACGTCTACATCTAGGAGTATTACCCTTCCCCTCAATTTTTACCTGAAGATTTTAGGTTATCATTGTTGATACTTTGTATGCTAGCTTTTTGCTTAGTGTTTCTCATGTTTCATTTTGAGCCCTACTTCACTCAAGTTTTAGGAGCGTTACCCTCTTAGGTGGAGATATATCTTTACCTCTAGGAAGGGGGTACTAAGACATTACAATAGACACTCAGAGCATTCAAAATGAGCGTTCCTTATGCCCATACCCCTCCTTATGTTAGATTATCAGCTTGTCATGAACATTCTTAGTGAATGTGCATGAAGCTTAGGAAGGGGGTGTAATAAGTTGGGGCATTTGGGCCTCTCAGAAGCTGTTTGGAGGATCTCTGCAAGACCTCTCAAAGCTTCAAGATCCTAAGACACTAGGATATTTGCTCATATTTGGCTCATATTTGAAGCCTATAGCTTACTGCTAAAGTCTACTCCTCTTAGGTACACTACAGCGAGCAGAGATCTAGGATACATTAGTAGCCATACATGAATAATCACATTCCATATGCTTATAATGTGATTTAATCATGTTTTATGCTATTTTAGAAGGTTCTAATGTATTCGAAGCTATTTTGAAGCTATTTAGAACCTTCAAAAGGCCTGTCGCGATTGTCGGCACCTGCTGTCGCCGACGGCCATTTACGTGACCTTGACAAGGCCTGTGACAAGATAGACTACCGTAAAAGTTGCCAAAATATGGGTTTCATTGCCTTTTTAATGAGATTTTAATGCTACATTAATTTTCTTGTTATTTAGGCATGTGAGCCCGTATTACTGGACCAGCCAAGTGGTCTAGCTCAATCTTCGTTCACTTCTTAGTCTTCTTGCTGTTGCCTGTGTCCTGTACTTGCCAATAAGATCAATTGTAATGGAGAACATTGGAAACAATTTCATTTTGAAGTGCAAGACAAGGAAAAAGGGTTTTTAATATGCACCCAAGCACAAGCATATGACAGTTTGGTCATAGTGCATGGGGCTGTATGTGGTGCCCCATGGTGTTGTAACGGAAGGTCAAATTTTAAAAACCACCACTCCCACACTTGCAAAACCACGTCACCCTCCCGTTCTAATGCCGTAGCCCCCGGCAATCCCCCCCCCCCCCGGCCCGGGCCGTGTGTCGTTGTAGGCCCGCTTGAGAATGGCGGCGAGGCTCTCAACGACATCGGCGCACACCGCGCCCAACCCGACCCCAAGCCGCGCCGCATTAGCCACCACCAATGTCACATCCACCTCCAAGTAGAAGAGGTAGTTCGATTGGCAGGCGGCCTTGCAACAATGCAGGCAGTACGCCCTCGCGACCTCCGCGGCCCGTAGGTTGGCGCGTGGTGGGTTCTCTGTGTACAAGTCTCGGAGCAGGTCCCGCATGGCAACCACCACTTGCCACTCATCGTTCTATTGGGCGTAGGCCAATACTGGCCCGAGTTCCTCCCAAGTGCGGAACAACGCCCGTGCCTCCTATCCGTAAGGCGAAGCCGAGGCCCTCAACCTAACGCCGGTGCGCACCGGGCCGAGCACGCGTTGCACGGCCACGGTTTTGTCCTTGGGAAGGTCCCCTAGTCGGGCCTCAATGAAGGGCACTTGGAGGCTGCCCATGGCCATGCAACAATGGAGGATGCATAGGAAGACCAAGCACCGCTCCACCATAACATGCGGTTCTCCTAAGCACCCCCCATTCTACAATTTGAGGCTCGTCTCCTGATAGCGGCGACGGGCCACCGCCTCCCCCTCCAATGTGCGGCGGACCCCCGCCTTCACCCACGCTGCCGCAACCTTATCCCACACATCCATATTGTAAATGGACCCCACCACGGGCGACATGGAGACCCCAATGAGGCGTCTCACGAAGGGTTGGTCACCCCCGACAACCAATTGAGCGGGCACCCACTTGGTGCCCTACTAGAACTTCTTGCAGTCGTGGACCGACTGCAACACCAACGAACAAAAGGGAACTATTTTTTGAATTAACTTTGTGAAGGTAATATAAGATTAATTTTTCAGTCGAGGTTTTTTTTTGCGAAACATTAAGTATTAACCTCGAGAAATGAGCGCAAAAATGAAAGTGAAACAAAACGACCGCATACCTGCATGTTCTTGGACCATTTTGTCGCTAGTGCGGCCATGTCCTTATCCCCGCATACGGCCATGCCAATCACCCATACCTGGGCGGGTGTTCAGCCTCGCGCGCGGTGGTTGAGTAGCCCAATGGAAAGTTTGGTCCAAGTTCCACCGGCGCACGGGTAAGCATCCCCTCCGAGGACGAAAGTGAGGGGCTGCTTCCAAGTAATGGTGTCCACAAGGGGTGGACGCGATTGGATGTAGGCGGCCCACGATTGCAACGGCCAACATCGGCCGCCTCTGGGGGTATTCGCCACGAACACAGGCCGATCTAGCGCAGGCAGCTTGGCCGACTCCTTTCATGGTGTCCATTAAGCGGTCACGTGAAGGGATGGGGCAAGGGAATGGGAGGCCTGTTGCGGCTGTACGCGGCCTTCCGGCGGGTATCGAACTCCGACACATGCCGGAAGCCGTGCTTGGGGACATTCAAGTCCATAAGTACCCCGATCAATTCGATGCCGGGAAGAGGATGCAAGCATTTTGCTTCACGGATTTTTTTCGCTTGTTGCGGATGAGCGGGAGTTGGGCAACCTCGGTGGCCTCGTACCACCAGGCCTTGGCCAAAGGGGATGAGGCCACCCACTCACCAAGGAGTTGTGAGACCAAAGGGTCCCACAAAATCTTGGCGACAGTGAAACACGTTAGCGTCATACTAAGCTACAGAAGGGTGTCCCGAGAAGGCATAACAAGAGCTACACAACCACCTATGGGACTATGAAACCCCTGTAGCATCACGTTGGGCACCCTTTGACCACCAAAACACTTCAAGTGGGCATGGTACGCGCACAAGCAAAGCAGTGCAAATGACCCAATATTGGGTTAATGTGTTAACATTTGCCAAGTTAATTTTTACCCCTTTTCATATGTTAAAGATTCAACTTAACCATATTGGTTTTAACGTAGGTCTCTAGGGTTGTCCCTCGTCGCATGCCCATGCGTTGGCGATAAAGGACCCACAATGCTATTCCGTTTCTGCCGTGGGACCCGACCCCGGAGTTTCTGACACACTAGGGCTACAACCCCCAACACCTCACTGATAAACATACCGTACAGACCACTTTAGAGAACATCATCAAGAAAAACGGTTGGCCCCACAACCCCTCACAATGCATCCCACTCTTATACCTTTTTGGCAAAGGCAAAATGCTCCGGCGCGGCATGATATTGTTGAGAGCTAGTGCTGCCGTCATATTACCATAGATTCACCGCTTCTATTTGCGCACCGCAGCTAGGGCTTTTACAGAATTTTTGCGCCTACTCACTGAAGAAGTATGCGCCTCATTTTTTGTTCTTAGGATCACCGACCTCCAACAATAGATACATGGCCCGAGCGATCGGGAGTGCCGGTTTTTAGGCGAGGCCACCTACTCGGGACATTTTAACAAAGTGCATCCGCTGTTAGTCAGGACACATTTCTTTGCGGCTGCCAAGTGGCTTGCCAAAAAGAGGCACAGGAATGCTCACGAAACGGTCTGGAGCATACGTAGGGACAACAGGCAGCCAGATAGGGCAAGATTTGGGACAACACCACGCTTTTTCCATCTGTCACAATAAGCCCTTGAGAACTTTGTCTATTTTTGTTTGCTAACGGTCACATTTAGCCAAGCATCAATTGTATTGTGGTCCCGAACGGCTGCCATACCCATTGGAGGGCCGTTTAGCGCTCAAAGTGCGGACCTTGGGTCGACACGGGGTGCCAAATAGCGTACCAATTGGATGCGACGTCTTGGCGATCTAAGTTTTTCACCCCGCGGCCACCCCGTGTGGACCACACCGCGAGGCAAATTCTTGTCACTCGCCTAGTTTCGAGATAAATTCCTGGTTGGCTCTAAGGGACCCACAACATGGACCAAAATGCAACATTGATGCCATACCCCCACAGAAGTGTGCCCCCTAGCAGTGCTCTTGGACTGCATGACGGAAGAACAACAGGTATGCACTGCGCCATGCATGGCACACACCATGATGGCCATGGGCATCACAACACATGCAAACGGGCAACATCTACCGCTGGTCTACGCACAACCCTCCAACTCAGATCACAGTGGAAATCAAAATACACTATCACAATACAATCACCCACAGGGCACGCACACAAATCTATGTGCAGCCCCATCATCGGTGCCGTTGTGAATGCATAACTTTCGGAAGTCATGGATTGCGTGCCTCTTCAGTACAACGTCATGGGCACAACTTGCCAGCCTATCAGGGTATTCCTGGCCCACAGTTTTGCGCGCGCCACACTGCGATGTGCGCTGCATCGTCAGCAGAACAGCGTGGGACGTCGACGGCACACTAGAGTGGTGCCGCCACATTGCATATGAGTTGCCATGCAGCCGCGACACGGTTTTTTATCGCTTGCGCCGCCGGATCGTAACACAAGTTGTGTGGGCTTAACTTCTCCCTTGGTGTTGGTGCCACACACGATGTTAGGATCCCCCAAGAGAACTTGAACCAGCCTCGGAACAGCCTTCAACCGCCGCCGCCGGGCCTTGGGACATTGCAACTCGGTGTACCGCCGCAGGTTACCTCCTTTCAGAGCCCTCAAGGCCTCATTAACAGCAGTATCCATGAACAATAAGAGGTCCTGGGCGGGAAATGAGGGATGGTGCTGACACAGGGGCCCAAAAAACACGCGCGATAACCCACGCGATAACTCGCACGATAACTAGGTCATCGGGCAATAACCCCCGCGATAACCCCCGTGATAACTCAGTTGGAACGCGATAACCCAGCGCGATAACTCGTTAGAGCACCCAGTTAGAGCGCGATAACTACCGCGATAACTAGGCAGAGCAGAGGTTAGTGCTCACTAGCTGGAGGAGTTAGAGCACATTGGGCGGCCTAAAACGAAGCTCCACAAGCTGCTGCCGCCACGTAGGCGTGCAATGCAGCAACCCCCCTGCACTATAAAACATCACGATCCATCGCTCACCCTCCCATGGCAATGGAACGTGTAGTGCCCGGGTGTTGAACAACACCGGGGCTTGTGGCGTGGCCTTGCACGCCCAATCCCCAACCTCACCACCCTTGCACACACAGGTGTGCCGCTTTTTGTCCCTCAGGGAGGGATTCAGCAAGCCACCACTCTCCACCTAGAAATGAATGACCCCACACACATACTCAGCGCCATTGGCGCCCCAATCACGCAAATGGGCGTGAAGGCCCATGGTCTCAATCTCTTGGGGGCCAACAACTTGGATGCCACACCATGTGAACCATGGTGGTGCATTGCAAGTGCAATACTCATTGAGCCCCACAACCAACGGGGTGCAGAAAGGCCTCAGGGTAGCAGCACCCACCTTGGTCCACCTAAAGTTAGAGTGGTTGGGGCTTTTGCTTTTCACTAGGCCCAAGTGGCACATGTCCACCTGGGCCCCATATCACTCCTTCCCACGAAAAATGCCCTTAGGCAACCCCTAAGCAAATCCACCAGTCATTCACTCCCAGTCCTGCCGCTACCCTGACTCTGCACCCCTGGTGGACCCGCTCCGTGCTGGGCGGTGTAGGTGGCACTAAGGGTGGAGGTGAGGCTGCGCACCTGCGCCTCAGCCCCCCCCCCAGGCGCTGTTGGAGGTCATCCCTCGTCCTGCGCAGCGCCTCCACGTCCACCCTTAGTTGGACCGCCTACACCTTGGCCTTGTGCCTCCCCTCCTGGGCCTCCTTCATGTCGCCCCTCACCGCCTCTAGCTCCTCCCCCCTCTTGTTGGCCACCTTGAGGGCACGGTCCAGTGCACGCTGAGTGTTGCCTTGGACCTTCTCTGCCCTCGCCAAGGCCGACCTCTGCTCGGCCGCCCTCCCATTGGCCTATGCGGCCTCCACCCCCGTGACGGCCTTTTGCTCCACCAAAATCTGGCAAGTGCCCGTCACGTGGGTGGCCACGGTGGCGGCCAAGGCCCCAACGTCAAGGTCCGCGGGGGGGGGGGGGCTGGGCCGCCACCTTGGCCACCTTTGATGGCTTGGGTGAGGGGGTGGGGGCTTTCCCCTAAGGGGTGGAGGGGGGACCCTCCTCCGCCTCCACCACCACCACTTCTTGCCCCCGCTTTGTGGGCCTTCCTGCCCGTGGCGCATACGATTGGGCCCACAAAGCGGTTGCATCACGCACACTTTGGGGGGGTCATAGCCCCCCACCTGGTGCATGCCCCCCCCCCCCCCTGTGCACTTCCCGCCCAGTGTACTCCCCCGATGCTTCATCAACGAAGCAGAGCCTCGGCGAAAAATACTTTTTGCGTTGGGGGAGGTTCACTCATCCCAAATAAACACCAAAAAGCCGCGACCGTTTCCCCCTCAGCCACATTCAGCCGTTTGGCCGTTTCCCCCCCAACCCACACATAGGAGCGGAGGGTGCGGTTGGTCTTCCTCTCCACCCACACCTACTTTTCCATGATGGTGACCTACCGGTACCATACGCCCCCCCCCTGCCCGCAGGCCTCGTCTACCCCCCCCCCCCCCACCGCCCGGCTGCCCCGTCCGGCAGCCTCTTGATCTCCTCCCCCCGCAGCTCCGTACGGGCCGCCACCGGCTTGGCGGCCCTTGCTCCTGCTGCTTTTGCTGCCCCTGCTGCGATTGCCTCGGGCAACTCCTTGGTGAACAGACCCGGGAGCTGCACAATTGTGGCCTGGGCAGGACGAAAGAAATTAAAAAAACACACGCAATAACTACTGCGACAACTCGCGCGATAACTTCGTTAGAGCGCGATAACCCCCGCGATAACCCCCGCGATAACCCCCGCGATAACTAGTTAGAACACGATAACCCAGCGCGATACCTAGTTAGCGCACCCAGTTAGAGCACGATAACTGCCGCGATAACTAGTAGGGCGCAGGTTAGAGCACGATGCAGTGCGCACTTTTCACACCTGTTGACATGGGCACATTCCTTTGCCCGCCTCCTACTTGTGGTCGTTCAGCACCAGGTCCATCCTCCGCAGCCAGAGGAAGTCCATGCCGGTTGCATACTCCTGAACTTGCCTCCACTCCACCACCTGGGCCGTCCCCTCCAGCTTAGGGGGTACCCTCGCCACTCCTCCATACATACCCTTCCTGGCCACCAAAATGGTGCCCGCCGGCAGTTAAATTTCAACGTGCTCTTGCTATGTGGGCCACGGCAGCGCCTCCCCATGGCACACCTGGGCCAGGGGGCACTGATGGAGGTGGCCTGCAACCCCCACCACCTCCTCCGTGGTGAGGGGGGCAACCACCTCCCTTGCACCCCCCCGGCCGGTGAACAAAAAATGCACGGTGGTTTTTCCCACCGGGAGCAAGCATTGAGCACATTGCTCAATGCGGACCCCATTGGGGTCCCCCCCCCCCCCCTCTGGCTCCTCACCTCCTGGCATGGCACACAAAGACCATCTTTGTGTGTGGCGCACAAACGCGCCCGATCGCAGCCGTAGCACTTGGCCACATCCTTCCCCCTACACCTAGCCGCCCCTTCACATGGCACTGTCTTGGCAACCCGGCCACTAGGCGCCCCCAGCTGGGGCCGCTTAATGGACTGGGTGACATGCAGGTTCGGGAACCGAAGGTTAGGGCCTTTGGTTAGCTGGATTGCAAAAAATGCCATGAGGCGCGGATGGGACACACCAGTGGGCAAGGTCTTCGGAATGCCCGACTCACGGTGGACATCAAGGGCATCAAACAAAAAGCAGTGCCCCTCTTGAATGGCACAGCCCTCTCCACCCAAGGGTCAGGGAAGCCCAAACCGCTGGAGGGGACAAAAAGAAAATGCGACCCATCCTCGGCCTCATGATTATGCGTAAGCATAATCAATCAGTTAACAATCAATTTCCCTTCGGGCACAATGTAACGGGGGGGCATCGCGATGGAGGTGCTGCGGGGTGTGGTAATCGCACAAAATTGCTGCCATGACGTCAAGTTACAATGGTGCACCTCAACCCCCCCCCCCACCACACTCTTCTTCGCAGTCTCAAGCACACGATCTGCGATCCTTTTGAGGACCTGCAGATCGTGGAGCTTGTGGTGGTTGTGCTTGTGGTAGTTGCGGCCCCCATAGTTGCCGTAGATTGTGCGAAGGGTCCCTGAATCTTGGGGTCTGCCCGCAATGGGGGGGTTTCTCATTAAAAATGGGTGCCTTCTCTGAGAGAGGCACCCTCTCCAGATTATCGAAAAGAGTCTCGAGCTGCACATCACTCAAAAAATTGTGCCCGAGCAAGTGGTTCACCACCAACCAGTCCCCAGTGGTGACCACAAGATCATTTGAATCCCTATTAAAGGTCCCCATGGGCTCTGCGTCAACCACTCGGCCTCCCCAATAAGGGGAGGTGTTGCCCCAAAAGGAAAAAGAATCACCCCCCGCCTGGAAACAATGTTGGGAGTGGTGACCCCATACCACTCACGCTCCCACTCCCTTGTGGGGCAAAGGGAGTGCATGGGGGGCTTGGTTTCGGGGCCCTCAGTGCAGACGCGGCGGGTGTTGTGGGTAAGGGGTTGGGGAACCAACCATCCGACTTCCCCTTCCCCTTACCAGGTCGGATCCTTACCTTCTGGACACTAATCACGAGGGGGTGGTGGGGCTTGTCCTTCCCCCTCCAACCCCCCACTTCCTCCACCTCGTCCGCTTCCTCCACCACATCCTCCTCTTCCTCCTGAGCCACATAGAGGGTCGTCTTCGTCCCCGCACCCTTCTCGGCATGGGCGGTGACGGACTCCACCACTGCGTCCACATCCTCTGCATGCAGCTGGATCACAAATCCAGCAACCCCTGGATGTACCTCTAGCAACTGGAAGATGTAGTTGCTGAGAACCAGGGGGTCCCTCTCGTCCGCCAAGAAGGGGGACTTATGGATGATGAGTCCAAAGTCCACACCCTTCTCGGGATGACTCGCCACAGGGCGGCGCACTTGGGGGTCACCCATCGTAACCCCCTCACGTCTGCCAAGGCGACGTATCCCAAGTAGTTTTTGATGGTGCTCGCACCAAGCGTGCGCAGCTGCAAGGGCCATTGTAAAGTATTTGAGAGCCAACGCGAAGAGGGGAAAAATGGAACAAGAGAAAATGAAGCGCGATAACCCCCGCGATAACTAGTGCTCTAACCCCGTTCTAACTAGTTAGAGCACAAAAAGACCAAATCGCAAAAAGTGCAAGACGAGCAATATCGAGCAAACGAGACATGCAAGGCACATTGTTGCATCACAATGCACCCATGTAACATGTGAAAGTGCGGGTTCCAGCCATATTAACAACCCGCAAAACTGGGGGGGGTTCCGCACCACGCCCTAGAAAAGCGCATCACATCAACAAGAGTATAAGGTGTCCATGACGATCCAGTTCCACTTCCTGTCTGCCGACCACCATCACCTTTGGTCCAAAGGGGGCCTTTCGAGGATGCCTCAATTGTCTGTGGCAAAGAAAGGACCACCTGCCACTTTTGGGTGCAAACCTTGGCGCCACGTGCAAATTGGCGCGAGTTCCTGGACTAGAGTGTGCCGTTGCCATCCAACCGACCCCACCCGATTCGAAAGGAGAGGGTAGCCGACTTGTTGTTGTGCTTGGTTGCGTTTTGCCAGTGGGTGAAAGGCATCGTCTACGTGTCAAACTTGGAGCTGTGTGCAAGTCTAAGCCGTAGGCCCCCCTTCGCCTCCCGATGGTTAGCCGCCAACAAAAACGATCAAACAGACAATGCCTTTACCGTGGTGTCAGCATGACTGGGCGGGACACACACACTCTTCTTCCTAGCTGCTCACTGATGAAGTTGAGCTCCCAGAACCTCTTCATGCCCTTGTGGTTTCTTTGTACAACATTATCTATCTTCTTTACGCGGAATGTGATCCTCTTCCTAATGCCGCATGGATGTACCCTTCGTAAATAGGGCCGTTTGAATGGGAGATTCACAGTACCGTGAATTTCACAATTTTTTGCTGTGTTTTGCGCATAACTTGGTGCCATCGTGTGCGTTTTTCGTGCTCTCTTCGCCCAAAGCGAGATCCAACAAATGTGTGCAAATTAGAGGTTTTAAATAGCCACTTGGTTCAAAATATCTGGTGAGATTCGGTCGAATGTGAAATTCACGCACCCAAGTTCACACACCAATTCACGCTAGGTTCACAGATTCACGAGACTGTGAAATTCGCGCGAAAATTGTACCAATTTTGTACGAATTTGCCTCAATTGCCACTTTTTCGCTTTCTCACAGCTCTCAAAGCCTTTCGTTGCCTCTTCTTCTGACCATCTCCTAGCAAACATTGTCGGAGCTCGCCTCCTTGCAGTCCCGCCCGGATTCTGCTACCGACACCTTGGTGCAGTACCAAGCCCTCCCCGTCGCCCACCACCAATTGGAGGAGGCGACCTACCAGTCGGGGGCACTGGGGATGGACAATGTTGTGGACTGGGCAGCATCCCTCGACCCCTCCCCCTAGGTTATTTACATCGACTTGCGCACCCCCTCCCGCAACTCCTATCTTGGAGGGAAGGCGTGGTCCACAACTTTGTGGAGGGAACTGCGCTCCCAACTCCCCTCTCTTAAGTTTTTGCATCTTACCCCTCAACCCGCCACCATTGACCAACTGCTCAATTCCATGCGTACTAACCCGGTGGGGAAGCCCAAGGACGCCCACGTCCAGGTGTACCCCTTCACTAACCTTGTGTATATCCCCCCCCCATTGCGACATGGTGTGCCTGCAGAATCTTGCTGCACGGGCACCATCTGACCACTCCTTTTTCCCCTTCTCCTGGCACCTTGCCAGCCCCTAGTGGTGGGAGAATTTGGGCATCGACCATTTCCATCCCACCATCCCCCCACAGGTTCACATCCCCGACATCACCCACCCCACCTTCTACAGCACAACTTCTTTGCACTGATACATAGTTGCCTCATGCGCACCCCCCTTCATTTCAAGCGAAGCCCCCCTCCGCACCGAACCCCTTCCCGAACCCCCTCATGGGGTAATGGTCAATCCGAAATGCCCCGGACAGGGTTGGCGCCTCCCAACCGCCCCTCAGCTTTGTTGATGGGAACGGCTACATTGTGCTTTGGTGGCTTGTGGAAGCACGGGCTCGTGAGGTTGGGTGGGACAAGGTGATGAAGGCGTGGGGCAGCGGCGACGAAAAAGTCGTCGCAAAAATTTTTGAGGTGCTGTTCAACGCCGCACGGAGTGAAGATCAGGCAAGGAATCCGGATCTTCCACGGCGTTGGCAAAGCAAAAGCTCCTGGGTTCGGGGGTGGGGGGGCGTCTTTTCAAGAACTTCCCCCCCCCCTCACACAAAGTTTCCCTCAACTTGGGGACCTCGCCCTAGTGGCGTCGGGTACCGTCATCGCGGCGAGTATGGGGAGTGGGGCCCAGTTCCCCCACACCAATGTCGCCACCCACCCCGAGGTGCTCCCCCCCGCCAGCAGGGACCTCTCGGGGTGTCACCTGAGTAGCTTCCTCTGCCTGTCAAAGGACTACGACACTTTGTGAGTGTCTATTTTTTTTCGATCGACCCAGAGGTTGCTTTACCTGCGATGTCCGGGCTGGCCCAGTAATTGCTCGGGAAAGACTGGCCGTAAGACCTGGTTGTGTCACACCCTGGCGTGCTGTTCTGGTTTGAACCAAGACGACGCCCCCTGCTGCACAGGCCAAATGAGCGCCTCAGCACAATGTACACCTGGCGATCCGGTGCTCCTACCTGCGGAATCCAAGCAGTTGGCCTACAACTCGCTCATCGACCAATCCCAGTTCCTCGTACAGGACAAGCTGTATTTGAACGCTGGGATCGATCCGCAGAAGTCATATACTCTGGCCGGCGTCTTGGCTGTGGACACGACGCCAGGCATGCAGCGTGTGTTCTGGGGAAACTCTCCCAGTATTGTGATTGTTGGCCCAAAGGCAGACAAGGACCAGATGTTCCGGGTTGCTGATTGCGTTACGCGCCTGCATACGACGCTAGTACAGCTCTCCATTGTTATTTTCCCCCCCTTAGGGTCTGGATGATGCGAATTTTATTCTGTCGGCGATCGCAGTGCATACCCCACCCTACCGGAGCGGAGCTGCGACCGTATTTGGATAACTTGCTAGAGTGGCAGCGCACGCGGCGGCTGGGCACAAAGTGGAGGTCCCCCAAGGGGCCGAGGCCTATCCTGTCCCTCACAGCGGAAGTGAGAACTGAATGGAAAAAAAAGAAGTACGCATTGCACATTGAACAGACCCTAACTGCACTCGGGGTGCTACAAGAAAAGGGTTGGGATGTCGTTTTTACAGTTGGATCCTCCAACACGGTGCGGGGGCGGGAGTAGGCAGGGTTTGGAGGCTTTTACGGGGAGGGGGCCGAGAGGAATTTTGCATGCCCCCTGGACCCCCAGGAACTACAGACCAATGGTCGAGCAGAGTTGCGCGTAGTTTTATTTGCCATGCGCCGATGTACTGGAGCTAACCCCATGGCGATAGTGACAGATTCAGAGTTCTGCTTTAATGGACCGACGAAACACATCCTCTTTTCGGAGAGATCCGATTGGCTGGGGATTTCCCATTCTGATCAGAGGATACAGATACTGGGGCTGGCCAGGGACTCGTCCAGGCAATATAAGTTTTTCTGGGTGCCATCACACGTGTCCATAGAGGGCAATGAGGGAGCAGATAGGCAGGCAGAGGAGGGCAGATTACTGCACGAGTACAACCTGCGACGATTGCAAAAACGCCAACGCTTGAATCCCCCAAAAGTGACAGAACCAGAAGAAACGGGGGCGGGGGGGGAGATGACCCCATTGCCGCCGGCCACGTCGTGGCTGCTATCCCAGGCGTCATTTGTGTTGGAGGACGAGGAGGAGGGGACGCCAGATGCGCGCGGGGAGTCTCCACACGACTTGTTAGTGATGACAATATCGTAGGACGAGGAGGGAGGGGGGGGGTACGGGCAGTCGTCGGACTCAAGGGACGAGGCCCCAGTAGATAAATATGAAGCGTTTCTGACCCAATTCCAGGTACTGAGCCCCAAGCGGCGCAAGGGCGACGCATGAGGCAAAGCAACACAGCCGACATTGATGAACTGAGTGCCTAGACCAGAAATGCCTGTGAGCCGGGGGCATCTGGTGGCCAATATCCGAGCCATGCCAGCCTGTCAGAGGATTACCAGGTGGCGGTGCAAGCGGGGACGGCCCTGGGGGATGCGGGGGAGGCGCGATGGGACACCATTCAGCTGCAGAGGGGGGACATGCTGCTGATGGTTGCCACTAGCCGCCACCATGGGATGCCTGCCCTCCTCGACTCCAAGGATGGGCTGCCGTGGGCTCCTTTCAACTTGTGCACCCCCGACCCCCGGCACCGCCACCACCAGCCCAACACCACGCACCTGGACCGCCTCCCCCCAAGAGGCCCTGGCCGTTGCTGGACATTTGTCCAGCTGGGATTTCCCCAGCGTGGACCAGGTGTTGTGGGTGGGGAAGGGGGTGGTTGGGAGGGTGGGATTGTGGGAGGGGGGTGCTGCCCAGGCCCTCTTCGCAGACGCCCCCGAGGCGGTCCTGGCCGCCCCCCCCACCTGCCCCTTCCACCCCACGTGCCTCTCTCGCTCCGCCCCGAGCTCCGATCTCGGCGTCATGGAGATCGCCGAGGAGCAGAGCATCCTCTTCTTCGTGGGACTCGTGCACCAGATCGAGATCTGCAAGGGGGACAACGCCGATGCGGAGTCGGAGATCCAGTTCGCCATGTCGGGCATTGCCCCCCGGTGCGGACGACCACGCTGTGGCATCTCCTCAAAACAGCCCCAGCATGGCGGTCTGTACGAAGGCTAGGGCATGGTCAATCACATGTCCATGTGATTGCAAGGTGTGCTTGCTTGCGTGTTTAGCACCTGCATTGCCAAATTAGATGAAATTCACGTGAAATTCACGAAATTCGTACGAGTTTCTTGTGAATGACTGGGTGTGAATAAAGAAGCTTATATGAAATTCGTACGAAAGTCGTACGGATTTCTTTGAATTTCGTCCAACTTGTTCGTTTGATCGTTGCATCGCTCCATCCTTGCTCCCCCTTCCTCCATTGGTGCCTTGCACACTTCCCTTGGTACCTGTGTGAAAAGTAGTATTGTTCATAATTCATATTTCATATATGAATGGTTCATATATGAACCATGAATTATGAACACCTTTTATGAACGCTACTTTGTCCACAGATTTTGTTATGTCTTAGCTTCCCTCTGTCTTCACGGAGCTGAACATGATGCTTGTTCGGCTCAGTGGTGCCACCAGTCTTCGGGACAGCAGGTGTTCCGACCTGTTGGCCTAAAGGATGTCATCGTCCCCCCTCACCCGGGCCCGTTTCACGGAGGCTATGGACCACGCTCCCCTCCCGGCGGTCCACAAAACCAGGCTAGAGGCCATCCGTACGTATGCGGAGGCCCTCTTTCCCGTACCCTATCCGATAGGGCTCCTTCTGAAGTTGGGTCCACGCCGCTCCGGCTTACGGGTGTTGTCTGAGTACATCACCCGCCGGGGCGACACGTACACCGCCCGCACGGGACTCCCCTTCCCACGGCCCATCCCCACACGGGACCAATTTGACGCAACGTGGAAGTCATTGACCGCTCCGCTTGCGTTGTCCCCCCCGGTGGAATGTGCGGACCCCCCATCGTCGGGTCGCTGCTGGCCCCTGCTGTCGTGGGCACAATACGTGCATTCCCGCCCCGCATCCCGCCCGGCACTGTGCCAGTCTATTGACTGGACCAGCCCCCTCACCTTTGTGGTGCGGGCCGACGGGTATCCTTGCGCTGGTGGCAGTTGGTCGCAGCTATCGGTGGGGCTATTGAACTATGGGCTAAAGGTGCGCACACCCGCCTTCCCATGGGTCATCGGCATGGCCGTCACGGGGGACAAGGATATGGTTGCCCTGGGCCAAACTTGGGCTGAGGTGCTACAGGTTTGTAGTCTGCATTTTCGTGTTCATAAGTTGTTCATAATTCGCGCGTTCATAATTCGAGAACTGCCGTCATAAAACGCCGTGCTGCCCATTTATGAATGATGAACGCGTTTTATGAACACGAAATATGAACACTTTTTATGAACACAGGTCCTGCAGTCCATCATTGATTGCAAACAATTTTACTGGTGCAACAGCTGAGTGCCGGCAGCGGTCCTCCTTGGTGGGGACCAGCCGTGGCTCCGGCGGCTGCTAGGCATCAGCGTGGCTCCCCAAGTGGGGAGCATTTTCAACGAGGCCGTGCGCGACAACACGGCCAAGTAGTGGAATGGCATCGCTGTTCGGAGGACAACGCGGTCAGATGCGAACAATCATCCTCGCTATTTGATGACCCGCAAAAGTTTGGATGCGGCAGGATGCACCGGCGAGCCGTTGCTGGTCATAGCCACAAACTGGGTTTTTTTTTGCATTTTGCACTGGTGCATGGCCTTTAGGGGGCTCTTCGTGGCCTTCGTGGAGGCCCACGTGGGAAATCATCCCCCTCAGGTTGCAGGGGAGGTGCAGAAAATTTCGTACCGCAACCGGTGTGGCGTGCGTTTGGGGGCGAACAACGCACTGGACGGCGAGGAGGTACAACCTGTTCTGGGCCTGGGAGCAGATTGCGCCGCTGCTTGCATACGTCGAGGAGGACCCCACGTGGCACGCAGTTTTGGGGCTGCGAACATTGCTGCGCACTTTGTACTACCCGATTCCGGTTGTGCCGCGCCCTTCGTGCCGACCTGTTGCTGATGCGTTTCGCGAACATTGCTGCGGGGAATCGGGGTCGCACTGATTGCTGTTCATCGAAGAGGGCTGTGATACCATACTCGAGAGTGCGGATGCATGTGGGGTGGGATTGGCTACTGTGTCAGGGGACGTTGTGGAGAGCGTAAATTACATTTTGAAGAAGGGTTACAATGGGCATAGTGCTAGGTGTGGGGGTGCGGGTACGAGTGCAATGGTCGTCCAGCAGGTTTGGGAATGGTGTTTTCTAACCTTTGACTTGCCGTTGCTGCACTACAACACCCCACACACCGCGGCGTGCACCGCCGCTTCACCTCTGAGCACTACCCCCCAAGCAACCACCACCCACGCGCCCTTTGCGACACAGCTTCCTTATTCTTCGCCCATCCATGGACGCCGCTGAGATGAGGAAGCTGCTGGAGGAGAGCTAGAGGGCGACACTGGCCCTGGTGGTATGCTGTCCGTCGCGTTCATATTGCGTTCATAATTTGGCGTTCATAAGACCGAAACTGCCGTCATAAATGAATTATAAACCGATTTATGAACTGATGAGTTATGAACCGCTTTTATGAACGAATTATGAACAGTGCCCCCCATGTCCCGGACCAGGCACTCCCATGTCCCCATGGGAAGGGGAAGGGGAAGCAGGCGCAGCAAAAGCGTCGCGAGGAGCCCCCCTCTTTGGAGGGGGATGAGTCACCTGACCCCCTGCTTGGTGAGCAGGTGTATGTGCCCTACACCGATGGTGTCTACCCGGGGGTTGTAACCTCCGTTGCGGCGGGGGCGGGGGGGGGAGAGTGTGGGTCGAACGCCCAGGGGAAAAGGAGATGTTTCGCGTTGAGAGGCATCCGTTGTATGCCTGTGATGCTGCAGCAGTGACCCATTGGGAGAACCAAAAGGCTGCACCTGCAAATAAGAAGGCCGCCAAGGCCAAAAAGAAGTCTAACCCCAAACCGGACGCTGACCCGATGGCTGAGCCGGCCCCTAAGCCAGCCAAACCTGAACCCAAGCCTGAGGCTAAGCAGGCCCCTCAGCCCGAGCCAAGAGCTGCCCCTCAGGCCGCCCCCATGGAGGAGGATGCCCCAGCGCACCCCTCGGCCAAACCCGCAGCCCCACCACCTGCCCATAAGCATGCCCAGGCCCCGAATGGAGGCGAAACCCAGGCCACGGCCCCCCTTTGGGAGGACCCAACAGGCCACAGCCCTGAGATGTAGGGCGGCATGAACCAGCAAGGACAAGCAAGGGCAAGCAGGTACAAGAAAGATTGAAGCCTGAGCGATTTTTGTGTGCCTCTGCAGCTGTTCATAAAATGCGTTCATAAAACGCCTTCATAAAACGCTCTACGCGTTCATAAAACGAGAACTGAATTATGAACTGAATTATGAACCGAATTATGAACAGGGCAGGAGGTTTTCATAATGTTCAAAAAGTGGCAAAAAGGGCAATTTTCCCCAAAAACCCCCGGCGGAAAAAAAACACTCACCCCAAGGGTGGTGACCAAACCCCCCCAATTTTGAACGAACATGGCCCATGGGTACCCTAGCAAGAGCAAAATCCGTTCATATTTCATAAAACCATTCATGATGAACAAAACTACCTTTCATACAGGCGCCAAGGGTTATCCCGGTCGGTAGGTACCGTTCCACGCCTTGTTGCCGCAGGTTCGCCACCGCACCCGGCGCCGATTCGTGTCCCACCCCCTGTGCAGGCGCCGGAGCAGGGGAGCGAGGCGGCCCTCGGCACCGGTCGTGGACGGGCCCCGAGCGAGGCCGGGAGTGAGTGCAACGAGGCCTCGCGGCGCTATGGACGCGCTGTAGGGGGCCACAGCGAGGCCATCTCCGGTGCTACGCATGCCGTGCGGGAGGTGGTCGTCCCCATGCCGTCCCGCGAGGACTTGGGCACCGCCTACCTCGACCCCCCCCTTGTCGCGGGTCACCCTCGCCGCCAGGCAGCCGGATCCGGCTTGGACGCAGAGGGTAGCGTCCGGGCCTGACGGGCGGCAGCGGCATCTCTCTGCCGTGTGGGACCTGGCCTTGGAGGCCCGGGGGGTGCAGGCGGCACTCCCCATCTCCTTCCCCTGCCCCATTGTGGTCAGGGGGGGGTTCCAACTTGCTCGAGGGGCAGGAGTTGGTGGGCATGTTTGCCTACCGGCTTGTGAGCGGGCACTGGCGGGTGCAGACGGAGATGGCGCGGACTGGGGAGGAGGGGACGGTGACCACGGTTGGGGCCCTTGGGCTGAATATGATCACGGGGTGGCAGCAGCGGAAGCCGGAGTGGGTGGACTTGGCATGCCTTGCCATGCGCGACCATGTGGGGAGGCAGCGGAAGGGGGGGGTTGGCGTCATTGACGTCGATGGGGAGGAGGAGCCCCCCCCCCAACCCCTCGGCCCGGGTGCGGAAAGCCCAGCCCCCCCCCCCCCCCCCCGCAAGGGGACACCGATGCCCCCCCCAAGAAGGCCCCGCGTACGGCCACCCCGGCGGAGCGGGCGGAGCAGGCGGCAAGGCGGGGACAGAGGGGGGCGGTGGGGGAGTGGGTGGGGCAGCAGCATCGGCTGCAGCGGGCGGGGGCGTGGGGGGTGCGCGCGATGAGCGTGGAGGCCACCAAATGTGACCTCGAGGCCCGCCTGTCCGGGGCCAATCCGGACAGGCGGGCCGCCGAGACGCGGTTGGCGGACGTCACCAAAGGAAAGGCACCGCCTCGCCGCCAGGGTGAAAGCCCTGGAGCGCGACTTGGGCACGGCGCGCAAGGCCGCCGGCACATACAGAGGAGGGTGCCGAGGGTGCCGAGGGCCCAACGGTCGAGAGGGGGGGGGTGGGGGGGGAATCCAGCCGGTTTTCGTTACCTTTTGGCCGGCGCACAGGCATGGCATGCCCAGGCTGAGCGAGCAGCCGGGCAGATGTCTGCCGTCTCGACGGGTCTCCCTATGTCCCTGCTGGCGAATGGCTAGTCGGTCGACCTTGACACCCTGGCGGCCGTTATGGCCAAGGTCCCTGCCGCCCACGAGGACGTGGGCCGGCACTACCCCCCCCCTCCCCACCGCCTCATGTCAGCGGCGATGGACGCCTTTTTCGTCCAGGCGTTGGAGCAAAGCTCCAAGGGCTCTGCCGGCTGGAGCTGTGCTGCAGACCGGGGGGGAGGGGTAGCTCACCCTTTAACTTCGGGACCACTTGTCCCTTCTAACCTGCACCGATGTTAATTGTACATTTTCATACATGAATATATGTACATGCAAGTACTTTGCAAACCCCCCCCCCCCCCGGCATCGGGCGTTTGAACGACATGTGGGGTTCTCCCCCCCCCACTTTGCGAAATTTTCTTCGGCACTGTCTGTATTTTAGTTGCTCTCTCTCTTGTGCCAATCCTTCTTTTACACTGTTGAGGGTTGCACCCTTCGGCACTGCGTCGCACTCGGTACTCGCACGCACAACGTCAAGACGGCTGCATTGCAGGTCTCCCCCCAAAAAATTGACAGTACTGCAAGATACCGGGCATAGGTGATATAGAGCGACAGGAATTTACAGTTTCGCAAAAGACGGCGTGCACCCATAGTGTGTGTAACCGCGTGCACACTGTTGATGCTTCCGCCTTCACTCCCCTTCTAGGTTGTCTCTGGGTTCTTTGGTGCTTCGCTATACCCCGAATCTAGTCTGTGTGCTTTTCAATACTTGTGCCTTCTTTGCCCCACCTGCAGTTCCCGGGCTGCCCTATTATCTTCACACATGCATTATGCACGTAGGTGGTTAGAGTATGTATATCCCATAGCCACAATCTTGGGAGGTGTTGTCGACTCCCATTCCCTATCACTTGAAATTGCGATGCACTCCTTCTTCTTTGGGGGGATGGGATTGGGGTTCTTCATTGCGAACTTCGAAGATGCCGCTGCTGATGTGAAAGTTGGTTGACCCACCTTGCTTCTGGTAGGTGCCTTCTTGTGAGGAGGATTGCCGGGATGCTTCGACTGACGGGATCGAGGGGAGGAGGGTGTTAGGGTATGAGCCTTCTTGGGTGGAGGTTTGCTAGGTTGCGTTGGCCCGACGGACAAGCAGCAGGATGATAGGGTATTTGCCTTCCTTGGAAGAGGTCTAGCTCCCATCGTTTCATAGATGGGAGTTGGATCGTGCTGCGATTGGTGGTGCTCGTGGTTGTGGTAGTGGAACACCTAGCGGGGGCGGGGGCGTAAGGGATAACGACAAGCAGGGGGATCGTGGATTGAACAAACATTGGTTATCAGAAGACGACGGCGGCTTGCAAATCACGAGGAATCTATAGTGGAGGCCGAGTCTGTGTTTGAGTGGGACTTTGGGGTTGAAGAGGAGGATTCGGACAATGGTGATGGCTCCGCAAGCATCAAAAGGCCCTTGCACGCGGGGGCAGGTTGCACACGGCGCTCCTCCTCAAAAATTGGCATGAGTGGTTTATACTCCGCAGCTAATGAAATGGCGGCAAGCTCGTTGTGATCGACATCTGCTTGGGGTGGCCTACTGCTAGCTTGTGCACCACGACGTACAACATGGTAATGCCTTCCAACACGAGATTTCTTGCGCATTCTCTTGGTGCGGTACACAGTAGCGGCTCCGAACTCCACAGCGGCCACTTGTCTACAATGGTAGCTTAAGAAGGTGCGTACCGCCTAAGCTTGGGATGTTGTACACAAAGTCCACAAATGCAAATGGCCTCGACAACGTCGGCCGCAAGCTCAAGGGCGAAGCGGAGGGACACTGTGGGGGGGTGCATTGCCACCGATGACCCATGTGCAAAATTCCATTGGAGGGCCACAGACATGATGGTCTTGTGCCACAATTCCGAGCGCACGATGCACTACTCAAGGACAACACGGCGAATGGTGGGCCCCCAACGATGCTCAACTTCCTCACGCCATTTTTGCAGCTTCTTGCCGAGCTTCCACAAAAATGTCATGCGGTAGAATGTCAGATGTGCTCTGGTTCGGTCAGGTGCATGGGAGTTTGGCAACTTGGTGACTCACCCTTAACGCTACCGCGCCCCCTTCATCACCAAAGCGCGGAGGTGAGCTTGGTAGCGACCAACAATTCTACAAGCCAAGCAAATAAAAGGTACGGGTCTAGTTGCGCTCGACGTGTTCTAGGACTACATGCACAACAAGCATGCGAAAATAACCCCAAAGCCTTTTTACCCTTCGTGAACGGGGGATAACTGGCCGTTTGAATGGGGCGTGGATATTCACGTGAATCGACCCAAATTTCGAGGTTTTCGGGGGAAAACGCCATATTCTTGGTCCCTTTTGAGGGATTTGAGCGGGTAACATTCTTCCCGCAGATTCATTACGCATCATCCAGTGAAGGCCCCGCCCCAAAAGCATCCACCATGCCCAAACCGCGCCCCAAACGAGAGGTGCCAAACCCCGGCAAGCCTATAGTGTATTCACCGGCATGAATTCATGTAACTTCGTATGAAATTCGCA
Source organism: Eutreptiella sp. 'Long Island Sound 2002' (assembly GCA_964036045.1). Classification (NCBI taxonomy): domain Eukaryota; phylum Euglenozoa; class Euglenophyceae; order Eutreptiales; family Eutreptiaceae; genus Eutreptiella; species Eutreptiella sp. 'Long Island Sound 2002'. The sequence goes on from OZ038379.1 coordinate 152,270,648, forward strand.
CGAATTTCTTACCAATTTCACGTGAATTCACGTGATTTTACACAAATGTTACCGGTGTGCATCCCCTGATTTGTCCTAGCAACCAAGGTACGCTCTCCAATGCATCCCTGCATGCACCCTGGCCACACGCAACAATGGTCTGGGCTCGTGTTGTGATCTCATGTCCGTTTCTTGCGACACCGGAACATCCGCTGTAGAGTCTGAAGGTGCTGCATGTCGGTTAGAAGCCGTCTTCTTGTACCGCTTGCACACTCCTGTACACTTATGGGCCCTTGCCCATTTTTGGCCCTTTTGGTCACATCCCACCCATGCGACCGGAGGCTATCATCAATGGTGTGGTTGTCCACAACCACTTGCACCCCTAGTCTCCCCCGGAGGAGGCTTAGGCCCCCGCTGTTGCGCAACATGCGCTTCAGCCTCCGGTGACTTCCCTCCATGGCAAAGCACGAGAACTTCGGCAAGATTCTCCACTTCTTTGCAAAATAATACATGTGGTCGATCCAAAGATGCGTCCAAGGAAGTTTGCCCCACTGGAGCTCATTATGGGCGGTGCCCATGGCTATGCTATGGTTCCGGAGCTGCCCCAAATCGGCCCCGGAGAACCATGCGGAACGCCAAGCGTATACACACATGCTTGCAAAATTCTCCCACCATGTTTTGCACACCGACTTCCAACTTGTTCCTCCTACTTGATGCTGCCTCACACTGGGGTGTTGTAGGCAAGCATCCATTACCCTCTCCCAACCCTTGTTCCGCATGAAATGGATGGCAGCAGCACGCTCCATCCTTACCTTCCCCTTGATGTTTGCCTTGTCATTGTTTAATGAGGCACGGGTGCAAGTTAGTGCACCAAGCTGTGCCTCATCTAGAACGGGTTGGAGCATCGTGCTTGCCACGGTGGTCGGTGCCTTACCTGTCGATTGTACAACTAGGGCCTGTGTCCCGTTTATGCCACACAACAGGACACGGAGGACCCCATGGAGGCTATAATCAAGCACTCGCCTATCACTTGTTATGGTCCTATATATAGCACCTATGGCAACAGTCCCTATCTAGTTGCCGTCTATTGCACTTGCTGTGCCAAAGGTAGCAAGGCGAACGACACGGTTACGCATGCGAACCCAACACACTTTGGCACCAGGGGGATTCCGCCTTCCAGTTGTGGCAGCCGGCCATGCGCACATGTGCTTTCCCATCTGCACACAGAAAGAAAAGGGACTGCCTATCGGTCCCTTCCGTATCTTTAGAACTTACGGTTGCGGCCTTGCGCAACTCATCATCAAAATCGATTTCTTGGGAGGCCGCGTAGAGGGTCTCCCACTTTTCACTGCCCCCCAATAGCCACCAACTAGATAGTTGGTTGGGGCTGACGGTGCCACCAAGCGTGCAATGGACGTACGAGGCCTCATGCCTCGATGTACCATCCACCGCGATAGGCAACCAATGCAGCCTGCGGTCCCCGGGCTGCATGATGTCCGAGGGTGGTCAGCCGAAACAATAAAACAAGTGGACATTGGACCGGATGTGCAGTAACCCCTGAGCTTGAGCCCGTGCTTGCTTTGTGAGGGCCAAGGAGGGCAAAAGGATGAGTCAAATCTTTTTTTTCTTGAAAACATTTGCTCAGATTTGCACGAAATTCGTACAAATTTCGTACCAATTTCGTGCGAATTTTACAGAACGTTCGAAAGTCACACACATTCATCCACGTGAAATTGGTACGCAATTCGTACAAATTTCGTATGAATTTCGTACGAATTTCACGTGAATCTCACCTAATTTAGTCACCTTGGGCATGGGGATGGTACAAACCTCTGATAAAATCCTCCCCAATTCCACAGGCTTTGTACCAAACACCATGCCGCGTGGTGATGGAGCTAGGCCCAAGGTGCCTTTCCATTTGGTAGCCGATCGTACGCGACCGAGGCGCCTACAAGAGCTCCACCAAGTTGTTACCAAGGAGCTTGCAGCACCCTCCACCGTCAAGTACCTGCCCGCCACCGGGTAAATAGTGCTTACCCCAGAAACAAGAGTTGTACTGGCCGTCCCACCCGAGCCCACCATGGAGGAGAGGTTGATTATGACCGTTTGGCGGATCCGGTTGTTGCACCTCTCTAGGACAGAGGCGCGGTACGTAGTGGGGAGCATGACGTACGGTGTGGTATGGGTCCAGGTGTACGGCATGCTTCGGCAGCTAGCGCTACCGGAGTCCCGGGCGTTCACTACCTATACGGGAGACGACACAGCTATCCATGGGGCGGCCTGCTACCTATGCGACCGCATCGGCCACTTGTACAAGTGTCGACAGCCGACTGTCGCCTCTGTCTCCTCGGGAACCCCAGTTGGTGGACGGCTGACTCGGCGGGGGTCATGCGACCCAAACTCCCTCTTGGCATCCGCAAAGTCATCGTACCATTCCTCGTCGTAGTGCTCCGGGAAAGTGCGCCTCATGGGCCCACGGGTTCCTTGCCCCAGGTCCAAATCGTTAGCCACGTTGTGTGTGTTCCAACAAAGAACCTGGACCTCCAAAACTGCGGCGGGGACTTGCTTGTATCCGATTGCACCCGGGGGAATCGCGGCTGGACCTGCAATCATTTCCATGTCAATTGATGTGCCAAACCTAAAGGCAAACATATGATGTGGTGATGGCGCATGATTTTTGCATTGTGCGGGGGGCTGAAATGCTATTTTTCAATTCTTTAAGCCACCGACGGGACCAAAAGCAAATGATAGGCAGGCAACCTTATACAGCTCTTCCCATTGAGCAATTTTGCCACAATGCGGCCATATGTTGCTCGCAAAGTCACCCACATAACCTTCTTGTCCGTGCACAACGGGCAATCCGGATTCGGCACTCCACCCTTGCCCTCAATGTAGTCCCAGAAGGGCCCATTCAAGCCCATTTGCTTGAGCGACTCTCTCCCTTCTATGCTTTTGCATGTTGAGCCGGTGCCGTAGTCTCTTCTCCTTGAGAGGGCAATGGTGTCGAAAGATGTAGTTATAGAGATAGTTGGCGCACGTGTGCTGGTGTGCTCGCGTGCTCTAGCACCCCACTGGGATCCTTTGTTATTCTTCAGGTTCTAACTCCGGGTCCCGTACGTCGAAGGGTTCACGCTGCTCACCCCGCATCCGCTTGACTATGCCGCCGCACCCGCCGCTATGGACCATGCCCACACCATTTGTGGTATTGATTGGTGCTGAAGACAGGCAACATGGTGGAGGAGGCCAAGATGCGCAACAAAGCTCGCAGCATCCTGATCTGTTTTTGGCCTCATCCCATTGCACCGCTGCATCACCATCCGCATCAACATCACCCGTCCCAATGGCGTGGTGTTGATTGTCGCTGAAGACAGGCACGCGGTCAGCGAATGAGATCTTTAGTCACGCCATCCTCGCGCTGCCGAGCCAAGGCAGGAACGCCATCACCCTCGTGAACATTGTGGCCGAGGTGTGTGGCGGCCCATGCTCACACACTTTGTGGTGTTGATTGGTACGCATGAGAGGCACACGGTCAGCGAAGGAGATCCATTTGGTGCCCCTTAGTCAGGCTGTGCAATCCCCTTCTACGCTTTTGCACATGGAGCGGGGGCCGTACTCTCTTCTCTTTGAGAGAGCGATGGTGTCACACGATCAATGTCTGCTGTACATATTTGAACAACCCATCCAATATTGTGTGCTCGTGTGCACGTGTGCCCGTGTGCTCATGTGCATCCTTTGTTCTTCTTTAGGTAATCAGCTCCTGAGGGGTGGCCTTCCTCAACTTTGATTCCTAAGAGAGCAGTAAATACTAAGACGGGTCGGATGGTGTTGCAAGGTGCCGCACATGCCTAGCATATGCGGGCCGATCCGGCCCGGCGGTTAGGCCCCTAGGAGCCCGCCGTGTGCCCGTACAACCAGGCCGGGCTCCGGGCCGGGATTTACCCCTATAAATGGGTCGGCATTTGGGCCTTCAAGGAGCCAAGCATATCGGGGCCGATCCGCCCGGCAGTTTGGCCCCTAGGTGCCCCGCCATTTGCCCGTGCATACGGGTCGGCGTTTGGGCGGTCAGGGAGCCTGGCATATCGGCTGATCCGGCCAAGCCGTTTGGCTCCAAGAAGTACAAATCAACCGCTCGGCCCGGCATATGGATCGCCATTTCGGGGCACAGCCCGAGAAGAACCCTGCCAATATGGTTGGCTAGGCCAAGGTGTTGGGTGCAAGATACGTGGCAAATTTCAAATCTTGCCTTCCAATCCTGCGAGTGATACCGTGAGCTTGAGTACCCTGCCTTCGTCAGCTATCTGGCTACATGTGCCTCAGGTACATCATGTTCAAACCAAAATGTCGTGTTTTCTCCAAACAACGCTTAAAAAAGGGTCCAATTCGGGCAAATGTGAACGCGCCATTCACACGATTGCTGAACCCCGTGTGGGAAGGGTACATGAGAACGCTAAGATGACACTCACCCTTCAGCTTGAGGGTTTGGCCCTCAAGTAGTGCACGCTTAGTTGTCCCCCGAACTAGGACCATTTGCAGTGCGGTACCGCGTCACGAGGGCGGCTCCCCCATGCGCAAGACGATGTCCGGCGTCACGGCCTTGTCACGCTGCGTTAGGATGGCAACTGGCAGCACTCTACCACGAGGATTAAGATGTAGGCCCGCCACCGCAACAATGCCCTCCCCCATGGCGTGTTGTCGTTGTGTTGGCAAGAAGCTACGCCAGGCGAATGGGTCAGTACGGGCCACCCTAGTGGAGCACTTGGGCCCAGTGGGACGGTGGCGGGAGGTGTGTCTATTTTTTTCCGGTGTCTTATTTGCCATGCTTGCCCGGGTCCCTGTGGCCTGCTGGCAGCGATCGCTCACACCGACGCATCGAAACGCCGACTAACAGTCCACCGTGAACAACTCGAGTACTCGGGCTGGCCGAATGAGTGCCAAAGAGTACATGCAGAAATGGAGGGTGCACCGAGAGCCGCGCATCACCATCACGGGGGCCAAGAAGATTTATCGTTTGATGGACTTGAACGAGTACCAATTTGTCATGCAGTCATGCAATTACATGCGAAACCTGTTTGATCAAGGAACCATGATGCCGCTGCAAGGAATCACTGAAACGGACACTGTTGAACAGCTACAGGCAATCATGTTTGGAGAATCGCTTAATGTAGTGATGGTCATTTAAAAGCAGGACATTCTGGAAATGCAAAAATGTGTCAACAAAATACTGGCTGCGGTGGGCAACTTGAATCGCATAGCGCTCATCATCTTTAATGACACGTCTGAAGAAGTGGGAGTTGCATCTGCGGGTATCAAGCTGAATGAATCAATGCCAGTGAACATGCATTCTCTGATACGATTTGAGAGGAAGATCACGGATGTAGTAGCGCATGCTGAATGTTGGACATGGTTCTGTGTGAGTGATCAGAGATCCAAGGAGTCCTCACAGGCGCCTGTGTTCAACACACAACGAATGTTCCGTGTCGGTGCTGACCCGGAAAGCAGGATATTCAAGGATGTCGCCATAATAGTCCACCGCTTTGCTGTCCAGGCACATTCCTCGTGGATTAAGGATGCCATCGCTGAAGCCAAAGACATTGCCATCATGCCTGGCACCATCTACTATGAAAACACTCTCATGACCAAGCAAGTGTATCTACAATTCACGGAGGCCCAGGCGCTTGACTTCATTAACAAACATGGGTCCAAGCCTTTCTTTATCATGGAGTATTACAAATGGATCAGAAACAACCAATTGAAGAACCAACCCCACAAATATGAAGTGTATGTGGCACCACTCACAAGACCAAGACGAGCCCTTTCCTATTCTTTCTTGTGCTTCCTCTGTTTGGCGACCTGTCAAACGTGCTCACTAACATGGAGGATCTCATCATCAATGTTGTGTCTGCGAAGAAATTGCGCATTCGCCTCAATCACAGGGCGAACACACTCCTACAGCAGCACCTGGAAACTATGTACAACAACCATGGGGTATCTTTGTACACTGATGAGTTGCGTCGAGTTATGAGGGAAAATGATGTCATGTCGGACGGTGCGAGCGATGCAGGATCCACAGGCTCAACAGCACCGGCAAGTGATGCTATGATACTAGTGGATGTTCCACCTTGGTGGGCTGCCCACGAGCTTCGAACTGCTCTATGCTCGATTAGTGAAACATTCAAGGACTGTGACCTACGAAGGCTGCCGTTTTCTGTCGGTGCCGTACGCACAACGTCGTGGAGAGCAATCAAAAAGGAGATAAGCAAGTTTGCAGGTATAGTGTTCAAAAGTGCAGACGGTCTAGACAAATTCAGGGCCATTTTTGCCGAGGAATATAATGCCGTGAGAAATGTCAAAAACAAACCAGCGGGACGAGAAGCCAATTAGGAGAAAAGTTCATCCTCCAATATTGCGGTCAACATGGATATGGATGAGAGCCTGCTGAACTTTGCGAAACTTTGTGGCAAAAGGAGCTTGGGGTCTGAAGAACCCAAGAAATGAACATACTCCAGGACATTGCCCTCCATTGTGGGGGAGTGGACACGTGCCCATTCACAGGTGACTTCTCGGTGATGACCTACAATGCCAGCGAGTTAAACACGGATGTCACTCGAGGACTCTTGTTGGGAGCAACAGTCAAACATGGTATTTCTGTCGTGGGAGTTCAAGAGCCTCATGGCAAGCTATGGGAGGACTACACCTCTGTTCACCGTACGGCCGACGTGAGATCCTTTCACTTCATGGGTAACGTGAATCCAGGTGGAAGGGGTGCTTCCGCCATTTACTGGTCTAATGTGTGGGAACACATCTCCAGCTTTTCACTCATGTTTGTGTACCTAAGACATAATTTTGGCTCCAAAGTTTTCTTCCAGGTGGGTCACTTGCACCACCTACCCACGCTGCACAAAGAACAATGGTTAATGATCAAACAAATCATCAAGAACTTTGAGGGACGTCTCATACTCTTGTGTGATCACAACTCGGTAACAATATCCGGAGTTGACAGCATGCGAGCTGACATCACCCATACCTCTGCGGTCGTGCAGAGCAGGGAAGCTGAGCTGGGGGCCCTGGCATCAGCAAACTTGAGTGACTTTTGGCTCACTTTGTTTCGGATTCATGATGATCTCAGTTTTTATCCTTTTGGCTGGACGTATGGTTTTGGTGCGATTCATAGAGATCAAGATACACCAAACATCAAAAGACAGAAAACGGACACACCACAACAATCAGATGAGCACACATCCACTACACCGCACATTCTAAGGAGGCTCGACAAAGTGCATGTAAGTGACCGTGATGTGGGCTGTATAGGTGGGGCCTTTGCCACTTTTCTTGCACAATCAGACCACAAAGCAGTAATTGTGACCATTACAGCGCACGTTCGTTCGAAAAGGGGTCATAGGCACAGAGTATGTCCTGATCTGCTCTCTTGTGATGCCTCCACAAATGCACTACGACGAAAGTTGGAATCCATCCCAAAAGATGCGGATGATTTGTGGGATGTGTCAGCCTCCCTGATACGGGAGGCGGCAGCGCATTACAGTCCGGTTAGGACGGGAAATTCCAAGGGTGTCAGTCAGGTTGTTTCTGTACTCCATCGGAGCTCCGTCAACAGAGTGTGTGGTGAGGGATGGGACTTGCTCCGTGAACGGGGAATTGAGCCTCCAACACATGCGAATGCATACAAGGCACGGAGTCAAATTGTCGATAATTTACACCACGATTTTCAGGGACAGACTGTGCTGGGGAAACTGCAAGATCTCTTGACTCACGATGAGGAATTTGATCTTACATCCAGTGAAAGCGTGAACCAAGTGTACAGACTGATGAAGCAGCTGAACAATCTCAGGACGGTGTGCGCGATTCGGGAGTCTGAGCGTATTCTCACCGATCCACTGGACGTAGCGGGGAAGATGAAGGGTTCCCGGGACACAGTAATGGTGCATGGCACCAGCACGGTTTCGGAAATCACCACGTATCCCAAAAGCCTCCCGAAATTCCACAGGCGTGCAGTGCGTTCAGGATTACTGCTACGAACCTATGATTACTCGCTCACGATCACAGCACTCAACCGACTCAAAACAAGGCCTTCACTTGGTGAGGATGGAATACCAGACATCGGGAGAGGCGTTTCTACCTCAAATGCACACCACTGTGCAGTGCATATTTGACACAGGAGTCATACCACCCAATTGGGTGGTAGGAATGATCAACTCGGTGCCTAAGGTTGCAGGTGTCCCACACGTGGAACAAGTGAGACCTATTGCGCTTCAAAATGTCATTCTGAAATGGTTCAGCAACATACTGTTTATTATGTTGGAACCCTGCATTAACTACCTCGTTCCCCTGTCCCAGAAAGGATCAATTCGGGGTAGGAAGATTTTTGAGCACATCTGGGATACATTGGGTGGGTGGTTTCACATGGAACATGGTGTGTTCCTCTCGGTTGACTTTTCCAAAGCCTACGACACCATTCAATTCAACTTTTGCGCTGCTGTTTTTCAAGTCATGGGTATCCCACAGTTCTTGATTCAAGTCATTCTTGCGCCTCTAAGAGGACCACGCAAATACATTGTCAACGGACAAATTGTACATGAGATCATGCACGTGCCTCAGTGAGGAATGAGACAGGGTGACCCGCTTTCACCTTACTTGTTTGTGCTTATGGTGTCCCCGCTGCTGTATGATTTACAACAGCACCACCCCAGTGTAGTGCCACGAATGTATGTTGACAATTTAGCCTTAATTTTTACAGGTCAGAGTATTCATGTGCATGCTTTGGTTATGCAGGTCTTACACGGATTGCGAATTTTTTCAAAGTTGTCTGGGCTTAAAATCAATGTGGACAAAAACAAGTTGCTCCTGAAAGGGGACCTTAGCCCGGCTGATTACAGGGACACCCAACTTCTCATTGTTTCCAAGTTAACGTATTTGGGGGTCTGGATTGGCCACATCACAACAGAACAAGCGTTTGCTGAATGCCTGGCAATTGCACTGAAAAGGGCACAGTTCCTACGTAAGATACCACTGGGTTTAAATGAAAGGGTACCGATTCTCAAGATTTGGATCCTGCCGCTCTTGAATTTCACTGCCCGGGCGTATCAGCCCAATGACTCGGTGATTTCACAGCTCCGCAATATACACATATACATTGGGTGGGATTAAAACTTAACAGTTGGTCTGTCACGTTGCCGATATTGTCTCAGTCTCCAGGGAAAGGAGGTTACAATCTGCTACAGCCAGAGGCATATCTACATTGGCAGTTTGCGCACATGTTTGTCAGTTTGATTAGGCAGCGACACAAACTGTCGGCTGACATTGTTCAGCCCATGAATGACTGGTCCAAACGCATTGGGCTGGTTGTGCATCCAGGGTTCTTACCGTTGTTGCAAATAGGCATCACAAAGTGGAAGCACGTGCCATATTTGGAGTTGTCTGGTGAAAGCTTTTCGTGGCTCAAGCAGCGGGATGAACCGTATGCATCACCATTGGTCTTCCTGCAAAATCTGCCTCTGTGGCAGAATGCATTGTGTCGCAATGAGAATCATCACACCTATCACTGTCCTCAGCTCGTCAGGAAAGGAGTGGTGTATTGGCATGACATTGCTCATGACGCCCTAATCAAACGAATAGCACACACATACAAATCCCCCTACCGCATTGCTGCCAGGAGACTCTTGCACTGTGCCCATTTAAATTCGATTGGGCTCTCTTGTCCCAGCTTCTGGGAGACCTGGGGATCCCGGGATATGGTCAAACACATCCTGACCCTTCCGGTTGGATTTTGCAAAGAGTCACAGTTTCTTTGGAAGTACTTCAAGCCCAATCAGTCTCCACCACAGCTCAGGGACTTCATACATAGAGCGTTGTGGGGTAAGCTCAGCACAGAGGACAGAATATAGCCACTGACAGGGCACATCGTGGGGTGTCCCATCTGTTGAGCTGATGAGGACAATTTGCATTTCCTGTTTCACTGCTCTCTGATTAAAGTGGCAGCATATTGTATTGACAAGGCCCTGGGCAGTTACATTGATGTGCATGGCATATCACACTCAATTTTGCAATTTGTAAGCACACATGAGGGAGAGACCCTCACAACCCTGCCGGGTAAAGTGCTGTTGACGGCACGACAGGCAATGTGGGTCACAGGTTGCCTTTTCCGTTTTAATGTGTTGCCTGACACGCGCAAGTACCACACAGTCTTGTCAGTATGGGCCCCAAAGCTGATGGAGCTGGCCGAGTGGCCGAGTGCTAGCACTTTTTACTCCTATTTTCGTTCCATACGCTATGCAATGCTTGAGCTCCTTAACACGGGCACATTAATACCGACAATTTTTATGGGGGTTTGTTTTTTTGCCCAGCAGGGTAATCAGAGGGCTAAAAGACGCAAACTCAATAAGGAAGCAAGGGTGGCTCCGGCGCTGGCAGAGCTACAACCATATTTGTCTGGAGAGTGGCTTGTTTTTTACACAGATGGGTCCTCTGTGAAAATGGACCTGGTGGGATGGGTGGGAGGCTTTGGTGTCTACTGCTTGCAGCTTAGGATAAAGCACGCCATGCCGAACCCGGAGGGAGAGAGGCAGACGAACAACGCTGCCGAACTATTTGCTGTGCTTTGGGTTTTGGAACACTTCACTACAGGCAGAATCTTGATTGCGTTGGATAGCAAGATTGTAAATGACGCCATCAAGGGGGGGGTGAAAAAATGGAAAGACAATGGCTGGAGGTGCTCGACAGGACCAGTGGGTAATGTGCATTGCTAGTTGGCCTTGCTACAGCTTTTGAACATGCCAGGGAGGGAGCTTAGAACGGTGTTGCTCCCCTCTCACTGTGATATCAGAGGCAATGAAGTTGCCAATGACCTTGCTGAATTGGGTAGGAGCCGCAACCCTTTGAATGTAACACACACAGACAGAATGCAGTGCAGAGCAGAGATCCTCAATGAAACTCCGTTGCCTGGGAGGCAGCGACCCTGCACTGAGTCTGATGCAACGCCAGCCCAGGCAGACTTTGATATTGATTTCTACATTGATGTGGACCTAGGGGCAGACTCAGGCATCTGGGGCACACCGATGCCCCCAGACAATCAGGACTTCATTCCCACAGTGGATGAACCGGAAGAGGATTTGCCGGTGGCCAGAAGGTTGTTCTTGTAGCAACAGCCTCAACGGGCGGGAGCCTGGTGGCCTTTTGCCAATTTGGCGGGCTGCTAGACACCTTTTGCCCACAGAAGTTGTTGCAGTGGTTGTGTTCTTTCCCAAATGTGTGAACAAGAGATACTCACCTCTTTTCCTGTGCCCTCAACCATGGACTAGTCAAGTCCTGGGTGACAGGTGATAGAGTGGCATCGCCGGGCGGGTGCCCAGTGGCTCTTTGCCCCACGAGGGCGAGTCAACAGGCGCCTTTTGCCCACAGAGGCCCCTATCATCGACAAAGCAGTCTTAATGGCAAACAGGTCAGAACTACTGTGCAGACAACATCGCTTCGTAGCTCATTGGGTACAGCACACCTCTTCTGTCCCGTGGAGGAGGGTTCGAACCCCGGGGGGGATTGGGACCCACCGAACATCCCGAATACCCCTTTATATGATCGGCCAAGTCCTGGATGTTAGTTGATACAGTGGCTTCGCCGGGCGGGTGCCCAGTGGCTTTTTGCCCCAAGAGGGCGAGTCGACAGGCGCCTTTTGCCCACAGGGGCCACAGAGGCGCCATGCCTACGCCTTCTCCTCTGTGTATTGAATGTTTTATTCGGCGGTGTGCACTGGCGGTTCTGCAGGTATAGTACCGAAGTGTTATTTGGGGTACCCATCGTCGTAGTACAACGGTCGTGCGCTTGCCCTTGGGCCGGGGTGCGCTGATTCGAGCCCCGGTACGGGCAGCCGGTATGGGCGCCAAGCATGGAGTGCGGCGTAGCTTGCCGTGGCTTGAAATGCGTAGTAGGTGTGTTGTCCTCATAGAATACTTGGGTATCTTCCGGTAAGGTATTTTTTTTGGGTATAGTACATATAAATGGGATGAATGGAGTCGGCGGAACCGACAGACATTGTTGTGTTTCTGTGCCCTGTGGCGCCGTTTGGTCAGGGCACCATGGATACTTTCTCCCTTACTCAGGACAGGCCAGAACCGCATGACTGATTGCAGTACATGGCGCTGTATGCAATATATTGTGTTGCTAACGTAGGTGTGCACAATGGATGCCAGGTGTGGGCGGAAGCCAAATGCACGAAGGTGAGGCACAGTACCATCACAGAGCACTAAGGGGATATGAGGCATGTTGATGCTCTCTATTGGTGAGTGATGATGCCGCCTGACCCACGTCGTATGTTAGCTACCAGCATTGTGTACATAACATTACGCTGAACTGAATTGGAGTAATGATGTGAGAGGCCCGTTTGGGAAGGGTACATGAGAACGCTAGGATGGCACTCACCCTTCAGCTTGAGGGTTTGGCCCTCAAGTAGTGCACGCTTAGTGGTCCCCCAAACTAGGACCATTTGCAGTGCGGTACCGCGTTGCCAGGGCGGCTGCCCCATGCGCAAGACGATGTCCGGCGTCACGGCCCTGTCGTGCTGCGTTAGGACGGCAACTGGCAGCACTCTACCACGAGGATTAAGATGTAGGCCCGCCACCGCAACAATGCCCTCCCCCATGGCGTGTTGTCGTTGTGTTGGCAAGCAGCTACGCCAAGCGTGTGGGTCAGTACGGGCCACCCTAGTGGAGCACCTGGGCCCAGTGGGACGGTGGCGGGAGGGATGTCCACTCTTCTACCGCGTGCGCATAAGCGGCCGTCCGCCCAGCCTTGCAAGTGATGGATAGGGTGGTGGGATCCCGGGCCCACATCAGCCCAAACCAAGTCTCCACCACATTCCACTCCGCAGACCCAGCCTTGATAGGGATGTTCGTGTCCCGCACTACGCGCCACAGGGGAGCTGCGCCGCAGTGGTCGTACATGACACGTGGACACCCATGGTGCCTACCCATAGCACACTGCATCTTGCGCACTAGGGCGCGTGCCACCGCACATAACCCCACGAGTGCCATCGCCACCATGACCATGCAAAGATGTGCCATGTGGTGCCCTCATCTGTAGCGGTAGAGCAGTACGCGTAGTGGGACTCAGGTACGGAGGAACTCTACGTGGTGGGCGCCATGTGGACCCACGACACAAACCGCATGCGTGATCACGCCCTGCCCAGGACGTGGGCCCATGCGCACAATGCCACCGTGTCACCCGAGGGCCCCTATAGAAAAGCGGACCACAGCGCCACTTGGCTCATGAATAGCGGTGCCGTGACCAAGCATCCATGGGCGAACAGCTGGGCCAAGCCGTTTAGCACTCCTCGGAACGGGTAGGTTCCCCGGCATGCACCACGCAGTCCTCGCCACCACTGCGTGGGCCACCGCATGTAGGCAAGAGTGCGGACTGTCCTAGCCGGTGCCTACGCAGGTGGCTCCCGAGGAAAGGACAATAGTGGTCCTACCGGCGTACACGGGGGTGGGGCCACCTCATGCCAGACAGGGCTTTGGAGGCCAGCCCGGCCGGTGAAGACCTGGGCTGTGGCGTCCTAGTGGCTGACACGGATCCTAGCGATTGTCCACTCCGGGGCGGCTACCATGTTCTCTAACCTGTGGGCGGCTACGTGGGCGGGCAAGTTGGACGTGCAGCACTTGGCGGCCTCTTTGGGGATCCCGCCGAGCAAGATGCAAAGACTGCACTTCGGTGCACCACAGCTCCAGCATGACCGTCCGGCTGTTACACACCAGCCACACCGGCTGCTTCTTGGCCAGACAGAGGTGGAGGTCTGCCGTGAAGAGCCTGCTGGAACGCCCTTCGGCAGCGCCCGCAGCACCTATGCCAAGACGAGCAGGGTGTACTCAGGGAGCACACTCACCAACGGCCGCGGCAACTCCTTGAGGGACGTTGCTGGGGAGCCCTTGCCCACGGCCTGCAACAGCTCGTGGTACGATGGCGGGGTGCCCGCTACCAGCGGGTCCAGCAGCTGCAGCATCGCCCTGCACATCCGGGAAACAAAATCTGGGTCGCTGGGCTTGGCCAACTGCGAGGGGTCCATGGGCAGGCTGGGCTGGCCCAGTGTGCAGCGGGTTGCGGGGGGGGGGGGGGGGGTCTGTGTAAGGGTGGTCCGTCTCTTGAGCAAAGTGGGTGAGGAAGGGTTTCGGGAAGGGTTACAGGTGGTGCCATGGCCTGAATCATTCTTGGTGTCCCTCAACATGTGTCTTGGTTCAGCCCCTTTTGATGGTGTATTTAATGTTCCCTCCCTCAACATCTCGGTCCCAATATGCAGTCCTAGTCCTGATTAGGGTTAGGGTGAGGGGACCATTGTCCAGTTCCAGCGTAATGGAACACTTTTTTTTTTCTGTTAGCAACTGCCCTGATTTGATCGCAACTCCTATGGCCCATGGGTCTCTTCTTCTCGGGGGCCAGTCTGGGTGTATTCCCTACAAAAGTAGCGTGTGGCACGAGGGCAGCGCAAAATACTACCCTAACTTGGCCGGAAGGGTGAATCTATGGATCCCATTGGGCACGATGGGATATCAGAGAAAGCTCATGCAACCACCAATTCCAAAACTGGCCTTGGTAGACAGGCCCGGACGTGAGGCCATCCTCACACAAGTGGACCCATGCATGGATGATGTGGAAACCAAAGACATAAACCTCCGAGGGTACTCAAGGTGTTGGGAGAGGCAATAGTAGCTTTGCACGCCATTTGATGGCCCAGCCAGCAAGCATGTGGAATGAAATTGATACATGGGTGCAGCAGAAAACAGGGACATGTTTGTGGTTGGAGGATGTTTCATTCCTTTGGGGTGGGTGCCACGCCATCTCCAACCTCCCTCGGATTTAGTGGATTTAGTGGACGCATTTAGAGTGGTTGGCCCCTGTATGGGCATGTAATTGCTGGCCAGAACACACCATTATGGCCCTGGGCTATGGACATTGGGGGGCACTCAACATCAGTCATTTCCATCAAAGGGGGCTGGCAACACTTTTGATGGTGTATTTCTGAATGGTCTGCATAACCATCCAACCCTGCAAAGCCCAAACCTCCCTCTACCCTACTTTGCTGGGCCTCAGTGCCACCCCAAGAACGAATTGGAAGCAAACGGGGCCCAAATTGGAGTGCTGTTGGGAGTGGTAGGGATGGTGGTTGGAGGGAGTTAGCTAAAACAGTTGGGGCTGGTTGCTGTCTATTATGACTGAGATTTGGGCCTGCCGTGCACCATATACTGTGCAATTGATGCACATGGGTGTCAGACAATGGAATGTGGTACAGTCCTGGTACGGTCCTGTGAATTGTAGGGTTGGAATTTACCAGCCGCTTTGTGGGCGACACGACCATGGGGCACAGAACTGCCAAACATGACAGTTGTTTGACCGACATCTTCATGCCGCTTTGTATTGGCTCGGAGTGCACGTCTGGGGTGGCCCTTCATCTGGCTGTTATTGGGTCTGATATTCTGGTTTCGCATGTGCTGGTGCTTTGCTCCTGGTGAAACATTGAGCCTCCTGGTGTTCATTAGGTGGTGCAAGCCCCCATCGTAGAAGCACAAGGTTTGGGGTGGCAATGGCAGCCTGCATGCTCCCCGCAGTTTTTTCTTGTCCGCTTGAATTCCAAATGGCGAATGCAAAGTCTGTGGAGAAATACGATTTGTTAATGAAATGCATTGTGATAGGAAACTCAGGTCTGCGTACATCCGCCAACGCACCCCACAACTTTTTTTTCTGTGATACACTTGTCTATGTGCCCATGCTACTGTGCTTGATGTTTGTGAAAACGAGTTTTGTCCCTGGTGTGTGCTTCGCACCACAATTACTCTTTTTCAGATTTTTCTTTTTGTTGTTGTTTCTAGAGTCCCATTTGGTAAGAAGGTTTCACCTGTTACCTGGTTCCGCACACAAAATTTTTTGTCCTATTCTTGTCACGCTGCATGCAATGTTTTCTGCTTCTGCCTCATCCCGAGCAATATCTAGGCACACACCAATTCGCATGCAATCCAATCACTGCCCACACTACTGGACCGAGCTGGGTCCTAGTCTTGCTCATTCCATACAAAACCGCCGTGGAAGAAGAACAGCCCTCATTGCAGATGCCTACATGACAACGACACACTGCCCATAGTCCTGAACATTCATGAGGGTTCCTGAAAACTGGCTGAAAAACGGCTCACTTTCACCTCAAAATGGACCACGTCATTGCGCCACTGCATGAGAGATGCCTCATTGAACACCCAGTTGCAATCATTTCATGGTTCAATCCTTGTGAAAGAAGAACGGCCCTCATTGGAGATGCCTGCTTGACACACTGGCGATCGTCCTGAAGTTCTAGGATGCTGGCTGAAAATGGTCATTTTTGGACACTAGATCAACCATGAAACAGGCTAGACGGCACGAATTTGCTCTCCGGTCGCTTTGAGCTACTTGGATGCTGCTTTTGAGCCATGGTGTGCCGAAAAAGACCTGCTTGTTGCCTGCTGCTGCTTGCTGCTTGCTTTTGCTGCTAAAATATGTTTCTCACCCTGGAGCCTAAGAAGGGTTGTAAAACCTCCACTGGGAATTCCAACTCAGTAATCATCCTACACAAACCACTCTGTCACCTTGCTGCTGGTATCTCATGATGCCCCACTTTGTTTTAGGGACAGGAAAGTCGTGTCTGTTGCACCGTTTCATTGAGGACCGGTTTGTTGCGGACCAGACACACACAATTGGTGTTGAGTTTGGGGCGAAGATTGTGACCATTCTGGGTATGCTGTGTGTGCCACCACCCGCAACTCTGGTGTCCGTGGTGCCAAACATGATGGCTGACAGAGAGCTCAGTGCAATAATGTCACCACTGCTGCAGTCACTGCCGCTGCCACTGCTAACTGCCAACGTCACTCCTATTTGGAATGGGTGCCTAGCGCGTGCACAATGATGCAGGCCTGGCCGATGTGGGGGGGGGGGGGGTGCACTGATTATTCATGACAAAGCACACTCAGAACTTAGGGTGGACCTAGTGCTAGTCAAGGGTAAGGCAAGGCTCCCCTTTGTCCTGTGCTTTTTGTTATGCTGATTTCCATAATTGTATTGAAACTTTAGCATCAAGGGAGATGCACATTTCTTTTCTGCACTTCTGTGCACTAATCTTGACACTCTATTTTGTCTCTTTGAAGTTCTTCGTCTTCGAGTTGATTCGAAAATCGGGCATCCACGTGGAAGGAACTTTTTGACTAGAACTACAAACTCATTTTCGCCAAGGGCCTTCCATTCCAAGACACATACATGTGCGTTGGGAGTCATGATCAGAACCCCCAACCCAGAAACCGCCTGCGGGCCCGCAATGAAATGAGCCCTAGGTGGGGCTTACTCCGTGAGTCCATTGTGGACAGTCAATAAGTAGCTGGTGTCAGATTAGCAGATACATAGGGAGGACTCTGACATACAGCTCCTGGGAACTCGGCAATCCAACCCCCCCACCCCCACCCAGTGCTTTTACGCCTTGGACGCTGGGACACGCAGTCAGGGACACCAGTGGGGACACCACAGCGACCGGCGACACCAAGCCGCGTGGTACACCGAATTGACACGCTGTCACCTTTGCATTCTCTGGACTCTGCGGATTTTGATGTTTGAAGCTAGGGGTGTACATGAGGGTACTTCAGCCACTCTGGCCAGAGCCCGGCACAAGAACAATCTAATATGCATAGCAAATCGATGATGAATTTCAACACTGTGGTTGACAAGGACCACGTTGGTTGGTTTGGTACCTGAGTTGCTGGAAACCACCAGAGGCCATGAGATATTATTACCTCGTGCACCCTGCTTGCATTTAGTGCTACAAATGATCTACAACATTGCCCTAGGCCTTGGCTCCGGGGAATGTTGCTTTTAAGTTTGGCGTTGATGCAATGATACCATGTTTTGCAGTGAACCCCTCAAAAGGCGGTGAAAGCTATGTGTGAAACCTTGCTGTTCTTGTCTTTGTATGTGCTGTACGAAAGATGTGCAAAAGATGGTGGGTAGAAATGCTTCTCTGAGAGGAAGTTCTAAGCCTCTATTGGACGGGCGATTGCCCCTCCATTGTGCCGTGTGGAATAAAATTGTTGTCAATATTGTAGATTGAAGAATGCACCGCCACTAAGGAGAGTATTGGCTGTAACAGGTATTTTTTCCCGCAAACAAGCTGGCCTCTTGAACAGCTCATGCCGGCAACCATTTCGAAGCTACAAAAGACCGCCTAGTTGGAGCCCATAGGCGCTCATTCCTTTGTACAAACTGGAAGGAGCAATTTTTGTTCTAGCCTAGATTGGCTAGAACATCTAGAACGGAAACGATATGGGTGTGTGGTACCTGAGTTGCTAAAAACCACCGGAAGCCATGAGATATTGGTAGCTGTCCCCAGCTGAACCTTGCCTTGGATTTTGCCTTTTACTTGTGCACCCTGCTTGCATTTAGTGCTACAAATGATGTGCACCATTGCCCTAGGCCTTCCCTAGAGACCTATGTTAAACCCAATATGTTTAATTTTTGGGTCAAAAATTGATGCGTTAACCCAAAGTTGACCCTTTTGGGGGGGGTGGGGGGGTTAGACGGGAAAAACTCTACCCCATGGGGTGCCTTATGGGATCGGGTGTCATTTTCACGCGGGGGTTGGGGGGGGGGGGTCGCACCTGCTTTCACGGAAAAAAATATTAAAACGGTCCTCGGGTTTAATTCTTGAGTTTAATTTTTCGTTTAATATTTGAAATGTTAAAAATTAATGCGTCGCCGACATTATTATTAACATGTCAAACATTAACCCATTTTCCCAAAAATTACCCCTGAAAATCCCT
The DNA here is from genome assembly GCA_964036045.1 of Eutreptiella sp. 'Long Island Sound 2002'. Taxonomy (NCBI): domain Eukaryota; phylum Euglenozoa; class Euglenophyceae; order Eutreptiales; family Eutreptiaceae; genus Eutreptiella; species Eutreptiella sp. 'Long Island Sound 2002'. The sequence continues at coordinate 152,289,451 of OZ038379.1, forward strand.
ACAAGCACACGACAACACAACAAATACCTTTTCAGTCACTTCCAGTCCTCATTAATGGCTTCATTGCCAGTATTCCATCAGTACCACAGATACCTGTTGTTTACACTTGTTGAGATCCCGTTTTGGGGTCCCACAATTGTTGGGTTGGGTCAGAGGTTGGGTTAGGACTGGGGTTCTTTTGTGCTTTGGGGTTACTCAGGGGGTTAGTTTTGGGGTTTGTCGGGGGGTTAGTCTTGGAGTCCGTGAGGGGGTTAGTCTTCGGGTCACGCTGGCCTGAAGGCGGGGGGGGGGAGGGCTGGCTTTCCCCTTGCCCTTGCAAACACGCTAGAGGTGTTCTTGGGCGCCCTCGGGGGAGGGGACGAGGAGGCCGCGGGCCACCTTGTAGAGCATGGGGATGCCTAGGTATTCCACTCAGACAACCCCCTCTTTCCTCCGGTGGACACCGGTGACCGTGCCCACCTCTACGCCCGTGGGGTACGGGACGTGGACTTTGGTGCCGATGAGTGGGTTGTTGGCACAACCCCCCCCCCCCCTTTGTGGGGGGGGGTTCGTCTTTGGGGTGGGGGTTGTCTTTGGGGTGGGGTTGGTCTTTTTGGCCGGGAGGGGGGTGTGCTTTGAGGGGCGGGCCTGTCTCTTATTGGGAGGGGGGGGATTACTCCATCCGTCATCGGACTCCAAATGCCATCTGGACGTGTTCTTGTCAACAGTTTTGGTGACTTAGGGTTTGGGGGGTGGTGGTTTCGCCTTGGGGGGGCGGGGTTTCCTCTTTCACCGCTTCCTCACCCTCCCAATCACCCCCACCATCGCTGCCCTCACCCCCTTATCCTCCGCCCCAGTGTACCCCATCTGCCCTAGCCTGGCCCACTCCCCAAACTTGTACCTCCTTGCACCCACCCATACCTCCGAGTAGACCCTCCCCCGCTCCCAATCCCTCAACCCCCTCAAGATGGCCGACCGCAAGGGCGGGTCGGCTGCGAGAAGGCGGTGCAGGTGCCCGAGAGGCACCTCATGCGCTTGATCGCGGTCTCGCCACGAGACCCGCACGGGCCGCGCGTTTGTGGCGTCCACCACCACGTCTGTCACCTGCAGCGAGACAGGCAGGAGGACAGTTAATTTTTATGACAACCTTTTTAATTTTTCGCTGTTAATATTAACTCTTAATTTTAATTTTTGCGCCGGCGATTTGAAAATTAAACATTAACCTACAAAAATTAACGAAAAATGTCGAAATATTAAGTAACAAACAAGCACACATACCTCAAAACCAGTCGGCGCTCCCTTTGCCTGGACATCCGCCATTGCTGTCCGAAAGTGTGTGAAGGCCGTCGGGGCCTCCACAGGATTCGCCATGACGTCGGCGGGCGCGGGTCGGCCGGCTGCGGCAGGGACGGCCGCCTTGGCGAATGCGATGGTGGTGTTCCGCGTGCCGCCCCCCGACCCCTCATACTCGTGTTGGGCGGCAAGATCATACACGGCGCGTGGGGGTCCCAGCACAGCAATCCACGGGACCGGAAAGTGGACCCCCTTTCCCTTGCCGCCGCTGGCGGCACCATCCCAGCGTGACCCAATGCTGGAGGGCCACGTCAAAGTGTGCGGTCCCGAACCGCACACCTCGCGGGTCGCCGCACAAGTTGAGCGAGCTTGGCGACCCCACGTTGATGCCCTCTGGCACTGGGCTGAGGGGCTCGCCGGGGAGAGGGCGCCGGGTCCAGGCCCCCCCTCGCTCGCCGTCCCGCCGCGAGGTGCATTTGTTTGCCGGCGGATTCGGCGTGCCGGCGGATTCGGCACCGCACGAGGAAGCAGAAGACCCACTCAAGAGTCATGTGCGCGTGCAACGCGCCCGAGAACAAGGGTTGGTCCTTTGCGCAGCCCTCTTGGAGAGCCTGTGCTAACCACGGTACCAATGCGGCGATGCGGGCGACCGCAGAAGTGTGCCCCAAGGCTTTTAGGAGCGACTGGGGGAGGGGTAGTTTGGGGAGGGGGGTTGGCCTCCACCACTTCCCCCTCCCCCGCCTCCAACCCCCCCCCCCCCTCGTCTACCACCACCTCCCCACTGGCCTGGCTGTCACCCTGGCTCCCCCCTCTCTTCTCTTCTCTAGCTTCTTCTCGTTCTTCCTCCTCTTTCGCTCCCCCCGCCGGTCACAGGATTTGCCGCTTGACTCCTCTCCCCCTTGACTCGGCAAGGGAGCTTCCGTTGGTGCGGGTGCTGGTGCCGGTGTTGGAGCTGGAGCTGTAGCTGCTAGAGCTGCTGGATCTCCCACAGCATGCAGGCGTTGCTCCATGTGGCGCATATGCGGAAAAAAAAACAAAAAAAATTTCACATTCACGAATAATATTTGCAAGGTTAAATTCAACCACTTAATATGTTTAATATATTGAATATGAAAAGTCGCCGGCGTCAACATTAACCTACAAAAATTAATCCTAGCTGCCCAAAGATTAACGAACACAAACAGCAAACAACAAGCACAACAAGCATACCAGGCGGTCTTCCTGGGCTTTCTAGATGTCCCCAAGAGGGACATCAACATGTCTTGGTCCAGGAGGCGGCGAAACAAGAGCTAGGGGAGGAGACAAAAAGGAGGAGGGCAGGAGGCTTTGGGTGGCCATCACGTTGGTCATAGTACATGGGGCCGTGTGTGGTGCCCCATGGTGTTGTAACGGAAGATCAAATTTTAAAACTCACCACTCCCACGCTTGCAAAACCACCTCCCCCTCCCGTTCCAATGCCGTAGCCCCTTGCGTCCCCCCCCACCTCCCCGCGGGCCGTGTGGTCGTTGTAGCCCCGCTTTGGAATGGTGTTGAGGCTCTCAACGACATCAGCGCACACCGCGCCCAAACCGACCCCAAGCCGTGCCGCATTAGCCACCGCCAATGTCACATCCTCCTCCAAGTAGAAGAGGTAGTTCAATTGGCAGGCGGCCTTGCAACAATGCAGGCAGTACGCCCGCGCGACCTCCGCGGCCCGTAGGTTGGCGCGCGGTGGGGTATCTGAGTACAAGCCCCGGAGGAGGTCCTACATGGCAACCACCACTTGCCACTCCTCGTCCTACGGGGCGTAGGCCAATAGTGGCCCGAGTTCCTCCCATGTGTGGAACAACGCCCGTGCCTTCTATCCGTCAGGCGAAGCCGAAGCCCCCAACCTGACGCCGGTGCGAGCCGGGTAGAGCACGCGTTGCACGGCCACGGCGTTGTCCTTGGGAAGGTCCCCTAGTCGGGCCTCAATGAAGGCCACTTGGAGGCGGCCCATGGCCATGCAACAATGCAGGATGCATAGGAAGACCAAGCACCGCTCCACCATAACATGCGGGTCTCCTACGCACCCTCCATTCTCCAAGCTGAGGCCCGTCTCCTGATAGCGGCGACGGGCCACCGCCTCCCCCTCCAATGTGCGGCGGACCCCCGCCTGTAACCACGCCGCCGCAACCTTGTCCCACACACCCATAGTGTAAATGGAGCCCACCATGGGCAATAGAGAGACCCCAATGAGGCGTCTCACGAAGGGTTGGTCACCCCCGGCAACCAGCTGAGCGGGCACCCACTTGGTGCCCTAGTAGAACTTCTTGCACGCTTGCACCGACTGCAACACCAACGAACGAAAGGGAACTAATTTTTCAGTTATTTCTTTTATGGTAATATTAGATTAATTTTTCAGTCGACTTTAATTTTTGCGAAATGTTAAGTATTAACCTCGAGAAATGACCGCAAAAACGAAAGTCAAACAAAGCGACCGTTTACCTGCACTTCCTTGGACCATATTGTCGCAAGCGCGGCCATGTCCTTGGCCCCACATACGGCCATCCTAATCGCCCATAGGTGGGTGGTTGTTCAGCCCCGCGCGCCGTGGTTGAGGAGTCCAATAGAAAGTTGTGTCCCATTTCCACCGGCGTATGGGTAAGCATCCCCACGGAGGAGGAAAGTGAGGTGCCGCGTCCAGTCAATGGTGTCCGCAAAGGGTGAACGCGACTGGATGTAGGCGGCCCACGGTTGCAACGGCCAAGAGCAGCCACTTGCGGGGGGATGCGCCACGGACACGGGTCGATCTAGCGCAAGCGGCTGGACCAACTCCTTCCGTGTGTCCATGAAGGGGTCACGTGAAGGAATCGGGCGGGGGAATGGGAGCCTGTTGCGGCGGTGTACGCGGCCCCCCGGCGGGTCATGAACTCCGACATATGCCGGAACCCGCCCTTGTGGACATTCAAGTCCATAAGTAACCCAATGGATTCGGGTGCGGAGAAGAGGACGGAGGCATATCGCTTCACGGCCTCTATTTGATTGTTGCGGGTGAGTGCGAGTTGGGGAACCTCGCTGGCCTCGCACCACCGGGCCTTGACCAAAGGGGATGAGGCCACCCATTCACCAAGGAGACTCTTGGCCCCACTCAAACACGTGAGCGTCATACTAAGCTCGAGAATGGTGTCCCGAGAGAAAGGCATAACAAGTCCTACACAAGGGGAAAAGGAGGTTGGGAGTGGGGTGAGTGGGGGGAGCAGAGAGGGATGTGTGGGCTACATATCCACCCATAGGACTATGCAACCCCTGTAGCAACCCGTTGGGCACCCTTTGACCACCCAAACACTTCAAGTGGGCGTGGTACGCGCACAAGCAAAGCAGTGCAAATGACCCAAAATTGGGTTAACGTGTTAACATTTGCCAGGTTAATTTTTACACCCTTTCACACATTATAAATGCAAATCAACCATATTGGTTTTAACGTAGGTCTCTAGGGTTGGCTCCGGGGAATGTTGCTTTTTAAGCTTGGTGTTGATGCAATGATAACGTGTTTGGGAGTGAACCCCTCAAAAGGCGGTGAAAGCTATGTGTGAATCCTTGCTATTGTTTTCCTTGTATGTAATGTACGAAAGTGTTGCAAAAGATGGTGGGTAGAAATGCTTCTCTGAGAGGAAGGTCTAAACCTCCACTGGACGGGTGATGGCCCCTCCATTGTGCCGTGTGGAATAAGATTGTTGTCAATATTGTAAATTTAAGAATGTACCGCCACTAAGGAGAGTATTGGCTGTAACAGGTATGTTTTCCCGCTAACAAGCTGGCCCCTTGAATAGCTCATGCCGGCAACAAGTTCGAAGCTACAGAAGACCACACGGTTACCGCCCATGGGCGCCTCATTCCTTTGTACAAACTGGAACGACGAATTTTCGTGTCAACTTAGATTGGCTAGAACATCTAGAACGAAGAAGATGAGTGGTACCCCAACCCATGGGGGTTTGGGGTGGGGAGTCCCAATGGTGGAGCATGGATGCGGGAACCGTACTAGGTCCATTTTTCAACTTTCTGTGGATCATTTCACCCGGAAATCAACCCTAAAAATCGTTACTTGAGTTTTGTTCTAGTATTATTCTAGTGACAGCCAGCTGCTCTCGCTAGAACATGATGCCGGCCATGGCGAGAACAATCTTAGAACAAGGGTACAAAAATATTTATAGTGCTCCGCCACTCCTCCAGGAGCAGCTCAACCAATTACCATAGCCAGGCTGGGCGAAACCTAGGTTCCAACTCTTGGGGCCTACTCACGGAGCGCAATTTTCCATCCCACCCCCCTTAACCCTCCACTTGGTAAGCCCCATTACCTCAGTTAGCCCCTCAGCAAAGGTCACTGTCTTCTGGGTGTGCTTTTGGGCCTCCTCTTTAGTCTTGCGGAGGAGACCCCCCATACGGTACATCTCCGCCTGTGTCTCTCCCTCTCTCTTTTCTTCCTCTTCTCTTTTTTCGCCTTCTCCCCCCCCCCCTCCATTGCAGAGCCCGGCGACACCAGATATCAATTCTTGGGGTCCTCATCCCAATCTTGCACCACTGTGCACTGAAGCACCGTTACCCCATTCTCCCCTCCAGCCGATGCCACACACCACACCAGCAGCGCATGCAACAACGCCTCATGTGTATCTGAACCCCATTGCACCCTTGGTGGGTTGAACTGGGGGATCTTGGCCGCCGGCATGACCTTCTTCTTCTTCCCCTTCCCACCCTTTTTTCCCATCCGAGAGACCCACACCATGGCACGAGCCTGCCCCATCCTTCAAGACCATGAAGACTGCCTAAGGGTCACAGTAATAGGTTTGCATGTTAAATCATGTGCAGCAAACATAGCAAGTGGGCAAGGTATGCAAGGTTCTAATTCCGTTCCGACGAATGTGTTCTGGTAATCTTCCACGTCGCACCGACCGGCCGGTAGCTAGAACAAAACTAGAACCAGATTACGGCGGTAGTTAGAACAAAACTAGAAAGGACCACACAAATCTAGCCGCGCGATTTTGATGGGGAGGCACATGGCGCCGTACGCCTTCTAGAGGGCCGTCGTGAAATTATTGGGGTGTTTGGGGTGGGACCCGGGCTCGGCGTTTGCCTTTTCCAGGGTGAAACGCCGGGTGTGGATAACGCATACAATTTCGGCCCCTCGTGTGAGGGGTCCCTTACCCTGGCGAAGACCAAAGGTAGCAGTGAGGAATTTCGGCAAGCAGAGGAGGACAAGGAGAAGGACAGGAGATGGATAAGTAGAAGGGGAAGCACAAGAGGGAGGACCTTTGTCCTAGACCCAAGGCCCGTGTCAGCCCCTAGCTTCAATGCCTCTTAGAAGGAAAGCCGGCAGGGCAGATCCTCGGCCTCCGGATGTCCCCCAAGCAACTGCGGGGCCCAGAACCCCCAGTTCTCGACATCCCCTTCTACCACCTCCGGAGAGTCCAATTTGGACCGTGCAAATTTACCTACACAAGCCGCATGCAAAAATCGGAAGTAGATGTGGAAGGACGGCATGGGGGTTCTCAAGGGGAGGTTAGTGCAGCAAGGTTAGGTGCAAGAGGAGTGGGTGTCGAAGAAAGTGGAGAAGGCCAGGGTACGGGACCCATCACACGAGGGGCCGAAATTCTATGATTTAGCCACACCAGCATTTGCTCCCTTTGGTCTTATGCCCCAAAGGGATGGCACCCTGCACTTTCAGTCCTGCACATTTTTCCCACACTTGCGGATGTTGTTCACCGCCCTCTTATGCTCCGAAACCCCCCCTACCCTCCGCTCTTTCTCTCCATCGGCCCCAATTGCAGCCACAACAAGCTAGGGTGTAGGCCATGGGCTAGCTCCCCAGGTACCAAGAGATAAATGCAGGGGAGCTTTGGATGCTCACCAACCCCCCCTCAAAACAAATCGGGACCGGCTGGGTGCCCCACCCAACGAACGCATCAATCTTCACCCCACTGCCCCTAGCACACGCTTTGCATTCTCGTTGCACGGTTGCACATGGCCAACGAGGTCCCTCCCCTCAGGTCGTTGGGAGGGCGCCAGAGGTCGAGAAATTTGGGAATTGGGATTGTACCCGCACGGTAACCCAGCAGGTGGTCCTCCCCTCCGGAGCGATTGGGGACAATGAGCCAATGAACAAACGTGGAGACTCTCCCTTCCCGAGGACGAGGCCTTGCCGCCCTTGCCTCTAGCCCCGTAGGGAAATGGTTCACAAAATAGATGCCCTCTAGGCTTAAAAATCTGGTGGCTGTGAAGGCCACACAGCTAGACCGCTGTGAGTATGCCTCGAGGGGCATGTCAAGGGGAACTCTTCTGTGTGCATGCGCATCTCCAATCTCCACACATCCACTTGCGCCCGCACATCCCCATGCACTTGGTTGCAGGTGTGGGCAAGGCCAGCGCTAGCCGACAAGTCCGCTAGTGCCAGCTAGTCACAATTTTTGCATTTTCCCTGTATTTTCCTTTGGTATCGTGCGTGCCCGTCCATGCCCATTGTCCCAATTTATCCAATGAGGGCATATAGGGTATAACATTGCATATACAGTTGGATTTGGACCGAATGGCTCGCATTTTTCCAATTTTCCGTTTCTCTGCTGTATGTCTTAGTGCAAGCATGTTTCTAATTGTTGCGCGGCAAGTGGTAGCTCCTTTTTCAACAATGCAATGAAAACATTTTCATCAAAAGGCGGCATGTGGAGCAATTAAGGTGGGTTTGCGATACCCAATCATCAAATAAACTGGGGAAGAAGGTTAACAATGGCAAAAACAAGACCAACAATGCAGTAGACATTTGGCATTGGAATGTGAGCCTGTAAACATGGTTGTGATTACAAGTGAGTACGCCTATATTTGTGACACAGTGTTCATTGATGGGAACCACAAGGAGGGAGAGAAATATGGGGACAAACTGGGCGAGGAATTGGCGGAGTGGTGCAATTGCTCTTTGGACGCTTTGAACCCCAAGTCACCCGGCCCCTCCCATTTGATGGCGAGGCACGAAGCAAGCATTGCTAAAGGCCAGAACTCGCCAACAAACCCTATTTTTTGTTAACTTATTTTGGTATTTGCGTTTTGCCGTTGCGAAAGGGACACCACCGTTCCCTGCCACAATGCAGCACAACGCAAAGGGACACTCACATTTGGATTGCCGGGTTCATGCTTTACTTATAGGGCCGGAGAAATTCGGCGCATGACAGCCAATTTCGTGCAATCAAAGTCCGGCTACCCACACCACGAGCAATAGATGCCACAAACAGGGGCGTGCAATGGCACAAAGTACCAATTGACAAAATGCCCTTCATTTTCTGGTAACTCTTTTTGGTTAACATTGGCATTTGCCTTAGGTAATTTTTGCTTGCACTATAACGTGAATTACAATATTCGGGGCTTCAAGAGGCAACCGAAACATCCATTTCCCACTACGGTGCATGTTAGATGTGTTGCTCACATCTTAAATTTGGTTAGTGTGGCATTCCAAAACCAACCCTAGTTGGCCATTTTAAGCGTCTATATGATGGGGACTAGGTCGCTCCTGAAGTGTAAGAACCATGTGCGTAGGTGAAACAAGTTGCGCAAGAGTCATCCCTGTGGTGGGCAAGTGAATGTCCCAACGGACTGGGCTGACAACCTCTCGTCTAGCTGGTATGACTATATCCCATGACATGCGAAGCATTTTACCATTTTCTTCCATCGTTGCTAGCAAAAGCTCGTCCCCCAAATTGCCGCGCCATAGTGACTGACATTTGCAAGGCTACAAGGATTTGGTGGGTTTGCAAGTTGCTTTGGTGCTTGAGCATGCAAAACAAGTTTTTGATGCATGGACAGTGTCCAAGTTGGCGTGGCTGCATCTTTTCACAACCAAGAGCGAAGCAAAAAGCCACACTCACACATTCGCAACGTGCACCATCGGCTACATAAATATGCTACCCTACAAGCTATCGTTGAGCAATGGCACAGTTCACGCATTGTGCGTCAATTGTGTTGCCCTTCTTGGACATGTATGTTGCATCGTTACTTGTGGTTTCGGCCGTCTGCATTTCCGCCATTTTTCTTCCATTCACCCACGTTCCCCCCATTTCCCCCCATTTTGCCTCCATTTTCCCAGATTGTCCCCCGTATTACCCCCCATCCCCCCCATTTCCATTTTCCCCACTTTTTCAAGGCCAAGCGGCTAGTCGGGCAGTTGGGCTACGATTAGTGTGGATGCTTGTGTCGGTGACCCATGGAGGCCAGTCGGCCGTCAACCGACCCCTACCCCCTCCCCCCTTATGAACCTTGGAGGGGTGGGTCACCACGGGGTGTAACCCTTGGGGTCCCCTCTCGTGTGAGGAGACCAAGGCACAAGGGGCTGAATGGGAGCATTGCTCCTTTGAGTACCCATCTGGCTTCATCACGTCTTACGCACAGCATGCTTCGCGTCAATCAAGGAGCGCCTTAGACCATATACTCAGTGCACCCCTATGCGGTTCACTTGTGTGTTGGACGAAGCGGAAAAGGTCTCTTTACCCAAAAACACCGCTACGTGCCTTATTGCACGGCTCCTAAGCCCAAACATTAGGGCCCATAGCACCAAGAACATACAACCCGCCACACATGCCAACATGAGGACCGCGACCCGCCAAAGAAGGCCAAAGGTGTTCCCCTGTACCCTAACCGAGTGCCCTAATCCCCCCCCCCCCCTGCCCGGGGATCTCCCCAGCATGCACAAAATTTACGTCGGCACGGCGCAAAGTATTCCTACCACCGCTTTGCTGGGGTTTGGGGGTCGTCAACCGTTTTGGGGGGCCTGAGAGTAGACAGCCAGGATTGGACCCAGTCATGCTGATGAAAGAAGGTTGTGGTGGCAGTGGGAATGTGCCCCTTTCCAAGCCTCGATCCAACCCAAACCAAGGATCTTCTCCTCCTCAATAGGCTTCGGACCTGCTTTCGGTTCTTGCCCCATGATAAGGGCTGACTTGCCCGCGCACCCACCAACGGGAAGTCTACGTATGGAGCCCAGTTTGAACTTCCGGGAGCTCCCCCCCACCGGTCCTCCCTAAGGCACCACAACCACCACATTCTCCTCTTTTGGAATCAACGGTGCGCGTTGGGCTTCATTAGCAAACGCGGCATTCGAAATGAGAAACAAATACCATGATGTGTCCAAGGACTTGCATTGTTGATGTGTCCGCATGGAGTAGCTCACCGTGCCCTTCCGGCACCCTCCCGAGAGGTTGCCATAATCCCTCATATAACATGGAGCCCTGTTTAGGGAATGTCGACACCCTAATGCCCCTCCGTGTTGAAGACTGGTCCCTCCAAGGATCAGCTTAACATGCTGCATGCCGGCCCGCAAGTGGACCTCATGCTCCTTGATGACTCCTTGACATGCCTCTTGGAATGTGCGACACGTTCTGTGTGTGGTTCTAGGCGGGCCAGTGGCAGGCCAAGTGGATAAAGTTGGCTAATGAAATAGTGAGCTGGGCTCGCACCACGGGGTACCCATCCTCGTGAATGATGAATGTCCTCGTGAAGGAGTAGTCAATGTCCCGCACGAATCCTTGCTGGGACAGGTACATTTGACCACGGCCTGCTGGTTGCCTGAGGCAACATATTGGCAAGGAGCTTATGTCCTTCCATGGTGCTATTCAACCTTTTACACTGAGCTTGGAAGGGCTGCCTAGGGCAAAGGAGGGCACGCGTAGGGGCCACTGTTGAGGGTGTGACATTTGCCGGCTCTTGAATGTGTGGTCACATAACCCCGCAAAGGGTCCACATGAAGATGTTACATAGTTCCTCGCACCATGAGTACAATGTTAGTGTCAACGTACGTTGAGCGCCCTCAGTGTCCCGGATATAGCTCCCGTATAAGTCCAAGGCTATCGTCACATACCGCTCGTTTGTCCTTTTGATGGTGGAGTGGTGGCGGTGGATACCCTTGTCTTTGCGTCCCCCAAGCTAATTGTCATGGAACCTATGTTCAAAGCTTGATGGATGCAAGATGCGAACCATCTTGCGCTTATCCCTATGCGTTAATTGTCTTTTGCACTTTGCACTTGACAATGGCGCTTGGCCACTTGCTACGACACTTCGATGAGAGTAGGGCCAAATCGGTTGAATTGTCGGCCTGTCACAACCTCCAAATCCTCCTCGTTGGGCGCATGATGGGGTGCATGTTTGTTTGTTGCTGCCTTCAAGGTCACGTCACATCAAAATGTTATGTCGCTATGACATCTCCCTATGCTCCCATCTTTGGATGCAGGTCAGCTATTGGGTAAGGTCCACAGTTTGTATGCCAGCATTGTTCCTGAGTGTGCATTTGGTTCGTGAGTGCTGCCGATGTGCCTATTGATGACAGCTTGCTCAGAAACCGTTATGCTACTGCTATGTAGCCCTCGCACATATGTTGTATGAGGTCCCGTCCAATGTTGAGTTCCTCTGTAACCTCAAAACTACGCTCCTTGTATGGGACACGTGGCATGACAACCGACCTAGGCAATGCCACATGGAGGAAAGTTGTGAGGGAACATTGGCAAGGCTTGTCGGAGTTGCAAAGACAAGAGCATGATGACGCGGTACTATAGCGTATCTTTCCAGCTTTCATCAACGAGCAAGGGGCGCAGTCCGCACATGTTGTCCTATATTTAAGACGCAGCAAATACCAATCCAAGTTGATCTAATTTAGTGCCCAACTGAAGTTATGAAAGCATGCCACATGGTGTGGTGCATTGGCCTTTGTCGAACATCCAACGGACGCTGAATGTATTGGAGGGGTGCAATTTTTTCTATGAGTTGAGACGGTGGCAACATAAAGATTGACTAGGTTGTAGCCAACAACTTGGCCACTTGGTTGGCAGGTGCTTGGAGTCAGGGAAGGGACGGACACCCTCAAAACAACTCCGTTGCCTTGGTGACATGTGCAACATCACTTCCTGTACAATTAAGTGACTTGTGTCAATTATGTGGGATAGGGTGGAACTACCAACCGAGGTGTAGCGAGAAAGGATGAAGCCGACAGCCCTCCCTTGTCGCAGCACACCGTTGGCACCCCATACCCCGCACCTATGCATGTTCTTGGGGTTTCTGTGCGCTCCAGCAGGTGAAATTAGCCCCAATATACAAGTGGTTGCGTTGTGTGCTTGCGCTTTGGCCAATTTTTTTTCCTCAACAGCCCCTCTTTTTGCACAACACAGTGGGTCGGTCGGACGAGAGCCCCCCTATCTTATGCCGCCGCTCTTACGGCAGCCGCCCGTCTTGAAGCCTGTCTGCACGCGTTGTCCACGGACAGCCCCCTATGTTGAAACCTGTCTTTAGCACCTCTCTTGTGTTAGCAGCTTTGTCCTCTTTGCAATGCCGAAAGCTGACAACCTTGCCAAGGGGCGGATTGGCAGTGTGGGGGCCAAGATGGGGGCCGCAGTGGTCCATGCCGCCGAAATGCCCACGCAATACATCCTTGCAAGGGAGAGTATGCAAGTGCAATGCGATGGTGCAATGGCGGATGTCAAGATGCTGCCCGCGTTCACCGCCAAGCTATCCCCCGAGTGCTTCAGCGCCGGCCTCCACGACAGTCTCGAAGGGAACCTAGATTTGCAGCTGGTGGTGGTACGGCCTAGTGACAAAGACGTGGAGCACTTATTTGAGTATGCCCAAGCTACCGTGGATGGGGATGGCCGCCAGGAGACGGTGTACCTCGTGAACCAGGATGATGACGGCTGCTTGGACTTCCAAGCAGATGCCCCCCAAGGGGCCTCTAGGAAAAACACATCATGGCAAGGACCTTTGCCGCACCGCCTTTGCCTGTCCATGGAAACGGATCCAAGTTTGTTAAGTCCCGTGTACTCGCTCTCAAGTGACTCCCCTCACCAATGGAGTGAATATGGGCCAAGAGCAACAACCACTGGGCTATGGGTGACACACAACAACGACCCCATTACCATCCCCTATCTATCACCACCACTATGTATTGGCGTGTCCGACGACCGTGTCAAGGGGGCAAACGGTACCGCATCGCTAGAGGCGCATGGGGAGGACTAACATCGACAATGGTCATACGTTCTCCCGAAAGAATCAATGGACATCATCGACGAGCTACGACAAGAGGTCAGGGTGGCCCTCAGCAAGTTTCACTAGGAGACCGTCGCGGCGAAGCCCCCTCATCAGGATCTGTACCTTGAGGACGTGCCTGGTCTTTCGGCCGAGGAAGTGACAACTCTTTCACATGGTTACGCGGTTCCTTTACCACAAGTTCGCGGGTTTGCAATGAATCAATTTGAGGGGGTGCGAACGTCCTTTGCGGGTAACCAAAAGCACCTCCACCTTTTGTTCGTCAAGTTGGTGCTCCTTCGCAATGAATTACCCACGCCGGTTCATCGTGCAGTTCAAAGACGCCTTGTTCCTGACGACGGATTCTTCCTCAGTTCCTACATTGTGGTCATTGGGTCACATGCGGCGGATAGTACAGCAAACGGGTACTTCGTCCCGTTCAGTTCCAAATTTTTGCCACTGCCATGGATCACGTTGCCATTCCCCACGGTGGCCGGCAACTCGTTGATTTGCCCATCCCACTGCATTTTTCGGCTTTTTGGGAAGTGCAGCCGTATGTATGAGCCGTTGGTCCTCATTGTTATGGGCTTTGGGACACATCTTGTGACCCACCGTGCCGGATATCCAGTTTTGCCGCCCCTTGATTGCACCATGGCCCCTCCGCCTGACAATCTTGGTCAAGTCCGACCATGCATAGGACGCACCAAGAAGCAAAGTGCCAGCACAAGGTCCCCTTGCACGTTGTGTCAAGAAGAGCTGGTGTGCCGGAGCTGCTCCCAGGCTTGTACATGTTGTGGGGCGTGCCGCACCAACCCAGGTTGGCACTTGGAATTCAAGGTGTAGACGGTCACTGACATCCAGAGTCTACCGGGTACGGCAAGATTCCTCATGTTGTGTGACGAGAATACCCACTTGTGGCTCACGGTGGTTGACATGCCTCGGGCAGTCACGGAACTGCGGAGCATGGGGGACGCCGCAGCCAGCCCTAGGCATTGTCCATTGCGTCACTTTTGCCATGGCAACTTCATCATTTCCAACGGTTCTGATACCGTCCTCGCCACCGTTCACGTCCCTCCGGGTGTGGGTATCATTCTTCGCAACGTACAGTTTGGGGGCTCTGTTCTTCCGTCTCCTCTTGATCCGCAGTTCTCAGCCACAGGCGGTCGTGTCTTGTGGTGCACGCTTGTTCCCCCGCAAATGCCTCTCTTGGATTATCGTATGGCGCGGTACTACGGCGGGATCACCCCACAGGAAAAACAATCCTCAAGTGTTTCCAAGGTGGCAACACCAAAGAAGGGGAACCGGGCCCACACTGGCAGCGGCGACAGCGACACATAGGATGCAGTGCACTGGACATGTGCCTGTCAGCAGGGGCACTGCCCAATCAACTCGCACCCTGCGCAGGACGCATGTTTGCTAATTTTGTTTGCGATCCGTGTGTTGCGACAGCCGCCTACGACAGGCATCAAGACAGCCCCCTGTCCCGCGACAGACCCGCACGACCGCCTTGCCGACAGCCCCCTTGTCCGATGACAGACCTTGTCTTGTACCCTGTCTTCATGCGCTGTCCCACGACAGCCCCCTTATCTGGTGCCCTGCCCCAGGTGCTTGTCGTGCGACAGTTGCTTGTCGCAGGCTTTGTCCTGTCCCCCTGTCCTTACGTGCTCTCTCACATGATGCCTCAGTGGATGTTCTTTCGGCCATGGACGTGACAACCCCTGTTGCCCCCAGACTTCGCCGTTTCGTTCCGTTCGTCGGCAACACGGGTCAGGGGGATAACAATGTAGGGCAAAAGGATGTGGGGTAGAAGGATGGGGCGCCGCACGCCTCCCCCTCCCGGGAGTTCCCACTCATGTCGGGCCAGGACTGCACGGACCCGGTGCCGTGCGGCAGGGCAGTGGTCCGGACTCCCTCGGATGCCGTGTGGGACTCGAAGGGGGCAGCCCTATACTACAGGAGATCCCTCATGAACTTCTGCGACAGCCCGGGGCCATCTCAAGCCGTGCGACGTGAAGATGCCATTTGCGGTCAATGTCCTCGCCTGGGACGGAGGTAGTACGCTCGAAGCAGTGGCGCTGTGCACGACTCAGCCTGGCGGAGGGGGTAAGGCGCCGATCCAGCAGTGATTTCTCGTGCAGGCCCTTTGGAACTACACAGAACCCACAACCGTTGGACCAGCTGGTCGAAGTTCACGACCATTTGGGGGGAGCTAGTCGCGTAGCACGTGCGCACGTCGTGGGAGATTGAGCTCCTGTCACGGGAACGAGCGGCGGTGCCAGTCAAGTTGGAGAGGTCGGAGGCCCCAGACACAGGGGGTTCGGACTCGGATGTACACCCCACAAAAAAAGCGGCAAACCACCAGGGGCCTGTTGGAGGAGCTGGTGTTGTCGGCGAGCAGCGACGCAAGGGCAAAGCAATCACCGCGCCCCGCAAAGGGGGCTACGTCCACGGAGATCAAGGCGCTCAAGGAGGCACACGCCACGGAGGTCCATGCACTCAAGAGGGAGCACCAAAGTGCCCTAAAGGAGGCAGCTTTTGAGGAGCGCCCGAAGCATCACGACAAGCAGCAGGAGGTCGTAGGCCCTTTGACTTAAGTGTCACAAGTTGCCCACCCCCTAGGACCCCGTATACGCACGATGTGAGAATGTTCTACATTTCTAGTTTGCGTATGCTCTTTGACATATGTGACCAATGTTGTTACCATCGCTGTGTGACACCATTGAAATACGTGTTGATGTGTTAGCCTTGTGTATCCACTTCTTCTAGTGTGTTGTATTTGACGTTATTCTGAATCTCGCCGAAATTGAGGCCAGCTTTTGGGGAATACTGCAAACAACTTTGTCTGTATGCAGTTTTTGACCCTTCTGGCCGAAATTTCGGCCAGCTTTTTGGTTTCTCAATGAATAGGTATAGGTATTTTCATTTTTCATCGGGGTGGCCGAAATTTCGGCCAAGTTTCTGGTTTTTTCACTATTCAAGCACTCATATTCCGGTTTTTTGCCGGTCTGGCAAACATTTAGGCCAGCTTTTCCTATTTTTGCACGTATAAGCAATTGTTTCCCCTTCGAACACACCCTGCCGAAATTTCGGTCAGCTTGCAATGGTCACTACTCATGAGTATTACACTTTACACTCCTACATAGGTGTTTTCTTGTCCCAGCATTAATGTCTTCCGCTGTTACTGTAAATGTCGTACATGCTGCAGTCACTGATGCTTTTGCTGCTACAGCCAAAAGGCTATTGCGAAATGCATTACGTGGATGGACTCTGCAAAAGCTTTTGCAATTCTGCGTCATGTTGCGGAGGAATCGCAGGAGCCGGTATTCTATGGCACAATTAAAGGCTGCCGCCACCGAGAAGAAGCCCCCACTATGGTACTTGACATTTTTGTCACAGTTGCATGCCATGTACTGCCTTCTGCTTCGTATGGACCTCCCATACTCTACCTATGGGTGTGGTTACAACTGGGGTATTATGTCCTGCCGCCAACGCCGCAAGGTAGGAGTCCTTTGTCAGTGTAACACTAAGCAGCAGTCCATTCACCATCGTGCTGGACTAGCGGCAGACAACTTGTGGAACACCATGCACCGTAGGCAAGTTTGTATATGGTTTGATAACCCGAGGCGTTACAGGTGGGGAGCTGATCCCCATTCACCCGACTTAACCCTAAGCTGTACAGCTGTTGCTGTTTTGCACACTACTGCCCTGCCTGCATACCCGGGTATGCCGGAGCTGGCCGAAATTGTGGCCAAGGTACCTAAGGTTGCAGATGATACCTTTCGCTCACATAGAGCATTGTTTGATCCTATCCCTTTAGATATTGCTAAAAAAGATGTTCGTTCCCTCAACTGGAGACCCTTTTTCCCATCTCCGCTCCGCTCCGGCACACACAAAGACCTTTTGCAACTTGTGCGTGATTTGTCATGTGTGGAAAACCGCCAGGCACCGTGTTCCGCTGCTTGTGGACATGAAAATACACTTAGCACTACTTAAGCTGTGTTAACGTGCCGCTTATGTTCCGTGGAATGTACCGCAACTACTGTTGGGTTTTCCTATGGTATACGGTGTGTGGCATAGCTATAAGTGCTGTGTTGAATTGATCTACAGGGCCTTCCTGCCGTTCATTAAGTTTTTTGGGCAGGGCAATAGCCTTCGAGTTGGGTGTATCCTCCCTCACAAGGTCAAGGTCATCCATATGGAGAAGACCTTTCTTGGACTCATGCTAGCCACATCGTCCAATAGAGGCAGAATCCATGAGCGTGTAACCGCCCTGCTGAGTAGCCAGCGGGACTTGACACCCATTCGGCGCAAGGGTCTGCGTATGTTATTAGCCCTTAAGGATTTATTGCACACATATTGTCCAGCTGCTTTCAGCATTGGGACTTTGGTGCGTGAGTGCAACTTGGAGGGGCTTGTTGCTAAGCAGGCACTTGAGATGTTTCTACTGCTCATGCCGAACATCCTAAAGCCCGAGGAGCAGTCAGCCAGGGAGTATGTGAAAACCATTGCTGTTGCTCTTCTATTTTGGAGTCAATGGCATTCCTCCTCCCTAGGGTGTATCCACTCCGAGGAGCTGGGTGAGGCACTTTTGAGTCGGTTCTCAGGCCACTGTCGCCGCAACAGTGCCTGTACCAATGTCCAACAGTCGTCTGATTTGTTTCTAACACTTCCCCTTCTCCAACCGGGGGACAAAGTTTTGCGTGGTTTGTTGACTTAGAGACCTGTGGCAATGTTCTCTACCAATCTGAAACAGTTCATCTTGATAGCCCATACACAAAGCATGCCCATATGTGTTCCCGTTCCCGACTATAAAGGTGAGGTGAGAAGACGGGGTGCAGTTGATGATCTGTCTTTCCCTAGTACCATGTCTAAGACACGAATCACCACAAATTGGTTGAAAGTGGTTCTGTTGCATGCACTGCAAAAGTTGGTGGCGTGTATCGGGGTTCTTGAGGGTGTGGAGAATTTTTTACAAACAAATGCACCCGCTCGCACTGCTGCCCAGCAAGGGGTATTGTGTACCGCACATGCTTCAATCCGCGCTGCTAACCGTGCACCGCCTGCTGCTCGTAGTGCGATTGCCTTGCCCCCAAAGCCACTCCCCAAGCCCCGAGCCAGAGCCCCCCCTGTACCCCCCCCCCCCCCCAGTCCAACCTCGGGTAGTGCAGGCCCCTGCCCCTGATGATTCCATTGCGATTGATTCTTGTGATAGTGGCCGGGAGATTGATTGTGATGCAGACATCGTTGCCTCCTTTGAAGCCTTAGGTGAGGCGGAACACATCAGTGTGGATACCCAAGACTGGGACTGATTTTTGTTTGCAGCCGTGTTTGTCACTGTGTTATGGGTTCTGCCACGCATTGCCAGTGATTTTGGTGTGTCTCTTCTGTGTTTTGTGTTTTTCTGGCCGAAATTCGGGCCAGAGTTGTTGTTTTGCAATCTGTCTACCCCCGGAATACAAATGACACAAGGTTCTAGCCGAAATTTCGGCCAGCCTCTCGGATTGTTATTTCTGCATAGTGGTTTAACATGCAGAGCAGTGCTGGGCAAAATTTCGGCCAGGTTATCCCATTTTCCCTTCGGACAATCCATTTTGGTCCTTTTTTGGTTGAACTGTGCTTGTTATTTGCCATTTTGTAACAGTTCCCTTCATAAAATGTCGTCATGTTGCATCTTATTTGATGACTGAGCCTGGAGGGGTGTCACATGACGTGAACGTTTTGCTAGATGGTGAGCCTGCAGCTGATAGTGCACAATGTCAAGTTCAATCCCAGTCTCAAGAGGACCAGGCGAGCACAGAGGGACTTCAAAAGAAGCCTAAGGCCGTACCAAAGAAAAGTCCAACATCCTCCATCAACTTATCCGACTGGGTTACATCAACGACGAAAATAAAGGTTAGCTGGAACCAAATTATTATTGACCACGACCGAAAGTTTGGGCAGGTCCGCAGGATATCGGATGATCGCGTGCAGCGACACTACGATGATATGCAGGCAGCCCCGCCCGTGGATTACATCCAGGATCTCCTTTTTCATAAAGTCACTCGTATGTGTCTTGTTGTATTCTTCTTGATAGTATCGTTTTCGTGCCTCAATTTTCGACCCTGCTGTTTGTGATATTACTGTTGCGCAGCCACTTGCTGGGTTCTGTTGGGGGGTCAGCATGTGTACAGTGCTGCCCAAAAACACAAGACGGAATTTGAGATGAAAAATATTAAGGCCCCGGACTGGACAGTGGTACTTTGTGGTTATGAAGTCAAATAGGATTGCCCCTGCGGACTAGGCGCTGCCTTGCAGGCTTACATCAAATTCAGACCACTGCTGGCTGAGCATTCACCACACCGGAGCGAACCCCAGTGACCTAGATTAAAGTCAATATGTTAATTTTTCATTTTTAATATATGAAGGCGTTGATATATTAATCTCGCAAATATTAAGAGGTTAAAGTCAAATTTTTGCGATTGGGCCATTTGTACCCATTTTTCAATGCACATATGCGGACCTATAAGGGGTGTTACGTGGTATATTGTTGCACAACGGTATAGTAGAGAGGTTCCAATGTTGCGTTGGTGGGTGTCTTGGACACCCCCCCTCCGGTTGCCCGCATTCCCCCCCCCCCTCCACACCACCATCTTCCTTTGTATAGCCCTTGTTATGCCTTTGTCTCGGGACACCCTTACCGAGCTTAACATGACGCTCGTGCGTTTGAGTGGGGCCAAGAGTTTGCTGAACCCTTTGGTCTCCCAACTCCTTGGTGAGTGGGTGGCCTCATCCCCTTTGGCCCGGGCCCGATGGTCCGAGGCCATGGAGGTTGGCTACCCCTCCCTTTTTCGTACTAAGCAAGTGGAGGCGGTGAAGCAATATGCCTCCCACCTCTTCCCGGCCCCTGACCTCATCGGCCTCCTCATGGACTAGAACGTCCCCAAGCTCGGCTTCCGGCACGTGTCGAAGTACATGAGCCGCCGGGGTCGGCCTACACGGCCGCAACGGGCCTTCCGTTCCCCCGCCCCATCCCTACTCGGGATACGTTCACGGACACGTGGAAGGAGTTGGTCACCCCCCTTGACCTACGACCACCTGTGTCCGTCCCCGATCCCCCCGCGAGTGTGCGCTCTTGGCCGCTACCCTCATGGGCCCGGTACGTCCAATCACGCCCATCGCTAGTGGACACCATAGATTGGACAAGGCCCCTCACCTTCATTGTGCGTGGAGATTCGTACCCGTGCGCCGGTGGTAGTTGGACCCAACTCTCCATTGGGCTCCTCAACCACGGCGCACGGGGCCGCACACCCGCGTACTTGTGGGTGATAGGGATGGCCGTGTGCGGGGACAAGGACATGGCGGCACTTGCAATGATATGGGCCAACAACTTGAAGGTTTGTGGCCCATTCGGTGTTTGTTAAATTTTGCGTTTTTGCGTTAATTTCTCGAGATTAATATCTAGTTTTCAGTTAATATTAACGCCGACTGAAAAATTAACTTAATATTAATCTCGAGAAATTAATGTAAATATTAACACATGGTTTTTTTGGAGGTGTTGCAGTCTATTGATGACCGCAAGGGGTTTTAGTGGGCAACACCTAGGGTGCCCGGTGAGCTAGCCATTTGGGATGACCACCCCCTAGTGCACCGCTTCATTGGCGCCTCCAGATGGCCCATAGTGGGCTCTACATACAAAGTATACAACATCAATGCACCTTTTCTTGTATGCAATGGGAAGAAACACGCACACACACACACACACACACACACACACACACACACACACACACACACACACACACACACACACACACACACACACACACAACAATGAGGTCGGCACCCCCCACACACCCAACCCCTCCCACACACATCCCTCCTTGCTGCTTCCTCCCTCCTCCCGTTGCCCTTGCGCCTAAGGTTTGGGAGGGTATGCCCTTTCTTTCCACAGGTTATGTTTTTGAATAACAGATTTCATTGAAAATTGAGCAAGGAGAAAAAGCTTGTAGGTATGTGTGTGTGTGTGTGTGTGTGTGTGTGTGTGTGTGTGTGTGCAGAAAAGGGGGAAGGGGGGATATCCATTTTGGTAAGGCACAACAATTATGCATACCCCCTAGCATGTTTGGCTTGTTGTTTTGCATAATTATTGAGGGTTAATATTTGGAGAATAGGGTTAATATTTGTGAGATTAATATTAATGCTGGCGACTCATTAATTTTTAACTTTTCACATATTAATCCAAAAATTAAAAACAAAAATTAAAGCTGAGAGCCGTTTTACCATTTTGAAACAACCACATGGGTAGGACCCCCACACCAACCCCCGGGGGGAAATGACACCCAAGCCCGTAAGGCAACCCGTGGGGGTCATAATTTTCACGGCAAACCCCCTAATCCCCCCTAAAAAAAATTGAAACTTGAGATTAACGTGTTAATTTTTGGCCAAATATTAAACATATTGACTTCAATCTAGGTCACTAGGGAATGTCCCTACTTCCGGATAGGCTTCAGGATGAGGATGCAGATGAGTACACGCTTTTGCATCACATTACTGTTGCGCTTGAACAGTGTGGTGCCGAGGAGGGCTCTGTGGTGTGTTTCGTTGTTGCATTCAGTTCTTCCGATCCACCTGGCCGAAATTTCGGCCACCTTCTCTATTCCACACGTTCTCCTTTGCAGACTGCTGTTGCTATGGTGGGCTGGCGTTGGGCGTTTGGTGAAATTTGTCGGTACTGCTGCAGTAGACGCCACGGCACCCATGGAGAAGCGTGGATTACATCCCGCACTCGGCGCGCTCAAGGAAGTAGAAGGCATCACGCTTGACCGACTTCGAGAAATCGTAGGTTACATGGATGTGACGAAAAGTACCCTACCTGGTCTCAAAAAATTGATAAAGGATGTAAAAAAAAGGCCCAGATGTGGTCCCGGCACATACCTCATCCTGAGGCGGTTACCAATGGGCTTGTCAACAACACCAGAGGTATGTTTTGGTCAAACAGGCGTTTGTATTCGAATAATCGACCGACTTGGCCGAAATTTCGGCCAGCTTGTGTGTCGTTGAATTAATGCACAATAGGATCCCACTCTGTAACACCACCTGTCTGCAGCTACACTTCCTACTATCGAGATGGCCAAAAGGCAGTGCCCTATTACATCACATCTGAAGGTAGCCTATGGCAGCTGGACCTGGACTGAAGAAAACCCCTCCCCACCGTTGTATATTTCGAGTTTCGATGGACTTTGCCGAAATTTCGGCCAGCTTTGGCTTGTCTGCCAAATGGGACCATGTGTTTTGACGTTTTTCGGAAAGCAGGTTGGTTAAAATAGGAAATACAGGTACATGCTTTGGGGATATTTCTCTGTGTGCTTCCATGAAACGTATGTTTGGGGTTCCCTTACTTGTGGTGTATAGGGGGGTTCTGTAATGACCCTAGAACAAACGGGAGGGGAACAATAGGCAACCCCCCCCCCCCCCCCGGCACTGGAATGCACCGGTCTAAATGTAAAACAAAACTATATTTTGGTGATTGAATATCTTTATTTTGAAATTTCTGTGTTGCCAGAAATGCAAATAATGGCATATATTTCAAATACACACCTTGTTTTTTGCATGTTGCCACCAAGGGTGTATGGGTACCCAAAAAACAGCACCCCTTTGCACACACTTTTCCCCTCACTACAACATGGACTTCAGTGGGCCATAGCGCAACTTGGGGGGTGCGCAACTTGGGACGCCCAAGTTTTAAGGTAGTGCTAGAGCAGGCCAAGAAGACAGCCGCGGAGGCTCGGATGGAGGTCTCGGACCTAACGGTGCAAGTCAACCAGGAGAAGGCTCTCCGGTTGGAGCTCGAAAGCCGGCTAGCCCAAGGCCCAACCAAGGCTGACGGCCTAAAAACGCAGCTCGATGCACAAAAGGAGATGACAGCACAGTGCCGGGAGCTGTATCAGTCCATGGCAGCGAAGGGCAGTACCACCCACTCCCAGTCACAATCCCAAAAAGGCCAATCCACTCCGATGCAAGGTTGTCCCTTTTGGGTTTTTTCACCATTGGCACCGTTGCCTTCCCCCCACTAACACTTTGCCGTCGCCCCCTGTCTGGGGGTCCCGGCAGGCTCTTTACGACATAGGGAGTTGAACAACCCTCTCCCTGTACCCGGGGGGGTTTGTCAATGCATCGGTCGCAGTATAAATGATTTGCAGAGGGTGTGCACCAATTTTGAATGTGTGCCTGTGCTTTTCATTTTCAGTTGTATCACTTGGTCATCACGTGGCTCCCCTATGTGAGCCTCATATTCCTTTTCTTCTCTTTGTTGAAGTGGTGGCCTGATGGTTAGCGGATAGCAGAATTTGTTGTGCCATGGTGCTCGGTTCCTTTTAAAGACCATAGAAGCAATGTGAACTGAACTTGGGTTGCAATGTGCTAGTGAAGGACAGGGTCACAATCGATGTGCCATGCAATTGAATGTCCGCAGCCCTGATGCTTGCTGTGATCACAATGGAGGAAGGGGGTATGCCACCGTAATGCAGCGGGGGGGGGGGGGGCTGGAATGGTGGTTCCGCTACGAGCCGAGAATGAAGGTGATAGGATAGCACGACAAGATACCGAGCCAGGGGTCACGACAGGGGTCTGTCTCAAGGCAGGTTACCAAGACAGGTACTTAGCACGACAAGATACCGAGCCAGGGGTCACGACAGGGGTCTGTCTCAAGGCAGGTTACCAAGACAGGTACTATGACGGGGGGGCTGTCCGGCGACAGGTTACCAAGACAGGTAGTACCACATGGGGCTGTCCGGCGTCAGCCCCCCTGTCTTAGCACCTGTCGTGGTACCCCGTCCTAAGACAGACCCCTGTTATGACCCCTACCTTATTAACGTGTTTTGAACACGGTTCGTGAGACACTTATGGGTTTCGTTGCTTGCTGCATGGTGTTGCATTGTTTGTTGACATTGTTTTTTTTTTTTACAGTTTCGCCCAAAAAACGAAATTGGGAAAATATGCAGCCAACAATGAAATCTACTGCGTTGGCCAAAACCCTTTCTGCCCATTGCTTGTTTCACACTCGTAGCCTTGTCAACCGCCAAGCGTTTCCTTTACTTGCCAACAAACGTCCGCCATAATGAACACCAAAGCTGGGTAGTGCCCAGTGGTTGTTGTTTCATTGCCAAACATCACGGGGCCTCTGGCAGCCTGTCCCACATTCTTGACGGCCTGTGGTCTACTGTGGCCAAGCTCTACTTGGTACCTAGACGGAGTTCGTCCCACTAGTGGTGCCATGAGCGCTTGCGCATGCTAGAGAAAGCCGCCAACCGCAATTGTGCGGGAACCCACCAAGAGCATCACGGACACCAGAGGGCATCACACCATGCAGCTAGAGGGGCTGTTTGAGGACTGCGATGAGAGTGGGGAGGAGGCTGTTTTGTTGGTGGGCCACTTCCGAAGGATGAAAGTTTCTGTCCGCAATTTGGACAAACTCCCCAGGACATATAGGAGGTCCACCCTATGACGTGTGCGCCAAGCCCTCATCCCTTACCGGTCGAAGCCGGTGGTGTTCAAGCGCAGTGTGGGACGGGGTCGTTGCGGGGATCTCTTCAACCTCCAGGACGTGGTGGAGCAACGTGTCAAGTTGCACTACATGCAACAACCCCAAGGCCGCGTACCTCCGAAGTTTCGTATTGTGATTTGTGTGGATGCCACCCCTTTTTCGAACGCAAGTGCCACACGTGGAGACGTGTACATGGACTTAGCAGATAGTACACGTAGCGCGGAGAGGCCTAGCTTGTGGTCCACGTGGTGTACGCTCGATGGATCACATGATGCCGACCCCTTCCGTCTAGCGAACAAATTGGGGCAACTAGATGCTCAAGTGGTTGAGCTACAACGCGATGGGATTGGTACCCCCACCGTGACCGTTGAGGTGGAATGTTTCGTAACCGGCGATGGGAAAGGAATCTGCGCCGGGCACACGAAACTTAAATGCCGTTGTTGGCATTGTGACCTGGCATTCGACGACTTTGGAGGTGACAACCTTCGCCCTAGTGATATTATGATTTCCACCCGAAGGGGGGCTTTCCTCCGCTCCATACCATTGTTGTTGTACAATAGTAAATGCGGTTTTCAAAAGATTATCCTCACATGGCCGGATTTCACAAGCCCGTGCCGTCGGCCCTTTGCTCCGGAGTGTACTGCAATCCGTGATGCAAGCAGCTGCCCACGTCCTGTCCCAAATCAAGGACGCACCACAACCCACTAAGGACGGTAATTTTGATTTAGCGGGGGGAAGGTGGTTTGCCCGAGAGCGGGCGAAGCACGCAAAAGTTGTGCAGCTCATTCAACAGCATGTGGGGCCTCAAAAGCGTGTTGTTGTAGGCGGGACAAGCATTTCCCTGCATGCGGTGATCCCGCGCATGCTCCTAAGTTTGTGGTATATGGAACAGCGTTGGTCAAACAAGTTTGGTTGGACCGATAAGGAGGTGGAGTCGTATAGGCAGGCTGTGGGGCAGTTTGCCAATAATTGGCGTGCGTTGCCGTGGCAACCCAAGGTGTGGGTACATTGGACATGTGTCCATTCTGGGTGGGTTGCAGCTGAGCGCCGCAATTTTTAGATTTTTTGTGCATCCCCACCGAAAGGCTGAACGTGGAGTTCAAGATGGACATCTGCCATTCATTTCTAGGTTGTAGAATATCGCGCCCCTATTTCAGCGCACGGGCATTCACCCACGTAGTGGAGCTTGATGCTCTTGACGTGGGCTTCATGATGTGGCATGGGTTGCATGACATGAAGGACAAGAAGAGACACATGGGATGACGAAAGGCCTAAGGAGGTGAATGAAATCCAAAATGTTGCATTGCGACCGGGCTGTGGGACAGGTGCCCAAACAGGGGGCTGTCTTAGGACAGTAGGTTGCGACAGGTGTCAAGGCTCCGAGGTGTCGTAACACATCTGAACCAAGACAGGGGGGTTCTCGTGAAGACAAGGGCTGTATTGGGGCTGTCGTGGGATTTTATGAAATGGCCACGGCGCGTGCGCACATGGCGGCACCGGTGTCCACGGGGGCCCGTTGGCATAGGGAACATGTTTTAGTACCTAAAAGTCATAGGATGTGAGGCAGCAATGTGGACGAATACACCACTTTGGGGGGGGGGGGGGTTGTCGCCCTCATCCTGTCTGGCTGCACCTCAACAATAGAAGTTATCAAACTGTAGAACAAATATAGCTACTTTCATAAGGGCACAAAGCTGCAAGAGAGTCCCATGCCCTAGTTTCAATGGAACGTATACGAGAAGCACCTAAACTTGAGCATGACAACTTACGTCAAATGCTCCGAGTGGGAGCAAACTCATCATCGTGGCCAACACGTTGTCACAAGGACAAGCAGGTAACATTATCGGACGGTACAAACTACCACTCGCTTGAGTTGTTTGACCAAACCACCTGGCCGCACACTTTCCACTAGGCATCAGCTCAAGTTGCCTGGGAAAGGCCTTGAGAGAAGGCTTACTACGCGTGTGACAACGAAGTGACAAAGAAAAGGAAAGAAACGTGCCCGTTGACCCTAAGAACAGACAACAACTAGGAATTTGTCCTTTGCTGAGTACCCATCCGCCAAGCAAGTGACGAATAGTGTTGCATCCATAATATTTGAACCACGTTGCACTTGTGCAGTTAATAGGCATCAAAAAAAGAGCCTTGATCTACGAGCAAGTAAGCACATGGATCAAGACAACAAGAGAATGTGAAGCACACAAACGTTGCCAACCTGCACGGGCAACTAAGCTCATCATTATAGATGACCCACGAAAGGTACAACGAATGTGGCAACATTGCACTTTGGTGGTGAATGCTTTCAAGGCGTTGGCAACCCGAAAGCAATATTTCCCGTGTTGCCACGAAGGAGGATGTTGTGTGAGCACTATGTGGCGTGCACAAACAAACAACTGGCAAAAAGAATGAGCCATGGGTCATTATTTTGAAGGAGGTTTCATGTGCAAGAAAGCTTGGTGCTGAAAAAATGAGCCATGGCACTTTTTTTTGTACCACCCTTTTGCAAGGGTCTCCTATATGATGCGAAGGTTGTATAATATAGCATAGCATGTACGCAAACACACTACACCCGGTATGGTTGCCGACCGCTTTGCACCAACCCATACTGCACAACATAGCAGGCAACACGATGCTCATCACACAAGGAAAGAACACCGTTCATAGCATCTATAGGGTCTTGACGTAGAATGCACGGAACAGAATAGCCACCAAAATTCTGTTTTTGAGGGCTCTAACATGGAATGCACGCAACACACCTCCAAAGTTCTCATGTTGAAAGCTCATCAAATACGTCTGATTGCGTTTGACAAAGGTGGGTTGTTAAGGCCGCCAAAGACTCCTTAGAACGGCGATAGACCGTCGCTAGAACGCATTACCTACAACAAAACTAGAACACCTACCCTTCGTATGCCACATCAAATGCAAGGGTGCTACAACCAGTGCTGCAGATTTGGTAGCCGAGGCCCTAGCAACACCAGCAACCCTTGGGAAACCTCACAGCCAACTGCCACTCCAAATCCCCCCCCCCCCCCCGGAGTCCCGAATCACCAGCTTGCCAAGCCTCGACCCCTACTCCCAAAAGAGGAGAACTTGGAGGTGGTGGTGTTTGAGGGGCAAAGAAGAGCAGGGTGGGGGTGGGGAAGTTTCACGGAACTTCAACCTGGGCTCCATACATGGATTTCCCTTTTGAGGGGGTCGGTGGATAGGCTAGCCCTTACCATCGCGCCGCAGCAGAAGCGACGCTGGAAGGCCATTAAGGAGGAGTGGATCCTTGGTTTGCTTGGGATTGTGCCTTGGACAGGAGGCATGATCCCCTAGTCCGGGGCCACCGTTTCTTTCTCTCATGAGCATGACTTGGTCCAGCCCTGGTTTTCTAGTTTCAGGCCCCTTAGGCGGTGGACGATCCCCACACCCCAGCGGTTGTGGGAGGCACTTTGCGGTGTGTTTAGGTGTATTTTGCGCATGTTTGAGGGACGTGGGGCAGAGTGGCGGGTGTGTGGAGGGCACTCGCTTAGGGGACAGTGGAACACCTTTGTCCTTCTTAAGCGGGTTGCGGTCCCCATGTTGTTATGCATCGCGGGTTGTAGGTTCCTGGTGCTATGGGCCCTATTAGTTAGGCATAGGAGCCGTGCAACAAAGGTGCAAGCGGCGTTTTTGGTAAAGAGACTTTCCGCTTTTTGCAGCACAAAATTGAACTCCATAGGGGTGCATGGAGTTGATGGTCCGGGGTGCTGCTTGACTTACGCGAAGGGTTCCACCTGGCGTCGTGCAGAGGGCTAAATCGGGCTGGGCGATCTTGTGGATAAAAGGTTATGGGGCCACATGGGCACTCAAGGGATTGGACCTCCCATTGAACCCCCTGCGCCTTGGTCACCTCACAAGAGACGGGACCCCAAGGGTTACACCCCTCGCCGACCCCTCATGGGGTGATAAGGGGGGGCAAGCGTGGGCCGGCGATTGATTGGCCTCCATGGGTGACCCACATAGGCATTCGCCCTAGCCGCAGCCAAACACCCCGACAGGGGAATAAGAAAATTAGGGGGGGGGTATGGGGGAAACCGCGAGAAAATGGGGGACAATGATGGAAAAGGGGGGAGAAATGGGGGGGAATGGGGGAAAATGGAGAAAAGTGGCGGAAACGAAAGAATATTTAACCACAAGCAGCGATGCAACATACAGTTCTGACAAAGACGACACACCTGGCACACGGTGGGGGAGCTGTGCCATTGAAGCAGAAAGACACATCAGTCTTGTGGGTGCCCACTTGCATGTTATAGTGCGCATGCTTGAACAATAGTTCCAAAGGTTTTGGCCAGCACTCTCCAAATATTTTTACAAATCTAAGTTGCCGGAACGCAATGTTATGTATATTGGTTCCATTTGCTTCTGTCTTGTACAATCGTGCAGTAGACATCCACTTAAGCCGCTTCTACTCAATATTCATATCGCCGATGGTGCACGTTGTGAAAGTGTGACTTTGGCCTTGCTCTTGGTTGCGAAAAGTTACAGCCACTACCACTTGAACACAGTTCATGACGTCAAAAATTTGTTTTGGATGCTCAAGCACCAAACTAGCTTGCAAAGGCGCCAAACCCTTGTGGCCCTACAACCGGGCCAAGGAGTTCGTCACAATGGCGCCGAAATCTGGGAGAGACGCTTCAGCTACCAACCATTCGAAGAAAATGGTAAATTGGTTGGAATGCCATGGGGCATAGTCATACCAAGTAGACCAAAGTGTGTCATTCCAATCCGTTGGGACATTCAATTGCCCACCACAGGGTTTACTCTCGAAGAACTTGCGCCACTTAATTCCCCTACGCACATTCTTCTCAATATTCAAGAGGGACTTTGTCCCCATCGTAGAGTTGCTTAAAATGGCCAACTAGGGTTGGTGTTGGAATGCCACACTTCCCAAATTTAAGATGTCTACAAAACATCTCACATGCCATGCAGTGGCAAATCGAGGTTTTGGTTGCCTCTTGAAGTCCTCAATATTGTAATTCACGTTACTGCCCTAGCAAAAATTATCCAAGTCAAATGTTACCCAAAAAGACATTGCCCAAAAAGAAATGAAGGTCGTTGAGTCTTGTTGTCTTCTGCTTCATTTGCATGCCACTTTTTGTTGCATCCATTGCTGGTGGCGCAGGTAACTGCACCTTGAATGCATGAAAGTTTCTCTCGTGCTCGCAATGTGTCTTGTGGTGGTCGTTTTTTGAATCACTCCACGGCCATTTATCTGGCCCTAGAACAAAAGCATTCATTGGGCAATCGACAGATATCTATACCTTTGCATTGTGTTGCATTGTGGCGGACAAAGATAGGCATCCGTTTGGTTTGGTACCCATCCGGTCCCACTCTGGTTTGGTGGGGCGTGGTTGATTGGAGATGAAGGACGGCCTTCGTCGTACACCCAAGGTCCGTGTCAGCCCCTAGCTTCATTGCGTCTTGCAAGGAAAGCCGGCAGGGCGCATCCTCGGCCTCCAGATGTCCCCCAAGGCACCGCGGGGCACCAAATCCCCCAATTCTCGACACCCCCTTTTGCCGAACCCGGAGAGTCCAATTTGGACTGTTCGAATTCGCCTTCACGAGTCGCATGCAAGACTTCGAGGTAGATGGGGACAGACGGCACCGGGGTTCTCAAGGGGGGGCTGGTGCAATAGGGTTAGGTGCAAGAGGAGCAGGTGTCGAAGAAGGAGGAGCAGGCTGGGGCAAGGGACCCCGCATAGGAGGGGCCGAAATTGTATGCTTTATCCACACCGGGCGTTTGACCCCGAAGACCAAAAAGGCAAAGGTCTAGCCCTGGTCCCAGCCCAAACACCCCAATAATTTCACGACGGCCCTCCACAAGGCGTAAGGGGCAATGTGCCTCCCCGTGGATCGCGCGGATGGGTTTGTGTGTTCCTTTCTATTTTTCTTCTAACTACCGCCGTAATCTTGCTCTAGTTTTGTTCTAGCTACGGGACGGTCGGTGCTACCTAGAACATTACTAAAAGACATTTGTTGAAACAAAACTAGAACATTGCATACCTTCCACACTTGCTATGTTTGCTGCACAGGTGTTCAATGTGCAAACCGACTCCTGTGACCCTCAGACCGTCCGCATGGTGTTGATGGATGGGGCAGGCTCACGCCATGGTGTGGCCATCTGGGATCGGGTAACAAGGGGTCGAAGGGGAAGACGAAGAAGGTCATACCGGCAGCCAAGATCGCCCCCGATTCAACCCTCCCCCCCGAAGGGGTGCAAAGGTGTTTGGATACCCATGAGAGGTTGTCCGATGCGGGGTTGGTGTGGTTTGAGCTGTGGGCCGAGGGACATTCTTCGGTGCATAGCGCTGCAGGTCTGGGATGAGGAGCCGAGGGACTTATACATGGTGTTGTCGGGGGAAACAGGCAAGAAGGGGAACAACGGGAAGAAGGGGAAGAGGAATAAAAGAAAGAGAAAGAGACAGAGGAAGAGAGACAGACAGAGAGACGGGGAGAGAGAGAGAGAGAGAGAGAGAGAGAGAGAGAGAGAGAGAGAGAGAGAGAGAGAGAGAGAGAGAGAGAGAGAGAGAGAGAGAGAGAGAGAGAGAGAGAGAGGAGGAGGAGGAGGAGGCGATACACCTTGTGGGGGGTTTCCTCCGCACAACTAACGCGGAAGCCCACATTCATCTCCAAAAGACGATGAACTTTCCTATGAGGGGCTAAATGATCTATTGTGGCTATTCAGGCGGAGTGTTGTGGGGGCTGGAATGGGAAACCGGTGTCCCGTGAGTACGTCCCAAGAGTTGGAACCCGGGATTCACCAAGCCTAGCTATGGCAGTCGGCACAGCTTCGTTTGGAGGAGCAGCGGAGCACTTTAACTGCTTTTGCACGGTCCTTCAAATATTGTTCTCGCTCCTTGGCGACATCATGTTCTAGTAGTGAGGCTAGAACAAGATTGGGTCTTGTAGCACGTACCTAGGAGAGGTGCGAAAGCAAAGGAATGAATCTAGGAAATCAAAAAATGCATCGTGCAGATTTTCATGCGCTTTCGAAACTTGAACCCACAATTTTTGTGTGTGTGACCATGAACAATACACCTCCACCTACCCATGCCCCCCCAGCCGTACCTACCCATTGGGAGAACCTTGTGCAGTAAGCCATCAATGACTTTTCACCGTTCCGAAATGATTGCCAATCTTGTACATCCCATAACCCCCATTGAACTTGAAGAGCTAATGGAATGTAACACTCAACCCGGGAGTTCACTTGCTGAAGCTCATATGAGCAGAGCCTCTGCGTCCATAATAAAGGATACGGCATTGTGCATAAATGAAAAAAACCTGAGGACACACCAAGTAAAACCACATTTTCAAAAACACCTAAAAAGGCAAATTAACGATGACGGTACATTACTCACGTCATTTGCGCCCCATTCTCGGCTGCACTAGAGAAGAACTTTGCGCCATAGCCCCTTGGAGAGTGGCCATCATGCCCTCTCTAGTAGTCACCGTTGATTCTCTCACAGCTGTGCTGCGTAAGGCTCGGAAGTCCACGCCTTTTCGCGATCTGATTGGGTACTGCATGATTGAGTGGTTGCATGACGAAGAGTTGCAGTGGGTAGTTGAGTTTCTGCAGAGCGTATCCACGGGGGTCCCCCTACGGGCCCTTGTTCACGGACACTTCTACGCTTTACATGCCAAAGTGCTACACGAGCCCATTGTCAATGCCCCTCCTCTTTTGAATTGTACCACCATGTTGAAGCTGGTCGGGGCACACATAGCCAACCACTACGTGCCACTCCTGGCTCGGGTTGGGGTGCTGCCATGCACCCACTTCCCGTTGCACGCTTCCTCACGTGTGGCTGATTTGCTTCCGTGTGTTGCATGACTATGTCTGGTTCCGTTTCTTCCGCTGACACACTTTGTGTATAGTGGTGCATGATGGCCGGCATGTGTATGGGTTTGTTGTTCATGACACCCTGAGGTCGTTGTTGCAACTAGCTGGTTTTCGAGAGGTAGTTGGCGATTTGCTGCTCGTGGCCACCACCGAGGCCACAGTTCACGTGCGTGGTTTCGGTGGAATCGCAGAAGCGCTTGCACACTTACGGGCCGGTGTGGCGCAAGACTGCACCCTTACTAGCCGGTGCGGCGCAAGACTTCCCAGGGTACGCCATGGTTTTTTTTGTGGTGGCGGACGTGCGCGCCTTCCTTGCACTCCTTCGAGTGCCTTTGTGTTGGGGTAGGACCGGTAGGAGGCAGAATTTATGCGCTACGCGGTTTTTTTCAACGGCTCGGCATTGGTCGTAGGTGTTGGCCCTCCTAGGGGGCTGGTGCACCACCTAGTTATGCATTTATAGCTTCACTAGCTCAAAATGTCTAAGATTCTAAACCACAGATTCTTGATACTCAAACGACTACACAATGATCCAACGTCCCATGGAAAGCACATATCACCCGTTCCTTCTGCATTTTTCATCCATTGGAGAGCCCACTGTTCTGTCTTTCCCCCCATTTTAGGGGTATTGATGAAGCAACGAATTGATCGAGAACCACCGCACCCTGTTCCCCCAGGGGCGACTAGTCTGCCACTGACAAAGGTGGATTCGATGCGCGCTGTGTAGAGTTTCTGTAGGAGGCGACGATAGTCCAACTTGGCTGGACTCTTGACCCCCCCGGCCGTGCCAAAGGAAGGACTTCTAAGCCCCTCTCTAGCCCCACCACGTCCCACGCTTGTCGGACGGCTTTGCGGGCGGCAATCGCGTTACAGACCAAGGGAGCGGTTGGCCACCAGCGGCGATACGCTTTGAGCAAACCATGCAGAACACACGCCGCGATAGACACCTGACCAGGGACAGTATCCGGGGTACTCGGTGGTCCGAAAACCGCCTGTGCTATTTTGGTCACGACGTTCACGAAAATTGATATGTTTCCGATGTGGCAGCCGGAGGGAGGGAACGGCGGCCGGCGCAGCTATCCGCAAAGGTCTCATGCTGCCATTTACAAACACTGGTACCTAGGTTAAATTGTGCCCAGGAGGTGGGGTTTCCGGGTGGAACTAGCGCTAGAACAGCGTGCAGGCAAAGCTGGACTAGGTAGTGGTCCGATGGGAAGATAGATTCATTTTCAACATGGACAGTGCCGATCTCCGGAGAGACACGGCGGCTAAGGAAAAAGTCTAACGCACCAACGAAACCCTGCGCAGTGACCCACTTGGGCTCAGAAATGCCATGGATGAATGGAAACAGAGCCATTTCCGCAACCAACTCTGACAATACTGGGGCCATCTCGGTGTTGACGGACACGCAATCTACTGACCACCCGGGTTGCACTAGAAGTCCCCCCCCCCCATGAGGACTAGCCGTGAGTCTGGAGAAACCTGAGCACGCAACCAATGCAGCAAGGGACGATACTCCTCAGCTGTGCCCTTGGCTGACATATACACACTTAGCACTTGTATCGGTATGCCCTTGTAGACAAGCTACAACACTATGCTTCTGCCCTCAGGGTGGTGCACGAAATCTTTGATGTCGAGCTGGGAATCGCGGGGTACGAGGATGGTAACACCAGCAGAAGTAGAAGTGACCACCGTGAAAGTGTGCCAGTATAGACAGTGAAACACGAAACGAGGGGGCAGTACCCCCTTTTCTTGCAAAAGAACCATTGCTGGGTATCCGGACCATTGTATTTAATGTCTCAAAGCCATTACTTTGGTTGTAATTGTGTGTTCCACATTCAGTGTGAGCAAGTCAAATCCAGCTAGCATGGCCACCGAAAGTGAGGTTCCCATTTGGGGGTCACTTCCTAATGCTTCCGGAGAAGATAAGGCAGTCTGTAACTGACGCAGAGACCCGTGAACTGGGCCTCCTAATCTGTGCAAAAGGCGTCATGGGTAACTTGATTAAGAAGTGTCAATAGGAGGGTGAGAGACCCCGTGGTGAGAGGCGCAAGGCTGAGCGTGTCCCTAGGAAACCCCTCAGAGGGGAGCTAGTACACTCCCCTCCTCTAAGGGGAAAACTCTCTCTCGTGCAAAGCGGTCTTGCAGAGTCGCCACCGCGTGGACAAACAATTGATACACCATAAAGGGTAACCTCCATTGTGCACGCAAACTACTACAATCAAAACGCACGCGCATAGGGTGAAATTGGTCAGTGCCCTTGGTGCCGGCACCAGAGAGACCAAGGGAAGGGGGAGCGCCACGTGCCCTGTCAGCTGAAGCCGGTCCCACACATATACCCACTGCTGATTTCTAGCTTAGGGGGTAATTATAACACGCATTCAGTTACCGGCTTCACGCAACTCGGAGGTTCTTGAGGTTTGCAAAATTGGTCTAATGTGCCTCAAGTCACGGTTGTGGGGTGTTGGCTGGGCTAGGATACGTTGTTGGCCTGTTTCCCGGCCACGGGACAAGACTGTGGCCCAATGCGGGGGGATGCGACTGGTGCTTGGGGTGGGGTAGGCTGCACCACTATGTGCCGGCGTGTACCCGTAGGTTGCCCCGTACTGAACGGGGGGCCCCGTGGGAGAAGGCATGGGGTTTCGCACATATTGATCACCGCAGCAGCAATCAGCGTGCCGTGACCACCGCGATGGCGGGAACCGGAATCGGCGAGACCCGCCATGCCGGCGGGACGTGCGTTCTCGTGAAGGGGAGCGGAAACGTTCTCGCGTTTGTGAACGGGAACGCTTGTTTGGGCGTCGTTCCCCTTCCTGTGAACCACTTGTGTGTTCGGGGGTTGGGGCGCGAGGTGCCGCCGCTGTCCCACCCCCGCGGGGCATGGGCGCGGCAGACGTGCCCGGCGCGGACCGATTTGTGGACCCGCTTGTCCCCCAACGTGTCTACAGGGTCCACGGCTGTTTGTAGGACTTCCGCCACTGTACTCTCCAGCCTCCCCGTGTGAGTGTACCCCCTTGCTCCACTAACGCTCGTGGCCTCTTCGCGGATCCCAAGATTAGCGAAGGAAACTTCCGCTCGCACATACTCATCCAATACAGTGCAAAGGTTATCATGTAAATCGGAGCGCAGAAAACCGGTTAGCACCCTGGCACACATGGGTTGGGATGGGGGGTCGGAGACAGGAGTCCATTGGACGTTGCAAGTTGCTGGGAACTGCCCCCGGTCGGAGTGCGCCCACCCCCTAGAACCCCGACTACCCGTGGACTCATTGGGTTTTCTGTGCCTCTACCGCAAGGCTTTGGCCAATCGCCGCAGCAGAGGGGTCGTCTTGAGGATTCGCTTTGACGAAGTCCGTGACTGCTTGAGTGATGGTGAGCTTCATGGACAGAGAGGGCGAAGGCGTTCCCGCTGCCACCTCAGCGAGTCATGTGGAAAGTTGGGCACATCACATACCGCCACCTGCATGGCCAAGTGAAAGGCTCGTGCAAGGCCCCCCACTTTCTTGTCTTCCAACGCATTCATCCAGGTGAGAAGCCCATTCAGTACCGGAGGCACGCCATTGGGGGCGTGACCCGTGTCACGGTTCACGGAAACGGTTGCTTCTTTCAGCACGGACTCCCTTGCCTTGGGCGGCAACGCCGAGATTAGTGGATCGTCGGCGCCCGTGAGGTCTATAATAGGGGAATCCTGGGGAGGCTTCGCTGTCGGAGCCGCATTCGGCACGGGGAATATCAAGCGTAGACTGGAACTGCGCAAAAAAGAGTTGCAAATCCTGAAAGGCCAAGGATTCCCTCGACACCCAAGCCGTTAAAAGAAGTGGTAGAGACGTATACCACAGTGCATGATGTTTATCAATCGGAGGGTAGTTCGTAGGGCCCCGCTTCTCCACAGCCGATTGCAAGGCGTCGGGGCCCCACGTGCCTGGGGGCGGGGGGGGGGGCTTTGCGAGCGAGAGAAAGCAAGGTTTTCACAGCCGGCGGAATGCGCGTGTCAACAGCTCCCGTCCCTTCCGCAGTGGTACATTTGCGATCCAAAGTCTATACCAACTTTCTGACTTGCACTTGAAGATCGTCAACGCGAGACCGTAGACACTGTGTTGCAGCACTGTGCAACTTCCTTTGATGTACCACATCTTGGCGTGCCGAACACAGCGCATCCCCCGTTGCTTGTCAGGTGTTGAACATCCGACGGTGTTGCTGGGACAATTTACGAAGTTGAGCATCCTCCCGCGCAACAGGCCCTAGCCGGACCGCCGCCTCAAACTGCTACAACAGGTCAATGGGCACAAAGTCCCCGTCCACCAACTTATCCAAGACCTCTTTCGTGGTGCGGACTGCGGACTGGGGCGGAGGAGGCGAGAAAGCATCGTCAACTAAAAAACCGCGAAGCCCCGCGGGGCTAGCAACTCCACGGCCGCGGTCCACATCGCCAAGGATAGCTCCGGCAAACGGGGGGTGCGTACTCATGTGGAGGACACACAGACATAGCGTGTCTTAACGCTGAAGCCAAGTGCAATGCCAATACATAAGCCGGTGCCCATGGGGGCGACGCAAGATCCATCACCTGACCCACCATTTCTTCGTCACGAAGCAGCACGGTAGATGCCTCGAGCACGCGCGGCGCTTGCTCAGCAAGGATCTTACGGGTTTTGACATTAGCGGAAGACCCCACCGGAAACTTTTGATGTGGGGTGGCGACCAGGTCCTCTGCCTACCACAGAACATAGATCTAATGTAGCACATCTGGCGCCACATGCGAAGTGTTGAGGGGCCCAGTATGCTTGTGGAGGGTGACTGCCCATTTCACCACCCCATCCTTTTTGTGCCACTCCGCCCACAACGACCGAAGGTGTGGCGGTAACCGCTGTGAAATGGGTTCTGTCACCAGTATCGAATACTGCGTGCCTCGGAAGTCAGGTGACTGATCTGCTTCCGTGCGGCCGAGCAACTACCGTAGCTTCGTCCAAAACAAATTTCGCTGAATGCGTGGGAAGTAAGGGTTCCACCTCAATGCTATGTTTTCTAGTATTGGTGCTGTCTAACCACCTGCCCTATTGCCTGCGGCGCAACATCCCCATGATCGTGTTGTCTCCGTTCTCAGTCCAACATGCCTCCTTTGCCTGCATGGCTCAGTGACCTCTCTGGTCGCTTCTTACGCCTGTTGGAGCGCAGCACTAAGCCGCTTGTGCAATCTCTGTTGTGTGACTACACGACAGGTGTTCCTTTGCCCGCGCTACATGAGGCGATCAGAGCACTTAGCGACACCACAGGGATAGCACCTGGTCATCTTTGTGACAATTGGAGCTGGCTCCCACTGGAAGCTCTATACAAGTGATGCTTACTACCAATGGCGTTTTGCTGTCGGTCAATGCCGATGTGAAGACCTCTAACGGGGGTACAGATCATTACCCACTACCCGGGGCTATGGCTCAGGCTCTTCCGCTTTTGGCTTTCGCACAAACCGCACACGCTACCTCTCGGGAACTGCTCTAGACACAGCAGAAGACCCCAATGGTGGTGTTCTTTCCCCCTACCGCTATGACGGTTGGTAGCAGGCTGGCCACCGCGCAAGGCGGGGATGCGGAGAGGGAGGTTCAACCTCCCGGGGTGTCAAGCACATGCAAGCAGCGGCGCGCAGCAAAGGTGTGCCACCCGGACGATCCCGAACAAGGGTTGGTTAGTAGTAGGCGAAGTCCCCGAACATAGATCAGGGACAGAGATGCGGAAAGTTAGGGGCCGGTGTCATTTTGTGGGACGGTTTACATCATCGCGGGGCGGGACGCGCCTGAGCAGGAGACGTTGGTGATGCCCGCGCCGTCGTGTCCGAAAAAACCTGTGCACCGACCTCGCGGATGACACGGGCTTTTCCTCTCAAGACGAGCCTCTGTTGCGTCGTGGCGAAGATGGTAGAGGTGACGCTTATGAACGGATCCGGGGCCCTCGTGCCGCCAAGCTGCAGTCTCCTCAGAGCGGATGCCTAGCGGTGCCCTAATGATGCCTAGCGATGCCTCCTTGGTGTCCCAACAGTTTCTCACGGTCGATCCGTACGACTACTGCTGCCGGCCACTTCGTGCGTAGACGCCGTACCAGCCACGCCCTGAATCGTTCAAATGCCGTTGTTGCATACCTCCCCTGCACTGGGGATGTTAAGTGGATTTGCAGTTGGAGATCATCTAGCACACCCTGCGTATACCTGGGGTTCTCAAGGGCCTGTTTGCCCTCATGGTACTCTGCTTGACGCCGAGCGTCTCGTGCTTTGCGGGTAGCCCACCCGCTTGCGGACCGTTTGCGCTTACCGAAGGGAGGAGGTGGCGGCGTCGGTGGGTTTGCGAACGCGGACATGATATCACAGCTGAAGAGGACT
This sequence comes from Eutreptiella sp. 'Long Island Sound 2002', assembly GCA_964036045.1. Taxonomy (NCBI): domain Eukaryota; phylum Euglenozoa; class Euglenophyceae; order Eutreptiales; family Eutreptiaceae; genus Eutreptiella; species Eutreptiella sp. 'Long Island Sound 2002'. Next base: position 152,328,465 of record OZ038379.1, read on the forward strand.
CTGGAAGGACGAAGTTAGGCCTGCTGCATCGAGTGACCAACACTGTGACAAGGGCGCTCCCTTTCGCAGGCCGATCGGGCCCCCATGAGGGAGGGTCGCCACATGGCGGGCGTGGAGCCCCCAAGGGTCGAAGTGCACCTCTGACGCAGAAAAAACAGGGGAGGAGGTACCCGGAACGCATACGCCACATCAAATACACATGTAGAGAAGCTTGCTGTGCTTCTTGGCGTGTGGTTGTCAGTGTGTGTGCCATGCGACATGCACGTCTGCATTTCAACCTCTTCTGCTGGCGCGACTCACTGTGCTTTTCGTTTCTGCGTTCAGTGTGTGTGACTCGCATCCCCCCCTATGCCGCTAGTTGATAGCATATCCACCGCACAAGGCGGGGAGGGGGGGGGGGTTGCTGGGCTTTGTTTCTTGCCATTTCTGGTATACTCTGATGTGTGCTTCCGTCCTATGCTCAGTGTGTCTCCTGTATGACGTGTTGTGGGGCCCCCGGGTAGGTGCCGCCCTGGCGTCTCTTGTGGGTTGGTGGTTGTGTGTCCTAATGCCCACGGCGTCCTGCGATGAACCACACCCCAGGGCTGGCCTGCATCTGTACCATCCCATGCCCTGACCTCGCTAGGAGGGGTCTCCAACGTGGGCAGCGGTCCACATCTACATCCCCCCGGTGGGAGGTGCCCCAAGCTGGTGCCTAGGGAGTTATTCAGGGCGGGGGGGGGGGGGGGGGCACCAGGTGGTTATTGCGGACTGTTTGACAACGGCGTAGCCGATAATTGTTTACCCCCTAGCACCTCAACAGCAGCAGACTCGCGAAAGGCCTCCATGAGTCAGGTAGGCAATCGTCTTGGAAGACCCTCCCTGACCCTTGGAACCCGCGGTAAAGTCAATATGGTTTAATATTTGCAATTTAATATTACGGGTTTAAATGTAAAAGGAACAAATATTAATGTGTTCAAAAATATGCAGCATTTTTGCATTTTGTGTGGTTTGTTGCATCTGTGTACTAGGGTTGTAGTGGGTTTTAATGTGATACAACGTTGCTCAATGGGTTTGTAGAGGGGTTGTATGGCCTTTTGGTTGCGTCTTTACCCCCCATCCCCTTCCCTGGGGTCCGCTTTCCACCCCACTCTCCACTCTATTTTGTCTTGTGTGGCTCTTGTTATCTCCTTCTCCCGGGATACTATTCTCGGGCCTAGTATGACGCTTGTGTGTTTGAGTGGCGCCAAAAGTTTGCGGGACCCTTCGGTCTCTCAACTCCTCGGTGAGTGCGTGGCCACGGTGGGTGGCACCCCTCCAACAAGCAAATAGTGGCCTTGAAGCAATGTGCCTCCCTCCTCTTTCCCGTGCGGGATTTCATCCAGCTTCTCATGGAGCTCAACATCCCGAAGACTGGATTCCACCACATCTCCAAGTTAATGAGCCGGACAGGGCCGGCGTACACGGCCCCTACCGGCCTCCAGTTTGCGCGGCCCATACCTTCATTTTAGTGAGTACTTGGATACGTGGAAGGAATGGACCGAGCCCCTCGAGTTGGGCCCTCCCGTGTCCGTTGCTGAGCCACCTGTTAGCGGCCTTAGGTGGCCGTTACGGTCATCGGTGCACTACCGCTCCTCCCGTCCACCACTAGTGGACGCCATAGATTGGTTGCGCCCCCTCACGCTTACTCTGCGTGGGGAGGCATACCCGTGCGGTAGTGGGAGTTCGACCCAACTATGCAATGGGCTCCTCACCCATGGCAAACGGGCCCGTGCATCCGCTTTTTTGTGCGTGATCGGGATGTGGGGGTGCAGAGGCAAGGATATGGCCGCTTTGGCCACCATATAGGCCGACAATCTTCAGGTATTTGGCTGTTTTGTGGTGCATTAATTTTTCGGACTTCGTCTTAATACTTCCCGGTTAAGATATCATTTTCGTTACCATTAAAACTAGCGGGAAGTATTAACTTAATGTTGAACGAAAGAATGCACGAAAAAATTCATGCACTTTCACTTTTTTAGGTACTGCATTCAATTCTTGACTAGAAGTAGTTGTGTTGGGCAACGTGCTGCTTTTGCAGTGAACTAGCTATTGGGGGTAAGTGCCCCCTTATGTGATGCCTCATTGGCGTCCCTACATTGCCCATATATATATTACTACACCCCTCTCCCCTTAAATTTAGCTAACAAGCAACAACAACAACAACAACAACAACAACACGTCACCATTCCGTGTTGGCCACTGCACCTTCCCATCGCCTCGGGCTTGACTCTACTTTAGCCATCCTAGAGCCTAGGTGGTGGCCTTGCCAAATTCAAGTTTTGAGCCAAAAACTCACCGGTGGCGGCCCGGGGCAGTGGCGCCAAGTTAGGAGGTGCCCTCCCCAATCTGCGCAGTTTTGGGCCAAAAACAGCCATTTTTCGCCCAAAACAGCCCCAAAACCCGGGCGAAGCGCCCAAACGAAGGGAAACCGTGACTACACTCCACCTGCGTCTTGACTTCACCGTGTCAAAGAGCTCTCTAGTGCCCTTCAACTCCACGATATGTCCGAGAAACGGCCCAAAAGGGCGCCAAAAAGCTCCAAAATCTGTGCAATGTGCACCGGCATCCCAAAAACAAGTGCGGGCCGTATCTTGGGCTACGTGGCTCAAATCCGAATTCCGAGGGCACCTAGTCCACCCGCAACCCCCAACTTTTTGTGGTTTCCAAGCCTCAGAATCGCCCAACAGGCCACCTAGCCCCCCGTACCAGTGGTCACTTGGTGGAGCTGGGGGGCAGCCCGGCCCGCGCACGGTGGGGCCCACCGGTGGGTCCACCAGGGTCCCTGGGGCGAAAAAAAACATTTTTTCCAAAGTTGTTCCTAGACCACTTGGGAAGCTCAAGCAAGCGTTTTTAGCACGTTTTGAGCCTGTGGGGGCGCGTTTTGGGCCATGGAAAATCCCAAAATGCCTTGAAAATGGGCCGTTTTGGGACAAAAAATGGGGCAAAAATGGGTCAAAAACGCGTTTTTCCAAAATTGATCCTGGACCATTTGGGATGCTCAAACAGGTGTTTTGAGCCCGTTTTGAGCCCGTGGTGACGCGCTTTGGGCCATGGAAAATCCCAAAGTGCCTTGAAAATGCGTCGTTTTGGGACCAAAAAAGGGTCAAAAATAGGTCAAAAATGTGTTTTTCCAAAAGTGATCCTGGACCATTTGGGATCCTCAAGCAACTGTTTTTAGCCCATTTTGAGCCCATTCAGACGGGTTTTGGCCCAAGGAAAATCCCAATATCCCTTGAAAAGGGACCGTTTTGGGACCAAACTAGGTCAAAAGTGGGCCAAAAACGCGTTCTTCCAAAACTGACCCCGAACCATTGGGGGTGCACAAACAAGTGTTTTGAGACAATTTTGAGCTTGTTTTGATGGAGTTTAGCCCCTCCCGCCACATGTCTGCACCACGTTGTACCTTTCGCACGTGTCTTAGAGCCGGATGGTGGAGCCACCTAGAGTTGGGGAGAGGGGTGTAGATTAGAGGATATATATATATATATATATATATATATGTATGTATGTATCCTCTTATCTACACCCCTCTCCCCAACTCTAGGTGGCTCCACCATACGGCTCTAAGGTGCTTGTGAAGAGTACAACTTGGTGCATAGGTGGCTAAAATCGATCAAAACGGGCTCAAAATGAGCTCCAAACACTTGTTCATGCACCCCCAACGGTCCAGGATCGCTTTTGAAAAAATGTGTTTTTGACCCATTTTCCATTAATTTTTGCTCCCAAAGCGGCCCCTTTTCAAGGCATTTTGGGATTTTCCATGTGGCAAAACCCGTCCGAATGGGCTCAAAATGGGCTAAAAACACTTGTTTGAGCATCCCAAATGGTCTATGATCACTTGTGGAAAAACGCGTTTTTGACCCGTTTTCGATTGATTTTTGGTCTTGAAACGGCCCATCTTCAAGTCATTTGGGGATTTTCCATTGCCCAAAGAGCGCCACCACGGGCTAAAAACCAGCTAAAAACGCGTGTTGGAGCATCCCAAATGGTCCAGGATCACTTTTGGAAAAGCGCATTTTTGACCCATTTTTGAACCATTTTTGGTTTTGAAACGGCCCATTTTCAACGCATTTGGGGGTTTTCCATGGCCTAAAGCGCGCCACCACGGGCTAAAAACGGGCTAAAAATACGTGTTTGAGCATCCCAAGTGGTCTGGGAACAACTTTCAAAGGAATCATTTTTTTCGCCCGAGGGACCTTGGTGGACCCACGGCTGGCCCCCGCCGTGCGCAGGCCGGGCTGCCCTCCGGCTGTACCAAGTGACCACTTGTATGGGGGTCTAGGCGTCTCGTTGGGCGAATCTCTGGCTTGGAAACCACAAAAAGTGGGGGGTTGCGGGTGGACTAGGTGCCCTCGGAATTCGACTTTGAGCCACGTAGTCCAAGATACGGCCCGTGTGCTCAAATGAGTATTTTTAGCCCGTCTCGACCCCGTGGTGACCCGTTTTGGGTCAGTGAATATCCCAAAATGCCTTGAAAATGTGCCTTTTAGACCAAGATTGGTCAAAAATGGGTGAAAACTGTGTTTTGCCAAGAGTGCTCGTGCACCATTTTTGGTGTGCACACACAAGTAAAACCAGCCCAGTTTGAGTCCGTTTCGCATTGTGCTCACAACGGGTGGACTGCGAAACATATGTGTACGCCTTGCGGTTTTACCATCTCATTCGTCCATGTCCTACCGTTCAGAGTCCAAGTTGCGAAAATGATTAGCATGGCTCGCAAAACAGACCTGCATGCTTTAAAGGGCGCAAGTCACAAATAAGATAACTTCACTACGTCTTTAGGTGAATAAAGAGAAAGACGAGTGAGTGGACCTTCGTGGTTGGCACGAAGGGCATACCAATCACTAGTGTGGTAAAACGGGTATCGTCCATACGGCGTATGTGAATGTGATGCATGTAATGCGGTTCTCCCCTTGTTTCCCATGTAGCAATTTTCTTTTGGTGCACTCGACGCTCAATGGTTGGACATTGAAAGATAGGTTTACGGGTTGCGGTGTCCAGAATCACTTTTGGACAAACCCGTTTTTGTCCCATTTTGGACCCATTTTTGGTCCCAAATGGCCCCTCTCAAGGCATTTCGGGATTTTCCATGGGCCAAAACGCGTCCCCACGGGCGCAAAGTTGGCTAAAAACACTTGTTTGAGCATCCCAAGTTGTCCAGGGTCAAATTTGAAAAAATTTGTTTTAGACCCATTTTTGACCCATTTTTTGTCCCAAATCAGCCCATTTTCAAGGCATTTTGGGATTTTTCATGGCCCAGCGCGCGTCACCAAGGGCTCAAAACGGGCTAAAAACACTTGTTGGAGCATCCCAAGTGGTCTGGAAACAATTTTGGAAATAACTTTTTTTTCGCCGTGTGGATGCTCGTGGACCCACCGTTGGCCCCCACCGTGCGCGGGGCGGGCTGCGCTGCCCGCCGGCTCAACCAAGTGACCTCTTGTACGGGGGTCTACGTCTCTCGTTGGGCGAGTCAGAGGCTTGGATACCACAAACAGTTGGGGCTTTCGGACGGGCTAGGTGCCCTGGGAATTCGGTTTTGAGGCACGTAGCCCAAGATACGGCCCATTCTTGGTTGGTTTTGGGCCTGTTCGACACAAATATCACATATTTAGTTGGTTTTTAGCCATTTTTGGGCCGTTTCTCGGTCATATCGCGGAGTTGCCAGGCAACAAAAAGCTGTTTGTCATGCGGCAAACCCGGCGCACGTGCAATGTAGAATGTAACTCCCTTCGTTTGGCCTTTTTGAGTGGGTTTCGGGGCCCATTTGGACGAAAAAAGGCCGTTTTGGGGCACAAAATGCGCAGGTTTGGGAGGGCAACTCCCGACTTGGCGCCCGTGCCCCGGGCCGCCATCGGTGAGTTTTTGGTTCACCGCTTGGATTTGGCAAGGGCACCACCCAGCGTACGAGATGGCTAGGATACAGTAGAGCCGGAAGGGATGAGGCGCAGCCATGGCCAAAACAGAACGCAGAGGTGTTGTTGCTTGCTTGCTTGTTCGTTAGCTAGATTTAAGGGGAGGGGTGTGTGGTAAGATATATATGTACACGTACGTATGTACATATACGTATATATATATATATATACATACATACATATATATATATATATATATATATATATATATATATATATATATATATATATGGTCCATGAGAGCTTTACGCCCCCCCCCCCCCTGTTTAGGCCCCCCCCCCTGGTGCCCCCCAAACCGCCGTAGCGGGGTAGGGTTGGCGGGGCATACACAAGGCGGGGCATACACAAGGCGGTACACACAAAAGGCGGTCTGTAGCAGTGCAGGAGTCTTGTTATTTAAGGGGGGTGCGGGGGCTGGCCCCCGCGAATGCATAGTAGGACCGGCGGTGCACACGCAAGGCGGTACATACACAAGGCGGTACATACACAAGGCGGGGCATACACAAGGCGGTACACACAAAAGGCGGTCTGTAGCAGTGCAGGAGTCTTGTTATTTAAAGGGGGTGCGGGGGCTGGCCCCCGCGTCGAGCGCAGCGAGCCGAATGCATAGTAGGAGCGGCGGTGCACACACAAGGCGGTACATACACAAGGCGGGGCATACACAAGGCGGTACACACAAAAGGCGGTCTGTAGCAGTGCAGGAGTCTTGTTATTTAAGGGGAGTGCGGGGGCTGGCCCCCGCGAATGCATAGTAGGACCGGCGGTGCACACACAAGGCGGTACATACACAAGGCGGTACATACACAAGGCGGGGCATACACAAGGCGGTACACACAAAAGGCGGTCTGTAGCAGTGCAGGAGTCTTGTTATTTAAAGGGGGTGCGGGGGCTGGCCCCCGCGTCGAGCGCAGCGAGCCGACTGCATAGTAGGAGCGGCGGTGCACACACAAGGCGGTACATACACAAGGCGGGGCATACACAAGGCGGTACACACAAAAGGCGGTCTGTAGCAGTGCAGGAGTGTTGTTATTTAAAGGGGGTGCGGGGGCTGGCCCCCGCGTCGAGCGCAGCGAGCCGAATGCATGGTAGGACCGGCGGTGCACACACAAGGCGGTACATACACAAGGCGGGGCATACACAAGGCGGTACACACAAAAGGCGGTCTGTAGCAGTGCAGGAGTCTTGTTATTTAACGGGGGTGCGGGGGCTGGCCCCCGCGTTGAGCGCAGCGAGCCGAATGCATAGTAGGACCGGCGGTGCACACACAACGCGGAACATACACAAGGCGGTACACACAAAAGGCGGTCTGTAGCAGTGCAGGAGTCTTGTCCCACAACTTCCAGGGGGGGGCGTAAACAGGGGGGGGGGGGCGTAAAGCTCTCATGGGCCATATATATTACTACACCCCTCTCCCCTTAAATTTAGCTAACAAGCAAGCAAGCAAGCAACAAGCAACAACACGTCTCCGTGCTGTTTTGGCCATTGCACCTTCCCAACGCCTCGGGCCTGACTCTACTTTAGCCATCCTACAGCCTAGGTGGTGCCCTTGCCAAATCCAAGTTTTGAGCCAAAAACTCACCGGTGGCGGCCCGGGGCGGTGGCGCCAAGTTGGGAGGTGCCCTCCCAAATCTGCGCAGTTTTGGGCCAAAAACAGCCACTTTTCGCCCAAAACAGCCCTAGTAAGGGTTCAAAACAGCCAAACGAAGGCAAACGGCTGCTACACTGCACGTGCGGCTTGACTTTCTCGTGACCAAGGGACCTTTGGTGCCCTCTAACTCCACGATATGTCCGAGAAACGGCCCAAAAAGGCGCCAAAAAGCCCCAAAAACTGCGCAATGTGCACCAGCACCCCGAAACCAAGAACGGGCCGTATCTTGGACTACGTGGCTCCAAACCGAATTCCGAGGGCACCTAGTCCACCCGCAACCCCCCACTTTTTATGGTTTCCAAGCCTCGGAATTGCCCAACGAGACACGTAGACCCCCGTACCAGCGGTCACTTGGTGCAGCCGGAGGGCCGGCCAGCCCACGCACACTGCATGGGGGCCAACGGTGGGTCCACCAGGGTCCCCGGGGCGAAAAATAAGATTTTTTCCAAAGTTGTTCCTAGACCACTTGGGAAGCTCAAACAAGTGTTTTTAGGCCGTTTGGAGCCCGTGGTGGCGCGTTTTGGGCCATGGAAAATCCCAAAATGCCTTGAAAATGGGCCGTTTTGGGAGCAACAATGGGTCAAAAATGGGTCAAAAACGCGTTTTTCCAAAAATGATCCTAGACCATTCGGGATGCTCAAACAAGGTTTTTAGCCAATTTGGAGCCCATTTGACTGAGTTTAGTCCCTTCCACCACATGTATGCACCACTTTGTGCCCTTCGCACGTACCTTACAGCCGTGTGGTGGAGCCACCTAGAGTTGGGAGAGGGGTGTAGATTGGAGGATATATATATATATATATATATATATATATATATATATATATATACATACATACATACATCTATTTTTTTTCGATGTCTTGCAGATATTTGTGATGGATCCCCCCAGGCGACCAGGCGCCGCGGGGGGTACAGCGAAACCCTGGCCGGGGGGCAGCCGGGGCCTACCAGGGCCGCGCCCCCCGCGGCATTTGGAGTGGCTGCTCGCGGCGGCGGCTCCTGCGGGGGCTCCGGCAGCGGCGGGCGGCCACAGCGTGGAGTCAGCCAGCCCGACGACGCCGCCGATAGGGGCCAGATGCGTGCCTGCGACATGCGTGCGACATGCCTACACAGTGTCCTGCGTAGTGTCCTGCGTAGTGTAGAGAGGGGAAAGGGCAGGGCAGGGAGGGAGAGGCCAGGTGCGTGTCTGCGACATGCGTGCGACTTGCCTACGAAGTGTCCTGCGTAGTGTCATGCGAAGTGTAGAGAGGGAAAAGGGCAGGGGAGGGAGGGGGAGGTAGGGCGGGAGTAGAGGGCCAAAGGCCGCAGGCGGGTGCAGACGGGACCAGGGCACCACGGGGCGGCAAGGTGAAGAGGGAGTGGGAGGGGTGCCTCGCGTATTGCTCCGCGAAGTGTATGCCGGGAGGGTGAAGGGAGGACGGGGACAGAGAGACAGAGGGCCAGGGACCAAGGGACCTGGGAAGGGGGGCAAGGGAGGACGAGGGAGGGCGAGCAGACAGGGGGCAGGACAGGGCTAGGGGGCCGGGGCAGAGAGAGGGGGCAAAGAGGGAGCGTTGCCTCGCGAATTGCTCCGCATCGTGCTCGCGCTGGCCGGAGGGCAGAGGAGCAGAGAAGGTAGGGCAGGGAAGAGGGCGTGCCACGGCGGCATGAAGGAGCGAACGTGGGGCAGAAGCACATAGGTGCCCAACAACCGAGCGAGCCACCCGCAGTGCGTGGGGGCACTGGACAAGGCGGAGCGCCGCGGCGCGCTGCCACAAAGCGGTCCACCCCCAAAGGTGCAGTGTCCTGACAAGCGTCATGCAACGAGGGCCAGGTGCGTGCCTGCGACATGCGTGCGACTTGCCTACACTGTGTCCTGCCTAGTGTCCTGCATGCGGTAGAGAGGTAAAAGGGCAGGGGAGGGAGGGGGAGGCAGGGCGGGCGTAGAGGGACAAAGGCCGCAGGCGGGTGCAGTGCGACATGCGTGCCACAAGCCTAGGGACCAGGGCGCCAGGGGGCGGCAAGGTGAAGAGGGAGTGGGAGAGGTGCCTCGCGTATTGCTCCGCGGTGTGTATGCAGGGAGGGTAAAGCGAGGACGGGGACAAGGAGGCAGAGGGCCAGGGACCCACGGGCCTGGGAAGGGGGGCAAGGGAGGACGAGAGAGAACGAACACACAACCAAGGATGAGGGGCAGGGCAAGGTGAGAGAGGGCGAGCAAACAGGGGGCAAGACAGGGCCAGGGGGCCGGGGCAGAGAGAGGGGCAGAGAGGGAGCGCTGCCTGGCGAATTGCTCCGCACTGTGCACGCGCTAGCCGGAGGGCAGAGGGACCGAGAAGGCGGGGCAGAGAAGGGGGTAACATGGTACCCCACAACCGAGCGAGCCGCAAGGCGGGGTGCCGCGGCGTGCTGCCACAAGGCAGCCCGCCCCCAAAGGTGCAGTGTGCTGTGTGCGTGCGTAGTGTCATGCAACGAGGGCCGGCAGGGACGGGGGAAGGGGGCACGGGCAGGGCAAAAGAGGTATGACACAAAGGAGGAAAGCGAAGGCAGGACAGCCAGAGCAGAGAGAGGGAGCGACGAGGGAGACAGGGGCATGCACAGCGCCGGCAGAGCACGGAGGGCGAGGGAGGGAGCAGAGAGGGCAGGGTAGGGGATAGTTGCCATGCGTCGTGCCGTGCGCCGTGCGTGTCCAGAAACCAACTCTGACCTCATTCATGCGTGTGTCATGTCACGTCAACCAGGCCTGGAGCCGGAGGCAGGAAGTGGCACGGGGGGACGGGCACCTGCGGCGCCATCCGTAGGGCCTCCCGTGCGGTGACCCAACCTGTGGCGCAGAGGGGACACGCGCCAGTGGCGCCATCCGCTGGACCCCCTGCGCCTGTTGCAGTAAGTGTGACGCAGAGGGGACGGGCACCAGCGGCGCCATCCGGTGGGCCCCCTGCGGCAGCGATTGTGCTGATCTGATTAACTAGGTGGCCAGGGGATGCCACAAATGAATCCCCCGCCCGTCTCCCCGCGTCTCTGCCATAGGACCTCAGGGGCCTCCATCGCGCTCGGGGCCGGCAGAGGCCCGGGGGACGAGAGCGCCCGGCCGCTTTGTAGCCGCCACTTCCAGCGGACTGATACCACGGCACCGGTATCAGGCCGCTCGGAAGTGGATACACGGGCACCAGGGAGAGGATGGGCAGTCGGCCCCCCCCGGGCTGTTGGGTGCCGAAACAGGGGCCCTCCCCTCGACCAGGGCGGCGGATGGCGCAAGAAGCCTTCGAGGCGTACGGTAAGTCCTCCCCGCTGCCCGCACTTCCTCATCATCCGTTTCCACCCGGGTACGTACCTCCTCCAGTAAGTATGGGCACAGGAGGGAGCAGGCACGGGACACTGAGCGCCATGCGGAGACGTGGCGACTACCGCCAAGGGGCAGCAGCGGCTGGTGTTCCTCGGGTGCGGAGCCTATACCATGGAGAAGGGCAGGAAGGCCCAAAGGAAACCCCCCCCCCCCGCAGCAGCCAAGTGCCTCACCCCGTGCTTGTGTCGTGCCTGCGTCGTGCCTGCGACATGCGTGCAACGAAGGGGAGACGACATGGGCGCCCCCCCCCCCCACCCACCCCCGCCCCCCCGAGGGCGGGGGATGCGGGTAGGGGGGGCGAAAAGCGACCCCCCCCCCCCGAGGACAACGCGGCAGGGTAGGGAGGCAGTGGTAAGAGGGTGCGGGACGGACCACACGACCGTGCCCGAAGAGGGCACGCGCCGTGCAAGCCCCGGTGGGGGGACCACCGGGGGTGCGAGCGCAGGGTAGAAAGGGCGACGACGGGAGCCACAAGGCAAGCCCCCCCCCTCCTGCAGAGGGACGGGTGCTGCGCCTCGTGCCTGCGCCGTGCTTGCGTCGTGCCTGCGACTTGCGTGCAACGAAGGGAAGACGACAAGCCCCCCCCCCCCCCCCACCTCCGCCCCCCCAAGGGTTGGGGGTGAAGGAAGGGAGGGGCGGACAGCGGCCCCCCCTCCCGAGGACAAAGCGGCAAAGAGGGGGGGCAGCGGCGACAGGGTGCGGGACGGACCACACAACCGTGCCCGAGGGAAGCACGCGCCGTGCAAGCCCCAGCGGGGGGGGCACCAGGGGAGCGAACGCAGGGTGGGAAGGGCGACAACGGGAGCCACGCGGCATGCCCCCCTCCCCTGCAGAGGGACAAGTGCCGCGCCTCGTGCCTACGCCGTGCTTGCGACGTGCTCACGCCGGAGGACGGACAGCGAGGGCGCCCCCCCCCCCCCACCCCCTTCTCCCCCACCCACCAAGGAAAGGGGGGAGGACAGCGAGGAGGTGGCGAGGGGACATGGGGGGGGGACAGAGGACAGACCGACGTGCCAGAGGAAGAGACGGGCGGCGAGCGTTGGAGACAAAAAAAAAAACAACCACGAACGAAGCAAACCAACGCGCCGGGGGAAGAAAGCGAGAAGACGGGAACCAACACCGCGGCCCACGGGGGGAGGCCGGGGTGACATGGGCCCGCATGGAGCGCTGGTGAAGTACCCGACCACGGGGATATGGGGGCCCCAAAGGGAAACCTCCCCCCCCCACCGCTGCAGCCACGCCCTGTGCTTGCGTCGTGCTTGCATCATGCCTGCGACATGCGTGCTACAAAGGGAAGACGACAAGGGCGACAAGGGGGATGACGGTATCGGAATGTGGACCCCCCCCCCCGAGGACACCGCGGCAGGGTTGGGAGGCAGCGGAAAGAGGGTGCGGGACGAACCACACGACCGTGCCCAACGGGAGCACGCGCCGTGCAAGCCCCAACGGGGGGACCACCGGGGGTGCGACCGCAGGAAAGGTAGGGTGACGACGGGAGCCACACGGCAAGCCCCCCCCCCCCCTGCAGAGGGACAAATTGCCGCGCCTCGTGCCTGCGCCGTGCTTGCGACGTGCTTACACCAGAGGACGGACAGCGAGGACGCCCCCCCCCCCCACCCCCTTCTCCTCCACCCACCCAAGAAAGGGGCGAGGACAGCGAGGAGACAGCGAGGGGACATGGGGGGGGGCAGAGGACAGACCGAAACGCTGGGGGGAGAGACGAGAGGCGAGCGGGGAAAAAAAAAACAGAGGACACCAACACGCCAGAGCAGGGGCAGACAGCAGGGGCAGACGGGACACGGCGGGAGCCTGGAAGCACGGCAAGGGGCGCGGGAAGGGGGGACGCCCCTGGGGACGAAAGCTAGGAGGCAGGGACCAACGCCGCAGCGAACGGGGGGGGGCCGGGGTGACAAGAGCCCGCAAAAGACGCAGGTGAGGTACCCGACCTCAGGGGTTTGGCCCCCCCCCCGGTGTCCGTATCGGCCCCACCTGAGCGCAGGCAATAAGGTGGGTTACGCCCGGGACCGTTGGCCAGCGGCCCGAGGTGGCACCGGCTTGGGGGGGTGGCCAATGGGCCTGACCAAGAGCACTCCCCACGGCACGTACCGCGGTTCGTGTCCTGTGAGGGGCTGCGGGTAGGGCACACCGTCCATCGGGGTATGCAAGAGACGCGCCTATCCCGCAAGGACTCCCCAGAGACCCACAGTGTACCCGACCCCGGTGTGGGGAAGGGCCGACGTACCTGGTTACGACGCAGGTGCATTTGTACGGAGCGGGTACAAATGGACGGCCCGTACAACAGAGTTACACCCTGACGGGGAGTGCATGCATCGGCCCCCCCGTGGGGAAACTCCCGGAGGGAGGGACCAGAGCCAGCGTCGGGCTCCCCCCCCCCCCCCAACCCTGCCTGGCAACAAGCCCACCAACAACCGGGTTGGACCAAGGGGCACACCTAGCGGGCAGAGCCGGGGGCAAAGGAACATGGAAGGGAAGGGGGGGGGGCGCGCAAGAGGGGTGGGCAACTGTGTTGTGCGAAGTGTCGTGCATCGTTACGCCAGCAGCGGGCGGGACGGGCCACAGAGTCCACCCGTTCTCCCCTGTCCATAGCTCACACAGCCTTCGTTAGCTAAATGTCGCTATCTGTCCCCACCAATCCCGCGGAGTTGCCAGCCTTCCGGCGACGTGCCCGGCGCCTGGTAGACACAGTGTCTTATCTCGTCAGATACGGGCCGCACACGTATGCGGCGTTCGAGGCGCGCGTGGACGCGGACCGTCCGGCCAGGGACAACGGATGGGACCACTTCGTCGACGTCTGCTTGCGGCAGATGTTGGCCCGCGATCCCCACCCGTACAACGCGCCTGACGTTCAGGCGCGGTTCGCAGCGGGCACGGTGCCGTTCGGGGTGCACCTGCTCAACCGACTACTCCGATGTCTACAAGATCTCGGGCAGCCGGAGGACGCGCAGCGCGGGCGGCCCCGAGTGGGATCGGCGGGGCGGCCGGGGTATGCGGCGCCGGGTGCGTTTCCGATGCCGCCGCCCCCAGGCCTCGGGCCCATGCCCATCCTGCCCTTTGGGGCACACCACCACCACCAACTCCATCTCCATCACCTACTTCATCACCCCGTCGGGTTCCCCATGATGCAGCATCACTTCCCACACCAACACGTACACCCGGCGGCTGTGCCACAGCTCCCCGTCCACCTTCACCATCACCATCACCTAGCGGCTGTGCCACAGCCCCCCGTCCACCTTCACCATCACCATCACCATCACCGTCCGCACCAGCATGTGGAGTACCCCCATCCCCTGCCCCAGCAGCACCCACGGCCGCCTCAGCACACAGTACCGGTGCCGGTACCGGTACCGGTGCCTGCGCCGGGGCGGGGCGCCCAGCAGCAGGGGGTGTCGCAAGGGGAGACACGTGGCGTGCCCCCGGGCGAGGCGAGGAGAATGGGGGCGCCTGCGGCTGCGCCACCCGTGGCGGTGCCCCAGCCGGGGCTTACCGCGGCGGGGTCACCACCGCGGGCGGTCCAGGTGCCGGACCCAGCCGTGCCGCGTGGAGCCCCGCCCGTGGTGCCGACGGGGCCTGAGCCGGTGGTGCCGGGTGGTGATCCGCCCCCGACGCGTGGGATGCAAGGCGCGGCCCCCATGGGGAGGCCTATGGCGGGGGAACAGGCGGGGGATGCAGCGCAGGAGGCGGCGGTGGCCGGCCCGCAGGACATCAGCGAGCTGCTCGCGCAGGCCCTGGAGGCGTACCGGCGGACAGCCGCGGGGAGCGATGGAGCCGCGCCGGAAGGGGCTGACGCCGGCGAGCTGATAGCGCAGGCGCTCGCGGCTGTCGCCCCGAGGGCGGGAGGGGCCAAGGAGAAGCCGTCGGAGGCGGTTGCTTCGGGGGGACAGGACGCGGGGCGGGGTGTGCCGGATGCGCAGACACCGGCGGAAAGCGGCGGGGTTGTGGAGCCCAGTGGGAGGCGTGCCAAGGGGGAAGGAGTGGAGGACTGGATGTGGGAGTGGCGGGAGTGGCGCCAGGTGGCACCCGGTGAACCGTGTCCGGCGGGGCTGGCGTACAGCATGGACCTCCATGCGGGCACCAGCTGGGCCCGGCTGCCCGCCAACCTGCGGGCACGGCTGGACGCGGCGGAGGCGGCAAGGGGCGGAGGCGCTGACGAGCGGCCTCTGGCGCCCTTCCCGCTGCGGCCGGACACGCCGCCGGCGATGGTTGCGGCTGGAGAAGGGGCGGAGGGAGAGCAGGAGGCGGAGGGCGAGGGGGACGAGGAGGCGTACGGGCCCGGCGAGTCGGCGCTGGCCCTCATGTATGAGGACGACGCCGGGCCCGACGTCTACGCCGGCATGGACATGGACCCGGCCAACGCGCCGCTGCGGCCCATGCCCACTGCGGTGCCGCCCCCTCCCTTGGGGAGCTGTGAGCGGCGGCAATGCAGGTACCATGCGGCCGAGGGTGCCCACAGGCACCGCCTCATGGGCACGGGGCAGCGGGAGCCAGGGATGCTGGCGAGCGCCCTGGAGCGCTACGAGCTCCAGCGCCCAGGGCAGGTCGCCCGGGAGCTGGCCCTGGTGGCCGCGTCCCCGGACGACGGCCAGGTCCGCTGTGTCCAACTGGGGGACGCGGCGGTCTTGGGTCACCACCCCGGTGATGTCCGGGCGGCCGAGCCCCAGGAAGGCCTCCCCCTGTCGGTGCGCCTGTCCGTGGGGCGCCTGCAGGACGAGGCAGGGCTGGAGGACGTGCGGCGGGACGAAGGCCTGTACGTGGCCTTGTGGCGAGGTGGGGCTGACGCTTGGCGTCGCGAGCAGGCCGTGCGGCCCCTCACACCCCAGGCGCTGGGGTCCCATGCGCTCCTGGTGGCGGTGCACCCCGAGGGTGCAGAGGTCGTGTTCGGCGCGGACCGCCTGCTGCTGACCGGGGATGGGGCGGTCCTCATCCCCATCTCCAGCAGCTACCGCCTTGAGAGCCGCGGCGGTGACCTCAAGCTGCTGGTGGTGGTGGGCACGCGCCTCGACGAGAGCGCCGCCCCCCAGGGGTCGGAACACGCGGTCCCAGTGGGGGGTGATGAGGAGGCAGGCCGTGACGGTGACGAGGTGGGGCAGGAGCAACCCACGGGGGAGGAGCAGCAGCAGGATCAGCCGGAGGTGGCCGGGGAGGAGGTGGACGTGCAGGCCATTGTGGCGGCGGCCCTGGCGAAGTTCACGGATGCAGCGGGCCCGCCGCCGACGACGGAGGCACTGGAGGAGGAGGACCAACGCAGGAGGAATGAGGAGGCACAAGTCGCCATGGAGCGGGACGAGGAGCCGGAGTTCAAGGGTGAAGAGGCACAGAGCGCCGTGGAGCAGGACGAGGAGCTGGAGATCGTGGGGGCGAAGGAGGCGCGTGAGGTGGGTCCACGGGAGCTGGGAGTGGCGGACAGGGCTGGGCCGAAGACGGGGGAGGTGGAAACCTGCAAGCACTGGGCCAAGGGGTGGTGCATGCGGGCAGATGCCTGCCGGTTCGCCCGACCCCAGCCGCCGGTGCCGCGGGGAGTACCCCAGGAATTACTCCTGATCCTCCAGGCCATGGCTCGTGTGGGGGCCCTCAGCCTGGACCGCAGCCAGGGCCACTGCCGGGGCCACGGAACGTTGCTGCAGGAAGCGGTGGTAAAGGCGCAAGGAGGAGGACTCCCAGCGGTGGGGTATGCGGTGGAGAGTGGGGGCCTGACCGAGTGGGCAGTGGCGTTGCCATATGGCATGGCGGCCCTCCTCACTCCGTTCCCGGCGGTCCTGTGGAGGGACGTGGTCACCGTCCAGTAAGCCAATCTGGGGTGGGTGTGCACGTGGCACACACATCCTGCCGGCATGGACCCTCGCGAGTGGCGGGCTAAGGCGGTCATGACGTACCTGTCCTGGTCGTTGCCGGCAGCGCCGGGTGCGTGGGCGCAGTGGTGGGACAGGGCGCTCAGCTGGGCGAGGGATGGCAGTGCTGTGGCGGCCTGCCCTGACCTCCCGCGCGAGCCCGTCTCAGTCCAGCCGTGGACTGTCTCCCTGCATCTCCCCACGGTGGCGGCTCGTCTTGCGGCCATAGACCCGGAGGTCTCGCTGCTAGGAGACCGAGAGGGGCCAGGGCTTCGCCTGGGCCAGGGGCTGGAGGTTCGCACTGCCCGCCTCCCCAGCCCTGTGGAGGGGGACATCCTGGAGGGACTCCAGTTCACGCGGGCTGGCGGGGCTGATGTGTGGACCGCTGTCCATCGCCAGCTCCCAGACGCGTGGCCCCAGGTGCACCGGCCCCCTGGTCACGAGCGTCTGGTGGGAGTGGAATGGCGCGTGTGGGCCGCCAACAGCCCATGCCCGCCGGTGGTGGTCCTGCCCAGGAGAACCAGCCACCACAGCTGGGAGACCGTGGCGGTCTTGAGGGGATGGGTGGCGGTCCGTGGGACCGATGGCCACTTCTTCACCGCCCCACGGGGCACGGTGATCGAGACCGACGGGGGGACAGCGTTGCAGCTCACGGCAGAGCCCCTGACCACGCATGTTGTGGTGGCCGTCCTCCAGTGGGGAGCAAACAAGCCACAGCCCTGGCGCGATCCGGTCGCTAGGGCTGTCTGGCGAGACCTGCCGGTCCTTAAGGCCGCCGTCTGGTCAGGAGGAGCAAGGCGGCGTCTCCCGGGCGCACTCCCTTGGCTACGGGACTGCTGAGACGCCTCTCCCCCACCGGCTGAGATGCGGGGCGCCCTGGAGCAACTGTACTCCAAGCCCAGGCACCAGTTCCTGGTGGCCGCAGACCATGGGGTGGAGCTCAGCGACGACGTGGTCGCGTTGGCAGCTGACGTGGTGCAGTGCCTGGCCCCCCACGCCATGATGCTCCCGAGGGAGGGGTGGGAGGGCCAGCGGCACGACCAAACCCCGGCTGCCCTTCTCATTGCGAGGTACGTCGAGCTGGGCGGCTCGGAGGCGGTGTACCTCCACCGGTCGGAGACGCCGAACATGCGGCACTGGACGTCTCACCACCTCCTGGCCCCTGCCACGCAGTGGACGGTGGACCCGCTAGGCAGCCCGCAGTGTCTGGAGCCCAGCCCCAGTGGCCACACACTTGGGACATGGCAGTCTGGACGATGCGCATGGCACCAAGGGGCCCGAGGGCGGGATGGCCGGGTGCACAGCACCTGCTGGCAGAGGCCCGGGCGGCACAGGTGCAGCAGCCAGCCGGCAACACCAAGGACTGTGGCGTGTGCGCCCTCGTGTCCGCCGTCGGTACCCTCCTCAGGCTGCCGAGGCCGGGCAACCTTCTGTCCGCGCTGGACAGGCGGTGGGTGGCGGCGGTGGTCCTCAACAGGTACATGGGGCCCATCGCGCGTCTGCCGTCCCTGGGGGAGCTGCCTGCAGCGGTGTTGGATGCCCTGCCGGCGCCCCGCACACCCTTGGACGTGGCGGACGTCCAGCACAGCGTGGGGTTGCCCGGGGCGCGCATGCAACATGCCCTGCTGTGTATGGCGGCGGCAGCGGACGGGGGGATGTCCATGCTAGCGACGGTGTCCCTGCAGCACGTGCAGGACGCGATGCAGCAGCAGCGGATGCATGCCCCCCAGCCGTGGGAAGAAAGCGCCAAGCGGTGGTTGAGGGTGGAGAGCGTGCCTTCCACCCATACGGTGGGCGTGCCGGATATGGGGCGGCTGGTGGTGTTGGAAGGGGCGGAGTATTTGGCCTGTGTTCGGGTGGAAACAGGGGGACTGGAGTGGGTCGTAGTCACCGCGTGCCGGCTCAGGAGGCAGCAGTCCAGGGGCCCGGCCTGCTACCGGGTGTTCCGGGAGTGCCTCAGGGAGCTGGGGCCAGTGCGCAGGGCACACAGGTGCACGGCCGAGGACATCCCGCCGGCGCCGGCGGTCTTCGTGGAGGTCATGCGACCGCCAGCGATCCAGGGGCAGGACGTCTGGCCCATAGCCTTGAGCAACATGTGGCAGGCTGAGCATGCAGCTGTCATGTGCAGGGCGCTGCAGGGTCACGCAGCGGCCCTCCCCAGGGCCCCAGCCGCGCAGTCCTCCAGCAACAGGCCGGCAGCCTCGCTTGCAGTGCTGCATAGCGTGTCGAGGGCGTGGTGCTGGGTTGTGGCGGCATTGGAGCCCCACTCCTCGGCGCTGCGCCTGTACGATCGCGGAGAGGGCACGGTGCTCACGGTCCGCCCCGCCGACCTGGAGGCCCTGCACCTTAGTGCACTGAGTGGCGACGGGGGCGAGGCGCTGTACCTCCAAGGGACCGTGGCAGGCGCGGCCGCGACACGCTTCCGCCGGCAGAGCGGAGGAGATGCCCTCCGCCTGGTCATGGCGGAGAACATGGGGCCGTGGCTCCGGGCGTTCTCCGCGTCCAGGTGGAAGGTCGAGGGCGACCGGGAGAAGTTCGCCGACGCGTGGCGCCTGTGGGTGGAGGAGCAATTTCCCGTGGGGGGAATGCTGCACCTGCCGCAGCCCCCAAGCGTGCCACCGGTACGGCCTGCGGCACCCCCGGCCGCGGCGGCGAGGCAGGCCCCGAAAGCGGCGCCCAAGCCGCCGCCCAAGAGGGGCCCGCCGCCTCAGTATGGCGGCTATACCAACATTCGGTACGTGCTGCAGCACTTCGGCGGTGACTTGGCCACGGAGCAGCGTGGGACAAAGACGATCAACGTCTGCCCCTGGTCTCGGCTGGATGGGGCTGGAAAGCTGGCACGCACTGCCGGCCTACCCACCTCCAGCCCAAGGACCTGCCGGACCACATCCAGCGGGACCATGCGACTGATTCCGGCGCAACGGGACCAGGCGCTGGCCATGCTGGCTGGCGTTATGCCGGGGGGCCAGGCGGGGCCTTTCGCGTCGGCCCAGGCGAGGTCCAGAGCGCTCACGCTGCCCACGGGGGCCCGCCCTGCGGCGGAGCGCGGGGCGTCGCCGTCGGCGGCACAATCTGGAGCGATTGGGTCTGCAGCACGGCGTGGGGCAGTGACTTCTACGGGGAGTACGGCGGCAAGTACATCCGGCGGGCAGGTAGAGGGGGAGCCCGCCGCATCTGCCGGGTCTCAGCAGACGACGGCCGCCTCGGGCGGAGGCCCACGGGGACAGGGGCCACCTCGCCGGCCGCCCGCGCCGGGTGCGGGTGGTCCCCCTGAACCTGCTGGTGGCCCCCCTCCGTCCGGTGATCCGGATCCGGAGGGGGGGCCCGGTCCACACGTGCAGCCATGAAGGGGCCCCGCCTCCGACACCCGAGTGGCGGTGTCCTGGAACGTCCAGGGCTCGATGCGGGGGGACGGCGTACCAGTGGCCCCAGGTATGCTCGACGGCGAGGCGGTGGCGGCGGGCATCATGAAGGCCGAGGGTGCCATCCTGGGCCGGTTCCGGGAGACCGGCCTGCAGGACCCTCAGGGTGTGGTGCACTCGGAGAATCAGTGGCGTCACCACGGGTATCATGCGTACCCAGGGGTGGATGCCCAGGCAGCGTCGGCGGCAGCGGTGCGCGGCGGGCTCTTGATTGCCCTTCGGGCGGACGTGTTCGCCGCGGAGGAAGTTCGAGACATCGTGGACATCGTGCCGGGCAAGGCCATGGCCCTCGATGTGGTGACCGCAGGTGGCACCCTCACGGTCATCAACGTCCACGGCCCGGGCAGCGGCGGCGACTCCTGGGCGTCTAAGGCGTCCTTCTGGGCTGACGTGGCCATGTATGCGGCGGCCAAGAGCGCGGGTGGCACCAGGGCCGTGCTCCTCGGAGGGGATTTCAACGTGTGGCTGGAGTCCCCGTGGCACCCCACCACGAGGAGGTTTCAAGCTGTGTGGGAACAGTGTGGTTTCCACAGGGCAGGCCCGGAACGGGAGGAGGACAGGAGGCCCACGAGGGCAGGGCACCGGCTGGACTCCTTCCTTCTGAACTCGCCTCTGGTCCCATGGTCGGCGCGTGAGCGCCCACACTTGGCGCCGGGGCGGTCTCCAGCGTCGCTGGGGTCGGATCATGGCCCTGTGGTCCTGGACCTCCCGTTGGCGGTAGCCGGCAAAGAGAGGGTCACCAGGATGGCCTACTCGCACGCCCAAGGCAGGCTGTATGCCATACGCCCGGACTCCCCGGGGCTTCGTGAGGCGGCGGCGGCAGTACTGCAGAAGGCCTGCGGGGATCGGCGGCTACAGGCGTGGCTCTCGTCGGACCAGGACACTGCCACCATGGGCACGTCGGAGGTGCAAGCGGTCTTTGACCTGCTCTACGCCTTCCGTGATGACGTGTCCAGGGTCACGGGAGTGCGCATGCCATCAGGCGTGCACCCGCAGTACCCGTTCGGGCAGGCGGAGACGGAGGCGTCTTTGGCCCAGGTCCTCTTGGATCAGCAGGCCCTGGCTTGGCGCGCCCATCAGCTGTGGCAACGGGACGCGGCGGCGGCCGGACTCCACTCCCAGGAAGGGACTGCCCTGCTACAGCACCTCCGGCGGGTGGACCCCGACCTGTCCCCCGCCTCGGTGGAGGACCGACGTGCCGCGTTGGACCAACAGCTCCACCAGCTAGAGACACGCCTGGAGGAGCTGCGGGGTGTCCTCAGGGGCAACAGGCGCCGGTCCATCAAGGACTATTGGCGGGGCAGGGTGCCGGATCTGCAGCTCCGATGGACGGCGATACGGGGGGCCATTAACGTGGTGAACTATGCCCCGTCAGGCCTATGGTCCGTACGTGTCCGCGAGTAGGAGAAGGTGCTCTTGGAGGCCTCGGACGTCATTGGCGAGGTGCAGAGGTATTGGGAGGCGCTGTACGCCAAGCGGCCAGTGAACCTGCCGGCCTTCGAGCGGCTGGTCCGGGCCCACATTCCCAAAGGGGTGCCGGAGGAATGGAGGTCGGTACAGGACTACACCCTGCAGGACCTTAAAGACGCCGTGAGGCAGGCCGTGGCGGACGACAAAGCTCCGGGGTCCAACCGGGTCACGGCTGCCCTCATAGCAGAGCTGCCTGAACCGGTGTAGGGGCTCCTGGTGCACGCGTACGGGGCTATCCTACGGGGTGCGGACGTCCCGGAGTCCTGGCACGAGGCCATTATCTGGCTGATGCCCAAGGGCACAGCCACGGGCAACCTGGACGAGTACAGGCCGATAGCGCTGGGGCAGCAAGGCATGCGGATGCTCATGACTCCCCTCATGCGGAGGTTCACAGCTGTCCTGGCACGCAAGGGACTGGCTGCGGACTGGCAGTTCGGAGCCATGCCGGGCTCCACGGCGGCTGCCCCGGTGTTCCTGGCCCAGCGCAGGCTGCAGCGTGGGCTGGAGGAAAACCACGTCCTGGCCTTCGATGCGTCAAAAGCTTTTGACACAGCGCCGCACGGGGCGCTGGCGCTCCTCCTGCGCCACATGGGAGTCTCAGAGGAGCTCATCAGGCTCTTCCACACCCTCAGTTGCGGGTCTCTGGTGCGCATTGTCACCGCGCACGGCCCGACGCCGAGCATTCGGCTCCACAGGGGCCTGCGGCAGGGCAGCGCGGAGAACGCTGTGCTCTACCTCCTCCTCTTGGAGCCTCTCCCGCGGAGCCTCGCCTGCAAGGCGCGGGGAGATGCTCGCCATGCGGTGCCACCCCTGGTGCAGGCGTACTGTGATGACCTCCTGTTGATAGCGCACTCCCTGCCGCAATTCCTGGAGTATGCAGCGGCGATAGCGCGGTATCTCACGCACATGGGCATGTCCCTCAACGTCGGCAAATGCGCCTATGCCAATACTGCTCGCATCCATTCGATTATGGTATGCCTGAGCCCAGGGAACACGGCGGCCCCATGGGTATGCTTACGTGCCAAGGGCACGGTACCATACTTGGGCCTGCGCCTCCATCCCAGGGGGGTGGCGACCATGAAGGAGAAACATGTACTCCGGTGTGAAGCTCTGCTGGGCTGGTGCAAGAACACGTTGGGGCCGGCGTCGGTGCCTCATGAGGTGATGGCGGCTGTGGTTGGAGGCATCGTGCGGTACGCGGCTCCCTACCTCTCCGACACGGCGGAGGCGGTGATCAAGCTAAATACTGCCATCAAGGCTGCAGCCCTGCAATTCGAGAAGCTGCCCAAGGACCTGTCCAACGTAGCGGTGCGGTCGGGTCATGGGTTACGGTTGGCGGATGTCCAGGTTATTTGCCGCGACTCCGTCGTGGCGACCATGGCTCAGCTCACCCACCACAGGTCGACGACAGTCCGTGATGAGCTGCGGGCCATGCTCCGGGACATGCACGTGCAGTACGGAGTGTGCGGGCAGTTCATGGTGCCCTCTGCGTCATTCGCCACGCACGCTGGCAATACGTGGGTGGACAGGGTACTCCGGGCGATGGGGACGTTGCGCGTAGGACTTCTCATGCCATCGTCAGTGTACTCGTGTGTACACGCCCATCTGCCGCAAGTGCAGTGGGCGGGGCGGAAGTGGGTGTCCCAATCCTATTCCTACAAGGGTAGAGACATCTGCGTTCTCTCGGGGCCCCGCACAGATGCGACGGTACAGTCCCTGACTGATCCCGCAAATGACCTCCTGCATGCACGGCTCCCCTGTCCTGCGCCTGGACACTGGGCTGTCCAGCTTCAGGAATGTCATGAGGACCACCTGCACCTTCCGCACGCAGGAGTAGGGCCCCATCAGCTGGACCACTTGTGGTTCACGGGGCTCCGCGACGTCTTCCGGCCGCAGCTGCCTAGTCCGTTGACTCACCGGCTAATACACCCGGTGCGCCGAAAGAAGGCCAGCAAACGCAATAAACAGTCCACTGCGGGGGACGTGTATGTGGTGGGCGCATACAGGGAGGAAGGATGGGACCCAGCCAACCCGGGGCTATCCATGCCGTTCGTCCTGCTGGCCGCCCTCCTGTCTCTATTGGGGGACGTCTTTGAGGGTTACCAGCAGCAGGACGATCCGGCGTCCGTTCCCCTACTCACTCCTCACGCCGGGGGCGGCATAAGCCCGCCACCACTGTGGGTTGTGCACGGGCGGCCAGCGTTTTCCAGGGCATGCGCGGCGGTGCATGGGTGCAGCGAGTGCGCAATTGTCCTTCTGCTACCAGCAGGCCCTATCCCGGATCCGGATGAGTACTCGGTCCCGGAAGTGGTCCGGATGTCCAACGTGCCACACGATCCGCACGTCGCCGTCACGTCGTTGCGTGATGGCGGCGCGGTGGAACAGGGGTCTATGGTGGTATACCAGCCCTCGTGCTCCGCAATAGTTTGGGGGGCGGAGTATACCACCGCCCTGGACGCCATCAAGTCAGTCTGTGGATGTGACCTGGCCTGGAGACCACATGCGGTATATCGGCCGAGGGTGGTCCTGTCCCCGGAGCTCACGGCCTCCAGTGCGGCGTCCCTAGGAAGGGTGGTGCAGAGCCCCCACTCCGACGTGGCGTGGCTGGAACCCCACCGGTACTGCTGGGTGCCGGTGGCGACTAAAGTCACATTGTCTGACGCGTCGCCCCAGGGAGACGACGCCACAAACGTGGCGGTGGCCAGCCACGGGAGCCCCACGTGGACGGGTGCCATCTACGGCACGGTCCCGGAGGCAGAGATCATCGGCGCGGCGGCGTACCTATTGCACACGCCCCCGTCAGCGTGCACGGTGCACGTGGTGGATGCGTCCGTCATAGGAGCGCATCTCCGCAGGGCGCAGGAGGCCTTGTACCGTGGCATCAAGGGGCCGACGTCACATCTGGTCAATCAGCACGCACTGAGCTGGATAGTGGAGGGGCTGCGGCGGCTGCCACGCCGAGTTGGGGGGCCGCACCACTGGATGGTGAGGCAGAGCTCGCACTTGGCGGCGGTCCCGCTCGAGGCGCCGGACTCTGCCGTGGCCCGTGCAATGGCCCCGCCTATCCATCTCGTCCTGCCAAAGGAGCACGCCATCCTCTTGGTGCCGGGGGATAATGGAGAACTCGAGCCGCGTGTGCCATCCATGCAAGCCCTTCAGCAAGTCCGGGAGATGGAGTGGCGTTCGTTGGCGGCACGCACCAATGCGCACACGCCACTGGCTGGTGCCTGCGAGGCGGTGCCCCTGGGAGCCGTACACCACGGCCCAACGCACAGAAATATGCCGCGGGCACGTGACGGCCGCTTGTCCACCATGCAGGTCATGCGACGGTGGAGACAGAAGCTCACGCGTATGGCAATACCGGCCCACCCCTGTATCTTCTGTGGGGGGCCGGAGGAGGACATTGGCCACATGCGCCTACTGTGTGCGCGGGACGAGGAAGTGGCTGGGCTCCTGTGCAGGCGTGTGGAGGAGTTCACGGCGGAGCTGCTCCTGACACACAGGGCGGTGGAGTTCGTGGCGTGGAGGGAGCACGGCTGCAGATGGACTGAATCCCTGATGGCGGGTGTCGTCCCCGGGGACCTCAAGCGGCTGTTCGCTGCGGTGCGAGCGGCGTCGTCCAGGGGCCCTGCCAAGGCCAGGCTCTTTGTGGAGGACATGGTCGAGATTGGGGAAGATGTGTATGCCCGCAGGAACCATCGGCTCACCCAGATCATGCAGCTGCCAATGCAAGATCGAAGGAGGGCGGTATACGCGTTCCTGCGAGGTGACACTCCCTTCTGCCCGCCGGCAGGGAGGATGTAGCAGCGTCCGCCGTGGAACCCGTTTGCCGGCCTCCCCGGCGACCTGCGGGCAACCTTTCAGAGGGCACCGCTGCACGCACCGCTGGTGCCACGGTCGTGCATCGCGCAAGAAGAGGCCATGTCCTTGTTCCCTCACTGGATGGCGGCGGTGGCGCAGGCCTTCAGCCAGTGGATCGGTTCCTGGGTGGCACGGGACATCACGACATTCAGGGAGTGGTCCCGCGTGGTGTCGGCGCAATCGTGGGCCCTGGTGCGTGGTACCATGGTGAGAAGCCCTGACGGCAAGAGTGATCCCTGGCTCCAGGTGTACGCCAACCATCCAGCAGTGGGGAACGTCATGGGCTGGCCTCACGAGGTGCTGCCGGTCCTTCAGCAACCTCTGTGCAATCTCCCAATCCTGGCGGTGGCTGTCATACTTGACGTGGGTACGTTGTGGCTGTATGACCGGCAGCTGCGACGAGCCATACCAGCGGTCACGGAGCAACGGTCCATGGCAGTGTTAGTGGGCTCCAAGCAGCTGGCACGGGTACAGGGCGACGACGCGCAAGGCCACGTCACGGAGGCCATGTTCTCTCTGCCAGAGGGGGACGACCACGTGGCTGCCGATGCCCGTCACACCCTTGACACCCTGGGCCTCGCGGCGGTCATTGAGGCACGGGCGGGAGGACAACGCTTGGTTCTGGCATCCTCAAGGGGCCCGGAGCAGGACGGGGTTGATGTCATCGGGGAGGTCTTACGGGACTACGGTTGGGAGCTCCTGGCGCATGGCACACACAGCCCCAAAGTTGCGCGGTGGCCCCGGCTGCTTGAGAGCCTGCCGGTGATGCCCGACGGGCGACCGATACTCCGCCCGGTGTCCACGTGGGAGGATGCGAGGCGCAGCCTCCTCAGTTGTGCCACAGCACGCACGCTGACGGGTGCTTTGCTCAGACTCCAGGACGCGTGCTACGATGTATGGCATGACCTATGGTTGCAGTGTTGTGATGGTAGTTGCGTTCCGTCGCGGTCTGTGCTTCCGCAGCGATGCCACGGGTGCAGGGAAACGGCATCAGTCTGGGTTCATCAGTGTGCCTCCGTCCCACTATGCGGGACATGTAAGGAGCGTGCCGATAGGGGGTGGCCTAAGGCGACGTGGGCACTGCGGCACTCTGGACAGATGTCCTTAAGTGCCTGGAAGACAATACAGGGTGGCCTCAAGAGCGTCCGAGTGGAAGGGGTACGGTGCCCTGGAGCGCCGTCGGCAGCCCTGCCCCTGCTGCTGTGGTGGGCGGCTCTGGAGGGCGACTCGCGGATACTCTGGTTGTGGCATCACGGAGGAAATGGTGACGGCGTGGTGGGGGTCGGGGGTGATGCAGATTGATGGGGTTAGGAATTGTGGGTGCACCTGCTACCGCCCCTACGCTGGACGCAGCGGAGGGGGTAGCGCCTGAGAAGCAGTGCCCTCATGGCCAGATTGTGCGGTACTGGCGGGCGGCGTATGACGGCCAACGCGATGTGACAGGTCGTGCCGGCCTGATGCTGAGCCGTACTGCCCCCGTGCATGAGGGTCGGACAGGGATGCTTCACCCGCCTGCCCCGGGTCGCCGCATACGACAGTGAGGTGTCATGGGTCGTCCCGACGAGGGTAATAAGGCCCAAACCCCTGTAGGGTATTCCCATGGCACCGGGGTCTTTACTGGCGGCCTGGCTACGGCAGTATTGGGAGTGGTTGCTCAGAATACACTGGGGGTGCACGGAGTTGTCTGGGGGTTACGGCGTTATGGCGCCCCCTGGGAGTGTTACACGGGGTTGCGGGGACAGCCTGCAGGCCCCGGGGCGGCGACGAAGCGATGATGTGTGCGTGGAGGGATGAGACGGCGAGGTCGTCAGGTGGACTGTATGGCGGGCGTCCTGGAGACGGCGTGGCAGCCTGGGAGGAGCACTCACGGGGGGCACGCGGAGTTCAAGGTGGCGGTGTACAGGCGTCTTAGGGGTATACGCGGCGGTACTGGGGTCCGTACGGTGGGGGTACGCGGCGGTACTGGGGAACCGTACAGTTGGGGAGCAGCGGGGATGCATGGCAGTACTAGGGTGTTCCCCTGACCCCTCCAACAACTCAGGGGGCGCGTGGGGGCATCCCCTGGCCCCGTTAACAAACTAGAGGGACCGTGCCTGCGGGCATGTACATAGTCTAACCTTTGACCATGGCCTTGCGGTTGCGGTGGTGCGTATGGTGGCGGCTCGCAGGTGGCATCGGCGTGACAACAACGGCACTGCGCGGCGTTGTAGCGAAGAGTATGCGGTCGCCTCACCATTGTAACGACTTACCCCTGGGGGGCGCCAGTCCGGTCCGCTAGAGGCGGGGAGAGAGGAGGAGCGGCATGCTGAGTGGTCCGGGGGCTGACGCGCGGGCGAATGCTATAAGTAGGCTCGCCACGTCGTCGATGGGGGCCGAACCTGCGGCCTGGCCGCTGCTGTGGCGGAAGAGGCGCAACCACGGGAGCTGGCCAAACAGTGCAAGTAAGGGTCAAGGGTAGGCGCCAGGGCAATGTATGTGGGCCAGATGAGGTGCACCTGGTTACCACAGCCCGGGGCGAGCCCCTTGTGGGTACCCCTACAGGGGGTCGATAACCAAACTACGGCACCCACCAGCCCGAATCCCAGCCAGCGATATTCACGGGTTGCGCCACTCCCGTCGCGTAGCGGCCGGCGTCCCCCCTGTAGACCCTCATGTTATATTATACGTGGGAAAGAGGATGCCTCGAAGCTGATTGGGTACTGGCCCCTGACATGGACTGCCGGCATGGTATATCTCTGGGGTGTGGGTGCAGCTCAGGGCCACGGGGACGTGGAGTTGATACCGTGTTTCTGTACTATACTAGGGGACTGGTGCGGTGGGTCGGCGGCGTACATTGTGGGGACATGGGGGCGATGAAAGCTGAGGGCCAGGCTAGGCTGGAGCCTCCCAGAAATCCTGGCTATGCATATACGGGTTATTGCGTGCTGGCAGTGGGATACGTGAAGTCAGGGGTGGTGGGCAATTACGAGTACACAGATGGCAATGGATTCCGTGGGGTCACGGGTGATGGACGTCTCCACGGTGGCGGGGGTACGCGAACGACGGAGGGTCCGCACTTGCTTCGCCGCATGCGTCCTGCTTTGTTGCTTGGTTGCCGCTTTGCGCCGGACAGAGAAGCCCTTGCTTTCTGCTTGTTGCGATGCTGCTGCGTTGCTCTGCCTTGCCCCCTTACCCCCGGCGAACAAACGGGCCAGCGTCCGTCGCCGTTGCTAATGCTAACGCTATGCAGTTGCCACTGCCCCCAAAGCCTGGTTGACCGGTATCCCCGGTCCTCCGGGTCCTCCGTCATGCTGTGGGCCACCTCACGCAGCCCTGGGACCCACGCAATCGAGCGAGGCAGGAACGAGCTGTCGGCGCGAGATGCCCAGTAACTCCAGTAGACGGCATGATAAGTGGTTATGACTGTGACTATGACTATATATATATATACATATATATATATATATATATATAATATATGTATATATGTATATATATATATATATATATATATATACAATAGTTGCTTCACCTGGCGCCCAGTCAAGGGGTTGCGGGCCACACTGGCATCTGGTGTGAGGATTGGACTACCCCTTAGTGGTGGCAAGTGAAATGGCAAGTGAGTGGAAGCGCTAGGCATCGCCGCTGGCATGCCTATCGCTACACAATAACGGACATCTTATTGACACATATTGGGTCAATGCTAGATTTCTGAATGTTTGATGTGAGTGGGCCAGTCTTGTGTAGTAACAAACGGTTGTGCCAGCCATTGGATAGTGAGGTGCCCAATTTGTACCTCTGCATGTTTTTGATTGAAGTTTGACGACAATTGCTCGTTTTGTACTTAGATTGCCTCTGCAAAGCCCAGCTTTTCACATTCGATTGAATCGCCTCCAAATATTACGTATTTTGTGCTGCTAGACTCTCCACAGCCGAGCTGCCCCTTTGAATCAAAATTTCAATGGTTTTACCAGGGTTGAAAGATTGCCGTAATCCAGATAGCACGGCACCGTGTCTCTATGCGGTGCGCTACACCCGGCGCCGTAGCCCCCCCCCCTTTTCCGAATCCTTTCCCCCCATATCCTAGTGTCATTGGAACCACCCTGCACAGAAAAACCTAATCTCCATCAAAAGATAAGGTTCCAATGCGACTAAGGTTTACAAAGTAGTGCAATGGGGTAACTTTCAATAATGTAGCCCCCCCCCTTCGTTTTCCGCATCTTGCCTCTTTTTGGGCCATCCTCGGCAAGACCCCCCCCTCCCTTGGTGAGAGGATCCCCCCCCATCCTGTGCACGATTCCCCCTTCTTGGGATCATCCTAGGCCCCATCCTCTTCATGTTGTGTTCTTTTCATTTTTTTTTTGCTTTCTTTGTGACAATGGCACCCAAACCACGCCCCTGGTGCTAGACCTGCACAGCTGGCGCCAAAGACAACACCCCTTACGTCCGTAGGCCCCGTGCCTCATCCCATCCACCCCATCTTGGGCAATTGGTGGGATACCGCCCGCAAAGCAATTGCCAACCGCGGTCGGGCTGGACCACCGGCCCTAGTCCAACAAACAGTCGACGTGAACGAAGTTCCTTGCCGCGTGCACTTGGCTACCACGACCACTTTTTCCCGGATCTTGATGAAGACGAACTTGTTGAAAGATAGGGATCCTTGTTCTCTTTCGGGTTTTATTCATGATGTTCTGGAGAGGAATTCGCAGTTGTATGCATTGCACATTCGCTTGCGGAGACACGACAAGGAACATCTCAATCGCGGCCTTGCTGCCGCGATCCCTACATCGCCAAGCTACACAGCCCCACTTTACATGAACTCCATACTTCAGCCTCCACACATCTTATTTGCGAGCACCCAGAACGCCAAAAAATTCAAGAAACAGGAATGGCATCCTACCATTGTGAAGCGTGAGGAGTACTATGCGACAGTGCACGACCCCAAGTTCCAAGGACCAGTGCTTTCATTGGCGACGAGGACCGGCCTTGAGTGGTATTTTGTCGTTCTCGGCTTGACTCAACCGCTCTGCTACTTGGGTGCCGGGGCCATGGTATTTCCATATCAATCACCACCTTGGTGTTTGGGCACCAGTGACACCCTTAAGCAACTCACACAGGAGGCGGTCGTGAGTTGCAATATGGAGCTGTAGGTCAACAAGGAGCATTGTGTGTGCCATGGCCTCCAGTCCACCGACAATGTCGCCACCCGCGAGGATGCCGCCAAAGGTTTTCCCGCAGATCAATTTTAGGGCATCTTCAACACCGAGGTTCCGGGCCCCAATCGCAACCTAGATGACAAGTTGCGATCTGTGATGTACACCAAGTTGATGAACGCCAACTGGTGCCCAACAAGCCAGTCAACTCCATGGTGTTCCATCCCACCCATTGACGGTTGGGATGAGGCATGTCGCTCAAAAATTGAACGTCTTGTAGGCAAGCCATTCGGGGTCCCCGCGGCAGGCATTGTACGGGCTACAGCCCCCGAACTACAATGGTAGCATGGGGACCTATACACGGCACAAGTGCCGAATGGAGGGTATGCATACACCTACTTTAGCCCTATTCACTATGACATGCCCGCCGACGACTCGGCAATGGCATGTATTTATTGGTCCGTAGGGTGTGTCCCCGAAGCGTCGGTGGAGATGCAAGCCGCCCTAGCCCGCACCGATACACTGATCATCGATTCCAAGACAACACACCGTGGTGGTGGAGTGCCGGCTGGTTGCCTTCTGCGCGGTGACCCCGTTCCCGGTGCTGTACAACGTTCCCGACTCCATGGGTCCTCCTTTTTGGGCACCCGGGAGTTCGGATGCAGGCCGTCAGCGATGTGGTGTCTGCATGCACCGCGCTAGTGCCACCCCGGCTATTTGCTTCGGTTGCTAGACAACCCCACTGTGCAGCACACACAAGGGCGATCTATGTACGGCATGCGACATTTCCAAACCTGTTTGTGCCACCCCCCAGGCTATACCATCCGATGGGGCACGTCAACGCTTGTAATGCATGGTGAGTTGCCTTTTCCTCGCGAATGACACCACCTTGCTCACTGTACATGACTTCCACGTTCCCGCGACTCCCGCTGCCCGCGAGGGCAATGGTGCTGCTCCCCCGAAGCCGGTCAACTGTCCATTACGGGAATGGGTTCATGAAGATTCATTGCCGGGCGTATCGTTGGCATCAGGCCTCAACCAAGTCATCTTGAAGACCAAGCCAGGCATGATTCTTATGATTATCAAGGGCAAGTGGGGCGGAGTTGCACAGGATGTGGAGTCTGCAGCCAGCGGCGTGTACCGCTTATACTTATGCCCACCGAGTCCAAAGTTCATCGACCACTCCGTGGCGCTAGAGGCTGGCTGGGTGACGCCAAACGTCAAGAAGGCTGGTGAGGGCTGTTTGTGGTGTCCATGTCACCAGGTGTGATGTTTGCTTTTTTTGTTTGTGTTTTACGCAGAGTTTAGGGCTTGTATGGGCTGTGCTGCATGCAATTATGAATATTTGCGTCCTTTTTTGTCTCTGTTTCATGCATGGTTTGGGGCTGGTTCGGGTTTGGGTTTTTGCAGGGTGCTAAAATTCTGAGACTGCAAGGTGCAGGGTGCTGAAATTCTGAGATTGAAGGGTGCAGGGTTCTGAAATTCTGAGATTGCAGGGTGCAGGGTGCTGAAATTCTGAAATTGCAAGGGGAAGGGTGCTGAAATTATGAGATCGTAGGGTGCAAGATGCTAAAATTCTGGGATTCCACGGTGCACGGTGCTGAAATTGGTCGGTGGGTGGCGGGGGTTGCAGTACTGCCCAGGATCCCCTCTAGGATCCCCCATCCCGTCCCCCATCCTGCCCAGGATCCCCTCTAGGATCCCCCATCGCCCAGGATCCCCTCTAGGATCCCCCATCCCGTCCCCCATCCTGCCCAGGATCCCCCTCCAGGATCCCCCATCCTGTCCCCCATCCTGCCCAGTATCCCCTCCAGGATCTCCCATCCTGGCCCCCATCTGTGTTTCCCTTCCTCCGAGGATCCTCCATCTTGGACCCCATCGTGGCACCCATCCCAGGTCCCTTCTTCTAGGATAGCCCCTTCTTGCCCACCCTCCTGCCCCCTATCATGTGCCTTTTTAGTGTGAAGTTGATTTGTGGCCTCTTGTATACATCAAGGGGTTGCAAGAGGACGCAGCAGCGACGAAGGAGAGTGCCGCTGCGACATCATCACGGTCCACAGAGGTCATCAATGCCATCAATGGACCGGGGATCAGGGTGGGGAGTGCTACTGTGGTGATTCCGGAGTTCGGTGAGGCCGTGCACGGCGCAACAGCAACTACATGGTACCGCGAGATTGAACTTGAGCTCCGGGTGTGCCTGTTTGCAGGGTTCCCTAGGAATTGGGTGGATGCCTAGAAACTAAGTGCCAATAGCAGTAAGTGGACTTACAACAACAGAGAAGTGTGCTGGGACAATGATAGTGAACAATCGACAATGGCATGACAGGCGAGGAACAGTGAGAGGTTCCCACAAAAAAATACCGGTAATAGATGGCATCGAAAAATATATATCACGGCACTGTGAGCCATGGTAAAGCAGTGCCCAACATTTGCAATGTCAACCACCGAAGAAATCGAAAAAACTCATCCTACGGACCAACAAAACTGGGTCATACATGCGTGCGCAAAATGTACCACGGCCCAGCGAGGAGTGGCAAAGCGGTGCCAAGCATACACACTGGAGATTGGATTCACTATACCTTGGCTAAATAACAAATGGCTGACACAAGCCTGGTGAGCACAATTGTGAACACATTTGCAGGTTTGCACAAGTTTTGCCGACAACGCACACTATTGTCCGACTAGGACGTTTCGTGTTGTGAGTGCTTTGGAGACGATTTTGCACGTGCATGGACCAAGTTGCAGTGGGGCCCAACTGTGTGGGTGCATTGGAATGTGGCGCATAGTTGCATGCATATGCATAACTTCCGTTCGATATATATGTTTGCATCAATTCCAACGGAGCGCAGGAACCAACACTTCAAAATTAGGTTGAAGAATGCAATGCGGGGGTGGATGCTGATGAAGCCCAGGTTATCCCGCAGAACAATGGCTCATGTGCTGAACATGGAAGCCCTTGAGCTGGGCCTCATGGCTCCCAAAGCACAACAGGGCCGAGGTGCACATCTTTTTGTGACCAAAAAAAGGAAGATGGCCAAAGAGTGACACAAGGACTGTATGCACATTGGCATGTTGCCTCTTGTTGTGTAGTGCCAAGGGAGGAAATTTAGGATGGGTCCCAAGATGGTCTCAAGGAAGGGGGGATCCTCCCAAGGATGGTTTCTAGGATGGGGGGATCCTGGATCCTGGACCCAGGATCCCCCCTTCCTAGGTCACAAGGAAGGGGGGGGGGGATCCTGCCTAGGAAGCCCAAGGAAAGGACACCAACAAATAGAGTTCGGCCTGGTATAAGCACAAATCACTTCTCATTCTCGTCCAACAAGACGTGCCCTGCCTATTTCGCACATGCCGGGTTCATTTGTCCCACTTGCAAGGCACCGTTGTGAAGTTTTGAAGCAAGTCATTTTCACCCTTAGGATAGGGGGGTTTACCGTTTGCGCCGCCTGTGTGCACCTCATGAGTTTGATTGGAAGAGAGTTAATTTTGATTTGGCTTTTTTTTCGCATGTCCCTCGTTGACATAGTCTATGGACTGTTTTGTTTCCCCATGATGCGGTCGGATCAACGCTGCCAGGTTTGTTTCTCTGAATCCTACCTGCTCACCCTCTAGGCTAATTCTTCAGCAGCCTACGCGCTGCACGCCCCAAACACACTATGTACATGATTTGAGCCATGAAATTGTTTGTTACCCGGTTTATGGGCCTATGGAGCATCCAGGGGGGTATCCTTCAACGTGTCGGTGGTGGCAACCGGGAGGCGCAGCTTGTATTGTTTGCGGCTACCAAGACTCTGAGACAGGTCGCACCACGTGTCAGCACTAGCAACGTTCGTCACATTTCCTCATTCGCTCTAGATTTAGACCAGAGAATAGGCGGGGTGTCTAGGAGGTAGTAGCTGCTAATGAACCACATGTCGCGACACATTAGTCTTTAGTTAGTACCACAGCAATTGTACAGCTTTTACAGACCTCCCACGGCGCATATGAAGGTGTTTACAATTTTCGGCCATTGCTTTGTATGTGCTTTACACTGTTCGACTAGTCCGTCCCGACGCTACCATGTTCTGTGTATGGCTGGTGATCTTTGGTATATGGAAGAAGTGCATTGGGAGGGTGGGCGTACGATGCGCCGCTCATGGTATCCACTACCACGTGTGACTGGTGGTATTTATGTGTTGATAGTTATTGTAATTCATCGGTGCTTTCCGTTGTTTCCAT
Source organism: Eutreptiella sp. 'Long Island Sound 2002' (assembly GCA_964036045.1). Classification (NCBI taxonomy): domain Eukaryota; phylum Euglenozoa; class Euglenophyceae; order Eutreptiales; family Eutreptiaceae; genus Eutreptiella; species Eutreptiella sp. 'Long Island Sound 2002'. Next base: position 152,363,317 of record OZ038379.1, read on the forward strand.
GGGGCTGGGCTATGAAGAGCGCAACGTGTAGCGATCTCTTGTTTCAGGCCCTGTTACAACATGTTTGGCTGTACATTGTCGTGTTGGTATACATGTAGATAATAGTACCCTAGGTTCTAGTGAATTTCGTTGGTCTAGGCTCTGCAAAGCCCAGGTTGCCGAAAGTGCTTGTTTGCATCCGATTTGGTCAAAATGCTGCTTTTTCGTTTTGCAACTTCGGACCCCAGAATTGTGTGCCCCCCCCCCCCCCCCGCCCATCCTGGCTGGAAAGGGCCTCTTCTTTACGCTTGCCAATGCAACAAAAAGGCTAGGCTCGGTGCATGACATCATTTTTTTCCGAGAAAAAGATAACGGGCACTTTGGGCCTCCTAAGTGTTGAGCATGGTCATGTGGGACGATAAGGCCATGGATACATTTGGCACGCCATCGAAAGGTACTAGCAGTTTTTGTTTCCACAAAAAGGTTGTGTGCTGCAAATGGTTTGTCTTGGTGTTCTTCAGCTGTGCACTGGCCAACATTCGCCACAATGTTACTTCACCGAATTTCGAACATCTCACTTGGAACCACACTACAACGTGTAACACATTCCTGGAGGTAAATTCAATGAGGCATCAAGCAGCGTGGTGTCCACATGGGGGCCGGCATGCAGCAGGTTAAGGTGATCCTTGGGGGGACCAACCTTTAGCACGGAGGGTGGCCACGTGCGTGAGTAGGGCTTCATTTTCTATGCTGGGGTTATGGCAACCCCACGACAAAGTTTGGTAGGGGACACGTGACCTCCTCCATGCGAACAAGTGCGCAATGCAAGTAGTTGGAAAGTGCATGCGATTTGTGCCTCATTTTGAATGTTGCCTCTGCAGATGACCTTACAACGCAAGGGGTCACCCAGAGCCAAAGGATGCGCAAAGTATTTTGGCGATTGGGCAAAACGGGTCACTATCTTATTGCGGTCCCCGAGAGGAGTAGGACTTGTACCGGTCATCAAACGTCTCAAATCCTTGTGTACATTACCATGGACATATTCATACAAGCCCCGCTCAATGCAACTATCATGCGAATTTTCCTGGGCATGGCAACATGTTAAATTGTGCATTGTATACTCTCACCGGTCCAGTGAAGCTGTCGGAAGATAGTGTCATGTACTTGGTCACGTAGTTTTGGAAGTACGCCGATCGGGCACCATTGAGCGTGCAAGTTGAATACTAGATCACACATGGCGGTGGGGGGTGGTAAACAAATGGTGTATGCTGCAACTGCCTCAACATGCCTTCATTGCCTCCCCCTCAAGCGCAGGGAGGGGTGCCGGCATCAATGGTGATGCTAACTTCCCATCTTGCTATCACGACAATAGAGCCCACTTTGCCAACCGCTGCCCAAGCCAAGCATCCTTGAGGCTACCACCCAGCTCACCCCCCGGGGCTCCTTCAATAAACCGAGGGACCCTTCGTGGTTGAGGATTGTGCAAGACAGGGGGTGGCAGTGAATTTTTTGATTGGAGAACGGTAGGAACTCTGAGTGTAGCGAGGTGGGCTTGCAAGTATGCGGCATGTGCATCAACACGCATGCATCACAATGCAAGTAACAAAACGGCTAGGTTGTGGTCGGCCTTTTTGTTCTAGTATTGTTCAAATCTATCCTAGGGCATTCGAGGTTGGAATTGTTAGCCTAGGACAACATTGGCCTTTTTAGAGTGTACCAACGGGTACTCCATGTATGGGTCCCTTTTTGGTGTCATGGCTTCCATCCCTGTGGAAGATGCGATTGGAGGGACAAGGCAATTATTTTGGATGTGCAATTTTACATGGTAAGTACTCACGTTGTTGTTTGGACATGTGTACATTGTATGATTTGGAAACAACAAAAGGAGCTGCTTTCAATTGTGGATTTCAACCCACTAATGTGCATTAGGTTCAATGGCAGGTGGGTCTATACGAAATCTTGCATGAGATTGTGTGGTCACACGCCATGGCATACCATTTTGAGGTACGGCATCCACGTTTCTCACTAGTACTGCATAATTGAAGATGAAAAAGGAAAGGTGCTCCATGGGACTACCACGGGGAACGAAATCAATGGGGTACCGCTGGAATGGAGGAAGATGGTGGTGACAGTGCTATGGCAATAGGACAATTGCCTCCTTTTCTTTCTGCTTTGTGATGAGTGGCATGGTTTACTTTTTAATGTCAGGCATCACAGTTTCTCATAGCTAGCCATTTATCCATAGCTGAAGATGAAAAAGAAAACGTACGCAATTCGACTATCACCGACTTCGAACATCTCACTTGGAACCACACTACAACGTGTAACACATTCCTAGAGGTAAATTCAATGAGGCATCAAGCAGCGTGGTGTCCACATGGGGGCCGGCATGCAGCAGGTTAAGGTGATCGTTGGGGGGACCAACCTTTAGCACGGAGGGTGGCCACGTGCGCTGAGTAGGGCTTCATTTTCTATGCTGGGGTTATGGTAACCCCACGACAAAGTTTGGTAGGGGAGAAGTGAACTCCTCCATGTGAACAAGTGCGCAATGCAAGTAGTTGGAAAGTGCATGCGATTTGTGCCTCATTTTGAATGTTGCCTCTGCAGATGACCTTACAACGCAAGGGGTCACCCAGAGCCAAAGGATACGCAAAGTATTTTGGCGATTGGGCAAAACGGGTCACTATCTTATTGCGGTCCCCGAGAGGAGTAGGACTTGTACCGGTCATCAAACGTCTCAAATCCTTGTGTACATTACCATGGACATATTCATACAAGCCCCGCTCAATGCAACTATCATGCGAATTTTCCTGGGCATGACAACATGTTAAATTGTGCATTGTATACTCTCACCGGTCCAGTGAAGCTGTCGGAAGATAGTGTCATGTACTTGGTCACGTAGTTTTGGAAGTACGCCGATCGGGCACCATTGAGCGTGCAAGTTGAATACTAGATCACACATGGCGGACGGGGGTGGTAAACAAATGGTGTATGCTGCAACTGCCTCAACATGCCTTCATTGCCTCCCCCTCAAGCGCAGGGAGGGGTGCCGGCATCAATGGTGATGCTAACTTCCCATCTTGCTATCACGACAATAGAGCCCACTTTGCCAACCGCTGCCCAAGCCAAGCATCCTTGAGGCTACCACCCGGCTCACCCCCCGGGGCTCCTTCAATAAACCGAGGGACCCTTCGTGGTTGAGGATTGTGCAAGACAGGGGGTGGCAGTGAATTTTTTGAGTGGAGAACGGTAGGAACTCTAAGTGTAGCGAGGTGGGCTTGCAAGTATGCAGCATGTGCATCAACACGCATGCATCACAATGCAAGTAACAAAACGGCTAGGTTGTGGTTGGCCTTTTTGTTCTAGTATTGTTCAAATATATCCTAGGGCATTCGAGGTTGGAATTTTTAGCCTAGGACAACATTGGCCTTTTTAGAGTGTACCAACGGGTACTCCATGTATCGGTCCCTTTTTGGTGTCATGGCTTCCATCCCTGTGGAAGATGCGATTGGAGGGACAAGGCAATTTTTTTGATGTGCAATTTTACATGGTAAGTACTCACGTTGTTGTTTGGACATGTGTACATTGTATGATTTGGAAACAACAAAAGGAGCTGCTTTCAATTGTGGATTTCAACCCACTAATGTGCATTAGGTTCAATGGCAGGTGGGTCTATACGAAATCTTGCATGAGATTGTGTGGTCACACGCCATGGCATACCATTTTGAGGTACAGCATCCACGTTTCTCACTAGTACTGCATAATTGAAGATGAAAAAGGAAAGGTGCTCCATGGGACTACCACGGGGAACGAAATCAATGGGGTACCGCTGGAATGGAGGAAGATGGTGGTGACAGTGCTATGGCAATAGGACAATTGCCTCCTTTTCTTTGTGCTTTGTGATGAGTGGCATGGTTTACTTTTTAATGTCAGGCATCCCAGTTTCTCATAGCTAGCCATTTATCCATAGCTGAAGATGAAAAAGAAAACGTACGCAATTCGACTATCACCGAATTCGAACATCTCACTTGGAACCACACTACAACGTGTAACACATTCCTAGAGGTAAATTCAATGAGGCATCAAGCAGCGTGGTGTCCACATGGGGGCCGGCATGCAGCAGGTTAAGGTGATCCTTGGGGGGACCAACCCTTAGCACGGAGGGTGGCCACGTGCGCTGAGTAGGGCTTCATTTTCTATGCTGGGGTTATGGTAACCCCACGACAAAGTTTGGTAGGGGAGAAGTGAACTCCTCCATGTGAACAAGTGCGCAATGCAAGTAGTTGGAAAGTGCATGCGATTTGTGCCTCATTTTGAATGTTGCCTCTGCAGATGACCTTACAACGCAAGGGGTCACCCAGAGCCAAAGGATACGCAAAGTATTTTGGCGATTGGGCAAAACGGGTCACTATCTTATTGCGGTCCCCGAGAGGAGTAGGACTTGTACCGGTCATCAAACGTCTCAAATCCTTGTGTACATTACCATGGACATATTCATACAAGCCCCGCTCAATGCAACTATCATGCGAATTTTCCTGGGCATGACAACATGTTAAATTGTGCATTGTATACTCTCACCGGTCCAGTGAAGCTGTCGGAAGATAGTGTCATGTACTTGGTCACGTAGTTTTGGAAGTACGCCGATCGGGCACCATTGAGCGTGCAAGTTGAATACTAGATCACACATGGCGGTGGGGGGTGGTAAACAAATGGTGTATGCTGCAACTGCCTCAACATGCCTTCATTGCCTCCCCCTCAAGCGCAGGGAGGGGTGCCGGCATCAATGGTGATGCTAACTTCCCATCTTGCTATCACGACAATAGAGCCCACTTTGCCAACCGCTGCCCAAGCCAAGCATCCTTGAGGCTACCACCCAGCTCACCCCCCGGGGCTCCTTCAATAAACCGAGGGACCCTTCGTGGTTGAGGAATGTGCAAGACAGGGGGTGGCAGTGAATTTTTTGATTGGAGAACGGTAGGAACTCTAAGTGTAGCGAGGTGGGCTTGCAAGTATGCAGCATGTGCATCAACACGCATGCATCACAATGCAAGTAACAAAACGGCTAGGTTGTGGTCGGCCTTTTTGTTCTAGTATTGTTCAAATCTATCCTGGGCATTCGAGGTTGGAATTTCTAGCCTAGGACAACATTGGCCTTTTTAGAGTGTACCAACGGGTACTCCATGTATGGGTCCCTTTTTGGTGTCATGGCTTCCATCCCTGTGGAAGATGCGATTGGAGGGACAAGGCAATTTTTTTGATGTGCAATTTTACATGGTAAGTACTCACGTTGTTGTTTGGACATGTGTACATTGTATGATTTGGAAACAACAAAAGGAGCTGCTTTCAATTGTGGATTTCAACCCACTAATGTGCATTAGGTTCAATGGCAGGTGGGTCTATACGAAATCTTGCATGAGATTGTGTGGTCACACGCCATGGCATACCATTTTGAGGTACGGCATCCACGTTTCTCACTAGTACTGCATAATTGAAGATGAAAAAGGAAAGGTGCTCCATGGGACTACCACGGGGAACGAAATCAATGGGGTACCGCTGGAATGGAGGAAGATGGTGGTGACAGTGCTATGGCAATAGGACAATTGCCTCCTTTTCTTTCTGCTTTGTGATGAGTGGCATGGTTTACTTTTTAATGTCAGGCATCACAGTTTCTCATAGCTAGCCATTTATCCATAGCTGAAGATGAAAAAGAAAACGTACGCAATTCGACTATCACCGACTTCGAACATCTCACTTGGAACCACACTACAACGTGTAACACATTCCTAGAGGTAAATTCAATGAGGCATCAAGCAGCGTGGTGTCCACATGGGGGCCGGCATGCAGCAGGTTAAGGTGATCGTTGGGGGGACCAACCTTTAGCACGGAGGGTGGCCACGTGCGCTGAGTAGGGCTTCATTTTCTATGCTGGGGTTATGGTAACCCCACGACAAAGTTTGGTAGGGGAGAAGTGAACTCCTCCATGTGAACAAGTGCGCAATGCAAGTAGTTGGAAAGTGCATGCGATTTGTGCCTCATTTTGAATGTTGCCTCTGCAGATGACCTTACAACGCAAGGGGTCACCCAGAGCCAAAGGATACGCAAAGTATTTTGGCGATTGGGCAAAACGGGTCACTATCTTATTGCGGTCCCCGAGAGGAGTAGGACTTGTAACAGTCATCAAACGTCTCAAATCCTTGTGTACATTACCATGGACATATTCATACAAGCCCCGCTCCATGCAACTATCATGCGAATTTTCCTGGGCATGACAACATGTTAAATTGTGCATTGTATACTCTCACCGGTCCAGTGAAGCTGTCGGAAGATAGTGTCATGTACTTGGTCACGTAGTTTTGGAAGTACGCCGATCGGGCACCATTGAGCGTGCAAGTTGAATACTAGATCACACATGGCGGTGGGGGGTGGTAAACAAATGGTGTATGCTGCAACTGCCTCAACATGCCTTCATTGCCTCCCCCTCAAGCGCAGGGAGGGGTGCCGGCATCAATGGTGATGCTAACTTCCCATCTTGCTATCGGGACAATAGAGCCCACTTTGCCAACCGCTGCCCAAGCCAAGCATCCTTGAGGCTACCACCCAGCTCACCCCCCGGGGCTCCTTCAATAAACCGAGGGACCCTTCGTGGTTGAGGAATGTGCAAGACAGGGGGTGGCAGTGAATTTTTTGAGTGGAGAACGGTAGGAACTCTAAGTGTAGCGAGGTGGGCTTGCAAGTATGCGGCATGTGCATCAACACGCATGCATCACAATGCAAGTAACAAAACGGCTAGGTTGTGGTCGGCCTTTTTGTTCTAGTATTGTTCAAATCTATCCTGGGCATTCGAGGTTGGAATTTCTAGCCTAGGACAACATTGGCCTTTTTAGAGTGTACCAACGGGTACTCCATGTATGGGTCCCTTTTTGGTGTCATGGCTTCCATCCCTGTGGAGGATGCGATTGGAGGGACAAGGCAATTTTTTTGATGTGCAATTTTACATGGTAAGTACTCACGCTGTTGTTTGGACATGTGTACATTGTATGATTTGGAAACAACAAAAGGAGCTGCTTTCAATTGTGGATTTCAACCCACTAATGTGCATTAGGTTCAATGGCAGGTGGGTCTATACGAAATCTTGCATGAGATTGTGTGGTCACACGCCATGGCATACCATTTTGAGGTACGGCATCCACGTTTCTCACTAGTACTGCATAATTGAAGATGAAAAAGGAAAGGTGCTCCATGGGACTACCACGGGGAACGAAATCAATGGGGTACCGCTGGAATGGAGGAAGATGGTGGTGACAGTGCTATGGCAATAGGACAATTGCCTTCTTTTCTTTGTGCTTTGTGATGAGTGGCATGGTTTACTTTTTAATGTCAGGCATCCCAGTTTCTCATAGCTAGCCATTTATCCATAGCTGAAGATGAAAAAGAAAACGTGCACGATTCAACTATCACCAAAAAAAAAAAAGAAGGAAGCCAGCGGGCTTTTGTTGGTTGACCGATTGCCGGCTACCCATCAAGACTGATGGCCGCTTGACTTTGAAGAAATTGCCCGTCGCCTCTGGATTAAACAACCGGGTATCATTGGGGGTGGAACTTGAGGCTTGGGCCGGATAGGTTAGAGCAGGGCGGGGAGAGTGTGACGTGGACCCGGTCAAGGGGGGTTTAGTCCGCTGTGGTCTTGCTATTGTTCCCCGGCCGCTCCAAGTTAGGGAGGTGCGTGGGCTGATGGGTGTGCCTCTATGTGCTGACGGGGAGATCTCACGGCGGGAGCGGGAGAGGGCAAGTAGCGGTTCTCGGGGGCTGGCGCTCTGCAGGGTTCCTCCCGCCGCAGCCGAATCTCGAGGTCCCATTCGCGGCTGTTCGCGGGACGGCGGAGGGCATGAGGGCAGTGGGGGTTGTGGTTACCGGGCAGTTGGTTACCTCGCGCCAGCCATAGCGCTCTGTGGGAGGGGGGGGAGGGGAGGGTCTGCTTTTGTCTACCTCATGATATAGTATTGTATGTATGTGCTGCAATTTGATCACTGGCTGATGTTGCCCTCTTTCCCACGCAAAAAGTCACCTGCACATTCTCCTCACAGACTTTTTGCGAAAGGCGCCTAGGGCCGTTTCGGCTCTTGACAAGCTTTTTCTCTCCTTCTTGTGATCTGCATGTGCTGCCTGTTGTGCTGATTTCGTCTCAACCAACACACACGTGACAGCTCACACGTCACCATACGGGGATCCCTCGCCGTTGGCAGTAACGAGTACTGTCCGTTCGGCAGATACAACTTCACCCAGATCATCTGCAGCAGTGTTTACTTCCCTCCCTGTTTGTATTAATCCCTTGAGTACTTTGAAGTAGCTCTAACGATGGCTTCTACATCAGCGGCGAGCGGCGGCAACGGAGGAAGAGAAAAAGGTGGAAAAGGAGGCAAAGGTCGCGGACGAATCATCATTTGCGGGAACTGTCACAAGAGTGGTCATTATTCGTACGACTGTCCTGAACGTGGAGATGCAGAACCAGCCAAGCCTCCGAGTCCTTGTACATGGTGCGGCGGCGACCACTGGTCATATTCTTGCGACACTGCTGCGAAACGCCGCTCTCAGGGCGTGTGTCTGAAATGTGGCGACCCCAATCATTGGCTCCGTGCTTGCCCCCACCACACTGCTGAGACACAGGCCGCAACGTTGAATGTATGGTGCCTCAGATGTGGCAACACAGACCACTCCACAAGCCGCTGTCCTACTACCTCTGCTCCGGTACACAATCCAAGCGAGTCTGATGATATCCGCGTCTGTACTTGGTGTGGAGTACTGGGACAGGACATAAGTGACTGCTTCCGCCGAGTTCCTAGCCAGGTCAAGGAATATGATGCAAAATTTGCCACTCTCGATGACCGCATCACTGAGGAACTTGCTTCCATCAAAAAGGCTCTGGCTCAGTATGATACTCTCAGCTCTGATGTGAAGCAACTGACTACCAGGGTAGACCACCTGTACACATGGAAAGCCAGCACCGATACCACGCTGAAATCTGTTCAAGCAAAAGAGACTGAGTTTGATAAACTCCTGGATGGTCTGCCCACGTGGAAACGACAAGTTGACGCCAGTCTCCATAATGGACAGGCACGCTTTGATGACTTCCTATCCAAACACTGGCAGCCAGTAAAGAAGAAATTTGACCAGATGCTTGAGGAGTGGCAGGCCTGTGGTAGAGAAAAACGCACGCGCGTCGTTGCTGAGATTTCTGACGATGATGACGAGAGAGACCTCTATGACCCTGCCAACGATGACAAGGCAGTACCAATGGCAGAGCGTGATGGTGCTCCAGCTCCCAGCAGGTCCCCAAAACGGCCCAAAGGACAACAGCCATGGCTAAAGATCAAACCTCTCACATCAGATGATCCGCAATGGACGGAACAACTGCTGGATGTACTACTGCAGGAGTGGCAGGAGCGGTATACCACTCGACTACGTGCCTGGCTACAAGTCCATTCCACAGACGAAATGGTCGCTACTGTTGAGTCCATAAGTGGTTGTGAGAGCACACGCGCGCGCAATAGCTGCATTCGATCCGTCCTGAAAAGCGCACAAGTGCATCCACACATTTTTTCCGACCAAGACAGGGGAGGCCAGAGCCGCTGATCTGCCCTGACGAAGGTGCCTTCGATGATGTCATCACCGATGTTCAATCACATCTACAGCATCTAATGGCTGACGTCTCCCTCGCACAACACATACTACGTGCCACCACATCATGCACTCCTGTCACAAAGCAATATTATCACCCCATGAGGATACCACACATGTCCGACACACACAGCATAACACAATACGGCCAGACTAACACACAAGCGCGCGCATACCTCATGTATCACGCCATCGACAATAAAACAGATCACGCTATACGTGACATACAAACTGCCATAGACACTCTCAAGCAGGGTGCATCTGCACAGACTGCTCTGTGGCACCAGTGCAGACAATTGGACGTCTCTGCTACCCCCCCCCGTCCGCCAGCACATGCTGTACGATTCATTTCTGCTACGCTACAAGCCCATCAACTGTGGTTCCACGTTTCATGTCTCTTGCAAATTAGTAACCAGCCACTAGACCATCAGCACCGATTTTACAAGTACATTCCCCAGCATGAAGAGGTAACAGCTTACGCCATCTGGTCTGATGTAAGTGACTGTGTGCCTACCCTGCAGCAAACCATGTTACTCTGGATCTGGTGTAGACCACAGGAGGCACACACAATGCTCCATAGCCTGCCCTACATGATGTTGATTGCTCAAGCTGACTTTCAGGTGACAGCATGGTCCTTGTATGCTACTCCTGAGGCATGCACGTCCTTGGACCACATCCAACACAGTCGCATACGTGCCTTTTTCCAAAGCCGAAAAAAACATTATGTTCTGCCTGATGCCATTCTACCCGACCGTGAGTCTGTCTGCCGACTATGCACACATTGCATACGTCACGCACACACACACAAGCAGCTTGGTAATTGGGCTGCTGCAATGCAGTTCCGCATGAAGTACCTCCCCTATGAGTCTCATTTTTCCCTGAAAATGATCCGAGCTGCTTCTCGTGTTCACTCGTGGGATATATCTGTACCACCTCCTGATGAATTCATTTATGCTATTTTGCACTTGCATATGATATGCATATATGTTGGGCGTACCCACCTTGCTCTGATTCAACGCCTTCGGAAACACATTACCACTGCCTTGGCACACGCCAAGGAGTGTCGGTTACACCAGCTCCTACGGACCATCAACTTGGAGGACTGGTACATTGTACCTTTACAGGCAGTCTGGGGTAAATTGCCAGCAGCCATTGCTGAGCGGGCCTGGTGGGACAAGTACAGACGATGGGCCATCAACGACCTACCGCCTGCAATCCCACATGAAAACGGGAAACCCTGTAAAAAGGTACCACACCGCGCTGTACAAATATTCCGTAGCCTGTCTGTTGCAAAGACTGACAGAGATTTTGTCCGGACTGCTGCTCTGCAGAAGGAAGCTGCTAGCATTGCACGAGAACTGCAGATTCCTCTTTTCATGCCTGCATATGTGAGAGTCCCATACCTCAATGGAGAGCAAAAACCTGCCCTTGCACGCATCATCACCCGCATGCTACGCAGAGTCCAATGCACTTCCTGGGAACGTCAGGCCCTGAAGTCACGGATCTTCCTGGTGCGCACAGTCCCACACACGACCCGTTCTATTTTTGAACGTCACAGCAACAAGTGTGAGCGAATCGATGTTCCACCCCCCTGTCACTGTGACGAAATACATCGTGGTATCTGGGAATTAGGGGGCACTGTCACACTGCATCAGGGTCACTTTGCACTTTTGCCTGTCACCCTGAACTACAAAGAACAGGTGCTACGTTCCAAAGATCCACTCCCTATCCGTGGGGCAGATGCCCGTACCAAGGCTATTTCTGAATGCGTTGCTCTTGCACGCATGCTGAATGTCCCGTTTCCTGAGAACTGGGAAGTGTCACTGCCCCAGCATCTTTTTCCTGAAACTGGGAATATGCTGAACTGGGCACAACATATTGCAGAGCAAGTTTCCACTGTAGCCATTGTTCGTGTCGTTGACAAATTCCCTGGAGCACTGTGGGGCTTTTGCCGCAATTGGATGTGGCAGCAACTACAACAGTTTCTTTGCAAGGAAAAATACCAGTCACACCACACTTCGCCAAAACAAATCATACAGGGCCTTACTGAACTGCTCACCAGACGCACCTGGTCGGTATCTCGGGACGCTCGTATGGCACTGCTGTATTTAATTGGCAAGGGAAAGTCACTATGCCTGCCTGCCATCACTTGGCGTCCAATTTGTGCTGTTTCCATGCCCGTCATACCCAGACACCGGCTGCGCCTTGCTGCGCGTGCATTTTCATGTTTCTTGCGAGTTTTGACCAGCGAAATTACTGGCTGTTTTCACCACCACCACGTACACAGCGTCGCTGCCTGGTACGAATGGCTGGATACCTGGTCGTGTGATTACATCGGTGAAGCCGATTGTAAAGACCAGTTTAATAACGTAGACCCCAAACTGGTTGTACAGTACCTCCGGGACAGCACAGAATGGCTTAAAACACAACGCAAGTGGCGAGCCACACAAATGTGCTGGTCTATCCATAAGACCGACAAGACAATGGATCGTGCTGGCAAAGCCACTGATTTTAACTTTTCTGTCATTACACATGAGGACTTAATTCAACTGATTGAATTCTCCTTGTGTCGCGACAATTTCTGTTGGGCTGCTGGACAGGTTTGGCAGCGACTTTTCGCCATACCAATGGGCGGATCTTTTAGCGCACAATCCGCCGATCTATATTGTATATGGGCATTCCACTTGCACAAGGCACGATCCAGACAATGGGGCGTTCTCAGTACGTCTTCTGGAGGGTATCCTATATGGCGCACTGCCACGGGTCGCCTTATGGCCTTAGCCCAATTCCGAGACAATGTTATTGTAGCTTCTAGAGGCCCACGCGCTGCGGACGCCATGCGCGAAGTGTGCGATACATTGTCTACGGTGTGGAAGCTACCCGTACTTTGCCCCTGCATGGATAAACCTACAGACCAGTGCAAGTCGATGTGCATGACTGGCGAACTTCGTGCCTTAGGCATATGTATGCACCGCGCAAACGGCCAAGGCTCTTGTGTTGCACATCCATCTACATTCACTGCCAATTGGTCCCTGAAGCTAGGGCCCCCACTACAGTCTTCCTGGGCCGTACAAGACAGCGCGCTGGCTAACTTATACACCAGCGTCCTCGTAAATTGTCTTCCTTTTGTTCGCTCCTGGGGGGGTCTACTTCTCAGTTGCGCTGCATGGATCAATATGGGACTCCTGTGCGGACATTCTACGGCAGTCACACTGCGTGCTGCCCATCGCGCCTTGACACGGGTTGTAGCCCGCACACCCTATGCCATAGGTCCCAGCCGCAGGTGTATCGCTTTTCTGATGCCCTCTTTGCCTTCTACGAAACATCATATCGCCGGCCTAGTGTGCACCTGGCTCAGCCGCTGCGCACATTGGGACGACTATCGATATGCGTCATTTCATGTTTCACACCCGGGTGGGCATCATGACTGGTGCGCTGATTGGAACACCGACTGGGTTGTGCTACAGAGCATCGCCAACCTCCCACCTTCCGGTGGGAGGGGAGGGGAGGGTCTGCTTTTGTCTACCTCATGATATAGTATTGTATGTATGTGCTGCAATTTGATCACTGGCTGATGTTGCCCTCTTTCCCACGCAAAAAGTCACCTGCACATTCTCCTCACAGACTTTTTGCGAAAGGCGCCTAGGGCCGTTTCGGCTCTTGACAAGCTTTTTCTCTCCTTCTTGTGATCTGCATGTGCTGCCTGTTGTGCTGATTTCGTCTCAACCAACACACACGTGACAGCTCACACGTCACCATACGGGGGGGCGTGACTTCCTTGAGCTCTAAACCAATTGGCCCCGCCGCGTCTTTTGCGCGGCTGTTGCTGCTGCAGCGGCGGCCTGGGCCGGCTCCTTCACGTGTGGAGGGCGGTGCGCAGACCTTGGGCAGCCACCAGTTGGCCTTGGCGTTCAGCACCCGCACCTTGCCCCCTCTTGGTTCGCTCGCCTTTGTTGGTTGGGAGGGGCCGTAGATGATAGACCTGGGGGGGGGGGGTATGCCACTTCTTTTTGTTGCGGGGGTTGCAATCCTTTGTTGGGTTCGCAGGGCCATGGTGAACGCTCACTGAACGCTCAGTGAAGGCACCAAAGCTTGCACTGAGCTTGCAGTGAGCTTGCAAAAAAGGCTTGGTGGCACTATGATATCTTCCCCCATCTTCCCATAGGCCCTATCCCCCTTGCATGAGCCCGTGGTTGAAGAAGTAGAAAAGACATCATCACAGGGCACGCGGCCGGCCAGCCAGTCATCGGGCCGGCCAACCAACATCCACCCGTTGCAGCCAAAGCCTCGCGAGGTTGTCACCTTCTCAGAGGTGCATGGAGAATACCAGGCGCGGACAGCGAAGGCACATGAGCTCCACCTTTGGGCACCGCCACTGGCGGACTTGGCAGTGGGAGGGCTTGTGCCGTACCCGCAAGTGCGGCAGACGCACCCGAGTGCCCCGAGGGGCGGCTTCATGGGCGTCCACGGGGGACAAGCGCACCCGCACCCCCAAACCCCCTCCCCAAGGAGACAAACCGTCAAAGTCACCTCGCGTCCAGATTCCCATCACCAAGGGGGGGCACCGCCAACGGGGGGGGGATCGGTAGAGGGTAGGCCCCCCATAGCAGTGACAGCCCCCAGATCCCTGGCCACTGTCCCATTGTCCGTGTACAAGAAGGCCGTGCGGGAGCGGATTGGGTTCGCACTGGCAGCTGCGCGCTTGCCCGCCCTAGAACGGCAAATGCGACAGACGGTGACACAGCGCAACGACTTGTAATCCAAATTGCTTGCCGCGGAACGCCGGGCCACAATCGCGGAGATGTGGCTCAACGTAACGCAAAGGTGGGCAAGGTGGGTTGCAAGGACGCGTAGAAGATTGCTTCCTCACCAACCGCACTTGCTAGGCTAGGTTTTGCGGGGCCTCTTGCAGGAGCATGCGTCACCACATATTCTGCAAGTTTCGCCACCGGGCTAATGGAGTATGGTGCCTTGGTGACAAAGTGCGTGGAACGGACACAAAATTCCACGTCAGCTCAAGATGATATCCATCCTGGCCCGCACAACCTTCATGCCAGACCCTAGCCCGGCTGACCTGCCCTCTGCTCCCCATGATCTGGTGGTGCGTTTCCAGGTGGCTGACCAGCGGTTTACGGCCCAGCTCGTTGCCGCGGCCCAGCAGCCGGCCACGTATTGAGTCGCTGGGGGGCCGCCCCTTCTTTCAAGCACACTTTGCGACCTTCACCCCTTCACCCCTTCACCTTCACGCCTTCATTCAAATCCGGCTATTCCCAAAGGTTGGGGGTGTTAATATTGCCCTGACAGCCACTGCCTAGCTGTGGTATCGTCCAACTGACCAAAAATGGGGAGATGCACGCCCCCCCCCCCCCTTGTCTAAGCACTGCCTTGTCCAAGCACACCAGCTCGTGCAAGTGCAATTGTTCAAGATGAGACGCAAAGTTGGAAAGAACTTCCATTCCGCAACTCTTGAGGCCCCTAATGGGCAGTGTTGACCTCCAGAAAACACTGAAATTTGCCAGCAAAAACTGTTGCAACCCTGCCCTAAGCAGGGGTTGCCATAAGGACGCTTAGCCTTTTTTTTTTTTTTACTAAGGCAGCCACTCTCTGATGTTTGGTGGCTACCCACCAACCGCCATCGGTTACCCACCAACCGCCATCGGTTACCCACCAACCGCCATCGGTTACCCACCAACCGCCATCGGTTACACACCAACCGCCATCAATTACCCACCAACCGCCATCGGTTACACACCAACCGCCATCGGTTACACACCAACCGCCATCGGTTACCCACCAACCGCCATCGGTTACCCACCAACCGCCATCGGTTACCCACCAACCGCCATCGGTTACACACCAACCGCCATCAATTACCCACCAACCGCCATCGGTTACACACCAACCGCCATCGGTTACACACCAACCGCCATCGGTTACCCACCAACCGCCATCGGTTACCCACCAACCGCCATCGGTTACACACCAACCGCCATCGGTTACACACCAACCGCCATCGGTTACACACCAACCGCCATCGGTTACCCACCAACCGCCATCGGTTACACACCAACCGCCATCGGTTACCCACCAACCGCCATCGGTTACCCACCAACCGCCATCAGTCACCCACCGGCCGCCATCATAGGGCGTATTGGACACTCCGAGTTTTTTTTTTTTTTATTATGGCAACCCCTGGCCCTAACCCTGTTGCAACAGTTGTGGTCAGGATGAGGTATGGGCAGGTTTTCGGCGACGTATGTACTTTTGGTACCGTGTGTCGGAGACAAGCACGAGCTTCCACAAGCATGTGAGCCCGTCTGACTGTCGTTTCTCTTACTATTGCCATGCTTCGGCAAAAGTGTGGAGATGTTTTGCTGAAAAAGTGGGCATCCCCCCAGCACTTCAAATGTTGGGCCTGCAGGCCTTGTGTGACACCCAAGTGCAAAGGCCCTGAGACACAGTATGCTACAGTGTGCTACAGTGTTTTTGCAATGTGATCATGGCCTGTGGGAACACCGTGGGAGTCACTGAGCCTCAGTGAACGTCCACTGTGTCAGCTTGCAACAATATGGGTGCACAGGGCACCAATTTTTAGACTGATGGTAAACGCCCCCCCCCCCCCCCCTGGAGCATAGTTCAGCTTGTGCCCCTTCCCCAAGACCCCCAAAGTGGGGAATTTGCGGCCCCACCAAACCAACAAAGGTCACCCCGCCCCCCCCTCCGCAACAAAAAAATCTATCATCCCCCCCGAAGTCCGGCATATGGGGCCCCACAAACATGGCCAAGGCCGGGATCTGCGGCCCCACCAACCCCACAAAGGCGTGCACCTCCCACAACGAAAAACTCTGAACCCCACCCAAACAGCAACCCTCACCCCACACAGCCCATTGAGCAATTTAAACTGCAAGACAAATGTACGGATGTTGATGTTGACCAGGGAAACGTTTGTGATCACTGTGTGCATTGTGTGCAACCCAACAAGTTCTTCACTACCACGTCTACTGCTGCTCAACCTGTTAACTCCACTGAACCTTCTGATGCTGCTCACCCAACTATCAACAATTCGTTGCTTTTGGACCATGTTCAACTGCGTTGAGGGTCGTCTTTGGCTGGTGGGTGGGTTGTTTTTTTCAGCAACAATTTCCTTCCACTTGGCGGTAGACTTGGACAAAAAATCCAAGCCCCAAGAAGTGGTCCAAGTGGTTGTCCACTTTCATACAAAATGCAGCATTTCGGGGCCCAGTTTTGAAGCTAGACATGGCCATAGACCTTGCCCACACAACTGCCACCCCGACATAAGATGGTGGAAGGTCTGAATGGTGCAGACTTTGACCAAAGAGAACCCCCCACCCACCCCAACCAGCCCCCCTTCTGCACCTTGTATGGCAACAAATTCCATCAAAAGAGTGGTTTTTTAGTTGCTGCAACGTTGCAGTTTTCTCATCAGAGCGCGGGGGGGAGGGTTGACTGGTGTGTGCGGCTACTTGGAGTGTGCTCTTGTGGCCAAATGTAGCACAACGTTTGGCCATGTTCTGTGGGTTAGAGAGCCCAATTTCGGCTGGCTCCAGGATACCAACATGGATCCAGATTTCTGCACTCCAAACGGCGGACTTCTGCGGGAGGCTCTTGCCCATGTGTGGGGAATTTCCAGCCTATGAGCTATGAGAACTCGGGAGGATTTCCTGGTTACCTGGTCTTTCCATGAGTCAGTATGCTCTGCACATTGTGGTTCCCTAGCCGTTCGCAGCCCCAGAACCATTGTTTTTTTTCTTCAGGGTCAAGGGTCAAGCTGCAGATTTGGGACACTGCAGGTCAGGAAAGGTGCGTTCCGTTTTGCCCTGTGGTGGATTCATGGGAATCATCGTGGCAATGG
This sequence comes from Eutreptiella sp. 'Long Island Sound 2002', assembly GCA_964036045.1. Lineage (NCBI taxonomy): Eukaryota > Euglenozoa > Euglenophyceae > Eutreptiales > Eutreptiaceae > Eutreptiella > Eutreptiella sp. 'Long Island Sound 2002'. The sequence continues at coordinate 152,380,844 of OZ038379.1, forward strand.
CGTGTCCGCTTTCAGCGCTTCTCACCGCAGCGTCTCTTCTCTGATGCGTTGCTCAAGACAGTGTGCCATTTGTGTAGTGCTGTGCTGGCGTTTGTGGATGTGCTACCTGCTTAGTGCATTTGATGAGGTCAAAATCCAGGCACCAACGGTCCCAAGGAAAAATTTGCTGTGCCGCGGCACGCTTCAAGCTGTAGGTGGGGGGGGTAACCAAATTTTCCAGAAGCTGAAAAGGTGGCAAAACCCAGCACCAAACACATAGGAATGCATCTCCCGACAATTTGCAAAGATGAACACAACAGAATCATTTCATGGGTGGTCATGTTGCTACTCCTGCTCGTCACATTTCCGCTTTTTGTCCAATTTATTGACACACATGATTGCCAAATGACGCAACGTCTCATTACTATCATCATATTGAGACGGTCATGTGTCAGGTCCTTCAAGATGGCACTCTTTGATGACAGCCAAACTGCACATAAAGCACAATGCAATTTGCCATTTTGATCTTCACCCTCGGTGTCTGTACAACATAGGTACTGCCTGATGCCTTCTCCGATTGCCCACTGCAAACAGTCTGCAGTAGTCCTTCTTGTCTCCTTGTTCCTCTTGGGTTGTTTTGTCTCCTCCTCACCGGGTTTGACTGTAGACATCAGAAGACAAAGTGACGAAAACAATGATCTGTCAAAGCACAGCAAAAAAAAAGGGGGGAAATGGGTTGGACTATGGGCCCCTGTCCATGGCAGGTTTGCCTCATATTGCCAGCTCCAGGAATGGAACCAGAGACCTCCCAATCACAAATGCAGCATTTGACCACTAGAGTACTGGCCATCTGTGACAAATGAGTGCTCAGGGATGGGATTGATATTTTGGTCCGATGTTTTGCCCCCCAAAATCCCAACCCAATGTTCAGTGTGCCGCAGCATGCTGCAGCATGCTTCAAAACCCCCACCGACAGGCCCTAAAGAAAGGTGCTGCGGCATGTTGCGGCATGCTTCAACCGTTGGTGCCTGCCTGATCAAAATACTGTACCAGCCGTATGCCGCAGGGACAATGTTGCTGGGGATGCTTGACTGCCAAAAGAGGAGAGTCCTATCACAAAAAGAAACCTCAACTCACGCCGACGAAATTTCCCCTCCTTTTTTTAGAGCATTCCGCCCTTCAAGACCTGCACTGTCCAGCCACTATCTTTCATGTTCTAATCGCCGCCGGCACCCTTCAATCAAGATTTTTCGTTCGGTTGAGAAATCAGAACCACACAACCAGTGCAGCAGTGGTTTTCCAACTACCAAACCCAACGCACCGGGAGTAAAGCCTCTGAATACCCCTGAAGACCCCAGGGTCAGCGGTCCAAATCCGAGAGGTTGGCACCAATGATCGCAAACACGGCGAATTGTGCGCTAGCTTGTTGGCTAGTGGCCCTTACATATAGGCCCCCGAGAGTTACAGACGGCACAGTTTTGTGTTTTGTGGTGCCCCCCAAAAACCACCCTGGGCCCAGTGCTGAACTGTCAACGATTGCTGTCTAGGTATCGTTCGGTGACTCGGAGTTATTACCGTGGAGCTTCAGGAGCACTCTGTGTCTATGACATCACTTGTAGAGAGAGCTATGAGACCATGACCCAGTGGATCCAGTCTGCTAGGTATGAAACCCTAAGTCTGATGCACCTGTCCCACACACACACCAAGTACGTCAGGCATGTGTCTGATGACACCATGTCGGTTGGCTCAGGATGTCGCACCCCCCATGTCTCATGAGTCTCTATGTTGATGCATACACGCCGGGGGTTTTCATTTGTGAATCGGCCGTCTCCGTTACTTTTTCAGGTTTCCCCCCCCTCCGAATACGTTCCGTCACTCTTCCTCTTGGATTGTACTGCTTTATGTTTACTCTTTGGTCGAGTGGGACCAGCACATGCAAGAGGGTTACCACTCATGGGGCAGGCCAAGGGCGCCTTAATGTACTGTGCAATGTAGACACCAGTGGTGTTGACAAAATAAGGCCAAACATAGGGCCTCACGAGACCACAACACACGGTGATGATATCCAGCAAACACAATGTCCATAGTTTCTATGATGTCCCAAAGAAGTGCCAAAAATTGCTGCAGATGCATTCCAGGATGTGCATGTGTGGGTCGCCTTATGACCTGCATGCCTGCCCCCCCTCCCGGCGAGCACGGCCCTTGTCTAAGCATGGCGACCCTGTGGTACCATCTTTTTTTGGACCGCAATTTTTGTGGTCGCAAATACAAGACATATACGACAGTGGAAGTTTGAGCTGGTTGGAAAATTGGGAAATAGGGGCTGGTGGATACTTGTGAGGATTGTTTCTGGTCATGAGGCTGTAATCTATTTCTGCTCTTTTTGATGTGGTTTGCAGCTATGACTAATGTTGCTGTACACAGCATGGCTGTCCCATACTTTGTGTCCAATGGGGAATATGCGGATGCATTTATTATTGATTTTTTCCCGCCCTTGGGGACTGATCCGTTCAGTCCCTCTCGCCACAATGGCTCTTGACAGGATTGCCAAGAGTATTCATAACTCAGCTTGCGCGATGGCTTTGTGACCTGCTCTTGTAGGACTCCAGTCTGGGTGAAGTTTGGGTATGGTTTCTGGCCTCGTCTAAGCATGATCCCCGTACATTGGCCGTGTTTGTGCAGGTGGTGCTGGATGGGTAGATAGGAGCACAATAGTAGTACAGCGCAGCACAGATCACATCAAACAATGCGCTGCAGCATTTTCGCACAGAATCACACAAGATCAGTGCCCTTTGTTGCATGGCACCTTTCTGCATTGTACATGCCTGGCACGCCGCAAGGCACACAGCAGAGCTCTGCTGCAGATGCACGCTACTCCGCAGAACAATACTGCACCGCACGCACGAGACACCACGCACCACAAAGCGCAGCATGTCTGAATGTACGGGGCAAATATGGTCTGTTTGTGTAGAGCTCTAGCGGGTCCTGACATTGTGATCATGATGGTGGGCAACAAAGCAGATATAGCGGATGAAGAGCCCACAGAATTAGCTGACCAGGCTCTGCAATCAAAGAGGACCGTAACTCATTTGGAGGCTTCCAAGTTTGCACAAGTATGTGCACGTGTGCATGTGTTATCAGTCTCGGTGGAGGCACTGGTTCACAGAGAAAAGGGAAGAACTAACAGTTCTTCGCGCGTATTCTGGGGTAGAGTGCTTTTTTATTTTATTTGGAGAAGGCTGCAGTCAAAAAAAGAGACGTCAAAGGGCGTAGGCACAAGGCATGAGTCTCCTTTCACTTCAGTGCTGTGATGCCACCAGTGGTTGTCCAATCCTGTAGCACATTGTTGCTTGCAGTTGTGTCTGGAAGCTCTTCACACCACTTTACGTTCCCCACAACCCTTGCTGGCACTACAGAAGCCTACCTCCCCGCTCCCCCGTTTTCCCTGCTGTTCCATCGTGTCAATATCGTCCAGCATTGAGATCAGTTCATAGTTGGGGTCCACATTGAAAGAGCTCTCAGGCAGTCCATCACTCCACACCTTCGATTTAAAGCATTCTTCCCCATGGTATTTGCTTTGGTTTACAGTGCACCCTCTCTGGGGGTCGTTGCCCAAAGCAGCCCAAAGCAGGAATCCCAGCTCAGGTCATGAAGGCTGGAGCCAAGTGGGCAGGACAAAGATCGCCATGCCCCCTATTATCAGACAATCCGAGACTAGAATGTCTGCCTCTTTCATGTTTTGAACCAATGATGTAAACCAATAAAGATTTGAAGACCGAGTTTCAGATGATTCAGCACATTTGAAGTTGATCCATTTTTGCCACACAGGGAATTCAGTGTGGTGCATTTGTGCAGATTTAGTGAAATTTGGCAGGGCCATGCTGGTTGAGGTTCCCAGAAATGAGGGTCACGAAAGGGCTGGTTTGTTTGGGTAAGAAGCTTCAAAAGAAGGGCCACCACGTTTCCCCCACATATCACTCGCCAACCAGCAAATCATTCAGCTGCGGCAAAACGCCGTCGGTTGGTCCAACCGTCTTGTTGATCACCAACCGGCAAATAACCCTCCGGCACTAGCTGTTGAATGGTGAACTGTTGTTTCTCTTTTACGGACAAGAAGTCTGCCTCTTTTCAAAGAGGGTGCATTGTCCGAAGAATCCCTTGTTTACAATCGAGAGTCTCCAGCTTTTCTTCTGTATTGACTGTTTGCTCCCTGTTGGTTTCACCACCTGACAGCCACTGTTAGACAACCCAAGATAACCAAAAAAGATGCCACCCAAATAGTCGCTTTGAGAACGCTTTTCCTGCGGCGCCTGCGATGCTCAGTTTGGGAAACCTGCCTAATTGTCGAATGTTGTAGTTCTACATTGTTGACCTGAAAACTGAAGCCCATGTGACTTGTATTGAAGTTGTTTTTGCTGAGTCAGCCGGGGCCGTAGTCTTCACATGGATGGAGCTATGGTGTCAAAAGATCAACGTGGACTGTTTCTTAGTTATCAGGTTTGTTTCCTCAACATTTTTGCAGTAAACCAGCTTTCTGTGACCCTGCGGTGCCTGTGGCGCACCGGAAAGTATTCTCTTCGTCGTTGCTTTGTCTCTAGAGTCTGCTCGTTCGCTCACCCTGATGCGACGTTTTCTCAGGAGCACAATCTCATGATGCTGGAAACTTCTGCGGCCACTGGAGAGTACGTGGAAGATGCATTTATTAAAGGTCCTCACACTCCCTCCATCTCGTTGATTGCCATTGCTTGGTTGAGAAATTCTGTGGTTCGTCCTCTAGCCATCTTTTGCATTTAGATGTGGCCTTTCCAAATCTAGAGGCGGAGCCCCAAACTCAACGGTGGCAGCTCGGGTTGCGGATGCCAAGTAGGGCAGTGCGCTCTGAAATCTGGTCGGCTTTGGGCCAGAAACAGCTGTCTGCATCGAATGGTTCCAAAATGATTTTGCAATGGACACACGAATGAAACCAAAGGCATGTGCCACAGCCAGCTTGCATTGCTTCTTTCCAAGAGCTGTTTTGTGGCCACCAACTCCACAATATGCCTGAGTAATGCCCCAAAATGGGCCCAAAGTGGTCCAAAATTTGTGCAGTTTGGCTGCAGCTGCATTGGGGCAACTGTTACTCCCTGCCTCTCTGCGTGGATGCAAATGCAACTTCCTCTTGCCAAGCATCATGGGCTTTTGAGCTTGATCTAACAGCCTCCCTTCGAGGTGATTTGGTGCTTTTGGTGCAAAAAGTTCAGCAAGTCCCCACAAAACAATTTGGAATCGACGCCCCCCATGCAAACCCAGGGCGGTCCTTTGGGACCAAGATTTTTTTTCTGTTAAGGACCGCCCTTAAGGACCGCCCCAAGGGACCATCAGCCGCCAACTACCAACCGCCACCAATCGCCACCAACCGCCAACCGCCATTAACCACCAACCGCCAACTGCCGCCAACCGCCAGCGGCGACCAACCGCCAACCGCCAACCATTGCTAACCGCCATCAACCACCAATCCCCAACCAACAACTGCCGCCAACCACCATCAACCGCCACCAACCGCCATCAACCGCCAATCGCCAATCGCCAACCCCCAGCTGCCAACAGCCAACACATGGTGTGCCCGTGGGCTTTTTTGGGAAACCTGGGTACTAGAAAACTTCTTTTTTTGTTTTCTTTGTTAAGGACTGCTTTGTGCAAACCATTGCATCTACTTCATGTGGTCTACACAGACCAAGGTGCCCCACAGCAAGCATAGGCGCCGTATACCCCCCTCTTTGGGGGTCCTTCGCGTAGCATACCCCAACGTATGGAACCTGACGTCTAATGCCTGATAAAACCATCATTCTAGGACCAAAATGATCCCTCATTGATCTTTTGGATTTTGACCCCCATACCCCCCCCCCCCCCGCAGCTAGGTACCGCCTAGAGACCTACGTTAAAACCAATATGGTTAATTTTAATTTTTAATATATGAAAGGGAGCAAAAATTAATTAGGCAAATATTAACACGTCAACCCAATTTTGGGTCATTTGCACCGCTTTGCTTGTGCGCGTACCATGCCCACTTGAAGTGTTTGGCTGGTCAAAGGGTGCCCAACGGGACACTACAAGGGTTGCATAGTCCTATAGGTGGTTATGTAGCCCCACACATCCCCCTCGGGTCCCCCCACTTACCCCACTCCCAACCTCCTTTTCACCTTGTGTAGCTCTTGTTATGCCTTTCTCTCAGGACACCGTTCTCGAGCTTAGTATGACGCTCCGGCGTTTGAGTGGGGCCAAGAGTTTGCGGGACCCTCTGGTCTCCCAACTCCTTGGTAAATGGGTGGCCTCATCCACTTAGGCCAAAGCCTGGTGGTACGAGACCACCAAGATGGCCCAACTCCCCGTCATGCGCAACAAGTAAATAGAGGCCGTGAAGCAATATGCCTCCGTCGTATTCCCCGCACCCGAATTGATCGGGTTACTTATGGACTTGAATGTCCCCAAGGGCGGCTTCTGGCATGTGTCAGAGTTCATGACCCGCCGGGCGGCCACGTACACAGCCGCAACGGGCCTCCCATTCCCCCGCCCCATCCCTTCACGTGATCGCTTCATGGACACAAGGGAGGAGTTGTTGAAGCCGCTTGCTCTAGATCGACCCGTGTCCGTGGCGGATCCCCCCACAAGCGGCCGCTCTTGGCCGTTGCAATCGTGGGCCCTCTACATCCAATAGCGTCCACCCCTTGTGGACACCATCGATTGGAAGCGGCCGCACACTTTCCTCCTCCGTGGTGATGCCCAGCCGTGCGCCGGTGGAAGTTGGCCCCAACTATCCATTGGGCTCCTCAACCACGGTGCACGGGCCCGCACACCCGCCTACCTATGGGTGGTTAGGATGGCCGTATGCAGGGATAAGGACACGGCCGTGCTAGCGACAATATGGTCCAAAAACCTGCAGGTATATGGTCGTTTCGTTTCGCTTTCATTTTTGTGTTAATTTCTCGAGGTTAATATTTAGTGTTTTGGAGCTATTAACGCCGACTGAAAAATTAATTTAATATTCGCCTCGAAAAATTAATGCAAAAATTAATGTCTTTTTTTTGTCGGTTTTTTTGCACATTAATGACCGCAAGCGGTTGTAGTGGGCATCACGCTAGTTACGCGGTGTGCTAGCCATTTAGGCTGACCACCTACTTCTGCGCCGTCCCATTGTCGCTTCTACCTCCCCCATAGTGTGCTCCACATACAAAATATACAGTATCAATGCACCTTTTTTTGTATGGCATGGGAAGAAACACACACCCACATGCACACACACACAGACCCATTGATTTCGCACCCCCACACACCCGTCCCCTCCCACACACATCCCACCTACCTCCTCCCTTTGTCCTCCCCCTGCCCTTGTGGTTAACGTTTGGGACGGTATTGTAGTACGTATATTGCCCCAAAGCTTATAAAGGGGCTAGTTCATGCTTTGTTTGCATTGCCAACCCCCCCTTGGGATTGTGCTGTGTGTGGGGTGTGATGTGTGGGGGTGTGGTTTTTAGGGGTGTGCCATATGGGGCTGTGGTGTGTGGGGCTGTGGTGTGTGGGGCTGTGATTTGTGGTGTTGTGGTGTGTGGGAGTGTAGTTCCTTGGGATCTCCATCAAAAGGTCCTGTAACTCCCCAGAGCCCCCCCAACCAAGTTGGACGTGTTATAGTGTTGTGTGCTGTCCCCGTGGTATGTGAACCCCCCCACAAGGGCCCCCAAAAAGCCCCCCCCCCCCCCCCACCACGTCCCCAAATGGTGTGGCACAACAGTGATGCATGCCCCCTGGTGTGTTTCGCTTTGTGTTGTGCATGTTTTTGTTTAGGTTAATATTTGAAGCAGTGAGTTAATTTTTGTAGGTTCATATTAACGCCAACGACGATTAATATTTTATATATTAATTAATATTTGGCCCGATGATATTAACCTCCAAAAAATAATACCCGGGGGCGAAAACTTCACTTTCGGTTTTTCGTGGTTTTTTTGCACATGCAACACGTGGAGGGGCGGCCACACTACTTCACAATACACACCACAGGCCAACTCCCCACTGCCCCACACACCACAGCCCCACACGCCTCCGCCCAACATTCCACAGCCCCGCATGCCACAGCCCCGCACCATACAGCCACAAGCCCCACAACCCCAAGCACCACAGCCCCAAACACCACAGCGTGGCACGCCACAGCTACACACCCCGCAGCCCAACACACCACAACCCTTCACACTTGGCGCCCACACTCTACAGACCCACACCCCACAAGCTCAACCCCCCACTGCCCCATACACCACAGCCCGACACACCACCGCCCCACAACCCACAACCCCACGGCACCGGTGGTTCAAATGTGAACGTTCAAAATTCAAAAATAAGTCAAAGCGTCGTCACTGCTGTGAAAAGTGTTTGAGTTGGAATTTTTTCCTTTGGATTTTCTGTTTTGAACATGCTTTTTCATGTGCAAATGATGCAGGGCACCCTTGCAACCCCACAAGCAGCAACACCGGTAGCAGCAGCAGCATGCAGTCGTCCAACGATTACCAACAGCAGCAGCACCTGCAGCAGCATCAACAGCAGCTGCACCTCTGGCCCCCTGTCTCCAAGACGGCCTCCTTGGCGCCAACTCCTCTTCCCAAGTGCCGGGAACGGCTTAGAAAAGGGGGGGGCGAAGAGGATGAGCAGCCGAAAAAAGAGAAGCAATCAAAGAGGGATTTTTGTAAGAATAATCGTTTAAAACCGGTCATTTTCAAAACTACCAGGTTCCAAACCTTAACACATAGCTATTTCGTTTTGCTATCTAGTCCTTCAATGTTGAATGTTCAAAGTTCCAAAAATGTTCAAGAACGGGCAAAACTGCCCAAATTCTGTTTTTGAACTTCAAAAAAGGTTTTTGAATGGTCAAAATTCTTATTTGTTTTCAGATTTTGCAGCACAGATACGACACCGGCCGCTTTACCTCGGCCAACGTGCAGCGTGCTGCCACCGTTTGGTGCGCCGGAGATAGCCCGTGGATCTGCCGCTGGGTGGGTGTCTCAATGGCCCCCCAAGTGGGGTCCATCTACAACGAGGCAATATGGGATTCCACCACCTAGCGGTGGCAAAGCAGCCAAAAGCGCCACACCCTGCAACGCGATGCACCTTACCACCGGCATACGTGCTGCATGGCCATAGCCACCAACATGCCGGTTGCGTTGGCAAGCCCGTGATGCGTATGGCACGGTAGCACAATTTCATGTGCATCCTGCACTGCATCATGGCAGTGGGCCGGTTGGTGGTGCAGTTCCTTTCGGCCCTATGCAGTGACCTGAATTAGGCATTGCGGGCTTGTGTCCTATCCGTCTTGGACGGGGCACACACCGGAATACGACTGGGCCGTGCTGCCTCTCATGTTTGGGAGGACGTGTACCGTGTGCTGCAATCCTAAGAGAAGGTACAGCAGGCGGCCTACCTGAACGCCATGCAGCCTGGTGGTCGCGCAACGCTAGAGATGCAGGTGCTACGGCGGCAGCTATCTCGCACTTACTAGCACAAGCCGGCCCCGCATTGTCGTGGCCCACCCAGCTGCTTCGTGGAACACTTCGCCCCAAAACTCGGTCCCACTACGTTCTATTTTTGGAGCAGGACAGCGACAATGTATTGGCAGTGCTGCAATCCCCGGCTATGGCCATAATGAGCCACAACATCGTCGAATTGGTGAATAGGATTTTGAAGGTGGGCCACAACGACCACTCGGCCCGTGGAGATGGCTGCACAGAGCATCTCACACTCTGGGAGGCCCGTGCTGTGGCGCAAGTGCGCGAGTGGCCGTTCTTACAGTTCGCTTTGCCACTCCACACCTGGGGCGTCCGAAATACGACGTCGTGCGTCGTAAGTATTTTGATGTAACCCACTGTGCATCCCTCATCTCCGATTCTCATGCCCCGCTCCCCACCTCCTCCAACATTTTTTCAGCATGAACGAAAGCGCCGTTGCGGCGATCATTGCCAAAGGCAACACAGAAGTATTTCAAAAAATGGCATGCTTTTGCTTGCATTTGTGTGCATGTTGTGATTTTAGGCCGCACATCATGGCTTGGGGGCGGGGGAAGAGAATTGCGTCAACCTTTTTTAGGTCACCGACATCCACGCGAACGCCTCGATTGCGGCGGGCGTTCGTGTGCTATGCTACGGGGCGCACGGCAGCACGCAGTACGTGGCTCCACGCCCGTGGACAAGGCGGCCCCTGCACCAGCCGCCCTAAATGAGGAAAAGAGCCCGCCGCCCGCCCCGCCAGCCCCACTCAAGTTTAAGTCGCACACCGTACAAGCGGAGGCACCACAGCTCCAAACACCACAGCCCAGCACGCCACAGCCCCACACCCCGCAGCCCAAGACAGCACAGGCCCAGCCGCCACTGCCCCACGCCCCACAGCCCCAAACACCACAACCGCACACACCACAACTGCATACACCACAGCTCCACACACACCAGCCCTTTACACTTCATCACCACACCCACAACCCCACACACCTTAGCAGGACAGTCCAAAGGCCCACACACCACAGACTCACGCACCAAAGCCCCACATTGCCCCCATTGTTTCCAGTTAATTTTTCTGCCGCCACCCTGACTATTGGGAGGTTAATATTTAATTTTTAGACCGGGGTTCGAAATATCAAAATCAACGCTTAATATTAACCTTGAAGAAATTAAAATACTGTTGCAAAAATTAAGTATTGTCCTCAGTCCCTCCCGCACTATTTTTTGCACCCATAATGCACTACAACCCATCACAGTGCCGCTATGCACCCCCACAACATCCCCATCCACGCATGCAACAACCCCACACACCACATCACCAAACACCAAACCCACAGAGCATGGCCCAATACACCGCAGCCCCACACAGCACAATCCCACACAGCAGGCCCCAAGAGACCACATGCCCACACACCATAGCCCCACACAACATAGCCCCACACGCCACAGCCACGAAAACCACAGTCGCACACACCAAACCCTTAGAAATCACACCCCCACACACCACAGCCATTGGGTGTCATTTTGCCCCGGGGTATGGGGGGCAGGGGTCTCACCAGTTTCCTTGCGAAAAAATGTTACAACGGTCTTCGGGATTAATTTTTGGTTTTGTTTTTTCAATGAATTTTCGAAATACTAGAAATTAATGAGTTGCCGGCATTCAACCGGCGAAAAATGAATAAACTGCCGCAAATGCTCCCCTACAAATGCACAACAACAATCCACACACACCAGGGGGCATGCAGGATTCTTTGCCTTACTAAAGTGGATCCCCCCCCCCTTTTGCACACACACACACACAATGATATTGCCACCCCCAGACACCCGTCCCCTCCCACACATATCCCTCCCTGATCCTTCTTCTTTCCTCCCCTTGCCCTTGGGTTTGGGTTTGGGAGGGTATGCCCCTTCTTTTTGCAGGTTTTTTTGGAGATGTTCGCCAAAACCTTTTTGCAAGCAACACCAATCAAAAAGCTTGGAGGTATGTGTGTCTTGGTGTGTTTGTGTGCGTGTGTGTGTGTGTGGCTGTTTGTGCGTGTGTGGGTGTGTACATGTGCATTGTGGCTGGGTTGTAGGGTGTAGATTGCCCTGAAGAAGATAAAGCGGCTAGTTAACGCTTTGTTTGCAATGCCAACCCCCCCCCCTTCTCTAGAGTGATCTGTGGGGATGTGGTGTCTGGGGCTTAGGTGTGTGGGGATGTGGTTTCTAGGGCTGTGGTGTGTGGGGCTGTGATGTGTGGGGCCGCCGTGTATGGGGTCGTGTATGGGTCCCGTGAAGTACCCCACGGGGTAGAGTTTTCCCGTCTAAACCCCTTAACCCCCTTGGTCAACTTTGGGTTAACACATTAATTTTTGACGAAAAATTCCAAATATTGGTTTCAACATAGGTCTCTGGGGCCCCGTTTCGGGGGGGGGGGGGTCAAAACCTCTTTGCGTGTAGTGGCCGTTGCGTGTGTGTTTGGACCTGAGTGCCGAGATCTTTTTTGTTGTATATTGACACCATGGGTTGTGCGGCTCCCGGCCCCCAACTTCAGGTACCCCTAGTCCCCCCCCCCCCCTCCCGTATGGCCCCTTGTCAGTGAGGATCCAAGCCGTATTCACGCTGGGTGGGCTATCTAGTGGCACGTGAATACTTTTCAAAATTCATTCTTTTATGAAACCATTCTGTTGCCCCTATGATGGGTCTGAGTGATCATTTCGTGTCAATGCGGGTACTTCAGCACCCACGCCACCTAGTGGCCACTAGGCCCATCTAGCCCGAGCCGTAGGCCCCCCAAAAGCTTCAAAATTGCTCATCATAGGTGGTTTAGCGGCATTTGGTGTACGCACAAACGGCATCAGCAGGTTTACACCCTCTACAGGTCAATAATCGAAAATCACCTCGAAGGGAGGTTGTTGGATCAAATGCAGGTGCGGGTGTCGTATACCCCCCACCCCCCTTTTGGGGGGTCATTTGCGTAGCATACCCCAAGGCATGATATTTGATGTCCAACCCCTTGGAAATTCATTCTTTTGCCTAATAAGACAACCCCACATTAATTTTTTTTGGTTCTCAGGCCTCTATCCCCTGACAATGGATATCACTTTTTGGGGGGGCTGGGGGTGGGGTGGGGGTGGGGGTTGGGGGTCAAAAGTTGTCAAAAGTTTGTGCCCAGAAGGGTCTGAACGAGCTCTTACTAGGGTAAGATTGGGCAAAGCTGACCAGTCCGCCGGCGCCGCCAGCGGTCGGCCGACTGGGATTTGAATCGCCTACCCACATGTCGACCGTCCCTTGTGTTACCATTGGACCATTTCATGTTCTGATAGGACCGTTCCCTCCACTGCTTGAAGGCTCGTATGCCACTAAAACAAAACCCAAGCTGTGTGTTTTTGTCTGTCAACTTGCTTGCCCGACTGACTGTCCAATTGTCTAAATGAGTGCTTGCCTGACCCACTGACTGATTGGCTGACTGTTAGCCTCTCTTCGGGTTGCACTTCTGAAGGCAACAGAATTTTGAAATGTTTTTTGACATTCTGTCCATGCACAACAATGAAATTTTTCGGACATTCTTTGTGTGTTTTTCCCCCTATTTGGCATTTTTTGGTGGGCTGGGGGCTCTCAAGGGTACTGGCATAACCTGCTTTTGGATTTTTCCAGCCTCGGCAGCTCAAAAATGGAAATCGCCTCGCAAAGGTTTTTAGATCCAAGCCATGCAGGCCTATATATAGCAGGGGAACACCACATAACCCATTTGGGTCCATTTTGGGGCTATTCACTACCCTACCTGAAGGGGTTCAATTGTTGGTTTAACCCCTTGGAAAATCATTATTTTGGTTAATAAATGCACCTCCCACTGAGTTTTTGGTCCGGAATCCCCCCCCCCACTGAAAACCCACTTTTTGCAGCTTTTGAGGGAGGTGTGGGGTATGTTGGGGGATGGGGGGTGGGGTGGGGTCAAAAATGTCGAAAAACCTACCCCCTTTTTTTTTTGGTCCAAATCCATGAATCCTTTGGTTTTTTTTTTATTTTCAGGCGAAAAAGTGTTTCGGAGTCCAACTCCATGGGGTTTGTATGGGGCGGAGTGGGACGAGCTCTCATGCAGTTTATGCACTTTTCAGCCATATTTGCTATGCTTGGGGTTTTGGTGACCTCGGTGACCCCGTGCTACCCACTGTGAGGGGTGTGAGTGGGGATGTTGTGACACTATATGCCTACTAGGATGCGAAAGCACATTTTTTTGCAGTCTGTAGCCTTGCCAAGGTCCCGTCCAAACCCGTCCCAAAGACGCGAAATGATGGTTTCCACCAATAACGAATTAGATGAGTAAATGGGCCCGTGCACAACCAGTTTTTCACCTTTGACAGCTCAAAAGTTGAAGTTTTTGAACCTTTTTTTCATACGGTGATCACCCAAAATGACCATCCAAGGTGGGTACAGCATGTTTTCGGCTGTACTTATGTTTTTTTCACTTTATTTGGGTATTTGGCGCACGGGGGGGGGGGGGGGTTGTTCCAAGGGATTGGTACACAACTTGCTTATGCATTTTTTCTACCCTCGGCAGCTCCAAAATCGAATTTGTCGAAAACTGTTATTTTGATACCGCTATCACTTAAAATCACCATCCAAGGTATGTAAGACATGTTGTAGCCTGCTCTTATTCGTTTTTCACCCTATTTCGGTATTGGGCACGCGGGGGATGGGGATGGGGGAGCTCCCAAGGGGTTGGTACACAACCTACTCGTGCAGTTTATCACCCTCGGCAGCTCAAAAATCGAATTTGTTGAAACTTATTTTTTTCATACCGTGATCACCTAAGATTATCCTCGATGGTATGTAGCATATGTTAGCCTGTATTTATGTGCTTTTCACCCTATTGGGGTATTGGGTGCGGGGGGGGGGGGTCTCCCAAGGGAATGGTACACAACTTGGTTGTGCAATTTTTAACTCCGGCAACCCAAAAATCCAAGTGTCCGAAACTTAATTTTTTGATATTGTGATCACCTAAAATGACCATCCAAGATATGTAAAGCGTGCCCTAGAGACCTACATTAAAACCAATATGGTTAATTTGATTTTTGATATATGAAAGGGTGTAAAAATTAACCTCTCAAATATTAACATGTTAACCCAATTTTGGCACATTTGCCCCGCTTTGCTCGTGCGCGCACCATGCCCATTTGAAGTGTTTTGGTGGTCAAAGGGTGCCCAAGGGGTTGCTACAAAGGTTGCATAGTCCTATAGGTGGTTATGTAGCACCACAAATCCCTCTCGGGTCCCCCCACTCACCCCACTCCCAACCTCCTTTTTCTCTTTTGTAGCTCTTGTTATGCCTTTCCCTCGGGACACCGTTCTCCAGCTTAGTATGACGCCCAGGTGTTTGAGTGGGGCCAAGAGTTTGCGGGACTCTTTGGTCTCCCAACTACTTGGTAAAACGCTGGCCTCATCCACTTAGGCCAAAGCCTGGTGGTACGAGGCCACCGAGATTGCCCAACTCCCCGTCATCCGCAACAAGTAAATAGAGGCCGTGAAGCAATATGCCTCCGTCGTATTCCCCGCACCCGAATTGATCGGGTTACTTATGGACTTGAATGTCCCCAAGGGCGGCTTCTGGCATGTGTCAGAGTTCATGACCCTCCGGGCGGCCACGTACACAGCCGCAACGGGCCTCCCATTCCCCCGCCCCATCCCTTCACGTGATCGCTTCATGGACACAAGGGAGGAGTGGGTGAAGCCGCTTGCGCTAGATCGACCCGTGTCCGTGGCGGATCCCCCCACAAGCGGCCGCTCTTGGCCGTTGCAATCGTGGGCCCTCTACATCCAATAGCGTCCATCCCTTGTGGACACCATAGATTGGAAGCGGCCGCACACTTTCCTCCTCCGTGGTGATGCCCAGCCGTGCGCCGATGGAAGTTGGACCCAACTATCCATTGGGCTCCTCAACCACTGCGCACGGGGCCGTTCACCCGCCTACCTATGGCTGAGCGACACGGCCGTATGCAGGGATAAGGACACGGCCGCGCTAGCGATAATATGGTCCCAAAACTCCACGGTATACGGCCTTTTTTTTGGTTTTAGTTTTTGCGTTAGTTTCTCGAGGTTAATGTTTAATGTTTGGCATATATTAATCAGAACTGAAAAAATAATGTAATATTAACCTCCAACAATTAATGGAAAAATTAATTTTCATTTTTTTGTAGGTTTTGCAACACACTGATGACCGTAAAGGGTTCCAGTGGGCATCACGCTAGTTACACGGTGTGCTAGCCATTTAGGGTGACCACGTACTGGTGCACCGCCCCATGGTTGCCTCTACCTCCCCCATAGTGTGCTCCACATGCAAAATATACAGTATCAATGCACCTGTTCCTGTGTGGCATGGGAAGAAACACACACCCACATGCACACACAGACACATACAATGATGTTGGCACCTCCACACACCCATCCCCTCCCACACGCATCGCTCGTACCTTCTCCTTTTGTCCTCCCCCTGCCTTTGTGGTTAACGTTTGGGAGGGTATGCCCCTTTCTTTCTACATGTATCTAGGACATGTAAGAAAAATATTTTGATCATTGGACCAATCAAAACAGCTGGTAGGTATGTTTGTCTGGGCGTGTGTGTCTCCATTGTGGCCACATTGTAGGTCGTAGATTGCCCCAAAGCCGATAAAGGGGGATAGTTCATGCTTTGTTTGCACTGCCGACCCCCCCCCCCCTTGGGATTGTGGTGTGTGTGGGCTGTGATGTGTGGGTTGTGATGTCTGGGGGTGTGGTTTTTAGGGGTGTGGTGTGTGGGGCCGCGGTGTTTCGGGTTGTGGTGTGTGGGGCTGTTATCTGTGGGGCTGTGGTATGGGGGAGTGCGGTTTCTTGGGATCTGGGTCAAAAGGTCCTGTAACCCCCCCGAGCAACACCCCCCAAACCAAGTTGGGTGTGTTATAAGGTTGTGTGGTGTTCCCGTCGTATTTACCCCCCCCCCCCCCCAAGGGCCCTCCAAAAGCCCCCGCTCCCCGCGTCCCGAAATGGTGTGGCACAACAGTGATGCATGCCACTTGGGGTGTTTCGCTTTGTGTTGTGCATGTTTTTGTTTAGGTTAATATTTGAAGCAGTGAGTTAATTTGTGTAGGTTAATATTAACGCCAGCGACGATTCATATTTTATATATCAATTAATATTTAGCCCGATGATATTAATCTACAAAAAATAACACCAGGGGGCGAAAACTTCACTTTTGGTTTTTTGTGGTTTTTTTGCACATGCAACACGTGGAGGGGCGGCCACACTACTTCACAATACACACCACAGGCCCACTCCCCACTGCCCCACACACCATAGCCCCACACGCCACCGCCCCACATTCCACAGCTCCACATGCCAGAGCCCCTCACCATATAGCCACAAGCCCCACAACCCCAAGCACTACAGCCCCAAACACCACAGCCTGGCACGCCACAGCTACACACCCTGCAGCCCAACATACCACCGCCCGTCACACTTGACGCCCACACCCTACAGACCCACACCCCACAAACTCAACCGCCCAATGCTCCATACACCACAGCCCCAGACACCACCACCCGACATTCCACAACCCCACACCACACGGTTCCACAGCCCACAACCCCACACCCCATAGGCTGAGGCACCAAAGCCCGAAACACCACAGCCCAGAGCGCCACAGCCCCACACCCTGCTGCCCATGATAGCACAGGCCGAGCCCCCACTGCCCCACACCCCACAACCCCACAGCCCACAGCCCCACAGCCCACAGTCGCGCACACCACGACTGCATACACCACAGCCCCACAGACCCTAGCCCCACATTGCCCCCATTTTTTCAGGTGAATTTTTTGATCGCCACCATTAATATTCGCTGGCTAATATTTAATGTTTAGACCGGCGTTCGAAATGTTAAAATTAACAGTTAATATTAACCTTCAAGAAGTTAAAAAAATATCACAAAAATTACTTAAGGCCCTCAATCCCCCCTGCACTGTGTTTTGCACCCATACAACCCATCACAGTGCCGCAATGCACCCCCACAACATCCCCACTAGCGCATGCAACAGCCCCGCACACCGCAGCACCAACCACCAAACCCACAGAGCATGGCCCCATACGCCGCAGCCCCACACAGAACAGTCCCACACACCAGGCCCCAGGAGACCACATGCCCACACACCACAGCCCCACACAACATAGCTCCACATGCCACAGCCCCGCAAACCACAGTCGCACACACCAAAAACCTAGAAACCACACCCCCACACACCACAACCCAACACACGACCCCATACATGACAGCTCCACACATCACAGCCCCACACTCCACAGACCTACAAACCAAATCTCCACACACCGCTGACCCACACACCATAGCCCCGGACGCCGCATCCCCACAAAGCACACTACCAAGGGGGGGGCGGGGTGGCATTGCAAACAAAGCCTGAACTAGTTGCTTTATCTGCTTTGGGGCAATCTACACCGTACAACCCAGCCACAATACACACGGACAAACCCACACACGCACAAACACACACACACACCAAGACACACACCAAGACACACATACCTCCGAGCTTTTTTGATTGGTGTTGCTTGCGCCAATGTTTTGACAAACATCTGCAAAAAATCTGCAGAAAGAAAGGCGCATACCCACCCAAACCCAAACCCCAACGGCAAGGGGAGGAAAGAAGAAGGATCGGGGAGGGATGTGTGTAGGAGGGGACGGGTTTGTGGGGATGCCAACATCATTGTGTGTGTGTGTGTGTGTGTGTGTGTGTGTGTGTGTGTGTGTGTGTGTGTGTGTGCAAAAAGGGGGGGGCACATCCACTTTAGTAAGGCACAAGAATTATGCATGCCCCCTAGTCTGTTTGGCTTGTTGTTGTGCATTTGTAGGGGACGTTAATATTTGCGGCAGTGTATTAATTTTCCGCAGGTGAATATTAATGCTGGCAACTCATTAATTTTTGACATTTCAAAATGTAATTGAAAAATTAAAATCAAAGGTTAATACCGAGGACCGTTTTAATCTTTTTTCCGTGCAAGCAGGTGAGACCCCACTCCAGATACCCCGAATGAAAATGGCACCCGATCCCGTAAGACACCCCATGGGGGTCCCCTCACCCCCCCAAAAAAGGGTCAATTTTTGGTTAACGCATTAAGTTGTGACCCAAATATTAAATATATTGCGTTCAACAAAGGTCTCTAGGGTGTTGTAGCGCGTATTTATGTAGTCTTAACCCTTCTTTGGGTGTCTGTTGCTTACAGAAGACTCTCTGCGAGTGGGACTTGTGGAATACGCTAGAATGTTCGAAACTGATTTGTTTTTATATTATGCCCGTCCAAAATGATCGAATATCCAATGAGGCATGTTTTCGACCCTCTTTGTGTGTTTTCTGTGCGTGGGGTTGGGGGCGGGGCCCTAATTCGCCACCCGGGGGGGGCATGGTGCTACACCTCCGGTGCTTGGTCATGCACGTGCAAGAGGCGTTGCACACTTGGCTGCGGATGCCGTCGCGCATTCGGCCAGGGGAGCGTATTACTTCCCGATGGCCTATTTCCCGCGCCCCTTGAAGGGAGGAGTGGCTGTCCTCCCCTACGCCCGGCGCCCGCGCGGCGCGCCGGCCTAGGGGATCGCCCTGGGAGTGGCCCAACCCCGCGGCATCAGGGCCAGGGCAAGGGTTCCATCGGCGTCCGATGCACGCAGTACATGGCACCCTCGTGCAAGCGCAGCTTGCCACTTGGCTGGGGCATCAATCGGTGCTGCCCCGCGTGACATGGAGTGCACCGGACTCCGGGGCGCGCACCCACGCTGAGGCTCCTGAAGGTAGGTTTTGGTGCTGGAGGCCCCCGAGGCTGAAGCCCAAGCACCGTCCGCGTGGCTGAATAGGCCTGGTCGGCGTCATCGTGCGATGCCGGCGCTGGACAGACCGTTGAAGCAGTCCAGTAGGTTGTGTCCGAGGCGGCTGGGTGCCCAGCTAGGGCCCCCCATGACCGCAGCGAGCCCAGTGCGCCCGGCGTTAGCAGCCCCCCCCCCCCCCGTTTTGGATGGGGTAGGCGTGCACGATGGGGCGCCAAGCTCGTCGACGGTGTTGGCAGTAGTTCTACAAACTTGAGCGCTGCCAGATGGCGCGGCACTGCTCCATGCTCTTCCTCCCCTGTAGCCCCCCCCCCCCCCCGCCTCCACCCGGGGCGCTGCAGTGCGCCGCACCACATCGCGCCGCCACGCGGTGACTACGAGTGCTCCCGTCGGGACGCACAAATAGCACAAGCGTGCCAGCCCCTTTGACGACACGGCGAGCGCAGGCCGTTTCCCAAGCGGGCCGCAGGCCCGCTTTGTTTTTGGTGGGGCTTGCCTTGCGGCCATCCCCATTAGCGAATGTGCCCCTTGCGGCGCCGATCAAATCGCACGCTCGGGGTTTAGCCCAGCCTAATTGGCAGTACGGAAGGGCGCCCTAGTGGCCCAAATCAAAGTCAATATGTTTAATATTTGGCCAAAATTTAACACGTTATTCTCAAGTTTCAATTTTTTTAGGGTGGGTTAGGGGGCTTGCCACGAAAATTATGACCCCCACGGGTCGCCTTACGGGCTTGGGTGTCGTTTTCCCCCGGGGGTTGGTGGGGGGGTCCTATCCATGTGGTTGTTTCAAAATGTTAAAATGGCTCTCGGCTTTAATTTTTGTTTTTCATTTTTCCATTAATATTTGAAAAGTTAAAAATTAAAGGGTTGCCGGCATTAATATTAATCTCACAAATATTAACTCATTTCCCCAAATATTAACCCTCCTAACAATGGCACAACGCAACATGGAATGCATCATGTGTGTGTTTCTGTTTCTTGTCCATGGCCATTGTGGCCCCTTGGGTCCCTATCCGGGCCCTCATACCTCGTGGGACCCCGTAGTGGGGTCCCACATCTTTGCGGGTCCGGATGGGGGGTTAGTGGGGTTAGTGGGTTCGGTGGTAGGGTTTGCGTTCGGGGGGTTAGGCGTTTCATTTGTGGGGGTGGGGGGTTTGGTCTCCTATTGGCCCTCCGCACTGGCCTCTTCCCGGTGCCGCCCGGCCTCCTCGGGGGTGGGGCAGAGGAGGGAGCGGTTCACCTCGTAGAGGGTGGTGCCGCCCGGGTATTCCACCCAAACGGCACCGTACTTCCGCCCGTGGATACCACGGACGGTGCCCCTCTCTACGCCTTTGGGGTAGGGTACGTGGACGACCGTCCCGACGATCGGATCCTCGGGACGGTCGTCCTTCTTCTCGGCACCCTTGGGGGTGTCGGTCTTGGTGGGTGGGGGAGGGTTTGTGGTGGCGGTCTTGGGGGGGTTGGTGGGTTTTGGGGGCGGGGACGGCCTTCGTAGGCCGTGCGGTGCTGGTGGGGGGGGGGGGGGGGGGGGTTGGGCCTTTTGGGCCGGGGGATCGCCCCGTCGTCGCTTTCGTCGGACGACTCGAAAGAAAACTTTCGTTTCTTGGGGGCGGGTTGGGGGGGGTTGGGCTTCGCTTGGGGGGGGGGGGGTTTGGGGCAGTGGTGGTGGACGCCTCCCCCCCCCCACTCCTTCCCCTCGCTCACCCCGCCCCCACCCATGCTCCCCCACATCTCCTCATCCTCCCCCCCCCGCGTACCCCACCTTCTACATCCGAGCCCACTCTGCGGGCCGGAAGTGGCGCGGCGCCACCCATACGCCGCTCACCACACGCAAAGTCTCCCAATCGTGGACACCTCCCAAGAGAGCAAGGCCCAAGGGTGGGTCTCGGGCCACAATGCGGTGGAGGGACCCCAGGGGTATTTCCTGCGATCCTTCAGCGTCTCGCCAGGCAACCCAGATGGGCCTGGCATTCGTCGCGTTGAACACGACGTCAATAACCTGAAAAAAAAATAATAAAAAAAAGCAAATTATTTTTTTCGGCTACATTTTTAATTTTTCGACTTTGATATTCACTCTTAACTTTTAATATTTCGACCGGCGGCGCAAAAATTAAATATTAATCTCGAGAAATTAAACGTGGCGTCCTAACAATTAATGCAGGCAGGCAAGCAACATACCTCAAAACTCCCGTTCACTTCGCCTGGTTGCACTACCCCCATGGCCTCCAGGAAGAGCGCGGAGGCATTGGGGGCCTCCATAGGGGCCACAGGGGCTCCCGCGCTGGCCATCGGGGCCGCCTGGGCCCCCAGTTTGGCCGCGGTCGCGGCCGCGGTCGCCAACTTGACGGCGCGGGACTGGGGGACCAAGCTCTCGTACGAGGACTGGCACCCCGGGTCGTAGATGGGGCGGGGCAGGGCCAGCACAGTGGCCCAGTCCACCCCGAAGGCCACAGCCTTGGCCTGGCGCCACTGCTTGACCCAGCCAAGCTGGGCCCAGTGCTGCAGCAACACCAGGTAATGCGGCGTCCCAAAACGGACGCCGCAGGGGTCGAAAAGCAAATTCAGTGCGGGCAAGGCGCCCGCACTGATTGCCTCTGGCATGGGGGCAAAGGGGGCACCAGGGAGGGGTTTCAAGACCCAGACCCCCCCCCCTGGAGGCATCCTTACCCCAGGTGCCCTTGTGTTCCCGCTTCTTCAGGCGGATCAAACACCGGATCAACCGCCGAAAAATCCACATGACTGTCATGTGGCTATTGGGGGGGGCGGAAACGGGTTGATCCCCCGCGCACCCCTCGTGCAGCACCTGGATGGACCAGTGGGCCGGCCCCGCCTTTCGGGCGGTTGCAGATTGGGGGCCCAAGGCTTGAGAAGCCACTGGGGGAGGGGGGGGGGTCATTGGGGGGGTCAACCACCTGAACTTTCGCGGCCCCGTCCCCCTCGTCCACCACCACTTCCCCCTCCCCCTGATGCTTGACCCCCCCCCCCCCAAGGCTTGCCCTTACTCCTCCGCCCTTCCCCTGGCTCCTCTCCCTCTCTCTCCTCTCCCTTTTCTCCTTCTTTTTCTTCTTCTTCTCCTTCTTCTCCTTCCGCCGCCTATCCGAGGAGTCTTCGCTTGACTCCTCGGTTGGCGGTTGAGCGGCGGGAGGAGCCGGAGGTGCTTGTGCTTGTGCTGGTGCTGGTGCTGGTACTGTGGCTGCTGCTGCTGCTGGAGGAGCTGCAGCCAGTCGTCGCTCCGCTTGTGCCATCTAAGAGAGCGAGAGAATGAAAAAAAAAATTAATTTTTGTGCCCCCGACTTAATTTCTTGACATTCATATTATCTATCGAAAAATTAATTGATATATTAAATATTAATGACCGCGCCTATTACTATTAATCTCGAAATATTAAACGGATCGACGGAAATATTAATTCGTATACGCAAGCATGCATGCACAAGCAAAACACACCAGGGCTTCGTTGTTCGCTTTGAACATGTCGGCCAACATCTTTTGCATGGCCGAGGCGTCCATGGCAAGGAGAAAACAAAGCTAGTGGTGGGGAAGCAAGGGTGGAGGGGGGGGGGGGGTTATGGATGGCCATGACTTTGGCCATGGTGCATGGGACGGTATGGGGGGTCGCGTAATTGCGTAGCGGGAGGCCAAATTTTAAAAACCACCTCTCCCACACTTGGGAAACTACCTCCCCCTCCCGCTCTACTTGGGTTGCCCCCGGCATCCCCCCCCCCCCCCCCGGGCCCGAGTGGTCATTGTATGCGCGCTTAAGGATGGCGTTGAGGCTCTCAACGACATCCGCGCACACGGCACCCGACCCAACCCCCAAGCGGCGTGCATTGGCCACGGCCTCGGTGACATCCTCCTCCAAATAGAGGAGGTAGTTTGATTGACACGCCTCCTTGCAACAATGTGCACGGTAGGCGCGTGCCACCTCGGCCGCATGTAGGTCCCCGCGGGGCGGCTTGTCCGTGTACAATTCCCGGAGGAGGTCACGCATGGCCACGACGGCTTGCCATTCACCATCCTCCGGGAAGTAGTCCAACAACGGACCAAGTTCCTCCCACGCGAGGAACAACGCACGGGCCTCCTCCCCGTCGGGTGCCCCCGTCGCACCCAACTTCACACCTGTGCGGGCCCGGTAGAGGACCCGTTGCACGGCGTCGGTGTTCTCCTTGGGGAGGTCCACAAGGCGTGTCATGATGAACACCACTTGGAGCCGGCCAATGGCCATGCAACAATGGAGGATGCATAGGAAAACCATGCACCGGTCAACCACAATGTGTGGATCCCCTATGCATACCCCATTCTCCAAGCTACGGCCGGTCTCCTTGTAGCGGCGGCGGGCCGCCTCCTCACGGTCCAAGGTGCGCCGGGTCTCCACGTTGACCCATGCCGCCGCAACCTTGTCCCACACCCCCATATTGTAAATTGAACCCACCAAGGGCGAGGTGGACACACCGATAAGGCGCCGCACGAACGGTTGGTCTCCCCCGATGACCAACCTCCTTGGCACCCAGCGCGACACCCAATGAAACTTCTCGCAGTCCTGTATGGACTGCAATACCTACAAAAAGGACATGGATTAATATTTACATTAATTTCTCGAGATTAATATTAAGTTAATTTTTCAGTCGGCGTTGATATTAACGGAATACAAGATATTAATCTCGAGAAATTAGCGCAAAAAGTGCAAAAATTAACAAACAACGAAGGGGCCACAAACTTTCAAAGTTGTAGGCCCATATCGTTGCAAGTGCCGCCATGTCCTTGTCCCCGCATATGGCCATCCCTATCACCCACAAGTACGCGGGTGTGCGGCCCCGTGCGCCGTGGTTGAGGAGCCCAATGGAGAGGTGGGTCCAACTACCACCGGCGCACGGGTACGCATCCCCACGCACAATGAAGGTGAGGGGCCTTGTCCAATCGATGGTCTCCACTAGCGATGGGCGTGATTAGACGTACCGGGCCCATGAGGGTAGCGGCCAAGAGCGCCCACTCGCGGCGGGATCGGGGACGGACACGGGTGGTTGTAGGTCAAGGGGGGTGACCAACACCTTCCACGCGTCCGTGAACGCTTCCCGGGTGGGGATGGGTCGGGGGAACGGGAGGCCCGCTGCGGCCGTGTAGGCCAACCCCCGGCGGCTCATGTACTCCATCATGTGGCAGAAGCCAACCTTTGGGACGTTCAAGTCCATGAGGAGGCCGATGAGGTCCGGGGCCGGGAAGAGGTTGGAGGCATATTGCTTCACCGCCTCCACTTGCTTAGTACGAATAAGGGAGGGGTAGCCAACCTCCATGCCCTCGGACCATCGGGCCCGGGCCAAAGGGGATGAGGCCACACACTCACTAAGGAGTTGGGAGACCAAAGGGTCCCGCAAACTCTTGGCGCCGCTCAAACGCACGAGCGTCATGTTAAGCTCGGTAAGGGTGTCCCGAGAGAAAGGCATAACAAGGGCTATACAAGGGAACATGGTGGTGTCGAAGGGGGGGGAATGCGGGCAACCGGAAGTGGATGTCCAAGACACCCACCAACACAACGTTGGTACCTCTCTACTATACCGTTGTGCAACAATATACCACGTAACACCCCTTATAGGTCCGCATATGCGCATGCAAAAATGGATACAGATGGCCCAATCGCAAAAATTTGACTTTAACCTGTTAATATTTGCCAATATTTAATATATTAACGCCTTCATATATTCAAAATTGAAAATTAACATATTGACTTTAATTTGGGCCACTAGGGCGAGCTCGGGGGAGATATAGTCTTTACTTGCTGGTTTCTCTGAGTCGCCGTTCATCATAGGCGGGGGGCACCTGGTCGGGGGGGCGGGGGGTAGGGGGGGGGGGGGGGGCTGAACTCATGGATGGACTCCCCCCTGTAGCCCCTTGACCATTGTAGTAGGCCGATGGATAGTAAAAGCGCTATACGCTCTTTATGTATTTTCGACCCTATTTGTGTGTTCTAATTTTTTGTGCAAAGGACGGGGGCGGGGTGGTCGTGGGGTTCCCAAGGGGTTTAGGGCACATCCTACAGATGCAATTTTCCCTCCTTTGCAACTCAATAACGGAAAATCACCTCGAACAGAGGTTGTTGGATGAAGCTTAGGCGCGGGCGTCGGATACCCCTCACCCCGTTTTGCGGTGGTCATTCACGTAGCATACCCCAAGGCACGATATTTGATGTCCAATTTCTTGTAGAATCATTGGCACCACGTCCGCCGCGGCCCTCACTAGGACCTTCTGCACGAGGTGGCCCGGGAGGCCGATCGCCTCGCCAAGAGATGTGAGCACGACCGCCCCCCCGTGCCTACCAGCTCCCCACCTTGTCGCCTGCCGCTGGCGGACCGCCGTCTCCTTAATTCCTTAATTCCACTCCGCCTCCCCCCGCCTCCCAATGCGGCCACCTTGGGCCGGTGACCTCCGCCGACCACCTGGCCTTGATGCAGCAGGCCGTTTGGCCCAGGAGCGACGGCTGACGCGCTGCAGGCATGCGATGCTGCCGCCACTCTAACCCCTCCCCTCACGCCCTCTAACCGACTGCGGTGGGCCATGCACTCCCCCCATCCCCCAACCCCATTGGGGTGACCATGGCTTAGCGCCTTCCCCCCCCTTGATGGAATCGCGATCGCACCTCCCCCCCCTTCCGTTACCGCGCTGCGGGGACGTGCACCCCCACCTTGGGCCATTGCGCGTGGCGGAGGCCAACGTCAGGTCCCTGCCACTGTTCTGGCACACAATCGCCGAGTGGCGGGTGGTCGTGGTGCTACTCTCCGAAACCCGCCTCACGGCGGTCGCGCAGCACGTGATGCGCGCCGAGGCCGGGGGCACGGGGTGGCAAACTTTCTGGAGTGCCTCCCGGGAATCCCCGGGGGGGGGGGGGGGGGATTTGGAATGCTGGCCCGGGGGTCGCGATCTTGGTGCGCTAGGGCAGTCCCGCGAGGTAGGTCCTCCCCCCCAAAGGGGCGCACCGGAACGAGGCAGACTCCCTCGCCCACTCTCTATGGCACTCCACCCGATGGTGCCATGTCTCGGTTGGTCTAGGGCGGGGATAGGTGTCCCTGCATGCCCAGGTTGTTTACAACGTCTCCTCTCAGCCGGCCCTCCACCAGGCTTTCTGGGACTAGGCCACGCAGTACGTGGCGCGCCATCGTGCGGCCTCCCAGCCGGTGGGGGGGGACCTAAACTTCGCCCTTCACCGCCTACTGCGGCGCCCCCAATCAGTCGTGGCATCCCCCCTGGTCCGCCGCCTGGTTGACGCGGACCTTGAACTGCCATCCGCATTCAGGCGGGAGCCCTCTCCTCGTACCAGGGCCCCGAGGGTACACGCCACTCGTGCATCGATGCGCTGCTGGTCGACAGGCGGCTCGCGGCGCTGTACCACGCAGAGGAACAGCTCCCGCTCGCTATCCCCGGCCGAACTCCGTTGCGATTCGACGTGCACCCGAGGGGTGCGTCTGAGCACGTGGTGAAGTTCATCCGCCCCAAGCCAGTTGAGTTGGCCTCGCGGGAGGAACATGAGCGGCTCCTCCTCGTACACCGCCTCTTAGACCCTCGTGGACGCCGGCTTGTGAGCGGCTCTGACCACGGGTGACGTAGACGAGGCCTCCCCCCCTCGGGACCACGGCAACACAGGAAACACGCGTTGCCCTTGCCCGCCTCGACATTGCGCCGGACTCCCTCCCGGCGTGGGCCGCCCTGCCGCTGGCCCCTCCGCGCCTGCCTTAGGGCAGGGGGAACGACCAACTGCTTCGTGAGGTGCGCTTGTGCCCAAAAAAGCGCAGTACCACCGCCGGGCCGCTAACCTACGCCCTGGCGCGCATCCGGGCGGCTTAGGGCCCCCTTTGCGAATTACTGTGCTGGCTGAAGCGGCCGTCGCACGGCATGGGCGCCACGTGGAAAGGGGTGCGGCAGTCGTTGGCAACCCTCCGACGCCGCCTCAACACCCTCCGCACGTTGGGCTGGGGGTATGCCCACTTAGAAGCGGGTGGCGCACGATCCATGCCCGGCTGGAGTCGCTACGCCGCTTCCGCACGACGGTGGTGGGTAAAGTTTGGGCCACAGTGCGGGCGGAGGACCCAGTCCGCTCGCGTGAGTGGTGCGCCTGGCTGGAGGAGGCATGGACCTCCAACCAGGAGGCAGTGTACCGGTGGCTCAAAGCTGAGTCCTCCGCCCCTCCGGTCACCTTCCCCTCTTGGCCAGATGGCAATGCCACGGCCGACCTAGCGGAGAATGATGGCCTCCTGCAGGACGCCTAGCGCCCGATCACCCGCAATTCTGCGGTGGACGCCGGGTCGGATCCCACGGCCATCCTCCGCCGCTTAGGGGACCATGTCCGGGAGTCCCTATGAATGCCTCGCGGCTGGATCGCCCCCGCCTGCAAAAGGGGCTTTCCCGCATGAAGCCCTCGGCCCTGGGACTGGACGGGTGAAGCCTGGCCGACCTCCGCTCCCTCGCCGACAAGCTTTTGGGCTGACTTGCAAACCTCGTATAGGAAATGGAGGGTGTGGGAGGGTGGCCGACCCGCCTGGCCGAGGGCCACACTGCCCTTGTGCCCAAGGAGGGCCCGCCGGGAACCCTGAACACTCGCCCGCTCCAATCTTGTCCACGGGCTACATGCTGTTGGCGGGTGTGCGCTTTGCGATGCCATTGCGTGCCGGGAGTTCTGGGTTCACCCGGCGGCCTTTGGCTTCCTCCCCAGCAGGCGCGGGCTCGAAGGGGCGGCGGTAACAGAGGTCCTTTTGGAGCTGTGTCGACTCCGGGGGTGGGCAGTGGGGGGATGTCTATCAACGAGCGCAAATGTTTCGATCTCATCCCCTAGGCGGTCGTGTTGGCCTAGCGTTGGAGCTGGGCATGGACCCAAGCACGTGAGATTCCCTCGGCGCCATGTAGGTCAAGGTCGAGATTCAAGGTCGCCGGGGGTGCCCGGGTCGGTGGTGGCAAGCAACCAATGGCATCTTTGGGCTTCCCCGTGTCGGTGATCTTGGTGAAAGTCCTTACCACAATCTAGATTTGGGAGGTGGACTCCCTTTGCCGACAGGTGTGCGTGCGGACGGCCACCCTCTCTCCTTTTCTGGGCGAGGACCCGGCGGCAGACCTGGACTGGGGCCCCTACTAGCCCTCAAGGACGCGGGTCCGAGCTACGCCACACTACGGTCGTTGGGCTATGCGAACGACACCGAGGCGGTGGCCCTGCCCGCGGGCTCCCTGCAGGCGATGGTCTTCACGACAAAGCAGTGGTTGCAAGTTACGGGCCAAGACGTGCGCGTGGCCGAAACAGGACGCCCCGGCGGTCCTGCTCCGGGGTGTTCCGATTGCACTGGCGGAGACTTTCCGCTAGCTTGGTGTCGACTTCGCCATTGGAGGTTCCAGGGTGACGGGGCCGGTGTTGTCCCAGCGCCCCGAAGCGGGCCTGGGCGCTCCTCGCCGCCTCCTACACCTCTCCACCTACAACCGCTAGGAGCGGGCCATCAGCACACTGGTCACCCCGCTGGCGCTCCATGGAGTGGTTGTCCCCTCCGTGATGGACTCCGACTTGCTCGAACTGGAGACCAAGGTCGTGCAAGCCTTGTGGGGAGCTACGGCCTATCGTGGCCCAAGGAGATTATCTTCTCTGTCCTATGCAAGGGGCAGGCATCTCCCCGGTGATGCACAATTGTGACGTGATGGCGGCCATCCCCCAGCCGCCGCCGCGGCACCAGTGGCTGGCTTGCTTGCGGAGGGCGGGCCTCTTCCCCCTCCGCCTGGCGTAGGAGGTGGAGCGGCAACTCTTGGACGAGTTCGTGTACAGCTTGTATGGCATGTACTTGGCGGTCCTGGCCGCCCGTATGGCTAGAAGACGCGGGGACCACGCGGGCCACGGGGACTCCTTGTTCCCGGACCAGCCGCGGTTGCGGCCCCGCAACCCCTTCCCCTGGGACGACTTCGTCACCCCCCTCCTCGAGGATGCGATGTGCAACCAGCTTCGCCTCCAGCAGGGCGCCCCACCGGGCTACCGTTGGCTCCAAGACTTCGTCCAAGACCTGGTCAGGTGGGAAAGGGCGCTGGCCTGGATGCCGGGGCCGGCGGAGGACTCCTGGGCTGAGTTGGCCCCGGACTATGAGGCCTTTGCGGGGTGGGCGCTCCCCGCCTCCCCGGATCGCTGACGGCGAGGTACACGCGGGCTGGTGAGGAACGGGCCTAGAGCATGGCGGCGGGTCTTGTTGAGCGCCACTTGGTGGCGGGTACATTGCTGAGCGGTGCCCCCCTGGGGCGGTGTCGCTCTCTCCTCCCCGTGGGAGGCGGCGTGTGTGCTGGCCTTTCAGCCTGCGCGTATTTCACGGCACGCCGCGAGGTGATGTTACACCTTATGCGCCTCGTGACGCACCGCCGAGACTTGTTGGTCCGGCGCTTCCGGGCGCCGCTCCATATGCCGCCGCGACTGGGTTACCGTTTCTTCACGGACTACTGTCCCCGCCCTCTCAAGGGAGGGCCCCCCTTGCTACCATATACCAAAAGGTCCCCGCACGCGGCGCCCGAGAGCGTCCCGCTTGCTGCCCCGCGGCGCAGCCGCCCGCCGGACGCAGGCAGGGGCACTCAGGGCGCGCTCTGCTAGGGGCATGGGGCACCATTGTGCCCCGGATGCAAAAGCTTGGGCCAGGGCATCAGATGTTGCTGCCGGGCAGGACACGTCGGGCCTACCGACCCCCCGGCAGCCCCGCGCTGCCCGAGAATTCCGCCCCGGGTCGCACACGGCCGCCGGGTGCTCGTTCCCAAAGACTAGCGTGTAGGAGCGGCGGCACTGTGCTCTTGGCCTGGTCGTGCCCGCCTTGCCTCCCAGACCCTCCCGGACTGGGGCCCCCCAGCGTGTCACCCGTGCATGCCCTCCCCAAGGACGCTGGGCACACGCTCCCCCTCGGCCATGGGGCTTGACAAATCCACACCCCCAAAATGCCCCAAGCTTGACCTCCTGACTCACCGGGGGGAGGTGGTGAGTGAGGCGCCAGCGCATCCGGCAGGGGGGACCGCTAACCCGTTCTCCCCCCCACCAACAGCCGGAAACGGAAACCCCGGGCCGGTGCCCACGGGCGCCAAGGTTCCTGCCGGCCCTACAATGGCGCCACCCGCGCCGCGGGATCGCCCCACACTGTCCGTTCCAGACGTGCAACCTCCCCCGCCGGCGGCTGGGCCGCCGGGGTCGCCCCCTTATGTTGTCAGCTCCTCGCGGCTTGCAGTAGCCTAGCCGCGCCGCGGCGTCGATCCCCGCCTCGGGGACGCATGCCGCCCTAGCCCAAACCCACTATCCGAAGCCCACTAGGTCAATAGCGAAAATGCTCCCCGCGCAGCGGGCGGGGACGCGAGGGAAGGGTCCTCTGACCCAATGGCGGACACGCCCTCAGCGCCTTTGCCACTCCACAATGCCGCAGCAGCGGCAGCACGGCAGGGCAAGCACGGAAGAGACCTACTCCCCACGGGCACGTCCCTCCTAGCCACCATGCAAGCAGAGGCGGGGGGCTTGTAGGGGAGGCCACGGGCGCTTGAAGTCGACCCGGCTCACCTCCCCGCCCCTCTCCCTCTGTACCCAAACCAGCGGGCACTAAAAAACAAATACCCTCTTTGTGTATTGTTCACCCTCTTTGTGTGTTCTTGTTTTGCAGAAGCGCGGGGGGCGGGGTGGGCGGGGGCACACCCAGTTCATGCAGTTTTCCACCCTCTACAACTCAATATTCAAAAATCATCTCGAAGAGAGGTGGTTGGATCAAGCTTTGGCGTTGGCTTCGTATACCCCCCGACCCGTTTTGCGGGGGTCATTCGCATAGCATACCGTAAGTCACGATATGTGATTTCCAAATTCTTGTAAAATTATTATTTTGCCTAATAAGAAAAGTCCCCCAATAGTATTTTTATTACGAAAATGGATGTCACTTTTTGTTCCGGGGGGGGGGGGGGCTGGAGGTGGGGATATACCTTTGGCTCCGTCTGCAAATACTTTGGTAATCCAGGAATCCCATTCCTTCATTTTGGGCTGAAAGCAAATTCGTTTCATTCCCCAATCAGAGTGAAAGGCTTTGGGACTTCCCCCAAACTGGTATGGAACCGTGTAAGTTTACCAAAACCGAAACATCTGTTCTTATCAATATATTTTGGTTGACCGGATCGATGTTGGGCAACTGGGGATATGCGAGATTGCCAAACCCAACCCCGACGTCTCTCATATTTATTTCCTCCTCGGTTGCAAACTTGCAGGAGGGGGATCTCTGGGAAGATACTCCGCAGTTACATGAGGCCGGGGTAAGGCCAACGTAGCCTAAGGAGGATCCAGTAAAACCTAAACATCTTATTGACAGAAAGCAATGAAGGGCTCCGGAAGACCGGAACGGCTATATAAAAGCCACACCACTAGAAGCAACACCAGAGTACCCAGACTAACTGTCTGGCGGTTTGCCAATCAATATTAGACCAAACGGTAGAGTGGGCTGAAACTAGTGAGGTGCCCACTTGTTCTCCAGGGCATCCTGTGTCCAGGTAGGTCGCTTCAGGGCGGTAGACTCTCTGTCCTTTCCAAAATCCTGGTTTCCATACATCTCCGTTTCATCTCGAGGTGCCTGGACTGACTCGTGTCCCAACATTGGGGTGGTTGGTGCCTCCATTGGGCGATTTGTAGGGTAGGCTCCAAGGCATAATGAACCTGAATTTGATAAAAACCTCTCCACGGCACCTAATTTCAATACCAAAGCACTGCAAGCTTGCAACAACAATGGTAGCACATCTCCATAACGGAGTTCGGAGGCATACCCGACATTGTTTGCCATCTTGCATTGCAAACCCTCATTTTCAGACAAAAAGTGTTGTATTTCTGACATTGGTGGCGAGGGGTGTGTGTGCTGACTTTTTAGATGGTCGAGGATAGTGATGTGGTTGGAGCAAGCACTGGTAGTATCTTATACCGAATTGCTTGAACTACCGCGTACCCTTCGTGAACCGGCCGTTTGAATCCGAGATTCACGGTGCCGTGAATTTCACCTTTTTTTGCTGTGTTTTGCTCGTAACTTGGTGCCATCATGTGCTTTTGTCGTGCTATCTTCGCCCAAAGTGAGATCCAACAAATGTGTGCAAACTAGAGGTTTGATGTAGCCGCATGGTTCAACACATTTGGTGAGATTCGCGTGAATATGAAATTCACGCACCCAAATTCACGCATAAATTCACGCTAGATTCACAGATTCACGAGAATGTGAAATTCGCACCAATTTCGTACGAATTTACCCTCGTTTCCACTGTTTCGCTTTCTCACAGCTCTCAAAGCTTTTCTTCGCATCTTCTTTTGACCATGTCCCAGCAGACTATGTCCCAGCTCGCAAGCCTTGCCTCGCGCCCCGACAACGCAGGCAACACCCTCGCCCACCACCAAGCCCTCCCCGTCGCCCACCATCAATAGGAGGAGGCGACGTACCTGTCGGGGGCATTAGGGTGGATGATGTTGTGGGCTGGGCAGCATCCCTCGACCCCTCCCCCGAGGTCATTCACATCGACTTGCGCAGCCCCTCTCCCGCAACTCCTACCTGGGGGGGAGGGGCTGGTCCACAACGTTGTGGAGGGAACTGCGCCGCCAACTCCCCTCCTTTAAATTTTTGCATGTGAC
This sequence comes from Eutreptiella sp. 'Long Island Sound 2002', assembly GCA_964036045.1. NCBI lineage: Eukaryota > Euglenozoa > Euglenophyceae > Eutreptiales > Eutreptiaceae > Eutreptiella > Eutreptiella sp. 'Long Island Sound 2002'. The sequence continues at coordinate 152,413,788 of OZ038379.1, forward strand.
CCCTCTACCTTCCAGCCTTGACCAACTCCTCAATTCGATGCGCACTGACCCTGTGGGGAAGCCTAAGGACGCCCACGTCCAGGTGTACCCCACCACTAACCTTGTGCATACCCCCCCCCCCGCCACTGCGACATGGTGTGCGTGTACTATCTTGCTGCAGGTGCACCGGCCGACCAATCCTTTTTCCCCTTCTCCTGGCACCTTGCCAACCCCCGGTGGTGGGATGATTTTGGCATCGCCCCTTTCCATCCCACCATCCCCCCCCAGGTGCACATCCCCGACATCACCCACCCCACCTTCTACAATACAACTTCTTTGCAATGGTACCGTGGTGCCTCATGCGCCCCCCCCCTCATTTTGAGTGAACCCCCCCTCCGCACCGAACCCCTTCTGACCCCCCTCATGGGGTGATGGGCAACCCCGACCCCGCCCCCGCCGCGGTTGGCCCCTCCCAGCCGCCCCTCAACTTTGTTGATGGGAACGGCTACATTGTGCTTCGGGGGTTTGTGGAAGCACGGGATTGCGAGGTGGGGTGGAACAAGGTGATGAAGCCATGGGGCAGCGGCGACGAAAAAGTCGTCTCGAAAAATTTGGAGCTGCTTTTCAACGCCTCTCGGAGTGAAGATCAGGCCACGGATCCTGAGCTCCCCCGGTGTTGGCAAAGCAAAAGCACCGTGGGGTCGGGGCTGGGGGGGCCTCTCTTCAAGAAGTTCCACCCCCACCTCACGGAAAGTGTCCCTGAGGGTGGGGACCTCCACCCAGTGACTCTGGGGAGCGTCATTGCGGCGAGTGTGGGGAGTGGGGCCCACCTCCCCCACTCCAATGTCGCCACCCACCCCGAGGTGCTCCCCCCTGAGAGCAGGGACATCTCGGGGTGCCACCTGAGTAGCTTCCTCTGCTTGTCAGAGGACTACCAGGTGGCGGTGCAGGCGGGGACGGCCCTGGGGGGGGGGGGGGGCGGGAGAGGCGCGCCGGGACACCATTCAGCTGCAGAGGGGGGACATGCTGCTGATGGTGGCCACCAGCCGCCACCATGGGTTGCCCGCCCCCCCCGACGCCAAGGATGGGCTGAAGGGGGCTCTTTTTTGCTTGTGGACCCCCGACCGCGGGCACCGCAACCACCAGCCCAACACCACGCACCCGGACCCCAGCCCCCCCCCAAGGAGGCCCAGCGTGCACGAGGTGTTGTGGGTGGGGAGGGGGGCGGTTCGGGAGGGTGGGGTTGTGAGAGGGGGATGTTGCCCAAGCCCTTTTCGCCGACCCCCCGAGGCGCTCTCGGCCGGCCCCCCAACCTGCACCTTCCACCACACCTTCCTCTCCCGGTCGGCCCCGGCCTCCGACCTCGCCGTCATCGAGGTCCGCGAGCAGTGCATGCTCTTCTTCGTGGGGAGCGTGCACCAGGTCGAGGTCTGCAAGGGCGACAACGTCGATACGGAGTCGGAGATCCACTTCGCCATGTCGGGCGTCGCTCCCCCGGGGCGGCCGACCAGGCTGAGGCATGTGGTGAACACGGCCCCAGCGTGGCGGTCGCCCAGATGCTCGAAGGCCGGGGCATGGTCAATCACATGCCCCTGTGATTGCAAGGTGTGCCTGCTTGTGTGTTTGCTTTGTTTATTGGCAAATTGGACGAAATTCAGGTGAAATTCGTAGGAATTTCGTACGAATTTGACGTGAATGAATTCGGGTGAATATTGAGGCAATTTGAATTTTGTCCAATTTCTTCGTTTTGTTGTTGCGTTGTTCCATGTTTGCTCCTCCTTTCTCAATTGGTGCCTTGCACACTTCTCCCCGTCTGTAGGTCCCGTTCTACGCGTGGTCGCCGGACATTCGGCACCACGCCCGGCGCCGGTTCAAGCCCCGGCCCCGATTGCCCGAGGAGCACGGTGAGCCGCCCGGAGGCACCGGTGGTGGACGGACCCCGAGCGAGGCCGGCAGTGGGCGAAGTGAGGGCTCGCGGCGCTCTGGACGGTCTGCAAGGGGCGGCAGCGAGGCCAGCACCGGTGCGGCGCATGCACCGCGCAAGGTGGTTGTCCCCATGGCGTCCTACGAGGACTTGGGCACCGCCCACACCGAGCCCCCCCATTGACCGGTCACCCTGGCCCCCAGGCAGCCGGATCCGGCCTGGACGCAGAAGGTGCCGCCCGGGCGCAACGGGCGGCAGTGGCATCTCTCTGCCGTGTGGGACATGGTCTTGGAGTCCCGGTGGGTGCAGAGCACCCTCCGCATCTCCTTCTCCTGCCCCATTGTGGTCCCGGAGGGATCCAACCTGCCTGAGGGGCAGAAGCTGGTGGGCCTGTTTGCCTATAGGCTTGTGAGCGGGCACTGGCGGGTGCAGACGGGGGTGGCGCGGATTGGGGAGGAGGGGATGGTGACCACGGCCGGGGTTTTTGGGCTGAATGTGGTCACAGGGTGGGACAAGCAGAGGCCGGAGTGGTTGGACGTGGCATGGCTTGCCATGCGCGTCCATGTGGGGAGGCAGCGGAAGTTGGGGGGGGCTGACGTCATTGACATCGAGGGGGAGGACGAACCCCCCCACCCCACCCCCTCGGCCTGGAAGCGGAAAGGCCGCCCCCCCCAAAGGGGACATTGAGCCCCCCCCCCCCCCCCGAAAGCCGCGCGTACGACCACCCCGGTGGAGCGGGCGGAGCGGGCGGACCCGGCGGCGGGGTGGGGGCAGAGGGGGGCAGTGCACGGGTGGGTGGAGCAGCAGCAGCTGCTGCAGCGGGCGGGGGCGTGGGAGGCGCGCGCGATCAGCGCGGTGGCCGCCAACCGGGACCTCGAGGCCCGCTTGTCCGAGGCCACCGAGGACATGCGGGCTGCCGAGTCGCGGTTGGCGCACGTCACCAAGGAGCGGGACCGCTTGGCCACCAAGGTGAAAACCCTAGAGCGCGACCTGGGGACGGCGCGCAAGGCAAAGCCACCGGCACAGGCAGGCTAGGGGCCTGAGGGTGCCGAGGCCCCCCCGTCTGACAGGGCGGCGGGGGGGGGGGGGGGCACTGCTGCCGGTGTCCGGTACCTTTCTAGCCGGCGCACAGTCCTGGCATGCCCAGGCCGAGGCATGCGCCGGCCAGATGTCGGTGGTGTCCACCGGCCTGCGGATGGCCATGATGGCTAGTGGCGAGCAGGCCGATGTGGACAGCGTGGCCCCCGACGCTCCCAGGGTGAGTGCCGCAGTGGAGGATGTGTGCCGGCAGCACCCCGCCCACCGCCTCACGTCGGCGGCCATGGACCCCTCCATTGTTGAGGCGGCAGCGGAGCAGAGCTCTCAGGGCTCCGCTAGCCGGAGCTCTGCTCCAGGGGGGGGGGGGGGGGGCGTAGCTCACCCTTTAACTTCAAGACCACCTGTCCCTTCTAACCTCCACAGATGTTATTTGTACATTTTTATATATCAATATGTGTACAAATATCCATCCCCCCCCCTCAGGCATGGGCAGTTTGACTGACATGTGGGGTACCCCCCCCCACTTTGCGAAATTTGCATCAGCACTGTTTGTAATATAGTTGGGGTATCCTATGCCCCCTGATCTGTTACACTGCTGACTGTGTGTTAGCCGGAATGATGACCATTGGACTAGGTATGTGGTAACCCCCGAGCTTCATCTTGTGCTTGCTCTGTGAGGACCAACGAGGGCAAAAGGATGAGTCAAACGTTTTCTTCGGCAAAAATTCTCCGACATTCACATGAAACTCGTACGAAATTCGTACGAATTTCGTACGAGTTTCACATTTCCTCAATATTTCGACTCATTCATTCACGTGAAACTCGCACGACGTTCGTACGAATTTCGTACGAGATTCGTACGAATTTGTGTGAATTCCGTCCAATTGCGTGCGAATTACACTAGATTCCCACAAAATTTAGTTGCCTGGGGCAGGGGGATGGTAGAAACCTGCGATAAATGCCTCCCCCATTCCATTGGTCTTGTACCCCACATCGTGCCGCGGCCCAAGGAGCCATTCCATTTGTTAGCGGGTCGTACACAACGGAGGCGCCTACAAGAGCTCCACCAAGTTGTCACCAAGGAGCTTGCAGCACCCTACACCGTCAAGTACCTGCCCGATGCGGGGCAAATAGTGCTTACCCCCGAAACAAGAGTTGTAGTGACCTTCCAGCCTGAGCCCACCATGGAGGAGAGGTTGATTATGGCCGTCTGGCGGATCCGGTCATTGCACCTCTCTAGGACGGAGTCGCGGTACCTAGTGGGGAGCATGACGTACGGTGTGGTATGGGACCAGGTGTACGGCATGCTTCGGCAGCTAGCGTTACCGGAGTTCCGGGCGTTCACCGCCTATACGGGAGACGACACGGCCATCCATGGTGCGGCCTGCTACCTACCTGACCGCATCGGCCACCTGTTCCAATGTCGACCACCCCCACCCTCGGACATCATGCAGCCCGGGGACCGACGGCTCCATTGGTTGCCCATTGCAGTGGACGGTACACGCGGCATGAGGCCTCGTACGTCCATTGCACGCTTGGTGGAAGTGCCAGTTCCAACCAACTATCTAGTTGGTGGCTACTGGGGGGGGGGCAGTGAAAAGTTGGAGACCCTCTACGCGGCCTCTCAAGAAATTGATTTTGATGACGTGTTGCGCAAGGCCGCAACCGTAAGTTTTAAGGATACGGGAGGGAACGATAGGCAGTCCCTTTTCCTTCCGTGTGTAGATGGGAAAGCACAGGTGCTCATGGCGGGCTGCCACAACTGGAAGGTAGAATCCCCTGGTGCCACCGTGTGTTGGGTCTGCATGCGTAACCGTGCTCTGTGCCTTGCTACTTTTGGCACAGCAAGTGCGATAGACGGCAACTGGGAAGGGGCTTTTGCCATAGGTGCTATATATAGGACCATTACGAGTGATGGGCGAGTGCCTGATTATGGCCTCCATGGGGTCCTTCGTGTCGTGTTGTGTGGCATCAACGGGACACAGGACCTATTTGTACAATTGACAGGGAAGGCACCGGCCACTGTGGCACACACCATGCTGCAACCGGTTCTAGATCAGGCACGGCTTGCAGCACGAACTTGCACCCGTGCCTCATTAAATAATGACAAGGCAAACAGCAAGGGGAAGGTGAGGATGGAGTGTGCTGCTGCCATCCATTTTATGCGGAACAGGGGTTGGGATACGATAATGGATGCTTGCCTACAGCAGCCCAGTGTGAGGCTGCATCAAGTAGGAGGAAAAAGTTGGGAGTCGGTGTGTAAAACGTGGTGGGAGAATTTTGCAAGCATGTGTGTATACGCTTGGCGTTCCGCATGGTTCTCCGGGGCCGACTTGGGGCGGCTCCGGAACCATAGCATAGCCATGGGCACCGCCCACAATGAGCTCCCGTGGGGCAAACTTCTGTGGACCCATCTTTGGATCCACCACATGTATTATTTTGCAAAGAAGTGGAGAATATTGTCAAACTTCTCCTGCTTTGCCATGGAGGGAAGTCACCGGAGGCTGAAGCGCATTTTGCGCAACAGCGGGGGCCTAAGCCTCCTCCGGGGGAGACTAGGGGTGCAAGTGGTTGTGGACAACCACACCATTGACGATAGCCTTTGGTTGCATGGGTGGGATGCGACCAAAAGGGCACAACATGGGCAAGGGCCCATCAGTGTACAAACGTATGCAAGCCGTACAAGAAGACGGCTTCTAACCGACATGCAGTACCTTCAGACTCTACAGCGGCGGTTCCGGTGTCGCAAGAAACGGACATGAGATCACCACACAAACCCAGACCATTGTTGATTGTGACCAGGGTGCATGCCGGGGCGCCTACTAGGGGTTTGAGGAAAAATCAGGGGGTGCACACCGGTAACATTTGTGTAAAATCACGTGAAATTACGTCAAATTCGTACGAAATTCGTGCGAATTTCGTACCAATTCACGTGAATTCACGCCTATGAATCGGTTACGGGCTTGCCCGGTTTTGGCACCTCTCGTTTTGGGCACGGTTCGGGCATGATGGATGCGTTTGGGGCGGGACCTTCATTGGATGGTGCGTAATGAAACTGGGGGAAGAACTTTCGCCCCCTCAAATCCCTCGGAAGGATCCAAAAATATGGCGTTTTCCCCCGAAAACCTCAAAATTTGGGTAAATTCACGTGAAATTCACGCAATTATTCAAACGGCCACTTAACCCTGGTTCACGAAGGGTACAAGAAACCTGAAATTCTTCGATCACAGGAGGGTATTTCATTCAGCAACACAATGGGTGGCTTGCTAACCCTTTCCAGGATGAATTGACTAACCTTATCACCATGTTTTGCCTCATCAGGCATTGGTTACCCATTGTATAGGATTACTTTAACATTTCCACGGTATGATCGGTCTACCACACCTCCTAAGAAGCCACATTGTCCCTTCCGAAAGCCCACATTGGGCCTACTACCGCTTTCACTGGGAACTCCCGTCACGCTTTGCCGACAAGCTAATGTTTAAAGTCCGCGAGTGCGCCTAATTTCTCACCGGTGAGCTCATTGCTATGGACATGCACGCTTTGCCGTCCACCAAAGTCTACCAGCCCGTGATTGCCAGAGACTGGAAAGAACGTAACAAGGACTTGCAAGCGCCGGAAATGCTCACCATGATGATTGCCAACCTACCCGGGGGAAGAGGTGCTTCAGCGCCTTTGGGAGCGATGTTCCGATCCAAAGACTCACTGGTCGTGGCAATTGACACCACTCACGCGCCGTGCGACATTATGAAAACCGGGGTTCAAACTCTCGCCATTGGTTTCTTCTACGCATGCAATGTTGTCCTTTTCCATGGCATAGATGGGCAACTGGTGCGCTTCTCATCAAGATCCGACGGCACCACAAGGGCGGCACCTACAAGCGCCCCCGAACGGGCCCACGCAACGCCGGCGCCACCTTCCTACGACAGGTCTAAAGCCCGGAAAACCGCCGTGCTCCTTGTGGCCCCGAAAGCGTCGCCCGCCCTCCACTTGCGCGTCCAAGCGGGATTCCTTGGTCCATACGCGTCCTTCGAACCTACCTGGCCTCGATACGAACACCAACAAGCCCACATAGTGGTTTACGAAAAGGAAGTGTTCGCGCTGCTAGCGCACGACTTCTAGTATGGGGACGCCGGTTTCGCCCCCTTGCACCGCAACCTCCTCGCCCTTGAGAAGATCCTCCCAGCCCACTTTGGCCTTGGGGGGGGGGGGTTCCTCTTTCACCGCTTCCTCACCCTAGCAATCTCATGTTGTCTCCCTCCCTTCATTCAATGAAAATGTGATGAAGGTATGGGGCTTAAGTGAACAAGCCATAATAACAACGTGTGCAAACCAGGATGATGCAGGTGATTTCTTTGTATGCTGCAGCTCCTATTTCTAACAGGGCCTGGAGTAAAGCCCTCATTCCAACACATTTAGCTATCTAGGGACCCCCACACGAATATGCTAGGATAGTGTATAGGTCACGATGAGCATTGAAGCATAGCCTACGTTCAAAGGGGTAGTATGCATTCTTGGTATTCACCGATACAGTGCCTAGCGCGGGGACAAACATCTCATTTATTAGCTTCATGAATGCACGCGCGTCTCCGATATTGCGTTGTCTTGGTTGTGACTTGTCTCTCTCTTCCGGCGGTGTAGGTTCAATGTGATCAAGGAACACCATGCTTACTTCAAGCTGGAGTGTTTTGTGCAACCGTAGGTCACGCACCGTAGGATGAGGATGCTTGGCGGCGAAACGGAACGGCTCAAATTTAGAGTTGATGTCCTCGTAGCGGCACCCGTCAAAGGAACAGGTGTTTAGGAGCAAAGCAACGTATGGCATCTTTCGATGGCCGCTTGTACGGAACTCGTTGGAGTCTTTGCCGTCTTTTTTTACCTTGTACGCGTCCCGGAGTTGCACTCCCTGCATACATACTACGCTAGAGATGTAGGGAAGCAGTGGGAATAGAGCGGAAGTTGAGCCTAGCATGCGAAAGGTGGCGGCCACTACTTGAGCATCACACGCCGGTATAACGAACCATCCCTTGAGGTCTTTGTTTTCTTCCTTGGCTTTATCTAGCATGGCACGTAGTTGCTTGACCCATGGGCTGGCGATAGGCCGTGACTTCTTGGCTTCGGCTTGGGAGTAGTCCAACTCGTACGGCTTTAGCTAGAAGCGCTTGTGTTTAAACAATAGTTTTTCAAGGTCCTTGTAGTTGTTGTGTGCGACGGAAGAGACCCTACCTCGGTCTAAAATATCTGTGGAGTTGCTCCCAACGAGGGCGGACTTGATGTCGGGGCCTTCCACATCTAGATAAAATTCGGAGGAATCTTGAAGGCGGCGGTAGACTTCAGGGACAAAGATGCGTTGGCGTGCATCAAAGATTTTACCGTCAACGGATTCATAGTGGCGGGAAAGAAAGCGTGTTTGGAGGGTTTCAAGCTTGGTGTTTTTGGAAAAGGTGCGACGGCGAATAGTTGAAGAGCGTGGAAAGGCCGTCATCGGCGGCTTTCGAGCTTCCAAATAGGGTGAAATTCATGATGACAACGGGAAGGGTGAAATGACATAGATTGAAAGTGGCAAGCGTGAAATTGGCCTTGAAAATTCGCCCCGGAGTGATGGGCAGATGTGGACGATTTATTTTTCGATCTGCCCCAACATTAGACAGTATCTCAAGGCAATCGAAAAAGAAATAGACACTCAAAAAGGCGGCTTGGCCGCCGCCTGGGAGCGCGGGGCCGGCGCAGCCGCCCGGGCGTGCTGGGGCGCTTTAGCCGTCTCGTCAACCGTACCGGGCTGCATGGGTGGCACGGCGCCCGCTTGCGCCGTGGGAGGCACCCCATGCTGTGTTTGTTCTCCGAGGGCCAGGCTAGCTTTCATCGGGCGCAGGGAGCCGGAGATCAGGCCCGCCAACTGCGGTGGGGCCACGGTGCAGTCGACAGGGTACCCGTTGGTATCGAGGACCCCTGCCCAGACCGGGCCTTCGGGGCGCCGGGCGGCCCACGCGGCCATCAGGGTGATCCAGAGCCACAGCCACTGCACGGCCAACGGGGGGCCCGCGGGGCCGACAGTGTGGTTGAGGAGGCGCAGTACGTGGTAGGGGTCGCGGTTCAGCTTCTCCCTGCACCGCTGCCGCGAGGTGTCTGAGCAGATGTGGCGCAGGACCAACCCTGCGAATTGGAGCTCATGGTTGCCGTCCCTGCGGCGGATCTCTTGGCGGTACCACCACCCAAACCCCAAGTCCCCAAACCTGCCGAGGAGAAAACCGCCAGATCGCACTTGGAGTCCGATGACTCATTGGATGTAGCCATGCCCCCCCCCCCAATAAGAGAATGGCCAGCCCCCCCAAGCCCCCGGCCCGGCCACAAAGGCGAACCCCGCCCCCAAGACAACCCCCCCCCCCAAAGGGGGGGGGGTGCCGACAACCCCCTCTTAAGCACCAAAGTCCACATCTCGTACCCCACGGGCTTGGAGGTAGGCACCATCACTGGTGTCCACCGGAGGAAAGCAGACGTTGTCTGGGTGGAATACCTAGGCATCCCCACGCCCTACGAGGTGGCCCTCCGGTCCTCGTCCCCTCCCCCGAGGCCGCCCAAGAACACCTCGAGGATGTTTGCAAGGGCAAGCGGAAGGCCAGCCCCCCCAAGCCTACAGGCCAGCCTGACCCCAAGACTAACGCGTTGACTCACCCCACGACTAACCCCCGGCCAACCTCAAAACTGACCCCCCAAGTAACTCCAAAGCACAAAACAACCCCACCCCTAACCCCACCCCCGACCCAACCCAACAATTGTGGGACCCCAAAGCGAGGTCTCAAGAAGTGTAAACAACAGGTGATACCACTTGTGGTAATGGTGGTATACCGGCAATGGTGCCAGTAATGAGTACTGAAAATGATTGAAAAGGTATTTATTGTCTTGTTGTGTGCTTCCAGGGATTTTCAGGGAGGGTTAATGATCCGACAAGTCGTTTAGTTTTTGCCAGGTTAATATTAACGCCAGCGACGCATAAATTCCATTGCCTTAGGCAAGTCCACCTCGCAGAGAATCTATCCCAAGCAACACACAACCAAAATAGGGTATAAATAGGGTATAAACTACATAAATAAGGGCTAAAACATGCTTTACATATCTTGGATGGTCATATTGTGTGGTCATAATATCAAGTTTCAAAAACTTCGATTTTTGAGCTGCCCACGGTGAAAAACCGCATAAGCAGGTTGTGTACCAATCCCTTGCAACCCCCCCCCCCCCCCCGGACCTAATACCCAAATAGGATGAAAACCACGCAAATACGGCCTAAAATATGCTTTACATACCTTGGATGGTCATTTTAAGTGATCATGGTATCAAAAAAACAAGTTTCGAAAACTTCGATTTTTGAGCTGCCCAGGGTGAAAAACTGCATAAGCAGGTTGTGTACCAATCCCTCCCCCCCCCCCCGGACCTAATACCCAAATTGGATGAAAAACATGCAAATACGGCCTAAAATATGCTTTACATACCTTGGATGGTCATTTTAGGTGATCACAAATTAAAAAAAACAAGATTCGAAAACTCCGATTTTTGAGCTGCCCATGGTGAAAAGCTGCATAAGCAGGTTGTGTACCAATCCCTTGGGAGACCCCCCCCCCCCCCCGCCGGACCTAATACCAAAATAGGGTGAAAAACATGTAAATACGGCCTAAAACATGCTTTACATAGCTTGGATGGTCATTTTGGGTAGTCACAATATCAAAAAAATCAGTTTCAAAAACTTCGATTTTTGAGCTGTCCGGGGTGAAAAACTGCATAAGCACGTTGTGTACCAATCCCCTAGGAGCCCCCCCCCCACCCCCCCCCCCCCCGGACCTGACACCCAAATAGGGTGAGAAACACGTAAATACGGCCTAAAACATGCTTTACATAGCTTGGATGGTCATTTTAGGTGGTCACAATATCAAAAAAACAAGTTTCGAAACCTTCGATTTTTGAGCTGCCCAGTGTGAAAAACTGCATAAGCAGGTTGTGTACCGGCCCATTCACTAGGCCATTGTTGCTGGAAACCGTCATTTCGCCTCTTTGGCACGGGTTGTGAACGGCCCTAAGCAAGGCTAGACACTGCAAAAAACGTCCTTCCATATGCTAGTAGGCATATATTGTCACAACATCCCCACTAGCACTACTGAAAGTGGGTACCACAGGGTCACCGAGGGTGCCCAAACCGCCAACATACCAAAAATGGCTGAAAAAGTGCATAAACTGCATAAGCGCTCGTCCCACTCCGCCCCATACAAACCCTATGGAATCGGGACCCGGAAACACCCCCCCACCCCCCCTCCCTCAAAACCCGAAAAAAGTGGGTTTCAAGTGGGGGGGTCTGGGGGGGCCCGGACCAAAAACTCATTGGGGGATGCGTTTATTGGACAAAATGATGATTTTACAAGGGATTAAACTAACAATTCAACCACTTGGGGTAGGGTACGCGAATAGGCCCAAAAAGGCCAAAATGGGGGGGGTATGTGGCGTTTTCCACTATATACGCCTGCCTGGCTTTGATCTAACAACCTCCGCGAGGTGATTTTGAATATGTCAAACATTAAACGAAAAATTCAAATCAAAACCCAGAAATTAAACCCGTGGACCGTTTTACGATTTTTTTTCATAAAGCACGTGAGACCCAACCCCAACCCCCGGTGGAAAATGAGACCCGATCCCATAAGGCACTCCATGGGGGTAGAGTTTCTCCCGTCTAAACCCCTCAACGCCCCCAAAAAGTGACAACTTTGGGTCAAGATATTAATGTTTGACCCAAATATTAAAAAGATTGGATTAAACATAGGTCTCTAAAGAAGAGATCACCCAGTGCTTGAACTCCCTGCCGCAAAAGGGGAATTGTCTCCTAGCTTGTGGTAGTGAGTGCTGCAAAGACCGCGTGCTTTGTATGTGTTTGTTGTATGTGTAGTGTACATCCCAAGTTGTGTATGCTTGTAATTGATTGTTGTCGGGATCGTGTGCCACAGCCCGGTAACGGGTCGCCACCACGCAGGTGGGCGCGATTGTGGTTAATTATCATGGGAAGCAGGGCAACATGTCCATTGATGCGTACCACTGTGCCTCCCTATTGCCAGGCGTGCAGATGGGTGCCATCGCAGTAACACCGGGGTCGGGCAGTGACCCTTTCCTTTTTGTTGGATAATCATTTTACAGTGCGACGAATATTGACCGGCGATGACAAGACGATTCGGGTGTCAGTGCGGATGGCTTTGTGCTCCCATGATGAGTGTTGTGTTTGGCCGACGTTATTGATTAGTCCGGAGATCGTGTGTCGTTGTGCCGTTGTGAGGTACGGTGCAGTCATGTTGACAGGGCGGCACGGTGGCATGTTGAGAATGGATACACTACGGAAACCCCCCCCCCCCCCCGCCCGCGTGCAATGCCCAAATAAGGCTAAAAACACATAAATACGGGTTAAAACATGCTTTACATACCTTGACTGGTTATTTCAGGAGATCCTGGTATTAAATTGATGGTTTTCGAAAAACCTCGATTTTTGAGCTGACGAGAGTGAAACTGCATAAGCAGGTTGTGTACCAATCCCGCCACCCCCTTCCCCCGCCCGCGCGCCGAGTGACCAAAAAAAGTTGAAAAACCATAAATACCACCTAAAACATGCTTTATCTACCTCGGATGGTCATTTTGGGTGATCACGGTGTCGAACGAAAAGTTTCAAAACCTTCAATTTTTCAGCTATCCATGGTGAAAAACTGCATGAGCAAGTTGTGCACCGGCCCATTCACTCATGTAGGCCATTATTGTTCAAAACCGTCATTTCGCGTCCTTGGCACGGGTTTTGACCGGCCCTTGGCAAGGGTACAGGCTGCAAAAAATGTGCTTTCGCATCCTAGTAGGCATATACTGCCACAACATCCCCACTCACACCCCTCATAGTGGGTAGCACGGGGTCACCGAGGTCACCAAAACCGCCAACATGGCCGAAAACATGGCCGAAAAGTGCTTAACCTGCATGAGCGCTTGTCCCACTCCGCCCCATACAACCCCATGGAGTCGGGACTCCGAAACAGATTTTCGGCTCAGAATCGAAAAAACGAAAGAATTCATGATTTTGGACCCCAAAAAGGGGGGTCATTTTTCGACATTTTTGACCCCCCCCCACCCCCCCCCCCCACCTCCCTCAAACGCCCCAAAAAGTGGGCTTCAAGTTGGGGGGGCGCGTCCGGATCAAAAGCACATTGGGGGATGCGTGTATCAGACAAAATAATGATTTTCCAAGGGGTTGAACCAACAATTTAACCTTATGAGGTAGGGTACTCCATTAGGCCCAAAAAGGCCCAAAATCGGGGGGTATGTGGTGTTTTCCCCTATATACGGGCTTGCGTGACATTGATCCAACAACCTATGCGAGGTGATTTAGCCTGCTAGGGGTGGACGGTTGTTCCATGGCCATTTCCGCATGATATGGGTATGCCACCAAGGGTATATTAGGGGACCCGTATTGTCACTAAATGATGACCACGATCAGTGCCCAACAGTAACGGATCCAATTTGGGTGGGACACACAGAGTGGGGGGGAGGGGCAGTGTATGGGGTTTTTGTTGTTTTTTCTCACTATATTCTCCAATGGTATTTTCAGCCAACATCGGTGGCACAAGTAGGAAACATTTTTAGCACCTTCCCTTGGCAAAAAAAGAAATTCTATTGTGGTTAGCACGACACCTCGAAGAGGCAAGGCATAGTCCGTCAATTAGTTAGCGGTCCGCGAAGTCATTGAGAAGCCCCCCATCCCCCCTCGAACACCCAAAAAGGGTGAAAAACACAAGTAGAAGGTCAAACACATGCTGTACGTAGCATAATTATGCATGGTTAGAACATCAAAAAAAATAGGTTTTGAAAACGTCGCATTTTGTCCTTCCGAGAGTACAAAATTGCATAAGCAAGATTGTGCCCGAGCCCGTTGCCCCTGTCCAAACACTACGATATGGTGAAAAGCACATGAATAGGGTCTAGAACCGTGAAATCGTGCTTTACATAGGATATTTGATCATTGTGTGTGGTCACAAAGCAACAAAAATGGGTTTTAGATATTTGCATTTTTGACCTGTACAGGGTGGAACACCGCATGACCACATTGCCATGCGTCCCCCTCGGGACCCCCCCCCTCTTCAAAAAAATAACAAACAAGAATGATGAAAACTACATAAAGAGGGTATTGCGCTTTTACTGTCCATGGGCCTATATGCAGAGGTCAAGGGGCTACAGGGGAGAACCGATGCATGAGTTCAACACCACGATCCCCCACCCCGACTAGGTGGCCCCCGCCTATGGTGAACGGCGGCTCTAAGGGATGAGCTGGTAAAGACTCTGTCTCCTTCGAACTCGACCTCCCGTGGCGACGATTAGGCTGCGCTGGACCTACTGCGGGCAAGTTGCACGGCGCATTATGGGGGCACATTTGGTGGTTGGAGTGGCCCTGGGACAAGGGCCAGCAAAAAGCAAATCGGCTGGCAGCCCGCCTAGGAATTGGGCGGCGCCAATTGTGTCGTCCAAGGGGCTGGCTGTTTGTGTGTTCCGACAGGCGCGCCCGCGGTCCCCGCGTGGCGCTACGGTGGGTGCGGCGAATTCCATCGCCCCGAGGACGGGGGGAGTACCCGCGACACAGCGTGGACGCATAGCGAACCCACCGCACCTAGTGGCAGCAGACCCACGCCCCCCTTGCAAATCGGGCCCAGCGTGCAGGACGGGGCGACAGGTCTAGACGACGCTTTTGGCTGCATTTGTACCATCCCGAGACCCTAGACGCCGACCTGGTTGGCACTTTTGGACTTCGGGGGCTTCAACCCGGAGGCGGCAAACCGGGGGGCGTATGCCGGTGTGGTGCACGGCATCGCCTCCCGGCCCAAGTCCAAGCCCAAGCCCGCCGCAACCCCCGGTCGGAGCCCCCCGCAGCCGCACCCCCCCAACCCCCGGGACGCCTTCGCCAAGGCCCTGGGGGCCGTCTCCCGCGCCCTGGACCGCCAAGGCACGGTATGTTGATTGCGTTCTAGCGTTGATCTAGCGAACCGTTCTAGTCTTGATCTAGATACCGCCGTGCCGCCGTCGCTAGAACGTCGCTAGAACGCCGCTGGAGCAGTTGCCTAGAACGCCGCTAGAACGCACCTGCATTGTCTTTCTGTCCTCAGGTTGTCAGTGTGCAGACGTGTGGCGCCGACCCCCGCGGGGTGCGTGTGGAGTGGCGGGATGGCGGAGGCCGGACGCGCCTCGTGGGGGTCACCGAGTTGGGCCGGATGATGGGGAGGGACCCCAATCTGGCCCTCTCGGTGCTGGAGGGTTTGGGAAGGTGGGAGGCGGGCAGGAGTGCGGGGGGCATGGACCCGCAGCGCAACGGTTGGGGGAGGTTGCAGGACCGGGCGGAGGAGACCATTAGCAGCAGCACCACCACCACCACCACCAGCACCAGTGGGGGGAGGACACCCCCCCCGAAGGCCCCAAAACCCCCCCCAAGGCCCCCAAGAAAAAACGTCGCCACTTCAAGAGTAGCGAGGAAGAGCCCCCCCCCCCCCGCAAGCCCAGCAGAGCAAGCCCAAGGCCAAGGCCAAGCCCCAGGGCAAGGGCAAGGGCAAAGCCACCCCCCCCCAAACCCTTAGCCCCCCCCCCTGCAAGATAGGGGACGGGACCCGTATGGGAATGTGCCGGGTGTCGGGGACACCCGGTATGTCCCTTGGGCGGAGGGGGGCAATGGGGGGACCGTCAGCCAAATGACGGTGTTGGCGGATTGGGATGAGGAGTTGAGTGGTGGGTGGTGTCGCAAGGGTCCGATGGGGAGGGGGGGAAGAAGGGCAAGAAGGGGAAGAAGAGGAAGAGGGAGAAAGAGGGGTTGGGTTAGGTCAGGAGAAAGAGGGGGGCACCTTCCGGGTGCCGGGGGAGCTTCTCTTCCACACCCGGGAGGAGGCGGAGGCCCACCTCCGGGAGGCCTTGGGCGGGGGACGACGGGGAGGACGAGGATGACAGGGATGACGAGGGGGACAAGGGTGGTGACAAGGGGGAGGGGGGTGGCAAGGGGGGTGAGGTGGGGGGTGACAAGGGGGGTGAGAGGGAAGGGGACACGGGGGGTGAGGAGGGGGGTGCCGGGAGCAAGGATAAGGCCCAGCAACCGCTCAGCACACAGGAGGGGTAACCTGTGTGTCACGACTCGCGAATGGGGGCCTGGGGGGGGGGGGGGGGGCTAATCGGGCTAACCGGACTAATCCGGTTGTCCCACCACGAAGTGACCTGGTGCCGGCCCGCCAAGTGACCTTCTAGGTGACCTATGGGGTGCGGGGGGGGGGGGGGGGCTAACCGGGCTACCCGGGGGCTAAGGGGGGGGGGGGGACCCGGCGCTCCGTGACTCGGGTCCAGCATCGGGACCCTGTGATGGGCCACGGCTGGCTATGGTTGCCAGGGCAGCTTCTCTTTGAGGGGTGGCGGAGCATTCATATATATTGATCTAGCGGCGTTCTAGCGAACCGTTCTAGCGGCGTTCTAGCGGCGCTCGCTAGAACGTCGCTAGAGTGCCGCTAGAACGAAAAAATTTTAGACTCCAAAAACAGGTGAAAACGGTGAAATTGTGGAAAAAATAGTATGGGCCCCCGAGTACGGATAGGGAGGTCCAGGTTAGACACCTCATCCCGCCCCCCCCTGCGGGGGGGGGGGTATCCCCCTCTTTTTTTCGTTCTAGCCGCTCTAGGCGGTTCTAGGCTAGAACGAGAGGGGGTCTTCTAGTGTGCACCAAGGGTGCAAGGGCCTTTGCCGCATGAAGCCCTTGGCTCTAGGCCTGGACGGATAGAGCGTGTCGAACCCCGCTCCCTCCCCGATATGATGCTAGATTGGTGGGCTCACCTTGTTCGGGAAGTTGAGCGCATGGGGGATTGGTCGGCCCGCCTAGGTGACGTCTACAGGGCCTGCATCCCCAAGGAGGGCCCGCCAAACCCCTTGAAGGCCCACCAACCGACAGTCCTGTCCATGGTCTACAGGCTGTGGGCGGGCGTGCTCTGGGCGGACGACATGGCATGGCAGGAGTCCGAGGCTCACCCGACGGCCTTCGGATTCTGCCCGGCTAGGAGCACCCTCGACGAGGCGGCGGCGACAGAGGTCCTCTTGGAACTCTGTCCCTGCCAGGGTTGGGCAGTGGCGGGGATGATCATTGACTATGTCAAGTGCTTCGATCTCATCCCCGGGGCGGTCGTGTTGGCCTTGGCGTTGGAGCTGAGCGTGGACCCGGGAACATGCGACCCCCTGGGGGCCATGTACAAGCAGCTCCGCCGGGCCTAGCTGATCGTCGGGCCCCTCGGCCGTTAATGGCAGACCTCCAAGGGCATCCTCCATGGCTACCCCCTATTGGTGATCGGGGTGAATACCCTCACCACGATGTGGAAGTGCGAGGTGGACTGCATGCGCCACCGGGTGTGCACGCGGACCGCCGCCCTTCACCCCACCTTGGACGAGGAGGCGGCAACCCACCTAGGCGTGGGAGCACCCATCCCCCTCAAGGACGCGGGTCGCGGCTATGCCGCGCTAGGGTCCTCAGGCTATGCGGACGACACCGAAGCGGTGGCCTTTGGGGCGGCTTCCTTTGAGGGGGCGGTTCCCAGAACGTGGAGGTGGATACGCGTCACGCGCTAGGACATGCGCGTGTGCAAGTCCTCCTCCTGGGTGCAACGGGAACAGGGCACGCTAGCGGTCGTGCTCCGGGGCGTCCCAATCCCGTTTGTGGACACCTTCCACCAAGCTTGTCAATAAGTCGCCAATTGGGGCTCTAGGGCGACGGGGCTCGTGTTGTCCCGGCGCTTGGAGGCAGGCTGGAGACCCTTTGGTCGCCGCCCCCATATCTGCACCTATGATCGCCGGGAGCAGGCCATGGGTACGCAATCCTGCGAGGCATGAGAACCGCGGTCGCGCAGGCCCTTTCGGGGGCCACACACCGGTCCCGGGCCAAGGACATTGTCTTCTTCGTCCTATTCAAGGTTCACTGCCTTTCCCCGGTGATGCACACGCAGTACGAGCGTCTGCTATAGTTGTCTTGGGTGGCCCGGCAGCCGGGTGTCACCCTGGTCTTCACCCAAGCCACTTGGAAATCGGGAGGCCGCCCACCCGGGACGAGGCCGGTGGGGCGCGCGCTCCAAACGCCAACCACACTGGCCTGGAGACCTCGCAAGGACTGGTGGTGCTGAGAGATTCCGGGGGAAGAGCACCTGCTGCTTTTTGTGAAGGAGTCTGTTCGCCAAGTCCAACACCGAATACGGGACAGCCTCCACAGCGGCTTCTCGCGCCACCTAGAGGCGCGGCGCCCAGTCATCTTTGGTGGTCTGCGTGACGGGGCAGATGGCCCGGCTTGCGGCACCGCGATGTGTGTCGTCCGCACGGAGCCAGAGCAGTCACTGGCGCAGCCTCATCACGGGGGCCTCATGGACCGTGGCGTTGGTGTCCGGCCACGACATGCATACGAAGTCCGCGTGCCACCATTGCGGGGTGGCGCATGAGGACGACGTCCAAGTCCCATGGGACTGCCCCGAGTGGGAGTAGGCTACGGAGACATGGAGCCCCTGGTTGCAAGACGCGGAGGCAAAACTCTCGTAGCAGGGGCTGCCTGACCAGTGCCCAGCTTGGTTGCGGAGGGCGGGCCTCTTCCCCCTCCGGCTGGCCCACGGGGTGGAGCGGGCGCTCCTAGACCGCTTGATGTACCGCTGGTATGGCATGTACCTTGCGGTCATTGCCGCGTGCATGGCCGCAGGCTCTAGGGATCCGGCGAGCCAAGGCAATTCCCTGTTCTCAAATGAGCTGCGACTGTGGCCGCGCAGCCCTTTCGTCTAGGACGATTTTGTCGGCCCCCTCCCGTGGGATGCGGTCCGCAACTTGCCGCACCTTTGGGTAGGGGCTTCGCCGGGCTGGTGGAGTTAGGATTTTGTCAAGGACTTTGTCCGCTACGCACGGGGACTGGCCTGAATGCCAGGGGCGGCGGAAGTGTCATGGGCACAGCTACCCACGGACCACATGGCTTTTGTGGGGAGAGTCCTCCCGGCCTCTGTTGATCACCGTCTGCGGCGCACGCGCCTTCGGGTGGAGGAAAGGCCCCACGTCCTGCGCAAAGCCGCGGGGCTAGTCGAGCGCCACGTGGTGGCGGGCACACTGCTATGCATAGCCCCGCGGAGATGGTGGCGCTCCCTCCTCCCCTTGGGGGCCGTGTGTGCGCTTGCCTATCGGCCCAGCCGTTTTTGCAGCTCGCGACGAGGTGATGCTGCAGCTTATGCACCTGGCAACTCACTGCCGGGACAAGTGGGTCCGGCGCCTGCAGACGCCGGCTCGTACACGGCCGCCAGTGGGCGCTTGTTTTCTTATGGACTCCTACCTCCGCCCCCTTGAAGGGGGGCTGCCTCTCCTGCCGTACGCTAGGAGGCTACCATGGGCGCCGCCCAAGAGCGTCCTTCTCGCGGCTAGCGCAGCCGCCCGCCGGGCGCGGTCGGCTAAAGACAGGGCGCACTCTGCTTCGCAGTCAGGGCGCATTGTGCTTGGAGCATGGAGCACCCGCGTGTCCCACATGCACAAGCGTCGCCTAGGGCATCGACCGTTGCTGCCGCGCTAGCCACAGGGGGCATGGTGGCTGTGCGGCGGGCCCTCACTACGCGAGGGCATCGCCTAGGGTCGCACCGGGCCGCAACGCCCCTTTCTCGTCCCGGAAGGGTGGCGTGCGGGGGCGGCGGTTTTGTCATTGCGGCTCGGCGGGGCCCGCCCCGCCGCACATGCCCTCCCAAACTCGGGCCTACCTACAGCCCGGCGGTGTACACCGCCCCCCAAGACGTTTGGGGCCCCCCTGCAAGGGCCCGGGTGACCCCGATCCTTGAAGCGCCCCAAGCGTGACCTCCCGACTGATGAAAGGAGAGCAGCGAGTTGAGGATAAGCACGGGCGGGAGAGAAGACTGCTGACCCGTTCTCCCCCCTGCCCACCGCCGGAGACAACTCTGGACCGGCGCCTCAAAGCCGCACCCTGACGCCAGCGCGCCAAGGGAACTTTCGGCGCCTCGGTAGTCCTACGCCCCTCTTGCTCCCCGCCCCGTAGAGCAACCCTTGCCGCCGGCGGCCGACCCGTCGGTGGCGCTGCCGGATGATTTTCGCCAAATCTCAGCGGCCTTGAGTAGCCTCGCGGTCCCGCGGCGTGGATCCTCAACCCGTGGTTCGCCACCACATCGAAAGCAGACATGCTTTGCCCCCAGCCACCCCCGCACCGCAACTGATGACGCGAGGGAGGGCCCCTCTGACCCTGTGGGACACACGCCTTTAGCGCCATCGTCATCGCCGTCCACACTGCCGCAACGGCCGCAGCATTGTAGGCCAAGGACAGAAGAGACCTAGTCCCTCTTGGCACGTCTCTCGTGGCCACCGTGCGAGCTTAAGCGGAGGCATGTAGGGGATGCGAGCGCCTGAACTAGACTAAGACCACCTCCCCGCCCCTCGACCTTTCAACATATTGTAGTTGACCCTAAAAGACGAATGCCCTCCCAAGGTATTTTTCGCCCTATTTGGTCGATTTTTTAGTGGGGGAGGGGGGTCCCAAGCGGGCTAGAGTACAACTTGCTCACGCAGTTTTCCAGCCTCGGCACCTCAACAATGGAAATTTCTGAAACTGTTTTTTTTCCATTCTCACAATCTGAAATGCTGAAATATCCTGTGCATAGCATGTTTTAGACCCTTTTCATTTTTTTTTGTGTGTGCGGGGCCGCGGGCGCGGACCTATTACGCCACCCTGGGGGTAATGGCGCCAAGATCCAAGGCTTGGCCCTGCAACAGGCGGGGCTTACCCAGCTAATGACACCGGCGCGCATTTCGCCGTGGGGAGCGTCTCGCTTCTTGGTGGCCTGTTCCCGGCGCCCCCCGAAGGGAGGGATGGCTCTCCTCCCCTACTCCCGACACTTGCGCGGCGCTCCTGCCCAACGCGTGGCGCCGGCAATGGCCTTCGCGGCATCGGGGCGAGGGCACAGGCTCTACCGGGGCTGTCGGGGCTCGATGTGCGTAGCATGGGGCGCCCTCGTGCTAGCGTTGCCTGCAGCTTGGTTTTGGCAAAAGTCGGTGTTGCCGCGTGGGACATGCGGGGCACTTGTGGCCGGGGCAGGCGCCGCCGGAGCAACGGCGAGGAGCGGGAAGGCGGGTGCTGACGCCGGTTCCCGGCAGGTCGTGGCCCAAACATTGTCCGTTTGGCAGGCAGGGGCCCGGCCATCATCATTGGCGATGACGGCGCTCGACTCACCAACGCACTTCAGCACGACGCAACGGGTGCGGCCGAGTGCCCAGCCGGCGCCATCCCGAGACCGCAAAGAAGGGGCTGCAAGGGCGGAGGGGCGGAGAGGGCGGGTGTGCGCGTTGTCGTACGCCTCAGGCCGTCCCCGCGTACTCAATCTCCCCGAAGCTCAGCCGCTGCCAGCAGTTGGCGACGAATCACCAGTGGGTGCCCCCCCCCTTTTTCCTCTCGGGGGTGAAGATGTTGGTTTGCGCCAACTCAAACATTCTCACCCCGTTTCGTGGGGGGCCCGCACCTCCCCCCATCTCTTCCCCCTCCCCGGCAACTCTGGTTGCCATCCCCCGTTGACCACCCCGAGGTGCAGTGGCCTGTCCAGGTGGGCCACCCCCCCCCCCGTCCACCCGTACCCACCGCCCCGCCCCCAACAGCCGGTGGTGCACCCGCTGCAACAAAAACCGGAGAGTCCAAACCGCACTCTCCGGGGCGACGAGTCCAGGTTTGAGGGGTGGGGGTCAGCCAGGACAGCCGGGTCCCATGGCAAGCCCTGGAGGGCCCTGCATCACTCCTCAACCCCGTGAGCCACTGGCTCACCCCCCCCCCCCCCGCGCCGGCGTCTCCACCACCACCTTCGCCTCCACCTCCTCCTTCATCATCCCCTCCTCCATCTCCTCCGCCTCCACTTCCACCTCCACCACCTCGTCCACCTCCTCCTTCTTCACCTTCTCCAGAATCCTCGCCAACACCACCTCCATCCTCCGCACGCTGCGATCGAGCGCCTCGATCGCCTTCTCCTTCTCCGCCACCTTGGCTTGCGCCTTGCGGAGTGTGGCCTCCGCCATGAGGATCCTCTCCTCATTCCCCATCGCCCGCACCTCGGCCAGCCTGGTCTCCCATTGGGAGACCTTGGCCTCCAGCTTGGCCTTGGCCCCCTTGGAGGCTGCGAGGGAAGCCGAGAGCCCTTTGGGCTCCCCCCGCATTTCTTCCAACTCCGTGTCCTCCGCCGGGGCCGCCGCCGCCAACTTTCTGGCGGCCAACGGGTGTGGGGGTGGCGATGGTGGAGGTGAGGCTTGGGGTTGGGGCGGGGGCTTGGCGTTGGGCTTGGCGAGCCGGGGTGGCTTGCCCTTCGGGGCCTGCTCGGCCTTCGGCGCGGCCTGCGTCTGCTGTGCCTCCCGCTGCGCCGCCATCACCTGCACAATCAGCGCTTGGGTCGCCTGGTTCTATTGGAAGAACAGGAGCCTTCTACCGGCGTTCTAGGCAACCGTTCTAGCGGCGTTCTAGCGACGTTCTAGCGACCAATCGTGCTGCCTAGATCAAGACTAGAACGATAGCCTAGATCAGCGCTAGATCGCACAACAAGACAATATATCTGGCGGAGCAGCTCGTCCATCAACTCTTGCGATGCCATCTTGTTGGTCAATATTCTGGTTCAGGGAAGCTTGCATGTGGCCCTGGCCCCTCCTTACCTCCATGGCATCCCTGCCCGAGCATGTCACTTGCGACCGCGGCCCCCCATGCACAACCCACGACACGTGAAAGTATGCAAACAACCATGTCATGCACCGTGCTTGCACATTGGCCTCCCTGTGGATGGCCGACCACTGGCACCCCCGCACCTCGTCCACCCCCTCCACCCGACAAGCCCCCCCCCCCCCGGTTGTTGTGCTCGTTGGGACCATGTTTCAGAAAGCGGTTGATGCTTTCGAAATGTCACCCGAGAACATAGCCAACCCAAATGGCTGAATGTTCTGCAACATGGTATCTACATCATGCTCAAGGCTCAGTAGATACCATGATGTTGTTGCCACAATACAGTGGCGCCGAAAATCACGGGCCACGGTAGCACAGTTCAATGGGTTATTAGGGCCCTGATATGTACAATAGAGGGCCTGCAGCAGGTCCCACATGTTCGCGATGGCCTTCCACTTGGCCGTGCTCGGCCTAATGCCGAGGCACCTAGCAATATCCGGTCATGCGTCAAAAAAATTGGCCGTCTCTTCCATGTCCGGGGAAGTTGACCCATAAACGCTCCAACCTGCATGCTTCTCCGATAGGAGAACTTGCAAGTCTTGGCGGAGCGCAGGGGTGACCAACCTAGCCTCCCGGTCGACAAACCCCCCAACAAGCGGCCCATGGCCGTTGTCAAGTGCAAAATGCACAAGACGACCCAGGCACGTGGCAATTTCAAAGTCCGCTGCGTATTGCAGCCAGCGGCTTGCAAGGACGGCACCCTAAGGAGGAAGGCCGTGTAATTGGCCTCATCACCCTCCATGGTCCGCGGGATCGCACTACCCTCCCAAGTCTTCTTTTGGGCATTCCATATCCTCTCATTGAACATGGAGCCCACTTGGGGGCATGTGGATACCCCGATCACCCCTTGTGTCCACAGTTGATCCCCCCCTCGAGGATCACCTTTGCCTCCTCCTTGGAGGCCCCCCATTGGACCAGCCCCGTGTCGATGATGTCTTGAATCACCTAAACACCAGACATGGGGGGTCGTTAATTTCGTTGTAGTCTAGTCCAATCTAGCTTCTAGCGAGCGGTGTTGGAGGCTAAGTAGATCAAAACTAGAACGAGCGAAAGGCACTAGGTGAGAGGCCTACCTCCCAATTGCTCTTCCACAACGTCCCAAGGGTATCCATGGGCTTGTCATAGCAATTGGCCATGCTCAACACCCAAAGGCCCGCGGGGGAGCGGGCCAAGCGGTCGAAGTTGGCCAAGGAGATGGTGAGTTGGGTCCAATTGCCCCCGGCCACGGGGTAGGCATCTCCCTGGACGATGAACGTCAACGGGAAGTTGCGGTTGATTGACCGCACCAAGCCCGGCGTGGAGAGGATGTATGTGACCCATGAGGTGAAGGGCCATGAGATCCCGGTGGCCTTGGGCAACACCGTGGCAACGGGCTCAAGCAATTGCACCGTGGCAACCAACTCCTACCAACGAGCTTGGAAAGCCAGCTCGGTACAAATTGGACGGGGGTAGGGCCCACCGGGGACGGTGCGGTGATACTCCAGCTTACGGAGCGTGTAGAGCTCCGAGAGGGTCCTCCATGAGGACTTGGGGGCCCTCATGTTGAGCACTAGTTCACACATGGTGGTGGGGGGGAGAAGGGAGGCGGCGTTTGCCTCAATGGCGGCCTTGCAGACCTCACCCGTGGTATTGGTAGAAGTGGCGGAGTTCACATATTGAACGGCGTTGTTGAATTGTTGCCGTGCTAGGGGGCATGATAGCGCCCACTGGCCAAGTAATGGCCCACCCGCCCATCCTTGAGGTTTGAAGCCCCACTCAACTCATGTAGTGCCTTAGACAAGAGGGAAGTATCCTTCCCGGTTGAGGAGGGAGCAAGGGGGGAACTCGCGGGGCGTTTCATTGCAAAGAAATGTGCAACATCTAAGCGCGAGAGAAGGAAGCATGGAACACTCAACTACGGACAATAGCAAGCATGCACGGGGGAACAATAAAGAAATTGGGATACGTGGGTAGGCATTGTATCGTTCTAGCATTGTTCTAATCTAGCCTAGAACGATCTAACTAGAGCCTTTTAGGCTAGATCAAGATTCGGTCATCTAGCGTGTACCAAGGGCACAGGCGAAAGCCATCCAGCCACAAGGCAATCATGCGGACCCACCGGACATGGTGCCCATATTGGCGGAGAAATGCTGCCGGATCCGACTCGGGGACCAACGCATACTTGCGGTTTATCAGCCGCCCAGCGTTTTGCAAGAGGCCGTCCACCTGCGCCTGATTGGCTGTGGCTGTGCCATCTAGCCTGGAGAGGAAGGTGACTAGCGGGGCATAGGATTCGTCCTTGAGCCAGCAATCCACCGCCCCTTGGTCAAAGGTCCGGGCCTCCTCCCGCAGGTGCCCCACTCACGTGAGCACCCCACATCCTCGGCCCAAAGCGTAGCCCGCACCATGCCCGTCATCATCGCACAGAGGCGCCGCAACGGCTCGAGTGCAGCCAGCCCATAGCGACTGGCAGCTAGCTCCAAGACGGCATACGCCACGGCCAGCGCGTGGTGGTTATCTAGGTGGTGCCGGAGTGCTACCCACGTCTGCTGCACCCTGTGCGGTGTGGTGGCGTCACCAGGCGCCCGTCGCTCGAGCCAACGGAGCGCTTCCCAAAAGAGGCCCTTGCGCCGCCCGGATGCGCACCGGGGGCAGGTGAGCGGTCCCCCGGTGTCCCTCCGATCCTTCGGGCATAGGCGCACCTGACGGAGCAGCCTCTCGGTTACCCTGTCTCGGGGCAAATGCGGCGGGGTCGACGATAGGGGGGCCCCCGCCGGCAGTGTGTCCGGGGTAATATGCCGGCGGGAAAGGGCGGGGAGAATCTCCTCCGCTGCCATGGTCCACAAGGCCCACGCCTGGTCTACGTAACTTATGGACAAGGCTGCCCGACAGCTGTCCTACAGGGGTTCAAGGAGGCAACCCACAAGGAGGAGTTGTTCGTCCTCCTCCCGCAGCGCCGACTCAATTGGCCTGCGGCGAACGAACTTCAACAAACGATGGGAGGCCTCCTTCAAGTGCATGTTGAAGCGCACCGGGGTATGGCCAAAAATCACCCCGCGCGGAAGGAGCTTTGCCGCCCGGAGCACCGCCGCAAGCCGCGTGTCCACCGATGGCCCATCGGTGTGCCAGGAGCACCTGCCCTCCGGACCCTCGTACCAGAGGAGGGGGCCCCGCCCGACGGCAGATGCCACCTGGATGTCCGCGTCCACCATTCAGCATACGAGGAGGGCCCCCAGGGTGGATGGCGCGGCCCGCAGCAGGCGGTCGAGATCAAAGTTGAGGTTCCCTCCCACCAATTGAGGTGCCGCCCCGTGTCGCGCCAGGTCGGTGGCCTGGTCCCCGAGGGCCTGGTTCAGGGCCGGCTACGAGGCGACGCGGTAGGCCGCCTGGGCGTGCAAGCAGTACGGCGCCCCTCCGACGCCCACCAGAACATGGCAACACCTGGTGGGGTACCACAGGGCATGGGTAAGTGAGTCCCGGGGCGCCCCCTTAGTGGGGAATAGCTGCGTAGCCGCGATTCCCCGGCGTACAAGGATTCCCAGCCCCCCGGCCGTCGCATCCCAGACCCCCCCCTCCCGGGATTCCAGCAGAGCGCCCCAGGAAACTTGCCACCACGAGGCACCCGTGTGGGCGCACAGCACTTGCTGAGCGGCTGCAGTCGGGTGCGTTTCGGAATGAAGAAACACGTCCACCTGCCACTCGGCGACCGTGTGCCAGTGCATGCGCAGGGACGTGACGTTGGCATGTGCCACGCGTAGCAGCCCCGGCTAGGGGTTCACGTTAACTTATCTCGGCATTGGGAGGGGGAATTCCAATCCAGACCGCTCATGGGGCTAGGGGGCAGAGTCATGATCACCCTGGCTTTGGCAGGGGAGGAGGGCAGGGGTCCTCGGCCCACCCGGAGATGCCAGTGCCAGCAGTCAGAGGGTGCGGTGGAGAGGCCGCAGCGAGGGCAACAGTGCATGCCTGGAGGCCAGTTATAACTGTTGGGCCGTAACGGCCCTCAGCACTAGGGCCAAGGAGGCAGTGAAGGCCACCGGCGCAGGCCGGGTGTGCCGAGCGCCGGAGGGGGCGGCGTGGGGGGATGCGGCGGTCCGTTGTTGGCAGGCGGCAGGATGGTGGCTGGGGTACGCGGGGGGCGACCGTGCTCCCAACTGTCGGCGAGGCCATTGGCCTCGCACTTGTTTGGTCTGTTGCCGCAGCCCGACCCGCGGGGGGGGTTGGGGGCTGATACGTTTCCACGCACACCAGGCCCGAGGGACAACCGTAGTGCTACAGCACCTTGGTCCCCGCCAACGCCCCACTCCGGAATAGGGCCCCTTGCCATCGCCCGGGCATTCCCCCCCCCCCCCGAAGGGAGTTAGGGCCACCACCGCACCCCGGGGCGCCCTCGTGGGCTATGTGCGTATAGACACCCTTCTGCCGGGGAAAGGGTCCGGTTCCCGAGCCCCCCCCCCCCCGTGGGAAGGCTGGCGGTGCTAGAGTTGTCGCTATTACCACCACCACTAGCTCCGTGCATGACCTCTCTGACCTCAGTAGCGGCCATTGCACAAGGGTAAAATCAACCTCTGTCACGGCCCTCCCAGCTCAGGTTCCCTATTGGTGGGTGAACAATCCAACTCTTCTACTCAGTTGTAGGCGAGAAGGTAGCAACATCGGACATCAAAGGATCAAAAAGCAACCGGTGAGGCGCGATGGGGTCTGCTTGTGGTGCCACCCCCCGCGCCCCCGATTTCCACTGTTTCTTGCGCCGCTATCGCCTGCGCCGGCCACTGTGCACGGGCGGCCATAAACAAACAAAGGGTCAAGACGTGGAGGGCTAAGAACATTAAATAATCTCCTCGGCCTCGTCATCAACGTTGATCGCTGCCAACTCCGCGTTGGCCATGGTTAGGTCACAGGTGTGGTCCGGGGCCTGCACCGCCGCTGGTGGTAGCTGACCCCCCCCCGATGCTTCCAGCCGCGTCGTTTGGGCGCTCAGCGCCACCGGCTGGTAGTGCCCCTAACAGGAGCTGCGGATGTTCTGCTCCCGCGGGGGATTGGGCAGGGGCGTGTTAGGGGCGCCCAACGGGACACCCTGCGCCCTCCGGCACCCCCTCCAGCTTTAGGTCAAAGACCGCCCGTTCAAGGGTGCTCTAGGGCAGCTAGGTGCAGCGGTGGACGCGGATGTTCACCTCCAACCCAAAGGTTGCCTTGCCGTAGCGTCCGAATTTCGCATCATCGTCCGGCGCCAAATGCAGTTTTGCCGGGTAGCCAACAATCAAGGATTGGGACCGCTGCATTACCAAAGTCTTTGCTCAGGGGGCCAAAGGTATACCCCAACCTCCACCATCCCCCGCCGCCCCCCAACACCCGCAAGGGTGATATCCATTTTCAACGGATAGCGGCCTCGCAATCAAAAAATCACTTGGGGGACTGTCTTGTTGCACAAAATAATGAGTTTACAAGGGGTTGGACATCAAATACCATTCCTTGCAGCATGCTACGCGAATGAACCCCCCAAAGGGGGGGTATCCGACACCCGCGCCTAAGCTTGAATTAACAACCTCTCGTTCCAGGTGATTTTCCATTATTGGACCTGTAAAGGGCCGAAAATAGCATGCGCAGGTTATGTCCCAGCCCCCTTGCGATGCCCCCGCCCAGCCACCCCCCCCTTCAAAAAAAGAGCACACAAATAGGGTAAAAAATACATAAAGAGGGCATTTGTCTTTTAGCGTCCGCTGGCCTATGTACAGAGGCAGAGGGTCGGGGAGGTTGGCCGAGTCGAGTTTAGGCGCCCGTGGCCTCCCCTGCAGGCCCCCGCCTGTGCCTGCACGGCGGCCCTGTGGGACGAGACGGAGGGGTCTCTGCCTTGCTGGCCCCGCCATGCTGCCGTTGTGGCGGTTGCGTCGACTGGGGTGGCGAAGGCACTGAGGGCGCGTTCGCCAATGGGTCAGCGGAGCTCCCCCCCGCGGCGTCGACCGTAGCGTGAGGGGGGGTAGGGGTTGGCACACGCGGAGAATGTCAGGTACTGCCGTGGTGCCCTTTGGCTCAGGCTGCCTCCCACCCCTGGGCAAGGATCGATGCCACGGTAAGGCGCGCCTATACAAGGTCGCTGAGATGCGGCTAAAAATCGGGGAGCGAGCCGCCGGCGGAGGGGCAGGCTGCTTCTAGGGGGGGGGGGGGGGGGGCTCCCGCGGTCCGGGCGGCGCCCCCGTGTGGCCGGTGGAGACATCGGCGCCCGCGGGCACCGGGCCGGGGCTATCGTCCCCGACTGCTGTTGGTGGGGCGAGAACGGGTCAGCATCCCCCCCCGCCTGACAGCGTTGGCACCTCATATACCAAGCCCCCCCCGGTCAGCCAGGAGGTCACATGCTTGGCGTTTTGAGGGCTTGGGGTCGTCAGTCCCCAGTGCACAGGAAGGCCGGGTGTCTGGCGAATTTTGGAGGGGCCGTACGTGCATCGGCGCTACCGGGGTGCCGAGTTTGGGAGGGCTTGTGAGGCCGGGCGTGCCCGCCCCACCCAGGAGGGCAGCGCAGTCGCCCCGGCGCGCCAGTCTTCGGGGACGAGCACCTAGCGGCATGGCGCGCCCCGGGGCGGTGCCTGCCGACAGCGTGGGCACGCCGAGGGATCGGTGCGCCGTTCGTGCCCCGCCCGGCAGTAGCGCCTACTGCCCCAGCCCAAGTTTCTGCACGTGGCGCATGAGGGCGCCCCTTGCTCCAAGCACAACGTGCCCTCAGTGCCATCGCCCGCCCCTTGCAGGCGACCCCGCTGCGAGGCGGCGAGTGGGACGCTCCTGGGTGGCGCCCGTGGAGGCCTCCTTACATAGAACAGTAAGTGGGGTCCCCTCTCGAGGGGACGGCGGAAGTAATGCATGAGTAAACAGTCGCCTAGCCGCGGCGCATGCGGGCAGGCGCTCGCAGGCGCTGGATCCATGAGTGCCCATAGTGCGTCGCCAGGCGCATCAGCCGCAACATCACCACATGGCGGGCCGCGAAAAACGGCAGGCCAATAGTCCCGCAGACAGGCGGCCCCCCCGGGGGAGGAGCAAGCAGCAACGCCCCAATGGGGCCCCACACAGCAGCGTACCCGCCACAAGGTGGCGCTCCACTAGGCCCGCGGCCTTGCACTGGACTTGGGCTCGCTCTCCTATCGGCAGGCGTGTACCCCGCAGTCGGTGATCTGGGAAGGGTGGGAGCGCAGGCCCCACAAACGCCTCATAATCCACGGCCAGCTCAGCCTAGCAGACTCCCGCCGGCCCCGGTATCGAGTCCAATGGCCTTGCCCCTCTTACCACGTCTTGGACGAAGTCTTGGGGCCACCGCCAGCCTAGCGGGGTTCCCTGGTAGGAGTCGTGGCTGTTTGACGACCGTGTCCGCCCGTAGGGGGCCTACGAAGTCGTCCCGAGGGTAGGGGTTGCGGGGCCGCGGAGTCAGGTGGTCTGGGGACGGGGAGTCCCTGTGGTCCGCGTGGTCCTAGCTACTGGCAGCCATACGGGCCGCAAGGACCGCCAGGTACATGCCGTACAGGCGGTATAGGAACGTACGACCGCGGTTTGCAGCCCCCGCAGGTCGGAGGCCGTCACCTATGCGACAGCCACTCCATAGAGCGCTAGCGGGCTGACCATCGTGCTGATGTTCCGCTCCCGGCGTTCATAGGTGGAGAGGTGGGGGCGGTTGAGAGCGCTACGTCCCGCTTCCGGGCGTCGGGACATCACTGGCCCCTTGACCCTGGAACCTCCAATGGCGACGTTGACGCCAAAGTGGCGGAAAGTCGCCGCCAACGGGATCGGGACACCTAGGAGCAGGACCGCTGGGGCGCCCTGTCCCCCCTGGACTTAGGAGCAGGACTTGTCCACGAGGATGTCTAGGCCCGTGACTTGCAGCCACTCCTCTATCCAGGGGACCGTCCCCTCCAGGTAGGCCGTGCCCAAGGCCACCGCCGGGGTGTCATCCGCATAGCCTGATGACCCCGGTGCGGCGTAGCCGGGGCCCGCATCCTTGAGGGGGAGGAGGGTTCCCGCCTGAAGGTCCTCCTCTTCGTCCTCGTCGAGAACGGCGGGGACGGTGGCCGTCGGCGCGCACACCTGTCGGCGTACGGAGTCGACCTCCACTTTCGAGATCTTGATGAGCACGTTCACCAGGATCATCGGCTAGGGGGAACCTTGGAGGATGCCGTCGGTGACCTGCCACCACAGGCCCAGGGCCCCGTCGATCTTGAAGGCCCGGCGGAGCTGCTTGTACATGGCCCCGAGGGCGCGGCACTTGGCCGGGTCCATGCCCAGCTCCAACGCCAAGGCCAACAAGACCGCCTGGGGAATGAGATCGAAACATTTGATAGTCGATATTCATCCCCACGGCCGCCCATCCACGGAGGCGACACAACTCCAACAGGACCTGTGTTACCGTCGCTCCATCGACGGCACTCTTGGTTGGGCGGAAGCCAAAGGCCGCCACGTGAACCCAGGACACGTGCCACGCAACGGCATCCCCCAAGCGCACGTCCTCCCAGAGGCTGTAGACCATGGACAGGCTCGTAAGCGGGCGCCCTCCTTGGGGATGAGGCCCTCGGCTAGGCGGGCCGGCCATTTGCCAAGGTGCTCCACCTCCCGCGCGCTTTCCGCCATGTTTTGCCCGTTTTGCCCGTGGTACCTTGTCTTTGTGCCCGTTTGCTTTGCTTACTTCGCCAAAGAATCATAAAAATTCAAAAGACGCGATGTGTAACTCAATTTTGGCCTAATGTAGGCTAAATTTGCCAAAAAGAAAATCACATTCGCATTAACATTCGCATCCTCGCGCGCATTCGCATTCGCGCGAAGTTCGCGCGAATTGCGCGAACTTCGCGAATCGTGCAAATGCGCATTCTCATTCAAAAGTTCCATTGAGGGCCGTTCACAAAGGGTACATAGGTACACCTTTTTGCGCAGCCGCGGGGTCACCGCAATTGGCGGAGTCCACGTAGTGCATCTTCCACGACGCCAGGAGACCCTCGTGGCCCCAGGGCCCTGAACCTCATCGACGGGTGGGACCTCTGGCGTATTGAGTGGGCGGAGTTGCTCACGCGCCTCCCGCCCCCGTGCGTGTGGACGCCTTCCGGTCCGTGACCTCCACAAGTGCATAGCCCCGGCCACACACCAGCCTCCGGCACCACACAGCACCACGTGCAGCACGCCACCAGCACACTAGGGATGCGAAAGGGCGACACAGGGCGCAAGGCCTGGCGACACGCGCCAACCACACTGCATGTGGCTTACAGCGCCACCGCCGCTAACGATATCGGACTGCAACCGCTCCCCCCGTCGGGACGACCGCCTCCATCACCGCTCCTACTCCCGCTCCCCCGTCTTTCCGGCGTTGGCCAGACTCCACCCATCCAGCCCCAGTGCCAAGCGCCTCATGCATGAGAGCCCCTTGCGCAGGCGGGGGCCGTCTAGCCGCAAGACAATCATGGGGACCCGCCGGACATGGTGCCCATACCGGCGTGGAAAGGCCGTGTGATCTGGCTAGGCGGCCGTCGCGTACTTGCGGTTTATCGGGCGTCAGGCGTCTTGCAAGAGGCCATCCGTCTCCACCAGATTGGCTGTGGCACTGCTATCGGCCCTTGAGAGAAAAATGAACGGCGGGGCATAGGACGCATCCTTTAGCCAACGGTACACTGCCCTCTAATCGGAGGTCCACGCCTCCTCCGGCCAAGAGGGCCACTCATGCAGGCGGCACTGGTCCTTGGCCCGGAGTGTGGCCCGGACCATTCCCGCCAGCGTCGTGCGGAGGCGACGGAGTGACTCCAACAGGGCCAGCCGGTCGTGCGTGCCGTCCACCTCCAGGCCGGCTTACTCCGGGCCTAGCGCGCGGAGCCTCCCGAGGCGACGTCGAAGCGCTTACCACGCCTGTTGTACCCTACTCGGCAACGCGCCCACGCCACGCGCCGGTCGCTCCGGCGCTCAGAGGAGGTTCCGGAGGGGACGTTGGGCCGCCTAGATGCGCGCTAGGGGGCTAGTTAACGGCCCTCCGGTGTCCCGGCGCTGCCTGGGGCACAGGCACACCTCACATAGCAGCTGGTTGCTTCCTCTGCCTCGGGGACGGTGTGGGGGGGCCAACGGCACGGCGGCCACGGCCGGGAAGGAGCCCGGGGCAAGGGCGAGGAAGGTTTCTGCCGCGGCCGTGGTCCAGAAGGCCCAGGCCCGGTCTACGTCCCCCATGGATAGGGCCGCTTGCCATTTGGCCTCTAGGAGGTCCAGGAGGCGCTGCGTAAGGAGGAGCTGTTCATGTTCCTCCCGCGGGGCCAGCAAAACAGGCTTGGGGCGGACGAACTTCACCACCCGGTAAGACGATTCCCTGCGGGGGAGGTCGAAACGCACCGGGGTGTGGCCAAGGATGGCCCCGCGCGGTACCAGCCCCACTGCATAGAGCAACGCCACCAGCCGCGTGTCGACCAGCAGCCCTGCTATGCGCGAGGGGTGTGTGCCCTCCGCGCCCTCGTACAAGCAGCGAGAGTCCCCCAGCGAGGGCGGACCGCAGTTCAAGGTCCCCGTCCACCAGCCGGCGGACCAGTAGGGACGCCACGACAGACGGGGGAGTCCGCAGCTGGTAGTTGAGGTCAAAGTTGAAGTCCCTCCACTAGTGGGGGACACCCCGTGGCGCGCCATGGGCTGTGTGGCGTGGTCGCAGAAGACCCGTCGGAGCACCTGCTGGGAGGAGACGCCGTAAGCCATCTGGGCATGCAGGGAATCCACTCCCCGCCCCAACCCCACCAAGACCTGGCACCAACAGGTGGAGTGCCACACAGTTTGCGCGAGGGTGTCCGCCTCGTCCGGGGGCGCCCCTTTTGGGGGCGATTTGTCTCGCGGCAATGTCTTGGGGCATGACGATCCCCCCCCCCCCGCTGGCATATCCCAAATGCCCCCCCCCCCCGGGGATTCCAAGAGTGCCCCCCACAATGCCTGCCACCGAGAGGCCCCGTCCCGGGCGCGCACCAGTTGTTGCGCGACCACCGTGAGGCCGGTTTCGGAGATCAGGACCACGTCCGCCCGCCACTCGGAGACCGCGTGCCAGTGCAGGCGTATAGACGTGACATTGGCCCGCGCCACGTGCAGCAGGCCCGGATAGGGTTCCATGTCCCCGCAGCGCAGTAGCAAAAGGAGGAGGAGGTGCCGTCGGCACCCCACCAAGATGGCGGGAGGGGCGGAGCCTCAGTGGCCCTAGCGGGGGGGGGGGGGGGGATGGGGGGGGGCATCCGTCCCACCCACGGACTCAACTGCCATCGGTCAGAGGGCGCAAAGGGAGGGGCGAGAGGGGGGGCGGTGAAGCATGCATGCAGGTCAGTCATTGCTCATGGGCCTGCTGCACCATGGTCAGGCGGTCGGCGAAGGTCACTAGCCCTAGGCGGCGCGCCGGGAGGCGGGGGGGGGGGGGGGGGGCGGTGTGGGAGGAGGTGGAGACCCGCCAGCGGCAGACGGCAGGGGGGGGATTGGTAGGCGCGCGGGGGGGGGGCGGCCGTGCTCCCATCCCTCAGCGAGGGTCCGTCTGCCGGGTGACCCCGTGCAGGAGGTCCTAGTGAAGGCCAGGGTCGACGCGGCGGAGGACGTCCGGCCACCGGGCTGTGGCCCGGACCTCCCCCGGCTCCGGCAGGATGGCCCACGAGACATCGGTTACCCGAGGAAGGAGGGTGTGCACCGCGGTCGCCACCTCCAGCGTGGTTGCCGAGGGCTCGGGGCCGGGGGGGGGGGGGGGTTGGCGGGCGGGCTCATTGTCCCACACCCGGCCCCACCAGTCCACCGCCACGGCGTGGGGCCTGACGGCGGCCGTCTCTCCCACGAAGAGGGTGACGCAGCGGAGCGGGCAGACGTGCCATCAGGCGTGGGGGTAGTCCGAGCGCACCACTTGGCCGTGCCAGGTTGGCCACGACAGCGACGCGGCGGTCTCCTCTTGGCACATTGGCGGTAGGGACCAATGCCATGTGTAGGCAAGGACGGCGCTGCGGGCTTCCGGCCAGGGAGAGCGCGGAAAGAGGACCCGGGGGTACCTCCACCGCAGGGCCTGGCCGACAATGGCCCCCTTGGTCCCGAACTCAGGGCCATCGGGGCCCCGGACGGCGGACGGCCAGATAAGGCCGTCTGCGCGCTGGTGAAGGGTGTTCCACGACCCGTTCTAGGCCCCGGCAAGGAGGTCCTGGAGGCGCAGTCCGCAGGGCACAGCCCCTCGAGCGGGGCAAGGGCACAGTCGTTGCTCGCCCAACCCCGGCATTTCTGGGGGGTGGGGAACACCTGGGTGGCCTGGCCGTACCACCATCGCAGCAGGGCGAGGCCATGGTGTCGCCGTCGGTCTAGGGAAGTGGGTGGGCCGTGCCCGCGCCCTCGCCCCCGGCCTCGTCCTCGCGGTCCCCATACAACCCGCAAAAAATGTTCGCGGCAGGTCGCAGGGTGGAAAGGGTAGGTTGCAGGAGGATCAGGGCAGTGGTCGGGGCGGGGGGGGATAGGTGGCAGTGGGCGGCATCTTGCAGCCTCGGGGTCCATCCCAGCCAGACCATGGTTAGTCGGTGCGCCCTGTCGGCCCGGCTTGCGGCCGGCGTTTGTCTCGGCGGTGGGGAGGGGAGGCAGGGGGGGGGGGGTCCCACGACACGCACCTGGCTGCGCCCAGCGCGAGGGACAACCGCAGCACCGTGGCGGCTGGGTTCCATCCCATCCCGCCACCGCCCCATACCGGAGTGGGGCCCCCTGCCACAGCCCGGGCGGGATCCCCCCCCCCCCCGAGAGGGGCCTAGGGCCATCACCTCGCCGCGGGGCGCGGTCTTGGGCCGTTGGCGTATAGACACCCTCTTGCCGCATTGAGGGTCCGTTTCCCGAGCCCATCCCAAGGGGAAGTGCTGGGTCCGCCGCCATCACCACCATTACCAGCCCTAGGCGCAGCCGGCAAGGTGCCAAGGGGGTCGGTTTTGGGGCGTCCGGTCTCTTGCCTCTTCTTTTTTTGTCACTGGAGCTGGCCGGTGTAGGCGTGGGATTGCCGTTGCCTGCGGCCGCCGCGCATCCCACCCCCATCGCTCCCTAGCTAGGCGGCACTCGCTGTCTGCCAGACCCATGGACGCTGCGCCTCCCAGGGGGGGGGGAGAGGGGGGGGGGGCGTGGCCACTGTCCCGGTCACACTTGTTGCGAGGGGCAGTCGCAATGCCGCGGCGGCTGTGCCCCTTGCCATATCGCCACCGCCCCACTTCGGCATGGGGCCCCCTGCCACCGCACAAGCACGTCCCCCCCCCCCCCCCCCACCGCCAGGGACCTAGGGGCGCCCTTCTGGGTTGTGGGCGTACATACACCCTCCTGTTGGGCACGGGGTCCGGTCCCTGAGGCCGTCCCAAGGAACGGGTCACCGGGGGGTCGGAGCCGCTGCCATGACCACCGTAACGAGCACCGGGCATGACCGCTAGGGTGCCAGGGGGCGTGGTCGTGCCGCCGCCCCCCCGCAATTCACCACCCGGGCCTCCCTCAGCCATCGCGGGTAGGCCACCACATGTAGGTAGAGGCTCACGAGCCGGAGGGCTAACAACATTATGTCCTCCTTGTCCGCGTGGACCTCTGCCAGCTGCATTGGCCATTGCAAGGTCCGCCGTGTGGTACGGGGTCGAATCCCTCCCCGCGCGTCATTCGGGCCCTAGGTCCCACGGGTTGGTAGCGCCCCTGGCGGGAGGTGCGGTTGCTCCGCTCCCAGAGGCGGGTGTCGGGCGCGCCCAACCGGATAGGCTGCCGGTCCATAGGCACCTCCTCCAGCTCGAGGTCAAAGATCGGCGGTCGAGGGTGCTGTGGGCCAGCTGGGTGCAGCGGTGGACGCGGATGGTCACCTGCGACCTAAAAGCCTCCCCGGCGTAGCGCCGGAGTTACGCATACTCATCCCTTGCCACACCCAGTGGCGCCCACGGGTAGCCCCTGGCCCGCACCGGGGTTGTTTGCTTTGGGGCCGGCGCGCCCAGCGGGCCGGCGATGTGCGCTACCACCCTGGAATCCGACGGCTTGGTCTCCCAAACGCGGACTCCCACGTTGCTGTCCGAAGCCCCTGTCCACTGGTCCCGCGAACATGGACTGGAGCTCTCGGTCCTTGGCGAGGGTCTTCAAGACCTCTTTGGAGGCCCCGCGGCGCTCCGGTGGCTGCTTGCACCACACTACGTACGCCGGATGCTGACCACCGGCACTTGTGACTATCCACGGCCGGAAATGGACACCCCGAGCCTTTGCACTGGCACTCACCACTAGCGGCAGCACCGCCGACGGGAGATCCGCTGGACCTCGACCTTCGACCCCCCGACCGCTGTCTGCATGGGTGGGGGGTGGGGCATGGCAACCCCCATGAGCGGTCTGAGGTGCCGCTAGGCGTGGTCCTTGCCGAAGGAACCTACGTGGAGCCGGCGTACGTTGACATCCGCCACGGTCGCCGGGTCCAGGACACCGAAGACCCGGACTGTTGACGGCAGTGGGTTCAGTGGCGCGGGGTCTATGTGCGGGAGCTCGGCAGCCTTCCGCTCGTCATCCTGTTGGAGACGCTCGCCGACGAGCTGCAGCACATGCCCCGATGGAGCGGGGTCCACCACCTCCTGCTCGGCCGTCTCCTAAGGTTGGCGCTCGGTCCGAACCACGCCCTGCAGGGACGTGCCCGCCCTAGAGACCCACGTTAAATCCCACATGCTAAAATTTCAATTTTAATTTTTGAAAGGGGTTGAATGTTAAACCAAAAATTTTGACATATTAAACGAGAATACCTACTTTTTTCTAGATTTTAAACTCTTTGTGCCGTTAATTGCATGCGTATGCTAGGGTTTTGAGGGGGTTTAATGTGGTAGAATGTTGCCCAAGGGGTTTGTAGAGATGTTCAATTGCCTCAGGGTTGGGTGTCCAACCCTTAGTCCTCTTCTTTCTGCCCGCGGCCAACCCCACTCCATACCCCTATTTCTCTTGTGTAGCACTTGTCATGCCCTTCATTCGACACACTATTGTCGAGCTTAGCTTGTGCGTTTGAGTTGAGCCTACAGTTTGCGGGACTCTTTGGTCTCCCAATTCCTTGGCTACTGGGTGGCTTCACCTCCTTTGGCCCTGGCCCGATGGTCGGAGGCCACGGACGTTAGCCACCCCTCCCTTGTTCGTACTAAGCAAGTGGAGGCGGTGAAACAATATGCCTCCTTCCTTTTTCCCGCGCCGGATTTTATTGGGCTCCTCATGGACCTCAACGTCACAAAGACGGGGTTCCGCCACTTTTGCGAGTTCATGAGCCGGCGAGGAATCGACTATACGGCCGCTACGGGCCACACGTTCCCGTGACCCATGCCAACACGGCAACGCTTCTTGGAGACGTGGAAGGATATGGCCAAGCCGCTAGAGTTGCGGCCCCCCGTGATCGCGGACAACCCACCCGCTAGTCACCGAAGTTGGCCAGTGCACTCATGGGCCCGCTACATTCAACCGCGTCCACCACTAGTGGACACCATTGATTGGGACCGGCCCCTCACGTTTATTGTGCGCGGGGATGCCTACCCTTGTGCTACTGGGAGTTGGACCCAATTGTCTATTGGGCTCCTCAACCACGGCGAACGGGGCCGCACACCTGCCTACTTGTGGGTAATTAGAATGGCTGTGTGCGGCGACAAAGACATGGCCGCTTTGACCACTTTTTGGGCCGAGAACCTTGGCGCCTTGTGTCGCATTGAATTCGGGCTTCCTTCGTTCGAAAGTTCCTCGTTTAAAAGCGAAAAATTGCTTAAAATTTACGCCGTACGAGATTTGAAGCTAAAATTTAAAAGAAAAAGTGATGCCCGGATATCAATGCACACACTCTTTTGTAGGTATTGCAGTCGATTCACGGCTGCAAAAGTTTATATTGGGCATCCAATTGGGTGCCTGCTGCGCTGGTGCTTGGGGGTGACCAGGTGTTTCTTCGCCGCCTCATTGGGGTGTCCACATCACCCCAAGTGGGGTGTATTTACAATATGAGGGTGTGGGACAAGGCGGCGGCGGGGTGGTTACGGGTGCACGTGAGCCGGACTTTGCACAACGAGGCGGCCGCCCGTCACCAACATCAGGTGACGGGTCGGAGCTTGGATACTGCGGCGCATAGCGGTACCTCACATCGTGGTTGACCAGTGTTGGCTTTTCCTATGCATCCTCCGCTGTTGCAAGGCCATTGGGTGGTCGCTTTTGTTGAGGCGCGCGTGGGGTCACTCCCCAAAGAGAATGCGGAGGCCGTGCAACGGTTGTTTTTACCGGGTAGGCACGGGGGTGAAGCTAGGTGCCAGCGCCGCACCCGATGGGCAGGACACCAGGGCCCTCTTGCTTGCATGGGAGGAGACGGCCCCACTATTGGCCTACTCGTTGGAGGACCCCGAATGGCAAGCCATGTTGTTGTTGCCATGATGGATCTACTTCGGGACTTGTACAGTGACACCCCCCCTCTCAATGACCTGGGGGCGCTTGCTGTCCCGCGGCAGTACCGTGCACAGTGCTGCAATGCAACCTGTCCAACCAGTCCAACTGCCTCCTCTACCTGGAGGAGGATGTCACCACGGCGGTGGCTAATGCGGCACGTTTGGGGGTGGGGTTCGGGGCGGTGTGTGCGGATGTGGTAGAAAGCCTAAATGCCATTTTACAAAGGTCCTACAACGATCACACGGCCCGCCCCCCCGGGGGGGGCGACTCCGCGGGTCCTAGGACGCCAACTACCCCTGCCCCCCCCCCCCCTCCCCCCCTAGGGGCCTTCGGCCAACAATTAGTTGCCAAAGGTGTCGCCCCCAGGCGTCCATGGGCGCCTAAGGCGCCTGATGCTCCATGAACACCAAAGGTGCCCTAAGGAAAATTTTGTCCAATTTGCACCCCAATTGTATCCTTAAACCCAACCTTGACTCTAACACCCACCCCCAACCCTCAGCCTACTCCTATCCCTACACCTAACCCTAATCAAGACTGAATATTGGGACCGAGCTGGTGGGGGAGGGAACATCAGCTATGACTGGGGAGGGACATCAAGAATGATTCACACATCGATGGCTCTTGACAAAGTGAAATCATCTTGCAAGTGAACCCCATCACCACGAGGCCCACTTTCAAGGCTTTTAGGACTTCTGAGGGGCCAAAATGGGCTCAAAATGGGCTCAAAATGGGCTCATTTCACCCGTTTGTGCACCCCAAATGGTCTAGGTTGAGGTTTGGAAAATTGCGTTTTTGACCCATTTTGGACCCATTTTTGGTCCCAAAACAGCCCATTTTCAAGGCATTTTGGGAGGTTCGGAGGACCAAAATGGGCCACCGGAAGCTCAAAACGGTCCAAAAACACTTGTTTTAGCGTCGCACATGGTCTAGGATCATTTTGGAGAAAAGTCATCTTTTTGCCCCTACTGGACCTTGTTGACCCATTTGGGCACCCACCTGTTTGGGCTTGAGCTTGCTGCTTGCTGCGGCCTAGTGGGCCTAGGTATTGGGGTGTAGGCGTCCGTTTGGGCAATTCTGAGGGGTGGAAACCACAAAAAGTGGGGGGTTGCGGGTGGAGTAGGTGCCCTCGGAATCACACTTTGAGCCATGTAGCCAAAGATATGGCCTATTCTTGGTTTGTGGCTGTCGGCAGTTGGAGCTTCTGTGGGCCTTTTTGGGCCGTTTCCGGGACATATCATGGAGTTAGAGGGCCGCAAAGAGCTCGTTGACCCTGGGAAGTCAAGCGGCACGTGCAGTACACCCACCGTTTCCCTTCGTTTGGCCGTTTTGAATGTGTTCCGGGTCATTTTTGGCCCAAAAATGGCTGTTTTTGGCCCCAAACTGCAGTTTTTGAAACCGAGGTCCGCCACTTGCGACACCCGTTCCCGGCCGCCACCGTTGAGTTTCTTGCTCAAACTTTGTGTGATTGTACTTCACACCCATAGGTATCATCCACCAAAATTTCAGCCAAATCCAAAGCACCACGACGGGGTTCTAATTTTTAGCCATTTCGCGCGTGCTGCTTGCTGCTTGCTGCTTGCTGCTGCTGCCGCTGCTGCTGCTAAACCTGGTAGGTCCACCCTAGACACTAAAAAGGGTTATAAAACCAAGACTGGTTCCACCAGCTCGGTGACCCTAACCCTAACCCTAGCCCTAACCCTAACCCTGGCTCTCACCCTAGGCTAGGGTTAGAGTGAGTGTTGGGGTCCAAAATACAGCAATGAGGTGGCAAAAGCAGCCATGAACGAAATTGGGGGGATCTTGTTTAGCCCAATCAACATGGCTGGCATGGCCAAACAAACTGGCTGCAAAGGTTAGGGTTAGGTTTATGGTGATGGTATGGTTAGAGGGAGGGCAAGGGGAGGTAAGGGGCGCCTTTGCCCCCCTCACCCCCCCCCAAACACCCCAAATCGCCCCACCTGGACCCCCCCCCCCCACCGACCCTCCCGGACCCCCCTCCCCCCCCAACCGACCCTCCCGGAGCCCCCCCCCCAAGCCCCTCCTAGACCCCCCCCCCCAATCGCCCCTCCCTGAACCCCCCTCCAATGCCCCCCCCCCCCCCCCCCCCCCCCCCCCCCCCCCCCCCAAGGGGCCTCCGGCCAACAGTTAGTTGGGGGGGTAGTTGGCGTCCAGAAACGAGGGGTTGCCCCCCCCGGGCCCGCCCCTTGAAGGGAGGAGTGGTTGTCCTCCCCTACGCCCGGCAACCGCCTAACGCGCCGGCCTAGGGGATCGCCCTGGCAATGGCCTAAACCCCGCGACATCAGGACATGGGAAGGGGCCCCAATTGCGCCCGATGCACGCAGCACGGGGCGCCATTGTGCTAGTCCCGCCTGGAGCTCGGCTCGGGCATTATTCGCTGCTGCCGCGCGGGGGGGGGGGGGGGGGTGCTGGGGGCCACATCCCTAGAAACGGAGGCGGAGGTAGTTTTGCAAGTATGGGAATGGTGGCTTCCGAAATTTTGATCTAGAACTTAGGACCGTAGGAACCCCAGATGTGGCCCCATGTACAATGGCCACGCTCATTTTTGACCATAGCCCCCCACCCATGTCCCTTTCCCTTGCACCCCCAGCTCTTGTAAGCCCTATCCATGGACCAAGCCGCAATGGAGGCTTCGATGAACAAAATCTTCGAAAAGTTCACCGACAAAGAGGTATGTGCTTGCGTGTGCGTGTGTTTGGTTGCCTATGAATTGAATTTGTAGTCAATCGTTTTCGTTTAAACTTTAACGGGGTCGTCGCTTTTCTTGGTTTAATTTCAACACCGGCGATCGTTTAACAATTTGAAATTTAAGCTAAAAATGAAGTAAGTAAGTAAGTAAGTTAAAAATTAAACGAAAAATTTTTAAACCCAGGTAAAATTTTCCATCTATTGTCCCTTGCACATGCAACACGTGCAGGACCGCCTACAGCAGGGTGGAGCAACCATGGGGGAGCAGTTCAAGCTCCTCTAGTAGCACCAACAGCTCCACCACTTGTAGCAGCTCGCGGTCCCCGCCCGCGGAGGGGGAGGGGGGGTCGCGCCCTCCGCCGCCGCCTCCTTTGATGAGTGGCGCCGCATGAAGGAGAAGCGGCGGCGAGAGAAGGAGGAGAGAAGACGAGTGAAGGAGGAGTGGAAGGCCAGGCAGCCACAAGGGAGGGGGGGTCGAGGTTAAGGCAGAGCAGGGGCAGGTGGTGGTAGAGGGTGGGGACGGGGATGCGGAGGGGAATGAGGATAGGGAGGGGGATGAGGTTCAGGTGCAACCCCCCCCCCCCAACCCCCTGCTTTACCCCTTACCGAGTGGCTGCAAAAGGCCCTCACGGAAGACTCAGCGGTCTGCCGCAAGGCAGCTGCTGCTCCCTGGTCTGCCCAAGTCCTTGAACAGGGCTCTGGGCCACACCAACCAATTTTTTCTGACCCCAGCAAGGGTCACTACACCCTGCGCTGGGTCATGCGCCGACTTTTCTGGTGCCTAATTAGGAAAAATTGGGAGGGCAAGGGGGAGTGGCGGACGGGTCGTGCCAAAGGGGGCGCCTAGCACTGGCAGCCAATGCCGGGCGGTCCCATGTCCCCCCTGCCCGAGAGGTTCAGCTCGGGGTCCCTAGGGGCCTTGAATGTGCTGGCCGACCCCCGGGGGGTCGGATTTGGCACCGGCCACGTCCTGGTGTGCCTACAACATTGGGTAGCCCTTGGCTGGTGCCAACAGTGGCGGCAAGGGCAAGTCCGTGCAGCTTGCACCGGTGTGGTCTGCCCTGCTGTCCCTACCCGTCCCCCCGTATGATCCCCGCGGCCCAGCACACCTACGAAGGGCTGGTGCCTCGGTCGCAGACAACCCGTCACTCGGACGGCACCCCCGGCTACTACCACCGCCAGCAACGCCAACGCCGCCGATCCCATAGAGCCCCCCAACACTGCCTCGAGCTTCAGGCAGGCGATGGGGGTGCAAGGTAGCGGGCGCCCTGGATGTGGAGGCGGCCGCCTTGCTGGCAGTTGTAGTCTTAGTAGTCGTTGCGGTCTTGGCCTTCGCCGTTGTCGTCGTCGTTGTGGCCGGGGCCGCTACGGCCGCCATGGGCTGTGCCAGGGCTGATTCGTCCCGCGACTCCACCAGCTCGCGGCGGAGGTGGGTGATCACGCCCTCGAGGGACGCAATCTGACGCTGGAGCGAGGCGATCATCGCCTGCTCTCCGGTGGGGGGGGGGGACGGGCAGGTCCACCGCCCCCTTTACGCTCCTTGGAACGGGGGCGGCTGTGGGACGGGCCCTCGTCGATGGTCGCAGGCGGTGCGCCCGTAAGGAAAGGAGCCAGCGCCGCGCCTATGGCGGTCAAGACCGCGGGGCGCTGTAGGAGGGCAGCCAATTGTGTGGCCCCCCCTCTTGGTCACCCATCGTGCTCAAGGCGCGGGCGAAGAGAAGGGAAGACACAGTAGCGTCAAAAGGAAAGACGAGAAAGTTCTTGCTCACCTAGGCAGCCTCACCACGTGCACGATTACAACAAGAGGCCTGAAAAATACATAAAGAGGGCCATGCACTTTTACCGTCCATTGGCCTACTCACGGAGGTCACGTGGCTACACTGGAGGGCCGACCCATGAATTCAGCGCCCCCCCCCCCCCCCCAACCCGACCGGCCACCCCCTGCCTATGGCGAACGGCTCAGAGGGACGAGCCATTAAAGACTACGTCTTCTCCGAACCCGCTGCCCCATGGCTCCCATTAGGCTGCGATGGACCCACTTCGGGCGAATTGCCCGGAGCTGCACAGGGCACATTCAGTACTGGGGGCAGCCTTAGGGTAACCCCCACCAAAAAATAACTGAAAATAAAGTGGGCTAGCGGCCAGCCTTGGACGGGGGCTGCGCTAACCGCGTCCTCGAAGCGGCCGGCTATTTGTGTGTCCCAACAGGCGCTCTCGCGG
The DNA here is from genome assembly GCA_964036045.1 of Eutreptiella sp. 'Long Island Sound 2002'. Lineage (NCBI taxonomy): Eukaryota > Euglenozoa > Euglenophyceae > Eutreptiales > Eutreptiaceae > Eutreptiella > Eutreptiella sp. 'Long Island Sound 2002'. Next base: position 152,457,782 of record OZ038379.1, read on the forward strand.
TCCCCGTGTGGGGGTACGTTGTCGTGCGTCGCATTGCAGCTCCCCAAGAGGGGGCTACAGGGGAGGGGAGGTTGGCCCTGGTCCCACCTACCAAAAGGGTTGTCTAGGGTTGGTGCCCCATCCTACACACCTACGTCATCGTGCAATACAGGCTCGGGTCTGCTACCGCCGGGGGCGGTGGTCTCGGTCTGCGTGCACGCCGTGTCGAGGGTATTTTGCTGCAGTTTTGGGAGGACACTAGCTGGGCACACAACCGCACTGGTCGCGGCCTTCTCGACTGCTTTGGCGGTCTGTGCGGCGCTAGTGTCACCGATGACGCCGGCCCGGCCTGTCTCAGCAACGCGGACAATGCTTGGACCCCGGCGTGGCTGCCCTGCGACACAAGCAGCTGCCTTTCCAAGCGTCGCCATGGCTATAGGGGCGCCGGGCAGGGCACCAAGTGGCCCGGATCGCGAGAATTGGACCCAGAGGAAGCAGAACGCCCCCCCCCGGCCAAATGTGCCCTGGCTTTACAGCCACCTGAGCCAAGCCTCTTGCAGGTGCACGACCAAGCACCGGAGTTGTAGCGCCATGCCCCCCCGGGTGCCGAGATAGGTCCGCGCCCGCAGCCCCGCGCACAGAAAACACATAAAGCGGGTCTAAAACACCCTTCACATAGGATGTTCCACCATTTTGGATGGTCCAAAAGTACAAAAAAATCAATTTCAGAAAACTCCATTGTTAAGGAGCCGAAGCTGGAAAACTGCATGAACACCCCCTCCCCCTTCCCAAAGAAAAAAAAGCCAAAGGTTCGGCAGCGAACCTCGAAGAGAGGGAGTTAGGCAGCCAATTAGGCAGCTAGTCAGGCAAGCAGTCAATTAGACAGGCAGTCCGGCAAACCGTTAGGCGGACAGAAACACACAAATGGCTTCTTTTGTGGTGCAGACTTGCCTTCAAGGCATGGGGGGAACGGTGCTGTCACAACAAGTAACCGTCGAATGGTAACACAGCCAACCGTCGAAATGTGGGTCGGCGGTTCCAATCTCACTTGGCGAACCGCTGGCACCGCCGGCTGACCGGTTGTCTTTGCTGAGCGTTACCCCCCTTCAACCCCTTTCGAGCACAAACTTTAGAGAATTTCGGACCCCCCACCCCCCCCGTGGTGCGGGGGTCAAGGGCGGAATGACCCACCAGCTCGCGGAGGAGCACTTGATGGAGCACATATATCCCTAATGGGAGTAAAGCAGCAAAGATAAATTATTGAAGCGCGTTGAATGCTAGATGCACGAGCATGCCGCGGCATATTGTCTGTTCTTGTACAAAGAGCTCTTTGGGCCGATCTGCGGCCAATCGGTGATTCTTGACCACACTCAAGAATCCCAACGACATAAGATGGGCGCCATTCACATCAAATCTCTCAAGGACATTGAGGACAAGCTTCGTCGTGATCGACAAGTGTCGCGAGAAAGTCGCGCGGACCGAACGCAGTCTCGGGGACAAAATCATTGACACGGAAGAGAGCACACAAGATTGAAAAATGGACCAGAGCAACGAAGTGGAGGAGACCGCAGCGCATTGTCCACCCGTACATCAAGTAGCGACCACCGAGGCGAAACGGGAGTCGGAACATCAATATGGATGGGCGAGACCATCAAGAAGAACGCCGTGAGTACCGAGACGGCAGGCGGCCACGGAGTAGATCACAAGGGTCGGCGTCTACCAAGTCATCTTGGACATGCACTAGAATGAGACGGGAACAAAGTCGCGATGGCTCTTCGAGAGGCAGAACATCGTCACGTAGATCCCGGTCCGCTACTGGTGAGCAATCATGCTTTGGTTGTCGGCAATGCGGCCAATTCCAAAACCATTGCCGGAGCAAGCCCAAGGAGACGAAAAAGTCACCAGGCAAATACCGAAAAAGATCGACAACAAGCCAAAAGGGGGAGTCGGGCAAGAAGGAGGCGAAACCACGCCGCAAGGCGCGCCAAATCAAGATGGATGAAGACACCACAGACGAGCCGGAGGGGGCAAAGAAGTCCAACTCCACCAACCTCTAGGGAGGCGGGCGAACCCAACGGCACCGAGACAAGCAAGTGAGAAGGAGCTGCGACGCCGTACAGTCAAGGCCTGCCAACCGTATTCCCGGGAAGGCCATTTGCCACATCCACATCACACTAGTCATCGATCCGAGGGTGGCGGAACGTCAATGGGTAGATATTTGGTTAGACGAGATGGGGGAAGGGATCGAGAGACGTCGCATGCAAAGGGACAAGTCAAAGCCGGAGGACGATTGAGCAGAAATGGTCGTTCCATCGACCATTGAGCTTGTCATCAACGATACACACCCCTCAACATTGAGGTGTTGGTGGACACCGCCTCGGAAATTGGAGGCATTTGCTGGAAGGGGATTCCTCCCCCCCCTCATTGATATAGGACGCCCAGAAGCTTGTCGGTGTCATTGGAGCCGGGAAGAGCCGCATTCATGGTGGCTGTCAAAGCGCCACTGTCCACATCATAGCACCGGTGTGCCGGGAACACGGCACACTAGCGCTATACAAGTGTTTGCGTGTTTCTTTGTATGTGGCACATTCGGGGGAAAAACTAATATTAGGATTCTTTTGCTTCCTCCGCTACAATCTTTCTGTGGTGCCGTGAATGCCAACCTTCATGCAAGTGCCTCGGTTAATGAACAGCAAAAAAGGACTACGACGAAAAATACGTTCCACGCGTGAAGCCCCACCTCGCACACCACACACGATGTCTTGAAATACAAAATCTCATAATATAGTTCAATTCCTGAAAAACACGGGAGCAAATCTCACAATGTCACGACATACAAGCAAGTTCAACACATCACAGGAGAAGCATATAAACAAAAGTTCACCCGAAAAAAACATGAAAATTTCAACAAACAAGGAATATTGTTGGCAAATCATGTGCACCAATTCCCTTGTTCTCATGTTTTTTATTGCTGTAGTCCTTGGGATGACCCTTTCTATCGTGGGATTCCACATTTTTGTGCTCATTGTGCAACTGGGAGTATCAGTTCAACAAAGGACCCTGTTCATGCACAATCTCCATAGGCCCTCGCACCTATTCATGGCATTCATTCAAAAATAGTTTGTACATCTCCCTTGTGATCTACCATTCCGAATTGTGGACCAATGATCCACCGCACGGCCTATGAGAAGCTCATTCATATGGTTCCTTAGGAGAGCAAGAGTCAGTGTAGGAAGGGACCGAAGAAACTTATAATGGCCTTCCCAGGTGAAGGTTCCATGGTTCATTCATCTCCCTCCTCTCCCCGACCACCTTCACCAATGGGTCATCAAGGATCCATATATCGGCAACGGCCAAAAATCTAGCAAGCCACTCTCGCCGCAGGTGAAAATTAGAAGAAGGTCAATTCTCAGAATTCTTCCCTTCCCTCTTGCCAGGGGCATGTTGTTTCCTTCCCGTCTTCCCAATCACCCCCCACCATCGCTGCCCATATCCCCTCATCCTCCGCCTCAGTGTACCCCATCTGCTCCAACGTAGCCCACTCCCTAGACTTGTACCTCCCTACACCCACCCACACCTCCGAGCAGGCCCTCCCCTGCTCCCACTCCGTCAACCACCTCAAGATGGCCAACCCCAGGGGGGGGCGGTGGCGAGGAGGCGGTGCGCGTGCCCTAGAGGCAACTCATTGGCCCATTCGCGGTCTCGCCACGAGACGCGCACGGGCCGCGCGTTTGCGGCATTCACCACGACATCTGCCACCTGCAGCAAGACAGGCAGCCGAACAATTGATTTTTGTAACGACTTGTTTTCAAATTCTCGAACTTAATGTTAACTCTTAATTTTTTTTTGCGCCGGCGATTTAAAAATTAGATATCAAACTACAAAAATTAGCGAAATCTGACGAAATATTGGAGAGCAGACAGACACACACACACATACTTCAAAACAGGTCGCTCTCTACTCCTGGACAACCGCCATCGCTGTCCGAAAGTGTATGGAGGCCATCGGGGCCTCCACATGATCCACGGGATGACGCCGGCGGGGGCAGGGGCGGGGGCGGGGGCGGGGGCGGCAGGGACGGCCGCCTTGGCGAATGCGGTGGCGGTGTTCCGCGTGCCGCCCCCCGACCCGTCATACTCGTGCCGAGTGGTGGGGTCATACACGGGGCGTGGGGAGGTCAGCACGGCAGTCCACTAGACCGCAAAGTAGACCCCCTTCCCCTGCTGCCACTGGCGGCACCATTGTAGTGCCACCCAATGTTGGAGGGCCACGGGGAAGTGTGCGGTCCCGAACCGCACACCTTGTGGGTTGCCGCATAAGTTGAGCGAGCTCAGCGACCCCACGCTGATGCCCTCCGGCACAAGGCTAAGGGCTCGCCGTGGAGAGGGCACCACGTGCAGGCGCCCGCTCGCTCGCTGTCCCGCCGCCCGGTGCCTTTGTTTTTCGCAGTGCTTGCGAATTGCGCACCGTATGAGGCGGCGGAAGACCGTCTCAAGGGTCATGTGCGCGTGCGACGCGCCCGAGAACAAGGATTGGTCCCCTGCGCAGCCCTCTTGGAGGGCTTGTGCAGATTACGGCACCATTGTGGCCTTGCGGGTGGCCGCAGAAGTGGGCCCCAAGACTTTTAAGAGCCATTGGGGGACGGTTAGTTTGGGGGGGGGTTGGCCTTCACCACGTCCCCATCCCCCTCCTCCACCACCCCGTCCCCCCCCTCGTCTACCACCACCTCCCCAGTGTACTTCACCTTGACCCCCCCTCCCCACTGGCCTGGCTGTCACCCTGGCTCTCTCTCTCTCTTCTCTTCTCTCGCCGCTTCTCCTTCTTGAGTTCATTTCTCTCCCGCCGCCGGTCAGAGGAGTGGGCGCTTGACTCCTCTCCCCTTTGACTCGGCGGCCGCAGAGCTTGTCCAGCTGCTTCCTGTGCTGCTGCTGCTGCTGCCGCTGCAGGTGCTGCTACAGCTTTGGTTGCCGCCAGGCGTTGCTCCAAGTGTCGCATCTGCAAAAAGAAGGATTTTTCACATTCACGAATAATATTTGCGCGGTTAATATTTAAACACCTAATATTAATGAATGTATTAAATATTTAAAGTCGCCAACGTGAATATTAACCTACAAAAATTAATCGAAACTGCCCAAACCTTAGCAAAGACAGAAAGCAACAACAAGCACAACAAGCATACCAGGCGGTCTTCTTGGGCTTTCAACATGTCCCCCAAGAGCGATTTCAATATTTCTTGGTCCATGAGGTGGCGAAACAAGAGCTAGGAGACGGGACGAAAAGGAGCGGGGCGGGGGGCTTTGGGTGGCCATGAGTTTGGCCATAGTGCATGGGGCCGTAGTGCCCCATGCTGTTGTAACGGAAGGTCAAATTTTCAAAACCACCACTCCCACGCTTGCAAAACCACCCCCCCCCCCCCCCCGGGCCGTGTGGTCGTTGTAGGCCCGCTTGGGAATGGCGTTGGGGCTCTCAACGACATCGGCGCACACCGCGCCCAAACCGACCCCAAGCCGCGCCGCATTAGCCACCACCAATGTCACATCCTCCTCCAAGAAGAAGAGGTAGTTCCATTGGCTGGCGGCCTTGCAACAATGCAGGCAGTACGCCCGCGCGACCTCCGCGGCCCGTAGGTTGGCGCGCGGTAGGGTATCTGTGTACAAGTCCCGGAGCAGGTCCCGCATGGCAACCACCACTTGCCACTCATCGTGCCCCCAGGCGTAGGCCAATAGTGGCCCGAGTTTCTCCCATTTGCGGAACAACGCCCGTGCCTCCTATCCGTCAGGCGAAGCCGAGGCCCCCAACCTAACGCCGGTGCGAGTCCGGTAGAGCACGCGTTGCACGGCCACGGTGTTGTCCTAGGCGGGCCTCAATGAAGGCCACTTGGAGGCAACCCATGGCCATGCAACAATGGAGGATGCATAGGAAGACCAAGCACCGCTCCACCACAACATGCGGCTCTCCTAAGCACCCCCCATTCTCCAAGCGGAGGCCCGTCTCCTGATAGCGGCGACGGCCCACCGCCTCCCCCTCCAATGTGCGGCGGACCCCCGCCTTCAACCACGCCCCCGCAACCTTGTCCCACACATTCATATTGTAAATGGAGCCCACCGACGGCGATACGGAGACCCCAATGAGGCGTCTCACGAAGGGTTGGTCACCCCCGACAACCAACTCAGCGGGCACCCACTTGGTGCACTACTAGAACTTCTTGCAGTCGTGGACCGACTGCAACACCAACGAACAAAAGGGAACTGATTTTTGAAGTAACTTTTTGAGGGTAATGTAAGATTAATTTTTCAGTCGAGGTTAATTTTTGCGAAGGATTAAGTATTAACCTCGAGAAATTACCGCAAAAACGAAACTGAAACAAAGCGACCGCATACCTGCAGGTTCTTGGACCATATTGTCGCTAGCGCGGCCATGTGCTTATCCCCGCATACGGCCATGCCAATCACCCATAGGTAGGCGGGTATTCAGCCCCGTGCACGGTGGTTGAGGAGCCCAATGGAAGGTTTGGTCCAACTTCCACCGGCGCACGGGTAAGCATCCCCACCGAGGACGAAAGTGAGGGGCTGCTTCCTATCAATGGGGTCCACAAGGGGTGGACGCTATTGGATGTAGGCGGCCCACGATTGCAACGGCCAAGAGCATCCGCTTGTGGGGGTATCCGCCACGGACACAGGCCGATCTAGCGCAAGCGGCTTGACCAACTCCTTCCATGGTGTCCATGAAGCGGTCACGTGAAGGGATGGGGCGGGGGAATGGGAGGCCCGTTGCGGCTGTGTACGCGGCCTTCCGGCGGGTCATGACCTCCGACACATGCCGGAAGCCGTCCCTGGGGACATTCAAGTCCATAAGTAACCCGATCAATTCGGGTGCCGGGAAGAGGACGCAGACGCTTTGCTTCACGGTTTGTATTCGCTTGTTGCGGATGAGCGGGAGTTGGGCAACCTCGGTGGCCTCGTACCACCAGGCCTTGGCCAAAGGGGATGAGGCCACCCACTCACCAAGGAGTTGGGAGGCCAGAGGGTCCCGCAAACTCTTGGCTCCACTCAAACACGTTAGCGTCATACTAAGCTCGAGAAGGGTTTCCCGAGAGAAAGGCATAACAAGAGCTACACAAGGGAAAAAGGAGGTTGGGAGTGGGGTGAGTGGAGGGACCGGAGAGGGATGTGTGGGGCTACATAACCACCTATAGGACTATGCAACCTTTGTAGCATCCCGTTGGGCACCCTTTGACCACCATAACACTTCAAGTGGGCATGGTACGCGCACAAGCAAAGCGGTGCAAATGACCCAAAATTAGGTTGACGTGTTAATTTTTGCCCAGTTAATTTTTACCCCCCCCCTTTCATATATTAAAAATTAAACTTAACCATATTGCTTTTAGCTTAGGTCTCTAGGGTTGTACCACTTCGCATGCACATGCGTTGCCGATAAAGGACCCCCAATGCTATTCCGTTTCTGCCGTCAATGGATGTGGGACCAGACCCCGGAGTTTCTGACACACTAGGGCTACGACCCCCAACCCCTCACTAATAAACATACCGTACAGACCACTTTAGAGAACATCATCAAGAAAAACGGTTGGCCCCACAACCCCTCTCAATGCATCCCACTCTTATACCTACTTGGCAAAGGCAAAATGCTCCTGCGCGGCATGAGATCGTGGAGACCTATTGCTGCCGTCGTATAACCACAGATTCACCGCTTCTATTTACGCACCGCAGCCAGGGCTTTTACAGTATTTTTGCGCCTACTCACTGAAGAAATATGCGCCTCATTTTTTGTTCTTAGGATCACCGACCTCCAACCATAGATACATGGCCTGAGCGATTGGGAGTGCCGGGTTTTAGGCGAGGCCACCTACTCGGTAAATTTCAACAAAGTGCACCCGCTGTTAGTCAGGACAGATTTCTCTGCGGCTGCCAAGTGGCTTGCCAAAAAGAGGCGCAGGAATGTGCAAGAAACGGTCTCGAGCATACGTAGGGACAACAAGCAGCCATATAGGGCACGAGTTGGGACAACATCACGCCTTTTCCATCTGTCACACTAAGCCCTTGAGAACCTTGTCTATCTTTCTTTGCTAACGGACACATTTAGCTAGGCATCAATTGTATTGTGGTCCCGAACGGGTGCCATACCCATGGGAGGGCCGTTTAGCGCTCAGAGTGCGGACCTTCGGTCGACATGGGGTGCCAAACAACGTACCGATTGGATGCGACGTCTTGGCAATCTAAGTTTTTCACCCCGCGGCCACCCTGTGTGGACCACACCGCGAGGCAAATTCTTGTCACTCGCCTAGTTTCAAGATAAATTCCTAGTTGGCACTAAGGGACCCACAACATGGACGGAAATACAACATTTATGCCATACCCTCACAGAAGTGTGGTCCCTGCCAGTGCTCTTTGACTGCATGACGGAAGAACAACAGGTATGCACTGCGACATGCATGACACACACCATGACGGCCATGGCCATCACAACACATGCGAACGGGCAACATCTGCCACTGCTCTACGCACAACCCTCCAACTCACATCACAGTGGAAACTGAAATACACTGTCACATTACAATCACCCACGGGGCACACACACAAATCTATGTGCAGCATCATCATCGGTGCCGTTGTGAATGCACAACCCTTTCGGAAGTCATGGATTGCGTGCCTCTTAAGTATAACGTCATGGGCACAACTTGCCAGCCTATGAGGGTATTCCTGGCCCACAATTTTGCGCGCGCTACACTGCGATGTGCCCCGCATCGTCAGCAGAACAGCGTGGGACGTCGACGGCACACTAGAGTGGTGCCGCCACATTGCGTATGAGTTGCCATGCAGCCGCGACACGGTCTTTTATCGCTTGTGCCGCTGGATCGTAACACAAGCCGTGTGGACCCCGGAGGCATATGCGTCTTGGCACCTGCCACACGTGGGACCTTGCGGCGCACTGTGTGCGGATTGGTGCCACGACTTAGTTTTAAGCTTTTTCAATCCGTGACAGGACCCTCGAGAACCGAACCACGTGGGGCTTTGCCCCCCATGGGGAGGGGGGTCTCAATTTCCTATAGTATGTGAACGTAGCGATTCTTCGATTACAGTAGGTCCAATAGGGGAAGCCTAGCGACGGTCTCTGACGTAACGCTGCACTCTATTACTATTTGTGCCACACAGTGGTCAGTCCACTGGCATCTGTATGTCTCTCTTTTGACACAAGGTACCCATGGTCTTTTAGGCCACTGAGGAGCCAAATTTCTCTCTGCGCTTTTGTATTGGCTGCACACCGTGCTCACGTGCATTAGCTCAGCATTCCATAGGGGGGTCTCCCAAGGGATTGGTACACAACCTGCAGTTTTTCACCCTGGGCAGCTCAAAAATCAAAGTTTCCGAATCTTATTTTTTTGATACCGTCATCACCTAAAATGACCATCCAAGGTACGTAAAGCATGATTTAGGCCGTGTTGATGTGTTTTTCCCTTTATTTGGGTATTGGGCGCTGAGGGGGGGGGGGTCCTCCCAAGGGATTGGTACACAACTTGCTTATGCAACTTTTTTGCCTGTGCAGCTCAAAAATCGAAGTTTTCAAAACTTGTTTTTTTGATTCTGTGCTCACCTAAAATAACCATCCAAGGTATGCAAAGCATGTTTTATGCCGTATTTACGTGTTTTTCACGTTATTTGGGAATTGGGCCGGGAGGGGGGGGGGGGGGGGGGCTCCCAAGCGATTGGTGCAGAACCTGCTTATGCAGTTTTTCAGCCTAAACAGCTCAAAAGTCTAAGTTTCCGAAACTTATTTTTTGATATTGTGATCACCTAAAATCACCATCCAAGATATATAAAGCATGTTTTAGCCCTTATTTATGTAGTTTTTACTGTATTTTGGGTGTGTGTTGCTTGGGGTAGATTCTCTGCGAGGTGGACTTGCTGAAGGCAATAGAATTCGTCTCACCCCCCCTCCCCACCCCCTTTTCTTGATCTGCATGACGTGGTGATCATTGGTTTTATGTTTGGACCCCCTCCCCTCAACAATGGAGCCCCTCCCTCCTGACAAAGTGGCATACTTTTGGGAAAGGTTGGCGCAGACCATTCTGGCACGCCCCAAGCTGGGTGGGTGCGTTAGAGACTAAAAACAAGTTTATACAAATCAGCCTCCAGTTGCAGGCCCCTTTACTCCCTTTCATCTTTTTGTGAGGGGAAAACTTTTCTGATATGGGGTGGACGGGTATGCTGGGGTGGGCCAGGGCCGCACAAATGACCCGACCCCCTCTGGGGTCCTCAAACAAGCAATGGCCTGCCCTGGTGTTGCCAAGACAGCAAGCAGCTTCTCCGCCACCCGCAGATGAAACACAATTGACTCCATGCGTTCCAGAGTTGGGCATGAAGCTTCTTTAATTTGAACCACTGCTTGTGCCATGTTCACAAGCACTAGTTGGCATGGTGCATTTGCAAATGTTCTTGTTCTGCCGCTGCAGCAGCTGCTCTTTGCATCACTCAGAGTTGGTCGTGTGTGTTGATAGTGATGATGCAGCTGGTTGTGCTGTTGCTGATCAGGGTGGTGACCTGGTGGTTCAGGCGATGCTGTCATTGGTTGGTGATACGGCTGCTGCCGTATTTGTGTTGTTGTTGTGCTGCTGATACATCCTGGCAATATCATTTACTGCTGCTGCTGCTGCTGCTGCTGCTGGCAATGTTGATGTCAATACGGATAATACGTCAGTAGTGCTTGATGTGATTGCAGTCGCCAAAAACGTTCTTCTCCGAATGCAAGAGACGGGTGGCCCTGAGACAGCGGACCAACATAGTTTCTCATCGGGTCGTGGGACCCGTGTTGCATTGGATGATGACGATGAAGAGGTCACACCCAAAAAGAAGAGATGTGACGGTGCTTGTAAGAGCAGCTGAGACACACAGCAGCTCACTAGGTTGAGGAGAGGCATGTGGGTAGGAAGCTTCTGCCTGCGGATGCCCCCTCCTGAACGAGTGCGCATTGTTTTGGCATTCTTTTTTGCAGAAACCGCTGCACATTATTCGTATTTTTAGTATTTTTCAGTGTCTGTTTGACAACATTCAGCAAGTAGTCCGCTGACCAAAATTGCGAGGATCGCCGGTAGCTAAAGCCTGGGCCACTTTGGCTGTTGGCCGTTTGGCATCATTTCTTTGGCCCTTTGATGGGCACAAAGACGTTGACCATGAGGATCGCTTTGCATGAGGGTCCATCAGCTGCCTCCTTTGTGCCTCCTCTGCCTTTGAACCTCCGAACGTCAGAAAATTGACCTCAGGTTTTCATAACCGAATAGCCGGTGCACAGAGTGCTGCTCATGTTCAGCCAGCATGGACATGCTGGGCACCATCCCTCAGCAAGTCTACCCACCCAAGACAGCCTGTCCATGCCCCAAGCCGCCCCCTAAGTCAATTTTTTAATTGCCTATGCATGGATGATATTTTCTTTGTTGTTGCTGAGCTTTCGCAGCCTCCACATCCCCATTTGGAACAGGGCCATCACACACAGTGTCTGCTTCACACGGTCAAGAAGTCCCCCTCTTTAAAGATTAAACCCCTAAAAAGCTAGAAGTCCACCAAGTTCATCTTTGAGATGTTTTGTGTTTTGTTGTGGTGTGGACTCACCTTGTTTCCTTCCCACGACATGTATCATGGTCCATAATGGACGCAACCACGCCACACCACACAACACCACACCTCAGCCCACCTTGCTCCACCCCAATGCACCACCCCACACAACACAACACAAAACCGCACTACACCACACCACATTGCACCCCCCCTCCACCCCATCCCACCACACCACATCACACAGCACACCACGTACCCAATCCCACCCTTCTAGGAGGAATACCACAAGGTCCTAGAGGCTACAAAAAACACCTTAAAAGATAGGCATCATGAACTAAAATAATGGGCCAATTCTCTATGAAATGGATTGGCTGAAGGTAACAAAAACTTTCAATTTTGAGCAGCAAAAAGACTTTTTGGGGCCCCAAATGGGTGGGGCTTGCTTTGGTTGCATGAGATGTGCGTTGATGAGAGCAATTTTCGCAAATTTCGCATCCCACCCTAAGCTGCGCAAGCACCCACTAGCCAAATGGAGGGGTGAACCAAGGTTTGCCCTCGTCAAACCAAACTTTGACCCATCCCGTTGCCCTACAGAGGCATGTGTGTGGTTGTACATGTGTTTTCATATTCTCTGTATTTTTTCATTTGATCATGGTGGGCGGGCATCCAGCCCTCTCCCCATGGGCCTAAGGGAAGCAAGAAATGACTAGGGGTTTGTGCTATTTAAGGATGCCAGAAGGACATGACCAAGGTCCAGACTGGTGCCCAAATGGCAACGCGGGCAGCAAGGAAATCAAAATCAGCAAAGACCACACCCCCGGCATTGTTGGTGGGTTTCAGGGGGCATAGGGTGTGGAGGGGTTGGCCGGTAAGGAACTCATGAAGCATGACGGGGTGGATCCTAATCAAGCTAGCAACGATGGCTTTACACCGTTTTATGTCAACCACCACAATGGGCATGAATTTGTTGTCAATAAGTTGTTCAAGCATACTGCTTCGTGTAGCTTGCGGTCATGGGCATGAATGTGTTGTCGGCGAGGTGTTAAAGCATGACCCGATGAATCGCAATTGGGCTGATGACGATGTTGTACATGTTTTATACCGCCTACCTTTGTGTACATGGCCCTCTTCTTGGCGAATTGTTGTAGCTTGACCAACTGGATACCAATGAGAATGACATGTCTGGTTGGACTCCGTTTTTCTACAGCCTGTGTTAATGGGGATGAAGTTGTCGCTAACATATTGCGAAGGCATCACTAGGTTCACGTTAACAACAATGCATGTCCGCTATTTTTGCAGCTTGCATTAAACCGGCATGAAGCCGTTGCAAGCGAGTTATTGAAGCATGACCAATTGGAGCAAGCCAGCATTGCTGGCCCTGCAATGATGCTTTGTTTGTAGATAGTGGTTGGGGTCTTGGCCTTATTTTGTTGCCCGGGTGTTCTTCGCTTTCTGTGCCCACCCCAAGGCCCATGTGCCGGATTTTTGGACTATTGTGTACATCTCCAAGGGCGTTCGCTACATTTGGTGATGAGTCAATATTTGATCGTTACTTTGCAACACTCTCGGTCTTGATGCAGTGCACGGTTAGAGTTTGTGTGCACCCGCTGCGTTAGCTTGTGTGACCCTCGAAGAGGTGTGCCTGGCCCTGCTGCACTGATACACTGCTACACTGTCTGACGGTAAAATGCCATAAGCAAGTTTGGCTCTGGTATTTCAAGCCATTTGGACAAGCCCAATTTTACGGTTACTCCGTACCTGTGTCAACGAGGGACGTTTTGGCGTCGTTGTGCGTCGAACCTATTTGATGCTGTGACCATCAACGTGCACTAGACATTGTTTTGGAGACGCCTCTGCAACGATTAGCGGTTTTAGACAATTTTGCCTATTTCAACGCCTATGGGTGCCGAATTGAATGCTTCGTTCCAGCTAATTTGCTGTCCAAATCTGCCACTTGCCATCATTGATGCTTTTAACTGTGTGATTGTTGTGCTGTTTTTGCTGACCTAATTTGTCATGTAAAGCCCGTGTGTTTCTGAGACATGTGTGACATACCAAACGAGATTGCCATGGATGCCACCTCTGGTGAGATACCAACGATGGACACACTGGAAGCCGAGAAAGTGGACGCACTGCAACCAAAGCCCTCTATGGAGGAAGCTGTACAGGGCAGCACTGTTGTTGGGGCCATCAAGGCCAGTCAATCCCCCTCGCAAATGGGGAACGATTCTCGTGTCACACATAAAACGGGCAGTATCAAGGACTCGACAAGTGTACTGGCCATTGCAAATTACGTGGAGGTGCTCCGGACCAAGGTGAATCGCAAGGCATTGAAGATCGACAGGACCATGGAATATGGGCAATCACGGCTCATCGATTGGTACCACGTGGCAGAGGTAAAGGAGGACCTTTTTGCAAACCCCCCTGATGGCTGACTGTCGCTTTTGGTCTGGAACGACAAAGGTATGAGAATGTCGCTTCGCAACTCGACCAAAGTAACGGGCTACTTTGCTTGCCATGTGTGATGTGCCATGCTGTTGTATTCAGTGCGAGCCCTGTGGGTGATTGGAGGCCAAGACAACGTTGCGGTGTGTGATGAAATTTGCAAGGATGTGATAGCAAGGATGGGCGAGGTCGAGGACTGGATGACCAATTTTGACGTGCACATCGTCAAGTTTGATACATCCGTTGAGATCAGGCGAAAGGTGGCTTGACAACACAATAGGGCGCAACACAGTGGATGTGAGAGCAGTGTACCGCAACTGTTGAACAATTTTGTACAACTGGCGGCTCAGGATACACAGTGTAAGAAGACAGTTGTCACCTTGATGTGTGAGGCAATCGTGGAGGCGGGGCTGACTGCAAATCCGGCAACGCGGAGACAATCGGCAAGCAAATGAGGCTAGCTGCCCATATGGCCCTGACGTGAGGTACTACCTTCACGGACGCACTCGGCAAGATGGTGGAACGCAAACCGGTGATTGCCCTTTATACAATGCGATGCTTCGCTGGAATGCAACCCGAAAGTTTGTGGCGCCTATGCAACTACATGGCCTCGCGGAAGAGTACGATACCAGGCTTATAGAAGCTGGCAAGGCAGCTCCGCGCTAGGGAATTGTGGTGGTATCACCTTGGCCATCCCGACATGCCGGTTGAGTGCATCCACCCTTCAAGACGTATGCTATTGCCATGTAAACCCGTTGCCCTTTGTTGTGAGACGTTGTAATACAACTGCGATTCAATGGGCCGCTGCGACAGGGACCCTAGATGAAGTGTAATGACCGATTTCACTGTGACACCAAGGAATTTCAGTTTCCTGGGCTCTGCAGAGCCCATGATCCCATGGGATGCAGATTGACTGGATCTAAAGAGACAATGTGCTTGTTGGAACTTCCGCAACTTCACTGATTTTGATTGGTGCAACCTTGCCAGATGATGTCCTAGGACCCCAACCCCCCAACAGCCCCTAATTCACCATTTTGTTCGTGCTACGCTCTGCAGAGCCCCGATCCAACACATTGACCAATTTCAGCCGTCATATTATCAATTGGACAGTACTGGGCTCTGCAGAGCCTAGGATCACATGGGATGCAAATTTACTGGAACCATAGAGACACTGTCCCTGTTCGAACTTCTGCTATTCACTCATGTTGAGTAGTGCAACCTTGCCCAATGATGTCCAATGACCCCCCCCCCCCCCCGTTAGACACCCCCTAATTCTCCGTTTTGTGCATGCTGGGCTATGCAGAGCCCAAATCAAGCACATTGACCAATTTTAGCCGTCATATTACCAATTCGACAGTACTGGGCTCTGCAGAGCCCAGGATCCCATGGGATGCAAAATGATTGAATCTACAGAGACGGTGTGCCTGTTGGAACTTCCGCAACTTCACTGCTGTTGACTGGTGCAACCTTGCCTGATGATGTCCGAGGACCCCCCCCCCCTGACACCCCCTGAATTACCATTTTGTTGATGTTGGGCTCTGCAGAGCCGAAATCAAGCACATTGACAAATTTTATCCGTCATATTACCAATTTGAGAGTGAACAAATACGGTTCTTCTCTGCGTCCCAGATGGTAGCCAGCCATGCGCAAAGCTGTTGGGTATAAATCTTCTCGTTGCGAACGTAAGTGTTGTTCCACAGTGACCAAATCCCCATGGTGTCCATGAAAGGCGCCAAGTACCCCTTGAGAAAGCACACACATGATCCGCGCAACAGGTTTCCACCCTCCTCGCCGGGGGACTTCGACGATGATGAGATTGTACGTTAGCATTTCGATCTCGTTGGCACTGCGGTAACTGATCTATCGTACGCCCCAATTTCTCCAAATTATGAGCCCTTGCCGACGTTGACCTTTGCCACCTCGCCACCGGTCACATCAACAGCTGGGTTCAACACTGGCCTCACAAGTAGCTTGCGATGTGCTTCGGCATCTCCTGGATCGCTGATCCACACACCTGCGTTCAACAGCGTGTGGAGCGGTGGCCACGGCGTGGACTCACTGTACTCCCCGCTCCCTCGCCATGCACCAAAATTCGCCAGACGGTTACTAAACTTCTTTGGGATGCAAGCCACTTCAGTCTTGGTGTCCGTGTGCACAGGAGCCATAGAGGAGAGCCTATTGCAACAGGATCCAGCGATCCGCTAAGTCACAATGATCTGGCACAACGTCAATTTGCATTCCTTGGGATCCTGGGCTCTGCAGAGCCCGGTACAGCCAGTACAGCCGTGCCGCACTTCCTCACGCCAGAGTTTTTCACTGAAGGTCTGTGGCTGGGTTTGGCTATTCTGCGGTTGTTGGTGACTTTGCTGGAGGACGCCAATGACGACACGGACGACACGCACCTGAATATTGATGCATCGCGCTGCCTGTGGGCACTGTACTACGGCTGCTGCCCCGACCCGATCCATCTGGGCTGTATTCACTTGCCTGTCGCGTAGAATTGCGCATGGGGTGTATTATCTCATGGTCCCTGCAATGTAGCTAATGTGGTGAACCTATGGAAGACAAGCGTCCGGAAAGGGGTCACACATGAGGATGTTGAGTGGCGGAGTGTCATGCACTGGGCAAGCACGGGCTAGCCGCCGTTGTAGTAGCAAGAGTCCCCTGCCCAGGCAGCTGACGCAGACAGTAGTGCAGAAGAAGTCAAGGAGGTGCCGGATCCGCAAACTCCCAAACTGAAGGGGGAGACCGATAAACAACGCCAGAAGGAGCAGGAGAAGGCTGAGCGCGAGTTGCGGAAGCAAGAGGAGGCGCGGGAGCGGCAATGTAAAACGGAGGAGAAGGAGAAGGAGAGAAAGGCCAAAGAGGACGAGCGAGCAAATCAAAAGAGGAAAGAAGAAGAGGATAAATTGGCAACGGTAGCCGCTGCGGCATCTCCATCACAAAAAAAAAGGGCAGTCCAGGGCCTCTAGGCTACCCTGCAACTTTGTGTCAGGGTTGGCTTATCCAACAGCAACGGCATGAGCAGCTGCAAGTGAGTGGAGGCCTTGTGGACCGCTGGGTCATGACTGTCGCTGGGCCATAAAGGACATACAACCAATAACACAAACTGTGTGACTGTGCGGGAGTTCTGAAGGCCTAATGTGAGTGGGCATGTCCTGTGCAGTCCCAAACGGCCGTTCTATCGATGGGACAGTGAATGATGTGCCCTGTTTGTCTCTGTACGTGTTTTGTGACTGAATTTTAATGTCATTTTTTCAGTTTGCATTGAGCTTCCAGATTTCATTGATTTGCCCCCGAATATGACGAATTTTGTACCCCTCGCGGCCGCGGAGCCCAACATACTGTCTTAGTCAAATTTGCATGGTGTCCAGAGGGTTACGGTGTTGCCCCCATTTGAACACTGTAGTACTGTCTTTGTGAGCTTGCTTGTAAGAACACAACATTTTGCCATCGCATTTCTTTCGGTACGTCCCTCGTTGACACAATGTACGAACTGTCGAGTTTGATCATGATTTTGGTGAATATCCGGTGCCAGGCTTGTGTCTATGAACCCAAGATGCCCTGTTCATGTGCTATTTTTTTAACAGCCCATGCACTACAAACCCAGATGCAATGTGTACCCTCCATTGAGTGCTGGCATGGTTTGTTACCCGGTCCTGGGCCCTGCGGAGCAAAGGCGAATGTGTCTGTCATTTTGAATTTACCAGGTATGCCGAGAGTCCGATCTCCAGTGTCTATAGTGGGCATAGATTTGCCACTATTCGCTGGGCCACGTTACATTTTGCGCTGTCATGTATGACTCAATTTCATCGATCTGCTTGGCCATTTTTATGTGAGTCCTCCAGCCGTTGATAGTGCGTATGTTGGGCACTACTCTTCCATTGCCCACTGTGCGATAACACATTTTTTGGTGCCCTTTGTGAACGGTGTTGTTTGGTGTCGACCGGAGATTCGTCATATTTCCTCATCCGCTCAGAATTTAGAAGGGGGAACAGGCATTGTGTGTGCAGGTGTTAGTAGGTGCTTATGAACCACATCCGGGGACACATCGGTCTGCAGTTAGGACAACACCGATTCCAGAGTTCTGACGGACCTCCTACAATGCATGTAAAGGTGTTTACAATTTCCGTGCTTTGGTTTCTGTTTGTTTGCGCTTCGTACTCGTCGACTAGTATGTATGCAGCTTCCACGCCTTGTCTATGACTGGTGCTGTGGTGGTCTTTGGCATATGTGGGGACTGCAATTTCCGGGGGGGGGGGGGCATACAGTGCGCCGCTTATGGTATCCATTACCACACTAGTTGTCCGGCGTGTTTATCATTATAGTGATTCATGGGTGCTTTCTGTCGTTTCTATTGAGTTGTGCTCCGCAGAGCCCAACCAGTAGGAATTCCCTACTTTAGGCCTTGTTACGACCCGTTTGCCCGTACATTGTTGTGTTCGTGTACAACACTGTAATATTACCCTTGTTTTTAGTGAATTTCTTGGTTCTGGGCTGTGCAGAGCCCAGCCTGTCGAAAATGCTTCTTTGCACCCTCCTTTCATACATGTGCTGTTCTTTGTTGTTCTAGGGTACACCTTCTTCACGGGCGGTCGATGTATGGTCATCATTGCCGTCACAATACTATGATTGCTAAGACAACCGCGCCACGTGCCGTTGAGAAATACGTCAAAGCAGCAAAAAAGCATAATTTCGGGCCCCCACAGCATAGGAGCGCAGCCACTGTTTTTTCCCATTCTCGAGGTATGAAATACGGAAAATGGACCATCACCGCCATAAAACTATGTTTCACAGTCTGATATGACAAACGGAGCTCCCCCCCATACACCCTGGCTGGGAACAACCCCTCCATTACGCTTGGCTATGCAGCAGAGAGGCTAGGCTCTGTGCACAACATCAATTTTTTTTTGGAAAAAATGATAGGGGGCACTATGGGCCTCCTAAGCACATGGTGTGCGAGCATGAGATGCGTGAGTAATGCGTAAGTGCATCCGCGCCTCGGCGTCTTGGCTATGGGAACGCGGGGGTGCGGTGATGGGGGCTTGTGTCTTTTGCCCTGGGTACCTGCTGGCTGATATCCCATGTCGTTGGTGCCCTTGCGGGCCATGAGTTGTGGTGGCATGCCCGGCAGCACAAGGTTGCCACAATACCTATGGTCCGCGTCATGTCCCTGGCCATCATGAGGATTTGGAGGCATTGGGTGTCAAAATTTGGCACCCCATTATTGCACCCCAGCATCCGACTTCCATTGCCCTTGAGTGACTTCCTTGGCTACTTATCTGTGAGAGGATGCAACGGAAGGTAAACCGAGACCAAGATTTGTGGCCACAAGACATCACCTCCCAAATTGCCAAGACAACAAGAGACTAGCATTATGAGCCCATCCATGGGGTCAAACAGGGACACCGAGATGTTGGTAAATGCGGGGCAGCTCACTTCCTTTACCATTAAGGGTTGGGTAGTAAGTGGAGTTGCAAATGGGGAGGCCCAATGAGCAAGTGCATCTAGACCCGGTATCCAAAGAGGCTTGATGGTCCACCGGAAGTCCCGAGTTGAGGATGGACCTTTGGCTCATGCAGCCCATCGCTGGAGGTATGTGGGAGGAGTCGCTTCATCACTACGAGCGGTAGTTGTTGCGACAGCAAAAAGACACTGCCTTGCTTGATTAGCAGATCCCCCCGTATTGTGCTTTAGATCGATGGTATCTCCTTGCGGTTGATTGGCGTAGGATGTATTTAGTAGGTTTGAGGTGTTCTTCTTCCTATGTATGGTGGGCTATGGTGGAATGTATGAAGCCTTCTTTCAGAACACCGGCGATAAAGCATTGGAATTGATGGCTGGAACATTGATTTGGATGTCTGGCGCGCTAGGCGCAGCGGGCGCGCACCGAGCATACCTTCCCTCTTGGTCATTGCGCTTGAGGTTGGCAATCACTTGTCGCTCTTGCTTGCAGCATCCATCAATGGAGTTCCCCGGCAATCGACATCCTCAATCAATGTTGCCCAAGCTAATGGTCCAACAACTCCCCCACGAAAGTCCGGACCAAGGCATTGGGCCCATATGGGATCTCCATGGTTTTTGGTATAAGGTTGCCCCTTGTCGTCTCGGGCAAGGAAGTTGCATGAAGTTTCCTTAGTTTTGGTCAAGTTTCCTCAAAGGCGGTCACGTTGTGCACCTTGGTGCACCAAGGTGTTGAACACATGTGTCCAAGCGATCACTTTGCCCCTAATGGGTCCCTTTTCTTGATTCCCAAATCATCTAAAGAGGCAAGTTTGATGTACTTCTTGGTGATACTCAACCAGAACCTTGGGGAACACCTCGCCGGTGTATCACGTTTCATCAGTTGGCTGGTGACCTTGGAGGGAACGTTGCCGTGCCGTGCAAAGTTTCCCCCTAGTTCCCCCCAAAGGTCTCCCAACCCAATCTCGGTATGACGGTGATATATCCTTGGGGGGCTCTCTATGGGGCTTCTATTTGGTTCTTCCCATTTTAGACACCACAATATCTTTCCAATGCACAATATCGTGCATTACACGCAGTCCATGGGCGACCGATTTTGTTGCCTCAAAACACACCACAGGTGTTTGCTTTTGGTGGGTGTAGATGGACTTCTCCTTCTACTTTTGGAGCATGGTAAGGCTGCGAAAGTGTTAGAGTACGTTCCAGGTTGAGTTGGATGGACTGCTGTAGGCTTTTTCTTTGCTCCCCTTTGGCTTGTCCTTTCTTTTGGTCGTTTGTAAGGCAGCACTCCATGACATCGCCGATACCTTGGCCTTTGTAGGTTTGTTGGGGCACGGGTTTGAGCAAGTTTGAGCAAGCTGCGTTGTTGACCGCCGCCCTACTGAAGGGTGCGCTAGTGAGTCCCAATAGTGCGCTATGACTTCGATGGAATATTACGTGGATTGGAAGCATTTTGTTTTGCTATCCTGTGTATCAAGAGTAATGGCTGGCTGAATGACGAGGGTTGGTGTGTGTTGTTGGGCTAGCGTCATTGGTTGGCAATCTTCTTTCCTACTTGGAAGCAACTGCGCTGAATCTTTGGCCGATTCGTTGTGTGCTTGGCCAAGTTTAGGTGTACATGCCTTTTTGGCATGTTCCTCGGTGCATGTGGTCTAGGGACCTCATTGGCTACTCCGGGGACCGATGGCGTTATTGAACGAATTGGCTATAGCCCTCACCTTTCCGCTCACCAGAGGCCACCATACTTGTGACGGCCCCGGTTAGACGGGCCCCTCTTAGCATTTTTTCAATGGGCAATGGCTTTGTGGGTTTAACCGCCCAATAGCACATCCTTCGATGTTTGTTCCACACTGCTTGATGTCTGGCGGTGGTTGTCAATTTCTTTTTGGTGCAGAGCTAGTTCAACCTGGCGGACCCCTTTATTCCATTGGATCTTGTATGTGTGGGTGGTGGGGGATGCCTTAGGTCCCTTTAAGGGTTTGGTGTTGTATGGCCTTGCTTTGCCTATGTATGCCAGGGCTATCTAGGGTTATGTGTGCGGTACACTCTTCTTTTCGGGGTGCCAAATGTAGACCTGGAATTATGCCTTTCGAGGGGAGGGGGGCACAGGGCGAGTAGCAGTGTTGTGTCTTGGGGCACTTGTTTTTTGGGGGCGCCAGGTGTAGTGGGCAAACTCTTGGAGGGGGGAGGGGCAGGGCATATTGCCTGCTGTTGCCCTCCAAGCATTTGTCCTTGTTGCACCCCCCTTTCCTTAAGGCACTTGCTGCCATGGTGAGGCATGACATGAGCACCATACCCCACCAGAACATACCACAGCACAACACAGCACAGCACAGCACAGCACAACACAACACAACACAACACAACACAACACAACACAACACAACACAACACAACACAACACAACACAACACAACACAACACAACACAACACAACACAACACAACACAACACAACACAACACAACACAACACAACATAACACAACACAACACAACACAACACAACACAACACAACACAACACAACACAACCCAGTGGCTTGGTGCACCAGAGGTGACCATAGAAGATGAGGTGCTCGTTCCAGGGCAGCTTGCAGTTTCTTGCAGTTGCAGAAGCCCTTCTGAAGATCTTTTGGTTTGGCAATGGCCATCATGCGACATGATGGTCACATTGGGGTTCTCTGCTGTACATTTGCACTCCTCCTGGCCTTCACCTGCTTTGGAACGGATCTCAATTTGCAGTCCGCTTTCCTCAAAACTCTGTCATTCAGCTTTTCACCGTCCGTTGTTAGCCTTCGCAGCGTCAGTGCTTAACCTCCAGCCTCCAATCGTCACCATTTGCTCTTAACGTCAACACAGAGCTCTCAACACATGCTAAACAAACCTGACATTTCCACCTCTTCCTTCATTGTTTGGGTTTCCTGTGACCTTTATCGTGCATCTGTCATGGCCTGGACCCTAATGATCTATGACCTGTGCTTCGGCTCCACGAGACAGAGATGTATAATTGGTGGTCTATGGGTACCCAATCAGGTATTAACACGTGGTGCCATATGCCACGATGCCACATGCACTTTCGATGGTGCTCGCTATTGGTGGTGTTTGGGCAAAGCTGGTGTTGGTGATTGCGCCCTGCTGCTTCACATTGCCCTGGGTGTGACAGCTGTCCACTGTACCTTAATACAACCTGTCTCCTGAAGATGTAATCTTCGATGCTCCTGAGGGCTGTATTATATTTCAAGGATGCATGATATCCTTCTCCAGATTTCATGTGCTGAGTGCTGAGAGAGCCAAAATAAGATGCGGACATGCTGCACAGCATTTGGCTCGCTGGATGCAGGTCCGAAACCTCAGCCTTGGCTTCATCCCAAAAAAGTGGCCGTCCCAGGGCTCCCAGCTGGAAGGCTTCCTTGACCCAGCTTTTTTCCGGATTACTGGAGCCTGCAATTCAGGGCGAGGATTACCTCTGAGTATTTGCAACTGTACCCTCGCCCTCCATGTCCACCCCCCCCCCCCAGCCGCCCTTGCTCCCCCCCCCCCCCCCGACCACGGCGTTCATGGATCCATGTGGGTTCAACCTTGTGTTGCGCCCACGGCTGTACCGGGTGGACGAATTGGGAGCTGTGTGCTTAGAGGGGGAGAATCTGGCCAGAACGAGAATACAGGGGGGGGGGGATTTAGTAGCTGAGGAAACCTGTCTGGAAAAATTTAGTATGCCCAATTCTGGCGCAATTTTTCCCATCACTTTTAACGATTGTGGCGGAATTTTTCCCATACTTTGTTTTGGACATCAAGTTCAAAATTTGTACCCTGTGCTGCGGGGGGGGGGTGATTATCTGTGTCTGTAGGTACAGAGCTGGGGCAATTTATTTTCTGCTAACTGCCTGACAACAATGTTTCAAGGAAAATGTTTTGGGGCCACAGCAAAAAATACCCAAAAGGAAGGGCAAAAAGATAAAGAGCAAGGCCCGAGGACTCCAAATTGGGGAGTTATGACCAGGGTCAGCGGCTGGGTGCAATCAGTAATTTAGCTGCCACTTGCAGTGCGGGGAACTGTGTGGACCTCAGCAAACTAGACCCTCATCACACCTTTTCCCCAAGTGGTACCCACCTCAGTAAGGAGAGCTGACCTTAGGCCTTGCCCTTCACCATGGAAAAGTAATTTTTCCCATCACTTTTAACGGTTGTGGCGGAATTTTTCCCGCACTAAATTTTTCGGGACAAAAATCTTCCCGTACTAAATCCCCCCCCCCCCCCTGTAGTGGGAGGTTCCACGTAAGCAGATATCACACACCAAGACCTGGTGGAGGCTGCACGGGGTGCCTCGATGAGGGTGCTCAGCGGTGTGCAGCGGAGCCACACATGCATAGCAGCGGAAGCAAAAGGCACCCATGAGTGGGCAGCGGCACCAAGGGACCAAAAGAACGCCCCACTGGTGCTTCAGCGCATGGACTTCCGCCACTAGGCCGCGGTTGTGAAATCCTACATTGCATAGATGACCAGGTCGGCGCGGACCGCAGACTGGGGCCATGGCAGGTTGAGGGAACCTTGCAGGGAGGGACACACACAGCAAGACACACACGTGATTGCGCGCATAGCAAGAGAAGGGCAGAGAGCTTGCCCAGGGAAGCAAAAGGCTCCACCTCAATCCCTAGCGCCCCATACTTTAGGCCTTTAGCGCCACACCGAGGCGGGGCCATGGGTCGGGTGCCTGGCAAAACCAAAACGAAAGCCCCTCCTCCGGGGGGGGGGGGGGGGGCGTCACTGGCCAGTTACCCAAAAAAAAAACATGTTAGTGTCATATGGCACAGGACTGCGCAGCTGTGAGACATCGTTGTCAGATCTCATGTGTACATCCTTTGTTCTGACCCATTGCACAACTCATACATATGAACATGTTCCCTCAAGGCGCCGTTGTGCCATATAACTGTTCCAGAAAGGCGCCTGTGCTGCTTGTTGTGTGAAACCTTTCTCCCCATGGTGAACAGGACAGAACCATTGTGCACAAATGTGGTGCTACTGAATCTGTGCATGACTGTTCTTCCGTGAAACATTTGACAGCCGTGCATCTATGCCTGTCAGCATGTATCCCAGAGCCGTGGGCAACCTACAGCAAGCAACTAACCGGCCGTGAATTCTCTCCGGTAAGTGGTTTGCAAGGAGTGGTGTCCATCCCCCCCGTGGGGGGGGGGGGGGGGGTCACTTGGCAACAGTCTGCCTGGGATGGGGGGGAACCGTCGTCCCTCGGGGGGATGGGCATGGGGGCGCGAGGGTGCGTTTGCGGTGTCCTCTAGCAGGGATCTGTGGCACAGAATGTACGTACATGCATTTGCTGGGCCTGGTGAGGTCTGCGGTCATGCGTCCATGTGGAGTGCATATGAGGGTGTGGGCTCCTCATTTTGGAGTCGTAGTCGTGAGGGAGAGCGTTGCCTCCTTTCCGGACTCGCCAAGTGGCCTCTACAACATACAAACCACGGTGCTCTTTGCAGGTACTGGGTCAGGGCCAGGGGTAGCCCTGCACTGTGACTGAGGTCATGGCCACACGGTTAGGATCGACGGTCTTTCATGCATGGAGGAGTTTGTGGGTAGGGCAATGTCCCCATTGGCGCAACACACCCGGACTTAGTTGATCCCATCGTGCCGTGGCGCTAGCCGAGTCACCTTTGCATGTATGACTGCATACTGGAGTGCCCCTGGGATGTCCAATGCTCAGCGACTCACACCCTGGGGGGGAACGTTAGCGCGCCGGGCATCTTTTGTGACCCGTGCCCTACCGGTGGACTGTTGCCGTTGATATGTTGGGCAACATTATATGGATTTGCCCCTTGGCCCCCGGAACATCAGCACATGTTTTGATTTGGGATGGGTATGGACCTTCTCGTACCCGAGGTGATTTCTTTGATTTCGAAGTTGGGTGCCATGATGGTGCTTATAAGGGCCGGATTCATGTCATTGTGCCATTCATTGGAAGAAAGAACGGCGCTTTGACAGCGCGCAAACAATGTTACAATGACGTGCACGGGTGGTATAGGGCACACATTGAGCAGCTGTTTGCTCGGTTGTGGCACGCAAGATGAGGCAGAGGATGAGGCAGAAGTGTGTGTGTCGTGTTGCCAGAACGCTCCACCGTCGCAGTTTGTGATGAGTGTAAGGAGCACAATTGTACTGAATGTATTGACACCCACACTTGTGGGACCAATGTTATGATGCAGCTCTACTGTTCGGGATACCTCAATAACGCCTATCGCTTCTACTGGAGATCGATGCGGTTGTGCTATCCTAACCCCCCATTCTCCCAACTTGCTAAGGTGTTGACCAAGATCGCCCCTAAAGGAGTGAGAGTGGTCTCGTGCACCCCCGTTTGCAACTTTCTTGAGCTGGGGCAGTTTGGGTCACCTGATTCTAAGGGCGTTTCCAAGGGGTGTGCTTGGGGTTTCTTCGGGGGGAAGATAGTCTAAAAGTAGCGCGCCGGGCAAACATTCCCCCTGCTTCCCATGGCACACCTCGTTTGCAGTGATATGACAACATACATGTGTCGTCACATGTTCCCATAGACGCCCACTTGTGGGTATGCACGACCTGCACAAAGTATGTTGTTATGGTTTCCGCGGTTGTGCATAGGCTAGGCCACGGCCTAAGTGCGTCTTCTTTGTTCGTAGCTCATCTACAAATTTTGGACTCATGTGACGCCAGTACACAAGGAAAAAAAAGAATAAGCCTCCGGGGTATGCATAGTGCGCGAGGCCAAGACGACAGCGACACGACATTTTTGAACCCCATAGATTGCGATGTGC
Organism: Eutreptiella sp. 'Long Island Sound 2002'; assembly: GCA_964036045.1. Taxonomy (NCBI): domain Eukaryota; phylum Euglenozoa; class Euglenophyceae; order Eutreptiales; family Eutreptiaceae; genus Eutreptiella; species Eutreptiella sp. 'Long Island Sound 2002'. The sequence goes on from OZ038379.1 coordinate 152,484,030, forward strand.
CTTTGAGCACTCAGCAGACACGACCCATCTTTGGCAGCACTGACATCCACCATGTAGATTCAGAACCTGCCAACCCACTTGCCGAGCTCTTCAACAACAACGGCAACAAGCTCAACTCACCGCTATATTTGCAACGGCTAGCACGACAGCTGCAGGACCCTGAAAATTTCTTGAGCGTCCTGGTCCCAGAACTGTGCCTCAAAGGCATCCTCCATCGTCAAAGACGAAGAAGTGGGCTCAGGGTTCTCCAGAAGGGGAAGGTTGGCTTCGGTTTCAAATTGGTTCACCTGAGTTGCACCTCCAGCGATCCCCGTTCGTCGCAGGCGATCCTACTGGATTCTAAACTGCTCCTTGGCCTTCAACTTCGGCAAAATCATCAAGTACAACTGAAGATAGTTGTACTTGAGACCTCGCTTGGCCTCCTCCAACAAGATTGGGTAAACCAACCCATCTTGTTCCTTGTTCTTGGTGCCAAGGGCATCCAAGAACAGCTCACGGGCTTCCGTTTGGGACACTCCACCCTCAGCCCGAGAACCCAATTCACTCCACACTTCAAACTAATTGGCCATTTGTTGGGCCGTAGGATGAGATGGAGCCATTGTCTTCTCGAATTTCGTCTTGATGACGTCCGGGTTGCCAGCATATCAATGATATGCAACACTTTTGCAGACAGTCCTTCATAGTCCAACTGTCGCCGATTCAACATCCTCAATCGAGGATTTTTGTGCTCAGCCGGGAGCTTGGACACTATGGTCTTTGCCCTGGTGATGTCGGCGAGTTGGACTCCCGTTTCCTCGTCCCAAACCTTATATTTCTGCAGCCATTGTTGTGCGGTTTCCGCTTTCCCATCCCAATCCGGCACTACGGATGCTTTTTGGACATCCGCGGGTTTCTTGCGGTCAAGGAGGAGATTCGCATGTGTCTCATATAGGCCAACGGTAGTGGGAACACATCCAAAAGCTGTGGGGGACTCATCAGCTTTTGGACGTGTGTCGTCATAAAGCCCTGGCCATACCACATCAAAGGCAAAGCCCCGAAAATGTCTTTTTGGCCTGATTTTTGCAAAAATGGTACCCACCTTGGCGTTAATGAAACCATACGGGTCAAAACACTGACCGTTCTGGCGGAAAAACCTCAGGTTTAGGCTCGCACAGTGCGTGATGTCCTGAGCTGACCCAGGTACAACACCTGGGTCCACTTCAGCCACAGTGAGGTCATCTCCATGCCACCTGACGTCCATAGGGGGGACGGTGGGTCCTCCGGTATGTACGGGCGCTGCTACCGGTCTTGTATGAAGACTCGGTGCTGACAATGAACCAAAATAGATACTCCGTGCAGACAGAGTGGAAATGCCTTCGGTCTTGACCACTGTATAAGCCAAACCCGCAGCTGGCATAAGCCTGCTTGGAGAAGGATGACCAAAAGTTCAGCCGCACGCGGCAGCTGACCTCGTCGTAGTCATTGGGAGGGCTCTGGCCACCGGTGCTACTTGGTCCTCTCGATACAAAGGTGGTCTGGAATAGAGATCTTAGACTCCTGAGACTACCCACCAAATTGGACCCTCTGTAAAGCAACCTTGACACAAAAACCACGGAGGCGGTTGTCAGAGAAAATGGGCATAAAAATGAACAAACTAGTGAAAGAGTTGTAGCATGCCAAGGAAGAATCGGAAAAAACAAGGTGTTTTTGCGGGTAACCCGAAGGACTGTCACGAAGAACAAATTGTACTACGTAAAAGGCCAATTGCTGTTACGATGCTTGTGCACGTGCAACTGGAGCAGGGAAGAAGGGATGTGATGGAGAGCCGCGGAACAATGTGATTACAAAGAAGGGATACCGGTAGGGGCAGCATGCAGAAAACATGAACAAGTCCGGAAGAGAACATCTGTGAGGTGGTATGCACAGACAGAATAGAGGCCATCGCCGTAGACAAGAAGGGAAAAGAACAAAAGCAACGGAAAGAGCAGTGCACTGGCGGTAAAAAACCCAAAAAAGGAAATATCATAAGCGATAACAACTAAACAGTGATTTTTCAGCGCAAATGCGCTGAGATTTTTTTAAATTGCAAAAACTGGTTGCACAGGCATGTATGTGGGAGGTGAAATCGGAAGACACTCTGCAGAATATGTGTACCCTAAGTAGAACATTCAGGAAATCTCAGCGCAAATGCGCTCAGATTTCCTGAACGTTGTCATTTTGATTGTAGGAAATCTACCGGCAGATAAGAAACAATCAGCAGCGGATGACAGGTAATATGGTCATGTAAAATTGCCCTTTTATGAAATCTCAGAGCAAATGCGCTGAGATTTTTCGGAGAAGTCAAAAGTTGTTTTCAGGGCCTCGTTTTATATGTAAAGGGCAGCCTTTGCCGTTACCCATGCCTACGCTCTTCTTGTTTGTTCCTATCACTGAACAGACAATGTTATGCCGTCTCTGAATACCGCCGGCGCTTCAGATTTTGTCACAAAGTATGAGTGGCCCAACGGTGATGCTATCGTTGCATCGGCTCTCAGCAATGGGCCGACCTTTCTCTTGGGCGAGTGGGCCCTTGCCTTGCGGTTGAACCGGAAGATGCGCCGCAAGATGACGCACCTGTGTGCCCCCTGTGCTGCACGACCAAGACCGCGCTGGTACAAAATGTTTTGCCAGCAGATTTTGGCATGTTTACGTGCAGCTGCGGCATATTGCCAGCGCCTCGAAAGCGGTTACGTGAGCGGACCTCTCTCTCTCCCAATAGACGCGACAGACGGCAACTATCAGCTAACGGGCTCGTGCACCACACCCTGCCGTCCATGCGTAGTCAGTCAGACCGAGCCGCTGCACGTCTGTGGGACAGCATCAAGACCCGTGCAAAAGGTATGTGGATGGACAATGGGTACCACGCGCAATTTACCGTACACCCTACAGAGGTGGATGTGTCAAAGAACGTAACAGTCATCGCATTGCTGCACATCATCGATGTACGAGCCTTTACTGGTCACCGCACATTGGACGACTTGGTGCAGAACATTGATGCGACCGCGCAGGGGATCCGGCAGCAATGTGCCGGTTTTTCCGATGCTATTGCAGCGGTGAATGGACAAGCTGTTGCACGAACATGGATACGTGTGCCGCTGGACATTGCACGGAACTGTTGCAAGCGTTTGCACTGGCAGCCGATGCTTATCTGTGAGCTGAAATGCGGCACGTCCGCCGAATTGGTGCAGCTACTCACATTATTGAGGGACACACAACAGCATACACGGCATACGATGCTCCTGCTCATGGATTGCGCCATCCATTACAGTGTGGCAAAACTTCTATACTCGCGTCACACAGTCACGTACAATTTTCATTAGTGGCTTGGGGCTGTTCCTTTGATCTTTGGCGTACAAAATCATAATGAACATCACGTATAGACAGTTCCTTCATCTACTAACATACATCCTTCACCCGCGTGGCGGAGCTGGCCTACGGATGCGTAATCATCCCCGTTTGGCCACACTTTAGTCCACCGTTGCGGCACTTTTGTTGAACCGCCATATTCTTTCCCCACTGATGGCACGAAACCTGGTGTTGTTACGAGGTAGGGCCCAACCGCATGACGATGTCACAAAAACGGGTATTCGAACGCCTGAGGGACTGCGTCTGCTACTAGACGAATAGGTGCCTGATTTGTTCATTGTTGGGCAACTTGTTAGGGAATGCACTTGGACGTAGAGACAGGCAGATAGCGGACATTTCGCACACACCATTGTCCGCCGTTGCCTCCTGATGTTGCTCGCCCTGTCGTGTGGTGCTACCAATCCTGTAGACTATGTCCGCACAATCAGCATTGCACTTCTCCTTTGGCAGCAGCACCAGACGGATCTGCCCGCTGCTGCTCATGTAGAAAAAACCAACGAGGCTAACCTGTCACGCTTGGTGAAGCGATGTAAAAAGCATCCTGCGATGTATGCATTGGAGGATGCCAACACCCTGTTTGGCACCCTCCCGCCTCGCACTGATGTACCAGAAAAAACGACCCAGTTCGTCCCACGGACACTTGTTACTGCAGTGTACAACGGACTCACTGCAATGTTCAATGCATGTGGGTCACGCCCCTGCAAAAAAATTTCTTGGTCTGGCGGGAAAGCGTCAGCCATCACTGAAGGGGGTGACCACAGTTATGTCTACCCGGCCAGTTTCCTCACCAAAGTGCCCACTCAACCTGCCCTGTGTGCTCTCTTGCAACGATTCATCCGCACCTTTTGTTCTGGTCGGGCTTCAAATGCCGCGGTTGTCCAAACCTTTGCGGCAGAACGTTCCCCATAGGAGACCTGCTAATCTTAGAGAGACTAGAGCGGCACTACTTGGACTGCGTATACGCCTTGACCCTGTTGCACGTGCACGGGCACATAATGCTCCAAAAGATGTACCCGGCCCTGTGTCAGATGCATTGCGCATACCAGTTGCTCACCGCACGATTGAACCCTTGGATCCTGATCCGGATCCGGATCCGATTGATGTCGACGACGAGGACGATGGTTAAATTACGAAGTACTGTGCGATGTTTACTGCGACACTTCAGCGTGCCGTCGCCCTGGTGTCCTGCGTGTTTTGCTTCGCGGTTGTGTACTCATGACGCTTGAATGAAAGACTGGACCGTCAAGGTCGTCAGGAATACCGCACCCCGGGTTGAACATGTTTTCCCGTTTGTGGTACGAGATGTCAGACCTAAAATACGACGCACACAGTACATGCGATCCTGCGCGCACCGGCTGGGGGTACCTCTGCTGTGCAATGCGTGCACACGTCACAACCGAGAACGGAAATCGGTGATTTGATACACGACAACAGCTAGATTATATATTTTCAGCGCAAATGCGCCGAGATTTTTATTTCTGTGAAATATCGCGTTTTTAACCCGCTGTCAAGGATGGTGTTTCGCAGACCTGCCAAACAGCCGCTGCTGTTGTCTGCTTGTTGTTTGAACCCTCCTGTGGCCCTTCAATGCACTGTAGAGATGTCATACAGGGTCGGTTGGGATGTGCGTGCAAGCGGTGTCGGATGACACACCTAAGCTCCCAACAGAATGATCCGTTCCTGGTGCTGTGTTGGTAATTGCCACCCCGATGCCACATACCAGTTACACTTATCACCGTTCATATGAGTTTAATGTGTCTCACTACTTTTGTTTAATTGTGTACGTCCGCACATGTCATTATACTCCTTGTCCTTTTCTCTGCCGATAGTTCTGCCCGTTTGGACAGATTTGCACCATCTGCAGTGCACCTTGTGCCACCCATTCGTCTTCATAGAAGGTTGTTCCCTGCTGCTAGTGCCCCCCTGAACCACAACAGGCTTAGCTTCAGCTGTCGATATACCGTTTTGGGACACGGGGTTGTGTAGTGCTGTGCGAAAACATTCTCCTTTGTTGTATTCGATTCTGTTCCCTCTTTTGCCTTGGTTTACCAGTGCCTGCACTCTATGGCAAAGGATAATGACAATGATAGTTTGGACAACGAGCCATCCAAGGGCTCCAAGACTGAAGATTCTGATGTCAGCGGGAATTGTGATGCAGACAATGACGCCGAGACAAAACCCTCGGAGGACGACGATGAGTCTAATGATGGATCGGATTCCGCCGACGATGACAAGAAGCCAAAAAATGCTGGGAAGCCTGGACCTATGCAGGAGCAGCTCACGGTTACGCCGAAGAAAGTAGAGGACAAGAAGAAGAAGTCTGGGGATGCATCAAATCCGTCTGTGAAGATTCGTCCGAAGGATTGTGGCACACGAATGGCGAAGTTGGCGTTGGGTGAGTTCATTGTGGAGCGGAGAGTGAACGTGCCGTCGACGTCCGTGCAGATTGATAGGACATGCGCAATGGGGCAGACAAGACACATTGACCCAAAACGGGTCAAGGAGGTGAAGACCAATTTGCTGGCTGCTCCTCCAAAGGAGCGTCTTGTACTTCTCCTCTGGGACGATCAAGTTGGGTGGACGCTGTGTTCGTGTGGTACTTTTGTACAGTTGTGGCCCGCCTTCTGTGTCTAGACGTGCCTTCGCGTTTCTTGCAGCTGGGAGTACGCGGTGTATTGGAAGACAGCATGCAAAGGAGGCTAACGACGAGATTGCCAAGTCGTACGCCGAGCAGATGAAAACGGCCCCGAACCACATCACCCATTACGACCTGAACATCGTCTGTTTCAATACCACAGTCTAAGTTCGTCGGCGTTTGGCGGGTTTCCATAATCGCGCTCAACACAGTGGCAGCATGAACAATTTCCACGAGGTCTGCCGCCTCGTGCAAACACTGTTTGAAGAACATCCGGAGCTCACTCGTTCCCTCGGTAAGATCCTCGAAGACACCGTTGTCCAGAGCGGTTTTGCTGCCAAGTCAGGATCCCCGGTATGCATTCTTCCTTTGACTGTTCCCTATTTGTGCCTTGCTTCTGTTCTTCTTCGAGCTCCTTGCTGCTACAACATGGTGACTTGCCTTCCATTTTGCACATCAACTTGCAGGAGGCAGTCGCGAAGCAACTCAGGCCTCTGGCATCAATGGTGCAGGTCTGCGGCGCCACCTTCGTGCATTCCCTGTACAGCCTGCTGCAACGCAAGGTCCCGCTGACGATGTCGACATTCAAATACTGTGCGATCTTGATACTGCAGAATCTGCAGAAACTCGCCACCTATTGTTCGACACCGAAGTGTACGTCGGCCGGGATCACGAAGTTAATCAAAGACGGTGCGCATTCACCCGTTCTGGTACTGGCACTTTTACCATCCGTCACTGCATCGAATCCATCCAAGCAGAAGTATGCGTGTGCCCCTTGCGCATCGCCTACACCACTGTTGTCCCCGCGGAACACGCGAGGCGGGGAGGGGGAAACGAGAGAGACACAACACCAGGTACCGGCCCGAACCCCCCGAACCGGCCGCGAGCGCCGCGCACACACCGACGGGGCACTGCACCCGCCAAGGCAGTAGTGGCGCACAGCGCCACGCCCCAACCCCTAGGCTAGGCAGCCTCCGCGCCAGCCCAAGGGGGTCCCACTGGCGACAAGCCAGTAGCACGGGCCCGGCGGCGCCGGCGCCCCGGGCGATCACGCATTAGGGGGGCGACGCAGTGGGTAAGCGCCCGCAGCCACGGCTGCGAATTGATGCACTGACCGGGGAGTGGCGGAACGGGGAAGCCGGGGAAGGACGGGGCTCCGAGCTCTGTGAACCCGGGGGACTCCGCCACCAGGCAGGAGGTGCGTCTTGGAGAGACCCCCCACTAGGACCCGGTTGGGAGGATATCACCTGGCCCGACCAGGTGGCCCCCCGGGGCCGAAAGGCGTCTAGTACCCGCAAAATCAAACCTCAAGCCTCAAACCTGTTGTCCCCGGCGTGCATCCGCAGTTCAAATTCAGAGCCTGTCGATGTGTGCAGTGCATTCCCTCTTTCGCTTCTCAGAGACGGACCGGGGGATGACACGGGCATGGCAGTATTGCCGTCGAGTGACTGCGGCAACCATCACACAGCACAAGAGCTGGGACTAGACCCCGTCGGAGCCGTTTCCGTCGTATGCTGTAGTGCAAGCAGCGCAGCTGTGGACCTGCGACAAGGAGATGCTGGTATCCCTCCGCGAGATGTTGGCGAAGCCGGTCATCATACTCCAAGTATCGAAGGCTGAAGGCGGGGTTGCGCAGGTGAACATCCCAAACGACTTTTGTGAAGGGAAACTCCTCTTGTACGACGGATCAGCGGGCGTCGCCGTGCCTGCGGATATCATCGCTCTGCCTATGAACCTCCCGATCTTCGAGGTGCCGCGCTATTGGTCAATTGGACTCCCGCACTTCCTCGCAGGCACTTTGATGAGGGGCATCCCCCTTGTGTTGTACGGGCATTGAAGCGATATGTATGCATTCAAGAACATCATCACCAGCACTCACGGGGGGGATGCCCCACTAATGAGCCTGAATCTCACCTGCTACGGCAAGGCAACAAAGGGGACCCTCTACCTCCTGGACAAGATGTGCCTGGCAGTGATCCACACGGGCTCCATATCGCAGCAGGTATGGAATGGCTGCAATACATGCGAATCCCTGTACCATCGCAACCCTCTGCAACACTGTGTTTGGAAAGAAGCGCGTGCCAAGTAGAAGAGTATACTGCACCACTCATGCGTAGGTACCGAGATTCATCTGCCACTCAAGCGCTGGTAACGACGGGCTGCCGGTGGAGGCTGCGAGTTACCTGTTGACGCTCATGAGCAACCCCGGGGACGATGAGCCGCAGGAGAAGGCCACACCCCAGGACCATGCAGTCCGTGACACCATCCAAATGCTGGGGCTCGTGGACCTGACGGCCAACCTCGAAGGCCAACCATCCCACTTCCCCCACCAAGCAGATGGCGCCCCCTCCCGCATCGACGTATGCTATGGCCACTTCATCACCATCATCCGGGCGGAGGCCCGATATGCGGCCCTCCCGCTAGGACCCACAGGCCATAGCCCCGTGCACATCCGCCTCACAATCCCCAATCTTCCCCCCGGCCCCCCAGAGGATGCGGACCAAGGCCTACCGCCCCCCCTGAGGATGCCCCCACCGCACGACAAACAGGCCTGGTCCCAATATCACAGGGCCATAGACCGCGCCCGGCGCATCCAACCGGACCCCACCGACCTACTCACAGCCATGCGCACGGCCGCCGTCGCCTGCGGCTTCCAGCAACACCCCCACACTGACGACGACCAACCACCCACGGCCCTAGGGTACATGCTCCATGACCTCTGGCATGCGAAGCAACAACTGGCGACCCTCCTCCACACCGACGCCCCCGAAACCCGCCGCCAGGTACACCACTGCAGGGCGCAAATAGCCCACACCAGGGCAGGCCTGCAGCAGTCGCACATCCACAGGCAACAGCGCATCGCCCAAGAACACGAACGGTATGCGCAACATGAACTCCCCTACAAGGCCATCCGCCACCTCAACGACGCCATGACCGACACCGGCCAGCGCACCATCACCACGGTCAGACAGGAGGACGGCTCCCTCACCAACAACCCAGCCACCGTGCTCCAAGCCACCTAAGACAGCTTCCTCCAACAACACACGCCCACCCAAGACACACTGGACACGGACACCCAGGCCAAAATCGACCGCCTCCCTCAGGTCTTCAACCACGCCCAGAGGAGGCAAATGGAAAAACGACCCTTCACCATCCTCGAAGTCCGGAAGGCCATCCACAGTCTCCGGCAACACAAAACCCCAGGCTACGAGGGCCTCCCTGCGGAGGCATACTACCACCTCCCCGCCCACCTCCTCCGCATCCTCGCCCACCGCCTCTGGGACATCGTCACGGGGCGAACCCCGCTACCACCAGACTGGGCAAACGTTTTCCACCCCCTCTAAAAAAAGGTGGACTGGGCCAACCCGGACAACTGGCGCCCCATAGTCTGTGCAGTCACGGAGGTCAAAATTGTCTGGACCATCCTCCTACGCCGCATCCGCCCCCACCTGGACCGCCACTTACCCGCCAGCCTCTGGGGGGCCATCCCAGGCCGGTCCCCACACGAGGCCATCTTCCTCCAGGACACCATCGCCGACATGGACCCGGTAGACCTCATCATCGCCTCCCTCGACGTCAAAGGGGCCTTCCCGAACACCCCCTGGCTCCTTCTGGAGGCGGTCTTGAAACGCCTGGGCCTCCCCTTCTACAACTTAGCCTCCGGCTACATCCGCACCCGCAAATACACGGTCCGCACAGGAGCAGGCCTCACCCCCTTCCTGGAGCCAGGCAGCGGAGTCCCCCAAGGAGGAGCAGAAGGCCCCTTCCTGTACCTCCTCGTGAAGCTCCCCCTGGCCCTCGCAATCGAGCAGGATTACCCGGCCTACGCACCCTACCCCCTCCTCTCCCCCCTGGTGGGCTTCGCGGCCAACACCAACCTCACGGTTGCACACACCCCTCAGGAACCCCACACCCCAGACCCCGGGCCGACGGTCACCCAACAGGCCAACGACTTACGGGACGTGACTATCTCCTACCTCTCCCGCAACAACCTCATCGTCCACCCCACAAAGTCAGTGGCCATGATCAAGGGGTCTGCCACACCCCCCACCCTAGGGCCACAAGGGCCCCCCATGCAAGTCGTGACAACCACCACCCACCTGGGGGTAATCCAGGCCGAGAACCCTGAGGACGCCACCCTCCCTCCCAAGTTGCAGTCACACCTCGCCCATCTCCCCAGATCTGCGTCCCCGACCACCAAGGCCCTCTCCCTGTCCCACCAGAGCCTGGCGTACTACCTCACCGGGGTCTTGAACGCCTCCATAGGCTTCCAAGCACTCCACCTGACACACCCCACCACCGCCCTCCAACGGGCCACACGCGCCGTGACCAAGGCATGGGCAGCACACGGGGGCTGGCCCACCTCCATACCCACCCGCGCCATCCGAGCGGCATGGCCCCACTATGGGGACGCCATAGGGGACGAGGTGAAAGCGGCCTACACCAGACACACCGCCCTCCTCCTTCACCGCATGACCCACAACCACTCGCCGGAGGTCCGCGAGGTCGCCACCATCCGCCTCCAAGCCGCACAACGGGCCCGCAACACATGCCCACGCTGGATACTCCACCAGACGGGCATGCCCACCGACATGAACACACGCCTGTGGAACCACCTGCAGCTTCTCCTCCCATCCCCACACCACGCCATACTCACCAACCACACGTGCCCGGAGGAAGGGCCTCTAGCGGTCCTCTGCGGGGACCTCCACCATCACCCCAAGGGCACCATCCACACCATAGACCTTGTCGGAGCCTCCATCAGCGCAGTATATGTTACCCTCTCACAAATGCGGGTCCTTCACCACAGCGGAGCACACCACACCCCCTTCCCACAACTTCCCGGATGGCCGAAATACCGCCTCTTCCGCCAGTACCTCACGCAGACGGCACGAGCAGCGGGCCACACTCTGCCAGGAAGCACAGACATGCGAGCAGCCTACCGAGATTTCAAAAAGCAACAGCCCCGTCCCATCCCAGCGACACTGCCCTACGCACCCACCGGCTCGAAACACGAACCCGTCCCCCCGGGGACGGGCCCGGTCCCACCACTAACCCTACTACTGGCCCCGAATGAAGCCAAACCCACGCAGACCACCGTCATCCACCACGGGACAAAATGGCGCATACCGAGGCACCACATGACCGCCAGAGACCTACCGAAGGTCCCCCATGACTCCCAGAGCATGGGACGCACATGTTGGGCCTCCGACCCCGAGGCACCAACCACGCCATGGCCCGTACTACACCTCATAGCACGCCACCACACCCACCCCACAACCCACCTACCACCACAGGCCTACGCATGGGTAGCCCCATGGTTCCACCGCACCGACACCAACCCCACGGTAGCGTGGAACCCCGACCACACACCCAAATGGCTCTTCACCACTACACCCACCTGGCCCCGCCACGACCCGGCAGGGGTCGCCATCTGTTACAGCATGTACGAACCAGGCAGAACGGGCAAGCACGAGCACCCCTACTATCCGCTCCACCACTCCTGCCACACACCGGAGCACCTAACACAAACCCTCACATGCCACGACCCAAACCCAGACACGGCCTACATCCTCCACTACATCTACTCCTACGTCACACAAGGACAGCCGGAACAGGGACTCATAGCCATGTCCCCCGGAGCGAAACACATCATCTCCAAAGGAATAGGGGTGTACGCCACCCCCGTCCTGCAGCCCACAACCCCAGTGGCCCACCTCACCACGGGCCTCGCCATGTACGCCTACCTGCCCATGAACCCATGCCGCCTCCAACAACCATCACCGATGGACCGGCTCTTCTTCACCGACGCCTCAGGCGAATTCGCCCTCACGCCCATCACCGGGGGGGCCACCGTGCAGCTAACCCACACCGGGGGGCACTACCACATGGAACACCACACGGGCCACACCACCTACGGAGCCTCCTCCCACGGGGAGCTAGGGGCCATGGCCGACGCCATCGCCGAGATCGCGGCCCACCTACCCGCCCACCTCCCGCACATCGTCCGGGTCTGGTTCGTGGTAGACGCCACTGTCGACACACACCTGCTCCTCCGCATAGCACGGCAACCACTCCGCAAAGCCACCGCGACGAGCCTCGGCACCCAGGCACTGCTGCTCTGGAAAGCCCTTCGCAGCCTTCCCCCCTACGTCCAACTCCACATCGTGAAACAAGAGTCCAACAGGCACCAATACGGAAATGGTAAGGTCGACAACCAGGCAGTACACCAGCGCACAACGCACCTGCAAATCCTCCAGAGCCCTGACCTCGGCCGAAACCACACACACCTCCAACACATATCCCCCGTACCCGAGCCCCATCAGACCCCGGACTGGGTACCAGAGGACGCCCCCTAGTCCTCCCACGACAGAGCATACCACTACCCCAACCCCATCCAACATCTCGCCCGCGTGCTCGGCGACACAGACAGCCGGGCACACATCCAGGAGCTCCAGGAGAAACTGCAAATCCCCCTCTACCACTCAGCACTGCGCCCAGCAAACGTCCCAGCCAACCTCCAAAAACGACGCATCCAGCTCCTCAGGGAGCAACTATCATTCCTCACGAGGGTCGCCAGATTGCTCGCCTGCAAGCACATCCACGTCCCAGAAGAACACAGCCGTTGCCCGTAGAAAGTTTTATCGTGATTTGAACACTGTGTGTTTGTTGTGCCTCTCCTGCTGCTTGCTGCTGGTGTAGGGTTTCCTGCTGCTTGTTTTTGATGAGGAAAATGATTTGTTTGCTCAAATACAACCAATCCAGGATAGCCCAAGGCAGAGATAAGCAAGTAGAAGAGAATCAGGATCACAGCATGAAGGGCTGCAGTGTAAACAGTGAAAGATGTTAGAGTATTCACAGAAACTGCAACTCAGGGCAAATCGGATTGCATATTCACAAAGATAGCTGAAATGTTTTGGAAAAAGAGTTGGAAAACTGCCCCATGATCACTCAATCTCCATAGTGCCATCTCAGGAGATGTGCACTCTTTGTTTTGGGTCCCATATGTGCTGAGGTGGCAGGGTATGTGGCGATGAGGTCACTGCCATGTCACATGGGATCTTCCTACTTAGCTAGGCTGACCGGGAATTGAACCCAGGACCTCTCAAAAAGAGGTGACCAGCCCCCTAGGGTGCATACCACTAGGATAGCTAAGAATTCATGAGAAAACATAGATAAATTCATAGGCCCTGCCCTGGATATGTCAGTTCTCAGTCAACTCAGGAAAAGATGAATTGCTTCACATTGCTAGGGGATTAAGGGGTCCACTCCATATCCTGATTTAGTGTTTTTTTTTTTGAGGCATGGCGGTTTCCCGCCCAAAGTGTAACAACGAACTGAGTTCAGTGCTGGGTGGGTGGCAGTGACATAGGAGTCTCCCATGCTAATCCGCCATTTCCCTAATTTACAGAGTAAATGAACACTGAAGTGCCGGAAAAACACTGAGTATCTGAATTCCTGCCCTGAAAAGTTGAAGGTGCAATGCACTGCCCTAATGGCACCAGAGGCTTGCAAACGTTCTAGGAGGCCACACAGCGGCTGGCTGCAGGGACCTGATTTAGTGTTTAGTTCCATAGGTCAAAATGTGTTCTCAACACTTTTGGTTGGGCCAATACTAAGATAAAAATGCAAGAGTGCTTAGAGCACCTCTAATACAACTAACGTATACCCCAAAGCATTGCAAAAGCACTTTTTCTTAGTCCCCCCTTGTGCTGTGGTGGCCACCACTGTCGCATTTTCAGGAAAAAGGGATTTTTTTCTTGGCCTTTCCTTGGTTTCCACATCTACTTTAAAATACCTATAGCTTCCCTCACACAGAAAAATGGGCGCTCACCATGGCTGGCGCCTTTTTGCTGCTGTGTTCGTGACATTTCCTACAGAAAGCTCAGCGCTCATGGCGCTGCCGGGGTTCCTGTGGCTTGGTTGGGTTTACTTTGGGAGCATGCCAAAAACATATGCATGTGCATCCCTCCCTCCAAGACGCAGCGGGACACTAACCCAACGCCAGACTCTGTATGGACATCCGCTCTGGTTGTTAAAACCTGCTGGCGACCTGCTGTCCTGATCTTAGGGCGAAGGGTGTCGTAAGGAAATTAAATAGCCCCTTGGTGGGGTCTTTGGTTCTGCTCAGTCTCCTGGCTGCTGCTTTTCGGCCCGGAAAGCGGCCTACTCAGCGACGCTTTCGCGAGGATATCTGCAGAGGCAGGAATGAGAGAATTATGGACGAATCTACGTAAGCGCGAAGCGGCGACACCTAAATCCGTCAAATGACGGCCTAAAATTTTTCTAAGACAACACACCTGAGCAGAATCCAATTGTGCATCAGATGCACACTTTTATAAAAATTGTAGTCATCTCTCGATTTTTTAAATCAATAAATTCGTACGCAGAAAAAAGCGGCGCGCAGGAGCGGCTCCTAGCGAAGCACCGGAAAATTCAGAAATAATGAGATTATAAACGTATGTCTCACGTAGACAGGAAAATGACGAGACACACATAAAAAAAAACATACAGATTCCACCCACACTGACAGTAAGAGTCAAAAATCCAAGAATTCCAAAATCAACGAAAAGACTTCAATGAACCAGGTATAAACCTCAGGTGTGCTCGTCTCGTATGCAGCATGCACATTGCTCGTCTCTTGTCTCCGTAAACGAGTCTTGTAGCTGCGCGAACAAACGATAGAGGGCTAGATTAGAAAGATTGCAGATGATTAGAGGTGAGATTAGGAAAAAAACAGATGGCCTTCGGCCAGGGAGTGGTTGTCACGGGGGGCTACCGGTCCTGCCCTGCGGTGCAATGCGGGGCAACCGTGACAACTGCTCTTACAGCCCAACCACCCTTTTTGTTGCACTGATTAGAACATACACACTGGTGCATAAACGATTTGCGTGCTTGTGTTTCGATTTGCACGCTTCCGTCTCGATCTGCACTCCACCTTGCTCTCTTTCTTCAGCGGTGAGTAAGGTAGGTAAGCCCAGGCGGGGCCACCCCCTGGTAGAGTTCGTGATTGTGGGTAAGATTGGGCAGCGATTGGCACAGGTTGTTCACAAACTCGTGCATGCTCTTGCATTCACACACGCATTAAAGGGTAGGCCACGCGAAATGCGCACGTTAAACCTTGTTTAGGTTACCCACGGGCTCCTCGATTCGTTCATTAAGAGAACCTGAGGAGTCTCTTAACGCTTGCTTGCTTGACAGGGCGTGTTTGAGGACAGCGTATTATAGGTCACACTGAGAGGCGTATAATACGTGGAGTGTGGCTTGGTTCCTCAGCCGCAAACACCCCTTCATTGGCCTTTGCTTTACAGGTGGGCAGGTAGGGTGATTGGTGCAGCAGCGTCCCACTTTTTTCTTGCCCTGCTAAACAAGGGCGCTGATCACACAAACAATTGACTGCACCTCCGCCAGGAGTGGCGAGGGCAGTTCGACTCCATCGACATCCACGCTGTGCAGGCAACAAGTGCACCCCTTCCCTCCGAGCCCTAGCAGGGAAACACGTTGTGGCGTCCTTGTTAGCCCACAGTTGCTTAGCAGCGCTGTGTTCTCTTGTCTTCTTCACAGGAGGGTCATTAGGACTCACGACTTGATCTCCAACACTACCCAGTAGAGCGTGTGTGTAGGAGTGGTAATCCTGAGTGGGGGCTTGAGCCAGTTGCAGAAGTGCTCGCCCACCAGGATGGTGCCACTGTAGGTAGGTGTAAAGGGAAGCTCAGGACAGTACAGAACAAGGTTGGTTTCTTCTGTGGACCTCTGCATTTGGCAGGGTCAGGATTACAGCAATTATGTCTAATTTCTGTTTGTTGTGCATGACATAGCCCCATATAAGTTTTTTGCTGTGGTGCGTCGCAGATGCCGCTGTTTGGGTACTGCAGGGCACGCGTGCGCACTGACGTGTGCATTGTTTTCTTTCTGAGAAGCACTGATTTTTATTATAAAAAGATCTGATTTTGTAGGATTTTAGCATGTTTACAGTGTATGTATTGTGCTGAGCGTCCATTATTGTTTAGGCCATGAAACGGCTTATCCGTTGAATCACTCCGTATCACCAAGTCAAGATTGATCAACTCATTTGATTTATTGCGTGCGGCAATTACAAGAAGGGCGTCGTTTCAAGGTTTTCAAAATGGGACTGCAGGAGATTCAAAATGAGAGGTTTGAAAATTCTGAGTACTGGCCGAAACAAGACTCTGAGGTCTTGAAATATTCAACAGATATACACGACGTTTCTTTGCCTTTGCCTGTAGCTGCAGATGAGATCAATAAGAGTGAGGAGTGCAATCACAGGAGTCTACGGCCCGGCCGAGCCGTCAATCAAGACACCATCAAGGCGCCGTCCAGACCAGCGCCAGTCCCGCCCAGGACAACACCGCCGCCGCAGCGCCTTTCAAGTGGAGTAACAGAAGTGCCACGATGTACTGAAGCCGCCGCCATCACAGCAGTGCAACGACTCGTCGCAGAGGAAGAACGAATAAGGCAAAGTCTCAGGTATGAGCAACAAGTCATCTGCGCGAAGAGGTACGCGAACTTTGGCCACGTTTTTCAAAAGCTCTATTGTCGGTTGTTCCAGCCTTCGTTGAATTCGGGGCAGACAAGTACGCCGCTGAACGAACTGAAGGAACCACGGGAGCGCTCATTGAAGGAGCTGGCGGATTCCAGCAAGGCAACGCCAAAGAAGAACACCGCAAAATCGAATGCGCCGTCGAACAAGAACAAAGCGTCTGAGTACTCAGGTGTGTTGGCGAAGTTGGAGACGTCGTTGGAAAATTCCTTGAAGCGATCCTTAAGTGACCTCCGACAAGTTGTGGAACTGTTGGGTAACTGTTCGCCCTCTGTGTCCGTCAGAACGAACAAATGGAACAAGTTCGTCGATAAGCAAGAACCAAGGCCCGTTTCAAGTGTAACGAAGCGCCGGCAGAACGAATCCCAAGTGACTGAACGCCGAACGGACGAGTTACAAGCGAGTTTGGATGATTTTGACGCGTGGACAGTAACTTCGGGAGATCCTGGTGGAGTTCAGCAGCGAAGGAGCTCCACAAATGAGTCGTCGAACGTCGCGAGGCCCAAACAAAGGGGACAGCGAGCAGGACGAGCTGTGCAGCGTCGCCGCGCTATAGCCAAGTTCTTTGAGGTATTAAACTCAATCCAAGGTCGCGCATGCCGAGGTACAAGTGAGAAGAAGACCGAGTGCCCTACGCGAGACATGTGGGGGCAGTCTGTGGTGAACTCCAAGGAGATCCAAGGGAATCCCTTCTTGGACTGAGCAGTGCTCTTTAAAGCGCGCTGCTTTTGCCGTTGGCGCGCTGGCTGAAGCGCAATGCCTTTGGTGTGCTCAACGAAGGGAGAGGCCTCCGGAAAATAGTGGATCATAACCATCAACAAAATGATCAACAAGTTCGGAAACTTCACCAAGACCTCATGGGGTTTCATACTTCGTTGAAGCAATCATACGACAGACTTGTGGAATGCGCAAGCAATGTAGACAAACAAATGGAGACCATCACCAACTCAATTTCGACATCAACAAGCATGCTTTGGCCATGATTCAACTACAAGAGGAGCAACAACAAGCCAGCTCTTCACATCAAGGGCCATTGGTACAATATGGTGGAAATTTTCCACAAACACCACAAGATCAATTGATACCTCATCAAGAAGGGCCCCAAGAGTTACCACCACATCAAGATAGTGCAGTGGATAATATGGGATTGCAACCGTGAGCGTTGTTCAATTTGCGAGCGCTTGCAGCGCTTTCTTTGTCAGTTTTTGGCGCTGTGAGCGCCTTGTGGTATATATCTGCCACAGATGGCAGAATGTGATGTAAATTACAATGCATCCAAAAGTTGACTTTGTCAACGAGGTCTTTTTTGGCCTCTTCTTGGGCGCCAAGCGCCTTGTTTGCTGGCACTGACATGTGCCTTTGCTTTCTTTTTCGTTGTAGATACTATTTTGGATCTGCAATGAGCAGTGTGGGATACACCCTGCTTTACACTTTGAGTGAACTCTGGTTTACTCAGTTTTGCAATTCTGTTTTGCTTTGCACCTGCCTGCTTGTGAGCAGTGTGTCTTTTTTTCTTTTTCAGCTGCTTCTGTCTTGGAGAAAAAGCAGAGTGGTTTTCCCGTTTGTTTTTCTGCTTTTGTTGGAAAAAGCAGGGGTTTTCTTTCAGTATTTTTATACTAAATTTTATCTGTGCCATGAGCACTTCAGGTTGTGTGCCATGAGCACTTATCAGGTTTTTACACCCTGTGAGGAGTTTGAGTGGGTATAGGTTGAAAAACACCACTTCACCACTTCCCTAGGGCACTGTTTTGTGACAGAAAACCCTTTCAGGAGGGTAAAGCTATCTGTGGTATCAGTGGTATTCCACTAGCATGATCTGCACATAGATAGTAGCTGTTTTTACCTGGAATGAGTAGAAATAGCCAGATCACAGACAATAATATCTGTATTGTATTGTAGGTAAAGGCCTGCATGTTTTGCTATTTTTTTTCTCGGGTCAGCAACTCATTTGGGGAGTGCTGAGCCTGGGGGGGGAGTGTAAACATGCAAGGCAGCCTTTTGGGTGCTTGCGTTTTACACCCACCCAGCTCTGTCTGAGCTTTTCCCAGCCCAATGGTAAAACCCTTCGCACCCTTTTGTTTTGGGGTCTCAGCCACACATCAGGGTATGTGACGGCTCGGGGGGGGAGTGTAAAGGGAAGCTCAGGACAGTACAGAACAAGGTTGGTTTCTTCTGTGGACCTCTGCATTTGGCAGGGTCAGGATTACAGCAATTATGTCTAATTTCTGTTTGTTGTGCATGACATAGCCCCATATAAGTTATTTGCTGTGGTGCGTCGCAGATGCCGCTATTTGGGCACTGCAGGGCACGCGTGCGCACTGACGTGTGCATTGTTTTCTTTCTGAGAAGCACTGATTTTTATTATAAAAAGATCTGATTTTGTAGGATTTTAGCATGTTTACAGTGTATGTATTGTGCTGAGCTTCCATTATTGTTTAGGCCATGAAACGGCTTATCCGTTGAATCACTCCGTATCACCAAGTCAAGATTGATCAACTCATTTGATTTATTGCGTGCGGCAATTACAAGAAGGGCGTCGTTTCAAGGTTTTCAAAATGGGACTGCAGGAGATTCAAAATGAGAGGTTTGAAAATTCTGAGTACTGGCCGAAACAAGACTCTGAGGTGTGTAGAGTAGTGGTGTGTCCTGTCCCGCGTGCTTTTCCTCATGGGCAGGGGAGTGCGTTAGCTTTTGGCCTTTAGCAAAAATGGGCGTTTTGTATGCCCTTAGCACACTTGGCCACCCCTCCCCTCTAGTAGGTAGGGCTTTTGCCGTCTTCCCCCAAGGATAGGCGCCAGCACAGAAATGCGGCGCCATAGGAGTGGTACCAGTACCTGACTAGGACCTTCGGTCCGACATCAGCGAAGCCCGTTGATTCGGGAGCCACGCCCGGGAGAGAAGTGAGACACACACAGACATACGTAGCACACTTAGGGGTAAGGTTCAGTCCCTAGCTTTAGTCTTGGAGGCAAGCGTCTCAGCGAGCCTCAGCAACTCACCAAGGTTGTTCTGGGACAAATAGTCAACCAGAACTGAGTTTAGGCGTCCCTCAGGTAGAACAAACGCAGAGAAGGGCTCCCAGGTGGCCTCTTCGACTCCAAACCCTTCCCAGAGGGTGAGGAAGCGCCAGCCCTGGCGATAGCGGTGGCGTAGGACAGACGTAACCAGGTAGAAGCCCTCCTTAGCCATCTCCTTGGCGTTCATGTCGGGGAGTTCCCCTTCAACTTCCATAGGGCTGGCAGCCCCTTGTAGGTCTAGGGCGGCGATTTCCTCGTCGTTCAGCTCCCACTCCTCCCCACTAAGGTCTTCAGGATCATAGTAGCGCTTCAGATGTTGAGCAGCGCACACCAGGGTCCCCCCTAGATGGGGAGAACACCGCACGGTGATACGGTGTCCATCCACTGATAGAATCTTGTACGGCCCGAAGTATGGGTCATCGCTGGTGGAGCGTGGCCAGGCGGGTAGTCGACTGTGGTGCAGCAGCACCCAGTCCCCCTCTTGGTGGGTGGCCGGTACTCGGTGCTTGTTCTTCTTGTTCCACTGACGCTGCCTCACTCTCTGGAGCATAGCCTTGGCCTTGTCCACCTTCGCTTGTTGCTCTTGGACCCATTCACCCACAGAAGAATGGGTGTCCTCTGGATAGCGGGCATGTAGGAACCACGCCGGGCGCCCTAGGAATGGCTCATGGGGCGAGTAGCCAGTAGCTGAACTCTCTTGGGAGTTCATCATCAAGGATATGACGGGGAGTAGTCTCACCCAGTCTCTGGTGCGTTCAGTTTTGCACCATATCCTTACATTCTCCTTGAGGACACGGATCTGTCGCTCACATAGGGGGTTGCTCGTGTGCAAGTAGGGGATCCCCGTAGACACCTGGACATTGGAGGATCTCAGGACCCTCTTGTACCAGCCAGTATCTGAGCGTACTCGTACGTCCTCATCGGAGTTGATCTCCTTAGGCGCCCCATAGACACAGAACCACTCCTCCAGGAGTATCTTGATAGTCTCCTCCCCGGTAATGTGCTTGGTACATGGGAACACCCTGGTAAACCTGGTCAACCCACTGGTTACCACGAGGGCCAAGTCATAGCCCCCGAACTTCGGCATGTCCGTGTAGTCCACGTATAGAACACTCTCAGCACAGTGAGGGATGGGCAGGGTCGAGTAGAGACCTCTGTCCCTGATATCCCCTGGTTTGCAGGACCTGCACGGGCACTTGTCCTCGATAGGCTGGAGGGTTTTCCGCAGTTGGTCGTCAGTCCACGTAGTGTGGAACCACTGCTTGAACAGCCTCAGGGTACGGTCAGCACCCACATGACCGCTGGACTCATGGGTCCACTTCAGCAGTGCTCGGACTGCGTCACTAGGCACCACGATGCGGTCCTCGTGCCAGAGGTAGCTCTTGTCCCTCTTCCACTGATCTTGGTTGACCAGGAGGGCTTCAAGGCGTTTCTCCAGGCGCTTGTAGATATCCTCAAACTCCTTCAGGTACTCCGATTGTTGGAGTCCATCCAGGGGGCGTATCATCGTCATGTTGAGGTCCAAGTGGACGTCCATACGGCTGAACGCCTCCTTAGCCAGCGCTTCAGACCGAGCATCAATCAGGGCGTCGAAGTTGTTGCGGCTGATGTAGTCTGCACACTCGTTCTTCACTCCCTGGATATGGTGTACCGTCAGCCGTAGTTGACTGAGGTAGGTCCACCAGCGCCGTACCTTGGCCTTCTCAGGTGGGGGGCCCTTCTGGAAACTGCGGACCGGTTCTTGGTCGCACAGCCAGACCACACGGTTACTCCCCAACAGTCGTGCTTGTGAGGATAGCACTAGCATACCCGCGAGCAATTCCTGCTCATAAGTGGAGTAGTTCCCCCTGGCCTGGTTCCATTTCCAGTTCCAGTGGCCCAGAGCTAGTAGGACCCACTTGTCATCAGGGTAGCTGTGCTTGAGGGTTCCATCTCGGTTGAGACCTTCCGTCCCCCATTGGGAAATTGCCGAGTCGAACTCCTCCTTCTCTAGTGCTTGCCATTGGAACAACGTTCCACCACCGCCCACATTGCTGGCGTCGGTCACCAGGATAATCTCCCCTTGTGCCCTAGGTACGCCCAAGCACTTAGCGTTGGCCACCTTGTCTTTGAGCTCGTCAAACGCTTGTTGCTCTTGTGGGCCCCAGCGCCAGGTAGTACTCTTGTTGATCAAGTCCGTCAAAATGGCGCTGGTGTAGGTGAAGTTTTTGATATGGCGGCGATAGAAGTTGCACGCCCCAATGAAACTGCGTACATCATGAAGTCCTTTCTTGGGGTCTTCGTGTCGTACCTTAGCATCCATCAGGGGTTTGGCCTTAGAGGCCGCTGGGGTCCACCACCCATAGCCAATGTCAAACCCCAGGTACTGCATGGTCTCCTGCATGAACTCACACTTCTCCAGCTTGATTCGTGTGTGGTTCCCCTGGCAGACCGCAAAGAACTCACCCAAGAGGATTAGGTGGTCCTCCTGGGTATTGGTCCCGAGGCATACATCGTTGATGTTAGCTTCCATCTGGGCCCCACGGGATATAAGCTCCTGCACCTTAGGTCTCCTTCGTAGGATGGACAAGATCTTGTTCATCAGCTCTTGGAATGGAGCGGGTGCGTTGGCCACGCCAAATGGCATGACCTTCCACTTGAAGGCTCCCCTGAGGGGTGATGAAGGCCAGTAGCTCCTGAGCGTTGGGCGTCAGGTCCACTTGCCAGAATCCGCTATTCTTGTCCATCTTGGTCTTGTAGCGACAGGAGGCTATCTTCTCAAGGGTAGACTCCATATTAGGAATGGACCCTGAGTGGTTCAGCGTTTTCTTGTTCAGCTCTCTGTAGTCCAGTACCAGCCGTTTGGCTGTAGACCCAGATTTAGCCACCAGGAAACAGGGGCTGCAGTGTAGGGGGTAGTCCCCGTCCTTGTACTCCAGGACTAGGCCAGCGTCGACACATTCTTGTATCTGTCGCTCAATCCCGTCGGCCTGCTCTTTAAGAGCTGGATAGGGTCTCTTCCGTATCTTGTGCCCCACGAACTCGGGTTTCAGCTTGAGGTCCATCTGTACCAGCTTGTCACATGAAGCTGGAGGGGGTAGTTCTCCGAACACCTCCAGATAGGTCCTTATAAGCTTCTGTACCCGCGGGTCCAATAGCTTGATCTTGTCCTCCATGTCCTCGTCAGAGTGAAGTTGCTTCGCCCCTGAGTAATAGACGCCGGGAGGTGATCCTCCACCGACTCTTCGCCCTTGGTAGTGTCCTTCAAGCCTTGGTAGGCATATAGAAGGTCTTGTTCAACCATCTCCGGTGGACGATGGCAACATAGGCACGCTCGAGGGGATTCACATACACATTCCTCCGAGGGGTCGTCCTCCTCTGGGGTCCTCACATGGGCGCCCCACACGCTCTTCATGAGCTTAAGATCTACCTCCCTTTGCCAGGTGGTGATCTTCTGTTCGAGGTCCTCCTCCAATTGGGATAGATCTCCCATACGTCCTTGCTTCAGTGGCCATGAGCTGCGGGTAGGCTTAGCGTAGAATAGCTTTTTCGCCACCAACTTCCTCTTGGAGTCCACATACTCCCTTAGCCTGGATCGAGGGTCCAGCTCTTCGTCCACGGGGTCTTCCACCCTCATGGAGAGTAGGAGTTTCAGTGGGGCGACGTACTCGGCGTTCTCCACTTCCTCCACACAGGTCTGCACGAAGAAGGCGTCGTGCTCAGTTTCGTCATCTGAGCGGATAGAGCTAGGTAGCTCGGATAGTCCACACTCAGAGACTCCATCAGGAACAGGTACATGGCAGGGAGAGTTGGGGGCGTTGGTATCAGTCACAACGTACTCATCTCCTCCGGGTATAGTCTCAATAGCATCTTGAGGTCGTAGTCGATCCTTCAAGTCACCCAAGGCGAGTCCATCGCTTTCTCGTTGTATAGCCTGCACCAGAGTCAGGTCCAGATCCTCCCAGGGGATGGAGGTAAGACCTCCGTCCACCACGCTGAGCATACTCCCCCATCCGGGTTTCCCAATAGGCGTCTTACGCCCCAGAGGCACGTAGATGGCCTCATCAGGTAAACGAACAGAGCTGATAGTCAGCCTGTGCAGGAGGTTTCGCCAGTACTCGTTGCCCCCATGGGCTCCCCAATCGGGGGAACACAGGACCATACGGGAACGTTCCAAGGCCATCTTGGTCAGGACCCTCCCCAGTTCACTGAACCTTGGGTTCCCGTAGGCCATCCCGAAAGAGGGCCAGTAAAATTTGTAGCTGCAGTTCTTCCCCTTGCTGCAGTAAAGGTCCAGTACATGCTGCTTGTCGCTGGCGAACAACTCCACATTCAGGTCTTCTCTGGAGTAACCCAACTCCTTCAGACCTTGGTCTAGGACTTCCCCCAATAGTTGATAGTCCTCAGTTTTGGAGGCCTCCATCATGTTCGAAGGCTCCTCCTTCGATAGCCTCAGGTAGCTCAAGGTATGTTCCGACTGCTCCAGTGGCACAGACTTTCTGCCAGTGCCGTGGTCCACGCAGAGGAGGTAGGGCGCTTGCAGCGTCAAGGATTGTATCTGGGAGTGCTGCACGAAGAAGTCAGTCCCCAATACAAAGTCGAGTGGCTTCAGCGTCCATCACATAGAACCGATGGGCGATAGTCCGGGAGCCCATAGGTACCTCCACTTCACAGTCCCCGCAGCTGTGCACCACATGTCCATCCCCCATTCGTAAAGCCGCGATGGTCATGGTGCTCTTCAGGCTCCCACAAGGTAAAATTTTCTTGGCCACTATATCCAATACCCCCAGGTATTCACGTTTCCCTAGTCGGATACGTACCCAGAACACCAGGTCCCGGGTGCCACCGGAGCGTCCCCGTCAGAACTCCGCGGGACAGGTCACCTTGAACCCCTTGTTCCGCAGCTTGCGGGCCATCCTCATGAAACGGCTTCTCTTCTTAGCGTTGCCGTCATCACCACATTCGTGCTCCCGCTTGGACCCTTGTTCTTTCTGGGCCTGCGTCTGTGAGCGTGTGGTAGGACCAGACTGCCCTCCAGAGGGCTCGGAGTTCCCCCCTGGATTAGGGTTGGTGTTGCCTCCGTTCTTGTCCGTGTTCTTAATGTCCTTTTCTGGCTGGCGGTTAGCGCCTCCTCCTCGTCCACCTTGACTCTTGTCTTGCCCTTGTCCACGTCCTTTCGACTTGCCCTTGCTGGAGTCGTTGCCTTTGCCTTTGCCTCCACCTTTGCCAGAGCCTTTGCCAGGATCTTCCCCCTTCAGCTTCGCCGACCGGCGTTGCTTGTGGTAGCACTCATCCTCGTAGTGCTTCCTCTTCCCACAGAAGGCACAGGTGATAGTACACCTGTAGTGATCTGGCAGCTTCGCCTTGGCGCCGGTGTTCTTCCCCTGCTGCTTCCCTTGGACTACGAAGCAGTTCTCTGCTCGCAGTCAGGGGCGTGCTGCAGGTGGCCCTGTTCGTCTCTGGCATCACACCAGAAGAACTCCTTGATGTTTTCCATGATACGGGCGCGGGCGTGTTTGGGGGTAGTCCCCTGCCCAGGTCTGGATACTTGGTACCCTTTGCCATGGCCACCAGAGCCTCCACCTCCAGGACGGTAGTTGTTCAGGTGCCCGTCGCTTTCTTTCTCCAGCGCCAGCTCCAGGAGTAGTACACATAGATCCTCGTAGCGGAGGGATCTAGCCTTGCACTCTGCCGTTGAACGGCACTCGTCCCACAGCTCTCGAGGGAGCTTAGCCACCAACCTGAAGAGCAGGTCGTGGCTGCTGTAGGAACCGGGCGTCAATCGTCCAGCCCAGTGATCCAGGTCAGCCAACAGCTCAGAGACCCTGCCAGGTTTTGGGTTGTTGGGCAGCACGGCCAGGTTCTGGATCTCGGCCCTGATGGAGAGGTCGGTTTCATAGGTCGGGTACTGCCTCTCCAAGGCAACCAACACATCGGCAAAGGTGGCGAAGTTAGTCACAATGTGTCTGACCTGCTTCTCCAGGTACTTGGTCTTGCAGCACTGCAAGAGCAGATCGCACTTGACCCGTCCACCAGCGTGGGTTTGGCCGGTCAATCGGAGAAACCGGCCAAAATTCTCAGCGAACTCGCTGAGGTCCTTGCCTGTGAACTCAGGCAGGTTCACCACGATCTTGGAGGTGGCAATAGCCTTAGCCTCCTGAGACCTGCGTCTCTCAGGGCGTCGGGTCTTTCTCTTCTTCTTCTTCTTCTTCCCACTTGGGTTCTCGGGGTCCTCCGGGTCATCGTCCTCCGAGGGCGAAGCAGAAGTCATCGACGGCGGCTCATCATCGAAGGGGTCTCCGCCTAGATCACTAGAGCCATAGGGCTCCACGTCAACCATTGCCCTCAAGGCTGTCAGCTCCAGCCGGTCCAGCTCGGCTCTGGTAGAATTCGTCACATGGCTGTAGGGCGGCTGGGCCGTTCTCGGTACGAAAGGGCTTCTCGGTATCGCTGCAGGGGTCGGCATCGGTCGGCTCCTCAGGCTCCCCAGGGTGTTTGTCAGCCCTGCCACCAAGTGGTTGGCCTGTACTCGATGAGGTGACACTCCCACAGTGGTAGGTGACGCTTAGGGCGGTATCATCAGGGGCTCCAGTTTATCTCGAATCTCTTGAGTGAGGTCACCCACAATTTTAGAGGTGGCTCCTCGGAGCACCTTGTTGATCTCCGACCGCGTCAGGGACCTGTTGGAGGATCTCCCCGATCCTCTACTTCTTCCTCCAAGAGACTCAGGTCCTCTCCTCAACCCACTCAAGGTTGCATACCCAGGAACATCCACATAGGCTCCCTTAGCGGGTAGAGGATGGTGATAGTCAGGCGCATACCATCGCGGCGCAGAACTGGAGGTCACCGGCTCACTGGCAGTAGTTGCCTCAGGGAACGCAGTGGTAGGTGGGCCCATACCATAGGCAGGGTAGGTAGGTATACCAGTAAAGCCTGTGCCCTCAGCCATAGGCGGGTTGGTTATGGGTGTGGATGTTGCAGCGGCTGGTTCTGGAATTGGGAGTGTGGTGGTTATAGGGGAGGGTGATGAGTGGAGGCAAGAAGCGCTTGGTGCGCCCCCGGAGGTAGGATTATTCGTCGGGTCGTGCCCTTGGTCTGCTCCTTCGTCTGCTTCGTCTCCAGCATCCTTCTCTCTCTCTCTCTCTTTCTCTTCACAGGTTGAGTGTCCACCTCCTCGACTAGGAGGGCCCGGAAGGCTGACTGGAGTCCTTCCAACGAATCCTCCGCCACGTCCACTGGCCCACGTAAGGGCTCCGAAGGTACAGCGCTAGGTCCAGGTCCAGGCTCACCAGGTGCTGGCATTGCTGGTGCCTCAGGCGCTGTCTTCACGTCCGTGTCCTCTTTCTTTGTGTCCATCTTCGTTCGCCCTTCTGCTTATATATGACTGATCTCTGCGCACTGGTTGTACGGCACGGGGTTGCTGCCGGTACGCAGAGACAGTCTGCCTCTTGCTACCAGAACGTTTTATAGTGATTTCAACACTGTGTGTTTGTTGTGCCTCTTCTGCTGCTTGCTGCTGGTGTAGGGTTCCCTGTTGCTTGTTTTTGATGAGCAAAATGTTTTGTTTGCTGAAATACAACCAATCCAGGATAGCCCAAGGCAGAGATAAGCAAGTAGAAGAGAATCAGGATCAAAGCATGAAGGGCTGCAGTGTAAACAGTGAAAGATGTTAGAGTATTCACAGAAACTGCAACTCGGGGCAAATCGGATTGCATATTCACAAAGATAGCTGAAATGTTTTGGAAAAAGAGTTGGAAAACTGCCCCATGATAACTCAATCTCCATAGTGCGATCTCAGGAGATGTGCACTCTTTGTTTTGGGTCCCATATGTGCTGAGGTGGCAGGGTATGTGGAGATGAGGTCACCGCCATGTCACATGGGATCTTCCTACTTAGCTAGGCTGACCAGGAATTGAACCCAGGACCTCTCAAAAAGAGGTGCCCAGCCCCCTAGGGTGCATACCACTAGGATAGCTAAGAATTCACGAGAAAACATAGATAAATTCATAGGCTCTGCCCTGGATATGTCAGTTCTCAGTCGACTCAGGAAAAGATGAATTGCTTCACATTGATAGGGGATTAAGGGGTCCACTCCATATCCTGATTGAGTGTTTGGTTCCATAGGTCAAAATGTGTTCTCGACACTTTTGGCTGGGCCAATACTAAGATAAAAATGCAAGAGTGCTTAGAGCACCTCTAATACCACTAGAGTATACCCCAAAGCATTGGAAAAGCACTTTTTCTTACTTCCGTGCGACCACGACACCCCGGAGGACTGGGAACACTTCAAGAAATGTGCGCTCCATGCAGGCAGGGACACGCTAGTGGGCTGGTCCCCGGCAGAAACCCTACGACAACACAAAGGCTCGCCAACCCACAGCCACGCACACCAGGCCACCGAACACCTCTTCCGTGATCCCCTGGTCAAGGAAGCCACCATGAGAGTGGCGCCGACACAGGCCCTACACCGACACCTCACCAAACACACGGAAAGCCCCATGGAGGCAGCAGCGCACCTCCAGCTAGAAGCAGTCCGCAGAGCGCCGGCCCAAATGGTACACCGCAAACACCTCCTGTTAAAACACGCGGACCAACTCACCTACCCCACCGCCAGGGAACACATGCAGCGTCCTGTCCATTACCATGCCCTGCATGACCCAGATGTCCACTAACCCACTCCACACCCCACACACGCCCCCCATGTCCATCCGCAGGCCTCCAAGACACCACCACAACGCCCCAAAGCCCACCTCTCACCCAAAAAGCCAGCCGGCACCGCCCAGCCCGGCCGAGCCCAACCAGGGCCAACCATACGTCGACGTGGACACGCAACACCCCGGCAACCCACCCAGCCCACCCCCCTCAGACCCGGGGCACCCAGCCCTCACACCGGCAACCATCCGCGACCTCGACCTCCTCGGAGCGACCCTCCAAGGCAGGGTCCTGACCACTCCCCTGGGCTGGTACCGCCTACAAGAGGACTGGACCAAGCTCACCGTCAAAGCCCTCCTGGACCTGACCACCCCGGGCAACGGCCTCCACGAGGCCATCGTAGACCTCGGACTCTGGCGAGCCCGCAAACACACCCGGGGCCAGCACGTCTGGATCCCCCCCATCGAGTGGGGCCAGGCCCTGATACACGACACCGACATCAACGTCACACGTCGAGGGACCATACGCCTACGACGGGCCCCAGCGGAGAAGGACCACCAAGCGGACCCGAACCACCCGGAGCAGTGGGAACAGGCCACCGCACCAACCCGCGACACTGCCCTCCATGCCGCCGGCCTCCGCACCCCAGACGAAGACCTCCCTCCCCCACCTACAGACAGTGACCACCCCCCGCCGGAGATCTGGTGTACAGTCCTCGAGCGCGGGCACTACTACGTGGTAGCCGCTACAGCTACGTCCCCCGGCCCACAATGGCTCGTCAAAGGGACAGACACCATGCTTGCCCCAGGGGCCGCCCAACCAGGGGCAGTAGGGGACCCCACCACCCCGCACAGGGTCCTCAGGGGCGTCCTCCAGCCGGGGGACAAGCCCGCAGCCCGCGCCCTGGCCCAAGTCACCTCAGGGAAGGCATGCTACCACCTAGGACTGGCCATGCTCTGCCTGACCCACTGGATCCAGCGCCGCTGGCCATCCACAGGAAGCGTGCCCTGGATTTGGGCCATCCCCACCACCCACACACAAATCGAGGCAAACCCGGACACGCGGCCAAACCCCCCCCCCAGACCACAGCACTTCCTCACCTGCGGGTACCACGCCATCCACAGGGTCCTCAGCTGCGTGGGTCTTAGCCCAGATCTAGCATACCCCCTTCCCACCACTGACCAAGAGGTCCTCCAGATACGCAAGCTCGTCTGCAAAATCCTTGCCGCAGCAGCAGAAGACGGCAAGCTTCTCCTCCAGACCGCCCGGCCTACAACTGACCACGCAAGCGCGCCGCTGCGAGCGGACACATACACCGACACAGCACACCCCACCTCGCAATCCCTCTCCATGCCCCCCCCCCCCCTCGCTGCTCACCCAGAGACCCACACACGCCAACCATCGCGCGCACCCCCGGGCCCCGCGACACGGGCCTCCTGCACCCGCCCAAACACCAGCACACGCCAGCCACAGACCCACCCGCCAGACACCCCTCACCACCCCCCACACTCGACAGCCCGCACACACCCACCGAGGGGAGCCCCGCGCCCCGCGGCACGCCCACCCTACCCAGTGGCCCGCACACGCCCCCCGCGCACAGCCCAGGAGACCCAGGCCCACCCCCCCCGGCCCCCGAATGCAGCCCACGCGAACTGTTATCCCCCGCGGACGCCAACCCACGCAACCGATTGTTGTGCATGGCAACTGATTATACTACACACTGCAGGACCCCGGCCTAGCCAAGCCCCGAAGGAGAGGGCCACAGCCCCGCGCCTCCCTCCCCCGCCGCTGCCGACCAGATCGGCCCGCCGGGCCGCCAGGTCACGACCGGGCCCCCCCAGCCGCCCGCCCCCAACCTACAGCCCGAGGCCATGCCCTCCATCCTGCCCGCCGTGACCGCAGCAGAAGCCGCCACCCACAAGCCCGCGACCGCCCGCATCACAGCCCAACTCGCGTCCACCACCTCCTCCTCATCCTCAGCCTCCTCAACCTCCTCCATCTCATCCTCTGACCCCCCCCTCCCCGCCCCCCTCATCCACAAGGCCACCGCAACAGCCAAAGCCGCGGCCGCACGCACCAGCCCCCCCCCCACCACACAGGCGACTCAGGCACCCCGGCAACGCACCTGGAAGAGGCCCGACCCGGCACCGGCGCCCTCACACCTCCAGACCGAGGTCCTCCTCAACCTGGAACCGGACCACAGCCGCCAACCCGACCCCAAACCCAAGCCGGCGCCCAAACGGGCGCACACAACACCACAAGCGCAATGGCACAAACCCAAGCGACACCGCCCTAACCCAAACCCCAACCGAAACCAGGACCCCCCACCTACCACAACCCACGCCCCCCGCCCACCAGCCGGCGCCGCCACCGCAGAGGCGGCCACCCAACACGACCCCGTCCAAACCCTCGTAAAAATCCCCATCTCAAAGTGCCCCGTCATCCACCCCCCACAAACCACCATCGCCGCCGGCCAGACCGACCCAGGGACGTGGGAACCCTCGACCACAATCACCGTTAAGCCCGGCCCCCGACCCGCCCCCCCTGCCCACCAAACAGTACAGCCCCAGGGGCTGCGCACGATGCCCGACCCCCCACCCTCATTAGGGGGACCGGAATACCCACAAGGGGTCCTAGGGCCATACCCGCAACACCAACCCCACCACTACCAGCGCCAACACCACCAGCGGCCCCACCACCACCACCACAAACACCACCCCCACCACTACCACTGCCCACCACCCTACCCCACCGGGCCACAACCCCCCGTGCACGAACAGCACCAGCGTATGGGATGGCAGGCACTGAGCGCTCCATCTGCATACCCCAGCTACCACCAGGGGCCACCTGCCCCGTAACATCCACCGTATCCCCCCCGCCACCACGTCCACACCGAGGAGGCCCCCTGGACCCAACCCCGCCAGGGACAGTCACTCGACCCATACCATCAGCCGCTGCCGCCACCACACCCCTACATGGCAGATCCATGGAGGACGGGGGACCTCCCCCCCCCCCCCAGTACCAGGCAGCACCTCGCGACGCCCCCCAGGACCCACCGACACCTCCTGACTGGCCCGACTCGAGCGATGAGGCCCGGTCCCGCAAACGGCGGCGCTCCCGCTCCCCCCCCTCACGGCATACTCCCCCCCGGCGCCCACACTCCCCACAGCGCCACCGCGCCTCAACCACCCACTTGCGCCGCTCCCGCTCCCCAAGGCGCCACCACGACCCCCCGGGGCCCCGTTCCCGCCGCTCCCGCTCCCCCAGGTGCCACCACGCGCGCCACGGCCGCCCCATGTCCACCTCCCCCTCCCCCCACGGGCTCCACCGGACTTCTCGCTCCCCCCTCCGCCCGTACACGACCCCCACCCCCAGCTCCCGCCACCACCGCTCCCGCTCCCTCCAGCGCCGCCAGGCACGCCACCGCCGCCCCACGTCCACCCCCCCCTCCCCCCACAGACCCCACCAGGCTCCCCGTTCCCCCCGCCGCCCATACCCATCCACCACCCCCAGCCCCTGCCACCACCACTCCCGCTCCCCCAGGCGCCGCCAAGCACGCCACCGCCGCCCCATGTCCACCTCCCCCTCCCGTTCTCCCCTCTGCCCGTACCCGTCCTCCACCCCCAGCCCCCGCCACCGCCGCACCTGCCCCCCCATGCACCGCCAACCCCGCCACCACCGCAGGTCCACGTCCTCCCCTCGCCGCTCCAGGACCCCGAGCTCGGACCCCTCCCCCCCCCAGGCCCCGAGCCCGGGCAGGCTCCAGGGCAGGGCAGCGCTCTGCGCGCCCTGGAGCCCCTCCTCCTGCCGTCCCTCAGCGCCGTGGGCGGATGGGCCAGTCCACGACAACACCACCAGTGCCTAGAGCAGTCAGGAGGTGTGGACCCCCCCAGTCGAGCGCCCAGGGAGCGCGTCCCCGTGCCTCATGCAGTCGTGGGGCCGCTGGCAGCATGTCAATGACCGGGAGGCGGCGTGTCCAGTCCAAACACTCCCCCGGCGGGCTCAGCGTCAGGCTCCCATGGCCTCCGTGCCGGGGCCTGGAGCACCAGGCATCACACAACCCCCCACACGCCCCCCCCCCCCCCCGACGCGCCTCCACCACAAGCAGCCAGGGCCCGGTGGTAGCGGACCCTGGTTCACACCCGACGACCACACGAACAGCCGGGACGCCACTACAAGCGGCGACACGGACGGACCAAGCCGCAGCGGGGGGAACCAGAAACACTGGAGCGGCACCGGCGCCAGCGGGCAGGGCCAGGCGCGGCGCAGCCGTGTGACCCGTCATGCCCTGCGAGCGCCACCAGCATGCACGCCCCGCCCTCCTGCCCCGCGCGCGCCACACACACAGGCACGGCGGCATCTCCCTCCCGTGTGTGCCACCACGGGGTACGGGGGTGGTCAACAGTCCGGCAGGCCTTGGGACCGGACAACCGCGATTCGCCTAGCCCAGTCGTGTCGGCACAAAGGCGAGTGCTGACCGTGGGCCAGGGCGTCCGGCACAGGCCTTGACCCAAACCAAACCAAACCCCCCACGGGCCCCCGCCCACCTCGCCTGGTCGTCTGCCCCCGCGTTGCAGGAGCTCCGCCGCTGGGTGAAGTGGGCCTGGGGAGCGGGAAGGCGAGAAGGGGTGCACCTGGTGCACACCTTCGAGGAGGTGCGCACCCGCACCCCCGCCGACCCCAATGAGGCCGCCCCGGAGGCCATCATGCCGCAAGCGGCATGCGGGGCCCTCCTCCGCGACGCGGTCCAGGGCCTTCGCCCCCCCTACATCCCCCAAACCCTCCGCCAATGGCTCCAGGCCACCCACCCCAAGGCCTGGGCCATCAGCGCCCCCCCCCCCGACCCCACCACCACCACACCGGGAAGGGGAAGGCCACGGGCAAGGGGAGGGCAAGAAACGGCAAGGGACACTCAGGCAAGGGGGAACGGAAGGGCCCCCAGTGATGAGCACGCGCCCATAGGGACAGGGCACCGAAAGCGACACAACGTGGGGGCAGGAAACCACCCAAGGACAAGGAAGGGGCAGGAGCGGGGACCGAGGCACAGAGGAAGAGGACACCATGGCAGGCGCTACGACCCACACCCAGGAAGGGCATACCACGGCGGAGGGACCAGCGCCGCCCCACCCCCAGCGAATGCCGCACGACTCCCGGGGACACACACCCCCAACAACGCCGAAGCAAGAGTCGGACGCCGTACGGATCACACCAGCGCACACCCACCAGCCACCGGAAACCACAGGGGGGATGGAGGGCACACCTACACGGGGGGAACGGGCTACAACCACAGAGGAAGCCACAGGGAACACCGCCACGCGGCGCACCACCACGCCCTCACCGCCAGACGACGACCCTGGCCGCCACAAGGGCCACCACACAGGCACCGGAAGAGGACGACGGCACGGCGACAGCACCCAGGGCTAGGGACCGGGACCCCCAGGGGACACGGGACCAAGGCACAGGCCCCCAGGGAGGGCAACCCCACGGACACCTACCCGACCCACCGGCCCGAGCGGCACGCCCAGGCCCCCACAGCACGGACCTAGCGAGCCACCCACACCTAACCGCACCGCCCAGCCACCAGCCAGCCACACACCGACCCGCACTCCGCACCACGACACAGGCCAGGCTAACCTCCATTGACCCACCACGGCACAACACCAGACAGCACGGCACACCGCACCGCGGCGCGCCACAGTGCAACGCACCAAGACAACGCACCCCAAAGCGCAACACGCCACAGCACGACGCGGCGCGACGCGGCACAGAGCAGCACAACACGGCACGGCTGACCCTAACCTGAGGGACTAACCAGAACAAGCCACCGCACACCCCGGAAGGCGCCGCACCAGCACACCGCACACCGGCACCGGGGGCCACACACGGGGCCATAGCGCGCCCGGCAACAAAGGTGGCGGACCACCCAGAAGGTTAAAACCGGCACCGCAGAGGAGAAAAGACACGGACAATTCCAGCCCCCTAACCCAGAGCCACACGAAGCCGCCTGGCGCAGCCGCCCAGCCGGCAGAGCCAGGACCTGACCCGGCAGGAAGGGGCGCCGAGCCCAATGTGTACATAACCCACCCGACCCATGGGGCCGGGACGCAGCCAAGCAGAACGCAACCGCCAACAGCAACCCGGAAGACCTCACGGAATGCAGGCCAGTGCGTGCGCCAGCCCAGGGAAGGCGGAGGGAGGAACAGGCAGACCCCCCCCAAAAAAAAACAGGGGGGGAGGGGGGGGGGGAGAGAACAACCCACAGCCACCAAATCGCCCGCCAACACCACAAGGGGCGACCAAACCCCTCAGCCGGAAAGCACCGAAGACAGGACCCCCAAAGGAGCACAAAGGGACCACCCAGCCAAAGCCGGCAACACCAAACCAGGAGCAGCGGCCCACCGGGGGAAGGGACGACCAAAGCGCGCAGACACACACCACGCTCGGACAGAAAAAAAAAAGCGCCAGCAACCCAGCCCGAAAGAGAGGGGATGGGGGGACAGGGACCACAAGGCCCAGGACAGGGACAGCCAGCGACCAACACCACAAAGCCAAAGCAGGACGCGCAAAAAAAAACACACCCCGACAACCCAACCAAGAAGAGCGGGGCACAACCGAGACCCGGGCCCAGCACGCACGCCCACACAGCACACCCCAGCCGGGAAAGCCGGGGAACAAGCAGGGCGCGCGCACAAACACGCACCCCGGCACAGCACCCCCGACCAGGAGGTGCAAGAAACCACGGGGGACGGGCGCATAAGCACACACACACCCCAACACCCCCCAAGGAGTGGCGGGGCGCAGCCGAAACCCAGACCCCAGCACGCACACCCACACCGCACACCGGAACCGGAAACGGCGGGGTGCAGGCGGAGCGCGCACGCAACCACGCGTGTCCCATATCCCCAACCAGGAGAGGTGGGGTGCAGGCGGAAACCCGAGCCCAACCACGAACGCCACAAACCCGAGCCGGCAAAAAAGGGACGACACCACAAACCCAACCAAAACACACCCGCCCAAGACCCCAGCCAGGACTGGCAGGGTTACGGAAACCCACACCCAACCACAACCCAGACCCAAACACAAGCACCACACAGCAGTAGGAATCCCAGTGTCCAAAGCCCGGGCACTGAGTCAGCCCGTGCCATGGGCCAAACGAGATTCGAAGCCCGGGGGTAAGGCTGCACCCTAAGGCCTGCGCTGCTTTGGGACTCGAGGCAGAGCGTGCGACACCCAAGCGCCTCGGAACCCTAGTACCAAGAACACACATGCATGCCTTGGGAACGGGATACGCCAGGAAGTCCGGTGAACCTCTAGGGTTCCGCCCAAAGGAGGGGACGTGCGCAAGCACGGGGGCACACCCTCCCGGCGAGACAAGCACGTCACGCTGGCGGCGATCAGTCCACCCGGTGTTGCCCGGGGCCGCTTTGTTGGGGGCCAACAGTCAGGTTTAGCGGGATGTAAGCCGCCTCCCCTCTTCAAGCGCAGAGCCTCTTCCTGTTCGTCACAGCGGCAACGCCAGCGGGAACCATGGGGCGCCTCTCCACGACCGAGTGCACCAACCTACCTACCTTCAAGATCCGCCTCAATTCGGTGGTACTGCTGTACCACGGAGGCGATTTGCACCCTGAGTGCCGCAACTACCGCGGTATCTTCTCCTGATTCTCCGCCCGTGGCTCGCGTATGTGTGCTGAGCTGGGCCTCAGCAATGGCTAGCCTTGATTTGAGGCCTACTCAGATCTCAATCTCTTTCCTTAACGCTTCGTCCATCTTGGTCACTTGTACCCCCATTTCCTCGGTGTGCTTGCAAATTTTCTCTTAGGAGTTCTCAACGACCCCGTTGATGAAGGTCTTGACATACTCTAAAAGCGCTGCATTCTGGTTCTGCTGGGCCTTGGGTTGTCTTTCTACGTCATTCAGAACCGCCTTTTGACCCTTTGGTTTTCTTCAGCGTATTGATCACCTTTGGACTGCAGTATTCTAAACAAACCATCCAGTTGGCGCACGCGATTGGCCTGGTCGCTGACCTTATTGTCAAAAATGTCCAGACTCACATTACCGTTGGTCAAAGTGGTCTTGACGTTCTCTACAGCCTCCCGCAGGGTGTTAATCTCTGAATGAGAAATTGTGGCTACCTGGTTCACGATGTTCTCCAAGGCCTGCAGCGTGGCACCCATGTCATCCACTATACTTCGGAGTCCATGTCCTTCTTGGTCCAGTCCCCTAGCATGTTGATTCACCTCATTGATCAACAAACTGATTGCAGTGCGTATTTCGGTGAAGGCCCCAACAACCTCA
The DNA here is from genome assembly GCA_964036045.1 of Eutreptiella sp. 'Long Island Sound 2002'. Lineage (NCBI taxonomy): Eukaryota > Euglenozoa > Euglenophyceae > Eutreptiales > Eutreptiaceae > Eutreptiella > Eutreptiella sp. 'Long Island Sound 2002'. The sequence goes on from OZ038379.1 coordinate 152,520,553, forward strand.
GTGCTGAAGGCATGCTGTTGATCGAAGCATGCCGCCAACCCTTCAGTCAGGCTTTGAACCTGACCACTTACTTCTGCAAGAGGGCTGTTGGTGTGGGGAATATTCTCATTGACCCTGACCCGGTCCGCAGTTCCCAGTTCAGTGTGAGTCTTTAGACGTTCAGAGATCCTATAGCCCCACTCATTTGAATTGTACTAAGCGCCATCGTGCCCCGGCTGCGGGTCCCCCGGTAAGGCTCCCGGTTGTTCACCATGTTGCTGGATGGGGCATACATGGATACATCAGGATTATGCAAGGCAATCAATGCAGTACTCTCAGTCCCCTGAAACCTCAACGCTGCCGAGGGGTTTCCATCCATGATCATGCGGACGGGTGCCCAATCTATTCAATTGCCTAGGCTTCCGGGAGCACTACCACTGATTGTTGAAGTTTTTTGGGGGAAAGGGTTACCCGCGGAATCAGACTGCCATACATCAGCAAAAGCAGAGGCGCTAGTCTCTGCGACCATGTTTTTTCACTGAAAAGCCATTTCAAACGTTTGTTGAAAAGGATTCCTGCCCCAAAAATAGCAGACGAAAAGCACAGCACAGTAGAGTAAGCGCCGCATGAAGAATACGAAACAATCAGGATACGCTGCAGCACCTCAGAAACCTGGGAACCTGGTACAATACACGATGCCGGACTTAGAGAGAGGGATTAAGGTAGGAAAGGGAGGCAGGACGGCGTAAGGCGATTGATATTTGGAGATGTTTCTTTGATCTGCTGACTTGAGCTCGATTTGAGCTGAGGTACGGGCTTCTTTCAATTTCATTGTAACGTAAAAGTTGGATCAGAGTCAAACACGAATCACAGAAACGTCTGCAAGGGGAGACAAACAAAGGTAACTGGGAATGTCACAACTGCCTGAGCATTAGGGTTCGAAGTCAACTAATCATACTCAATGATGGAGGACACCCTAGGCTAACAAATAATCGACAGAAAGATTGCAACTCAACGTTAGATGGGTGTGGAATACCTGAAACTTCACATCAGGAATGGCAAAAAAGATCCAAATTTGAACTACTTACGCCTGTGCCACGCCAAGGCCATGGGACCTTCAAGGGTGGCGATGGGCTGTCAAAATGAGAGGCCCATGTATAAGGAGTAGACAGCCTAACCTGGCTTCGACACCACCTGCCCTGGTTATGGCTGAGCAACCAACACTCGTCATGAAGCACTGAAATTGCCCATATGTCCAAATTGATGATATACGGGGGTGTCATGGCCATGACATATCTCCATGTTGAATGAGAGTTGGAACCTTACATGAATTGGAATGCTGCACCTATGTATGAACGTCCTCTGTGTCCCTTGACTTCCAACACCTCACTTGTGGCAGCGAGGTAGCCGAATTGTAGTGCAAAGCAAATTGGCACAAAAAATGCAAATCGCCTAACTTGGGCATACAAGCAGGATAGGCAAATAGGGCGATCCTCCCAAACCAAGCAGCAATATACACGCATTGATACCCCCACTACTGTTACACAAGGGGATGATCCCATGAAATGGAGCAAAACAGCAACAAATGTACTATATGTGAAGTATTGAGATTACACACAGTTGAATATCTCCTAGTACATTAAAGGAGCAAATACAAAGGTACATAGCAATTGACCAAGGGTCCCATAGTGCAAGGAATGACCTTTCTTCATGTCTAGGTCTCTGGGCATATGGAGGTATGAAAATTCCAATCCGGGCAAAAATGGGAAAAATGAACAAAATTGGCCAAAATGGCGAACACTCATGCTTGAATATCTCCAAGCCCCTGTTGAGTTGCAACCGAAGCGAAGATGCGATAAACACTTGAGACCATCATGTCAAAACATGCTGTTGCTGCTCTCCCCCTCCTCCTCCCCACCCTCACCTAACCCCTGCGCTGCGGGTCCATGCCCCCCCTGCTCCTTCGCGCCTCCCAGCTACCCAACCCGTACAGCATCTAGAGGGCCAAGTTGGGGTCGTTTCCCAACATCAAGCCCAACTCGGTGACCCCCACGAGGTACCTCCGCCCCCCCCCCCATCCCGCCACTCCACCTGCATCCCGCGAGGGACGACTCCACACAACTGCAGGCTGACAACCTCAGAAGAGAAACAAGAGGCAGGTGTGTTCTAGCGACGTTGTAGGCAAATGCTTTCGCGACGTTCTACCGACGACGGCGGCGGCGGTTTGCCCTGGATGATTGCTAGAACGCACAGAGCATACCGTGCTTTGCATGTCGGGCTTGGGGGAGATTGCCCCCTAGGGCTTTGACGGAGGCGTCCCGGGGCCATACCAGTTGGAGACGTCGTCTCCAGATATTCTTCCAATTAACGGAAACATATCACATAAAGATTGAAAAAATGCAACATGGACTAAAATCATGCACATGTAGAACTCCAATTCAAAGGCAAGGATACAAGGAGGCATACCCTATTGGAGCAGAGGTGTTGTACTGTTTACAAATCTCACTTCACCTTACAAAACGGACCCCGGGACTGAAATTGGGAGGAGACACGCTAAACAAGAAAAATGGGCAAAAATGGTAAAAATGGCTAAAAAAGTGGTGCTAATAGTGTTACATCTGTCTTGTTACTAAATAAGACAGAAATCGGAAGCAAGGGGTCCTCCGGTCGATAATGGAAGGACCCAAGTTGTGATCTGCCTGAGCCCTGGTGTGGTGGCTCTGCACACACCAGCAGGCCCCGTAAAAATAAGATTGGTACAGGTTAATGTGCGCTTTTAGCTTGGCTTTTGCCACACCTACGTGGATCGTGGATCACAAGAGCGCTCGGAGCTGGAGGAGCCCAATTTGAAGAGGACTTGAAGTGGAAGTTATTGAGGTAGGCGCACCTAAGGAAGCAACGTAAAATGGTTGGTGCCTTGCAACATCACTCCGATTGGAGTGGCTCACAATGATCCATTCATGTGTGCCTACATGTGTGTTGATAACGTTGAATGCATAGGAATATTTGTATTGGAATGTCATGACATGAGTGTGAGTGAATTTGGGTTAATAGTTTGCATGCATGAATCATTCCGATTGATCTCTGAGTTCAACAGCCAGAGGTTAATTAGGAATGACGACGTTGAATGTCATAACACTTGGGCTGACATAAGCTTGATGCATGTATGTGCATGTGTGCCCATGCATAGTCCAACATAGGTGTTGCAACCATTGGTTGAAGTTGTTCTGATTTCTTGTGTGTGTATGCTCCTCGCAAGTCGAAAACAAGTGTGAAAGGTCGACGGCGAGTCCCGCTTCGTTCGGTCTATAAGTAGGTAGGTAGGTCATGTCGGGACTGGGGCTGCCCCCGAAGGGGGGTCTTACCCAGGGGCTTTGGCTCACCCAGCCAGGGCCCTACTTCACGTGCCCCCACAAAGCGGCTCACATATGTGGGAGACGAGCTCAGTTGCCGCAAGCAGTACTCTCCATCGGGTCCTGCCCAGAGAGGTAACACATGTTCGACCGAGGTCTCAGATTCCTCTCCTTTGGGCGGATGATACACCTGGGTTGGTCCTATCGCATCTCCTCATCAACCGCCGGATTTCGGGGCCCAAGAACCAGGGGACGGGCCAGAGGCCTTGTCCTGCAAGCAACCCCACCTGGGTTGGTTTTCGGTAGGCGTGAGACGACTTGAAGAAGCATGTGCTACAGGACTCGCATGCCGTGACGGGTACTGACGCCTCCTGACTCCGGCGAGCTTGCGCTGTCCCGGGGGCCGGTGCTTTGAAGTAGTTCGTTCCCGTTGGTTGGTCGGTTGTATAATTGTAGAGTTGCGGTGTTCTGATGTGTCCGTGGGTATCGTCTTTGGCGGGCGTAGCGCACCAAGGCCTTCGCCAACCCGTGGGACGCGGTTCCTGTTTCGACCCTTGCATGCCCGGCGGGTTTGGTGTAGGCCGGTATGCGTGTGGTATCTTTTTGCTCGGGTCGTGGTTTCTGCAGATGTTTGGTTGGTGCATGATTTTGTTCGCCGCCTTACGCTGGGTCTATCGCGCTGCAGCCGGCGCTGGTGCAGCCGGATGTTGTCCTTGTTGTCATCTCAGTTGTTTCCGGGTTTGTTGCGGCAGGCCTGTCGGATGTGGTGTTCATTGTGTTGCGACCAGGGCGTGCCCAGCGCGTTCTGTTGCTTCAGCGTCGTCGTAGCCGCCACTGGTCAGCTTGTCTGGGGTTGTGCGGCGGCTCGTATAGGCCTGGCCGGCCGCGTGAGGCCGCTGTAGGCCGTCCCCTACACTGTTTGTTTCCCGTTTGGTATGTTTTGCTGTGGCTCGTCCGTGTTTGGCGTCTTCGGGTGTGAGGTTGTTACGTTGTTGCCAGCACTTGGCTGGTTTTGTTGGTTGGCCGTCTTCTTCACCGCCCAATCGTCCGCTTGTCCTGCCGTGGGATGTGTTGGGCTTGTCCCGCTGTTGGATGTGTTGGGCAGTGGTGGCCGTTTGGGGTTTGTTTCTGTTGTTCCGGTTGCGTCAGGCCGACACGGACGGGCCGGCTGCGTGCGGTGCATGGCTCGCCCCCGTGATGGGGCGTGCTGTGGTGGCACATGCCCCCCCCCCCCCCCAATGGTGGGGCGTGCTGTGTTGGTGCCTGGCCTCCCTCATGGTGGGGCGTGCTGTGCTGGTGCCTCGCCCCCCTCATGGTGAGGTGTGCTCTGGTGGTGCGTGGCCCCCCACATGGTGGGGCCTGCTGTGTTGGTGCCTGGCCCCCCTGATGGTGGGGCATGTTTTGGCGGTGTGTGGCCCCCCTCATGGTGGGGCGTGCTTTGGCGGTGCTTGGCCCCCCTCTTGGGGGAGAGTACTGTGTTCGTGCACGGGACCCCCCCAGTGTGGGGTGTCCTGATGCTGCTGGGCCCCCCTCATTGCTGGGGCGTGGCCCACCTCACGGTGGGGCGGGCTGTGGTGGTGCCTGGCCTGCCACATGGTGGGGTGTGCGCTTCTGGTGCTTGGCCCTCCGCATGGTGGGGTGTGGGGTGTTGGTGCCTGGCCCCCCTCATGGTGGGGCGTGCTGTGTTGGTGCGTGGCCCCCCGCATGGTGTGGCATCTTTTGGCGGTGCGTGGCCCCCCTATTGGTGGGGCGTGCTGCGTTGTCGCGTGGACACCGTCCCGTTGGGGCGTGTCCTGTTGCTGCTGGGCCCCCCTCATGGTGGGGCATGCTGTGCTGCTGCGGCAACCCCCTCATGGTGGGATGTGCTGTAGTGGTGCCTGACCCCCCTCATGGTAGGGTGTCGTGTGTTGCTGCTTGACCCCCTCATGGTGGGCCGCATTGTGTTGCTGCGTGGCCAGCTGCCTTGGTGGGGCGTGCTGTGGTGGTGCGTGGCCTGCCACGTGGGTGGGGCGTGGCCGGCCCCCTTGTTGGGGTGTGCTGTGGTGGTGTGTGGCCCCCCTCATGCCGGGGCGTGTTGTGTTGGTCCCTGGCCCCCCTCATGGTGCAGTGTGCTGTGTTGGTGCGTGGCCCCCCTCATGGTGGGGCGTGGCTCTCCTCGTTGTGGGGCGTGCTGCGGTGATGCGTGGCCCCCCTTACAGTTGGGCGTGCTGTGGTGGTGCGTGGCCCCCCTTCATAGTGGGGCGTGGCCCCCCCCATGGTGGGGCGTGCTGTGTTGGTGCGGGGGTCTGTGTTTCTGTTCGGCGGTTTCTTCTTCAGGGGGTCATGTTGGTGCTTGGGCGGGACGGGCAGGCCGGCCTCCCGAGCGCGTGCGGTAGGCCACCCGTTTGTACTAGCCGGGACGCACGCCGAGCGCGTGCGATGTGCCACCCCGTGTTGTTGTTTCGCAGTTGTCGTCGCGTGCCGCTCGTTTTCCCTTGCTTCCCCCCCGCTTCCTTGTGGCTGCGCGGTTGCCGGCCGGTGGCTAACGGTCGTCCTCTCCCGCTTTGTCCCCCCCTCCCCCTCCTGCTGGTCCGTGTTTCGTGGTCGTCTTCGCCCTGCTGCTCGTTTGCCCCTGCTCGCGCTCTGCTGCGTCGTTGCTGCGCACCTTTTTGCTGTCCCCTGGGGATTCCGGCCTCCTGCTGCCCCCCCCCCTCCCTTGTGGCTTGCGTTGCGCGGGTGTTGCTGCCCTGCTGCTGGTTTTTCCTCGTGTGCTCTGTGCTTGCTTGTTGCGGCGCTCCTTTTGGTTTGTCGGCAGTCATGGCCGCTGGCTGTTGCGCCCTCCCTCCCGGCTTGTGTTCGCGGGTGTTGGTCGCCTTCCCCGGGTGTCCCTTGTGTTGGCCCTGCCTTCTTGCTGCTGCCCGCCTGTTTGCCGTTTGTTTCCTCCTGGTGCTGCCCCCCTCTCCCCGCGCTGGCTTCTGTTTCGCGGGTGTCGTCGCCGGTGTGGCTTGGTGCTTTGCGGGTGTGGCTGCTCTCCGCTGCGTTCCCCCCCGCTGTATCCTTTGCTGCGTGCTGTGCTGTGCTGTGCTGTGCTGCTGTGTGTTGTGCTGTGCCTTGGGTCGTGGTGTCTTGGTGCGCTGTGCTGTGCTGTTCGCGTTGTGTCTTGCCGTTTGTATGGGTCTGTGTTCCTGTGTGCTGTGTCGTGTCTCTTGGTCCTGTACTGCGCTGCATCCTGTCATGTTGTTCCGTGCGGTGCCGTGCTGTTGTGCGCTGTGCTGTGGCCATGCATAATCCAACATAGGTGATGCAACCATTGCTGGAAGTTATTCTGATTTCTTGTGCGTGTATGCTGCTCGTAACTCGAAAACAACTGTGAAAGGTCGACGACGAGTATCGCCTAGTTCGTTCCATAAGTAGTATGTCAAATTTTAAAACTGTGTTCATATGAGGAAAGATGATGGCTGTATTCAGGTTTGGTATTAAATATCTCCTCATGTCAATTTAGACAACTCCATGTGATCTCAACGTCTCCATTTTCATGTGTCCAATGTCCGACATGGATTGTCAAAGAATCGTTCATCAAGAATTGGAGAAAGATGTCCTTGATTAGTGCCCTAGATATTTTGATGAAATCCTGCAGGTTTTGAAGTTGAAAACCCAAACCAAGGCAGCAAGTAGAGCAAGAACAGGATGTGGATCAAATCAATGAATAGTTTTGAAATCCAGTGTAACACGGAAGGGCTGCAGATAAACAATGCAGGTATGAATACAAAGATTCAATTACAAAAGAATAAGACAAATGATTTTTATATGAAAGCTGGCATGACTCTTGCCTCCCAATTAGCCTCAAGCAGTTCATGTGCACTCCTTTGGATGAAATGGAGTTGGTTAGGAATATGGGGCAAAGGAGTTAGGCCAGACACAGATTATGACTTGGCCAAGCAACTGAATTCAGAAACAGTTAAAAAGTAGAACCACAATAAGTGGTAGAAACAATGGAGTATAGGGGTCTTTGGGTGGGAGACCACTAGGCTTAACCTCCAAGGCCTAAGGCAATAAATGCCTATTTTTTTCGGTATATCCTCCATGAAGGAAGGTACCTCCGCTCAGTTGAGTGGTAGGGGTGAACTTCATGGGGGGCTAGGGTTATAACCCTAGTTACTCTGAGAAAGTGTACTTAGAGCTTCAAAAGAGGGATACAAATACTTAAGTAAGTCTTAGCATCAACAAAAGGGTTTTAAGGGGGGCTTGGCCTGGATCAAGCCCTCCAAGAAAGACATGGCAGTGACGTTTTCTTACTCCCCCCTGGAGTACTAGTTGATCAAGCTAGTAGGACCAAGGAAAAAGGCTCAAATATTCCCAAAGTTACTTCAGAAAATGCATTAAACCTACCAAAAACATTCTCATCAGTTCATAGAAGCCTATCACACTGTAGGTACCCTTGAACAACAGTGTAATGTACCGTGAATGATGTCCCTTAGACGGGGCATTCCTCAAAAGTCGCCAGCGTGCGGCAAAAGCGTTTGGTGAAAATTTGGGGGTAGTGGGGTTTGAACCCAGGACTCCCTCCCTAGAGCACACATGCTTGCCCACTAGGGTACAGTCGAACGCTCTAATGCGGACGGCCATGGCTGCATAAACAGCAATTCAGTAAACGTCCTGACCAAGGACCAGGGCGGAGCAATACTCCCAATGGAGGACACAAATCTCCAGGAGCTGAAAAAACTAGAAAATGAAACCAACAGGGAGCGAATCCTGTGGTTTAGCGAAAGGTGTAGCGATTTAACAAGTCAAATCGCCAAAAATTGACGAAACAACGCGAGAAATTGTCATTTTTACACTAAAACTTAAAGTCGCAGACAAGCGCAACAGAAGCGGACTCCAGAAAAAGGGTTGCGCAAGCGGAAACGGCTCTAGAAATAGAAGGTATGAGCCGTAGTTTTTAAAGTTCTAAAGGAAATTTTTGCATAGTTGCATCAAAACTTTTCTAAAATTTAGGGAAAAGTATCGAAAATGAACGTACACCACAGAGCAGGTGGAAAACCCACCTCTCAGGTATGCCAGTGTCATTTCACACGCATACATTGCGTTCGTGTTGGTTGCTTCGGGAAAAACGCTAGGGTTGTCACCGCTGTGTTCGTTTGGGGTTAGGGCGCTCCTCTCCCTTGCTCTGCACAGGTCAAAACAGGCATGAAAGGTTTGCGAAGGGAATGGAGCGCGCAGCGCGCACGTAGGGTTAGAATGTGCACTGTGCTCGCGATGCATGTGCCTAATTTAGGTATTCCGACGCTGTGTCGCTTTCCCTGTGCCCCAGTGCACCCTTGTCTCCCTCTTCACAGCCAAGAAAAGAAAGTGCTTGCTCGTGTTCGTGTTGCCGTAGCGCTAAAATAGGGTTGCTCAAAACGCTTAGGCTTGTTTTGCGCTGTGCAGTGCGCCACTCTCTCTCCTCTTTGTGCAGGAAACAAGACAAGGAAAGCATGCATGACACACAGTGCATTAATCGCTTAGGGTGGTTTATAGTTCGCTGTAGGTTTGGTTAACCGCGTAGGGTTGTTTTGCGCTCGTGACTTCCTCGGCATTCACTTGATGCGTGGTGAGTAAGGTAGGTAAGCCCAAGAGAAGCTCACCTCCTCGTTGAGTCACGCTGTGATTGGTTGTGATGCATTGAATTAGGAAAACGAATGAGGAATTGATAAACCAGTGCACACCTGTGCATGCATATGACGCATTAAAGGGTAGGCCACGCGAAATGCGCATGGTACAACTCTTGTTTAGGCTACCCAAGGACTCCACCCCAGGTTCTATAAGAGAACGGGTGGAGTTCCTTAAGCTTGCTTGATTGCACCTGGGTTTGAGGACAGTCTATTATAGGGCTTCCTGACAAGCGTATAATACGTGGAGGTAGTCTTGGTTACTCAGCCGCAAACCCAGGCCATCTGCCTTTGCTTTACAGGTGGGAAGGTAAGGGCGCTTGGTGCAGTCTCTTTGAGCAGCGCTAAAATATGCTGCGTAGATCACACATACAAACACCTGCAACTCAGCCAGGAGTGGTGAGTGCAGTCGTACTTCACTGCCATCCACGCTGTGCACGCACACTGAGCACTCCTTCCCTCCAAGCCCTGACAGGAAAACGCGTAGTGGCGTCCCGCCACAGTCGCTCAGTAGCGCTGTGTTCTCTTGCTCTCTCACAGGAGGGTCAGTAGGACCCGTGACATCTTTGACAGCGACTCCAAGTAGCGTGTGTAGGTGTTTGGGTCAGCAGGTCTGGCAGGAGTTGAGTGCAAGTGATCAGTGCTCACCCTGCCTTCGAAGGCCGGTGCTGGCGTTAGTGAGTATAGTCTAGTGGAGTCTCCTGTCCCACGTGCTTTTCCACGTGGGCAGGGGAGTGCGTTAGCTTTCGGCCTTTAGCAAAAATGGGCGTTTTGTACGCCCTTAGCACACTTGGCCACCCCTGCCCTCTAGTAGGTAGGGCTTTTGCCGTCTTCCCCCAAGGATAGGCGCCAGCACAGAAATTTGGCGCCATAGGAGTGGTATTAGTAGCTGATTAGGACCTTCGGTCTGACGTCAGCGAAGCCCCGTCTCCGGGAGCCACGCCGGGGGGAGAAGTGAGACACACACAGACATACGTAGCACACTTAGGGGTATGGTAAACCCTGTAAGGAAGGGTAGAACCCCATGGGTCTGGACCAGTCAGGGGTCCTAACTGTTGGCTAGCTTGTCCCCAAGGAGGGAAGACACACCTTGCTTCATAACACCTTGCTTGTCATTCCCCCCCTGGAGTAGTAAGCCACCGTTCTTCGTTGGCTCCCCAAGGTCATTACATCAGGGCAGTCCCCATGCAACACATGGTCAACAAGGCATACACTCGCTGGGTGGCTGCAAACCTGATACGGGGCCACCTGGTCCACGCTAGAAACCATAGGCATGGGACTGCAGGGCACAGACAGGGTCAGTACAGTGCTCAGTAAGCAGTGGTCTGTGAAAAACCAATGGCCTTCGGCCGGGGAGTGGTTGTCACGGGGGGCTAACGGTCCTCTCCTGCAATGCAATGCGGGGCAACTGTGACAACTGCTCATACACACGTACACAGGCACATCTGCACAAGAGTGCTCACTGCACCTGCAAGGTTAGAACACAGTCAGTAGACTGACACAGGAAAATTAGCTTTTCTTCTTACGCTGCCCGTCGTTGTTCTCAACGAGGTAGGAGCAGAAGATGGGGTTGAAATGCCCATCTGGTTGTATGAAGGCTGATATTGGTTCCCAGGTGGCCCCAGATAACCCATAGCCATCACACAGGGTTAGGAATTTCCAGCCCTGTTTAAACTCGTGGCGAAGAATACCTGCAACCACGTAGTAACCATCGACTGCCATCTCATCGGCAGTCATCTCTTCGAGTTTGTCTGCCCCCTCTGGGCTGGCAGCGTTCTCTGGGTCAATACGCTCGACGTCACTGTCGCCCAGGCGCCACTCATCCCAGGACAGATCGTCAGGGGAGTGATAGTGCCTCAACTGTTTAGGTGCACACAGCAGTTCACCACCTAGACGTGGACTGCACCTGACATGGATCCTGGATCAATCTATCCTGATGATACGATAGGGTCCAAAATAGGGGTCCTGTAGGCAGGTACGTGGCCAGGAGGGTAGGAATGAATGGTGAACCAAAACAAGGTCACCAACCTTGAAGCTGGCAGGTCGCCGTAGGCGGTTCCGCCGGTTCAGTTCACGGTCACGAATGTGTCTCAGGTTAGTCCCAGCCTGGTTAGCCATAGACTGCTTGTGTTCCAGCCAATCTCCCACAGGGCTCTTGAAGTCCTCAGGAAAGGGGGTTTTGAAGAACCAAGCAGGTCGTCCTTCATGGAACAGTTGGTGGGGGGCGAAACCCGTAGAAGAGCTCCGCTGTGAGTTCATGGTCAGCACTGCCCAGGGCACTAGGCGTACCCAGTCTTTGGTAGGCTCCTGTTTCATCAGGATTCTTAGGTTTTGTTCCACTACATGGTTCTGTCTCTCACAAAGAGGGTTAGACGTGTGGGTATAGGGCACACCTGTGGTTACCTCCACGTTGAGGGCATTTGGACTCGTTTGTACCACCCAGTGTCACTGCGGATGCGTACATCTTCATCAGAGTGCACCCGCTTAGGTGCCCCATAGGGTTCGAACCATTGTTCGACCAACATTTTCACAGTGTGCTCACCTGTGATTTTCTTATTGCAAGGGAACACACGGGTGACGCGAGATAGGCCACAGGTGACCACTAGGCAACTATCATAGCCGCCGAAGCAAGGTAGGCCGTGGATGAAATCAACATATAGAAGAGAGTTAGCACAATAGGGTATGGGTAAGCTGCAAATCAGTCCCCTATCCCTACTGTCGCTCTACTTGCTGGCATGACAGCCACAAGCATCCACAATAGTCTGCATACAAGACCTCAGTTCAGTCAGGGTTAGACTAGAGTAGAAGCACTCGCGGAAGAAGTCCACTGAGCGGTTAGCACCAGTGTGACCAGAGCTGAGATGGGACCACTGTAGGCACCCATCAAGTCGGGCCTCAGGTACAACAATACGGTCCTCGTAGAAGAGGTACTGGTTGTTTTTATACCACTGGTGCCCGTCAATGACACGGGGTTCGAGACGAGTGCTGAAGGTCTGGAGAATTTCTTTATACTCTGATTGATAGTCGGTTAGGCTCCAACCCTCCAGGATTCCAGCAGTGCGCATGGACAGGTCAAGCTGGACTTCCATACGCCTGAAAGCCTCTTTGGCGAGCGCCTCAGAGGTCTCACCTATAAGCGCATCGAGGATATTGCGCAATATATAGTCAGACAGTTCATTTTTTATACCGGGGATATGATGAACTGTCAGCCTGAACTGGCTCAGGTAAGTCCACCACCGCTTTAGTTTTGCTTTCTCTGGTGGTGGGCCCTTCCCAAAAGACTTCACAGGTTCCTGGTCACAGAGCCAGACAATAGGGTTAGATCCCAGGAGTCGGGATCGTGACGAAAGCACGAACATACCGGCCAGGAGTTCCTGGTCATAGGTGCTGCAATTGGACCGCGCTTGGTTCCATTTCCAATTCCAGTGTCCAAGTGGCACCAGCCGCCACTCACTGGTAGGATAGTCATGTTTCAAGGAGCCATCACGGTTCTGTTCACTAGTACGATAATGGCAGTGGGTTGGTTCAGCTGGGTTAAGCTCCTGCCATTGGTAGATCGTTCCACCCCCCCCTACATCACTGGCATCAGTGATCAGGACTATCTCGCCCTTAGGGCGGGGTACTCCCAGGCAGTTGGAGGAGGCAATTTTCTTCTTCAACTCCTGCAAACACTCCTCCCCTCTCGCGGTCCACCTCCAGGGAGTAGTTTTCCTGATTAAGTCAGTGAGGGTGGCAGAGGAGTAGGTAAAATTGTGGATGTGACGCCGATAGAAGTTACAGGCGCCCACAAAACTATTCACGTCGTGTAGACCCTTCGTAGGGTCATCGGGAATCTGCATGCCCTGTAGGGGCTGCATCTTAGACGCAGCTGGCTTCCACCAGCCATACCCCACGTCAAAACCCAAATACTCCATCTCCTCTTTCATAAACGCACATTTTTCGAGTTTGATTCGGAGATGGTTTTCTTGACAAACAGTGAAAAATTCACAGAGGAGAAGAACATGGTCCTCTTGGGTATTAGTACCCAAAGTCACGTCCTCGATGTGGGCCTCCATTTCTGCACCCCGAGAAATCAATTCCTGTACTAGAGGTCTGCGCCTCAGTATGTACAAAACTTTGTTCATTAGCTCCTAGAAGAGCGCTGGGGCATTAGCCACCCCGAAAGGCATGACCTTCCATTTAAACACACGACCCTTAGGGGTTATAAAAGCCAGCAGCTCCTGAGCCGCGGCGGTTAGGTCCACCTGCCAGAAACCACTGCGTTTGTCCATTTTGGTCTTGTACCTGCATTTGGCAATGCGCTCAAGGGTATTTTCCATGTTAGGAATGCTCCCTGAGTGGTTCCGGTTTTTCTTGTTGACCTCACCATAGTCAACAACCAGTCGTAGAGCAGTCGACCCTGGTTTAGCAACCAGGAAACAGGGACTGCAGTGATGGGGGTAGTCCCCCTTCTTATATTCCTCCACGAGGCCAGCATCAATACATTTGTGGATCTGGTGCTCGATTTCTTCAACGTGTTCCTGTGGAGCGGGATAAGGACGACGCCTAACTCGCGTCTTTTCAAATTCGGGTTTCAGTTTCAGGTCCATCTGGACCATTTTTTTACAAGAGATGGGGGGCGGCAAGGCGCTGAACACCTCCTCATAGGTTAGCAGCAGTTTCTTCAGTCGGCGGTCAAGGTTAAGACTCTTGACTTTCTGCAGGAAACCCTCCTCAGCATGGAGGTTGTTCTTTCCATGTTCTTTCGTTTTCTGCCGATCAGCAGTTTCGGCAGGTACAGAACCATCGTCCCACTCGGGGAGACATTGCTGCCCATAGTGCAAAGAATACACTAGGGGTATCTCAGGGTCACGCAGTGTGTAGGAATCATCGTCCTCCTCAGACCAGATGAAGGATTTCCAGGTCTGTCTGAGGTATTGCAGCCGCTCTTGGCGCTCAATACCTTCGGCCTTCACGTACAATAGCCGTCGGAGTTCCTGAGTGTCATGCTCAGACAGTGGCATGTTATTAGAAGCAGGCCTCGCTAGAGCATCAGGACTCCGGGCCACGGGTTCACCTGTGTGCATAGGCTGCATGTGTAGCACCGGTTTCCCAACAGGGGAACTGGGCTTTGAGGTTGACTCTAGATCTACCTCCTCCAGCATCAGCTGGGCTAGGAAGGCACTGTGTTTTAGATCAGGACAGCTGGGATCAACAGGAGGGATAGTGCTGGCAATCTCAGACAGTTGGTCGTCAGCATCCTCCTTAACAGCTTCAGGTTTCAGATAGCCATTGGGAGATTCACACCCTGTAAGTGTGGCAGATAGGTGCTCAGGAGATCGGTTTTCGAGATCAGAAAGAGTCAGGCCACGATTTTCGGCCATGACCTATTTCAGTAGCACCTGATCCAGGTCACACAGGGGTACAGGATTGAGAGATCCATCGACCATGTATAAGAAACTGACCCACTCAGGGGCCTGCATAGCTGTATCAGAGTCCTCAGGCACATAGATGGGACGGTCGGGGAGTTGCACTCTTCCCACGGTCATTCCATCTAGCATACGGCGCCAGTAAGCGTGTTCACCAGATCAGCCCCCGTCAGGGGTGCACATGACAACCCTTCCTCCCTCATAAGCGATTTTGGTTCGAACCTTCACGAGCAGGGAGAAGAGAGGGTTAGCATACGCTAGGCTCATTGCTTTCCAGAAGAAACGGAAAGCGTTGTTCAAATGTTTCGAGCAGTACAACTGCATGATGTGCTGTTGTCGGCTCGCAAACAATTCCACCAAGATCTCATCCAGGTTTACCTGAAGGGTCGCCAGTCCATTTTCAAGAACGTGACGGGCCAATTGGTAGTTTTCAGTACGATAGTTAGTTTTGGATGCGTAGCGCAGCCCAGACTCTTTTCGTTCTGAGAGCTCCAAAGGTACGGAGAAGAGCCCAGTGGGAAAGTCGCAGTCCAGAGAATAGGGGCGCCCGAAAGACAGCATTTTTACCTGCGGGTTTCTTCGTAGGAAGTCGGTACCAATGACGATGTCAAAGGCGTTGGTGTCCAACACTCTGCAGTGTTGGGTCACAGTTTCCTCGCCCAGGCAAATCAAAGTCAAAGTACTCACTGACCCACCACGGCACAACGTGAGACCACGGCACACCGCACCACAGCGCGCCACAGTGCAACGCGCCACAGCACGACGCGACGCGACGCGGCACAGAGCGGCACAACACAGCACGACTGACCCAAACCTGAAGGACTAACCGAAGCAAGCCACCGCACACCCCGGAAGGCGCCGCACCAGCACGCCACACACCGGCACCGCAGGCCACACACGGGGCCACCGCGCGCCCGGCAACAACGGTGGCGGACCACCCAGATTGTGAAAACAGGCACCGCAGAGGGGAAAGGACACGAACAACCCCAGCCCCCTAACCCAGAGCCACACGCAGCCGCCTGGCACAGCCGCCCAGCCGGCAGAGCCAGGACCTAACCCGGCATAAAGGGGCGCCGAGCCCAACGTGTACATAGCCAGCCCGACCCATGGGGCCGGAACACGGCCAAACAGAACGCAACCGCCAACAGCAGCCCGGAAGACAACACTGAATGCGGGCCAGTGCGTGCGCCACCCCAGGGAAGGCAGAGGGAAGAACAGGCAGGCCCCCCCTCAAAAAAAAAACAGAGGGGGGAGGGGGGGGGGCGCGAAAACAGCCCACAGCCACCAAACCGCCCGCCAACACCACCAGAGGCGGCCAAACCCCCCACCCAGAAGGCACTGAAGACAGGACCCCCAAAGAGGCACAGGGGGACCACCCAGCCAAAACTGGCAACACCAAGCCAGCAACAGCGGCACACCGGGAAAAGGGACACCGAAACATGCAGACACACACCACGAAAAAAAAAAAGAGCCAGCAGCCAGGCCCGGAAGAAGAGGGATGGGGGGACAGGGACCACAAGGCCCGGGACAGGGACACCCAGCAACCGACACCACAAAGCAAAAAAAAAAAAAAGTGCAAAAAAAACCGACAACCCAGCCAAGAAGGGCGGGACACAGCCGAGACCCGGGCCCAGCACGCACGCCCACACCGCACACCGGAACCGGAAACGGCGGGGGGCAAGCGGAGCGTGCAAAAAACCACACACGTCCCATAAGCAGGCCGAAACCTAAGCCCAACCACGAACACCACAAACAGCCGGCACTAGAGGGACAACACCACAAACCGTGCCCAAACACACCCACCCAAGACCCCAGCCAGGACTGGCGGGGTTAACAAAACCCACACCCAACCGCAAGCCCGACCCAAACACAAACGCCGCACAACAGTAGGAAACCCAGTGCCCACAGCCCGGGCACTGAGGCAGCCCGTGCCATGCAGCTGACCCAGCCAAATGAGATCCGGAGGCCAGGGGTAAGGCTGCATCCTAAGGCCTGCGCTGCTTTGGGACTCGAGGCGGAGCGTGCGACACCCAAGCGCCTCGGAACCCTGGTACCAAGAATGTGCATGCATGCTTTGGGAACGGGATACACCCGGAAGTCCGGTGATTCTCTAGGGTTCCGCCCAAAGGAGGGCACGTGCGCAAGCCCGGGGGCACACCTCTCGGCGAGACAAGCACGTCACGCCGGCAGTGATCAGCCCTCGCGGTGTTGCCTGGTGCCGCTTTGTTGGGGGCCAACAGTCAGGTCTAGCCGGATGTAAGCCGACTCCCCCCTTCACGGGCGGAGCCTCTTCCTGTTCGTCACAGGGGCGACGCCAGGGGGAACCAAGGGGCGCCTCTCCACGACCGATTGCACCTACCTACGTGCATGGGGTTAGTGGACCGGAGACCGTAACCTAGCCATGGGGTTCTGGGTACCGCTTCACCCCCCTCCTTAGAGCAAACCCTGGGGGGGGCTCGATAACACCCACGCATGGCAGCGGGTACCCAGGACCACTTCCTGATGGGGGGGGGGTGTCACATCTTCACTTCAGTAAGTCACAGTAAGATAGGTATGATGCTGTATAAGCTCGTAGCACATGTACAGTATCAAGTATCAAGTCCCGGGTCCTGGCGGCGATTGTTCGGCATCCAAAGGACCCGTTAACCCATACCAGGCGCACCGGGTGCCGGCTGCTACGGTCACCACCACAGTGGCAGTGGCATACACGGCCAACATAGGCGACACACGACGACCGAGGTGGTCCCACAAGTCGAGAGCGACCACAAAGATCCATCAGGCTACCCCAAGCTTCCCAAGGCCCGCCGACTGGGGAGAGTCCCCACGGGTCCTTCCTCGGGCGCACCATGTCCATATCCATACGACGCGAGTCCAGAGTGCCATAGTCGAACTCCTTAAGAACCCCAGATCTTAAGGGAACTCCTCCTGAAGGGATCGGGCATCAAGGCCGTCTTTTCCCTCGCCCTACTGCCACGAAGGCCATACATGAGGGAGTCCTCATGCAGTGTGGGTGGAGGCGTCGACTCCTCAAACCACCAGTTTCCCAGGCAGACTGACCGAGGTCAGGAGCACCGGAGGCCGCCATCCGAATGCAAGTGCGTCTGCGAATCGGTAGGCTCACACTGGGACTGACAGTGGCGGACCGCTGGGAGTGTAGTCAGGCAACTGGGCTTCCCGCCTGGCGCCATCAGGATCTCCACACAGCACAGTGAATAGGGCAACACGGTATCACAGGCACTCAAACAGTAGAATCTGTATTCCGGTACTGGTCCAGGCTGGACCAGGCTGTATGAACATGTACACGGCGACTAGAGGCGCCTTTATATACGATTCGCATCCCCTCGGAGGGGAAAAACAGTCCACACTCCGGTGATGGGCTGAAGACAGCAACATACAGAAGCACATATCCTGGAGGGCAGAAAAAGTAAACAATAATCGGGTAAACAGGCGTGTAAACGCACTCTGAACAGAGTGCCAAACCACGCCCTGGTTAGGATAAGGCATATGCAGGAGGGTGGACAGGAAAACGCCTGAGTTCAGGCATATATAGTCTCGAGACACACGTCGACTGGTCTGGATTCCGCAAATGCCATGGAACCAGACCACACACCAAGAATTCGCAATGCCGATGACAGCGGCATCCGTTGCGCAACGTCATATGGGCTTCAAGGCGCCAAGAGCTCAGAAATATGAAGGTCAGTCGCCCTACCTGGTTTCCCAAGGATTCAGCAGGGGGGGGAGTGACGAATAGAATTGAAGAGAGGGGCCATCCTCCCCTGGATACAGCAGGGGGGGGCATATGGCCACTCTGTCACCGAAAGATGGAAGAGAGCAAGCAAGTAAGGGACGATTCGTCGGCCTCACAAGCGCTCAAGACGCATCAGGGGAGAGCTCAGGGCGCTGATCAGGCACCCCTGGGTGCAATCGCCCGGGTGAGTGCTGCCAAGTCCGAAACGTGGATCTTGGTCTTGTGCTTGCGGATGTACTCCATGAAGGGAGTATTGACCAGTCGCACGAACGAGGAGACGGGTTCCCAGGTGTCGTGGGACGGCCCATAGCCTCGCCAACGAACCTTGAACTCCAGACCTCCGGGTGCCGAGGCTTTCGGACGCTGAGCCAGGATCTTCTCGACAGTATAGTCGTCCTGCTCAGCATAGTCATCATCCGAGTCAGCCTCATGCGCGGCATAGCTCAGGGACACATGTTGGCCACGGAGGTCGGGTTCCCGCACACGTAGTTGACTCTCGTGGCGCTCCCGGAACTGTCCGTGACCCACTTTGATGCGGTAGGTGTCCTCACCAATCCTGCGGACCACCTCGCCGGGTGTGAACCAGGTTTTGGTGCGGTGGGTGCCCATAGGGCGGGGTCTGATCACCCACACCGGGTCTCCCACCCTGAACTTCTGCGCTGTCGAGCCCGGGGCGGACTTCTGACGCTCAGCGTGCTCCTTCTCGAGCTGCTGGCGGATGTCCCGCGCCGTTTGCTCTTGCCGCGCGAAGAACTCCTTGGCATCCATACCCATGCCATCACCAGACAAGGGAAGTCCCCTACCCAGGGGGTCCCTGCCAAACAGAATCTGGTGAGGGGACAAACCGCCCGGTGTGGGGGTGTCATGATGGGCCTTCAGAGCAGGCCACATCTCCTCAAACCAGTTCCGCCGTGGATTGGTGATGTGGATCTTGCGCAGCTTCTCAAACAGCTGCCGTCCAGCCACTTCAGCACGGCCGTTAGACCGGCTGAGATAGGCGACGCTCTTGGCATGACGTATCCCCATGAGGGAACACATAGCCTTGAACCAGCCACCAGTAAACTGGGGCCCTCGGTCACTGCAAATGGTGCGGGGGATGTCAAAGACGGTCAGCCAATGACGAATCATCATGACTGCCAGTTCTCTGGCAAGCAACCCCTTTTTGCGTGCCGGAACGGCTACTACGTAGCCGCTGTGGCGGTCCACACAGAGAACCACACAGTCAAAGGTCTCCTTGCCAATGTGCACTTCGGGCATGGAGAAGACGTCCATGGCCACGCTCTCCATGGGCTGGTCAGGAACCGGGGTCCATTGGGGTTCCCCCTTGACGTTCCGGTTGTCGGGATTGCAGGCCTGACAGACCGAGCAACCCTTCCTGACCTTCTTGATGGCGGTGTAGAGAACGATATGGTCGATCTCGAACCGACGCTGCATGTCAAGAGCTTGCTTCTTGACCCCTGGGTGCAGCATGTGGTGGTGCCAAGCTTCACACAGCTCGAGCACCCGGGACTCTGGTACTAGCAGCTTACCATTCCGGTAGAGCTTGCCATCTTCCTCAGTCAGCCCCTTTGGCCACTTCTGCCCGTCATCAGGGTCGGTCACAGCCCTATACTCGGCCGCAAAGGCCTCAGACTTGGCGTATTCGTCGGTCCAGTCGTCCTGGAGGCAAGACTCCGGGAAGAGGTGCTTGTCGGACTCAGACCCCTCAGGGGCGAGTACTCTGACCGCTCTGCTCACCCTCGTTGCGAGGGGGGCATCCGCGGCCATGACGACGAAGCATTTGGCACCCTCCTCCTCCATCAGGCGCTCCATTTCGATGATCCTCTTGGCTTCAGCGGTCTCAGCCTCGTCGCCATGGGCAGAGATGTCCTGCATGCCCTTGCTGGCGGGATAGGCCCACCTACTGAGACAGTCCGCCACGGTGTTATCCTTTCCAGGAATATAAACAACCGTAAGGTCGAACTTGGCCAAGGTCTCATGCCATCTTGCCCGTCGGGAGGCGGGACCTGAGGGGGTGTCCACGTGCTCCTTGTGCCACGACTGCAGACTCTGATGGTCGGTGCAGACGGTGACGGGATGGAGGGCTATGTACCCAGCCCATTTCCTGAGAGGCATGACGATGGCATACGCCTCCTTTTCACGGGGCGTCCACGTCCGTCTCTGGCCTTCCGCCAGGACTCGGCTGCAGAAGGCCACGGGCACGTGCCTCCCGTCGTCAAGCACTTGCTCCAGCACAGCGCCAATGGCGTAGTCGGAAGCATCGGTGCGCAGGACGAACCCTCGGTCGGGATCCACGAGGTGCAGACCCACTGCGGATAGCAGCGCCTGCTTCATCCCCTCAAAGGCACGGTCGGACTCTTCAGTCCAGACCAGAGCCTTCTTGGACCCCTTCTTGGTCTCCTCTCGGTTGCCCTTGAGCATGGTCGTCATGGGGGCTGCATACTCGGCATACATTTTGATATACCCCGAGTAGTAGTTGCAGAACCCCAGATACGCCCGTAGCTCAGAGACCGTCTTGGGCTTTTCCCAGTGCTCGATCGCGGCCACCTTGCCAGGTATGGGCTTTCGCTGCCCGTTCCCGACTACATGGCCAGCGAAGACCACCTCGCTTACCGCAATGGTGGCCTTGTCACTGCTGCCCGTGAGTTTGTTCCGAACGAGAAGGTCCAGCACTCGAGTGACGTCCCTCTCGTGTGCCTCCAGGAGCTCCTCGTAGCTCATACTGGGGTCCCCGGACGCGATGATCACGTCGTCCACGAAGGGGTCCGCACAGTCGCGCACCGGCTCAAGCAGGTTCTCCAGCATCCGCTGAAAAGCCGCATTGCCGTTGGTAACGCCCATGGGCATCACCTTCCACTGGAGAGGTCCAAGTGGGGTGCTCATGGCTGTGCAGGCACGGGTCTCCTCGGCGAGAGGCATCTGATGATAACCATGTTTCAGGTCAATCACCGTGAAGATCCTCCGCCGGTGTTGCTTTTGCAGCATGTCCTCAATGAGGGGCAGCGTATAGCTGTCGTGCTGCGTTTGGGCGTTCAGGCCGCGGTAGTCGACCACGAGCCGCCACTCACCGGCAACCTTCTTGGGGACGACGAAGCACGCAGAGGCCCATTCGGAGTGGCACGGCTCGAGCCAGCCTCTCTGGATGAAGTCACGGAGGATCTTCTCCATGGCCTCTTTCCTCTCGCCCCTCAGGGCAAACTCCCGGTGTCGATACACACGGGGGTCCTGCTTCAGTCGTATCTTGACCTCGCCATACGGTCCACGCACCGGTGGGGGGAACACAGGTTTTCCGCTGAAGAAGGTCTCGCCATACTTCTGCTTCAGCCTGGCCCTCAACGCCTGGATCTTGGGGCAGTCATCGGACTCCGCCCTGGCTTTTCCGGGCACTTGAACCACGGAGCTTACTTGAGGGGTAGCTACTCCGCTCGCTTTCGGCTCAGGTGGTCTTCCCAGGTGGCCCAAAGGGCCATCTCTGGTCTTGCCTCGGAACAGATCGCCGTAGGTGGGTGGGTTACCGCCAGGCGGCTCGTCTTGGCTGGACATGTGATCCAGCACCCTCTGTACGAAGGTATTCCCGTCATAGGAACCAGAGACGATTGAGTCCACTTCCCACCAGGCTTTGTCCTGGCCTTTGCCCTCACGCTGGTTTCCCCAGTCGTGAAAGGGCTGATCCATATACCCCTGAACCAGATCCCACTCCTCTTCAGTGAGGGGGTCTTCGGAGTCCGATTCTTCGATGTCAACAGGGGGAACCGCAAAGCATTGCCTCCAAGGCTCTGCTATGATACGGTTGACACTCACGAAGTCCGTGGTGTCGGCCTGATCAAGGCCCCCATCCACATAGTGGAATTCCGTTGGCCATCTCTGGGGTGGCATGGGCTGTCCCTTAGCGTCTTGATAGACACTCTCTCCAGCCGGTGGGACGACCTTGTTTAAGGTCATGTTGGTCAGTGAGGCTACCCAATGTCGGGTACTTTCCTCCTCGGTGCATCCCATAGGAACAACCAGCAGTGCCTTGGAGCGGTCCTTGCGAATCTTCGCTATCGCTCTTGGAATGTCCCAACGGGGGCAATGGATCCACATCAGTCCCTGATGCGGACCCCAGTGCTTCTTCCACGCGGAGTCCTGGGCGCTCCAGTACTTCTCACACACCCGCAGATGGGTGGAGGTTCCTGAAGAGAACGCATCCAGGGCCAGATCCGACGCTCCCAGATCCGCGACCACTCGGTTCGCCACTTCCGGCCTTACGCCGTACTCCTGGTTTGCTGGCCCAGTGGGCTCAGTGTCCAGCGCGGCCACTTCGAGCTGATTGCGTTCGGGGTGGATCCATTGGCATTCCACATGGTGCTCAGGTGACGAAAGCCACGAGAGCTGGTCGTCCTGGTACAGGGTCACGGAGGCCTGGGCCGGGAGGACGCCGGAGTCCGTCTCCATCATGAAGTCGTACCCAACGATCATGTCCCAGTCCATCTCGGCCTCGTAGAAGCGACCGTGCAGGAGGATTTCCTTGCCGAGGTCTGGGCGGCTCAGCTCACGATGGTTCACGAACTGCAGCCCAATGGCCGCTTCCTTCGTGCCTCCCACCATGTACTGGCCGTTCGCCACCTTCAGCCTGACAGGCTTCCGACTGTCGGTCAGACACTCTGGTGGAAGTAGGCCAGCCTTGACCAAGCTGACTTGAGCTCCCGTGTCGACCAACACGTCGAAAACCTTTTCCACTTCCCCGCATAGGGCACGGACCTTAAGATGCAACTGCCGCTCGCGACCGACACGGCGCACGGCGTGCAAACTCAGGATCTCCGGCCGTTCCAGAAGCTCCACAAGCGACGGGTGCAGGTCGTGGACAATGGGCTCAGGCTGCCCATCTGCAGCATCCAGCTGCGGTCCGGGTGATCCTCCGAAACTCTCGGATAGATCCTGTAGTACATCAAACACATTCTTGGTCGCGAAGGACGGACGGGTGCAAGGGTTCGTGCCTTCACTTACCCTTACCCCGCCTCCGCGACTGGGCGCCGGACCGGGCCTTCCGCCCGCGGCAGTCCCCTTGTGCTTATCGACTCCCGACTGGGATGGTTCGGCGCTTCCCACGTCACTATCCTGCGACCGCCCTAGCTGGGGCCCTTGGCTGCAGGGGCTCCGCTAGGGGGCGTCGGTTGTGGAGGAAGGGGTGTTCTCCTCCGCATCAAACTCGTTGATGCCCTTCTTCCTTCCCCCTTTCTTACCCTTGTTCTTGTCCTTGTCCTTGTTCTGGTCATTCTGGTTGTTCTCCTTGTTCTTGTTGTCCGACCTGGGGACCCAGTTCCGCTTGATCTCCTGGATCTCCTTGGCCAACTCGGTCCCCACCGACGACATCAGCTTGGCCAGCTCGTCCTTGTCGACCTCCATTTTGGCTTCCCGGATACCCGCGGGCGCACGCTTCTTAGACCCGTGCCCCTTCTTGTAAGCCTCCGTGTCGGCCTTGTGGACGGGGCATGTTCGGTGGTCATGGTTGAAGCCTTTCTTCCTCCCATAACACACGAAACAGCCCTGCGGGTGAGCTCGTATGAACTCCTGAAAGGACAGCGGAGGGTCGCCAATGCGGCGAGGGTCCCTCTTCTCCTTCTTCCTCCAACCCTGCTGCAGGGGCTTCCAGTTTCCCGGTTTGCTCCCCGCGCTCAGGTTGTTGGCCACGAAGGCACAAACGGCCACTTCGGCGGGCTCATCGTCGTCGTCATCGTCGACGAGAGTCTCATCGCCGCCAGCTCCCGCTGGGTCCATGGCAGCTTCCCCGCCAGGTCCCTCGCCAACGTAGTTGACGTCGCGGTCGCCGGGCCTCAACCCGCGGGTGTGGTGGAGGTTTCGGTACTCCTTGAGTACTTCCTCGCCAACCAACTCCAGGATCTCGTCGCAGCTCATCCGCGCCAGGATGGGCTGCAGACGGATGGTCTGGCCGCTCAACTCACAATCGTCAAGGCGCCACATCGCGGTCTTCTCGCGATCGCCCGAGACGGTGATGAGAAGAGCGTTCCGCAGGGAGTGCCGTTTGACATCCCGGGCCACGTTCTTCTTCGCCCAAGCCACCACGTTCGTATGATACTCTTTGGGGAGCATCATCTTGACCGTGTGGTTGGATTTGGCCCGCTTGGATTCCTCCTTGGTGACCCTCTTGATCCATGCTTCCGGCAGCATGGAGAGCAGGCGAGCCTGCTCGTCACCCTCGTTCCAATCCTCCACGTTGCGGCGGAAGAGGGTGTATTTCCCTCGGAAGTCTCGCCACTCTCGTAGGCGGATCTCCCGTCCCTCATGCTCAAGCTTGATGGACTTCCAGCGCTTGGCCGCCACCTGCGGAGCGTCCACCCGCTCCTGCTCGTTGAGCCACTTCTTGGCTTCCTTGAGGGTCTTGATTTTCCCCTCCTTGGTCGCCATGAAGTATAGCTCTCCGAGCACTTCCGGCAGGCGGTACCTGAACCGTTTGAAGACATACTTCTCCGCATCAGCGGGAGGCAGGTCTTCAGTGACGGTCAGCCCCCAATCGTCCAGCTTCTCCAAGAAGCGGTCGAGGTTGAGGGGGTTCCCATCGTACATGGGGGGCTTGATGTCCTTCAAGTCTTCCCACACGGCGGCGTCCGCGGCCTTAGAGACCATGAACGCCGGCCGCGAGGTCGACCGAGGTTCCCATCGGCCTCGTCCACGGACTCCCACGGCCGCCACGTCCATCTCCTCCATGGAATCCCTGTGGCTACGCCGCGGTTCCTCCACGTACGCTGAACCAAAATGTTCACGCCGTACTCTTTCCATGTACGCATCTTCATCACGGCGCCGGCGGCTGAGTTCAGCGGCCTCTCGTTGTACACCACGCGGCGGGCTGATGTCGAACTCCTCCAGGTCCAGGTCCAGGTCCTCACCTTCGCCGACATCCCACTCCACGTCTCCTCTGGGAACCTCATCCCTGAGTCCACCATAACCTCCTCCAGCCATTGAGATTGGCACCGGGCCAGGTGGTGGTCCAGGTGGTGGTGCGGGGCGCCGGGGGCGTACCGGTGTCCGCGGTGGAGCACGGCGGTTGCGGTACTCCGCGCTGAGCCACGCATCACGCCATTCCCCACTGCCACTACCGGGCGGCACGCGCTCGTTGCGGCGGCCCGCGCTGTGGTAAGAGGGGGCGGTGAGAGAGGGGGCACTGGCGCTGGGGCGACTCCTGGGGGCTCCGCCGGGGGCGTGGGGTCTGCCTGGACCTGGTCCGGGTCCCCAGCCGTCGTCCGACGAGCCAGACTCCAGGGGTGGGTGGTCGCTGCCGACGCTCCCACGGGCTTCCAGCGCGTCCAGCCTCTCCTGCAGGCCGCTGACGACGTTGGTCAGCGACTTGGTCTCGGCCCTGGCGATGTCCAGCTCCTTCTGCGCGCGCGCTGCGACCGTGGAGATGCGAGCCACCTCGCTCTTGCCCGTGTCTACCTCCAGCTCGAGCAACTGGACCCTCCTGCAGAGGTAGACAATCCACCGCCAGGTGGTATCCGGGTCGCCGTCCCCTGGTGGGTCGTCGGGGTCCCCAGGGGGTCCTCCAGGAGGGCCTCCGCCGGGTCCGCCCGGTCCAGGGGGTCCTCCCCCGCCCGGTGGTCCACCTCCAGGGGGTCCACTTGGTGGGCGTCTTCCAGGGGGTCCCGATGGTCCTCCGCCAGGGGGTCCGAATGGGTCTCCGCCGGGTCGCCTCGGTGGGTCCGAGGATGGGCGCTTCCTCGTGATGCCGAACTCCATGTCGTCATCCTCGTCCATGTCGCCCCACCTGGGCGTCTCGGTCACGGAGGACTCCGAGCTCCGGTAGGGAGGAGGGAGATCCTCATCCTCACCTTCTGGTTCCATGGGGACGTCTCCGCCGCCTCCGCCCGTCCAAGCCACCACTTGGCGATGTCGGCGGCCTCGTTCATCCCCGTCACTGGCGGTGAAGAAGGGGTCACTGTCATGGGGGTGTCCACCCGCTGGCCTCCGCGGCCTGTCGCGGGTCTTCCCCTTGCCCTTCCTCCGTCGATGGGCGGTGGTGCCACTGCTCCCACTGCTGCCCCTGTCCGCCTCATCCAGCGTCATCCTGGAGGAGGCATCCCCTTCGAAAAGCTTTCGAAGGGTCTCCACTCGTGATCCTCCCGGGGGAGTCTCGCGGCGGAGTTTGGCCTCTGCCTCCTCCATTGCGGCGGCGGTGGTTGCGGCAGCTCGCGCTTCGGCTTCTTCCCGAGCACGAGCCGCCTCGGCTTCCCGGGCCTGCTGCAGCCGCGCCTTCTGCGCTTCCAACGCTGCCAGCTCCGCCTCCGTCTTGGCCTTCTCCTCAGCGACCTTCTGTCGCGCGGCCTCGATGGCTTCCTTCTTGGCGGCGTCCTCCTGGGCCTTAGCCGTTGCTTCGGCGTGGGCCCTTTCCTCCGCCTCCTTCTTTGCCCTCTCTTGGGCAAGCGCCTCTTCCAGCGCCTTCACCTCGGCCTCCTTGCAGGCAATGGCCTCCTGCGTCCGGCGGGCTTCCTCGTCGGTTGCCCTGATCCGGGCAGCCACTGCCTCATGGGCGGCCGCAGCCGTGAGACCGGCCGCGATGGCTGCCACTTTCGAGGCCTGGTAGTCCATGCCTCTGCCCCACTCGGTGGCCTCCTCATGGGCGATGCCGATGGCGCCCTCCACGGCAGCGTTCTGCTGCGTGGCCCGTTGCCGGGCAACCCGAAGGTTGCAGGGCGCCCCACAGACGCGCTCACAGGCGCGCACCACGTCCCTTTGGGCAGGAGCGGCGCTGCTGCTGGAGCTGGCCTGGTCGGCCGGCATCCTCCCGCGGTGGGCCGACTCCACGTCGCTGCTGGGGCCTGCTGAGGCCTGCTGGGGCTTCAGGAGCAGCGGACGGGGCTTGGCCTTGGACTGCCTGGCGACTTTGATGTAGTCGCCAAGGGTGGTGGAGCCGGGGTGATGACCACCATTGGCCCGTTGGGGACTGGGGGCTGGGGTTCCGCCCTTGGCACCTTGGGCGGCTTCGGCGGCCAGGGACTCCTGGTACTCCCGCCACCTCCGGTCCCGCTTCCTGTCCCCTGCGGACCGCTTCTCCGTCCCCGGAGACGCGCTGCTGCTGCCCTGCAGCCTGCGCTCGCTCCCCGGTTCCGGGAAGTTCTTCTCGATCACGTCCCACAGGGAGACGTTGATCGAGGCGCCCGACGGGTAGGCGTTGGGGTCCTCGTCCTCCTCAATCCCGTCGGGGCGCAGCCCTTCGCCGGGCCTGTCCGGCCGGGTCCACGTCCTCCAGCGCTTGCGGCGGAAGGGGTACTCGTACCCTTCCGCCCGCAGCCACTCCTCCACTGCCCGAAGGCGGTCCTCCCCCATGTCCTCGCGGAGCTCGAAGCTCCCGGGCATGCCGCCTTCGCACTGGGGATTGCTGTAGCGGTATTGCTGGTCCCACAGCAATCCGCGCAGCAGGCGCGCCACATGGGGGTGGGGCTGCGGCCACCTCCTACCCGCTTCTTGCCAATTCACCATGGCAGCGGGGGCGTAGTTGATCTTGAGGTCCTTGATGTGCACTCGTTCAACTCAACGAACTGGTTGTGGTTGTTGAGGCGGGTGCTGCAGCACTGGATTGGAAGTGCGGCTGGTGCTGGTCAGCCGGTGGTTGTGGAGGTGGTTGACGCGGCCTTGCCGGTCGGCCGATGGGACTCCGGGTCGGCCGATGGGGCTGATGCAGGAGTCCTGGTCTGTGCACCTCTTTCACGGTTGCTGCGCGGTCAGGGCGATGCTCTGGACGGCGCTGCGGGCTCCGTGACGAACTGGGCGCTGTCGCTGAGTGGCGCTGCGAGCCGCTGCGCTGCGCTGCGAGACGCTGCGCTGCGCTGCGAGCTGCGAGCTGCGCCGCGCTGTTGCGACGCGCTGCTCGGGGTTGGTGGCCCCGAGTGGCACGCGAGGGCTGGGTAACCCCGCGGCGGTGAAGCGCTTTTGACGCGTTCCCGTGGGGGGCCGGCCACGGGACGCTGCGGTGACACGTACAGGTGAGCAGGCAGGCAAGGCACTACGCTCACAAGGGCATCAATAAGCTCGTGTCATGTGACAAAGCGTTTCAGAATCCTTGCCACTCTGAAATGAGGGAACGAAAGTATGTACAGCAACACATCAGGATATGTACACATGGGGTTAAGACTGGACTGGGGTAAGGGCATCACAGGACAATAGACATTCCATCCTAACTTGTATCCCAATCCCAGGTCCGACCCTCTCAGTGGCTGGTGGGGGCGGGGGCTCAAACACAACCCATGCCCTGCTCAGTCCGGACCCTGAAACCCTGCCAATGGGAGAGGTGTCCCGCCTAGCCACAGGCGAGTTCCTAGGAACCAAGAGGGCTCCAAGGTCAACCGACAGTGGCTCCCTTTGCTCCCTTAGCGGCAGGTCCCAACTCCTCCCTGAGCCAGAGATATGGCCCCGCCATTATCCCTCAGGAGTTGGTAGCTGAAAATGGGCTGTTTCAGCCCAAACTGAAATTAACTCAAAAATCCCCGAAATTGACCCCTCGTCTGGACCCGCCAGAGGTAGGGACGAGGCAACTGACCCTACGCCCTTCGAGTACAAACTCCCTGGAGCCCTCAGCCAACCTGGTTTCCTCTGAGGTTCCGGCATCAGGGCAACACAGATGAGTCAAGTGGGGTCATGATGCCAAAATCACCAAAATTGGCGTCATTCCCACGCGTGGCTCGCCCGGCCAAGGTAAGGCCAATGGCTCACAGGGTAGGAGGCAGGACCTAGGAATAATATCTGAGTGTACAACTTGAATGTGGGTCCGGGCTCTCTATGGGCTTAGAGAAATGGGGCCGCCAATTGACCACACGGAAGGGGGAAATTGGGGTCCCAAAATGGGGTCATTTTGGCTGCTTGAAATGAGCCAAAATTCGGTGTGCTCCCAATAGTATATCTCCACGCCGGCTTGGAGATCAGATTCCCCATCCCATACGCGATCGACCGGGAGTCCAATGGAGACTCCCAAGCCCTTGGCTCCCAAAGATCTCCATGCCACTCGGCGTGGTGACGATCCCAATTGGGTCCACAAATGCCAAAATTGCAAACTTGCCCACACTCACTTTGGGCTAGCGCCTTCACGAAGGTGGCTCTGCTTCGTCCACGTGGTGTGTGGACCATGGGGACCATTACCCATAACACCCATGTCATATATGGTCCATTGGTCCATGCGTCCGGCGTCCACGAGTGTTAGAACATAGTGCACGGCGGGCAGCAAAAGTGGAAAATTGCTCAAAATGGCCAAAAATGCGCACACTCATGGTTGGGGCAAATGAGGCACATGCCCGGCTTGGACGGGAGTGTGCCATAGGATTGGTATCAAGTCATGTTGGTCCAACATATCTTTTGGGCGTCGCCCAACTCCTCCGATATTGGGTATGGCAGGGTCGCCAAGTGAGCCCATGATTTGGGATAGTCCCAAATCGCCAACATGGCGGCCACGGTATGCCAAGCCTAAGAGGAGTTATTCGTCGGGTTCAAGATATGTTGGGCACCGAAGTATGTACCCTCATATCATACTTGGGTCATGATGTCAATTGAGCGCAACGTTGAGATACACGGTCGCCACTTGACATCATGACGGGCCAAAAATGGCAAAATTGGCACAAGCACACACAAAAGTGCCTTGAAAGGTGCATAATTATATTATAATATCTTCGGCTTGGATCGTGCAATCACTTAATCCTTCTACACACAATGACTTGACACCAATGACCTCCGATCCCACATATGTGCTCCACTTGGGGCGCCTTGAAAGGTTACGAGCGCTACTTCCCAAGTGGGCACATGAAAATATGGAAAATTGCAAAACACACACCCTGCTCCCAACACATCGCTTCGGGATCACCACACAAGCTTCCCTTCACGAAGGTTAGGCTTGCAATTGATCGTGGGGAGTATGGAGAAGGGGCTTGCACAATATGAGGTCCATTGGCGGGTTTGTCTTGGAGCGATGGACCCGCCAAATGGGCACGCAACACAACACAAGGCACATACTCCATATTGCCCAAAAAGGTAGCTCCCACCACGATATGTCATGCCCCTCCAAGGGCATAACTTTGTGTCAATCGCTCATAGGAACTCAAGGAGAGTTCCTATGCAACACCAACACTTGCGCGCTACACTCGAAAGTTATCCTAACGCACGCAATGTCATGGCCGAAGAGTTATAACGCAAACTCTACCCTCTTGACTATGATCCATTACACTAGCGCGCACGTGTGGAAACGCAAGGCATATAATGCTTCCTAAATTACGTCGGGAGTATTGTGAATACATCCCACGTTTCCTTATCGTCAATACTCGCAAGCGGCACGAGATATGACCCTTACAAGTGGCCTCACGAATCAACTTTGTTTTGCCCATATCTCTGAGTCAAATGGAGGGCAAGATAAAAGGAAAGTTGATTCGTGCGTAGGGAAGCACGTAGGTCCACTCGAAAGAGGTCAAATCAAGTGCGGGATGTCGAAGTCGAAAATCCGATTTCGACATCCTGAAAAATTCGGATTAAGGTTGCGAGTATAAGATGTGAAAATTGCGGAAGCGTCCATGCAGTTCCTGAAGGCTTTGGAGCCTTCGTGACGGATTGCGTTAAAATTTCCATTATAAACAGTTAAACTGGCGGTTACGGTAAAGTCGCGATCCAACCGCCAGCAGTCAAAACAGTGAATATCGGAACGGAAGCGTAAAACTTGACGGAAACAATATGAAAATAAAACCCTGTTGATTCCTGATGTTCTGATATACAAATCTCCGCTGGCGGTGCATCAGTTGCCGATGCGGGGCTTTACGGCACGGAACGGAGCGTCAACGGCGTCTTCCCTTCCGTGCATGGGGTTAGTGGACCGGAGACCGTAACCTAGCCATGGGGTTCTGGGTACCGCTTCACTACCTTCGTCGCCCAGGCATATAGTCACATCGACCCCCCCCCAGGAATCGGTTGTACACCCATCCCCTACTCTTATGGCTACGGTCTTAGTTTTCTTGAAAGTCTTTAGCAGGCGCCGGGCCACTATAGAAAGTGTTGCACCGGTGTCAAGCACCGCTCGAAAAACTTGATCCCCGATTTTCACGAGGATCCAGAAAACCAAGTCCTCCTCTTCGGAGCCGCCCCCGTACTCCTCAGCAGGGAATTTGGCATCCACCCCTGCAGCCATGAGGGACTTGGCCATCCAGGCCAGTTGCCTCTTCTTGGAGTTATTCCCCTCAGGGGAGGCATTATCCCCCTGTGGGCGCTTCTTGGGGTCACCTTTGGCAGGAGGGGGAGTAGAAGCGGACGCTGATGACGGCCTCTGGGGGTTAGGGGGTCCACCTTTGCCACCCCCCTTGCCAACTCCTTTACCACCTTTATCCCCATTCTGGGGGTTTCTGGTGGGTGTTTGGTTCTTCTGGCGTTCAGCCTCCTGCCGCTTGAGTTTATCACTCTCGCGTTCCTTTATGTGACATTCGTCCTCGTAGTGACGATGTTTGTCACAATAGCCACAGGTGATGGTACACCTAAAATGATCGTGATGGGTCACAGTTTTCCCATCTTTGGGGTGCTGCAGACCTCCCATCTGCAGCATACAACTACTGCGGTGGTCGCAGTCAGGGGCATGACAAGGTCCCCCCTTGTCATTGACAGGCTTACTGTAGAGCAGAGGGGGTGTACCTGCATCAGGTTTCACCTCATTCAAGGCACGTAGGTTACCCCTTCCTTTACCACCTCCCTGGTTGGCGTTAGTGGGATTTTTAGGCCCTTTCCCTTTGCCGAGTTCGGGGGTAGGGGTACCACCTCAACCCAAGTGCCTCTTGAGGAATTTCTCCATGTGGGAGTCATTCTCCCTCTCAAGAGCTAGCTCGATCAGCAGGTCCACCAGGTCGTTGTACGAGTGGCTCCGGCTTTTCCTCTCAAAGGTAGCGCGGCAGTCATCCCACGTACGTTGGGGAATCTTACTCATGAGCCACAGGTGGGGCTCACTGGCTCCATAGGAGCCCACGTTCATCCGTGAAAACAGATACTCTAGGTCGCACACGTATTCAGAGACTCGCGCAGCGGAAGGAAACTCGGGGAGCATAGGTAGCTCCTCTATCTGTGTGCGCACACTGAGGTCAGTCTCCTAGACTGGGAATGTTTTCTCCAGTCTTTGGAGTACCTCAGCCCATGTTGAACAGGTTGTCACAATCTGTTTCACCTGTTTTTGCAAACATTTCTTTTTGCATGAGCGCGTCAGCAGTGAGCATTTGGGGGCCACATCCGCATGGGACTGGCCAGTTAGCAAAAGAAACTCAGCAAATTCTTCTGCCCATTCGGGCAGATTTTTCGGGTCGAACTCCGGCTATTCTAGCTGGATGTTCGCGTGGGTAATCCGTCTGCCACTCTTCCCACCCCCTGGGGTTAGGCCTGAAGGGGGAGGAGATACGCTGGCAAGGGGTGCCAGGGCTGACAGCCCCCTTTTCTCAGTCTCAGTCACAGGCACGTCCTATAATTCAGCAATGGGGGCTGTCTTGGGCAAGGATGAAAAGGGCTGGGGCAAGCGACCTTTGGTAGCAACCTGGACACCCTTGATCTTTTGAGATCATCAGCCAACGTGCTCAATCCGCGTGAAGATGAGAGTAGTGCTGGCTTGGGTAAGGGTTCGGTGATATCCAATTTTGCCTTGACAGCCTCTGACAGAGCTGTGACATCCGGGTCTTCAGGTCCAGATAGAAGTTTGGCCAAACGTTCGGCCGTGCGCTCCCGAGCCCCATAGGTGGGCTCAGGGTGAGAAGGATCCAGACTCTTTTCAGGAGCCCTTGAAGTTGTCGGCAGGTCTAGGTGCCATGCTCTCGGGTGCTCGTGTACTCTTGGTCGTCTCGGTAGTGTTACTGTGTCCGCTATGTCTGAAGATGGCCCCGAATAAAAGAAGGAATTCATCTCAGTTTGAGGCGGAGACCCGAGGGCATCAAGAGGTACTTCTTCATCTTCCCCTACGGTGGACTTGTGATACTTCTCGTGGAGCATATACTCGTCCATCCTCCTTCGTAGGTCCTCTTGTTCTTCAGGACCTCCAAAAACCGTAGAAGAAGAGGCCGGACAGGCCGACCGGGCGATGGAGGCGGCGACTCGTCTGCGGAGCCGTTGCAAGCTGTCATCACCATGCGCCGCTAAGGCCTCCATGGTTAAAGGGATTGTTCTGGGCGGATCTTGATTCGCCCTTCTGTGTTCTGGATCTTCCTGAGACCCACATGCAGCTCTGCGGAGCGCTTCACTCTTTGGGTGGGCTACACTGCCAAGTTGGACTTGTACACTTCTGATCGGCCAGGTTCTGGAGGACAGTTGAGTGGACATGTTCAATGTGCTTTTCAGTGTGCCTTTCTTGTGCTTCTGCTCAGAGTTGGTTCGAGAGGTACTCAGGATTTGCCTCTGCTACCCGAAATATGTCCTTGATTAGTGCCCTAGATATTTTGATGAAATCCTGCAGGTTTTGAAATTGAAAACCCAAACCAAAGCAGCAAGTAGAGCAAGAACAGGATGTGGATCGAATCAATGAATAGTTTTGAAATCCAGTGTAACACGGAAGGGCTGCAGATAGACAATGCAGGTATAAATACAAAGATTCAATCACAAAAGAATAAAACAAATGATATTTATATGAAAACTGGCACGACTCTTGCCTCACAATTAGCCTCAAGCACTTCATGTGCACTCTTTCGGATGAAATGGAGTTGGTTAGGAATATGGGGCAAAGGAGTTAGGCCAGACACAGATTATGACTTGGCCAAGCAATTGAATTCAGAAACAGTTAAAACGTAGAACCACAATAAGTGGTAGAAACAATTGAGTATAGGGGTCTTGGGGTGGGAGACCACTAGGCTTAACCTCCAAGGCCTAAGGCATGAAATGCCTATTTTTTTTCGGTATATCCTCCATGAAGGAAGGTACCTCCGCTCAGTTGAGTGGTAGGGGTGAACTGCATGGGGGGCTAGGGTTATAACCCTGGTTACTCTGAGAAAGTGTACTTAGAGCTTCAAATGAGGGATAAAAATACTTAAGTAAGTCTTAGCATCAACAAAAGGGTTTTAAGGGGGGCTTGGCCTGGATCAAGCCCTCCAAGAAGGACATGGCAGTGATTTTTTCTTACTATTGGTCATCAGGAATGTCTAACTTTGGATAGGCTCAAAAAGGGCCAAGTTTCCAAATTTTCGCCTAAAAAAGAGATGTTCGCTTAGGTTTATCCTGAACCTATGTTGGTGGAATTTGCGGGAGTGGACTCAGTATCTTGCAGCGGCGGTTCTCCTGGCACGGCCATTGATGCTGGCGAGTGAGGTCCTGTAGTGGACAAGGAGCTGGAGCTGCTTTCCAGTGCAGACAGTGTATCGGAGGTGTGGTCTACTGAGGGATTAACTGGAGACCGTCGGTGTTCAGGAAGAGGACCATTGTGGCGCGACATCGGTTCCCATATGGCCGAAGGTGGACGGATGGGGCCAAGTTGGTTTACCGCTGGTGCGGTTGACCCTGTTGATTTGCAGAATGACGTTCCTTTCTGTTTGCCAAAACAACGTGGATGTTTCCAGGTCGTCATTCTTGAAGTGGGGTCACTGTTCACAGTGATTTCCTTGAGAGACCGGGTACTCAATACACAAACCATTTACGCAGACTCAAAGTGAGACGCATCGGCCTTCGGACACTTCTTCCTCTTGCCTACCTCGACGAAGTCATCTGCATCTGCGTCTCGGCAGTTTTTTTCCTGAGCGTGAGAACAAGTTTAGTCTGGGACTGGTCGATCCTCTGGTGGCGGTCGCAGTCCTTGATTGCATCTGCGGCGGCAGTGTTTCCTTGCACGTTGAAAACTGGCTTCTGTGCACGTTGTTGGTTCATCACACAGTTGACCGCGGTCACTGTCTGTCAACAGAGAGTCACGGTCAGCGGGTAAATGAGTACAGGGAAGCGTAAATGCTTGTGTGTGCATTGTGGACGACGGCGTGACAAGCGAACGAGAGAAAGGTTCAACATCTGCTAGAAGTTGCTGCAGTTCAATTTTTTGACAGCAGCGGTATGTTAGCGCTTCGTGTAGCAGCAAGCAGCTGGACAGTAGCTGTAAAGTGGCCTGCCACGACTTGGCGTATGCTTCCATAGTTCTGGTGCTGCGCTTGTTGAACATCTACGCCTGCGTCTGGCGTTTTGTAATCTGGCTGCAGTTTGCGAACTCCAGGAGCACTGTCGCAGGGGACCTGTGTCATCCCTGGCGTACAGCTGAATCTTCCGCGAAGGTTTGATGTAGTCTACACAAATATCCTGGAATTCCTGAAACCACGGCTTGTCGTCGCACAAGGGTACAACCAAAATTGCCTGGGGTTTATCTTGCTTGATTTTGTCGATGACCTGCTGGATTGAGTGAAACGGAGGATTATTCCATAACTTCTTGTCCCATTTTTGGGTCCAAGTGTCGCGACAGTAATTATTAAACCAGTTGTTCTCACGATTAGCAATCAATCAATTCTCACGATCATACTGTGGGGTAAAGGAATGGTGTTCATAAAAATATTCACAAATAGCATTGCGCCATTTATGGACAGCTCTGTGGATGAAGAGTGCCAGTGCGAAGGGCGTCTTGGCTGAGAATCCCTACGAAGACATTCTAGCTCCCGAGAGTACTCAACACTCCCATTCACCTCGGCAATGGTGACATCTTCTCCAAACTTTGGAGTAACTTTTTGCTTCAGAAACTCTTCTGCACTTCCAAACCCTGCGTGTAAAAAACGAAATTCAGGACGCTCCAAGGGACCTGGCTCCAGCAAAAAAAAAGGCCTATGACCTACGGCCAACACCCTATTCTTGTGAAGCCACAGATGGCCCAAGTAAACCTCATACTTTTTTTCCGCACGATAGAAGTAGTCATCCTTAAGGACAACTTCCTCAACTTTGCCGGCATCCCAAAGGTCCTGAGGGACCAAACGGGTTGATATAGAACAACCGCGTTGTCCGCCTGTGAGAGAATGTCCGGAAACTCCCTCAAGGGTAACGGGATGAGGCTAATCAAACATGCAGTTGTCGGAAAGGAAAGAATTGGATTGGATATTTACCTCCGACCCATTGTCACACAAGCAAGTGGCGAGGTGAAAATTGCCTTTGCAATCAGAAACCCACAGCTTTGTGAGGAACTGTCAGGCCCTGTGCTTGGACTGTACACCCACCTCGTTCACAGCAGCGAGAGGATCAGTTGCCGGATTCAGGGGAAGGGAGAAAAGAGACCCTAGATCAAGCAAGGGTCGAGAAGGAATCGGAGGGTCATGCCTGAAAACGCCTGGGGAGGGGCGATTTTTGTGGCTCCCCCAGGCGTTCTGACCTCTGGCGGCCACATCCACCGGGTAAATGCAGCCAGATTCATCAATCCACTCCTCATGGAGCAGATCATCTGCCGGATTCAAGGCATTTTTGACGTAATCTCGGTCTGCATCTGGCACCCGATCTGCACCGGACAGCTGATCCACACGATGATTGCCCCTGACATGGCCACAGCCGCCAGACAAGGGACCTCCACCGCCGCCATGCCCCTTGCCCTTGCCTGAAGAAGAGGCCGCAGACGGGGTTTCCTTACCCTTGCCCTGGGATCCTTGGGCATTTTCTTTGTTTCCGCCGGATTGGTTTCTTTGGCCTGGATTTCGATTTCCGCCACTCGGGGTGCAACGTCGTCACGCTGCGTACCGCCAAGCTGCGGCACCGCGACACGTGCATCCTGACGGTGCCAAACACAACGCCCTGGCACGGGCACCACAGGCCGCACCACCCCTTTCCGGACAACGACGACCCGTGGCCAGCAGCGGTGCGGGAGAACCTCAACCAGTGCGCCGATGAGCACCTCCACTACTGCAGTCGCGAACAGGGGCACACCAACCACCCCGGCTGGCGCGACGCCCTGGTCCACCTGTTCCACACCACCGGCAAGCGAGACCCCGACTCGAGGCTCGTCCAACCCACGAGGGCTAAACAGGACACCCACACTGGCCCACGGGTGACCCCAGACGGCCTGCACGTCCTCGTCCGGGGCTACCGCCGTCAGGGCAGCCTATCCCCCCCCACGCAGGGGGCGGCGTACCACCCGCCGGCGGCCCTCATGTACATCCTCTGCGACTTGCTGGCGGACGGCGAACACAAGGCGCCAAATACGGACGTGGCGTGGCCCCAGCCCCGACACCCACGACGCCACGCACCAACACCGGTGTGGTAGGTGAGCACGGATGACCAGGGCGCCCTGGCGACAGAACAGGCGCAGCTCTGGACCGAGTGGGTGATAGTCCAGGTGGGGGTGGGCCAGCCCAGGCCTTGTGGGTTACCCCGCGGCACCACCCTGCTGGTGGCTACGGCGGTGCCACCCGGTCCACATATGGCGGTGCACACGCTGGAGGACCAGCTGGAACACACAGGGCACCCCGTGGTGCATGGACGCGGAGGCCTGGCGTGGCTCAGGGAGCACCTAACGGCTCTCTGGTCTTGGGCGAGCACGGTCACCGGAGCTGAAGTCTGCT
This sequence comes from Eutreptiella sp. 'Long Island Sound 2002', assembly GCA_964036045.1. Classification (NCBI taxonomy): domain Eukaryota; phylum Euglenozoa; class Euglenophyceae; order Eutreptiales; family Eutreptiaceae; genus Eutreptiella; species Eutreptiella sp. 'Long Island Sound 2002'. The sequence goes on from OZ038379.1 coordinate 152,558,146, forward strand.
TCCACTACCACCCGGCGATCGGCCCAAAAGACACTCTGGCACTGAGCGTCGACCAGTTGACCCCCGGCCACCCCGACGTCAAGTGGCACTCCGCCGCCCTCAACGCGGGGTGGCTCAGATCCACCGGGTACTATTGGATCCCAGAGGTCTGGGTCCACACATCCTCCGACGCATCGGGGGGTGGACCCTGCAGGCACGCCACTAGTGTCGCCTTTGCTGCCGACCTCACCTGCACGTGGGCGCTGGCCATCTCGGGCACAGTACCCGACGGGGAGGGGTTGGCCGCCCCCCCCCTCTTCCGTACGGGACCCACAGCCTCGGAACCTGTTTTGCCCACGTAGATGGCGACACTAGTGTGCAACCCCTGTGATGAAGTGTGAAAGAGGCCACTTGCACACCCCTTGTACACCGTACCCAAACTTTCATTACCCCCTTTTTGTTTGGGGGTTTTTGGTTGCAACCAAATCCCCCATGGCATATTCCATTGGTGTATTATGACACAGACCTCTCACATGCCTCATAACTGTGTCCCATACCCACATAACACCTCCCCCCAAAATTGCCAAATGTGGGGGTTGTGCAACCGCTCCCTTGCACAACCATCCCCTAGGACTAGGACTAGGACTAGGATTTGCTTGCTCTGAAGCTCCCGCCAAGCAATCCTTCAAGCCTCAACCGAAGGAAAGGGGTGCGCCCAATTGGCGGGGAGGCGCCCCTTCCCATCGCTGTGAAGCTTGGATACCCAACAGATAAGGTTCTTGTACCTAGAAAGGAAGAGGTATATATTGGTACTTGCACAAGTGCAACCGCGTGCAAAGGGTGCAATAAACTACTTGCACACATGTTCGCACAAAGCGTAACATTGCCATTATCGCACTATTTTTATCAATGTGGTGTTATACGGTGTCCTATTGTGCCTTGGATCTGTAGTCTCGTCGCGCGCGATCGCAGCAGAGAAAAAAAACCAAGAAAAAAATGCAGAGCCGTCAAAAATAAACAGAGAAATCGTTTTTTCCGACCTCAGAAATCCCCCATAAAATTTTCGCCGCTGTTTAACGAGGTCGTCAAAATTAGGACACACACAGAACACCAAGAAGAAGCGAGCCGCGACGACGAATAAATTGAGCATTGCGTGCCCCAAACCACCTAGCAAAGTGCGTGCCATAGGAGTTGGGCGACTTGTGCGCGTCAAAAAAAATAAAAAGAGGGAAACAAAACAAAAGGAGAGACACCAAACCGAAAACAAAGAAAGCACGAAACACCACCACACGCCCACGACCACGGACCATGGGGAAACAAAGGTATGACAAACAAGCACAACAAGTTACGACCCCATGCATCCTACGTTTCCCCCGCTACACGTGCGTAGATGAGAAAACCAAGTATGTTGTGAAGGAGGGCGCTAAAGGGACAACGCCGCACGCAAAAACGAACAACGCACCACCACGCACGTCATAAAGCATGCACACAAACACGAACCACACCCATATATCCCCATTTCCCATCCCATCCCATCTTTGTAGTTTCCAAGCACCACGAGGTACATGACGCAAAAAAAAAACGCAAAAGGTATGGGGCGGCCACAGACCATGGGGAAACAATGGTCTGGCAAACAAGTATGTTAAAAATACGAGGGAGGGCGCCAAGGGGTCGAACCACGCGCACAACTGTACACAAAGCCGCAACGTGAAAGAAGACGGAGAAAAGGTCAAGGAGAAACATGGTATGAAACCCCACCCCGCCCAACCCAGAAACAGGCACACGCTCTCGCTATAGGGGATGGCCACGAACCACGGGAAAACAATGGTGTGGTAAACAAGTATGTTAAAAATACGAAGGAGGGCACCAAGGGGTCGGACCACGCACACAAACGTACACAAAGCCGCAAGGTGAAAGAAGACGGAGACAAGGTGAAGGAGAAACATGGTATGAAACCCCACCCCGCCCCACCCACAACAACGCACACGCTCTCGCTATAGGGGATGGCCAAGAACGACGGGGAAGGAATGGTATGGCGCACAAGTATGTTAAGAATACAAAGGAGGGCGCCAAAGGGACGGCCCACACACGCATACACAAACGTACACAAGGCCGCAAGGTACAAGAAGACAGAGACAAGGACAAGGAGGAACATGGTATGAAACCCCACCCCGCCCCACCCACAAACATGCACACGCTCTCTCTATAGGAGAAGAGAGCGAGAAGCCACACAAGGTATGGCAAGTATGTTACAGAAAAAAAAAACAAAGGCGCCTTCCACGCCCTCTCTATAGGGAAATTGCAAGGCAAAGGGGTATGTTATCGAGGACGCTACGGAAAAAAAAAAGGAGACACAAGGCACAACACGCAAAAAAAACCAACCAACCCCCCAAAGGCCTGCACACGCTCCCTCTCTACAGGGGGAAAACTGCGCGGTGGGACACATAGAGAGGTGTGTATTTCGCATTACGCAAACCACGCATTCTGCTACACGTCTACAGTACCTCTTCTATTGCTTTTCTTCTGCTTTTTGACCACGACCATGCCGACGGACGACGAGAACCAACCAAGGTATGACACACCCCACAAACCACACACCGCACGCACACACACGCACATACACGACAACCACACCGCGCATGACCCCCGCACGCCACCCACACCAACACGAAGCGCCACACAACACACACACACAAACCAAGACCAAGGAGAAGGCCACCCAGGGCCCCCACCACCACAACCACAGGACCCCAGCTAGGAGTGGCGGGGAACCACGCCCAAGGCCCTCGGCCAGGAGCGGCGAGGGACCAACCACGGCACCCGGCGGCGGACAGCAGCCAGGAGTGGCGGGGCCCCGTAACCAAGCCCCTCAGCCAGAATTGGCAAGGGGCTAACCACCACTGCACAACGGCGGACCCCAGCCAGGAGTGGCGAGGCGCAGCAACCAGGTACCTCAGCCAGAAGTGGCGGGGGACCCACACCACACACCAACCACAACCACACAAACACCAGCCGCAAGCCCGAACCAAAAGAGGCGGGCACAAGAAACCACAGGCCACCGGCACACCACACACACGCAACCACGCACACCAGCGCACGCGGAAGACACACCCACCGCACCACCACACCACACCACCAACAACGCGGACACCACAAACACACAACACACAACACAGCACGGCCACCGCGCGCAGCCACACACACCACAAACACACACAACAAGGAACACCCCCACCCACGAAACACCCCACCGCAACCGGCAGGCCCCAGCCAGGAGTGGCGGGGAGCCACACACCACCACCGCTGGCGGACCCCAGCCAGGAGTGGCAGGGAAGCGCACCCGGGGCCCTCAGACAGGAGTGGCGAGGAACACCCACCACCACCGGCAGGGAAACCCAGCCAGGAGTGGCGAGGAGTCGCACACAGGAACCTACGCCAGGAGTGGCGAGCGACCAACCACAGCACACACCAGCCACACCCCCACCAACACACCACACCGCACCACACCGCACGCCTCACACACACACACACACACACACGCGGAAGGCACGCGCACACCCGCATCACGACCCACACAGACACAACGAACATATACCACACACACCAGCACACACACCACGCGCACGCGCCACGCCACAAGCACACACAACACCGGAAGCCCCCACCCGCGGAAACACCCACCGCCGCGGCCGGCGGACCCCAGCCAGGAGTGGCGGGCAACCGGCCCCGAGACCCTCAGCCCGGAGTGGCAGGGACCCACCCACCACCGCCACCAGCGGACCCCCCAGCCAGGAGTGGCGGGGAACCGCGACCGGGACCCGCAGCCAGGAGTGGCAAGCGACCACACACCACCGCCGCCAGCGGACCCCAGCCAGGAGTGGCGGGGAACCACACCAGGGGCCCCTCAGCCAGGAGTGGCGAGGAGCACCCACCACCACGGACAGCGAAACCCAGCCAGGAGTGGCGGGAAAATGGAACTCAGGAACCTCCGCCAGGAGTGGCGAGGGACCAACCACGGCACACCAACCAGACCCACACCCACACCAGTGGCAAACCCCAGCCAGCCCCAGCCACACACCCACACACACACACACACAAACACCAACACACACGGAAGACACACCCACACCCAGGCCACCACCACGAACACCCGACACACACACCAGCACAGACACCACGCGCGCACGCACCGAAACCCCGCACCCAACCCAACGGAAACGGCCACCGCCACGGCCGGCGGACCCGAGCCAGGTGTGGTGGGGAACCGCAACCAGGACCACACCCAAGGTGGCAAGCAACCACGCACCACCGCCGCCAGCGGACCCCAGCCAGGAGTGGCACGGGACCGCACCCGGGGCCCTCAGCCAGGAGTGGCGGGGAACACCCACCACCACCGGCAGCGAAACCCAGCCAGGAGTGGCGGGAAAACGCACACAGGAACCTCTGCAAGGAGTGGTGAGGGACCGCCCACAACACGCCCCAGCCAGGGAAACAAACCGCCACACGCCACACACGCGCCAACACACATGGAAGACACACCCACACCCACACCACCGCCACAAACACACAACACACACACCAGCACGCGCCGCGCCACAAACACACGCAACACGGGAAACCCCCCACCAAACGCCGCGGAAACGGCCACCACCGCAGCCAGCGGACCCCAGCCAGGAGTGGCGGGGAACCGCACCCAGGACCCTCAGCCAGGAGTGGCGAGGGGCCACCCACCACCAACACCAGCGGGCCCCCAGCCAGGAGTGGCGGGGGACCGCACCCGGGGCCCTCGGCCAGGAGTGGCGAGGGACGCCCACCCAGAACCCACAGCCGGAAGAGCAAACCGGCGGACCTCAGCCAGGAGTGGCGAAGGCCCGCCTCCCACGAACACCAGAGGACCCCAGCCAGGAGTGACGGGGAGCCACACCCAAGACCCACAGCCAGGAGTGGCGGGGGACCACCCGCCGCCACCGGCGGCGAACCACAACCAGGGGAGGCGGGGACACACACACAAGCAACTCGGCCAGGAATGGCGAGGAGCCACCCCCCCACCACCACCACCCCACCCCACCCAGGGGAGACGGGAAACCCACCACCACAAACCACACAGCGAAAGGGGGGCGGGACGAAAGGGGCCCACGGGAAACGCAGGCGAGGGACCCAACCTCAGGGGTTTGGGGCCGCCCCCGGTGACCGTATCGGCCCCACCTGAGCACACGCAATAAGGTGGGATACGCCCGGGACCGTTGGTCAGCAGTCCGCGGTGGCACCGTCCTGGGGGGGTGACCAATGGGCCTGACCAAGAGCACTCCCCACGGCACGTACTGCGGTTCGGGCCCAGCGAGAGGCTGCAGGTAGGACACACCGTCCATCGGGGCAGGCAAGAGACACGCCTGTCCTGCAAGGACTCCCCTGCGACCCACAGTGTACCCCACCCCGGTGTGGGGAACGGCTGGAGTACCTGGCTACGGAGCAGGTCGATTTGTACCGAGCGGGTACAAATGGACGGCCCGTACAACAGAGTTACACCCTGACGGGGAGTGCAAGCATCGGCCCCCCAAGGGGAAACACCAGGGGAAGAATCCGAGCCAGCAACAAGGACCCCCCCCCCCTCACCCACCACAGCCGGGAAGGCCCCGGGCAAGGCACCAGGGGAACACCGCCCCAAGCGACGCGGCAAAGAGAAAGAGGGGGGAGGGCACGCAAAGGGGCGGGGGGACACGCCACCACCAACAGACCCCAGCCAGGGGTGGCGGGGTACCGCACCCAGACCCCAGAGCCGGGGCGGGAGGGGGGCCACGGCACACAGCCCCGGCACCCACACAGAGCCGCCAAACCAAGCCCAGAAAGGCGAGGATGGGCACCCAAACACACCACTAACACACCGCACACACGCCCGCGCGCGCACACAACACACACCGCCACAGCCGCCAACAACACGAGCCCCACAAACGCACACCACACACCAAAGCGCGAGCACCGCCAGCACCACAAACGCACACAACACACGAAAGCCCGAAGAACAAGAACCCAGCAACCCCCCGCCAGGGGAGCTGCAGGGCCGCCGGAAACACCGCTAGGACAGACGGGTAGACCCACCAAGCCCTCAGCGTGGAGTGGCGAGCGCCCACGCCCAGCAACACCCAACTACCAACCACCCCCAACCCAGACCCAGGACCAGTAACCGCGACACCCACACCAGCACCGGCACCAACACCCAAACCACACCCACCCTAACCGAACGCCAAAACACGCTCACCATCGGAAACACCCGGAGCCAACGGAGACACCGTTGGCGACACCAGCAGCCCCAGCACCCAGCACAACATCTAAGACACCCTGGCCAACATCAAACCCACACAAGCAGCCACCGAACACTGACCAACAACCTCACCCGCGCCACCCACCGACCTGCACCCAGAACCACCACCGCCAGCATCCACGCCATCGGAAACACCAACACCACCAACAATCATGCCAGCGCAACACCCTCACCACGACCATCACTGGCGGCGCCGCCGTCCTCACCAACGCCTACAACACCTACGCACACCAACACTGAGTACAACACCTACATCACCCAAGCCAACGGCATCAACAACACCATCGCCAGCACCACCCCACCATCAGCGTCGCCACCGGCAACCTCCGGCACCAGAGGCAACCAACGCCACCACGACCAGGAACCAACAAACCACCAAGCCTCAGCTGGAGGAGGCGAGGGCACACGCCCAGAACCATCAACAACAACACCCCCGCCACCAAAGCAACCACAGCGCGCCATCCACCACGCAGTCACCAGCGGCACCCACACCACCGGCGCCACCAACACCACCCTCACCCATGACATCACCCGGGGCATCGCCTGCACCACCCTCACCAAAGGCATCACCAGCGCCCCACACCACCTACTGCACACCCTCCCTGTCAGAGCCAAAGGAACCAGCCGGCGCCCACCCCCGAACACAAGCCACTGACCACCCACACACAGACCCACACCAACCACCAGCAGCATCAGCCACATCAGAGACGCCGTGAACCATAGCAACGCCCGCAACGTCCTCACCACCGGCATCACCGACAGCACCACCGACAGTGCGACCTCGGCGACAGCAATCCGGAGTGTCAACGACAGCCACCACAGCGACACCACCCAGTACGACGCCTACAACACCATCGGCAACAACGACACCAAGGGGCCACACCGGCCAGCAACGCCGAAGGGAACCTCCGCCAGGAGTGGCGAGGTCCCATCCCCACTGTCAGAACACCACCATCCACCAGGGCATCACCTACAACGCCCTTGCCATCAGCATCACCGGCGGCGCCACCGGCCGCACAGGCAGAGCACAGAAACAGAAACGACCCGGAACCGGCCCGGGGCCCAGAACCAACGGGGAACAACAGGAAACCAGCGCCACCAGCAAGGAGAAAAACAATAAAAGAAGACAGGGCACCACAGCACAGAACCACACGGCAGCACAGGGGAGCAGGACACTACAGGGAAACCACTGAGCGACGGCAGGACCAGACACGGGCACCAAAGCCGACACACACCACCAAACGACAACGCCGGGCAACCAGAGCCACCAGCAGACCCCCAATAAAAGGCAGCGACACCGGGAACCAACAACACCAGCAACCAGGAACAGCACAGACGACGCGCACAGCACAACGAAAGGGCACCAGCACAGCGCAGCACAGCAGCGCACAGGGCGAAGAGGACAGGCAACACACAGCAGGACACCCCAGAACACACACAGCAGACACGCAGCGGCAAGAAACAAACAACAGGCACAGGCAACGACCCAAACAAACCGCAGAGCACGACAGCACACCACCACACGACAGCACAGCGCAACAGAACAGAACACAGGGCAGCGGAACACCAAGACACACCACGCCGAACCACAGGGCGGCGAGCCACGCGGCCAGACAATGACAGCACCACCGAAGCACGACACCAAGACCCCCCAGGAGACAGCACAGGACAGCCAGGCCCAACAGCCAGCACCACACAACACCAGCCAGCGCACACAGAGCAACGACAGAGATAGCACCACCGAGGCACATGCGGGCACACCCGACGGCCAAAGACGCACAAACCCGCCCCGCACCGCACAACCGACAAAAAAAAAAAGAAGGGAAAAAAAAAGGGGGGGGGGCGCAAAGGCCCAAGGCAGCCAGAAAGCAGGAAACGCCAGAGACAACGGGGGGGGGGGGGGGCAAAAAACAAACAAAAAAAAGGGGGGCGGGGAGGGGGGGGGGAACAAGAGGCCGAGGCCCAAGGCACCCGAGGCTGGAAAACACGAAAAGCAGGAGACAATGGGGCGCAGAGAGGGGGGGGGAGGGAAAAAAAAAGGGGGTGGGGGGGGGGGCGACAAGACGCCAAGGCCCAAGGCACCCGGGGCCGGAAAACTCGCAAGACAGGACACAACGGGGGCGCAACAAGGGGGGGGAAGGGAAAAAAAAAACAAAAAAAACCAAAAACCCAACAACAACCACAAACGGGGCAACCCCTGCCCGGAGGGGGCCGAACAACCAAAGAGCACACCAAGAACGGCCAGAGGAAAGGTGAAGCGCACCAGAACGCGCCCAGGAGGCCGGCTGGCGCGACCCAGCCAAGAAGAGCACGCACACACACACGCGCGGGACCCGGGCGTGGCGTCCTCCGACCCGAAAGGGGCGGTGACGGCGTCCACACGAACTAGCCCGGGTTCACCGGCCGAGTCCCCCGTCGAAAAACGGATGGTACAGCAAACTGGACGCGTCAGTGACCGGGCCCACACACGCCCAACCACCGCAGCGCACGCAGCCCAAGACCGAAGCCAGAGGGACCCGCCAGGTACAACCCCATCGCAGGGTTCCGAACGGGTACGACGCGGAGCCCGCCCAGCGCCCTTGCCTCGGCAGGGGCCAGCGGCAGGCACAATGAGCCCGGTTCTGGGCCGGCCTCCACGTGCCCCGCGCAGCCACCCAGGAGAGCCGGGGGCGACAGCCCCTGGGGTGGGGGAAGGCACCACGGCGACGGGAAAGCCGACTGGAGCACCGAGAGCGACTGGACGGGACGAGGAGCGGCGCACCAATGCGGGGCCACTAGGCACGCCAGAGAGGCACGCCGCCGGCCACAACCACGGCACAAGGACAGGTGCCAAGCCACATTGACCACCGGGTGCCGCGAACCCGGGAAGCGCGCACAACACATGACGAACCGCGGCACGGGACAAGGTGCCAAGGTCAGCCGGGCCCCCACTCTCGCACACCGCACCCACGACCAGCGGGAAGCGGGCCCGGGGCGCACGCCCGAGAGGACGAGTGGTCGGGGGTGGGTGCGCGCCCGACCCCGGATGCCCCACACCCAGGCAAGAGGCGCCCCCCCCCCCGGGCGCCCTCGTGCCGCCCCCACAGCGCGCAAAGCCAGCTCGCAAGAGCGCGCGCTGTGGGGTTGGTGAGCCGAAGACAGCAAAGAGAGTAAGATACATGACGCCCCGGATTGGAGCATCCGGGGCGGAGTGGAGCTCGTCCCGAGCCCCCGGACTGGATCGTCCGGGGGTGAACCCGGTGCCACGGACTGGAGCGTTCGAGGCAACGGAGAAAATATGACAAAAAGACGCCCCGGATTGGAGCATCCGTGGCGGAGTGGAGCACGGCCCAAGCCCCCGGACTGGATCGTCCGGAATGAGAACCCGGTGTCACGGACTGGAGCATCCGAGGCAACGGAGAGAATACGGTAAAAAAACGCCGTGGATTGGAGCATCCGGGGCGGAATGAAGCACGGCCAAAGCCTTCAAACTGGATCGTCCGGGGGTGAACCTGGTGCCACGGACTGGAGCATCCGAGGCAACGGAGAGAACACGATAAAAAGACGCCCCGGATTGGAGCATCCGGGGCGGAATGGAGCACGGCACTAGCCCCCGGACTGGATCGTCCGGGGGTGAACCCGGTGCCACGGACTGGAGTGTCCGAGGCAACGGAGAGAATACGACAAAAAGACGCCCCGGATTGGAGCATCCGGGGCGGAGTGGAGCACGGCACAAGCCCCCGGACTGGATGGTCCGGGAGGGAACCCGGGGCCACGGACTGGAACATCCGAGGCAACTGACAGAAAACGGCAAAAAGACGCCCCGAATTGGTGCATCCGGGGCGGACAGGAGCAAGGCCCAAACCCCCGGTCTGGATCGTCCGGGGGTGCACCCGGTGCCACGGACAGGAACAACCGGGGACGCAACGCACCTGGACTGAAACGTCCGGGGACGAAGCGGCCCGGGAATGGAATGTCCGGGGCAACAAACAAGGAGAAGGAGACGGCGGCGGAGAGACACGGAGAGGAGAACAAGAACAAGAGCAAGGAACGGATGGGGGCGGACAAGAAGGAGAGAAGACGCGAAGCGGGAGGAGAAAGAGAAGAGGGTGAAGCAGCCAAACACATGGAGCCCGGATGGGAACAACCGGGGAAGCAACGCAAGCAGTCAGGATCAGCCGCGAGCGGGGCGGCACAGGAGACCGTCAAGCGAGAGCGGCCGAGGTTCCATGAGGAAGGAGCAGCGGCGGCGGCAAGAACCGAAAAGGAGTGCATGAACAGGAGTCAGGAAGAGTGGAGAGAGAGGACGAGAAAAACGAGAGACAGGAAGGGGGAGCAGAAGGGGAGGCAGGCGCACGGAACCCGGACTGGAACATCCGGGGGGCGGAAGCCCTGGACTGGAACGTCTGGGGAGGCAACAGCCTGGGAGTGGAACGTCCGGGACCTCAGAAGGAGGAGGAAATGGCGGCGGAGAGAAGGGACGAGGAGCACGTGAACAGCATGGACCAGCATGGACCAGATGGGGAAGGACAAGACGGACGAGAGAAGGGAAGTGGGAGGAGAAGGAGCAAAAGGAAAAGCGGCCAACCACATGGAACCCGGACGAGGACAACCGGGGGAGCAGCGCACCAGGGCAGGTACATCCGGGGGCGAGGCAGCCATGGAAAGGAGCGACCAGAGCTTCAGGAGGAAGAGGAGGCGGCGGCGGCAAGAGTCGACAAGGGGTAAGGGGTGCGTGCACGAGAGTCAGGGTCGGTGGAGAGAGAGGACGAGAAGAGCAAGAGAAGGGAAGAGGGGGGAGAGGGAGAGCAAACACGTGGAACCCGGACTGGAACATCCGGGGAAGCAAAACACCCGGACTGGAACAACCGAGGGGCGGGGGCCCGGGAATGGAGCGTCCGGGGAAGCGGCGGCCTGGGACTGGAACGTCCGGGGCTGCGGAAGGAGGGGGATACGGTAGCGGAGAACAACGGCGAGGAGCACATGAACAAGGGCAAGGACTAGATGAGGAAGGATACGGGAGGGGAAGGAGCAGATGGAAAAGCGGCCAAACACGTGGAACCCGGACGGGAACAACCAGGGAAGCAGCGCACCAGGACTGGAACATCTGGGGGCGAAGCAGCCCTGGATGGGAGTGTCCGGGGCTCAAGGAGGAAGATGAAGCGGCGGCGGCAGGAAACGGCAAGGAGAGCAAGTACAAGAACCGGGGAAGGGGGAGAACGAGGACAAGAAGAGCAAGAGGCGGGAAGCGAGCGGAGAAGGAGAAGAATGAGAGGCGGATGGGCACATGGAACCCGGACCCGTGTGGCTAGGGCCACGCGACGGCACCAGGGGACTAGGACAGCATGGGAGGCGGCACAGGAGAGAGGGGCGGGGGCGGGAGGGGAGCGACCCGTGCTAGGCGCACATAACGGTCCCCGGATGGATGAAGATCCAGTGGGCCCGCGCCACAGGGTTGCTGGCGGCCCGGCGGGGTATAAACACGGGATGAGGGATGGGATGGGGCCGCACAACAGCCCAGGGGATTAGGCCAGGGCCGCGGCACAGGGGAAAAGGGCGGGAAGGAAGCGACCCGTGCTAGGCGCACGAAACGGTCCCCGGATGGAAGAGGATCCAGTGAGCCCGCGCCACAGGGTTGCTGGCGGCCCGGTGGGGTATAAACACGGGATGAGGGATGGGATGGGGCCGCACAACAGCTCAGGGGATTAGGCTGGGACCGCGGCACAGGGGAAAGGGACGGAGGCGGGAAGGGAGCGACCCGTGCTAGGCACACGAAGCGGTCCCCGGATGGAAGAGGATCCAGTGGGCCCGCGCCATAGGGTTGCTGGCGACCCGGTGGGGTATAAACACAGGATGATGGGACAAGGGGACGAGGCGGGGAAGGGCGTGTGGCTAGGGCCGCACAACGGCCCGACGGGGTAGGGAGTCCATGGGACGCTGGGAACGGGCCGATGCCGGGATGAGGCAAATGGGAATGGGACATGGGATGGGCAGGGAAACCGAAAGCGCCAAGCAACAGCCCCGTGGGATCGGGAAACCAGTCGCCATTGAGTGGTGAACCATGGGCCAACCATGGGGAACCTGACCACGGGAAGTTGGGAAAATGCCCTGAACTCCGGGAAGGCCGTGAGGTGTCCGCAGGGGTGAGTGTTGACCTTGAGATCCCCGGGTCAATGGCCTGAGTACACGTAGGTTCACGCGTGAGCGGGACCAGGGGGAACGTGGAAAGGGTCGCCCCGTGGCCTCCAGCCGTGGATGGACGACACCAAAGTGCATCCGGGAGCCGAGGGGGTACTCCAACCCGTGAGGGATGGGGAGTAGTGGAATGTGGTTGACAGAGAGAAATGCTCCGCTGCCAGCGAGGGCTATCCACAGGAACTCCGCCTGCAGGCGCCCAATAGGCTGTGCGAGGGGGGGAAGGCCGGGGGATCCTTCAAAGGGTGACCGGAAGGAGCTGAAACCGTGAGGGCAGCGACTGAAGGGAGCCTACCGCCGGTCATGCCCCAAGGGAACCTGGTTGAAGTTCTCGGCCGTGAGGTGAGACAGGGGTCGCCAGGGGAACTGATGGTGGAGAACTCTCCTTCCCGCCAGAGGCGGCCACCATGTAAAACAAACAAGGAGATGTCAGATGAGGCTGCGGACGCGGCCGCCCTTACTTACTTACTTACTTACTTACTCACCCGCCCCACCCACCGACCTGCACCCAGAACCACCACCGCCAGCATCCACGCCATCGGAAACACCAACACCACCAGCAATCATGCCAGACCATCATGTAAGACCTTCTTCCTGCACCGTCAAAGGAGGCATCCCGAGCTCCCGAAGATACCTACCTACCTACCTCATGCCAGCGCAACACCCTCACCACCACCATCACCGGCGGCGCCGCCGTCCTCACCAACGCCTACGACACCTACGCACACCAACACCGAGTACAACACCTACATCACCCAAGCCAACGGCATCAACAACACTATCACCAGCACCACCCCACCATCAGCGTCGCCAACGGCAACCCCCGCACCAGAGGCAACCACCACCACCACGACTGGGAAACCAACAAACCACCAAGCCTCAGCTGGAGGAGGCGAGGGCACACGCCCAGAACCATCAACAACAACACCCTCGCCACCAAAGCAACCACAGCGCGCCATCCACCACGCAGTCACCAGCAGCACCCACACCACCGGCGCCACCAACACCACCCTCACCAACGGCATCACCAGCGCCCCACACCACCCACTGCACACCCTCCCTGTCAAAGCTAGAGGAACCAGCCGGCGCCCACCCCCGAACACAAGCCACTGACCACCCACACACAGACCCACACGAACCAGCAGCAGCATCAGCCACATCGGAGACGCCGTGACCCATAGCAACGACCGCAACGTCCTCACCTCCGGCATCACCGACAGCACCACCGACAGTGCGACCTCGGCGACAGCAATCCTGAGTGTCAACGACAGCCACCACAGCGACACCACCCGGTACGACGCCTACAACACCATCGGCAACAACGACACCAAGGGGGGCCAGGGCCAACACACCGGCCGGGAACGCCCACGAGAATCTTTGCCAGGGTTGGCGAGGTCCCATCCCCACCGTCAGAACACCACCACTCACCAGGGCATCACCTACAATGCCCTTGCCATCAGCATCACCGGCGGCGCCAACGCCCAGAGCTCCGCTGGCGGCGCCCTCACCAACACCGTCACCAGCAGCAAAGACAGCTGCAACACAGCGGCACTCCCAGCCACCCACAGCATCGACACCCTCGACCACAACCGGTGCCACACCTACCACTACAGACCCAAAGACAGCCAGAGGAACTACCACAATACCAGAGACAACCGGCACCGCCAGGACCACAAGCCAACCAACCACCAGCCACGAGTGGCACGCCCTGAACCGCCAACCATCCAAGCGCAGGCCGCGCCCAGCACCGACACCAACATCGCAACACCCACGCCAACAGACCACCACGAGACACGCAAACCACCAAGTATCACCTATGACACCCTCACCGTCAGCAACACCAGCTTCGCCAACACCCACGGCACTATCCACACCACCGCCAACCCCACCAGCGACATGCCAAGGAGCCGTCACCTACAACACCCCTACCATCACCACCACGACCCCGGCACAGAGTAACACCTACGGCGCCCCCACTGTCGGCGTCACCAAAGACGCCAGCAGGGCTGGCGAACAAACGCCACCAACGCCACCCAGCCGGGCCCACACCCAGGGGTAACAACAGCAACAGCACACACTAAACCCACCAACATCAACACCAGCGGCACCGCAGGGCAACACACCGCCCACCTACAACACCCTCACCATTCGCATCACCGCCCACCGCATGGACATCAACCGGAGCATCGTCAACAACCACCCCAGGCAGCACAAATAGCCACAACAACACCATCACATCCACCACCCTCACCAGCAGCGACACCAGCGGCACCCTCCGCCAGGAGTGGCGAGGAGATAACCCAACAACGCGGAGCCACACCCAGCGTCCCCGGCACCCTCACCATCGGAGCACCACAGCGGCACCAACCTTCAACACATCACCATCACCGTCACCAACGCCACCGACGCCTGACACAACAACCACACAGCCCGCACCAACGGCATCAGCCGAACAGTCACCGACACCACCTGCACCAACCTCACCGGCGGCATAGCCCGGTTAACCTGCGACCGCGAACCACAGGCACTAACAACCAGGACATCGCCGACAACACTCGCGGCCAACACCCGCACCGCCCTCAACAACACCACCGAAAGCAGCACCATCGACCGATAGCCACATCACCCTCACAAACCACGTGGATACGGGTCTCCCATCCCACCCCCCCCCCCCCACGAACAACAGCGGCATCGCTCACACCCCCCACCATCTGCACAACCAGTGACACCATCACAAGCATCAACCAAAACACCGACGACGGCAGCATCACCAACAACCGACACCCGCACTACCACTGCCACCAGCGCCACCGCCACCAGTCACGCCATCCACCGTCTGCGCCACCCACCAACGACACCAACGCCGCGCCCTAAACCACACCTACACCCAAAGACTGCAGCAACACCCGCGGAAACCCCACCAGCGACATCACCCTCCACCAGGAGCGGCCACCCAACGCAGACGGGGCCAGAAGACGATGATCAGCACCAGCAGGAAGGCCAGCCCTTAGCGCCCACAACAGCCCAAAGACGTCCCGCATCCGGACGCACACCCAGAAGCAGCACGGACACCGACCCACCATCAGTGTCAACCACCCAAGCGCAGGCCGCGCCCAGCACCAACACCAACAACACAACACCCACGCCATCAGACATCCACGAGACACGCAAACCACCAAGTATCACCTATGACACCCTCACCGTCAGCAGCACCAGCGTCGTCAACACCCACGGCACTATCAACACCCACGTGCCAAGTAGCTGTCACCTACAACACCCCTACCATCACCACCACGACCCCAGCACAGAGTGACACCTACGGCGACACCAAAGACGCCAGCAGGGCTGGCGAACAAACGCCACCAACGCCACCCAACGGGCCCACAGCCAGGGGTAGCAACAGCAACAGCACACACCAAACCCACCAACATCAACGCCAGCAGCACCGCAGGGCAACACATCGCCTACCTACAACACCCTCACCATTCGCATCACCGCCCACCGCATCGACATCACCGGGAGCATCGTCAACAACCACCCCAGGCTGCACAAACAGCCCCAACAACACCATCACATCAACCACCCTCACCAGAAGCGACACCAGCGGCACCCTCCGCCAGGAGTGGCAAGGAGATAACCCAACAACGCAGAGCCACACCCAGCGTCCCCGGCACCCTCACCATCGGAGCACCACCACCAGAACCAACCCCTCACACACAACCATCATTGTCACCACCGCCACCGACGCCTGACACAACAACCACACAGCCCGCACCAACGGCATCAGCGCAACAGTCACCGACACCACCTGCATCAACCTCATTGGCGGCATGGCCCGGTTAACCGCCTGCGACCGCGAACCGCAGGCACTAACAACCAGGAAATCGCCGACAACACTCCCGGCCAACACCCGCACCGCCCTCAACAACACCACCGAAAGCAGCACCGTCGACCAATAGCCACATGACCCTCACAAACTACCTGGATACGGGTCTCCCATCCCACTGCCCGCCACGAACAACAGCGGCATCGCCTACACCCCCCACCATCTGCACAACTAGCGACACCATCACCAGCATCAACCAAAACACCGACGAAGGCAGCCTCACCAACAACCGACACCCCACTACCACTGCCACCAGCGCCACCGCCACCACTCACGCCACCCACCGTCGGCGCCACCGGTCAACGACGCGAACGCCGCGCCCTAAACCACACCTACACCCAAAGACTGCAGCAACACCCGCGGAAACCCCACCAGCGACATCATTCACCACCAGGAGCGGCCGGCCAACGCCGACAGGGCCAGAAGATGAGGATCAGCACCAGCAGGAAAGCCAGCCCTTAGCGCCCACAACAGCCCAAAGACCTGCCGCACGCGGACCCACACCCAGAAGCAGCACCGACGCCGACCCACCATCAGTGTCACCGACAGCCGAGAAGACACCGCCGCACCGCCGCCCATGGCACCACCTGCACTCACCAGCGGCACCACCACCCTGCACAAGGCCAGGAGACTGACATCGCCAACGACCTCAAGGCACACCGACACCACCAACACCACCACCACCGGACGGGGTCTACCCACAGACCAAGAACAGCTCCACCACCATCAACCAGTACACCACCCGCGACACCCCACCGTCGCCAACACCACCCTCACCACCACAGCACCTACCACACCTCCACCGCCGGCGGCAACATCGGCCACACCACCCGTCATCTACAGCACCCTCGCCACCACCGCCACGTCCGGCCCACATACGTCACGCCCCAAATGGCCAGAGACAATACCCTCACCAACGACGCCACTGGCAACACCACATACGCCCCATATGTCACCCTCGCCATGCCCACCAACCATCACCCTCACCATCAGTGTCCACGACCACCAGAGGCACCAACACCACCGGTGACGACGACAGCGACAACACTGACTGGCTGACCCACCTGGGAATCACCATCAACTAGCTCTGCATCCACCTCATGTACACTAACGCCCATACCACCCTCACCAACGGCACCGCCAGCGGCACAATCATCAACTCCAACATCACACCACACTCACCACCAACATCACCACCACCCCTCAAGGGTCAGGGCTCGCGGGGAACGGAACAGTAGAGCGAGGACGTGCGCTGCAGCTCACAGCTGGGACGACGACTACGACGTCCTCCCGGCCATCCGACACCTACTGGCAGCCACGGCCCCGCGCCCACAAGCCCACCACCAGCCCACGGAACCGCAGGAGCCCGACCACCCCATGCCACCACGCTCCATATCCCCCTCGTCCA
The DNA here is from genome assembly GCA_964036045.1 of Eutreptiella sp. 'Long Island Sound 2002'. Lineage (NCBI taxonomy): Eukaryota > Euglenozoa > Euglenophyceae > Eutreptiales > Eutreptiaceae > Eutreptiella > Eutreptiella sp. 'Long Island Sound 2002'. The sequence goes on from OZ038379.1 coordinate 152,575,912, forward strand.
CCGCAGACCAGAACGCTGAACACCAGCGAGAGGGGCCCGAGCCCGACCGCGCCGCCACGCCCCAACCGCCCCCCCCCCCCCCCCAAAGGACATCTACGCCACGCTGGCCGGCACCCTGGCCCCCATGGACGCCGAGCAGTACTACCAGTCCATCCAACGAGACCTCCTGGAGGACCACGCGACCCTCCAGGGGTGAAGCAGGAGAAAAGGAACGACAACGAGTGCCGCACGGAGCAAGACCTTCTCTGGGAAGACACCTGGAAAGGCACCATGGACGCCTTCCTGGAAGCAGCAGCCGAAACCTACCCCCGCCCGCCCGGGGACACCAGGCACGGCCTCCACCCCCTTCTAGCGTACCACAACTGGAAACACCGCCACACCATCACCCTCCAGCCCCTCGACCACAATCCACACTGATAGACACCTGAAGACAACGCCACCGCCGCCATCACCGTACAGCAAAGCCCCGAGAACCCAGAGGAGTACCATATCACCTGGAACGATCCGGCACCCCACCCCCCCGCCTTCCCCACCCTCCCAGATGTCTTCGCCACCATCAGCGCAGAACTGCAGGACGCGAAAGCCCCACAACGACTGGACGAAGAGATGCCCCAGGCACCATCCCCACCAACCACACAAGAAAGCCCCCGCACAGAACCCCTCAGCCACCGCATCACCACAATGGAGCTCCCCCCACAGCACCGCACCACCCCGGACCGCAACGGGTTTCAGAACCTACCGCGAGAATGGGCGGTCCACAACGGCACACTCCGGTGGGACGAAATCACCCCGGGGCTCCAGGCCATCCGCCTCCACTCAATCACCGAACCCACCACCACCTGGACACTACCGACGGACCGCCACCACCTCCTCCTCACCATTCAAGGGGATGCCATCATCAAACCAACGGAGGGAGACCCCATAACGGCAGCCCCCACTCACGCCGTCCACATACCCCCACAAGCATCGTCGGCACCTATGACGGTACATCCGGGATTCACCCCATGGCAAGGCATCGTCATCACCTACCCCACCCCCAACGACCACACACACACCTGGCAGCAACGGTGGGAGGACATCCGTGGGGACCTCCTCCAGGAACACCTAGGGCTGACGCGCACCCACCACACCCTCCAACCTGTACGAGGAGTAGGCCAAGCACCGCACGGCATACACCCCCGGGATTATGGGCGTACGCAACACCCATAAACCCACAAGCGGCGGAGGACATCAAGACCGCACTATCCATCCAGCAAGCCCAGATCCAGACCCCGCACCGCAACAACCAACGAGGCTACACCATTTGGTGTGCATATCAAGACCACGACACCCTCACCCCCTAACCAGCCCCCCCCCCCCCTGGACACCAACACAACCGCCCTCCTCCAAGCAGCATCAGCGGCAGCCACACAGGTAGGGGCCCCGGAAACCTGGGGCCCGCTCCACCCCCCACTCAAGCTGGACGCGAAGAAGCCCACCCTCCACGACGAATGGGCGACCCACTACATCATCCCCAACACCACCACCCGCAAGAACGACGCTGCCAAGATCGCCGTCACTCGTCACCTCCCCCACACCAAAAAGGTGTACGAGCTGACGGCCCCCAACGTCCTCGTCACCCGTTGCCGACACGACGGGCGATACACCATACAGGCGGAAGGGGCAGCCGCGACCACCCTGTACACATGGGCAACACGGGGGGACCTCCCACACCCCACCCTCCACCACGCCCCCTCCTGGCCCGCCACCTTCCACACAGCAGACCGCCCCAACAAGAAACCCAAACACACAGGCGTGCACAACCCCGCCCAGGAGGCCCAGCTCCGACACGATGCAAGGCGCAAGGCCCGCACCCCCCACGATGACCACACCAACCCCCGTATCAGCGCCCCCCCCGCCAGGGTGTCGGATTCCACCCACAACCGCACGATCACAGGCATCATCACGGACTGCCTGAACCCGGCGGCATCGCGGGCAGACACCGTGTGGATCAGGGAAGGGCGCTCCCACACACGGGCGATGGCTCGCCTCAACAACATCCAACCCCACAAACTCCAGCACGCCGTCAGACCCTTCGCCGTACACATCACCCCATACGGCGTCGACCAGCCCCGGTGTGAGCACCATGACCCGCCCTGCTCCACCCCATGCACCTCGCCCCTGCGCCAACCGCTCCTGGCTCCCACCATCACGGGAGACATGTACCTGGCCACCGTATCAGGAAACCCGGGCATATACATCCTGCCCAACAGGTCCAGGAAACACGCCATCCCCCTCCACGGAGTAGAGTCCCTCGCCCTGGGACCGCCCCCACCAAAACACCAACAGCAGCACATCCCGGGGGACAAACAGACGCAGGCGCCAGACGGGGGAAAAAAGGCCCACCATCGCGCCCTCGCCCACACCACCGTCCACCCCGCAGCCCAGCTACCAAAGGACTTCGGCACGGAACGCCACATTGTCCTGGAGGGACAAGCCCACCACATCATCACCGCCGCCCTATACACCCTCGCCACCCACGAAAACCACTGGGACCCTACGGCCATCCCAGCGATGCCCCAACCACCGCAAGGCCCCCAAGATCCCGTCACCTCCTTGCACATCGGTCAACTCCTAAGCCGCAGGGCTACCCCACACCTCCACCCCTCCGGGATGGAACTAGCCATCGCGTCGTGGGACACCCTGGACACGCCCCCCCAACAACCCGCCATCCACATCCTCAGAGCGGACGCCCAATGGTGGGTCCTCCACTGGGCACACGGAGTCCTCATGGCGGCCCAGGCCTACACCCCGAAGATAGACCCGGAGGACCCCTTACGAGGCCAGCAGCGATTCCTCCAGGCCACCAACCTCACAGCCAGCAAAAGCGCCCCGTGGGAAGCCCTCCACACAGCACTCTACTGGGCTCCAGGGTCCCCCAGCGGCCCAGACACACCAGAACGCACGGAGGCCTGGGTCATGCAGGCCAACGCCATGAGGGACTACCACCTCCAGCACCCTTTCGACGACAGCCCGGCCGCACTGTCATGGCCAACCGACCCCCCGGAGACCGTGCGCCAGCTCGCCGACCTCACGCGCAGCCACGCGAAAGCGACCATGCAAACGCCGGCAGAACCCCCGCTAAGGGATCCGGGCCAGCAAGCAACCCATCCCTTCTTCCAACCCCACGCCCCCCCAGCCCCACCACCTCCGGTCCCGACCAAGCAAGCGAGACGGAAAAGGGGCGCACCCGCCACCAACCAAGCCGCAAAAGCAGCAACCTCCCAACCCCCCGCACCCCCCCCAACCCAACCGGCAAACCCGGACCAAGCATCCTCGTCATCCCCCCTCCCATAATTACCACCACCCCACCCGGACCAGGCATCCTCATCATCCTCCCTCCCGCCACCAGCACCGCCCCCGGCCAAGGCATACCCAGGATTGGAAAAGGGCGCGAAGGTCCAGCAACCCTTCGGCAACGACCACACGGGCGACTGGATCTGGTGCGAGGGCACAATCCAGTACCGCCTCCGCGAACTCGGGGACAACAGGGGGCCCCAGATCCGGGTGGTCTGGCACCGCCAAAAGGAGCTAGACCAAGGCAGCAGCGCCCCGGACAAGCCAGAAGGCCACACCCTGGAGCTCACCAGCGCCCATCCCATCCAGCTCCGCACTGACGAGAACAAGGCCCACAGGAGGACCCAAAAATGCACTGGGGAGCTCCCCCCGGAGTGGAGCCAAGGCCTCTCCCCGCCGCGCCTACCCAACCGCCCACCACCCGGCAAAAAGTCCCCGGGCCCCAGCCCCCCTCCCTGACGGGGCAAGGGTCGAGGGCAGAAGCCTCCACAGCCCCGGCCCGCCCCCACCCAGGCCACCGTCAACCTCCGCAATCTCAACCACCCGGCCGTCACCTACTCCAAGGACGCCACAAGCGCCCTCCAGGAGCTCCCGATGGCACAGGGGCCGGAGTGGGTTCCCCACCTCCTCGCCTTCCAGAAACAAGGCCTACAACGCGACGACCCCCCAGAAACCACCCCCATATATACCCCGGACCAGAAAGCGTACAAATGCTACTGGCACAAAGGGACCCCCCTGTATGCCCGAGCCGGCATCCACGTCGACCTCTTCCACCACCTGAGCATCCGAGGGAGGATAGGGGTCTATGAGGTCGTCGGCGACGGATGGCAACTCAACGTCATCAACGCCCACGTCCCCTTCGGCGACGCCACGGAACCCTTCCTTGGAGAAGTCAGTGGTTTTCACTTAACTGCAGGTCTTTTATGATACCCCAGATGATCTATGGCCGGGGTTCCTTGTTTGTTTCTGATTTCTATATATATATATATGAATATATATAGAGTCCCTTTTATTTTCGATTCGTCTTGCGTCATAACACCAACCACAGGGCTAATGGCGAAGCCACAGCCCACAGTAACCAGGCCTTTGGTGCATTTTGGAGCAGGGTCACACCCCCTGAGTTACTGTACATATGGCTGCTGTCCTTCGATGAACTTTGGCTCGCCACGAACGCTCACTTGCCCGTGGTTATGCTCGCCGGGGGGCAACCCCCATGCACCAAAAGAAAAACCCTTCCTCCAAGCTCTGGCCGAGGCATACCGCCAGATGGCCATGCTCGCCCCCACAATCATCATCGGCGACATGAACGCCGCCCCCACCCCGGCAGACCGAGAGGGAACAGGCCACACCCCAGGACCATGCAGTCCGCGACACGATCAAAATGCTAGGGCTCGTGGACTTGACGGCCAACCTCGAAGGCCAACCATCCCACTTCCCCCACCAAACAGATGCCGCCCCCTCCCGCATCGACATATGCTACGGTGACCCCACCACCATCATCCGGGCGGAGGCCCGATATGGACCCCTCTCGCTGGGACCCACAGGCCATAGCCCCCTGCACATCCGCCTCACCATCCCCAACCCTCCCCCCAGCCCCCCAGAGGATGCGGACCAAGGCCTACCACCCTCCCTGAGGATGCCTCCACTTCACGACAAACAGGCCTGGTCCCAATATCACAGGGCCATAGACCGCGCCCGGCGCATCCAACCGGACCCCACCGACCTACTCACAGCCATGCGCAAGGCGGCCGTAGCCTGCGGCTTCCAGCAACACCCCCACACTGACAACGACCGACCACCCACGGCCCTAGGGGACATGCTCCATGACCTCTGGCATGCCAAGCAACAACTAGCGACCCTCCTCCGCACCGACACCCCCCAAACCCGCCGCCAGATACACCACTGCAGGGCGCAAATAGCCCACACCAGGGCAGACCTGCAGCGGTGGCACATCCACAGGCAACAGCGCATCGCCCAAGAACACGAGCGGTATGCGCAACATGAACTCCCCTACAAGGCCATCCGCCACCTCAACGACGCCATTACCGACACCGGCCAGCGCACCATCACCACGGTCAGACAGGAGGACGGCTCCCTCATTAACGACCCAGCCACAGTGCTCCAAGCCACCCAAGACAGCTTCCTCTGACAACACACGCCCACCCAAGACACACTGGACATGGACACCCAGGCCAAAATCGACTGCCTCCCTCAGGTCTTCAACGACGCCCATGGGAGGTAACTGAAAAACCCCCCTTCACCATCCACGAAGTCTGGAAGGCCATCCACAGTCTCCGGCAACACAAAACCCAATGCTACGACGGCCTCCCTGCGGAGGAATACTACCACCTCCCCGCCCACCTCCTCCGCATCCTCGCCCACCGCCTCGGGGACATCGTCACGGGGCGAATCCCCCGGCCATCGGACTGGGTAAACGTTGTCCGCCCCCTCTACAAAAAGGGAGACTGGGCCAACCCGGACAACTGGCGCCGCATAGTCTGTGGAGTCACGGAGGTCAAAACTGTTTGGACCATCCTCCTACGCCGCATCCGCCCCCACCTGGACCCCCACATACCCGCCAGCCTCTGGGGGGCCATCCCAGGCCGGTCCCCACACGAGGCCATCTTCCTCTAGGACACCATCGCTGACATGGACCCGGTAAACCTCATCATCGCCTCCCTCGACGTCAAAGGAGCCTTCCCGAACACCCCCTGGCTCCTTCTGGAGGCAGTGTGGAAACGCCTGGGCCTCCCCTTCTACAACTTCGCCTCCGGCTACATCCGCACCCGCAAATACACGGTCCGCACAGGAGCAGGCCTCACCCCCTTCCTGGGGCCAGGCAGCGGAGTCCCCCAAGGAGGAGCATATTGCCCCTTCCTGTACCTTCTCGTGACGCTCCCCCTGGCCCTCGCAATCGAGCAGGATTACCCGGCCTACGCACCATACCCCCTCCTCTCCCCCCTGGTGGGCGTCGCGGACGACACCAACCCCACGGTCGCACACACCCCACACGAGCCCCACACCCCAGGCCCCGGGCCAACGGTCACCCAACAGGCCAACGACTTACTGGACGTGACCATCTCCTACCTCTCCCGCAACAACCTCATCGTCCACCCCACAAAGTCAGTGGCCATGATGGAGGGCTCTGCCAGACCCCCCAGCCTAGGGCCACAAGGGCCCCCCATGCAAGTCGTGACAAGCACGACCCACCTGGGGGTAATCCAGGCCGCCAACCCTGAGGACACCACCCTCCCTCCCAAGTTGCAGTCACACCTCGCCCATCTCCCCAGATATGCGCTGCCGACCACCAAGGTCCTCTCCCTGTCCCACCAGAGCCTGGCGTAATACCTCACCGGGGTCTTGAACGCCTCCATAGGCTTCCAAGCACTCCACCTGACACACGCCACCACCGCCCTCCAACCGGCCACACGCGCCGTGACCAAGGCAGGGCAGCACACGGGGGCTGGCCCACCTCCATACCGGCCCGCGCCATCCGAGCGGCATGGCCCCACTATGGGGACGCCATAGGGGACGAGGTGAAAGCGGCCTACACCAGACACACCGCCCTCCTCCTTCACCGCATGACCCACAACCACTCGCCAGAGGTCCGCGAGGTCGCTACCATCCGCCTTCAAGCCGCACAACAGGCCCGCAACACATGCCCACGCTGGATACTCCACCAGACGGGCATGTCCACCAACATGAACACACGCCTGTGGAACCACCTGCAGCTTCTCCTCCCATCCCCACACCACGCCATACTCACCAACCACACGTGCCCGGAGGAAGGGCCTCTAGCGGTCCTCTGCGGGGACCTCCACCATCACCCCAAGGGCACCATCCACACCATAGACCTTGTCGGGGCCTCCATCACCGTAGTATACGTCACCCTCTCACAAATGCGGGTCCTTCACCACGGCGAAGCACACCGCACCCCCTTCCTACAACTTCCCGGAAGGCCGAAATACCGCCTCTTCCGCCAGTACCTCAGGCAGACGGCACGAGCAGCGGGCCACACTCTGCCAGGAAGCACAGACATGCGAGCAGCCTACCGAGATTTCAAAAAGCAACACCCCCGACCCATCGCAGCGACACTGCCCTACACACCCACCGGCTCGAAACACGAACCTGTCCCCCCGGTGACAGGCCCGGTCCCACCACTAACCCTACCACTGGCCCCGAATGAAGCCAAATCCACGCAGACCACCGTCATCCACCACGGAGCAGAAAGGCGCATACCGAAGCACCACATGACCGCCCGAGACCTACCGAAGGTCCCCCATGACTCCCAGAGCATGCCACGCACATGTTGGGCCTGCGACCCCGAGGCACCAACCACGCCATGGCCCGTACTACACCTCATAGCACGCCACCACACCCACCCAACAACCCACCTACCACCACAGGCCTACGCATGGGTAGCCTAATGGCTCCAACTCCATGGTAGCGTGGAACCCCGACCACACACCCAAATGGCTCTTCACCACTACACCCACCTGGCTCCGCCCCGACCCGGCAGCGGTAGCCATCCGTTACAGCATGTCTGAACCAGGCAGAACGGGCAAGCACGAGCACCCCTACTATCCGCCTCAGCACTCCTACCACACACCGGAGCATCTAAAACAAACCCTCACATGCCACGACCTAAACCCAGACACGGCCTACATCCTCCACTACATCTACTCCTACCTCACACAAGGACAGCCGGAACAGGGACTCATAGCCAGCTCCCCCGGAGCGAAACACATCATCTCCACAGAAATAGGGGTGTACGCCACCCCCGTCCACCCACGACCCCAGTGGCCCACCTCACCACGGGGCTCGCCATATACGCCTACCTGCCCATGAACCCATGCCGCCTCCCACAACCATCACCAGTGGACCGGCTCTTCTTCACCGACGCCTCAGGCGAATCCGCCCTCACGCCCATCACCGGGGGGGCCACCCTGCAGCTAACCCACACCGGGGGGCACTACCACATGGACCACCACATGGGCCACACCACCTACGGAGCATCCTCCCACGGGGAGCTAGGGGCCATGGCCGACGCCATCGCCGAGATCGCGGCCCACCTACCCGCCCACCTCCCGCACATCCTCCGGGTCTGGTTCGTGGTAGACGCCACTGTCGACACACACCTGCTCCCCCGCATAGCACGGCAACCACTCCACAAAGCCACCGCGACGAGCCTCGGCACCCAGGCACTGCTGCTCTGGAAAGCCCTTCACAGCCTTCCCCCCTACGTCCAACTCCACATCGTGAAACAAGAGTCCCACAGGCACCAATATGGAAATGGTAAGGTCGACAACCAGGCAGTACACCAGCGCACAACGCACCTGCCAACCCTCCAGATCCCTGACCTCGGCCGAAACCACACACACCTCCAACACATACTGCCCGTACCCGAGCCCCATCAGACCCCGGACTGGGTACCAGAGGACGCCCCCTATTCCTCCCGCGACAGAGCATACCACTACCCCAACCCCATCCAACATCTCGCCCGCGTGATCAGAGACACAGAGAGCCGGGCACACATCCAGGAGCTCCAGGAGAAACTGCAAATCCCCCTCTACCACTCAGCACTGCGCCCAGCAAACGTCCCAGCCCACCCTCAAAAACGACGCATCCAGCTCCTCAGGGAGCAACTACCATTCCTCACCAGGGTCACCAGATGGCTCGCCCGCAAGCACATCCACATCCCAGAAGAACACACCCATTGCCTGTGCGACCACACCACCCCGGAGGACTGGGAACACTTCAAGAAATGTCTCCTCCATGCAGGCAGGGACACGCTAGTGGGCTGGTCCCCGACAGAAACCTTACGACAACACGAAGGCTGGCCAACCCACAGCCACGCACACCAGGCCACCGAACACCTGTTCCGGGATCCCCTGGTCAGGGAAGCCACCATGAGAGGGGCGGTGACACTGGCCCTACACCGACACCTCACCAAACACACGGAAAGCCCCATGGAGGCAGCAGCGCACCTCCAGCTAGAAGCAGTCCGCAGAGCGGCGGCCCAAGTGGTACACCGCAAACACCTCCTGTTAACACACGTGGAACAACTCACCGACCCCACCGCCAGGGAACACATGCAGCATCTCATCCATTACCATGCCGTGCATGACCCAGACGTCCACTAACCCGATCCGCGCCCCGCACACGCCCCCCATTCCCAACCGCAGGCCTCCAAGACACAACCACAACGCCCAAAAGCCCACCTCTCACCCAAGAAGCCACCCGCCACCGCCCAGCCCGGCCGAGCCCAACCAGGGCCAACGATACGTCGACGTGGACGCGCATGACCCGTGCAACCCACCCAGCCCACCCCCCCCGGACCTGGAGCACCCCCCCCTCACACCGGCCACCATCCGCGACCCCGACCTCCTCCGAGCGACCCTCCAAGGCAGGGCCCCGACCACACCCCTGGGCTGGTACCGCCTACAAGAGGACTGGACCAAGCTCACCGTCAAAGCCCTCCGGGACCTGACCACCCCAAGCAACGGCCTCAACGAGGGCGTAGACCTCGTACTCTGGCGAGCCCGCAAACACACCCAGGGCCAGCACGTCTGGATCCTCCCCATTGAGTGGGGCCAGGCGCTGACACATGACACCGACATCAACGTAACACGTCGAGGGACCATACACCTACGACAGGCCCCAGCGGAGAAGGACCACCCAGCGGACCCGAACCACCCAGAGCAGTGAAAACAGGCCACGGCACCAACCCGCGACACCGCCCTCCATGCCGCCGGCCTCCGCAGGCCAGACGACGAGCTCCCTTCCCCACCTACAGACAGTGACCACCCCCCGCCAGAGATCCCGTGTACAGTCCTCGAGCGCGGGCACTACTACGTGGTAGCCGCTACAGCTACGTCCCCCGGCCCACAATGGCTCGTCAAAGGGAAGGACACCATGCTCGCCCCAGGGGCCGCCCAACCAGGGGCAGTAGGGGACCTAACCAGCCCGCACAGGGTCCACAGGGGCGTCCTCCAGCCAGGGCACAAGCCCCCAGCCCGCGCCCTGGCCCAAGTCACCTCAGGGAAGGCGGGCTACCACCTGGGATTGGCCATGCTCTGCCTGACCCATTGGATCCAGCGCCGCTGGGCATCCACAGGGACCGTGCCCTGGATTTGGGCCATCCTCACCGCCCACACACAAATCGAGGCAGGCCCGGACACGCGGCCAATCACCCCCCCCAGACCACAGCACTCCCTCACCTGCGGGTACCACGCCATTCACAGGGTCCTCAGCCGCGTGGGTCTTAGCACAGATCTAGCATACCCCCTTCCCACCACTGACCAAGAGGTCAACCAGATACTCAAGCTCGTCTGCGAAATCCTTGCCGCGGCAGCAGAAGACGGCAAGCTTCTCCTCCAAACTGCCCGGCCTACAACTGACCACGCAAGCGTGCCGCTGCGAGCGGACACATACACCGCCCATGCCCCTCCCCCCTTGCTGCTCAACCAGAGACCCACACACGCCCACCATCGCGCGCAGCCCCGGGCCCCGCGACAGGGGCCTCCCCCACCCGCCCGAACACCAGCACACGCCCGCAACAGACCCACCCGCCAGACACTCCTCACCACCCCCCACACTCGACAGCCCGCACACACCTACCGAGGGAAGCATCACGCCCCGCGGCACGCGCACCCCACCCAGTGGCCCGCTCACGCCCCCCGCGCACACCCCGGAAGACCCAGGCCCACCCTCCCCGGCCCCTGAATGCAGCCAACGCGAACTGTTACCCCCCGCGGACGCCAACCCACACAACCGATTTATGTGCATGGCAACCGATTATACTACACATTGCAGGACCCCGGCCCAGCCAAGCCCGGAAGGAGAAGGCCACGGCCCCGCGCCTCCCTCCCCCGCCGCTGCCGACCAGATCGGCCTGCCGGGCTGCCAGGTCACAACCGGGCCCCCCCAGCCGCCCGCCCCCAACCTACAGCCGGAGGACATGCCCTCCATCCTCCCCGCCTTGGCCACAGCAGAAGCCGCGACCCACAAGCCCGCCACTGCACGCATCACAGACCAACCCGCGTCCACCACCTCCTCTTCATCCTCAGCCTCCTCAACCTCCTCCATCTCATCCTCCGACCCCCCCCTCCTGACGCGTTCCCGTGGGGGGCCGGCCACAGGACGCTGCGGGACACGCGCAAGTGAGCAGGCAGGCAAAGCACTACGCTCACAGGGGCATCAATGCGCTCATGTCATGTGACAAAGCATTTCAGAATCCTTGCCACTCTGCAAAGAGGGAACAAAAGTATGTACAACAACACATCAGGATATGTACACATGGGGTTAAGACTGGACTGGGGTAAGGGCATCACAGGACAATAGACACTCTATCCTAACTTATATCCCAATCCCAGGTCCGACCCTCTCAGTGGCTGGTGGGGGCGGGGGCTCAAACACAACCCATGCCCTGCTCAGTCCGGACCCTGAAACCCTGCCAATGGGGGAGGTGTCTCGCCAAGCCACAGGCGAGTTCCTCGAAACCAAGGAACTCCAAGGCCAACCGACAGTGACTCCCTATGCTCCCTTAGGGGCAGGTCCCAACTTCAATCAGAGATAGAGATATGGCCCCGCCATTATCCCTCAGGAGTTGGTAGCTGAAAATGGGCTGTTTCAGCCCAAACTGATATTAGCTTCAAAATCTCCAAAATTGACCCCTCGTCCGGACCCGCCAGAGGTAGGGACGAGGCAACTGACCCTATGCGCTTCGCACCCGAACTCCCTGGAGCCCTCACCCAACCTGGTTCCCTCTGAGGTCCCGGCATCAGGGCACCACGGGTTCGTCAAGTGGGGTCATGATTGCCAAAATGGCAAAAACGGCCGTCTCGGGCGACCGTCCAGGGTAGGAAATCTTGGCGATATTGACGCGCCAAGCCTTGATTCACAACCCTTGATATCCCCTTTGGTCCCATGCCCTGGGTTATCGCTTGCTGTCATGCCGGCTGCTTACTGTTCACCGATGGGATGACCACACGGACGGGGCAGAAAGCAACATGCGGTGCAAAGGTGGTGATCGTGGATCGCACCAAAAGTTGAATAACTCCGAATGAGCCGCAGGAGCAAATGGGAAACTCAAGGGCGTTCAACCCTTGGTGAGATGCTACAATATGCGCCACTTCTGACTGGCTAGATCCCGTGCCCCATGGAGATATGGTAATTCCAATATGGCATACAATGGCAAAAACAGCGAAATTTGGCCAAAATGGCCCGCACTCATGATTACATATCTCCATGGCCACGGCGAGGATCCTTTCAACCAAAGATGCTATCGACACATGGGACTTAGGTCCAAATATATATCCACTTGCCATCCCTCATGGTCGCCTCTAGCTATTTTTACCATTGGAGAGGAAGTGACACACAAATGGGGCAGAATGGTAACATACCCCAAATTGGGTGACTCACAACTCTCCGATCGAGAGGAGAGGCCACATGGGGGAACACCCCATTCGATGTGGGTTTATGTGCCCTCTCCGAATTGCCCTTACCCTTGGTCAAGTGGCGCACGCAACCTCGGGGGTGAAATCAGGGGGAGAAGGCGTTTGTGGCCATTTTGGGCAAAACGGCCAAAATTCACCCAAAAGTGATCCCTCCAAATATCATATCTCCGTATCGCAAGAGAAAGGAGCCTCGGGCTTTTGCATGGATGCAAACCGAAGCTTTGCTTCCCTTTTGCAACAAGGGTTGAGGTTCAAAGCACAATGAAAGCATTTTTAACACCTCAATCCTTGAAGCACACTATTTGTGGGAAAAAGTGGATATATCGGCGATATTGGCATGAACATATCCTTGGGACCTTGAGGAGCAAAAATATGAGTAAACACTTTTTGGGTAGGCCCATAGTAGGTGCTTTCAGACATGCACACTATGGTTAGATTGTCTCCGCCCACTCGTGTCATTAGTGCTTGCATATGAGCGCGTGTGCAAAGAGGCAATGTGGAACGCGTGCTCACAAGGCGAAGTAAAATAAAATAGAAGACAAGGTTGTAAAAATCAACCATGCCATCCACGATGTCCTTCGTGGTCTCTACTTTACATATTGCCTTGGTTCGCGGCTCAACTCCCCATAGGCTTCGAATACGAGCCTCGGGTGTTTGGCCATTTCGGCCTAATTTTCGACCAAAACTTGCCCTCCTTTGAAAATAGAGTTTTGGTACGCATTGAATTGCGTGGAGCCATCGTTGAGTTGGCTCGAAAAACGAAAATGGCCTCGGGCTTTTGGTCTTGTGAGCTTCGTGTTCGGTCATTAACGTTCATGCTCACAAGGCCACAAAGTTAGCGTTTGCGCACGCAAACGACTTGGGTTTGCGAGACCCATAGGCTGCCTAAAACACCACCATTGCCCGCTTCCCTAAGCAAGATGATATGCCCGCGTGAGAGGGGCATGGATGAGAGACATAGGGGGGAGACGTAGGGTTCCGTGCGAACTCTTGGTCCTTGAGAAGCATGAGTTCGCACGATCGACGGAAAGCCTTGCGCGCTGATTTTCTCGAGAACGCAACGGCGAAAAATTCTGGTGAACACACCACATGAAAGTACATTAAATACCCTCTAGATTCAGCCCTTAAGTTCTCTTAGAACCTCACAGGTACTCGAGAAAAGTCAATCACAAAACTCGCCACGGAGAAGCGACGAAGGCGCGAGAACAGGCGACATCAGGCGGCGATTTCACGACAATTAGAAATCGCGGTAGAAATCGGGTATTTCACCGATTTCTGCCCGAAAATCGATCAAGACAATAAAATCACGGTAATTCTACATCGATTTATTGGTTAGAAATCGGATTCCAGATTTCACGGGTTAGAGAACAGGGATAGCCGGTGTCAACGGCTTCCGCACGGGTGTGACGGCTCGCAGGCCTCTGGGCCATGGGCCATAACGGGTGTGACGGCTCACAGGCCTCCGGGCCATGGGCCATAGGTTCTGGGTACCGCTTCACCCCCCTCCTTAGAGCAAACCCTGGGGGGGGCTCGACAACACACAAGCATGGAAGCGGGTACCCAGGACCATCCCCTGAAGGGGGGGGGGTGTCACATCCTCACTTCAGGCCGGTCTGCGGGTTAGGCTGCTCATCGCGATGCCACGGTAAAACAGGTATGATGCTGTAGGTGTTAGTAATAAGAGGTACAGTATCAAGTATCAAGTCCCGGGTCCTGACGGCGATTGTTCGGCATCCAAACGACCCGTTAACCCATACCAGGCGCACCGGGTGCCGGCTGCTACGGTCACCACCACAGTGGCAGTGGCATACACGGCCAACATAGGCGACACACGACGACCGAGGTGGTCCCACAGGTCGAGAGCGACCACAAAGATCCATCAGGCTACCCCAAGCTTCCCAAGGCCCGCCGACTGGGGAGAGTCCCCACGGGTCCTTCCTCGGGCGCACCATGTCCATATCCATACGACGCGAGTCCAGAGTGCCACAGCCGAACTCCTTAAGAGATCTTAAGGGAACTCCTCCTTAAGGGATCGGGCATCAAGGCCGTCTTTTCCCTCGCCCTATTACCACGAAGGCCATAAATGAGGGAGTCCTCATGCAGTGTGGGCGGAGGCGTCGACTCCTCAAACCACCAGTTTCCCAGGCAGACTGACCGAGGTCAGGAGCACCGGAGGCCGCCATCCGACTGCAAGTGCGTCTGCAAATCGGTAGGCTCACACTGGGACTGACAGTGGCGGACCGCTGGGACTGTAGTCAGGCAACTGGGCTTCCCGCCTGGCGCCATCAGGATCCCCACATCACAGCGAATAGGGCAACACGGTATCACAGGCACTTAAACAGAAGAATATGTCATGCGGTACTGGTCCAGGCTGGACCCTGTGTATGAACATGTAAATGGCGACTCAGGGCGCCTCTGTATTGCGATTCGCATCCCCTGGGGGGGGAAGAAAACAGTCCATCAGTCGGTGATGGGCTGACAATCGTAACATACAAATGCACATATCCTGGGGAACAGAAAAGCAAAACAAGCGGGGTAAATAGGTGTGTAAACACACTCTGGACAGAGTGCCAAACCACGCCACGGTCAGGATAAGGCAAATGCAGGAGGGTGGACAGGAAAACGCCTGAGTTCAGGCCATATATAGTCTGCAGACACACGTCGACTGGCCTGGATTCCGCAAGTGCCATGGAACCAGACCACACACCAAAAATCGCAATGCCGATGACAGCGGCATCCGTTGCGCAACGTCGTATGGGCTTCAAGGCCCCAAGAGCTCAGAAAAATGAAGGTCAGTCGCCCTACCTGGTTTCCCAAGGATTCAGCAGGTGGGGAGTGAGGAATAGAATGGAAAGAGAGGGGCCATCCTCCTCTGGATTCAGCAGGGGGGGGTATATGGCCACTCTGATGGCAGGTCACCGGAAGATGAGAGAGAGCAAGCAAGTGAGGGACGATCCGTCGGCCTCACAAGCGCCTCAAAGCACATCAGGGGAGAGCTCAGGGCGCTGATCAGGCACCCCTGGCTGCAATCGCCCGGGTGAGTGCTGCCAAGTCCGAAACGTGGATCTTGGTCTTGTGCCTGCGGATGTACTCCATGAAGGGAGTATTGACCCGCGGCACGAACGAGGAGACGGGTTCCCGGGTGTCGTGGGACGGCCCATAGCCTCGCCAAAGAACCTTGAACTCCAGACCTCCAGGTGCCGAGGCCTTCGGACGCTGAGCCAGGATCTTCTCGACTGTATAGTCGTCCTGCTCAGCATAGTCGTCGTCCGAATCGGCCTCATGTGTGGCGTAGCTCAGGGACACATGTTGGCCACGGAGGTCGGGTTCACGCACACGGAGCTGACTCTCGTGGCGCTCCCGGAACTGTCCGTGACCTACCTTGATGCGGTAGGTGTCCTCACCAATCCTGCGGACCACCTCGCCGGCTGTGAACCAGGTTTTGGTGCGGTGGGTGCCCATAGGGCGGGGTCTGATCACCCACACCGGGTCTCCCACCCTGAACTTCTGCGCTGTCGAGCTCGGGGCGGACTTCTGACGCTCAGCATGCTCCTTCTCGAGCTGCTGGCGGATGTCCCGCGCCGTTTGCTCTTGCCGCGCGAAGAATTCCTTGGCATCCATAGCCATGTCATCACCAGACAAGGGAAGTCCCCTACCCAGGGGGTCCCTGCCGAACAGAATCTGGTGAGGGGACAAACCGCCCGGAGTGGGGGTGTCATGATGGGCCTTCAGAGCAGGCCACATCTCCTCAAACCAGTTCTGACGTGGATTGGTGATGTGGATCTTGCGCAGCTTCTCGAACAGCTGCCGTCCAGCCACTTCAGCACGGCCGTTAGACCGGCTGAGATAGGCGACGCTCTTGGCATGACGTATCCCCATGAGGGAACACATAGCCTTGAACCAGCCACCAGTAAACTGGGGCCCTCGGTCACTGCAAATGGTGCGGGGGATGTCAAAGACGGTCAGCCAATGACGAATCATCATGACTGCCACTTCCTTGGCAAGCAACCCCTTTTTGCGTGCCGGAACGGCTACAACGTAGCCGCTGTGGCGGTCCACACAGAGAACCACACAGTCAAAGGTCTCCTTGCCAATGTGCACTTCGGGCATGGAGAAGACGTCCATGGCCACGCTCTCCATGGCCTGGTCAGGAACCGGGGTCCATTGGGGTTCCCCCTTGATGTTCCGGTTATCGGGATTGCAGGCCTGACAGACCGAGCAACCCTTCCTGACCTTCTTGATGGCGGTGTAGAGAACGATATGGTCGATCTCGAACCGACGCTGCATGTCAAGGGCTTGCTTCTTGACCCCTGGGTGCAGCATGTGGTGGTGCCAAGCTTCACAAAGCTCGAGCACCCGGGACTCCGGTACTAGCAGCTTACCATTCCGGTAGAGCTTGCCATCTTCCTCGGTCTGCCCCTTTGGCCACTTCTGCCAATCGTCAGGGTCGGTCACAGCCCTATACTCGGCCGCAAAGGCCTCAGACTTGGCGTAATCGTCGGTCCAGTCGTCCTGGAGGCAAGACTCCGGGAAGAGGTGCTTGTTGGACTCAGCTCCCTCATGGGCGAGTACACTGACTGCTCTGCTCACCCTCGACGCGAGGGGGGCATCCGCAGCCATGACGACGAAGCATTTAACATCCTCCTCCTCCATCAGGCGCTCCATTTCAATGATCTTCTTGGCTTCAGCGGTCTCAGCCTCATCGCCATGGGCAGAGATATCCTGCATGCCCTTGCTGGCGGGATAGGCCCACCTACTGAGACAGTCCGCCACGGTGTTATCCTTTCCAGGAATATAAACAACCGTAAGGTCGAACTTGGCCAAGGTCTCATGCCATCTTGCCCGTCGGGAGGCGGGACCTGAGGGGGTGTCCACGTGCTCCTTGTGCCACGACTGCAGACTCTGATGGTCGGTGCAGACGGTGACGGGATGGAGGGCTATGTACCCAGCCCATTTCCTGAGAGCCATGACGATGGCATACGCCTCTTTTTCACGGGGCGTCCACGTCCGTCTCTGGCCTTCCGCCAGGACTCGGCTCCAGAAGGCCACGGGCACGTGCCTCCCGTCGTCAAGCACTTGCTCCAACACAGCGCCAATGGCGTAGTCGGAAGCGTCGGTGCGCAGGACGAACCCTCGGTCGGGATCCACGAGGTGCAGACCCACTGCGGATAGCAGCGCCTGCTTCATCCCCTCAAAGGCACGGTCGGACTCAGCTGTCCAGACCAGAGCCTTCTTGGACCCCTTCTTGGTCTCCTCTCGGTTGCCCTTGAGCATGGTCGTCATGGGGGCTGCATACTCGGCGTACATTTTGATATACCCCGAGTAGTAGTTGCAGAACCCCAGATACGCCCGTAGCTCAGAGACCGTCTTGGGCTTTTCCCAGTGCTCAATCGCAGCCACCTTGCCAGGTATGGGCTTTCGCTGCCCGTTCCCGACTACGTGGCCAGCGAAGACCACCTCGCTTACCGCAATGGTGGCCTTGTCACTGCTGCCCGTGAGTTTGTGCCGAACCAGAAGGTCCAGCACTCGAGTGACATCCCTCTCATGTGCCTCCAGGAGCTCCTCGTAGCTCATGCTGGGGTCCCCGGACGCGATGATCACGTCGTCCACGAAGGCATCCGCACAGTCGCGCACCGGCTCAAGCAGGTTCTCCAGCATCTGCTGAAAAGCCGCATTGCCGTTGGTAACGCCCATGGGCATCACCTTCCACTGGAGGGGTCCAAGTGGGGTGCTCATGGCTGTGCAGGCACGGGACTCCTCGGCGAGAGGCATCTGATGATAACGATGTTTCAGGTCAATCACCGTGAAGATCCTCCGCCGGTGTTGCTTTTGCAGCATGTCCTCAATGAGGGGCAGCGTATAGCTGTCATGCTGCGTTTGGGCGTTCAGGCCGCGGTAGTGGACCACGAGCCGCCACTCACCGGCAATCTTCTTGGGGACGACGAAGCAAGGAGAGGCCCATTCGGAGTGGCACGGCTCGAGCCAGCCTCTCTGGATGAAGTCACGGAGGATCTTCTCCATGGCCTCTTTCCTCTCGCCCCTCAGCGCAAACTCCCGTTGCCGGTACACACGGGGGTCCTGCTTCAGTCGTATCTTGGCCCCGCCATACGGTCCACGCACCGGTGGGGGAAACACAGGCTTACCGCTGAAGAAGGTATCACCATACTTCTGCTTCAGCCTGGCCCTCAATGCCTGAATCTTGGGACAATCATCGGACTCCGCCTTGGCTTTTCCGGGCACTTGGACCACGGAGCTTACTTGAGGGGTAGCGACCCCGCTCGCTTTCGGCTCAGGTGGTCTTCCCAGGTGGCCCAGAGGGCCATCTCTGGTCTTGCCTCGGAACAGATCGCCGTAGGTGGGTGGGTTACCCCCGATTGGCTCGTCCTGGCTGGACAGGTGGTCCAGCACCCTCTGCACGAAGGTGTTCCCGTCATAGGAACCAGAGACGATCGAGTCCACTTCCCACCAGGCTCTGTCCTGGCCCTTGCCCTCACGCTGGTTTCCCCAGTCGCGAAAGGGCTGATCCATATACCCCTGAACCAGATGCCACTCCTCTTCAGTGAGGGGGTCTTCGGATTCTGATTCTTCGATGTCAACAGGGGGAACCGCAAAGCATTGCATCCAAGGCTCTGCTATGATACGGTTGACACACACGAAGTCCGTGGTGTCGGCCTGATCAAGGCCCCCATCCACATAGTGGAATTCCGTTGGCCATCTCTGGGGTGGCATGGGCTGTCCCTTAGCGTCCTGATAGACACTCTCACCAGCCGGTAGGACGACCTTGTTTAAGGTCATGTTGGTCAATGAGGCTACCCAATGTCGGGTACTCTCCTCCTCGGTGCATCCCATAGGAACAACCAGCACTGCCTTGGAGCGGTCCTTGCGAATCTTCGCTATCGCTCTTGGAATGTCCCAACGGGGGCAATGGATCCACATCAATCCCTGATGCGGAACCCAGTGCTTCTTCCACGCGGAGTCCTGTGCGCTCCAGTACTTCTCACACACCCGAAGATGGGCGGAGGTTCCTGAAGAGAACGCATCCAGGGCAAGATCCGAAGCTCCCAAGTCCGCGACAACTCGGCTCGCCACTTCCGGCCTTACGCCGTACTCCTGGTTTGCAGGACCAGTTGGCTCAGTGTCCAGCGCGGCCACTTCGAGCTGATTGCGTTCGGGCCGGATCCATTGGCATTCCACATGGTGCTCAGGTGACGAAAGCCACGAGAGTTGGTTGTCCTGGTACAGGGTCATGGAGGCTTGGGCCGGGAGAAGGCCGGAGTCCGTCTCCATCATGAAGTCGTACCCGACGATCATGTCCCAGTCCATCTCGGCCTCGTAGAAGCGACCGTGCAGGAGGATTTCCTTGCCGAGGTCTGGGCGGCTCAGCTCACGATGGTTCACGAACTGCAGCCCAATGGCCGCTTCCTTCGTGCCTCCCAGCATGTACTGGCCGTTCGCCACCTTCAGCCTGACAGGTTTCCGACTGTCGGTAAGACACTCTGGCGGAAGCAGGCCAGCCTTGACCAAGCTGACTTGAGCTCCCGTGTCGACCAACACGTCGAAAACCTTTTCCACTTCCCCGCATAAGGCACGGACCTTAAGATGCAACTGCCGCTCGCGACCGACACGGCGCACGGCGTGCAAACTCAGGATCTCCGGCCGTTCCAGAAGCTCAACAAGCGACTGGTGCAGTTCGTGGACAATGGGCTCAGGCTGCCCATCCGCAGCTTCCAGCTGCGGTCCGGGTGATCCTCCGATACTCTCGGATAGATCCTTTAGTACATCAAACACATTCTTGGTCGCGAAGGACGGACGGGTGCAAGGGTTCGTGCCTTCACTTGCCCTCACCCCGCCTCCGCGACTGGGTGCCGGACCGGGCCTTCCGCCCGCGGCAGTCCCCTTGTGTTTATCGACTCCCGACTGGGATGGTTCAGCGCTTCCCACGTCACCATCCTGCGACCGCCCTAGCTGGGGCCCTTGGCTGCAGGGGCTCCGCTAGGGGGCGTCGGTTGTGGAAGAAGGGGTGTTCTCCTCCGCATCAACCTCGTTGATGCCCTTCTTCCTTCTTTCGCTGCGAGTAGGCTTCTTGTCCTTGTCCTTGTTCTGGTTATTCTGGTTGTTCTCCTTGTTCTTGTTGTCCGACCTGGGGACCCAGTTCCGCTTGATCTCCTGGATCTCCTTGGCCAACTCGGTCCCCATCGACGACATTAGCTTGGCCAGTTCGTCCTTGTCGACCTCCACCTTGGCTTCCCGGATTCCCGCGGGCGCACGCTTCTTCGACCCGTGCGCCTTCTTGTAAGCCTCCGTGTCGGCCTTGTGGACGGGGCATGTTCGGTGGTCATGGTTGAAGCCTCGCTTCCTCCCATAACACACGAAACAGCCCTGAGGGTGAGCTCGTATGAACTCCCCAAAGGACAGCGGAGGGTCGCCAATGCGGCGAGGGTCCCTCTTCTCCTGCTTCCTCCAACCCTGCTGCAGGGGCTTCCAGTTTCCCGGCTTGCTCCCCGCGCTCAGGTTCTTGGCCACGAAGGCACAAACGGCCACTTCGGCGGGCTCATCGTGGTCGTCATCGTCGACGAGAGTCTCATCGCCGCCGGCTCCCGCTGGGTCCATGGCAGCTTCCCCGCCATGTCCCTCGCCAACGTAGTTGACGTCGCGGTCGCCGGGCCTCAACCCGCGGGTGTGGTGGAGGTTTCGGTACTCCTTGAGTACTTCCTCGCCGACCCACTCCAGGATCTCGTCGCAGCTCATCCGCGCCGGGATGGCCTGCAGACGGATGGTCTGGCCGCTCAACTCACACTCGTCAAGGCGCCACATCGCGGTCTTCTCGCGATCGCCTGAGACGGTGATGAGAAGAGCGTTCCGCAGGGAGTGCCGTTTGACATCCCGGGCCACGTTCTTCTTCGCCCAAGCCACCACGTTCGTATGATACTCTTTGGGGAGCATCATCTTGACCGTGTGGTTGGACTTGGCCCGCTTGGATTCCGCCTTGGTGACCCTCTTGATCCATGCTTCCGGCAGCATGGAGAGCAGGCGAGCCTGCTCGTCACCCTCGTTCCAATCCTCCACGTTGCGGCGGTGGAGGGTGTATTTCCCTCGGAAGTCCCGCCAATCCCGCAGGCGGATCTCCCGTCAATCATGCTCAAGCTTGATGGACTTCCACCGCTTGGCAGCCACCTGCGGAGCGTCCACCCGCTCCTGCTCGTTGAGCCACTTCTTGGCTTCCTTGAGGGTCTTGATTTTCCCCTCCTTGGTGGCCATGAAGTATAGCTCTCCGAGCACTTCCGGCAGGCGGTACCTGAACCGTCTGAAGACATATCTCTCCGCATCCGCGTGAGGCATGTCTTCAGTGACGGTCAGCCCCAAATCGTCCAGCTTCTCCACGAAGCGGTCGAGGTTGAGGGGGTTGCCGTCGTACATGGGGGGCTTGATGTCCTTCAAGTCTTCCCACACGGCGGCGTCCGCGGCCTTAGAGACCATGAACGCCGGCCGCGAGGTCGACCGAGGTTCCCATCGGCCTCGCCCACGGACTCCCACGGCCGCCACGTCCATCTCCTCCATGGAATCCCTGTGGCTACGCCGCGGTTCCTCCATGTACGCTGAACCTAGAACTTCACGCCGTACCGCTTCCATGTACGCATCCTCATCACGGCGCTGGCGGCTGCGTTCAGCGGCCTCCCGTCGTACACCACGCGGCGGGCTGATGTCGAACTCCTCCAGGTCCAGATCCAGGTCCTCACCTTCGCCGACATCCCACTCCACGTCTCCTCTGGGGACCTCATCCCTGAGTCCACCATAACGTCCACCAGCCATTGGGATTGGCCCAGGGGCTGGTGCGTGGCGCCGGGGGCGTACCGGTGTCCGCGGTGGAGCACGGCGGTTGCGGTACTCCGCGCTGAGCCACTCATCACGCCAATCCTCACTGCCACTGCCGGGCGGCACGCGTTCGTTGCGGCGGCCCGCGCTGTGGTGAGAGGGGGCGGTGAGAGAGGGGGCACTGGCGCTGGAGCGACTCCTGGGGGCTCCGCCGGGGGCGTGGGGTCTGCCTGGACCTGGTCCGGGTCCCCAGCCGTCGTCCGACGAGCCAGACTCCAGGAATTGGTGGTCGCTGCCGACGCTCCCACGGGCTTCCAGCGCGTCTAGCCTCTGCTGCAGGCCGCTGAGGACGTTGGTCAGCGACTTGGTCTCGGCCCCGGCGATGTCCAGCTCTTTCTGCGCGCGCGCAGCGACCCTGGAGATGCGAGCCATCTCGCCCTTGCCCGTGTCTACCTCCAGCTCGAGCAACTGGACTCTCCTGCGGAGGTAGACAATCCACCGCCAGGTGGTATCCGGGTCGCCGTTCCCTGGTGGATCGTCGGGGTCCCCAGGGGGTCCTCCAGGAGGGCCTCCGCCGGGTCCGCCCGGTCCAGGGGGTCCTCCCCCACCCGGTGGTCCGCCTCCAGGGGGTCCACTTGGTGGGCGTCCTCCAGGGGGTCCTGATGGTCCTCCACCAGGGGGTCCCGGTGGGTCTCCGCCGGGTCGCCTCGGTGGGTCCGAGGATGGGCGCTTCTTCGTGATGCCGAAGTCCATGTCGTCATCCTCGTCCATGTCGCCCCACCTAGGCGTCTCGGTCCCGGAAGACTCCGAGCTCCGGTAGGGAGGATGGAGATCCTCATCCTCACCTTCTGGTCCCATGGGGACGTCTCCGCCTCCTCCGCCCGTCCAAGCCACCACTTGGCGATGTCGGCGGCCTCGTTCATCCCCGTCACTGGCGGTGAGGAAGGGGTCACTGTCGTGGGGGTGTCGGCCCGCTGGCCTCCGTCGACGGGCGGTGGGGCCACTGCTCCCACTGCTGCCCGTGTCGGCCTCGTCCAGCGTCATCCTGGAGGAGGCGTCCCCTTCGAAAAGTTTTCGAAGGGTCTCCACTCGTGATCTTCCCGGGGGAGTCTCGCGGCGGAGTTTGGCCTCTGCCTCCTCCATTGCGGCGGCAATGGCTGCAGCAGCCTGCACTTCGGCTTCCTCCCGAGCACGAGCCGCCTCGGCTTCCCGGGCCTGCTGCAGCCGCGCCTTCTGCGCTTCCAACGCCGCCAGCTCCGCTTCCGTCTTGGCCTTCTCTTCAGCGACCTTCCGTCGCGCGGCCTCGATGGCGTCCTTCTTGGCGGCAACCTCCTGGGCCTTGGCCGTCGCTTCGGCGTGGGCCCTTTCCTCCGCCTCCTTCTTTGCCCTCTCTTCGGCAAGCGCCTCTTCCAGCGCCCTCACCTCGGCCTCCCTGCAGGCAATGGCCTCCTGCGTCAGGCGGGCTTCCTCATCGGCTGCCGCCAACTCACCGTTGACCTGGGCAGTCGCTGCCCCATGGGCGGCCACGGCCGTGAGTCCGGCAGCAATGGCCGCCACGGTCCGGGCGTGGATGGCCATGCCATGCGCCCACTCTGCAGCCTCCTCCTGGGCGATGCCGACGGCGCCCTCCACGGCAGCGCTGTGCTGCCTGGACGGTTGCCGGGCAACCCGAAGGTTGCAGGGCACCCCACAGACGCGCTTACAGGCGCGCGCCACTTCCCTGTCGGGAGCGACGCTGCTGCTGGAGCTGGCCTGGTCGGCCGGCATCCTCCCGCGGTGGGCCGACTCCACGTCGCTGCTGGGGCCTGCTGGGGCCTGCTGAGGCCTCAGGAGCAGCGGACGGGGCTTGGCCTTGTCTGCCTGGCGACTTGGATGTAGTCGCCAAGGGTGGTGGAGCCGGGGTGGTGACCGCCATTGGCCCGTTGGGGACTGGGGGCCGGGGTTCCGCCCTTGGCGCCTTGGGCGGCTTCGGCGGCCAGGGACTCCTGGTACTCCCGCCACTTCCGGTCCCGCTTCTTGTCCCCGGCGGACCGCTTCTCCTTCCCCGGAGACGCGCTGCTGCTGCCCTGCAGCCTGCGCTCGCTCCCCGATTCCGGGAAGTTCTTCTCGATCATGTCCCACATGGAGACATTGATCGAGGCGCCCGACGGGTAGGCGTTGGGGTCCTCGTCCTCCTCAATCCCGTCGGGGCACGGGCCTTCGCCAGGCCTGTCTGGCCGGGTCCACGTCCTCCAGCGCCTCTGCTGGTGGCGGTAGGCGAACCCTTCCGCCCGCAGCCAATCCTCCACGGCCTGCAGGCGGTCGGGGGCGATGTCCGTGCGGAGCTCGAAGCCCCGGGGCATGCCGCCTTCGCACTGGGGGTGGCTGTGGCGGTAGTGCTGGTCCCAAACCAACCCACACAGTAGTTGCGCTGCATGGGGGTGGGGCCGCGGCCACGTCCTACCTGCTTCTTGCCAATTCACCATGGCAGCGGGGGGCGTACTTGGTCTTGAGGTCCTTGGTGTGCACTCGTTCTACTCAACGAACTGGTGGTGGTTGTTGAGGCGGGTGCTGCAGCACTGGACTGGGCGTGCGGCTGGTGCTGGTCAGCTGGTGGTTGTGGACGTGGTTGACGCGGGCTTGCTGTTCGGCCGATGGGTCTGGTCTGTCCACTTCCTTCACGGTAGCGGCGCGGTCAGGGCGATGCTCTAGACGGCGCTGCTGGCTCCGTGACGAACTCGGCGCTGTCGCTGGGTTGGGTAACCCCGCGGCGGTGAAACGCTTTTGACGCGTTCCCGTGGGGGGCCGGCCACGTGACGCTGCGGGACACGCGCAAGTGAGCAGGCAGGCAAAGCACTACGCTCACAGGGGCATCAATGCGCTCATGTCCTGTGACAAAGCGTTTCAGAATCCTTGCCACTCTGCAAAGAGGGAACAAAAGTATGTACAACAACACATCAGGATATATACACATGGGGTTAAGACTGGACTGGGATAAGGGCATCACAGGACAATAGACACTCCATCCTAACTTATATCCCAATCCCAGGTCCGACCCTCTCAGTGGCTGGTGGGGGCGGGGGCTCAAACACAACCCATGCCCTGCTCAGTCCGGACCCTGAAACCCTGCCAATGGGGGAGGTGTGTCGCCAAGCCACAGGCGAGTTCCTGGGAACCAAGGAACTCCAAGGCCAACCGACAGTGACCCCCTATGCTCCCTTAGGGGCAGGTCCCAACTCCACTCTGGGCCAGAGATATGGCCCCGCCATTATCCCTCAGGAGTTGGTAGCTGAAAATGGGCTGTTTCAGCCCAAACTGATATTAGCTTCAAAATCTCCAAAATTGACCCCTCGTCCGGACCTGCCAGAGGTAGGGACGAGGCAACTGACCCTATGCGCTTCGCACCCGAACTCCCTGGAGCCCTCACCCAACCTGGTTCCCTCTGAGGTCCCGGCATCAGGGCACCACGGGTTCGTCACGTGGGGTCATGATTGCCAAAATGGCAAAATCGGCCGTCTCGGGCGACCGTCCAGGGTAGGAAATCTTGGCGATATTGACGCGCCAAGCCTTGATTCACAACCCTTGATATCCCCTTTGGTCCCATGCCCTGGGTTATCGCTTGCTGTCACGCCGGCTGCTTACTGTTCACCGATGGGATGACCACACGGACGGGGCAGAAGGCAACATGCGGTGCAAAGGTGGGGATCGTGGATCGCACCAAAAGTTGAATAACTCCGGATGAGCCTGAGGAGCAGATGGGAAACTCAAGGGCGTTCAACCCTCGGTCATATGCTACAATATGCGCCTTTCCATCCTGGCTAGATCGGGTGCCCCATGGAGATTTGGTAATTCCAATATGGCATACAATGGCAAAAACAGCGAAATTTGGCCAAAATGGCCCGCACTCATGATTACATATCTCCATGGCCACGGCGAGGATCATTTCAACCAAAGATGCTATCGACACATGAGACTTAGGTCCCAATATATCCACTTGCCATCCCTCATGGTCGCCTCTAGCTATTTTTCCCATTGGAGAGGAAGTGACACACAAATGGGGCAGAATGGTAACATACCCCAAATTGGGTGACTCACAACTCTCCCATCGAGAGGAGAGGCCACATGGGGGAACACCCCATTCGATGTGGGCTTATGTGCCCTCTCCGAATTGCCCTTACCCTTGGTCAAGTGGCGCACGCAACCTCGGGGGTGAAATCAGGGGGAGAAGGCGTTTGTGGCCATTTTTGGCAAAACGGCCAAAATTCACCCAAAAGTGATCCCTCCAAATATCATATCTCCGTATCGCAAGAGAAAGGAGCCTCGGGCTTTTGCATGGATGCAAACCGAAGCTTTGCTTCCCTTTTGCAACAAGGGTTGAGGTTCAAAGCACAATGAAAGCATTTTTAACACCTCAATCCTTGAAGCACACTATTTGTGGGAAAAAGTGCATATATCGGCGATATTGGCATGAACATATCCTTGGGACCTTGAGGAGCAAAAATATGAGTAAACACTTTTGGAATAGGCCCATAGTAGGTGCTTTCAGACATGCACACTATGGTTAGATTGTCTCCGCCCACTCGTGTCATTAGCGCGTGTGCAAAGAGGCAATGTGGCACGCGTGCTCACAAGGCGAAGTAATATAAAATAGAAGACAAGGTTGTAAAAATCAACCATGCCATCCACGATGTCCTTCCTGGTCTCTACTTTACATATTGCCTTGGTTCGCGGCTCAACTCTCCATAGGCTTCGAATACGAGCCTCGGGGATTTGGCCATTTCGGCCTAATTTTCGACCAAAACTTGCCCTCTTTTGAAAATAGAGTTTTGGTACGCATTGAATTGCGTGGAGCCATCGTTGAGTTGGCTCGAAAAACGAAAATGGCCTCGGGCTTTTGGTCTTGTGAGCTTCGTGTTCGGTCATTAACGTTCATGCTCACAAGGCCACAAAATTAGCGTTTGCGCACGCAAACGACTTGGGTTTGCGAGACTCATAGGCTGCCTAAAACACCGCCATTGCCCGCTTCCCTAAGCAAGATGATATGCCCGCGTGAGAGGGGCATGGATGAGAGACATAGGGGGGAGACGTAGGGTTCTGTGCGAACTCCTGGTCCTTGAGAAGCATGAGTTCGCACGATCGACGGAAAGCCTTGCGCGCTGATTTTCTCGAAAACGCAACGGCGAAAAATTCTGGTGAACACACCAGATGAAAGTACATTAAATACCCTCTAGATTCAGCCCTTAAGTTCTCTTAGAACCTCACAGGTACTCGAGAAAAGTCAATCACCAAACTCGCCACGGAGAAGCGACGAAGGCGCGAGAACAGGCGACATCAGGCGGCGATTTCACGACAATTAGAAATCGCGGTAGAAATCGGGTATTTCACCGATTTCTGCCCGAAAATCGATCAAGACAATAAAATCACGGTAATTCTACAGCGATTTATTGGTTAGAAATCGGATTCCAGATTTCACGGGTTAGAGAACAGGGATAGCCGGTGTCAACGGCTTCCGCACGGGTGTGACGGCTCGCAGGCCTCTGGGCCATGGGCCATAACGGGTGTGACGGCTCACAGGCCTCCGGGCCCTGGGCCATAGGTTCTGGGTACCGCTTCACTCCCCGCCGCCCTCATTCACAAGGCCACGGCAAAAGCCAAAGCCGCGGACGCACGCACCGACCCCCCAACCCCCACACAGGCGACTCAGGCACCCCGGCAACGCACCAGGAAGACCCCCGTGCCGGCACCGGCGCCCTCACACCTCCGGACCGAGGTCCTCCTCAACCTGGAAACGGACCCCAACCCCAGACCCGACACCAAACCCAAGCCGGCGCCCAATCAGGCGCACACAACAGCACAAGCGCAACGGCACAAACCCAAGCCACACCGCCCTAACCCAAACCCCAACCCATACCAGGACCCCCCACCTACCACAACCCACGCCCCCCTCCGACCAGCAACCGCCGCCACCGCAGAGGCGGCCACCCAACACGACCCCGTCCGAACCCTCGTAAACATCCCAATCTCCAAGCGCCCCGTCATCCCCCCCCCACAAAAACGGCCACCGCCGCCGGCCAGACTGACCCAGGGACGTGGGACCCCTCGACCAGAATCACCGCTAAGCCCGGCCCCCGACCCGCCCCCCCTGCCAACCAAGCAGTACAGCCCCAGGGGCTGCTCACGATGCCCATTCCCCCGGCCCCACTAGGGGGACCGGAATACCCACAAGGGGTCCTAGGGCCATACCCGCATCACCAACCCCACCACTACCAGCGCCACCACCACCAGCGGTCCCACCTGCACCATCACCCACACCACCCCCACCACTACCACTGCCCACCACCCTACCCCACCGGGCCACAACCCCCCGTGCACGAACAGCACCAGCGTATGGGATGGCAGTCACCGAGCGCTCCACCCGCATACCCCACCTACCACCAGGGGCCACCCGCCCCGTACCAGCCACCGTATCCCCCCGGCCACCACGTCCACGCCGAGGGGGCCCCCCGGACCAGACCCCGCCAGGGACAGTCACTCGACCCATACCACCAGCCGCTGCCGCCACCACACCCCTACATGGCAGATCCATGGAGGACGGGGGACCTCCCCCCCCCCCCCCCCAGTACCAGGCGGCACCACGCGAGGCCCTCCAGGTCCCGCCAACACCTCCTGACTGGCCCGACTCGAGCAATGAGGCCTGGTCCTGCAAACGGCGGCGCTCCCGCTCCCCCCCCGGGTGGCACACTCGCCCCTGGCGCCCACACTCCCCACACCGCCACCGCGCCTCAACCGGCCACGCCAAGGCGCCACCACGACCCCCCGGGACCCCGCTCCCGCCGCACCTGCTCCCCCGGGCGCCACCACGCGCGCCACCGCCGCCCCATGTCCACCTCCTCCTCCCCCCACGGGCCCCGTCGGACTTCTCGCTCCCCCCTCCGCCCGTGCGCGACCCCCACCCCAAGCCCCCGCCACCACCGCTCCCGCTCCCCCCGGCGCCGCCAGGCACGCCAACGCCGCCCCACGTCCACCTGCCCCTCCCCCCACAGACCCCACCGGGCTCCCCGTTCCCCCCGCCGCCCATACCCATCCACCACCCCCAGCCCCCGCGACCACCACTCCCGCTCCCCCAGGCGCTGCCAAGCACGCCACCGCCGCCCCATGTCCACCTCCCCCTCCCGTTCCCCCCTCCGCCCGTACCCGTCTTCCACCCCCAGCCCCCGCCACCGCCGCTCCCGCTCCCCCAGGCATCGCCACCCCCGCCACCACCGCAGGTCCACGTCCTCCCCCCGCCGCTCCAGGACCCCGAGCTCGGACCGCTCGATCCCCCGGGCCCCCGCCCACCTCGCCTGGTGGTCTGCCCCCGCGTTGCAGGAGCTCCACCGCTGGGTGACGTGGGCCGGGGGAGCGGGAAGGCGAGAAGGGGTGCACATGGTGCACACCTTCGAGGAGGTGCGCACCCGCACCACCTCCGACCCCAACGAGGCCGCCCCGGAGCCCATCATGCCGCAAGCGGCATGGGAGGCCCTCCTCCGCGACGCGGTCCAGGGCCTCCGCCCCCCCTACACCCCCAAAACCCTCCGCCAATGGCTCCAGGCCACCCACCCCCAGGCCCGGGCCATCGGCTCCCCCCCCCCACCCCACCAGCACCACACCGGGAAGGGGAAGGGCACGGGCAAGGGGAGGGCAAGGGATGGCAAGGGACACTCAGGCAAGGGGGCACGAAGGGGCCCCAAGTGAGGGGCAGGCGCCCATAGGGACAGGGCACCAAAAGCGACACAACGTGGGGGCAGGAAACCACCCAATGACCAGGAAGTGGCATGAGCGGGGGCCCGAGGCACAGAGGAAGAGGACACCACGGCAGGCGCCACAACCCACACCCAGGAAGGGCATACCACGGCGGAGGGACCAGCGCCGCCCGGCCCCCAGCGAACACGGCAGGACTCCCGGGGACCCACACCCCCAACAACGCCGAGGCAAGAGTCGGACGCCGTACGGATCACTCCAGCGCACATGCACCAGCCACCGGAAACCACACGGGGAATGGAGGGCACACCTACATGGGGGAAACGGGCTACACCCACAGAAGAAGCCACAGGGAACACCGCCGCGCGGCGCACCACCACACACTCACCGCCAGACGACGACCCCGGCCGCCACAAGGGCCACCACACAGGCACCGGAGGAGGACGACGGCACGACCACAGCACCCAGGGCTAGGGACCGGGACCCCCAGGGGTCACGGGACCAAGGCACAGGCCCCCAGGGAGGGCAACCCCACGGACACCTACGCAACCCACCAGCCCGAGCGGCACGCCCAGGCCCCCACAGCATGGACCGAGCGAGCCACCCACACCTAACCGCACCCCCCAGCCACCAGCCAGCCCCACACCGACCCGCACTCCGCACCACGACACAGGCCAGGCTAACCTCCACCGACCCACCACGGCACAACACGAGACAGCACAGCACACCGCACCGCAGCGCGCCACACTGCAACGCACAATGACAACGCATTCCAAAGCGCAACACGCCACAGCACGACGCGGCGGGACGCGGCACAGAGCGGCACAACACGGCACGGCTGACCCTAACCTGAAGGACTGACCAAGACAAGCCACCTCACACACCGGAAGGCGCCGTACCAGCACGTCGCACACTGGCACCGCGGGCCACACACGGGGCCACAGCGCGCCCGGCAACAAAGGTGGCGGTCCACCCAGAAGGTTAAAACCGGCAGCGCGGAGGAGGAAAGACACGAACAACCCAAGCCCCCTAACCCAGAGCCACACGAAGCCACCTGGCGCAGCCGCCCAGCCGGCAGAGCCAGGACATAACCCGGCAGGAAGGGGCGCCGAGCCCAACGTGTACATAACCCACCCGACCCATGGGGCCGGGACGCGGCCAAGCAGAACGCAACCGCCAACAGCAACCTGGAAGACCACACAGAATGCGGGCCAGTGCGTGCGCCAGCCCAGGGAAGGCAGAGGGAGGAACAGGCAGACCCCCCCCCAAAAAGAAACAGGGGGGGAGGGGGGGGGAGCGCGAGAGAACGGCCCACAGCCACCACAGCCACCAAACCGCCCGCAAACACCACAAGGGGCGGCCCAAACCCCCACCCGGAAGGCACCGAAGACAGGACCCCCAAAGGAGCACAGGGGGACCACCCAGCCAAAGCCGGCAACACCAAACCAGGAGCAGCGGCCCACCAGGGGAAGGGACGGCCAAAACGCGCAGACACACACCACGCTGGGACGAAAAAAAAAAAAGAAAAAAAAAAGAGCCAGCAACCCAGCCCGAGAGAGACACCGCCCTCCTCCTTCACCGCATGACCCACAACCACTCGCCAGAGGTCCGCGAGGTCGCTACCATCCGCCTTCAAGCCGCACAACAGGCCCGCAACACATGCCCACGCTGGATACTCCACCAGACGGGCATGTCCACCAACATGAACACACGCCTGTGGAACCACCTGCAGCTTCTCCTCCCATCCCCACACCACGCCATACTCACCAACCACACGTGCCCGGAGGAAGGGCCTCTAGCGGTCCTCTGCGGGGACCTCCACCATCACCCCAAGGGCCCCATCCACACCATAGACCTTGTCGGGGCCTCCATCACCGTAGTATACGTCACCCTCTCACAAATGCGGGTCCTTCACCACAGCGAAGCACACCGCACCCCCTTCCTACAACTTCCCGGATGGCCGAAATACCGCCTCTTCCGCCAGTACCTCACGCAGACGGCACGAGCAGCGGGCCACACTCTGCCAGGAAGCACAGACATGCGAGCAGCCTACCGAGATTTCAAAAAGCAACACCCCCGACCCATCGCGGCGACACTGCCGTACGCACCCACCAGCTCGAAACACGAACCCGTCCCCCCGGTGACGGGCCCGGTCCCACCACTAACCCTACCACTGGCCCCGAATGAAGCCAAACCCACGCAGACCACCGTCATCCACCACGGAGCAAAATGGCGCATACCGAAGCACCACATGACCGCCCGAGACCTACCGAAGGTCCCCCATGACTCCCAGAGCATGCCACCCACATGATGGGCCTGCGACCCCGAGGCACCAACCACGCCATGGCCCGTACTACACATCATAGCACGCCACCACACCCACCCCACAACCCACCTACCACCACAGGCCTACGCATGGGTAGCCTAATGGCTCCAACCCCATGGTAGCGTGGAACCCCGACCACACAACCAAATGGCTCTTCACCACTACACCCACCTGGCTCCGCCCCGACCCGGCAGCGGTAGCCATCCGTTACAGCATGTACGAACCAGGCAGAACGGGCAAGCACGAGCACCCCTACTATCCGCTCCAGCACTCCTACCACACACCGGAGCATCTAAAACAAACCCTCACATGCCACGACCTAAACCCAGACACGGCCTACATCCTCCACTACATCTACTCCTACCTCACACAAGGACAGCCGGAACAGGGACTCATAGCCATGTCCCCGGAGCGAAACACATCATCTCCAAGGAAATAGGGGTGTACGCCACCCCCGTCCTGCAGCCCACGACCCCAGTGGCCCACCTCACCACGGGGCTCGCCATATACACCTACCTGCCCATGAACCCATGCCGCCTCCCACAACCATCACCGGTGGACTGGCTCTTCTTCACCGACGCCTCAGGCGAATCCGCCCTCACGCCGATCACCGGGGGGGCCACCCTGCAGCTAACCCACACCGGGGGGCACTACCACATGGACCACCACACGGGCCACACCACCTACGGAGCCTCCTCCAACGGGGAGCTAGGGGCCATGGCCGACGCCATCGCCGAGATCGCGGCCCACCTACCCGCCCACCTCCCGCACATCGTCCGGGTCTGGTTCGTGGTAGACGCCACTGTCGACACACACCTGCTCCTCCGCATAGCACGGCAACCACTCCACAAAGCCACCGCGACGAGCCTCGGCACCCAGGCACTGCTGCTCTGGAAAGCCCTTCACAGCCTTCCCCCCTACGTCCAATTCCACATCGTGAAACAAGAGTCACACAGGCACCAATATGGAAATGGTAAGGTCGACAACCAGGCAGTACACCAGCGCACAACGCACCTGCCAACCCCCAAACCACACACACCTCCAATGAAGCGGTACCCAGAACCCCATGGCTAGGTTACGGCATACAACCGTCCACTAACCCCAAGTACGGAAGGGAAGACCGGTCTCCGGTCCACTAACCCCATGTACGGAAGGCGCCCGTTGACGCCCGGTGCGAGCCCGGCGGGAGCGTGTTCCGTGCCGTAAAGCCCCGCATCGGCAACCGATGCACCGCCAGCGGAGATTTGTATATCAGAACATCAGGAATCAACAGGGTTTTATTTTCATATTGTTTCCGTCAAGTCTTACGCTTCCGTTCTGATTTTCACTGTTTTGACTGCTGGCGGTTGGATCGCGACTTTACCGTAACCGCCAGTTTAACTGTTTATAATGGAAATTTTAACGCAATCCGTCACGAAGGCTCCAAAGCCTTCAGGAACTGCTTGGATGCTTCCGCAATTTTCACATCTTACACTCGCAACCTTAATCCGAATTTTTCAGGATGTCAAAATCGGATTTTCGACTTCGACATCCCCGCACTTGATTTGACCTCTTTCGAGTGGACCTACGTGCTTCCCTATGCACGAATCAACTTTCCTTTTATCTTGCCCTCCATTTGACTCAGAGATATGGGCAAAACAAAGTTGATTCGTGAGGCCACTTGTAAGGGTCATATCTCGTGCCGCTCGCGAGGAATGACAATAAGGAAACGTGGGATGTATTCACAATACTCCCGACGTAATTTGGGAAGCTTTATATGCCTTGCGTTTCCACACGTGCGCGCTAGTGTAATGGATCATGGTCAAGAGGGTAGAGTTTGCGTTATAACTCTTTGGCCATGGTATTGCGTGCGTTAGGATAACTTTCCAGTGTAGCGCGCAAGTGTTGGTGTTGCATAGGAACTCTCATTGAGTTCCTATGAGCGATAGACACAAAGTTATGCCCTTGGAGGGGCATGACATATCGTGGTGGGAGCTACCTTTTTGGGCAATATGTGGTATGTGCCATGTGTTGTGTTGCGTGCCCATTTGGCGGGTCCATTGCTCCAAACCGAACCCGCCAATGGACCTCATATTGTGCAAGCCCCTTCTCCATACTCCCTACAATCAATTGCAAGCCTAACCCCGGTGAAGGGAAGCTTGTGTGGTGATCCCGAAGCGATGCGTTGGGAGCAAGGTGTGTGTTTTGCAATTTTCCATATTTTTATGTGCCCACTTGGGAAGTAGCGCTCGTAACCCTTCAAGGCGCCCCAAGTGGAGCACATATGTGGGATCGGAGGTCATTGGTGTCAAGTCATTGTGTTTAGAAGGATTAGTCGATTGCACGATCCAAGCCAAAGATATTATAATATAATTGTGCACCTCTCAATGCACTTTTGTGTGTCTTTGTGCCGTTTTTGGCCCGTCATGATGTCAAGTGGCGACCGTGTATCTCGACGTTGCGCTCAATTGACATCATGACCCAAGTATGTTATGAGGGTACATACTTCGGTGCCCAACATATCTTAGACGCGGCGAAACACTCCTCTTAGGCTTGGCATACCGTGGCCGCCATGTTGGCGATTTGGGACTATCCCAAATCATGGGCTCACTTGGCGACCCTGCCATTCCCAATACCGGTGGAGTTCGGCGACGCCCAAAAGATATGTTGGACACATATGACTTGATACCAATCTTATGGCACACTCCGGTCCGAGTCGGGCATGTGCCTCATTTGCCTCAACCATGAGTGTGCGCATTTTTGGCCATTTTGAGCAATTTTCCACTTTTGCTGCCCGCCGTGCACTATGTTCTAACCCTCGTGCACGCCGGACGCATGGACCAATGGACCATATATGACATGGGTGTTATGGGTAATGGTCCCCATGGTACACACACCACGTGGGTGAAGCGGACCCACCCTCGTGAAGGCGCTAGCCCAAAGTGGGTGTGGGCAATTTTGCCATTTTGGCATTTGTGGACCCAATTGGGATCGTCACCACGCCGAGTAGCATGGAGATCTCCGGGAGCCAAGGGCATGGGAGTCTTTGTTGAACTCCCGGTAGATCGCGTATGGAATGGCGGATTAGATCTTCAAGCCGGCGTGGAGATATACTATTGGGAGCACACCGAATTTTGGCTCATTTCAAGCAGCCAGAATGACCCAATTTTGGGACCCCAATTTCCCCCTTCCGTGTTGTCAATTGGCGGCCCCATTCCTCTAAGCCCATAGGGAGCCCGGACCCAAATTCAAGTTGTACACTCAGATATAAGTCCTAGGTCCTGCCTCCTACCCTGTGAGCTATTGGCCTTACCTTGGCCGGGCGAGCCAAGCGTGGGAATGACGCCAATTTTGGTGATTTTGGCATCATGACCCCACTTGACTCATCCGTGTTGCCCTGATGCCAGGACCTCAGAGGGAACCAGGTTGGGTGAGGGCTCCATTGGGCTCGTACACGAAGGGCATGGGGTCAGTTGCCTCGTCCCTACCTCTGGCGGGTCCAGACGAGGGGTCAATTTTGGAGATTTTGAAGCTAATATCAGTTTGGGCTGAAACAGCCCATTTTCAGCTACCAACTCCTGAGGGATAATGGCGGGGCCATATCTCTGGCTCAGAGTGGAGTTAGGACCTGCTGTTAGGGGAGCATAGGGAGTTACTGTCAGTTGGCCTTGGAATTCCTTGGTTCTCAGAAACTCGCTTGTGGCTAGGCGGTACACCCCCCCCATTGCCAGGGTTTCAGGGTCCGGACTGAGCAGGGCATGGGTTGTGTTTGAGCCCCCGCCCCCACCAGCCACTGAGAGGGTCGGACCTGGGATTGGGATACAAGTTGGGACTGAGTGTCTATGGTCCTGTGATGCCCTTACCCCAGTCCAGTCTTAACCCCATGTGTACATATCCTGATGTGTTGTTGTACATACTTTTGTTCCCTCTTTGCAGAGTGGCAAGGATTCTGAAACGCTTTGTCACATGACATGAGCGCATTGATGCCCCTGTGAGCGTAGTGCTTTGCCTGCCTGCTCACTTGCGCGTGTCCCGCAGCGTCCCGTGGCCGGCTCCCCACGGGAACGCGTCAAAAGCGTTTCACCGCCGCGGGGTTACCCAGCCCTCGCGTGCCACTCGGGGCCACCAACCCCGAGCAGCGCGTCGCAGCAGCTCGCAGCTCGCAGCTCGCAGCGCAGCGCAGCAGCTCGCAGCGCAGCGCAGCGGCTCGTAGCGCCGCCCAGCGACAGCGCCGAGTTCGTCACGGAGCCCGCAGCGCCGTCTAGAGCATCGCCCTGACCGCGCAGCGACCGTGAAAGGGGGGCGCAGACCAGGACTCCTGCATCAGCCCCATCGGCCGACTCGGAGTCCCATCGGCCGACCAGCAAGGCCGCGTCAACCACCTCCACAACCACCGGCTGACCAGCACCAGCCGCGCTTCCAATCCAGTGCTGCAGCACCCGCCTCAACAACCACCACCAGTTCGTTGAGTAGAACGAGTGCACACCAAGGACCTCAAGACCAAGTACGCCCCCCGCTGCCATGGTAAACTGGCAGGAAGCGGGCAGGACGTGGCCGCGGCCCCACCCCGATGCGGCACGCCTGCTGCGTGGGTTGGTCTGGGACCAGCACTACCGCCACAGCCACCCCCAGTGTGAAGGCGGCATGCCCGGGAGCTTCGAGCTCCGCGAGGACATGGGGGAGGACCGCCTGCGGGCAGTGGGGGAGTGGCTGCTGGCGGAAGGCTACGAGTGGCGCTTCCGCCGCAAGCGCTGGCGGACTTGGACCCGGCCGGACAGGCCCGGCGAAGGGCTGCGCCCCGACGGGATCGAGGAGGACGAGGACCCCAACGCCTACCCGTCGGGCGCCTCGATCAATGTCTCCCTGTGGGACGTGATCGAGAAGAGCTTCCCGGAACCGGGGAGCGAGCGCAGGCTGCAGGGCAGCAGCAGCGCGTCTCCGGGGAAGGAGAGGCGATCCGCCGGGGACAGGAAGCGGGAGCGGAAGTGGCGGGAGTACCAGGAGTCCCTGGCCGCCGAAGCCGCCCAAGGCGCCAAGGGCGGAACCCCAGCCCCCAGTCCCCAACGGGCCAATGGTGGTCATCAGCCCGGCCACGCCTCCCTTGGTGACTTCATGGAAGTCGCCAAGCAGACCAGGGCCAAGCCCCGTCAGCTGATCCTGAGGCCCCAGCAGGCCCCAGCAGGCCCCAGCAGCGACGTGGAGTCGGCCCACCGCGGGAGGATGCCAGCCGACCAGGCCAGCTCCAGCAGCAGCGCCGCTCCCGCCCAAAGGGACGTGGCGCGCGCCTGTGAGCGCGTCTGCAGGGTGCCCTGCAACCTTCGGGTTGCCCGGCAACGGGCCACGCAGCGGAACGCTGCCGTGGAGGGCGCCGTCGGCATCGCCCATGAGGAGGCCACCGAGTGGGGCAGAGGCATGGACTACCACGCCTCGAAAGTGGCAGCCATCGCGGCCGGTCTCACGGCTGCGGCCGCCCATGAGGCAGTGGCTGCCCGGATCAGGGCAACCGACGAGGAAGCCCGCCGGACGCAGGAGGCCATTGCCTGCAAGGAGGCCGAGGTGAAGGCGCTGGAGGAGGCGCTTGCCCAGGAGAGGGCAAAGAAGGAGGCGGAGGAAAGGGCCCACGCCGAAGCGACGGCTAAGGCCCAGGAGGACGCCGCCAAGAAGGAAGCCATCGAGGCCGCGCGACGGAAGGTCGCCGAGGAGAAGGCCAAGACAAAGGCGGAGCTGGCGGCGTTGGAGGCGCAGAAGGCGCGGCTGCAGCAGGCCCGGGAAGCCGAGGCGGCTCGTACTCGGGAAGAAGGCGAAGTGCGGGCTGCCG
Organism: Eutreptiella sp. 'Long Island Sound 2002'; assembly: GCA_964036045.1. Classification (NCBI taxonomy): domain Eukaryota; phylum Euglenozoa; class Euglenophyceae; order Eutreptiales; family Eutreptiaceae; genus Eutreptiella; species Eutreptiella sp. 'Long Island Sound 2002'. The sequence goes on from OZ038379.1 coordinate 152,614,361, forward strand.
CAGCCACCGCCGCCGCAATGGAGGAGGCAGAGGCCAAACTCCGCCGCGAGACTCCCCCGGGAGGATCACGAGTGGAGACCCTTCGAAAGCTTTTCGAAGGGGACGCCTCCTCCAGGATGACGCTGGATGAGGCGGACACGGGCAGCAGTGGGAGCAGTGACCCCACTGCCCATCGACGGAGGAAGGGCAAGGGGAAGACCCTCGAGAGGCCGCGGCGGCCAGCGGGTGGACACCCCCACGACAGTGACCCCTTCTTCACCGCCAGCGACGGGGATGAACGAGGCCGCCGACATCGCCAAGTGGTGGCTTGGACGGGCGGAGGAGGCGGAGATGTCCCCATGGAACCGGAAGGTGAGGATGAGGATCTCCCTCCTCCCTACCGGAGCTCGGAGTCTTCCGGGACCGAGACGCCCAGGTGGGGCGACATGGAAGAGGATGACGACATGGACTTCGGCATCACAAAGAGGCGCCCATCCTCAGACCCACCGAGGCGACCCGGCGAAGGCCCACCGGGACCCCCTGGCGGAGGACCATCAGGACCCCCTGGAGGACGCCCACCAAGTGGACCCCCTGGAGGCGGACCACCGGGCGGGGGAGGACCCCCTGGACCGGGCGGACCCGGCGGAGGCCCTCCTGGAGGACCCCCTGGGGACCCCGACGACCCACCAGGGAACGGCGACCCGGATACCACCTGGCGGTGGATTGTCTACCTCCGCAGGAGAGTCCAGTTGCTCGAGCTGGAGGTAGACACGGGCAAGGGCGAGATGGCTCGCATCTCCAGGGTCGCCGCGCGCGCGCAGAAGGAGCTGGACATCGCCAGGGCCGAGACCAAGTCGCTGACCAACGTCGTCAGCGGCCTGCAGGAGAGGCTGGACGCGCTGGAAGCCCGTGGGAGCGTCGGCAGCGACCACCCACCCCTGGGGTCTGGCTCGTCGGACGACGGCTGGGGACCCGGACCAGGTCCAGGCAGACCCCACGCCCCCGGCGGAGCCCCCAGGAGTCGCCCCAGCGCCAGTGCTCCCTCTCTCACCGCCCCCTCTCACCACAGCGCGGGCCGCCGCAACGAGCGCGTGCCGCCCGGCAGTGGCAGTGAGGAATGGCGTGATGAGTGGCTCAGCGCGGAGTACCGCAACCGCCGTGCTCCACCGCGGACACCGGTACGCCCCCGACGCCCGGCACCAGCCCCGGTGCCAATCCCAATGGCTTGAGGACGTTATGGTGGACTCAGGGACGAGGTCCCCAGAGGAGACGTGGAATGGGATGTCGGCGAAGGTGAGGACCTGGATCTGGACCTGGAGGAGTTCGACATCAGCCCGCCGCGAGGTGTACGACAGGAGGCCGCTGAACTCAACCGCCGGCGCCGTGATGAGGATGCGTACATGGAAGCAGTACGGCGTGAACATTTTGGTTCAGCGTACGTGGGGGAACCGCGGCGTAGCCACAGGGGTTCCATGGAGCAGATGGACGTGGCGGCCGTGGGAGTCCGTGGGCGAGGCCGATGGGAACCTCGGTCGACTTCGCGGCCGGCGTTCATGGTCTCTAAGGCCGCGGACGCTGCCGTGTGGGAAGACTTGAAGGACATCAAGCCCCCCATGTACGACGGCAACCCCCTCAACCTCGACCGCTTCTTGGAGAAGCTGGACGATTGGGGGCTGACCGTCACTGAAGACCTGCCTCCCGCGGATGCGGAGAGATACGTCTTCAAACGGTTCAGGTACCACCTGCCGGAAGTGCTCGGCGAGCTATACTTCGTGGCGACCAAGGAGGGGAGAATCAAGACCCTCAAGGAAGCCAAGAAGTGGCTCAACGAGCAGGAGCGGATGGACGCTCCGCAGGTGGCTGCCAAGCGCTGGAAGTCCATCAAGCTTGAGCATGATGGACGGGAGATCCGCCTACGAGATTGGCGGGACTTCCGAGGGAAATACACCCTCTTCCGCCGCAACGTGGAGGATTGGAACGAGGGTGACGAGCAGGCTCGCCTGCTCACCATGCTGCCGGAAGCATGGATCAAGAGGGTCACCAAGGAGGACTCCAAGAGGGCCAAGTCCAACCACACGGTCAAGATGATGCTCCCCAAAGAGTATCACTCGAACGTGGTGGCTTGGGCGAAGAAGAGCGTGGCCCGGGATGTCAAACGGCACTCCCTGCGGAACGCTCTTTTCTCATCACGGTCTCGGGCGATCGCGAGAAAACCGCGATGTGGCGCCTTGACGATTGTGAGTTGAGCGGCCAGACCATCCGTCTGCAGCCCATCCCGGCGCGGATGAGCTGCGACGAGATCCTGAAGTGGGTTGGCGTGGAAGTACTCAAGGAGTACCGAAACCTCCACCACACCCGCGGGTTGAGGCCCGGCGACCGCGACGTCAACTACGTTGGCGAGGGACCTGGCGGGGAAGATGCCATGGACCCAGCGGGAGCCGGCGGCGATGAGACTCTCGTAGACGATGACGACGACGATGAGCCCGCCGAAGTGGCCGTTTGTGCCTTCGTGGCCAGGAACCTGAGCGCGGGGAGCAAACCGGGAAACTGGAAGCCCCTGCAGCAGGGTTGGAGGAAGCAGGAGAAGAGGGACCCTCGCCGCATTGGCGACCCTCCGCTGTCCTTTGGGGAGTTCATACGAGCTCACCCTCAGGGCTGTTTCGTGTGTTATGGGAGGAAGCGAGGCTTCAACCATGACCACCGAACATGCCCTGTCCACAAGGCCGACACAGAGGCTTACAAGAAGGCGCACGGGTCGAAGAAGCGTGCGCCCGCGGGTATCCGGGAAGCCAAAATGGAGGTCGACAAGGACGAGCTGGCCAAGCTGATGTCGTCGGTGGGGACCGAGTTGGCCAAGGAGATCCAGGAGATCAAGCGGAACTGGGTCCCCAGGTCGGACAACAAGAACAAGGAGAACAGCCAGAACAACCAGAACAAGGACAAGGACAAGAAGCCTACTCGTAGTGAGAGGAGGAAGAAGGACGTCAACGAGGTTGATGCGGAGGAGAACACTTCCTCTTCCACAACCGACGCCCCCTAGCGGAGCCCCTGCAGCCAAGGGCCCCAGCTAGGGCGGTCGCAGGATGGTGACGTGGGAAGCGCCGAACCATCCCAGTCGGGAGTCGATAAGCACAAGGGGACTGCCGCGGGCGGAAGGCCCGGTCGGGCGCCCGGTCGCGGAGGCGGGGTGAGGGCAAGTGAAGGCACGAACCCTTGCACCCGTCCGTCCTTCGCGACCAAGAATGTGTTTGATGTACTACAGGATCTATCCGAGAGTATCGGAGGATCACCCGGACCGCAGCTGGATGCTGCAGATGGGCAGCCTGAGCCCATTGTCCACGACCTGCACCAGTCGCTTGTGGAGCTTCTGGAACGGTCGGAGATCCTGAGTTTGCACGCCGTGCGCCGTGTCGGTCGCGAGCGGCAGTTGCATCTTAAGGTCCGTGCCCTATGCGGGGAAGTGGAAAAGGTTTTCGACGTGTTGGTCGACACGGGAGCTCAAGTCAGCTTGGTCAAGGCTGGCCTACTTCCACCAGAGTGTCTGACCGACAGTCGGAAGCCTGTCAGGCTGAAGGTGGCGAACGGCCAGTACATGGTGGGAGGCACGAAGGAAGCGGCCATCGGGCTGCAGTTCGTGAACCATCGTGAGCTGAGCCGCCCAGACCTCGGCAAGGAAATCCTCCTGCACGGTCGCTTCTACGAGGCCGAGATGGACTGGGACATGATCGTTGGGTACGACTTCATGATGGAGACGGACTCCGGCGTTCTCCCGGCCCAGGCCTCCATGACCCTGTACCAGGACGACCAACTCTCGTGGCTTTTGTCACCTGAGCACCATGTGGAATGCCAATGGATCCACCCCGAACGCAATCAGCTCGAAGTGGCCGCGCTGGACACTGAGCCCACTGGGCCAGCAAACCAGGAGTACGGCGTAAGGCCGGAAGTGGCGAACCGAGTGGTCGCGGACCTGGGAGCGTCGGATCTGGCCCTGGATGCGTTCTCTTCAGGAACCTCCGCCCATCTGCGGGTGTGTGAGAAGTACTGGAGCGCCCAGGACTCCGCATGGAAGAAGCACTGGGGTCCGCATCAGGGATTGATGTGGATCCATTGCCCCCGTTGGGACATTCCAAGAGCGATAGCGAAGATTCGCAAGGACCGCTCCAAGGTAGTGCTGGTTGTTCCTATGGGATGCACCGAGGAGGAAAGTACCCGACATTGGGTAGCCTCATTGACCAACATGACCTTGAACAAGGTCGTCCTACCGGCTGGAGAGAGTGTCTATCAGGACGCTAAGGGACAGCCCATGCCACCCCAGAGATGGCCAACGGAGTTCCACTATGTGGATGGGGGCCTTGATCAGGCCGACACCACGGACTTCGTGTGTGTCAACCGCATCATAGCGGAGCCTTGGAGGCAATGCTTTGCTGTTCCCCCTGTTGAGAGATGAATCGGAATCGGAAGAGCCCCTCACTGAAGAGGAGTGGGATCTGGTTCAGGGGTATATGGATCAGCCCTTTCACGACTGGGGAAACCAGCGTGAGGGCAAGGGCCGGGACAAAGCCTGGTGGGAAGTGGACTCAATCGTCTCCGGTTCCTATGACGGGAATACCTTCGTACAGAGGGTGCTGGATCACATGTCCAGCCAAGACGAGCCGCCTGGCGGTAACCCACCCACCTACGGCGATCTGTTCCGAGGCAAGACCAGGGATGGCCCTTTGGGCCACCTGGGAAGACCACCTGAGCCGAAAGCGAGCGGGGTCGCTACCCCTCAAGTAAGCTCCGTGGTCCAAGTGCCCGGAAAAGCCAAGGCGGAGTCGGATGATTGCCCCAAGATTCAGGCATTGAGGGCCAGGCTGAAGCAGAAGTATGGTGATACCTTCTTCAGCGGTAAGCCTGTGTTTCCCCCACCGGTGCGTGGACCGTATGGCGAGGCCAAGATAGGACTGAAGCAGGACCCCCGTGTGTATCGGCACCGGGAGTTTGCCCTGAGGGGCGAGAGGAGAGAGGCCATGGAGAAGATCCTCCGTGACTTCATCCAGAGAGGCTGGCTTGAGCCGTGCCACTCCGAATGGGCCTCTCCGTGCTTTGTCGTCCCCAAGAAGGTTGCCGGTGAGTGGCGGCTCGTGGTCGACTACCGCGGCCTGAACGCCCAAACGCAGCACGACAGCTATACGCTGCCCCTCATTGAGGACATGCTGCAAAAGCAACACCGGCGGAGGATCTTCACGGTGATTGACCTGAAACATGGTTATCATCAGATGCCTCTCGCCGAGGAGTCCCGTGCCTGCACAGCCATGAGCACCCCACTTGGACCTCTCCAGTGGAAGGTGATGCCAATGGGCGTTACCAACGGCAATGCGGCTTTTCAGCGGATGCTGGAAAACCTGCTTGAGCCGGTGTGCGACTGTGCGGACCCCTTCGTGGACGACGTGATCATCGCCTCCGGGGACCCCAGCATGAGCTACGAGGAGCTCCTGGAGGCACACGAGAGGGACGTCACTCGAGTGCTGGACCTTCTGGTTCGGCACAAACTCACGGGCAGCGGTGACAAGGCCACCATTGCGGTAAGCGAGGTGGTCTTCGCTGGCCACGTGGTCGGGAACGGGCAGCGAAAGCCCATACCTGGCAAGGTGGCTGCGATTGAGCACTGGGAAAAGCCCAAGACGGTCTCTGAGCTACGGGCGTATCTGGGGTTCTGCAACTACTACTCGGGGTATATCAAGATGTATGCCGAATATGCAGCCCCCATGACGACCATGCTCAAGGGCAACCGAGAGGAGACCAAGAAGGGGTCCAAGAAGGCTCTGGTCTGGACAGCTGAGTCCGACCGTGCCTTTGAGGGGATGAAGCAGGCGCTGCTATCCGCAGTGGGTCTGCACCTCGTGGATCCCGACCGAGGGTTCGTCCTGCGCACCGACGCTTCCGACTACGCCATTGGCGCTGTGTTGGAGCAAGTGCTTGACGACGGGAGGCACGTCCCCGTGGCCTTCTGGAGCCGAGTCCTGGCGGAAGGCCAGAGACGGACGTGGACGCCCCGTGAAAAGGAGGCGTATGCCATCGTCATGGCTCTCAGGAAATGGGCTGGGTACATAGCCCTCCATCCCGTCACCGTCTGCCCCGACCATCAGAGTCTGCAGTCGTGGCACAAGGAGCACGTGGACACCCCCTCAGGTCCCGCCTCCCGACGGGCAAGATGGCATGAGACCTTGGCCAAGTTCGACCTTACGGTTGCTTATATTCCTGGAAAGGATAACACCGTGGCGGACTGTCTCAGTAGGTGGGCCTATCCCGCCAGCAAGGGCATGCAGGATATCTCTGCCCATGGCGATGAGGCTGAGACCGCTGAAGCCAAGAAGATCATCGAAATGGAGCGCCTGATGGAGGAGGAGGGTGCTAAATGCTTCGTCGTCATGGCCGCGGATGCCCCCCTCGCAACGAGGGTGAGCAGAGCGGTCAGAGTACTCGCCCCTGAGGGAGCTGAGTCCGACAAGCACCTCTGCCCGGAGTCTTGCCTCCAGGACGACTGGACCGACGATTACGCCAAGTCTGAGGCCTTTGCGGCCGAGTATAGGGCTGTGACCGACCCTGACGACGGGCAGAAGTGGCCAAAGGGGCTGACCGAGGAAGATGGCAAGCTCTACCGGAATGGTAAGCTGCTAGTACCGGAGTCCCGGGTGCTCGAGCTGTGTGAAGCTTGGCACCAGCACATGCTGCACCCAGGGGTCAAGAAGCAAGCTCTTGACATGCAGCGTCGGTTCGAGATCGACCATATCGTTCTCTACACCGCCATCAAGAAGGTCAGGAAGGGTTGCTCGGTCTGTCAGGCCTGCAATCCCGATAACCGGAACGTCAAGGGGGAACCCCAATGGACCCCGGTTCCTGACCAGCCCATGGAGAGCGTGGCCATGGACGTCTTCTCCATGCCCGAAGTGCACATTGGCAAGGAGACCTTTGACTGTGCGGTTCTCTGTGTGGACCGCCACAGCGGCTACGTTGTAGCCGTTCCGGCACGCAAAAAGGGGTTGCTTGCCAAGGAAGTGGCAGTCATGATGATTCGTCATTGGCTGACCGTCTTTGACATCCCCCGCACCATTTGCAGTGACCGAGGGCCCCAGTTTACTGGTGGCTGGTTCAAGGCTATGTGTTCCCTCATGGGAATACGTCATGCCAAGAGCGTCGCCTATCTCAGCCGGTCTAACGGCCGTGCTGAAGTGGCTGGACGGCAGCTGTTCGAGAAGCTGCGCAAGATCCACATCACCAATCCACGTCGGAACTGGTTTGAGGAGATGTGGCCTGCTCTGAAGGCCCATCATGACACCCCCACTCCGGGCGGTTTGTCCCCTCACCAGATTCTGTTCGGCAGGGACCCCCTGGGTAGGGGACTTCCCTTGTCTGGTGATGGCATGGCTATGGATGCCAAGGAATTCTTCGCGCGGCAAGAGCAAACGGCGCGGGACATCCGTCAGCAACTCGAGAAGGAGCATGCTGAGCGTCAGAAGTCCGCCCCGAGATCGACAGCACAGACATTCAGGGTGGGAGACCCGGTGTGGGTGATCAGACCCCGCCCTATGGGCACCCATCGCACCAAAACCTGGTTCACACCCGGCGAGGTGGTCCGCAGGATTGGTGAGGACACCTACCGCATCAAGGTAGGTCACGGACAGTTCCGGGAGCGCCACGAGAGTCAACTCCGTGTGCGGGAGCCCGACCTTCGTGGCCAGCATGTGTCCCTGAGCTATGCCGCGCATGAGGCCGATTCGGACAACGACTATGCTGAGCAGGACGACTATACAGTCGAGAAGATCCTGGCTCAGCGTCCGAAGGCCTCGGCACCCGGAGGTCTGGAGTTCAAGGTTCGTTGGCGAGGCTATGGGCCGTCCCACGACACCCGGGAACCCGTCTCCTCGTTCGTGTCGCGGGTCAATACTCCCTTCATGGAGTACATCCGCAAGCACAAGACCAAGATCCACGTTTCGGACTTGGCAGCACTCACCCGGGCGATTGCAGCCAGGGGTGCCTGATCAGCGCCCTGAGCCCTCCCCTGATGCGTTTCGAGCGCTTGTGAGGCCGACGGATCGTCCCTTACTTGCTTGCTCTCTTCCATCTTTCGGTGACAGAGTGGCCATATACCCCCCCCCTGCTGAATCCAGAGGAGGATGGCCCCTCTCTTCTTCTACTTGTCACTCCCCCCCCTGCTGAATCCTTGGGAAACCAGGTAGGGCGACTGACCTTCATAACTCTGAGCTCTTGGGGCCTTCAGGCCCATACGACGTTGCGCAACGGATGCCGCTGTCATCGGCATTGCGATTTTTTGGTGTGTGGTCTGGTTCCATGGCACTTGCGTAATGCAGACCAGTCGACGTGTGTCAGCTGACTATATATGGCCTGAACTCAGGCGTTTTCCCGTCCACCCTCCTGCATTGCCTTATCCTGACCGTGGCGTGGTTTGGCGCTCTGTCCAGAGCGTGTTTACACGCCTATTTACCCAGATTATTGCTTGTTCTTCTGCCCTCCAGGATATGTGCATCTGTATGTTAAGTGTCATCAGCCCATCGCTGAGGGATGGACTGTTTTTCACCACGAATCGGGATACAGAGGCGCCTTGAGTCGCCGTGTACATTTTCTTACAGCCTGGTCCAGCCTGGACCAGTACAGGATTACAGATTCTACTGTTTGAGTGCTCGTGATACCGTGTTGCCCTATTCGCTGTGATGTGTGGAGATCCTGATGGCGCCAGGCGGGAAGCCCAGTTGCCTGACTACACTCCCAGCAGTCCGCCACTGTCAGTCCCAGTGTGAGCCTACCGATTTGCAGACGCACTTGCATTCGGATGGCGGCCTCCGGTGCTCCTGACCTCGGTCAGTCTGCCTGGGAAACTGGTGGTTTGAGGAGTCGACGCCTCCGCCCACACTGCATGAGGACTCCCTCATGTATGGCCTTCGTGGCAGTAGGGCGAGGGAAAAGACGGCCTTGATGCCCGATCCCTTAAGGAGGAGCTCCCTTAAGATCTGGGGTTCTTAAGGAGTTCGACTATGGCACTCTGGACTCGCGTCGTATGGATATGGACATGGTGCGCCCGAGGAAGGACCCGTGGGGACTCTCTCCAGTCGGCGGGCCTTGGGAAGCTTGGGGTAGCCTGATGGATCTTTGTGGTCGCTCTCGACCTGTGGGACCACCTCGGTCGTCGTGTGTCGCCTATGTTGGCCGTGTATGCCACTGCCACTGTGGTGGCGACCGTAGCAGCTGGCACCCGGTGCGCCTGGTATGGGTTAACGGGTCCTTTGGATGCCGAACAATCGCCGCCAGGACCCGGGACTTGATACTTGATACTATACATGTGCTACGAGCTTTTACAGCACCGTACCTATCTTACTGTGTTGTTTGTCACCTGAATCAGCCTGAAGTGAGGGTGTGACACCCCCCCCCCTTCGGGGGATGGTCCTGGGTACCCGCTGCCATGCATGGGTGTTATCGAGCCCCCCCAGGGTTTGCTCTAAGGAGGGGGGTGAAGCGGTACCCAGAACCCCATGGCTAGGTTACGGCATACAACCGTCCACTAACCCCAAGTACGGAAGGGAAGACCGGTCTCCGGTCCACTAACCCCATGTACGGAAGGCGCCCGTTGACGCCCGGTGCGAGCCCGGCGGGAGCGTGTTCCGTGCCGTAAAGCCCCGCATCGGCAACCGATGCACCGCCACCGGAGATTTGTATATCAGAACATCAGGAATCAACAGGGTTTTATTTTCATATTGTTTCCGTCAAGTCTTACGCTTCCGTTCTGATTTTCACTGTTTTGACTGCTGGCGGTTGGATCGCGACTTTACCGTAACCGCCAGTTTAACTGTTTATAATGGAAATTTTAACGCAATCCGTCACGAAGGCTCCAAAGCCTTCAGGAACTGCTTGGATGCTTCCGCAATTTTCACATCTTACACTCGCAACCTTAATCCGAATTTTTCAGGATGTCGAAATCGGATTTTCGACTTCGACATCCCCGCACTTGATTTGACCTCTTTCGAGTGGACCTACGTGCTTCCCAATGCACGAATCAACTTTCCTTTCATCTTGCCCTCCATTTGACTCAGAGATATGGGCAAAACAAAGTTGATTCGTGAGGCCACTTGTGAGGGTCATATCTCGTGCCGCTTGCGAGGAATGACAATAAGGAAACTTGGAATGTATTCACAATACTCCCGACGTAATTTGGGAAGCTTTATATGCCTTGCGTTTCCACGCGTGCGCGCTAGTGTAATGGATCATGGTCAAGAGGGTAGAGTTTGCGTTATAACTCTTTGGCCATGGTATTGCGTGCGTTAAGATAACTTTCGAGTGTAGCGCGCAAGTGTTGGTGTTGCATAGGAACTCTCCTTGAGTTCCTATGAGCGATAGACACAAAGTTATGCCCTTGGAGGGGCATGACATATCGTGGTGGGAGCTACCTTTTTAGGCAATATGTGGTATGTGCCATGTGTTGTGTTGCGTGCCCATTTGGCGGGTCCATTGCTCCAAACCGAACTCGCCAATGGACCTCAAGTTGTGCAAGCCCCTTCTCCATACTCCCTACGATCAATTGCGAGCCTAACCTTCGTGAAGGGAAGCTTGTGTGGTGATCTCGAAGCGATGCGTTGGGAGCAAGGTGTGTTTTTTGCATTTTTCCATATTTTTATGTGCCCACTTGGGAAGTAGCGCTCGTAACCTTTCAAGGCGCCCCAAGTGGAGCACATATGTGGGATCGAAGGTCATTAGTGTCAAGTCATCGTGTTTAGAAGGATTAGTCGATTGCACGATCCAAGCCAAAGATATTATAATATAATTGTGCACCTCTCAATGCACTTTTGTGTGTGCTTGTGCCAATTTTGCCATTTTTGGCCCGTCATGATGTCAAGTGGCGACCGTGTATCTCGACGTTGCGCCCAATTGACATCATGACCCAAGTATGTTATGAGGGTACATACTTCGGTGCCCAACATATCTTGAACGCGGCGAATAACTCCTCTTAGGCTTGGCATACCGTGGCCGCCATGTTGGCGATTTGGGACTATCCAAAATCATGGGCTCACTTGGCGACCCTGCCATTCCGAATACCGGAGGAGTTGGGCGACGCCCAAAAGATATGTTGGACACATATGACTTGATACCAATATTATGGCACACTCCGGTCCGAGTCGGGCATGTGCCTCATTTGCCTCAACCATGAGTGTGCGCATTTTTGGCCATTTTGAGCAATTTTCCACTTTTGCTGCCCGCCGTGCACTATGTTCTAACCCTCGTGCACGCCGGACGCATGGACCAATGGACCATATATGACATGGGTGTTATGGGTAATGGTCCCCACAGTCCACACACCACGTGGGCGAAGCGGACCCACCCTCGTTAAGGCGCTAGCCCAAAGTGAGTGTGGGCAATTTTGCCATTTTGGCATTTGTGGACCCAATTGGGATCGTCACCAGGCCGAGTAGCATGAAGATCTTTGAGAGCCAAGGGCATGGGAGTCTTTGTTGAACTGCCGGTGGATTGCGTATGGAATGGCGGATCCGATCTCCAAGCCGGCGTGGAGATATACTATTGGGAGCACACCGAATTTTGGCTCATTTCAAGCAGCCAGAATGACCCGATTTTGGGACCCCAATTTCCCCCTTCCGTGTGGTCAATTGGCGGCCCCATTTCTCTAAGCCCATATAGGGCCCGGACCGAAATTCAAGTTGTACACTCAGATAGAAGTCCTAGGTCCTGCCTCCTACCCTGTGAGCCATTGGCCTTACCTTGGCTGGGCGAGCCACGCGTGGGAATGACGCCAATTTTGGTGATTTTGGCATCATGACCCCACTTGACTCATCCGTTTTGCCCTAATGCCGGGACCTCAGAGGGAACCAGGTTGGGTGAGGGCTCCTAGGAGTTCGTACTCGAAGGGCAGAGGGTCAGTTGCCTCGTCCCTACCTCTGGCGGGTCCAGACGAGGGGTCAATTTTGGAGATTTTGAAGCTAATATCCGTTTGGGCTGAAACAGCCCATTTTCAGCTACCAACTCTTGAGGGATAATGGCGGGGCCATATCTCTGGCTCAGAGTGGAGTTTGGACCTGCCGTTAAGGGAGCATAGGGAGCCACTGTTGGTTGGCCTTGGAGCCCCAGGAACTCGCCTGTGGCTAGGCGGGACACCTCCCCCATTGGCAGGGTTTCAGGGTCCGGACTGAGCAGGGCATGGATTGTGTTTGAGCCCCCGCCCCCACCAGCCACTGAGAGGGTCGGACCTGGGATTGGGATACGAGTTGGGACTGAGTGTCTATGGTCCTGTGATGCCCTTAACCCAGTCCAGTCTTAACCCCATGTGTACATATCCTGATGTGTTGTTGTACATACTTTTGTTCCCTCTTTGCAGAGTGGCAAGGATTCTGAAACGCTTTGTCACATGACATGAGCGCATTGATGCCCCTGTGAGCGTAGTGCTTTGCCTGCCTGCTCACTTGCGCGTGTCCCGCAGCGTCCCGTGGCCGGCCCCCCACGGGAACGCGTCACCAACACATACCCCCCGTACCCGAGCCCCATCAGACCCCGGACTGGGTACCAGAGGACGCCCCCTATTCCTCCCGCGACAGAGCATACCACTACCCCAACCCCATCCAACATCTCGCCCGCGTGATCAGAGACACAGACAGCCGGGCACACATCCAGGAGCTCCAGGAGAAACTGCAAATCCCCCTCTACCACTCAGCACTGCGCCCAGCAAACGTCCCAGCCCACCCTCAAAAACGACGCATCCAGCTCCTCAGGGAGCAACTACCATTCCTCACCAGGGTCACCAGGTGGCTCGCCCGCAAGCACATCCACATCCCAGAAGAACACACCCATTGCCCGTGCGACCACACCACCCCGGAGGACTGGGAACACTTCAAGAAATGTCTCCTCCATGCAGGCAGGGACACGCTAGTGAGCTGGTCCCCGGCAGAAACCTTACGACAACACGAAGGCTGGCCAACCCACAGCCACGCACACCAGGCCACCGAACACCTCTTCCGGGATCCCCTGGTCAGGGAAGCCACCATGAGAGGGGCGGTGACACTGGCCCTACACCGACACCTCACCAAACACACGGATAGCCCCATGGAGGCAGCAGCGCACCTCCAGCTAGAAGCAGTCCGCAGAGCGGCGGCCCAAGTGGTACACCGCAAACACCTCCTGTTAACACACGTGGAACAACTCACCGACCCCACCGCCAGGGAACACATGCAGCATCTCATCCATTACCATGCCGTGCATGACCCAGACGTCCACTAACCCACTCCGCGCCCCGCACACGCCCCCCATCTCCAACCGCAGGCCTCCAAGACACAACCACAACGCCCAAAAGCCCACCTCTCACCCAAGAAGCCACCCGCCACCGCCCAGCCCGGCCGAGCCCAACCAGGGCCAACCATACGTCGACGTGGACGCGCATGACCCCAGCAACCCACCCAGCCCGACCCCCCCGGACCCAGAGCACCCCCCCCTCACACCGGCGACCATCCGCGACCCCGACCTCCTCCGAGCGACCCTCCAAGGCAGGGCCCCGACCACTCCCCTGGGCTGGTACGGCCTACAAGAGGACTGGACCAAGCTCACCGTCAAAGCCCTCCGGGACCTGACCACCCCAGGCAACGGCCTCAACGAGGGCGTAGACCTCGTACTCTGGCGAGCCCGCAAACACACCCAGGGCCAGCACGTCTGGATCCCCCCCATCGAGTGGGGCCAGGCGCTGACACATGACACCGACATCAACGTAACACGTCAAGGGACCATACAACTACGACAGGCCCCAGCGGAGAAGGACCACCCAGCGGACCCGAACCACCCAGAGCAGTGGGAACAGGCCACCGCACCAACCCGCGACACCGCCCTCCACGCCGCCGGCCTCCGCACCCCAGACGACGAGCTCTCTTTCCCACCTACAGACAGTGACCACCCCCCGCCAGAGATCCCACGTACAGTCCTGGAGCGCGGGCACTACTACGTGGTAGCCGCTACAGCTACGTCCCCCGGCCCACAATGGCTCGTCAAAGGGACGGACACCATGCTCGCCCCAGGGGCCGCCCAACCAGGGGCAGTAGGGGACCTAACCCGCCCGCACAGGGTCCACAGGGGCGTCCTCCAGCTAGGGCACAAGCCCCCAGCCCGCGCCCTGGCCCAAGTCACCCCAGGGAAGGCGGGCTACCACCTGGGATTGGCCATGCTCTGCCTGACCCACTGGATCCAGCGCCGCTGGGCATCCACAGGGACCGTGCCCTGGATTTGGGCCATCCTCACCGCCGACACACAAATCGAGGCGGGCCCGGACACGCGGCCAATCACCCCCCCCAGACCACAGCACTCCCTCACCTGCGGGTACCACGCCATTCACAGGGTCCTCAGCCGCGTGGGTCTTAGCACAGATCTAGCATACCCCCTTCCCACCACTGACCAAGAGGTCAACCAGATACTCAAGCTCGTCTGCGAAATCCTTGCCGCGGCAGCAGAAGACAGCAAGCTTCTCCTCCAAACTGCCCGGCCTACAACTGACCACGCAAGCGTGCCGCTGCGAGCGGACACATACACCGACACAGCACACCCCACCGTGCAATCCCCGCCCATGCCCCTCCCCCCTTGCTGCTCAACCGGAGACCCACACACGCCCACCATCGCGCGCACCCCCGGACCCCGCGACACGGGCCTCCCCCACCAGCCCGAACACCAGCACACGCCCGCAACAGACCCACCCGCCAGACACTCCTCACCACCCCCCACACTCAACAGCCCGCACACACCTACCCCGGGGAGCATCACGCCCCGCGGCACGCGCACCCCACCCAGTGGCCCGCTCACGCCCCCCGCGTACACCCCGTAAGACCCAGGCCCACCCCCCCGGCCCCTGAATGCAGCCAACGCGAACTGTTACCCCCCGCGGACGCCAACCCACTCAACCGATTTATGTGCATGGCAACCGATTATACTACACATTGCAGGACCCCGGCCCAGCCAAGCCCGGAAGGAGAAGGCCACGGCCCCGCGCCTCCCTCCCCCGCCGCTGCCGACCAGATCGGCCTGCCGGGCTGCCAGGTCACAACCGGGCCCCCCCAGCCGCCCGCCCCCAACCTACAGCCCGAGGACATGCCCTCCATCCTCCCCGCCGTGGCCACAGCAGAAGCCGCGACCCACAAGCCCGCCACTGCACGCATCACAGACCAACCCGCGTCCACCACCTCCTCCTCATCCTCAGCCTCCTCAACCTCCTCCATCTCATCCTCCGACCCCCCCCTCCCCGTCGCCCTCATTCACAAGGCCACGGCAAAAGCCAAAACCGCGGACGCACGCACCGACCCCCCAACCCCCACACAGGCGACTCAGGCACCCCTGCAACGCACCGAGAAGACCCCCGTGCCGGCACCGGCGCCCTCATACCTCCGGACCCAGGTCCTCCTCAACCTGGAAACGGACCCCAACCCCAGACCCGACCCCAAACCCAAGCCGGCGCCCAATCAGGCGCACACAACACCACAAGCGCAACGGCACAAACCCAAGCCACACCGCCCTAACCCAAACCCCAACCCATACCAGGACCCCCCACCTACCACAACCCACGCCCCCCTCCGACCAGCAACCGCCGCCACCGCAGAGGCGGCCACCCAACACAACCCCGTCCGAACCCTCTTAAACATCCCAATCTCCAAGCGCCCCGTCATCCACCCCCCACAAACCACCACCGCCGCCGGCCAGACTGACCCAGGGACGTGGGACCCCTCGACCAGAATCACCGCTAAGCCCGGCCCCCGACCCGCCCCCCCTGCCAACCAAGCAGTACAGCCCCAGGGGCTGCGCACGATGCCCGTTCCCCCGGCCCCACTAGGGGGACCGGAATACCCACAACGGGTCCTAGGGCCATACCCGCATCACCAAACCCACCACTACCAGCGCCACCACCACCAGCGGCCCCACCTGCACCACCACCCACACCACCCCCACCACTACCACTGCCCACCACCCTACCCCACCGGGCCACAACCCCCCGTGCACGAACAGCACCAGCGTATGGGATGGCAGTCACCGAGCGCTCCACCCGCATACCCCACCTACCACCAGGGACCACCTGCCCCGTACCAGCCACCGTATCCCCTCGGCCACCACGTCCACTCCGAGGGGGCCCCCTGGACCCAACCCCGCCAGGGACAGTCACTTGACCCATACCACCAGCCGCTGCCGCCACCACACCCCTACATGGCAGATCCATGGAGGACGGGGGACCCCCCCCCCCCAGTACCAGGCGGCACCACGCGAGGCCCTCCAGGTCCCGCCAACACCTCCTGACTGGCCCGACTCGAGCAATGAGGCCTGGTCCCGCAAACGGCGGCGCTCTCGCTCCCCCCCCGGATGGCACACTCGCCCCTGGCGCCCACACTCCCCACACCGCCACCGCGCCTCAACCAGCCACGCCAAGGCGCCACCACGACCCCCCGGGACCCCGCTCCCGCCGCACCTGTTCCCCTGGGCGCCACCACGCGCGCCACCGCCGTCCCATGTCCACCTCCTCCTCCCCCCACGGGCCCCACCGGACTTCTCGCTCCCCCCTCCGCCCGTGCGCGACCCCCACCCCAAGCCCCCGCCACCACCGCTCCCGCTCCCCCCGGCGCCGCCAGGCACGCCAACGCCGCCCCACGTCCACCTGCCCCTCCCCCCACAGACCCCACCAGGCTCCCCGTTCCCCCCGCCGCCCATACCCGTCCACCACCCCCAGCCCCCGCGACCACCACTCCCGCTCCCCCAGGCGCCGCCAAGCACGCCACCGCTGCCCCATGTCCACCTCCCCCTCCCGTTCCCCCCTCCGCCCGTACCCGTCTTCCACCCCCAGCCCCCGCCACCGCCGCTCCCGCTCCCCCAGGCACCGCCACCCCCGCCACCACCGCAGGTCCACGTCCTCCCCCCGCCGCTCCAGGACCCCGAGCTCGGACCCCTCACCCCCCCGGGCCCCCGCCCACCTCGCCTGGTGGTCTGCCCCCGCGTTGCAGGAGCTCTGCCGCTGGGTGACGTGGGCCGGGGGAGCGGGAAGGCGAGAAGGGGTGCACATGGTGCACACCTTCGAGGAGGTGCGCACCCGCACCACCGCCGACCTCAACGAGGCCGCCCCAGAGCCCATCATGCCGCAAGCGGCATGAGAGGCCCTCCTCCGCGACGCGCTCCAGGGCCTTTGCCCCCCCTACACCCCCCAAACCCTCCGCCAATGGCTCCAGGCCACCCACCCCCAGGCCTGGGCCATCGGCGCCCCCCCCCCCACCCCACCAGCACCACACCGGGAAGGGGAAGGGCACGGGCAAGGGGAGGGCAAGGGATGGCAAGGGACACTCAGGCAAGGGGGCACAAAGGGGCCCCAAGTGAGGGGCAGGCGCCCATAGGGACAGGGCACCAAAAGCGACACAACGTGGGGGCAGGAAACCACCCAATGACCAGGAAGGGGCAGGAGCGGGGGCCCGAGGCACAGGGGAAGAGGACACCACGGCCGGCGCCACGACCCACACCCAGGAAGGGCATACCACGGCGGAGGGACCAGCGCCGCCCGGCCCCCAGCGAACGCCACACGACTCCCGGGGACCCACACCCCCAACAACGCCGAGGCAAGAGTCGGACGCCGTACGGATCACTCCAGCGCACATGCACCAGCCACCGGAAACCACACGGGGAATGGAGGGCACACCTACACGGGGGAAACGGGCTACACCCACAGAGGAAGCCACAGGGAACACCGCCGCGCGGCGCACCACCACGCACTCACCGCCAGACGACGACCCCGGCCGCCACAAGGGCCACCACACAGGCACCGGAGGAGGACGACGGCACGACCACGGCACCCAGGGCTAGGGACCGGGACCCCCAGGGGACACGGGACCAAGGCACAGGCCCGCAGGGAGGGCAACCCCACGGACACCTACGCAACCCACCAGCCCGAGCGGCTCGCCCAGGCCCCCACAGCATGGACCGAGCGAGCCACCCACACCTAACCTCACCCCCCAGGCCACCAGCCAGCCACACACCGACCCGCACTCCGCACCACGACACAGGCCAGGCTAACCTCCACCGACCCACCACGGCACAACACGAGACAGCACAGCACACCGCACCGCAGCGCGCCACAGTGCAACGCACAATGACAACGCATCCCAAAGCGCAGCACGCCACAGCACGACGCGGCGGGACGCGGCACAGAGCGGCACAACACGGCACGGCTGACCCTAACCTGAAGGACTGACCAAGACAAGCCACCGCACATCCCGGAAGGCGACACACCAGCACGTCGCACACTGGCACCGCGGGCCACACACGGGGCCACTGCGCGCCCGGCAACAAAGGTGGCAGTCCACCCAGAAGGTTAAAACCGGCAGCGCGGAGGAGAAAAGACACGGACAACCCCAGCCCCCTAACCCAGAGCCACACGAAGCCACCTGGCGCAGCCGCCCAGCCGGCAGAGCCAGGACCTAACCCGGCAGGAAGGGGCGCCAAGCCCAACGTGTACATAACCCTGTAAGGGAACCAGTGAGCGAGGGTCGGAGGGAGCGAGCGAGTGAGTGAACGAGGGATGAAGCGTGGTGTGAGCCCGAGTGAGTGAGAGAGCGAGCGAGAGAAGCCAGAGTGAGCGAGAGAGAGCGCACGCGCACACCAGAGCAGAATTTTTGCGCCGCTCATGAATAGAGATAAGCGATATATGTCAATATGCGTGATTCGCATTTGTGTATACTTACGGGCCATGGTATGTGTCTATTTCCTTTAGGGGATGCTCAGCATGAATTGTCTACTGAGGAGTGAGTCTCCTGTGGACATGTGAATATCACCGCCGTATATGAGTCAACTAACACAACTCGTATTTGCTCTGCCCGCTACGTGTTTGCCTTGTCGGATTTCCTGTACTGGATTTCGTTATTGGATTTCATTATCAAATATTCAAGATAGTGGGCATAAAGAGAGAGACTCCAAAAGCCTCATCTGCCAATCAGGCTGTACCCCGAGAAAGAATCAAAGTGCTTACAAGACAAGTCAGCACAGCACTTACAAGACAATTCATGAGCAGATGCTCTGATGATGAGGCAGCATGTCGGTTGTGCCGTCAGAACCGGCCTGGGTGGAGAACCCACACCACTCAAGAATGTCACCGAGAAGAGTGCTTGACGGAAGGAGATGCCTTGAAGCAAGCTCAACGCCGTGAAAAGAGACAGCGAAGAAAACTCCGCAGAGTCATGGTACGACCCGTGCAAGTGGGTCAAATCACAGGAAACCGCAGTGCAGTCGCCCCGCCAAGTCAAGTGAAGCCCGAAAACCCTCATATGACAGCAATTCCCTCTCCATCGTGCCCCTGAGAGGGGAGTTAACTCTGTATGGCTGTATGTTCGTAAACTTGCATAACCTTCCCTGATCGCTGACTCAATGTCTTCTGCGCCCACTGAAAATTTGTGGCGCCAGCTCAGTCTTCAACGAAGGAGCTCAGAGTGAATTCAAATTCGTTGCGTGAGCAGGTTCTGGGAGCGAACCAGCAGCGAACAAGTTCCAGAGGAGGTTTTTGATTCTAACCTGTATGTTTTGTGGCTTTGGTCACCAGGAATGCTCGCAAGTTGCAACCAGCGACAGGTGGCATTTAAAAGCTTCATCGGTTTTGTCCGGGTACTGCTGCACTGCGTGAGATCAGGCAGTTCCAGAGATACACGGATTTGCTGATCCAGCGCCATTCCAGCGACAACGCCAACGAGGGCGAAGGCACGTCAATGAAGCGACAGCAACGCCAACGAAGACGCACGTCAAATGAGGTCGTCGTCGCCGTTCGTGTGTCGACTCGCGTCGAGTCGCGTCTGAGGCAAGACAACCCAGGCGCTTTCAACGTGTCGCCGTCGACCCAGTTTTCAACGTACTGGGCGCACGCGCGACCTACTGGCTGCGTGCGTGAGACCCTCTTTGGTCTCTCAGTCCATTCAAGTGTTGGTGGGTTTGATCTTGACCCACAACCTTTCAATTGGGCTGCAGGCAAATCATGGGCAAATGGACAAGGATCATCCTCCACATCTCCTTCATTGTCTGGTGCTGGGCCTGCCAGGGCGCTCTAAAGTAGTTTGAAGCTTTGAGAACCTGAATTGATAACACCTTCCTACCTTCTTCCCTTTCTCTGAATGTTGAACAAAAATTGTGGTGAATACCCAAAGGTTGTGAACAACTATGGTAGGTCGAAGTTATTCTTCTTTCTCCATGACCAGAACTCGCGCGTGGAATCATTTTGGCAAGTCGTTTCTGAGTGCAGGTGTGTTTATTCCACTCGTCGCCACTCTTCCTTTGTGCTTTTAGCTCCATTTTGGTTCACCTTGAGTTTTCAGTCAAACAAAAAAATAATTTTTGACAGTTGTCCTGTGTGACACTCATCGTTGTGGTTTTTCGACACACAAGTGCGTTCGTGGCACTCGTCGCCACTCGTTTTCTGTGGCGCCATCGCCTTTCAAGCTTGTTGTTCAGTTCTTGGAGACTCATTTTGTCTTAGATTTGATTTCTCAATACTGTGACACATTTTTTGCCTCAAGCGACCAGCGTCGGTTGAACACCGCCTTTGGTCTACAAGACTTGTTTGAATTTTAGTTGCAGTGCCTTGCCTACTTTGTCTAGTCTGTTGATTGGTGGGACCACCCAGTTGGAGGTGTGTACTTCATGAGTCAATTTTGTCACGGTTGTTTTCTAAAATTCTGTTTGACGAGTGACGAATAGTTGTGGAAATATAATTGTGTTAGCTCTTGAGTTGATTGTTGCTTGACTTGATTGTTGAGTGTTATGCAGTCACAGCATATTGGCACACCATTGCTTGTTTCGAGTCATCAGACAACTTTGTTCTAGTTGTGTAAAGGTTCGTGTGAATCATTCATTGTCTCCCTTTTGTATCAAGCCTTGAGTTCAGCACCAATGCCTAACCTCCAGGTGCCAAGGTAAACACAGCTTTTTTCAGATCTTTCCCTGTGTGAGTGTGACCCTCTTACCGCTTGTGTTGGTCAGGACACGGAGAACGCATTGTGATAAGATTGGTATATATAGTCGCCTTGTTAGTTCACGTCCGCATAGTCTGTCACTTACCTACCTGCCACCACCGGTAACCTCTCGCCATATTTGCATTGCAGTGAGGGTTAAGTGGACTGAGCACCGGTGAGGTCGGAGTGTGCTTCTAGGCTGGACTAACCGCTGTGTTGAAGGGGTACACCGAGGAGTCCACAATTTCTAACCCAAGCCCAACCTGGGTGCAGACAGGCCAAGTTACAGTACGGGGCACGGCGTGACGAGGACTAGGGTAGAGGAAATGAACCAGCGCGGGCAACAGTGTAGGATGAGACCACCAGTGACCGGCAGACCTGAGTGAGTGCCAGTGCAGGACCACAACCATCAACACGGAGTAGTATTAAATTTGATCCTGAGTCTACATGTAAGCAACCTCTTATGTACGCCAAGACTACTCGTGTACCACACAAACATGAAACCCAACCGAGTGACGGCTTAGGTGACGCCTCAGTGCAACAAGCAACCACCACACGAAAAACACTTGGTTAGGGGGGGGAGCTCTAGGAGGGGCAAGTTGGGGTGGGTCTGGGGGCAGGGGGGGGGGTACATTGCCTGCAGGGCCACGCATTGGTTCGGCACAGCCTCCCCGAACCTCCCCTTGCCCTCCCTCTCACCATGACCTGTGCATACCCCCCCCCCCAAACCAGAACCCTGGGCCCTAGCCCTACAATGGGCAGCCAGTCCGCTAGGCCACACCAGCCGTGACGATTCGGCTGCACGAGACCTTCAAAATGGGCGGGGGTTTCCCTCGGGAGCCCTTTGCCCCCAAAACGCACCCGCACATGCCCCGGCGGAGGGGGCTGGTGCTGGGAATGGAGCTTTTGTCGGGAGGGAGGGATGGGTTGCTGGTACCCCCCGCCCCCCCCTTGCGCAAGCACGGCCACGGTCCCAAAAAACCAGGCAAAACAGTGGTTCAACGCCCACCCCGTGCTTCGACAAGACCGTGCCTACGTGTGGCACACATGATGGCAAACACACATGATCACCCACATCCAGGAGATCTCTCAGATGCAGATGGCGATAGGCTGTGGAAGGGAAAGAGCAGGAATGGCTAAGAATCATATCAAAACAAACATCATCGGGTGGCAATGTGTGGTAAACTGTTTTTAAACCCCATGTTACATCTGGGACCACAAAAACAGTGGTCCCAAAAATTCCTAAAAACGGCGGTTCAACGCCCACCCTGTGCTTAGACAAGGCCGTGCTTGCGCAAGGGGGAGGGGGGGTACCCCCCGCCCCCCTTGTAATCCCCCCCCAAATGTCAGACCAGCCCCCCCCATGGCGCGCGGGGGGGGGCGACCGTCATGAAGTGACGGTCCCCCCAACGGGGGGGGGGCTTGCAACACACAATGGTAGCACTACAACAGCAGCACTTCCAATATAAACTAAAGGAACCGTGCGACCGGCCAATACAATAATATTTCGAGCGAAAACGTGCAGAGGGCCCGGGCGCCTGCAAACGTCTTCAGGAACTTGCTCCGGGCACATCAGCGGAGCGAGCCTCTCTCCTGCTGCAAAAAGGTGTGGTGATTTGGGTGAAAGGTGGTCCATAGGAGAGGAGCGGAGCGGGTGATATGAGGGTTCCCCCCCATGTGAGGGTGCCCTCGGGGGTACCCTGGAGAGGCCCGCTGCTCAAACAGCCCCATCCAGGGGGGTGCATTGGAATGGGGGGGGGTACCCCCCCCCCCGCTCCAGGGCGCCCAGCCCATGCCCAGCCACTGTCTCCGTGACGGCAACTGCCAGCCCCAATGGCATTTGTAACCGACAGTAACCGCCCCCAACCGCTTTGGCAACCGCCTCCAACCGCCTGCCTGGGTGCCCTCGGGGGTACCCTGGAGAGGAGGGTCCCATAGATGGGCGGGTGCCCCGAATTGGATGGCACCGCTGCTTGTGCTGCCGGATCCGGGGTCCTCAACGGCGAACATGCCCAGCGCATCACTGGGGAACGCATCCATTCCAACCCGGCGACCTCTGGGCCGCCCTCATACCCTCATATCTGGGCCGGGCAGCCCCTTGCGGCTGGTGCTCCTTGGGGCTGCCCTGGGGTCCAGGCCTTGCCCGCCGCCTTCTGCCCCTGGCAGGAACGCCGGGCAGGCGCCCCCTCTGGAGGAGGGGTGCAGGTCATTGCCGGACCCCAAAGCCCTTGGCACGCGCGGGCGGTCCCACGGGCGGCCACCGGCGGTCGGAGGGCGTCCACCGACGGTTGGGGGGGGGGGGGGGGGGCGACGGCGGGTGGAGTACGGCATCCGGGGACAGCGGTCGACCCCTTGTAAAAGCGTCGTTTTGGGAGAGAAAGTGATCGCCCAATGAACTTTTCACTTTTGATCCCTCAGCCCCAGAGTGTTGCCTCAGGGAGGCTTGGGCGGCGGTCTGGAACCCCAAAGTCCAAAAGTTTGTGTCCCAAAAATCGCCCAAATCAATATTTCCTTTTGTAAATTTCCTTTTTTCCCGCCATGAAATCCGGGTCCGAGGGGGGGGGGTTAGCCCCCAACCCCATCCCCGCAGGAGATGCTGAGTTGTTCACCAAAACTCTTCTCAGCCCCCCCCCCCCTTGTCCCTGGGTACCGCTTTTCGAGGGGGGATTCGGGGGACGGGGGGCGGTCACAGGGGAAAAAAAAAGAAAGAAAATTGCCCTCGTCTTCTGCCGTTGTCCACTGCGGCGTCCCGTCGCTTGGGCGCGCGCACTGCACTGCGCAGGGCGGGTGGCGGGACGCAGGACCTGCGCGCTGGTCTGCCCCCGCGGCATCGTCCACCCACGGCTCAACTTCCCCAAAGAGGCCGCACCATGGGCCCCGAAGGCCTCGGTGGTGCGGGAGGGGGCGGCCCCGAAGCCCAAAGCCTCTCCCTCACGACTGGGGGAGTTTTGCAGGCGGGCAGGGCCCCCCGCCCCCAAACTTATGAGGCCGGGGCCTTGGAGGGGACCAGTGGCCCCGGTTGCTGCCCTCAACTGCTGTCAGTTAGCCTCCACCCGCCGCCGGCCACCGCCCAACCGCGTCAGGCGGTGCCGGTGCAGGGGGTCCAGGCAGGGGCACGGGAGCGGCCCCGAGGCGGGGCTGATCTGCATCTGGGATGCATTGGAATGGGGGGGGGGGTACCCCCCCCCCCCCGCTCCAGGGCGCCCAGCCCATGCCCAGTCAGTGTCCCCCTGACGACAACTGCCAGCCCCAATGGCATTTGTAACCGACAGTAACCGCCCCCAACCGCTTTGGCAACCGCCTCCAACCGCCTGTCTAACCGTCTTTGGGGCCACCTTGGCGGTCCCTTCCCTTCTAATGCATCCGTGGGCCCGGTGTGGACCACTTCTCGGGATGCTCGATGGGCTTTGCGGCATCCGCTCCATCCGGCAATGTCTCCGATGGCGAATGGGTCCAGCGGAGAGCGAAGGTCAGCGGGGCAGTGGCGGCGGCAACCCCCGCTCCAGCGGTGCGTGTGCCACGGGCATCACATCAGCTGATCCATGAGCTCCGGGATGTGGTCCTCGAGGGCCGTTTGGGACCCGGCCCCGTTCTTCCACTTCTGCACAAGCTGCAGGGCCGTGAACTTCTCCTGCGGGACAATGAAGGGGGGGGGGGGGGCAATGAGCCGCGGATCTTGCGGGCTGGGGTGGGGGGGGGTCCAGGGGTGGGGCGGTGGTGTGGAACCCCATTCCCAAGGATTTGATTTGATTTGATTTGATTTGATTTGAGGTCCGATCTTGAGGCCGCCTGTGGGGCGCACGATGGCTTCCCGACGACTCTGCATATCGGCCGGCCATGCGTGTGATGCACACCCCGTCTGCCCACGCGGGCCAAGGGGAGGGGGGCAGGCCACACCGCCGTGCCCTGGGCAGGGAGGGGGGGGCGGGCCGGGCGCGCCCGTAAGGGAGGGGGGGGGGGGGGCAGCCCCCACCTGCCCCATCAGGGGTAGGGGGGTGAGGACTCCTCGCGGCTACCCGCGGGGGGGCCCATGCAAGTCAGCAGAGGTGGAGGGTATGGCCACCACCCTTGTGCACTGAGCACAGGGCGGAGGGATCGTTCCACAACAACTCAAAAAATGTGAGGCAAGACACTTCTTCCACAAACGCAAACAAAATTGCAAACAATGGTGGAACCGGTGCTCGATCAACACCACGGAGAGAGAACTCAAAGGGACATGTATCAAGCAAGGAAATTGCGATGCATTAGTTCTTGGCGTTTGTCAACCATTTGCCGCTATTCTTTTGAGCGCTTCCTCTTTTTGGCCTTTTGTCTGGTTGGGCTTTTTGAGCCCTGGAGCGTTGTCCTTGTTGTTCTTGGGCAAACTTGACATGGATTGGTGTCAGGAAGCGCTCTTGGGACGTGGCTTGTTGGCTCTCAATGTCTTGACTTCGCGCATGATTTCTGTAGAGGGTGATTCTATCGCCTCCCTTCCTCGTCATCTGCAATTCATCTTGGCTTGAGGCTCTAAGTTTGCACCATTTCCGGTGGTTTCGGAATTCATTCGGGACAACGTGGGGAGTATTGTGAAAGAATTCAACAAATTCCATCGATTCCTTTATTGGAGCACCTATTTCCATCTCCTTATGCTTCATGGTGAAGAGATCCCGTTCTCTACAAACATTAAAAAGCTCTGTTGTAAAATTGGTTCATTTCCGTTGAACAAGGTCAAGGAAACTTTGGGCGCTAAATCCCATCAAATCAACTCGGTGGTCACGGGTGGGCCGTCTCCTCGTTTTTGTACGCGACCCCCCCCCCCCCCCAGTAGAAGTGGGTTGAAGGCCCCCCCTGGGGGGGCATTGGAGGGGGGGTTTAGGGGGGGTGATGGGGGGGGTCAGGAGGGTCGGTTGGGGGCGGGGGTTCCAGGTGGGGCAATTTTTGGGGGGGTGGGAGGCTCCCCTTACCTCCCCGTGCCCTCCCTCTAACCATACCATCACCATAAACCTAACCCTACCCTTTGCAGTAAGCCGGTTTGGCCATGCCAGCCATGTTGATTGGGCTGAACAAGATCCCCCAAATTTCGCTCATGGCTGCTTTTGCCACATCATTGCTCTCCATTTTGGATCCCAACACTCACTCTAACCCGAGCCGAGGGTGAGAGCTAGGCTAGGGTTAGGGCTAGGGATAGGGTTAGGGTTAGGGTCAGGGGTAGGGGTAGGTGTAGGGTTAGGAGTAGGCTGAGGGTTGGGGTGGGCATTAGATCAAGGTTGGGTTCAAGGATAGTGTTGGGGTGCTCCACCGCCTGGGCACGGAGGGGTGCTACGTGGGCAAGGGGAATGAAAAAAATTTTCCAGGTGCCTTCGGCGCCATCATATGTATGGCCGGTAGCTATTGACTCTTAGTAACTAAGTGGGCCCCGATGGCAGGGAGGGGGGGGGGGGGCGGGGGGGGGGGTCGCGTACCGGAATTGAGGAGACACCCCCCCCGTGTCGGTGGTGGATTTCCATAATGACGCCACGATGTTTGCGTTGAGCTCACATGACCGCATGCCTTCCCAACGTGGTAATAAATTGAGCCCCCACCCTTTCTCCTCTTTCCTCAAAAATCATGTGGTGATTGAAGGCAACAAGGATGGAGCCTTCTTATGTGGTTACACACATATAAAGGAGAGGTTGGACTAAACATGCTCTCCGAAAAAGGTGGTTCACCCGTTTATGAAAAACTGGGTCTATCCATTGATAAAAACAAATGGGAACTTGAAGCTTTGAATTGGCACCGCTCACTACAAACTTTGGTTGTTGGATTTGCCTCTCCCAAATTAAGCAAAACATTCGACGCTTTCTACGCTTCACGCCCCAAACGCACGCTGCCATGCTTTCGTCTTCTTATTAAAACACATCAAGGTACTCCCTTGCATGCAAATGGTTGATGGCCTTTGAGACCTTTGGTTGGCCTCACCAATGGATGGCCGTCCCGAAAAGAGGGAAACTCCAATCCAATCCAATCCAATCCAATCCAACCCTCCCCCATTTCCCTCCATTTCCCCCCTCCCCTCAATCCCCCCCTTTCCCCCCCCATTCCCCCCCTCCCCTCCATTCTCCCTCAGGGCGAGTTGTCGGTGCGCGCACGATTCAATGTGTTTGGAATGTTCACCCAGCTTCTACTCCGTTGAACAGCCCCAACAGAACCACACCGAGGGTCCCCATTTCTGCACACGGCAGCCGTTGCTGGCATACCAAGAATTTTTAATTTTCTGTTCCGATGCTTGTCACAGGTCCCAGGGTCCTAATTTCTGCACCTTCCAGCTCTTGCTGCTATACGAGGACTTTTCATGTTTTAGTGTGATGCCTGTCACAGGTCCTAGGGTCCAAATTTCTGCACCTTGCAACTCTTGCTCGCATATCAGAAACTTCTAATTTTTAGCCTGATGCTTGTCACAGGTCCCAGCACAGCGCATAGCTTGTTTGGAAGGAAGGCAGGGAGGGGGGGGGGGGACGGGTCACTTTCACTCTGTTTTGATGTGCAGCCCAGTGTTATTTCTCTGTACACGCTGTTCCCTTTTTGCATAGAAAATGAATCATGTGTGGGTAAGCCGAAGCAGGGGTGGGTTGTGCCCAAGTGGGAGGGGACGAGGCGCACAGAGAGGGGTTTATGTTCAGTGCAGTCTCCGCCACGCTCTCTCAGACCCTGTGAGTGCTACGGCGTCATCTCGTACCCCCCCCTTTCTGGGCGAAGAACCCTCCCCTCTTACCGTAGCACTCAGCCAACAGAATGCACCGTTTAATGGAAAGAAAGAAATTCTATTGCCTTCGGCAAGGCACCTCGAAGAGGGGAGAGGGACAACCATTCTTGAGCTGCTGAGGCGGGAAAACTGCATAAGCAGGTTGTGCCCTAGACCCCTTAGGAGCCCCCCCCCCCCCCCACAACACCCAAATAGGGTGAAAACGCATAAAGAGGGACTAAAACATGATTCACATGGGATATTTGATCATTTTGCATGGTCAAAGTATCAGAAAAAACAGTTTGGGACATTTCCATTTTTGAGCTGCTGAGGCGGGAAAACTGCATAAGCAGGTTGTGCCCTAGACCCCTTGGGAGCCCCCCCCCCCCCCCCCACAACACCCAAATAGGGTGAAAAACACATAAAGAGGGGCTAAAATATGATTCATATGGCACATTTGATCATTTTGGATGGTCAAAGTATCAAAAAAATCAGTTTCGGAAATTTCCATTTTTGAGCTGCTGAGGCGGGAAAACTGCACAAGCAGGTTGTGCCCTAGACCCCTTGGGAGCCTCCCCCCCCCCCCCCCACAACACCCAAATAGGGTGCAAAACACATAGAGAGGGGCTAAAATATGCTTCATATGGCACATTTGATCATTTTGGATGGTCAAAGTATCAAAAAAATCAGTTTCGGAAATTTCCATTTTTGAGCTGCTGAGGCGGGAAAACTGCATCAGCAGGTGGGGCCCTAGACCACTTGGGAGCCCCCCCGCCCCCCCGCCAACACCCAAATAGGGTGAAAAACACATAAAAGGGGGCTAAAACATGCTTTACATAGCATATTTCATCATTGTAAGTGGTCACAAAAACAAAAAAATGTTTTGCAAAAATTTTCCATTTTTGACTTAGCCACCAACGCACAGAGCAAGCGCGGGCCCACCACAAAGGTACCCGACGCACACCCAGCCAGATGCCAGGCACAGGCGTATGCGTACGCGTGTGATGGGGAATAATTCCCTGCTGAGGCCAACAACCACGAACACCACAGCCAGGAGGACCCAGAGAGGGCGCCAGGCACCAAGACCCAACAGAGGGACCAAACACCACATAGGGCGCACAGAGCGACACACACAGCGCGCGCGGCCCACGCAAACAGCAGACAGGCAGAAAGGGCACAGAGGTGCAACATACACCAAAGCATGAGGCTATTGTTTTTTGTGCCTCCGAGCAAGCTCTCCGGCATGTAGGGGAGTGCTCTGGCACTCCCTACGTACAGACACACATGCATGCTACACACACTAAGTTAAGTGTAGGCATTTCTTTGGTAACTCTCAGTCAAATTGATTTACTGTCCCCTTCAGAATTCCCTGGCGGATCGGACGCGCAAGCCTGACGACGACCAGTGGTTGATATGCTCAGTTCTGCAGCGTGGTTGATACGCTCAGTTCTGCAGCCACCCTCTGTCTTGTATCCAATTTTCTATTCAGACCAGCCACAAGATCATTGAGTTTCGCACCTAGATCAGGCACAGCACAAGCACAGAGACAGACACCACACTGACAGTGAGGGACAGTCGGATGATGCCATCAGGCCAACAAAGTTTCGCACCTAGATCAGGCACAGCACAAGCACAGAGACAGACACCACACTGACGGAGCGGCCTTTTTACAATTGTTACAATCCGTTGCCCTATTCACAGCTACAGACAGTCATGTTGGTTCAGGTTAAGGTTCATTTTGAAAGTTTACTGTGTGTTGATTCATGACAGTTTACACAGGTTGACAGTTAGTGGTGTTTGCAATTTGTTTGCAGTTTTTGTTCAAGCTGAGTAGTTTGGATGTGCCTAGTGTGGCTGAAACTGATTCGCCAGTTATATGTTGTGTGTTGTATGGCTGGGCCAACAGCCATAGCCAGTCGCTGCATGTAAATTACACAGCCAGCAGAAGCAGTCAGAGCACCCAGAACAGAAACCACGAGCCACTACCACGAGCCACAGCAGGCAGACAGAGCTTAATTGCCACAAGTCACACCTGCAGTCAACAGTTTTGCGCCACAAGTCAGTTAGTAAGTCAGAATTCCCTGGCGGATCGGAGGCGCAAGCCTGATGACGACCAGTGGTTGATACGCTCAGTTCTGCAGCGTGGTTGATACGCTCAGTTCTGCAGCCACCATCTGTCTTCATTCCAATCATTACCCGATCCGATTATCCAATCATTCAATCTTGCATTGTCTAATGCCTCCGAGCAAGCTCTCCGGCATCAGAAGAGAGTCGCTGCGCCACTCCCTACTTTTTTACATTGTGCTGTACAGTGTATGGCACTTACTGCGTGTACATGTACGCTGTCTTTTGGGACGACAGTTTTTTTCTTCTTGCCGCTGCCCACCCCAACCATCCTCACCGCCCGGCTTAGGGGAGTGTAAGGGAACCAGTGAGCGAGGGTCGGAGGGAGCGAGCGAGTGAGTGAACGAGGGATGAAGCGTGGTGTGAGCCCGAGTGAGTGAGAGAGCGAGCGAGGGAAGCCAGAGTGAGCGAGAGAGAGCGCACGCGCACACCAGAGCAGAATTTTTGCGCCGCTCATGAATAGAGATAAGCGATATATGTCAATATGCGTGATTCGCATTCGTGTATACTTACAGGCCATGGTATGTGTCTATTTCCTTTAGGGGATGCTCAGCATGAATTGTCTACTGAGGAGTGAGTTCCCTGTGGACATGTGAATATCACCGCCGTATATGAGTCAACTAACACAACTCGTATTTGCTCTGCCCGCTACGTGTTTGCCTTGTCGGATTTCCTGTACTGGATTTCGTTATTGGATTTCATTATCAAATATTCAAGATAGTGGGCATAAAGAGAGAGACTCCAAAAGCCTCGTCTGCCAATCAGGCTGTACCCCGAGAAAGAATCAAAGTGCTTACAAGACAAGTCAGCACAGCACTTACAAACCCACCCGACCCATGGGGCCGGGACGTGGCCAAGCAGAACGCAACCGCCAACAGCAACCCGGAAGACCACACAGAATGCGGGCCAGTGCGTGCGCCAGCCCAGGGAGGGCAGAGGGAGGAACAGGCAGACCCCCCCCCCAAAAAAAAACAGGGGGGGAGGGGGGGGGGGCGAGAGAACGGCCCACAGCCACCACAGCCACCAAACCGCCCGCGAACACCACAAGGGGCGGCCCAACCCCCCACCCGGAAGGCACCGAAGACAGGACCCCCAAAGGAGCACAGGGGGACCACCCAGCCAAAGCCGGCAACACCAAACCAGGAGCAGCGGCCCACCAGGGGAAGGGACGGCCAAAACGCGCAGACACAGACCACGCTGGGACGAAAAAAAAAAAGAGAAAAAAAAGAGCCAGCAACCCAGCCTGAGAGAGAGGGGATGGGGTGACAGGGACCACAAGACCCGGGACAGGGACAGCCAGTGACCAACACCACAAAGACAAAGCAGGACACGCAAACAAAAGAAACACACCCCGACAACCCAACCAAGAAGAGCAGGGCACAACCGAGACGCGGGCCCAGCACGCACGCCCACACAGCACACCCCAGCCAGGAAGGGCGGGGAACAAGCAGGGCGCGCGCACAAACACGCACCGGCGCACGGCACCCCAAACCAGGAGGTGCAGGGAATCACGTGGGACGGGCGCACGAGCACACACACACCCCAACACCCCCAGAGGAGTGGCGGGGCGCAGCCGAAACCCAGACCCCAGCACCCACGCCCACACCGCACACCGGAACCGGAAACCGCGGGGTGCAGGCGAAGCGCGCGCGCAACCACGCGCGTCCCATATCACAAACCACGACAGGTGGGGTGCAGGCCGAAACGCAAGCCCAACCAGGAACGCCACAAACCCCAGCCGGCAAAAGAGGGACGACACCACAAACCGCACCCAAACACACCCGCCGAAGACCCCAGCCAGGACTGGCAGGGCTGCCAAAACCCACACCCAACCGCAACCCCGACCCAAACACAAGCACCACACAACAGCAGGAAACCCAGTGTCCAAAGCCCGGACACTGAGGCAGCCCGTGCCATGCAGCTGACCGGGCCAAACGAGATCCGGAGACTGGGGATAAGGCTGCATCCTAATGCCTGCATTGCTTTGGGACTCGAGGAGTAGCGTGCGACACCCAAGCGCCTCGGAACCCCAGTACCAAGAACATGCATGCATGCCTTGGGAACGGGATACGCCAGGAAGTCCGGTGAATCTCTAGGGTTCCGCCGAAAGGAGGGGTCGTGCGCAAGCACGGGGGCACACCCTCCCGGCAAGACAAGCACGTCACGCTGGCGGCGATCAGCCCTCCCGGTGTTGCCCGGGGCCGCTTTGTTGGGGGCCAACAGTCAGGTCTAGCGGGATGTAAGCCGCCTCCCCTTTTCAAGCGCGGAGCGTCTTCCTGTTCGTCACAGCGGCAACGCCAGCGGGAACCATGGGGCGCCTCTCCACGACCGAGTGCACCTACCTACCTACCTGTTATACGGTGTCCTATTGTGCAATTTAGAGTATGTAGGTATGCCAAATCGAGTGAATGACCACATTAGATGATATATGAGAATCATACGGCTTCAAAAGTTTGCAAGTGTTCACTTACACACCACAAGGAACGGTTGCAAAATGCATCAATAACGCAAAAAAACAGACATAGCAATATACATCACCTTCATTTTGGCATTTCAAGCTCCAAAAAGGAGCCTGACAGCCTCAGTAGGTGTGTAACCCTGCCGAACGCCGTCCTTTGCAGGTTTCTTGTATCGCTTTTGCTTATGGTGCGTGTGCATTGAGGCCATCCAATAGGGTGATACCCGGTGCCGTTGCGGTAAATAGTCCCACAAGGTCATTCATCAAGTCCTCGCTGCTAAAACTACCGTAAGTAGTTCTCCTGAACTTGGAAATAGCATTTCCTTGCAAAACCATTGCAAATCTGGCAAATGGCTAGTAGATTTGTTGTGAAATTTAAAATGCGGCAGCGACGGCGGCAGGCGCAACAGCGGCGCCAACGCGGTTGCACTGGCTGCATTTTTCTGTGCGAGCTGAATGCAGCCCCCTGCTTACAACAAGCCTCAGTGCAACCAATTCACCACCAAAACCTACCAATCGATCTACACCAAGAAAACATCAGTGCCATCATTTTTGCTTTCCTAGGCGAACCGCCTCCGTGATATATTCTGTACTCCAAGTAGTGTACATATTCTCACGAGGCCTTCTTTTGGGGGACGTCAGCCCCAGAACAAGTTGATGCAGTTAAGAACATTCAAAAAACGCCGTTGCACGGGCATTGCACAGTGCAACTGCAGTGCAATTCTGTGCAACTGGCAAAAATTTAGTGCAACTGCGTGCAAACGTCAATTTTTCTGTGCAATCCTACCTGCGCTAAACGGGTTCCTAGGGAGGCCGTTGGTCCATACAGTGGATGCCGAGGTCATCCTCCACCGCCTGCGACACGTGGTCCGCAAGCGGGCCCCTGGGGTCCCCGCAGGCGCGGCGGAGGCGGTCAACCAGAAGCCCGTGCGGTGGCTTCAGGACAGCCTGCGCGTGCGCGGAAACCACACCGAGCAAACATTTTTGTTTGCCCAGGACACCTCCCACCACAGCGAGGCGCTGCTGCACAAGGCAGGTTGGGCCGGGTCCCAGGACACCGTCCTGCAGAACACGCTGCCGGGCTCATCATCGCCGGCCATGGCGGCCACCTCGACCTGCGTCCAACCAACATGCAAACGCTCGGCGCGGTTGCACAGCGAGCACAGCTGGACCACGCGTTGACGCACCGGGGACACATGCCCCTGGGCGCGGCCCACGCCACGGCTTTCGTCCACACCCGGGACCTCACCCCGGCACCACCAACCACCGAGCGCTGCGAGCCAGGGACAGCCATACACCGGTGCAACGCAGGCTCCGCACCCGAAAGGAGCGAATCTCCGGCGTCGCCATCCTCCCACAGCGGTGCCTCCTCTGTGGGGCCAGGAAGAGACCCCGGTGCACATGCATGTGGGCTGCGCCCACTCGCGACTCCTCTGGCCTGACCACCGCCAGGCAGTACAAGAGTCCGCCCGACACCTCCCGCCTGGGGACAAGGCACTATGGGTAGTGACGGGAAGGAGACTTGTTTTGCCCAGATGAAATGTGGGGTTTTCTTTTCTCGTTTTAATGAACGATTTTCTTTTTCCGTTTCATATGAAATGAGCGATTTTTGTTTCTTGTTTCATTTTTTTCGATATGTCTTGGCATAGTTGATTTGACCAAAAAAACAACGAGGCATTGTTGATTTTATCTCAAGGCGGCGATGAGTGCAATTCCTACGATGAATGGTACCCATGGAATACACATTTTGGCCAATACCTGCTTCAAAGAACCTTATCATGTACAACGAACCATTGTTAACACCATTTGTATCATGGTTTGCTTTAGTATTCATTATATGATATGAAGTCGGAGGCTTCCGCATTTCTAAATACCAATGCTACTCATTGGTGAAATGTTTTTGCCACTATGTCAGTCAACAAACCCTATCGTCAATAATAACCCTTTTGCTCAATGCTTTGCTTTACCCTTTACGATGTTGTATCAGACCAGGGCCTTGTGCACTTTTTAAACCGTATGTTACCCACTGATAATG
Source organism: Eutreptiella sp. 'Long Island Sound 2002' (assembly GCA_964036045.1). Taxonomy (NCBI): domain Eukaryota; phylum Euglenozoa; class Euglenophyceae; order Eutreptiales; family Eutreptiaceae; genus Eutreptiella; species Eutreptiella sp. 'Long Island Sound 2002'. The sequence goes on from OZ038379.1 coordinate 152,648,641, forward strand.
TGTTTTTGCAAAACAAGCTGTTCAAGAAATGTTTTGAAATACAAGAAACCTTTCAAAAAATGTTTTGGTTGGGCATTAACGATATTGCCTGTCACACCATGCGACACTATGTGAAAAAAAACATGGTTTGCATGCTAAGTCATCGCTAACCCCAACGCTAATATCATGCACAAAGAACAATGTTTTCACACATTGACCATGTACCCATTTGTCTTCCTTACTCTCGGGGCCTTATGACCGTTTGAAAACCTATGCTTGCCTTTGAAATTGTGTTTTCCGAATTATGTCTTTTAACAAACATTTTCAAATTCAACAAACCGTTCCTCCAATGGTTTGCCTCTTGCCCGAATGTGTAAAGACCAAGACTCGTGGATCATCTGGATGGTGCACAGCAAAGGAGCAGGTGGCAGTAAACAGCAGCGCATCTGTACTGTACAACAACGGCAACAGGGTGAACAGGGACTGGGAAAGGTTCTGAATGAGCCTGAGCCACTTGAAATTGTGGATAAACAACGGAAGCACCCCCAGTGGGGAGAATGCAGGTTTGAATCGGGAAAGAATAGCAACGGAGTACTGCCTTCCACAGCATTGAAATCCGGCGAGTCGATGATAGTGGTTGCTCACTTCGCTCATCTTCTCATTCACTCTGAATGCGATCTCGGCTTTGACACCCTGTGCATCAGAAACCACACTCAGATACTCAAATGACACACAGAGCACGCGCCGACACTCAAGTGACACTGACAGCACGCGCCGAGATTCAAATGACACTCACATCACGCGCGAACACTCAAATGACACTCACAGCACGCGCCGACACTCAAGTGACACTCACAGCACCTGCCGACCCTCACATGAAACTCACAGCACGCGAGAACACTAAAATGACACTCACAGCACGCGCCGACACTCAAATTACACTCACAGCACGTGCCAACACTCAAATGACACTCACAGCATGCGCCGACACTCAAATGACACTCACAGCACGCGCCCACACACAAATGACACTCACAGCACGCGCAAACATGCAAATGACACTCACAGCACGCGTAAACACTCAATAAACATTCAGAGCAAGCAGCAGCAGCACCAGAAGCAAGCAGCAGCAGTACTAGCTGCAGCAGCAAGCTGCGGCAGCAACACCACCAGCACGCAGCAGCAGACCCAGCAGCAGATCCAACACACATGGCGGCAGCGGCAGCTTCAGCAGCAGCAGCGGCAAGCAGACCTTCGACCTCGGCTCCGTCTTCTTTTCTTTTTCTATTCTTTCTTCTCTTCTCTCCTTCTTTCTCTTGTGCTCCTTCTTTGTCTTCTTCGTCATCTTCTTTCTCTCTTCATATTCTTCCCAACTGTTCTTCTTCTCCTTCTTCTTCACTTGCTTCCTTTGTCGCCCTGCACACGCAGAACAGACAGGAAAATTCAACCACTAATCTTAATCAAACAGAACTAACACAAAATGAAACTGAACAGTTGCAAAATGCATACCTGTAAACCACTTTCTTCATATCGGGATTGCGGATGGGCTTCGGGGTTACGCGTGGCGTTCCTGGCTGCTACTCAGTGCTGGCTATTCACTTAAACCATCATTATGTCAGAAAGCAAAGATAACTTTCTGTTGAAAAAACAATTTTCGGTATTTCCTGCCTTAAAGCCTTCTCAAAGATGTTCAAAACATCTCATTAGGTTTGTACCTTATACAACATTTTATCTTTTATGTGTAATGAAATGAGCGAGTGTTTTTTCGTTTCATATGAAATGAGCGAGTCTCTTTTCTCGTACCTCCTTTTTCGAGATTCTTTAATCTCATTCCCATCACCAACTATGGGTGGCTTCGTGGCGTTCCGCCGGCGCCGAGTGGACGAAGGACTTCTGTTCCGGGCTGGAGCCCGAGGCGGCGGAGGCGCGGCTCCGCGCGATTGCTCGTTACGACCCGCCGGGGGGGACGGTCCGTGGACGAGTTCCTCCAGCACATGCTCCGGCTGGCAGATTTTGTGTGGGAGCTCCGCAACCACCGGTTGGAGCAACTCCCCCGCGCGCTCCGGAGCGTGGCAGCCCGGCTGCACCGGTGGCTCACTACGGCGGGAGGCGAATGCCCCGCCCCTCCCCCGCGTCCCTGCAGGGACTTCGTGGCCTCCCTCCGCCTCGTGAACGGCACCCTGGAGTGTCCCCCGCAGGAGGACCCCCACCCTTACCGGGACCTGCCTGGGGGTTTCTCAAAGCGCCTCCGGGGCGCGCTCTTCCCACCGTGGATCATTAAGGGGCAATTCATGACCCCGTGGGAGGCGCACATTGCGTGCGCGGAGTGGGCGCGCGAATGGAGTAGGTGGTGCGCACCGACGCGCGCACCAGGGACCCCCACACCGCAGTATGCCGCCATTCCACTCAAGGGGTGGGGGCTGCACACCCGGCCGCGGCCCACGGTGATTCGCGGGGAGGGCCCTGAGCGCCTGTGGGACGCGGCGACCACAGAGTGGCTGCAGGCGGCCGCGGATCCCCATACGGGGTGGAGAGGCGATTTGTCCTCGCTCCTCCGAGCACCCCCCCCCCCCCGTGCCTCGTGCTCCACGGCGCCAACACGCTCCGAGCCACGAAGATACACACATGGGGGTGCGAAGCAGCAACCGTCCGGTGGCTCCCCCCGGAGGAATGGGGAACCTGGCTCACTTTGGCGCATTTCACAAGAGTGGGGCCTACGTACGATGACGCCCTGTCCCGGCTGGCAAAATTTCAGGACCCCTGCTCCTCATGCTCCCGACCGACCTCGCCGCCGCGCTGCGCCGGGAGCCAGACGGCTGCGGCGGGCTGAGGGTGGGATGAGAGGCGATTGCAGACGGCACCCTGCTGGCCCTCCGCCACCAAGGCACCGCAGACGGGTGCCGGTGGGAAGCTCTTATGCCCCACTTCACCGGGCGTCAGACTTACATGACGACCCCCCAGGGGCACCCATGCCCGGTGTGGGATGACCTCATATCGGCCTTCCACAACCATGGTATCCTCCCCGACGACACGTGGCAAGCAGTGCGGCAGAAAGCGCTCAGTAGGGACTACCGGCGCCGTGTCCGCGCCTGCCTGCCGGAACTCGGGGGCCCCCTTCGCCAACGGTGGAACAACCTCTGGCTTTGCCGCCTCGACCCCTGGTCCCCGGCCGCCCACCTCCCACACACCTGCCATCTCTGCGGGGAGTGCAACACGGTGTCCTCCGCCACGCCGACAGGCGCCAACAGGTGCGCGCAGTGCTCCCAGGTGGCCGCGTGCCCCTTGCCCTAGCCACCCGCGCGCCCATGCCGGCGCACGGAGGGGGAGGCGCTGCAGCGAAGCATCCAGGGCGCGCAGACCTCCTCGCACGGCCCAGCGGTCCCCGCGGGTGCCGCCCTCCTGTGGATCCACGTGCACCTGAGGGACCCCACGTCCGTCGCGCAATTGTCGCACGTGTTCGCGCTCTGACCCCCACCTGACGCCGCGCGTTGCAGAGCCCGCAGCACAATGCCTTGCCGAAGGGGGAACGGGCCGGAGCATGCCAGAGCCCACCGCCAGGTGCAGGAGGCAACCGTCTGAAGCCTGGTAGCGGGCGCGGTGGCGGTGGCGCACGCGGCGCACGCTGCCGTCCAGCACGACCCGGCGGGCAGCGCGAGGACCTTCCTCGGCGAGACCGCCCTCCCGGCCGTCCGCGCCCTGAACAGAGCGGGGGCCCCCATGCTGCTCCTGGCGATGCACCAGGTCGTGAACCTCGTCCGGCCGGGGCTCTACAGGTACTGGATGGAGTGGCGCACGTCCAACCAGTCGGGCCGGCCCCTATCCACCGGGGACACCCTGCGGCTGACGGGCGAAGGGTCGGCAACCTCCCTCCGCAGCAGCGCCCCGGCCCTGCTGCACGCCCGGAGTACGCGCCACTCCATGGACGCGGCCCCCTACTTGAACCAGGTGCGGGCCACATATCTGGGAGGGGTGTACGAACTGGACGCGGCGCCCCACCTCCTACGTCCGCAGGACGAGGACTTAGAAGTGGGTGAAGTCACAATATTTGTGGAAGGCGCGGGCGAGACGCCCACCCGCCCCCGCCCGATCAACCCGGTGTACGACGGCACCAAGCCAACCCCCCTGTACGCCGTCATGTGCGAGGCGTTCCCCAGAGAGCCCACCTGGTGCACGCCCTCCCGCCGTCCACCCAAGTGCCCCGCAGCTGGGCCCACCCACGCCCGCCCCCCCCCCCCTCTCCAGGACCAGGGGTGGCCAGCACAGACGGCAGGTCCTCGGGAAAGAGCGCCCAGGCATCTTCCTGCTGCTCCTTGTCGTCACGCCCCGCAGACAACCCCGGAGCGGGTCCTGGGATTCACCTCCACCCACCTCTACGGCGCGGCGCCCGTGCCCTGCCCCCCCCTCCTGGAGCCCGAGGCGCGGGACGGGGTGCACGCCTTCCTGCGGACCCAGGAGGTCACCGCCGTTAGGTGAATCCACCCTGTGCGGCTTCCCTCGGCACCACCCGACGACCCCTGAGCGCCCAGGGCCTTGAGCCCCAGCCCGAACGGGGGGGCTCTGGCGCGGCGAGTGGGCCCATTGGCTCGCCCTCCTCTCGCCCCAGTGCCAGTGGAAAGCCACCGGCCCATGACCGCCCGGAACCACCACCGCAACCAGCCCCCCCCCCCCCCTGGCACCGCACGGCAGTGCCCACGGCACGCCACCAATGCACTGGGAGGTACTGGGACGGACAGGCCTGCAGCCGCACATGCCTACCAGGATAACAGCAATGTCGGACTCTGATGGCTCCCCCCAGCAAGACGACCGCCACCACCGCCGGTCCCGCTCCCGCTCCCCCGTCTCCCCGGGGTGGGCGGGGGAAACCCCCGCGGAGCGCGAGGAGTGGCAGCTGGGGGAGACCGCGGTACCGGTCGGGCCGCCAGCCGAGCCAATCCGGGCGGCCCCCAATGACCCCGAACCACCAGCCCTGGAACCAGGGCCTACCGGGGAGGCCGCCCCCGCCACCCAGGCCGCTGCTCCTGCCGCCCTGCCCCCAGGAGGGGCCCCAGATGCACAAGGGGCCGCGGGCGCCGCCCCAGCCAGCCACGCCACGGCCCCTGGCACGCCGCCAGCGCGGTGGTCAGGCTCACTCGGGCCCCGGGCGCCTCGCCGGGGACCGCCACCGCCGCAGCACAAGGCAGGGAGGGCGCCAGGTACCGCGCCCGCACCAAGCCCAGCCACACCCACACCAGCCCCCCCAAGCCGTACCCGCCCAAGGCCGCCTTCCCAGAGGAGAGGCCGCGGCCCGTCCGCCCCCCGACGCCCAAGCGCACGCCGCCCGGCCTCACGCTGCCGCAGCTGCAGCGGCGCGTGGTCCAGGAGGTGGGGGACCGCGATTGGGCGGGGCGGGATGCCAGCCATGGGGGCACGGGGCGAGGTGCAGAGGGCGACAGAGGGAGGGGGCTGCGCGGAGGAGGCAGACAAGCGCCAGGGGAGGGCGAAGCCGCGGGCAGCAGCGCCGGGGGACAGACACAAGGGCAGAGCCAGGGCGCTCGCGGCCACGAGTGAGGGCAGGGGCACGGGCAGGGCGCCAGTGCAAGCTGCAGCGGCTAGGCACACAGGACAGGCAAGGGCACGGGCAGCTGAAGGAGGGACACAGGGCACGGCAAGGGGCACAGGCATGGGCACAAGAAGGACGCGGGCGCCAGCGGAAAATGCAAGGGCGCTAGCAACAGAGAGGGGGACCCGAGACACGGGCCGGGGGGCAGGCGGGAGGGAGCTCACCAGAGCCAGGGGCTGGGGGCAGAGAGGGGGCCTAGGGGCAAGGAGAGGAAGGGTGACTTGGGCCACCATGGGCAGACAGGACGGGGCGCGGGGACCGGTCGGGAAGGGAAGAGCAGAGGACAAGGGAAGGGGGGCGGGGCACCCCCGCAGCCAGAAGTCCGGGCGGTACGGTGCATCCCCCCTGGTATCCAGCAGATGCCGTCGCACCACGCCCACCACCAGCGGCAGCCCATCTACAACCTTGACCCCGACATGGGGGACCTGAATCCCCCCCAACCCCCCAAAACCTCCCCGCCAGCCGCCCCCTCGCCTACACGGCAACGCGCCGCACGACCCCGCCCCCGCAGCGCGGGAGCCACGGGCGGAACCAGCGCGGATGGCCGCCGCATCAGCGGCGCAGGGGTCTGGCTCAGAACCGGCGCGGCTGGCGCAGGAGCCGCGGGGGGAGACGGCACGGGGAGGCCAGGGGCGATTGGTTCCGGGACTGGGACGTGATCTCCGACCCCCTGGGGGGCGAAGCCCTCCCCTTGGTGATGGAGGTGTTTGGGTGGTCTAACTGGGCCACCTGGGGGACGGCCAGGGGGCTGAGGAACCAGCCCTTCGATGGAGTGCTCCTCCGGAGGGACGGGGTGAACCAGGAAGTACCTCCGGGGGGGTAGGCGGCGCGGGAGAACCACGAATTGGGCCTTCGGGACGTGATTTGGACGGGATGGCCTGACCGGGGGCCGGAATCGCCGGCTTTCCTGGAAGGGGGGGCGGTGCTCCGTGTCACGGACGCGGAGGGCAATGTCTAGCTACCCCGAACCCTGCGCACTGCCCTCAGCCACTCCCGCTACCGCCCAAAAAACCCGCCGCCGCCGCAGCCCCAGCCCCCACGCAAGCGTAGGCGCAGGTTACGGTCAAATCCGGCGGCAATGGCGTGACGCCCGGCAGGCCGGGCCTCCGACCCCTGACAGCGAGCACGGGGGGGTAAGAGCCGACCGACGGACCAGGGCTCCCCCCCGGCAGGCCCAGGCCCCCCGACCCTAAGCGCCCCCCCCCCCCGGCCGTCCGCGCAGCAGGACATAAGGAGGAGAAGCGTAACCCCTGATCCTGGAGACCGCGAATGCCGCGGGCACCAAGGCGGGGACGCAGCCCAGTGGGCGTACGCCGACGGCGCGGGGCACGCAGAGGCGCGCGACAAAGGAGCCCCTCTGAGCCGCTGACCACTGACCACTGACCGCTGACCCAGGCCGCCGCCCCCAGGGCCCCGAACGCCGCCCCCCCCTCCCCCACAGCGCCACACTACGCGGCGGCAGGGGGACCGTGGGCGAAGGTCAACAGGACGGCCAGGCGCCCACTGGGCCGGGCACCAGAGGGCGGGCGAGAGGGGAGTACGGACCAGCGGCCCGGGGTGCTCCCCCGACAGGCACCGACCCTCAGAGCCGAAACCCACCCCCCCGTCCCCCCCCCCACGGCTGCCCGCGCGCCAGGACGCGCGTCGGGGGGGACCGTAACAGGCCGCTGGCGGCGCACGGCACGCGGACAGAGACGACGGCTAGGAGTGACCCGCCAGCTGCTAACCCCCCGGGCCACGCCCGGCGCCCGAGGACGCCAGACAGCCTGGCTGAGCTCGTCGCAGGGAGGGGCGCACGAGAGCACCCTGCCGCAGCCCTCCACTGGCCGCTCGCACGCCACAGGGCGCGAGAGAAAGCGCCCCCCGCAAAAAAGTGACCGGGCGGCCCAGGGGACGCCGAGCCGCCCCCCGGACACGCAAGGGAACCCGGCTGTAGGTGGGGCACGGGCCTGGGCCTTCAAGCAACCCCCCGCAGCCGCCGGGGACATGCAACATGGCCACCGAAGGGGGGCCACGGGAAACCCCTGCGCAACCCGCCCTCCCCCCCGCAGCCCGCGGACTGCCAGGGGCCCGCTAAGGGACGTCAGCCCTGTACCCCCGCGCCAGGCCAGGGGAGACCCCCCCCCCCTCCCCTCCCCCCCGAGAGGGCCACGGCGCCCGGGGCGGAGCGCCACTGGGTCCACGCGCCGCGCGCCCGCGGACTGTCACCCGCCCGCTTTCACAGTGACCTCGGCAAGCTGCGGCGCCAGCCGGCCTGCCAACCTGCCAGCCAGCCGCCTGCCGGTACGCAGGGGCGCCCCCTGGACCGCGCCCGGACGGGGGCGCACAGACAAGAACCAGAGCAGTATGGAGACCACACCCTCCATGGACTGAGCCACGCCGACGAGACGTGCCTTGGGGCCCGCTCAAGGGAGGCAGAGAGAAGGGCCGAGGCAGAGCGACCCCCCCCCCCCCGCCCCCGAGGGCCCCCCGACCAACCCGGACCCAACCACGCCCCCAAGGGGTGGCAGCAGACGGACCGCCCCCCCGCCATTCCCCAGGCGCCGAACTGCCCGGGACGCACAGGCCCGCCCACGAGGGAGCGCGCAACCCAGAGCCAGGCACGGGGACGAAAGGACCGGGCAACCCCCCCAAGGGGAGCACGGGAGCACAGGACCGGGGCAGGAAATGCGGAGGGGAACGAACCGCCTGGAACGGCCCGGCCGGCGCCCTGCACCGGAACCGCGTGTAGGGCGCGCGCCACACCGACCTGTTGGGGGAGGGGGGTTGCGTACGCCACGGCAGCAGGAGCGCACACACACGCAAGGGAGACGTGGCGCGGACCCAAAGGGCAACGGGACCGAGCCCGCGGAATGCACAGACCGCATGGAATGGCGTACTCGCAGGCAAAGGGAAGGGACACCCGGGCGGGACAACCCGCAACACGCACGGCGAGGGACGCCTTGGCAGGGAGGAGTGCAAGGGGAGAAGCAAGAACGGGCACCGGCCCCGACCCCCCAGACCTGCCGCGAGCGCCGCGCACACACAACCAGGGCACCGCACCCGCCAAGGCAGTAGTAGCACACAGTGCTACGCACCAGCCCGCGGCTAGGTGGCCTCCGCGCCAGCCTGTGGGGGCTTACGGGTGACAAGCTAGTAGCACGGGCCCGGCGGCGCCGGCAGCCCGGGCGACCATGCATCACGGGGGCGGCGTAGTCGGTAAGCGCCTGCAACCGCGGTCCCTAAGCAACGTACTGACCGGGGAGTGGCGAAATGGGGAAGCCGGGGAGGGACAGGGCTCTGGGCCCCGGGAACCCAGGGGACTGCGCCACCAGGCAGGAGGTGTGTCATGAAGGGCCCCCAACTAGGTCCCGGAGGGGAGGATATCACCTGGCCTGACCAGGTGGCCCCCTGGGGCCAAAAAGCGCCTAGTACCCAAATATTCTAACCTCAAACCTCAAACCTGATTTACGACAGAATCTTTGGTACTAGTGCAGAAACCAACGTTTGCCCACACTTAGCGCAAACACCAGCTTCCAATGCCCACATGATGCATTTTAAGCATGAACCCTGTTTCGCAATCTACAAGCAGACCATCAAGATATTCAACTTTAACCGTATGCTGGCTCATGATGTGCCATGGTGTCTAAAGACTGGCGCAGTCCCTCCCAGGCGTAGCGCCCAGGGGAGGCAATGGCAAGCACAATGCTCTTCTTTGCATGGTCCTTGGGCTTTTGTCAGGATGCGGGCAGGTCAAAACCTTTGACACCCCACCGCGGCCACCAGCACCGGAGTCAAGCGTGCACCACAATGGGACTCATCGCTTGACACTCGCCCCTTCGAATGCAAAGAAGGTACCAATTTTCAAGGACAAACAGGGGTTGTGCTGCACGCGGGAAGCATATCTCAAAGCCATGGAGATCTGTTTCCTCTCTCAGGGCCTCGGTGGCTTGCGCTACGCGGTCCGCCGAAGCCATAAGAGGAAGGTACATGGGTTCTGGGCACATTTTCGTTTGTTTCTTTTAGCCAAAGCAAAGAAGGACAGCTAACCCACATACACAACAACAAGCAGAACAGATGACGCATTCCGCATTCGCTCGTAGAATTGTTTTGGTGTCAGACACTTTCATGCTTGTTTTTCTTGATTTATTACTGAGCGTTTGCGGGCTGCCTGGCACAGCCAGCCGGCAGCCCGCCCACAGAGCCGCACAGGCGACGGCGTTTGGAACAACTACAACCACCATGACAATAGATAATTATATATAGTACTAGTGGAGAAGCCCCCGCTTGAAGTGTGGCCCAGACTTACCGTGTCTAGGTGCTAATTGCATGATGATAAGATCAGGGAAATGGAAATTGTCTTTTGATTGTTGCATTCTGTTTCTAGAAGACCACTGATTGTTTTTTTGTTGGTTCAGTTCTTTTCCGAATCGAGTGCAAACGACATTACACAAAAACGGTTTCAATGGTCTATTGCAACCTATTGCACGGTAAAGCAAAGGTCCCAAAGAACAAATCCCCGCACGTAGTTGTGGAGATGCATAGAAGTTTGAACGATGAAAGCCCATATGCATAAGTTCCTATTCTGCACACCCAAAACTGATGAGTTTAGCAATTCACAGGAAACCTTCCGGCCATACCACATTTGGCGTATTTTGCTCAGATAATAAAACGTCAACCGATGCACGTTGGCCAACCACAGCCTGAATGGCTCGTCTACATGTTGCCCCGGAAAACGCACCACACCATTGCCCATGGACAAAAGCAGGATTCTCCAAGAGGAGACCAATGGGACAGTAGGATTGTCCTTGAGCACGGTTAATGGTTAGCGCAAATACCAACTTGACACTTCACCCATTGCACGGTTCAAATTGCGAGGTAATATTAGGGGAGCACCAATTTCTAGTTTAAGAACATGTGGAGGCATACCAGGTGGCCTGAGTTGGTGCAACAGCTCAGGAGGATATATAGCGGCATCTGCCTGATCATCTGCTCCAAAAATGTCCGCACTGATACACTCATGCTCATCCCCTACCATCATGGTCAAGCAAGTCTCATTTACCGACTCTGTGGCACGATTACCTGGAGCAAAAATGCATCCGCGCATGAGGTCATCTTTTGCCATGCTAGGAAATGCATGCGTGACCAAAGACTGGGGATCAATGGTTGGCAATACCATATCACAATACATTGGCAGTGGGCTGAGCACATTCCTCTTGCCCACGTCCAACAGCCAATTGGCAAAGTTCTGGGCTTCCATCCTTTGGTTCTGCTATGCTCTGTGGTCGCCCAAGTTGGTTGAAAGGTAAAGAGTTTTGAACCATCGCCAGAGGGACGACTTCTGGAGCGATGAGCCAACAACGGCCGCCGGAGAAGCGCGGGGTACCACCGGGAGGATTTGCCTCCAACCTCCCTGCATGACTACTGTCTTGCTACCAAAGGGAACCAGACCCAAGGCATCATCTATGATTCCCATGATGTCACGTAAACGTTCTTTCAAGTACACGAAACCATCTGCCATAGGGGATTCATCCCAAAAAAATCAATTTGCACCCGCGAAGGAAACTCGCATGTTTGCTCTTCAGAGGAATTGCAGACGTCCCGCCTTGGTGCGGAGGTATGCCAAAGGCCGAGTGTGCTGTTGTGCCACGATCCAGAAGTAGGGATGCAAGTCCACTGGAAGCAACTGCGAGTACCCTCTTCCCTCAGCTACGGACAAAGGCTAACAGAAGGTTGTTTAAGTAAGTTTCACCGCATCCGCAACAACTTTGTATGAAGAAGCATTTGGCATCACACGTTTCCTGTTCCTTTGCCTGTGTAACCTCATCAAACATTGCAGTTGCTGATAGTTGAAGCTTGGCGGCCAATGTTGCACCATGTTTTAAGGTTGATAAGTTTCACATTGATGGCCATTTACAGTTCTAGCCGGTCAGAGGAGGTTGCACCCGGGATACGGGTCAAGAGAAGACGTAGAAAGTACAATTCAACCGCATTCGGCATAACAAATTACGGGTGACCAACGACCGTGTCGAGCATGCTTTTCCGGACTTTCCATTCTTTGCACTGGGCATGGTAAGTACAACGTTTCGCATAATTGGTGTATAGAAAATGCCTTCAAAAAGGATGTTCTGGTTTGGCATTGGAAGTAAACTAAGCGGTAAGTGGAGTTTCAGCTGGGCCTTTGCCGACCACGTCAACAATGCTTTGTTGGTCATTCCATCGTACATACTGGTGATTCCTTGGATGCACGGGAACTGCAAAACTCGCGGATACTGCACACTCATGTCAAAGCCCAGTAATCGCCATACCCCCACGGAAGTACAACTGTAACCACCTTGAACGAATCCAATAATTTCATTCCTAGCTTCATCGTGGAAAACAGTATCTCCAAGGTCAAATCCTTTGTAAATGTATTCCTACAAATATTTGACCGCTGCAATAGAAGCACAATACTCCACGTTGATATGGCAAAGGAACCTCTTGGCCAGGGCACAAACATGTGGAACCACCCATCGATTATCTAGCAATTTGCCACAACATGTCACGGTACGCCTATTGTTGCGACGGCGATAAACAGGACAACCATCCTCATTGTCTCGAGTAATGTCCACAAATTCCTTGGGATACTTGTCTTTGCATTTGCCATCCTTCATACAGCAATCGGAAGGGTTGCGCTCTCCGCATGGACAATGCGTATAGCACTTGGCAATAATGTTGTACAATTCAGGGGCCCACTTCTTTGTCCGGGAGCTCAGCACATATCACCGAGTCACAATCCATAGGGGAAAGCTGCTTGTATCCGACCGCAAAAATTATCAAAATATGCGCATGGGCACGCCTCGGTTGTGAAATTCTATAACGTAGGTATGAGCAACCCTGCGACCCAACAGGCCTTCTCCGAGCAGATCATCTAATAGAGATTGCAATTTGAGCCCAAAATTGAGAGTGAGAGTGACAAGATCAGCCTGGTCAATGGCCTTCTGTCCCAGAAGCAAAGCATCAACTACTTCGGGCCAAGAAGGATTGCCTGTCATGGTGATGAAAAGGTCGGCCTTCCGCTTCTTGCGGGTACTGGCTATGCCGTCTTGGTAGAGAGCATGGACCGCGCGGGGGCAGGGGGGATGCAGTTTTGCAGCGAATTCACTTTGAATTCGCCGAATTCGCTGCAAATTGGCTCGTAGCGCAAATTTGCTGCGAACTTGGCCTGAAATTCACAGTACTGCGGATTGGGGGCGAATTCGCGCTTCGAATTCACAGGCGACGGCTAAATGATCACGCGTGCGCCGTCTTTTGACCAGAAGAAAACCTAACTTTGAATTCTGCTAAGCAATATTTTTTTTGACTTTATGCAATGAAAATTAAGATTGCTCTGCTACGATTAAACTATTCAGTTTCTTGCTTGGTGCCTGTGTACTTCTTTTCGAAAAGAATCTTTATGAGTTTTTGACAGCCCGCTGTGTCCGTGTTGCGTCAGTGAACACAACGGTGCCCTTCATTCTTCCCCGAACGCAACCAGTATGGCGAAAAACGCGTCGCGAACGTTTAGATTTTCGATTTCTTTTTCACCTTTGAACAGTCGAAATGTGTTCCCCCTTGCCCACCCTTTGTATTGGTACCCTCCTTACCCTTCCTGGTGCCCTGCATGCAGAGATATCCTTATCACTAGGTTTGAAAAAGTCCAGATTTGACAGTGCAATGCGACGGTCACATGGTGATGATTATTGAGCATCAAGACAATAATAATGTTAATTGATTGCCCTCTGCTAGTTTGCTTTATGTTTCCCTTGCATTTGTTATCCTCTCCCTTAGATGAATTCAAGTCCAATGATTCAACTGAAGAATGTAATGAATGAAGGCTCAGCAAATTCAACAGGTGGTTGACATGAGATGGTTTGTCTGTGGATTGGTGATTTAGCATGCTTTGTTGCTGCTTCTTTTCCAAAAGGCAATGGAAAGAATCAAGGCAGCGTTTATACCTGGAAATTTGGAATTCTTGGTTCTGATTTGTGTGTATTTTTGTCCAATCGTTTAAGCACGGTGCACGCAAGCAACAACAAACAACAAAAATTGCAATGTTATGGAAGCTTTTGGACTTGAAATACCTTATGCCATATGGTACTGGGTAGTGGCATACCCATATGCAAAGAGGTGAATTGCAACTTGGAAGGTGAATTGTTTGTGCATATGGATTCTCAGCGTCGGGTGAATTCAAGCAAATCAACGGGGAATTGGAATTTGGAGTTGCGAATCCGAATTGGGAGGGGTCAACGAATTCGCGCCAATTCGTGCAAATTCGAACCTACATCTTTAGGGGGCAGCCACCGAAAGAACTTGGTAGAATTACTCTTTTTCCCATGCATGCCCCTTTGGCATCATCTGACCTTGCAGCATCTTCGACACAAGCATACAGATTACATCGTAGGTTCTTTTGATTGCTCTGAATAAATCGTAACTGTTGCAATTCGACTTTGCAGTATGGATCAACGATGTATGCTTCCTAAAGCCGATGACATCTTTGTAGATACTTACCGCTGTGCCACCACTCTCTGCATGATGTAGAATGCAGCGAGGTCTTTGGCAGTGACAGTAGTACACGTTTTGCGTTCAGGCACATCAGCTGGAATGACATGATCAGGGGCCGCGTGCTGTGAATGGCGCAAAGAAATGAGTGGAATCTCGGGCGTCCATCCTTGCTCTGCTCGAGGAAACAGTAAGAGGAAGTGCAGCGTGTCATACGTAGAGTTCATGTCCGTAATACATTTGATTCCTCCACGGCGCATGTGACCAGTGATTGCAAGTGAGGCATTGCATAACAAAAAATCAGGGATAAAGCCTGTTATCTCACTGACGCATGGGACGCTGCACGTTGGAGGATCAACAGTTGACCTCTGGCCCTCAGGAGTCCGGTGACCCCCCGCCCACCACCGCGTCCCGTCCGATGACCCCGCAAGAGGAGCCGTCCACGGGGAGCGTACCTGCGGGACACCTTGACACCGCCCCAGGGCACCGCTCCCCAACTGGCACCACACTGGACCCGGACCGGGAGACCATGCCCCCCTCACCCCCCAGACCACAACAACGGAGGAACATGGAGCTCTTTGACGAAGAGGAACTGAGGGCAATCCACGACTTCATCACGAACACCCCCCCGTGCGGCTTGGTGGCAGCCCTGCAAAGGACAGCTCGAGAAAGTCAAGCCGAACAGGCTCTTCGCCGTGGTCCCCCTGCCGCAGGCTGCATCCACGGACATCTCCGTGCGGCAGATCCAGGCACTTGTCACCCCTGGGATGCAGATCGCGGACGACCTCGTCGACGCGTGGAAATGGTTGTTCAACCTCAACCAGCCAGATCAGCGGGGCCTGTGCGTCCTGCACCTGGGCTGGGCGCACACGCTCTTTGCGCCACCGACGGAGCCCAGGCCCGCGCCAAGCACCGGGGGCCGGGAACGGGCTGCCCCACAACAGAGAGCCAAGGACCTGAACATTCCACCGTACAAAGGCCTGGCGGACTGGGAGAAGAGGACAGCCCCCGACAGGGGGCGCAGCGTCAGGGACATGGTGGAGCGATACCAAGGCGGACAAGGGACGCGCAGGACTCCCACGACGCGAAGATGACCCCAGCACCATCTCCATGATCGTGTTGGAAAGTGGCCACTACTACCAGGTGCGGAACACCCTGCACCCGCAGGAGTGCCACTGGAACCCGGAAGCCATCGAATCCATGCTCCCGGCGAGAGCAGCCCTGCCGGACGGCCCCACCCCCCTGCTTCATAACCAGTTCCAAGACCCCCTGACGGCCGTTGTGTCGGCTGAAACTGGCAGCTTGCACCCGGGGCATACCCTCTACAGCCTCTGGCGGTGGTCTCAGCGCCGCTGGCCGCACACCAGGAACTGAACGCCGACGTGGAGGTTCCACCTGGACGGCCGACAGCAACTGGAGGCCATCCCTCAGCACGAACAGAGGACCGAGACCCCCGCTACGGCAAACCCGATCCGGGCGCTGGCGATGGGCGGACAACTGCTGCCCACCATCCGCACTGAGACAAAAGCCCAAGCAGCACATGCAGTCCTTGTGCACGAGATCCTCAGTGCCCTCCGCAGCGCCCTCCTGTGACGTCAGGGGAACCCCCTGGGGCCCTAAACAACCGCGAGCCGAAACCAGGAAGACGCCCCCACGAACACGCGAGGCGCCACCGGCAGCGGAAGGGCACCAGACCGACCAGAGGACCATCCAAGAATCGGAGGGGCACTGCGGCCGATATGAGACAACACATCGCCGCGCACACGTGGCACGGGCCCCTCGATGGCCACCCGCTGATTGGGAGACACTGCGGCACCCCTGGGACCGCCTCATCCCACCAGATACCCCGATGATGGGCGTCAAGCTGGCGGCTGAGGGACGCGACGTCCCCCGGCAGGCCAACGTTGCCCGGGAGGGCCCCCCGCAAAACCAAATGATGCACGGTCACACAGCACACTCCGCCGACGCCTGTCGATCAGGCTCACCAGCGAGAGTGGCACTGGACTACCCGACTTCTGCAGCGGGCGCCCACGAATGCGGGCCAGAAATGGCAGCCCTACAACCCTGCAATAGAGCACAAACACTAACCCGATGGCCGCACTGAACCCAGTCCTCCCAAGTATCCCGGGCGAGGGCCACGCTCCCCGCGCCCCCGGAATCCATCAGCCTCAGGGAACGGGACAGGGATCCCGACACGGCCCTATCTTTCCGCCTGACCTCCCTTTCCAGAAAGCCGGACACGAGGTGGACCAAGAAGTGCAGCGCAACACACGGGACCCACGGACCCACCGATGAACACGGGAATATTACGCCGAGCCCAGCCCGCTGAGTCATGCGGGATCCCCCAGCGTCAGAGCACATAATCCTCGAGAATATTACTTCCAAGGGCAGGGGATCAAGGGATGCATGCGCCACCAGAGCCGACACGCATATCCTCCGAGAAAGTTAAACACCAAGGCACCAGGTCACAGGCTGCCCACAGCGGCACCACTTGGGCGAGTTCGGCGCACGTAACCTGCAAGAATGTTGCGAGGGGCACGTTCCCCGCAGCCCCGGAAGCTACCAGCGTCGGGGAGCAAGAGGGGGGCCTCGACACTGACCTATCTTTCCTCCTGACCCCCTTCCTGGCAAGCCGGACAAGAGGAGTGCCAGGGGCCCAACACACAGGACAGATGAGCCCGCTGGCTCCCGCCAGTGAAACAGGGAATGTTACGCGGAGCCCAGCCCGCCGCGCTGTACGGGGCACCCCGGCACCAGAGCACATCAGCCATGAGAATTTTACCTCCCAGGGCGGGGGTCCAGGGACGAATGTACCACCGGCACGCATGACCTCTGAGAAAATCATACACCACGGCACCAGATCACGAGACACCCAAGGCACCGCACACGGGGTCCCGGCGTCAGGGCACACAACCTGCGTGCATGTTGTATCCAAGGGCAGGAGGTTCAGGGATGAACGTGACACCAGCACCAATGCGCATGGCCTCCCCACACGTTGAACACCAGGGCACCAGATCACAGAACACTTGTGGCGTCGACGACAGCCGGGGGCCCTGAGAACCACCACGCTACGCTAAAGGCCGGCGTGCCACCAAGCCAAACCACCCTGTCCTCTGGCAACCGCACTGAGCCGGCGACGCACAGACCACCAGAACCGCGAAGCACGGCACAACACAGAACACAGCGAGCCCAGTACCCCGCGGACCGAGCCAAGGCGACTGGCCAGCAGGCAGAAGCACAAACACCGCAACACCAAGTAGGCAGAGCACCCCGGGGCTCCCATAGGGAACACGGGGATGCACCAAAGAGGACCGAAGGGGCTTTGCCAGCGACGGGGGGGTACATACGATCGGCACAAGCGAGACCGAAAGGAAAACCGGAGGGCACCGCAATGTACAAGATGACAGATTGTGCATGTAACGCTGGCTCCAGGGCGGGACAGGGCATGTTGTTGCAGTTTTCGAAACTCTTCTCCCCGCAGTGACACGGTCACCACGGTCACCACGGCTCAACACATCCAACAGCAGGACAAGCCAACCAATGGGCGGCGAAGACGACAGCCAACCAGCACAACCAGCCAAGCATAGTGCTGGCAACAACGCAACAACCCCACACGCAGACACGCCACAAACGGACGAGCCACGACAAATCACACCCGACGGGAAACAAACGGTGTAGGGGACGGCCTACAGCAACCAAACACGACTGGCCAAGCCCATACGAGCAACCGCACAACCCTGGACAAGCAGACCGCTGGCGACTGCAGCAACGGCGAACCATCACAACACGCCGGGCACACCCCGGTCGCAACACAATGACCACCATATCGGACAGGCCGGCCATAACAAACCTCGGAACTAACCGAGAGGACAACAAGGACAACATCAGGCTGCGCTGGCGCGGGCTGCAGCGCGATAGACACCACGACGGACAAGCGGACCATAAGACGGCTAACACAACCATGTACCAACCAAACTGCTGAAGATAAAACGACCGGACAATAAACAGACCGCACGCAAGCCGGCCAACACCAAACCAGCGGGGCATGCAAGCGTCGAAACTGGAACGGCGTCCCATGGGTTGACGACACCATGATGCGCCACACCCGCCGACGACCATACCCACGAACACAACACAACGCCGAAACTGTACCATTATACAAGCGACCAACCTACGGCATCGAACTGCTTCCGACCGCCGGCCCACCGGGAGAGCGCAAGCTCGACGGAGTCAGGAGGCCCAAGTACGCGTCACGGCATGCGAGTCCCGTAGCACGTGCTTCTTCGAGTCGTCTCACGCCTACTGAAAACCAACCCAGGTGGGGATGCCTGCAGGACAGGGCCTTTGGCCTGGCTCCGGGCCCCTGGGCCCCAGAATCCGGAGGTTGATGGGGATGTGCTGTCGGACCCTCCCCCACGTATCATCCGCCCGAAGGAGAGGAATGTGAGGCTTCGGTCGAGCATGGGTTACCTCTATGGGCAGAACCCACGGTAGGGTACTGCTCGCGGCGAGAGAGGCACGTGAAGTAGGGCCGTGGGTGGGTGAGCAGAAGCCCCTTGGTAAGACCCTTCTGCGGGGCAACCCCAGTCCGGAGATGACCTACCTATCTACCTGTCATTGCAGGAGCTTCGACACAAGCATACAGATTACATCGTAGCCTTCCTTTGACTGCTCTGATTTAATCGTAACCGTTGCGATTCAACTTTGCAATATGATCTACGATGTATGCTTCCTAAAGCCGATGACATCTTTGTAGATACTTACCGCTGTGCAGCCACTCTTTGCATGACGTAGAATGCAGCGAAGTCTTTGGCAGTGACAGTAGTACGCGTTTTGCGTTCAGGCACATCAGCTGGAATGACATGAACAGGGGCCGCGTGCTGTGATTGGCGCAAAGAAATGAGCGGAATCTCAGGTGTCCATCCTTGCTCTCCTCGAGGAAACAGTAGCGGGTCCTACGTAGAGTTCATGTCCGTAATACATTTGACCCCTCCACGGCGCATGTGACCAGTGATTGCAAGTGCGGCATTGCAAGACAAAAAATCAGGGATAAAGGCTGTTATCTCACTCACGCACGGGATGTTGCACGTTGGAGGATCAACATTTCAACCACAACGAAGCAAACTTGTTACCTCCGGACAGTCCAGTGAAGCAGGGTGGTGAGAACCTTGAGCATAGGCGTTGTGCGTCATCAATATTGCACCAAGTTCCCGCAGAATTTCGGGCCGAAGGGACAGGGCAAGGGCAGATCCTTTCCAAACTCGGTGTTGGTCTTCCATTTCCAAAGGGTACACCTTAGCGAACCTTGGGGTGTATCCTTCCCCGGGCGTGAGCGGCCCAAGACGATGGTACACATTCCCAGATACACAGCACCTGCCAGTGGGCCATGACTGAAACGCATGTCAGCATTAGCTTCCATTGACGCAACTGTTGTATTTGCAGCGTTGTATTTGCGGATGTTTTGGCGAAAATGACGGGGATGTGATGATTCCTCTGTCAGAAGACTGTTCAATGGCTCCAGAGGATCCGCTGCCGGGGGGACGGAACGCCGCGGACACGCGGCCAAGGGGACCCGCAGCCGACCAGCGACCCGAACAGGGGGTGGGGAAACGAACCCCTCAAAGGCCCCCCCCGGCAAGCAGGGCGGCATGGCGCCTGCCCCAGACACGGACAGCGGCCACCCAACCAACCGGACCCTTGCGCCACGGGGCCCCCCACTCTGGCTGCGACGCAGCCAAGCCACCGGGGCGTGGAGGACGCACCACAACAACGGGGGCACAACGCAGGCGACCCGGGAGCGGACAAAGAAATGACAGAGGCCTCTGGCCCTCAGGAGTCCGGTGGCCCCCCAACCACCACCGCGTCCCGTCCGATGTCCCCGCAACAGGAGCCCTCCACGGGGAGCGTACCTATGGGACACCTTGACACCACCCCAGGGCACCGCTCCCCAACTTGCACCGGACGGGACCAGGACCAGGAGACCATGCCCCCCCCACCCCACAGACCACCACAAGGGAGCAACACGACCTCTTTGAAGAAGACGAACTGAGGGCAATCTATGACATCCACGCCAACACAGCCCCGTGCGGGCTGGTGGCAGCCCTCCGGGGACGGCTCCTGAACCTCAACCCAAACAGGCTCTTCGCCGTCGTCCCCCTGCCGTACGCTGCATCCACGGACATCTCCGTGCGGCAGCTCCAGGCACTTGTCACCCCCGGGATGCAGATCGCGGACGACCTCGTTGATGCGTGGATCTGGTGGTTCAACTTCAACCGGCAGGACCAGGTGGGTGTCTGGGTCCCGCACCTGGGCTGTGCGCACACGCTCATTGCGCCACCAACGGAACCCAGGCCCGCGCCAAGCACCGGGGGCCGGGAACGGGCCACCCCACAACCGAGAGCCAAGGCCCTCAACATCCCACCGTACAAAGGCCTGGCGGACTAGGAAACCAGGACAGCCCCCGACAGGGGCCGCAACCTCAGGGACATGGTGGAGCGATACCCATGAGGGGCGGAGACGGCACGCGCAGGACCCCCATGACGCGAAGATAACCCCAGCACCATCTCCATGATTGTGTTCGAAAGTGGCCACTACTACCAGGTGTGGATCACTCCTCACCCGCAGGAGTGCCACTGGAACCTGGAAGCCGTCGACGGGATGCTCCCGGCAAGAGCAGCCCTGCCAGACGGCCCAACCCCCCTGCCCCATGACCAGCCCCCAGACGCCCTGACGGCCGTCGTGTCGGGTGAAGCCGGCAGCTGGCACCCGGGGCATGCCCTCTACTGACTCTGGCAGTGGGCCTAGCGCCGCTGGCTGCACACCAGGGACTGGACAGCGACGTGGAGGTGCCGCCTGGACGGATGACAGCAACTGGAGGCCGTCCCCCAGCACGAGTGAACGACGGAGACCATAGCTACAGCAAACCTGTGCCCCGTTTTTGCGATCCACCAGATCCGGGCGCTGGCGATGGGCAGAAAACCGCTGCCCACCATCCGCACTGAGACGGAAGCCCAAGCGGCACACGCAGCCCTTGTGCACGAGATCCTCAGTGCCCTCCGTAGCGCCCTCGTGTGACATCAGGGGAACCCCCCAGGGCCCTAAACCACCGCGAGCTGGAACCGGGAACACGCCCCTACAAACACGCGAGCCGGCACAATCGGGACTGCAGCGCCCCACGGAAAACGGCGAACGCATGCCCTGCGCGCTGCGACCGGTCACCGGCAGTGGAAGGGCACCAGACCGACCTGAGGACACTCCAAGAACCGGAGGGGCACCGAGGCCGATATGAGACGACACATCGCCGCGCACACGTGGCACGGGCCCCACAGCGGCCACCTGCTGATGGGGTGACACTGCGGCACCCCTGCGACCACCTCACCCCACCATAGACCCCGACGATGGGCGTCAAGCCAGCGGCTGAGGGACCAGCAATAAGCTGGGACGACCCCGGGCAGGCCAACCTTGCCCGGGAGGGCCCCCTGCAAAACCCAATGACGCACGGCCGCGCAGCGAACGCCGCCGACGCCCGTCGATCGGGCGCACCGGCGAGAGCAGCACTGGACTACCCGATTTCTGCAGCGGGCGCGCACGAATGCAGGCGGGCCTTGGCAGCCCTACAACCCGTGCTATAGAGCACGAACACTAACCGGATCGCCCCACTGAACCCATTCCTCCAAAGTATCCCGGGCGAGGGCCAAGCTCACAACGCCCCCGCAATCCATCAGCGTCAAGGAGCGGGACAGGAACCCGGACACGGCCCTATCTTTCCGCCTGACCTCCCTTTCCCGAAAGCTGGACACGAGGTGGACCAAGAAGTGCAGCGCAACACAGGGGACCCACGGACCCGCCGATGAACACGGGAATATTACGCCGAGCCCAGCCCGTTGCGTCATGCGGGATCGCCCAGCGTCAGAGCACATGATCCTTGAGAATGTTACCTCCAAGGGCAGGTGATCAAGGGATGCATGCGCCACCAGAGCCGACACGTATATCCTCCGAGAAAGCTAAACACCAAGGCACCAAGTCACAGGGCGCCGGCAGCGGCACTAATGGGGCGACTTCGGCGCACGTAACCTGCAAGAATGTTGCAAGGGACACGTTCCCCGCAGCCCGGGAAGCCATCGGCGTCAAGGAGCGGGAGGGGGGCCTCGACACTGACCTATCTTTCCTCCTGACCCCCTTCCCCACAAGCCGGACAAGAGGAGGGCCAGGGGCCCAACACACAGGACCAGCGAGCCCGCCGGCTCCCGCCGGCGAACAAGGGAATATTGCGCTGAGCCCAGCCCGCCGCGCCGTACGGGGCACCCCGACTCCATAGCACATCCACCATGAGAATGTTACCTCCCAGGGCGGGGGTCCAGGGACAAATGTACCACCGGCAAGCATGACTTCCGAGAAAATCATACACCAGGGCGCCAGATCACGGAACACCCATGGCAGCGCAGACAGGGTCCCGGCATCAGGGCACACAACCTGCGTGCAGGTTGTATCCAAGGACAGGAGGTTGAGGGACGAATGTGACACCAGCACCAATGCGCATGGCGTCCGCACACGTTGAACACCAGGGCGCCAGATCACAGAACACTTGTGGCGGCGACAACGGCTGGGAGCCCAGAGAACCGCCACGCTACGCTAAAGGCCGGCTTGCCATCAAGCCAAACCAGCCAAGCCCGGCACCTCGTTAACCGATCCAAGGCAACTGGCCAGCGGGCACGAGCACGAACGGCGCACCACCACGTAGGTACAGCACTCCGGGGCTCCCATAGGGAACACAGGGATGCACCAGAGAGGACCAAAGGGGCTTTGTCCCCGACCGACCGTGTACAGACGATTGGCATAAGCGAGACCGAAAGGAAAGCCGGGAGGGCACCGCGATGTGCAAGATGACGGGTTGTGCATGTAACGCTGGCTCCAGGGCGGGACAGGGCATGTCGTACCAGTTCTCGAAACCGTTCTCCCCAAGGGACACACCCCACCAAGAGGAAGGCCAATCACCGCCAAAGCACGCCCCACCGCGAGGGGGGGGGCACACCACCAAAGCATGCCTTGCCGGCCCAACGCAACCGGAACAACCGGAACCGACCGTAAACGGTCGCCACGGCCCAACACATCCAACAGCAGGACAAGCCGACCATTGGGCGGCGAAGACGATGGCCAACCAGCACAACCAGTCAAGCATAGTGCTGGTAAGAACTCAACAACCTCACACGCGGACATGCCATAAACAGACGAGCCACGACAAAATACACCCGACAAAAGACAAACGGCGTAGAGGACGGCCTACAGCGACCAAACGCGGCCATATGAGCAACAGCACAACCCCGGACAAGCTGACCGCTGGCAGCTACAACGACGGCGAACCAACACATCGGGCAGGGCACACCCCGCTCGCAACACAATGACCGCCACATCGGACAGGCCGGCCACAACAAACCTCAGAACTGACCAAGAGAACGACAAGGACAACATCCGGCTGCGCCAGCGCGGGCTGCAGCGGGATAGACCCCATGACGAACAAGCCGAACATAAGACGGCTAACACAACCATGTATCAACCAAACTGCTGCAGAGAAAAGGACCCGACAATAAACAGACCGCACGCAAGCCGGCCAACACCAAACCAGCCAGGCATGCAAGGGTCAAAACGGGAACGGTGTCCCATGGGCTGGCGACACCATGATGCGCCACGCCCGCCGAAGACCATACACACTAACGCAACACAACGCCGCAACTCTACCATTATACAACCGACCAACCAACGGCAATGAACTACTTCTAGCCCCCGGCCCACCGGGAGAGCGCAAGCTCGACCGAGTCAGAAGGCGTGAGTACGCGTCACGGCATGCGAGTCCCGTAGCACGTGCTTCTTCAAGTCGTCTCACGCCTACTGAACACCAACCCAGGTGGGGGTGCCAGCAGGACGGGGCTCTTGGCCTGGCTCCGGGCCCCTGGGCCCCAGAATCCGGAGGTTGATGGGGATATGCGATTGGACCCTCCCCCACGTATCATCTGCCCGAAGGAGAGGAATGTGACGCTTCCGTCGAACATGGGTTACCTCTGTGGGCAGAATTCACCGTAGGGTACTGCTCGCGGCGACCGCCCCCTTCCTTCATGTGGGGGAGCCGCTTTGTGGGGGCACGTGAAGTAGGGCTGTCGGTGGGTGAGCAAAAGCCGCTTGGTGAGACCCCCTTGCAGGGCAGGCCCAGTCCCGAGATGACCTACCTACCTACCTGCCTTTGCAGCATCTTCGGCACAAGCATACAGATTACATCGTAGCTTCTTTTGATTGCTCTTAATAAATCGTAACCGTTGCAATTCGACTTTGCAATATCGATCCTTGCTGTATGCTTCATAGAGCTGATGACATCTTTGTACATACTTACCGCTGTGCCGCCACTCTTTGCATGATGTAGAATGCGGCGAAGTCTTTGGCAGTGACAGTAGTACGCGTTTTGCGTTCAGGCACATCAGCTGGAATGACCTGAACAGGGGCCGCGTGCTGTGAATGGCGGGAAGAAATGAGCGGAATCGCAGGTGTCCATCCTTGCTCTGCTCGAGGAAACAGTAAGACGAAGTGCAGCGCGTCATACGTAGCGCTCAAGTCCGTAATACATTTGATTCCCCATGAGACCCACTGGGGGGGGGTATTTTCTTCGAACGAACTTCAGTCTTCGAACGAAATTTCGAATCTTCGAACGAAGATTCGAATTCAAAGATTGTATTTGCTTTAATCGCAATTGAAATCAATCCAATCGAATCCAAGCTGCTGGGGAGAATTGCCGCAAAAGCGCAGCAACAGCAGCGGGCGCACCAGATTGACAGGCGATTGACGCAGATTTGCGCCAGAAAGACGCGGATTTGTGCCAGAAAGACGCATATTTGTGCCAGAAAGAAGGGTTCTGGGTTTTTTCAATTGATTTGTTCTATTGTCTAAGGGTGTCACTCCTTGACAAATGGTGCAACTTGGAATTGCGCTCAAAAACGCGGTGGGTTGACATTGAATCAACTTCGGTGGCACAGCGATGCTCAATGCTCGCCTGAAGAAGCAGTCGCTTTGCTTCTCCATTTGGGAATCCCTAGACGCCACCTTCGGGTTCTATCGCGCTTTATTTCCAAGCGTGCGGACATATGGTACAGACAGACTGGCCTAAGGTTTGAAAAACCAATGCCAGGACTCCGGAGAGTCAACGTGGCTTGGAATAGGATGAAAGAGCCCCTGCACCCTGTTGGCCACATCGACAGGAAAACTGGCATCCGAAATGTCTCCTGTCCGTTTGATCACTGGATCAACTACGTTTTCACACTGCCTTGCCTCTATGAAACTCTACAGCCCAGCAAAGATGGGTTGGTTTTCATTGTTAGTGGTGCTGGTTATCCTGTAGCGGGTGTAAGCTGGACTCAGCTTACCATTCACGTCCAAAATCATGAGCATCTAGCCCGCAATGCAGCACACATTTGGGTTGTAGAGCTGGCATACTGTGGTGACTTCAATCTGGAGGATTTGCGCCGGGTCTGGAAAAAGAATCTGAGGGTGTGTTCTTTCTTCGAATATTGCCTTCGTTCGAACCTTCGACAGTTCGAACGAAGCTTTTCCTTCGAACGAACGTGTTTTTCGAACAAAATTTTGATTGCGCTTTGCACGCTACTGAGTCCTGCAGCGGATCATAACTACGCGATCCATCGTTGTGAGGGGCGCACGCTGTGCAGCAAGTGTTGTGCTGGGCGGAGATTTACCGTTTTTGAAGAAGTTTTTGGGACTTACTGAGCATTGGAATATACCGTCAGTTCACAATTTGCGCCTTTGGAACCCTCTCAAGAGGCGGTAACTGGGCTGTCACCGGCGCAGAACGCGCACCGGTGATGCGTCCCGACTTGGCAACACCCCTATCTGCAAGGGAGCTTGTGGCTGCGCTTCGAAACCTTTGCTTCAAGTACTCCTGGCTGGGGTGTCGGGGTTTGTGTCTGCTTGCCAGAAGAAAAAAAAAAGAAACAAAGAAAACGACGCACCGCCAGAAAAAATAAAGCAAAAAATCGTCCTTTCCGACCTCAGAAACCCCCCCAAGAATTTTACGCCGCTGTTTGGCGAGGTCGCAAAATTTAGGACACTCCCAGAAACAGACGAACAAAAGAGTCGCGACGGCGAAGAAGCTGAGCGTTGCATGCCACAAACCACCTAGCAAAGTGCGTGCCCTAGGCGCTAGGGACTTGTGCGCGCTCCAACAACAAGGAAGATGAATAGGGGCGAACACCAAGAGCAAGCGAGCCGCGGAGACGAAGAAAATGAACATTGCATGCTCCAAACCACCAGGCAACGTGTGTGCCATAGGAGCTAGGCGGCTTGTGCGCGTCAACAACGCACAAAGTGCACACAACGGGGAAGGAAGGACAAATAAATTGCATGAGATGTGGGTGCAAGGACACCACACGCAAACACAAGGGAGACATGCAAGGAATAAGCATACACGCCAACACATGGGAGACGAAAAAAAAAACAATGAGTCCGCAAACCTGCGAGCTAGAAACAAATACCGCCATGCATGCATTAAGACACACTTACTCTTGGGCGTCGCAAAAAAAAAAGAGTCCAAGACAAAGGGCAAAAGTAACATGACGGGAATGCAATAAGAAAAAACGCTTACTCTTGGGCGTCGCGAAAAACGAAGAGTCCATACGCCGTCGAGTAAGTAGCGTGTGCCGCCAAGCAAGCAATAAGACACGCTTACTCTTGGGCGTCGCAAAAAACAAAGAGTCCATGACATAAAGAATAAGTACCAAAGCATGCCATGAATGCATAAAACAAGCACGCCTAAGCTAGGACGACGCCAAAAAAGCAAAGAGGCCAAGACGGGAAGAAAAAGAAAGACACGATAGGAAACCGGACACCGTAGGCAGGAATGCAAGTGGCGAGTTCGCTGCGGCGTTCCCCACGGTGTCTACACGTGGTGACACACATAAATGGCGTGCGGCAAGAGTGCCAAACGAAGGTATGAATGAAAGACAAGAATGGTGGCAAATTGCATGCGTAGGAGTAGGAGCTTGTGTGCGTGCCCCAAACAAACAAAAGAGGAGGGGACAAGAGGTAGGCAAAGGCAACACAAAGTGCATGCGACAAGGGACGGGACGAAAGGAGGAACGAAGCACGAGAACAAAAAGCAGGCAGGAAAGGGAGAAGAAGAATGAACGTGTGTGCCCGCCCCAAAACATAGCAAAATGCGCGCGTAGACACTAGGAGCTTGAGTGCGTTCCCGGGCAAAGCCACCACAAAGGGAGAGAAAGGGAGCAGGGGAAGAGAGGACCGGGGGCGGAGAGGGAGGGGAAGGGGCGGGGAAAGCCAAGCAGAGCAAGGAGAGCGAGGGTGGAGCACAGACGATGGGCGCGCGAAAAAAGAAAAAAAAACAAACAAAACACCAAAGCACCGCGCACACAAACAGCGAAGTCAGCAAGGAGAGGAAGAAACATGACGCCCCGGATTGGAGCGTCCAGGTTGAGTGCGAGCACAGCCCGAGGCCCCGGACTAGATCATCCGGGGGTGAACCCGGTGCCACGGACTGGAGCGTCCGAGGCAACGGGGAGAATACGACAAAAAGGCGCCCCGGATTGGAGCAACCGGGGCGGAATGAAGCACAACCTTAGCCCCCGGACTGGATCGTCCGGGGGTGAACCCGGCGCCACGGACTGGAGCGTCCGAGGCAACAGAGAGAGTACGACAAAAAGACCCCCCGGATTGGAGCAACCAGGGAGGAATGAAGCACGGCGCAAGCCCCCGGACTGGATCGTCCGGGGGTGAACCCGGTGCCACGGACTGGAGCGTCCGAGGCAGCGGAGAGAATATGACAAAGAGACCCCCCGGAATGGAGCAACCAGGGCAGAATGAAGCACGGCGCTAGCCCCTGCACTGGATCGTCCGGGGGTGAACCCGGTGCCACAGACTGGAGCGTCCGAGGCAGCGGAGAGAATATGACAAAAAAACCCCCCGGAAATGAGCAACCGGGGAGGAATGAAGCACGGCGCAAGCCCCTGGACTGGGTCGTTTGGGGGTGAACCGCGTGCCACGGACTGGAGCGTCCGAGGCAACGGGGAGAATACGACAAAAAGACGCCCCGGAATGGAGCTACCGGGGCAGAATGAAGCACAACATTAGCCCCCGGACTGGATGGTCCGGGGGTGAACCCGGCGCCACGGACTGGAGCGTCCGAGGCGGCAGAGAGAGTACGACAAAAAGCCCCCCCGGATTGGAGCAACCAGGGAGGAATGAAGCACGGCGCAAGCCCCCGGACTGGATCGTCCGGGGTTGTACCCGGTGCCACGGACTGGAGCGTCCGAGGCAGCGGAGAGAATATGACAAAGAGACCGCCCGGAGTAAAGCAACCGGGGAGGAATGAAGCACGGCGCAAGCCCCCGGACTGGATCGTCCGGTGTGAACCCGGTGCCACGGACTGGAGCGTCCGAGGCAGCGGAGGGAATACGACAAAAAGACGCCCCTGATTGGAGCATCCGGGGCGGAATGAAGCACGGCGCCGGCCCCCGGACTGGATCGTCCGGGGGTGAACCGGTTGCCACGGACTGGAGCGTCCGGGGCAGCGGAGAGAATACGATAAAAAGACGGCGGCGGAAAGGAGAGTCAAGAGCAAGGAGAGGGTGGGGAGGGAGGACAAGGAGGACAAGAGCCAGGAGGAAGAGGAGAAGTTACCCACACAGCCACTCACTCACACACCCACTCACCCACTCACCCACTCACCCACTCACCCACTCACCTACTCACCCACTCACCCACCCACCCACTCACCCACTGACCCACTCACCAACTCACCCACTCACCCACTCACCCACTCACCCACTCACCCACTCACCCACTCACCCACTCACCAACTCACCCACACACCCACTCACCAGCTCACCCACTCACCCACTCACCCACTCACCCACTCACCCACTCACCCACTCACACACTCACCCACTCACCAACTCACCCACTCACCCACTCACCCACCCACCAACTCACCCACTCACCCACTCACCCACTCACCCACTCACCCACTCACCCACTAACCCATTCACCCACTCACCCACTCACCCACTCACCCACTCACCCACTCACCCACTCAGCCACTCACCCACTCGCCCACTCACCCACTCACCCACTCACCCACTCACCCACTCACCCACTCACCCACTCACCCACTCACCCGCTCCCCCACTCGCCCACTCACCCACTCACCCACTCATCAACTCACCCACTCACCCACTCACCATCTCACCCACTCACCCACTCACCCACACACCCACTCACCTACTCACCCACTCACCCACTCACCCACTCACCCAGTCGCACACTCACCCACTCGGCCACTCACCCACTCACCCACTCACCCACTCACCCACTCACCCACTCACCCACTCACCCACACACCCACTCACCCACTCACCCACACACCCACTCACCCACTCACCCACTCACCCACTCACCCACTCACCCACTCACCCACTCACCCACTCACCCACTCACCCACTCACCCACTCACCCACTCACCCACTCACCCACTCACCCACTCACCCACTCACCCACTCACCCACTCACCCACTCACCCACTCACCCACTCACCCACTCACCCACTCACCCACTCACCCACTCACCCACACACCCACTCACCCACTCACCCACACACCCACTCACCCACACACCCACTCACCCACTCACCCACTCACCAATTCATCCACTCACCCACTCACCCACTCACCCACTCACCCACTCACCCACTCACCCACTCACCCACTCACCCACTCACCCACTGACCCACTCACCCACTCACCCACTCACCCACTCAACCACTCACCCACTCACCCACTCACCCACTCACCCCCTCACCCACTCACCCACTCACCCACTCACCCACTCACCCACTCACCCACTCACCCACTCACCCACACACCCACTCACCCACTCACCCACTCCCCCACTCACCCACTCACCCACTCACCCACTCACCCACTCACCCACTCACCCACTCACCCACTCACCCACTCACCCACTCACCCACTCACCCTCTCGCCCACTCGCCCACTCGCCCACTCACCCACTCACCCACTCACCCACTCACCCACTCACCCACGCACCCACGCACCCACTCACCCCCTCACCCACTCAGCCACTCACCCACTCACCCACACACCCACTCACCCACACACCCACTCACCCACTCACCCACTCACCCACTCACCCACTCACCCACTCACCCACTCACCCACTCACCCACTCACCCACTCACCCACTCACCCACACACCCACTCACCCACTCACCCACACACCCACTCACCCACACAACCACTCACCCACTCACCCACTCACCAATTCACCCAGTCACCCACTCACCCACTCACCCACTCACCCACTCACCCACTCACCCACTCACCCACTCACCCACTCACCCACTCACCCACTCACCCACTCACCCACTCACCCACTCACCCACTCACCCACTCACCCACTCACCCACTCGACCACTCACCCACTCACCCACTCACCCACCCACCCACTCACCCACTCACCCACTCACCCACTCACCCACTCACCCACTCACCCACCCACTCACTCACCCACTCACCCACTCACCCACTCACCCACTCACCCACTCACCCACTCACCCACTCACCCACACACCCACTCACCCACTCACCCACTCCCCCACTCACCCACTCACCCACTCACCCACTCACCCACTCACCCACTCACCCACTCACCCACTCACCCACTCACCCACTCACCCACTCACCCACTCGCCCACTCGCCCACTCGCCCACTCACCCACTCACCCACTCACCCACTCACCCACTCACCCACGCACCCACGCACCCACTCACCCCCTCACCCACTCAGCCACTCACCCACTCACCCACACACCCACTCACCCACACACCCACTCACCCACTCACCCACTCACCCACTCACCCACTCACCCACTCACCCACACACCCACTCACCCACTCACCCACACACCCACTCACCCACTCACCCACTCACCCACTCACCCACTCACCCACTCACCCACTCACCCACTCACCCACTCACCCACTCACCCACTCACCCACTCACCCACTCACCCACTCACCCACTCACCCACTCACCCACTCACCCACTCACCCACTCACCCACTCACCCACTCACCCACTCACCCACTCACCCACTCACCCACTCACCCACACACCCACTCACCCACTCACCCACACACCCACTCACCCACACACCCACTCACCCACTCACCCACTCACCAATTCATCCACTCACCCACTCACCCACTCACCCACTCACCCACTCACCCACTCACCCACTCACCCACTCACCCACTCACCCACTGACCCACTCACCCACTCACCCACTCACCCACTCAACCACTCACCCACTCACCCACTCACCCACTCACCCCCTCACCCACTCACCCACTCACCCACTCACCCACTCACCCACTCACCCACTCACCCACTCACCCACACACCCACTCACCCACTCACCCACTCCCCCACTCACCCACTCACCCACTCACCCACTCACCCACTCACCCACTCACCCACTCACCCACTCACCCACTCACCCACTCACCCACTCACCCACTCACCCACTCGCCCACTCGCCCACTCGCCCACTCACCCACTCACCCACTCACCCACTCACCCACTCACCCACGCACCCACGCACCCACTCACCCCCTCACCCACTCAGCCACTCACCCACTCACCCACACACCCACTCACCCACACACCCACTCACCCACTCACCCACTCACCCACTCACCCACTCACCCACTCACCCACTCACCCACTCACCCACTCACCCACTCACCCACTCACCCACACACCCACTCACCCACTCACCCACACACCCACTCACCCACACAACCACTCACCCACTCACCCACTCACCAATTCACCCAGTCACCCACTCACCCACTCACCCACTCACCCACTCACCCACTCACCCACTCACCCACTCACCCACTCACCCACTCACCCACTCACCCACTCACCCACTCACCCACTCACCCACTCACCCACTCACCCACTCACCCACTCGACCACTCACCCACTCACCCACTCACCCACCCACCCACTCACCCACTCACCCACTCACCCACTCACCCACTCACCCACTCACCCACCCACTCACTCACCCACTCACCCACTCACGCACTCACCCACTCACCCACTCACCCACTCACCCACTCACCAACTCACCCACTCACCCACTCACCCACTTACCCACTCACCCACTCACCCACTCACCCACTTACCCACTCACCCACTCACCCACTCACCCACTCACCCACTCACCCACTCACCCACTCACCCACTCACCCACTCACCCACTCACCCACTCACCCACTCACCCACACACCCACTCACACACTCACCCACTCACCCACTCACCCACTCACCCAGTCGCACACTCACCCACTCACCCACTCACCCACTCACCCACTCACCCACTCACCCACTCACCCACTCACCCACTCACCGACTCACCCACTCACCCACTCACCCACTCACCCAGTCACCCACTCACCGACTCACCCACTCACCCACTCACCCACTCACCCACTCACCCACTCACCTACTCACCCACTCACACACTCACCCAATCACCCACTCACCCAGTCACCCACTCTCCCACTCAACCACTCACCGACTCACCCACTCACCCACTCACCCACTCACCCACTCACCCATTCACCCACTCACCCACACACCCACTCACCAGCTCGTCCACTCACCCACTCACCCACTCACCCACCCACCAACTCACCCACTCACCCACTCACCCACTCACCCACGCACCCACTCACCCACTCACCCACTCACCCACTCACCCACTCACCCACTCACCCACTCAACCACTCGCCCACTCACCCACTCACCCACTCACCCACTCACCCACTCACCCACTCACCCACTCACCCACTCACCCACTCACCCACTCACCCACTCACCCACTCACCCACTCACCCACTCACCCAATCGCCCACTCACCCACTCACCCACTCACCCACTCACCCACTCACCCACTCACCCATTCACCCACTCACCCACTCAACCACTCACCCACTCACCCACTCACCCACTGAAGCGGTACCCAGAACCCCATGGCTGCGTTACGGTCTCCGGTCCACTAACCCCATGCACGGAAGGGAAGACGCCCGTTGACGCTCCGTTCCGTGCCGTAAAGCCCCGCATCGGCAACCGATGCACCGCCAGCGGAGATTTGTGTATCAGAATATCAGGAATCAACAGGGTTTTACTTTCATATTGTTTCCGTCAATTTTTACACTTCCGTTCTGATATTCACTGTTTTGACTGCTGGTGGTTGGATCGCGACTTTACCGTAACCGCCAGTTTAACTGTAATTAATGGAAATTTTAACGCAATCCGTCACAAAGGCTCCAAAGTCGTCAGGAACTGCATGGATGCTTCCGCAATTTTCATATCTTACACTCGCAACATTAATCCGAATTTTTCAGGATGTCGAAATCGGATTTTCGACTTCGACATCCCCGCACTTGATTTGACCTCTTTCGAGTGGACCTACGTGTTTCCCTATGCACGAATCAACTTTCCTTTTCTCTTGCCCTCCAATTGTCTTAAAGATATGGGCAAAACATAGTTGATTCGTGAGGCCACTTGTGAAGGTCATGCGAGGAATGACAATAAGGGAACGTGGGATGTATTCACAATACTCCCGACGTAATTTAGGAAGCATTATATGCCTTGCGTTTCCACACGTGCGCGCTAGTGTAATGGATCATGGTCAATAGGGTAGAGTTTGCATTATAACTCTTTGGCCATGACATTGCGTGCGTTAAGATAACTTTTGAGTGTAGCGCGCAAGTGTTGGTGTTGCATAGGAACTCTTCTTGAGTTCCTATGAGCGATTGACACAAAGTTATGCCCTTGGAGGGGCATGACATATCGTGGTGGGAGCTACCTTTTTCGGCAATATGGAGTATGTGCCTTGTGTTGTGTTGCGTGCCCATTTGGCGGGTCCATCGCTCCGAGACAAGCCCGCCAATGGACCTCATATTGTGCAAGCCCCTTCTCCATACTCGCTACAATCAATTGCAAGCCTAACCTTCGTGGAGAGAAGCTTGTGTGGCAATCCCGGAGCGATGCATTGGGAGCAAGGTGTGTATTTTTCAATTTTCCATATTTTCATGTGCCCACTTGGGAAGTAGCGCTCGTAACCTTTCAAGGCGCCCCAAGTGGAGCACATATGTGGGATCAGAGGTCATTGGTGTCAAGTCATTGTGTTTAGAAGGATTAGTTGATTGCACGATCCAAGCCGAAGCTATTATAATATAATTGTGCACCGTTCAATGCACTTTTGTGTGTCTTTGTGCCAATTTGGCCGTTTTTTGGCCCGTCATGATGTCAAGTGGCGACCGTGTTTCTCAACGTTGCGCCCAATTGACATCATGACCCAAGTATGATATGAGGGTAGACACTTCGGTGCCCAACATATCTTGGACCCAGCGAGTAACTCCTCTTGGGCTTGGCACACCGTGGCCGCCATGTTGGCGATTTGGGACTACCCCAAATCATGGGCTCACTTGGCGACCCTGCCATTCCCAAAACCGGAGGAGTTGGGCGACGCCCAAAAGATATGTTGGACACCCCAGACTTGATACCAATCCTATGGCACACTCCGGTCCAAGTCGGGCATGTGCCTTATTTGCCCCAACCATGAGTGTGCGCATTTTTGGCCATTTTGAGCAATTTTCCACTTTTGCTGCCCGCCGTGCACTATGTTCTCACCCTCGTGCACGCCGGACGCATGGACCAATGGACCGTATATGACATGGGTGTTATGGGTAATGGTCCCCATGGTCCACACACCACGTGGGCGAAGCGGAGCTACCTTCGTTAAGGCGCCCGCCCCAAGTGAGTGTGGGCAATTTTACCATTTTGGCATTTGTGGACCCAATTGGGATCGTCACCACGCCAAGTGGCATGAAGATCTATGGAAGCCAAGGGCAAGGGAGTCTCTGTTGGACTCCAGGTGAATCGCGTATGGGATGGCGGATCCGATCTCCAAGCCGGCGTGGAGATATACTATTGGGAGTACCCCGAATTTCGGCTCATTTCGAGCAGCCAGAATGACCCAATTTCGGGACCCCGATTTCCCCCTTCCGTGTGGTCAATTGGCGGCCCCATTCCTCTATGCCCACAGAGAGCCCGGATCTAGATACAAGTTGTGCACTCAGATATCAGTCCCAGGTCCTACCTCCTCACCTGTGAGCCATTGGCCTTACCTTGGCCGGGCGAGCCAAGCGTGGGAATGACGCCAATTTTGGTGATTTTGGCATCATGACCCCACTTGACTCATCGGGACCTCAGAGGTAACCAGGTTGGGTGAGGGCTCCAGGGAGTTTCTACTCGAAGGGCATAGGGTCAGTTGCCTCGTCCCTACCTCTGGTGGGTCCGGACGAGGGGTCAATTTTGGGGATTTTTGAGATAATATCAGTTTGGGCTGAAACAGCCCATTTTCAGCTACCAACTCCTGGGTGATAATGTCGGGGCCATATCTCTAGCTCAGGGTGGAGTTGGGACCTGCCATTGAGGGAGCATGGGAAGCCACTGTCGGTTGGCGTTGGCGCTGCTTAGTGTCCAGGAACTCGCCTGTGGCTGGGCGGGACACATCCCCCATTGGCAGGGTTTCAGGGTCCGGACTGAGCAGGGCATGGGTTGAGTTTGAGCCCCCGCCCCCACCAGCCACTGAGAGGGTCGGACCTGGGATTGGGATACGAGTTGGGACTGAGTGTCTATGGTCCTGTGGTGCCCTTACCCCAGTCCAGTCTTAACCCCATGTGTACATATCCTGATGTGTTGTTGTACATACTTTTGTTCCCTCTTTGCAGAGTGGCAAGGATTCTGAAACGCTTTGTCACATGACACGAGCGTATTGATGCCCTTGTGAGCGTAGTGCCTTGCCTGCCTGCTCACCTGTGCGTGTCACCGCAGCGTCCCGTGGCCGGCCCCCCACGGGAACGCGTCAAAAGCGTTTCACCGCCGCGGGGTTACCCAACCCTCGCGTGCCACTCGGGGCCACCAACCCCGAGCAGCGCGTCGCAGCAGCTCGCAGCTCGCAGCTCGCAGCGCAGCGCAGCAGCTCGCAGCGCAGCGCAGCGGCTCGCAGCGCCGCCCAGCGACAGCGCCGAGTTCGTCACAGAGCCCGCAGCGCCGTCCAGAGCATCGCCCTGACCGCGCAGCGACCGTGGAAGAGGTGCACAGACCAGAACTCCTGCATCAGCCCCATCGGCCGACCCGGAGTCCCATCGGCCGACCAGCAAGGCCGCGTCAACCACCTCCACAACCACCGGCTGACCAGCACCAGCCGCACTTCCAATCCAGTGCTGCAGCAACCGCCTCAACAACCACCACCAGTTCGTTGAGTTGAACGAGTGCATACCAAGGACCTCAAGACCAACTACGCCCCCGCTGCCATGGTGAATTGGCAAGAAGCGGGTAGGACGTGGCCGCGGCCCCAACCCCATGCAGCGCAACTACTGCGTGGGTTGGTTTGGGACCAGCACTACCGCCACAGCCACCCCCAGTGTGAAGGCGGCATGCCCCGGAGCTTCGAGCTCCGCACGGACATCGCCCCCGACCGCCTGCAGGCCGTGGAGGACTGGCTGCGGGCGGAAGGGTA
This sequence comes from Eutreptiella sp. 'Long Island Sound 2002', assembly GCA_964036045.1. NCBI lineage: Eukaryota > Euglenozoa > Euglenophyceae > Eutreptiales > Eutreptiaceae > Eutreptiella > Eutreptiella sp. 'Long Island Sound 2002'. The sequence goes on from OZ038379.1 coordinate 152,685,407, forward strand.
CGAGTACCGCCACCAGCAGAGGCGCTGGAGGACCTGGACCCGGCCGGACAGGCCCGGCGAAGGGCTGCGCCCCGACGGGATTGAGGAGGACGAGGACCCCAACGCCTACCCGTCAGTCGCCTCGATCAATGTCTCCCTGTGGGACATGATCGAGAGGAAGTTCCCGGAGCCGGGGAGCGAGCGCAGGCTGCAGGCCGCAGGCTGCGTCTCCGGCGAAGGAGAAGCGGTCCGCCGGGGACAAGAAGCGGGACCGGAAGTGGCGGGAGTACCAGGAGTCCCTGGCCGCCGAAGCCGCCCAAGGCGCCAAGGGCGGAACCCCAGCCCCCAGTCCCCAACGGGCCAATGGTGGTCACCACCCCGGCCACGCCACCCTTGGTGACTTCATGGCAGTCGCCAAGCAGACCCAGGCCAAGCCCCGTCGGCTGCTCCTGAGGCCCCAGCAGGCCCCAGCAGGCCCCAGCAGCGACGTGGAGTCGGCCCACCGCGGGAGCATGCCGGCGACCAGGCCAGCTCCAGCAGCAGCGCCGCTCCCGCCCAAAGGGACGTGGCGCGCGCCTGTGAGCGCGTCTGTGGGGCGCCCTGCAACCTTCGGGTTGCCCGGCAACGGGCCACGCAGCAGAACGCTGCCGTGGAGGGCGCCGTCGGCATCGCCCATGAGGAGGCCACCGAGTGGGGCAGAGGCATGGACTACCACGCCTCGAAAGCGGCAGCCATTGCGGCCGGTCTCACGGCTGCGGCCGCCCATGAGGCAGTGGCTGCCCGGATCAGGGCAACCGACGAGGACGCAGGAGTCCATTGCCTGCAAGGAGGCCGAGGTGAAGGCGTTGGAAGAGGCGCTTGCCCAAGAGAGGGCAAAGAAGGAGGCGGAGGAAAGGGCCCACGCCGAAGCAACGGCTAAGGCCCAGGAGGACGCCGCCAAGAAGGAAGCCATCGAGGCCGCGCGACGGAAGGTCGCTGAGGAGAAGGCCAAGACGGAGGCGGAGCTGGCAGCGTTGGAAGCGCAGAAGGCGCGGCTGCAGCAGGCCCGGGAAGCCGAGGCGGCTCGTGCTCGGGAGGAAGCCGAAGCGCGAGCTGCCGCAGCCACTGCCGCCGCAATGGAGGAGGCAGAGGCCAAACTCCGCCGCGAGACTCCCCCGGGAGCATCACGAGTGGAGACCCTTCGAAAGCTTTTCGAAATGACGCCTCCTCCAGGATGGCGCTGGATGAGGCCGACACGGGCAGCAGTGGGAGCAGTGGCACCACCGCCCGTCGACGGAGGAAGGGCAAGGGGAAGACCCCCGAGAGGCCGCGGAGGCCAGCGGGTGGGCACCCCCACGACAGTGACCCCTTCTTCACCGCCAGTGACGGGGATGAACGAGGCCGTCGACATCGCCAAGTGGTGGCTTGGACGGGCGGAGGCGGCGGAGACGTCCCCATGGAACCGGAAGGTAGGTCCCTACCGGAGCTCGGAGTCCTCCGTGACCGAGACGCCCAGGTGGGGCGACATGGACGAGGATGACGACATGGACTTCGGCATCACGAGGAAGCGCCCATCCTCGGACCCACCGAGGCGACCCGGCGGCGACCCACCGGGACCCCCTGGCGGAGGACCATCAGGACGTCCTGGAGGACGCCCACCAAGTGGACCCCCTGGAGGCGGACCACCGGGCAGGGGAGGACCCCCTGGACCGGGCGGACCAGGCGGAGGCCCTCCTGGAGGACCCCCTGGGGACCCCGACGACCCACCAGGGAACGGCGACCCGGGTACCACCTGGCGGTGGATTGTCTACCTCCACAGGAGAGTCCAATTGCTCGAGCTGGAGGTAGACACGGGCAAGGGCGAGATGGCTCGCATCTCCAGGGTCGCCGCGCGCGCGCAGAAGGAGCTGGACATCGCCAGGGCCGAGACCAAGTCGCTGACCAACGTCGTCAGCGGCCTGCAGGAGGAGCTGGACGCGCTGGAAGCCCGTGGGAGCGTCAGCAGCAACCACCCACCCCTGGAGTCTGGCTCGTCGGACGACGGCTGGGGACCCGGACCAGGTCCAGGCAGACCCCACGCCCCCGGCGGAGCCCCCAGGAGTCGCCCCAGCGCCAGTGCCCCTTCTCTCACCGCCCCCTCTCACCACAGCGCGGGCCGCCGCAACGAGCGCGTGCCGCCCGGCAGTGGCAGTGAGGAATGGCGTGATGAGTGGCTCAGCGCGGAGTACCGCAACCGCCGTGCTCCACCGCGGACGCCTGTACGCCCCTGACGCCCGGCACCAGCCCCGGTGCCAATCCCAATGGCTGGAGGACGTTATGGTGGACTCAGGGACGAGGTCCCCAGAGGAGACGTGGAGTGGGATGTCGGCGAAGGTGAGGACCTGGACCTGGACCTGGAGGAGTTCGACATCAGCCTGCCGCGTGGTGTACGACGGGAGGCCGCTGAACGCAGCCGCCGGCGCCGTGATGAGGATGCGTACATGGATGCAGTACGGCGTGAACATTTTGGTTCAGCGTACGTGGAGGAACCGCGGCGTAGCCACAGGGGTTCCATGGAGGAGATGGACGTGGCGGCCGTGGGAGTCCGTGGGCGAGGCCGATGGGAACCTCGGTCGACCTCGCGGCCGGCGTTCATGGTCTCTAAGGCCGCGGACGCCGCCGTGTGGGAAGACTTGAAGGACATCAAGCCCCCCATGTACGAAGGCAACCCCCTCAACCTCGACCGCTTCTTGGAGAAGCTGGACGATTGGGGGCTGACCGTCACTGAAGACCTGCCTCCCGCGGATGCGGAGAGATATGTCTTCAAACGGTTCAGGTACCGCCTGCCGGAAGTGCTCGGCGAGCTATAGTTCATGGCGACCAAGGAGGGGAAAATCAAGACCCTCAAGGAAGCCAAGAAGTGGTTCAACGAGCAGGAGCGGGTGGACGCTCCGCAGGTGGCTGCCAAGCGCTGGAAGTCCATCAAGCTTGAGCATGATGGACGGGAGATCCGCCTACGAGATTGGCGAGACTTCCGAGGGAAATACGCCCTCTTCCGCTGCAACGTGGAGGACTGGAACGAGGGTGACGAGCAGGCTCGCCTGCTCTCCATGCTGCCGGAAGCATGGATCAAAAGGGTCACCAAGGAGGAATCCAAGCGGGCCAAGTCCAACGACACGGTCGAGATGATGCTCCCCAAAGAGTATCACTCGAACGTGGTGGCTTGGGCGAAGAAGAACGTGGCCCGGGATGTCAAACGGCACTCCCTGCGGAACGCTCTCCTCGTCACCGTCTCGGGCGATCGCGAGAAGACCGCGATGGGGCGCCTTGACGAGTGTGAGTTGAGCGGCCAGACCATCCGTCTGCAGGCCATCCCAGCGCGGATGAGCTGCGACGAGATCCTGGAGTGGGTTGGCGAGGAAGTACTCAAGGAGTACCGAAACCTCCACCACACCCGCGGGTTGAGGCCCGGCGACCGCGACGTCAACTACGTTGGCGAGGGACCTGGCAGGGAAGCTGCCATGGACCCAGCGGGAGCCGGCGGCGATGAGACTCTCGTCGACGATGACGACGACGATGAGCCCGCCGAAGTGGCCGTGTGTGCCTTCGTGGCCAAGAACCTGAGCGCGGGGAGCAAACCGGGAAACTGGAAGCCCCTGCAGCAGGGTTGGAGGAGGCAGGAGAAGAGGGACCCTCGCCGCATTGGCGACCCTCCGCTGTCCTTTGGGGAGTTCATACGAGCTCACCCTCAGGGCTGTGTCGTGTGTTATGGGAGGAAGCGAGGCTTCAACCATGACCACCGAACATGCCCCATCCACAAGGCTGACACGAACGCTTACAAGAAGGCGCATAGGTCGAAGAAGCGTGCGCCCGCGGGTATCCGGGAAGCCAAGGTGGAGGTGGACAGGGACGAGCTCTCCAAGCTGGTGTCGCAGGGGACCGAGTTGGCCAAGGAGATCCAGGAGATCAAGAGGAACTGGGTCCCCAGGTCGGACAACAAAAACAAGGAGAACAACCAGAACAACCAGGCCAAGGACAAGGACAAGAAGCCTACTCGTAGTGAGAGGAGGAAGAAGGGCGTCAACGACGTTGAGGCCGAGGAGAACACACCCTCTTCCACAACCGACGCCCCCTAGCGGAGCGCCTGCAGCCAAGGGCCCCAGCTAGGGCGGTCGCAGGATGGTGACGTGGGAAGCGCCGAACCATCCCAGTCGGGAGTCGATAAGCACAAGGGGACTGCCGCGGGCGGAAGGCCCGGTCCGGCGCTCAGTCGCGGAGGCGGGGTGAGGGCAAGTGAAGGCACGAACCCTTGCACCCGTCCGTCCTTCGCGACCAAGAATGTGTTTTTTGTACTACAGGATCTGTCCGAGAGTATCAGAGGATCACCCGGACCGCAGCTGGATGCTGCAGATGGGCAGCCTGAGCCCATTGTCCACGACCTGCACCAGTCGCTTGTGGAGCTTCTGGAACGGCCGGAGATCCTGAGTTTGCACGCCGTGCGCCGTGTCGGTCACGAGCGGCAGTTGCATCTTAAGGTCCGTGCCCTATGCGGGGAAGTGGAAAAGGTTTTCGACGTGTTGGTCGACACGGGAGCTCAAGTCAGCTTGGTCAAGGCTGGCCTACTTCCACCAGAGTGTCTGACCGACAGTCGGAAGCCTGTCAGGCTGAGAATGGCGAACGGCCAGTACATGGTGGGAGGCACGAAGGAAGCGGCCATCGGGCTGCAGTTCGTGAACCATCGTGAGCTGAGCCGCCCAGACCTCGGCAAGGAAATCCTCCTGCACGGTCGCTTCTACGAGGCCGAGATGGACTGGGACATGATCGTCGGGTACGACTTCATGATGGAGACGGACTCCGGCGTCCTCCCGGCCCAGGCTTCCATGACCCTGTACCAGGACGACCAGCTCTCGTGGCTTTCGTCACCTGAGCACCATGTGGAATGCCAATGGATCCACCCCGAACGCAATCAGCTCGAAGTGGCCGCGCTGGACACTGAGCCCACTGGTCCTGCAAACCAGGAGTACGGCGTAAGGCCGGAAGTGGCGAACCGAGTGGTCGCGGACCTGGGAGCGTCGGATCTGGCCCTGGATGCGTTCTCTTCAGGAACCTCCGCCCATCTTCGGGTATGTGAGAAGTACTGGAGCGCCCAGGACTCCGCGTGGAAGAAGCACTGGGGTCCGCATCAGGGATTGATGTGAGTCCATTGCCCCCGTTGGGACATTCCAAGAGCGATAGCGAAGATTCGCAAGGACCGCTCCAAGGCAGTGCTGGTTGTTCCTATGGGATGCACCGAAGAGGAGAGTACCCGACATTGGGTAGCCTCATTGACCAACATGACCTTGAACAAGGTCGTCCTACCGGCTGGAGAGAGTGTCTATCAGGACGCTAAGGGACAGCCCATGCCACCCCAGAGATGGCCGACTGAATTCCACTATGTGGATGGGGGCCTTGATCAGGCCGACACCACGGACTTCGTGTGTGTCAACCGCATCATAGCGGAGCCTTGGAGGCAATGCTTTGCGGTTCCCCCTGTTGACATCGAAGAATCGGAATCGGAAGAGCCCCTCACTGAAGAGGACCGGGATCTGGTTCAGGGGTATATGGATCAGCCCTTTCACGACTAGGGAAACCAGCGTGCGGGCAAGAGCCAGGACAAAGCCTGGTGGGAAGTGGACTCGATCGTCTCTGGTTCCTACGATGGAGATACCTTCGTAAGGAGGGTACTGGACCACCTGTCCAGCCAGGATGAGCCAATCGGGGGTAACCCACCCACCTACGGCGATCTATTCCGAGGCAAGACCAGAGATGGCCCTTTGGGCCACCTGGGAAGACCACCTGAGCCGAAAGCGAGCGGAGTAGCTACCCCTCAAGTAAGCTCCGTGGTTCAATTGCCCGGAAAAGCCAAGGCGGAGTCCGACGATTGCCCCAAGATTCAGGCATTGAGGGCCAGGCTGGAGCAAAAGTATGGTGATACCTTCTTCAGCGGAAAGCCTGTGTTTCCTCCACCGGTACGTGGACCGTATGGCGAGGCCAAGATACGACTGAAGGAGGACCCCCGTGTGTATCGGCACCGGGAGTTTGCCCTGAGGGGCGAGAGGAAAGAGGCCATGGAGAAGATCCTCCGTGACTTCATCCAGAGAGGCTGGCTCGAGCCGTGCCACTCCGAGTGGGCCTCTCCCTGCTTCGTCGTCCCCAAGAAGGTTGCCGGTGAGTGGCGGCTCGTGGTCGACTACCGCGGCCTGAACGCCCAAACGCAGCACGACAGCTATACGCTGCCCCTCATTGAGGATATGCTGCAAAAGCAACACCGGCGGAGGATCTTCACAGTGATTGACCTGAAACATGGTCATCATCAGATGCCTCTCGCCGAAGAGTCCCGTGCCTGCACAGCCATGAGCACCCCACTTGGACCTCTCCAGTGGAAGGTGATGCCCATGGGCGTTACCAACGGCAATGCGGCTTTTCAGCGGATGCTGGAGAACCTGCTTGAGCCGGTGCGCGACTGTGCGGACCCCTTCGTGGACGACGTGATCATCGCGTCCGGGGACCCCAGCATGAGCTACGAGGAGCTCCTGGAGGCACACGAGAGGGACGTCACTCGAGTGCTGGACCTTCTGGTTCGGCACAAACTCACGGGCAGCAGTGACAAGGCCACCATTGCGGTAAGCGAGGTGGTCTTCGCTGGCCACGTAGTCGGGAACGGGCAGCGAAAGCCCATACCTGGCAAGGTGGCTGCGATTGAGCACTGGGAAAAGCCCAAAACGGTCTCTGAGCTACGGGCGTATCTGGGGTTCTGCAACTACTACTCGGGGTATATCAAAATGTATGCCGAGTATGCAGCCCCCATGACGACCATACTCAAGGGCAACCGAGAGGAGACCAAGAAGGGGTCCAAGAAGGCTCTGGTCTGGACTGAAGAGTCTGACCGTGCCTTTGAGGGGATGAAGCAGGCGCTGCTATCCGCAGTGGGTCTGCACCTCGTGGATCCCGACCGAGGGTTCGTCCTGCGCACCGACGCTTCCGATTACGCCATTGGCGCTGTGTTGGAGCAAGTGCTTGACGACGGGAGGCACGTGCCCGTGGCCTTCTGGAGCCGAGTCCTGGCGGAAGGCCAGAGACGGACGTGGACGCCCCGTGAAAAGGAGGCGTATGCCATCGTCATGGCTCTCAGGAAATGGGCTGGGTACATAGCCCTCCATCCCGTCACCGTCTGCACCGACCATCAGAGTCTGCAGTCGTGGCACAAGGAGCACGTGGACACCCCCTCAGGTCCCGCCTCCCGATGGGCAAGATGGCATGAGACCTTGGCCCAGTTCGACCTCACGGTTGTGTATATTCCTGGAAAGGATAACACCGTGGCGGACTGTCTCAGTAGGTGGGCCTATCCCGCCAGCAAGGGCATGACGGACATCTCTGCCCATGGCGATGAGGCTGAGACCGCTGAAGCCAAGAGGATCATTGAAATGGAGCGCCTGATGGAGGAGGAGGGTGCAAAATGCTTCGTCGTCATGGCCGCGGATGCTCTTCTCGCAACAAGGGTGAGCAGAGCGGTCAGAGTACTCGCCCCTGAGGGAGCTGAGTCCGACAAGCACCTCTTCCCGGAGTCTTGCCTCCAGGACGACTGGACCGACGATTACGCCAAGTCTGAGGCCTTTGCGGCCGAGTATAGGGCTGTGACCGACCCTGACTACGGGCAGAAGTGGCCAAAGGGGCTGACTGAGGAAGATGGCAAGCTCTACCGGAATGGTAAGCTGCTAGTACCAGAGTCCCGGGTGCTCGAGCTGTGTGAAGCTTGGCACCACCACATGCTGCACCCAGGGGTCAAGAAGCAAGCCCTTGACATGCAGAGTCGGTTCGAGATCGACCATATCGTTCTCTACACCGCCATCAAGAAGGTCAGGAAGGGTTGCTCGGTCTGCCAGGCCTGCAATCCCGACTACCGGAACGTCAAGGGGGAACCCCAATGGACCCCGGTTCCTGACCAGCCCATGGAGAGCGTGGCCATGGACGTCTTCTCCATGCCCGAGGTGCACATTGGCAAGGAGACCTTTGACTGTGTGGTTCTCTGTGTGGACCGCCACACCGGCTACGTTGTAGCCGTTCCGGCACGCAAAAAGGGGTTGCTTGCCAAGGAAGTGGCAGTCATGATGATTCGTCATTGGCTGACCGTCTTTGACATCCCCCGCACCATTTGCAGTGACCGAGGGCCCCAGTTTACTGGTGGCTGGTTCAAGGCTATGTGTTCCCTCATGGGAATACGTCATGCCAAGAGCGTCGCCTATCTCAGCCGGTCTAACGGCCGTGCTGAAGTGGCTGGACGGCAGCTGTTCGAGAAGCTGCGCAAGATCCACATCACCAATCCACGGCGGAACTGGTTTGAGGAGATGTGGCCTGCTCTGAAGGCCCATCATGACACCCCCACTCCGGGCGGTTTGTCCCCTCACCAGATTCTGTTCGGCAGTGACCCCCTGGGTAGGGGACTTCCCTTGTCTGGTGATGGCATGGCTAGGGATGCCAAGGAATTCTTCGCGCGGCAAGAGCAAACGGCGCGGGACATCCGCCAGCAGCTCGAGAAGGAGCATGCTGAGCGTCAGAAGTCCGCCCCGAGCTCGACAGCGCAGAAGTTCAGGGTGGGAGACCGGGTGTGGGTGATCAGACCCCGCCCCATGGGCACCCACCGCACCAAGACCTGGTTCACACCCGGCGAGGTGGTCCGCAGGATTGGTGAGGACACCTACCGCATCAAGGTGGGTCACGGACAGTTCCGGGAGCGCCACGAGAGTCAACTCCGTGTGCGGGAACCCGACCTCCGTGGCCAACATGTGTCCCTGAGCTATGCCGCACATGAGGCTGATTCGGATGATGACTATGCTGAGCAGGACGACTATACTGTCGAGAAGATCCTGGCTCAGCGTCCGAAAGCCTCGGCACCCGGAGGTCTGGAGTTCAAGGTTCGTTGGCGAGGCTATGGGCCGTCCCACGACACCTGGGAACCCGTCTCCTCGTTCGTGCCGCGGGTCAATACTCTCTTCATGGAGTACATCCGCAAGCACAAGACCAAGATCCATGTTTCGGACTTGGCAGCACTCACCCGGGCGATTGCAGCCAGAGGTGCCTGATCAGCGCCCTGAGCTCTCCCCTGATGTGTTATGAGCGCTTGTGAGGCCGACGAATCGTCCCTTACCTGCTTGCTCTCTTCCATCTTTCGGTGACAGAGTGGCCATATACCCCCCCCCTGCTGAATCCAGAGGAGGAGGGCCCCTCTCTTCTTCTACTCGTCACTCCCCCCCCTGCTGAATCCTTGGGAAACCAGGTAGGGCGACTGACCTTCATTTTTCTGAGCTCTTGGGGCCTTGAAGCCCATACGACGTTGCGCAACGGATGCCGCTGTCATCGGCATTGCGATTTTTTTTGGTGTGTGGTCTGGTTCCATGGCACTTGCGGAGTCCAGACCAGTCGACGTGTGTCAGCTGACTATATATGGCCTGAACTCAGGCATTATCCTGTCCACCCTCCTGCATTGCCTTATCCTGACCGTGGCGTGGTTTGGCGCTCTGTCCAGAGCGTGTTTACACGCCTGTTTACCCGGATTTTTGCTTGTTCTTCTGCCCTCCAGGATATGTGCATCTGTATGTTAAGTGTCATCAGCCCATCGCTGAGGGATGGACTGTTTCTCACCACGAATCGGGATACAGAGGCGCCTTGAGTCGCTGTGTTCATGTTCTTACAGCCCGGTCCAGCCTGGACCAGTACTTGATTACAGATTCTACTGTTTGAGTGCTCGTGACACCGTGTTGCCCTATTCGCTGTGATGTGTGGAGATCCTGATGGCGCCAGGCGGGAAGCCCAGTTGCCTGACTACACTCCCAGCGGTCTGCCACTGTCAGTCCCAGTGTGAGCCTACCGATTCGCAGACGCACTTGCATTCGGATGGCGGCCTCCGGTGCTCCTGACCTCGGTCAGTCTGCCTGGGAAACTGGTGGTTTGAGGAGTCGACGCCTCCGCCCACACTGCATGAGGACTCCCTCATGTATGGCCTTCGTGGCAGTAGGGCGAGGGAAAAGACGGCCTTGATGCCCGATCCCTTAAGGAGGAGCTCCTTTAAGATCTGGGGTTCTTAAGGAGTTCGACTATGGCACTCTGGACTCGCGTCGTATGGATATGGACATGGTGCGCCCGAGGAAGGACCCGTGGGGACTCTCCCCAGTCGGCGGGCCTTGGGAAGCTTGGGGTAGCCTGATGGATCTTTGTGGTCGCTCTCGACTTGTGGGACCACCTCGGTCGTCGTGTGTCGCCTATGTTGGCCGTGTATGCCACTGCCACTGTGGTGGTGACCGTAGCAGCCGGCACCCGGTGCGCCTGGTATGGGTTAACGGGTCCTTTGGATGCCGAACAATCGCCGCCAGGACCCGGGACTTGATACTTAATACTGTACCTCCTATTACTAACATCTACAGCATCATACCTGTTTTACTATGCGTTGGAATGGGCAGCCTAACCCAAAATCAGCCTGAAGTGAGGATGCGACACCCCCCCTTCAGGGGATGGTCCTGGGTACCCGCTGCCATGCTTGGGTGTTATCGAGCCCCCCCCCAGGGGTTTGCTCTAAGGAGGGGGGTGAAGCGGTACCCAGAACCCCATGGCTGGGTTACGGTCTCCGGTCCACTAACCCCATGCACGGAAGGGAAGACGCCCGTTGACGCTCCGTTCCGTGCCGTAAAGCCCCGCATCAACAACCGATGCACCGCCAGCGGAGATTTGTGTATCAGAATATCAGGAATCAACAGGGTTTTACTTTCATATTGTTTCCGTCAATTTTTACGCTTCCGTTCTGATATTCACTGTTTTGACTGCTGGCGGTTGGATCGCGACTTTACCGTAACCGCCAGTTTAACCGTAATTAATGGAAATTTTAACGCAATCCGTCACGAAGGCTCCAAATTCGTCAGGAACTGCATGGATGCTTCCGCAATTTTCATATCTTACACTCGCAACATTAATCCGAATTTTTCAGGATGTCGAAATCGGATTTTCAACTTCGACATCCCCGCACTTGATTTGACCTCTTTAGAGTGGACCTACGTGTTTCCCTATGCACGAATCAACTTTCCTTTTCTCTTGCCCTCCATTTGTCTTAAAGATATGGGCAAAACAAAGTTGATTCGTGAGGCCACTTGTGAAGGTCATATCTCGTGCCGCTTGCGAGGAATGACAATAAGGGAACGTGGGATGTATTCACAATACTCCCAACGTAATTTAGGAAGCATTATATGCCTTGCGTTTCCACACGTGCACGCTAGTGTAATGGATCATGGTCAATAGGGTAGAGTTTGCGTTATAACTCTTTGGCCATGACATTGCGTGCGTTAAGACCCACTCACCCACTCACCCACACACCCACTCACCCACTCACTCACTCACCCACTCACCCACTAACCCACTCACCCACTCATCCACTCACCCACTCGCCCACTCACCCACTCACCCACTCACCCACTCACCCACTCACCCACTCACCCAATCACCCACTCACCCACTCACCCAGTCACCCACTCACCCACGCACCCAGTCACCCACTCACCCACTCAACCACTCACCCACTCAACCACTCACCCACTCACCCACTCACCCACTCACCCACTCACCCACTCACCCACTCACCCACTCACCCACTCACCCACTCACCCACTCACCCACTCACCCACTCACCCACTCACCCACTCACCCACACACCCACTCACCCACTCACCCACTCACTCACTCACCCACTCACCCACTCACCCACTCACCCACTCACCCACACACCCACTCACCCACTCACCCACACACCCACTCACCCACACACCCACTCACCCACTCACCCACTCACCCACTCACCTACTCAGCCACTCACCCACTCACCCACTCACCCACTCACCCACTCACCCACTCACCCACTCACCCACTCACCCACTCACCCACTCACCCACTCACCCACTCACCCACTCACCCACTCACCCCCTCACCCACTCACCCACTCACCCACTCACCAACTCACCCACTCACCCACTCACCCACTCACCTACTCAGCCACTCACCCACTCACCCACTCACCCACTCACCCACTCACCCACTCACCCACTCACCCACTCACCCACTCACCCACTCACCCACTCACCCACTCACCCACTCACCCACTCACCCACTCACCCCCTCACCCACTCACCCACTCACCCACTCACCCACTCACCCACTCACCCACTCACCCACTCACCCACTCACCCACTCACCCTCTCACCCACTCACCCACTCACCCACTCACCCACTCACCCACTCACCCACTAACCAACTCACCCACTCACCCACTCACCCACTCACCCACTCACCCACTCATCCACTCACCCACTCACCCACTCACCCACTCACCCACTCACCCACTCACCCAGTCACCCACTCACCCAGGCACCCACTCACCCACTCACCCACTCACCCACTCACCCACTCACCCACTCACCCACTCACCCACTCACCCACTCACCCACTCACCCACTCAGCCACTCACCCACTCACCCACTCACCCACTCACCCGCTCACCCACTCACCCACTCACCCACTCACCCACTCACCCACTCACCCACTCACCCAGTCACCCACTCACCCACTCACCCACTCACCCACTCAGCAACTCACCCACTCACCCACTCACCCACTCACCCACTCACCCACTAACCCACTCACCCACTAAACCACTCCACCACTCCACCACTCCACCACTCCACCACTCCACCACTCCACCACTCCACCACTCCACCACTCCACCACTCCACCACTCCACCACTCCACCGCTCCAACCCACCACCGCTCCACCGCTCCACCACTCCACCACTCCACCACTCCACCACTCCACCACTCCACCACTCCACCACTCCACCATTCCACCGCTCCACCACTCCAACACACTCCACCTCTCCACCACTCCACCACACCACCACTCCACCAGTCCACCACTCCACCACTCCACCACTCCACCACTCCACCACTACACCACTCCACCAGTCCACCACTCCACCACTCCACCACTCTACCACTCCACGACTCCACCACTCCACCACTCCACCACTCCACCTCTCCACCACTCCACCACTCCACCACTTCACCACTCAACCACTCCACCACTCCACCACTCCACCACTCCACCACTCAACCACTCCACCACTCCACCACTCCACCACTCCACCACTCCACCACTCCACCACTCCACCACTCCACCACTCCACCACTCCACCACTCCACCACTCCACCACTCCACCACTCCACCACTCCAACACTCCACCACTCCACCACTCCACCACTTCACCACTCCACCACTCCACCACTCCACCACTCAACCACTCCACCACTCCACCACTCCACCACCCCACCACTCCACCACTCCACCACTCCACCACTCCACGGCTCCACCCCTTCGCCACTCCACCAATCCACCACTCCACCACTCCGCCACTCCGCCACTCAGCCACTCCACCACTCCACCACTCCACCACTCCACCACACCACGACACCACCACTCCACCACTCCACCACTCCACCACACCACCACTCCACCACTCCGCCACTCCACCACTCCACCACTCCAGAGAGGCCGAAAGAGCGGACGGGGACTCGAATGCAAACGCCAGGGGCGCCACGAGGACGAGAAGGCGGCGGCAGGTAAAAGCAGGAGGGCAGACACGGAGAGCATGCACTAGTACAAGCGAGGATGTGGGAGGGGGATAGAAAGAAAGCGAGGAGCACACAGCGAGCACGCGCACCGGTGAACAGGAGCCAGGAGGCCCAGGACGCCGCACATACGACACCGCACACAAAGCGTGCACACCGGTGAACAGGAGCCAAGGGGCCCAGGACACCGTACACACAACACAGCGCACCGAGGCAGGCACACCGGTGAACAGGAGCCAAGCAGCCCAAGACACCGCGCACGCAACAACACACAGCGAGCGTGCACACCGGTGAACAGGGACCAAGTGGCCCAGGACACCGCACCCGCAACACCACACACAGAGCGTGCACGCCGGTGAGCAGGAGCCAGGAGGCCCAGGAAACCGTGCACGCAACACCACACACAGGGCGGGCACAGCGGTGAACAGGAGCCAGGAGGCCCAGGACGCCGTACACGCAAGACCACACACGGGGCGAGCACACCGGTGAACAGGAGCCAGGGGGCCCAGGACACGGAACACGCAACAGGCCACGCCGCGGCACTGGGCAAGGGGGCGAGAAGGGAGTGACCCGTGCTAGGCGCACGAAACGGTCCCCGGATGGATGAGGATCCAGAGGGCCCGCGCCACAGGGTTGCTGGCGGCCCGGTGGGGTATAAACACTGGATGAGGGATGGGATGGGGCCGCAAGTCAGCCCAGGGGATTAGGCCGGGAAGGGAGCGACCCGTGCTAAGCGCACGAAGCGGTCCCCGGAAGAATGAGGCCCCAGTGGGCCAGCGCCACAGGGTAGCAGGCGACCCGGTGGGGTATAAACACGGGATGAAGGGACAAGGGGACGGGGCACGGAAGGGCGTGTGGCTAGGGCCGCACAACGGCCTGAAGGGGTAGGGAGTCCAAGGGACACAGGGAACGGGCCGGTGCCGGGATGAGGCAAAGGGGAATGGGACATGGGAAGGGCAGGGAGGCCGAAAGCGCCAAGCAACAGCCCCATGGGATTAGGAAACCGGTCGCCATGGAGTGGTGAACCATGGGCCAACCATGGGGAGCCTGGCCACGGGAAGTCGGGAAAATGCCCTGAACTCCGGGACGACGGTGAGGTGTCCGCAGTGGTGAGGGTTGACCTTGAGATCCCCTGGGTCAATGGCCTGAGTACACGTAGGTTCACGCGTGAGCGGGACCAGAGGGAACATGGAAAGGGTCGCCCCCTGGCCTCCAGCCGTGGATGGACGACAACCAAGTGCATCCAGGAGCCGATGGGTACTCCAGCCTGTGAGGGTTGGGGAGTGGTGGAATGTGGTTGACAGAGAGAAATGCTCCTCTGTCGGCGAGGGTTATCCACAGGAAACCCGCCTGCAGGCGCCCAATGGGCTGTGCTGGGGGGGGAAAGGCCGGGGGATCCTTCGAAGGGTGACCGGAAGGAGCTGAAACCGTGAGGGCAGCTACCGAAGGGAGCCTACCACCGGTCATGCCCCAAGGGAACCTGGTTGAAGTTCTCGGCCGTGAGGTGAGACAGGGGTCGCCAGGGGAACTGATGGTGGAGAGCACTCCCTCCCGCCAGAGGCGGCCACCATGTAAAACAAACAAGGAGATGTCAGATGAGGCTGCGGACGCGGCCGCCCCTACTTACTTACTTACTTACTTACTTACTTACTGCTTCAAGTACCACGACACCATGCCATTATTTGTATTCTTGATATGCTTGTGCGAATTGGTGCTTTGCCTGGGGAATACTTGGAAAGGCTATGCTTTTCCGCCAGCAGGGAAGCACGCAACGCTATCGGTAACATGCTGGAGATTGCTCTGTGTGGTTGGCAGCTAGGTGGAGCTTGTAGACCTGATGGACAGGAAACGAAGCGTTTTTTTTTATATGGAATGGTACTGCTCATGTTTTGGGGTTGGCCAGCGGGCACTTGGGTAGCCAGGCTGTCATGAGGTTGCGGGACGTGATGCAACGGCTCTATCACCTATCAGCGCATCGACATTGACCTCCCAGCGGACTGTCGGCACGCGGCCTGGGAACTTTGCGCACACTGTTTGGCCGATACCTGTTCTCACTATCTGATAATCTCCGAGTTTGATGTGCCCAGAATCTTAGAGGCGATAGCACCTTACGGGCTTGGGATGTGCTGCCAGGACTTGGCTGAAACCACGAATGCCAAGCCAAAGGATTTCTACTTGCGGTTCACAAACAGAGGGGGCAGCACCACAGATGATTACCAGCTCTGTGCTCTACTACAAACCATGGAGCATGCCTTCTTGTATACGCACTCCGCCAGCACTGACGGTCCTCGGAGCACTCCAAAACCATGCAGAGGGTCACAGAAAGGTGAAGTCGATGCCAACGTGGGTCAACCTGAGCCGGGGTCGTTCCACGTTGCATTCCCCTGAGGCAACCGAAAAAACATCGTCGATGACCAGTGCTGGTGTGCGGGGCAAAGATCCACAACCCGTTTTTTCCGGACGACGGGCGAAGAACCTTGCCGACATTCTCTCGTCTTACAAGAAGACAAAGAACCCGAGGAAGAGACCACGAGCGGAGCCAGCGGCTAAGCAACCTCCAAAGAAAATGGCAAAGCTGCTGCCGGGTGAGACTTCGGAGAGTGAGGAGTTCGAAGAGACTGAAGCAGATGAAGAAGAGGAGCCGCCTTCCGGAGATGAGGAGCAGGAGCCGCCTTCCGGAGATGATGACGATGATTGCGAAACTCAGGAGACACAGATTCCAGACCGAGGGGCACTGCCGTGGGCATGGCTTCCCCTTCAACAAGAGGACCAGTGGGGAGCGTGGAGAGGAGTGCCCATTTCGAAGTGGCGCCCCTGGCAAACGGAGATACCCAGAGACATCCTGCAGCAGAAGACCAAACTGGGCCGTGCCGGTACAATCTATTGGGTCCCTGCAGACTACAAGTCTCCCTTGTGGCATTCCGTGGGGGAGTATTGTGTTGCGGCCCGAAGCTACGCAACGGGGGAGGAGTGCAAAAACGCGGCGGCAGTGGCGTCGGCAACCGGTGGCGTGCCAGCTCCAAGTGCCAGGAAGAAGAATATGAAGGAAAAGACACCAAAGAAGAATAGGAAGACGCCAACGAAGAGTGGTGGCAAGCAAGAGAAAGACGATGCCGGAGAGGGAGACAAAGAGGATACGGAAAGGAAAGACGAGGTTGCAGTACAAGTGTCAGGTAGTGAGTCTTGAGCCAGGACTGAGAAAGCTACATTGGACAGCGACACTGGTGATTGTGCGTTTCTGTTGTTGCCTGTATGTGCATTTGTAAACGCCGCGTCGGTTTCTTCGAAAAATATCTTCGTTCGAACATTCGAAGGTTCGTTCGAAGAAAATTCCACCACATTTCGAAAACACATTTTCAGGGCATTTAGGTCGTTGCAGGCTGAATCCAAAGAACTAAACCCTTAAGAATACCTGTGTTGAGCATTTTATCACAATGTTTGCAGCAAAACGGCCACCCCAAAGGCGTTCGAACAGTTGAAAAAAAATCTTCTTCGTTCGAAGAAATAATCTTCGTTCGAAGGTTTCGTTCGAAGAAAATACTCCCAGCGGTGGGTCTCGTGGGTCCTCCAGGGCGCATGTGACCAGTGATTGCAAGTGAGGGATTGCAACACAAAAATTCATAGATAAAGGCTGTTACCTCACTGACGCGCGGGACGTTGCACGTTGGAGGATCAACATTGGAACCACAACGAAGCAAACTTGTTACGTCCGGACAGTCCAGTGAAGCAGCGGGTTGAAAAACTTGAGCACAGGCTTTCTGCGTCATCAATATTGCCCCAAGTTCCTGCAGAATGTCGGATCGAAGGTACAGGGCAAGGGCAGATCCTTTCCCAACTCGGTGTTGGTCTTCCATTTCCAAAAGGTACACCTGAGCGAACGTTGGGGTGTATCCTTCTCCGGGCGTGAGCGGCCCAAGGCCATGGTACACATTCCCAAATACACAGCATTGATGTGGACCACCTGTAATTGGACCATGACTGAACCGCATGTCAGCTTTAGCTTCCATTGACGCCATTGTTAATGCAAACTTGTATTTGCGGATGTTTCGGCGAAAATGACGGGGACGTGATGATTCTTCTGTCAGAAGACTGTTCAACGGCTCCAAGGGATCCAATCGAATCCGTAGCCTTACTTTTTGTTCCTGGCAGCACATTGATGAGGACTCCTTTGCCCTGCGCAGAGCATGGCAGTGGGGACATACAGCGCTCATGGCGCCAGCTGATTGCTTTTCAACGTGCGAAAGATTGTCATCAGCAAGGCTGCGAAAAATGAAACGTGATCTCGCTCTTGTCGCATGGAATTTTGGTCGTTTTGCATCCACATCATCCCAAACTTTTTTGTGCTCTCTTCTTCTTTTGGGGCGCAATTTGTTCGCAGATGCGGCATACTTCTCTGTTTTTTTTGCCTTTACATTCCCCCCGTGTACACACTAGGCATATTTGTCCCTTCCCTTCTTATTGGCTTCCACACGGGTCTCCGCATGTCTTCCTCTTCGACAAATGTTCCTTGCATCCTTACGTAGATGAGAATTGCCTTGCACGAATTGCGTTGGTTGAGCAAGAGGAGATGGGATCGGTAAGGTTGCAAACGTCCTTGTACAGAAGTCGCCACATAAGTCCATAGCCGGTAGTGACATAGCCGCAAATTGGGCCATGTTTGGTGTAAGTGAAGATAGTGCGCCATGCCCGCCGACGACCACACCCACGAATGCACAAACACACCGCAACTCTACCATTATACAACCGACCAACCGACAACAACAACCTACTTCAAACCGCCGGCCCCTCGGGAGAGCGCAAGCTCGACCAAGTCAGGAGGCGTAAGTGCGCGTCACGGCATGCGAGTCCCGTAGCACATTCTTCTTCAAGTGGTCTCACGCCTACTGAAATTCAACCCAGTGGGGGGTGCCTGCAGGACAAGGCCTCTGGCCCGGTGTTGTGGTTTGAGTTGGGAACTGTCCTGTTTGTGGAAAATCCCAAAATAAGACAAACCTCTTTTTGCGCAGGATCTTTAGGCGGAGTACCAAATTGTACCTAATTCACAAATTCGAAGACGAAAACCCTGTTCAAAGATATCGAAGTATTATACACCACTTCGTTCACAGCAACTGGCATCTTGATGCTTCATATGTATTCATAGACGGCAGTGCGATTGCGACTCGCGCGCTCGCTGCGCTGCTGCTGCTGGAAACCATAACACTACCCCCCCCCTGAGACCTCGAGGAGGTCTCACTCGTCTGGGCGGCTGTCGCGCTGTCAAGGACTGAAGAGAAAGTCGCCAGAAAAAAACGTTTTCTCGACCTCGACGTGTGCTGGTTTCCTGAAGCATAATCGTGGTCGAAACCCATAGACTGGTGTCGAGTGCACAGTATACCTGTCCTCAGAGGCTCATTCACGCGCCGTGTTCGACTTTGCCACCAGCCCCGTCTTGGCAGAAGCAGCAGAAGCCTTGCCAGGGTACAGTGCTACCCACAGCAAGGCTGTGGGCAAGTCGAGATACCATAACAAGTGGCGGGTCTATCGAAGCTAAGTGCCCAGCAAACAAACACCCAACTGGACTGTGCATCTGCCGCGCTTCGCATCGTCTCATAGGGGAGCGGCGCTATCTTGCGCCAGCTGTCTATGTTAACAATGTCCCCCAGATTGAAAACGGTGACGTCTGTCCTCGACACAATTTCCGCGTGGAGCGGGCTCAAGAAATGATGGCCTCCTCCCTGACCAGCCATCAGACTTGACGCGATGACAAGCACTTGCGGGTCGAGTTTGGTATATTCTTTTGCGAGTGGGTCATCTTCGTTTGTCCCAAATCGATAGGGTGGCTTCATTCTGAATGTGCCAAGGTGCTGGAGTTCGTCGAAAGTCTCGAATCCTATGTTCCTATTACTCCATATAATATGGCTGCCACAGCAGTTCTGGTCGATGAACGGAATGGTACCTGGGCAGTGGGCTCCACCAAATCTGCGCAGCGTACGAATTGTCCTCAGTGCCATCATTGTAGGTACCACCATCGTAGGTACCATCTTCGAAGGTGTCATCGTCCTCTTCTTCTTCGAAGTAGGAAGTGGGATGGTTGGTTCGAGTGGAAGCTTGCTTTTCTGGAGCGTTCGACTCCCAGGATTAGTCGACCCATGATCCGTTGTTGGGGGCGTTCGGCTCCCCGCTCCACCAATTGTCGACCCATGACGATTCTTTCTTGGAGGCGTTCAGCCCTCCTCTCCCCCAATTGTCGACCGATGTCAATTCGTTCTTCGAGGCGTTTGGCCCTTACTTCAACAAACTGTCGACCCATGATGATTGGTTTCATCCACTGAACAGAACAAGGGAATCACTCGTCGTAGCCCGTATAGCAGGCAAGATCCTTGTGTTCCTCGGGATCGAACCACTCTGTGTGTGAATGCACCCATTCCTCGGAAGAGTTGGACTGAGCATCAGGCTCCTCAAGGCTTGTGCATTGCTCCCGAAGGTATTCGGCGTCCTCCTGGGGAGGGTACCCGTATAACTTACAAGGTTGGCGTCAATGTCAGTTTGGGGGTCCCCCTTCCCAGGCCGAATCCAGAATAGGCCAGTTTGCCAGGGCTCGCTAGGGCATCTCCAAGCCTGTCGTGCCTCCTGACATGACGACTCGACCACTTGGTGCTACTTCGGCAAATGTCCCTCGGAAGGTCACACCTTCGAGCTTGTCAGAAGCTCCTTTGCCTCCTTTGGATGAGGGGCCTCCTTTGCCTTTCGAAGTACCGGCGTGCGCCAACTGGCTGCATTTCGGCAAGGGAACGGTGCTATATATATAGTGATCGACTCGGTTGGGCTGGTGCTGAAGCAACTGATCGACAGCGGCGAGCTGAGTTTGATGTCTCTGGAGCTTTGGCACCGTTCCCATCGCCGTGGCCATCGCCGTTGTCCTCGTCAACATCGATGATGTTCGACGGTGATGCACGAGAGGGCGGAGGTCGAGAGGAAGTTCGGGACTTCTGGGGAGTAAAACCGTAGGTTGAGGCTCCAGTGGTCGACCTGGAACCCTGCATGAGTATTCGAAGGTTCACGCTGCAAAGAGGTGACGTTACTCAGGATGGAGTGGAAGGAACTCAAGGTACACTTGGTCCTCCTTTAGAGCTTTACTCGACTCCCAAGACCACGTGTCGTCAGCCCATTAAGAGCGGTACAGGAATGTGCGGCGCTTTTTAGATCCCACTCGACGTCGAGCCAGAATCTTAACAAGTCGAGGGGAAGCTCCAGTCTTGACAGGCGGCTTCGGGAGTTTCCACACTGGCTGTCCCTCCCGGTTGATGTAGGGCTTTATGCTGTCGCGATTAGAAACGCGCAACCCATGGAAGGGGTAGGGATGTCCAGTTTAACTTTCTCGCCCTTGTTGAGCACCTCAAGAACTTTATATGGGCCACACCAAACAACATCGAGTTTCCCTTTGTGTCGATATTTGGGTACCAACACCCACCATTGCTCTCCCACCTCAGGCACTTTGATGTGTCGATCCATTTGCAGAACCACATGCATCTGGCGTCAGCGTTCCTCAGCGAGCATTTCAAGCACAGAATCGAAGGTACGTTCAGCTCGATGCATGTAATCATTCACGGTCGAAGGTTTCTGTGCATGAGAAGTGATTCGGAAAAAAATCCAATGGAAAATGTGGTGCACGTCCCTCATCAATCTCGAACGGAGACAGTTGAAGACTGTTGGATGTCAGGCTGTTAAACTGAATCCTGGCGAACAGAAGGTCGACATCCCAATCGTTGCTGCCGAAGATGCCCGATGTCCGCAAGCGTTCAAGGATCGACTTGTTGCTGCGCTCCGCCAGGCCGTTGCCTCGAGGGCGGTTGGCCACTGTCTGGTGCATCTCAATTTTGAAACGCTGTGCCAGCTCTTTCCACGCCTGGGACTCGGACACCTTGTCTGAATTGCAAAATATTTGCTGAGGGCATCCTTCGGGTCGAACCACTTCGTGTAGGAACACGTAAACAAGGTCGTTGGCTGTCATGTCTTTGCGGCAAGGGATGAACATTCCGCTTTTCGAAAACCGGTCGACCACAGTCATGATGGCCTCATGGCCTCCCGTGGTCGACGGAAGTCCTGAAACCCAATCGATGGAGGCATCATGTCACTTGGGGTGTCGGGCACCGGGAAGGGCCTAGGCTGTCTGGCGGTGTCGACACGCGGTGACTTAGCTGCTTGACACACATCGCAACCCAAGATGTAACGCTCCACGTAATGTTGAAGATGGGAACAGACGTAATCTCGTTTTATCAATGCTATGGTGCGAAGACTCCCGAATGGCCGTAAAACTCAGACTCGTGTTACATGGCCACAATCGAGGTGACGAGCGTTCCAGGTACAAGACAACGCTTGCAAATTGTCGACAAGTAGAAGAATTTACCATTGTTGAAGGACAGCTTGGCGTATCGGAGTTGGTGTCGTGCTGTAGGGCTTTGAACGGCGATCTCGTGGATGTGCGTCGTACGTGGGTCTTCTCAATATACTGCTGCCCACACGGCTCTTGAAGGAAAACCCTTACACTGATAGTGTCGGCGTACTCGACCGTGTGTACCTTTAAGACTCGAAGGTCATGGTGTGTTTGGTCCAACGTTGGGCAAGTAAACTGGCTGTAGTGTACCATCTCGGTGGCGTCGACAGCGAATCAGCTCCGTTAAGGCCGAGGCATATCGAAGTTCTTTGCGAAAGGTGACTCGAAGGGGGCGGTCCATGCCTACCTCGGCAAGGTCATCAGTGTCAGTCGACATGTCTGGTACCTCTTCGCTTGCGTTGTCGAGATGTGCAGCAGGCTCGTGTGAATCTTCGGCCAGCGCCTCGTTCAACGGCAGTGGCTCCAGTTCCTTCGGCTCGACAGCTCGTTCGGTGTTGAATTGGAGGGCTGGTTCGTAGTGGACATCCACATCAGCTTCCTTCCCCACTGAGCGTCCGCTTCGGAGTGACACGTATAGGCGGTCGTATGGCTGGAGCCACACTTCATCGTGTGACAACGAGTCTTCAAGCACATGTAGGAACTCATCGACAGGTTCTCTTTCAGGTGAAACCCGGTTCTCAACCAAAGGTACCACAAAGGCCCGTGTACGTCTAGTATTCTCGACGTCCATCAACTGTCGCGAAGTCACGCGGGAACAGGCGTCCGCTGCTGGATTCTCAAGACCCGGTACATACCACAATGTGAGGTTGTATTCCTCGAGATAAATTGAACAAGCCTGCTTGTCGTGGTGTCAGCGGTCAGGGACAGGTCTTAAGATAACGAAGGCCTTCTTGGTCGGTGTGCACATGCCTCTGTTGTGGTTCTCGAAGCAGATGAAACCACTGCTTCAGGGCTAGCACGATGGCCAACAACTCCTGATCTCGGATCGGGCATCGAGGTTCAGCAGATGACATCTTCCGCGACATAAAGGCAATAGGTCGAAGATGTCCCTTGTACTTCCGATGCGCACATCGCCGTCCCAGCGTGGCCCGGACACAATGTTTCGAAGCATCTGTGTACAAGTGATATGGCTGCCGGGGGTCAATGGCACTCAGAAGTGTCGCATTGATCATTGCTTGTTTCAGCTTGTCGAGGGAGCTTGGTGTACAGCTGTCCACTCCCACTCGAAGTCTGCTTTAAACATCGCGGTCAGAGGGGCGGCTACAGCCTGAAATCCTTCAAAAAACTGCTGGTGAAATCTGCACCACGCGATAAATTATCGAACTTCATGGACGGCGGTCAGCGGAGGCCAACCTCGAATGACGTCGATTTTTTCAGGATCGATGTGTACTCTTGTAGTACCCTTGGAACCCGTGTTGCCCACGTAGATGGCGACACTAGTGTGCAACCCCTGTGATGAAGTGTGAAAGAGGCCACTTGCACACCCCTTGCACATTGTACCCGAACCTTCATTTCACCCTCTTTTTTTGGGGTTTTTGGTTGCAACAGAATCTCCCATGGCATGCTTTTTTCTGTATTATGACACAAAGCTCTCACATGCCTCATAAGTGTGTCCCATACCCACATAACACCTCCCCCCAAAGTTCCCAAATGTGGGGGTTGTGCAACCGGCCCCTTGCACAACCATCCCCTTCAACATGCCATCCTAACCAAAGGGACATTGCTTTCATGGTTCGCATGTAATGAATGGGTTGCAGAGAAAGGAGAACCATGTTTTTCGCCATCAAACACCACAATATTTCAATTCAAACCAATCTTTGTCTACCCCCATTGGTGAGTGCAACCACTCAATTTCGCCAGTTGCACTTGTGCAACCGTGTGCAACCGTGTGCAACCGTGTGCGCGCTTTACTACAAAAAATGAAGAATCCATTCGGTGCGACCACATTTGGACAATACACAACAAATCATACGTAGCACGAGCAAAGACGCATCCTCCATCATTGGAATCACATGTCATCACCACAATGGAATCCCATTTCAAGGAGTCCTTGTCGGACGGCGGGCGTCAAGCCTGCCCACGATGCACTCGTTAGCATACAATAGCATAGCGTTCCCCACGCCAACGCGTAGGTCCATGCAAATGATATGCATTGAGGAGGACGCCAGCTCTTGCATCAACCAAGCATCCCCATACGAGTCGCTCCCCCCAATGTGCCCATGCACGGGACTTGACTTCCACCCCTCCCAAATAACCCGTTGTGAAAAGGTATCCCCCATCGAAATCACCAATGGTGATTTCGCCGGTGAGAGCACAATTGTCGTGGCCATGAGTATGAAGGTTCGTGGGGGCTCTCCCCGCGCCATGCACAAGAGCAATGCTTGTTTAGGACCAACCCGGGAGGTGTTGTCGCACAATTTCATTTATACATCGCACCAATGGCTCCATTTTGGAGGTCTGTGCGGAAATTGCAATCCCCTTACGAAAGCTTGGAAATGCCTTAACGGCCCCAAAGAGGAGCCTCCGATAGTGAGTGCCATGTCTCTCAATGTTCTCTCAACCCCTTGCCTGACGTAGTATTTGAACGAGCTTGTCGGCTAGTCATTGCGGAGGTGGCGAGCTCCATAGCTTTTGCGTTGCATCCAAACCCTTTGCACGTTTCTTGTATTGATTTTTCTTATCAATGCGTGCGTTGAGGCAATCCAATGGGGCCATACCATGTGCCGTTGCGGTAAATAGTCCCACAAGGTCATCCATCAAGTCCTCCCTGCCAGAATGACCGTAAGTAGTTCTAATGAACGTGGAAATATCATTTCCTTGCAAAACCATTGCAAATCTGGCAAATGGCTAGTAAATTTCTCGCGAAGTTTACAATGCGGCAGCGTCGGCGTCAGGCGCGACGGCGGCGCCAGCGCGGTTGCACAGGGATTGCACTGTGCACCCGCAGTGCAATTCTGTGCAACTGGCCAAAATTTGGTGCAACTGCGCGCAAACGTCGATTTTCTGTATAACTATATCTAGGCAAAACGGGTTCCCAGGGTAGTTCATGTACCAAATCGTCGTTGGTGTTCCTCAGCAGCCTTCGAGAAGACGACGATGTCGTCGATGTACACCCATACCAAAATTCCCAAGCGGTCTCGATGGCAAATTGCAGAGGCCAAGAGGCATGAAAACCCATTCGAAGGCCCCAGACTGCGTGTTGAAGGCGGTTTTTTTGACATCTTTGTCATGGACTCAAATCAGATGTAACGCACAGGTTCCTGAAGGGCGCACAGGTTTGCCCCCCCCCCCCCGCTGAAATACCTTCCTCTTCAATTTTTCACCGATCTTGTCAGTTATCTGGTCGACGATGTACTGCACGTGCTTTCCGCCCTTGAATGTCAAAATGCCGTTGGAGAAGCTGCAGTGCTGAAACTGTGACAATCAATGTCTTCGTATTCAAGGGTAGATTGATGGCTTGGGACCAGTTCTTTGCCCAGCAATCTGTTCATCCTGTTGTAGACCATTGGTCACCAACGACTTACAACTAATCGTGGACAGGCGTAATTTGGAACACGGCGAAAGCTTCTAATGATGGATGAGTGAGTTGGACGTACGAATGAACATTTGTGTATGGTCCAGCTTTGAATGGGGACGACAGTTCATTTTCTCCTGCTGCGTCAATCAGGACGCTTCGCGACATACAGATCGCGATACCCTGTTGTGGTGTTTTGTGGTTCAACAGCCTTTTTTCTCTCCTTTTCTAACCTTATGAGAGCTCGTTTCCAAAGTAAAAGTATCAGCGTATTCAATTTTGGCGCATACGCTGGGAAAAAATCAACATATGAAATTTCATGATAACCGTTCCACTTATGAATGCATGCATCATGGAAGACACCATACATAGACCATAGTTGACTGTCACTCTTCGATTTCTCTTCCCCAACCCCTTCCTCACGCAGAGCAATGCCAACCTTTGACCCTAGGTCATGAGGAGTCACGCCCCCAGCTCTTCAGGAGCAATGACCCTGGCTCCTTAGGAGCAAATTGCCTAACACGACAACCGCCGCTCCTGAGAATCGCCGACCCTGGAGCTGGTACAGGGTCGGTGCTCCTGAGGAGCATTTGTCAGGGTTGGTGCTCCTGAGGAGCTGTAACAGGGTCGGTGCTCCTGAGGAGCCAGTGTCGGTGCTCCTGAGGAGCTGGCTCCTCAGGAGCAGGGTCGGCGATTCTCAGGAGCGGCCATCTCACACCTACCTGGATTGGATCAAAGGCAAGGGATATCGCTCTCGAACAGTTCGGGTATTCAACGCTCGGTAGTCGACATACCTACGCCATTTACCAGTAGCTTTCCTCACCACCGGGCAACCCGCTCCACATGGACTTGAGGATGGTTGGATTGGGCCAGATCGATGTAACTTGTCCAGTTGTTGTTGAAGCTCATCCGATCGGCTCGGGTCCATTTTGTAAGGGTGTACCCACGGTGGATTGTCTTCCGTATTGAGGCGTATTCGGTGGTCTCTCCCAGGTCGATCCGGAGGTAAGTCTCCGAACTCTGCTTGGAAATCTGCCCATTTATGTATCCGAATAGGCAACTACGTCGATCGGGGTCAAGCCCTTCATTGTCACTGCTCTCTTGCATCTTGTACATTTGATCTACCGGCACTGCGGGTCGAGGCGTGCAGGACAGAAACACTTGATCACCGGTGAGATCAGCTCGATGGATCTTCCGTTGTAGTCTCTGCAGCGGGATGTACTCGATTTCCATGTCGCTGCAGTCCTCATCGGTGATACCATCTTACGTTTGGGACTCATCGAGTGTGTCAGCACCGCTCTTGGCACGTGTCGAGGAGTGTAGGTTAGGGCGTTCTTTGGCAGGTGGTGTAGGGCTCCCAAGCGGACTTACTTTCCAGGTACTGGATGAAAGTGTGGAGAGAAGATCCAACTTGAAAGCGGCCTGGAACTGAGGAAATGTCTGGACTTGTCAAAGGACAATCGGTGTGATCTCAAACCGTGCCGTACCTCCGCATACCGTTCCTTCCAGTTGACAGTCGGGTTATAGCTTCGAAGCCATGGTAACCCAAGCACCACATCCGGTAGAATCTCCAAAACCTTGAAGTGGTGTCGGAATACGAACTCTCCAACTGGAACCTAAGTTCTCTCGTAGTATTGCACTCTGACTTGGACGCCTCTGGCGGTTACGACGTGTCCCGGGTTGGTCAGTTTATACAGAGGAAGTCGCGCCCTCTTTGCAGTGTGCATCCACATGAAGTCACTTGTTGCCCCACAGTTGACTAACAATTCCACGCCGGAGTCAAAGAAGTCCTTGCAACGTGCCCAAATGTGCCCTCAAACGGTGAACAGAGTCGCATGCTCAGGTTCCGTTCCTTCGACGTTGACACTCCCAAGTGTCGAATTCTTTACGGGTTCGGCGGTACTGATGGCGGAGTTCAGCTCTTCTCGAGGAGGTCCGCCACCAGGTCTTCAAAGATGCTTTTTAGGACGACGTGGGCCGTTCTCTGCTCTTGGAGCGTGATCCAAATCGTCCCATACTGTGTGCACTCAGATCTCTTCGGGGCGTGCCTGATCTTGACCCTCTATGTTCTCTTCCTCGAGATTCTGGTCGATTCCTCTGATAGTCGTGGGCCAAGTGTCCTTGCTCGCCACAGTTGTAGCAACGCCGAGTTTCTCAACTGTCTTGGCGATTGAACCGATCATTTTGACATTCGTTAATGTAGGCGTATAGCTCTTCTCAAAGCTTGGCGATGGTGTCGAGATTCATGGGCTCTGGCGCAGTCGAAGTAATTGGAGCCGCAGCTGGAGTCGGTATAGGATTAATGTGCGTTGTTGGCATAGGACTTGAAGGAAACATTGTTGAAGTCGAAGTTGGTGGAACCATCATAGGTAGAGGCCTCAAGACTGCAGCACTCGTGGTGTCTCCAATCGGTCTCGGCGCGTTCTAAACCTCCCTGAGTTGATAGCCGGCTGCCATATAAGCCTCGGCAATGGTCTCCACAAGCGTGTCGAAGCCAAATGGTCTTCCTGAACGCCATTTGAAACGGACTTCGAAGATGTACTGTCGGCACGCACTGTCATTCGACAAACCTTCAACAAATCGAGAGTTAACGAGGTAACACATCAGGAGGTTGGTGGTGTTGACCTTCGACTTGATTACGCAAGTTTGAAATTCCTTCCTGTAGTCCGCATGTCGAGGGAACTCACTATATCGCAAGGTTAACATTCTCGACAGGTACACTAGCTCACGGGATATGCAATTGAAGCGCTGACCGAACACATGCATGAGCTCAAACCAGTCATCTTGTACCTGTTTTGTCAAACTGTGATAAGACTCGACAGCGTTGCCTTCCAGGGAAAACGGTATGGTAGAGACTTGATGGAGTGGTGAAGTGATATCCAACAGGGCGAAGGCTCGCATAAGATCCTCCTTCCAAGTTCGAAACTCTACTGATCCTGGCTTCCCTGAAAATAATCGAATCGATTTGCATAGACGTTCAACTCGGTGGCCCAGGATCTCCAGCGATGGATCGCGAAGATTCATCGCATTCATCGGATTGGCTTGACTCATCGATGCATCAAAGGGAGCCGCTTGTAGAGGTGGCCATTGCGGTGGGAAATGTTGAGGCAGCTGGTTGTTCCATGGCGAATGCGGTGGATAGCTCGAAGAAGGTGGTTATGGTTGAGGGTGCTGCGATGGAAACTGGGAGTGTTGGCACTGCCGTGGTTGATTCGAAGGTCGCTGGCTCAAAAATTCCCTAAACTCATTGAGGAGAACGTAGCACTGCGAAAGTCAATGTTCCAGTCATTGAAGTTCACTCACTGCTGTTCGTGTTGCATTCTGCGTCGAAGACTGCAAGGCGTCGAATCTGTGATCAGTCGCCGCAGTGGCGTTTGCTGCTGATATCTGCAACGCATTGATGTCCTGCTCCAATACGGTGACCTTGGTTTGAACTTCTGCGAGCTTTTGCGACAAGCTGGGAAGATCACGGGATATGCATGGAAACCACTCGCTTTCTCGACTTGCGATGCGTTCTGTGATGAACGTTTCTATTGAACTCAAAAACTTGTGGTGCAACGGCTAGTTGGATCGAAACAGGCAATCTCGCATAAAGTGCAGCATGGCTGCGTCGTCAAAAGGTCGCACCATTTCAAGTTGAAATCAAAGACGGCTTCCAAGATTGTAATGCAGAGGTCAACGATAATGATCTCCCAGCCACCTAACAGGCTACCACTTGTTGTGGTTCGACTTGGGAACTGTCCTGTTTCTCGAAAATCCCAAATTACGACAAACCACTTTTTGCGCAGGATCTTTAGACGGGGCGCCAAATCGTACCCAATTCACAAATTTGAAGACAAAAACCCTGTTCAAAGATATTGAAGTATTATAGAACACTTCGTTCACAGCAACTGGCATCTCCATGCTTCATATGCATTCGCAGACTGCAGTGCAATTTTGACTCGCACGCTCGCTGCGCTGCTGCTGCTCGAATCCATAACACGGGCCCCTGGCCCCTGGGCCCCCGAATCCGGAGGTTGACAAGGAGATGCGATGGGATCCACCACCAGGGATTTTCCGCCCAAAGGAGAGGGATGTGAGACCTCGGTTGAACATGGGTTACCTCTCTGGTCAGGACCCGCTGGAGGGGACTGCTTGCGGCGACCGAGCCCTTCTCCCACATGGGGGAGCCACTTTGTGGGGGCACTTGTACTAGGGCGGTGGGTGGGTGCTCCAAAGCCCCAGAGTAAGACTCCCTTGGGGGGCAACCCCAGTCCCGACATGACGTACATACATACCTGTGAGTGACGATGCTGAAGTGCATTGAAAGGTCGATGAAGGCGGCAGTTGGACTCGTTGTCGAAAGTGATGAAGAGACGGAACATGGATGGAAGGCAAACCAGAATCCTGTTGCATAGTGAGTTATTGGGATTCTGACATGGCTTGCAGGTTAGAAAGCAATACATTGGTAGCTGCGGAAGCAGACAAGGTTGCACTTGTTTGCACTTGCGGCACAAGGCATTGAGCAGGTTGAATTGGTGGCTAGCCTTCCTCATTAGCCTGCGGCTGCTGATAGGAGTAGGGCTCAATCGCGGTATCATTGTCATGTTCTGCAACAAGACTGGAGGATCCGGCTACATGAACTCCTCTTGAAGCTTGTATTGCGCTCAAGAACTGTTGCCATGCACGATCATCGTCAGCCGTCAAATGAGAAAGCTGGCATGCTTCATTTTTTGCATAGTACAAACCTGATGATTCAACATTTGCTGGTGATGTGCATTCTGCCGCACAAAACCACTGGTTTCATTGACTTCTTCATCGCTCAAAATAGGTGAAATGATACCCCAAAAGCTGCAGACAGAGCGGAAAACAATTGTTAATGAAATGAATCTTTTGAGGACAACATAAGGAAAAAGTACAAGCATGCATTGCAAAAATGACAGATACAATCATTACATCACAATCGGTCACGGGGTGTATGCTTGCTCAAGACGTGCCACGATGTCTACAGACTGCCGTTGTCCCCCAAGGCGTAGCACCGAGAGGAGGCAATGAGGAGCACGCTGCTCTGCGTTGCACGCCCCTTGGGCTTTTATCAGGATGGGGCCAGGTCGATACCTTTGGCACCCCATCGCGGGGACCATCACTGGAGTCAAGCATGCATCACAAGGGATATCAGTGTTTGACACTCGCCCCTTCTAAATCAATGAAAGTAACGTTGAGACTCATTGGCGTAGCCTTTTCAGCATACCATACCACTTTGTGATTATGCAATTGCAAATCTTCATTGAATCTCCATACATGGCCTGTGAATGCCATCCTTCGCTTGAGGCAATTCTTCATGTCGAGTCATTGTTTACCTTGGTCCCATACGGTCAACACATCCATCCTTCATTGAAGTGCATACCCATTTGCCTCGGAAAAGTCATTCGCCCCCTCACTTCTACGTATCCAAACCCAAAAGGGAACTCGTCCTTTCTCATTCTTATTGGCTTCCTGTGTGTCACCACCTTTGCGACAGCCATCCTCTCTGCCCCGTTATTATCTTTGCGAACCATTCGTGACATCGTTTGGCAATGGTTTGACAACTCTTTGCATGAATGCAAACCAACCCTGAATGGATCTTGCACCTTACACTTGGCAATCATGCATTACAAAGCTCCGTGGTGCATGCGAAAATCAGTGCAACCGGTCCCCGGCGCCGGGTCATGGTTGGGTTGGGGCCCAGGGTGCCTATTGTCCACTCAACCGTCAATGGGGGTATCA
Source organism: Eutreptiella sp. 'Long Island Sound 2002' (assembly GCA_964036045.1). Classification (NCBI taxonomy): domain Eukaryota; phylum Euglenozoa; class Euglenophyceae; order Eutreptiales; family Eutreptiaceae; genus Eutreptiella; species Eutreptiella sp. 'Long Island Sound 2002'. The sequence continues at coordinate 152,716,675 of OZ038379.1, forward strand.
TCTCCTACCAGAGACTCTTTGTTGCCGGCGTTGACGGGAAAGGAGGCACAGCAAACGGAATGAGAATGCAAAGCAACGGTTGAGATCTAAGCTGGTTCTTGAACTCGGAACAGAATACAAAAAGAGATCTGAAAAGTCCGTGCACACGAAGCGGCACGCAGGACACAGGGGGACGCGCACACAGGCAACACACCACACAAAGAGAGGATGCAATGGAACGGAATCAAGCCAACAGCGGCCACACCCAGCGGAGGGCCGCTGCGCCAGAGCCGAGCACGCCAACACAGACTGCGCCCCGGCCATCCAGTCCAGAAGACCAACGCATGCCGGAAGTGGAAGCAAACGTAAGATACAGCCAGCACCAGATATGCGTTCCACTAATCACGGGCCCGGTGCGCGCAGAGTGCAGCTCGAGCACGAGTAGGCGTGCCACCGCCGCCGGCAGCTGTGAAGAACAGGTCCACAAGACAACTGCACCGGACCGGCCAACAGGAGACCCGCAGCAAAGCCAACACCCGTCCCAACACACCGACTATAGTGACCGCGCTACTGATTACAGTGCCAACGCAACCTCAACATGCAGGCAGACGCCAAGCCCGGACCGTCCAGAGTACAGCACCCGAAACACCACCTACAGCACCCAGCCGCTACCGCCATCGCGATGCCCTGATACGAGGAATGATGAACAACAACAGCAACAACAAGTGACGGCGCTGACCACAGAGGCGGTGCAATCACAAGACAACCACACACGTGGCAAACAAACTGACTCGTGCAACACCCCAGACGCACCATCCGACGCACAAATGATACCATCCCAGACATCAACCCACAGCAGTATCATGGATGTGGACGCCAAGAACGACCCACGCCGACAACAAAGCGCCCCGCCAACACTGCCCAGCGGCCTGGATATCCACGATTACACCATGCAGCTGGACAATGACCCAGTATGGGACAGCATACAACGCGCCCTGCGATTAGCGACGGAAGCCCCAGCTCCCGAACGGACCAAATGGAGTCTATCTTAGGCGGCTCAAATTGCAGGGTGAAAGACAACAGAACAGGTAGGAAAGAGACAGGTTTCAGAATGCATCTAAAAATGATTCTGTTGATTGATATGTCTAGCACATCGTGAACAATTGCCATGAAATAAATATTGTTGTTGAAGTTACATGTCGCATGGGTCATGTACGGAAAAGTATTGTTTTGTGTCCATTATTTGCGCCAGGCCTCGCGCACAGGCGCTCATTTGTGTCAGATTAACATACTACAGCGCAATGCATTGGGCAGGTTGTGGAAAAAGAGAAACTTAACGTCTTTATACACGTACATTTGTATCATTATCAGGATGGAGTGATATAAATTGATCTATTAATGAATAAATTTCAATATCACTACACCTGTTAATCTTTAAATGTATAAATGTTGCGGAAGAAATTGTCGTTTCATGTGCGAGGCCTCGCGCATGGAATGGTGTATGAGAAACAATAAATTTTTAGTGATGATTGCGCGAGGCCTCCCCCAATGGAGGTCAGGAATGCGCCTGGAAACAGAAAATGGACTGATCCACCAACTACACAGCATGTACATTCCCTCTGATGCGGCGCTGCTGTATGACCGGCCCTACAGGTCCTACCGGCATCTCTAGTTTTCATACTGTGGTCACCGCTGACTTCAGTGCCCAACAGCGATGGTAGCGCGCTGCAACTGGCTACCGCAATTAGGTTTAACCATTTAAATGTCGGACCGGCAGACAGTTACAGTAACCGAAAATGGTGCATGGGACCAGCGAATCATTGAATAATTGGTCGCGCGAAAACTGTGTGACAGGTTGATGTTTCAAGCGGGAAACTTTTTGGAACAGCGATATTTAGGAAGATACGTTTGCGCAATTTTTTTTCATCGTAACAACGCCCCTGCGAAAAGTGTCGGACCTCGAGAAGACAGTATTCCGCGATGTCTGCTCAGAGGAAGTGCGGTATCACACCGCAGAAGAATTTGGGAAGGGCTAAAACAAATGGACGAGGGCGCGCGATTGCTTTTTGTCGTTTTTCTGCGTCTGTGCAAAAATGCCACCCTCGGAGATGATGACGAAATGCCCCAAGCAGGAGCCACACAGGCCATCTGGGAGCCAATCGACATAGGTAGGTAGGTAGGTCATCTCAGAACTGGGATTGCCCCCGAGGGGCGTCTTACCAAGGAGCTTTTGCTCACCCACCCACGGCCCTACTGCACGTGCCCCCCACAAAGCCGCTCCCCCATATGGGGGAAGGGCGCGGTCGCCGCGAGCAGTACCCCACAGCGGGTTCTGCCCAGAGAGGTAACCCATGTTCGACCAAAGTCTCATATTCCTCTCCTTCGGGCGGATGACACGTGGGGGAGGGTCTTATCGCACATCCTCATCAACCTCTGGATTCTGGGGCCCAGGGGCCCGGAGCCAGGCCAAAGGCCCTGTCCTGCAGGCACCCCCACCTGAGCTGGTTTTCAGTAGGCGTGAGACGACTCGAAGAAGCACGTGCCACGGGACTCGCATGCCGTGGCGCACACTCACGCCTCCTGACTCGGTTGAGCCTGCGCTCTCCCGGGGGGCCGGAGTTCGAAGTAGGCTGTTGTGGTCGGTGTAGTTTGTTAATGTTGGTCGGTCGGCTGCGTGATGGTAGAGTCACGATGTCCTGTTTTGTTCGCCGGTAAGGTCGTCGGCGGGGGTGGCGCACCATGGTGTGGCCAACTGATTGGACGCCGTTCCCGTTTCGACCCGTGCACGCCTGGCCGGTTTGATGTATGCTGGCTTGCGTAGGTCTGTTTACGGTCAGGTCGCGGCTTCAGCTTCGGTGTAGTTGGTGCGCGCTTGTCTTGGCCGCCTCATGGTGGGCTTGGTTTGCTTGGGTTCCGTCGCGCTGCTGCCGTCGGTCGTATAGCCGAATGTTGTTTGTGTAGCCGGCACGTCCGTTTCTTTGCTGGTTAGGTGCGTCTTGGTATGTCCAAGTGTAGTGTAGTGTAGTTGGTTAATGTTGGTTGGTCGGGTTCGTAATGGTAGAGTTGCGATGTTCTGTTGTGTTTGTGGATATGGTGGTCGGCCGGCGTGGCGCACCACGGTGTTGCCAACCTGTTGGACGCCGTTCTCGTTTCGACACATGCATGCCTGGCTAGTTTCGTGTTGGCCGGCTTGCGTGTGGTCTTTCTATGGTCATGTCATGGCTGCTGCAGCGGTTTTGTTGGTGCACGGTTGTCTTATCCACCTCATGGTCGGCTTGTTCGGCATTGGTTCCTTGGCGCTGCAGCAGTCACTTGCGCTGTCGGTCGTTGTTCGTGTAGTTGTCATGCCTGTTTTGGTGTCGGTTGGTTGTGCCCGGGTCAGCCTTTGTACGACGCGTGTTGTGACGCGTCGTTCTACGTTGCCCGCTGTCGTCTGGGGCCGTGTAGACGCCGTGTGCTGAGTTAGGTGCACCGTGGGAAGGCCCGCACGTGCGCAGCTGGTTGCGTTGAGTCGCTGTTGTTTCAGTCTTGTTGAGGGCGGGCTGTCAGGCGTGTGTTTCGTTGTGCTGTGATCAGGGTGTGCCCGGCGCATTGTGTTGGTGTGCTGTCGTCGTAGCCGGGTGGTGCTTGGTTTGGGTTTTTGTCGTCTGGGCCGCCTGCTGGCGGGCATGGTTGGGCTCGGGCTGGTGGTGTTTTGGCCAGCGCCATGCGCGGCTTGTTTTGTTGGTTCGGCGTCGTCTTCGCCTCCTTTCGGTCGGCGTGTTAGGGTGGCTTTGGTCGGCGGTTGGGTTGCGGTTGCGTTTGTGTTGTTTGCGCGTACTTTGTTGCTGCCTGTCCGCCGGGGTGGTTGTGCGTGGTGTGGTGGTGCTTGGCTTGGGTTGTTGTCGTGTGTGCCGCCTGGCGGCCGGCGTCGTTGGGTTCGGGTTGGTGGTGCTCCTGGTGCTGTTTTAGCCGGCGCCATTCGCGGCTTGTTTTGTTTGTTCGGTGTTGTCTTCGCCGCCTTATGGTCGGCGTGTTCGGCTGGCTGTGGTCGGCGGTTGGGTTGCGGTTGTGGTTGTGTTGATCGCCTGGCCAGGGTTGGTTCTGTGCTGGTGTGCGGCCCCTCTCTTGGTGAGGCGTGCTGTGTTGGTGCGTGCCCGCCCCCATGGTGGGGCGTGCTGTGTTGGTGTGTGGCCCCGACCATTGTCGGGTGTGCTGCTTCGGTCTGCGGCCCCCCTCATGGTGGGGCCTGCTGTGTTGGTGCCTGGCCCTCCTCGTGGTGGGGCCTGCTGTGTTGGGGCCCATCGCCCGCGGTGGTGGTGCCTGGTGTGGTGGTGTTTGGCTTGGGTTGTCGTCGTCTGTTGGGTTGCGGTTGCGGTTGTGTTGTTTGCCTCGCCGGGGTTGGTGTTGTGCTGGTGCGTGCCCCCCCCCCCTGTTGTGGCCTGCCGTGTTTGTGCGTGGCCCCCCCCTCTGGTGGGGCGTGCTGTGTCGGCGTGTTCGGGTTTCGGTTCGTGGTGTTGTAGCTGGCTCGATGCTCGGCTTGTTTTGTTGGTTCGCTGTTGTCCTGCCGCCGTAGGGCCGGCGTTGTCCGGTATTGGTTGTCTGTGGTGTTTGCCTGTCCAGGGTTGGTGCTGTGTTGGCGTTTGCCCCCCCCCCTGTTGGGGCGTGCTGTGTTTGTGCGTGGCCCCCCACATGGTGGGGCGTGCTGTGTTCATGTGTGCCCCCCCGGTGGTGGGGCGTGCTGCGTTGGGTTGTGGCTCCCCTCATGGTGGAATGTGCTGTGTTGGTGCGTGGCCCCCCTCTTTGTGGGGCGTGCTGTGTTGGTGCCTGCCCGCCGCCGTGGTGGTGCGTGGTTTGGTTTGGTGGTCTTTGGCCTGGGTTGTCGTCGTCTGTTGGGTGGATTGCGGTTGCGGTTGTGTTGGTTGCTTGGCTGGGGTTGGTGCTGTGCTGGTGCGTGCCCCCCCCCCTGTTGGGGCCTGCCGTGTTTGTGCGTGGCCCCCCCCTCTGGTGGGGCGTGCTGTGTCGGCGTGTTCGGGTTTCGGTTCGTGGTGTTGTAGCTGGCTCGATGCTCGGCTTGTTTCGTTGGTTCGCTGTTGTCTCCGCCGCCGTACGGCCCGTGTTGTCCGGTCCTGGTTGTCTGTGGTGTTTGCCTGGCCGGGATTGGTGCTGTACTGGTGCGTTCCCCCCCCCCTGTTGGGGCGTGCTGTGTTTGTGCGGGGCCCCCACATGGCAGGGCGTGCTGTGTTTGTGTGTGCACCCCCCATGGTGGGGCTTGCGATGTTGGTTTGTTGCCCCCCTCATGGTGGGGTGTGCTGTGTTGGTGTGTGGCCTACCTCTTGGTGAAGCGTGCTGTGTTGATGCCTGCCCGCCGCGGTGGTGGTGGTTGGCTTGGGTTGTTGTCGTCTGTTGGGTGGGTTGCGGTTGCGGTTGTGTTGTTTGCTTTGCCGGGGTTGGTGCTGTGCTCGTGCGTGCCCCCCCCCCTGTTGGGGCGTGCCGTGTTTGTGCGTGGCCCCCGCCTTGGTGGGGCGTGTTGTGTCGATGTGTTTGGGTTTCGGTTCCAGGTGTTGTAGCCGGCTCGATCCTCGGCTTGTTTTGTTGGTTCGGTGTTGTCTCCGCGGCCGTACGGCCGGCGCTGTAGGGTGTTGGTTGTCTGTGGTGTTTGCCTGGCCAGGGTTAGTGCTGTGCTGGTGCGTGGCCCCCCCTGTTGGGGCGTGCTGTGTTTGTGCGTGGCGCCCCCCCTTGGTCGGGCTTGTTCTATCGGCGTGTTTGCGTTCCGGTTTGTGGTGTTGTAGCCGGCTAAATGCTCGGCTTGTTTTGTTGGTTTGTTGTTGTCTCTGCCGCCGTACGGCCGGCGTTGTTGGGTGTTGGTTGTCTGTGGTGTTCCCCTGGCCGGGACGGACGGGCCGGCCTCCCTAGCGCGTGTGGTGCGCCACCCCTTTGTCCTGGCTGAGTCGGACGGGCCAGCCTCCCGAGCGTGTGCGGTGCGCCACCCCGTGTTTCTGTTTCCTCGGTGTCATCGCCCTGCCGCTCGTTTTCCCTTTCTCGCCCTCCGCTTTCTCGTGTCTGCGCGGCTCCCGGTCGTGCACTGGTGTTTGTCGCCGCTTGCTGCTGCTCCCGCCCCAGGCCACCCCACCCCATCCCAACCCTCCGCTTGTTGCCTTCTACCCCCCCTGTTTGCTTCTGGGTGTCCCGTGCCCGCCTGCGGTTGTGCCCCCCCCCCCCCTCGGGGGGTTTGCGTTTTGCGGCCGGTGGGGTCCTGCTCCGCGTTTACCCTTGTTGCCTCCGTGCTCTGAGCCGCTGTTCCGTTTGTCGGCGCCTCCTGTTGTCCCACCCCCCCCCCGGTTTTTGTGTTTCGCGGGTGTCGTTGCCCTGCTGCTCGTCTTCCTCCGTTCTCCCTCTGCCTTCTACCGGTTCCGCGATGCTTGGCCGTTGGTTCCCCCCCCCATCCCCCCGGTTTGTGTCTCCTGGGTGTCGTCGCCCTGCCGCCCATTTTTCATGTGTCCTGCTGCTGCTGCCTTGTTTTTTCCCGTGCCTTTGGCCTTGGCACCTGTTTGGTTGGGGTTCTATTTCCCCCCTTGGCTCGCGGCCGTTCGTCGCTCTGTGCATTGTGTGCTGGTACCGTGCCCCCCCCCCCCCACCTGTGGTTGCTCTTGGTGGTGTGCGGTGCCCCGCGTCTTGTTGTGCGGTGCCGCAGTTGGGTGTGGGCCGTTTTGTGCGGTGCCCAGTGTTTTGCTGCGCCGTGCTGAGCTGTTGTGCGGGTGCCTTGCTATGTGGTGTGCTGTTCTGCTGTGGTGTTTGCTTTGTCGTTGGCTGTCTCCCGCTGGCATTGGCCGCGCCGTTTCTGTTGGTGCCGCTGCGCCCTGCTGTTTTGTGCGGTGTCTCGACGTGTGTGGTGCCGCCGTCCGTTGTCGTGTGCTGTGGTATTTTCTGTGTTGCTCTGTGGTGTCCCTGTTGCGGCCATGTTCTCTCACTGACTTCCCGGTTCTGCGCACCTGCGGGTTTGCGCTGCCTGGTGCTGCCCCCCCCGCCCCTTGTTTGTGTGTCGTGCCTGCTGCCGATTTGTGTTGCCGTCCTGTGCTGGCTTGTACTGTGCTTTGTGGTGCTGTGTTGCTGCCTGCTTTGTTGTGTTGTTCGGGGTGCGGCGTGCCGTGTCGTGGTGTGCGGTGTCCTGCTGTGCTTCGCGAGCGGTGTGGTGCTGCGCTGGGTTTGAATTGTGGGAAGGGCTAAAACAAAGGGAGCAAGGCGCGCGATTGCTTTTTGTGGTTTTTCTGCGTCTGCGCAAAAATGCCACCCTCGGAGACGATGACCAAGAGCCGCAAGCAAGACCCACACAGGCAAACTGGGAGACAGCAACCGCGGACGCCGACATAGCCGTTGACCCAGGCTTGGAATGGTCGGCCATCCACTATACCGTAGAGAGTGCGGTGGGTGACCCAAGAACGACCAACTGGCGACATAGATGGACCACAGAGATGGAACAACTGAGCGGCACCGCCCTCGACGACACACCCACCCCGCAAACGACGGAACCCGCGAAACGAGCCACCCAAACGTGCCTCAGCACCACCAGACATACCGTCTGGCACTACCCTACCACCATACACCCAGAAGCGGTGTCCCAAATCAAGGTCGCACTTTCCCTTGATTTCCCGGACACCCACAACGCCCACCAACCGGGAAGCTTCACAGCGTACTGGAGTTTCCCGACGGCCGCAGGCATGGTGGCCCAGGTGGCCGAACCCACCTTGCCACCCTCCGTCACAGCAGTCGCCAAAGCAGTGCAGGCCATGGCATGTTCGGAAGGGGCCTCACTAGAGTGGACACCGAACACTCTAGTGGAGCAACGAGTCCACGACAACGCCAACAAGACGCAGCAAACAGGGCGCCAAATACACCCACCGCTGTGGGACAAAGACGGCAACCTCCAACCCCACAGCCCATGGATGGTGCACTTCGTCCTTGAAGACCACAACGCAAACCGAAAAGACACAGAGGTACAGCTCACCCACAACCTGGCACACACGCATCTCCAGTACACTGTCCCCACCTCAAATGCCCTCGTCACCTACGGCACAAGTCAGCAATCCATGCACCGACTACACTGGGACACCGAGGGCACAACCTACACAGTATATACCTGGGCGCAGTACAGCGACCTACCCTGCCCCACATGGCATCCAAACCCCGCCTGGCACCAACCCCTTCAGGGAAAAGGCGTACCCAAACAAGGCGGGACCAAACCTGCCGGAAGCACCGCGCAGGGTGACGGAACCGCACCCGCCAACATCGTGAACTCGGCCCTCGCGAATGCAAGAATGCCACTCATCCACACGGGACACCCAATCCCGGACAACGCCACCCACCACAGAACATGGGGAACCATCCGAAGGGCCCTGCACCACGACATCGACGGCTACCAAGCCACCTTGCTCAATCAGGGCTCCGCTACTATCTGAGCGGGAGGGTGGCTAAACAGCCTGAACCCTAAGAAGCTCGCAGGCTGGCAGGGTTCTACATCCTGTACCCCGCACCACACGGCATAGACGGTCCCTGCTCAGGGCTCCGGACAGGGAAACCCCCATGTGGACACCCATGCCCCCTTTCTTTGTTCCATCCACTGCCCCGGCGATGGGGCCGCGGCTAACCAACACCAACAAGCCGCGACACCCACTGGCAGGACGCGGAGCGCGACAACCCGGGCCCACAGACCCCCAACTCCCATGGCCCCGACAGGGCGCTGCCGCACCTCACCATGAACCCCACGGCCCAGCTGCCGACGGCCTTGTAAGGAGAAACACACTTTATTGTGGAGGGCTTCACTGACAACGTCATCACCCTGGCGGCCAACACCCTGGCAGCAGTCACAGACACATGGGATGACGCCTCGGGACACCCCACAGCACGCAAAGACAGAGTCCAGCAGAAAGAGGACACCCTGACGGCAGAGCTTATGGACCAACTGCTACAACTCAGGTCACTCACTGGCCCGCCAGAGCAACGTGTACCACGAATCAGGCTGAAGGTCACGGACTGGACGGTCGTCCACCACACCCCAGACACCCCTACGGTCACCTTGATGTGCCACCGGCACACCTGGTGGGTCGCACAATGGGATAGGAAGGGCACCGCAACCAGGGTGCAGACACACACACCAGAGACGCGAACTGCCACCCCATTAGTGCTAGGGGGCCGTTTCAGGCACTCAACCCAACACACTAACCACCCCCTGGCACACTTGCTGGCATTCAAAACGGCCATGCACTGGGCAGTGGACGCCCCGGCTACTGACACCACACTCCCCGCAACGTGGCTCACCCTGGCCCACAACGTAGCAGCCTACGTGCGCAGGCATGGGATGACGCAGACCCAACGCTGAATGTCATGGTCCATGGACGAGGAAAAGCATACCAGGAGCCGCACCGACAACCTGCAAACCCACGCCAACAGAATGCGGGGCATGCACCAGCCCAGGGAAGGGCACGGACCGGTTTCAGCATCCTCCAAGGCCCCAACGCCCCCAAGCCGGCCGCCCAGCCAGCGCCTGAACCGGTGCACCCCAAGCCGCGGCCCCGATCGGAGGGGGAAGGGGCACCGGCCTGGCGGGCCAAACAACCTAAGCCGTCGCCAAAAGCAGCGCCGCGCCCACCTGAGCACAAAACAATACCCCAGACCTGCCCATACTTCACACCCGGAGAGCGCAAGGCTATGCACCCTGAATACCCTGACGGAGCGGAAGTGCAAGGGGTCTACGTATGCTCCCTCAAGGGACAGCCCAAAAATCAGGTTTTGTTCCACGGTACAAGAAAGCACAGAATGGCCACACCGGGCAAATACGGTGACCTACAACTGAAAATAGTGTGGCGACCTTTACCGAGATGGGGCGAGAAAGCGACGACATCCAACTTTGAGCTGTGGGAGGAGAGGCTGTTCCCAGAATGCCCACTACAGCGCCGCACTCCAGATAACCAGGTGGCGCCAGGGACAGTCTGGACCGGAAACGTCCTGGAGGCCTGGCCGGAGGAGCGTGACATCCCTGAGGAACAATGAGTGGCGACGGCCCTCGCCCACATACTACACCTGGGACAATGACTCCCGGCCCAATAGACGCACGAGGAAACTACCACCGCCAAACCACCCACTGGGGAGGTCACAGCCGCACTCGTCACCCTGATGTCCCTGAACAGGCCAGGAGTCGTGTACGACGCAGCCAAGGCCTCGGACCTCCAGAACATACCCATCATGGCGGGATGTGACCTCGACGCCATGCTGTGGCAAGAGCGGGCGCTCAAGACCCGCACCGACACACCAAACCTCACCCCCATCCTCACCAGAACGAGATATCAATGCCAGACCGCTTGGGTGAAAGGCGTACCTATGTCCCACCAGCGCGCGATTCACGTCCACGTCCACTGACACCTAGGCATTGAGGGCCGCCTGGCGGCATATGAACTTGTTGGTCCAACCTGGCAACTGAACGTCATCAACGTACATGTCCCATTCGGCGACTCCACGGACACGTTCCTCGAGCATCTCATGGAGGCGTACCGGCCACTGGCCATGATAGGCCCCACCATTATCATAGGACACTTCAATGCCGCCCCAACAATGGACGATTGCGGAGGGCGACAAACACCAGAGTACACGGCCGTAAGGCCGGCCATGCAGCACCTAGGCCTGCAAGACCTGACGAACTCCCTGGGGGGCCAGGCCTCACACCGGCCCCCACAACCGGGCACGACAGATTAACACATCGACCTTTGTTACCTTGATCGTACACACGTGGAGGTACCACAGACGAAGTACCACGACCTGCCATCGAAGGCCACCGGACACCGCCCACTAGAGGTACAGCTTAAGGTGCTGCAGGTCCCTCCGGCCCACTCCGATGGTATGGACCAGGAAGCGCAACCCCCCATCCGCCCCCCGGAGGAACACGACACACCCAAGTGGATGGTATACTAGCGCACAGTGGACCGCATGCTTGGCCACCAGAGCGACCCGGACCTGAACCTCGCCATGAGACAAGCGGCAGCGGTGTGTGGCCTCCACGAAGGGGCAAGCACGAGCAAGAGACTACAGCCCCACACCGGGACCTACGCTCCATGGTCACCGCGTTATGCCGTGACAAACGAGTCCTACACACGACTATGCACTCCAACGACACACACACCCAACAACACCCCCCCCGCGTTGCGGCACGGCTGGAAACCACACGGCGACACCTCAGGGGGTGGCACGAATGTCGCGCAAATAACCTGGCGCAGAAACAACAGAGGTACCTTGAAAATCTCAGACCATACAAGTCACTGAAGCACGTGGACAAGATCTTGGCAGAAACGGGCCACCGGGGCATCAGGCCGGTGTGCCTACAGGACGGCACAGTGACCAACCACCCCAAGGTGGTCACCGAGGAGGTGTTAAGCAGCTTCAAACGCGAACACAATGCAGAGGATGGAGAAGGTTTGAGGTTTGAGGTTTGAGGTTCGGGGTACTAGACGCCTTTAGGCCCCAGGGGGCCACCTGGTCGGGCCAGGTGATATCCTCCCCACCGGGACCTAGAGGGGGGCCCTTCATGACACACCTCCTGCCTGGTGGCAGAGTCCCCCGGGTTCACGGGGGTCGGAGCCCTGTCCCTCCCCGGCTTCCCCTTCTCGCCACCCCCCGGTCCCTGCATCACTTAGCAACCGTAGCTGCAGGCGCTTACCGACCGCGTCGCCCCCCTAATGCATGGTCGCCCGGGGTGCCGGCGCCGCCGGGCCCGTGCTACTGGCTTGTCGCCAGTGGAAACCCCTGGGGCTGGCACGGAGGCTGCCTAGCCGCGGGGCTGGTGCGTAGCTTGGCGCGCAACTACTGCCTTGGCGGGTGCAGTGCCCTGTTCGTGTGTGCGCGGCCCCCGCGGCAGGTCTGGGGAGCCGGGGCCGGCGCCAGGCTTTGTGTCTTCTCCGTTCCCCCTCTCCCGCCCCGCGTTCCCCGCGCTGCGTGTGGCGGGTTGTCCCGTCCCGGGGTCCCGTACCCTCGCCCGCTGGTCCGCCATTCCATGCGGTCTGTGCGTTCCGCGGGCTCGGTCCGGTTGCCCTTCTTGTATTCTCCGCGTGACCTTGGCGTGTGTGCGCGCTCGCGCTCTCACGGCGTCCGCCACCTTCCTCCCTACCCGGGTTGGTGTGGCGCGCGCAACTCGCGTGGTTCCGGTGCAGGGTGCCGGTAGGGCCGTTCCACGCATCCGTGCCCCTCCGCGTGTCCTGCCTCGGTCCTGTGCGCTGTCTTGCTTGCTGGGGGGGGGGTGGCCCGGTCCCGTTCCCCCCTTGCCTGGCATGCGGTTGTGTGCCCCCTTTTGAGCAGGCCCGCGCGTCCGGGGTGTTCCGGCGCCGGGAGGGGCGGGGGGGGGGGGCGGCTTGTGTGCCGTCCTCCCCAGAGGCGTGGCCGGGGGGCCCCGAGGAGGGGGGTCGCTCTACCCAGGTCCCTCCCTCTGCCTCCCCTGGGCGGGCACCAAAGCGGGTGTTATTGGCATTGCTCAGTTCATGGAGGGCGTGGCCTCCATACTGCTCCGATTCGTGCTCGTGTGTTGATCCCGAGTGTGGTCCGTGTGGCGCCCGTGTGTGCTGGCACAATTCCGCCTGCCTGTCGCGGTCTCTGTGGGAGCAGGCAGGTGGGGGCGTGGGGGCGCAGGGCGTACTGGCTTCGCGGCGTTCCCCCCCGGGCGCCGCGGCCATCTTTGGGGGAGGGGGGTCTTCCCCCTTGCCCGGGGGGGGGCAGAGGGCCGGCGCCTCCGTGGCCCGTATCCGGCATCCCGCGGGCCGGAGGGGGCTGGGGTGGGGGGAGAGGGCGGGGGGGGTCACGTCGTGGTCCCTCGCAACCCTCCTCCGGGGGGGTGGACTGTGGCCCCCGGCCCTGGCCCCCCTTCATGGCCGGCGGCGTGGCGCCGCGCATCCCCCCCTGCTGCATGCTCGGCTGGGGCTGTTTGGCAGCCCCAGGCGCCGAGCGCGGTCTTGCTGGCCGCTGGTGGGTCAGTCTGGCGGGGGGGGGGGTTGGTCGGTGCGACGCCCCTCCTCGGGGGCTCGGCCGGGGGGCCCCGCGTGGAGGGGGGCGGGAGGGTTGCTCTGCTGCGGTCCGTCTCTCCGCCCTCCCCGGGTGGGCACCAAGGCGGGTCACTTTGTCATTGCCCCGCCCTCCAAACTGCACTGGCTCACATCTGCGTGCCACCGTCCTGGTGCTGCCCACGGGTTGCCCTTGCGGGCCGGCGCAGGGCTGCCGGCCTGCTGCGGGTACTGCGGGAGTGGGTAGTCGGCGGACTGGCAGCGTGTATGGCGGCAGTGGCGCCCCTACCTGGGTGTCGCGACCCTCTCGGGGGAGGGGGGGGGGGTCTCCCGCCGGTACCGGCGGGGGAGGTGCAGGGTCGCCGTCCCCCTGGCCGGCTTTAGGCTGTCCGTGGGTCCGGGGGGAAGAGGGGGAAGGGGGGGAGGGCGGGGAGCTCCCCGCTGTCGCTCCTTGGTCCCCTGGTGCTGCTCCCCGGTGGCTGCGGGAAGGCGGCCTGGTGGCCCCGGCTCCGGGGGGGCCAGCCGTTGACGGGGGGGGCGCACTCCCCTCCTGCTCCCCTCCACCTTCCGGGCGCTAGGCCGTTGTGCGGGCCCTCACCCTCGGGCCCCCCGCTCCCCTCGCCGCCGTCGCCTCATCGCGTGGTACCATGTGGGGGGGGGGGGGGGGGGCGGCGGTTGCTGGGGGTGGCGGTCCGGGTCATCGGTTAGTGATTTGTAATCTGCAGGGCAGTGGGGTCTCCGCGCCGCGGGCGTCCGCGCGCTCGCGCCTCCCGCCCTCGCCCCTTCTGGGGGCGGGACGCGTCCCTCCGTTGCGCTAACCACAGGGGTGGTGGGGGGGGCCCTCTGGATTGGGGGGCCTGGGCCTGCCTGGGGGGGTGTCACGCGTGGCTGGTCCTTCCCCACCCCCCTGTGTTCACCGCCCGGGACCATCGTTGCCGGGCGCGGCCGTCACCTGCGCTGCTGCTTGTGTGGGGGCCGGGGCTGCGGCAGCGCCGGCTTCCGCCGGCGGTATCGCCAGTGGGCGAGGGTGGTGTGCAGGGCCCAGGGGAGCAAGTTGTTGGCCTCCGCGTCCGTGACGCCGAGCACCGCCCCCTCTCCAGGAAAGCTGGCGACGTCAGCTCCCTGTCGGGTCATCCCCGCCCGAATCACGGCCCGGAGGACCCTCTCATAGTCCTCATGGGCCACCCACCACCCTGGGGCACCTCCCGGTTCCCCCCGTCCCTCCGGAGAAGCACGGCATCGAAGGGCCGGTTCCTCATCCCCCTGGTGGTCCCCGAGGAGGCTGCTCCTAGCCACCCGTACAACTCCATCACCAGGGGGAGGGCCTCGCCCGCTAGGGGGTCCCAGATCGCGTCCCAGTCCTGGTCCCAGTCCCCGGCCCTGTCTGCCCCCCGTGCCGGCTCCACCTGCGGCCCCTGCGCCTGCGGCGCCGGCACCTCGCCATGTCATCTAGCCGCCAGGGCAGCGGCCATCCGCGCCGGCTCCGCCCTTGGCTCTGGTGCCGCGGGGGAAGGGCCGCGCGGGGCGCCGCTGTGTGGGTGGGGGCCGGCTGATGTGGGGGTCGGGGGGGTTGGGGGGGGACGAGGTCTCCCGCGTCGGGGTCGATGTTGTAGAGGTGGGCCTGCTGGTGGTGGTGGTGGTGGGCGTGGGCGCCGGCATTTGTTGGATACCGGGGGGGATGCACCGCACCGGTTGGACATCCGGCTGCGGGGGCGCCCCGCCCCCTGTTTCTCTCCCTACGCCCTGCCTGCCCCCTGTGGCCCCGCGCCCCGCTCTGCCTGGCCCCGGGGGAGTATGTCGTCCTTCCCCCCCTTGCCCTCGGGTCCCCTCCCGGCCCCTAAACCCTTGCCTGGGGGCACTCCTGCCCCTTTGCCCCCCGGCCCGTGCCGCGGGTCCCGTCCTCTGTCATCCGCGTCTTTGCCCGCACTGCCGACACCCATGCTCCTCCCGCGTCCTTGTCCATGTCCTTGGCTGTGTCTCCGTCCGCCGACCGCACCCCGCTCCGTCCCGTGCACCCCGACGCCGCCCGTCTTGGCGCCCTGCTCACGTTCTTGCGCCTGTCCTCGGGCGCTGCCGCCCGCGCACGTGTCCTTGCCGTGCCCTTGCCCTTTCCCTGCGCTGTGTCCCGTGTCTCGTTGTCCGCTGCCCGCGCCCTGCCTCCCTCTGCTGACGCTGGCCTTGGTGCCGTGCCCGTGCCCTTGCCCTCGCTCCTTGCGGCATGCGCCCTGGCCTGTCCCATGCGTTCGTCCCTGGGTGCTCCCGCTGTCGCCTCCCGTCCCTCGCTCTGGGCTCCCGTGGCCGGTACCCTGCCCCGCCTGCGCGCCGTCTCCCCCCTCCTGGATCACGCGCCCGTCGTTCTGCTGCTGCCGCAGCCGCGACAGCGTGATGCCTCGCGTACGCGTGGGCGCCGGGGGAGGCGGCCTTGGGTGGGTACGGCTTCGGGAGGCTGCTGTGGGTGTGGCTGGGGTTGGGGTGCGGTACTTGGCGCCCTCCCTGCCCTCCGCTGCGGCTGCGGCGGCCCGTTGGCGAGGTGCCTGGGGCCCGCGCTGGGCCCGGCCCCGGCGCCCGCGGGCGTGCTGGGGGCCGCGGCGTGGTCTGCCGGGGCTGTGGCGCGGCTTGCCGGGGCCGCAGTTTCAGCTCCCTGTGTACCCGGGGCCCCCTCTGGGAGCAGGGCGGGAGGGGCCGCGGCCTGAGCGGCAGGGGCGGCCTCCTCGGCCAGCGCGGGCTCCTGGACCGGCAGCTTGGGGTCGGCGGGGGCCGCCCGGGGCTGTCCGGCTGGTGGCCCGACCGGCACCGCGACTTCCGCCAGCTGCCGCTCCTCGCGCTCCGCGTAGGGTCTCCCCCGCGCACCCCGGGGAGACGGGGGAGCGGGAGCGGGACCGGCGGTGGTGGCGGTCGTCCCGCTGGGGGGAGCCATCAGAGTCCGTCATCACTGTTATCCTGGTAGGCATGCGTGGTGGGAGGCGTGTCCGTTCCACTACCTCCTAGTGCATCAGTGGTGCGCTGTGGGCAGTGCCGTGTAGTGCTGCGCGGGGGAGAGGGGGGGAGAGTAGGGTGGGGTGGCGGTGGTTTTGGTCCCGTGTGGGCAGGGGCTGGTGGTCATCCATCGGCACTGGGGCGGGAGGTTGGTGAGCCACGTGGCCCACACGTCGCGCCACATCTCCCAGTCTGGGGCGGGGCTCAGGGCCCTGGGCCCCCGGGGGACGTCAGGTGATGCCGGGGGGAGCCGCACAAGGTGGATCCGCGTAACAGCGGTGACCTGCTGTGTTCGCAGGAAGACGTGCCCCCCGTCCCGCGCCTCGGGCGCCGGGAGGGGGGGGCGGGGCACCGGCGCTGTCCCGTAGAGGTGGGTGGGGGTGATCCCCAGGACCCGCTCCGGGTCTCCGCAGGTCGTGACAACAAGAAGGTGCAGTGGGGTGCCCGGGCGCTCTTGCCAGAGGACACACACCTGCTCCTCTGCATAGCAAGGCAACCACTTCACAAAGCCACCGCGACGAACCTCGGCACCCAGGCACTGCTGCTCTGGAAAGCCCTTCGCAGCCTTCCCCCCTACGTCCAACTCCACATCGTGAAACAAGAGTCCCACAGACACCAATACAGAAATGGTAAGGTCGACAACCAGGCAGTACACCAGCGCACAACGCACCTACCAGCCCTCCGGATCCCTGACCTCGGCCGAAACCACACACACCTCCAACACATACCGCCCGTACCCGAGCCCCATCAGACCCCGGACTGGGTACCAGAGGATGCCCCCTATTCCTCCCACGACAGAGCATACCACTACCCCAACCCCATCCAACATCTCGACCGCGTGCTCGGCGACGCAGACAGCCGGGCGCACATCCAGGAGCTCCAGGACAGACTGCAAATCCCCCTCCACCACTCAGCGCTGCGCCCAGCAAACGTCCCAGCCCACCTCCAAAAACGACGCATCCAGCTCCTCAGGGAGCAACTACCATTCCTCACCAGGGTCGCCAGATGGCTCGCCCGCAAACATATCCACGTCCCCGAAGAACACACCTGTTGCCTGTGCGACCACACCAGCCCGGAGGACTGGGAACATTTCAAGAAATGCCCCCTCCATACAGGCAGGGACACGCTAGTGGGCTGGTCCCCGGCGGAAACGCTACGACAACACGAAGGATGGCCAGCCCACAGCCACGCACACCAGGCCACCGAACACCTCTTCCGGGATCCCCTGGTCAAAGAAGCCACCATGAGAGGGGCGGTGACACAGGCGCTGCACCGACACCTCACCAAACACACGGAAAGCCCCATGGAGGCAGCAGCACACTTCCAGCTAGAGGCAGTCCGCAGAGCAGCGGCCCAAATGGTACACTGCAAACACCTCCTTCTAACACACGCGGAGCAACTCACCGACCCCACCGCCAGGGAACACATCCAGCATCTCATCCATTACCATGTCGTGCATGACCCAGACGTCCACTAACCCACTCCGCGCCCCGCACGCGCCCCCCATCTCCATCTGCAGGCCTCCAAGACACCACCACAGCCCCTCCAGGCCCATCTCTCACCCAAAAAGCCACCCGGCACCGCCGAGCCCGGCCGGGCCCAACCAGGGCCAACCGTACATTGACGTAGATGCGCAAGACCCTGGCAGCCAATCCAGCCCACCCCCCCGGACCCGGGGCACCCCCGCCGCACACCGGCCACCATCCGCGACCCCAACCTCCTCCGAGCAACCCTCCAAGGCAGGGCACCGACCACCCCCCTGGGCTGGTACCGCCTACAGGACCACTGGACCGAGCTCACCGTCAAAGCCCTCCGGTACCTGACCACCCCAGGCAGCAGCCTCCACAAGGCCATCGTAGACCTCGTACTCTGGCGAGCCCGCAAACACACCCAGGGCCAGCACATCTGGATTCCCCCCATCGAGTGGGGCCAGGCCCTGACGCACGACACTGGCATCAACGTCACGCGTCAAGGGACCGTACACCTACGACGGGCCCCAGCGGAGAAGGACCAGCCAGCGGACCCGAACCGCCCGGAGCAGTGGGAACAGGCCACCGCACCAACCCGCGACACCGCCCTCCGCGCCGCCGGCCGTCGCACTCCAGACGAAGACCTCCACCCCCAAACCTACAGACAGTAACCACCCCCCGCCGGAGGTCTGGGTTACAGTCCTCGAGCGCGGGCACTACTACGTGATAGCCGCTACGGCTACGTCCCTTGGCCCGCAATGGCTCGTCAAAGGGACAGACACCATGCTCGCCCCAGGGACCGCCCCACCAGGGGCAGTAGGGGACCCAACCACCCAGCACAGGGTCCTCAGGGGCGTCCTCCAGCCAGGGGACAAGGCCCCAGCCCGCGCCCTGGCCGAAATCACCTCAGGGAAGGCGGGCTACCACCTGTGATTGGCCATGCTCTGCCTGGCCCACTGGATCCAGCGCCGCTGGCCACCCACGGGGACCGTGCCCTGGGTTTGGGCCATCCCCACCGCCCACACACAAGTCGAGGCGGGCCCGGACACGCGACCAAACCCCCCCCGAAGCCTGCAGCAATCCCTCACCTGCGGGTACCACGCCATCCACAGGGTCCTCAGTCGCGTGGGTCTTAGCCCAAAGCTAGCATACCCCCTTCCCACCACCGACCAAGAGGTCCACCAGATACGCGAGCTCGTCTGCGAAATCCTTGCCGCGGCAGCAGAAGACGGCAAGCTTCGCCTCCAAACTGCCCGGCCTACAACTGGCCACGCAAGAGCGCCGCGGCGAGCGGACACATACACCCACACAGCACACCCCACCGCACAATCCCCGCCCATGCCCCTCCCCTCTCGCTGCTCACCCGGAGACCTACACACGCCGACCATCGCGCGCAGCCCCGGGCCCCGCGACACGGGCCTCCCCCACCCGCCCGAACACCAGCACACACCCGCCACACATCCAGCCCCCGGACACCCCTCACCACCCCCCACACTCGACAACCCACACACACCCTCCGAGAGGAACTCTGCGACCTGCGGCACGCCCACCCCACCCAGTGGCCCGCCCACGCCCCCCGCACACACCCCAGAAGACCCAGGCCCTCCCCCCCGGCCCCTGAATGCAGCCCACGCGAACTGTTCCCCCCCGCGGACGCCAACCCACACAACCTCGCACATTGCAGGACATGCGTCCAGCCAAGCCCAGAAGGAGAAGGCCACAGCCCCGCGCCTCCCTGCTCCGCCGCTGCTGACCAGATCGGCCTGCCGGGCTGCCAGGTCACGACCGGGCCGCCCCGGACGCCCGCCCCCAACCTACAGCCCTACATGCCCTTTCATCCCGCAAGCCCGCCTGCATCACTACCCAACCCGCGTCCACCACCTCCTCCTCATCTTCAGCCTCGTCCACCTCTTCCTCCTCATCCTCCGACCCCCCCCTCCCCGCCGCCCTCATCCTCATGGCCACGGCAAAAGCCAAAGCCGCGGCCGCACGCACCGACCCCCCGACCCCCACACAGGCGACTCAGGCATCCCAGCAACACACAGGGAAGACCCCCGACCCGACATCGGCGCCCTCACACCTCCGGACAGAGGTCCTCCTCGACCTGAAACCGGACCCAACCCCAAACCTGACCCCAAACCCAGGCCAGCGCCCACGCGAGCACACACAACACCACAAACGCAACGACACAAACCCAACCGACACCACCCCAGCCCGGACCCTCACCCAAGCCAGGACCCCCCAGCCACCACAACCCACGCCTCCATCCCACCGGCACCCACCACCACAACAGAGGCGGCCACCCAACACGACCCCGTCCAATCCCTTGTCCGCATCCCCGTCACCAAGCGCCCCGTCATCCATCCCCCGCAAACCACCACTACCGCCGGCCAAACCAACCCAGGGACATTGGACCCCTCGACCACCGTCACTGTCAAGCCCGGCCCCGTACCCGCCCCCCCTGCCCACCACATAGTGCGGCCCCAGGGGCTGCCCACGATGCCCCCACCCCCACAAGGGGGACCGGAAAACCGGCAAGGGGTCCATGGGCCATACCCGCAACACCAACCCCACCACTACCAACACCACCACCGCCAGCAGCCCCACCACCACCACCACTATGAACACCACCCCCACCACTACCACTGCCCACCACCCTACCCCACCGGGCCACAACCCCCCGTGCACCAACAGCACCAGCGAATGAGATGGCAGCCACCGAGCGCTCCACCCGCATACCCCGCCTACCGCTAGGGGCCACCCCCCCCGTACCAGCCACCCCTCCTCGTACTAGGAACCGTATCCGTATCCCCCCGGCCACCACGTCCACGCCGAAGGGGCCCCCCGGGCCCCACTCCGCCAAGGACAGTCACTTGACCCATACCACCAGCCGCCGCCGCCACCACACCCCTACGTGGCGGATCCATGGACGACAGGGGACCACCCCCCCCCCCCCCCAGTACCAGGCGGCACCACGCGAAGCCCCCAAGGACCCGCTGACGCCTCCTGACTGGCCCGACTCGAGCGATGAGGCCCGGTGCCGCAAACGGCGGCGCTACCGCTCCCCCCCCGCACGGCACACTTGCCCACGGCGCCCACACTCCCCACACCGCCACCGCCCCTCAACCACCCACTGACGCCGCTCCTGCTCCCCCAGGTGCCACCACGACCCCCCGAGACCCCGTTCCTGCCGCTCCCGCTCCCCCGGGCGCCACCACGAGCGCCACCGCCGCCCCATGTCCACCGCCCCCTCCCCCCTCCGGCCATACAAGACCCCCCCCCCCAGCCCCCGCAACCACCGCTCCCGCTCCCCCCGACGCCGCCAGGCACGCCACCACCACCCCACGTCCACCTCCGCCTCCCCCCACAGGCCCCGCCGAGCTCCCCGTTCCCCCCGCCGCCCATACCCATCCACCACCCCCAGCCCCTGCCACCACCACTCCCGCTCCCCCGGACACCACCAAGCGCGCCACCGCCGCCCAATGTCCACCTTCCACTCCCGTTCCCCCCTCCGCCCGTACCCGTCCTCCACCCCCAGCCCCCGCCACCGCCGCTCCCGCTCCCCCAGGCACCGCCACCCCCGCTACCACCGCAGGTCCACATCCTCCCCCCGCCGCTCCAGGACCCCGGGCACGGACCCCTCCCCCCCCCAGGCCCCCGCCCACCTCGCCTGGTGGTCTGCCCCCGCTTTGCAGGAGCTCCGCCGCTGGGTGAAGTGGGCCGGGGGAGCGGGAAGGCACGATGGGGTGCACATGGTGCATACCTTCGAGGAGGTGCGCACCCGCACCCCCGCCGACCCGAACGAGGCCGCCCTGGAGGCCATCATGCCACAAGCGGCATGGGAGGCCCTCCTCCGCGATGCGCTCCAGGGCCTCCGCCCCCCCTACACCCCCCAAGCCCTCTGCCAGTGGCTCCAGGGCACCCACCCCCAGGCCTGGGCCGTCGGCGCCCCCTCCCCACCCCGCCCCTCCCGCCACCACCACACCAGGAAGGGGGAGGACAAGGGCAAGGGGAGGGCAAGGGACACCCAGGGGCACTCAGGCAAGAGGGCACGGAGGGGCCCCAAGTGAGGGCAGGTACTCACAGGGACAGAACGCCGGAAGAGACACCACAAGGGGGCAGGAAACCACCCAGGAACCAGGAAGGGGCGGGAGCGGGGACCAAGGCACGGACGAAAAGGGCACCATTGCAAACACGACGACCCACACCCAGGAAGGGCATACCACGAGGGGGGGACCAGCGCTGCCCCACCCCCACCAAACGCCCCGAGACTCCCGGGGGCGCACCCCCCAACACACACCGCCGAAGCAAGCATCGGACGCCGTACCGATCACACCAGCGCACACCCACCAGCCACTGGAAACCACACGGGGGATGGAGGGCACACCTACACGGGGAGAACGGGCCACACCTACAGAGGAAGCCGCAGGGAACGCCACCGCACGGCGCACCACCACGCTCTCACCGCCAGGCGACGACCCCGGCCGCCACAAGGGCCACCTCACAGGCACCGGAAGAGGACGAAGGCACGGCGACAGCGACCAGGACTAGGGACTGAAACCCCCAGAGGACACGGGACGAAGGCACAGGCCCCCAGGGACCGTGGGTCCGTGGGTCCGTGGGGAGGGCAACCCCAGGGACCGTCACGCGATCGACCTACCCGACCCACCAGCCCGAGCGGCACGCCCAAGCACCCACAGCACAGACCCAGCAAGACACCCACACCTAACTGCACCCCCCAGCCACCAGCCAGCCACACTCCGGCCCGCACTCCGCACCACGACACAGGCCAGGCTGACCTCCACTGACCGGCCGCGGCACAACGCGAGACCACGGCACACCGCACCACACCGCGCCACAGTGCAACACGCCACAGCACGACGCGAGGCGAGGCGGCACAGAGCGGCACAACACGACACAACTAACCCTAACCTGAAGGACTAACCGAAGCAAGCCACCGCACAGCCCGGAAGGCGCCGCTCCAGCACGCCACACACCAGCACCGCAGGCCACACACGGGGCCACAGCGCGCCCAGCAACAAGGGTGGCGGACGACCCAGCAGGTTAAAACCAGTGACGCGGTACCCAGAACCCCATGGCCCGGTTACGGCATACAACCGGTCTCCGGTCCACTAACCCCATGTTCCGTGCCGTAAAGCCCCGCATCGGCAACCGATGCACCGCCAGCGGAGATTTGTGTATCAGAATATCAGGAATCAACAGGGTTTTATTTTCATATTGTTTCCGTCAATTTTTACGCTTCCGTTCTGATACTCACTGTTTTGACTGCTGGCGGTTGGATCGCGACTTTACCGTAACCGCCAGTTTAACTGTTTATAATGGAAATTTTAACGCAATCCGTCACGAAGGCTCCAAAGCCTTCAGGAACTGCATGGACGCTTCCGCAATTTTCACATCTCACACTCGCAACCTTAATCCGAATTTTTCAGGATGTCGAAATCGGATATTCGACTTCGACATCCCCGCACTTAATTTGACCTCTTTCGAGTGGACCTACGTGCTTCCCTATGCACGAATCAACTTCCCTTTTATCCTGCCCTCCATTTGTCTTAAAGATATGGGCAAAACAAAGTTGATTCGTGAGGCCACTTGTGAAGGTCATATCTCGTGTTGCTTGCGAGGAATTACGATAAAGAAACGTTGGATGTATTCACAATACTCCTGACGTATTTTAGGAAGCATTATATGCCTTGTGTTTCCACACGTGCGCGCTAGTGTAATGGATCATAGTCAAGAGGGTAGAGTTTGCGTTATAACTCTTTGGCCATGACATTGCGTGCGTTAAGATAACTTTCGAGTGTAGCGCGCAAGTGTTGGTGTTGCATAGGAACTCTCCTTGAGTTCCTATGAGCGAGTGACACAAAGTTATGCCCTTGGAGGGGCATGACATATCGTGGTGGGAGCTACCTTTTTGGGCAATATGGAGTATGTGCCTTGTGTTGTGTTGCGTGCCCATTTGGCGGGTCCATCGCTCCAAGACAAACCCGCCAATGGACCTCATATTGTGCAAGCCCCTTCTCCATATTCCCCACGATCAATTGCGAGCCTAACATTTGTGAAGGGAAGCTTGTGTGGTGATCCCGAAGCGATGCGTTGGGAGCAAGGTGTGTGTTTTGCAATTTTCCATATTTTCATGTGCCCACTTGGGAAGTAGCGCTCGTAACCTTTCAAGGCGCCCCAAGTGGAGCACATATGTGGGATCGAAGGTCATTGGTGTCAAGTCATTGTGTGTAGAAGGATTAAGTGATTGCACGATCCAAGCCGAAGATATTATAATATAATTATGCACCTTTCAAGGCACTTTTGTGTGTGCTTGTGCCAATTTTGCCATTTTTGGCCCGTCATGATGTCAAGTGGCGACCGTGTATCTCAACGTTGCGCTCAATTGACATCATGACCCAAGTATGATATGAGGGTACATACTTCGGTGCCCAACATATCTTGGACCCGGCGAATAACTCCTTTTAGGCTTGGCATACCGTGGCTGCCATGTTGGCGATTTGGGACTATCCCAAATCATGGGCTCACTTGGCGACCCTGCCATTCCCAAAATCGGAGGAGTTGGGCGACGCCCAAAAGATATGTTGGACCAACATGACTTGATACCAATCCTATGGCACACTCCGGTCCAAGTCGGGCATGTGCCTCATTTGCCTCAACCATGAGTGTGCGCATTTTTGGCCATTTTGAGCAATTTTCCACTTTTGCTGCCCGCCGTGCACTATGCTCTAACCCTCGTGCACGCCGGACGCATGGACCAATGGACCATATATGACATGGGTGTTATGGGTAAGGGTCCCCATGGTCGACACACCACGTGGGCGAAGCGGAGCCGCCTTCGTTAAGGCGCTATGCCAAATTGAGTATGGGCAATTTTGCCATTTTTGCATTTGTGGACCCAATTGGGATCATCACCACGCCAAGTAGCATGGAGATCTTTGGGAGCCAAGTGCATCGAAGTCTGTGTTGGACTCCCAGTGGATCGCGCATGGAATGGCAGATCCGATCTCCAAGCCGGCGTGGAGATATACTATTGGGAGCACCCCGAATTTTGGCTCATTTCGAGCAGCCAAAATGACCCCATTTTGGGACCCCAATTTCCCCCTTCCGTGTGGTCAATTGGCGGCCCCATTCCTCTAAGCCCACAAGGAGCCCGGACCTCACTTCACGTTGTACACTCAGATAAAAGTCCTAGGTCCTGCCTCCTACCCTGTGAGCTATTGGCCTTACCTTGGCCGGGCGAGCCACGCGTGGGAATGACGCCAATTTGGTGATTTTGGCATCATGACCCCACTTGACTCATCCGTGTTGCCCTGATGCCGGGACCTCAGAGGGAACCAGGTTGGGTGAGGGCTCCAGAGAGTTCGTACTCGAAGGGCAAAGGGTCAGTTGCCTCGTCCCTACCTCTGGCGGGTCCGAACGAGGGGTCAATTTTGGGGATTTTTGAGTTAATTTCAGTTTGGGCTGAAACAGCCCATTTTCAGCTACCAACTCCTGGGTGATAATGGCGGGGCCATATCTCTGGCTCAGAGACGAGTTGAGACCTGCTGTTAAGGGAGCATAGGGGACCACTGTCGGTTGGCCTTGGAGCTGCTTGGTGTCGAGGAACTCGCCTGTGGCTAGGCGGGACACCTCTCCCGATAGCAGGGTTTCAGGGTCCGGACTGAGCAGGGCATGGGTTGAGTTTGAGCCCCCGCCCCCACCAGCCACTGAGAGGGTCGGACCTGGAATTGGGATATGAGTTGGGACTGAGTGTCTATTGGCCTGTAATGCCCTTACCTCAGTCCAGTCTTAACCCCATGTGTACATATCCTGATGTGTTGCTGTACATACTTTTGTTCCCTCTTTGCAGAGTGGCAAGGATTCTGAAACGCTTTGTCACATGACATGAGCGCATTGATGCCCTTGTGAGCGTAGTGCTTTGCCTGCCTGCTCACTTGCGCGTGTCCACCGCAGCGTCCCGTGGCCGGCCCCCCACGGGAACGCGTCAAAAGCGTTTCACCGCCGCGGGGTTACCCAACCCTCGCGTGCCACTCGGGGCCACCAACCCCGAGCAGCGCGTCGCAGCAGCGCGGCGCAGCTCGCAGCCCGCAGCGCAGCGCAGCGTCTCGCAGCGCAGCGCAGCGGCTCGCAGCGCCACTCAGCGACAGCGCCGAGTTCGTCACGGAGCCAGCAGCGCCGTCCAGAGCATCGCCCTGACCGCACAGCAACCGTGAAAGAGGTGCACAGACCAGGACTCCTGCATCAGCCCCATCGGCCGACCTGGAGTCCCATCGGCCGACCAGCAAGGCCGCGTCAACCACCTCCACAACCACCGGCTGACCAGCACCAGCCGCACTTCCAATCCAGTGCTGCAGCACCCTCCTCAACAACCACAACCAGTTCGTTGAGTTGAACGAGTGCACATCAAGGAGCTCAAGACCAACTACGCCCCCGCTGCCATGGTGAATTGGCAAGAAGCGGGTAGGAGGTGGCCGCAGCCCCACCCCCATGTGGCGCGCCTGCTGCGCGGATTGCTGTGGGACCAGCAGTACCGCTACAGCGATCCCCAGTGCGAAGGCGGCATGCCCGGGAGCTTCGAGCTCCGCGAGGACATGGGGGAGGACCGCCTGCGGGCAGTGGAGGAGTGGCTGCGGGCGGAAGGGTACGAGTACCGCTTCCGCCGCAAGCGCTGGAGGACGTGGACCCGGCCGGACAGGCCCGGCGAAGGGCTGCGCCCCGACGGGATTGAGAAGGACGAGGACCCCAACGCCTACCCGTCGGGCGCCTCGATCAATGTCTCCCTGTGGGACGTGATCGAGAAGAACTTCCCGGAACCGGGGAGCGAGCGCAGGCTGCAGGGCAGCAGCAGCGCGTCTCCGGCGACGGAGAAGCGGTCCGCCGGGGACAGGAAGCGGGACCGGAGGTGGAGGGAGTACCAGGAGTCCCTGGCCGCCGAAGCCGCCCAAGGCGCCAAGGGCGGAACCCCAGCCCCTGGTCCCCAACGGGCCAATGGTGGTCATCACCCCGGCTCCACCACCCTTGGCGACTACATCAAAGTCGCCAGGCAGACCAAGGCCAAGCCCCGTCCGCTGCTCCTGAAGCCCCAGCAGGCCTCAGCAGGCCCCAGCAGCGACGTGGAGTCGGCCCACCGCGGGAGGATGCCCGCCGACCAGGCCAGCTCCAGCAGCAGCGCCGCTCCCGCCCAAAGGGACGTGGCGCGCGCCTGTGAGCGCGTCTGTGGGGCGCCCTGCAACCTTCGGGTTGCCCGGCAACGGGCCACGCAGCAGAACGCTGCCGTGGAGGGCGCCATCTGCATCGCCCATGAGGAGGCCACCGAGTGGGGCAGAGGCATGGACTACCACGCCTCAAAAGTGGCAGCCATCGCGGCCGGTCTCACGGCTGCGGCCGCCCATGAGGCAGTGGCTGCCCGGATCAGGGCAACCGACGAGGAAGCCCGCCGGACGCAGGAGGCCATTGCCTGCAAGGAGGCCGAGGTCAAGGCGCTGGAAGAGGCGCTTGCCCAAGAGAGGGCAAAGAAGGAGGCGGAGGATAGGGCCCACGCCGAAGCAACGGCTAAGGCCCAGGAGGACACCGCCAAGAAGGAAGCCATCGAGGCCGCGCGACGGAAGGTCACTGAGGAGAGGGCCAAGACGGAGGCGGAGCTGGCGGCGTTGGAAGCGCAGAAGGCGCGGCTGCAGCAGGCCCGGGAAGCCGAGGCGGCTCGTGCTCGGGAAGAAGCCGAAGTGCGGGCTGCCGCAGCCACCGCCGCCGCAATGGAGGAGGCAGAGGCCAAACTCCGCCGCGAGACTCCCCCGGGAGGATCACGAGTGGAGACCCTTCGAAAGCTTTTCGAAGGGGACGCCTCCTCCAGGATGGCGCTGGACGAGGCGGACACGGGCAGCAGTGGGAGCAGTGGCCCCACCGCCCAGCGACGGAGGAAGGGCAAGGGGAAGACCCCCGAGAGGCCGCGGAGGCCAGCGGGTGGACACCCCCATGACAGTGACCCCTTCTTCACCGCCAGTGATGGGGATGAACGAGGCCGCCGACATCGCCAAGTGGTGGCCTGGACGGGCGGAGGCGGCGGGGACGTCCCCATGGAACCGGAAGGTGAGGATGAGGATCTCCCTCCTCCCTACCGGGGCTCGGAGTCTTCCGAGACCAAGACGCCTAGGTGGGGCGACATGGGCGAGGACGACGACATGGACTTCGGCATCACGAAGAGACGCCCATCCTCGGACCCACCGAGGCGACCCGGCGGAGACCCACCCGGACCCCCTGGCGGAGGACCATCAGGACCCCCTGGAGGACGCCCACCAGGTGGACCCCCTGGAGGCGGACCACCGGGCAGGGGAGGACCCCCTGGACCGGGCGGACCCGGCGGAGGCCCTCCTGGAGGACCCCCTGGGGACCCCGACGACCCACCAGGGAACGGCGACCCAGATACCACCTGGTGGTGGATTGTCTACCTCCGCAGGAGAGTCCAGTTGCTCGAGCTGGAGGTAGACACGGGCAAGAGCGAGATGGCTCGCATCTCCACGGTCGCCGCGCGCGCGCAGAAGGAGCTGGACATCGCCAAAGCCGAGACCAAGTCGCTGACCAACATCGTCAGCGGCCTGCAGGAGAGGCTGGACGCGCTGGAAGCCCGTGGGAGCGTCGGCAGCGACCACCCACCCCTGGAGTCTGGCTCGTCGGACGACGGCTGGGGACCCGGACCAGGTCCAGGCAGACCCCACGCCCCCGGCGGAGCCCCCAGGAGTCGCCCCACCGCCAGTGCCCCCTCTCTCTCCGCCCCCTCTCACCACAGCGCGGGCCGCCGCAACGAGCGCGTGCCGCCCGGCAGTGGCAGTGAGGAATGGCGTGATGAGTGGCTCAGCGCGGAGTACCGCAACCGCCGTGCTCCACCGCGGACGCCTGTACGCCCCCGACGCCCGGCACCAGCCCCGGTGCCAATCCCAATGGCTGGAGGACGTTATGGTGGACTCAGGGACGAGGTCCCCAGAGGAGACGTGGAGTGGGATGTCGGTGAAGGTGAGGACCTGGATCTGGACCTGGAGGAGTTCGACATCAGCCCGCCGCGTGGTGTACGACGGGAGGCCGCTGAATCCAACCGCTGGCGCCGTGATGAGGATGCGTACATGGAAGCAGTACGGCGTGAACATTTTGGTTCAGCGTACGTGGAGGAACCGCGGCGTAGCCACAGGGGTTCCATGGAGGAGATGGACGTGGCGGCCGTGGGAGTCCGTGGGCGAGGCCGATGGGAACCTCGGTCGACCTCGCGGCCGGCGTTCATGGTGTCTAAGGTCGCGGACGCCGCCGTGTGGGAAGACTTGAAGGACATCAAGCCCCCCGTGTACGATGGCAACCCCCTCAACCTCGACCGCTTCTTGGAGAAGCTGGACGATTGGGGGCTGACCGTCACTGAAGACCTGCCTCCCGCGGATGCGGAGAGATACGTCTTCAAACGGTTCAGGTACCGCCTGCCGGAAGTGCTCGGCGAGCTATACTTCGTGGCGACCAAGGAGGGGAGAATCAAGACCCTCAAGGAAGCCAAGAAGTGGCTCAACGAGCAGGAGCGGGTGGACGCTCCGCAGGTGGCTGCCAAGCGCTGGAAGTCCATCAAGCTTGAGCATGATGGACGGCAGATCCGCCTACGAGATTGGCGGGACTTCCGAGGGAAATACACCCTCTTCCGCCGCAACGTGGAGGACTGGAACGAGGGTGACGAGCAGGCTCGCCTGCTCTCCATGCTGCCGGAAGCATGGATCAAAAGGGTCACCAAGGAGGAATCCAAGCGGGCCAAGTCCAACCACACGGTCAAGATGATGCTCCCCAAGGAGTATCATACGAACGTGGCCTGGGATGTCAAACGGCACTCCCTGCGGAACGCTCCTCTCATCACTGTCTCGGGCGATCGCGAGAAGACCGGGATGTGGCGCCTTGACGATTGTGAGTTGAGCGGCCAGACCATCCGTTGGCGAGGGACATGGCGGGGAAGCTGCCATGGACCCAGCGGGAGCCGGCGGCGATGAGACTCTCGTCGACGATGACGACGACGATGAGCCCGCCGAGGTGGCCGTTTGTGCCTTCGTGGCCAGGAACCTGAGCGCGGGGAGCAAACCGGGAAACTGGAAGCCCCTGCAGCAGGGTTGGAGGAAGCAGGAGAAGAGGGACCCTCGCCGCATTGGCGACCCTCCGCTGTCCTTTGGGGAGTACATACGAGCTCACCCGCAGGGCTGTTTCGTGTGTTATGGGAGGAAGAAAGGCTTCAACCATGACCACCGAACATGCCCCATCCACAAGGCCGACACGGCCGCTTACAAGAAGGCGCACGGGTCGAAGAAGCGCGCGCCTGCGGGTATCCGGGAAGCCAAGATGGAGGTGGACAAGGACGAGCTGGCCAAGCTGATGTCGTCGGTGGGGACCGAGTTGGCCAAGGAGATCCAGGAGATCAAGAGGAACTGGGTCCCCAGGTCGGACAACAAGAACAAGGAGAACAACCAGAATGACCAGAACAAGGACAAGGACAAGAACAAGGGTAAGAAAGGGGGAAGGAAGAAGGGCATGAACGAAGTTGATGCGGAGGAGAACACCCCTTCCTTCCCCAACCGACGCCCCCTAGCGGAGCCCCTGCAGCCAAGGGCCCCAGCTAGGGCGGTCGCAGGATAGTGACGTGGGAAGCGCCGAACCATCCCAGTCGGGAGTCGATAAGCACAAGGGGACTGCCGCGGGCAGAACGCCCGGTCCGGCGCCCAGTCGCGGAGGCGGGGTGAGGGCAAGTGAAGGCACGAACCCTTGCACCCGTCCGTCCTTCGCGACCAAGAATGTGTTTGATGTACTACAGGATCTATCCGAGAGTATCAGAGGATCACCCGGACCGCAGCTGGATGCTGCAGATGGGCAGCCTGAGCCCATTGTCCACGACCTGCACCAGTCGCTTGTGGAGCTTCTGGAACGGCCGGAGATCCTGAGTTTGCACGCCGTGCGCCGTGTCGGTCGCGAGCGGCAGTTGCATCTTAAGGTCCGTGCCTTATGCGGGGAAGTGGAAAAGGTTTTCGACGTGTTGGTCGACACGGGAGCTCAAGTCAGCTTGGTCAAGGCTGGCCTTCTTCCGCCAGAGTGTCTTACCGACAGTCGGAAACCTGTCAGGCTGAAGGTGGCGAACGGCCAGTACATGGTGGGAGGCACGAAGGAAGCGGCCATCGGGCTGCAGTTCGTGAACCATCGTGAGCTGAGTCGCCCAGACCTCGGCAAGGAAATCCTCCTGCACGGTCGCTTCTACGAGGCCGAGATGGACTGGAACATGATCGTTGGGTACGACTTCATGATGGAGACGGACTCCGGCGTTCTCCCGGCCCAGGCCTCGATGACCCTGTACCAGGACGACCAGCTCTCGTGGCTATCGTCACCTGAGCACCATGTGGAATGCCAATGGATCCACCCCGAACGCAATCAGCTTGAAGTGGCCGCACTGGACACTGAGCCAACTGGTCCAGCAAACCAGGAGTACGGCGTAAGGCCGGAAGTGGCGAACCGAGTGGTCGCGGACCTGGGAGCGTCGGATCTGGCCCTGGATGCGCTCTCTTCAGGAACCTCCGCCCATCTGCGGGTGTGTGAGAAGTACTGGAGCGCACAGGACTCCGCGTGGAAGAAGCACTGGGGTCCGCATCAGGGATTGATGTGGATCCATTGCCCCCGTTGGGACATTCCAAGAGCGATAGCGAAGATTCGCAAGGACCGCTCCAAGGCAGTGCTGGTTGTTCCTATGGGATGCACCGAGGAGGAAAGTACCCGACATTGGGTAGCCTCATTGACCAACATGACCTTAAACAAGGTCGTCCTACCGGCTGGAGAGAGTGTCTATCAGGACGCAAAGGGACAGCCCATGCCACCCCAGAGATGGCCAACGGAATTCCACTATGTGGATGGGGGCCTTGATCAGGCCGACGCCACGGACTTCGTGTGTGTCAACCGCATCATAGCAGAGCCCTGGCGGCAATGCTTTGCGGTTCCCCCTGTTGACATCGAAGAATCGGATTCGGAAGACCCCCTCACGGAAGAGGAGTAGGATCTGGTTCAGGGGTATATGGATCAGCCCTTTCACGACTGGGGAAACCAGCGTGAGGGCAAAGGCCAGGACAAAGCCTGGTGGGAAGTGGACTCAATCGTCTCCGGTTCCTATGACGGGAATACCTTCGTACAGAGGGTGCTGGACCACATGTCCAGCCAAGACGAGCCGCCTGGCGGTAACCCACCCACCTACGGCGATCTATTCCGAGGCAAGACCAGAGATGGCCCTTTGGGCCACCTGGGAAGACTGCCTGAGCCGAAAGCGAGCGGGGTCGCTACCCCTCAAGTAAGCTCCGTGGTTCAAGTCCCCAGAAAAGCCAAGGCGGAGTCGGATGACTGCCCCAAGATCCAGGCGTTGAGGGCCAGGCTGAAGCAGAAGTATGGCGAGACCTTCTTCAGCGGAAAGCCTGTGTTCCCCCCACCGGTGCGTGGACCGTATGGCGAGGCCAAGATACGACTGAAGCAGGACCCCCGTGTGTATCGGCACCGGGAGTTTGCCCTGAGGGGCGAGAGGAAAGAGGCCATGGAGAAGATCCTCCGTGACTTGGTCCAGAGAGGCTGGCTTGAGCCGTGCCACTCCGAGTGGGCCTCTCCCTGCTTCGTCGTCCCCAAGAAGGTTGCCGGTGAGTGGCGGCTCGTGGTCGACTACCGCGGCCTGAACGCCCAAACGCAGCACGACAGCTATACGCTGCCCCTCATTGAGGATATGCTGCAAAAACAACACCGGCGGAGGATCTTCACGGTGATTGACCTGAAACATGGTTATCATCAGATGCCTCTCGCCGAGGAGTCCCGTGCCTGCACAGCCATGAGCACTCCACTTGGACCTCTCCAGTGGAAGGTGATGCCCATGGGCGTTACCAACGGCAATGCAGCCTTTCAGCGGATGCTGGAGAACCTGCTTGAGCCGGTGCGCGACTGTGCGGACCCCTTCGTGGACGACGTGATCATCGCGTCCGGGGACCCCAGCATGAGCTACGAGGAGCTCCTGGAGGCACACGAGAGGGACGTCACTCGAGTGCTGGACCTTCTGGTTCGGCACAAACTCACGGGCAGCAGTGACAAGGCCACCATTGCGGTAAGCGAGGTGGTCTTCGCTGGCCACGTAGTCGGGAACGGGCAGCGAAAGCCCATACCTGGCAAGGTGGCTGCAATTGAGCACTGGGAAAAGCCCAAAACGGTCTCTGAGCTACGGGCGTATCTGGGGTTCTGCAATTACTACTCGGGGTATATCAAAATGTATGCCGAGTATGCAGCCCCCATGACGACCATGCTCAGGGGCAACCGAGAGGAGACCAAGAAGGGGTCCAAGAAGGCTCTGGTCTGGACACCTGAGTCCGACCGTGCCTTTGAGGGGATGAAGCAGGCGCTGCTATCCGCAGTGGGTCTGCACCTCGTGGATCCCGACCGAGGGTTCGTCCTGCGCACCGACGCTTCCGACTACGCCATTGGGGCTGTGTTGGAGCAAGTGCTTGACGACGGGAGGCACGTGTCCGTGGCCTTCTGGAGCCGAGTCCTGGCGGAAGGCCAGAGACGGACGTGGACGCCCCGTGAAAAGGAGGTGTATGCCATCGTCATGGCTCTCAGGAAATGGGCTGGGTACATAGCCCTCCATCCCGTCACCGTCTGCACCGACCATCAGAGTCTGCAGTCGTGGCACAAGGAGCACGTGGACACCCCCTCAGGTCCTGCCTCCCGACGGGCAAGATGGCATGAGACCTTGGCCAAGTTCGATCTCACGGTTGTGTATATTCCTGGAAAGGATGACACCGTGGCGGACTGTCTCAGTAGGTGGGCCTATCCCGCCAGCAAGGGCATGACGGACATCTCTGGCCATGGCGATGAGGCTGAGACCGCTGAAGCCAAGAGGATCATCGAAATGCAGCGCCTGATGGAGGAGGAGGGTGCAAAATGCTTCGTCGTCATGGCCGCGGATGCCCCCCTCGCGTCGAGGGTCAGCAGAGCGGTCAGTGTACTCGCCCCTGAGGGAGCTGAGTCCGACAAGCACTTCTTCCCGGAGTCTTGCCTCCAGGACGACTGGACCGACGATTACGCCAAGTCTGAGGCCTTTGCGGCCGAGTATAGGGCTGTGACCGACCCTGACGACGGGCAGAAGTGGCCAAAGGGGCTGACTGAGGAAGATGGCAAGCTCTACCGGAATGGTAAGCTGCTAGTACCAGAGTCCCGGGTGCTCGAGCTGTGTGAAGCTTGGCACCACCACATGCTGCACCCAGGGGTCAAGAAGCAAGCTCTTGACATGCAGCGTCGGTTCGAGATCGACCATATCGTTCTCTACACCGCCATCAAGAAGGTCAGGAGGGGTTGCTCGGTCTGTCAGGCCTGCAATCCCGATAACCGGAACGTCAAGGGGGAACCCCAATGGACCCCGGTTCCTGACCAGCCCATGGAGAGCGTGGCCATGGACGTCTTCTCCATGCCCGAAGTGCACATTGGCAAGGAGACCTTTGACTGTGTGGTTCTCTGTGTGGACCGCCACAGCGGCTACGTTGTAGCCGTTCCGGCACGCAAAAAGGGGTTGCTTGCCAGAGAAGTGGCAGTCATGATGATTCGTCATTGGCTGACCGTCTTTGACATCCCCCGCACCATTTGCAGTGACCGAGGGCCCCAGTTTACTGGTGGCTGGTTCAAGGCTATGTGTTCCCTCATGGTAATACGTCATGCCAAGAGCGTTGCCTATCTCAGCCGGTCTAACGGCCGTGCTGAAGTGGCTGGACGGCAGCTGTTCGAGAAGCTGCGCAAGATCCACATCACCAATCCACGTCGGAACTGGTTTGAGGAGATGTGGCCTGCTCTGAAGGCCCATCATGACACCCCCACTCCGGGCGGTTTGTCCCCTCACCAGATTCTCTTCGACAGGGACCCCCTGGGTAGGGGACTTCCCTTGTCTGGTGATGGCATGGCTATGGATGCCAAGGAATTCTTCGCGCCGCAAGAGCAAACGGCGCGGGACATCCGTCAGCAGCTCGAGAAGGAGCATGCTGAGCGTCAGAAGTCCGCCCCGAGCTCGACAGCGCAGAAGTTCAGGGTGGGAGACCGGGTGTGGGTGATCAGACCCCGCCCCATGGGCACCCACCGCACCAAAACCTGGTTCACACCCGGCGAGGTGGTGCGCAGGATTGGTGAGGACACCTACCGCATCAAGGTGGGTCACGGACAGTTCCGGGAGCGCCACGAGAGTCAACTCCGTGTGCGGGAACCCGACCTCCGTGGCCAACATGTGTCCCTGAGCTATGCCGCACATGAGGCCGATTCGGACGACGACTATGCTGAGCAGGACGACTATACTGTCGAGAAGATCCTGGCTCAGCGTCCGAAAGCCTCGGCACCCGGAGGTCTGGAGTTCAAGGTTCGTTGGCGAGGCTATGGGCCGTCCCACGACACCTGGGAACCCGTCTCCTCGTTCGTGCCGCGGGTCAATACTCCCTTCATGGAGTACATCCGCAAGCACAAGACCAAGATCCACGTTTCGGACTTGGCAGCACTCACCCGGGCGATTGCAGCCAGGGGTGTCTGATCAGCGCCCTGAGCTCTCCCCTGATGCGTTTTAAGCGCTTGTGAGGCCGACGAATCGTCCCTTACTTGCTTGCTCTCTTCCATCTTTCGGTGACCTGCCATCGGAGTGGCCATATACCCCCCCCTGCTGTATCCAGAGGAGGATGGCCCCTCTCTTCTCCTATTCGTCACTCACCCCCCTGCTGAATCCTTGGGAAACCAGGTAGGGCGACTGACCTTCATATTTTTGAGCTCTTGGGGCCTTGAAGCCCATACGTCGTTGCGCAACGGATGCCGCTGTCATCGGCATTGCGAATTTTTGGTGTGTGGTCTGGTTCCATGGCACTTGCGGAATCCAGACCAGTCGACGTGTGTCAGCTGACTATATATGGCCTGAACTCAGGCGTTTTCCCGTCCACCCTCCTGCGTTGCCTTATCCTGACCGTGGCGTGGTTTGGCGCTCTGTCCAGAGCGTGTTTACACGCCTATTTACCCAGATTATCGCTTGTTTTTCTGCCCTCCAGGATATGTGCATCTGTATGTTAAGTGTCATCAGCCCATCGCTGAGGGATGGACTGTTTTTCACCACGAATCGGGATACAGGGGCGCCCTGAGTCGCCGTGTACATGTTCTTACAGCCTGGTCCAGCCTGGACCAGTACCTGAATACAGATGCTACTGTTTGAGTGCTCGTGATACCGTGTTGCCCTATTCGCTGTGATTGTGGAGATCCTGATGGCGCCAGGCGGGAAGCCCAGTTGCCTGACTACACTCCCAGCGGTCCGCCACTGTCAGTCCCAGTGTGAGCCTACCGATTCGCAGACGCACTTGCATTCTGATGGCGGCCTGCGGTGCTCCTGACCTCGGTCAGTCTGCCTGGGAAACTGGTGGTTTGAGGAGTCGACGCCTCCGCCCACACTGCATGAGGACTCCCTCATGTATGGCCTTCGTGGCAGTAGGGCGAGGGAAAAGACGGCCTTGATGCCCGATGCCTTCAGGAGGAGTTCCCTTAAGATCTGGGGTTCTTAAGGAGTTCGACTATGGCACTCTGGACTCGCGTCGTATGGATATGGACATGGTGCGCCCGAGGAAGGACCCGTGGGGACTCTCCCCAGTCGGCGGGCCTTGGGAAGCTTGGGGTAGCCTGATGGATCTTTGTGGTCGCTCTCGACTTGTGGGACCACCTCGGTCGTCGTGTGTCGCCTATGTTGGCCGTGTATGCCACTGCCACTGTGGTGGTGACCGTAGCAGCTGGCACCCGGTGCGCCTGGTATGGGTTAACGGGTCCTTTGGATGCCGAACAATCGCCGCCAGGACCCTGGACTTGATACTTGATACTTAATACTATACATGTGCTACGAGCCTATACTACATCATACCTATCTTACTGTGACTTACTGAAGTGAGGATGTGACACCCCCCCCCCCTTCAGGATATGGTCCTGGGTACCCGCTGCCATGCTTGGGTATTATCGAGCCCCCCCCAGGGTTTGCTCTAAGGAGGGGGGTGAAGCGGTACCCAGAACCCCATGGCCCGGTTACGGCATACAACCGGTCTCCGGTCCACTAACCCCATGTTCCGTGCCGTAAAGCCCCGCATCGGCAACCGATGCACCGCCAGCGGAGATTTGTGTATCAGAATATCAGGAATCAACAGGGTTTTATTTTCATATTGTTTCCGTCAATTTTTACGCTTCCGTTCTGATACTCACTGTTTTGACTGCTGGCGGTTGGATCGCGACTTTACCGTAACCGCCAGTTTAACTGTTTATAATGGAAATTTTAACGCAATCCGTCACGAAGGCTCCAAAGCCTTCAGGAACTGCATGGACGCTTCCGCAATTTTCACATCTCACACTCGCAACCTTAATCTGAAGTTTTCAGGATGTCGAAATCGGATTTTCGACTTCGACATCCCCGCACTTGATTTGACCTCTTTCGAGTGGACCTACGTGCTTCCCTATGCACGAATCAACTTCCCTTTTATCCTGCCCTCCATTTGTCTTAAAGATATGGGCAAAACAAAGTTGATTCGTGAGGCCACTTGTGAAGGTCATATCTCGTGTTGCTTGCGAGCAATTACGATAAGGAAACGTGGGATGTATTCACAATACTCCCGACGTATTTTAGGAAGCATTATATGCCTTGCGTTTCCACACGTGCGCGCTAGTGTAATGGATCATAGTCAAGAGGGTAGAGTTTGCGTTATAACTCTTTGGCCATGACATTGCGTGCGTTAGAATAACTTTCGAGTGTAGCGCGCAAGTGTTGGTGTTGCATAGGAACTCTCCTTGAGTTCCTATGAGCGATTGACACAAAGTTATGCCCTTGGAGGGGCATGACATATCGTGGTGGGAGCTACCTTTTTGGGCAATATGGAGTATGTGCCTTGTGTTGTGTTGCGTGCCCATTTGGCGGGTCCATCGCTCCAAGACAAACCCGCCAATGGACCTCATATTGTGCAAGCCCCTTCTCCATACTCCCCACGATCAATTGCAAGCCTAACCTTCGTGAAGGGAAGCTTGTGTGGTGATCCCGAAGCGATGCGTTGGGAGCAAGGTGTGTGTTTTGCAATTTTCCATATTTTAATGTGCCCACTTGGGAAGTAGCGCTCGTAACCTTTCAAGGCGCCCCAAGTGGAGCACATATGTGGGATCGGAGGTCATTGGTGTCAAGTCATTGTGTGTAGAAGGATTAAGTGATTGCACGATCCAAGCCGAAGATATTATAATATAACTATGCACCTTTCAAGGCACTTTTGTGTGTGCTTGTGCCAATTTCGCCATTTTTGGCCCGTCATGATGTCAAGTGGCGACCGTGTATCTCAACGTTGCGCTCAATTGACATCATGACCCAAGTATGATATGGAGGTACATACTTCGGTGCCCAACATATCTTGGACCCGGCGAATAACTCCTTTTAGGCTTGGCATACCGTGGCCGCCATGTTGGCGATTTGGGACTATCCCAAATCATGGGCTCACTTGGCGACCCTGCCATTCCCAATATCGGAGGAGTTGGGCGACGCCCAAAAGATATGTTGGACCAACATGACTTGATACCAATCCTATGGCACACTCCGGTCCAAGTCGGGCATGTGCCTCATTTGCCCCAACCATGGGTGTGCGCATTTTTGGCCATTTTGAGCAATTTTCCACTTTTGCTGCCCGCCGTGCACTATGCTCTAACCCTCGTGCACGCCGGACGCATGGACTGATGGACCATATATGACATGGGTGTTATGGGTAATGGTCCCCATGGTCCACACACCACGTGGGCGAAGCGGAGCCGCCTTCGTTAAGGCGCTAGGCCAAATTGAGTATGGGCAATTTTGCCATTTTTGCATTTGTGGACCCAATTGGGATCATCACCACGCCAGGTAGCATGGAGTTCTTTGAGCGCCAAGGGCATCGAAGTCTATGTTGGACTCCCAGTGAATTGCGTATGGAATGGCGGATCTGATCTCCAAGCCGGCGTGGAGATATACTATTGGGAGCACCCCGAATTTTGGCTCATTTCGAGCAGCCAAAATGACCCCATTTTGGGACCCCAATTTCCCCCTTCCATGTGGTCAATTGGCGGCCCCATTTCTCTAAGCCCACAAGGAGCCCGGGCCCAACTTCAAGTTGTACACTCAGATATGAGTCCCAGGTCCTGCCTCCTACCCTGTGAGCCATTGGCCTTACCTTGGCCGGGCGAGCCACGCGTGGGAATGACGCCGATTTTGGTGATTTTGGCATCATGACCCCACTTGACTCATCCGTGTTGCCCTGATGCTGGGACATCAGAGGGAACCAGGTTGGGTGAGGGCTCCGGTAAGTTCGTACTCGAAGAGCATAGGGTCAGTTGCCTCGTCCCTACCTCTGGCGGGTCCAGACGAGGGGTCAATTATGGGGATTTTTGAGTTAATTTCAGTTTGGGCTGAAACAGCCCATTTTCAGCTACCAACTCCTGGGTGATAATGGCGGGGCCATATCTCTAACTCAGAGGGGAGTTGGGACCTGCCGTTAAGGGAGCATGGGGAGCCACAGTCGTTGGCCCTGGGGCTCCTTGGTTCCCAGGAACTCGCCTGTGGCTAGGCGGGACACCTCTCCCATTGGCAGGGTTTCAGGGTCCGGACTGAGCAGGGCATGGGTTGAGTTTGAGCCCCCGCCCCCACCAGCCACTGAGAGGGTCGGACCTGGGATTGGGATATGAGTTGGGACTGAGTGTCTATTGGCCTGTAATGCCCTTACCCCAGTCCAGTCTCAACCCCATGTGTACATATCCTGATGTGTTGCTGTACATACTTTTGTTCCCTCTTTGCAGAGTGGCAAGGATTCTGAAACGCTTTGTCACATGACATGAGCGCATTGATGCCCTTGTGAGCGTAGTGCTTTGCCTGCCTGCTCACTTGCGCGTGTCCACCGCAGCGTCCTGTGGCCGGCCCCCCACGGGAACGCGTCACCAGCACCGCGGAGGGGAAAGGACACGAACAACCCCAGCCCCCTAACCCAGAGCCACAAGCAGCCGCCTGGCGCAGCCGCCCAGCCGGCAGAGCCAGGACCTAACCCGGCACTCAGGGGTGCCGAGCCCACCGTGTACATAGCCCACCCAACCCATGGGGCCGCACCAGGGCCAAACAGAACGCAACTGCCAACAGCAGCCCGGAAGACAACACTGAATGCGGGCCAGTGCGTGCGCCAGCCCAGGGAAGACAGAGGGAGGAACAGGCAGCCCCCCCCCCCAAAAAAAACCCAAACGGAGGGGGGAGGGGGGGGGCGCGAAAACAGCCCACAGCCACCAAACCGCCCGCCAACACCACCAGAGGCGGCCAAAGCCCTTCCCCAGAAAGCACCGAAGACAGGACCCCCAAAGAGGCACAGGGGGACCACCCAGCCAAAACCGGCAACACCAAGCCAGGAACAGCGGCCCACCGGGAAAAGGGACACGGAATCATGCAGACACACACCACGAAAAAAAAAAGAGCCAGTAGCCCAGCCCGAAAGAAAGGGGATGGGGGGACAGGGATGACAAGGCCCGGGACAGGGACACCCAGCAAAAAAAAAAAAAATAAGCGCAAAAAACACAACCCGACAACCGAGCCAAGAAGGGCTGGGCACAGCCGGGACCCGGGCCCAGCACGCACGCCCACACCGCACGCCGGAACCGGAAACGGTGGGCGGCAAGCGGGGCGCGCACGAAACCACACACGTCCCATCAGCAGGCCGAAACCGAACCCCGACCACGAACACCACAAACAGCCGTCACTAGAGGGACAACACGACAAACCGTGCCGAAACACCCCCACCCAAGACGCCAGCCAGGACTGGCGGGGTTAACAAAACCCACACCCAACCGCAAACCGGACCCAAACACAAACGCCGCACAACAGTAGGAAACCCAGTCCCCACAGCCCGGGCACTGAGGCAGCCCGTGCCATGCAGGTGACCCGGCCAAACGAGATCCGGAGACCGGGGGTAAGGCTGCATCCTAAGGCCTGCGCTGCTTTGGGACTAGAGGCAGAGCGTGCGACACCCAAGCGTCTCGGAACCCTAGTACCAAGAACGTGCATGCATGCCTTGGGAACGGGATACGCCAGGAAGTCCGGTGAACCTCTAGGGTTCCGCCCAAAGGAGGGGACGTGCGCAAGCACGGAGGCACACCCGCCCGGCGAGACAAGCACGTCACGCTGGCGGCGATCAGCCCTCTCGGTGTTGCCCGGGGCCGCTTTATTGGGGGCCAACAGTCAGGTCTAGCGGGATGTAAGACGCCTCCCCTTTTCGTCACAGGGGCGACGCCAGAGGGAACCATGGGGCGCCTCTCCACGACCGAGTGCACCTACCTACCTACCTACCTCCCTACCCGGGTAGGTATGGCGCGCGCACGTCGCGTGGTTCCGGTGCAGGGCGCCGGTAGGGCCGTTCCACGCATCCGTGCCCCTCCGCGTGTCCTGCCTCGGTCCCGTGCGCTGTCTTGCTTGCTGGGGGGGGGTGGCCCGGTCCCGTTCCCCCCTTGCCTAGCATGCGGTTGTGTGCCCCCTTTTGGGCGGGCCCGTGCGTCCAGGGGTGTTCTGGCGCCGGGGGGGCGGGGGGGGGGGGGGGGGGGCTTGTGTGCCGTTCTCCCCAGAGGCGTGGCCGGGGGGGCCCGAGGAGGGGGGTCCTTCTACCCAGGACTCTCCCTCTGCCTTCCCTGGGCCGGCACCAAAGCGGCTGTTATTGGCGTTGCTCAGTTCATGGAGGGCGTGGCCTCCATACTGCTCCGATTGGTGCTCGCGTTTT
This sequence comes from Eutreptiella sp. 'Long Island Sound 2002', assembly GCA_964036045.1. Taxonomy (NCBI): domain Eukaryota; phylum Euglenozoa; class Euglenophyceae; order Eutreptiales; family Eutreptiaceae; genus Eutreptiella; species Eutreptiella sp. 'Long Island Sound 2002'. The sequence continues at coordinate 152,757,952 of OZ038379.1, forward strand.
GATCCCGGGTGTGGTCCGTGTGGCGCCCTTGGGTGCTGGCAACATTCTGCCTGCCTGTCGCGGTCTCTGTGGGAGCAGGCAGGTGGGGGTGTGGGGGCGCACAGCGTACTGGCTTAGCGGCGTTCCCCCCCGGGCGCTGCAGCCCTCTCGGGGGGAGGGGGGTCATCCCCCTTGCGCGGGGCGGAACAGAGGGCTGGCGCCTCCGTCGCCCGTCTCCGCCATCTCGCGGGCCGGAGGGGGGCCTGGTGGGAAGTGGACTCAATCGTCTCCGGTTCCTATGACGGGAATACCTTCGTACAGAGGGTGCTGGACCACATGTCCAGCCAAGACGAGCCGCCTGGCGGTAACCCACCCACCTACGGCGATCTATTCCGAGGCAAGACCAGAGATGGCCCTTTGGGCCACCTGGGAAGACCGCCTGAGCCGAAAGCGAGCGGGGTCGCTACCCCTCAAGTAAGCTCCGTGGTTCAAGTCCCCGGAAAAGCCAAGGCGGAGTCCGATGACTGCCCCAAGATCCAGGCGTTGAGGGCCAGGCTGAAGCAGAAGTATGGCGAGACCTTCTTCAGCGGAAAGCCTGTGTTCCCCCCACCGGTGCGTGGACCGTATGGCGAGGCCAAGATACGACTGAAGCAGGACCCCCGTGTGTATCGGCACCGGGAGTTTGCCCTGAGGGGCGAGAGGAAAGAGGCCATGGAGAAGATCCTCCGTGACTTCGTCCAGAGAGGCTGGCTTGAGCCGTGCCACTCCGAGTGGGCCTCTCCCTGCTTCGTCGTCCCCAAGAAGGTTGCCGGTGAGTGGCGGCTCGTGGTCGACTATGGCGGCCTGAACGCCCAAACGCAGCACGACAGCTATACGCTGCCCCTCATTGAGGATATGCTGCAAAAACAACACCGGCGGAGGATCTTCACGGTGATTGACCTGAAACATGGTTATCACCAGATGCCTCTCGCCGAGGAGTCCCGTGCCTGCACAGCCATGAGCACTCCACTTGGACCTCTCCAGTGGAAGGTGATGCCCATGGGCGTTACCAACGGCAATGCAGCCTTTCAGCGGATGCTGGAGAACCTGCTTGAGCCGGTGCGCAACTGTGCAGACCCCTTCGTGGACGACGTGATCATCGCGTCCGGGGACCCCAGCATGAGCTACGAGGAGCTCCTGGAGGCACACGAGAGGGACGTCACTCGAGTGCTGGACCTTCTGGTTCGGCACAAACTCACGGGCAGCAGTGACAAGGCCACCATTGCGGTAAGCGAGGTGGTCTTCGCTGGCCACGTAGTCGGGAACGGGCAGCGAAAGCCCATACCTGGCAAGGTGGCTGCAATTGAGCACTGGGAAAAGCCCAAAACGGTCTCTGAGCTACGGGCGTATCTGGGGTTCTGCAATTACTACTCGGGGTATATCAAAATGTATGCCGAGTATGCAGCCCCCATGACGACCATGCTCAAGGGCAACCGAGAGGAGACAAAGAAGGGGTCCAAGAAGGCTCTGGTCTGGACACCTGAGTCCGACCGTGCCTTTGAGGGGATGAAGCAGGCGCTGCTATCCGCAGTGGGTCTGCACCTCGTGGATCCCGACCGAGGGTTCGTCCTGCGCACCGACGCTTCCGACTACGCCATTGGGGCTGTGTTGGAGCAAGTGCTTGACGACGGGAGGCACGTGCCCGTTGCCTTCTGGAGCCGAGTCCTGGCGGAAGGCCAGAGACGGACGTGGAAGCCCCGTGAAAAGGAGGCGTATGCCATCGTCATGGCTCTCAGGAAATGGGCTGGGTACATAGCCCTCCATCCCATCACCGTCTGCACTGACCATCAGAGTCTGCAGTCGTGGCACAAGGAGCACGTGGACACCCCCTCAGGCCCTGCCTCCCGACGGGCAAGATGGCATGAGACCTTGGCCAAGTTCGATCTCACGGTTGTGTATATTCCTGGAAAGGATAACACCGTGGCGGACTGTCTCAGTAGGTGGGCCTATCCCGCCAGCAAGGGCATGACGGACATCTCTGGCCATAGCGATGAGGCTGAGACCGCTGGAGCCAAGAGGATCATCGAAATGGAGCGCCTGATGGAGGAGGAGGGTGCAAAATGCTTCGTCGTCATGGCCGCGGATGCCCCCCTCGCGTCGAGGGTCAGCAGAGCGGTCAGTGTACTCGCCCCTGAGGGAGCTGAGTCCGACAAGCACCTCTTCCCGGAGTCTTGCCCCCAGGACGACTGGACCGACGATTACGCCAAGTCTGAGGCCTTTGTGGCCGAGTATAGGGCTGCGACCGACCCTGACGACGGGCAGAAGTGGCCAAAGGGGCTGACTGAGGAAGATTGCAAGCTCTACCGGAATGGTAAGCTGCTAGTACCAGAGTCCCGGGTGCTCGAGCTGTGTGAAGCTTGGCCCCACCACATGCTGCACCCAGGGGTCAAGAAGCAAGCTCTTGACATGCAGCGTCGGTTCGAGATCGACCATATCGTTCTCTACACCGCCATCAAGAAGGTCAGGAGGGGTTGCTCGGTCTGTCAGGCCTGCAATCCTGATAACCGGAACGTCAAGGGGGAACCCCAATGGACCCCGGTTCCTGACCAGCCCATGGAGAGCGTGGCCATGGACGTCTTCTCCATGCCCCAAGTGCACATTGGCAAGGAGACCTTTGACTGTGTGGTTCTCTGTGTGGACCGCCACAGCGGCTACGTTGTAGCCGTTCCGGCACGCAAAAAGGGGTTGCTTGCCAGAGAAGTGGCAGTCATGATGATTCGTCATTGGCTGACCGTCTTTGACATCCCCCGCACCATTTGCAGTGACCGAGGGCCCCAGTTTACTGGTGGCTGGTTCAAGGCTATGTGTTCCCTCATGGTAATACGTCATGCCAAGAGCGTTGCCTATCTCAGCCGGTCTAACGGCCGTGCTGAAGTGGCTGGACGGCAGCTGTTCGAGAAGCTGCGCAAGATCCACATCACCAATCCACGTCGGAACTGGTTTGAGGAGATGTGGCCTGCTCTGAAGGCCCATCATTACACCCCCACTCCGGGCGGTTTGTCCCCTCACCAGATTCTCTTCGGCAGGGACCCCCTGGGTAGGGGACTTCCCTTGTCTGGTGATGGCATGGCTATGGATGCCAAGGAATTCTTCGCGCGGCAAGAGCAAACGGCGCGGGACATCCGTCAGCAGCTCGAGAAGGAGCATGCTGAGCGTCAGAAGTCCGCCCCGAGCTCGACAGCGCAGAAGTTCAGGGTGGGAGACCGGGTGTGGGTGATCAGACCCCGCCCCATGGGCACCCACCGCACCAAAACCTGGTTCACACCCGGCGAGGTGGTGCGCAGGATTGGTGAGGACACCTACCGCATCAAGGTGGGTCACGGACAGTTCCAGGAGCGCCACGAGAGTCAACTCCGTGTGCGGGAACCCGACCTCCGTGGCCAACATGTGTCCCTGAGCTATGCCGCACATGAGGCCGATTCGGACGACGACTATGCTGAGCAGGACGACTATACTGTCGAGAAGATCCTGGCTCAGCGTCCGAAAGCCTCGGCACCCGGAGGTCTGGAGTTCAAGGTTCGTTGGCGAGGCTATGGGCCGTCCCACGACACCTGGGAACCCGTCTCCTCGTTCGTGCCGCGGGTCAATACTCCCTTCATCGAGTACATCCGCAAGCACAAGACCAAGATCCACGTTTCGGACTTGGCAGCACTCACCCGGGCGATTGCAGCCAGGGGTGCCTGATCAGCGCCCTGAGCTCTCCCCTGATGCGTTTTAAGCGCTTGTGAGGCCGACGAATCGTCCCTTACTTGCTTGCTCTCTTCCATCTTTCGGTGACCTGCCATCGGAGTGGCCATATACCCCCCCCTGCTGTATCCAGAGGAGGATGGCCCCTCTCTTCTCCTATTCGTCACTCACCCCCCTGCTGAATCCTTGGGAAACCAGGTAGGGCGACTGACCTTCATATTTTTGAGCTCTTGGGGCCTTGAAGCCCATACGTCGTTGCGCAACGGATGCCGCTGTCATCGGCATTGCGAATTTTTGGTGTGTGGTCTGGTTCCATGGCACTTGCGGAATCCAGACCAGTTGACGTGTGTCAGCTGACTATATATGGCCTGAACTCAGGCGTTTTCCCGTCCACCCTCCTGCGTTGCCTTATCCTGACCGTGGCGTGGTTTGGCGCTCTGTCCAGAGCGTGTTTACACGCCTATTTACCCAGATTATCGCTTGTTTTTCTGCCCTCCAGGATATGTGCATCTGTATGTTAAGTGTCATCAGCCCATCGCTGAGGGATGGACTGTTTTTCACCACGAATCGGGATACAGGGGCGCCCTGAGTCGCCGTGTACATGTTCTTACAGCCTGGTCCAGCCTGGACCAGTACCTGAATACAGATGCTACTGTTTGAGTGCTCATGATACCGTGTTGCCCTATTCGCTGTGATTGTGGAGATCCTGATGGCGCCAGGCGGGAAGCCCAGTTGCCTGACTACACTCCCAGCGGTCCGCCACTGTCAGTCCCAGTGTGAGTCTACCGATTCGCAGACGCACTTGCATTCGGATGGCGGCCTCCGGTGCTCCTGACCTCGGTCAGTCTGCCTGGGAAACTGGTGGTTTGAGGAGTCGACGCCTCCGCCCACACTGCATGAGGACTCCCTCATGTATGGCCTTCGTGGCAGTAGGGCGAGGGAAAAGACGGCCTTGATGCCCGATCCCTTCAGGAGGAGTTCCCTTAAGATCTGGGGTTCTTAAGGAGTTCGACTATGGCACTCTGGACTCGCGTCGTATGGATATGGACATGGTGCGCCCGAGGAAGGACCCGTGGGGACTCTCCCCAGTCGGCGGGCCTTGGGAAGCTTGGGGTAGCCTGATGGATCTTTGTGGTCGCTCTCGACTTGTGGGACCACCTCGGTCGTCGTGTGTCGCCTATGTTGGCCGTGTATGCCACTGCCACTGTGGTGGTGACCGTAGCAGCTGGCTCCCGGTGCGCCTGGTATGGGTTAACGGGTCCTTTGGATGCCGAACAATCGCCGCCAGGACCCGGGACTTGATACTTGATACTTAATACTATACATGTGCTACGAGCCTATACTACATCATACCTATCTTACTGTGACTTACTGAAGTGAGGATGTGACACCCCCCCCCCTTCAGGATATGGTCCTGGGTACCCGCTGCCATGCTTGGGTATTATCGAGCCTTCCCCAGGGTTTGCTCTAAGGAGGGGGGGGAAGCGGTGCCCAGAACCCCATGGCCCGGTTACGGCATACAACCGGTCTCCGGTCCACTAACCCCATGTTCTGTGCCGTAAAGCCCCGCATCGGCAACCGATGCACCGCCAGCGGAGATTTGTGTATCAGAATATCAGGAATCAACAGGGTTTTTATTTTCATATTGTTTCCGTCAATTTTTACGCTTCCGTTCTGATACTCACTGTTTGGACTGCTGGCGGTTGGATCGCGAATTTACCGTAACCGCCAGTTTAACTGTTTATAATGGAAATTTTAACGCAATCCGTCACGAAGGCTCCAAAGCCTTCAGGAACTGCTTGGATGCTTCCGCAATTTTCACATCTCACACTCGCAAGCTTAATCCGAATTTTTCAGGATGTCGAAATCGGAATTTCGACTTCGACATCCCCGCACTTGATTTGACCTCTTTCGAGTGGACCTACGTGCTTCCCTATGCACGAATCAACTTCCCTTTTATCCTGCCCTCCATTTGTCTTAAAGATATGGGCAAAACAAAGTTGATTCGTGAGGCCACTCGTGAAGGTCATATCTCGTGTTGCTTGCGAGGAATTACGATGAGGAAACGTGGGATGTATTCACAATACTCCCGACGTATTTTAGGAAGCATTATATGCCTTGCGTTTCCACACGTGCGCGCTAGTGTAATGGATCATAGTCAAGAGGGTAGAGTTTGCGTTATAACTCTTTGGCCATGACATTGCGTGCGTTAAGATAACTTTCGAGTGTAGCGCGCAAGTGTTGGTGTTGCATAGGAACTCTCCTTGAGTTCCTATGAGCGGTTGACACAAAGTTATGCCCTTGGAGGGGCATGACATATCGTGGTGGGAGCTACCTTTTTGGGCAATATGGAGTATGTGCCTTGTGTTGTGTTGCGTGCCCATTTGGCGGGTCCATCGCTCCAAGACAAACCCGCCAATGGACCTCATATTGTGCAAGCCCCTTCTCCATACTCCCCACGATCAATTGCAAGCCTAACCTTCGTGAAGGGAAGCTTGTGTGGTGATCCCGAAGCGATGCGTTGGGAGCAAGGTGTGTGTTTTGCAATTTTCCATATTTTCATGTGCCCACTTGGGAAGTAGCGCTCGTAACCTTTCAAGGCGCCCCAAGTGGAGCACATATGTGGGATCGGAGGTCATTGGTGTCAAGTCATTGTGTGTAGAAGGATTAAGTGATTGCACGATCCAAGCCGAAGATATTATAATATAATTATGCACCTTTCAAGGCACTTTTGTGTGTGCTTGTGCCAATTTTGCCATTTTTGGCCCGTCATGATGTCAAGTGGCGACCGTGTATCTCAACGTTGCGCTCACTTGACATCATGACCCAAGTATGATATGAGGGTACATACTTCGATGCCCAACATATCTTGGACCCGGCGAATAACTCCTCTTAGGCTTGGCATACCGTGGCCGCCATGTTGGCGATTTGGGACTATCCCAAATCATGGGCTCACTTGGCGACCCTGCCATTCCCAATATCGGAGGAGTTGGGCGACGCCCAAAAGATATGTTGGACCAACATGACTTGATACCAATCCTATGGCACACTCCGGTCCAAGTCGGGCATGTGCCTCATTTGCCCCAACCATGTGTGTGCGCATTTTTGGCCATTTTGAGCAATTTTCCACTTTTGCTGCCCGCCGTGCACTATGCTCTAACCCTCGTGCACGCCGGACGCATGGACCAATGGACCATATATGACATGGGTGTTATGGGTAATGGTCCCCATGGTCCACACACCACGTAGGCGAAGCGGAGCCGCCTTCGTTAAGGCGCTAGGCCAAATTGAGTATGGGGAATTTTGCCATTTTTGCATTTGTGGACCCAATTGGGATCGTCACCACGCCAGGTAGCATGGAGATCTTTGGGAGCCCAGTGCATCGAAGTCTATGTTGGACTCCCAGTGGATCGCGTATGGAATGGCGGATCAGATCTCCAAGCGGGCGTGGAGATATACTATTGGGAGCACCCCAAATTTTGGCTCATTTCGAGCAGCCAAAATGACCCCATTTTGGGACCCCAATTTCCCCCTTCCGTGTGGTCAATTAGCGGCCCCATTTCTCCAAGCCCACAAGGAGCCCGGACCTAACTTTAAGTTGTACACTCAGATGAAAGTCCTAGGTCCTGCCTCCTACCCTGTGAGCCATTGGCCTTACCTTGGCCGGGCGAGCCACGCGTGGGAATGACGCCAATTTTGGTAATTTTGGCATCATGACCCCACTTGACTCATCCGTGTTGCCCTGATGCCGGGACCTCAGAGGGAACCAGGTTGGGTGAGGGCTCCAGAGAGTTCGTACTCGAAGAGCATAGGGTCAGTTGCCTCGTCCCTACCTCTGGCGGGTCCGGACGAGGGGTCAATTTTGGGGATTTTTGAGTTAATTTCAGTTTGGGCTGAAACAGCCCATTTTCAGCTGCCAACTCCTGGGTGATAATGGCGGGGCCATATCTCAGACTCAGAGAGGAGTTGGGACCTGCCGTTAAGGGAGCATGGGGAGCCACGGTCGTTGGCCCTGGGGCTCCTTGGTTCCCAGGAACTCGCCTGTGGCTAGGCAGGACACCTCTCCCATTGGCAGGGTTTCAGGGTCCGGACTGAGCAGGGCATGGGTTGAGTTTGAGCCCCCGCCCCCACCAGCCACTGAGAGGGTCGGACCTGGGATTGGGATATGAGTTGGGACTGAGTGTCTATTGGCCTGTAATGCCCTTACCCCGGTCCAGTCTTAACCCCATGTGTACATATTCTGATGTGTTGCTGTACATACTTTTGTTCCCTCTTTGCAGAGTGGCAAGGATTCTGAAACGCTTTGTCACGTGACATGAGCGCATTGATGCCCTTGTGAGCGTAGTGCTTTGCCTGCCTGCTCACTTGCGCGTGTCAACCGCAGCGTCCCGTGGCCGGCCCCCCACGGGAACGCGTCACCAGCACCGCGGAGGGGAAAGGACACGAACAACCCCAGCCCCCTAACCCGGAGCCACAAGCAGCCGCCTGGCGCAGCCGCCCAGCCGGCAGAGCCAGGACCTAACCCGGCACTCAGGGGTGCCGAGCCCACCGTGTACATAGCCCACCCGACCCATGGGGCCGCACCAGGGCCAAACAGAACGCAACTGCCAACAGCAGCCCGGAGGACAACACTGAATGCGGGCCAGTGCGTGCGCCAGCCCAGGGAAGACAGAGGGAGGAACAGGCAGCCCCCCCCCCAAAAAAAAAACCAAACGGAGGGGGGAGGGGGGGGGCGCGAAAACAGCCCACAGCCACCAAACCGCCCGCCAACACCACCAGAGGCGGCCAAAGCCCTTCCCCAGAAAGCACCGAAGACAGGACCCCCAAAGAGGCACAGGGGGACCACCTAGCCAAAACCGGCAACACCAAGCCAGGAACAGCGGCCCACCGGGAAAAGGGACACCGAAACATGCAGACACACACCACGAAAAAAAAAGAGCCAGTAGCCCAGCCCGAAAGAAAGGGGATGGGGGGACAGGGATGACAAGGCCCGGGACAGGGACACCCAGCAAAAAAAAAAAAAATAAGCGCAAAAAACACAACCCGACAACCGAGCCAAGAAGGGCTGGGCACAGCCGAGACCCGGGCCCAGCACGCACGCCCACACCGCACGCCGGAACCGGAAACGGCGGGCGGCAAGCGGGGCGCGCACGAAACCACACACGTCCCATCAGCAGGCCGAAACCGAACCCCGACCACGAACACCACAAACAGCCGTCACTACAGGGACAACACGACAAACCGTGCCCAAACACCCCCACCCAAGACCCCAGCCAGGACTGGCGGGGTTAACAAAACCCACACCCAACCGCAAACCGGACCCAAACACAAACGCCGCACAACAGTAGGAAACCCAGTGCGGACAGCCCGGGCACTGAGGCAGCCCGTGCCATGCAGGTGACCCGGCCAAACGAGATCCGGAGACCGGGGGTAAGGCTGCATCCTAAGGCCTGCGCTGCTTTGGGACTAGAAGCAGAGCGTGTGACACCCAAGCGCCTCGGAACCCTAGTACCAAGAACGTGCATGCATGCCTTGGGAACGGGATACGCCAGGAAGTCCGGTGAACCTCTAGGGTTCCGCCCAAAGGAGGGGACGTGCGCAAGCAGGGGGGCACACCCGCCCGGCGAGACAAGCACGTCACGCTGGCGGCGATCAGCCCTCCCGGTGTTGCCCAGGGCCGCTTTGTTGGGGGCCAACAGTCAGGTCTAGCGGGATGTAAGACGCCTCCCCTTTTCGTCACAGGGGCGACGCCAGAGGGAACCATGGGGCGCCTCTCCACGACCGAGTGCACCTACCTACCTACCTACCTCCCTACCCGGGTAGGTATGGCGCGCGCACGTCGCGTGGTTCCGGTGCAGGGCGCCGGTAGGGCCGTTTCACGCATCCGTGCCCCTCCGCGTGTCCTGCCTCGGTCCCGTGCGCTGTCTTGCTTGCTGGGGGGGGGTGGCCCGGTCCCGTTCCCCCCTTGCCTAGCATGCGGTTGTGTGCCCCCTTTTGGGCGGGCCCGTGCGTCCAGGGGTGTTCTGGCGCCGGGGGGGCGGGGGGGGGGGGGGGCGGCTTGTGTGCCGTTCTCCCCAGAGGCGTGGCCGGGGGGGGCCGAGGAGGGGGGTCCTTCTACCCAGGACCCTCCCTCTGCCTTCCCTGGGCCGGCACCAAAGCGGCTGTTATTGGCGTTGCTCAGTTCATGGAGGGCGTGGCCTCCATACTGCTCCGATTCGTGCTCGCGTTTTGATCCCGGGTGTGGTCCGTGTGGCGCCCTTGTGTGCTGGCACCATTCTGCCTGCCTGTCGCGGTCTCTGTGGGAGCAGGCAGGTGGGGGTGTGGGGGCGCACAGCGTACTGGCTTAGCGGCGTTCCCCCCCGGGCGCTGCAGCCCTCTCGGGGGGAGGGGGGTCATCCCCCTTGCGCGGGGCGGGGCAGAGGGCTGGCGCCTCCGTCGCCCGTCTCCGGCATCTCGCGGGCCGGAGGGGAGGGGGTTGGGGGAGAGAGCGGGGGGGGTCGCGTCGTGGTCCCTCGCCACCCTCCTCCGGGGGGGTGGACTGTGGCCCCCGGCCCTGGCCCCCCTTCATGGCCGGCGGCGTGGCGCCGCGCATCCCCCCCTGCTGCATGCTCGGCTGGGGCTGTTTGGCAGCCCCGGGCGCCGAGCGCGGTCTTGCTGGCCGCTGGTGGGTCAGTCTGGCGGGGGGGGGGATGGTCGGTGCGACGCCCCTCCTCGGGGGGTTGGCCGGGGGGTCCCGCGGGGCGGGGGGCGGGAGGGTCGCTCTGCTGCGCTCCGTCTCTCCGCCCTCCCCGGGCGGGCACCAAGGCGGGTCACTTTGTCATTGCCCCGCCCTCCAAACTGCACTGGCTCACATCTGCGTGCCACCGTCCTGGTACGGCCCACAGGTTGCCCTTGCGCGCCGGCGCAGGGCTGCGGGCCTGCTGCGGGTACTGCGGGAGTGGGCAGGCGGCTGACTGGCAGCGCGTATCGCGGCAGTTGCGCCCCTACTTGGGTGTTGCGACCCTCTCGGGGGAGGGGGGGGGGTCTCCCGCCGCTCCCAGCAGGGGGGGTGCAGGGCCCCCGTCCCCCTGGCCGGCCTTATGCTGTCCGTGGGTCCGGGGGGGAGAGGGGGAAGGGGGGGAGGGCGGGGGGCTCCCCGCTGTCGCTCCTTGGTCCCCTGGTGCTGCTCCCCGGTGGCTGCGGGAAGGCGGCCTGGTGGACCCGGCTCCAGGGGGGCCAGCCGTTGACGGAGGGGGGCGCACTCCCCTCCTGCTCCCCTCCACCTTCCGGGCGCTAGGCCGTTGTGCGGGCCCTCACCCTCGGGCCCCCCGCTCCCCTCGCCGCCGTCGCCTCACCGCGTGGTACCGGTGGGGGGGGGGGGGGGGGGGGGAAGGGCCGGCGGTTGCTGGGGGTGGCGGTCCGGGTCATCGGTTAATGATTAGCGGTCTGCAAGGCAGCGGGGTCTCCGCGCCACGCGCGTCCGCGCGCTCGCGGCTCCCGCCCTCTCCCCTACTGGGGGCGGCACGCGTCCCTCCGTTGCGCTAACCACAGGGGTGGTGGGGGGGGGGCTCTGGATCGGGGGGCCTGGGCCTGCCGGGGGGGTGTCACGCGTGGCTGGTCCTTCCCCACCCCCCTGTGCCCACCGCCCGGGACCATCGTTGCCGGGCGCGGCTGTCACCTGCGCCGCCGCTGGTGGGGGGGCTGGGGCTGCTGCGGCGCCGGGTTCCGCCGGCGGTAGCGCCAGTGGGCGAGGGTGGTGCTCAGGGCCCAGGGGAGCAAGTTGTTGGCCTCCGCGTTCGTGACTCAGAGCACCGCCCCCCCCTCCAGGAAAGCTGGCGACGTCAGCTCCCTGTTGGACCATCCCCGCCCGAATCACGGCCCGGAGGACCATCTCATGGTCTTCATGGGCCACCCACCCGCCTGGGGCACCTCCCGGTTCCCCTCGTCCCTCCGGAGGAGCACGGCATCGAAGGGCCGGTTCCTCATCCCCCTGGTGGTCCCCGAGGAGGCTCGGTCTAGCCACCCGTACAACTCCATCACCAGGGGGAGGGCCTCGCCCGCTAGGGGGTCCCGGATTCGGTCCCAGTCCCGGTCCCAGTCCCGGGCCCGCTCTGCCCCCCGTGCCGGCTCCACCTGCGGCCCCTGCGCATGCGGCGCCGGCACTGCGCCATGTCTTCTAGCCGCCAGGGCGGCGTCCATCCGCGCCGGCTCCGCCCTTGGCTCTGGTGCCGCGGGGGCAGGGCCGCGCGGGGCGCCGCTGTGCGGGTGGGGGGCCGGCTGATGTGGGGGTCGGGGGAGTTGGGGGGGGACGAGGTCCCCCGCGTCGGGGTCGATGTTGTAGAGCTGGGCCTGCTGGTGGTGTTGGTGGTGGGCGTGGGCGCCGGCATTTGTTGGATACCGGGGGGGATGCACCGCACCGGTTGGACATCCGGCTGCGGGGGCGCCCCACCCCCCGTCCCTCTCCCTACCCCCTGCCCGCCCCCTGTGGCGCCGCGCCCCGCCCTGCCTGTCCCCGGGGGACTACGTCGTCCTTCTACCCCTTGCCCTTGGGTCCCCCCCCGGCCCCCAAACCCTGGCCTGGGGCCACTCCTGCCCCTTTGCCCCCCGGCCCGTGCCGCGGGTCCTGTCCTCTGTCACCCGCGTCCTTGCCCGCACTGCCGACACCCATGCTCCTCCCACGTCCTTGTCCATGTCCTTGGCTGTGTCGCCGTCCGCCGACCGCACCCCGCTCCGTCCCGTGCTCCCCGACGCCGCCCGCCTTGGCGCCCTGCTCATGTTCTTGTGCCCGTCCTCGGGCGCTGTCGCCCGTGCACGTGTCCTTCCTGTGCCCTTGCCCTTTCCCTGCGCTGTGTCCCGTGTCTCGTTGTCCGATGCCTGCGCCCTGCCCCCCTCCGCTGCCGCTGGCCTTGGTGCCAAGCCCGTGCCCTTGCACTCGCTCCTTGCCGCATGCGCCCTGGCCTGTCCCATGCGTTCGTCCTTGGGTGCTCCCCCTGTTGCCTCCCGTCCCTCGCTTCGGGCTCCGGTGCCCGCTACCCTGCCCCGCCTGCGCACCGTCCCCCCCCTCCTGGATCACGCGCCCAGCGTTCTGCTGCTGCCGCAGCCGCGACAGCGTGATGCCCGGCGGCGTACGCGTGGGCGCCGGGGGAGGCGGCCTTGGGTAGGTACGGCTTCGGGAGGCTGCTGTGGGTGTGGCTGGGGTTGGGGTGCGGTACTTGGCGCCCTCCCTGCCCTCTGCTGTGGCTGCGGCGGCCCCTGGCGAGGTGCCTCGGGCCCGCGCTGGGCCCGGCGCCGGCTCCTGCGGCGTGCTGGGGGCCGTGGCGTGGTCTGCCGGGGCTGTGGCGCGGCTTGCCGGGGCCGCACTTTTAGCTCCCTGTCTACCCGGGGCCTCCTCTGGGAGCAGGGCGGGAGGGGCCGCGGCCTGAGCGGCAGGGGCGGCCTCCTCGGCCGGCGCGGGCTCCTGGACCGGCGGCTTGGGGTCGGCAGGGGCCGCCCGGGGCTGTCCGGCTGGTGGCCCCACCGGCACTGCGACTTCCCCCAGCTGCCGCTCCTCGCGCTCCGCGAGGGTCTCCCCCGCGCACCCCGGGGAGACAGGGGAGCGGGAGCGGGACCGGCGGTGGTGGCGGTCGTCCCGCTCGGGGGAGCCATCGGAGTCCGACATCACTGTTATTCTGGTAGGCATGCGTGGTGGCAGGCGTGTCCGTTCCACTACCTCCTAGTGCATCAGTGGTGCGCTGTGGGCAGTGCCGTGTAGTGCTGCGTGGGGGGGAGGGCGGGAGAGTAGGGTCGGCTGGCGCTTGTGTTGGTCCCGTCCGGGCAGGGGCTGGTGGTCATCCATCTGCACTGGGGCGGGAGGCTGGTGAGCCACGTGGCCCCCACGTCGCGCCACATTTCCCAGTCTGGGGCGGGGCTCAGGGGGAGATGCTCGGGGGAGCCGCACAAGTCGGACCCCCGTAACGGCGGTGACCTGCGGTGTACGCGGGAAGACGTGCCCACCGTCCCGCGCCTGGGGCACCGGGAGGGGGGTGCGGGGCACGGGCGCTGCCCCGTAGAGGTGGGTGGGGGTGATCCCCAGGACCCGCTCCGGGTCCCCGCGGGTCATGACAACGAGGAGGTGCAGTGGGGTGCCCGGGCGCTCTTGCCAGAGGACCTGCCCTCTGTTGTGGGCACCCCTGGTCCGGGAGAGGGGGGGGGACAGGTGCGGGCGGGCCCAGCAGCGAGGCGCGTGCGTGGCCGGTGGGAGGGCGGAACACCAGGCCGGCTCCGTGGGGAACGCCTCGCACACAACGGCGTCCGAGAGGGTTGGCCTGGTGCCGTCGTACACCGGGTTGGTTGGGCGGGGGCGGGTGGGCGTCTCGCCCGCGCCTTCTATGAATACAGTGATTTTGCCCACTTCCAAGTCCCCGTCCGGTGGATGTAGAAGGTGGAGCACCGCATCCAGTTCGGACAGTCCTCCCGGGTACGTGGCGCACACCTGGTGCAGGTACGGGGCCGTGTCTCTAGGGCAGCGCATGCTCAGGGCGTGCAGCACGGCTGAGGCACTGCTGTGGAGGAACGTGGCGGACCCTGCCCCCTTCAGCTGCAGGGTGTCCCCCATGGACAGGGGCCGGCCCTACCGGTTGGACGTGCGCCACTCCATCCAGTGCCCCTAGAGGGCCGCCTCAGGGCCTATGAGCCCCGGCCGGACGGTTTTCACGATGCCCGCCTGGTTGTGCTAGGGCGGCAGGGTGCGCCTCAAGCGCCGCCGTCACTGCGTCCGCCACCAGGCTGCAGTCAGTCGCCTCCTGCGCTCGGCGGCGAGCCCTTGCGTGCTCCGGGCCGTTCCCTTTTGGCGAGGCATGGTGCTGTGGGCTCTGCAAAGCGCGGCGGCGGGCGGGGATCAGGGCGCAAACACGTGCGACAGAGGCGCGACGGCCGTGGGCTCCCACAGCCGCACGTGGATCCACAGGATGGCGGCACCTGCGGGGCCCGCTTGGCCGTGTGAGGGGATTTGCGCTTACCGATGCGCCGGTGCAAACCTTCCTTTTCTGTGCGCCTGCGCGGGCCCGCGGATGGTTTGGGCCAGGGGCACGCGGCCACCTGGGAGCACCGCGCGCATCTATTGATGCCCATCGGCACGGCGGAGGACACCGTGTTGCATTCCCCGCAGAGGTGGCAGGTGTGTCCGAGGTGGGAGGCCGGCGACCAGGGGCCGAGACGGCAGAGCCAGAGGTCGTCCCGCCGTTGGCAAAGGGGGTCCCGTCGCTCTAGTAGGTGGGCGCGGACGCGGCGTTGGTAGTCCCTGCCGAGCGTCTTCTGCCGGACCACCTGCCACGTGTCGTCGGGGAGGATCCAGTGGTCGTGGAAGGCTGCGATGAGGTCATCCCAAGCCGGGCGGGGGTACCCCCGGGGAAGGGTCGTCATATACGTGTGGTGCCCGGCGAGGTGGGGCACCAGAGCGCCCCACTGGCACCCGTCCGCGACGTCCCGGTGGGGAAGGGCCAGTAGGGTGCCGTCCGCGATTGCCTCCCACCCTACCCTCAGCCCTTCGCAGCTGTCCAGCTCCCGGCGTAGCGCGGCTGCAAGGTCAGTGGGGAGCATGAGGAGCAGGGGGCCCCGGAATGTCGCCCAGCCGGGACAGGGTGTCGTCGTACGTAGGCCCCCGATCTTTGAAATGCGCCACGGTGAGCTGGGTGGCCCCGCCTTCCGGGGAGAGCCACCAGATGGTGGCCGCGTCGCCATGCTTGTATCTCTGTGGGCGGAGCACGTTGGCGGCGTGGAGCACGAGGCGGGGGGGGTAGGGGCGCTCTGATGAGGGAGGACACGTCCCCACTCCACCCCACGTGTGGCTTTGGGGCCGCCTGTAGCCACCCCTCGGCCGCTGCGTCCCGCGAGTGGTCGGTGCCCGCCCCGCGGATCATTGTGGGCCGTGGCCGGGTGTGCGGCCCGCCCCCCTCGAGCGGGTTGGCGGCGTACTGCTGCGCGGTGGTCCCCGGCGCGCCTGTGGCAGCGCACCCCCAGCCCCATTCGCGCGCCCACTCCGCGCCCACCATACGGGGGTCCAACGCGGTCATGGAGCCGCGCCCGATGATCCACGGCGGGAAGAGGGCATCATGTAGGTGCTTTCAGAGACCCCCTGGCAGGTGCCGGTACGGGTGGGGGTCCTCTTGCGGTGGACATTCCAGGGTGCGGTTCACGATGTCGAGGGAGGCCACGAAGTCTCTGCCAGGGCGCCAGGGGGGGAGGGGCAGTCGCCCTCCTTTGCAGTGAGCCATTGGTGCACCCGGGCCGCCGCGCTTAGGGGCTCCCGAAGGAGTTGCTCCAGCCAATGATTGCGGAGCTCCCACACCAAGTCTCCCAGCCGGAGCATGTGGTGGAGGAAATCGTCAAGGAAGGTCCCTCCTGGCAGGTCGTAGCGGGCGATTGCGCTGAGCTGCGCTTCTGCCACTTCCCGCACCAGCCCAGAGCAGAAGACTTCTCTCCATGCGGCGCCCGCGGAGCGCCATGAGCCCACCCATAGAGCCTTGTCCCCGGGCGGGGGGTGGCGGGCCGCCTCTTACAGCGCCTGGCGGTAGTGGGGCCAGAGGAGCTGCGAGTGGGCGCATCCCACGTGCATGTGCACAGGGGTCTCCACCGGGCCGCCGCAGAGGAGGCATGGCTGCAGGAGAGTGGCGACGCCGGATGGCCGCTCCTTCTGGATGCGGAGCCTGCGCTGCACCGGCATGTGGCCGTCTCTGGCCCGCAGCGCCCGGTGGTCGGTGGTCGCCGCTGTGAGGTCCCGGGCCTGGACGTAGGCCGTGCATTGGGCCGCGCCCAGGTGTGTGCGCCCCCGGTGCGTCAGCACATGGCTCAGCTGTGCCTGCTGCGTGACCGCGCTGAGCGTCCGAATTTCGGGGGGCCGCAGGTCGAGGTGGCCGTCATGACCGGCGATTATGAGCTGGGCGTGGCTTCGACCCGGGGGCGTGTTCTGCAGGACGGTCCCCTGGGACGCCGCCCAGTCGGCCCTGGGCAGTAAGGGTTTGCGGTGGTGAGAGGTGGCTCGGGCAAACCAAAACGGTTACTCGGTGTGTTGCCCTCGCACGTGCAGGCCGTCCTGAAGCCATCGCAGGGGCGTCTGGTTGACCACTTTCGCCGCGCCCGCAGGGACTCCTGTGGCCCGGTCGCGATCGGCGTGTCGCAGAAGGTGGAGGATGACTTCGGCGTCCACCGTATGGATCCACGGCCTGTGGATGCCGTACTGCAGGGGGAGGGAGGCGGCCACCCCCTCCCCGTCGGGCACCGTGCCCGAGATGGCCTGGGCCCACGGGCGGTCAGGGTCGGCGGCAAGAGCGACACTGGTGGCCCGCCTGCAGGAGGTGTGGCCCCAGGCCTCTGGGAACCAGTAGTACCTGGCGGGGGCGCAGGCCTGCGTTGAGGTCGGCGGAGTGCCATCGGATGTCGGGGTCGCCGGGGGTCAGTTGGTCGGCGTTCAGCGCCCTGGTGTTGTCGGGGTCGTTTGCCGGATGGTCGCGGAGTTGGACCTCAGCCCTGGCGATCGTGCTCGCCCAGGACCGGAGCGCCGTTACGTGCTCCCGGAGAGGGTGCCGGGCCTCCGCGCTCGTGCACCACCAGGTGTCCCGTGTCTTCCGGCTGGTCCTCCAAGGTGAGCACCGCCATGTGTGGGTCGTGCGGCACCTCCTTAGCCACCAGCAGGGCGGTGCAGCCGGGGAGTCCACGGGGCCTGGGCTGGCCTGCCCCCACCTGCACTATCACCCACTCGGCCCGGAACTGCGCTTGTTCTGTTGCTCGGGCGCACTGGTCGTCCGTGGTCACCAACCACACTGGCGTTGGCGCGTGGGGCCGTGGGCATGGAGGCCCGGGCCACGCCACATCCGCGTTAGGTTCCTGGTGCTCGCCGTTCGCAAGCACGTCGCGGAGAATGTACAGGAGGGCCGCCGGCGGGTGGTATGCCGCCCCCCGCGTGGGGGGGGACAGCCTGCCCTGACGGCGATGGCCCCCGGTGTGGAGGTGCAGGCCGTCCGAGGTCACCCGTGGGCCAGTATGGGCATCCTGCCTAGCCCTCGTGGGGTGCACAACCTCAGGCGGCGGTCCCGCGTGCCGGTGGTGTGGAAAAGGTGGACCAAGGCGTTGCGCCACCCGGGCTCGTCGGTGGGCTCCTGTTCGCGGTGGCAGTAGTGGAGGTGCTCATTGGCGCACTAAGTGAGGTATTCCTGCACCGCTGCTGCGTCGGGGAAGGGGTGGTGCAGAGCCTGGTGCCCCTGCCAAGGCGTTGTGTGTGGCACCGTCAGGCGGCACATGTCGCGGTGCCGCAGCTTGGCGGTGCGCAGCTTGACGACGTTGCCTGGGGGGGACTGGAGCTGGATGTGGACTACCCCGGGGCAAGTGACGGGGTTGTAGAGCCCCACCCCCGGGGGGGGCCAGGGCCCGGGGTACGCGGTGGACCGAGTCGCCCCCTGCCAGGGTTCCAAACTCCGGGACGGGGTAGTGTACCTCGGGGCATATGCTGTGCGCGCCGCCGATTTCCCAAAACATCCTGGTGAACTTGGCGCGCACGGAGGCAGAGCGGTGGTGGACGAGTGTGCCCACCAGGGCCACCACTGCCTGCTGGCACCGCATTGGCACCCGCGTAAGCCCCAGGGTCCGGTCAGCCTGCAGGCTGTCCTGCGAGGCGTCGAAAGCGAACCGCGCCCTGTCCTTCACGACCTGGACCGTGAGGTGGTCCAGGTGGTGCGCGGTGTCAGAGTAGTGGACAATGAAGGGGGCGACGTATTGTGTCACTCCCCCTGGGATTGCCAGGATGACGTCCTGCACCACTTTCGGCGGCGCGAGGGTGTTGAGATACCAGTGGTGCACCGCCGCCAGGCGCAGCCGGTGTTTGCGCTGCAGGGAGCACTCCCCATCCTGAGTCCCAGGTAGAGAACGGAGTTTGCCGCCGGCACCCAGTGCCATGGGTTTTCCAGGCGGGGGCAGAGGCGTAGCTGTAGGCCCGGGACCCCATCTATAGTGGCCACGGCGCACTTGCGGGGGTTGAGCTCCATGCCGATCATCTCGAGGTACGCGACCACCTCCTCCACGCCCTCGACGAAGTGCTGCAGCGTGTGGGCCAGTACCAGCAGATCGTCTATGTAGGCTTGGATGTGGCCCCTTTCGGCCTCCCCGGGCGGCCGCAGGCGGTGCCCCTGCGCCCGGGGTAGGGGCTCCAGGAGGAGCGCGTACGGTAGGGGGCTTTCGGGGTTGCCCTGCCGGACGCCGCGCAGCATGTGGATTGGCTGTGTCAGCCCGTGCACGGTGACGATGCGCAGCCTGGCGCATGTGTGCAGCAAGAGCAGGAGGTCAATGACCTCTGGCGGCACAGAGAGCTGGCGAAGGATGAGGTGGAGGGCGCCATGCGGGGCGGTGTCGAAGGCCTTGCGGGCGTCGAAGGAAAAGGCGTAGTTGGGCCTTCCCCGCTGGAGCTGCCGCTGCGCCATGAACAGGGGGGGGGGCGGTATTGGAGCCGGGGAGGGCCCCCTGCTGCCAGTCACTGACCACTCCTTGTCGCGTGAGCACCTCCGTGATGCGCTGGGTGAGCGGGCCCGTGAGCAGCTTCATGTCCAGTTGGCCCAGGGCTATGGGCCGGTAGTCGTCCAGTCTGGCGGAGCCCGGCACCTTGCGGCTAAGCCAGATGTGCGCGTCCCTCTAGTGCATTGCCGGCGGGGCGCCGCGGAGGATTGCCCGGTAGTAGTGGACTAGGAGCCACTGGACGGGCGCCGCGGGGGCCTTGATGCAGCGGGCCTCCACGTGGTTGGCGCCCGGGGCCTTGCCAGCGGCCTTGTCCAGCGCGGACCGCAGGTCCTGCATGGAGTACTGCTGGACCTGGGCCCACGCCCTCTCAGGGACCCAGGGCAAGTGGCGGCCGAGAACCGCCTGGAAGCCAGGAAGGTCGTAAAGCTCTCGCTAGAAGGCGCGAACCGCAAACATCAAGTCGTGGGCCTCTGTGAGGAGCGTTTGGGTGTTGGGGACCCGCATGTTCCAGAGGCCCGACGGGCCCGGGGCCTCCAACTCTATGGCCCCTCGCACGGCCTTCCACCGCTAGGAGATGTCCTGGGCGTGGCGGCGGAAGATATCCTTGATGGCGCGCTTGCAGTCGCGCGCTAGGAGTGCGCGCAAGTGGCGGATGTCCTCCTCGAGGGTGGGGCTTGCCTCTCCGGCTCCTCCTGCAGCTGGCGCTGTGTGGCTGGGCGGAATCATGGCGACGTACCTCGCTGCTCATCCTCGAGTCGGAGCGCTGCCTCGGAGTGGATGTCATGCCGGGCTGCGTTCGCCTGGTACGCCGCCGGCGCGCACGCTGCCAGGGCGTCGTAGCGGAGGATTGCCGCCTGTAGCCGTTTCCCACTCTCAGGGGGGTCTCCTCCCGCCAGGTCCGCCCCCGTCGGGGACGGTTGCCGGCGCCCCACCACGCGCGCCAGGGCGTCATGCGCCGCGTGGAGGTGTTCGAACACCTTGTCCACAGCGGCCGCGGGCATGGACCTGTAGGCGTGCTGCTCAGCGGGGCCTAGCCAGGGCGCCAGGGAGGGCTCGTCCTGTGCGGCGGTAACCGCCGCCCACAGACAGCGTTCGACAGGCGCGACCTCGGCGATGTACAGGAGGAGGCGGCCCTCCGTGTGGCTTTAGGGGGCGGGCATTGCCGCGTGGCCTGCCGCGTTGAGGAGGCCCGGCAGGGCCAGGCAGACCGGGAGATTGTGCGACCCGATCACCTGGGGGTGCGCCATGCGGCGGGCCCAGACACTCTCCCGCAGGGACCACGGCAGGAGGGGCTCGTTGACCAGGAAGGTGTCCACCCTGTGCCAGGACGGGTGGAGCGTTGGGGTCATGTCCTCCACACTGCCCGCCGTTGCCCTCCGGAAACCGCAGGCCTCCCAGCCCGCTCGGAAGTACTCTGTGGCCGGGTTGGTGGTGGCATCCATGTAGATGTTGGTGTCGCCAGTGATGACCACCGGCTGCCTCCCACCCAGGCTGCGCGCCGTGGCATACATTTGTATGTCGCCCAAGAAGGCCGCCCGCCCCGCCCATGGGGAGCAGCCTGCCTGCGGTCCATGGACGTTGATGAGGATGAGGCCACCCCCGTACGTGCGGATCTCCAGGGCCGCGGCCTTCCCGGGGACGATTTCTGTGAAACTGAGCACCTCGTGCTCGGCCACATACTTGCTGCTGACGGTGGTGAGCAGGCCTCCTCATCTCGAGGTGCAGGTGGCCCCCGTCTCAGCCAGCCAGCTGCTGAAGAACGGGGTGTACCCCTTGTCCCGAAGCGCCTCGGCCACGTGCATCTCTTGCGCCCGGGTGGCAATCCCTGTCTCCTGGAGCATGATGGCAAAGCCCCCCTCCTGGGGTAGCATGCCGGTGATGAGATGCTCCTTATCGGTACAGGCCGCCGGCCCCCGGCGTCGTCGGAGTGTGTCACGGAGGGCCCGGTCCGCTGGGACGAGGCCATCGCGCAGGTTCCAGGAGAGGAGCCAGAGGGCGTCGCCCGCCGCGTCCTCCTGGAGTCAGCTGTCCCGTATTGGCAGCGCCGCGGGGTCCGCTAGAGCAGCCAGGTCTCCAGGGTGTGCCGGGGCCATGGGATGTGGGGAGCTCGCTCCCAGGGGGCACACAGGCGGGCCAGGGGGGCCAGTCCCGCAGGGACGGACCCTTGATGGGCTACACCGCCGGCTCCGGGGCCGCTTCGGCCGCCTCCTCTTCGTCACCCAGGGCCGCCGCGTGGCCGGCCGCCTGGGGGGGGGGGGTATGGGCGTAGGGGGCATGACACGAAGATCTCCGTGCCATCCCCTGGAGGATGTGGGAGGCCGCCTCCTTGTCTTCCACCGGGGCGGCGGCATGCACCGCGTGCCACGCCAGGTGTTCCAGCATCGCACCGCTTGTGTAGTACTTGTCCGCACATAGGGGGCATTTTGTTGGTTCCGTGGCCCCCCGTGCCGGGCAGAGCAGCACTGACTTGCAGTTGGCCAGCGGAATCGTGTGCGGCGCCAGCGCGCGGCCCGGGGCCGACGTGTCGCCGGCGCGGGTCCAAGACCCTGGACGGCGTCCCGCTGCGCCTCCGCCTGCAGCCACTCTTACCAGTGTGTGGCGCCGATTTGGCGGTCGGGGTTACCCCTCCATCGCAGGTCGTGGAAGGCCTGAAGCCAGTGGTATACCGTGGTCGGGACCGCCAGCTGGAGCTCCAAGTTGGCGGTGCGCGCCGCTGCCGGCCACCCCCCCGGCCTCGCTGTCTTGGCGTTGTCTTTAAGGCAGACTTGGAGCAGGAGGGCGTGGTGTTCGCCCTCTCACAGCGCCTTAAAGATCACGTGAGTGCAGTCCGCCACGCGGATTACGGCCTTGGACCCCGGAACGTGCTCGGGGTAGCTGACGGCGGTGTACTCGTCTGCCGGGCTGAACATGCAGACTACCCACTGTGGGTTCTGCCGTCCTCGTTGAGCCACCGCGAGGGTGGCTGCTGGGCGGACGGGCGTGATAGGCCCAGCATGGAGGTCCGGAACGTCCGTGTTACTGATGGCGTCTCCTTGCCATGCGGCCCGTAGATGCTGCTCCTGGTCGGGGCTCCAGACCAGTGTGGGGGGGTTGGCCCACCCTGGCGAAAGGATGGCCTGGTAGCCCGCCACCTGCAGCACTAGTGCTTCCCCCTGCTGGGGCCTGGGGGGGGGGGCGCCACGACCTGTGTCCCTGACGCGGGTGCGCTCGCAGAGCGTGGCGTGCCACGGGTGGGGCGCGTCGCGCTGCAGTCCTTGTGTGCTACCCGCGATCTGCGCCGGGCCGTGGTGGTGGACAAAATTCTACCCGCCCTCCGCCAGTAGCGCCGCCGCGACGACGTACAGCTGTTCCGCCGTGACGGGTGCCGTTGGCGTGTGCGTTGCAGCCAATTGGCGGGGCCGCGTGTCCCAGCAGGGGATGTGGGGTAGCAGACGTGCTGGCCACGCCGCCTCAGGTCCCATGGTGACCGCCGCGACTGTGGACGCCGGTGCCGTGCGGTCCGCTGGCCTGTACTGCCTAGATCCCGCGCCGTCCCGGGGAAGGTACCTGCAGGCCGTCGTCCAGGCCACCACCTCGCAGTTCCTGCGGTCCAGCTCGGCCCCGTCCGCGTTGCAGCTTCCCCTTTGTTGCACCGTGGTGGTCGTGTGTAGCGAAGGGCCCTGCTGCAGTGCCTCCGGGCCCTGCCCCGGTGGGAGGGCAGGCAGGGCCGGCTGCGGGAAGATCTGCACGCCCAGGCGCTTTGGGTGCGTGTGGTAAGGGTGCTGCCGGCGGTGCTCTGGGGCTGCCCGAGGGAGGAAGAGGAGTTGGTGTAGGCACCAGTGGCCCTGCGCGGTTGACGGGTTGTGGACTGTCAGCCACTGTTCCACCACGCCTCCCGCGTATGCGGCCTTGACGCGGCGCTGCAGTCCCAGGCGGGCAAGGTGGTTTGATGTGCCTGAGGGTAGGGCACCCGTAAGGATTCCAGCGCCAGGTCCTGCACCTCGTCGCTGAGCTGTTCCGTAGGGGCCGACGCACCTGGCAGGACGTGGCGGGACCCGGGCGTGGGGGCCGTGACCTGCTCGAGTACCGGCCCTGGCGGGTACCGTGCACCCGGGGTCCCCATCCACTCCCCCGGATGGATCAGCATGGCCCTCCGCACTTGCCGTGTGAGGGCGTGGCGGGGGGCCAAAAGAGGGACCGTTTGCAGAAGGCGGTGGCACGCCGGTGGCGATTGCATGGGTTGCGGTGCGGCCGCAGTGATCCACCTGCATGCCGTGTCAGGCACGATCGCGACCCAATCCATGGTCTTCATGTCCTCGGCGTGAAGCGGCGCCTGGCCCTGCTCCAAGGGGAAGTACAGGCTCGAGCGCCCGTCCTCCTCTCGCCACCGTATCCAGGCCGCCCCCGCCTGCAGGCTGCAGAGCAGGGCCACAGCGGGGGGTTGAAGCCGTGGGAAAGCTCCCTTGACGGCTTGGGCAAGTACCACAGTGGGAGGATCCAGGGGTCCGGTAGCGGTTGTGCCTCCCCCGCGTCCCACCGCTACCTGGAGTGGGGCGGGGCGGCCGGAACCGTGCCTGTCTGCAGAAAGTGGCGCGCCCTCTTGTCGGGCTGTCGCTGTAGGGTCGCCGCGAGGCGGAACCCCTCCGCCGCGGGCGCCACTGGGAGGCCGCGCTGGGGCCTGCGCCAGGGGAAGTTTCTTGTGGCCACCCAGGGGTGGAGGTCCCGGGCGATTTCCTCCGCGGTGCCTGTGGGGGTGCCCTCCGGTGCCAGGTGCCACATGACGGCAAGCACTGCCCATGTGGAGAAGGGCCACGCCCGTGGGGGGGTGTACACCTGGATGTTCCACCGCAGGCGCGCGTGCCGCATGCGGGATTGGTGGAGCACCCCTCAGACCATGTCTGCCACTAGGACCAGCACCATTCCCGTGGGCTCCACGACAATCCCCTCCGCTGATCCGCCATGGCAGCCCCGGCCCTGCACGGCCACCTCTGCCTGGTCCGTGTGCGCCACCCGGTCGATGGCCTCTTGGATGTTCACCCTGCCGCGCGTGGTCTCATCCAGGATCCAGCGCTGCGCTACCCCGTAGCACAGGGAGGCGCGTGCGGCCGCGTGCCCCACTGCGGGCAGCGCCCCGTCATCGGGGCTGGGTCGGGGGTGTTGCCTGGGGCACCAGCTTTCCCCGGTGCAGTGGCCCCGCTTCCACGCGGGGCAGAGGTCGAGCACACTGCCCGTCGGCGGCGTGGTTCCCGCGGGCGCGCTGCCCGCGGGGGGCCCTGGGATTATCTCCAGGTCAAAGACCGCATCCGCGTCCTCCGGGGGGGGGGGTCTCTATCGCAGCCTCGGAGTCCCAGCGCCCTGATGACCTCGTGCTCCGCTTCAAGCGTCGGAGATCGGGGGCGTGTTTTCCGTGGGGCCGTGGGCTCCGGAATTGTTGTGTCGCTGTGCCCAAGAGCAGGGGATGGGCCGCGGACCTCCTGTGGCTGTCCCGTGTCCCACGGCTGTTGCACGTGCCGTGGGCGTGGTGGGCTGTCGGTTGGAGAGCTCGAGCGTTGGCTCCGCGGGCCAGTGCCGAGCATCGCTCCTCGGGCTTCGCTGGGCGTTCGCTTGCCCGTTGGGGCGTCAGGCGCTCCCCCTGTTGCCCGTGTGTCCCAGGCACGGGTGGTATGGGCACCCAGGCCCCGCAGCGCGCGCTCTTGTTAGCCGTCGTTGCGCGCTGTGGGGGTGGCGGGAGGGTGTACCCAGGGGGGGGTGCCCTGCGCCGTTGTTAGGGGCGTCTGAGGTCAGGCGCTCGTCCTCTCCCGGCTGCCCCGCCTCAGGGCGGGCTGTCAGGGTCCGCTGCCCTCGTGCTGTGGGTGCGGGGCTGCGGGCATGGCAGCCCAGCACAGTCCCTTTGGCTTCCATGCCCTGTGGGGGGCTGTTCGCCGCGAGGTTGGTGGGAGGTCGTCCGAGGAGGGTTGGCCTTCCACCGTTGTGAGGGGCATCTGGTGTCAGGCGCTGTCCCTGGCCCGGCTGCTCGCCTCTCAGGGCGGGCAGCCGGGGTTCCGCGACCCGTGTTTTCCGGGCCCGTTTGATGTGGGCGTGGGGAACCGGCACCGGTCCCACAGCGTGCGCTCCTGTGAGCCGTCGTTGCGCGCTGTGGGGGTGGCTGGAGGGCGTCCCCGCGGGGGGTGCCTTGCGCCGTTGTGAGGGGCGTCTGAGTTCAGGCGCTCTCCCTTCCCCGGCTGCCCGTCCTCTTGGCGGGCTCTCGGGGTCCGCTACTCACGTGCTATGGGCGCGAGTGTGCGGGCGTGGGGGCCCAGCACTGTTCGTTTGGCTTGCATGCCCTGCAGGGGGCTGCGTGCCGCAGGGGTGGTGGGAGGCCGTCCCGGGAGGGCTAGCCTTCCACTGTTGTGAGGGGCGTCTGGTGCCAGGCGCTGTCCCTCCCCCGGCCGCCCATCCCTTGGGGCGGGCAGCCAGGGTTCCGGTTCCGCCACCCGTGTTTCCCGGGCGCGGTTGGTGTGGGTGTGGGGACCCAGCACCGGCCGGACAGTGTGCGCCCTTGCGAGCCGTCGGTGAGCGCAGTGGGGGTGGAGGCGGAAGGGCGTCCCCAGGTGGGTGCCTTGCGCCGCTGTGGGCTTCAGGCGCTCTCTGTTCCCCGGCTGCCCGTCCTCTGGACGGGCTATCGGGGTGTGCTACTCACGTGCTATCGGCGCGGGTTTGCGGGCGTGGGGGTCCAGCACTGTCCCTTTGGCTTGCATGCCCTGCGGGGGGCTGCGTGCCACGGGGGTGGTGGGAGGCCGTCCCGGGGGGGGTGGCCTTCCAAAGTTGTGAGGAGCGTCTGGTGTTGGGCGCTGTCCCTCCCCTGGCCGCCCGTCCCTTGGGGCGGGCGGCCAGGCTTCCGCGGCCCGTGTTTCCAGGGCGCGGTTGGTGTGGGCGTGGGGACCCAGCACCGGTCCCACAGCGTGCGCTCTTGCGAGCCGTCGTTGCGTGTTGTGGGGGTGGCGGGGGGGCGTTTCCAGGGGGGCGCCTTGCGCCATTGTGAGGGGTGTCGGAGGTCAGGCGCCCTCCCTCTCCCGGCTGCCCGTCCTCTGGGCGGGCTGTCGGGGTCCGCTACTCACGTGCTGTGGGCGCGGATGTGCCAATGGGGGGGGTCCACCACTGTTCCTTTGGCTTGCACGCCCTGCAGCGGGCTGCGTGCCGCGAGTCGGTGGGAGGCCGTCCCGGTAGGGGTGGCCTTCCATCGTTGTGAGGGGCGTCTAGTATCAGGCGCTTTCCCCTTTCCGGCCGCTCGTCCCTTGGGGCGGGCAGCCAGGGTTCCGAGTAAGAAAAAGTGCTTTTCCAATGCTTTAGGGTATAGTTTAGTTGTATTAGAGGTGCTCTAAGCACTCATGAATTTTTATCTTAGTAATGGCCTAACCAAAATGGGTGATAACACATTTTCACCTATGGTGCAAAACACTAAATCGGGATGTTGTGTGGACCCCTTAATCCCCAAGCTATATGCACCAAAACATCTTTTCCTGGGTAACTGAGGCACTGATATACTGAAGGCAGAGCCTATGAACTTATCTATGTTTTCACTTGAATTCATAGCTATCCTAGTGGTATGCGCCCTAGGGGGCTGGGGCACCTCTTTTTGAGAGGTCCTGGGTTCAATACCCAGTCAGCCTAGCTAAGTAGGAATATCCCATCTGACATGGCAGTGACCTCAGCGCCACAAGCCATGCCACCTCAGCACCTATGGGACCCAAAAACAAAGAGTGCACATCTCAAGATGGCACTTTAGAAGAGAGTGAGCCCTTGGGGGAGTTTTGCAATCAGTCCTTCTCAAACATGTCAAATATTTCATCCTGAGTTGCAATGTATGTTAAATGCTGTGGTCCATTGTTGATAGTGGTCTTTGTCTAACTCTTTGTGACTGCAGCCCTTCATGCTTGGATCCTGTTTATCTTCTACTTGCTTATCTCTGGCTTGGGTTATCCTGGCTTGGTTGTATTTCAACACTAAAACATTTTCCTCATCAAAAACAAGCAGCAGGAACCCTACACCAGCAACAAGCGGCAGGAGAGGCACAACAAAAACACAGTGCTGAAATCACTATAAAACCTTCTGGTAGCAAGGGGCAGACAGTCTCTGCGTACTGGCAGCAACCCCGTGCCGTACATCCAGTGCGCCGAGTACTGTCATAAGCAAGAAGGGCGAATATGGACACAAAGAAGGAGGACACCGACGTGAGGACGGCGCCTGAGGCACCAGCATTGCCAGCACCTGGTGAACCTGGACCTGGACCTAGCGCTGTACCTTCGGTGCCCTTACATGGGCCAGTGGACGTGGTTGATGACTCGCTGGAGGGACTTCAGCCGGCCTTTCGGGCCCTCTCACTCGAGGAGGTGGACACCAACCCTGTGAAGAGAAAGAGGGAGAGAAAGAAGGATGCAGGAGAAAGCATCCCAGACGAAGGAGTAGACCATGAGCACGAGCCGACGAGTGAGTCGACCTTCGAGGGCGCACCAAGCGCCTCTGGCCTCCACGCATCACCCCCTCTCACAACCACCACACTCCCAACTCCAGACCCAGCCGCTGCAACATCCACACCCATAACCACCCCGTCTGTGGCTGAGAGCACAGGCCTTACTGGTATGCCTACCTACCCTGCCTATGGTGTGGACCCATATACCACTGCGTTTCCAGAGGCAACTACGGCCGGTGAGCCAGTGGCCTCCAGTTCTGCGCCGCGCTGGTATGCGGCAGACTATCACCATCCTCTACCCGCTACGGGAGCCTATGTGGATGTTCCTCGGTACGCAACCCTTAGTGGGCTGAGGAGAGGCCCTGAGTCATGCGGGAGCAGGAGTAGAGGATCGGGAAGATTCTCCAACAGGTCCCTGACGCGGTCGGAGATGAACGAGGCGCTTTGAGGAGCCACCTCTAACATTGTTGACGATCTCACTCAAGAGATTCGGGCTAAACTGGAGGCCTTGATTCCACCCAGAGCGTCACCTACGTTCGTGGGAGCTTCACCCCACCGAGTACAGGCCAACCACCTGGTGGCAGGGTTGACAAACACCCTGGGGAGCCTGAGGAGCCGACTGATGCCGACTCATGCAGTGATACCGAGAAGCCCTTTCATACCCAGAACGGCCCAGCCTCCCTACAGCCACGTGGGGAATTCCACGCGAGCCGAGGTGGACCGGCTGGGGCTGACAGCCCTAAGAAAAATGGTTGACGTGGAGCCCTATGGCTCTAGTGACCTAGGCGGAGACCCCTCTGACGATGAGCCGCCGTCAATGACTTCTGCTTCGCCCTCGGAGGACAACGACCCTGAGGACCCCGAGAACCCGAGTGGGCGGAAGAAGAAGAAGAAGAGGAGGACCAGGCACCCTGAGGGACGCAGGTCTCAGGAGGCTAAGGCCATTGACACTTCCAAGATCGTGGTGAACTTGCCTGAGTTCACAGGCAAGGATCTCAGTGAGTTCCCCCAGAATTTAGGCCGGTTCCTCCAAATGACCGGCAAGGCCCATGCTAGTGGGCGAGTCAAGTGTGATCTGCTCCTGCAGTGCTGCAAGACCAAGTACCTGGAGAAGCAGGTCAAGCTGATCGGGACTAAGTCGGCCACCTTTGCCGACGTGTTGGTTGCCTTGGAGAGGCAGTACCCAACCTATGAAATCGACCTCTCCATCAGGGCCGAGATCAAGAACCGGGCCGTGCTGCCCAACAACCCCAAAGCTGCCAGGGTCTCTGAACTACCGGCTGCCTGGATCACTGGGCTTGACGACTGACGCCCGGTTCCTACAGCAGCGACGACCTGCTTTTCTGCTTGGTGGCTAAGCTCCCTTGGGAGCTGTGGGAAGAGTGCCGGTCAACGGCAGAGCGCAAGGCCAGAGCCCTCAACTACGAGGACTTGTCTGTGCTACTCCTAGAGCTGGCAC
Organism: Eutreptiella sp. 'Long Island Sound 2002'; assembly: GCA_964036045.1. Lineage (NCBI taxonomy): Eukaryota > Euglenozoa > Euglenophyceae > Eutreptiales > Eutreptiaceae > Eutreptiella > Eutreptiella sp. 'Long Island Sound 2002'. The sequence continues at coordinate 152,787,003 of OZ038379.1, forward strand.
TGGAGAAAGAAATCGACCAGCACCTGAACGCCTTCCGTCCTGGAGGAGGAGGTTCTGGAAGCCATGGCAAAGGGTACCAAGGACCAAGACCTGGACAGGGGACTACTCCCAAGCACGCCCGTATCATGGAGAATGTCAAAGAGCTCTTCTGGTGTGACGCCAGAGATGAGCATGGCAACCTGCAGCACGCCCCCGACTGTGAGCAGCGAGACTGCTTCGTAGTCCAAGGGAAGAAGCAGGAGACCAACACCGGCGCCAAGGCTAAGATGCCGGATCACTACAGGTGTACCATCACCTGTGCCTTTTGTGGGAAGAAGAAGCACTACGAGGATGAGTGCTACCACAAGCAACGCCTGTCGGCGAAGCTGAAGGGCGAGTATCCTGGCAAAGGCTCTGGCAAGGGCGGTGGCAAGGGCACCGGCAACGACTCCGGCAAGGGCAAGTCGAAAGGACATGGAAAAGGACAAGACTAGAACCACGGTGGACGAGGAGGAGGCCCTAGCTGCCAGCCCGACAAGGACAACAGGAACCCGAACAAGAACGGAGGCAACCTGAACCCTAATCCAGGGGGGCGAGCCCTCTGGAGGGCAGTCTGCTCCTACCCCACGCTCGCAGACTCAGGCCCGGCGAGAGCAAGGGGCCAAGCATGAGCATGAAGGTGGTGATGACGGCAACGCCAAGAAGAGAAGCCTGTCCCGCAGAGTTCTGACGGGGACGCTCCAGTGGGGCCCTGGACCTGGTGTTCTGGGTACGTATCCGACTAGGGGTACGTGAATACCTGGGGGTATTGGATACTGGAGCCACCATATCTATAGTCGCCAAGAAAAATTTACCTTCAGGGAGCCTGAAGAACACCATGACCACCGCGGCTATACGAATGGGGAATGGACATGTGGTGCACAGCTGCAGGGACTGTGAAGTGGAGGTACCTATGGGCTCCCGAAATATCGCCCATCGGTTCTATGTGATGGACACTGAGGCCTTCGACTTTGTATTGGGGACTGACTTCTTCGTGCAGCACTCCCAGGTAGGTAGGTAGGTATCTTCGGGAGCTCGGGATGCCTCCTTTGACGGTGCAGGAAGAAGGTCTTACCAAGGGGACGTCCTGTCCCTCCCACTGCCCTATGTTAGGTGCCTCTTGAGCCGCTCCCGCATGTGCTTGGGAAGGCATTGTCGCGGCCACCCGGTCCATGTGTCCCAGGTGGGAGGGTGTCCCCACATGTGTCCATGAGTAGGGCCACATGCCCCCTCCTTCGGGCGGCAGCTCTGGGGGCTGCCCAGCCGTGTGGAGTATCTCTCACCACAAGGGGTCTTGCTCCCGCTTGTCTACGGTACGACCGCCTCACCCTTGTGGCTTGAGTTGCGGGGCCGCTCCGCTTGGCAGGCGACCCCCTCCTGGACTGTGTACCGGCTCGCCTGTCACCGGTTGCATCCATGGCTCCGGGTGACGTTTGCCATGGTCCCCGATGCAGCCTGGCCGGGCTCGGACCAGCAGCCTTGGAGTACCGCTCCTGCCACTGGCCCGGTGGGTCGGCTGGGTCGCCCCAGTGTGTCCGACCCATGGGGTGTTGGTTCTTTCCTGTCCCCCGGCCGCCCTACGTGTGTGCGGCGTCCTGGGCCTCCCGGCTCCTGTTCACCGGTGTGCCTGCTTGGTGTGTTGTGTTGCGTGTGCGGCGTCCTGGGCCTCCCAGCTCCTGTTCACCGGTGTGCCCGCTCGGTGTGGTGTGTTGCGTGTGCGGCGTCCTGGGCCTCCCGGCTCCTGTTCACCGGTGCGCCCGCTCGGTGTGTTGTGTTGCGTGTGCAGCGTCCTGGGCCTCCCGGCTCCTGTTCACCGGTGCGCCCGCTCGGTGTGTTGTGTGGCGTGTGCGGCGTCCTGGGCCTCCCGGCTCCTGTTCACCGTTGTGCCCGCTCGGTGTGTTGTGTTGCGTGTGCGGCGTCCTGGGCCTCCCGGCTCCTGTTCACCGGTGCGCCCGCTCGGTGTGTTGTGTTGCGTGTGCGGCGTCCTGGGCCTCCCGGCTCCTGTTCACCGGTGTGCCCGCTCGGTGTGTTGTGTTGCGTGTGCGGCGTCCTGGGCCTCCCGGCTCCTGTTCACCGGTGCGCCCGCTCGGTGTGTTGTGTTGCGTGTGCGGTGTCCTGGGCCTCCCGGCTCCTGTTCACCGGTGTGCCCACTCGGTGTGTTGTGTTGCGTGTGCGGCGTCCTGGGCCTCCCGGCTCCTGTTCACCGCTGTGCCCGCTCGGTGTGTTGTGCTGCGTGTGCGGCGTCCTGGGCCTCCCGGCTCCTGTCCACCGGTGTGCCCGCTCGCCGTGTTGTGTTGCGTGTGCGGCGTCCTGGGCCTCCCGGCTCCTGTTCACCGGTGTGCCCGCTCGGTGTGTTGTGTTGCGTGTGCGGCGTCCTGGGCCTCCCGGCTCCTGTTCACCGGTGTGCCTGCTCGGTGTGTTGTGTTGCGTGTGCGGCGTCCTGGGCCTCCCGGCTCCTGTTCACCGGTGCGCCCGCTCGGTGTGTTGTGTTGCGTGTGCGGCGTCCTGGGCCTCCCGGCTCCTGTTCACCGGTGCGCCCGCTCGGTGTGGTGTGTTGTGTTGCGTGTGCGGCGTCCTGGGCCTCCCGGCTCCTGTTCACCGGTGTGCCCGCTCGGTGTGTTGTGTTGCGTGTGCGGCGTCCTGGGCCTCCCGGCTCCCGTCCACCAGTGTGCCCGCTCGCCGTGTTGTGCTGCGTGTGCGGCGTCCTGGGCCTCCCGGCTCCTGTTCACCGGTGTGCCCGTTCGGTGTGTTGTGTTGCGTGTGCGGTGTCTTGGGCCTCCCGGCTCCTGTTCACCGGTGTGCCCGCTCGGTGTGTTGTGTTGCGTGTGCGGCGTCCTGGGCCTCCCGGCTCCTGTTCACCGGTGCGCCCGCTCGGTGTGGTGTGTTGTGTTGCGTGTGCGGCGTCCTGGGCCTCCCGGCTCCTGTTCACCGGTGTGCCCGCTCGGTGTGTTGTGTTGCGTGTGCGGCGTCCTGGGCCTCCCGGCTCCTGTTCACCGGTGTGCCCGCTCGGTGTGTTGTGTTGCGTGTGCGGTGTCCTGGGCCTCCCGGCTCCTGTTCACCGGTGCGCCCGCTCGGTGTGTTGTGTTGCGTGTGCGGCGTCCTGGGCCTCCCGGCTCCTGTTCACCGGTGCGCCCGCTCGGTGTGGTGTGTTGTGTTGCGTGTGCGGCGTCCTGGGCCTCCCGGCTCCTGTTCACCGGTGTGCCCGCTCGGTGTGTTGTGTTGCGTGTGCGGCGTCCTGGGCCTCCCGGCTCCTGTTCACCGGTGTGCCCGCTCGGTGTGGTGTGTTGTGTTGCGTGTGCGGCGTCCTGGGCCTCCCGGCTCCTGTTCACCGGCGTGCCCGCTCGGTGTGTTGTGTTGCGTGTGCGGCGTCCTGGGCCTCCCGGCTCCTGTTCACCGGTGTGCCCGCTCGGTGTGTTGTGTTGCTGTGTGGGGTGCTGCTGCGGGGCGCTCACTCGTCCATCCGGACGGCGGCTATCGTAGCCGGCAAGGGCTGGGTACCCTCCGGGCGCACACACGTCCATCCGGACGGCGGCTGTTCGTAGCCGGCAGGGGCTGGGTACTCTCCGGGCGCGCACTCGTCCATCCGGACGGCGGCTGTTCGTTGCCGGCAGGGGTTGGGTACCCTCCGGGCGCGCACTCGTCCATCCGGACGGCGGCTGGCGTGCGTGTGCTTGCTCTTTGTGGCCGGGTCGGGCGGGCTGGCCTCCCGGGCGCGTTGTGGTGCGCCTCACCTTTTCCTTTGGCCGCTTTGTCTTTCTGCTTTGCTTGGCCCCCTCCGGGCTGGGGTTGCCCCACGCTCTCTTGCTGCCCTTGCCGTTCCTCGTTGCCTTGGCGCCGTGCTTTGGTTGTTTTTCTCGGCCTCCCGCTGCCTGCCTCTTCGGGCGCTCGCGCGTCGTTTGTGTCTCCTGCTTGGCCGTTGGCTGCTCTTTGGTGGTTTCTCCCCCCACCCCCTCCCTTTTTGTGTCTCGGTGTTTTCGTCGCTCCTGCTTGGTGCCTTGGTGTTTTTTTTTTTTTTTTTTTTCTTCCCCTTCCTCTCCTGTGCGCCCCCGTTGTCTCCGGCTTTCTCTGGTTTCCGGCCCCGGGTGCCCTGGGCCTCGGCGCTGTGCGTTGTTTGCTTTGTTGGCCTTCCGCCTCTCGGCTCTCCGTGCGCTTGTCCCTCTTTCGTGCTTTCCGCCTGGCTGGTGCTTGCTCCCCGTCGGTTGCTCCCCCCCCCCCCCCCCCTTTTTGTCTCGCGGTTTTCGTCGCTGCCGCTCGGTGCTGTGTGCCGTGTGCTGCGTTGTGCTGTGCGTCCTTCGCTGCGGTGCTGTGCCGCGTTGTGCTCGTTGGGTGCTGCTGCTTGTTGCGCCGTGCCCTCTGGCGCTGCCCGTTGCCCTGGGGCCCTGTGCTCTGCGGCGCTGCGTTTTGCGGTGTTCCCCCGTGCTGTGTGTGTGTTGTCGTGGCGCGGGGGTGCGTGCTGTTGTTGGCCGCTCTGCTTTGTGCTGTGTGTGTCCCGGGGTGCTGTGCTGTGCGTTCTCTGTCCTCTCCGCTTTGTGCGGTGCTGTGCTTCGTTGTGCTGGTGCGCTCGCGTTGTGCTGTTCGTGTGGTGCACGCTGTTGTTGGCGCCTGGTGCTGTGGTGTGCCGTGGTGCGGTGCTGGGTCTGGTGGCCCGTGGTTGTCTGCTGGTGGCGTGTTTTGGTGTCCCTGTCTGGCCGCGTGGTCTGTTTCCCTGTGGTTGGTGTGGTTTGCTGTGGTGCCCTGCTTTCCTGTGTCGTGTTCTGTGGTGCTGTGCTGTCGCGTGGTGCTGTGCTGTTGTGCTCTGCTGTCGTGTTGCGGTGCTGTTGGGGCTTGCTTTGCCCTCCTGTGGGCTGTCGTGCTGTGCTGTGTTGTGCTGTTGGTTGGCTGTGCTGTTTTTTGACCGGTGGTGGTGGCTGCGTGCTGTGGTGCTCTTTTCCTCGTGCTGTGCGTTCCCTGTCTTCTCCGCTCTGTGCGCTGCGGTGCCTTGTTGTGCTGGCTGTGGTGCCTTGCTTCCCTGTGTCGTGTGCTGTGGCGCTGTGCTGTCGTGTGGTGCTGTGCTGTCGTGCTCTGCTGTCGTTTTGCGGTGCTGTTTGTGTTTGCTGCGGCCCGTCGTGCGGCGCCAGTGTCGTGTGCGCTGTTGTTGGTGCCTCGTGCTGTGGCGTGTCCCTGTGCGTTGTGGTGTCTCCTTGGGCGTTCTGCGGTGTGCTGGTGCTGCTCTGGTGTGTCATGGTGTCTTGCTGTGCTGTGTGTTGTCCTGTGGTGTCCTGCGTCCTCCGCCGTGTCCTGCGGTGCCGTGCTGCCATGCGGTGCTGTGCTGGTTTGTTTGTTGCGTGGGTGTGGTTGTACCCACTTGAAAAACCGCCGCAAAATTTCGGAAAATATTTTTTTTTTTTTTTTTTTGCTTTTGAAAAAAAAAAAAAAATAAATAAAATAAAAAAAAAAAAAAAAATTATACACGACCCAACACACTCGCATGCAGCAAGACCATGTTCGTTGCTGCGCCTTACGTGCTACCCGTCGTTCTTGATGTTCTCGGCCTGGTTCTTGTGCGTGGCGTCGAGGAGCGTGTTGGTGTCCATTGCTAAGGGTTTACCGCGTTCCCCCAGGGCCGCCGCCTGAGCTGCAGGGCAAGGGGAGTGATGGGCACGAGGGTGGGGAGGGAGGTGCATGGAGAAGAAGAAAAAGGCGGCAGGGCGCGACATGAGGGGTCGTGGCGAGTTATGAAAAATTTTTGAGTTTTACGCGCTGCTCGCGACGCGTTTTTCTTTGCACCTATAGCGAGTTAGACGACAGCAAGGACGGCGTTGGGGTCCTACGAGCGTTACGGTGCTTACGGCGTTAACTATTCACCTGTTTGACGTCGAAAAAATTTTCGTCGCAGCACTCCCAGATACAATCCCTTACGCTGCAAGCGCCCTACCTCCTCTACGTGGACCACTGCAATGGCAGAGAGTCCGTGCCACTGGAGCAGTCAGAGCACATTTGCAGCTACCTGAGGGTATCGAAGGAGGAGCCCTCGAGCATGATGGCGGCCTCCAAAACCGAGGACTTTCAACTATTGGGGGAAGTCCTAGACCAAGGTCTGAAGGAGTTGGGTTACTCCAGAGAAGACCTGAGTGTGGAGTTGTTCGCCTGCGACAAGCAACATGTCTTGGACCTTTACTGCAGCAAGGGGGGAAACTGCAGCTACAAATTTTACTGGCCCTCTTTCGGGATGGGCTACGGAAACCCCAGGATCAGTGAACTCGGGAAGGTCTTGACCGAGGTGGCCCTGGAACGTTCCCGTATCGTCCTGTGTTCCCCTGATTGGGGAGCCCATGGGGGCAACCAGTACTGGCGAACCCTCCTGGACAGGCTGACTATCAGCTCTGTTCGGTTACTTGATGAGGCCATATACGTGTCTCTGCGGCGTAAGACGCCAATGGGGAAACCCGGATGGGGAAGTATGCTCAGCGTGGTGGACGGAGGTCTTACCTCTCTCCCCTGGGAGGACCTGGACTCGACTCTGGTCGAGGCTATACAACCAGAAAGCGATGGACTTACCCTGGGCAACTTGAAAGATCGACTACGATCTCAAGCTGCTATTGAGACTATACCCGGGGGAGATGAATACGTCGTGACTATCACCAATGCTCCCAACTCTCCACGCCGTGTACCTGTTCCCGAAGGAGTCTCTTAGTGTGGACTATCCGAGCTCCCCAGCTCTATCCACTCAGATGACGAAACTGAGCATGATGCCTTCTTCGTCCAGACATGTGTGGAGGAAGTGGAGAACGCCGAGTACGTCGCATCACTGAAACCCCTACTCTCCATGAGAGTTGAAGACCCCGTGGACGAGGAGCTAGATCCCTGATCCGGGCTAAGAGAGTAGAGGGACTCCAAGGGGAGGTTGTTGGCGAAAAAGCTATGCTACGCTAAGCCTACCCGCAGCTCATGGCCACTGAAGCAAGTATGCGAGATCTATCCCATTTGGAGGAGGACCTCGAAAAGAAGATCACCACCTGGCAAAGGGAGGTAGATTTTAAGCTCATGAAGAGCGTGTGGGGTGCCCATGTGAGGACCCCAGAGGAGAACAACCTCTCGGAGGAATGTATATGTGAACCCCCTCGAGCGTGCCTATGTTGCTATCGTCCACCGGAGATGGTTGAACGAGACCGACTTTATGCCTACCAAGGGTTGAAGGACACTACCAAGGGCGACGAGTCGGTGGAGGATCACCTCCGGACGTCTATTACTCAGGGGGCAAGGAACTTACACTCTGGACATGGAGGACAAAATGAAGCTATTAGACTCGCGGTTGCAGAAGCTTATAAGGACCTATCTGGAGGTGTTCGGAAAACCACCACCCCCAGCCTCATGTGACAAGCTGGTTCGTGGGTCACAGGATCCGGAGGAGACCCTATCTTGCTCCTAAAGAGCAGGCTGACGAGATTGAGCGACAGATACAAGAATGTATCGTCGCTGGCCTAGTCCTGGAGTACAAGGACGGGGACTATCCCCAACACTGCAGCCTCTGTTTCCTGGTGGCTAAATCTGGGTCTACAGCCAAGCGGCTGGTAGTGGACTACAGAGAGCTGAAGAAGAAAGCGCTGAACCACTCAGGGTCCATTCCTAATATGGAGTCTACCCTCGAGGAGATAGCCTCCTGTCGCTACAAGACCAAGATGGACAAGAGAAGTGTATTTTGACAGATGGACCTGACGCCCAACGCCCAGGAACTACTCGCCTTCATCACCCCTCAGGGGAGGGTGTTCAAGTGGAAGGTCATGCCCTTTGGCGTGGCCAACGCACCCGCTCCTTTTCAAGAGCTGATGAACAAGATCCTGTCCATCCTACGACGAAGACCTAAGGTGCAAGAACTCATGTTCTGTGGGACCCCGATGGAAGCACACATCGACGATGTATGCCTCGGGACCAATACCCAGGAGGATCACCTAATCCTCTTGGGTGAGTTCTTTGCGGTCTGCCAGGAGAACCACACAGGACTCAAGCTGGAGAAGTGTGATTTCATGCAGGAGACCATGCAGTACCTGGTGTTTGACGTTGGCTATGGGTGGGAGACCCCAGCAGCCTCTAAGGCCATACCCCTGATGGACGCTAAGGTGCGACACGAAAAGTCCACGAAAGGACTTCATGATGTAAGCAGTTTCATTGGGGCGTGCAAGATCCACCGCCGCCATATCAAAGACTTCACCTACACCAGCGCCATTCTGACGGACCTGATCAAGAAGAGTACTACTTGGCGCTGGGGCCCAAAAGAGCAACAAGCGTTTGACGAGCTCGAAAACAAGGTGGCCAATGCTAAGTGCCTGGGCGTGCCTAGAGCACAAGGCGGCTCAGCTCACGGTGGTTCACGAACTGCAGCCCAATGGCCGCTTCCTTCGTGCCTCCCACCATGTACCGGCCGTTTGCCACCTTCAGCCTGACAGGCCTCCGACTGTCGGTCAAGCGATCTCGCGGAAGCAGGCCAGCATTGACCAGGCTGACCTGAGCGCCCGTGTCAACCAACACGTCGAATACCTTCTCCACTTCCCTGCATAGGGCGCGGACCTTAAGATGCAACTGCCGCTTTCGCCGAACACGGCGCACGGCGTGCAAGCTCAGGATCTCCGGCCATTCGGGAAGCTCAATAAGCGACTGCTGCAGGTCGTGGACAAAAGGATCAAGCTGCCCATCTGCAGCATCCAGCTGCGGTCCAGGTGATCCTCCGATACTCTCGGAAAGATCTTGGAGCACATCAAAAACGTTCTTGGTCGCGAAGGATGGCCGGGTGCAAGGGTTCGTGCCTTCACCGGGGACCTTGGTCGGACACGAGGATCCGCCTAGGGCGGCTATCCCACCAGCACCTGTTTACACCCTGCCACTGGGACCCTCTTTCGTCTTGGGTGCTGGACCGGGGCCTTCCGCCTGCGGCGACCCCGTTGTGCTCAGTATCTCCCAAATGGGATGGTGTGGCGCTTCCCACAACACCATCCTGCGACCGCCCTAGCTGGGGTCCTTGGCTGCCGGGGCTCCACTAAGGGGCGTCGCTTGTGGGAGTAGGGGTACTCTCTTCCGCGTCAACCTCATTGACGCCCTTCTTCCTTCCCCCTTTCTTACCCTTCTTCTCCTTGTCCTTGTTCTTGTCGTCCGACTTGGGGACCCAGGCCCCCTTGATCTCATGGATCTCTTTCGCCAACTCGGTCCCCACCGACATGAGCTTGGAGAGCTCGTCCTTGGTGACCTCCACCTTGGCCCCCCGGACACTCGCGAGTGCACGTATCTTCGACCCGTGCACCTTCCTATAAGCCTCGGTGTCGGCCTTGAGGACAGGGCATGTCCGGTGGTCACGGTCGAACCCCTTGTTCCGCCCATAACACACAAAACAGCCCCGGGGGTGAGCTCGTATGAAATCCCCCAAGGACAGCGGAGGGTCGCCCATGCGGCGGGGCTCCTTCTTCCCCTTCTTCCTCCAACCCTTCTGCAGGGGCTTCCAGCTTACCTGGTTGCTCCCCGCGTTCAGGTTGCTGGCTACGAAGGCACAAACGGCCGTCACGGCAGGCTCATCGTCGTCGTCGTCATCGTGGAGGGGCTTACCGCCCTCGGCTCCCGCTGAGTCCATGGCAGCCTCACCGCCAGACCCTTCGCCAACATAGTTGACGTCGCAGTCGCCGGGCTTCAACCCGCGGGTGTGGTGGAGATTCCTGTACGCTTTGAGCACTTCCTCTCCGACCCACTCCAGGACCTCGTCGCAGGTCATCCGCGCCAAGATGGCTTGCAGACGGATGGTCTGGGCACCCAACTCACACTCATCAAGGCGCCACATCGCGGTCTTCTCGCGATCGCCCGTGACGGTGATGAGGAGAGCATTCCGCAGGGAGTGCCGCTTGACCTCTGGGGCCACGTGCTTCTTCGTCCAAGCCACCACGTTCCTATGATACTCCTTGGGGGGCATCATCATGACCGTGTTGTTGGACTTGGCTCTCTTGGCCTCCTCCTTGGTGACTCTCTTGATCCATGCTTCCGGCAGCATGGAGAGCAGGCGGGCCTGCTTGTCACCCTCATTCCAGTCCTCCGTGTTACGGCGGAAGAGGGTGTATTACCCGCGGAAGTCCCGCCAATCTAGTAGGCGGATCTCCCGACCATCATGCTGAGTCTTGATGGCCCTCCACCACTTGGCAGCCACCTGCGGAGCATCTACCCGCTCCTGCTCGCTGAGCCACTTCTTGGCTTCCTTGAGGGTCTTGATTTTCCCCTCCTTGGTCGCCACGAAGTATAGCTCTTGGAGCACCTCCGGCAGGCGCCACCTGAACCGTTTGAAGACATATTCCTCCGCCTCTGCGGGATCCATGTCTTCAGTGACGGTCATCCCCCAATCGTCCAGCTTCTTGAAGAAGCAGTGGAGGTTGAGGGGGTTGCCGTCGTATGTGGGGGGCTGGATGTTCTTCAGGTCTTCCCACACGGCGGCGTCCGCGGCCTTAGAGACCATGAACGCCGGCCGCGAGGTGGACTGTGTTTCCCATCGGCGTCCCCCACAGATTCCCACGACTGCCACTTCCATCTCCTTCGCGGTATCTACGTGGCCACGCCGTGGTTCCCCCATGTACGCTGAACCTAGATGTTCACGGCGTACTCCCTCCATGTATGCCTCCTCATCACGGCGCCAGCGGCTGCGTTCAGCTGCCTCCCGTCGTACACCACGCGGCGGGGTAATGCCGAACTCCTCTAGGTCTTCCTCGCCTTCGCCGATATCCCACTCCACGTGCCCTCCGGGGACCTCATCTCTGAGTCCACCATATCGCCCCCCTGCCTTTGAGATTGGCTCTGAGACTGGTGCGGGGCGTCGGGGGCGTACCGGTGTCCGCAGTGGGGCACGGCAGCTATGGTACTCGGCACTGAGCCACTCGTCACGCCACTCTTCACTGCCACTGCCGGACGACACACGCCCACTACGACGGCCTGCGCTGTGATGAGAGGGGGTGCTGTGAGAGGTGGCACTGGCGCTGGGGCAACTCCTTGGGGCACCGCCGGGGGCGTGGGCTCTGCCCGGACCTGGTCCAGGTCCCCAGCCGCCATCTGACGAGCCGGACTCCAGGGGTGGAAGGTCGCTGCAGACGCTGCCCCGGCCTTCCAGTCTGTCCGACCTCTGCTGCAGGCCGCTGATGACAGTGTTCAGTAGCCTGGTCTCGCCCCTGGCGATGTCCAGCTCCCTTTGGGCGGCGGCGGCGACCTTGGCGATCTTGACAATCTCCGTCTCTGCGATATCCATCTCCTTCTGTGCGCCTGCGGCGAGCCTGGCGATGCTGATCATCTCGTCCCTGCCCGTGTTCACCTCGCGCTCGAGGGCCTGGACCCTCCTGCGGAGGTAGACGATCCACCACCAGGTGGCCTCCGGGACACCATCTCCTGGTGGGTTGTCGGGGTCGCCAGGGGGTCCTCCAGGAGGGCCTCCGCTGGGCCCGCCCGTTCCAGGGGGTCCTTCTCCGCCAGGGGGTCCGCCTCCGGGGGGTACACCCGGTGGACCTCTGCTCGGGGGTCTTGGCAGGCCTCCCCCAGGGGGTCCTGGTGGGTCTCCACCGGTTCGCCTCAATGGGTCTGAGGATCGGGGCGTCTCTGTGTAGCCGAAGTCCATGTCATCATCCTCGTCTATGTCGCCCCACCTGGGCGTCTTCGACCCGCACGCGGTGGGCTCTGAACTCCAGTAGGGAGGAGGGGGATCCTTACCCTCACCTTCAGGCTCCATGGATACATCTCCGCCTCCTCGGGCAGCCATTCGTCCGGGATGTCGGCCGCCTTGTCCGTCCCCGTCGCTGGCGGTGAAGAAGGGGTCGGAGTCGTGGAGATATCCCTCCGCGGGCCTCCTTGCTCTCTCGGGGGTCTCCCCCTTACCCTTCCTTTGTCGGTTGGTAGTGGGCCCACTGTCCCAGCTGCTGCCGGTGTCGTCCTCCTCCAGCTCCAGCTTCATCTTGGAGGAGGAGTCTCCTTCGAAGAGCCTCCGAAGGGTCTCCACTCTAGATCCCCCCGGGGGCGTTTCGCGCCTGACCTTGGCCTCCGCCTCCTCCATTGCGGCGGCGGTGGCTGCGGCAGCTCGCCCCTCGGCTTTTTCTCGGGCATGGGTAGCCTCAGCTTCCCCTGGCCCGCTGCAGCGGAGCCTTCTCCGCTTCTAACGCCGCTAGCTCCGCCTCAGTCTTGGCCCTATCCTCAGCGACTTTCTGTCGCGCAGCCTCGAAGGCGTCCCTCTTGGCGGCGTCCGCTTGGGCCTTGGCCGTTGCCTCGGCGTGGGCCCTTTCCTCCGCCTCCTTCTTTGCCCTCTCTTGGGCAAGCGCCTCTTCCAACGCTCTGACCTCGGCCTCCTTACGGGCAATGGCCTCCTTGGCCAGGAGGGCTTCTTGGGCAGTCGCTGCTCCCTGCGCCGCCGCCTCCACCGCACTCCTGACCCAGGAAGCCACTGCTTCCTGTGCGGCTGCAGCCGTGACTCTGGCCGCAATGGCCGCCACGGCCAAGGCCAGGAAGGCCATGCCTCTGCCCCACTCTCCAGCCTCCTGCTGGGCGATGCCAACGGCGCCTTCCACGGCAGCGTTCTGCTCCGTGGCCCGTTGCCGGGCAACCCGAAGGTTGCAGGGCACCCCGCAGGCACGCTCGCAGGCGGGGGCCACGTCCCTTCGGTCAGGGGCGACGCTGCTGCTGCAGCTGGCCTCGTCCGTCGGCCTCCTTCCCCGGTGGGCTGACTTCACGTCGCTGCTGGGGCCTGATTTCCTCAGGTGCAGCTGACGGGGCTTGGCCTTGGCTTTCTTGGCGACTTCAAGGAAGTCGCCAAGGGTGGTGTGGCCGGGGTGGTGACCGCCACTCGCCCGTTCGGGGCTGGGGGCTGGGGTTCCGCCCTTGCGCTCATTCTCCGCGGCTTGGACGGCTTCGGCAGCCAGGGATTCCTGGTACTCCCGCCACTTCTTGTTCCGTTTCCTGTCCCCGGGAAACGCCCTGCTGCTGCCCTGCAGCGTGCGCTCTTCCCCCGGTTCGCGGAACATCTTTTGGATCATGTCCCATATCGAGACGTTGATGGTACCACCCGACGGGTACTCCTTGGGCTTCTCGTCATCCTCAATCTCGTCGGGGCGCAGCCCTCTGCCGGGCCTGTCCAGGCGGGACCAGACCCTCCAGCGCTTGTGGCGGAAGCGGTAGGCTTATTCTTCTGCCTGCAGCCAGTCTTCCAATGCCTGCAGGCGGTCGGTGCCCACATTTTCGCGGAGCTCGAAGCCCCCGGGCATACCGCCTTCGCACTGGGGGTTGCTGTGGCGGTAGTGTTGACCCCACACCAACCCACCTAGCAGGTACACAGCATGGGAGTGGGGCTGCGGCCCTGTCTTGCCCGCCTCTTGCCAGTTCACCATGGGAGCGGGTTGCGCAGTGGATCTCGAAGTCCTCGGTGGGCGCTCGTTCCCCTCGATGGACTAGTCCTGGGGGTGGCTGTTGAAGCAGTTGCTGCGGTCCACTCTCTCTACAGGGCTGGGACCCAGACGCCCGATAGTGGTTGTGGAGGTTGGTGATGCAGCTGGGAGCGTGGCCGGCACTGGTCGGCCGAAGGAACTCGCTGACGTCGGAGTTCTGGTCGCTACACTTCCTTCACGGACTCTGCACTGCTGCGGAGGCTCGGGGCGATGCTCCGGGCGGCGCTGCAAAGCCTGTGGTACTTCAGGTTCAGGCGGCCCCGAGTAGCACGCGAGGGATGGGTAACCCCGCGGCGGTGAGACACTTTCGACGCGTTCCCATGGGGGGGCCTGGCCACAGGACGCTGCAGTGGACACGCACAAGCAAGCAGACAGGCAGAGCACTGCGCCACAGGGGTATCCTCATGCTCCACCGAGTTCTCAGTTAACCACAGACCTTAGTTCTCAGTGTCATTTCGAGAACCTTTGTGACGTGAAGTTCCTTGGCGCCTCGTACGGTGCGAGCAGTTCAGAAGGAGTTCTCAGTTAACCACACACCTCAGTTCTCATCGTCATTTCAAAAGCCTGTGGCAATCTTTGTGAAGCGAAGTTCGTTGGGGCCTTGTACGCTGCAACCAGTTCAAGCCGAGTTATGAGCTACCTGCACACCTCAGTTCTCAAAGTATGTTCAAAAACTTGTGCCAACCTTTGTGAAGGAAAGTTCGTTTGAGCATCGTAGGGTGGGACCAGGTCAAACTGACTTCTCAGTTAACCAGACACCTCAGTTCTCAATGTCGTTTCAAACACCCGCCAACCTTTGTGAAGCCTAGTTCTTTTGAGCATTGTGCGATGCAACGGGCCCGTGCCTGCAAGTTTGAGACTATTTGCCAAAGATGAGCTACAAAGCCTGACCGTTGGAATGGGTACTTCTGCACCACAGGAGATCCCTTTTCAGGGAGAGTCCAGGGTTGCAGAACAGGCTTTGCTACAAATCAGGCAAATAGTAAACTCACAGAGCCAAGACCGGGCAAAGGAGGCACAACACAAGCAAGTGCACAGCACGTCAACTGTCAACTGTTCCGAAACCTTTACCAGCAACACAAATAAAGTCCCAGGGATCTCAGTTCTCAACAGTTCTCACCAGTTCAACGTTGTGTTTGCAAGCAAGGCAAAACAAAGGCAATTGCAAAGCACTAGTCAGAAATATTGTGTCAAAATTTAGCAGTCAATAGCCGGAAATGTCTGGAGCGATCTGCACTACAGCTGATCAGCACAAAAACAGCAGAACAACAATATGAAAACGACTTTTGGCCGGCATCTTTAGATTCAACCACAGCATTCTAATGTTCTGACACATCCACACTTTTGTGCCAAGGAATCAAATGTATTCAAGCAATAGATTTTGCAAAAATTCATGTTTGAACGATAAATTTTTGGCACCGCGGCCGTTTCAGATCCAGTGCGGTAGCATAAATGCGGTTTTGGCCGCAGAATGCCCGACAAAATCATAGGTGCATGTCATGTGACAAAGCGCTTCAGGATCCCTGCCACTCTGAAACGAAGGAACGAAAGTATGTACAACAAGACATCAGGACATGTACACATGGGGTTAAGACTGGACTGGGGTAAGGGCATCACAGGACAATAGGCACTCAGTCTCAACTCATATCCTAATCCCGAGTCCGACCCTCTCAGTGGCTGGCAGGGGCGGGGCTTCCAACACAACCTATACCCTGCTCAATCCAGACCCTGAAACCCGTCCCAAAGAGGAGGTTGTCGCGCCCAGCCACAGGCCGGTTCTTGGCAGACAATGCGTTCTAAGAACAACCAACAGTCGCTCCCCATGCTCCCTCAACAGCAGGTCCCAACTCCCCTTCCAGCCAGAGATGGGGCCTCGTCATTATCCCCTAGGAGTTGGTAGCTGAAGATGGGCTGTTTCTGCCCAAACTGACATTAGCTCAAAAAACTCCGAAATAGACCCCTCGTCTGGACCAGCCAGGGGTGGAGAAGAGGAAACTGACGCAATGACCTTCATGTACGAACTCTATGAAGCCCTCACCCAACCTGGTTCCCTCTGAGTCCCCGGCATCAGGGCGCCACGGGTTCGCCATGTGGGGTCACGATGCCAAAATCACCAAAATGGGGGTCATTCCCGCGGGTGGCTCCCCCGGCCAGGGGAAGGCCAATGGCCCACAGGATAGGAGGTAAGACCTAGGACATTTATCTAAGTGCACAATATGAAATTTGGTCCGGGCCTTTTCATGGGCATAGAGATATGGAACCGCAAATTGACCACACGGGGGGCTGAAATTGGGGTCCCAAAAAGGGGGTCATTTTGGCTGCTCAAACCGAGCTAAAATTGAGGGTATCCCCAATGGTATATCTCACCTAGGATTTCATGAGGTACCGGAATCCCGTAACTGAATCGTCCAAAAACTGCCGCGATCGCGATTTACGGCCCGCCGCAACCCAATTTTGCCGAGGTTTTGGTGATTTGTGCCAAACCTGTGCGCATCTGCCCCGATTTAGATAGCGCAATCGGTAACATACGACGTTATCTAGTTGCTGTATTGAAACCTCGTCGATTGGTTTATCGGAATTCCAGATAAACCCAAAATACGACCATTTTTGCACATTTTTGCCACTTTTGGGCCATAAACGGTCATTTTGATGCTGTCCTTGTGGCGTCACGAGATTTCGAACTGATCAAGTTTGTCCCTAGTGCCCTGTGAGGCTAGGCAAGCAATGAGTTATGCCCGTACCTGCCCTTTACCCAATTTTCAGTGTGGTGGACTCAGGAAAACGTGTTTTGCAAGATTTTGGAGCACCTTATTGAGTGTTTGGAGCCGCCATCACCAAAGAACCGTATTTCTTGCCAAATACAAACATGTATGGTTTGAGCTATAAGAAAGCTGCTATTCACAACTAGGTGGTGAATGTCATATTTCTCGGATACGGCCGATTTTAGAACGAATCAAGCCTGCATTCTCGATCTAGGGGCTGGAAAATTTCCAATTTGGAGGGTGGGGGGGGGGTGGGCTAACTCCGGAAAATATGCTCTTTATGGTATAATTTGACAAAAAAAGTAGTATTTCTGACTGTAGCTGGTTTTGGGATTTTTGGACCCCATAAAATCCTAGGTGTCCACGCCGGCTTGGAGATCCTATCTGCCGTTCCATATGCGATCCATTGGGAGGCCAAGGAGGACTCACATGTCCTTGGCTCTCAAGGATCTCCATGGGCCTCGGCGTGGTGACGATCCAAACTGGGTCCACGAATGCCAAAATGGCAAATTCGGCCGTCTTGGGCTACCGTCCTGGGTAGGAAGTCTTGGCGATCTTGTCGCGCCAAGCCTTGATTCACGGCCCTTGATATCCCCTTTGGTCCTATGCCTTGGTATTTGGCTTGCTGTCACACTGGCTGCTTACTGTTCACCGTGGGAATGGACACGCGGATGGGGCAGAGAGCAGCATGCGGTGCAAAGGGGGGGATCGTAGATCGCACCAAACGTTGAATCACCCCGGATGAGCCGGAGGAGCAAATATGAAACTCCATGGCGTTCAACCCTTGGCCATCTGCTACAATAATCGCCCTTCTTTCGTTGCCGCGTCTCTTGCCCCATGGAGATATGGCAGTTCTAATATGGCATAAAATGGCAAAAACAGCAAAATTTGGCCGAAATGGCCCACTCTCAAGATTCCATATCTCCATGGCCACGGCGAGGATCCTCCCAACCAAAGATGCTATAGACACATGGAACCTAGGTCCCAATATATGCCACTTGCCAACCCTCGTAGTCGCTTCTAGCTATTTTCCCCCTTGGAGGGAAAATGACACGCAAATGGGGCAGAATGGTAACATACCCCAAATTGGGTGACTCACAACTCTCCCTTCACGAGAAGAGGCCATATGGGGACACACCCCATTCGATGCAGGTTTCTGTTCCCTCTCCAATTGCCCTTACCCTTGGTCAAGTGGCGCACGCAACCTTGGGCGGAACATTAAGGGGGAGACGGGGTATGTGGCCATTCTGCGCAAAACGGCCAAAAATCACCAAACGTGGTCACTCGAAAAATCATATCTCCGTATCACAAGAGAGATAGGCCTTGGGCCTTTGCATGGATGCAAACCGAAGCTTTGTCTCCCTTTGGCGACAAGGGTTGGGGCTCAAAGTGTTAGTGAAACATTTTCAACACCTCAATCCTTGAAGCACACTATATATGGGGAACAGTGCCAATATTGGCGATATTGGCACGCATATATCTATGGGCCCTTGAAGAACAAAAATATGAGCAAACATGTTTGGAGTAGGCCCATATTAATTGCTCTCCAATATGCCCACTATGGTTAGATTGTCCTCGCCCACCCATGTCATCCACGTTTGCATATGAGCGCGTGTGCAAAGAGGCAGTATGGAAAGCGTGCTCACAAGGCGACGCTATATAAAATAGAAGGCAAGGTTGCAAAAATTGACCAAGCCATCCACGATGTTCTTCGTGGTCTCTACTTCACATATTGCATTGGTTCAAGGCTCAACTCCCCATAGGCTTCGAGTACGAGCCTCAGGGGATTGGCCATTTTGGCCTAATTTTCGACCAAACTTTGCCCTTTCCGAAGAAACGGGCTTCGGTACGCATTGAATTGCATGGAGCCATCGTTGAGTTGGCTCAAAGAAGGAAAGTGGTTTAGGGCATTTGGTCCTGTGAGCATTGTGTTCGGCAATCCATGTGCATGCTCACACGTACACGAAGTTAGCGTTTGCGCATGCAAATAACTTTGGTTTACAACATCCACATGCTGCCTAAAACATCCCTATTGCCCGCTTCCCTATACAAAGTGATATGCCCACGTGAAGGGGGCATGGATAAGAGGCATAGGGGGGAGATGAGGGGTACTGTCCGAACTCATGGTCCTTGAGAACCATGAGTTCGAGCGATCGACGGAAAACCTTGCGCGCTGATTTTCTCGCAGACGCCACAACAAGGAATTCTGGTGAACTCACCAGATGAAAGTACATTGAAAACCCTCCAGATCCAGCACTTGACTTCCCTCAGAACCTCAAATGTGCAGAAGAAAAGTCCCTCACAAAACTCGCCACGGAGAAGCGACGCAAATGCGAGAACAGGAGACAATAGGCGGCGATTGCACGGCAATTAGAAATTGCGTTAGAAATCGGGTATTTCACCGATGTCTAACCGAAAATCGATCACCAAAGTGAAATTATGGTGGTTCCACATCGATTTAATGGTTAGGGCTCGGATTCCGGATCCTGCGGATCAGAGAAAAGGGGTCTTCCGCTGACGGACGGTGTGACGGCTTCCGGGCCTCCAGGCCATGGGCTGCCGGGCCTCCAAGCCATGGGCCACGGGTTCTGGGTACCGCTTCAATATCGCTTGTGTGGAGTTCGCTGAGCTTGGCTTTGAGGTCCTCCGCGACGATGCGCACGGCCAGGGACAGGCAAAGGGAAGCCGAAGGGGGGTGCCCTAAATGCATAAGATACGAGACACCTCTAAAAGGTTGCTCAGAAGCATCAGCCCAATGCGGAGCATCGGCCTCATCGGTGGACCATATTGAATTCGAGGCCGGCACAGCGAGAACAGGGTGGAGGTATTTGGGCAAGGTGGGGACAGGTGGGGGGGGGCTGACTATCGGCAGCACTTCACTCTTGATGACATTGGTTTGACACCCAATGAGGCTAAGCGCTTCCTGGACCAGTGAGGTCTTGCGCTGGGTGCACATTGGGCGGGAAGGAGAAGAGATATCATCGACGAAGGCAGAGAAGCACAGAGTATGTTGTTCCAAAAAGCGCAATGGGATCTCGAAGGTATGACAAAAAGCAAACAGGACATGGGGCATCCCTGTATGACCGCATGCGTGGTCCTGAAGACCTCATGTTCAGCACCTCGAGTGAGGTAGGTAGGTAGGTAGGTAGGTGTACTCGGTGGTGGAGAGGCGCCCCTTGGTTCCCCGTGGTGTCGCCCCTGTGACGAACAGGAAGAGGCTCCGCGCGTGAAGAGGGGAGGCGGCTTATATCCCGCTAGACCTGACTGTTGGCCCCCAACAAAGCAGCCCCGGGCAGCACCGGGAGGGCTGATCGCCGCCCGCTTGACGTGCTTGTCTCGCCGGGAGGGTGTGCCCCCGTGCTTGCGCACGGAACCCTAGAGGTCCACCGGACTTCCTGGCATATCCCGTTCCCAAGGCATGCATGCACGTTCTTGGTACTAGGGTTCCGAGGCGCTTGGGTGTTGCACGCTCCGCCTCGAGTCCCAAAGCAGCGCACGCCTTAGGATGCAGCCTTACCCCCGGTCTCTGGATCTCGTTCGGCCGGGTCACCTGCATGGCACGGGCTGCCTCAGTGCCCGGGCTGTTGGCACTGGGTTTCCTACTGTTGTGCGGCGTTTTCGTTTGGGTCCGGTTTGAGGTTGGGTGTGGTTTTTGTTAACCCCGCCAGTCCTGGCTGCGGTCTTGAGTGGCTGTGTTTGGGTACGGTTTGTGGTGTTGTCCCTCTTTTGCCGGCTGTTTGTGGTGTTTGTGATTGGGCTTAGGTTTCGGCCTGCTTATTAAACGTGTGTGGTTTTGTGCGCGCTCCGCTTGCCCCCCGCCGTTTCCGGTTCCGGTGTGCGGTGTGGACATGCGTACTGTGCCCGGGTCTCGGCTGTGCCCCGCTCTTCTTGGCTGGGTTGTCGGGGTGTGTTTCCTGTGATTTTTTTTTTTTTTGCTTTGTGGTGTCGGTTGCTGGGTGTCCCTGTCCCGGGCCTTGTGGTCCCTGTCCCCCCATCCTCTTTATTCGGGCTGGGATGCTGGCTCCCTTTTTTATTTGTGTGTGTCTGCATGTTTCGGTGTCCCTTTTCCCGGCGGGCCGCGGTTCCTGGCGAGGTGTTGCCGGTTTTGGCTGGGTGGTCCCCCTGTGCCTCTTTGGGGGTCCTGTCTTCGGTGCCTTCTGGATGGGGGGTTTGGCCGCAGCTTTTGGTGTTGGCGGGCGGTTTGGTGGCTGTGGGCTGTTTTCGCACCCCCCCCCCTCCCCCCCCTGTTTTTCTTTTGGGGGGGGGGCTGCCTGTTCCTCCCCCAGCCTTCCCTGGGCTGGCGCACGCACTGGCCCACATTCAGGGTGGTCTTCCGGGCTGCTGTTGGCGGCTGTGCTCTGTTTGGCCCTGTTCCGGCCCCATGGGTCGGCCGGGCTATGTATACGTTCGGCTCGGCGCCCCTTCCTGCCGGGTTAGGACCTGGCTCTGCCGGCTGGGCAGCTGCGCCAGGCGGCTGCGTGTGGCTCTGGGTTAGGGGCCTTGGGTTGTTCGTGTCCTTTCTCCTCTGCAGTGCCGGTTTTAACCTTCTGGGTGGTCCGCCACCGTTGTTGCTGGGCGCGCGGTGGCCCCGTGTGTGGCCTGCGGTGCCGTTGTGTGGCGTGCAGGTGCGGCGCCTTCCCGGATGTGCGCTGGCTTGCTTCGGTTAGTCCTTCAGGTTAGGGTCAGTCGTGCCGTGTTGTGCCGCTCTGTAACGCGTCACGTCACGTCGTGCTGTGGCGCGTTGCACTGTGGCGCGCTGTGGTCCGGTGTGCCGTGGTCTCGCGTTGTGCCGTGGTGGGTCAGTGGAGGTCAGCCTGGCCTGTGTCGTGGTGCGGAGTGCGGGCCGGAGTGTGGCTGGCTGGTGGCTGGGGGGTGCGGTTAGGTGTGGGTGTCTCGCCTGGTCCGTGCTGTGGGGGCCTGGGTGTGCCGCTCGGGCTGGTGGGTCGGGTAGGCGTCTGTGTGGTTGCCCTCCCTGGGGGCCTGTGCCTTGGTCCCGTGTCCTCTGGGGGTCCCGGTCCCTAGCCCTGGTCGCTGTGGCCGTGCCTTTGTCCTCTTCTGGTGCCTGTGAGGTGGCCCTTGTGGCGGCCGGGGTCATCGCCTGGCGGTGAGGGCGTGGTGGTGCGCCGTGCGGCGGCGTTCCCTGCGGCTTCCTCTGTGGGTGTGCCCTGCATTCCCCGTGTGGTTTCCGGTGGCTGGTGGGTGTGCGCTTGTGTGATCCGTACGGCGTCCGATGCTTGCTTCGGCGGTGCGTGTTGGGGGGTGCGCCCCCGGGAGTCGTGCGGCGGTCAATGGGGATGGGGCGCCGCTGGTCCCCCCGTCGTGGGATGCCCTTCCTGGGTGTGGGTCGTGGCGTTTGCCATGGTGCCCTTTTCCTCCGTGCCTTGGTCCCCGCTCCTGCCCCTTCCTGGTTTCTGGATGGTTTCCTGCCCCCATGTGGTGTCTCTTCCGGCGCCCTGTCCCTATGGGTGCCTGCCCGCACTTGGGGCCCCTTCGTGCCCTCTTGCCTGAGTGCCCCTTGGTGTCCCTTGCCCTCCCCTTACCCTTGTCCTTCCCCTTCCTGGTGTGGTGGTGGCGAGAGGGGCGGGGAGGGGAGGGGGCGCCGATGGCCCAGGCCTTGGGGTGAGTGGCCTGGAGCCATTGGCGGAGGGCTTGGGGGGTGTAGGGGGGGCCGAGGGCTTGGGGGGTGTAGGGGGGGCGGAGGCCCTGGACCGCATCGCGAAGGAGGGCCTCCCATGCCGCTTGCGGCATGATGGCCTCCGGGGCCGCCTTGTTGGGGTCGGCGGGGGTGCGGGTGCGCATCTCCTCGAAGGTATGCACCATGTACACCCCATCTTGCCTTCCCGCTCCCGCGGCCAACTTCACCCAGCGGCGGAGCTCCTGCAAAGCGGGGGCAGACCACCAGGCGAGGTGGGCGGGGGCCTGGGGGGGGGGGGGTCCGTGCCCGGGGTCCTGGAGCGGGGGGGGGAGGACGTGGACCTGTGGTGGTGGTGGGGGTGGCGGTACCTGGGAGAGCGGGAGCGGCAGTGGCGGGGGCTGGGGCTGGAGGACGGGTACGGGCGGAGGGGAGAAAGGGAGGGGGACGTGGACATGGGGCGGCGGTGGCGCGCTTGGTGGCGTCTGGGGGAGCGAGAGTGGTGGTGGCGGGGGCTTGGGGTGGTGGATGGGTATGGGCGGCGGGGGGAGCGGGAGGCCCGGCGGGGCCTGTGGGGGGAGCAGGAGGTGGACGTGGGGCGGCGGTGGCGTGCCTGGCGGCGCCGGGGGGAGCGGGAGCGGTGGTGGCAGGGGCTGGGGGTGGAGGTCGTGTATGGCCGGAGGGCAGGGGGGGAGGTGGGCATGGGGTGGCGGTGGCGCTCGTGGTGCCGCCCGGGGGAGTGGGAGCGGCAGGAGCGGGGTCCCGGGGGGTCGTGGTGGCACATTGGAAGGCAGGGGTGGCGCGAGATGGTGGTTGAGGCGCGGTGGCGGTGTGAGGAGTGTGGGCGCCGGGATGAGTGTGCCGTGCGGGGGGGGAGCGAGAGCGCCGCCGTTTGCGGCACCGGGCCTCATCGCTGGAGTCGGTCCAGTCAGGAGGCGTCGGCGGGTCCCGGGGGGCTTCGCGTGGTGCCGCCTGGTACTGGGGGGGGGGGTCCCCCGTCGTCCATTGATCCGCCACGTAGGGGTGTGGTGGCGGCGGCGGCTGGTGGTATGGGTCGAGTGACTGTCCTTGGCGGGGTTGGGCTCGAGGGGCCCCTTCGGCGTGGACGTGGTGGCCCGGGGGATACAGTTCCTGGTACGGGGGGGGGGCTGGTACGGGGGGGGGTGGTAGGTGGGGTATGCAGGTGGAGCGCTCGGTGGCTACCATCCCATTCGCTGGTGCTGTTCGTGCACGGGAGGTGGTGGCCCGGTGGGGTAGCATGGTGGGCAGTGGTAGTGGTGGGGGTGGTGTTCGTGGTGGTGGTGGTGGGCCTGCTGGTGGTGGTGGCGTTGGTAGTGGTGGGGTTGGTGTTGCGGGTATGGCCCTTGGACCCCTTGTGGGTTTTCTGGTCCCCCTTGGGGGGGTGGGGGGTCGGGCATCGTGCGCAGCTTCTGGGGCTGCACTATGTGGTGGGCAGGGGGGGCGGGTCGGGGGCCGGGCTTGACGGTGACGGTGGTCGAGGCATCCCACGTCCCTGGGTTGGTTTGGCCGGCGGTGGTGGTGGTTTGTGGGGGATGGATGACGGGGCGCTTGGTGACGGGGATGTTGACGAGGGTTTGGACGGGGTCGTGTTGGGTGGCCTCCTCTGCGGTGGTGGTGGCTGCCGTCGGGAGGGGGGCGTGGGTTGTGGTGGGTGGGGGGTCCTGGCTTGGGTGAGGGTTTGGGTTAGGGCGGTGTCGGTTGAGTTTGTGTCGTTGCGTTTGTGGTGTTGTGTGTGCTCGCTTGGGCGCCGGCTTGGGTTTGGGGTTGGGTTTGGGCTTGGGGTCTGGTTCCAGGTTGAAGAGGACCTCTGTCCGGAGGTATGAGGGCGCCGATGTCGGGTCGGGGGTCTTCCCGGTGCGTTGCCGGGGTGCCTGGGTCGCCTGTGTGGGGGTCGGGGGGTCGGTGCCTGCGGCCGCGGCTTTGGCTTTTGCCGTGGCCTTGAGGATGAGGGCGGCGGGGAGGGGGGGGTCGGAGGATGAGGTGGAGGAGGTGGATGAGGCTGAGGATGAGGAGGGGGTGGTGGACGCGGGTTCGGCTGTGATGCGGGCGGGCTTGTGGGCGGCGACTTCTGCTGCGGCCACAGCGGGGATGATGGAGGGCATGTCCTCGGGCTGTAGGTTGGGGGCGGACGGCCTGGGGGGGTCCGGTCGTGACCTGGCAGCCCGGCGGGCCGATCTGGTCGGCAGCGGCGGGGGAGGGAGGCGCGGGGCTGTGGCCTTCTCCTTCTGGGCTTGGCTGGGCCGGGGTCCTGCAATGTGTGAGGTTGTGTGCGTTGGCGTCTGCGGGGGGGAACACTTCGCGTGGGCTGCGTTCAGGGGCCGGGGGGGGTGGGCCTGGGTCTTCTGGGGTGTGTGCGGGGAGCGTGGGCGGGCCATTGGGTGGGGTTGGCGTGCCGCTGGGCGCGGGACTCCTCTCGGCGGGTGTGTGCGGGTTGTCGAGTGTCGGGGGTGGTGAGGGCCGTCCGGTGGGTGGGTGTGTGGCGCGCGTGTGCTGGTGTTCGGGCGGGTGGGGGAGGCCCGTGTCGCGGGGCCCGGGGATGCGCGCGATGGTGGGCGTGTGTGGGTCTCCGGTTGAGCAGCGAGAGGGGAGGGGTATGGGCGGGGATTGTGCGCTGGGGAGTGTTGTGTCGGTGTATGTGTCCGCTCGCCTCGGCGCGCTTGCGTGGCCAGTTGTAGGCCGGGCGATTCGGAGGAGAAGCTTGCCGTCTTCTGCTGCCGCGGCAAGGCTTTCGCACACGAGCTTGTGTATCTGGTGGACCTCTTGGTCAGTGGTGGGAAGGGGGTATGCTAGCTTTGGGCTAAGATCCGCGCAGCTGAGGACCCTGTGGATGGCATGGTACCCACAGGTGAGGGATTGCTGCGGTCTGGGGGGGGGGGTTGGCCGCGTGTCCGGACCCGCCTCGACTTGTGTGTGGGCGGTTGGGATGGCCTAAATCCAGGGCACGGTCCCCGTGGGTGGCCAGCGGCGCTGGATCCAGTGGGTCAGGCAGAGCATGGCCAATCCCAGGTGGTAGCCCGCCAGGGCGCGGGCTGGGGGCTTGTCCCATGGCTGGAGGACACCCCTGAGGACCCTGTGCTGGGTGGTTGGGTCCCCTACTGCCCCTGGTGGGGCGGTCCCTGGGGCGAGCATGGTGTGTGTCCCTTTGACGAGCCATTGCGGGCCAAGGGACGTAGCCGTAGCGGCTATCACGTAGTAGTGCCCGCGCTCGAGGACTGTAACCCAGACCTCCGGCGGGGGATGGGCACTGTCTGTAGTTTGGGGGGGGGGGTCGTCGTCTGGGGTGCGGAGGCTGGCGGCGCGGAGGGCGGTGTCGCGGGTTGTTGCGGTGGCCTGTTCCCACTGCTCCGGGTGGTTCGGGTCCGCTGGGTGGTCCTTCTCAGCTGGGGCCCGTCGTAGGCGTACGGTCCCTCGACACGTGACGTTGATGTCGGTGTCGTGTGTCAGGGCCTGGCCCCACTCGATGGGGGGGGATCCAGACGTGCTGGCCCTGGGTGTGTTTGCGGGCTCGCCAGAGTACGAGGTCTACGATGGCCTCGTGGAGGCCGTTGCCTGGGGTGGTCAGGTCCTGGAGGGCTTTGACGGTGAGCTCCAGTCCCCTTGTAGGCGGTACCAGCCCAGGGGGGTGGTCGGGGCCCTGCCTCGGAGGGTTGCTCGGAGGAGGTCGGGGTCGTGGATGGTGGCCGGTGTGAGGGGGGGGTGCCCCGGGTCCGGGGGGGGTGGGCTGGATGGGTTGCCTGGGTCTTGCACGTCTGAGTCGACGTATGGTTGGCCCTGGTGGGGCTCGGCCGGGCTGGTCGGTGCCGGGTGGCTTCTTGGGTGAGAGATGGGCTTTGCGGATGGAGATCGGGGGCACGTGCGGGGCGCGGAGTGGGTTAGTGGACATCCGGGTCACGCGCGGCATGGTAATGGATGAGACGCTGCATGTGCTCCCTGGCGGTGGGGTCGGTGAGTTGCTCTGCGTGTGTTAACAGGAGGTGTTTGCGGTGTACCATTTGGGCCGCTGCTCTGCGGACTGCCTCCAGCTGGAGGTGCGCTGCTGCCTCCATGGGGCTTTCCGTGTGTTTGGTGAGGTGTCGGTGCAGGGCCTGTGTCACCGCCCCTCTCATGGTGGCTTCTTTGACCAGGGGATCCCGGAAGAGCTGTTCGGTGGCCTGGTGTGCGTGGCTGTGGGTTGGCCATCCCTCGTGTTGTCGTAGGGTTTCCGCAGGGGACCAGCCCACTAGCGTGTCCCTGCCTGTATGGAGGGGGCATTTCTTGAAGTGTTCCCAGTCCTCCGGGGTGGTGTGGTCGCACGGGCAACAGGTGTGTTCTTCGGGGACGTGGATGTGTTTGCGGGCGAGTCATCTGGTGACCCTGGTGAGGAATGGTAGTTGCTCCCTGAGGAGCTGGATGCGTCGTTTTTGGAGGTGGGCTGGGACGTTTGCTGGGCGCAGTGCTGAGTGGTAGAGGGGGATTTGCAGTCTGTCCTGGAGCTCCTGGATGTGCGCCTGGCTGTCTGCGTCGCCGAGCACGCGGGCAAGATGTTGGACGGGGTTGGGGTAGTGGTATGCTCTGTCGTGGGAGGAATAGGGGGCGTCCTCTGGTACCCAGTCCGGGGTCTGATGGGGCTCGGGTACGGGGGGTATGTGTTGGAGGTGTGTGCGGTTTCGGCCGAAGTCAGGGATCTGGAGGGTTGGTAGGTGCATTGTGCGCTGGTGTACTGCCTGGTTGTCGACCTTACCATTTTCGTATTGGTGTCTGTGGGACTCTTGTTTCACGGTGTGGAGTTGGACGTAGGGGAGAAGGCTGCGAAGGGCTTTCCAGAGCAGCAGTGCCTGGGTGCTGAGGCTCGTCGCGGTGGCTTTGTGAAGTGGTTGCCTTGCTATGCGGAGGAGCAGGTGTGTGTCGACGGTGGCGTCTACCACGAACCAGACCCGGACAATGTGCGGGAGGTGCGCGGGTAGGTGGGCCGCGATCTCGGCGATGGCGTCGGCCATGGCCCCTAGCTCCCCGTGGGAGGAGGCCCCATAGGTGGTGTGGCCGGTGTGGTGGTCCATGTAGTAGTGTCCCCTGGTGTGGGTCAGCTGCAGGGTGGCCCCCCCGGTGATGGGCGTGAGGGCAGACTCGCCTGAGGCGTCGGTGAAGAAGAGCCCGTCCGCCTGTGATGGTTGTGGGAGGCGGCATGGGTTCATGGGCAGGTAGGCGTATATGGCGAGGCCTGTGGCGAGGTGGGCTACTGGGGTTGTGGGCTGCAGGATGGGGGTGGCGTACACCCCTATTCCTTTGGAGATGATGTGTTTCGCTTGGGGGGACAGGGCTATGAGTCCCTGCTCCGGCTGTCCTTGTGTGAGGTAGGAGTAGATGTAGTGGAGGATCCAGGCTGTGTCTGGGTTTAGGTCGTGGCATGTGAGGGTTTGTGTTCGGTGCTCCGGTGTGTGGCAGGAGTGGTGGAGCGGAAAGTAGGGGTGCTCGTGCTTGCCTGTT
The DNA here is from genome assembly GCA_964036045.1 of Eutreptiella sp. 'Long Island Sound 2002'. Classification (NCBI taxonomy): domain Eukaryota; phylum Euglenozoa; class Euglenophyceae; order Eutreptiales; family Eutreptiaceae; genus Eutreptiella; species Eutreptiella sp. 'Long Island Sound 2002'. The sequence goes on from OZ038379.1 coordinate 152,814,317, forward strand.
CTGCCTGGCTCGTACATGCTGTAACGGATGGCGACCCCTGCCGGGTCGGGGCGGGGCCAGGTGGGTGTAGTGGTGAAGAGCCATTTGGGCGCTTGGTCGGGGTTCCACGCTACTGTTGGGTTAGTGTCGGTGCGGTGGAACCATGGGGCTACCCATGCGTAGGCCTGTGGTGGTAGGTGGGTTGTGGGGTGGGTGTGGTGGCGTGCTATGAGGTGTAGTACGGGCCATGGTGTGGTTGGTGCCTCGGGGTCACAGGCTCAACATGTGCGTGGCATGCTCTGGGAGTCATGTGGGACCCGTGGTAGGTCCCGGGCGGTCATGTGGTGTTTTGGTATGCGCCATTTCGCCCCGTGGTGGATGACGGTGGTCTGCGTGGGTTTGGCTTCATTCGGGGCCAGTAGTAGGGTTAGTGGTGGGACTGGGCCCGTCACCGGGGGGACGGGTTCGTGTTTTGAGCCGGTTGGTGCGTAGGGCGGTGTCGCTGAGATGCGTCGGGGGTGTTGCTTTTTGAACTCTCGGTAGGCTGCTTGCATGTCTTTGCTTCCCGGCAGAGTGTGTCCCGCTGCTCTTGCCGTCTGCGTGAGGTACTGGTGGAAGAGGCGGTATTGAGGCCATTCGGGAAGCTGCAGAAAGGGGGTGTGGTGTGCCCTGCTGTGGTGCAGGACCCGCATTTGGGGGAGGGTGACGTATACTACGGTGATGGAGGCCCCAACAAGGTCTATGGTGTGGATGGTGCCCTTGGAATGATGGTGGAGGTCCCCGCAGAGGACCGCTAGAGGCCCTTCCTCTGGGCACGTGTGGTTGGTGAGTATGCGTGGTGTGGGGATGGGAGGAGAATCTGCAGGTGGTTCCACAGGCGGTGGGCATGCCCGTCTGGTGGAGTACCCAGCGCGGGCATGTGTTGCGGGCCCGTTGTGCGGCTTCGAGGCGGATTGTGGTGACCTCGCGGACCTCCGGTGAGTGGTTGTGGGTCATGCGGTGAAGGAGGAGGGAGGTGTGTCTCGTGTAGGCCGCTTTCACCTCGTCCCCTATGGTGTCTCCATAGTGGGGCCATGCTGCTCGAATGCTGCGGGTGGGTATGGAGGTGGGCCAGCCCCCGTGTGCTGCCCATGCCTGGGTCACGGCGCGTGTGGCCGGCTGGAGGGCGGTGGTGGGGTGTGTCAGGTGGAGTGCTTCGAAGCCTATGGAGGCGTTAAAGACCCCGGTGAGGTAGTACGCCAGGCTCTGGTGGGACAGGGAGAGGGCCTTGGTGGTCGGGGACGCATGTCTGGGGAGATGGGCGAGGTGTGATTGCAACTTGGGAGGGAGGGTGGCGTCCTTAGGGTTGGCGGCCTGGATTACCCCCAGGTGGGTGGTGGTTGTCACGACTTGCATGGGGGGCCCTTGGGGCCCTAGGGTGGGGGATGTGGCAGACCCCTTGATCATGGCCACTGACTTTGTGGGGTGGACGATGAGGTTGTTGTGGGAGAGGTAGGAGACGGTCACGTCCAGTAAGTCATTGGCCTGTTGGGTGACCGTTGGCCCGGGGTCCGGGGCATGGGGTTCGTGTGGGGTGTGCCGTTGTAGCCTGGGGTTTTGTGTTGCTGGAGACTGTGGATCGCCTTCCGGACTCCGTTGATGGTGAAGGGGCGCTTTTCCAGTTGCCTCCTCTGGGCGTGGTTGAAGACCCGAGAGAGGCGGTCGATTTTGGCCTGGTCGTCTGGGTCCAGTGTGTCTTGGGTGGGCTTGTGTTGCCGGAGGAAGCTGTCTCCGGTGGCTTGGAGCACTGTGGCTCGGTCGTTGGTGAGCGAGCCGTCCTCCTGCCGGACCGTGGTGATGGTGTGGTGGCTGGTGTCGGTCATGGCGTCGTTGAGGTGGCAGATGGCCTTGTAGGGGAGTTCATGTTGCGCATACCGTTCGTGTTCCTGGGCGATGCGCTGTTGCCTGTGGATGTGCCACCGCTGCAGGTCTGCCCTGATGTGGGCTATCTGCGTCCTGCAGTGGTGTATCTGGCGGCTGGTTTGAGGGGTGTCGGTGTGGAGGAGGGTCGCCAGTTGTTGCTTCGCACGCCAGACGTCATGGAGCATGTCCCCTAGGGCCGTCGGTGGTTGGTCGTCGTCAGTGTGGGGGTTTTGCTGGAAGCCGCAGGCAACGGCGGCCGTGCGCATGGCTGTGAGTAGGTCGGTGGGGTCTGGTTGGATGCGCCGGGAGCGGTCTATGGCCCTGTGATATTGGGACCAGGCATGTTTGTCATGCAGTGGGGGCATCTTCAGGGGGGGTGGTAGGCCTTGGTCCGCATCCTCTGGGGGGCTGGGGGGAAGGTTTGGGATGGTGAGACGGATGTGCAGGTGGCTATGGCCTGTGGGTCCCAGCGGGAGGGGTCCATATCGGGCCTCGGCCCGGATGATGGTGGTGGGGTCGCCATAGCATACGTCGATGCGGGATGGGGCGGCATCTGTTTGGTGGGGGAAGTGGGATGGTTGGCCTTCGAGGTTGGCGGTCAGGTCCACGAGCCCCAGCATTTCGATGGTGTCGCGGACTGCATGGTCCTGGGGTGTGGCCTGTCCCCCTCGGTCCGCCGGGGTCGGGGCGAGCATGGCCATCTGGCGGTATGCCTCGGCCAGGGCTTGGAGGAAGGGTTCCGTGGCGTCGCCGAAGGGGACGTGGGCGTTGATGACGTTGGGTTGTCATCCGTCCCCGACGACCTCATAGACACCTAGCCTCCCTGGGACCCTGAGGTCGTGGACGAGGTGGACGTGGACGCTGGTTCGGGCGTATAGGGGGGTCCCCTTGTGCCAGTAGCATTTGTACGCTTTCCGGTCCGGGGTATATATGGGGGTGGTTTCTGGGGGGTCATCGCGTTGTACGCCTTGTTCCTGGAAGGCGAGGAGGTGGGGAGCCCACTCCGGCCCCTGTGCCATCGAGAGCTCCTGGAGGGCGGTTGTGGCCTCCTTGGAGTATGTGACGGCCGGGTGGTTGAGGTCGAGGAGGTTGACAGTGGCCTCGGTGGGGGCGGGCCGGGCTGTGGAGGCTCGTTCCCTCGGCCCTTGCCCCGTCAGGGAGGGGGACTGGGGCTCGGGGACTTTTTGCCGGTTGGTGGGCGCTTGGGTAGGCGCGGCGTGTGAAGGCCTTGGCCCCACTCCGGGGGGAGCTCCCCAGTGTATTTGGTGCCTCTGTGGGCCTTGTTCTCTTCGGTGCGGTGTCGGATGGGGTGGGCGCTGGTGAGCTCCAGAGTGTGGCCTTCTGGCTTGTCTGGGGCGCTGCTGCCTTGGTCTAGCTCCTTTTGGCGGTGCCAGACCACCCAGATCTGTGGCCCCTCGTTGTCCCCCGGGTCGCGGAGGCGGTACTGGATCCTGCCCTCACACCAGATCCAGTCGCCTGTGTGGTCGTTGCGGAAGGGCTGATGGACCTTCGCGCCCTTTTCAAATCCTGGGTACGCCTCGGGCGGGGGCGGCGCTGGTGGAGGGAGGGAGGATGATAAGGATGCCTGGTCCTGGTGGGGCGGTGGTAATGATGGGAGGGAGGATGACGAGGATGCTTCGTCCGGGTTTGCCGGGTGGGTCGGTTGGGGTGCGGGGGATCGGGAGGTCGCTGCTTTTCCGGCTTGGTTGGGGGCGGGGGCGCCCCTTTTTCGTCTCGCTCGCTTGGGTGGGACTTGAGGTAGCGTGGCGTGGGGGGCGTGGGGTTTGAAGAAGGGGTGCGTTGCTTGCTGGCCGGGATCCCTCAGTGGGGGTTCTGCCGGCGTTTGCATTTTCGCTCTCGCGTGGCTGCGCATGAGGTCGGCGAGCTTGCGCACGGTCTCCGGGGGATCGGATGGCCATGGCAGTGCGGCCGGGCTGTCGTCGAAGGGGTGGTGTAGGTGGTAGTTCCTCATGGCCTTGGCCTGCATGACCCAGGCCCCCGTGGATTCCGGTGTGTCCCGGCCGTTGAGGGAGCCTTGAGCCCAGTAGGGTGCTGTGTGGAGGGCTTCCCAGGGGGCGCCTTTGCGGCCTGTGTGGGGGATGGCCTGGAGGAGTCGCTGCCGGCCCCATGGGGGGTCTTCTGGGTCTATTTCCGGGGTATAGGCCTGGGCTGCCATGAGGACTCAGTGTTCCCAGTGGAGGACCCACCATTGGGCGTCCGCTTTGAGGATGTGGATGGCGGGTTTTTGGAAGGGCGTGTCCAGGGTGTCCCACGACGCGATGGCTAGTTCTATTCAGGAGGGGTGGAGGTGAGGGGTGGCCCTGCGGCTTAGGAGTTGATCGATGTGGAAGGGGGTGAAGGGATCTTTGGGGCCCTGCGTTTGTGGGGGCATCGCTGGGATGGTTGTGGGGTCCCAGTGGCGTTCGTGGGCGGCGAGTGTGTATAGGGCGGCGGTGATGATGTGGTGGCCTTGCCCCTCCAGGACAATGTGGCGCTCCGTGCCGAAGTCCTTTGGTAGGTGGGCTGCGGGGTCGACGGTGATGTGGGCTAGGGCGCGTTGGTGGGCCTTCTTTCCCCCGTCTGGCGCCTGCGTCCGTTTGTCCCCCGAAATGTGCTGGTGTTGGTGTTTTGGTGGGGGCGGTTCCAGGGCGAGGGATTCTACTCCGTGGAGGGGGATGGTGTGTTCCCTGGACCTGTTGGACAGGATGTGTATGCCCGGGTCTCCTGGTACGGTTCCCAGGTACATGTTGCCCGTGATGGTGGGCGTCGGCAGCGGTTGGCGCAGGGGCGAGGTGCATGGGGTGGAGCAGGGCGGGTCATGGTGCTCACACCGGGGGTGGTCCATGCCGTACGGGGTGACGTGTACGGCGAAGGGTCCGACGGGGCGCTGGAGTTTGTGGGGTCGGATGTTGTCGAGGCGCGCCACCACCCGTGTGTGGGAGCGCCCTTCGCTGATCCACACGGCGTCTGCCCGCGACGCTTCTGGGTTCAGGCAATCCGTGGTGATGCCTGTGATCGTGCTGTTGTGGGTGGCATCTGACAATCTGGTGGGGGGGGCGCTGATGCGGGGGATGGTGTGGTCGTCGCGGAGGGTGCGGGCCTTCCGCTTCGCATTGTGCTGGTGCTGGGCCTCCTGGGCGGGGGTGTGCATACCTGTGTGTTTCGGCTTCTTGTTGGGGCGGTCTGCTCTGTGGAAGGGGGTGGGCCAGAAGGGGGCGTGGTGGGGGGTGGGGTGTGGGAGGTCCCCTCGTGTTGCCCATGTGTACAGGGTAGCCGCGGCGGCCCCTTCCGCCTGTATGGTGTATCGCTCGTTGCGTCGGCGACGGGTGACGAGGACGTTGGGGGCCGTCAGCTCATACACCTGTGTGGTGTGGGGGAGGTGGCGGGTGACGGTGATCTTGGCGGCGTCGTTCTTGCGGGTGGTGGTGTGGGGGATGATGTAGTGGGTCACCAATTCGTCCTCGGGGGTGTGTTCCGTCGTGTCGAGGTTGAGTGGGGGGTGGAGCGGCTTCGGTGTTGGGGGTTTATCTTGGGCCTTCGCGTGGGGCGCCACTTTGGTTTCGACCAGGTATTGTGGGCCCCAGGTTTCCGGGGCCCCTACCTGTGTGGCTGCCGCTGCTGCGGCTTAGAGGAGGGCGGTTGTGTTGGTGTCTAGTGGGGGGGCCCCTGGTTGGGGGCTGAGGGTGTCGTGGTCTTGGTATGCCCACCAAATGGTGTAGCCTCGTTGGGTGTTGCGGTGCGGGGTTTGGATCTGGGCTTGCTGCATGGATAGGGCGGTCTTGATGTCCTCCGCTGCTTGTGGGTTTATGGGTGTGGCGTACGCCCATAATCCCGGGGTGTGTATGCCGTGTGGTGCTTGGCCTACTCCTCGTTTCGGGTGTAGGGTGTGGTGGGTGCGCGTGACCCCTAGGTGTTCTTGGAAGAGGTCCCCCCGGATGTCCTCCGACCGTTGCTGCCAGGTGTGTGTGTGGTCGTTGGGGGCGGGGTGGGTGATGACGATGGCTTGCCATGGGGTGGGGCCTGGATATACCGCCATAGGTGTGGACGATGCTTGCGGGGGTATGTGGACGGCGTGGGCGGGGGCTGCTGTTACAGGGTCTCCCTCCGTTGGTGTGATTGTGGCATCGCCTTGGACGGTGAGGAGGAGGTGTTGGCGGCCCGTCGGTAGTGCCCAGGTGGTGGTTGGCGCGGTGATCCAGTGGAGGCGGATGGCCTGGAGCCCCGGTGTGATTTCGTCCCATCGGAGTGTGCCGTTGTGGACCGCCCATTCCCGTGGCAGGTCTCGAAACCCGTTGCGGTCCGGGGTGGTGCGGTGTTGTTGGGGGAGCCCCATTGTGGTGATGGGGTGGGTGGGGGGCTCTGTGCGGGGACGTTTTGTGTGGTTGGTGCTGATGGTGCCTGGGGCATCTCTTCGTCCAGTTGTTGTGGGGCTTTCGCCTCCTGCAGTTCTGCGCTGATGGTGGCGAAGACATCTGGGAGGGTGGGGGAGGCAGGGGTTGGGGTGCCAGATTGTTCCAGGTGATGTGGTATTCCTCCGGGTTCTCGGGGCTTTGCTGTATGGTGATGGCGGCGGTGGGGTCGTCTTCAGGTGTCCTCGAGTGAAAGTTGCACCCAGCTCTAGCACCAGGGAAATAAAGCGCAGTAGCTTGAGCAGGGTGCCCATTCTATCCAAGATGTGAAAATTGAGGTATTCCTGCGGAATATCAAAAGCATGGTACATGTCAAAAGCTAAAATGGCTTCCGTGGGTCCTATGGCATTCCTGTCATCGAGGAATGTGTGTGTTGCCCCTGCAGTTGACACTCCCTGTTTTCCCCCAAATTGTTTCCTGTGTATGAGGGGGGGGAAGGAGGGGATATATGGATTTATAAACCCATCGCATGAGGAGGTGGTAGATGGAGTTGCTCATGGCGATGGGTCTCCATCTGTCAGGGTCCTGCCACTTCCCTTTACCTTTGAACAAACAGAAAAGTTTCACTAATCAGGCAGGGCCTGGGGAGTGTTCCCTTGAGGTAGCATAGAAGAACACACTGATGCACAACCGAAAAGATCTGATCAGGCAGCGACGCTAACAAGAAGGGTGGCACTCCATCTGGGCCTGGGGACTTGCGGCGGGGGGCACGCGCGATGGAATGCAGTTCTTCAACTGTGGGAGGGTCAAGGTCGTGTAATCGCGCTGAGTTGGGTATCCAGGTGAGTGTGCGCGCAGACCAGGGTTTGTTGCGCTGCAGGATGCGCTGAATCTACCTTGTCAGGGTGGGCAGCGTAGAGGGGGATGGTGGGGTGAGCAGTATGTGTTTTACTCTACGGTAAAACATCTTGAACCATCGTTTGGCTTGTTTTGCCAGCTGCCTAACCACGTGAGACCATGGCAGTTCGTTTTTTTCCGAATTCGTATCGTGCATAGCTTCAAGCATGCATGCAGACAGGGCAGCGTAGGTCGCTTCTACAGATGATGCGTCCCTGGGGTATGGTATATTTTCACCCCGGTCAGCAACTTTTTTTTATAGTGGCATATGTCCCTCCTGTTCCACAGGGCACAGCGTGGTTCCGGGTGTCGGTGTTGGGGCCAGGGCTGGGTATGGACTAGAACAGGATTGTGGTCCTGTATGCCGTGCACGGTAGAAAAGTCAGGGGCGGCTGCGTCAGATACCCTCAACAGTGATGTGAAGAGCCGTGAACCGTAAGCACGGTCCACGTAGCTCTTGGTGCCCCCATAGCAAGGCACCCGGGTGTAAGGCGGGGATGCACATTGGGGCCTCACCAGGTCGACCATGGCTCCAGAGCATTCTCGTGCAATGAGCCAGGGCGACAGGTTAGGCTGTATGGCTGTGGTGTTGGTATTCACTGTGAGCCCATTGTGGTCCACCAAATTTTTGAGCAGGTTTGCAGGAGAGGCGCAAGGGCCTTCTCACATCGAGGACGCTCCTTTGGAATGTTGGGGCCGTAGAAGGAACATACATGGACTTCAGGTAGGAGGGGGTCACTAAGCAGCGGGAGCTGCACAGACTGACAGAGATCAGTCTGCCTGGGATGTGTATTTTCATGGCTGGGGTGGTGGGTGCTACAGATGTGTGCACAAGCAGGGCAACTCCCTCCTTGGAAGAAGGGGAGCGCATCAGAAGCCGGTATCCCCAATAGGGGGCAATCCTCTCGTGGTCCCGTGCAGTGGAAAGCAAGCTGGACCTATACACCTGAAGGTAAAAAGTATGGGAGAGCTGCCCATATCCACCGAGAAGGTGGCACAGCCTGTTGGGCGTAATTTCCACTCCTCCGACATTGAGTGAGCTGAACGTGAGTGTGGGGTATGTCTGCGGGCACGCTGTGGTGGGGTCGAGGGGCGCGGGGTGGTTGTGGGTTGGCAGGGTGGGTTGTGTGCCAGGGGGCATTGCGAGCGTTGCGGGTGTGAGACCTGAAATGATTGTCGTCTGGACCGGCGATTCAGTAGCTGACCCTGGCGGCCTCTGCCATGTGGACACGGGACTCGAAGGCGGTGATTGGGTTGGTGCTGAGAGAAGGGGGGGAAAGGTCAGGACGCACAGACTGAAGGCATAAAGCGTTAGGCGGAAGTACAGGTGTCGCAGAGCCCATCGCAGATACAATATTGAAGCGGTACCCAGAACCCCATGAAGCTTTTTTTGAGAGCCCGGCAGGAGCGTGTCCCTTACCGTAAAGCCCCCGTGACGGCATTCCGGCCACTTTGGGCATGTTAACATGTACCGGCAAACTGCCATTTGCTGGTATCTTACTATTTCATGCCAATCTGCCCCGCACCGCCTTCGGCCATCGATTCGGCAACCTAACCCTAACGACAGATGTAGGTAAGACGTGTTGGTGTGAGAGATCTGGGCATTTCAGCTATTAGCGGCCGCATCGGCAACCGATGCGTCGCCCGCTGAGACTTACACATCAGAATATCAGGAATCAACAGGGTTTCATTTTCATATTGTTTCCGTAAATTTTCACGCCTCCGTTCTGATAATCAATGTTTTGACTGCTGGCGGTTGGCTCGCGACTTTAGTGTAACCGCCAGTTTAACTGTTATCTACAGATATCTTAGCCCAATCCGTGACGAAGGCTCTAAAGTCTTCAGGAATTGCATTGATGCATCTGCATTTTTCGAATTGTACACTCGCAACCTTAATCCGAATTTTTCAGGATGTCGAAATCGGTTTTTCGATATCGACATCCCCGCAGTTGATTTGACCTCTTTCGAGTGGACCTACGTGCTTCCCTATGCACGAATCAACCTTCCTTTTGTCTTGTCCTCCATTTGTCTTAGAGATATGGGCAAAACAAAGTTGATTCGTGAGGCCACTTGTGAGGGTCATATCTCGTGCCGCTTGCGAGGAATGACAATAGGGAAGCATGGGATGTATTCACAACACTCCCGACGTAATTTAGAAAGCTTTATACGCCTTGCGTCTCCACACGTGCGCGCTAGCGTAATGGATCATGGTCAAGAGGGTACAGTTTGCGTTATAACTCTTCGGCCATGATATTGCGTGCGTTACGATACCTTCCGAGTGTAGCGCGCGAGTGTTGGTGTTGCATAGGAATTTTCCTTGAGTTCCTATGAGCGATTGACACAAAGTTATGCCCTTGGAGGGGCATGACATATCGTGGGGGGAGCTACCTTTTTGGGCAGTATGTGGTATCTGCCATGTGTTGTATTGCGTGCCCATTTGGCGGGTTTGGCTAAGAGCGATACACCCACCAATGGACCTCATATTGCACGAGGCCCTTCCTTATACTCCCCACGATTAAGTGCAAGCCTAACCTCCGTGGAGGGAAGCTTGTGTGGCGATCCTAAAGCGATGCGTTGGGAGCAAGGTGTGTGTTTTGCAATTTTCCATATTTTCATGTGCCCACTTGGGAAGTAGCGCTCGTGACCTTGCAAAGCGCCCCAAGTGGAGCACATATGTGAAATCGGAGGTCATTGGTGTCAAGTCATTGTGTTTAGAAGGATTGGTCGATTACTCAATCCACCGAAGATATTATAATATATTTGTGCGCCTTTCAAGGCACTTTTGGGTGTTTTTTGCCAATATTGCTGTTTTTTGCCCGTCATGATGTCAAGTGGCGAACGTGTATCTCAGCGTTGCGCTCAATTGACATCATGACCCAAGTATGTTTTGGGGGTACATACTTCAGTGCCCAACATATCTTGGACCCAGCGAATAACTCCTCTTGGACTTTGCATACCGTGGCCGCCATGTTGGCGATTTGGGACTATCCCAAATTATGGGCTCACTTGGCGACCCTGCCGTTCCCAAAACCGGAGGATTTGGGCAACGCCCAAAAGATATGTTGGACGCATATGACTTGATACCAATCCTATGGCACACTTAGGTCCAAGTCGGGCATGTGCTCCATTTGCCTCAACCATGAGTGTGCGCATTTTCGGCCATTTTGAGCAGTTTTCCATATTTTCTGCCCGCCGTGCACCGTGTTAAGCCCCTTGTGCACGCCGGACTCATGGACCAATGGACCATATATGACATGGGTGTTATGGACATTGGTCCCCAATGTTCACACACCATGTGGGCGAAGCGGAGCAACCTTCGTTAAGGCGCTAGCCCAAAGTGAGTGTGGACAATTTTGCCATTTTGGCATTTGTGGACCCACTTGGGTTTGTCACCAAGCCAGCTGGCATGAAGATCTCTGAGAGCAAAGGGCATGGGAGTCTCTGTTGGACTCCAGGTGGATCGGGAATGGAATGGCAGATCCGATCTCCAAGCCGGCGTGGAGATATACTATTGAGAGCACCCCCAAAAATTGGCTCATTTTGATTGCCCAAAATGACCCCCTTTTGGGACCCCAATTACACCCCCCCGTGTGGTCAATTGGAGGCCCCATATCTCTATGACCACAAGGAGCCTGGACCTAATTTCAAGTCGTACACTCAGATGGAAGTCCTAGGTCCTGCCTCCTACCCTGTGTGCCATTGGCACCGCCCTGGCCGGGCGAGCCGCGCGTGGAAATGACCCCAATTTTGGTGATTTTCGCAACATGACCCCACTTCACGAACCCGTGGTGCCCTGATGCTGGGACATCAGAGGGAACCAGGTTGGGTGAGGGCTCCAGGGAGTTCGTACTCCAAAGGGCATAGGGTCAGTTGCCTCGTCCCTACCTCTGGCGGGTCCGGACGAGGGGTGGATTTCGGAGATTTTTGAGCTAATATCAGTTTGGGCCCAAACAGCTAATTTTCAGCTACCAACTCCTAGGGGATAATGGCGGAGCCATATCTCTCGCTCACAGAATAGCTGTTACCTGCCGTTGGGGGAGCATGGGGAGCTACTGTCGGTGGGCCTTGGAGCAGCTTAGTTTTCAGGAACTCGCCTGTGGCTGGGCAGGACACTCCCCCTAATGGCAGGGTTTCAGGGTTCGGACTGAGCAGTGCATGGGTTGTGTTTGAGCCCCCGCCCCCACCAGCCACTTGGAGGGTCGGACCTGGGATTGGGATATGAGTTGAGACTGAGTGTCTATTGTCCTGTAATGCCCTTACCTTAGTCCAGTCTTAACCCCATGTGTACATATCCTGATGTGTTGCTGTACATACTTTTGTTCCCTTGTTTCAGAGTGGCAAGGATCCTGAAACGCTTTGTCACATGACATGAGCGCAATTATGCCCCTGTGAGCGTAGTGCTTTGCCTGCCTGCTCACTTGCGCGTGTCCACCGCAGCGTCCCGTGGCCAGGCCCCCCACGGGAACGCGTCGAAAGCGTTTCACGGTCGGACTCGCGACCTCGCGGCCGGCGTTCATGGTCTCTAAGGCCGCGGATGGCGCCGTGTGGGAAGACTTGAAGTACATCAAGCCCCCCATGTTAGATGGCAACCCCCTCAACCTCGACCGCTTCTTGGAGAAGCTGGACGATTGGGGGCTGACCGTCACTGAAGACATGGATCCCGCAGATGCGGAGAAATATGTCTTCAGACGGTTCAGGTACCGCCTGCCGGAAGTGCTCCAAGAGCTATACTTCGTGGCGACCAAGGAGGGGGAAATCAAGACCCTCAAGGAAGCCAAGAAGTGGCTCAACGAGCAGGAGCGGGTGGACGCTCCGGAGGTGGCTGCCAAGCGGTGGAAGTCCATCAAGCTTCAGCATGATGTACGGGAGATCCGCCTACGGGACTGGCGGGACTTCGGAGGGCAATACACTCTCTTCCGCCGCAACGTGGAGGACTGGAACGAGGGTGACGAGCAGGCTCGCCTGCTCTCCATGCTGCCGGAAGCATGGATCAAGAGGGTCACCAAGGAGGAGGCCAAGAGAGCCAAGTCCAACAACACGGTCAAGATGATGCCCCCCAAGGAGTATCATAGGAACGTGGTGGCTTGGACGAAGAAGCACGTGGCCCCGGAGGTCAAGCAGCACTCCCTGCGGAATGCTCTCCTCATCACTGTCTCAGGCGATCGCGAGAAGACCGCGATGTGGCGCCTTGACGAGTGTGACGTGAGCGGCCAGACCATCCGTCTGCAGGCCATCCCGGCGCGGATGAGCTGCGACGAGATTCTGGAGTGGGTTGGAGAGGAGGTGCTCAAAGAGTACCGGAACCTCCACCACACCCGCGGGTTGAGGCCTGGCGACCGTGACGTCAACTACGTTGGCGAGGGGCCTGGCGGGGAAGCTGCCATGGACCCAGCGGGAGCCGACGGCGATGAGACTCTCGTCGACGATGACGACAACGATGAGCCCGCCGAGATGGCCCTTTGTGCCTTCGTGGCTCACAACGGCGCGGGGAACAATCGGGGAAGCTGGAAGCCCCTGCAGCCGGGTTGGAAGAAGAAGGAGGAGAGGGACCCTCGCCGCATTGGCAGCCCTCCGCTGTCCTTTGGGGAGTTCATACAAGCTCACCCTCAGGGCTGTTTCGTGTGTTATGGGAGGAAACAAAGCTTCAACCATGACCATCGAACATGCCCCATCCACCAGGCCGACACGGAGGCCTACAAGAAGGCGCACGGGTCGAAGAAGCGTGCACCTGCGGGTATCCGGGAAGCCAAAGTGGAGGTGGACAAGGACGAGCTCTCCAAGCTGATGTCGCAAGGGACCGAGTTGGCAAAGGAGATCCAGGAGATCAAGAGGAACTGGGTCCCCAGGTCGGACAACAAGAACAAGGAGAACAACCAGAACGACCAGAACAAGGACAAGGACAAGAAGCCTAGGAATAGGAGGAAGAAGGGTGTCAACGAGGTTGATACCGAGGAGAATACCCCTACTTCCACAACCGACGCCCCCTAGCAGAGCCCCTGCAGCCAGAGGCCCCAGCTAGGGCGGTCGCAGGATGGTGTCGTGGGAAGAGCCACACCATCCCAGTCAGGAGTCGGTAAGCACAAAGGGATTGCCGCAGGCGGAAGGCCCGGTCCGGCACCCAGTCGCGGTGGCGGGGTGAGGGCAAGTGGAGGCACGAACCCTTGCGCCCGTCCATCCTTCGCGACCAAGAATGTGTTTGATGTACTTCAAGATCTATCCGAGAGTATCGGAGGATCACCTGGACCGCAGCTGGATGCTGCAGATGGGCAGCCTGAGCCCATTGTCCACGACCTGCACGAGTTGCTTGTTGAGCTTCTGGAACGGCCGCAGAACCTGAGCTTGCACGCCGTGCGCCAGTGGGGCGTGAGCGGCAGTTGCACCTTAAGGTCCGTGCCTTATGCGGGGAAGTGGAAAAGGTTTTCGACGTGTTGGTCGACACGGGCGCTCAGGTCAGCTTGGTCAAGGCTGGCCTACTTCCGCCAGAGTGCTCGACCGACAGTCGGAAGCCTGTCAGGCTGAAGTTGGCGAACGGCCTGTACATGGTGGGAGGCACGAAGGAAGCGGCCATTGGGCTGCAGTTCGTGAACCACCGTGAGCTGAGCCGCCCAGACCTCGGCAGGGAAATCCTCCTGCAAGTTCGCTTCTACGAGGCCGAGATGGACTGGGACATGATCGTTGGGTACGACTTCATGATGGAGACGGACTCCGGCGTCCTCCCGGCCCAGGCCTCCATGACCCTGTACCAGGACGACCAGCTCTCGTGGCTTTCGTCACCTGAGCACCATCTGGAATGCCAATGGATCGACCCCGAACGCAATCAGCTCGAAGTAGCCGCGCTGGACACTGAGCCAACTGGGCCAGCAAACCAGGAGTACGGCGTAATGCCGGAAGTGGCGAGCTGAGTGGTTGCGGACCTGGGAGCTTCGGATCTGGCCCTGGATGTGTTCTCTTCAGGAACCTCCGCCCATCTGCGGGTTTGTGAGAAGTACTGGAGCGCACACGACTCCGCGTGGAAGAAGCACTGGGGTCCGCATCAGGGATTGATGTGGATCCATTGCCCCCGTTGGGACATTCCAAGAGCGATAGCGAAGATTCGCAAGGACCGCTCCAAGGCAGTGCTGGTTGTTCCTATGGGATGCACTGAGGAGGAAAGTACCCGACATTGGGTAGTCTCATTGGCCAACATGACCTTAAACAAGGTCGTCCTACCGGCTGGAGAGAGTGTCTATCAGGACGCTAAGGGACAGCCCATGCCACCCCAGAGATGGCCAACGGAATTCCACTATCCCCATGGGGGCCTTGATCAGGCCGACACCACGGACTTCGTCTGTGTCAACCGCATCATAGCAGAGCCATGGCGACAATGCTTTGCGGTTCCCCCTGTTGACATCGGAGAATCGGAAGACCCCCTCACTGAGGAGGCGTTGGATCTGGTTCAGGGGTATATGGATCAGCCCTTTCACGACTGGGGAAACCAGCGTGAGGGCAAGGGCCAGGACAAAGCCTGGTGGGAAGTGGACTCGATCGTCTCCGGTTCCTATGATGGGAATACCTTCGTGCAGAGGGTGCTGGATCATATGTCCAGCCAGGACGAGCCAATCGGGGATAACCCACCCACCTACGGCGATCTGTTCCGAGGCAAGACCAGAGATGGCCCTTTGGGCCACCTGGGAAGACCACCTGAGCCGAAGCCGAGCGGGGTCACTACCCCTCAAGTAAGCTCAGTGGTCCAGGTGCCCGGAAAAGCCAAGGCGGAGTCTGATGATTGCCCCAAGATCAAGGCATTGAGGGCCAGGCTGGAGCAGAAGTATGGGGACACCTTCTTCAGCGGAAAGCCTGTGTTTCCCCCACCGGTGCGTGGACCGTATGGCGAGGGCAAGATACGACTGAAGCAGGACCCCCGTGTGTATCGGCACCGGGAGTTTGCCCTGAAGGGGCGACAGGAAGGCGGCCATGGGGAAGATCCTCCGTGACTTCATCGAGAGAGGCTGGCTCGAGCCGTGCCACTCTGAATGGGCCTCTCCGTGCTTCGTCGTCCCCAAGAAGGTGGCCGGTGAATGGCGGCTCGTGGTCGACTACCGCGGCCCAAACGCCAAAACGCAGCACGACAGCTATACGCTGCCCCTCATTGGGGACATGCTGCAAAAACAACACCGGCGGAGGATCTTCACGGTGATTGACCCGAAACATGGTTTTCATCAGATGCCTCTCGCCGAGGAGTCCCGTGCCTGCACAGCCATGAGCACCCCACTTGGACCTCTCCAGTGGATGGTGATGCCCATGGGCGTTACCAACGGCAATGCGGCTTTTCAGCGGATGCTGGAGAACCTGCTTGAGCCGGTGCGCAACTGTGCGGACCCCTTCATGGACGACGTGATCATCGCGTCCGGGAACCCCAGTATGAGCTACGAGGAGCTCCTGGAGGCACATGAGAGGGACGTCACCCGAGGTAGGGTAGGTAGGTATCTTCGGGAGCTCGGGATGCCTCCTTTGACGGTGCAGGAAGAAGGTCTTACCAAGGGGACGTCCTGTCCCTCCCACTGCCCTATGTTAGGTGCCTCTTGAGCCGCTCCCGCATGTGCTTGGGAAGGCATTGTCGCGGCCACCCGGTCCATGTGTCCCAGGTGGGAGGGTGTCCCCACATGTGTCCATGAGTAGGGCCACATGCCCCCTCCTTCGGGCGGCAGCTCTGGGGGCTGCCCAGCCGTGTGGAGTATCTCTCACCACAAGGGGTCTTGCTCCCGCTTGTCTACGGTACGACCGCCTCACCCTTGTGGCTTGAGTTGCGGGGCCGCTCCGCTTGGCAGGCGACCCCCTCCTGGACTGTGTACCGGCTCGCCTGTCACCGGTTGCATCCATGGCTCCGGGTGACGTTTGCCATGGTCCCCGATGCAGCCTGGCCGGGCTCGGACCAGCAGCCTTGGAGTACCGCTCCTGCCACAGGCCCGGTGGGTCGGCTGGGTCGCCCCAGTGTGTCTGACCCATGGGGTGTTGGTTCTTTCCTGTCCCCCGGCCGCCCTACGTGTGTGCGGCGTCCTGGGCCTCCCGGCTCCTGTTCACCGGTGTGCCTGCTCGGTGTGTTGTGTTGCGTGTGCGGCGTCCTGGGCCTCCCGGCTCCTGTTCATCGGTGTGCCCGCTCGGTGTGGTGTGTTGCGTGTGCGGCGTCCTGGGCCTCCCGGCTCCTGTTCACTGCTGCGCCCCCTCGGTGTGTTGTGTTGCGTGTGCGGCGTCCTGGGCCTCCCGGCTCCTGTTCACCGGTGCGCCCGCTCGGTGTGTTGTGTGGCGTGTGCGGCGTCCTGGGCCTCCCGGCTCCTGTTCACCGTTGTGCCCGCTCGGTGTGTTGTGTTGCGTGTGCGGCGTCCTGGGCCTCCCGGCTCCTGTTCACCGGTGTGCCTGCTCGGTGTGTTGTGTTGCGTGTGCGGCGTCCTGGGCCTCCCGGCTCCTGTTCACCGGTGTGCCCGCTCGGTGTGTTGTGTTGCGTGTGCGGCGTCCTGGGCCTCCCGGCTTTTGTTCACCGGTGCGCCCGCTCGGTGTGTTGTGTTGCGTGTGCGGTGTCCTGGGCCTCCCGGCTCCTGTTCACCGGTGTGCCCGCTCGGCGTGTTGTGTTGCGTGTGCGGCGTCCTGGGCCTCCCGGCTCCTGTTCACCGCTGTGCCCGCTCGGTGTGTTGTGCTGCGTGTGCGGCGTCCTGGGCCTCCCGGCTCCTGTCCACCGGTGTGCCCGCTCGCCGTGTTGTGTTGCGTGTGCGGCGTCCTGGGCCTCCCGGCTCCTGTTCACCGGTGTGCCCCGCTCGGTGTGTTGTGTTGCGTGTGCGGCGTCCTGGGCCTCCCGGCTCCTGTTCACCGGTGTGCCTGCTCGGTGTGTTGTGTTGCGTGTGAAGCGTCCTGGGCCTCCCGGCTCCTGTTCACCGGTGCGCCCGCTCGGTGTGTTGTGTTGCGTGTGCGGCGTCCTGGGCCTCCCGGCTCCTGTTCACCGGTGCGCCCGCTCGGTGTGGTGTGTTGTGTTGCGTGTGCGGCGTCCTGGGCCTCCCGGCTCCTGTTCACCGGTGTGCCCGCTCGGTGTGTTGTGTTGCGTGTGCGGCGTCCTGGGCCTCCCGGCTCCTGTCCACCGGTGTGCCCGCTCGCCGTGTTGTGTTGCGTGTGCGGCGTCCTGGGCCTCCCGGCTCCTGTTCACCGGTGTGCCCGTTCGGTGTGTTGTGTTGCGTGTGCGGTGTCTTGGGCCTCCCGGCTCCTGTTCACCGGTGTGCCCGCTCGGTGTGTTGTGTTGCGTGTGCGGCGTCCTGGGCCTCCCGGCTCCTGTTCACCGGTGCGCCCGCTCGGTGTGGTGTGTTGTGTTGCGTGTGCGGCGTCCTGGGCCTCCC
Source organism: Eutreptiella sp. 'Long Island Sound 2002' (assembly GCA_964036045.1). Lineage (NCBI taxonomy): Eukaryota > Euglenozoa > Euglenophyceae > Eutreptiales > Eutreptiaceae > Eutreptiella > Eutreptiella sp. 'Long Island Sound 2002'. Next base: position 152,831,802 of record OZ038379.1, read on the forward strand.
GGCTCCTGTTCACCGGTGTGCCCGCTCGGTGTGTTGTGTTGCGTGTGCGGCGTCCTGGGCCTCCCGGCTCCTGTTCACCGGTGTGCCCGCTCGGTGTGTTGTGTTGCGTGTGCGGTGTCCTGGGCCTCCCGGCTCCTGTTCACCGGTGCGCCCGCTCGGTGTGTTGTGTTGCGTGTGCGGCGTCCTGGGCCTCCCGGCTCCTGTTCACCGGTGTGCCCGCTCGGTGTGTTGTGTTGCGTGTGCGGCGTCCTGGGCCTCCCGGCTCCTGTTCACCGGCGTGCCCGCTCGGTGTGTTGTGTTGCGTGTGCGGCGTCCTGGGCCTCCCGGCTCCTGTTCACCGGTGTGCCCGCTCGGTGTGTTGTGTTGCTGTGTGGGGTGCCGCTGCGGGGCGCTCACTCGTCCATCCGGACGGCGGCTATCGTAGCCGGCAAGGGCTGGGTACCCTCCGGGCGCACACACGTCCATCCGGACGGCGGCTGTTCGTAGCCGGCAGGGGCTGGGTACCCTCCGGGCGCGCACTCGTCCATCCGGACGGCGGCTGTTCGTTGCCGGCAGGGGGTGGGTACCCTCCGGGCGCGCACTCGTCCATCCGGACGGCGGCAGGCGTGCGTGTGCTTGCTCTTTGTGGCCGGGTCGGGCGGGCCGCCCTCCCGGGCGCGTTGTGGTGCGCCTCACCTTTTCCTTTGGCCGCTTTGTCTTTCTGCTTTGCTTGGCCCCCTCCGGGCTGGGGTTGCCCCCCGCTCTCTTGCTGCCCTTGCCGTTCCTCGTTGCCTTGGCGCCGTGCTTTGGTTGTTTTTCTCGGCCTCCCGCTGCCTGCCTCTTCGTGCGCTCGCGCGTCGTTTGTGTCTCCTGCTTGGCCGTTGGCTGCTCTTTGGTGGTTTCTCCCCCCACCCCCTCCCCTTTTGTGTCTCGGTGTTTTCGTCGCTCCTGCTTGGTGCCTTGGTGTTGTTTTTTTTTTTTTTTTTTTTTTTTCTTCCCCTTCCTCTCCTGTGCGCCCCCGTTGTCTCCGGCTTTCTCTGGTTTCCGGCCCCGGGTGCCCTGGGCCTCGGCGCTGTGCGTTGTTTGCTTTGTTGGCCTTCCGCCTCTCGGCTCTCCGTGCGCTTGTCCCTCTTTCGTGCTTTCCGCCTGGCTGGTGCTTGCTCCCCGTCGGTTGCTGCCCCCCCCCCCCCCCTTTTTGTCTCGCGGTTTTCGTCGCTGCCGCTCGGTGCTGTGTGCCGTGTGCTGCGTTGTGCTGTGCGTCCTTCGCTGCGGTGCTGTGCCGCGTTGTGCTCGTTGGGTGCTGCTGCTTGTTGCGCCGTGCCCTCTGGCGCTGCCCGTTGCCCTGGGGCCCTGTGCTCTGCGGCGCTGCGTTTTGCGGTGTTCCCCCGTGCTGTGTGTGTGTTGTCGTGGCGCGGGGGTGCGTGCTGTTGTTGGCCGCTCTGCTTTGTGCTGTGTGTGTCCCGGGGTGCTGTGCTGTGCGTTCTCTGTCCTCTCCGCTTTGTGCGGTGCTGTGCTTCGCTGTGCTGGTGCGCTCGCGTTGTGCTGTTCGTGTGGTGCTCGCTGTTGTTGGCGCCTGGTGCTGTGGTGTGCCGTGGTGCGGTGCTGGGTCTGGTGGCCCGTGGTTGTCTGCTGGTGGCGTGTTTCGGTGTCCCTGTCTGGCCGCGTGGTCTGTTTCCCTGTGGTTGGTGTGGTTTGCTGTGGTGCCCTGCTTTCCTGTGTCGTGTTCTGTGGTGCTGTGCTGTCGCGTGGTGCTGTGCTGTTGTGCTCTGCTGTCGTGTTGCGGTGCTGTTGGGGCTTGCTTTGCCCTCCTTTGCGCTGTCGTGCTGTGCTGTGTTGTGCTGTTGGTTGGCTGTGCTGTTTTTTGCCCGGTGGTGGTGGCTGCGTGCTGTGGTGCTCTTTTCCTCGTGCTGTGCGTTCCCTGTCTTCTCCGCTCTGTGCGCTGCGGTGCCTTGTTGTGCTGGCTGTGGTGCCTTGCTTCCCTGTGTCGTGTGCTGTGGCGCTGTGCTGTCGTGTGGTGCTGTGCTGTCGTGCTCTGCTGTCGTTTTGCGGTGCTGTTTGTGTTTGCTGCGGCCCGTCGTGCGGCGCCAGTGTCGTGTGCGCTGTTGTTGGTGCCTCGTGCTGTGGCGTGTCCCTGTGCGTTGTGGTGTCTCCTTGGGCGTTCTGCGGTGTGGTGGTGCTGCTCTGGTGTGTCGTGGTGTCTTGCTGTGCTGTGCCTTGTCCTGTGGTGTCCTGCGTCCTGTGCCGTGTCCTGCGGTGCCGTGCTGCCATGCGGTGCTGTGCTGGTTTGTTTGTTGCGTGGGTGTGGTTGTACCTACTTGAAAAACCGCCGCAAAATTTCGTAAAATATTTTTTTTTTTTTTTTTGCTTTTGGCCGGCGGAGGATCTTCACGGTGATTGACCCGAAACATGGTTTTCATCAGATGCCTCTCGCCGAGGAGTCCCGTGCCTGCACAGCCATGAGCACCCCACTTGGACCTCTCCAGTGGATGGTGATGCCCATGGGCGTTACCAACGGCAATGCGGCTTTTCAGCGGATGCTGGAGAACCTGCTTGAGCCGGTGCGCGACTGTGCGGACCCCTTCATGGACGACGTGATCATCGCGTCCGGGAACCCCAGTATGAGCTACGAGGAGCTCCTGGAGGCACATGAGAGGGACGTCACCCGAGTGCTGGACCTTCTGGTTCGGCAAAAACTCACGGGCAGCAGTGACAAGGCCACCATTGCGGTAAGTGAGGTGGTCTTCGCTGGCCAAGTAGTCGAGAACGGGCAGCGAAAGCCCATACCTGGCAAGGTGGCTGCGATCGAGCACTGGGAAAAGCCCAAAACTGTCTCTGAGCTACGGGCGTACCTGGGGTTCTGCAATTACTACTCGGGGTATATCAAGATGTATGCCGAGTATGCAGCCCCCATGACGACCATGCTCAAGGGCAACCGAGAGGAGACCAAAAAGGGGTCCAAGAAGGCTCTGGTCTGGGATGCTGATTCCGACCGTGCCTTTGAGGGGATGAAGCAGGCGCTGCTATCCGCAGTGGGCCTGTACCTCGTGGATCCCGACCGAGGGTTCGTCCTGCGCACCGACGCTTCCGACTACGCCGTTGGCGCTGTGTTGGAGCAAGTGCTTGACGATGGGAGGCACGTGCCCGTGGCCTTCTGGAGCCGAGTCCTGGCGGAAGGCCAGAGACGGACGTGGACGCCCCGGGAAAAGGAGGCGTATGCCATCGTCATGGCTCTCAGGAAATGGGCTGGGTACATAGCCCTCCATCCCGTCACCGTCTGCACCGACCATCAGAGTCTGCAGTCGTGGCACAAGGAGCACGTGGACACCCCCTCAGGTCCCGCCTCCGGACGGGCAAGATGGCATGAGACCTTGGCCAAGTTCGACCTCACGGTTGTGTATATTCCTGGAAAGGATAACACCGTGGCGGACTGTCTCAGTAGGTGGGCCTATCCCGCCAGCAAGGGCATGACGGATATCTCTGCCCATGGCGATGAGGCTGAGACCGCTGAGGCCAAGAAGATCATTGAAATGGAGCGCCTGATGGAGGAGGAGGGCGTCAAATATTTCGTCGTTATGGCTGCGGATGCCCCCCTCGGAACGAGGATGGGCAGAGCTGTCAGAGTACTCGCCCCTGATGGTGCTGAGTCCGACAAGCACCTCTTCCCTGAGTCTTGCCTCCAGGACGACTGGACTGACGACCACGCCAAGTCTGAGGCCTTTGCGGCTGAGTATAGGGCTGTGACCGACCCTGATGACGGGCAGAAGTGGCCAAAGGGGCTGACTGAGGAAGATGGCAAGCTCTACCGGAATGTTAAGCTGCTAGTACCAGAGTCCCGGGTGCTCGAGCTGTGTGAAGCTTGGCACCACCACATGCTGCACCCAGGGGTCAAGAAGCAAGCCCCTGACATGCAGCGCCGGTTCGAGATCGACCAGATCGGTCTCTACACCGCCATCAAGAAGGTCAGGGAGGGTTGCTCGGTCTGTCAGGCCTGCAATCCCGATAACCGGAACGTCAAGGGGGAAGCCCAATGGACTCCGGTGCCTGACCAGCCCATGGAGAGCGTGGCCATGGATGTCTTCTCCATGCCCGAAGTCCACATTGGCAAGGAGACCTTTGACTGTGTGGTTCTCTGTGTGGATAGCCACAGTGGCTACGTAGTAGCCGTTCCGGCATGCAAAAAGGGGTTGCTTGCCAAGGAAGTGGCAGTCATGATGATTTGTCATTGGCTGACCGTCTTTGACATCCCCCGCACCATTTGCAGTGACCGAGGGCCCCAGTTTACTGGTGGCTGGTTCAAGGCTATGTGTTCCCTCATGGGAATACGTCATGCCAAGAGCGTCGCCTATCTCAGCCGGTCTAACGGCCGGGCTGAAGTGGCTGGACGGCAGCTGTTTGGAAAGCTGTCCAAGTTTCACATCACCAATCCACGTCTGAACTGGTTCGACGAGATGTGGCCCGCTCTGAAGGCCCATCATGACACCCCCACTCCGGGTGGTTTGTCCCCTCACCAGATTCTGTTCGGCAGGGACCCCCTGGATCGGGGACTTCCCTTGTCTGGTGATGGCATGGCCATGGATGCCAAGGAATTCTTCGCGCGGCAAGAGCAAACGGCGCGGGACATCCGCCAGCAGCTCGAGAAGGAGCATGCTGAGCGCCAGAAGTCCGCCCCGAGCTGGACAGCGCAGAAGTTCAGGGTCGGAGACCCGGTGTGGGTGATCAGACCCCGCCCTATGGGCACCCACCGCACCAAAACCTGGTTCACACCCGGAGAGGTGGTCCGCAGGATTGGTGAGGACACCTACCGCATCAAGGTGTGTCACGGACAGTTCCGGGAGCACCACCAGAGTCAGCTCCGAGTGCGGGAACCCGACCTCCGTGGCCAACATGTGTCCCTGAGCTATGCCGCACATGAGGCCGATTCGAACGACGATTATGCTGAGAAGGACGACTAGACTGTCGAGAAGATCCTGGCTCAGCGTCCGAACGCCTCAGCACCCGGAGGCCTGGAGTTCAAGGTTCGTTGGCGAGGCTATGGGCCGTCCCACGACACCTGGGAACACGTCTCCTCGTTCGTGCCGCGGGTTAATACTCCCTTCATGGAGTACATCCGCAAGCACAAGACCAAGATCCATGTCTCGGACCTGGCAGCACTCACCCGGGCGATTGCAGCCAGGGGTGCCTGATCAGCGCCCTGAGCTCTCCCCTGATGCGTTTTGAGCGCTTGTTTGGTCGACGGATCGTCCCTAACTTGCTTGCTCTCTTCCATCTTCCGGTGACCTGCCATCAGAGTGGCCATATACCCCCTCCTGCTGAATCCAGAGGAGGATGGCCCCTCTTTTTCACTTCTATTCGTCACTCCCCCCCCTGCTGAATCCTTGGGAAACCAGGTAGGGCGACTGACCTATTTTCTGAGCTCTTACGGCCTTGAAGCCCATACGACGTTGCGCAACGGATGCCGCTGTCATCGGCATTGCGATTTTTGAGTGTGTGGTCTGGTTCCATGGCACTTGCGGAATCAAGACCAGTCGACGTGTGTCTGCACACTATATATGGCCTGAACTCAGGCGTCTTCCTGTCCATCCTCCTGCATTTGTTTTATCCTAACCGGGGCGTGGTTTGGTGCTCTGTCCAGAGTGTGTTTACACGCCTGTTTACCTGATTATTGCTTATTTTTTCTGTTCCCCAGGATATGTGCATCTGTATGTTAAGTGTTGTCAGCCCATCGCCGAGATGTGGACTGTTTTTTCCCCCCGGGAGGATGCGAATCAGAATATACAGGCGCCTTGAGTCGCCGTGTACATGCACTTACATAGGGTCCAGCCTGGACCAGTACCAAAGTACAGATTCTTCTGTTTGAGTGCTCGTGATACCGTGTGCCCTAGTGGCTGTGATGTGCTGAGATCCTGATGGCGCCAGGCGGGAAGCCCAGTTGCCTGAATGCACTCCCAGCGGTCCGCCACTGTCAGTCGCAGTGTGAGCCTACCGACTCGCAGACGCACTTGCAGTCGGGTGGCGGCCTCCGGTGCTCCTGACCTCGGTCAGTCTGCCTGAGAAACTGGTGGTTTGAGGAGTCGACGCCTCCGCCCACACTGCATCGGGACTCCCCCATGTATGGCCTTCGTGGTAATAGGGCAAGGGAAAAGACGGCCTTGATGCCCGATCCCTTAAGGAGGAGCTCGTTCGGCTCTACCACTCTGGACTCGCGTCGTGGATATGGACATGGTGCGCCCGAGGAAGGACCCGTGGGGACTCTCCCCGAGCCGGCGGGCCTTGGGAAGCTTGGGGTAGCCTGATGGATCTTTGTGGTCGCTCTCGACCTGTGGGACCACCTCGGTTGTCGTGTGACGCCTATGTTGGCCGTGTATGCCACTGCCACTGTCGTAGTGACCGTAGCAGCCCGCACCCGGTGCGCCTGGTATGGGTTAACGGGTCCTTTGGATGCCAAACAATCGCCGCCAGGGCCTGGGACTTGATACTTGATACTATACTTGCAGTTACTAACAGCCACAGCACCGTACTTGTCTTACTGTGGGATTTGGACAGCCTAACCAGCGAATCAGCCTGAAGTGAGGATGTGACCCCCCCCCCCCTTCAGGAGATGGTCCTGGGTACCCGCTGCCGTGCGTGGTGTTATCGAGCCCCCCCCAGGGTTTGCTCTAAGGAGGGGGGTGAAGCGGTACCCAGAACCCCATGAAGCCCGGTGAGAGCCCGGCAGGAGCGTGTCCCTTACCGTAAAGCCCCCGTGACGGCATTCCGGCCACTTGGGGCATGTTAACATGTACCAGCAAACTGCCATTTGCTGGTATCTTACTATTTCATGCCAATCTGCCCCGCACCGCCTTCGGCCGTCGATTCGGCAACCTAACCCTAACAACAGATGTAGGTAAGACGTGTTGGTGTGAGAGATCTGGGCATTTCAGCTATTAACGGCCGCTTCGGCAACCGATGCGTCGCCCGCTGAGACTTACACATCAGAATATCAGGAATTAACAGGGTTTTATTTTCATATTGTTTCCGTAAATTTTCACGCTTCCGTTCTGATAATCAATGTTTTGACTGCTGGCAGTTGGCTCGCGACTTTAGCGTAACCGCCAGTTTAACTGTTATCTGCAGATATTTTAGCGCAATCCGTGACGAGGACTCTAAAGTCTTCAGGAATTGCATTGATGCATCTGCAATTTTCACATTGTACACTCGCAACCTTAATCTGAATTTTTCAGGATGTCGAAATCGGATTTTCAACTTCGACATCCCCGCACTTGATTTGACCTCTTTCGAGTGGACCTACGTGCTTCTCTATGCACGAATCAACATTCCTTTCGTCTTGCCTTTCATTTGTCTTAGAGATATGGGCAAAACAAAGTTGATTCGTGAGGCCACTTGTGAGGGTCATATCTCGTGCCGCTTGCGAGGAATGACAATAGGGAAGCATGGGATGTATTCACAATACTCCCGGCGTAATTTGGGAAGCTTTATACGCCTTGCGTCTCCACACGTGCGCGCTAGCGTAATGGATCATGGTCAAGAGGTTAGAGTTTGCGTTATAACTCTGTGGCCATGATATTGCGTGCGTTGAGATAACTCTCGAGTGTAGCGCGCGAGTGTTGGTGTTGCATAGGAATTTTTCCTTGAGTTCCTATGAGCGATTGACACAAAGTTATGCCCTTGGAGGGGCATGACATATCGTGGGGGGAGCTACTTTTTTGGGCAGTATGTGGTATCTGCCATGTGTTGTATTGCGTGCCCATTTGGCGGGTTTGGCTAAGAGCGATACACCCACCAATGGACCTCATATTGCACGAGGCCCTTCCTTATACTCCCCACGATCAATTGCAAGCCTAACCTTTGTGGAGGGAAGCTTGTGTGGCGATCCTAAAGCGATGCGCTGGGAGCAAGGTGTGTGTTTGGGAGCACATATGTGAAATCGGAGGTCATTGGTGTCAAGTCATTGTGTTTAGAAGGATTGGTCGATTACTCAATCCAAGCCGAAGATATTATAATATATTTGTGCGCCTTTCAAGGCACTTTTGGGTATTTTTTGCCAATATTGCTGTTTTTCGCCCGTCATGATGTCAAGTGGCGACGGTGCATCTGAAAGTTGCGCTCAATTGACATCATGACCCAGGTATGTTATCAGGGTACATACTTCGGTGCCCAACATATCTTGGACCCGGCGAATAACTCCTCTTGGACTTGGCATACCGTGGCCGCCATGTTGGCGATTTGGGACTATCCCAAATCATGGGCTCACTTGGCGACCGTGCCATTCCCAGAGCCGGAGGAGTTGGGCGACGCCCAAATAATATGTTGGACGCATATGACTTGATACCAATCCTATGGCACACTGCGGTCCCAGTCGGGCATGTGCCTCATTTGCCCCAACCATGAGTGTGCGCATTTTTGGCCATTTTGAGCAGTTTTCCATATTTTCTGCCCGCCGTGCACCGTGTTAAGCCCCTTGTGCACGCCGGACTCATGGACCAATGGACCATATGTGACTCGGGTGTTATGGACATTGGTCCCCATGGTTCACACACCACGTGGGCGAAGCGGAGCAACCTTCGTTAAGGTGCTAGCCCAGAGTGAGTGTGGACGAATTTGCCATTTTGGCATTTGTGGACCCACTTGGGATTGTCACCACGCCAAGTGGGATGGAGATCTTTGAGAGCAAAGGGCATGGGAGTCTTCGTTGGACCCCAGGTGGATCGCGAATGGAATGGCAGATCCGCTCTCCAAGCCGGCGTGGAGATATACTATTGGGAGCACCCCCGAATTTCTGCTCATTTTGACTAGCCAAATTGACCCCCTTTTGGGACCCCAATTTCACCCCCCCGTGTGGTCGATTGGAGGCCCTATATCTCTTTGCCCACAGAGAGCCCGGACCTGCCTGAGTCAGGTCCTGCCTCCTACCCTGTGGGTCACTGGCCTTGCCCTGGCCGGGCGAGCCGCGCGTAGGAATGACGCCAATTTTGGTGATTTTGGCAACATGACCCCACTTGACGAACCTGTGGTGCCCTGATGCTGGGACCTCAGAGGAAACCAGTTTGGGTGAGGGCTCCAGGGAGTTCGTACTCAAAGGGCATAGGGTCGGTTGCCTCGTCCCTACCTCTGGCGCGTCCGGACGAGGGGTCAATTTTGGAGATTTTTGAGCTAATATCAGTTTGGGCTGAAACAGCCCATTTTCAGCTACCAACTCCTAGGGGATAATGGCGGAGCCATATCTCTGACTCAGAGAATAGTTGTTACTAGTCGTTGGGGGAGCATGGGGAGCTACTGTCGGTTGGCCTTGGAGCTGCTTGGTGTCCAGGAACTCGCCTGTGGCTGGGCGGGACACCCCCCCTATCGGCAGGGTTTCAGGGTTCGGACTGAGGAGGGCATGGGTTGTGTTTGAGCCCCCGCCCCCACCAGCCACTGAGAGGGTCGGACCTGGGATTGGGATATGAGTTGGGACTGAGTGTCTATTGTCCTGTAATGCCCTTACCCAAGACTAGTCCTAACCCCATGTGTACATATCCCGATGTGTTGCTGTACATACTTTTCTTCCCTTGTTTCAGAGTGGCAAGGATCCTGAAACGCTTTGTCACATGACATGAGCGCAATGATGCCCCTGTGAGCGTAGTGCTTTGCCTGCCTGCTCACTTGCGCGTGTCCACCGCAGCGTCTCGTGGCCAGGCCCCCCACGGGAACGCGTCAATATGATGCACAGGGGAATCATCGCTGACGCAACAATACTCCTGAGCATTGCAGCAGACGGCAGAGCCATCGTTCTGGTGGCTGGACGTCACCCTATCTCGAGCTGACCCTCTGGAGCGACTCGGAGATCAGAGGGATGGGCCTGCAGCAAAGCCTAGGCGGTGTGGAGCAGAAGAGAGATGATAATGGCCCTCTTTCGAGTGAGGTGCAAGGTGTACACTGTGATGAAACCCTCAAGAACAACCTGTGTGGCATGGGTCCATGGTGCAGGGGGGCAGCAGCAGGAGGGGGCGGTCCTCAGGGCAGAGTACGAGGAAACGGGGGGATTGTTGGGGTGAAAGAGGGTAGACAGAGGTACCGGTAGACAAGTGCGGTCACACATCGGCTTAGGCTGTCCATTATTGTAGGCATGATCTGAAGAGCGATGAGAGGGGGTTACAGGGCGCTCAATGGGGACACGAGTCCCCTGATAATGTGTTACCTATAACAGTGCCGTCACTCGCAGAAGGAGACAAATTTCCAGATGGGAGGATAGAGGGCACCGGCTAGATAGGCCTCGACGTGCTGAGGCCGATGTCAGGGAGGACCAACGCGGGGGGACCACCTCCTTTACCGGCCACTGCCAAGTGCTCTGCATTGGGGATGGGGTCGGGGAGCTCAGAGAGACGCAAGTGCTCCGGGCGATCAGCAACAGTGAGTGGGCTGTCATGCTCCGTTTTCCTCGAGGTGAAGTACACTGGGCAGGGCAATGTCGCACCGTACGCAGCGGTTGCGGATGTGGATGCTTGGTGTTTGACCAGCATCATGCCACTTTGCTGAAGCATTTGGGTCACTACAGGGCCAAAGGTGGCAGCGGATCACAGCACGTCGGATATAGCATATATGGGGGGAAACCGAGTAAGAAGCCGAGGGGGTGACACTTGCCGTGTACTGTCACGGGCCATAAGGCACTGAGGCGTCGTGGCAGACACCACGTTCATGTCACCTAGGTTTTCTATCTCTTGGACCACCGGCTGTATAAGCATGGGGCGGGGACTCTTTTGAACACATCATATTTGGTGAGCTAAACCAAAAATGAAAACTTTTTGAGCAGAGTGGAATTCATGGTTATGGCATCACACACTTCATTGGACACCATTTTCCTTTTTTGGGGGGCACTCTCTTGGTATCGCGGTTGGTGCGTGATGACCAGGGAATTGGGTTTCACGGATTGGTAGAGGAGGCCTGGCGTGATATTCATCTCTGCAAGAATTTTTTCTCATCGTAGAAACGGGAGAGGGTTAGGATTGGGATATGGAAGTCAAAAATGCAAACCCCTTCCGGGGATGCATTGACTACCACTGGCCAATACTCCCTAGCTATTTTGGGCACGGTGATGTCTTTCAAAACGGTGGACGTGTCGTCTGGTGAGAGGCCATTTAACATCAGCAGGGGAAGTGTGCCGGTAATATCCCACTCAATGGTATTTCCTTTCATATCAACGACTGCCCTTGAGGGGACGTCAAGACAAAGTTGAAATGGAGTTGCCTCAGGAGTGAAAATTGTCGGGTCTTCCGTACCCAACCTGTCTTTTGGGAAACGTTCTATTGTTCGTGGAACATGGCCTTTGGAAAAGGGAGTAGAAGTGAGGTGCATGAGTATGAGCGGGTGGTCAAGCGGCTTGCACTGTCCACTATTGCGTGTGTGTCGGGGTGGCGGTGCGCTAGGTGAATTATGGAACAAACAACGGAAACCTACAAGAAGGAGAGAGCAGATATGATGTCGATGCAGCGGTCGAAGATGGAAGCAAACTCGCAATCGGCCACATTGGAGCTAGGGCAGTAAGCAAGCGATATGGTAGTGACTTTGTTGTTTTTCTTAGAAAAACGCAACAAGGAAACTAATTGCCTAGTTCTGGTCCTATGTGATAGAAATGGGGGCTTGTCTTTAAAAGGGGCGAATGAAGGAAGAAGGAGAAAGAGCGGTAGTCCGGCAAGTTTCTTCCACTCCAAGGTGGGTAGGTCCGCGACTGAAAAAACCTTTGGACCCCGGGGTAGTGAATTCCATCCCCGTATATGAGGACTTGTGGGGGCGGGTTCAACGTGGCCAAAAGACTTGTTGGGGGCAGTGGGGTGGTGCCGTGGTACAAAAGCGGGGCCGGACAAAGGACATCAGTTTTTGAAAAGCGAGATTGCCCCTAGACGAGGATTTTCCCCGCTTTGGCATCCTTGTTTAAGTCTCGGGCCTCGGGGAATCCAATGAGGAGCACACCTACAGGGCGGAAGGTTGGGTCTTTCAAAAATGTGATGGAGTTGGAAGAAGAGGCGGGCGGGGGCGAAGGAGCATCCAATGTGTCACATGGGACATGCCGTACCTACGGGGTCCTTTTTTTGGGGAGTGGGGGCGAAGACTCCATGAAGATCCTCTTTTGGATCGGCCAATGTAAGATCTTCTCCAAAAACTTCAGAGTTTTCTTCTAGAACTTGCGATACCGATCGAAAGATGGGGGCAATGTCCGAAGCACCGTCATCTATGTGCGTTTCCTTGGCGCCACTCTCTTTGTGCCGCTTGATATCTCTTTTGCCATCTTCAAGAACATCATCATTGGTTGACATGATAGGGAGAGGAGAGGCGGGTTGATCAATTGTGGGGTCCCTTCCCTTGCTTTTGACGATGATGCCATGTCATGCTTGGAAAGGCCCAAGGCCAAGGAAGGTGGTAAGTCACGTCAAGCATCAAACGTATTTTTTTTCTAAAGCTGTGCAATAGTTTTGCCAACGGTGTTGGACTTGGGTTTCAAGGGCTTTGCCGTGGCGGTGACAGCTCGCGGGGCGAAACTTTTTTTTCCCGTTGGAATCTTTTTTTGAGAGCGTTGGAGCGGGGCTCGGACGTGGAGGCAAGCTGTTCCGCAGAATATCGAGAGGGTTTACAGTCTGAAGACGGGGGGCATGGGAGGCTTCACCAGTGGCAGAAGCAACAGACATCAGATACTCAGAAATTGTACTGCGGTCTTACAGGACAGAAAAAAAGTCAGAAGATGCCGGTAAAAAAAGAAAGTCGGCAGAATACAAATTCTTAGACGGCAATCAGCGAGCTGCAGAAGACAATAGTCAGAGTTCAGAAGAACAGAACTCAATACCTCAAATGTTGCACGCGCGCACGTCCGGTTAGGAGTATAGGCTCCTCCCGGACTCAAACTTACCCCTCACCGAGCAAAGCAACACTGGGGATCATTGGACTCCGCCAGCACCGAGCCATTCCTGGTTCTGGATTGTGCTGTGTCGGTTGGGTGTTGTACTCCCTTGCCTTGGATCGTGTTGTGCGCGCTTCCCGGGTTTGCGGCACCTGGTGGCTTTTGTTGCTTGGCACCTGTCCGCGTGCCTTCGTTGTGGCCAGTGTCGTGCCTCTCTGGGGTGCCTTGTGGCCCTGCGTGGTGCGCTGCGCCTTGTCTGGTCCAGGTCTTGTGGGTGCTCTGGTCGGCTTTCGCGTCGCCGTGGTGCCCTCCCCTTCCGGGGGTTTTCGCCCCCCGAACTACTGAGCGGCTGTGCAGGGCACATGGAGACCGGCCGAGAACCGGGATGATGGGTCGCTCCGCGTCGTACCTGTTTGAGGTCCCGCTGTGGGGTTGTCCCTGGCGGGTCCCTCCAGCATCGTATGGCAATGGTGGACCCGGTCACTCACGCGTCCGGTCTCCTGTACCGTCTGTCTTTCAACAGGGGCCTCAGTGGGTGCACCGGCGCTGTTTTGTGTTGACGCGAACACCTCTCATTTTGGGTCTAAGGACGCCACGCCCGAGTCCCGTGCGTGTGTGCGTCTGCCTCTCAGCCGTGCTGGCCTGCCGGTCTACCTCACTCTTCTTTTGGCCCTTTTTCTTCCTTCTTTGCTCGGCCTACTCAGGGCTGGGTTTGCCCTTTTCTTGTCCTTTTGTTGGCCTTCTGTCTTTTGCTTCCTTTTTTTCCTTCTCTCGTCTCCCCACTGCTCCCGCCCCCGCTGTCTTTTGCTTCCTGTGGTTTTGGGCTCAGGGTGACCTGGGCCTTGGCGCTGTGCGGTTCTTTTCCCCCCCTTTCTGTTCTTCCTCATTTCCCCTTCTTCTCTGGCTGCTTGTGGATTCTGCTCTGAGCCTCGGCTGCTTTAGTTTGATGTTTGTTTTCCTCCGCCCCCGCCCGCCCCCTTTTTTTTGCTGTTTGCGGCTTTTTGTTCCTGCCCCTCCCCCCCCCAGGCCTCGTTGTTTCCTTTGTGTGTCTTCTCTCGCCGTTGCTCGTCCCCACTTGTTCCCTAGCTGCTGCTGTGCTTTCTGCCTGGCCTTTGCTTAGGCTCCTCCCTTGCGGTTGTTGTCCCCTTCCGCTGTGCGCCCCCCCCCCCCCTTCTGGTGTGTGTTTCCCGGATGTTGTCGCCCTGCTGCTCAGTTTTCCGTGTTTTTCCTCTGCTTTTTTGCTACTGTGTGCTTGCTTGACGTTAGTCGGGGGTTGTTGCCGCCTGCTCCCCTCCCCCCCCTGGTGAATGTGTTTGGCCTTGTGCTTTCTGGTGTTGCCAGGCTGCGCAGGCCTTCTGTGTCGTGTTTTCAGGTGCCCTGGTGCCGTGTTCTGTGCTTCGTGTTGTGCTGTGGCATCCTGCCTTCTGTTGTTGTGGGCTGCTGTGCGCTGTGCGGTGCTCTTTCGGGGGTGTTTTGTGTGTTGTGTGCTGTGCGGTGCTGGTGGTTTGCTGTCCTTTGGCTTTGGAACTGTCCTGTCTCTCGAAAATACCAAAAGACGACAAACTGTTGCGCAAAATCGTTACCTGGGGAACCAAATCGAACCAAATCCACAATTCGAAGACAAAAGCCCTGTTCATAGATATCCAAATATCACACACATATCATTCACAGCAGCTGGCATCTTGATGTTTCATATGTATTCGCAGACTGTAGCGCGCATCACACGTTCGCGCGCTCACTGTGCTGCTGGCGATCGAAACCATAACTCTATCCCCCTCTGAGACCTCGAAGAGGTCTCACTCATCTCGGTGGGTGCCGCACTGTCAAAGCCTGGGCGAACAGCGGCATAAAACAATGTCTTGTGGACCTCAACATGTGATGGTTTTCTGAAACATAATAGTGGTCCACAGACCTGGGTTGAGCGCATGGAACACCTGCCATCAGAGGAAATTCATACGCCGTGTTCGAGTTTGCAACCGTGTTTTAGTCGAAGCTGCGGAAGCTTCGCCAGGGTAGGCCGCTACCCACAGCAAGGCTCCGGGCTCGTCGAGATACCATAAAGCAAGAACACAGCCGTTGAGGCCAAACAGCCAACACAACTGTACATCTGTTGGATCGACAGGGCATATTAACTCAGTCGACGCCATTACCTGGCATCCTCATTGGTCGAATCAGCAGTCCTGATTCCACAGGACTATGGATTCTCCTTCACACAGAGCTGACAAATTCCGCGCACCTCCTTCAGTGTTTTGACGCTGGCCACGAACTTGAAGGTATAATGCCCGGTGTAATGTCGATGGATATCGCTTCCAATGGCAAGCTTCTGAATCAGGACTCAAAATCGATTATTGATCAATCGGATATTGGGGTCACCAGGCCGTCCGTGGCCAGGGCACTTGTACTGAAAGACGAATACATGCTCACTGGCAAGAGCTTGATGCTGTCCTGTTCCCAGTGTCTGCGGTGTGGCAGAGTGTCGAAGTCCCAGTGGCTCGACTGCTCCCAGATGGAAGGTTTCCAAAGATCCGTTCGAGGAGTGATCTGGAAGGACTGTGCGTTATGCCAGCGAGTAGTCCAACTGTACTTCTGACTCGAACCAGAACCGGCGGCATCGCTGTGGTAACCCATGAGACCCACTAGGCGGGGTATTTTCTGCGAACGAACTTCAGTCTTCTAACGAGAATTCGAATCTTCGAACGAAGATTCGAATTCGAACATTGTATTTGCTTGAATCGCAATTAAATCAAATCCAATCAAATCAAAGCTGCTGGGGAGAATTGCCGCAAAAGCGCAGCAACAGCAGCGCGCGCACCAGATTGACAGGCGATTGACGCGGATTTGTGCCAGGAAGACGCAGATTTTTGCCAGAAAGAGGCAGATTTGTGCCAGAAAGAAAGGTTTTTGTTTTTTTCAATTGATTTGTTGTACCTTTTAAGGGTGTCACTCCTTGACCAATGGTGCAACTTGGAATTACGCTCAAAAAGCGGTGGGCACGACGAATGCTTATAGCCAGGACGTTCAGGACGCGCCTGTGCAATTTTTCTCCTCCTCCGGCCTGGGATGCCAGCTTTTACATTCAATCTACACACGAGTCAACCCAGGCGCTGACAAGCAGAGATTGAATCAACTTCTACGGTGGCACATCGATGCTCAATGCTCGCCTGAAGAAGCAGTCGCTTTGCTTCTCGATTTGGGAATCCCTAGACACCGCCTTCGGGTTCTATCGCGCTTTATTTCCAAGCGTGCGGACGTATGGTACAGACAGACTGCCCTAAGGTTTGGGAAACCAATGCCAGGCCAGCGGAGAGTCAACGTGGCTTGAAAAAGGATGAAGGAGCCCCTGCACCTTGTTGGCCACATCGACATGAAAACTGGTATCCGAAATTTCTCCTCGCCGTTTGATCACTGGATCAACTACGTTTTCACACAGCCTTGCCTCTATGAAACTCTACAGCCCAGCAAAGATGGGTTGGTTTTCATTGTGAGTGGCGATGGTTATCCTGTAGCGGGTGTAAGCTGGACTCAGCTTACCATTCACATCCGAAATCATGAGCATCTAGCCCGCAATGCAGCACACATTTGGATTTCAGAGCTGGCATACTGTGGTGACTCCAATCTGATGGATTTGCGCCGGGTCTGGAAGAAGAATCTGAGGGTGTGTTATTTCTTCGAATATTGCCTTCGTTCGAACCTTCGACCGTTCGAACGAAGCTTTTCCTTCGAACGAACGTGTTTTTTGAACAAAATTTTGATTGCCCCTTGCACGCTACTAGGTCCTGCAGCGGATCATAACTACGCGATCCGTCGTCGTGAAGGGCGCCCTCTGTGCGGACGAAGGAGCGCAGCAAGCCGACGGAGTACAACAAGTGCAAAGCACAACACCGTCGAAGTGGCAGACGGTGCTGCATGCAGCAGTCGCAGCAGGAGTGCAGCATGGCTACACGGGAGGAACCATTCCTGAATGGCAGGTCCCGCATTTACCTTGTAGCTGAGCGCTTTTGACCATGCATGCGTCCTGCACGTTTTTCTTCGAAAACCATTCTTCGTCCGAAGAAAAAAACGTTCGTTCGAACATTCGAATCTTCGAACAAAGATTGTATTTGAAGTTTTTTACCGCTCCACTGCCCACAGGTTGCAGCAACGCAAACCAGCGCCGTTGGCGTCAGGTGGAAGCTTCAGCTACCAAGTCGTGGCATTGAGACGACTGTGACTGCCGAAAGGTTGCTCAACGAGCAGCTAACGAAGCCTGCGCGAGCACTGACGGTCCTCAGAGCACTCCAAAATCATGGTGAAGGTCGCAGAAAGGTGAAGTCGATGCCAACGTGGGTCAACCTGAGCCAGGGTGGTTCCACGTTGCATTCCCCTGAGGCAACCGAGAAGAAAGCGTCGACGACCAGTGCTGGTGTGCGGGCCAAAGATCCAAAACCCGTTGTGTCCGGACGACGGGCAAAGAACCTTGCCGACATTCTCTCGTCTTACAAGAAGACAAAAAAGCCGAAGAAGAGACGACGAGCAAAGCCAGCGGCTAAGCAACCTCCGAAGAAAAGGCAAAGCTGCTGCCGGGTGAGAGTTCGGAGAGTGAGGATTTCGAAGAGACTGAAGAAGATGAAGAGGAGGAGCCGCCTTCCGGAGATGAGGAGGAGGAGCTGCCTTCTTGAGATGATGACGATGAATACAAGACTCAGGAGACACAGATTCCAGACCGAGGGGCACTGCCGTGGGCATGGCCTCCCCTCC
This sequence comes from Eutreptiella sp. 'Long Island Sound 2002', assembly GCA_964036045.1. NCBI lineage: Eukaryota > Euglenozoa > Euglenophyceae > Eutreptiales > Eutreptiaceae > Eutreptiella > Eutreptiella sp. 'Long Island Sound 2002'. Next base: position 152,849,383 of record OZ038379.1, read on the forward strand.
AACAAGAGGACCAGTGGAGAGCGTGGAGAGGAGTGCCGATTTCGAAGTGGCGCCCCTGGCAAACGGAGATACCCAGACACATCCTGCAGCAGAAGACCAAACTGGGCCGTGCCAGTACAATCTATTAGGTCCCTGCAGACTACAAATCTGCCGTGTGGCATTCCGTGGGGGAGTATTGTGTTGCGGCCCGAAGCTACGCAACGGAGGAGGAGTGCAAAAACGCGGCGGCAGTGGAGTCGGCAACCGGTGGCGTGCCAGCTCCAAGTGCCAGGAAGAAGAAACTCAAGGCAAAGAGGCCAAAGAAGAAGAGGAAGCCGCCAACGAAGAGTGGTGGCAAGCAAGAAGAAGAAGATGCCGGAGAGGGAGACAAAGAGGATACGGAAAAGAAAGACGAGGTTGCAGTACAAGTGTCAGGCAGTGAGTAGTGAGCCAGGACTGAGAAAGCTACATTGGATAGGGACACTGTTGGTTGTGCGGTTCCGTTGTTGTCTGTATGTGCATTTGTAAACGCCGCGTCGTTTTCTTCGAAAAATATCTTCGTTCGAACATTCGAAGGTTCGTTCGAAGAAAAGTCCACCACATTTCGAAAACACATTTTCAGGGCATTGAGGTGGTTGCAGGCTGGATCCAGCAAACCAAACCCTCAAAAAGACCTGTTTTGAGCATTTTATCACAATGTTTGCAACAAAACGGCCACCCCAAAGGCGTTCGAACAGTTCAGAAATTTTCTTCGTTCGAAGAAATAACCTTCGCTCGAAGGTTTCGTTCGAAGAAAATACCCCCAGCGGTGGGTCTCGTGGGAAAACTGACCAGATCTCGTGTCGACTCCCCACCATGGGGTGTCGGCGATCGACAGCCCCCAAGCAACGATGATCGCGCTGACGTTGTCGTGACCAGTGCCGACGGCGGATCGATCAATAATCTCGGGAGTGGTTGTTCCAGAATCGGCTTGAAGTCTACCGAGATTTTGATGCATGTACTGCCTGTCGGCAAGAGTATTCTGCAGGGTGAATCGAACCGCCTCTGCAATCACAAGGCTCGAGACTGTGTCGACAATGGCAGTGTCGAAGACATGGTCTCGCCAATGTACATTCCGTCGACGGGCAGTCGGTCTTCATCAGCGAAAAGAAGTTGAACATCGGCAAATCAAAGTGACGTTGATAAACGTTCAATTCCGGCGGCAAGCACCGCTAGTCGAGAGGATCTGGATGAAACGAGTCACTCACGGCCGAACTACCTGACGCTAGCACCTCCCAACTGTCGACATACACATCTCCTCGATAGGGTACCGGTCGGCCCCAGTACTTCCGCTGGCTGTCGTATCCACTTTCCCAGGGGGACATGAGATACTTCGAAGTTTCCAAGCGCCGGGTAAGATCTGCACAATCTTTGAAAGGGAAGCGGCTGATATACCTTTCGTTGGTCGGCAGTAGGCGTGCGACCTTTTTGATTACCTCTTCGAAGTCGTGATATTGGAATCGCCCAGTGCTGATCTCGTAGATCGTCAGCAGCTGAAACAACTCGATTGGCGAACCAGGTGCGAGTGCATTGTAGGGGTACAGACCAGTCAACTGTCACATTCGATGATATTCTTGAGACTTGACCATGAGGTCTTCGGTTTGAACCGGGGCACATTGGTACCTGTAGTACCCGAGTCGAACGGTACCTCAAAGGGCTCGAAGTTGATGTCGTCGGAGGAGCAAATCAGTCTTGTACGCGAGAAAGGGTGCTCGGTCCCGTTTGATAGACTTTTGTGTGGTCTCCAATGAGCCCAAGAATCGAGATAGCTGATGGGGCTGGGCCACGCATCTTCCCTACGGTCAAAAAACGTCGGTATTTAAAAAACAGGTTGATGCCGTGTGCGACATGGATCAGATCGTCGATCCCACAAAGCTCTGGATGCATGCAATTGAGACTTTGAATTTGGTCGGGCAGGTCCTCCTCTTCGAGGATATTTCTGACCTCCCAAATGGAGTTCCTTGTCGCAACTGCGCGAGGCGACGAGGGCTGATCGAAAACCTTTACAGGACGGTTCGATCTTGGCGTACAACTGGTCGGTTGGTGTGCTGCCAGGGGTTCTGGTTTCGTCGAGTGATGTGTCAGGAGCAGCTCGCATCAACTCGCAAGGAAAGGGTGTTGTCTTGCGCCTACTGTCTATGTCCACAACCTCATGCAGATTGTCGATGCATGCTGTTGTCTTCGACACGGCATATGTGTGTCGCTGGCTCAGGAAGCGATGCACATGCGCCAGATTTGATGGGATGCCAAGCACATTCGGGTCCAGTTTGTTATAGCTTCGTGCAAGCAGATCCTCCTCGTGCGTCCTCAATTGATAGGGTCGCTTCATGTGGAACTCGCCCAGATGTTGGAGTTCATCGACGGTTTCCAACTCAGTCTCGTAGGCTTCCATGTAGTACAATTGCCACAGAGATTCCGGTCGATGGAGTCGGACGAAGGATCAGGCTCCCAAACGTCTTGACACTGTTGTGGAAGGTATCTGGCGTGCTCTTGGGGAGGGCACCCTGGCACCTTATAGAGTTTGAAGTCAATGTCGGTCGGGGGTCCCTTCTGCGGGGTCGACATTAGGACAGGCATGTTGGCAAGGGCTCGTTCAGGAATCCCTAAGCCAGTCGTGCCTTCTGACCGTCAGTCTTTCGATGGGGGCCTCCGCCAGTGCAAGGGAGTTTTTTGTGTGGATGCCGACACCTCCCATTTGGGGTCTAAGGACATCACACCCGGGTCCCGTGCGTGTGTGCGTGTGCATCTCAGCTGCGCTGTGCCAGCGGGTCTGCGAGGCGTGTTTTGCTGCTCCTCACCTTTCCTTTGTCCCCTTTTCCTTCTTCATTGCACACCCACTTCCAGGCTCGGTTTGCCCTTTTCTTGTCCTCTTCTTGGCCTTCTTTCTTTTCGTGGTCTTTTTTCTCTCTCTCGTCTCCCTGCTGCTCGCGCCCCCGCCCTCCTTGGCTTTCTGTGGTTTCGGGCTCAGGGTGTCCCCGGCCTTGGCGCTGTGCGGTTTTCTTCCTCCCCTTCTGTTTTTTCTTCTTTTTCCCTTATTCTCTGGCTGCCTGTGGTTTCTGCTCTGGGCATCTGCTCCTTTAGTTTGCTGTTTGTTTCCGCCAACCCCGTCCGCCCTTTTTTTTATTTCGCTGTTTCCGGCTTTTTGTGGCTCCCCCCCCCCCCCCCCCGCCTCGGTGTTTGTTTTGTGGGTCTGCTCTCCCTGTTGCTCCGTACTTCTTGTTCCCCGCCTTTGCTGTGCTTGTTTTCTTGGTGTTTGGCTGCTCCCTTCTGGTTGTTGTCCCCTTCTGCTGTGCCTCCCCCCCCTCCCTTTGGTGTTTGTTTTGAGGGTGTTGTCGCCCTGCGGCTCGGTTTTCCGTGTTTTCTCTTCCGCTTTTTTGGCTTTGCCTGCTTGGTTGACGTTAGTCGGGGGCTTTTGCCGCCTGCTGCCCCCCCCCTCCCCCCCGTGGTGTGTGTGTTGTGCTTTGTGTTGTCTGGTGTTGCCGCGCTGCGCAGGCCTTCTGTGTCGTTTTTTGCGGTGCCCTGTTGCCGTTTTCTGTGCTGCGTGTTGTGCTTTCGTATCCTGCCTTGTTTTTTTGTGGGCTGCTGCGCGCTGTGCGGTGCTCTTTGGGGCGGCTTTTTGTGTGTTGTGTGCTGTGCCGTGCTGTTGGTTTGTTATGGTTTCACTTGCAAACTGTCCTGCTTCCCAAAAAATCCTAAAAGATGACAAACACTTGCGCAGGATCTTTAAGCGGGGCACCAAATCAAACGCAATCCACCATTGGAAGGCAACAACCTTCTTCAAAGATATACAAAAATCATACACATATCGTTCACAGCAACTGGCATCTCGATGTTTCATATATATTCGCACTCTGCAGTGCACGATCGCGCTTTTGTGCGCTTGCTGTGCTGCTGCTGATCGTAACCATAATACTACCCACCCCTGCGACCTTGAATTGGTCTCACCCACTTTGCTGGCTCCGCACTGTCGAAGCCTGGGCGAACAGCGGCAGAAAAAAAGTTTCTGGACCCTAAGATGTGCTGGTTTCTTGAAGCATAATAGTGGTCCAGACCCAACGACCTGGGTTGAGCGCAGGGAACACCTGTCATCAGCGCCTATTCATACTCCGTGTTCAACTTTGCCACTGTGTCTTCGTCGAAGCTGCAGAAGCTTCGCCAGCGTACTACTCTACCCACAGCAACTCTCCGGGCTCTTCGAGATACCATAGTGCAAAGACACAGCCATCAAGGCCAAGTGTCCTGCAAACAAACAGCCAACAAGACTGTACATCTGTTGGATCCACAGGGCATATTAGGTCAGGTGACGCCATCACCTGGCAGCCTGATTGGTGGAATCAGCAGTCCTCATTCCACTGGAACGCGGATGATCCTTCACACGAAGACGACAAACTTCGCGCACCTCCCCCAGCGTTTCAACGCTGGCCATTAACCTGAAGGTATCATGCCCCTTGTAATGTTGAAGGATATCGCTTTTGAAGGCGCGCTTCTGAATCAGGACTGCAGACAGATTATTGATCTGTCAAAGTTTGGGGTCACCAGGCGGTCCGTCGACAGGGCACTTGTACTGAAAGACGAATACATGCTCACTTGCAAGAGCTCGATGCTGTCCCGTTCACAGTGTCTGGCCCCTGGCAGTGTAGAGGTTCCAGAGGCTTGACTGCTCCCAAATGGAAAATTTCCAAAGATCCATTCGACGAGTTGTCTGGAAGGACTGTGCGTATTGCCAGCCAGTAGTCCAGCGGTACTTCTGACACGAACCAGAACCGGCGGCATCGCTGTAGTAAAACTGCCCATCTCCTAGTGTCGCCTCACTACCATGGGATGTTGGTGATTGACAGCCTCCGAGCAACGATGATCGCGCTGACGTTGTCGTCATCAGTGCTGACGGCGTATCGATGAATAATCTCGAGAGTATCTGTTCCAGAATCGGCTTGAAGTCGACCGAGATGTTGATGCACGTACTGCCCTTCGGCGAGAGTATTCTGCAGGGCAAATCGAACCGCCTCTGCAGTCACAAGGCTCAAGGCCGTGTCGAGAAGACAGCGTTGAGGACAAGGTCTCGCCACGGTTCATTCTGTTGATGGGCAACTTGAGAGTCGGTCTTCGTCGGCGAAAGGAACTTGAACATCGGCACATCGAACTGATGTTAATAAACGCTCGAATCGGGCGGCAACAACCACTGTTCGAGAGGATCCGGATAAGACGGGTCCCTCACGGCCGAGCTGCCGGACTCGAGCTCCTCTCGTTCGTTGACATACACATCTCCTTGATAGGGAACCTATCGGCGCCAGTAATTCCCCCCGCCGTCTGATCAACTTTCAAGGGGGACATGAGGTACCTCGAAGTTCCCAAGCGCCTGGTAAGATCTGCACAATCTCCAAAACCGAAAAGGCTGATATACGTTTTGTTGCTCGGCGGTAGGCGTGCGACCTTTTGGATTTCCTTTTCAAAGTCGTGGTATATGACTCGCCCAGTGCTGATCCCGTAGATCATCGCCAGCTGAACCAAATCGATTGGCGCCCCAGGTGCGACCGCATTGTAGGGGTACGGACCAGTTGACTGTCACAATCGATGATATTTTTGTAACTGGACCATGAGGTCTTTGGTTTGAACCGGGGCACATTGGTACCTCTTTTGCCCGAGTCGACCAGTACCTCAAAGGCATCGAAGTTGATATCGTCGAAGGAGCAAATCTGTCTTGTACACGAGAAAGGGTGCTCGGTTCTCTAATAGCCCATTGTCTGTTTGACAGACTTTTGTGAGGTTGATAGTGAGAATGAGCCCAAGAATCAGGATAACTCATGGGGCTGGTCGACGCATCTTCGCTACCGTCCAGAAACGTCGGTATTTACAGAACAGGTCGATGCCGTGGGCAACATGGATCAGATAGTCGATCCCACAGGACTCCGGATGCATGAAATTGACACATTGGATTTGGTTGGGCAGGTTCTCCTCTACTAGGTTATTCCTGAACACCCAAACAAGTTCGTCGTCGCAACCGCGCCAGGTGACGAGACCTTCTCGTGGGCTTCCATGTAGTACAGTTGCCACAGAGATTCCGGTCGATGAATTCGGACTGAGGATCAGGCTCCCAAACGTCTTGACACTGTTGTCGAAGGTATCCGGCGTGCTCCTGGGTAGGGGACCCTGGCACCTTATAGAGTTTGAAGTCAATGCCGGTCGGGGGTGCCCCCTGCCAGGTCGACATTAGGACAGGCATGTGGGCAAGGGCTCGTTCGGGCATCCCTAAGCCAGTCGTGCCTCATGACATGATGACTCGACCACTTGGTGCTATCCCGGCAAATGTCTGTCGGGGGAACACACCTTTGACGTAGCTCGAACCACTTTTGCCTCCTGTCGGCTCTCAGTTGTCTCTTTTGCCCTTCAAGCTGCCCGCGTAAGCTCTTCAACTGTAGCTCGGCTGTGCTGAGGTCAGTGCAATTGATCGGCTTGGCTGGTCTGGCGCCGACTCAACTGATTGATAGCAGTGCGCTGGGGTTGATGCAACTAGGGCTGATGCGGCGTGGCCATCATTGCTCGGTTTTTTACACGTTGACACTCCCAAGTGTCGAATTGTCTTTTGTTTGTCAATACTGATGGCTGAATGCAACTGTTCTCGAGGATGTCCACCACCAGGTCTTCGAAGATGCTTCTTAGGCCGTCTCCGGCCGCTCCGTACTCTTGGAGCGTGATCCAAAGTGTCCCTTACTTTCTCGAGTATGATTTCTTCGAGGCGTGCCTGACCTGGACCCTCTATTCTCAGTCCCTCGCCAAGGCCGTCGATTCTCCTGGTTCAACAACCGTTCAACAGCCGTAGAGTCGACAAGGTAACCCATCTGGAGGTCACAGGTGTTAACCTTCGATTTGATGATACAGGTTCTAAACCCCCTGACGACTCCGCCTGTCGAGGGATTTCGGACAGGTATACTGGTTCCTGGAATATACAGTTGAAGCACCGTCCCAACAGACACATCAGCTCGAACCAATAATCTTGTACCTGTTTCGTCAAGCTGTGATAAAAGTCGATAGCGTTGCCTTCAAGGAGGAACGGCAGGGAAGTAACTTGATCAAGTGGTTAATTGATGTCCGATAGGATGAAAGCTCGCATATAGTCTTCCTTCCCAGTTCAAAATTCCATCAAACCTACCTTGCCTGAAAAAAATGGAACCAACTTGCGTAGACGTTCCACTCGGCGACCCAAGATTTCGAAACACTGGAGCGTGAGGACTCATGCTATTCATCAGATTCATCTGAATCATCGATGCATCACAGGGAGGTGCCTGGAGAGATGGTGTTACGGTGGAAACTGCTGTGGCGGCTGGTTGTTCAAAGGTGTATGTGCTGGATAACCTGAAGAGGGTGCTTGTGGGTGAGGGTGTTGCGGTGGAAATTAGGAGTGCTGGAAGTGCGGCTGTTGATTTGAAGGCTGCTGTAGGTTCAAGAACTGCTGTTGACTCAAAAATTCCCAAACTCGTTGAGGAGAATGCAGCACTTGGAAAGTTCATCTTCCAGTCATTGCAGTTCACTCGCTGCTTCTCTTGTGGCGTTCTCCGTTGACGATTGTTAGGCGTCAATCCTACGCCCCCCCCCCCCCCGCACAACCCGGGCCCGGGCACGTACACCAGAGAGGACCAGCCTGACGACCCCGACATCTGGGGCACGTGGGAGCGCAGGTCCCCGGACACGCTGCTCTCCATCCACAGCGGCAACCAGGACCTTGGCAAGGCGATGTATGGCCTTGCCAAATGGACCCAACGGACCTAGCAGGTCCCCGCGGAGCGGCGGATGTGGAAGGTCACATTGCGTCCCCAGCAGAGAGAGGCCCCCCCTGAACCGCACTGGACCAACCTCCCGCGCCCCACCACCCTGCAACTCTGCTCGTACATGGTGGCAGCCCGCCTCATGGCCCTACTGCAGCCGGGCCCAGAAACCCCCACTCAAAAATACCCCCATCTCACGGACTATGACATGCCCGGCATCCAGCGATGCTTCTTCAGCACCCTGGACTACCTCCGGCAAACACACCCACACGTTCTGGAGCTGAGGTTGACCCCCCCCCCCCGGAAACCCCAATCACCGAGGCAGCCGAGACGACGCCACTACGCCACCACGTACCACACATGACACCAGCCACAGCACCAGTACCCGCAAGCACGCTGGACACCAGGGACAGTGCGCAAACAGACCCGATGCCCGAACCCGCACCCTCGTCCTCATTACTCAAAGGACCCAGCATACGGCGCCCGCCGCCGCTGCCCGGGACCCTTCGCCGTCCCCCACATCCGTCTCCTCCCCCTCCGACTCCACAACCTCCACCTACACAACCACCTCATCCGCCGCCAACACGACATCCTCGTCCAGCACACCACAACCCAAGCCGCCGGGGCAGCCTCCCAAACGGGCCCCCAAACCTGTCACAACCGCAAGCGCCACCGCCACCGCCAAGGCCCACGCCCCGGCGAAGCCCACGCCCGCAACCTGGCCAAAACCCAAGACCGCCGCCAAACACCCACCAAAGCCTGTCGACGCACCGCGGCCTCAGCCTGCTGCTAAACCGTAGCCCAAGCCCAAGCCCGGCGCCACGGCGACAGCGCGAGCCCAACCCCACGAGGAAGTCCTCTACGGCCTCGGGCCCCGGCGATCCAAGACCCGGCAGCAGCAGCGCCAAGCACGGCGCCGCCAAACCGTCACGGACACCGCCGCCACCACCTTCATGGCGGAGCGCGCCGCGGCCGAGGCACGACGCACCTCATCCCGCCACCCCTCAAAGCCCGCACGCCAGGCCCACGGACCACCCCAGCTGGATCAAAGCAGCGCCAGGGCCCACCAGCAGCGTCCCCGCCCCCCTACCAACCCCCGATGTCAGCCCACATCCAGCAGATGCCCCGCTACCGCCGCCACCACGGATCCCAACCAAACTCCGAAGCGGAGACCACGTCCCCATGGGTCCACATACGCCCAATCCCCCGCCCCCCACAGCCCCCCGGCAAAGGACTACGAGGACTCCCCCGGGCCCGCCACCGCCACCAGTCCCCATGACCCCACCACACACACCAACGCCCACACCTCCGCCCAAGGCCACGGCCCCGCCCAGGGACAGTGGTGGCAGCGCTGGACCCACACACAGCTCTGGGAGCTGCGAAAGTGGGCCGGGGCAGAGCCCTCCCTCGGGGGCCTGGCCCGCTGGCCCCGAAAGGGGTAGGCGGAGAACTGCTGCCTCCAGCCGGCGGGGGAGTGGATGCTACAGGCCGCATGGGAAGCCATGCTGGCCGATGCGCTCCATCCCCGGGGACTCCGTTCCTGCAAACTCCCCGCACCCCAAGACCACCCGTATGTCCTCAGACGCCTGCAGGAGACCCTCCAAGAGACGCGAATGGAAGCCAGGCGGCTGTGGGACATCACCCCCAGTCCAACCCCACGCACACACACCCCCTTGCCATCCCGCAAGCGTTGAGGCCCAGACACTGGCAGCAGCCATAGCACCCCGGGGGCCGCGCGCGCCACACAGCATGACGCGCCTGACCCCCCGGCCTGTGGCGCCACCATCTAGCCCCAAGGGGGGATACTCCCTGGGTCGCGCCCAGACAGCACGCCGATGACGCTCCCTGCCACGCCAACAGCCCGCGCACCCGCCTCAGCCGAGCCGACGACACTGAACTTGCCCGCCGGCAGAGCCGCTCAGTAGCTGGCCCAGCCCGACAACCAGCCCAACGTCAGCCCCTACAGTGGCCCCTCGCTAACCGCTACTCAGCCAGCTACCGCCGCAGAACGTCACGCCGCACCCCGTCCAGAAGAAGCCAAGAGAACCAGAAGCCAATGGACGCCAACGCGCGCGCCAACGGGCAGCGCTACGCCCAACAGCGCCGAACTCAAGTCCGCAGCCGTTGAAACCGCCTAACCTGCCGCAGCCGCCCAGCCCCAGCCGAAGCCTATTCACGAGTTGAGGAACCCGAGCCACACCCCATAACCTCGGACCCTTGACCCCTAAGCCAGCCTGCTGAGGGTGCACAGTAGCCGCAGCCCACACCCACAGCCAACGAGGGCCGCTTAACAAGCCAGCACCAAAACTCAAAGAGACAACTAACCAAACCCACCCTGACCCGCATTCATGTACACCGACGACGCACACCGGACAACGCAACACTACTGCACCCCTGCGCAAGTTGCCCATGCCTGTGCCTGCAGTGTGCACGCGCCCCTTTTTCCATTTAAAACAAATACAGAGCAAAGCAAAAAAAAAAAAAGAATGAAAATTAGGGGGGGGGGGAGGGGGGATAAAACCACCAACAGCACACGCAAACCGCACACAGCGCGCCCACCGGTGACCAGGCGCCAAATGGCCCAGGACACCGCACCCGCACATGCACCGAGGGCGGCAGAGGGACAGGACGCAACGGTCTACACCCCCAAGATCGGACGCACTGGGGCCATGCAGCCGACCCACCAGGCCTATCGCAGGAGCGGTACAGCAAAGGCACTGGTCGAAGCCTGGCCAGGCTGCATCGGGAACCATGACAAACGTCACCGGGAGCCATGGAAGCAACTGATGACAGGCGAGCCGGCACACAGCCCAGGAGGGAGTCGCCTGCCAAGCAGCGGGAGAAAGGTTTATACTGTTTTCAGCACTGTGTTTTGCCTCTCCTGCTGCTTGCTGTTGGTGTAGGGTTTCCTGCTGCTTGTTTTTGGAGATGAAAAGCTTTTGTTTTGATGAAATACAGTCACTCCAAGTCACTCCAGGATAGCCCAAGCCAATAGTATGCAAGGGAAAGAGGATTCAGGATCAAAGCATGAAGGGCTGCAGTGTAAACAGTGAAAGATGATTGGATATTCACAGAAACTGCAGCTCAGGTCACAAATGAATGCATATTCACAAAGATAGCTGAAGTGTTTTTGGAAAAGAGTTAGAAAACTGCCTCATGGTCACTCTCTCTCCATAGTGCCATCTCAGGAGATGTGCACTCTTTGTTTTGGGTCCCATATGTGCTGAGGTGGCATGGTATGTGGCAATGAGGTCACTGCCATGTCACGTGGAATCTTCCTACTTAGCTAGGCTGACCAGGAATTGAACCCAGGACCTCTCAAAAAGAGGTGCCCAGCCCCCTAGGGTGCATACCACTAGGATAGCTAAGAATTCATCGAAAAACATAGATAAATTCATAGGCTCTACTTTGGGTATGTCAGTGCTCAGTCAACTCAGGAAAAGATGTTTTACTTCACATTGAAAGGGGATTAAGGGGTCCACTCCATATCCTGTTTTGGGTGTTTGGTACCATACGTCAAAATGTGTTATCACCAGTTTTGGTGGGACCAATACTAAGAAAAAAAATGCATGGATGCTCAGTGCATCTCTAATACAACTAGAGTATGCCTCCAAGCAATGGAAAAGCACTTTTTCTTACCCCCCCCTTGTGCTGTGGTGGCCACCACTGTCGCATTTTAGGAAAAAGGGAATTTTTCTTGGCCTTTCCTTGGTTTCCACATCTACTTTAAAATACCTACAGTTTCCGTCACACTGAAAAATGAGCGCTCACCATGGCTGGCGCTCTTTTGCTGCTCTGATTGTATCATTTCCTACAGAAGACTCAGCGCTCATGGCGCTGCCGGGGCTCCTGTGGCTTGGTTGGGTTAGTATGGGAGCATGCGGAACATGTGCATATGCATCCCTCCCTCCAAGACGCAGCGTCGACACAAACCCAACGCAAGACACATTATACACACTCGCATGGGTTCTCGTAAACCTGCTGGCGACCTGTGACCTGTCTTAGGGCGAAGGGAGGCGTCAAAAGAATTAAATTGCCCCTTGGTGGGGTCTTGGTTCTGCTCAGTCTCTCCAGGCACCTGCGTTTCGGCCCAAGCACGGCCTACTCAGCGAGGCTGCGCGTGGTTATCTGCAGAGGCAGGAATGGGAGAATTATGGACGAATCCACGCAAAAACGAAGCGACGACACCAAAATCCGTCAAAGGACGGCCTAGAATTTTTCTGAAACGACACACCTGAGCAGAATCCAATTGTGCATCAGAAGCACATTTTTATAGAAATTATAGTCATCTCTCGATTTTCTCAATCCAGAAATTCATACGCATAAAATGGCGGCGCGCAGGAGCAGCTCCTACCGAAGCACCGGAAAATGGAGAAATAATGGAATTATAAACGTATGTCTCACGTAGTCTTGAAAAAGACGAGACACACATTAATAAATAAACATACAGATTCCACCCACACTAATAGAAGCTTCAAAAATTCAAGAATTCGAAAATGAACGAAAAGACTTCAATGAATCAGGTATAAACTACAGGTATGTTCGTCTCGCATGCCGCATACACATTGCTCGTCTCGTGTCTCCGTGAACGAGCCTTGTAGCAGCGCTAACAAAGATAGAACGCGATAGAGGGATTGATTAGAAAGAATGCAGATGATTAGCGGTCAGATCAGGGTGATTAGACATACACACAAGTGCATAGCAACGTTCTTCGCGTGCGCCCCGTTTTTCCTCTCACCTTGCTTCACTTCCCAGCGGTAGGTAAGGTAGGTACGCCCAGGCGGGGCCACCCCCTGGTGGAGTCAAGATTGCGGTGAAGATGGGCAGGTTTGCCCACGACCCAAGTGCATGCTCGCGCATTCACACATGCATGAAAGGGTAGGCCACACGAGGTGCGCACGGTAAACCTTGTTTAGGCTACCCAGGGGCTCCCCGGTACGTTCTGTAAGAGAACCTGAGGAGTCACTTAACGCTTGCTTGCTTGACAAGGGTAGCTGGTCTTCCGGCGTGTTTGCGGACAGTGTATTATAGGTCACACTGAGAAGGGCATAATACCTGGAGTGTGGCTTGGTTCCTCCGCCGCAAACGCCCTTTCATTTGCCTTTGTTTTACAGGTGGGCAGGTAGGGTGATTGGTGCAGCAGCAATTTTTTTATGCCCTGCTAAACAAGGGCGCAGATCACACAAACAAGTAACTCCCCTCTGCCTGTGGCAGAGCAGGGAGTCCAACTCCATCGACATCTGCGCGGTGCACGCAAGAGCACCTCTTCTCTCCAAGCCCTAGCAGGGGAAATGCATTGTGGCGTCCCCTGTTAGGCCACAGTTGCTTAGCAGCGCTGTGTTCTCTTGTCATTTCACAGGAGGGTCGCTAGGACCCACGACACCTTTGTCATCGCAACGCCCAGTAGAGTGTGCGTGTAGGAGTGGTAGTCCTGAGTGGGGGCTTGAGCCAGTTGCCCCAGTGCTCGCCCACCAGGATGGTGCCACCGTAGGGTGTGTAGGACCTGTAGTGCGTGTGTCACTGTCCCACCCGTTTCCTGCAATTTTAGCAGGGTTGGTGAGCTGTGGCAGTGGTTAGGTCAGTGTTTTGGCCATTTAGCAAAACGGCGTTTTCATGCCTTCATAGCTTTTGGCCACCCCTCCCTGTAGTAGACAGATAGGTAGGGAAAACAATACCTGGATTAGTACGCTGGGTATTCCCCAAAGGTTTTGCGCCAGCACAGAAATTGGGCGCTTAGGGGAGGGGAGACCCGGGGCGTACCCCGTGGCATCAATAAGCCAACCCTCCAGGTTTAGCAAGGGCGCAGACTTGGGTATAATTAGGACACCACTTCTGCGGCTTGCTCTCAGGACCTTAGGAATAGCACACTCACACATATGCTTTGGCAGGTAAGGGTAAGGTTCAGTCCCTAGCTTTAGTCTTGGAGGCAAGTGTCTCAGCGAGCCTCAGCAACTCACCAAGGTTGTTCTGGGACAAGTGGTCAACCAGAACTGAGTTTAGGCGTCCCTCCGGTAGAACAAATGCAGAGAAGGGCTCCCAGGTGGCCTCTTCGACTCCAAAACCCTCCCAGAGGAGGCGCCAACCCTGGCGATAGCGGTGGCGTAGGACAGACTTCACCAGGTAGAAGCCCTCCTTAGCCATCTCCTCGGCGTTCATGTCGGGGAGTTCACCTTCAACTTCCATAGGGCTGACTGCCCCTTGTAGGTCCAGAGCGGCGATTTCCTCGTCGTTCAGCTCCCACTCCTCCCCACAGAGGTCTTCAGGATCATAATAGCGCTTCAAGTGTTGAGCAGCGCACACCAGGGTCCCCCCTAGACGGGGAGAACATCGCACAGTGATACGGTGTCCATCCACTGATAGGATCTTGTACGGCCCGAAGTATGGGTCATCGCTGGTAGAGCGTGGCCAGGCGGGTAGTCGACTGTGGTGCACCAGCACCCAGTCCCCCTCTTGGTAGGTGGCCGGTACTCGGTGCTTGTTCTTCTTGTTCCACTGACGCTCCCTCACTCTCTGGAGCATAGCCTTGGCCTTGTCCACCTTCGCTTGTTGCTCTTGGACCCATTCACCCACAGAAGAATGGGTGTCCTCTGGATAGGGGGCATGTAGGAACCATGCCGGGCGCCCCAGGAATAGCTCATGGGGCGAGTAGCCAGTAGCAGAACTCTCTTGGGAGTTGATCATCAAGGATATGACGGGGAGTAGTCTCACCCAGTCTCTGGTGCGTTCAGTTTTGCACCATATCCTGACGTTCTCCTTCAGGACACGAATCTGTCGCTCACATAGGGGGTTGCTCGTGTGAGAGTAGGGAATCCCCGTAGACACCTGGACATTGAGGGATCTCAGGACCCTCTTGTACCAGCCAGTATCTGAGCGTACTCGTACGTCCTCATCGGAATTGATCTCCTTGGGCGCCCCATAGACACAAAACCACTCCTCCAGGAGTATCTTGATAGTCTCCTCCCCCGTAATGTGTTTGCCACATGGGAAGACCCTGGTAAAACTGGTCAACCCACAGGTTGCCACGAGGTCGAAGTCATAGCCCCCGAACTTCGGCATCTCCGTGTAGTCCACGTATAGAACACTGTTGGCACAGTGTGGGATGGGCAGGGTCGAGTAGAGACCTCTGTCCCTGATATCCCCTGGTTTACAGGACCTGCACGGGCACTTGTCCACGATAGGCTGGAGTGTCTTCCGCAGTTGGTCGTCAGTCCACGTAGTGTTGAACCACTGCTTGAACAGCCTCAGGGTACGGTCAGCACCCACATGACCACTGGACTCATGGGTCCACTTCAGCAGCGCTGGGACTCGGTCACTAGGCACCACGATGCGGTCCTCGTGCCAGAGGTAGCTCTTGTCCCTCTTCCACTGGTCTTGGTTGACCAGGAGGGGTTCAAGGCGTTTTTCCAGGCGCTTGTAGATATCCCCAAACTCCTTCAGGCACTCCGATTGTTGGAGTCCATCCAGGGGGCGTATCATGGTCATGTTCAGGTCCAGGTGTACGTCCATACGGCTGAACGCCTCCTTAGCCAGCGCTTCAGACCGGGCACCAATCAGGGCGTCGAAGTTGTTGCGGCTGATGTAGTCGGCACACTCGTTCTTCACTCCCTGGATGTGGTGTACCGTCAGCCGTAGTTGACTGAGGTAGGTCCACCAGCGCCGTAGCTTGGCCTTCTCAGGTGGGGGACCCTTCTGGAAACTGCGGACCGGTTCTTGGTCGCATAGCCAGACCACAGGGTTACTCCCCAACAGTCGTGCTTGGGAGGATAGCACCAGCATACCCGCGAGCAATTCCTGCTCATAGGTGGAGTAGTTCCCCCTGGCCTGGTTCCACTTCCAGTTCCAGTGGCCCAGAGGTACTAGGACCCACTTGTCGTCAGGGTAGCTGTGCTTGAGGGTTCCATCTCGGTTGAGACCTTCTGTCCCCCATTGGGAAATGGCCGAGTCGAACTCCTCCTTCTCTAGTGCTTGCCATTGGAACAACGTTCCACCACCGCCCACATTGCTGGCGTCGGTCACCAGGATAATCTCCCCCTGTGCCCTAGGCACGCCCAAGCAGTTAGCGTTGGCTACCTTGTCTTTGAGCTCGTCAAACGCTTGTTGCTCTGGTGGGCCCCAGCGCCAAGTAGTACTCTTCTTGATCAAGTCCGTCAGAACGGCGGGGGTGTAGGTGAAGTTCTTGATGTGGCGGCGATAGAAGTTGCACGCCCCAATGAAACTGCGTACATCATGAAGTCCTTTCTTGGGGTCTTCGTGTCGTACCTTGGCATCCATCAGGGGTTTGGCCTTAGAGGCCACTGGGGTCAGACACCCATAGCCAACGTCAAACCCCAAGTACTGCATGGTCTCCTGCATGAACTCACACTTCTCCAGCTTGAGTCGTGTGTGGTTCTCCTGGCAGACAGCAAAAAACTCACCCAAGAGGATTAGGTGATCCTCCTGGGTATTGGTCCCGACGCATACATCGTCGATGTGAGCCTCCATCTGGGCACCACGGGATATGAGCTCCTGCACCTTAGGTCTCCTTCGTAGGATGGACAAGATTTTGTTCATCAGCTCTTGGAATAGAGCGGGTGCGTTAGCCACGCCAAACGGCATGACCTTCCACTTGAACACCCTCCCCTGAGGGGTGATGAAGGCCAGTAGTTCCTGTGCGTTGGGCGTCAGGTCCACTTGCCAAAATCCGCTTCGCTTGTCCATCTTGGTCTTGTAGCGGCAGGAGGCTATCTTCTCCAGGGTAGACTCCATATTGGGAATGGACCCTGAGTGGTTCAACGTCTTCTTGTTCAGCTCTCCATAGTCCACTACCAGCCGTTTGGCTGTAGACCCAGGTTTAGCCACCAGGAAACAGGGGCTGCAGTGTAGGGGGTAGTCCCCGTCCTTGTACTCCAGTACTAGGCCAGCGTCGATACATTCTTGTATCTGTCGCTCAATCTCGTCGGCCTGCTCCTTAGGAGCTGGATAGGGTCTCCTCCGGGTCTTGTGACCCACGAACTCGGGTTTCAGCTTGAGGTCCATCTGTACCGGCTTGTCACATGAGGCTGGAGGGGGTAGTTCTCCGAACACCTCCAGATAGGTCCTTATAAGCTTCTGTACCCGCGGGTCCAATACCTTGATCTTGTCCTCCATGTCCTCGTCGGAGTGTAAGTTGCTTGCCCCTTGAATAGACGTCGGGAGGTGGTCCTCCACCGACTCTTCGCCCGCGGTAGCATCCTTCAGCCCTTGGTAGGGATATAGAAGGTCTTGCTCAACCATCTCCGGTGGACGATGGCAACATAGGCACGCTCGAGGGGGTTCACATACACATTCCTCCGAGAGGTCGTCCTCCTCTGGGGTCCTCACATGGGCGCCCCACACGCTCTTCATGAGCTTAAGATCTACCTCCCTTTGCCAGGTGGTGATCTTCTGTTCGAGGTCCTCCTTCAGTTGGGATAGGTCTCCCATACGTCCTTGCTTCAGTGGCCATGAGCTGCGGGTAGGCTTCGCGTAGCATAGCTTTTTCGCCACCAACTTCCTCTTGGAATCCACGTACTCCCTGAGCCTGGATCGAGGGTCCAGCTCCTCATCCACGGGGTCTTCCACCCTCATGGAGAGTAGGGGTTTCAGTGGGGCGACGTACTCGGCGTTCTCCACTTCCTCCACACAGGTCTGCACGAAGAAGGCGTCGTGCTCAGTTTCGTCATCTGAGTGGATAGAGCTAGGTAGCTCAGATAGTCGACACTCAGAGACTCCATCAGGAACAGGTACATGACAGGGAGAGTTGGGGGCGTTGGTGTCAGTCACGACGTACTCATCCCCTCCGGGTGTAGTCTCAACAGCATCTTGAGGTCGTAGGCGATCCTTCAAGTCACCCAAGGCGAGTCCATCGCTTTCTCGTTGGATAGCCTGGACCAATGTCGGGTCCAGGTCCTCCCAGGGAATGGTGGTAAGACTTCCGTCCACCACGCTGAGCATACTCCCCCATCCGGGCTTCCCAATAGGCGTCTTGCGTCCCAGAGGCACGTAGATGGCCTCATCAGGCAAACGAACAGAGCTGATAGTCAGCCTGTCCAGGAGGTTTCGCCAGTACTCGTTGCCCCCATGGGCTCCCCAATCGGGGGAACACAGGACCATACGGGAACGTTCCAAGGCCACCTTGGTCAGCACCTTCCCCAGTTCACTGAATCTGGGGTTCCCGTAGGCCATCCCGAAAGAGGGCCAGTAAAATTTGTAGCTGCAGTTCTTCCCCTTGCTGCAGTATAGGTCCAGTACATGCTGCTTGTCGCTGGCGAACAGCTCCACACTTAGGTCTTCTCGAGAGTAACCCAACTCCTTCAGACCTTGGTCTAGAACTTCCCCCAATAGTTGATAGTCCTCAGTTTTGGAGGCCGCCATCATGTTCGCGGGCTCCTCCTTCGATAGTCTCAGGTAACTCGAGGTATGTTCCGACTGCTCCAGTGGCACAGACTCTCTGCCACTGCCGTGGTCCACGTAGAGGAGGTAGGGTGCTTGCAGCGTCAGGGATTGTATCTGGGAGTGCTGTACGAAGAAGTCAGTACCCAGTACAAAGTCGAAGGCCTCAGTGTCCATCACATAGAACCGATGTGCGATAGTCCTGGAGCCCATAGGTACCTCCACTTCACAGTCCCCGCAGCTGTGCACCACATGTCCATCCCCCATGCGTATAGCGGCGGTGGTCATGGTGTTCTTCAGGCTCCCACAAGGTAAAATTTTCTTGGCCACTATAGATATTGTGGCGCCAGTATCCAGTACCCCCAGGTATTCACGTTTCCCTAGTCGGATACGTACCCAAAACACCAGGTCTTGGGTGCCACCAGAGCGTCCCCGTGAGAACTCTGCGGGACAGGTCACCTCGAACCCCTTGTTCCGCAATTTGCGGGCCATCCTCATGAAACGGCTCCTCTTCTTAGCGTTGCCGTCATCACCACCTTCATGCTCACGCTTGGCTCCTTGTTCTTGCTGGGCCTGCGTCTGTGAGCGTGTGGTAGGACCAGACTGCCCTCCAGAGGGCTCGGAGTTCCCCCCTGGATTAGGGTTGGGGTTGCCTCCGTTCTTGTCCTTGTTCTTGTTGTGGGGCTGGCGGTTAGCGCCTCCTCCTCGTCCACCTTGACCCTTGTCTTGACCACCTTGACCACGTCCTTTCGATTTGCCCTTGCCGGAGTCGTTGCCTTTGGCCTTGCCTCCACATTTGCCTGAGCCTTTGCCAGGATCTTCCCCCTTAAGCTTCGCCGATAGGCGTTGCTTATGGTAGCACTCATCCTCGTAGTGCTTCCGCTTACCGCAGAATGCACACGTGATGGTGCAGCGGTAATGATCCGGCAGCTTCGCTTTGGCGCCGGTGTTCTTCTCCTGCTGCTTCCCCTGGACGACGAAGCAGTCTCGCTGCTCGCAGTCAGAGGCGTGCTGCAGGTGGCCCTGCTCGTCTCTGGCATCACACCAGACTGGCTCCTTCACGTTCTCCATGGTACGGGCATGGGCGTGTTTGGGGGTAGTAGCCTGCCCAGGTCGGGACCCTTGGTACCCTTTGCCTCCAGAACCTCCACAACCAGGACGGTAGTTGTTCAGGTGCTGGTCGCTCTCCTTCTCCAGCGCCATCTCCAGGAGCAGCACGCATAGATCCTCGTAGTGGAGGGATCTAGCCTTGCGCTCAGCCGTCAAACGGCACTCGTCCCATAGCTCTCGAGGGAGCTTGGCCACCAACCAGAATAGCAGGTCGTCGCTGCTGTAGGAGCCGGGCGTCAGTCGTCCAGCCCAGTGATCCAGATCAGCCAACAGCTCAGATACCCTGCCAGGCTTGGGGTTGTTGGGCAGCACGGGTAGGCTCTGGATCTCGACCCTGATGGAGAGGTCGGTTTCGTAGGTTGGGTACTGCCTCTCCAGGGCAACCAACACATCGGCAAAGGTGGCGGAGTTAGTCACGATCTGCCTGACCTGCTTCTCCAGGTACTTGGTCTTGCAACACTGCAGGAGCAGATCGCACTTCACTCGCCCATTCGCGTGGGTTTGGCCGGTCAGTCGTAGGAACCGGCCAAAGTTCTCAGCGAACTCGCTGAGGTCCTTGCCTGTGAACTCAGGCAGGTTCACCACAATCTTGGAGGTGGCAATAGCCTTCGCCTCCTGAGCTCGGCGTCCTTCAGGGCGTCGGGTCTTCCTCTTCTTCTTCTTCTTCTTCTTACCCTTGGGGTCCTCGGGGTCCTCAGGGTCATCGTCCTCCGAGGGCGAAGAAGAATCCATCGACGGCGGCTCGTCGTCGGAGGGTTCTCCGCCTAGATCACTGGAGCCATAAGGCTCCACGTCCCCCATTGCCCTTAGGGCTGTCAACCCCAGCTGGTGCAGCTCGGCCCTCGTCGAGTTCGTCACGTGGCTGTAAGGCGGCTGGGCCGTTCTCGGCACGAAAGGACTTCTCGGAATAGCTGCAGGCGTCGGCATCGGTCTGCTCCTCAGGCTCCCCAGGGTATTTGTCATCCCTGCCGCCAGGTGGTTGGCCTGGACTCGGTGGGGTGACATTCCCACTGAGATAGGTGACGCATGGGGCGGGATCATCAGGGGCTCCAGCTTCTCACGGATCTCTTGAGTGAGGTCGCCCACGATTTTTGAAGTGGCTCCTCGGAGCACCTCGTTGATCTCCGACCGCGTCAGGGACCTGTTGGAGGATATTCCCGATCCTCTACTCCTGCCACCAAGAGACTCTGGTCCTCTCCTCAACCCACTCAAGGGTGCATACCCAGGTGCATACCCAGGAGCATACCCAGGAACATCCACATAGGTTCCGGTGGCGTGTAGTGGATGGGGATAGTCGGCCGCATACCATCGCGGCGCAGAGCTGGAAGCCACATGCTCACTGGCAGTAGTTGCCTCATGGAGCGCAGTGGTTGGTGGGCCCATACCATAGGCGGGGTAGTGAGGCATGCCAGTAAAGCCTGTGCCCTCTGCCATAGGCGGGTTGGCCGTGGAAGTGGATGTTGTAGCGGCTGGGAGTGTGGTGGTTAAAGGAGAGGGTGATGCGTGGAGACCAGAAGCGCTGGGTGCGCCTTCGAAGGTAGGGTCCTGCGTCGGGTCTTGCCCTTGTTCCTCTCCTTCGTCTGCTTCTTCTCCAGCATCTTTCTCGCTCTCGTTTCCTCTCTTCCTCTTCACAGGCTGAGGCTGAGAGACCACTTCTTCGACAGACAGGGCCCCGAAGGCCGTCTGGAGTCCGTCCAGGGAGTCCTCAGCCGCATCCACTGGCCCATGTAAGGGCTCCGCCGAAGGTACAGCGCCAGGTGCCGGCCTTGCCGGTGCGTCACGCGCTGGCGCTGTCTTCACGTCAGCGTCCTCCTTCCTTGGATCCATCTTAGTCCGCCCTTCTGCTTATATTTGCCTGTACTCGGAGCACTGGTTGTACGGCGCGGGGTGGCTGCCGGTGCACAGAGACAGGCTGCCTCTTGCTACCAGAAAAGTTTATAGTGTTTTCAGCACTGTGTTTTGCCTCTTTTGCTGCTTGCTGTTGATGTACAGTTTCCTGCTGCTTGTTTTTGGAGATGAAAAGCTTTTGTTTTGATGAAATACAGTCACTCCAAGTCACTCCAGGATAGCCCAAGCCAATAGTATGCAAAGAGAAGAGGATTCAGGATCAAAGCATGAAGGGCTGCAGTGTAAACAGTGAAAGATGATTGGATATTCACAGAAACTGCAACTCAGGTCAGAATTGAATGCATATTCACAAAGATAGCTGAAATGTTTTTGGAAAAGAGTTAGAAAACTGCCTCATGGTCACTCTCTCTCCATAGTGCAATCTCAGGAGATGTGCACTCTTTGTTTTGGGTCCCATATGTGCTGAGGTGGCATGGTATGTGGCGATGAGGTCACTGCCATGTCACATGGGATCTTCCTACTTAGCTAGGCTGACCAGGAATTGAACCCAGGACCTCTCAAAAACAGGTGCCCAGCCCCCTAGGGTGCATACCACTAGGATAGCTAAGAATTCATGGAAAAACATAGATAAATTCATAGGCTCTACTTTGGGTATGTCAGTGCTCAGTCAACTCAGGATAAGATGTTTTACTTCACATTGAAAGGGGATTAAGAGGTCCACTCCATATCCTGTTTGGGTGTTTGGTTTCATATGTCAAAATGTGTTATCACCACTTTTGTTGGAACCAATACTAAGATACAAAATGCATGGATGCTCAGTGCATCACTAATGCAACTAGAGTATGCCTCCAAGCAATGGAAGAGCACTTTTTCTTACTGCGGGGGCCCGCAAGTCGAGCCACAGGGATGAGGCGGTCGTACCGCAGACTCGCGGGAGCAGTACCCCCTGTGGTGAGATATACTCCATACGCTTAGGCGGCTCAAGTTGCATGGTATAGAAGGACAGAAAGTGCCCAAAATACAGGGCCTGAAAAAACATCAAAAGAACCATTCTTTGGCTTGCAAAAAATCAAGCCGTTTTTGAAACACGAAAAGAACTCTTATGTAAGGAATTTTGGCCTTTTCTTGGTCCTGATGGGTCAAGAAAATGCTTTCTTTGGGGCAATGGTCTGTTCCTTGCGCGAGACCTCGCGCAAGGAGCAGTCCATTGCCCCTCCAAAGCCAGGTAATGATGGTAGAATTGAGGAATCCAGCAGGCGCCTACACTGGAGTGACATTACAGGCACACTTGACCTGATCACATTGTACAATATGTTTACGCTGGCGGACATTCAGCGCTCTAAACAAGCCTTGCAAATATAATTTATGAATGAATAAATCATTTCTAATGTTGTTGCATTCCTAACAAAAGAAGCACATACGTTGGAGGTGTTGCACTGGGTGCATTCTTCAGCATTGCTCATGATGCACACCTGCCACAAGTTATGGGGAGTGTCAAGCAAAAAAAAGAGTATCACTACTAACACAGGAAACATGTCCACTCAACTAATGACGCTTAGCTGGACAGGGACCCTCCTTGTAGCTTTGGCTGAACAAAAATTGATCCTTCTGTTGTTGACTATAGATCAAAGTAAAACGTGCAAAGAAAATAGAAATTTGCCATGCGTGGCTTTTTCTTGAGCGTTTGTTTGGGCCAAAAAAACTGATTTTTCGGGGAAAAAAATGCAATGTAGTGCAAACGACACCAATTATCAAGATGATGTTCAATACCTGGAGAAAGAAGGTGCCCTGGGGTTAGCAGTCTGCCAAGCGCCAGGGGCTCACCAAGCCCAAAGAGAGTTCTTCCGCCTCCGAGGGGGGCAAGCTTCTGTGAATTTCAATGACTCAACGACAATTTAGGTACTCGTTGCTTCAGTGAAGGTTGTGCACAAGCGCTATCAGATGAGAACCCATCACAATGGTACAAAGAATATATTTTCTTGGCCTTTTTTTGCGCGAGGCCTCGCGCAATGAGGACTGCAATGCAGTCCAAGAACTTGAAAGTCACAACCTATACCTCTTTTTTCAGGCAGTGCAAATCAAAAATTAAACCGTGGGGTGGGTGGTAAGACCACTCGACTCTGAAGCCGTCTTTCCAAAGGAAAATGAATCGGGTGAGGTTTCTTGGTTTAGTAAGTTATGCGCGAGGCCTCGCGCATGGGGCAGCCCTTGAACCACATGTTGCATATGCTTTGCATTGATATTGAATCCGCCATGCTCCTGTTTTAATGATCCTTGGTCTTGATTGCGCGAGGCCTCGCGCATAGAACTCAATCAAAAAATCATTTTTCCAGGTATGCAATGAACATGCAGAACAGAAAATGATGTTGCAATCATTTTTTCTGCAGACCATGTTCATCCAAAAAACAAGGGGAACGCAAAATGTATTTATTGGCCAATTTCCGGTGAAAGCACATCATTTTCCACTGAAATCATAAGATTTATTTATTTTTGGAAAGTTCTTTTTTGTTTTCGGCTGTCCGAAAAAAGGCACAAAATGGCACAAATGGTAAGAAGGATACTTTCTTTGGACTAATATTCTGTTTTCAAAAAACAGAGCCGGTGAAAAACTATTTTTTTTTGCATGGTCCAAATTGGGTGCATTTGGTGTGCAACTTGAGACGCCTAAGATACGGCTGGGCAGCCCACAGAGCTGCCACCCACATGAGAGGGCATGTGACCACACCCACGGACACATGTGGGGACACCCTCCCACGCGGGACACCTGGACCGGGTGGCCGCAACACTGCCTTCCCAAGCACCTGCGGGAGCGGCTTAGGAGGCACCTGACTTAGGGAAGTGGGAGGGACAGGATGTTTCCTTGATAAGACCTTCTTCCTGCATTGTCAGTGGAGGCATCCCGAGCTCCAGAAGATACCTACCTACCTACCTGTTAGGCGTCAATGCTCTGCTCACTTGCTCTTGTAGCGTTCGCTGCTGATGTCTGTAAGGCATCGATTTGTTTTTGTAAATTTGACGTAGTTGACTTTGAATTCGCTGACAGCGGATTGTAAACTGCGGAGATTGTGAGACATGCGGGGGAACAGCTCGCTTTTCGGAGTTGCAATGCGTTCTACGATGAACCTTTCTAGCGAACTAGAGAACTCGTGGTGCAACGATGAGTCAGATAGAAACAGGCAACCTCAACAAAAGTGCAGCACAGCGACCTCATTAAAATGTTCCTCCAGCGGGGCACCAAATCGAACTGAATCCACAATTCGAAGATAAAAACCCTCTTCAAAAATATCGAAATATCATACACACATCGTTCACAGCAACTGACATCTTCATGTGTCATATGTATTCGCAGACTGCAGTGCGCAATCGCGGGTTTGCGCGGTCGCTGTGCTGCTGCTGATCGGAACCAGAACAGGTTGCTGCTGTTTGTTGTTTCCCGCGTCTTTGGTCGTTTTGTTCCCCTGCGTCGTTTGCGTTCCGGCCTGCCGTCTTGTCTTGATCCGGGTTGCTTTGTGCAGTGCTGTGCCCCTGGGTGCTGTGCTTCGCCAAGTTGCTTCGCGTTGTTCCGCGTAGCGCTGTGCTGCTGTGCGCTGTGCTGTTTTGTTTCGCTCTTTTTGGTGTTGCTCCTTGCTGCGTAGTGCCCTTGAGTGCTGTCGGTCGACCAGGGGTGTTGTGTCCTCCGGCGTTGCGTTTTGTCGTGTTTCTCTGCACTGTGTGCTCTGCGCTGCGTGTCTTTTGCTGCGGTGTTTGGGTGCGTGCTGTTTTCTGCTGCTGTGCTTTTTACTGTCTGTGCCCCCAGGTGTCGTGGAGGGCGTCCCCTGTCCTCTCAGTTGTGTGCGGTGCTGTGCTGCACTGTGCTTGTGCGCTTGCTTGGTGATGTTTGTTTGGTCTGTGCTGTTTCCGGTGCCTGGTGCTGTGGTGCATTGCTGTGTGTTGTGCTGTTCCCTTTAGTGTTCTCTGGTGCGCTGTTGCGCTGCGCCGTTGGGTGTGTATTGTGCCGCTGCGCACTGTGCCGTTAGAACGAAGCCAGGGTCCGCCAGCAGCGCCCCCGCCCCCCTACCAACCCTCGATGACAACCCACATGCAGCGCATGCCCCACTACCGCCGCCGCCGCGAGTCCCCGCCCAACCCCGAGGCGGAGACCGTGCGCGCACACCCGCGGGTCCACATCCGCGCGCGCCCCCACTCCCCGCGCACCCCCACGGAACAGGACTACGAGGAATCCCCCAGGCCCGTCGCCGCCACCGGTCCCCACGACCCTGTCACACCCACCCACGCCCACTCCTCCGCACAAGACCGCAGGCCCGCCCAGGGACAGTGGTGGCAGCGCTGGACCCACACGCAGCTCTGGGAGCTGCAAAAGTGGGCCCGGGGAGAACCCTCCCTCGAGGGCCTGGTCCATCGGCCCCGCAAGGGGTCGGTGGAGAACTGCCGCCTCCGGCCGGCGGGGGGGCTGGATGCCGCAGGCCGCATGGGAAGCCATGCTGGCCGATGCGCTCCAACCCCTGGGAGTCCACCCCCGCAACCTCCCCGCGCCCCAGCACCACCCGTATGTCCTTAGGCGCCTGCGAGCGACCCTCCAGGAGACGCAGCGAGACTGCATCCGCCTGTGGGACATCACCCAAAGCCCAGCCCCGCACAAACACCCCCCCTCACCACCCCACAAGCGTCGGCGCACCGACACCGGCGGCACCCACAGCACCACACACCACGACGCGCCTGACCCCCCGGCCAGCGGCGCCGCCACCTAACCCCGTTACCCAGCGAACCACCACCACGGGGCGCCACGCCAGGCCCCGCCCAGAAGTCACCAAACGAACCGGACGCCAAAGGACGCCAACGCACACAACAACGGGCACCACTACGCCCAAAGGCACCGAACCCAGGCCCGCGACCGTCGCAACCGCCTAACGGAGCCAAAACCCAAACACAAATCAAACCCGAGCCACGCCCCGAAACCGCTAACCCTTGACTCCTAACCAGGCCCGCCGAGGGAACAACGTAACCACAGCCCACACCCACAGCCCACACAGCCGCCTAACCAGCCAGCTCCAGAAGCAAAGAGACACCTCACCAAACCCACCCTGACCCAAGCCCCTGTACATCAGGACGCGCGAGCCGCACCCCTGGGGCGCGACCGCCGCCACAGCACCGACGACACGCGCCAGAGGACACAACACTATTGCACCGCCGCACCAGCTGCCCGTGCCTGTGCCTGCAGTGTACGCGCGCCCCTGTTTTTCTTTTTCTTAAAAAAAAAACCAAAAAAAAATATAAAAAAAAGAAAAGAAAATTGGGGGGGGGGGAAGAGGGACACAACCACCCATGGCACACGCGCACCGCACACAGCGCGCACACCGTTGAACGGGAGCCAGGTGGCCCAGGACACCGCACACGCAACACAACACACCGAGCGAGCACACCGGTGAACAGGAGCCAAGTGGCCCAGGACACCGCAGACGCAACACAGCAAACCGCGCGGGCACACCGGTGAACAGGAGCCAAGCAGCCCAGGACACTGCACACACATAGGGCGGCTGAGGGACAGGAAAGAACCAATACCCCATGGGTTGGACGCACTGGGGCGACCCAGTGAACCCACCGGAACAGTGGCAGGAGCGGTACTCCAAGGCCACTGGTCCGAGCCCGGCCAGGCTGCATCGGGGACCGTGGCAAACGTCAGCCGGAGCCATGGAAGCAACCGGTGACAGGCGAGCCGGTACACAGTCCAGGAGGGGGTCACCTGCCAAGCAGAGTGGCCCCGCAACTCAAACCACAAGGGTGAGGCGGTCGTACCGTAGACTAGCGGGAGCAATACCCCTTGTGGTGAGAGATACTCCACACGGCTGGGCAGCCCCCAGAGCTGCCGCCCAAAGGAGGGGGCATGTGGCCCTACCCATGGACACATGTTGGGACACCCTCCCACCTGGGACACATGGACCGGGTGGCCGCGACTATGCCTTCCCAAGCACACGCGGAAGCGGCTCAAGAGGCACCTGACATAGGGCAGTGGGAGGGACAGGACGTCCCCTTGGTAAGACCTTTCTCCTGCATTGTCAAAGGAGGCATCCCGAGCTCCCGAAGATACCTACCTACCTACCTGTGCTGTTATGTCCTGCTTCCTGTTATGTTGTGCTGCAGCTTTGAGTGTGGTTGTCCCTGTGTGGCGCCGAAGCAGGTCACAGCCCTACCATAGCATATTGCCCCTAAGAAATCACTATATGACCCTATATATGGGACTATTTTATGATATATTCCATTTCATTAGTTTCCTTTTATTTATGTGAATTAGTGGATGATAGGGTAGATTTTACATATGTGCATATCAGGTATTTCATTCGCTATGTGTATCATATCCGTTAGGGGGATACTATCCAGCTTCATAATTGTCATGTCTTCTATGCAAAGCAATGTTGCTGCCCATGCCACTGCGACCTCTGCTCCTGACAACCCGGTCTGGTTTCCTGGTAGCAGAGGCGAAAATGTTTCGTCTCAGTTGGGCGCTTGGCATCGCTGAAAGCGATCGGTCCGCGAAATAACTCACCAAATTCAGATCAAAACCTCTTCCCCGGGAGGGATAGCTGAGGGTGTCCAGGTCACCACTCTCAGGTCCTCCTCAGCGCTGACCACATCGACCAGGCAGGGGCCGCAAAAACGGGCCAAGCCCCAGGTAGCTACCAATCCAAAGTATCCGAAATCCACGAATGTTCCCATCAGGGCCCCCCATTCTCGAGGTCCTGCCGGTGTAGCTGCGTTGGCTTCTGGGGGGAAATGGACAGTCACCCTCAGAGAGTGCTGAGTGGACCACAATTGCCTTTTCCGGGCACAAAAAAAGTTATTAGCACCGAGAATTGCGCAATAATCAAACCATGTACTGGGGTGATCGAGCGCACGAGCGCTGCACCCTCGCGCACTGCCGATGGGGCACGATGGCCTCGCCAATGGGCCCCATCTTGGTGGACTCTGACACTACTTTGTTGCTAGGGGGGTTGCCTGAGCCCCCGGTCAAGAAGAACCTGTTTGCGACAGGGCCCATCAGCCCTATTGTTGACCAATCCGTCGTCGAAAACTGTCGAGTCGGCCCGCCCACACCTGACCCCCATGGCCATCTGGAGCCGTGGCCCTAATAAAACAGGCCCAATCGGGGACCAGGCAAAACCCCACTATGGTGGAATCGTCGCCCACTCCAATGAGCGGGTCGCGGCTGTTGTCCTTTCTGGTGGAAGAGGTTGATTACCTGGGAGCATACCCTTATCCCCAGAGCGGATCTCGGCTAAATTATACAATTATCGAGGAATCCCCGGCGCAAAATCGGAGAGGATGCATGTGACCGGTGGTTCCCCCTGGCATTGGAACAGGGGAGCGACGATGAGGAAGAGGAGATTGGAGCGCTGGAAGATAGGGCCCTTCGTCATTCCTTTATTTCCGTTCCCTCATCGCCTGCAATGTCCGAACCTATGTCTGGGACCAGGAATGGCCCTATGCTTGTGGAGGAATCCCCGGCGCCCCACTACATCATGGTAAAGTCCAGCCCCTCAGTATATTGTTGTGGAGGATTCCCTGGTGCCTATGAGCGGCCTCAAAAACCACCCATGTCTTGTCCTGGAATCTCCCCCGGAAGCTACGGAGGACCGAGCCAGTACTACGTCTCCGGTGCCTATGAGTGGCACGAAAGATCATCCATCCCTAGTGGATAATTTCCCGGCCTCGCCGAAGGTTACCAATCTGTGCTGGCGGGGAGAGAATCCGGTGGAGGGAAGTTCAGCAACGATCCCAATAAATTTGGTCTCTCCCCCGTCAACTACATTTCCTATGGAGGTCACCCAACCCCGGGTAGTGCCCAATTGGTACGGGGATCCAGAGGTTGCCATTGGCCAGGAGCCTGTTTTTGCTACCCATCCGTCGATGCATTCAGCCATGGTGGTTCATGAGTCGCCGCAAAATATTGTGGCGAAGAAATCCCCACCGCCGCCCCCACGGCCGAACCATGTTGGTCCTATCTCCCCTCCTTCGTCACCCCGCCAGGGGGCTTACATCCAGCAAGTGAACGGAATCCCGTACCTGACTCGGCCATCCCGTGGTGGGGGTGCGGGGGGAGGTGGCATTCTTCTAGTGGGGGGGCACCTGCACCTGTTGCTGCGCATCCTACACCCCCGTTTTGCCCTGCAAGGGGGGCAGTTTGGTCCCTCCTTGGCCAGAGGGGAGTGGTGGTGGGTCATCTCCTCCACGTGGGGGTGAGGTCGCCATTTCGACATTCTAGGGCCCCGCTCAAGCACCGCGGGGGCTGATTTGAAGCACACCCGTGAGTGTTTCAGGTGTACGGTGCACTAAGAAACATGCATCCAATACCTGATGGCGCAGGTGCAGGACTTGCAGACTGAAAATCTAGAGCTGCAGCGGCCCCATCAGGAGCTTTCTCAGGCTGTATCGGCTGCCGCTGGCATCAGGCAGTCCTACGGGGATCCTCTGACCCAACCCTATGTGCTCATTTGGATCAGGTACCTTGGACCTTTCAAGTGAAACCGTGGTTCCACCGGGTTCAACCGTGCGCTTTCATTACAGCCTCCCCACGGTTGAACCCCTATCGTGGTAAAGGAACAAGTAGAAACCTCAGAACCGCGATTTTCCAGCCCGCCAAGAGATGCCACACCCCCTAAAAAGAATGTTTTCTAAAAAGCACGTTACCTCATTGGTGCAAAACATTCAAGAACCCATTCTGTTGGATCATATTTCAGAGCGGCAGTGGCGGCGGCGCCAGTGGCGGCGGCTGTATTGGTGAAACAGCACGGCTTCACCATCCACTTTTCCCTAGGCATGGTGAGATACACCCCTGCGCCTTGTTGCGATTCCCTTCAGGACTTTTGACCGCTTTTAGTGAACAACAATTACACTGAGGCCTACACCTGTTTGCCAGAAGCCTGTTCCCTCATGGATTGCAGTAAAATGTAACCAGCCTTCGGGGTAGCTCAACCGCTGGACAGGCACGCGGTTGCACCGGCTTCACCGGTTCAACCGCAGTTTCACGAAGGGACACACAAAGAGACATCTTCACTTTGGGAAGCCAAATGTGACAAGTTCATTCTGCATCACCACAGGCAGATGTCCCCAGGCAATACCTGTACTAGGTATCAGCACGATGCGGTGTCCAGACCACAGCAGAGGCATGTAGGGCGTAAGAGCGTTAAACATGGCCCCACATCAAGGGTGCACAACGTGTCCCCATGATGAATATCGCCCCGGACGCATCCGTGCAGCAAGAGGAGGCCCATTCGCACAAAGCAGGGGGTTGGTAAACAGTTCCCCTCCCGAAAAATCACCGAGGGCTTTTTTCCCCGTAAGGGTACTGTCATCCTTTGGATGCGTATGTACAAGCACGGGATGATCATCCGGCCCATGGATCACTGCAAGCGCAGTATACGTTCGTTCGGGGAGTACACTTGCAAGGTGTGCGGTCACGCGCCGGACCAGATCAGGATCCCTCCTCGTTTGCACTGCAACTTGCACACGCTGATGCCCCTGCACCATTATCGCCCCCCACAACTGCCTACGATAGAGCGCTCCATGTTGCTCTCGCCACTGCCGCGCCCTCATTCCTTGAGGCACGTGAATAGTCAGTCATGTGGTAGTCGCTCTTCCTTCACGTGAGGCACTACTGCACCAACCTCTGGGGCTGCCTCTTCCTTATCTTCCTGCTTACATGCAGGCATTTCCTCCTCTTTCGGCGCTCCACCGCCCTCCTCAACCTCCTCTTGGCCAACCAGGGCTGCAGGCACGTCCTCCTCTCTCTCTTGGTGCTCTGGGGGCACCCTTGGAGCAGCAGCCTCAGCCTTCTCCCCTTTTGAGCAGCTACGCCAGGGCAGACACAGGAACCTGCTCGTCACTCTTCTTTGGCTCCTGCACCTCCGGTCGGCTGGGCACAGGAACGTGCTTCTCACTGTCCTATGGCTGTGGGATCACCGGGGGCGTCAGCACAGGAACCCCGTTGTCACTGTCCTTTTCTGCGTCAGCTTCCCGCGCCTCACTGACGTCGTTCTCCTAGAGTGGACGGAAGGATGGGGAGTCCTCCATTGTCTTCTTGCCCCCAGCATCAATGGTTTCCTGTTTCTTGGCACGGTGCTGTTTCAGCGCCTCCTCGGCCGCGGCCGGAATACTGAAGCATGTGCTGTCCTTGACTGCAATAACTGGCTAGCCTGTCCCGGGTGCATCGCCCTGCTTGTCCCACTGCGGGGGGAGGAAGACCAATTCCTCCCCCTTTTTTCGACAGGGGGGTCCCCATTTGTGGCTTTGTCCGGGGTACCGACTGCGGGACGCGCTTCACCATCAGGAGGGTCAACAATGACCAGTCGAATCGGGGGTTGGCCGCCCGACCGAAACGCTGTTGCAGCTGTTTGCGCGTGTCCTCAACCCCCAGTCGTTGTTGTTGGGCTTGATGCAGGCTCTGCAAAAAGGAAAGAAAAGTGAAAACGTAGTTCAGGCGGTCCAAGCGTGCAGTTGAACTGCGCTTCACCAGTTCAACCGTGTACATCTCCAGAGCTGACGTTTGCGCCGATTCTGCCCTGATCGCTTTCTCCTCGTCGCCCTCCTTCCATCCAGCAGCCAACTCAGTTGCGGGCGCCTTCACATCTTGTAGTGTGTCAGAGGCGTGCTTGCTGGAGTCACTGTCCGAACTCGAGGCCGACGGTACATTCTTCTTCTTCTTCTTCAGGATATGCTATGCTGCTGACACCCAGTCGTGCTCTCCAATAAAGGGGGTCTGACTCCTCCGTCTCACTGCTGTCGGTGGCAATTTTCCGCTTTTTCGGGGCAGCACGAGTGGCAGTTTTGGGCTTCTTTTTTCCACTTCTTGTCGCCGGAGCCTTGGGCCTTCTTGCGCAGTGCTGCAGGCTTTTAACTTTTCCCTTTCGGTGCGAGGAGCTCCTTCCGTGCGGACTGAAACAGGACTTCGGAACCACGGTGCTGCCACGGGTGCTCTTCTCTTGTGCCCGGGTTGGCACTGGAAAGCATGGAGGCATGGCGGGCTTCGCACTGCTCTCTGATGCTCCGACTGCTCCAAGTGGGCGGTCCCACACACTCTTGTACAAATCCTGGAAGCTCTCTGCCGCCGGACTTGCGTGCGGCGCCGTTGTGAGGGCTGGACTGGACTCCGGAAGCGTTGACCTCTGTTGTTCGGCCGCAGGACTGTCCTGCCTGGCATTGCTCAGTTTCCGCAAGCCAGGCTGCATGCCCTGACTCATGCGGTCCACCAGTTGAGTGGCTCCGGGGAACTGCCGATACGACAAATACCACCAGATGAAGAACACACATGATGACAAACCCTATACGCATCAACACAACTAACTCCTGGTTTCTTACACTTTAGTAGTTTTCCTTCTAGTCGTGTACTACGTTGCCATTCACACCCTACCCATCTTCCTTTCTTCCTACACCATATCCCAAAGGAATAAATGGCACAATTTTCATAAAATGTCGATAGAACCAAGTATATGACAAAGCCAAGGGCTATTGCCTCGAATAATGACAACCGTTCGCACCCAAAACCCTCGGAGCGGCATGTAGCCGCGGTCAATAATTTGTTTTTTTTTAGAGTCTCTCCAAAGAGTACACGCACAAGATCCGGTTTGTGCCCACTTACTTGAGCAAGGTCAAGGGTCCAATTGTGGAGCAAGGTTTGTGCTTTTTGCATGTGGTTTGCAAACCCACATGCAATTTGGCACCATGACCCTGCCCCACATAAAACTCCATCACCACGCACTATAAGTACATAGGGGTGATCATCCCGAAATCTTGCGAAGTGCATTTCTCGTGGCACATCCCTTTGATAACCTATACATTTTATCCAATCATCCACATCCGGATGAACCCCAACTCCTCCATCCTTTATAGACTTTTTTATTACTTGTCTCTCACTTAACGTGGACCAAGCTTTATCCATCGTTGCATACGACCGGAAGCAATGTGCCCATGGGACGGTGCTTGAACGGCTTTTCTTCCCTTTGACACCAGCCCACAAAATCAGCTTCTTGTACCTTGGGACGGTGGAACCAAGGAATATGCATAAAATGCGCGATTGAACATGCGGTTGAATGGTTTGCGCTCATGACATCAAAAAGCGTCCAATGGTACAAACTGTAAATTCTTCACATTTTCGACGCGGACGACACGTTGCAACTAATAAGTTCATGCTTTGGGCAACATGAAGCGATCATTTTGCCGTGCAAAAATTGTCATGAAGGGCAATGAAAATTCATTATTTGTTTGAAGGCTTCAACCGTTGAACCACATTGAAACACTTGTTGGCATGTGTGCATTATGCCACATACATTCGGTTCGGCCTGCCAAGGTCAGGAAATAAGGCGCACAGCGTCTGATCCTGTGAAAGCTTTTTTCTAGCACTTTTTGTCTCTCTTGAAGCCCTCTGTGTGTTATCAATTCGGTCTATAAGTTGTTTCCATAGGCATTCTTTCCTCCCGTTTGTGCAAAGAAAAGGTGAACATGTCGTCCTCCAGCTGATGGTCTCCCCACCAACTGTAGCCCAAGCCACTTGCAGCCTGTGATGGCACATTCCTTAAGAAATATTTGTCACGCGTCAGTTTCACGTTGTTATGAAAATATTTCATTCAGAAGAGCGCGCAGCGCAGGCGTCGCCGGCGCGCGCGGTGGTTCTGTTGTGATTCAGCCGCGGTTCAGCAGTTCACCTGCGCCCCTTCCGAGTTAAACCGGGGAAAACCACTGTGTGCAGTACGTGATCCAAACGAGGACGTAGGGAAACCTTGTCTACGTTGGCTAAATATGACGCGGGGGTTCAGGGCTAGTAGCTGGATTCTAGGGTGGTGGCGGCCGGTGTGGCGAATCATCTTGAAATGTCCAACAGCAACACGGCCAAATGCTTTAGCGCGGTGGAAACGCTCGCTACGCGTTATGCCACAGTTGCATCTGGCATCAATGCGTGGGACCAATGGTACACCACTCCTAGGCAACCCGTTCTGGTGGTCCCGCCTCCGCCATCAACGCCCCCATCCGTTCCTGAGCCCGAGCTGGTGGCGCCTACTGACGCGTTCCCGTGGGGGGCCTGGCCACGGGACGCTGCGGTGGACACAGGCAGGCAAGACACAGCGCTCACAGGGGCATCATCACGCCCGTCTCATGTGACAAAGCGTTTCAGGATCCTTGCCACTCTGAAACAAGGGAACAAATGTATGTACAGCAACACATCAGAATATGTACACATGGGGTTGAGACTGGACTGGGATAAGGGCATCACAGGACAAAAGACACTCAGTCCCAACTCATATCCCAATCCCAGGTCCGACCCTCTCAGTGGCTGGCAGGGGCGGTGGCTCAAACACAACCCATGCCCTACTCAGTCCGGACCCTGAAACCCTGCCAATAGGGGAGGTGTACCGCCCAGCCACAGGCGAGTTCCCGGGAACCAAGGTACTCCAAGGCTGACCATCAGTAGCTCCCGATGCTCCCTGAACGGCAGGTCCCAACTCCCCTTCTGAGCTGAAGATGAGGCGCCGCCCTTATCCCCCAGGAGTTGGTAGCTGAAAATGGGCTGTTTCAGCCCAAACTGATATTGGCTCCGAAAACTCCAAAATCGACCCCTCGTCCGGACCCGCAAGAGGTAGGGATGAGGCAACTGACCCTATGCCCTTCAGGTACCAACTCTCTGGAGCCCTCACCCAACCTGGTTCCCTCTGAGATCCCGGCATCAAGGCACCACAGGTTCGTCAAGTGGGGTCATGATGCAGAAATCACCAAAATTGGCGTCATTACTACGCGTGGCTCTCCCGGCCAGGGCAAGGCCAGTGGCTCACAGGATAGGAGGCGGGACCTACGACCTATATCTGAGTGCAGGACTTCAAATTGGGTCCGGGCTCCCTGTGAGCATAGAGATATGGGGCCGCCAATTGTCCAAACGGGCGGGTGAAATTAGGGTCCTAAAAGGGGGTCAATTTGGCTGCTCAAAATGAGCCAAAATCGGGGGTGCCCTCAATGGTATATCTCCACGCCGGCTTGGAGATCAGATCCGCCATTCCATATGCGATCCACCAGGAGTCCAACAGAGACTCCCATGCACTTGGCTCACAAAGATGTCCATGCCACTTGGCGTGGTGACAATCCAAATTGGGTCCACAATTCCCAAAATGGCAAAATCGTCCACACTCACTTTGGGCTAGCACCTTGACGAAGGTTGCTCCGCTTCGCCCACGTTGTGTGCGAACCATGGTGACCACTATCCATAACACCCATGTCATATATAGTCCATTGGTCCATGCGTCCGGCGTGCACGAGGGGGCTGAACATGGTGCACGGCGGGCAGAAAATGTGGGAAATTGCTCAAAATCGCCAAAAATGCGCACAGTCATGGTTGGGGCAAATGAGGCACATGCCCGACTTGGACCGGAGTGTGCCATAGGATTGGTATCAAGTCATATGCGTCCGACATATCTTTTGGGCGTCGCCCAAACCGCTTCAGTTTTGGGAATGGCAGGGTCGCCAAGTGAGCCCATGATTTGGGATCGTCCCAAATCGCCAACATGGCGGCCACAATATGCCAAGCCCAAGGGGAGTTGTTCGCCGGGTGCAAGCAATGTTGGGCACTGAAGTATGTACCCTCATAACATACTTGGGTCATGATGTCAATTGAGCGCAACGTTGAGATATACGGTCGCCACTTGACATCATGACGGGCAAAAAACAGCAAAATTGGCAAAAAGACACGCAAAAGTGCCCTGAAAACTACACAAATATATTATAAGATCTTCGGTTTGGATTGAGTAATGGACCAATCCTTCTAAACACTCTGACTCGACACCAATGACCTTCGATTCCACATATGTGCTCCACTTGGGGCGCTTTGGAAGGCCGCGCGCGCTGCCTCCCAAGTGGGCACATGCAAATATGGAATATTGCAAAAAACACACCTTGCTCGCAACGCATCGCTTCGGGGGCGCTCCACAAGCGTCCCTTCACGAAGGTTAGGCTTGCGAGTGTTGGTTGGGAGTACAATGAAGGGCTTCGTGCGATATGGGGTCCATTGGAGGGTCAGTCTTGGAATGGTACACCCGCCAAATGGGCACGTGATATGACACCAAATATGGCATACAACCCTACCCTCGCCTTCTACACCCAGCCTAGTGGCCT
The DNA here is from genome assembly GCA_964036045.1 of Eutreptiella sp. 'Long Island Sound 2002'. NCBI lineage: Eukaryota > Euglenozoa > Euglenophyceae > Eutreptiales > Eutreptiaceae > Eutreptiella > Eutreptiella sp. 'Long Island Sound 2002'. Next base: position 152,885,652 of record OZ038379.1, read on the forward strand.
AGCTCGAATCAAAGTATGCCTATATTCTAGAGTAACCTTGGTCCCTTTACACGCATGCAAGTGCTTTGGTCGAAAATCGACCTCCTTTCGGAAAGCCGAATTTTAGCATGCACGCAAAATATATTGCCAATATATATGTGGAGATCATATATGTACTATCCGGGGAAGACAAGTGATATCCCCTGGATGTAGAGGCAAGCAAAGAGGGAGAAAACGCCAACTCAACATACTTCTACACGTACTTGGACGCCAAGTACGTGAGAAAGCGCACTTCTTGGAGAACACTCAAAATAAATAACCCTTTGGGCCCATGGAGTTGGGATCCTTTGGCCTCATCCTATGACTATGGGGGGCAAAACCTCATACACAGTGCCTATGAGGCACGTTAATTCGTCCTTGGGCGCTTGAACGCTCGTAACCCTTGTTATTCCACTTTGGGGTTCAGAGCGCCTTCGGCCGCCCAGATTTTCTGGGAAAAATCCGGGACGCGATGCGTTCTATCAATGAAAAAATTGCGGATCACTCGAAGAGTGTTTCAGTCTTGAATTCCACAAAGATCGTATTACAGAATCATCTAATGCAGTGCACGGAACGGGCGACCTCTGGCGGCGATCTCACGACAATTAGAAATTGCGGTAGAAATCGGGTATTTCACCGATTTCTAACAACAAATCGACCAAGACAGTAAAATTGTGGTAATTCCACATCGGTTTAATGGTTAGAAATCTGATTCGAGATTTTGCGGGTTAGAGAACAGGGATATCCCGCTGACAGCCGGTGTCAACGGCTTCCGCACGGGTGTGACGGCTCACAGGCCCCCGGGCCATGGGCCATAACGGGTGTGACGGCTCACAGGCCTCCGGGCCATGGGCCATAGGTTCTGGGTACCGCTACACCCCCCTCCTTAGAGCAACCCCTGGGGGGGGGGCTCGATAACACCCAAGCATGGCAGCGGGTACCCAGGACCATCCCCTGAAGGGGGGGGGGGGTGTCACATCCTCACTTCAGGCCGATTTGCTGGTTAGGCTGCCCAGTACAATCCCACAGTAAGACAAGTACGGTGCTGTAGCTGTTAGTAATCAGAGGTATAGTATCAACTATCGGGTGCCGGCTGCGACGGTCACTACCACAGTGGCCGTGGCATACACGGCCAACATAGGCGTCACACGACAACCGAGGTGGTCCCACAGGTCGAGAGCGACCACAAAGATCCATCAGGCTACCCCAGGCTTCCCAAGGCCGCAGTCTGGGGGAGAGTCCCCACGGGTCCTTCCTTGGGCACACCATGTCCATATCCACGACGCGAGTCCAGAGTGGTAAAGCCGAACGAGCTCCTCCATAAGGAATCGGGCATCAAGGCCGTCTTTTCTTCCGCCCCATTACCACGAAGGCCATGCATGAGGGAGTCCTCATGCAGTGTGGGCGGAGGCGTCGACTCCTCAAACCACCAGTTTCCCAGGCAGACAGACTGAGGTCAGGACACCGGAGGTCGCCACCCGACTGCAAGTGCGTCTGCGAGTCGGTAGGCTCACACTGGGACTGACAGTGGCGGACCGCTGGGAGTGTAGTCAGGCAACTGGGCTTCCCGCCTGGCGCCATCAGGATCTCAGCACATCACAGCCACTAGGGCACACGGTATCACGGGCACTCAAACAGAAGAATCTGCACTTAGGTACTGGTCCAGGCTGGACCTTATGTAAGAGCATGTACACGGCGACTCAGGGCGCCTTCGTATTCCGATTCGCATCCCTTTGGGGCGAAAAGACAGTCCATACCTCGGTGATGGGCTGACAACACTTAACATACAGATGCACATATCCTGGGGGGCAAAAAAGTAAGCAAGAAAAAGGGAAATAGGCGTGTAAACACACTCTGGACAGAGCGCCAAACCACGCCCCGGTTAGGATAAGGCATATGCAGGAGGGTGGAAAGGATTCAGCAGGCGAGGAGTGACGAATAGGAGTGGAAGGGAGGGGCCATCCTGACCTGGATTCAGCAGGGGGGGGTATATGGCCACTCTGATGGCAGGTCACCGGAAGATGGAAGAGAGCAAGCAAGTGAGGGACGATCCGTCGACCTAACAAGCGCTCCAACTGCATCAGGGGAGAGCTCAGGGCGGTGATCAGGGGCCCCTGGCTGCAATCGCCCGGGTGAGTGCTGCCACGTCCGAGACATGGATCTTGGTCTTGTGCTTGCGGATGTAGTCCATGAAGGGGGTGTTAATCCGCGGCACGAACGAGGAGACGGGTTCCCAGGTGTCGTGGGACGGCCCATAGCCTCGCCAACGAACCTTGAACTCCAGGCCTCCGGGTGCTGAGGCGTTCGGACGCTGGGCCAGGATCTTCTCGACGGTATAGTCGTCCTGCTCAGCACAATCGTCGTCCGAATCAGCCTCATGTGCGGCGTAGTCCAGGGACACATGTTGGCCACGGAGGTTGGGTTCCCGCACACGGAGCTGACTCTCGTGGCGCTCCCAGAACTGTCCGTGACCCACCTTGATGCGGTAGGTGTCCTCACCAATCTTGCGGACCACCTCTCCGGGTGTGAACCAGGTTTTGGTGCGGTGGGTGCCCATAGGGCGGGGTCTGATCACCCACACCGGGTCTCCCACCCTGAACTTCTGCGCTGTCGAGCTCGGGGCGGACTTCTGACGCTCAGCATGCTCCTTCTCGAGCTGCTGGCGGATGTCCCGCGCCGTTGCCTCTTGCCGCACAGGAAATCCTTCGCGTCCATGGCCATACCATCACCAGACAAGGGAAGTCCCCGACCAAGGGGGTCCCTGCCGAACAAAATCTGGTGAGGGGACAATCCACCCAGAGTGGGGGTGTCATGATGGGCCTTCAGAGCGGGCCACATCTCCTCAAACCAGTTTCGACGTGGATTGGTGATGTGAATCTTGCGCAGTTTCTCGAACAGCTGCCGTCCAGCCACTTCAGCATGGCTGTTGGACCGGCTGAGATGTTCGACGCTCTTGGCATGACGTATTCCCATGAGGGAACACATGGCCTTGAACCAGCCACCAGCAAACTGGGGCCCTCGGTCACTGCAAATGGTGCGGGGGATGTCAAAGACGGTCAGCCAATGACGAATCATCATGACTGCCACTTCCTTGGCAAGCAACCTCTTTTTGCGTGCCGGAACGGCTACTACGTAGCCGCTGTGGCGATCCACACAAAGGACCACACAGTGTAAGGTCTCCATGGCAATGTGAACTTCGGGCATGGAGAAGACGTCCATGCCCACGCTCTCCATGGGCTGGTCAGGCACCGGAGTCCGTTGGGCTTCCACCTTGACTCGGGATTGCAGGCCTGACAGACCGAGCAACCCTTCCTGACCTTCTTGATGGCGGTGTAGAGACAGATCTAGTCGATCTCAAACCGGCGCTGCATGTCCAGGGCATGCTTCTTGACCCCTGGGTGCATCATGTGGTGGTGCCAAGCCTCACATAGCTCGAGCACCCGGGACTCTGGGACCAGCAGCTTACCATTCCGGTAGAGCTTGCCGTCCTCTTCAGTCAGCCCCTTTGGCCACTTCTGCCCGTCATCAGGGTCGGTCACAGCCCTATATTCGGCCTCAAAGGCCTCAGACTTGGCGTAGTCGTCGGTCCAGTCGTCCTGGAGGCAAGATTCAGGGAAGAGGTGCTTGTCGGACTCAGCTCCATCAGGGGCGAGTACTCTGACCGCTCTGCCCATCCTCGTTCCAAGGGGGGCATCCGCAGCCATGACGACGAAGCATTTAACACCCTCCTCCTCCATCAGGCGCTCCATTTCTATGATTCTCTTGGCTTCAGCGGTCTCAGCCTCATCGCCATGGGCAGACACGTCTGTCATGCCCTTGCTGGCGGGATAGGCCCACCTACTGAGACAGTCCGCCACGGTGTTGTCCTTACCAGGAACATACACAACCGTGAGGTTGAACTTGGCCAAGGTCTCATGCCATCTTGCCCGTCGGGAGGCAGGACCTGAGGGGGTGTCCACGTGCTCCTTGTGCCACGACTGCAGACTCTGATGGTCGGTGCAGACGGTGACGGGATGGAGGGCTATGTACCCAGCCCATTTCCTGAGAGCCATGACGATGGCATACGCCTCCTTTTCTCGGTGCGTCCACGTTCGTCTCTGGCCTTCCGCCAGAGCTCGGCTCCAGAAGGCCACTGGCACGTGCCTCCCATCGTCAAGCACTTGTTCCAACACAGCGCCAACGGCGTAGTCGGAAGCGTCGGTGCGCAGGACAAACCCTCGGTCAGGATCCACGAGGTGCAGACCAGTGCGGATAGCAGCGCCTGCTTCATCCCCTCAAAGGCACGGTCGGACTGAGCATTCCAGACGGGAGCCTTCTTGGACGCCTTCTTGGTCTCCTCTCGGTTGCCCTTGAGCATGGTCGTCATGGGGGCTGCATACTCGGCATACATCTTGATATACCCCGAGTAGTAGTTGGGGAACCCCAAGTACGCCCGTAGCTCAGAGACCGTATTGGGCTTTTCCCGGTGCTCCATCGCAGCCACCTTGCCAGGTATGGGCTTCCGCTGCCCGTTCCCAACTACGTGGCCAGCGAAGACCACCTCGCTTACCGCAATGGTGGCCTTGTCACTGCTGCCCGTGAGTTTGTGCCGAACCAGAAGGTCCAGCACTCGGTTGACGTCCCTCTCATGTGCCTCCAGGAGCTCCTCAAAGCTCATACTGGGGTCCCCGGACGCGATGATCACGTCGTCCACGAACGGGTCCGCACAGTCACGCACCGGCTCAAGCAGGTTCTCCAGCATCTGCTGAAAAGCCGCATTGCCGTTGGTAACGCCCATGGGCATCACCTTCCACTGGAGAGGTCCAAGTGGGGTGCTCATGGCTGTGCAGGCTCGGGACTCCTCGGCGAGAGGCATCTGATGATAACCGTGTTTCAGGTCAATCACCGTGAAGATCATCCGCCGGTGTTGTTTTTGCAGCATGTCCTCAATGAGGGGCAGCGTATAGCTGTCATGCTGCGTTTGGGCGTTTGGGCCGCGGTAGTCGACCACGAGCCGCCACTCACCGGCCACCTTCTTGGGGACGACGAAGCACGGAGAGGCCCACTCGGAGTGGCACGGCTCAGGCCAGCCTCTCTCGATGCAGTCACGGAGGATCTTCTCCATGGCCTCCTTCCTCTGGCCCCTCAGGGCGAACTCCCGGTGTCGATACACCCCGGGGGTCCTGCTTCAGTAGTATCTTGGCCTCGCCATACGGTCCACGCACCGGTGGGGGAAACACAGGTTTTTCGCGGAAGAAGGTGTCCCCATACTTCTGCTTCAGCCTGGCCCTCAATGCCTGGATCTTGGGGCAATCATCGGACTCCGCCTTGGCTTTTCCAGGCACCTGGACCACTGAGCTTAATTGAGGGGTAGCGACCCCACTCGGTTTCTGCTCAGGTGGTCTTCCCAGGTGGCCCAAGGGGCCATCTCTGGTCCTGCCTCGGAACAGGTTGCCGTAGGTGGGTGGGTTACCCCCCGACTGGCTCGTCCTGGCTGGACATGTGGTCCAGTACCCTCCTTACGAAGGTATCCCCATCATAGGAACCAGAGACGATAGAGTCCACTTCCCACCAGGCTTTGTCCTGGCCTTTGCCCTCACGCTGGCTTCCCCAGTCGTGAAAGGGCTGATCCATATACCCCTGAACCAGATCCAACTCCTCTTCAGTGAGGGGGTCCTCCGATTCTCCGATGTCAACAGGGGAAACCGCAAAGCATTGCCGCCATGGCTCCGCTATGATGCGGTTGACACACACGAAGTCCGTGGTGTCGGCCTGTTCAAGGCCCCCATCCACATAGTGGAATTCCGTTGGCCAACTCTGGGGTTGCATGGGCTGTCCCTTGGCGTCCTGATAGACACTCTCTCCAGCCGGTAGGACGACCTTGTTTAAGGTCATGTTGGTCAGTGAGACCACCCAATCTCGGGTGCTTTCCTCCTCGGTGCATCCCATAGGAACAACCAGCACTGCCTTGGAGCGGTCCTTGCGAATCTTCGCTACCGCCCTTGGAATGTCCCATCGGGGGCAATGGATCCACATCAAACCCTGATGCGGACCCCAGTGCTTCTTCCACGCGGAGTCCTGGGAGCTCCGGTACTTCTCACAAACCAAAAGATGGGCAGAGATTCCTGAAGAGAACGCATCCAGGGCCAGATCCGAAGCTCCCAGGTCCTCAACCACTCGGCTCGCCACTTCCGGCATTACGCCGTACTCCTTGTTTGCTGGCCCAACAGGCTCAGTCCCCAGCGCGGCTACTTTGAGCTGATTGCGTTCCGGGTGGATCCATTGGCATTCCACATGGTGCTCAGGTGACGAAAGCCACGAGAGCTGGTCGTCCTGGTACAGGGTCATTGAGGCCTGGGCCGGGAGAACGCCGGAGTCCGTCTCCATCATGAAGTCGTACCCAACAATCATGTCCCAGTCCATCTCGGCCTCGTAGAAGCGACCTTGCAGGAGGATTTCCTTGCCGAGGTCCGGGCAGTGGTTCATGAACTGCAGCCCAATGGCTGCTTCTTTCGTGCCTCCCACCATGTACTGGCCGTTCGCCACCTTCAGCCTGACAGGTTTCCGACTGCCGGTCAAACACTCTGGCGGAAGTAGGCCAGCCTTGACCAAGCTGACCTGAGCTCCCGTGTCGACCAACACGTCGAAGACCTTCTCCACTTCCCCGCATAAGGCACGGACCTTAAGCTGCAACTGCCGCTCACGCCCAACGCGGCGCACGGCGTGCAAGCTCATGACCTCCGGCCGTTCCAGAAGCTCAACAAGCGACTGGTGCAGGTCGTGGACAATGGGCTCAGGCTGCCCATCTGCAGCATCCAGCTGCGGTCCGGGTGATCCTCCGATACTCTCGGATAGATCTTGAAGCACATCAAATACATTCTTGGTCGCGAAGGATGGACGGGTGCAAGGGGTCGTGCCTTCACTTGCCCCCACCCCGCCACCGCGACTGTCTTTCGCTTTGGGTGCCGGACCGGGCCTTCCGCCCGCGGCGGTCCCTTTGTGCTTATCGTCTCCCGACTGGAATGGTGTGGCGCTTCCCATGACACCATCCTGCGACCGCCCTAGCTGCGGCCCTTGGCTGCAGGGGCTCCGCTAAGGGGCGTCGGTTGTGGTAGTAGGGGTACTCTCCTCCGCATCAACCTCGTTGACACCCTTCTTCTTTCCCCCTCTCTTACCCTTCTTGTCCTTGTCCTCGTTCTTGTCATTCTCTTTGTTCTCCTTGTTCTTGTTGTCCGACCTGGGGACCCAGTTCCTTCTGATCTCCTGGATATCCTTGGCCAACTCGGTCCCAACTGACATCAGCTTGGAGAGCTCGTCCTTGTCGACCTCCACTTCGGTCTCCCGGATACCCGCGGGTGCACGCTTCTTCGACCCGTGCACCTTCTTGTAGGCCTCCGTGTCGGCCTTGTGGATGGGGCATGTCCAGTGGTCATGGTTGAACCCTTTGTTCCTCCCATAACACACGAAACAGCCCTGAGGGTGAGCTCGTATTGAAGCGGTACCCAGAACCCCATGGCCAGGTTACGGCATACAACCGGTCTCCGGTCCACTAACCCCATGCACGGCGTGTTCTGTGCCGTGAAGCCCCGCATCGGCAACCGATGCACCGCCAGCGGAGATTTGTGTATCAGAATATCAGGAATCAACAGGGTTTTATTTTCATATTGTTTCCGTCAATTTTTACGCTTCCGTTCTGATACTCACTGTTTTGACTGCTGGCGGTTGGCTCGCGACTTTACCGTAACCGCCAGTTTAACTGTTTATAATGGAAATTTTAACGCTATCCGTCACGAAGGCTCCAAAGTCGCCAGGAACTGCATGGATGCTTCCGCAATTTTCATAATTAATACTCGCAACCTTAATCCGAATTTTTCAGGATGTCGAAATCGGATTTTCGACTTCGACATCCCCGCACTTGACTTGACCTCTTTCGAGTGGACCTACGTGCTTCCGTATGCACGAATCAACTTCCCTATTATCCTGCCCTCCATTTGTCTTAAAGATATGGGCAAAACAAAGTTGATTCGTGAGGCCACTTGTGAAGGTCATATCTCGTGTTGCTTGCGAGGAATTACGATAAGGAAACATGGGATGTATTCACAATACTCCCGACGTAATTTAGGAAGCTTCCTCTGCCTTGCGTCTCCACACGTGCGCGCTAGTGTAATGGATCATGGTCAAGAGGGTAGAGTTTGCGTTACAACTCATTGGCCATGATATTGCGTGCGTTAGGATAACTTTCGAGTGTAGCGCGCAAGTGTTGGTGTTGCATAGGAACTCTCCTTGAGTTCCTATGAGCGATTGACACAAAGTTATGCCCTTGGAGGGGCATGACATATCGTGGTGGGAGCTACCTTTTTAGGCAATATGGAGTATGTGCCTTGTGTTGTGTTGCGTGCCCATTTGGCGGGTCCATTACTCCAAGCCAAGCCCACCAATGGACCTCATATTGTGCAAGCCCCTTCCCCATACTCCCTACAGTCAATTGCGAGCCTAACCTTCGTGAAGGGAACCTTGTGTGGTGAACCCGAAGCGATGCGTTGGGAGCAAGGTGTGTGTTTTGCAATTTTCCATATTTTCATGTGCCCACTTGGAAGGCAGCGCTCGTTACCTTTCAAAGCGCCCCAAGTGGCGCACATATGTGGGATCGAAGGTCATTGGTTTCAAGTCATTGTGTATAGAAGGATTAGTTGATTACTCAATCCAAGGCGAAGATATTATAATATATTTGTGCGCCTTTCAAGGCACCTTTGTGTGTCTTTTTGCCAATTTTGCCATTTTTGGCTCGTCATGATGTCAAGTGGCGACCGTGTGTCTCAACGTTGCGCTCAATTGACATCATGACCCAAGTGTGTTATGAGGGTACATACTTCGGTAGCCAACATATCTTGGACCCGGCGAATAACTCCTCTTAGGCTTGGCATACCGTGGCCGCCATGTTGGCGATTTGGGACTATCCCAAATCATGGGCTCACTTGGCGACCCTGCCATTCCCAATACCGGAGGAGTTGGGCGACGCCCCAAAGATATGTTGGACATATATGACTTGATACCAATCCTATGGCACACTCCGGTCCGAGTCGGGCATGTGCCTCATTTGCCCTAACCATGAGTGTGCGCAATTTTGGCCATTTTGAGCATTTTTCCACTCTTGCTGCCCGCCGTGCCCCATGTTCTAACCTTTGTGCACGCCGGACGCATGGACCAATGGACCATATATGACATGGGTGTTATGGGTAATGGTCCCCATGGTCCACACACCACGTGGGCGAAGCGGAGCCGCCTTCGTTAAGGCGCTAGGCCAAATTCAGTATGGGCAATTTTGCGGTTTTTGCATTTGTGGACCCAATTGGGATCGTCACCACGCCAAGTGGCATGCGGATCTTTGAGAGCCAAGTGCATGGGAGTCTCAATTGGACTCCCGGTGGATCGCGTATGGAATGGCGGATCTGATCTCCAAGCCGGCGTGGAGATATACTATTGGGAGCACACCGAATTTTGGCTCATTTCAGGAAGCCAAAATGACCCAATTTTGGGACCCCAATTTCCCCCTGCCGTGTGGTCAATTGGCGGCCTGATTCCTCTAAGCCCATAAGGAGCCCGGACCTAAATCCAAGTTGTACACTCAGATAGAAGTCCCAGGTCCTGCCTCCTACCCTGTGAGCCATTGGCCTTACCTTGGCCGGGCGAGCCACGCGTGGGAATGACGCCAATTTTGGTGATTTTGGCATCATGACCCCACTTGACTCATCCGTGTTGCCCTGATGCCGGGACCTCAGAGGGAACCAGGTTGGGTGAGGGCTCCAGGGAGTTCGTACTCGAAGGGCATAGGGTCAGTTGCCTCGTCCCTACCTCTGGCGGGTCCAGACGAGGGGTCAATTTTGGGAATTTTTGAGTTAGTTTCAGTTTGGGCTGAAACAGCCCATTTTCAGCTACCAACTCCTGGGTGATAATGGCGGGGCCATATCTCTGGCTCAGAGTGGAGTTCAGACCTGCCATTAAGGGAGCATAGGGAGCTACTGTCGGTTGGCCTTGGAGCTACTTGGTTCCCAGGAACTCGCCTGTGGCTGGGCGGGACAGCCCCCCTATTGGCAGGGTTTCAGGGTCCGGACTGAGCAGGGCATGGGTTGTGTTTGAGCCCCCGCCCCTACCAGCCACTGAGAGGGTCGGACCTGGGATTGGGATATGAGTTGGGACTGAGTGTCTATTGTCCCTTGATGCCCTTTCCCCAGTCCAGTCTTAACCCCATGTGTACATATCCTGATGTGTTGCTGTACATACTTTCGTTCCCTCTTTGCAGAGTGGCAAGGATTCTGAAACGCTTTGTCACATGACACAGGCGTATTGATGCCCTTGTGAGCGTAGTGCCTTGCCTGCCTGCTCACTTGTGCGTGTCACCGCAGCGTCCCGTGGCCGGCCCCCCACGGGAACGCGTCAAAAGCGTTTCACCGCCGCGGGGTTACCCAACCCTCGCGTGCCACTCGGGGCCACCAACCCCGAGCAGCGCGTCGCAGCAGCGCGGCGCAGCTCGCAGCTCGCAGCGCAGCGCAGCGTCTCGCAGCGCAGCGCAGCAGCTCGCAGCGCCACTCAGCGACAGCGTCGAGTTCGTCACGGAGCCCGCAGCGCCGTCCAGAGCATCGTCCTGACCGCGCAGCGCCCGTGGAAGAGGTGCACAGACCAGGACTCCTGCATCAGCCCCATCGGCCCACCCGGAGTCCCAACGGCCGACCAGCAAGGCCGCGTCAACCACCTCCACAACCACCGGCTGACCAGCACCAGCCGCACCTCCAATCCAGTGCTGCAGCACCCTCCTCAACAACCACAACCAGTTCGTTGAGGTGAACGAGTGCACATCAAGGACTTCAAGACCATCTACGCCCCCGCTGCCATGGTGAATTGGCAGGAAGCGGGCAGGACATGGCCGCGGCCCCACCCCCATGCAGCACGCCTGCTGCGTGGGTTGGTTTGGGACCAGCATTACCGCCACAGCAACCCCCAGTGCGAAGGGGGCATGCCCAGGAGCTTCGAGCTCCGCACGGACATCGCCCCCGACCGCCTGCAGGCCGTGGAGGACTGGCTGCGGGCGGAGGGGTACGAGTACCGCCACCAGCAGAGGCGCTGGAGGGCGTGGACCCGGCCGGACAGGCCCGGTGAAGGGCTGCGCCCCGACGGGATTGAGGAGGACGAGGACCCCAACGCCTACCCGTCGGGCGCCTCGATCAACGTCTCCCTGTGGGACGTGATCGAGAGGAAGTTCCCGGAACCGGGGAACGAGCGCAGGCTGCAGGGCAGCAGCAGCGCGTCTCCGGGGACGGAGAAGCGGTCCGCCGGGGACAGGAAGAGGGACCGGAAGTGGCGGGAGTACCAGGAGTCCCTGGCTGCCGAAGCCGCCCAAGGCGCCAAGGGCGGAACCCCAGCCCCCAGTCCCCAACGGCCCAATGGTGGACACCACCCCGGCTCCACCACCCTTGGCGACTACATCCAAGTCGCCAAGCAGACCCAGGCCAAGCCCCGTTCGCTGCTCCTGAAGGCCCGGCAGGCCTCAGCAGGTCCCAGCAGCGACATCGAGTCGGCCCACCGCGGGAGGATGCCGGCCGACCAGGCCAGCTCCAGCAGCAGCGTCGCTCCCGAAAGGGACGTGGCGCGCGCCTGTGAGCGTGCCTGTGGGGTGCCCTGCAACCGTCGGGTTGCCCGGCAACGGGCCCGGCAGTACAGCGCTGCCGTGGAGGGCGCCACCGGCATCGCCCAGAAGGAGGCTGCGCAATGGGCGCATGGCATGGCCATCCACGCCCAGACCGTGGCGGCAATTGCGGCCGGACTCACGGCCGCAGCCGCCCATGGGGCAGCGACCGCCTGGGTCAACGGTGAGTTGGCGGCGGCCGACGAGGAAGCCCGCCTGACGCAGGAGGCCATTGCCTGCAAGGAGGCTGAGGTGAAGGCGCTGGAAGAGGCGCTTGCCCAAGGGAGGGCAAAGAAGGAGGCGGAGGAAAGGGCCCACGCCGAAGCGACGGCTAAGGCCCAGGAGGACGCCGCCAAGAAGGAAGCCATCGAGGCCGCGCGACGGAAGGTCGCTGAGGAGAAGGCCAAGACGGAGGCGGAGCTGGCGGCGTTGGAGGCGCAGAAGGCGCAGCTGCTGCAGGCCCGGGAAGCCGAGGCGGCTCGTGCTCGGGAAGAGGCCGAAGCGCGAGCTGCCGCAGCCACCGCCGCCGCAATGGAGGAGGCAGAGGCCAAACTCCGCCACGAGACTCCCCCGGGAGGATCGCGAGTGGAGACCCTTCGAAGGCTTTTCGAAGGGGACCCCTCCTCCAGGATGAAGCTGGATGAGGCGGACACGGGCAGCAGTGGGAGCGGTAGCACCACCGCCCGTCGACGGAGGAAGGGCAAGGGGAAGACCCCCGAGAGGCCGCGGAGGCCAGCAGGTGGGCACCCCCACGACAGTGACCCCTTCTTCACCGCCAGTGACGGGGATGAACGAGGCCGTCGACATCGCCAAGTGGTGGCTTGGACGGGCAGAGGTGGCGGAGACGTCCCCATGGAAGGTGAGGATGAGGATCCCCCTCCTCCCTACCGGAGCTCGGAGTCCTCCGTGACCGAGACGCCCAGGTGGGGCGACATGGACGAGGATGACGACATGGAGTTCGGCATCACGAGGAAGCGCCCATCCTCGGACCCACCGAGGCGACCCGGCGGAGACCCACCGGGACCCCCTGGCGGAGGACCTTCTGGACCCCCTGGAGGACGCCCACCGAATGGACCCCCTGGAGGCGGACCACCGGGCGGGGGAGGACCCCCTGGACTGGGCGGACCCGGCGGAGGCCCTCCTGGAGGACCCCCTGGGGACCCCGACGACCCACCAGGGAACGGCGACCCGGACACCACCTGGCGGTGGATTGTCTACCTCCGCAGGAGGGTCTTTGCCCTCGAGTGCGAGGTGGACACGGGCAAGGTCGAGATGGCTCGCATCTCCGGGGTCGCCGCGCGCGCGCAGAAGGACCTGGACATCGCCAGGGCCGAGACCAAGTCGCTGACCAACGTCGTCAGCGGCCTGCAGGAGAGGCTGGATGCGCTGGAAGCCCGTGGGAGAGTCGGCAGCGACCACCCACCCCTGGAGTCTGGCTCGTCGGACGACGGCTGGGGGCCCGGACCAGGTCCAGGCAGACCCCACGCCCCCGGCGGAGCCCCCAGGAGTCGCCCCAGCGCCAGTGCCCCCTCTCTCAGCGCCCCCTCTCACCACAGCGCGGGCCGCCTTAACGAGCGCGTGCCGCCCGGCAGTGGCAGTGAGGAATGGCGCGATGAGTGGCTCAGCGCGGACTACCACAACCGCCGTGCCCCAACGCGGACGCCTGTACGCCCCCGACGCCCGCCACCAGCCCCGGTGCCAATCCCCAGGGCTGGAGGACGTTATGGTGGACTCAGGGATGAGGTCCCCAGAGGAGACGTGGAGTGGGATGTCGGCGAAGGTGAGGACCTGGACCTGGACCTGGACCTGGACCTGGAGGAGTTCGACATCAGCCCGCCGCGTGGTGTACGACAGGAGGCCGCTGAACGCAGCCGCCGGCGCCGTGATGAGGATGCGTACATGGATGCAGTACGGCGTGAACATTTTGGTTCAGCGTACGTGGAGGAACCGCGGCGTAGCCACAGAGACTCCATGGAGGAGATGGACGTGGCGGCCGTGGGAGTCCGTGGGCGAGGCCGATGGGAACCTCGGTCAACCTCGCGGCCGGCGTTCATGGTCTCAAAGGCCGCGGACGCCGCCGTGTGGGAAGACTTGAAGGACATCAAGCCCCCCATGTACGATGGCAACCCCGTCAACCTCGACCGCTTCTTGGAGAAGCAGGACTATTGGGGGCTGACCGTCACTGAAGACCTGCCTCCCGCTGATGCGGAGAAGTATGTCTTCAAACGGTTCAGGTACCGCCTGCCGGAAGTGCTCGGCGAGCTATACTTCGTGGCGACCAAGGAGGGGAAAATCAAGATCCTCAAGGACGCCAAGAAGTGGCTCAACGAGCAGGAGCGGGTGGACGCTCCGCAGGTGGCTGCCAAGCGCTGGAAGTCCATCAAGCTTGAGCATGATGGACGGGAGATCCGCCTACGGGACTGGCGTGACTTCCGAGGGAAATACACCCTCTTCCGCCGCAATGTGGAGGATTGGAACGAGGGTGACGAGCAGGCTCGCCTGCTCTCCATGCTGCCGGAAGCATGGATCAAGAGGGTCACCAAGGAGGAATTCAAGAGGGCCAAGTCCAACCACACGGTCAAGATGATGCTCCCCAAGGAGTATCATACGAACGTTGTGTCTTGGGCAAAGAAGAACGTGGCCCGGGATGTCAAACGGCACTCCCTGCGGAACGCTCTTCTCATCACCGTCTCGGGCGATCGCGAGAAGACCGCGATCTGGCGCCTTGACGATTGTGAGTTGAGCGGCCAGACCATCCTTCTGCAGCCCATCCCGGCGCGGATGAGCTGCGACGAGATCCTGGAGTGGGTTGGCGAGGAAGTACTCAAGGAGTACCGAAACCTCCACCACACCCGCGGGTTGAGGCCCGGCGACCGCGACGTCAACTACGTTGGCGAGGGACCTGGCGGGGAAGACGCCATGGACCCAGCGGGAGCCGGCGGCGATGAGACTCTCGTCGACGATGACGACGACGATGAGCCCGCCGAGGTGGCCGTCTGTGCCTTCGTGGCCAACAACCTGAGCGCGGGGAGCAAACCGGGAAACTGGAAGCCCCTGCAGCAGGGTTGGAGGAAGAAGGAGAAGAGGGACCCTCGCCGCATTGGCGACCCCCCGCTGTCCTTTGGGGAGTTCATACGAGCTCACCCTCAGGGCTGTTTCGTGTGTTATGGGAGGAAGAAAGGCTTCAACCATGACCACCGAACATGCCCCGTCCACAAGGCCGACACAGAGGCTTACAAGAAGGCGCACGGGTCGAAGAAGCGTGCGCCCGCGGGTATCCGGGAAGCCAAAATGGAGGTCGACAAGGACGAGCTGGCCAAGCTGATGTCGTCGGTGGGGACCGAGTTGGCCAAGGAGATCCAGGAGATCAAGCGGAACTGGGTCCCCAGGTCGGACAACAAGAACAAGGAGAACAACCAGAATGACCAGAACAAGGACAAGGACAAGAAGGGTAAAGGAGGAGGTAAAGGGGGAAGAAAGAAGGGCGTCAACGACGTTGAGGCCGAGGAGAACACCCCCTCTTCCACAACCGACGCCCCCTAGCGGAGCCCCTGCAGCCAAGGGCCCCAGCTAGGGCGGTCGCAGGATGGTGACGTGGGAAGCGCCGATCCATCCCAGTCGGGAGTCGATAAGCACAAGGGGACTGCCGCGGGCGGAAGGCCCGGTCCGGGGCCCAGTCGCGGAGGCGGGGTGAGGGCAAGTGAAGGCACGAACCCTTGCACCCGTCCGTCCTTCGCGACCAAGAACGTGTTTGATGTACTACAGGATCTTTCCGAGAGTATCGGAGGATCACCCGGACCGCAGCTGGATGCTGCAGATGGGCAGCCTGAGCCCATTGTCCACGACCTGCACCAGTCGCTTGTGGAGCTTCTAGAACGGCCGGAGATCCTGAGTTTGCACGCCGTGCGCCGTGTCGGTCGCGAGCGGCAGTTGCATCCTAAGGTCCGTGCCTTATGCGGGGAAGTGGAAAAGGTTTTCGACGTGTTGGTCGACACGGGAGCTCAAGTCAGCTTGGTCAAGGCTGGCCTGCTTCCGCCAGAGTGTCTTACCGACAGTCGGAAACCTGTCAGGCTGAAGGTGGCGAACGGCCAGTACATGGTGGGAGGCACGAAGGAAGCGGCCATTGGGCTGCAGTTCGTGAGCCATCGTGAGCTGAGCCGCCCAGACCTCGGCAAGGAAATCCTCCTGCACGGTAGCTTCTACGAGGCCGAGATGGACTGGGACATGATCGTCGGGTACGACTTCATGATGGAGACGGACTCCGGCGTCCTCCCGGCCCAGGCCTCCATGACCCTGTACCAGGACGACCAGCTCTCGTGGCTTTCGTCACCTGAGCACCATGTGGAATGCCAATGGATCCACCCCGAACGCAATCAGCTCGAAGTGGCTGGGCTGGACACTGAGCCTACTGGGCCAGCGAACCAGGAGTACGGCGTAAGGCCGGAAGTGGCGTACCGAGTGGTCGCGGACCTGGGAGCGTCGGATCTGGCCCTGGATGCGTTCTCTTCAGGAACCTCCGCCCATCTGCGGGTATGTGAGAAGTACTGGAGCGCCCAGGACTCCGCATGGAAGAAGCACTGGGGTCCGCATCAGGGATTGATGTGGATCCATTGCCCCCGTTGGGACATTCCAAGAGCGATAGCGAAGATTCGCAAGGACCGCTCCAAGGCAGTGCTGGTTGTTCCTATGGGATGCACCGAGGAGGAAAGTACCCGACATTGGGTAGCCTCATTGACCAACATGACCTTAAACAAGGTCGTCCTACCGGCTGGAGAGAGTGTCTATCAAGACGCTAAGGGACAGCCCATGCCACCCCAGAGATGGCCAACGGAATTCCACTATGTGGATGGGGGCCTTGATCAGGCCGACACCACGGACTTCGTGTGTGTCAACCGCATCATAGCAGAGCCCTGGCGGCAATGCTTTGCGGTTCCCCCTGTTGACATCGAAGAATCGGACTCCGAAGACCCCCTCACTGAAGAGGAGTGGGATCTGGTTCAGGGGTATATGGATCAGCCCTTTCACGACTGGGGAAACCAGCGTGAGGGCAAAGGCCAGGACAAAGCCTGGTGGGAAGTGGACTCAATCGTCTCCGGTTCCTATGACGGGAATACCTTCGTGCAGAGGGTGCTGGATCACATGTCCAGCCAAGACGAGCCGCCTGGCGGTAACCCACCCACCTACGGCGATCTGTTCCGAGGCAAGACCAGAGATGGCCCTTTGGGCCACCTGGGAAGACCACCTGAGCCGAAAGCGAGCGGGGTCGCTACCCCTCAAGTAAGCTCCGTGGTTCAATTGCCCGGAAAAGCCAAGGCGGAGTCCGATGACTGCCCCAAGATCCAGGCGTTGAGGGCCAGGCTGAAGCAGAAGTATGGCGAGACCTTCTTCAGCGGTAAGCCTGTGTTTCCCCCACCGGTGCGTGGACCGTATGGCGAGGCCAAGATACGACTGAAGCAGGACCCCCGTGTGTATCGCCACCGGGAGTTTGCCCTCAGGGGCGAGAGGAAAGAAGCCATGGAGAAGATCCTCCGTGACTTCATCCAGAGAGGCTGGCTTGAGCCGTGCCACTCCGAGTGGGCCTCTCCCTGCTTCGTCGTCCCCAAGAAGGTTGCCGGTGAGTGGCGGCTCGTGGTCGACTACCGCGGCCTGAACGCCCAAACGCAGCACGACAGCTATACGCTGCCCCTCATTGAGGACATGCTGCAAAAGCAACACCGGCGGAGGATCTTCACGGTGATTGACCTGAAACATGGTTATCATCAGATGCCTCTCGCCGAAGAGTCCCGTGCCTGCACAGCCATGAGCACTCCACTTGGACCTCTCCAGTGGAAGGTGATGCCCATGGGCGTCACTAACGGCAATGCGGCTTTTCAGCGGATGCTGGAGAACCTGCTTGAGCCGGTGCGCGACTGTGCGGACCCCTTCGTGGACGACGTGATCATCGCGTCCGGGGACCCCAGCATGAGCTACGAGGAGCTCCTGGAGGCACACGAGAGGGACGTCACTCGAGTGCTGGACCTTCTGGTTCGGCACAAACTCACGGGCAGCAGTGACAAGGCCACCATTGCGGTAAGCGAGGTGGTCTTCGCTGGCCACGTAGTCGGGAACGGGCAGCGAAAGCCCATACCTGGCAAGGTGGCTGCGATCGAGCACTGGGAAAAGCCCAAAACGGTCTCTGAGCTACGGGCGTATCTGGGGTTCTGCAACTACTACTCGGGGTATATCAAAATGTATGCCGAGTATGCAGCCCCCATGACGACCATGCTCAAGGGCAACCGAGAGGAGACCAAGAAGGGGTCCAAGAAGGCTTTGGTCTGGACTGAAGAGTCTGACCGTGCCTTTGAGGGGATGAAGCAGGCGCTGCTATCCGCAGTGGGTCTGCACCTCGTGGATCCCGACCGAGGGTTCGTCCTGCGCACCGACGCTTCCGACTACGCCATTGGCGCTGTGTTGGAGCAAGTGCTTGACGATGGGAGGCACGTGCCCGTGGCCTTCTGGAGCCGAGTCCTGGCGGAAGGCCAGAGACGGACGTGGACGCCCCGTGAAAAGGAGGCGTATGCCATTGTCATGGCTCTCAGGAAATGGGCTGGGTACATAGCCCTCCATCCCGTCACCGTCTGCACCGACCATCAGAGTCTGCAGTCGTGGCACAAGGAGCACGTGGACACCCCCTCAGGTCCCGCCTCCCGGCGGGCAAGATGGCATGAGACCTTGGCCAAGTTCGACCTTACGGTTGTTTATATTCCTGGAAAGGATAACACCGTGGCGGACTGTCTCAGTAGGTGGGCCTATCCCGCCAGCAAGGGCATGCAGGATATCTCTGCCCATGGCGATGAGGCTGAGACCGCTGAAGCCAAGAGGATCATTGAGATGGAGCGCCTGATGGAGGAGGAGGGTGCCAAATGCTTCGTCGTCATGGCTGCGGATGCCCCTCTCGCATCGAGGGTGAGCAGAGCGGTCAGTGTACTCGCCCCTGTGGGTGCCGCGGGCGGAAGGCCCGGTCCGGCACCCCCTGTGGGAGTGGAGTCCGACAAGCACCTCTTCCCAGAGTCTTGCCTCCAGGACGACTGGACCGACGATTACGCCAAGTCTGAGGCCTTTGCGGCCGAGTATAGGGCTGTGACCGACCCTGACGACGGGCAGAAGTGGCCAAAGGGGCTGACTGAGGAAGATGGCAAGCTTTACCGGAATGGTAAGCTGCTAGTCCCAGAGTCCCGGGTGCTCGAGCTGTGTGAAGCTTGGCACCACCACATGCTGCACCCAGGGGTCAAGAAGCAAGCTCTTGACATGCAGCGTCGGTTCGAGATCGACCATATCGTTCTCTACACCGCCATCAAGAAGGTCAGGAAGGGTTGCTCGGTCTGTCAGGCCTGCAATCCCGACAACCGGAACGTCAAGGGGGAACCCCAATGGACCCCGGTTCCTGACCAGCCCATGGAGAGCGTGGCCATGGACGTCTTCTCCATGCCCGAAGTGCACATTGGCAAGGAGACCTTTGACTGTGTGGTTCTCTGTGTGGACCGCCACAGCGGCTACGTTGTAGCCGTTCCGGCACGCAAAAAGGGGTTGCTTGCCAAGGAAGTGGCAGTCATGATGATTCGTCATTGGCTGACCGTCTTTGACATCCCCCGCACCATTTGCAGTGACCGAGGGCCCCAGTTTACTGGTGGCTGGTTCAAGGCTATGTGTTCCCTGATGGGGATACGTCATGCCAAGAGCGTGGCCTATCTCAGCCGGTCTAACGGCCGTGCTGAAGTGGCTGGACGGCAGCTGTTCGAGAAGCTGCGCAAGATCCACATCACCAATCCACGGCGGAACTGGTTCGAGGAGATGTGGCCTGCTCTGAAGGCCCATCATGACACCCCCACTCCGGGCGGTTTGTCCCCTCACCAGATTCTGTTTGGCAGGGACCCCCTGGGTAGGGGACTTCCCTTGTCTGGTGATGGCATGGCTATGGATGCCAAGGAGTTCTTCGCGCGGCAAGAGCAAACGGCGCGAGACATCCGCCAGCAGCTTGAGAAGGAGCATGCTGAGCGTCAGAAGTCCGCCCCGAGCTCGACAGCGCAGAAGTTCAGGGTGGGAGACCCGGTGTGGGTGATCGGACCCCGCCCCATGGGCACCCACCGCACCAAGACCTGGTTCACACCCGGCGAGGTGGTCCGCAGGATTGGTGAGGACACCTACCGCATCAAGGTGGGTCACGGACAGTTCCGGGAGCGCCACGAGAGTCAACTCCGTGTGCGGGAACCCGACCTCCGTGGCCGACATGTGTCCCTGGACTACGCCAAACATGAGGCCGATTCGGACGACGACTATGCTGAGCAGGACGACTATACTGTCGAGAAGATCCTGGCTCAGCGTCCGAAGGCCTCGGCACCCGGAGGTCTGGAGTTCAAGGTTCGTTGGCGAGGCTATGGGCCGTCCGACGACACCTGGGAACCCGTCTCCTCGTTTGTGCCGCGGGTCAATACTCCCTTCATGGAGTACATCCGCAAGCACAAGACCAAGATCCACGTTTCGGACTTGGCAGCACTCACCCGGGCGATTGCAGCCAGGGGTGCCTGATCAGCGCCCTGAGCTCTCCCCTGATGCGTTTTGAGCGCTGGTGAGGCCGACGAATCGTCCCTTACTTGCTTGCTCTCTTCCATCTTTCGGTGACAGAGTGGCCATGTGCCCCCCCCCTGCTGTATCCAGAGGAGGATGGCCCCTCTCTTCAATTCCATTCGTCACTCCCCCCCCTGCTGAATCCTTGGGAAACCAGGTAGGGCGACTGACCTTCATAATTCTGAGCTCTTGGGGCCTTGAAGCCCATACGACGTTGCGCAACGGATGCCGCTGTCATCGGCATTGCGATTTTTTTGGTGTGTGGTCTGGTTCCATGGCATTTGCGGAATCCAGACCAGTCGACGTGTGTCTCGAGACTATATATGCCTGAACTCAGGCGTTATCCTGTCCATCCTCCTGCATTTGCCTTATCCTGACCGTGGCGTGGTTTGACACTCTGTTCTGAGTGTGTTTACACGCCTATTTACCCAAATTGTTGCTTGTTTTTCTGCCCTCCAGGGTATGTGCATCTGTATGTTAAGTGTCATCAGCCCATCGCTGAGGGATGGACTGTTTTTCACCACGAATCGGGATACAGAGGCGCCTTGAGTCGCCGTGTACATATCCTTACAGCCTGGTCCAGCCTGGACCAGTACTTGATTACAGATTCTACTGTTTGAGTGCCCGTGATACCGTGTTGCCCTATTCGCTGTGATGTGTGGAGATCCTGATGGCGCCAGGCGGGAAGCCCAGTTGCCTGACTACACTCCCAGCGGTCCGCCACTGTCAGTCCCAGTGTGAGCCTACCGATTTGCAGACGCACTTGCATTCGGATGGCGGCCTCCGGTGCTCCTGACCTCGGTCAGTCTGCCTGGGAAACTGGTGGTTTGAGGAGTCGACGCCTCCGCCCACACTGCATGAGGACTCCCTCATGTATGGCCACGCTTCGTGGTAGTAGGGCGAGGGAAAAGACGGCCTTGATGCCCGATCCCTTAAGGAGGAGTTCCCTTACGATTTGGGGTTCGTAAGGAGTTCGACTATGGCACTCTGGACTCGCGTCGTATGGATATGGACATGGTGCGCCCGAGGAAGGACCCGTGGGGACTCTCCCCAGTCGGCGGGCCTTGGGAAGCTTGGGGTAGCCTGATGGATCTTTGTGGTCGCTCTCGACTTGTGGGGCCACCTCGGCCGTCGTGTGACGCCTATGTTGGCCGTGTATGCCACTGCCACTGTGGTGGTGACCGTAGCAGCCGGCACCCGGTGCGCCTGGTATGGGTTAACGGGTCCTTTGGATGCCGAACAATCGCCGCCAGGACCCGGGACTTGATACTTGATACTATACATGTGCTACGAGCTGTTACATCAGCATACCTATCCCACTGTGGGATACCTATCTTACTGTGACATACTGAGGTGAGGATGTGACACCCCCCCCCCCCTCAGGAAGTGGTCCTGGGTACCCGCTGCCATGCGTGGGTGTTATCGAGCCCCCCCAGGGTTTGCTCTAAGGAGGGGGGTGAAGCGGTACCCAGAACCCCATGGCCAGGTTACGGCATACAACCGGTCTCCGGTCCACTAACCCCATGCACGGCGTGTTCTGTGCCGTGAAGCCCCGCATCGGCAACCGATGCACCGCCAGCGGAGATTTGTGTATCAGAATATCAGGAATCAACAGGGTTTTATTTTCATATTGTTTCCGTCAATTTTTACGCTTCCGTTCTGATACTCACTGTTTTGACTGCTGGCGGTTGGCTCGCGACTTTACCGTAACCGCCAGTTTAACTGTTTATAATGGAAATTTTAACGCTATCCGTCACGAAGGCTCCAAAGTCGCCAGGAACTGCATGGATGCTTCCGCAATTTTCATAATTAATACTCGCAACCTTAATCCGAATTTTTCAGGATGTCGAAATCGGATTTTCGACTTCGACATCCCCGCACTTGACTTGACCTCTTTCGAGTGGACCTACGTGCTTCCGTATGCACGAATCAACTTCCCTTTTATCCTGCCCTCCATTTGTCTTAAAGATATGGGCAAAACAAAGTTGATTCGTGAGGCCACTTGTGAAGGTCATATCTCGTGTTGCTTGCGAGGAATTACGATAAGGAAACATGGGATGTATTCACAATACTCCCGACGTAATTTAGGAAGCTTCATATGCCTTGCGTCTCCACACGTGCGCGCTAGTGTAATGGATCATGGTCAAGAGGGTAGAGTTTGCGTTACAACTCATTGGCCATGATATTGCGTGCGTTAGGATAACTTTCGAGTGTAGCGCGCAAGTGTTGGTGTTGCATAGGAACTCTCCTTGAGTTCCTATGAGCGATTGACACAAAGTTATGCCCTTGGAGGGGCATGACATATCGTGGTGGGAGCTACCTTTTTAGGCAATATGGAGTATGTGCCTTGTGTTGTGTTGCGTGCCCATTTGGCGGGTCCATTACTCCAAGCCAAGCCCGCCAATGGACCTCATATTGTGCAAGCCCCTTCCCCATACTCCCTACAGTCAATTGCAAGCCTAACCTTCGTGAAGGGAAGCTTGTGTGGTGAACCCGAAGCGATGCGTTGGGAGCAAGGTGTGTGTTTTGCAATTTTCCATATTTT
The DNA here is from genome assembly GCA_964036045.1 of Eutreptiella sp. 'Long Island Sound 2002'. Classification (NCBI taxonomy): domain Eukaryota; phylum Euglenozoa; class Euglenophyceae; order Eutreptiales; family Eutreptiaceae; genus Eutreptiella; species Eutreptiella sp. 'Long Island Sound 2002'. Next base: position 152,908,478 of record OZ038379.1, read on the forward strand.
CATGTGCCCACTTGGAAGGCAGCGCTCGTTACCTTTCAAAGCGATTCAAGTGGAGCACATATGTGGGATCGAAGGTCATTGGTGTCAAGTCATTGTGTATAGAAGGATTAGTTGATTACTCAATCCAAGGCGAAGATATTATAATATATTTGTGCGCCTTTCAAGGCACCTTTGTGTGTCTTTTTGCCAATTTTGCCATTTTTGGCTCGTCATGATGTCAAGTGGCGACCGTGTGTCTCAACGTTGCGCTCAATTGACATCATGACCCAAGTGTGTTATGAGGGTACATACTTCGGTAGCCAACATATCTTGGACCCGGCGAATAACTCCTCTTAGGCTTGGCATACCGTGGCCGCCATGTTGGCGATTTGGGACTATCCCAAATCATGGGCTCACTTGGCGACCCTGCCATTCCCAATACCGGAGGAGTTGGGCGACGCCCCAAAGATATGTTGGACATATATGACTTGATACCAATCCTATGGCACACTCCGGTCCGAGTCGGGCATGTGCCTCATTTGCCCTAACCATGAGTGTGCGCAATTTTGGCCATTTTGAGCATTTTTCCACTCTTGCTGCCCGCCGTGCCCCATGTTCTAACCTTCGTGCACGCCGGACGCATGGACCAATGGACCATATATGACATGTGTGTTCTGGGTAATGGTCCCCATGGTCCACACACCACGTGGGCGAAGCGGAGCCGCCTTCGTTAAGGCGCTAGGCCAAATTGAGTATGGGCAATTTTGCCATTTTTGCTTTTGTGGACCCAATTGGGATCGTCACCACGCCAAGTGGCATGCGGATCTTTGAGGGCCAAGGGCATGGGAGTCTCCATTGGACTCCCGGTGGATCGCGTATGGAATGGCGGATCCGATCTCCAAGCCGGCGTGGAGATATACTATTGGGAGCACACCGAATTTTGGCTCATTTCAGGAAGCCAAAATGACCCAATTTTGGGACCCCAATTTCCCCCTTCCGTGTGGTCAATTGGCGGCCCCATTTCTCTAAGCCCATAGGGAGCCTGGACCTAATTCCAAGTTGTACACTCAGATATGAGCCCTAGATCCTGCCTCCTACCCTGTGAGCCATTGGCCTTACCTTGGCCGGGCGAGCCACGCGTGGGAATGACGCCAATTTTGGTGATTTTGGCATCATGACCCCACTTGACTCATCCGTGCTGCCCTGATGCCGGGACCTCAGAGGGAACCAGGTTGGGTGAGGGCTCCGGGGAGTTCGTACTCGAAGGGCATAGGGTCAGTTGCCTCGTCCCTACCTCTGGCGGGTCCGGACGAGGGGTCAATTTTGGGAATTTTTGAGTTAGTTTCAGTTTGGGCTGAAACAGCCCATTTTCAGCTACCAACTCCTGGGTGATAATGGCGGGGCCATATCTCTGGCTCAGAGTGGAGTTGGGACCTGCCATTAAAGGAGCATAGGGAGCTACTGTCGGTTGGCCTTGGAGCTACTTGGTTCCCAGGAACTCGCCTGTGGCTGGGCGGAACACCCCCCTATTGGCAGGGTTTCAGGGTCCGGACTGAGCAGGGCATGGGTTGTGTTTGAGCCCCCGCCCCTACCAGCCACTGAGAGGGTCGGACCTGGGATTGGGATATGAGTTGGGACTGAGTGTCTATTGTCCCTTGATGCCCTTACCCCAGTCCAGTCTTAACCCCATGTGTACATATCCTGATGTGTTGCTGTACATACTTTCGTTCCCTCTTTGCAGAGTGGCAAGGATTCTGAAACGCTTTGTCACATGACACAGGCGTATTGATGCCCTTGTGAGCGTAGTGCCTTGCCTGCCTGCTCACTTGTGCGTGTCACCGCAGCGTCCCGTGGCCGGCCCCCCACGGGAACGTGTCAGTACGAGCTCCCCAAAGGACAGCGGAGGGTCGCCAATGCGGCGGGGGTCCTTCTTCTCTTTCTTCTTCCAACCCTGCTGCAGGGGCTTCCAGCTTCCCTGGTTGCTCCCCGCATTCAGGTTGTTGGCCACGAAGGCACAAACGGCCATCTCGGCGGGCTCATCGTTGTCGTCATCGTCGTCAGGAGCCACATCGCCATCAGCTTCTGCTGGGTCCATGGCAGCTTCCCCGCCAGGCCCCTCGCCAACGTCGTTGACGTCACGGTCGCCGGGCCTCAACCCGCGGCTGTGGTGGAGGTTACGGTACTCCTTGGGTACCTCCTCTCCAACCCACTACAGGATCTCGTCGCAACTCATCCGCGCCGAGATGGCCTGCAGACGGATCGTCTGGCCGCTCACGTCACACTCATCAAGGCGCCACATCGCGGTCTTCTCGCGATTGCCCGTGACGGTGATGAGGAGGGCGTTCCGCAGGGAGTGCCGTTTGACATCTGGGGCCACGTTCTTCCTTGTCCAAGCCACCACGTTCGTATGATACTCCTTTGGGGAGCATCATCTTGACCGTGTGGTTGGACTTGGCCCTCTTGGCTTCCTCCTTGGTGACTCTCTTGATCCATGCTTCCGGCAGCATGGAGAGCAGACGGGCCTGCTCGTCACCCTCATTCCAATCCTCCACGTTGCGGCGGAAGAGGGTGTATTGCCCCCGGAAGTCTCGCCAATCCCGTAGGCGGATCTCTGGACCATCATGCTGAAGCTTGATGGACTTCCACCGCTTGGCAGCCACTTGCGGAGCGTCCACCCGCTCCTGCTCATTGAGCCACTTCTTGGCTTCATTGAGGGTCTTGATTTTCCCCTCCTTGGTCACCACGAAGTATAGCTCTTGGAGCACTACCGGCAGGCGGTACCTGAACCGTTTGAAGACATATCTCTCCGCATCTGCGGGATCCATGTCTTCAGTGACGGTCACCCCCCAATCGTCCAGCTTCTCCAAGAAGCGGTCGAGGTTTAGGGGGTTGCCATCGTACATGGGGGGCTTGATGTCCTTCAGGTCTTCCCACACGGCGGCATCCACGGCCTTAGAGACCATGAACGCCGGCCGCGAGGTCGACCGAGGTTCCCATCGGCGTCCTGCACGGACTCCCACGGCCGCCACTTCCATCTCCTCCACGTTATCTGTGTGGCTACGCCGTGGTTCTTCCATGTACGCTGAACCCAGATGTTCACGCCGTACCCCCTCCATGTATGCCTCCTCATCACGGCGCCGCCGGCTGCGTTCAGCGGCCTCCCGTCGTACACCACGCGGCGGGGTAATGCCGAACTCCTCCAGGTCTTCCTCGCCTCCGCCGACATCCCACTCCACGTCCCCTCCGGGGACCTCATCCCTGAGTCCACCATAAGGCCGGCCAACCATTGGGATTGGCTCCGGGGCTGGTGCGGGGCGTCGGGGGCGTACTGGTGTCCGCGGTGGAGCACGGCGGTTGTGGTACTCCGCCCTGAGCCACTCATCACGCCACTCCTCACTGCCACTGCCGGGCGGCACGCGCTCGTTAAGGCGGCCCGCGCTGTGGTGAGAGGGGGCGCTGAGAGAGGGGGCACTGGCGCTGGGGCGACTCCTGGGGGCTCCGCCAGGGGCGTGGGCTCTTCCTGGACCTGGTCCAGGTCCCCAGCCGTCGTCCGACGAGCCAGACTCCAGGGGTGGGTGGTCGCTGCTGACGCTCCCACGGCCTTCCAGCTCGTCCAACTTCTGCTGCAGGCCGATGATGACCTTCTTCAGCAGCCTGGTCTCGCCCCTGGCGATGTCCAGCTCCCTCTGGGCGGCGGTGGCGACCTTGGCGATCTTGACCATCTCCGTCTTGGCGATGTCCAGCTCCTTCTGCGCGCCCGTGGCGACCCTGGCGATGCGGATCATCTCGCCCTTGCCCGTGTCTTCCTCGCGCTCGAGGAACTGGACCCTCCTGCGGAGGTGGACAATCCACCGCCAGGTGGCATCCGGGTCACCGTTCCCTGGTGGGTCGTCGGGGTCCCCAGGGGGTCCTCCAGGAGGGCCTCCGCCGCGTCCGCCCGGTCCAGGGGGTCCTCCCCCGTCCGGAGGTCCGCCTCCAGGGGGTCCACTTGGTGGGCGTCCTCCAGGGGGTCTTGATGGTCCTCCGTCAGGGGGTCCCGGTGGGTCTCCGCCAGGTCGCCTCGGTGGGTCCGAGGATGGGGGCTTCTTGGTGTAGTCGAAGTCCATGTCGTCATCCTCGTCCATGTCGCCCCACCTAGGCGTCTCGGTCTCGCACGCGGAAGACTCCGAGCTCTGGTAGGGAGGAGGGAGATCCTCACCCTCACCCTCCGGCTCCATGAAGACGTCTCCGCCTCCTCCGCCAGCCACTCCTCGGCGATGTCGGCGGTCTCGTCCATCCCCGTCGCTGGCGGTGAAGAAGGGGTCAGAGTCGTGGGGGTGTCCGCCTGCTGGCCTCCGTGACCTCTCGGGGGTCTTCCCCTCACCCTTCCTCCGTCGGTAGGTGGTGGGGCCACTGTTCCCACTGCTGCCCGTGTCGACCCCCTCCAGATCCAGCGTCACCTTGGAGGAGGCGTCCCTTTCGAAGAGCTTTCGAAGGGTCTCCACTCGGGATCCTCTCGGGGGAGTCTCGCGCTGGAGCTTGGCCTCCGCCTCCTCCATCGCGGCGGCCGTGACTGCGGCAGCTCGCCTTTCGGCCTCCTCCCGGGCGTGAGCAGCCTCGGCGTCCCAGGCTTGCTGCAGCCGAGCCTTCTCTGCTTCCAGCGCTGCCAGCTCCGCCTCCGTCCTGGCCCTCTCCTCAGCAACCTTCCGTCGCGCAGCCTCGATGGCGTCCTTCCTGGCGGCGTCCGCCTAAACCTTGGCCGTTGCTTCAGCGTGGGCCCTCTCCTCTGCCTCCTTTTTTGCCCTCTCTTGGGCAAGCGCCTCTTCCAGCGCCTTCACCTCGGCCTCCTTGCAGGCAATGGCCTCCTGGGTCAGGCGGGCTTCCTCGGCGGCTGCCGCCACCTCACCCCTGACCCGAGCAGTCGCTGCCTCCTGGGCGGCTGCGGCCGTGAGCCCGGCCGCAATGGCCGCCACGGTCGAGGCGTGGAAGGCCATGCCTCTGCCCCAATCTGTGGCCTCCTCCTGGGCAATGCCGACGGCGCCCTCCACGGCAGCGTTCTGCTGCGTGGGCCGTTGCCGGGCAACCCGAAGGTTGCAGGGCACCCCACAGGCGCGCTCGCAGGCGCGCGCCACGTCCCTTTGGTCGGGAGCGACGCTGCTGCTGGAGCTGGCCTGGTCGGCCGGCATCCTCCCGCGGTGGGCCGACTCCACGTCGCTGCTGGGGCCTGACTTCCTCAGGTGCAGCTGACGGGGCTTGGCCTTGGCCTGCTTGGCGACCTCGAGGAAGTCGCCAAGGGTGGTGTGGCCGGGGTGGTGACCGCCACTGGCCCGTTGGGGGCTGGGGTTGGGGTTCCGCCCTTGGCTGCTTGGGCGGCTTCGGCGGCCAGGGATTCCTGGTACTCCCGCCATTTCCTGTCCCGCTTCCTGTCCCCGGCGGAACGCTTCTCCTTCCCAGGGGACGCGCTGCTGCTGCTGCCCTGCAGCGTGCGCTCGTTCCCCGCCTCCGGGAACTTCCTCTCGATCTTGTCCCACAAGGAGACGTTGATCGTCATCCGACGTGCGCGCGTTCGCCTTTTGATGACATTTTTCAGGACCAAGGACCACAGAACTTTTTTCTCCTTGAGTTGGTCTGCGATCCGCAGCTGGTCTTTCTTCTGCCGTTCTGTCCGTTACGCTGATCTCCTTGATCTATTTTCTGCAATACTGATGTCTGAGCCTGGAGTCCCCTCACACCGCGGTCAAGCCGCCAATCCTCTTTCCATGGCCCTGCCCGTGGCTCCTCCACGTCCCAATTCAGCTTTCGGAGCGCCAAAGAAAAGAGAAGGACGAGAAAAAAAATCCGGCTCATCCAAAGCCGTATCCTCAACCCACAAGCCTCCTAAGCATAAGAGCAACCTGCATCTAGGCAAGCTTCTTGCCCAGCTTGGGGACAAAAAAAATGATACCGGGCCGTCAGCCGCCGCTTCAAGTGAGCCGCCCTCTCTTGCATTATCCATGCATAGTGACACTTTTGTTCGCCCCATGCCTTTAGCGGCTCGTTCACGAGACGAAGATGGAAAAAAATGAGACGGTAAACGCGAGCCTTCCTCGCCACGCGAAGGAGGAAAGGGCATTGAAGATGCCGAAGAGAAAAAACAGAGGAGAACGGACTCCATAGGTACCGATGATAGTAATGCAATTAATGTTGATACGGATTCGCGTGACAAAGTGCCCGATGCCCATCCGCCCGCTCCACTCTCACATGCAGATTCCCAAATTTTGGATGACCCCATGGGTGACGAAGAAATTCATGGTGATCTTGCCGGAGATACACTGAAGAAGGTACTTCGAGATGCCTTTATACCTACTCCTACAAAACACACACACGACATGCAAACCGATGAGGCAAACCCTCAACACCAAGGGAATACCCTCCCCACGCCCACTACTCACCCCAACCCCATCACGTATTTAAAAGACCCCATTTTCCGGCCCATCGGTGCACTCCCCAACAGGTTTCCGGAGGCACGTGACCTCAATGAAGACACCCAAGCGGGCAAACCCCCCGTCAAAGGCCAATTAAGGTTTTCTAAAATTGACATCTTGTGCCCGACGCCCCTTACCTACCACGATACCACACCGCTGCCCCCAAAAAACCTTTTAGCTTCGCTCAACCCCTCACCTCAAATTTTAATTTACAAAGACGGCCTACCCTATCAAGGGTTACTTCGCTTTCCTTGGCCGACCTCCCCACTCTTGAGTGGAATAAACTTGCGGGACTCGCTATCTTCATACTCTGGCCCTCATTTGCACCCTTCGAGGACGAGCCCCCCTTATTGTCCCACAAAAAAATTGTTAATCAGCTCGTCTCTCTACTCCGTTACTCAAAGAAAAACAATAAAATGACAACAATATGGCTCGCATACTGTTCCCGCTCTAATGTCGCTGATTGCGAATTCGCGTCGATTTTGGACCGCCGCATCGATATAATACCGGCACTATCTTTTTTTTACGTTACCGTTGTATGTTCCATTGTACACTTGGCTTACCGCCACCCAGACACCCATGAAATCGTTGAGCATCCAAGTCCACCCGACCATCCTCTCATTCTGATGCACCTTTCATCCATTCCTTTGCCGAAGCAGCATGTGCCTCGCACCATTGAGTTTTACCCGAAGTGTATGCCGGATGTAGTCCAGGGCCTTGATCTCTATGTTCCTACCCCCTCTCTCTTCCAACTCCGCATCGACATCCCCTCCCGTGTCACACCTGAAGTAGAGGGAATCGAAGTCGTTTGGGATATCACGGGCACTCTCCCCCTCATGCTCCTCCTCAACAGCCTCTCCCCGGACGACACGTCTACGGTGCTCAAAGACATAGTTGCGCCCAAAATTACAAAGGAATTTTGGCCCGTAGTCGTCAACGCGTCGCCGGAAGGTTACAAAATTTTCGATTTTCATGTGCCCATCCACATCCTCTCCCGATTTTATGACGAGCAAGAAGCTCTTGCAGAAATGGACGTCTCCCTGGGCCTACTCCACAACTCGGTGAAGCAGAACTCCATAGTGGTTTCGCACCAGCCGCGCTTCGTCAAAAACGCACCAAAAAAGAGGAAAATGCCCTCAAACGAGGTCCAAGACGCGGTCCAAATGAACTCCACCCTGCGGAAAAAGTTTACATTCCTTGTACTGCTTAACAAGTACGATGTACTTGGGATGGTGCATGACCCTATGCTCATCCAACCAGCAGTACAAGAAATTGAAAACTTGGGGGACATGATTGTTGTGTCGGCCACCACACAGCAGCGCATGATCGCACGCGACATCACCCGTAATGTATCGCCACCCCATGTGCTTATCCGCTTCCCGCCTACCCTTGCCATCCCCGATGTCCTTCGTTCCGCGGCCACGTTTGGACCTGTAGAGACGCACCAGTTGTTTCAACATTCGGGGATGTTACTTGTTAAGTATCAGTCTTTTCAATCTGCCACAGCCTCGTACGGTGCATCGTTGCCTGGACCAATTTATTTTACATCCGGCGCCCCCGATACGGACAGCGTTCTCACAATTGAGCAACGTCTGCAATGTCTACGTTTGACATCCCTGCCAACCCCGATCCTCAATGAAGCAAATCTCGCTGCAGCCGCCAACCTGTCAGACATGTCACCACTTCGCTTACCCGACATTACCTCTGCACAACCCGTGTCACCGGTACCGTCGGCAGTTCCCACCGCTTCTGGCCCTGTTTCCCCTCGTGGTAGTGACCCCACCTCGCCCACCCTAACGGTAGGAGGCAGCACAACCCCCTTTCCCCATTGAACCCCCACTGCATGTTCCGCGCTCCACAGATGCTGAGCCTCATGCTCTGGTCCAAGGAGTTGATCACCCTGTACGGACACGCTTGCCGATCCCGGTCCCCTACTCCTGCACGCATCGCATACGCGGGTACACAGCTTTGCTGCACTTCGTGACGTACTGATGCGATCATCCCCGGGGTTTTGCCTTCCCCACGCTGTTGCACTTGCGGTCACGTTTCGTATTTTCACTCAGTGCCTGCGGGTCTTGTGCCACCTAACTAGAACGTATATTGGCCTCCACTTTGCCCTTGCGGTGAGGCACGCACTCAGGCGAACCGTGCCACCATCCGCCTTGTCGCGCCTGCACACATCAATGATCACCATGGCCAGAGTGCCCGAGCATAGGAATGCCCACTGGGATTTCGCACATGCCGCCGGGAGTCCTCATGTACCTGCGACGCGTGTACCTACTTGCGTCCAAGATCCCAACAGCTTCGGCTGTTACATGCCTTGTGTACGCCTGTATACTCGCACGCGCGCTTGCACACACCTCCCACACCCCAGCCGCACGGTCAGGTTTCCCTGACTCTCCGGAACGCAACATCTCCCACAGCTGTGACGTTGCCGATGAGCCGTCGCTGGAGAGACGTGATCCTGCCCCCAACTGCAGTATGATACCTTCTGTACCCCACACACAGCTGGACACAAGGCCCACCCCAACCTCGATAAAGCGTGGTGCCGTCACCCGGCCTGCCGACTCTTGTGACACCCTACGCCCCGTGCCTGAGATCCGGCCCGCCGTGCCCCAACCTGCTACGTCTCAGGCGTCCAGCACAGAGAATCACAGCGATCAGATGACCCAGAGCTCTGCCGATTTGGCGATGACTGGTGTGTCACCGCTCACACGCACACTCACCTACGACACACTCTCCTTTGCCTCTTTGAATGTCGGGGCCGTGGAGATCACCCAGAGCCGGCTATGCCACATCCTCACCGGATTCTCACCCCTCCCCCACATCCTGTCCCTCGAGAAGTTCCGCCCCAGCGCCCTCTCACACATCACAGACCACTGTAGGGTTGCCAGATTTTGGGGGTACCACCTGGTCAGTAGCTCGCCCTCTTCCAAGGACGGGGTTGCGTTGCTAGTCCATACTTCCATTGCACCCACGTGTCCCAAGCCGACCGTACACATACCCGGCAAGCTCATCTCCGTACAGTTGTCGCCACACCACTCCCCCTTATCCCCACATGTCCGGGTGGCCTCTTTCTACGGCCCGCATACGATACGTGACAAACATGCTGTAAAGCCAGTTCTGGACACTCTCCTTAAAGACAACTGCATCCTGCTAGGGGAGTATAATGGCGTCACCGAGTCCGGTCACACGACTGCCCTACGCCCCAACCTGTGGCTCTGGCTTATAGCCAAGGAACAGTCCCGAGCCCTCTCTGACTTACTGGCGCCGCATTGCCACAGCACACCGTACACCCGAGTGCGACGTTACGGAGGCACGAAAAGTTATATTGATAGGGGTTACGGGACACGTACCTTTTGCCCCCTATTCCAGTCCACTGCTGCCTCTGTGCTCGACTTTTCCTCCGTAAATGGGGCCCAGGATCATGATCCCATTGTAATACACACAGTCCCCTGGTCGACTCCCAATGTGCCCCCCCCACGGTGTGCCCAGTGGAACCGCCGGGATGTGCAGCGTTTTCAGAGACATATAGAACAACTTACTGCTAGCCTACCCGTGCCTGACACGTATTCTGAGGTGGAGGCCACCTACGCAACGCTATGCGCCCACATGCTCACGGCAATGAACACCGTCAATGAGGCCAAGCCTGATCCCCCGCGGTCCAGCTGTGATATCACCGACTGGACGTCCGTCGTACGCCAGCCTGCCAAGCAGGCCAAACGTCGCTCAAAAATTTACCACCGGCGAGTCAAGCATACTCTACTTAGTCCCCCGGTCCAATCTACACTACCGGTACCCTCACGTAAAATACAACGCATATTACAACGTAACAATCCATGGTCTACAGAGGCCGGCCAGCATATACCCCAGTACCCGCACTTGGACAACCCGCCACCACCCACGTATGATGCTCTGTGTACACTCGCGCGAGCCGCCAGGAAAACGTCCCCGGGGCCAGACGGCATACCCCCGTACCTATTGTCCATACTCGCTGCTACCACATTTGCCAGTGTGCATGCTTGCGTCTCGCTGTGTTACCAAACAGGTGATATACCCCTCCCATGGCTCGTGTCTGGAACCCTCTGCCTGTACAAAGGCAGAGGGTCGTGGCAGGACCCAGATAGGTGGCGACCCATCGCAATGAGCAACTCCATTTACCGCCTGCTCATGCGGTGAGTGTACCGTACACTGTACCCCCTCCTGTCCCCACTACTGCACCCTAGGCAGTTTGGCGGCCGCCAAGGTACCTCCCCAGCCAACGCCACGCAAACATTTCTGTATGACATTGATCACTTGGACAACGTCGAAGCCATACTGGCCTTTGATGTCTACCACGCATTCGACAGCCCCCCTAAGGCACTCATCAGCTTGGCCCTTCAGAGGTTTGGGACGCCGCTCCGGTTGCAGCGCTTAATTTCCCTGGCGCTGGAGTACGGTGCGACCTACATCCGAGGGTGCCCAGAGTCGGTCTTCAGGACCACACACGGTGTCAAACAGGGCTGCCCATTGTCGTGTTTCCTTTTTGTCATTGTCTTTGAAATCCCCTTGCGATACCTACATGTCCGCGGCATCCGATTTTCCGCTTACGTTGATGATATCAGCTCCCCTGCATTGCGTGGACGCAGTCAGCACGTGTCCACCACTGTACAGGAAGCCCTGGCACTTATTGGTTGTCAGCTCAACATCATAAAAAGCGAAGCCCTCCCTGTAGCCCGCCCGCCCCCCGCCCCACCCGCCCTGCCGAAATATCATCATCCCTCGTCGCCCGTACAGGCATCAACCGGCTCCCCGTGGATCAGTCAACCGTGTGCTGACCTTCCGCCGTGGGCAGATACCCAGGTATACCGCTTCACCGCAGCCAAGCATTTGATGCACCTAGGCCACCCGATACCAGCCTACCGCAAGTTGAATGACGCTTTTTACCACGTTCGCAACGAGCTGAAGGCACAACTGGACGAATTGCACGCGCACCCCATACAAACACTCGACAGGGTTCTCTTGGTCAACACCATGGTGGTTCCCCGCCTCCTTTTGCGCACTGAGTGCTTGCCCCTGTCCGTGCCCCGGCTATCGGAGCTGAGTGCCCTTACTGAACGTTTCGTTTTGGGGGTCACTGGGCTGCCACCCCTGGTCGTAAAAAAAACTCTGTACACATATTGCAGACACTGACTTGGCCTGTCCCATGTACCCATCCTACATCCGACCCGAGTGCTAGACTCCCTGCACCGCAATTTCCGGCTACAGGACTTCGACACGTCGGCCCGACGCCCGTTCACGCCTTATGGCATGTTCCTCTCGGCGATTGCCACGCTAGGTAACCCCACTGGTGACTCCCCCACACCGCTGCCCATCATCTGGGACGCCCCCAAAATAGACCGCCAGGCTACCTCGGTTGTTACAGTTGCTGGGCTGCGGGTGTACATTGTACCCTCACCGCACCGCCCTGACGCTGTCCATACCGATTGCAGCAAACTGGGTGAAGCCCCCACGTCAGGTGCGGCCGCTGTCCTTCGCGATGGCAGCGTGGCTGTGTGCAGGGTCCCTGGCGCCCCCAACTCATATAAGGCGGAACTAGTTGGCATCCTCTTGGGGTCACATTTCAGGGACCACGGGGACCGCCTACGGCTTGACTGTCAGGGGGCCATTCTGTCGTCCACCGGGCACAAACGACCCGTCCGGCAGGCCCACTGGGTACAACTAGTCAGAGCATCCCTGCGAAGTAAGGAGCAGGACCTTGACTGGGTAGAGGGCCACACTGGCCAGCAATTCAATGAGGCCTCCGACCATTATGCCAAACTGGGCACCACCCTCCCCCTCCCGCCCCCAGCGCTTCGCACTTCCCCCTGGGATATCATCAGGCAAGGTGAACACGTCCTGCCCCCCCACAAAGTGTGGTCCAATGACCTTATCCCTTCGCACCTGCATGAGCATTTCCACCGGATCTCATGGCGCCCACTGGGCCACCGGCGCCTGCCCTGGCACAAGTGGATCTTTGGAATCCAGTCCAGGGCAGGGTTCAGTCACTATGCTACTTTCTGGAGAGATGAGGGTGAGAAAACCCCATGTACTGCATGCGGCACCCGCCACAATCGCAGTGTGCACGGTGTGCTGGCGCACTGCTCCCCCACCCACCCGCTGGTCTCTGCCTGGCTTAATGCATGGTCTGTTTCGGCCCTGGTTGCCACGTGGCGGGCCCCAGCAGTGCGACGGGACCTCAGGATCGTTGCCCGCCTGGCGGTACCCCGCTCCCTGTACCGCTACCTCGCCCAGCATTCCGGTGGTCTAAGGGCAGCCCGTAAAATCGTCCGTCAGTTCCAAAACACGGTCGTGGACAGCGTTAACTCAGCTCTGAGCACTGCGATCCCTCCTCCTTCCCGTCGACCCCGCCCCTTCCCTCCAGAAGACTGGCGATGACCCCCCCTGCTGCACCACCTCTTCACAGGTCTGGGGACCCAACATGAGCAACCGCCGTCGTGGAGCTGCCACCTTAAACTAAAGGATGCGCGCGCCATCAGGGCGATGTTCATACTTTCAGGCTTTTTCACTGCAACAGCGACCGTTTCGACACAAACTGCATTTGTTTCCCTTTTGGTGCCGTTGCAGTATTCCGCCCAGCGTTGACTCAGTCCCTGCGATTACCCCCTGTCGCCCCCCCCCCCCCTGTCCTCAGTGAAACACCCCGCTGGCACGCTGCGCCCCATGCCCGTGGTGTGATGCCTCTGGCCACGTACCCAGATTCAATAGGTTCCTCTCTCCCCCCCACACAATTGCTGTTATTTTCTTGTCCCCCTTTTTTGTTTTCACTCAATCGCTTTTTTTTACCAACCACTGGCAGGTTGGCCCTCCCATGGCCCACACACCCCCACGCGGGCACCATGCGAGTGGAATGCCTTCTTCCTTTGCCCCCGCTCTTCACACCCTGGCAGTATGTCTTTGCATGATGGGTACAATCTCTTGCACAGCAACCCACCCAGACAGTGCCCCCAGTTGACCTGCCAGTGCCCCCGGGCCTGGAGTATGGGGCGGCCACTTCTGTGATGTCCGCTATGTAGTATAACTTACTTTCCTTGCAGTGCCCCACAGCCGCAATGACCCCGGCCGGACAACCCACTAACCCAAGCCTCGGGGATGTGGGTTACACAATGTATATTGGGCTGGCCTCCTGAGGACATTGCAGCAGTGACTATGGACTTGTGTTTCAAAAAAAAAACAAAAAAAAAGGAGACGTTGATCGTGGCGCCCGACGGGTACTCGTTGGGCTTCTCGTCCTCCTCAATCCCGTCGGGGCGCAGACCTTCGCCGGGCCTGTCTGGGCGGATCCAGATCCTCCAGCGCTTCTGGCGGAAGCGGTACGCGTACCCTTCCACCCGCAGCCAGTCCTGCACTGCCTGCAGGCGGTCCTCGCCCATGTCCTCGGGGAGCTCGAGGCTCCCGGGCATGGGGGTGGGGCTGCGGCCACGTCTTGCCCGCCTCCTGCCAATTCACCATCGTTCCCCTCGGTGGACTGGTCCTGGGGATGGTTGTTGAGGCGGTTGCTGTAGCTGGGAGTGCAGCCTTGCTGGTCGGCCGAAGGAACTTGCTGATGTCGGAGTTCCGGTCCCTGCACTTCCTTCACGGACTCGGCGCTGTTGCCGGGCGGCGCTGCGAAGCCCGTGGTACTCGGGGTTCAGGTGGCCCTGAGTGGCACGCAGGGGATGGGTAACCCCGCGGCGGTGAAACGCTTTTGACGCGTTCCCGTGGGGGGCCTGGCCACGGGACGCTGCGGTGGACACGCGCAAGCAAGCAGGCAGGCAAAGCACTGCGCTCACAGGGGCATCATCACGCTCCTGTCATGTGACAAAGCGTTTCAGGATCCTTGCCACTCTGAAACAAGGGAGCAAATGTATGTACAGCAACACATCAGGATATGTACACATGGGGTTGAGACTGGACTGGGGTAAGGGCATCAAAGGACAATGGACACTCAGTCCCACCTCATATCCCAATCCCAGGTCCGACCCTCACAGTGGCTGGCGGGGGCGGGGGCTCAAACACAACCCATGCCCTACTCAGTCCGGACCCTGAACCCCTGCCAATAGGGGAGGTGTCTCGCCCAGCCACAGGCGAGTTCCTTGGAACCAAGATGGGTCCAAGGCAGACCAACAGTAGCTCCCTATGCTCCCTGAACGGCAGGTCCCAACTCCCTTCTGAGATGGAGATGAGGCCCCGCCATTATCCCCCAGGAGTTGGTAGCTGAAAATGGGCTGTTTCAGCCCAAACTGATATTGGCTCCGAAAACTCCAAAATTGACCCCTCGTCTGGACCCGCCAGAGGTAGAGAAGAGGCAACTGACCCTATGCCCTTCAGGTACCAACGTTTTGGAGCCCTCACCCAACCTGGTTCCCTCTGAGGTCCCGGCATCAAGGCACCACAGGTTCGCCAAGTGGGGTCATGATGCCAAAATCACCAAAATTGGCGTCATTCCCACGCGTGGCTCTCCCGGCCAGGGCAAGGCCAGTGGCTCACAGGATAGGAGGCAGGACCTAGGACCTATATCTGAGTGCACAACTTAGAATTAGATCCGGCTCTTTGTAAGCAGAGAGATATGGGGCCGCCAATTGACTAAACGGGGGGATGAAATTGGGGTCCTAAAAGGGGGTCATTTTGGCTGCTCAAAATGAGCCAAAATCCGGGGTGCCCTCAATGGTATATCTCCACGCCGGCTTGGAGATCGGATCCGCCATTCCACACGCGATCCACCAGGAGTCCAACAGAGACTCCCATGCACTTGGCTCTCAAAGATCTCCATGCCAGTCGGCGTGGTGACAATCCAAATTGGGTCCACAATTGCCAAAATGGCAAAATCGTCCAAACTCACTTTGGGCTAGCACCTTAACGAAGGTTCCTCCGCTTCGCCCACGTGGTGTGCGAACCATGGTGACCAATATCCATAACACCCATGTCATATATGGTCCATTGGTCCATGCGTCCGGCGTGCACGAGGGGGCTGAACAATGTGCACGGCAGGCAGAAAATGTGGAAAATTGCTCAAAATGGCCGAAAAAGCGCACACTCATGGTTGGGGCAAATGAGGCACATGCCCGACTTGGACCAGAGTGTGCCATAGGATTGGTAGGGTCGCCAAGTGAGCCCATGATTTGGGATCGTCCCAAATCGCCAACATGGCGGCCACGATTTGCCAACCTCAAGTGGAGTTGTTCGCCGGGGGGAGGATCGGCTGGGCACCAAAGTATGTACCCTCATAACATACTTGGGTCATGACGTCAATTGAGCGCAACGTTGAGATACACGGTCGCCACTTGACATCATGACGGGCAATAAACAGCAAAATTGGCAAAAAGACACGCAAAAGTGCCCCGAAAACTATACACATATATTATAATATCTTCGGCTTGGATTGAGTAATGGACCAATCCTTCTAAACGCAATGACTCGACACCAATGACCTTCGATTCCACATATGTGCTCCACTTGGGGCGCTTTGGAAGGCCGCGCGCGCTGCCTCCCAAGTGGGCACATGCAAATATGGAATATTGCAAAAAACACACCTTGCTCGCAACGCATCGCTTCGGGAGCGCTCCACAGGCGTCCCTTCACGTAGGTTAGGCTTGCGAGTGTTGGTTGGGAGTACAATGAAGGGCTTCGTGCGATATGGGGTCCATTGGAGGGTCAGTCTTGGAATGGTGCACCCGCCAAATGGGCACGTGATATGACACCAAATATGGCATACAACCCTACCCTCGCCTTCTACACCCAACCTAGTGGCCTAGAATCAAAGTATGCCTATATTCTTGAGTAACTTTGGTCCCTCTACACGCATGCAAGTGCTTTGGTCGAAAATCGACCTCCTTTCGGAAAGCCGAATTTTAGCATGCACGCAAAATATATTGCCAATATATATGTGGAGATCATATATGTACTATCCGGGGAAGACAAGTGATATGCCCCGGATGTAGAGGCAAGCAAAGAAGGAGAAAACGCCAACTCAACATACTTCTACACGTACTTGGACGCCAAGTACGTGAGAAAGCGCACTTCTTGGAGAACACTCAAAATAAATAACCCTTTGGGCCTATGGTGTTGGGATCCTTTGGCCTCATCCTATGACTATCGGGGGCAAAACCTCATACACAGTGCCTATGAGGCACGTTAATTCGTCCTTGGGCGCTTGAACGCTCGTAACCCTTGTTATTCCACTTGGGGGTTCAAAGCGCCTTCCGCCGCCCAGATTTTCTTGGAAAAATCTGGGACGCGATGCGTTCTATCAAGGAAAAAATTGCGGATCACTCGAAGAGTGTTTCAGTCTTGAATTCCAAAAAGATCGTATTACAGAATCATCTAATGCAGTGCACGGAACGGGCGACCTCTGGCGGCGATTTCACGACAATTAGAAATCGTGGTAGAAAACGGGTATTTCACTGATTTCTAACCGCAAATCAACCAAGACAGTAAATCTGTGGTAATTCCACATCGATTTAATGGTTAGAAATCGGATTCCAGATTTTGGGGGTTAGAGAACAGGGATATCCCGCTGACAGCCGGTGTCAACGGCTTCCGCACGGGTGTGACGGCTCACAGGCCCCCGGGCCATCGGCCATAATGGGTGTGACGGCTCACAGGCCTCCGGGCCATGGGCCATAGGTTCTGGGTACCGCTTCACTACGTTCCCCATGGACGCGCCATCAAGTTAATCTGGTGGTGGTTGTGTTCTTCCTTTCCCCGACCACCCATTCCACAATTGCATCTACCGTCTGAAAGCTTGTCCGGACTCGGGGTGACCGAAGGGCGGGGAGGAACACCAGGAACACACCCATCAACGGGAACCCACTTCGTGGAGGGGAACCGCAGAAAAACAGAGGGATCCTGCTATCCCCAAGTGGAGGGCGGTGCCCGAGAGCGGGGAGCACCCCTTGGAGCTTACGGCCCCGTGGACCGGTGCGGAAGAGAACCTCTCTTCGGTGGGGAACATCAATCCGCTCATAAGAAAATTTTTAACCCCCCCCGCAAACCTTCGTACACGCCTTCTCATCCTACGGACATGTGTACCTTTTCTCCAGTGAAGGTTGCACCAAGTGCACCCCCAACCATGGCTTACCCCGCGTACCACCCGTTGCAAATGCCTGTGGTGCAAAATAGCTACACCAACACTGTGTAGAATAGTGATATGCCCCCACCGCATTTTGATGAGGAACTAGAGAATTACGACGAATGGTTGGAGAAGCTGCAACAATGGTTCGGGGTGTGTGATCCCACATATGGAAAAGCTAACGAGGCGCGCATGGTTTCGAGCACCTTGCCCCCGTGGCCAAGGGGGGTCGTCAACACTTGAGTCGTCGAGGGCACTCAAATCACAAGTACCGCCCCCACACTCAAGAAACTCTCCTATTTTTGGAACACGGCTCCCATGAGTATGACCCCTCAAGAGCTGATGAACGGTTGCGAGCCATGACCCCCAGGGTGGTTAGAGGGCAAGTGTCCCTCATAGACTTGGAGGAGTTCTATACTCGTTGGCAACGGTTGTTGCCTTTGAGTAACGAGACTCGGCCCCACGTGATCCGGGAACAGCTCCTAAGCAAGCTCCCGTGGATCAGAGAGAAGGTGGTCAAAAAGGAGGCCAAGAACAGCCAGGGCAGTTATGTGGTGGACTTTAGTGGCCTTGACCCTTCGCCCGGACCCGCTCCATTTGGAAAAGAACTCAGGAAGTATAGCGCTCAACGTTGCATCAAGCTTCCTGAGATTGTTTCCTACTTTGGGCCGGGGGTGTTAGTTGATTGTAAGGACCCATATCTACAGGAATGGGGCATGCAACTCAACAGCAGACCTCACACAAACAGCTACACTATGCAAGTTGAGCAAAGCAGGCCTCGTTTGAAGCCTGAGGATATCTATGCCCTGGCCCATAAAGACGTCTCGGAGAGAGAACCTCTCGATGGTCTCAATAGAGGAGACGAGACGACGGTGACCTACACCCGTCACCCTTGTCCCCATAAAAGCTAGCTGAATGCAGTTAATGCGGATGCTACGGCGGACCCGAACACCGCCGAGCCCACGGACACCTCCGTCAACACTGTGGGTCAACGTAAACCCCCAGCGAAGAAAACCGCCGACCCCGGGTGTAAACTGCCACCTTCTAAACAACCCATTTGGGTTCCGTGTTCCAAACATCGGAGGCAACGTAAACAAACGGATATGGACTACCGTATTAATTGGGGTGTCACCAATAGCACCCTTTGAACGTGTAAAGCAAATTCCCCATGCAATGACTACTATTGGGTAGTTTCTCAGAAAAAGGATTGGGTGGTCAAAGGAGGTAAGCCTAAGGGTGGTAAACTTAAAGCCTGTGATGGCAATAAGGGTAATGGTGGCCGTAAAGGCGATGGGGGCGACAAAGGAGAAAAAGGAGCGCCGTACGGGCGCGGACGTCGGTAGGAGTGCCTGGAGGAGCCCCCTCCGAAACAAGTAACCCTGAGTCACCCCTGTGACACTACGGTGGCTCTTGTTCCTTCGAGAAGCATGAAGGGGCATAGCGTGACTAGAGAGGATCAAACCGAACTTTCCGTTCAGGTTGTTTTGGCGAAATGGAGAATTTAAGGCTCTTCGTGTTCTGATGGATTTTGGGTGCCAAGTGTTCGCTTTAACTAAGCCCCATATTTTTGAAGAAAAAATCTCCGAAAACTATGAATCCCGCCAACGGAGGTGTTTACACCAAGCCGACAGCAACACGCCTGAGCCGTGGGGGGGAACGAGCAGATAGACGTCAAAATTCAATTTACGGGGGTTGTGGATGGTAGTGTCCCACTTCTTCGTGTTGCCCAATATGGCGTGTCCCCCTACCTTGTCTCGAATTTACCTTGGGATATAGTTTTGGGGCACCCATGGGGTAATGAACATTGTGTGCGCCATGTAGCTATTTTCAATTGTTTCCACTCTCACCATCCAGTGGACCCCCGTTTTTGGATTAAAGACTGCCATCAAGCTCCACGAACCCGGCAAACCACTTTTGGTCGAACCCATTCATGGTAAAGTGTCGTGTCAGTCCTTGCCGGGCATAACCGTTCCAATCATTGGAGCGGTCACTCAGATGCACCCAGCCCCGGCAATTGTAGTTACGCCTCCTGGTGGCCAACCGCCTAACAAAGTGGGGGCGGAAAAACACATGTCCTATGCCTTGACGGCTTAGTCCCAGGCCCCTGTGCAAGATTGGGCTTGTGCGTTGGAGCTCGTTGAATTTGCTACCGAAACCCTTACCCGTGATGTTAAACCTACACGGTGTGACGGGTCCATGTGGAAGCAGTCTGACGATGGCCTCATGCCGTATTGGGCCGCGCGTGTTGAAAAACAGTTTGGCAAAGACCCCAACGTGGACGCCTTCAATATGGTCCCGCGTATGGCTCAGGCTACCTGTTGGGTTTTGCCACTCGATGATTTCTCTTCCACTCCCACGGACCCATCCAAACAGTATTGGATGTGCCCTCCCTGTCTTCGGTTTTCCGATTGTGTCCGGAAAAATCGACAAGATAAACTACGAGCCATCGTTCTAGGGCGGAAGTGGACACATAGGGAGTGGTGGAAGCCCCTTATGGAAATTACTTTGCAGGAGTACCATCTTATTGGGCCGGAGACTAAGGCCCATCCCTATCAAGATGACCACCTCACACCCTTCCCCCAACGGGCTTGGTCCAAGGTGGCGCTATACATGGACGGTGGTATTACGGAGGAAAATTTGGCGGAAACCTAATGTCATGTGGCCTCCGTTTTAGCCATGGCCGTCCGTAACCCCAATACGGATGACGAGCCGGGTATGACCTTGGAGGAAGAGTCGAAGGATGAAAGGGTGCCGAATCGTTTGGTTTCGGTGCACACCCTCACATATCAAGCGACTCACAAATAAATCCTCGCTCCCGTTCTTCTTGACCCCACCCCTGAGGATCTGGAGGCGCAAGAATGCGTGTGTTCGAGCATTGCAAAAATTGAAAAAGAGTTATTGGGCGGGGGGGCCACTAACGTGAAGCGCTATTGAGAAACTAACGGCGCCAAACGATTGTTGGCTGCTTCTCGGATTGGCGAGATTGTCACCAGCCAAGAACCTGTTGTGTCCCTGGTGGTTGAGCTCATGAGGAAACGCATCCTCACGGACTCTGAGCGGGATGTTTGTGGTGCGGAGGTTTGTCTTCGCCCGGAACAGGAACATCCTAAATTCCGTGGTACGGAGCGGTGGGCGTGTGCGAAGCTTGACCTATACCCGAACGCTAAACCCTAGACCGTGACGCCTATAAGATTGGTTGGGGAGCGTGCCGCGGCGGAGCAAGAGATAGTGGAAGTTTTTTTTGCTCGTGGTTCGATTGAACCATGTCCTGCCTCGAAGTGGGCGTCCAACGGTTTCGTTGTGCCCAAGAAAGAGAACGGTAAATTGCGCCTCGTGGTTGATCACGGCCAACTTAATGAGGCGACCTTGCCCAACGCGCACCCCCTCCCCCTCATTGAAAATCTGTTGGAACACCAATCCAAACACAAGATTTTCACTATTGTGGACTTGCGTAAAGGGTTCCAATCAATTTTCCTTCACCCTGATTCACGGGCTAAGACCGCCATGAATTTGGCGGCTAAGCGATACCAATGGCGTGTTATGCCTATGGGTATCAAGAATGGGCCCGCAATTTTTAACGCCCGATGGACCACGTTTTGCGGATTCCGATTGTGTGGACGTATATATCAATGATATCATTATTGGTTCCTCCGGTGATTCGGAGGGGGAACTATTGGCTAACCATGACCGCGATGTGCATGCAGTGTTGGATAGACTACGGAGGGAGGAGTTGGTTGCTTCCGTTAGTATAACCGACTTCCTTGTACTTTCAGGTGAGTTTATAAGATAAAAAAGTCCTGGAATTCCCACAAGAAGGCAACACCTATACATGGGGAGGATGCTCCCAATTTCTTCGAGATGAATTGCGGTAAACACTACCCAAATTGTGAACGTTACAAAAAAAGTGGAAAGATGCCTTCAATGGCAACTTCCAAGACATTGATGTTGGAGGATAACAAGCTCGTCCATAATGGACGGTGGTGTGTTCCTGCGACGCTAGTGCATCGTTTGGTGGCCAAATACCACGATGCACTCCACTGAACTACCTCCAGTGTGGAAAAATACTGGAAGGAACATAATCATGGCGTGGAAGGAGAGGGATTGTACAAAGCAGCGGGGGTCTTAATGCCAGTCAAACCCCTATCCTTGGGTCTTGCCGCATCGCTCCTACAACCACCAGGACTACGTCCTGCCCACAATGAAGCCCCCTGTCAAGGGTGCTAACAGCGTGGCCAGCACTTCCCAAAGACTCTGCCAGGCTGTGCGCATGGTGGTTCTTGCAAGGTTTCGAGGTGCCGCCCCGTACCGAAACCACGACCCCACGACCGTCCCTAACTCGTGACCCAAGCCAGCGAGCTAAAGCTTTTGCTCAAATATTGGCGAAGGCTTGAAAACTTGAGTGGGTTGGCGGGTACAACCCATTTTTCCTTTTTGCATTGGCCCTGGTGGCTTTGCACTGATTTGCCCTTGTCCACAGGAGGGTAAAGTATACATGGTGAGAAGTACTCGTGTGGCTCACATTACATGAAAAAAATTTCGTGGCGTGCACAATTGCCACTACATACGGCGAGGTGTAATAAAATCCACACTAAGGTTAGATTCTATCCTTCTTGAAAAAATGTGAATTCCTTCAAGGCATAAAACAACCCATAGAATTGTGTGATAGGAAATGAAAATGAAAATGAGAAATCCCCACTCTACTATGCTTCAATTTAAAATTAAAAACACAAGTAGACAAACAACAAAACACAAAGCAAATGTGACACACAACAACACAAACAAAACAATTGGTGTGAACCTATGATGATTGTCGACGAGTGAGGCTGAATCACTTGGAGTCCCCTTGATATTATACCCACTTCATTGATGATTGAAACCCCTTCACTTGAGGATGGTAAATTCTGCAAGACCCTGAGAGAGAGAGAGGTGCATACATGACAATCATATTTATTTACAACACATCATTGATCATGGCATGCATGCATCATGGTCGTATCTCACATTGAGAACACAATGACTCCCAAATAAGCGAATGTGATGATAGTACCGAAATTAACATGCATCAACCCCATAACCAATCATGAAACTCATGGCGTCCTAAAATTAAAAGCGAAGACATCAAACCAAAATTCAATGGCACACTCGCCATGACATGCATTATGAACACAAACAAGATGTCGTATGGCAAATAACCATCAAAAGGACATGGGGCATTCAAATTGAGTAAATAATCCGGAATCGCTTGAGACATACTTCGAATGAATCCACGAGAGCAAATTCGAAGTCAACAATCGATACTTGAATGCAAAATTCAATGAAACGTATACGGGCAAACCCTCAACAATCCATCATAATTCCTGAAAACCCTGACGTCGTGGTTATCCTGTAACGCATACCATCACCGGATCTTATGCTATACGACTCATGATGACCCATCAAGAATGCGAATAAAGGTGTCGGTCCCCACTGATCCCTAATTATACATTGTGTGTCATTTTGTGTTTGTGCTGCTCCACTGACTCGTATCACACTGTGGTGCGCCTATCTCAAAGGATAGAACTAGCACTATTAGCACCACAGGACCGTCAATCAGCAGACCAGCGTGCGCACGACCCAACAGGCGGGCTCACGCACACAGAGCATCAGGGATCGCAACTCAGCGATCTCCTGCTGGCATCCCTACCCTATCATCATAGGTCACTGGCAGACCTCTGGACTCAAACTCCTGCTGCTGTTTATCCCTTGTCTATCCTAACTCTGTGGTCACATTACACTCCCCTCCCAAGCCTGATGCCACCTGAAATGGCGTCAGACTGATAAGAAAATCAATGGACCACTGAGTGGAGCACCAGTGTAGACTGTTTGCTCTGATCGCTGCACCCAGAAGAAAAAACACATGTAAACACTTGTAAAAATGTAGACCCTGGTACTGGTCCTGGTATTGGGCTCACAGTGATCACGCACTGGACAGACCAGTATTGCCAGCAGCACAGAGCTCCAAATGATGCCAAAGGTCACCACCTGCATCTCGAATGGCTTACACAAAGAGATATTACATAATCTGTGCAGATCCACGTACCTGCACCAACTGGCAGAACTGTGCGATCTCCAAAAATACAGTTCTCAGCCGTCGACCAGTTGTACATCAGCCTGTGAGGTGACGAGAAAAAAAATAGAAAGAATGGGACAAAGAGATCCAGATCAGGGTGAGAATGCAAAGGCAACAAGACGAGAAATTTCAGAAGCCCTCAACCCATTGATCTGATCTAATCTGAGCCTGTCAAGCAACTTATGGCGCTTATTATAGGACAGCCAGTCCTCATTGATATCGTGGAGGAAGGCCCTGGCGTCCTGCCACTCAGGTTCCTCATATCCCTTGTACTTGACAAGCCATTTAGTACCCCTATTACTGCCTCTACCCTTCGGCTTGTGATCCAGGATCCGTTCTACAATATACCGATCAGATTCCACCATCTCCTCCGCATCAGTATAGAAATGTAGAGGGGGCTGGTTACCACTAATAGGGGGGTAATAGGGCTTAAGCCTCACACTCTCCAGAATCTGTTCCCCTTTGTGTGTATACACCCGATATCTGCCTGTCCCCACTCTCTCCAACACTTCTGCTGGTCCAGTCCAGATCCGGTCCACTTTAGAAGTGTTGGGGCAATTCTTCAGATCCTTGTGGATACGCACCCAAACGCGATCCCCAGGTAAAAACCTGTAGTGGGTGTTTCTTCAAGAATTCACGCGTCTGACGCTTGTGAATCTGAGACAACTTGGTCTGGACCTGTTTTCTTTCTGAAATAAGCCTGTTAAAGAAAGAGACAGCGTCCTCACTGCCATCCTCTGGAAAAATGGGGGGGCATTCTCCAAACCCCATGGGATCCCTCCCAAAGACTAGCCTATGGGGGGAATAACCTGAAACTGCCCCTGGCAGATCATTCAGGGCCCAGGTGGCAAGGGGAAGCAAATGGAACCAATCTTTGGAAATTTTTTGTTCCATGATTTGGCGCAGTGACTGCACAATAGACTGCACTGCCCGTTCTGCCCTACCATTTGCCTTTGGATGATATACAGTGGACTTATGGTCTTCAACCCCCGACAATTTCATCAACGTGTGGAAAAAACTGGCCCTCAAAATACTATCATGCCCTGAGAAAATTTCATGGGGGAGCCCCATGAAGGAAACCACCCGCTCCAAAAACAGCGCAGCTAACTCTGCACTGCTTAAATTGCTGTTGCAAGGCACAGCAATAATATAGCCAGTGAGCCTGCACACCACAACCATAATACTGTTATATTTTTGGGAGTGGTGGTGCAACTCTGGCATTGAAACAAAATCCACTGAGATTGATGAAAAAGGAAACTCTGGGATGGGAAAAAATTCCAGAGTATCGGGCTGTGCACCCCTACGCGGCTTGGTGGCCTGACAGACATTGCAACTCTTGACAACCTCAGAAATGGTCTTCAAAAATTCATTCCTGTCCATAGCTACAGAAAATTTCCTGGAGAAAAGCTGTCGAAGCTTGTCAACCCCCGGATGTGAATACGAATGCAGGCCATTCAAGACCCGCTGCAGAATTGAAACAGGAACACATATCTTACCCTCGCTGCGGACCTTACCCTGATGATAGAAATACTTGCCAACGGCTCTGTCTGTCGATAACTGTGGCCAAATATCCTGAAAATCCGGGTCTGTCGCATAGAACTCAGACCAATCCTGCTGTAAAATGCTCACTGCAGGTGGAACCTTGACAGACTTCAACTCAGAAATGGCGTACTGCACTGCCCCCGGCATGTGCCATGAAAGGTCACGCAGAGCAGCCACATATTCAGCAGGGGGAGGTTCAGAAGAAGAACATACATGAGATAAGGAATGCGACACAAGCTCCTGAAATTGTGAGTGCACTTGAATAGAACTTGTATCTGTAAGGGAAGAGACATAACATTCAGGGGAAGGAAGGGGGAAGGTAGAAACAGATAGAGGTGCAAGAGTAACAGGGTCCAGAAATTCCGCAGAGTATTCTTGCTGCAGAAATTCCCGTGTTCTGGCCTGTTCTCGCTGATCATCCATGGCCCATCCCTCAGCATCCATGGTAGAACCATGGAACGTTGTGTCCTGCAATTCCCCTGCAGGGTATGCCCATCTGGACAAGGTATCCCCCACCTCATTCCTTTCCCCCGGCAGGTATTCAATATGTAAATTGAACCTGCTTAAAAATTCGTGCCAGCGCCCCCGACGCCCCAGCAACCCTGAAATGGTACAAAGGTCCTCTTCGTACCATTGCAGTATGCTACTGTGGTCCGTGCACACTGTCACCTCTTGTCCCCCAATCCACGATTGAAATTTCAGGAGAGCACATACTAACGCATATGTCTCCTTTTCCCTAACTGTCCACCCCATCTGTCCCCTGCCTGGAATGGCCTGTTTTTCAAACTCTGGGATGTTTTTGTCAGGGTACGTGTAATTCTGCATCCCACTGGACCCCTGCAGTTTCCGGGAGAAGAATGCCACGGGGTGCCAACGCCCGTCCGTACCCTGCTGCTCCAGCACCCGGCCAATGGCATAATCACACGCATCTGTCGTGATTTTCCACTTGCCATCAGGGGTGGGCAGATACAGATCAACAGCCTCCTGCAGTCCCTTTTTAATGGAATTGAAGCCACGTATCATGGGCTCAGTCCACTGTATACGGGCTTCGGCTGCAGTTAATTTAACCCTCTTTCTTTTTTTCGCGGGTAGTCCCTCCTTGGTGATGGACGGTCCTGATTGCTGTTCATACATATATTTACCCTTAAGGGCATCCATCAATGGGGCGGCATGTTGTACATATCCCTGTATATATATACTATACCAGTTTGCCAGCCCCAAGAAGCCCTTAAGCGCCTTGGGCGTTTTTATGGTATTATGATCCCAATTACGGATCGCCTCTGTTTTGGCAGGTGATGGGCATCTCCTCCCCTCCCTAAGAATATGCCCACAGTACTGCACCTGCATCTGAAACAGATGGCATTTTTCAGGCTTGACATACAATTTGGCCTTAGCCAAGGCAGAAAAAAGGTGATATAATGCCTGAAAATGGTCCTGAAGGTATTCCTGACGAGCGACAGGGTCCTTCATAATGGACTGTATCCTATTATGGTCCATCACCTTACCCTGACATGCGTATTTCTTCCCTGTCCCTCTCAAAACATCGTCAATGTATGGCTTACTAGCTGGACAGTCCTTCAAACAGTAGGCCACCATTCGCTGGAATGCCTGTGGCCCTACTTTCACCCCCATTGGCAACACTTTCCACTCATAAACACCAAATGGTGTAATGAAAGAAGTGTAATGCCAATGTTCTTTGGCCAGGTGCATTTGGTGGAATCCATCCTCCAAATCCACCAGAGACCACAAAAAATTGCCATTTTGGTTGGCAAGCTGGTCTTCAATTGCCGGCAGTGGAAAATTTTGTCCCTTCAACTGTGTGTTCAAATGCCGATAATCGATGACCAGCCGCCATTTACCATTGGGCTTCGGGACCAAAAATGCCCTACTCACCCATTCTGGACTGTCCAACTTCGATTTTTGAATGAAACCCTTTTTTTCGAACGACTCAATTTTGTCTCTCAGAGCCGCCTCCCTGACCCCTACAGACCGAATGGCCTTACAGCTCATCGGCTTTGGATTCTCCACAAAATCCAAACGTACAATGGCATTGGGACCCCGATGTTCATTAGCATCCTCGTCATAGCCCCGTGGCGTAAAAAGGGAATCCTTGAAAGTGGAGAGCAACTGCTCCCGATAGTGCTGGCAATCTGGATGGTCTAGATCAGTCTGGATGACAGACTGTACTGACCTGGGATAACACAAATTCTGGACCTGAACACCCGTTTCCTGATGTCCATTGCCAGTAGGAGCTGAACTACTATCAAAGTCATTCTTGTACGCATATTTACAATATTCTGGTTCTGATTCAGACTCTGAAGTCATACCACACTCAGTGGCAGAGTCCCATGTGTTGTCAGTCATTGAGGCTGACTCGGAATCGGACAGACCAGCAACCTGGGGAGAGGGGAAGCCTGAACCTGGAGGAGACATACCCAACTGACCACGGCGTCGCCTGCGATTCTCTGTGATTCTCTGGCGTGCCTGGGTTCGCTTCTGATCCTGTGGAGAGGGAAGGAGAAGAAAATTATCACCACTGATGGGCGAAGGAATGGGTGGCTGTGAAGGAGAGGTGGGGCAGGGGGGGGGGGTATCCGATTTCTTGGTACCCCGGCGTTTACGGAACACTTTACGCACCGGTTCCCAATCGTCCGTATTACCCCCCCCTTTCTGAGGATCAACATATTGATTCGGGGAGGGGGATCCACCACTCTCCCGTTCATGACCCATGGCATCAAAAAACACCAATCTGTAAGGGACCTTCAACTCTCCATGCGTACTAAACGGCTCAAAAATGACTGCAGGGTCCGAAAAATCAACCCAATCCACCACTACTCCTCCAAGTATCCACCACCATCGCTGGTCCTTCATTGTGGGAACAAGAGCCAAACCTCTGGCATTGTCCCCCAGGATCTTTGTGACGCAATCATCCCAACAACTATCAGGAGGATGTAACCATAAATGCTCATCCAGCCAGGACTGCTTGAAAGCGTCCTGATTGGGGGTCCAATATCGTTTTACACCATTATGCGTCACCAAACAACTGGACTTATTGCTGCAAAAGGCATCCACTGTGGGTTTCAACCCATACCCCGATGCCCATTGTTCAGCAGCAGCAAATAAATCAGTGCGAAACTGTCGATCGCCACTATTTGGCCTGCGTTTCCGACGTGCCTGTGCCCTATCATTCAACACACATTCCTGCTCACGTGAACTGTCAGCGGCACCTTCCATGTCGTGCAGGGCCGAGACTGACATTGCAGACATGTGCTGAGATAACGATGGGTGTATTTGGCCCATCCGCTCCAACTGAGGATCAACCAACGGGGCACTCTCATCTGCTGATAAACAGGCCACTGACGTAAAATCTTTAGGAAATCTGGCATGACCCCACCCACCCATGAAGTCATCAGGATACAAAGCTGTACCAGGGCGTCCCCTGTCGCCCTGCATCTGGTCCACTGAGCGCTCAGCGGACACCACATCAGACCCATGGTCGGAGATGTCAGTCTCCCATTTCCTGAGATATAAAATGCTGTATATATCTGGCTCACCTGCTGGATCACTGGAACACACCAATTTATCCAACAGCTGATGTGCCTCCTGCTCAAATTTAGACCCTGGTTGCACAGCAGAGGGCAGGATTTGATATCCCATCAAGACCTGTCCCGACTGAGAGGGTAACGGCAAGTCAAATGAAGTACAGGTAGGTAAAGAGGCAGTGCTAGAACACCCAGCACCTGCCTCGTGACTGGTAATGCCTGTCCCGGAACACCCAGGTGTAGAACCTCCAGCAGAAAAATAAAAAAATGGCGCAACCCGCGGCAAGAACATTATCCACAGAAAAATAAACATCGACAGAACACCCTGGTCTAGTTCCGGACCTGCTGCAGAGTTGAAAATGGGCTCATTTAATTCCTTCACCGTGACGGCTTGGACCCCTGTACTGCCAAAACCAGCCCCACCCCGCTCAGTGGACTTCAATTCAGCAACTTCAATGGGGACTGGCTTGGCGATGCACTCACATACAAGCTGTGCAATGCGATCACCCACATTCACAGACAACGTGGAGGATCCAATGTTCCCCATCACCACCCCCACATTGCCCGTGTAATCTGGATCCACAACTCCACCCATTATGACAATCCCCTTGCACCCCAGTCCACTGCGAGGTGCAATACGACCATATGTACCCTGAGGCACTGTTATAGCCAAATCTGTTGGGACTACCACAATCTGTCCTGGGATTAGGTCTAAAGACTTAGCAGAACACAGGTCCAACCCAGCCGCAGATGCAGACCCTCTGACAGGGGCTGACGCATTGCAACTGAGTTTCTTGAAAAGCAGCCGATCACCAGACCTAACCTGATTAGCTGACCTGCCACCAAGCGCACAAAACAGCATGGAAAAAATGAAGAAGGCCTCAAATGGACTGAGGCTGTGATGCTCTGGACCTGAATCGGTGGCTGGGATCTCTCCACAAGGGACCCCTGTAATGCTGTCACGAATTCTCAGTTTGACCCGACGCACTGTCAAAGGAGAGGAAGACCTCAGAGAACACACAACACCCTCAGAGCATACCGAGACTGGCTGTGGGCGCCGCTGAATCATTCTCACCCGTTGTCGAATTCGGTTGCACTCACATCTCCAATCGTCCGACGACTTCTGAAGGCTGTGGGCAAAAATATGATGAACACAGGGTGATGAGGGACGACACAATGTACAATCGTCATCCTCTTGCATCCCCGAAACAAACTTCAGATACTTATTCAAGACCTCACCAGGCACAAGATAATCAGGCTGGGGCACAAGAACAAGATTATATCAAATGAGGAAAGGAAAACCAATAATGACCCTTGGCCCAACATCTGCCAAGTAAATAAAAACATCCGAACACTGAAACAACTGCAAACCACTAACATTGAGAACAGCCAATTCCATACGATCAGTATACACTCCCACTGTACCTCCAGCAAGGGGTGAGTTCTGACCCACGCCCTTCAGATTCAAGCGCCGAGGAGCACCCTCATGGAGCTTGCTTGGAAAAACCTCAAAGCCTGCCACTACAATCACTTGGTTGCCCGAGTCAACCATGCAAGGCAGGGCCATGCACTGCATCTGATGTGCAGCCGCAAAATGAAATCGGACAGTCACCTGCAACTCACCCTTCTCCTCCAATGCCCGCTTGGCCACCTGGGGATAACGTTTTACTACAGGGAGATCATCAAAATCCACATCCGCGCAATGCGACGTTGTGGAGTGCAATTTCCCCACACTGTACTGCGCTTCCTCGGAATCCATGGGCGGCTGGGAAATCACACTCAACCTCCGGGCTGGGGAATGAAACCCTGTCAGGAGGGGGGGAGCAAGTCGCTCAGGCCTGTGCTGGCACCACGCTGCAGCCAATTCCTGCAAACGTCGAACTACAGCAGGACTTTCACCAAGCGACTGCCCTCCTTGACCATCTTACTGTTTCACTGGGCTGGGAGAACCCAGACCACGTGCTGAACCCGAACTGGGCCTCCGTTCAGGGGTCTTATGTGGCCCCTGTCCACAATGAGATGCTGAACTCGGCCTTCTCTCTGGCGTGAAGCCACGTCTCTGATGATGTTCCTGTCCACGCCCCTGCTGAGACGTCATGCTGGGACGACACTCAGGGGTAAAACCACGCTTCTGGTATTGGTCTCGCGGCTGAGAACCCCCTCGAGGCTGGGAGCGTTCCCTTGGCTGGGATCCACTCCGAGATCTTCGGTCATCTGGACGTCCACGTGAGTTTGATGCACTGCGGGGTTGTCCCGTCGCTGACTTGTTGGGACATTCGGCTGCCCGATGGGGACCTCCACAATGGTAACACCGCATGCGCCGTGGATGAGGACAGTCACGAGCATAATGGTCCTTTGCACCACAATTGTGGCACGCATTGGCATTCTCCTTGGGGCAGTTCCGCTGAACGCGGTCAGGACTGCCACAGTGATGACATGTCCGGGTGACTGCAGAAACTGATTGTGTAGACCCCCGGAGGTTTTCACGTGCCCTGCGGCCGTCCTCCTCCTGTGTCAGGAAGTCCATGACCCACACGTACAACTCCAGATAGTTGAATCCATAGCCCCGTTGTGCAGGTTCTCCATAGAGCTTCTCGCCAATCATTTTCCAGGGCATCTGCCTGCCAGCCCGCTTGTCGTCACAGTACTCGTCCAGGACCAAGAGTAACTGTGAATGAGCTTGCATTCTGGTGACTCCTCCAATGACCTGGCTGCCCTTTTCTAGCCACTTGGTGAACCAGTCGCACCACTCCATAGGCCCAACATGACCTTCGAGGCGTAGGGCTTTCCAAACAGGTTCAGTCCTGTATATGTTGCGGAATCGGCGGCCATACCGAAACACCTCTTTCCACAGTGTGAAGAGATCCAAATCCTCCCGCATCACTCGTTCAAAGAAGTGGTCGTGTATCTTGGTGGGAATGGAGACCAATAAACATCCCACCAATGTCCGACGGTCCACCACGTCAAGGCGAACACCAACCCAACGGCTCCACTCCTTCTCCCACCGCTCTCGCTGTTCCTGGTTCTCAAGATCTCTCCACACAGGCATTTTGTATTCGTCCTGCAGCACTTGGACAGTTTTGGAATCAATCATGGGATGGCCTTCCCTGCCAAAGAACCCCATGGGCATCTGCGCGTTCCGATCATGAGGTAGTGCCTTGAGCTCCATCACCGCCACCATGAAAGGCTGGACCTCATGAAATGCAAATCCCTCTCCAATACCTGTGGGTCTGATCTTCTTCCGCTTCACATTAGGAGGAGGATCAACTGCCCGTGATGGGATGAACCATTGGCCTTCAAAGTACGGGGCTAACTGTCCCATGACGTCCATATTGGTGTAGTCCTGGCTGGTCTCCACAAACTGATGGGCCTGTGGAAAGGTAGCAGCAGAAGGCGGTCTCCAGATGAGATGACCGTGTCGTTGGCTTCCCTCGGAATCGGGATGGCCTCCTCTCCCATGGTCATGACTACTCCCTTCTGCAGACCAAGCCTGATTGATTGTTGAAGTGCCATACCCCATGTGGGGGGCCTGTGGCGGCGCTGTTGGGTGCGGTGGAGGTGCTGTTGAATGCGGTGTCAGCACTGTTGGCTGCGGTGGCGGCGCTGTTGGATGCGGTGGCGGTGGCGGTGGTGGTGACGATGTCGTCGCCCCGGAGGACACTGTGGCCATCAATTCAGAATGTAGCCCTTGACACCTGGCAACCAACTCCTCCATCACCTGGCGCTGACCCTGTGCAAAGGAAACGTGCTCCTCAGACTCCGCCTCAGCTTTGGCGGCATTTTCTGCACACCCGATGGCTCGCGCCAATGCTGCATGCACATCTTTCTGGATTGTCTCCAAGTGCGCACTGAATGAGGCGTGATCAGGGGCACGCGGATGCGCTTTCATTGCGCCTTCGACGACCCCAAGGCGGGATTCATATGAGATTATCCCACGTTGTGTATTCTCAGCACACTCCACCGCCTTCTCAGCCACACGTTTGGCTTGCCCAGCAGTCACTCTAAGTTCAGCCACTGCTTGTACTGTCTGGTCCGTCGCGGCCTTGACCTCATTGAGTGTCTGGAAATCCGGTAAGGCCCCACGCGCACCAGTGGACTCAAGTTGTCTGATTTGCTTCTCAGCAACCTGCAGCCCAGTATGCACAACACCCAACTGCTCAGACATTCCCTGTGACACAGATTGGGCTGAGCTGGAGGTGCTCTGCGCGTTTCTGGCAATTTCCAATGATCGCTGCGCCTCAGTGGATGTCGCAGCAATTTCACCCCGCACCTCCTGAATCTCAACCCGCAGTTGCTGTGTGGAGGTTTGAGCTTGCTGGGAAAGACGCTGTGCACTTAACGAAGTCTCTTGCGCCTGTTGTGCCACCAGCTTGGCCTGTTGTGCATCGAGCACTGCCTGCTGCACCTGGTTGACAGTCGCTTGGGGTACATGTGGCGGGCCATTCGGGTCTTGCGGCGGGCCCTGACTCACTGTACCCTGCAACCCAGAAATTTGACTCGATAGTCGGGCGAGTACTTGGTCCACATGCAGCTGACGTTGTTGCTGTGACTGCTGATTTTCTTGAAATTGCGCCTGCAACTGCTGTATGTGCTGCTCTAAACGCACCACCTTGCCACTCAAATGTAACTTGAATTGTTGTTCAAGCGTAGCATGTGAGTCCTTCAGCGATTGGATATCATTTTGCGCCTGGGAAAACTGCTTGTATGAGGACTCGTGTTCGGTGGCTGCTGCTTGGGTGATGGAGGCCTTAAAAGTATCAAGTTTCGCATTAACCTCCTCAATGTTAGCACGTTGCGTCGCTAAAGATTCACCCAAGGAGCTCTGCATGGTTTCCAATCCAGTCACACGTTCCACATGCAAGCCAAGACTACCATGCAAATTCCCCACAGTCCGTTGCGTCTCTTCAAGAGCCCGTGCATATGGTCGAATGTGAAGTTCAAGTTCTCCCACATTGGCCTTGGATTTAAGAGCATCCTCAAGGCGTGCAATGTACTCATCTACAAGCGCAGCGTCCGCGGAGGATTGTTCCACATACGCAAGGCGCGTCGCCAACTCTTTCAAGCGCTCCACCGTGCGTGTTTTCGTCGTCGCTCTTTCGCGTGTCTCGTAAGGCGCCACTCGTTCCTTATGTGGTGCACTAACATCCAAAGTCACCATACTTGGTTGTTTGCGCGACATAGCCCGAACAACACCCTTGATATGATCAAGCCCTCGTTGTACCGGACTAGAACGTCCAATGAGCGGATCCTTTTCGACATACATGGGCGGTGTGCTTGTTTCGGCGACATCCTCATCCATATCCAACACAAGAGCGGGTTTGATTGGGGTCGAAAATCGCCCCGACTTGGCCGGCACACCGGAATGAGATGCCGTAGCCTCCGCCCCATGGTACTCAACTAGGTGATCGTCCTCGTTTGTGTGTGACATAACCAAAACGTGAACGAACCGAACAAACGACAAAGGAAATAAATAAAAGAAAGAACGAAGTAATTACACAAGAGAATTGTAACACTCCAAGGTTTGTATCACACAAGCAAGATAGAACACAAAACGAATGCTACCATGTAATAAAATCCACACTAAGGTTAGATTCTATCCTTCTTGAAAAAATGTGAATTCCTTCAAGGCATAAAACAACCCATAGAATTGTGTGATAGGAAATGAAAATGAAAATGAAAATCCCCACTCTACTATGCTTCAATTTAAAATTAAAAACACAAGTAGACAAACAACAAAACACAAAGCAAATGTGACACACAACAACACAAACAAACCAATTGGTGTGAACCTATGATGATTGTCGACGAGTGAGGCTGAATCACTTGGAGTCCCCTTGATATTATACCCACTTCATTGATGATTGAAACCCCTTCACTTGAGGATGGTAAATTCTGCAAGACCCTGAGAGAGAGAGAGGTGCATACATGACAATCATATTTATTTACAACACATCGCTGATCATGGCATGCATGCATCATGGTCGTATCTCACATTGAGAACACAATGACTCCCAAATAAGCGAATGTGATGATAGTACCGAAATTAACATGCATCAATCCCATAACCAATCATGAAACTCATGGCGTCCTAAAATTAAAAGCGAAGACATCAAACCAAAATTCAATGGCACACTCGCCATGACATGCATTATGAACACAAACAAGATGTCGTATGGCAAATAACCATCAAAAGGACATGGGGCATTCAAATTGAGTAAATAATCCGGAATCGCTTGAGACATACTTCGAATGAATCCACGAGAGCAAATTCGAAGTCAACAATCGATACTTGAATGCAAAATTCAATGAAACGTATACGGGCAAACCCTCAACAATCCATCATAATTCCTGAAAACCCTGACGTCGTGGTTATCCTGTAACGCATACCATCACCGGATCTTATGCTATACGACTCATGATGACCCATCAAGAATGCGGATAAAGGTGTCGGTCCCCACTGATCCCTAATTATACATTGTGTGTCATTTTGTGTTTGTGCTGCTCCACTGACTCGTATCACACTGTGGTGCGCCTATCTCAAAGGATAGAACTAACACTATTAGCACCACAGGACCGTCAATCAGCAGACCAGCGTGCGCACGACCCAACAGGCGGGCTCACACACACAGAGCATCAGGGATCGCAACTCAGCGATCTCCTGCTGGCATCCCTACCCTATCATCATAGGTCACTGGCAGACCTCTGGACTCAAACTCCTGCTGCTGTTTATCCCTTGTCTATCCTAACTCTGTGGTCACATTACACGAGGACTTAAGTCTAGAGGGAGGGGTCGTCCTCTGTGTATTAGTATTCTAATATGCACTGCAATGGATGCCTTTGCCCCGTCACTCCGTGAGTGGGTGGGGTCTTTAAAGAGTATATCGCTGCTCCAACTGCCCATGTCTGTGCCTGTAGTGTTTGCGCGCCCCTTTTCCGCTTTTCCTCTTTTAATGAAAAAAATCAAAGCAAAA
This sequence comes from Eutreptiella sp. 'Long Island Sound 2002', assembly GCA_964036045.1. Taxonomy (NCBI): domain Eukaryota; phylum Euglenozoa; class Euglenophyceae; order Eutreptiales; family Eutreptiaceae; genus Eutreptiella; species Eutreptiella sp. 'Long Island Sound 2002'. The sequence goes on from OZ038379.1 coordinate 152,944,153, forward strand.
AGAAAAAGAAGAAAGGGTCAAGCAGGCAACAACGAACAAAAATACAACAAGACAAATAAAGGGGGGACCCGAACGAAGCCACCAACATCACGCATGTGCCGCGCACAGCGCGCACACTGGTGAACAAGCGCAAAGTGGCCACAAACACAGGACACAGAACGCACGGGATGCACGCACCGGTGAACAAGCGCCCAGAGGCCCCGGACACCGCTCGGGTGTAAGCACCTAGGGCCGCAGCAGGACACAACACAACAAACCACATCCCAAGGGTTGGACGCACTGGAACGACCAAGCCGACCCGCCAGGCCAGTAGCAGGAGCGGTACTCCATGGCCACTGGTTGGAGCCCGGCCAGGCTGCATCGGAAACCATGGCAAACGTCGGCCCAACTTGAGGCAACAACTGGTGACAGGCGAGCCGGCACACAGCCCAGGAGGGGGTCGCCTGCCAAGCAACAGGGCCCCGCAACTGGAGCCACAGGCGTGAGGTGGTCGTACCTTGCGGAGGAATACCCCCTGTGGTGAGAGATACTCCACACATCTGGGAAGCCTCCCAGGGCTGCTGCCCTCGGGAAGGGACATGTGACCCTACCAACAGACACATCTGGGGACAAGCTCCGACCCGGGACACCCGGACCGGGTTGCCGCGACAGTGCCTTCCCAAGCGCCTGCGGGAGCGGCTCAAGAGGCACCTGACCTAGGGCAGTGGGAGACAGAGGACGTCCGCTTAATAAGACCTTCTTCCTGCATTTTCAAAGGTGACATCCCGAGCACCCGTAGATGCCTATCTACTTACCTTCTCATGCTCATCGCTCCTTGCTTTGGATTGTCCTTGATGATCTGGGCATCCATCACAGGCTGGGTTTTGGAGGCTGCTGGCGTCCCCCAGCCGTAGCCCAGAATCAGAACCCAGGTACTCCATCTATTCCCTCAGGAACTCACACTTCTCCAGTTTATTGCGCAGGTTGTGTTCCTGGCATACAGAGAGGAACTCCTGAGGGAGGATATCTTGGTCCTCCTTGGTATTGGTACCAAAGCATAGATTGTCAATCGGAGCCTGCATTTGAGCCCCTCGCTCCAAACGCTCCTGCACGATAGGTCTCCGTCATAGCTTGTACAGGATCTTGTTCATGATTTCCTTGAATGCAGAGGGGGCGTTAGCCACTCAAAATGGCGTGACCAGCAATCTAAAAATACACCCTCTAAGGGTTGATGAAGGCAAGGAACTCCTGCCATGCCGCAGTGAAGTCCCATGCCGAAACCCAGTTCGCTTGTCCAACTTTGTTTTGTAACGACGGGATAATATGCGCTCCAGGGTGTGCTCCTGGTTGCGCTGGTTACCAGATTGATTCTGGGTACGCTTGTTCAACTCCCCGTAGTGTACCACAAGGCGTAGGGCTGTAGGGCCCGGTTTAGCCAGGAGAAAGGATGGGGAGCTATGAGACGGCTACTTGCCATTCTTATACTCGTGCCCCAGCCCAGCGTCAATCCATTCTTGCACTTGTTGATCGACCTCTTCGACATGATCCGCAGACACTGCTTATGGTCTTAGCTTGGGTCTTTGCTTCTGCCATTCAGCCTTCAGCTTCAGGTCCATCTGGACCAGGTTCTTGCAGCTCCCGGGTGGGGGTAGCCCTTTGAAGACTTCTTCATAGGTCTTCAGCAGTTTCTGAAGACTAGGGTCCAAGTTTTTGAGCTTCTGGTCGAAGTGTTCCTCCGAGTTGAGGTTGTCCTTCCCTTTGTCTTGTCGCTTGACAATCCCATCAGTAGGCATGTCCTGCTCTTTCCACTTGTCGTTGCTGCTCTAAGAATAGTACAAGTGCTCAAGGTTCTCGTAGGAGTCGCAGTTACAACGATACGGTATTCGACATTTGCCTGAGGGCTTGTAGACTTCCAGCTCTGCATCTATTAGATGGGTTTTCCTGACAGATAGGAGGTGTTGGCAGCAAACATAACGTTACCACTGAGATATACAATCTACTAGGTTTTCGCGTAGCTCCTTACTGTGGTTTTCCCAATAGGCCAGGAGGAAGAGGGAGCTTAGCCAGACAACACGAGGTATGGTTCTGATGTGCTTTTTCCTTGATGTCGTTTAGACTGAGGAGGGTTGCCTTAGGTGCAGAAATGGGGTAGTTCATTTCTAGCTCAACTTTCTCCACGACAGTCTGCACGTAGAAGGCGTTGTGCTCATTAGAGTCTGAGTGAATCGAGCTGGTTATTTCGAATATGTGGTGCTCAATCTCCGAATCCCCAACCAGAGGAGGTGGAAGTATGACTTCATAGGCACGGTCATCTGGATCGGGTGTAGTGCTGGTGGTGACATATTCATAGTGAGGAAGATTACCCTTTCGGTCATCCAGACCCCAACCCTTGTTTTCCGCCATGCAGCGGCTGAGCCGCGGATAGTTCAGGTCCTCCCAGGGAACACGATTGATGGTACCATCAATCAGTGATAGTTGACTGTCGGATCTGGTTTCTTCAACAGCTTCTTATCACCTCTGTTAATGTAGATAGCCGTATCAGGTCCAGTGACCCTACTGACTATCAAGCGCTCCAGGAGTTTTCTCCGATAGGAATTCTCCCCAGTAGGTCCCCAATCAGGGGTACATCACCGTCATCCTTAAGCTGACCCTTCGGCACAAAACTGATTTTACTGATCGCGCTGCCGCTTCCGCAGCTTCTGCCGCTTCTGCCTGCCGCTTCCGCAGCTTCTGCAGATTTTACATCAGCTTTTTAATAAGTTCGATAAGTTACTTAGTTTAATAGCTATTACTGTTAGATCACTAATCACTAAAGCCGTCCAAATGGAAAATAATAAGGTGCCGCAGCTGCCGTCTAGAGGTTTGGGTGGTAGTGCTGCCCGAAAGGTTAAAACCGCATTGAGAATGGTATGCATAAACAATTGAACTTCGTTTCCTTGCGTACATGTGCCTTGGTGTCGTGCATTCAAACAAACTACGTGATGTTTGCGCAAAATTCACTGATGCTTGGTTTTTGTAAGTGAAATCAGCTTCCGTCTAGAGGTTTGGGTACTAGAGTGCTCCCCGAAAGGTCAAAAAGCATTGAGAATGGTATTGGTTAATAATGATTGCAATTCAACTACGTTTCCTTGCTTAGATGTGCGTTGGTCTGGTGCATTCAACCAAACTACGTGGATTTTTGCACAAAAATCACTTATGCTTGGTTTTTGTAAGTGAAATCAGCTTCCGTCTAGAGGTTTTGGTACTAGAGTGCTCCCCGAAAGGTCAAAAACGCATTGAGAATGGTATGGGTAAATAATGATTGCATTTCAACTTCGTTTCCTTGCTTACATGTGCCTTGGTGTCGTGCATTCAACCAAACAACGTGATTTTTGCGCAAAAATCACTTATGCTTGGTTTTTGTAAGTGAAATCAGCTTCCGTCTACAGGTTTGGGTACTGGAGTGCTCCCCGAAAGGTCAGAAACGCATTGAGATTGGTATTGGTAAATACTGATTGCAATTCAACTTCGGTTCCTTGCTTACATGTGCCTTGGTGTCGTGCATTCAACCAAACTACGTTATTTTTATGCAAAAATCAATTGTGTTTGGTTTTTGTAAGTGAAGTCAGCTTCCGTCTAGAGCAGTGGGTACTAGGGTGCTCCCCGAAAGGTCAAAAACGCATTGAGAATTATATGGGTAAATAATGATTGCAAGTTAGAAGGATAAAGGCATTAAGTGAAATCAGTGAAAATGTTCTGGAAAAGAAGTAGAATCAGTGCAAGCAGTGAAAAAAGATGCGGTGCCAAGAGGTGCCATCCCGGTAGTGCTAATGCTCAATTTGGCTGTGGGGAACACTTATACGATAATAATTCATGTCCAAGGTGGCAAGTTAGAAGGAAGTGAAATCAGTGAAAAAGGTTCTGAAAGAGAAGTGGAAGGAGTGCAAGCAGTGAAAAAAGATGGGGTGCCAAGAGGTGCCGTCCAGGTTGTACTAATGCGCAATTTGGCTGTGGGGAATACTTATACGATAATAATTCATGTCAAAGGTGGCAAGTTAGAAGGAAGTGAAATCAGTGAAAAAGGTTCTGAAAAAGAAGTGGAATCAGTGCACGCAGTGAAAAATGATGGGGTGCCAAGAGGTGCCATTCCGGTTGTGCTAATGCGCAATTTGGCTGTGATGAACATTTATACGATACTAATTTATGTCGAAGGTGGCAAGCTTAGAAGGAAGTGACAAAAGTGAAAAAAGTGAAAAAAGTTCTGAAAAAGAAGTGAAATCAGTTTTGTGACGAAGGGTCAGCTTAAGGATGACGCTGCTACCACCACTTGAGCTCCTTCGTAAGCTGCCTTGGTCATCATCTTGACCAACTCACTGAAGCGAGGATTGGCGTAGCATAAACCCAGGGACTGCTAGTAGTACTAGTAGGAACTGTTCTTGCCTGTGCAATACAAAGGTAGAGTGTGCTGCTGAGGGAATATCAGGGTAGTCCTGACATATAGAGGCTCCAGACATTTAGGCTGCCTTGAGAAAAACGATGGTTAGCCTGGCGCCGGTATCCAGTACACCCACAGGAATATAGGAACCCAAATACCCTTAAGGCCAGAACACTACGTCAGTCCTCCCAGGGCTTACCCTTCACAACACCGTAGGCAGTTCCACCTTCGTTTCCTGCTTCTCCAAATGCTTTGTGCCATCAGCAAGGGCTTGCTCTTGGTGGTGCTTATGCCGGTTTTATCTCGTTCTTGCTCGGCTCACCAACCAACTTCCATTTAGGCTTGAGCTCAGGGCACCTTGGCCGAGGACCACGATCAGATCGTAATTGGAGAGGTACTCCACACCCCCTGAATGCTTCTTTTGCCCATTGTTGCCTTTGCCTTTGGCTTTTCCTCCTCCTTTTGACTTGCTCTTGCCACCACTTTGGCCTGAGGCGCTCTCCGCCTTCAGATTGTCAGAAATTCCTTTCTTCTTGTGACATTCATTCTCGTAGTGGTGGTGTTTCCCACGAACCCAGCAAGTCACCGTACACCTGAAGTGATCTGTCATTTTCTCCTCCTGCTTCTCATTGGTGAGGGGATTTTCCTGGTTTCCCCCTTTGATCACGAGGCATGTTTTATTGCAGGTGCAGTTTTCAGTATGTTCAGGCTCACTTTAGTCATCATGTCCTCTACAGTAGAAAAGGGTACAGTTGTTGATGAGCTTGAGCCAGGCGTTCCGCTGATGGGTGTGCCTCTGCAGGTTGATCACGTTATCCAGCTTGAAGATCCCTTTAAAATGCTGCTCCTGTTGATGATCCAGCGCCAGCTCTGTGAGCAGAAGAGCGAGGTCCGCAAACGTGGAACACATGTCCACCTCTCCTCCGTAGCTCGGCACTCCCACCACAGGGCCATGGGAATCTTTCCGACCAGCCACAGTGGAGCTCGTCAGCCCCATGGCTGCTAGGGGTGAGACGACAAACGTGGCAATTAATCTTCCCCTGCAGCTCGTTCACCCAGCTCCTAGTGGACCTGTCTAGCAGGCCTTGCAGCTTGGCGATCTGCTCACCGATAGTTGGGTCCGACTTGAACTTAATGAACATCGTCTCGAGGGAAACCATTACCTTCCCAAAGGTACTGCAGCGGTTGAAGGTTTGCTTGACCTGATCTTTCAATCAGTCCTGCTTGCAGCATCTCTCAATGAGGTCCAGGAGTGTTTGCACTGGGGCATTGACCTGCTCAGTGAGCCTGAGGAAAGAGCTGAACTCCTCAACCCATTTATCCAAATTTTTGTTAGTAAACTCTGCTCCCTCCACTTGTACCTTTGCGGTAGCGGTGGCCTTGGTAGACCGTTTCCCCTTGGATTTCTTCTTGAACTTGGTCTGGGAGCCACTGCTTGAGAATCTTAGCTGCCGTTGCCGTCCTTGTCACCCCTCAGATGTGCCAGCGCTCGCAGTGAAGTGAGTGACAGGCTCTTCATGGTTTTGGAGTCTTCAGATTTCACCTCATAAGGTGCCACTGAAGTAAAGGCTGGAAGTAGAAAGGGTCTTCGGCTAGCGTAGGTGTGTGGTGGGGTAATGCTCTACCTACAGCGTGTGCACCAAGAGTGTGGGTGTAGCCAGCCAGAGGGCATGGCGCAGAGGCGCGTGCAATGGATCTGAACAAGGCGTTTGTTCCCGTGTGAGAGTGAGAGGCCTTGCACCGTCAACCTTAGGTGTACGGAGAGTGTCTGGTGGTGTGTTGACAGCCCCCACAGCCTTCTGCAGTTCCGCAGAGAAGTCCTTGGAGAACCGTTTCAGGGTCTCATTCAGGGCACTGCAAGTTAGGAATCTGGACGATTGACCGAAGGGCGCTCCTGATGACTGATGGAACGTTGGTAGAGCATGTCTGTGCTCAGTTGACGACGCTGGGTGGCGTCTGTGTGACGTTATTGGGCCTGATGCAGTCAAAAGAGCAGCTGTAGGAGATATTTCATGAGTGTCATCCCGGAACTTCCTGAATGTGGACCGGGCGTATCGTTGTTCTGCAGGTTCATCAGATTACGTCGCCGTGTTCGTGTGGATAGATGTGTCCTCAATATCAGATGGATGTTCCTGGTCTAGGGTCATAATGGCCCAGTTTGACACTACTTCATCCGTGTCAGGTTCTGGGCGTGGTGCGGGCTTCGAGGTAGATTCACTCCAGGTAAGTTGCCCCAACTGAATTTCTGCAGTCTGGGTGGAGTGCTCCAGTAATACTTTGACACGTTGAGTGCCTTGCCCGTGTGTGCCCCACACAACCTTATTCTTTTGCAGAGGCTCGAGCACCCTGACCACTGAAGGCTGCAAGGAGTCACCCAGGTAAGTGGCAGCTCTGCTCTGCGCGCTCAAATAAAGGTTACGCCAGGTTCCAGGTCCATCTGCCTCGGCGGATCTGTCCATGTTGTTCAGGTTTTCGTTGCCCTTTGTGTACACCCTCTGGTTACCAGAAAAGGACTTTTGTGTTTCTTTCTTGCCTGCTTTGTTTCTTTGCCACTACCTTGCTGCAAGGTATCGGCAATGGTATTCCAGTAGGCAATGCAGGGACACCAAAGTGAGGATCAAACAATACACACAGGGCTGCAGATAAAGAATATCGAAAGCTTTTTACACTATAAACAAATCCAGAGAATCAGAAAGCAAAGTTGAATGCAGATTTGGAGAGACGGTCAGCCCTTGGGATAAGAACATTGAAACAATCCCCGACATCACTCCTTCGTGGTCTCCGGTTCACCTTGGAATGTGAGCTCTTTCGGGTCTGGACATATTTGATGAGGTGGCATGGCTCTGTGGCCCCGAGGTCACTGCAGCTTTGACACTTGCTTTGAAGCATTGGGGACCTCCCCGTAGCATGGGCGTTAATCACCCTGCTATGGCTCAGTACTGGCTTTCCTAAATTCCCGGTTCTAAGCATTGGAGACCCCCCGTACGGTATGAGTTATGTTGCCAATCAACCATTTCGTTGGTCCTCGCCAATTTTGTCCCTTGCTCCAAACGGTCGGGCTTGTGTTGCAACCCCACGCACTGTTGCATCAGTACAGCTTTCGTCTCCCGCATCAAAGCAGATGGGGACCTCTATCACAGTGGGGGTTTGTAGCCAAACCACTCGTGGCCTAGAATGTGATGCAATGCTAATTTTCACACGGCTAATTTGGGCATCTTCTTTCAAGGGTCCTGGACGTCCTTAGGGCAAGGCTATAATGCGAACTTGCTCGTTTGGGCCTCTCGTCGTTTTTTCCCCTGCTTTGAAGCGATGCGGACCAGTTTGCCCTTTTCGGGGGGCTTGCTCATTCTGTCCGGAACCATGATGCGTTCCGGCGCATGCGATCGCACATGTCACATCACAACTCCGCCAACATGTGGGTGCTTGCTGGCTTTCCTCCCGCTGGGAGGGTGCTTGCTGGCCCTGAAGCGGTGTGATTATGTCGCCAGAGGGTTTAAAGGTTCTATAGTATCTCAAAGCCTCGAGTACCAGATACCCGCTTTCTCGTTGTCTTACACAAACAATGATCAAGAAATAGGTACTACCCTACCGGAAAGGGTCCGCTATGTATGCCTTTGCTCTGTTCACACCACTGGCCAATCAATACATTCTAAAAGGGTAGAACATGCTGGAATAAGGTCGCAAGAAATCTTTGCAATATCAGACCTGACTCGTTGTGGTGTCTCTGCCATTTTGAAAACTTAGTTAACGGTGACGGGTTCATGTTAGGTGGGGCTGCGGCAGGAAAGTAGGGAAATTTTGGTTGAAGAAAACCTGGGTTACTCAGTGTAAACTAATGCAGACTTTTACCACATATGATGCAGGGTATTGTGTTATGAACGGGACGAAGCATTTACAACAACTTCGAGGAATTCAAGGATTTCGAAATGTGTTTTGAACGTTGCAGTGCCTTGTTATTTGGTCGAGGGATCAGGTTCCCTACTGGTGGCGATTGCAGGTGTATACAAATTTGTTATACCTCTGGGCTGCTAATGAACTGTTCCCAAGAATTTGAGGAGTTGAAGTCACAGAAGAAATGTCCTGAGGTTGATCCTAGTTGAGACAGCATCGTGGACTTACGGCATTTGCAGCGGCTAGCAGTAAAGAGATTGAGTTTGTTGACTGTTGTGGACATTGAGCTCAATTGTTGTGAGGTTCAAAACTGCACAGGGTACAGTCAGAGTAAGCTTCTAAATATACGAGCGGCTCTGCAGAGCTTAAGCTACGAGACCTAAGAATGTCGCCTGGCGGGAGAGATAATTGTTCAGCGTAACACATGGTTTCTGGATCCGTTGGTGAAATATGACCCCCCTGAAGATGAGGCTGTCTTGTCAACAACTCTTTTGGCAGGGACTGTCTGTGACTCCTTGTGCGGGTCTGTTCTACATCGACCTCCACGCAGGTAGCGTGGAAACAATGCGAAGCAACCTCGAGTTAATGGCCGTCAGCGACACTGATGCACATCTCCTGTTATTGGGTGTTGCTGTGCTCCGTTCTGCTGTGCTCATCTTCCACAGGTTACTTTGCGCCAAGACACCAAAAAGGGGGGGCACAACAGAGGACGAGGACAGGTCTTGCGAGAATGAGAGCGCCCCAATGGCGCAACAACCAGAACTTGAGAAGGAGAGTCTGTTACAGGTCATGTAGTGTGCGTTTTGTGTGTAGACACGCTCTTGTAGGCTGAGCAGTACTTCGAGGGCACTGTTTTTGTTGGCTTCAGCAAGAATGCGCTTGAGCGGTGCAATCTCTGCATCTTAGTGCCAACCTACGCTTGTCCCTACACAGATTTGCCTCCAGAAAACACTTTTGGGGACGTGCGCCCTCTCCGAGCCTTGTGCTCAGGCTGGAGGGCTCTCTGAACATTTCGGCTTTGATTCGTGGGTGCACCGTAGAACCGAACAGCTCTGCGCCTCTGTAGAGGACACGCGTCTAAGCTGAGCCCTGTGCTTGGGTAGTAGACGCTTGGTGCGTCCGCAACTACGTTGTTTTTACTACCAAGAGTTTTCGGTAATTTGAAGCTAACTCTGAGGCTAACGAGTTAGATGACAAAGTTGTGTTTAACACCCAGCACCAACGGCGCTGAAAAAGGTGTGTTTTTTTTTCACAAAGGCTCACACCGATGTGCAGCCTTGTTTCAGTTTTTTGATGCTCTATTCATAGGCCCAGTTCTACAGTGGCCTGATTTGAAGCCTTCTGGCTCTGATGGTGTCTACTCAAGCAGTCTTTGATTTCGTGACAAGAGGTAAATGTTTTGTAAGACTTCTGCAATATTTTCAGAGTCACAGTGTGGCTCTTTTTTTTTAATGATTCGCTCCTGTTTGGCAGCTGAAGCACGGCCGTACATTTGCCGGTGCGCCACGCCCTTATTGTATCTATTAGTAAACTTATTATATTTTTCCAGCCCCCACCCCCCGCCCGTTCACTGTCCCATTTTCGGACTTCACAAACTCTGTCAGTGCCAAGTCATGTCCATTACAGAACCACTACTACTCATCGACTCTTTATACCAACCACTGTGGGCGAGAGTGCCCCCTTGGTCACATACACTCTAAGCCAGAGTGCACGGGGAAGTTGTGCTTTGTCATTTTTTACGAGGGATCTTTGGGGACGCTTTTTTGGCCTGAAGGCAGCACCCCCACAGTGGGAGGGGGGAGAGGCCTCAGCAGCATATGTGTTGCAGCCCCGCGGCCTATTTCTTTGCATACATTTTCTGCAGGAGCGGAGCAATTTTTTGCATGAATGCATGTGTACACTTGTGCACGTGCCGGTGCATTCTTTCTGCATACAACCACGTTTGCCCCAAACTTTCCATCTGTGACCCTCATTCCCTTCGCTTTTTGGTTCTCAGCAATTCCAGAATGAAGCGGGGTCAATCAGGAGTTTGAAATCAATTTCAGTGACGCCTAATGAAGCCACGTCTATTTTTGAATATTCTATGCGTACCACACAGCCCCTTGCGTTGTCATTGCTCCGCTTTTGGGTCCTCTGTCCTCAGCTTCCGAGTGATGGAGATGGAGCGCCGCAATAACTGCAAGATGCTCAAAAGTAATTTAATCTAAAATTGGTCTCACAAGGCGGGGGCTGAAGATTTTGCACAGTTTATTTAAGGGCTTTTGTACCTTGTCGGGTAGTAGTGTATTATTCAGCGTCTATCTTTGCCCTGTCCTTGCCGAAACGCAAAACCGGGGGGGGGGTCCAACGGCCCAGCGGCGCAAAGCCACGAGAAAGCAGAAGGAGAACAGAGGGAGGCAAGCGGCAGGGCGACGACGACCGCAAAACACAAACCCGGGGGTTGGGGGGGTGAGCAGGAGGCGCCAACAAACGGCCAAGCGGCACAGAGCAACTACAAGGCACATAGAGGACAAAGGAAAACGCGGACTGAGACGCCAACGGCCGCAAAACGACGACCCCGAGGGGAGGGGGGGGGCAACAGCCGCTGGCAGGCGCGGCGACCCCAAGGGGCAAAGGGGGGGCACAGGACAGCAAGCGGAGGGCCGGGGTGGGTTAGGGGGGGGGCGCAGCAGCAGGCGGCGCCCAACAGCAAAGCACAGCCAGGAGCCGCGCAGACACAAGAAAGAGGAGGGCGAGCAGGGGAACACGAGTGGCAGGGCGACGACACCCGCGAAACAAAAACACGGGTTGGCGCACCGCACGTCTTTGGGAGGCCGGCCCGTCCGTCCCGGCCAGGACAAAGGGTTGGCTCACCACACGCGCTCAGGAGGCCGGCCCATCCGTCCCGGCCAGCCAAAGGACACAAACAACCGACACCGGACAACGCCGGCCGTAAGGTGGTGGAGACAACAGCGAACCAACAAAACAAGCCGAGCATCGAGCCGGCTAAAACACCACGAACCGAAACCCAAACACACCGGCAAAGCCCCCCCCTCCATGGGGGGGCCACAAAACACCACAACACGCCCCACCCTGAGGGAGGCCACACACCAACGCAGCCCGACCCACCATACGGGGGGCCACACACCACCACACACAACACAACGCCACACAACACAACACACCGCACCCGAGCGCAGCACGCGCCACCAAGAGGGGGGCCACACACCAACGCAGCACGCCCCACTATGAGGGGGGCCACACACCACCACCACACACAACACAACGCCACACAACACAACACACTGCACCCCAACACAGCACGCCCCGCCAAGAGGGGGGCCACGCACCGGCAAAGCACACCCCACCACGAGGGGGGCCACACACCAGAGCACCACACAACACAACACAACACACGGCAACGCGACGCGACACAACAAAACACAAGGCAACACAGCCCGACCAAGAGGGGGGCACGCACAACCACGACAAGCCCCACCATAAGGGGGCCACACGGCACCACAACACACAACGCCACAAAACACAAGACACCGCACCCTAACGCAGCACGCCCCACTACGAGGGAGGCGACACACCGGCACCACACGCAACACAACGCCACACAACACACCACGCCGCACCCCAACGACACACAACACAACACAACATCACGCAACACAGCTCCACCAGGAGGGGGGCCACACACCAACGCAGCACACCGCACCATACGGGGGGACACGCCACCACACACAACACAACGCCACAGAACACAACACACCGCACCCCAACACAGCAGGGCCAAGCAAGAGGGGGGCCGCACGCCAACGCAGCACACCCCACCATGAGGGGGGCCACACACCACTACCACACACAACACAACACACCGCACCCCAACGCACCAGGCCCCACCATGAGGGGGGCCACACGGCACCATACCACACAACACAACACACCGCAACACGACGGGACACAACAAAACACAACGCAACACTGCCCCACCACGAAGGAAGCCACTGTAAGTGCGGCTAGCCCCATCTGCTGAGATTTTCAGACATTCTGCCCAGATTGGCTACATTTTGGTCATTTTCTTTGCTTCGGCGGAATCGCCGCCTCGCAGCTCAGTCACAGGATATTTCCTATATATTTCTGATATGCCGGATTTGATTCCGCGGTCCATTTCCCGTAAATCCGCCGCGTTCCGCTATTTTAGCTGGAATCGCCATTTGCCGCTGACGCGCGCTCGCGGGCCAGATCGGCCAAACCTTTTTACATAAATGGATTATTTAAATCTTTTCAGACAGTTTTGGACACTCAGATGTATTTAGAATAATTCCCCTCAATTTTCTTCATAGACTGGGATTTTCTGCCGGACCACAATGAGCATGGACCTTGCTTCTGTTGTCGCTGCTCTCGCCTCCGTTGGTGTACGAGTGTCCGGTTCTACCCCCAATAACAACATCCAGGGAGACTCCTCGCGTGCCTGCCCCACTGGTCTTGCCGGCCCCGAGCCCTCCGGCACCCACAACGACCCAGGGCAGCACTTTCATGGTAGCAGAGGCTACCTGAATGTTGTTCCTTTGGTGTCCCAACCACAGCTAGCTCCCCAGTACGGCCCCGTAGACTCCGCCACCTCCGGAGACGTAACGATTACGCTGCCGTGGTGCTGTGCGAACGAGGCCTTGAGAGGACTGCCTTGCGCAAGCCCAAATTGCCCAAGAAGGGCACAAATCAGCAGCTGTGGAGGCCCAGATTACAATCAAGATCCCAGTCGAAACTGGCCATCAAGCAGCTGGAATCTCCCAGCCTACGCTAATGGCAACGCTCCGGTGGAGCTTACGGACCTGGCAGGTACTAATACTCCTTACCAATGTCCACATTTTGAGACCATCGACGCCGACATTGACGACATTGAGATGGGGGGTCCAGGTGAGGTACCTACCTATAATCGACCAGACAATTGGGCACAATGGGACAACCATTTGTCTTCAGAAGTGTCCCGTAACCTTCAGAGTCTTGAGGCCCTGTGTCTATTAGCCACGTCTAAGCTGATAGGACAAGAAAGAATCGCCTCTGATTTTTTATTCGAATATTTCTTCCTCCTTCAAGAAGAAATTAAAACCAGGATGTGGTGGTGTTCTCAAGAAGATGAATCTTTTGCCATTTTTTTGCAGATCTGGGAGGCAAGCCCCTTCCCGAAGGAGAAGACCAAGGCACCTGTTGCCGGGCCCTCCGCCCCTCATCCCTCTGTTTCCATCCGCGACGATCTAGCCGCCGCGGTTGAGGAAGGAATTTTAGAGGCAGCTAGGCAGGCAAGCCTGGAAATTAGGACTGAAGGAGCTCCCCAAGTGGACTCCTGGCTGCGAACCACTGAGATTAGCGGTCCGACAGCCTGCTCAGGCACTTCAGGACACGGTATGTACTGTCCTGCCGACTGCTCTTGCAGATTACAGCGAGATACTGAGCTCCAATTGCTCAAAGATCAAATGCAACTCATCATTCAGACGCTGGGAATTAAAGATCTTTTCAAGACCCACATGAGGTCTGAGGGCGCATCATCGGTCGGACAAACAACAGAACCGTCGGAGGAGGCGACAGAAATTTTTTCGATTGCTCCTTCGGTGGACTCTAAGACCACCGACGCAAGGATCAGCAGGACTAAGCTAAAGGAAAGGGTTACAATCTCTCGATCTCAGAGTAGATCGGCGAAGGCTAGGAATGAGGCTCAGAATGCCAAACGAACTGCCTCCCGTACTACCCTTCCTGCTGTTGATTCCAATGCAATTGCCCAGATGTTGCTCGCCCAGACCCTCGCCGGAGCTGGTGTGGCTAATGATGCCGCCAAGGTGTCTGCCATTACGGCCGGTGTTGGGCTGGATTCACTCCTAAATCCTACTTCATTGCGACTTCGTCAGGTTGCCAAGCAGCCGAAGTATAATGGGAACCCCAGACGTTGGCCTCAGTTCCAACGGGAATTTAAACTGTGGGTTAAGACTCAAGAACTCCAGGATGATCAGTTCCTGATGGCGCTCTTGGACTGCCTTGAGGGAGCGCCGGCCAACACTTGGCTCAGGACCTGGAGTGATCGTGAGGATTCAAGTTCCCCCCTTACCTTTGATGAGGTGTGGGAACAGTTGGAGGTACGTGGATCCCGGCTGCCTGAGGACCATTACCACCAGATGTTGAAGAATTTTCCTTCGTTCTCGCGATTAATCTTGCACGAAGTGCAGGACAAGAGACAGCGCTTCTGGAATCTCGTAGAAGAATCTGAACATTCAGGCGAAAAACTTTCCAGTGCCGAGCTGAAAAATCTGATTTTTGACAAGATCCCCTCAGAAACCGCCGCCACCCTTCGGAATAAACAGTCCGAAGAAAAGGTCAAGACCTGGTGGGCGGAAGTCGATGGCTTTGACGCCTTGGCCAACAGGTTTACGGTCAGGGAGGCACTTCAAAAGTGCTCCCCCACGTCGTTTACCAAGGTGAAATTCACTGAAAACACGTGGAAAATCAAGTTTAATGAACACGAGGATCGGGACTTGTTTGTCCAAGTCCTCAATAGGGGAGTAAGTTTCCACGGCCATCGCCTGAAGGCCAGGAACTGGGTGTTTTCGTTCACCCCGCAGGAACTGTGGGAAGAGGTTGAGCGGCTCGCTGACGCCGCCAATCAAAATTTCCATGAGGGTCTTGGGGGAAACAAGAATACCCAGCAAAACACCCAAAATGGGGCCCAAAAGGGCAACAAAAAGGTGAATGACACCCGGAATGTTCAGGATCATTGTAGCATCTGCCTTCTTTTAGGTTCTACGAACCGAGCTAAGACGCATTCTACTGCTAATCACCGATGGTCTGCTTACGATCACAAGGTGATTGGTGAAAATGTCAGTAATTCGCAGAATTCAGACAGGAATGACAGGCAGGTGCATGGTGCCAAGGGGGGAAAGGGTAATCCGACCCCCTCCGGTGGAAACAAAAATACCGGAGGCCCTGGCGGGTCCCAAGGCAAAGGAAATCGGACTCCATCCGGTTCCGGTGGGCAGCCTAACGGCCAGACAAGTCCTAATGGCAACGCCGGAGGCGGAAATCGAAATCCAGGCCAAACCCCTCAATCCGGTACAAACAAAGGAAATGCTCCAGGATCACAGGGTAAAGGTAAGGGAAATCCTTCAGGAACCCCTTTCTCTGGTAAGGGCAGAGGGCGTGGCGACGGTGGTGGTCCATCATCTGGCGGCCGTGGCCGTGGACGTGGAAAGGGCAATCATCGTGTGGATCAGGTCTCAGGTGCAGATCAGGTGTCCGATGCGGATCGAGATTATGTCGAAAATGCTCTGAATCCAGCGGATGATCCGTTCCAAGATGAGTGGATTGACGAATCAGGCTGTGTTCACAATGTTAACGCAGCCGCTGGAGGTCAGAACGCCTAGGGGAGCCACGAAAATCGCCCCTCCCCCGGCGATTTCAGGCATGATCCCCAAATTCCAGATCGACCATTACTTGATGTAGGGTCGCTTGTCTTCTCTCCCCTGGATCCGGCAGCGGATCCTTCTGTTGTAGTGGACGAGGTTGGTGTACAGTCCAAGCACAGGGCCCGTCAGTTTGTCACAAAGCTGTGGGTCTCTGATTGCAAGGGAAATTTCCATCTCGCCACTTGTTTGTGTGACAATGGATCAGAGGTAAATCTCCAATCCAATGCATTCTTACCCGACGACTGCGTGTTTGAGTCGCCTCATCCTGTTACCCTCGAGGGAGTTTCTGGACATTCTCTCGCAGGTGGGCAACGCGGTTGTTATATATCCACCCATTAGGTCGCTCAAGACCTTTGGGAAGAGCAAAATGTGGAAGAAGTTGTCCTTAAGGATGACTACTTTTATCGTGCTGACATAAAGTATGACCTTTATTTGGGCCATCCTTGGCTTCGCAAGAACAGGGTAGCGCCCGTAGGTCATCGTCGTTGTTTTTTGCTGGAGTCAGGTCCTTTGGAGCGTCCTGAATTTCGTTTTTTGCACGCAGGGTTTAAAAGTGCAGAAGAATTTTTGAAGCAAAAGGTGACACCAAAATTTGGTGAAGATGTCACCATTGCAGAGGTGAATGGGAGTGCCGATTACTCCCAAGAGTTAGAATGTCTTCGTAGGGACTCCCAGCCACGACGCCCTTCGCGCTGGCACTCTTCATCCTACAGAGTTGTCGACAAATGGCGCGATGCAATTTGTGAATACTTTCATGAACACCATTCTTTTTGGCCCCAGTATGATGCCTTTGCTAACCGTATGAACAAGCGCTTTGACAAGCACTTTAGCGACGCTTGGACCCACAAATGGGACAAGAAGTTGTGGATTAATCCTCCGTTTCACTTAATCCAGCAGGTCATCCACAAAATCAAGCAAGATAAAAACCAGGCAATTTTAGTTGTGCCCTTGTGTGACGACAAGCCTTGGTTTCAGGAATTACAAGACATTTGTGTAGATTACATCGAACTTCCCAGGAAGATTAAGCTGTATGCCAGGGACGACACAGGTCCCCTGCCACAGCGGTCCTGGAGTTCGCTTGCATTCCTGGTGGATGGAAAGCTTTCTGACTCTAATTCTGCTGATTTTAGTACAGATTCCTGTGTTGGGTCTGAATCTGAGGTTGAGCGTGGTACTGATGATGAATCTATTTTTTCTGATTTTTGTCCGTCAGATACCCAAGGTGATTCAACGTCCAATGGATCCGCTTCGTCTCCCTCTTCCCCAATACGGTCGACATCGAAAAGAATCTTCAGTGCA
Source organism: Eutreptiella sp. 'Long Island Sound 2002' (assembly GCA_964036045.1). Classification (NCBI taxonomy): domain Eukaryota; phylum Euglenozoa; class Euglenophyceae; order Eutreptiales; family Eutreptiaceae; genus Eutreptiella; species Eutreptiella sp. 'Long Island Sound 2002'. The sequence continues at coordinate 152,961,175 of OZ038379.1, forward strand.
CGGGCGAGGAAAAATCTCCAATCGCGCCGCAAATTCAGAGTTTTTTATGAAAAACCCCCTGTGGAAGCTTTCATGGATCCTTTCGAGGAGCTGGATCACGAAGAGAATCTCTGGGATTTCGACACAAGACCCACCTATCTTCAAGAGGCAGTTGATACGGACCTGTTTAGGGACATCCGTAAGAAGATTCTTCCTGCCAAAGCCGAAGAAGTCGCCAAAGTTTTTTCGACAGTAATTCCTGGCGATCAGGTGGACACTGAATTGTGTTCCAAGTCAAGAGAAAAGATTTTCGAGGAACGGAAGGACACAACCCTTTCAGGAAAGTTGATCAAAGACCCCCCTGTCCGTGGACAGTTCGGTGAAGCCTTCATCGAGCTTCGTGAAGGGTACAAGGCAAAAAAACAACGCCCTTATGAAAATCATGGACACAAACATGAGATACTCAGAAAAATCATCGAGAGAAATCTCAGGGAATTTGGTTGGCTTGAGGGTTGTATGACCAGCGAATGGTGCTGTTCACCCTTCACAGTCCCGAAGCCACCGCCTGCAGACCAGAACACTATAGATGGTTGGCGAATGGTGGTTGATTTTCGCAATCTCAACGCCGAAACCAAGGCGGATTCACACCCCCTGCCCCTCATTGAGGAGGAAATCGCCAAGAGGGCAAGAGGTCGTTTGTTCTCTGTGTTGGATCTCCGTCACGGCTTTCACCAAATGCCGTTGAGGAAGGACAGCAGACCTCTCACCTGTATGTGCACGCCATGTGGCCCAGTCCAATGGACCGTCATGCCCATGGGGCTGAAGAACGCCCCCTCATTTTTTCAAAGAATGATGGAGGATGTGCTGTTCACAACCCATCCTGAGCTTCGTGCCTTCGTGAGTGTGTACATAGATGACATAATCATCGCGGCGGAGGGGGAGGGACTGACCGAAGCCGAGCTGGTGGCCCTACATGAGAAGCAGCTGAACCAAGTTTTGGACATTCTTGACGCCAATCAGCTGGTTTGTGGGCCAAAGAAGGGAAAATTATTTTTAAAATCAGTCGAATTTTGTGGTTCTCTCCTAGAGAATGGCACCCGACGACCCAGTCCAGGGAAGCTCGTCGCTATTCAGAAGTGGAAGCGCCCTGAGACGATCACGGAGTTGAGAGGATTCCTGGGTTGTTGCAATTTTTACCACACTTTTGTGCCGAATTATGCCAAATTTGCTGCCCCCCTCACTGAATTATTGAAGGTAGGGAGAGATGCGGGCAAGGCAGGTTCAAAGGTTCGTGTCAAGCGGACTGACGAGTGCGAGGAGGCCTTCCATCACTTGAAGGCAGCCCTCTGTGAAGTCGCCACGTTGCATGTGCCCCAATTTGACCGACCCTTCTACATTAGAACCGACGCTTCTAGGTACGCGATCGGAGCTGTCCTTGAACAGGTTGATGAAGCCACCGGCGATCATTACCCTCTTGCATTTTGGTCTCGGAAGCTAGCCCCACGCCAAATGCAATGGTCGCCGCGTGAGCAAGAAACCTACGCCATCATCTGTGCTTTAAAAAAGTACCAATCGTGGGTTGGCACCAATCGAGTCGAGGTCCTGACGGATCATCGATCTCTGGAGTATTGGGCCACTGAACACATTGATACTGTCGCGAGCCCAGCTGGCCGACGGGCCAGATGGCACGAATTTCTCAGTCTGTTTGACCTCCTTGTGTCCTATTTGCCTGGAAAACATAACACGGTAGCGGATGCTCTGAGCCGATGGGCTTACCCCGCCTCAGAGGGGCTGCAAAGTACCAACATCCATGGTACGGAGCAGGACCGCCATGTAATCATCGAATGGGATCAGGAAGAAAAGAAACTCATTCGACGTGCATGCATGCAGTGCGCTGTTAAACAGCACGCATTGCCGTGTCACGACATCACGGCCATCTCAGATCCGGCGCATGCCCATGAGATCTGCACCAAAACGCTGAAAGTCGTGGAAAAAGTCACCGATCCCTCCTCAGGGAGTGTGAAACGGTTTGACTATACCCGACAAGTAAGTCGATTTCGGTTGATCCAAGGCATTAAGCGTCGAGATCCGGCCAAAACTCCACCCCTGCCAAAGGATTCCCTGATCATCCGTGACTGGACGTCCGATTACCTGCAGGATCCCATGTTTAAAGAGGTTTTTGGAAATCTCAAATCCAAAGATGCTCACAGGGATGGGATTTTTGCTGAGTACTCGTTGGATGGGGGGAAGCTGTGGATGGAGGGTAAATTGTGTGTGCCAGACGCCCTAGCCCCCCGAGTGTTAAACTGGTGGCACAAATGGGAGTCCCCCCACGCACATGGCCGTCGACTGTGGTCGATGATTAAGCATAGGTTGTTTGGATCGAGGCTCTACACTCATTGCATGAAAGTAGCCGCCGGATGTGCCCAATGTGCTGTCTCGACGCCCCCCAGCGCGAAGAAGCACGGCCATCTGAGGCCTCATCCTATTCCGGAGCGTCTCTTTAACAGAGTCACGAGTGATTTTTTCTATCTCGGTGAGCTCGATGACGAAGAGTGCCATTGGACTAACAAAAAAGTCAATGGTGTGCTCCTAATTCAGTGCCGTCATTCCGGCTACATTCAAGTGTTGCCTTGCAACATTGAGTCGATGACTGGCAAGGCTGCCGCCAAATGGTGCGCGCAGACCTGGATGGGAGGTTGGGACGTCCCATCCGAGGTGGTGACGGATTCAGGCAAAGAGTACACCTCCGAATGGTGGAGAGAATTATGTGCTCGCCTTGGAATCCACCACCTCCGATGTGAAATCCACTCGCATCGAGCGCTGCCTGGCGAAAGAGCCGGCCGCTCAATTATTAATATGCTTCGTAAGGAGCTCGCGAGTGAAAAGGATTTCCATTGGATGGAAGTTCTCTTCGCATTGCTTTGCCGTTACCACAACACGCCTTTGTATCATGGCCTTTCTCCAAATGAAATTGTCTTTGGACGAAAGAAGTGTTGGTGGAACATGCCGTTGAATAATCCTCGCCCCTGTAAGGATGCTTCGCTGTTTTTGGACGAAGTCCAACGAGCAGATAAATCTGTGTCAAAATTAATCGAGAAGCATCAAGCTGACTGGCTTTGGGTCCAGAATCAAGGCCGAAAAAACCCCCACAATTTTGAAGTCGATGATCGAGTTTGGCTTCGAAAATCCGAAACCACCCTGGACGGAGATGACAAGCTTCTTCCCTTGTGGGAGGGGCCATTCGCTGTTACAGCGCGTCTTGGTGAGAACAGGTGGAGGATTCGTGTGGATGTCAGCAGGGAAATTGACGTTTCGGGCGATCGCCTCAAGAGAGAGATCCCCTCCCCCAAGGATCGGGTTAAACCCCTTTTTTGGACTGCAAAACACTTGTCCGATCTGGTCTTCGAAGGGGGAAAGTACGAACTCAAGAGGATTGTTGAAGCAAGACGTGACGCCAAGGGCGAATGGGAATTTCTGTGTGAGTGGAGGGGCTTTGATTCCAGTCACAACAACTGGGAACCAGCCCAATCTTTTGTCCATGGATACACCAAGGGGTTCATTGACTTCCTGAAGAAGCACCCCGAAATTGGTGTACTCCTGACAGATTGTTTGTCGAAACCAGACAGACAAGTGGAGAGCGACGGAAAACGACCTGTGGTGAATCGAGATTCAGCCTTTTACGGCCCTCAGCAGCCACATTCCAGGGCTGATCCGTCGATCCCCCCTCCTGCGGTCAGGCCAGCCCAGGAGCCAAATGAGGACCAAGCTTCAAGTTCGGCCGCTGATTTGCAGCGCCCAAGCCGTACGAGGGCCAGGCCAGACAGGTTAGTGGTCACATGTATTCGTGCTTGGCCGAATTAAGGAAGCCATCCTACCACATTCTGCTCAATCCACTGTTCATTCTTTCTGTTTATGTCATGATGTGGAGAACTGCGAATGTTTGATAATTTGACGTCAATCAACTTTTCTTTGGTCTCCGTTCGGCAGACAAGGCGTAGATACGCTGACGGAGTGTGCTGCCGTGTTCAGAAAAAACCAAACTCAGGCTTAATTCACGCAGATTCGGGGTAATCTTGTCTCTGTTGGTCTGTGCATCTTTGGAATTTGGCTACTCGTGCAGATGGAAGCAAATGTACATAATCAAAACGCTGGCCAGCGACAGTCGCCCCTTTCAGCGACATTCACCCCTACAGGTATCCCCTGTAGTACTGGCTGCACCAGATGCGACGCCAGGAACTCAGATCGTACCTTCATTTGCTGTGATGCTAACGCCAAAGTCCAGATTCAGATCCAGGATCCTTAAATTTACCTTGAATTTCTCAGGTTTGTCCATCATTCTGCCACTGTTGTACGAAACCCAGACGTCAATTGTTCAGACAATCTTCATCTAGGAGCTCTAGGGACTTCTAGCAGCAACCTCTGAAGTCCGTAAGCTTCGTTGTATTTTTGGCACACGCCAATGTGAGCTCAATCCGACCTGAAACTGTCGAAAATGGTGAATCTAAGTATCTTGTGGGACTCCATCGAAAGATTGGCCTTGTCCAAGTCGATTGACATCACCGCCACTGTAAATTCGGTGTCTCTCAGTTATATACTGTCAGTAAAGCGCCTTCAGAGAACCTTCGGCGCGTTACATGCCAAGGATCCAGGGCTATCATGTCCCATCATGATGCATCATCACATGATCCACATTTTGATGGAATCTGTTGGATGCTCGCGAACCAACGTGCCGGAAAGCACAATTGAGCTGAATAAACGACAATATATATTAACTCTAGTCTAAACGAAAGTGTTAGTAGTTTTAGTTCTAGACATTCCGCTTCATTTCACCTTCATCCCAGGGAATGTACTCATGTTAGGACAATTTAGGTTGATTGCCTTGTCATCTCCTCTCATTCCTCAAAGATCTGTTTAGATCTAAGTGAACAGAAGAACATCTCTACCTTCGGTGGTTCACTTAGGGTCTGTAGACTACATGTGTAATTGTTTAACCTCTCTGTAATTGCTTCATCCCCTTAATCTTTGCTCCAAATGAATGCTGAATCTTGTGATCATCCACCAGATGCGCCAATTCTGAGCCACATGCTGTACTTTTCAGAACGAGAAAAGCGGGATTAACACGATGTAGAGTTCGGCGAGGACACCGTAGCGTGCCCGCGACAGCGAAACTGTGCCAGAGCGCTGAGATGTCACTCCAATTCTTGATCCCCCCACTCAATCCACCAATAATCTACCTCATTCTCAACCAATGCATGGTTTGGCCCCTAACCTAATGTTTTACTGTACGGAGGACTGTTCGTCACTTCTCATTCTGTCTCATTTCAGGTTCATCCAGCCTGATTCAGTGCCAATTTAGCCCAAATCAGGTCAGATCAAGCTGATTTCGCCCCATCGAGGCTACATTTCTATGTTTTTCTGGGACTTACCCGCACTACGTTCTTCGTTGACGTAGCGACACACCCCAGTGTGTTTTTGGAGGGGGAGTGTAAGTGCGGCTAGCCCCATCTGCTCAGATTTTCAGACATTCTGCCCAGATTGGCTACATTTTGGTCATTTTCTTTGCTTCGGCGGAATCGCCGCCTCGCAGCTCAGTCACAGGATATTTCCTATATATTTCTGATATGCCGGATTTGATTCCGCGGTCCATTTCCCGTAAATCCGCCGCGTTTTAGCTGGAATCGCCATTTGCCGCTGACGCGCGCTCGCGGGCCAGATCGGCCAAACCTTTTTACATAAATGGATTATTTAAATCTTTTCAGACAGTTTTGGACACTCAGATGTATTTAGAATAATTCCCCTCAATTTTCTTCATAGACTGGGATTTTCTGCCGGACCACAATCAGCATGGACCTTGCTTCTGTTGTCGCTGCTCTCGCCTCCGTTGGTGTACGAGTGTCCGGTTCTACCCCCAATAACAACATCCAGGGAGACTCCTCGCGTGCCTGCCCCACTGGTCTTGCCGGCCCCGAGCCCTCCGGCACCCACAACGACCCAGGGCAGCACTTTCACGCCACCACGACACGCTCCACCATGAGGGGGCCACACACCACCACAACACACAACGGCACACAACACAAGACACCACACCCCAACGAAGCACGCCCCACCATAAGGGAGGCCACACACCACCACCACACACAATACAACACACCGCACCCCAACACACCAGGCCCCACCATGAGGGGGACCACACACCACCACACCACACAACACAACACACCGCAACACGACGCGACACAACAAAACACAAGGCAACACAGCCCCACCACGAGGGGGGCCACGCACAACCACGACAAGCCGCACCATAAGGGGGCCACACACCACCACAACACACAACGCCACACAACACAAGACACCGCACCCTAACGCAGCACGCCCCACCACGAGGGAGGCGACACACCGGCTCCACACACAACACAACGCCACACGACACACCACGCCGCACCTCAACGCCACACAACACAACACAACACCACGCAACACAGGCCCACCATGAGGGGGGCCACACACCAACGCAGCACGCCCCACCATACGGGGGGGGAACGCCACCACACACAACACAACGCCACAGAACATAACACACCGCACCCCAACGCAGCACGCCCCACCAAGAGGGGGGCCACACACCAACGCAGCACGCCCCACCATGAGGAAGGCTACACACCACCACCACAAACAACACAACACACCGCACCCCAACGCATCAGGCCCCACCATGAGGGGGGCCACACACCGGCGCAGAACGCCCCACCACGAGGGGGGCCACACACCACCACACCACACAACACAACACACCGCAACACGACGCGACACAACAAAACACAACGCAACACAGCCACACCACGAGGGGGGCCACACGCCACCACGACACGCCCCACCATGAGGGGGGCCACACACCACCACAACACACAACGCCACACAACACAAGACACCGCACCCCAACGCAGCACGCTGCACCATGAGGGGGGCCACACACCAACGCAGCACGCCCCACCTCGAGGGAGGGCCCCCCCATAGTGTGGCGTGGTGTGCTGGTGTGTGGCCCCCCTCATGGTGAGGCGTGGTGTGTTACCGTGTGTCGCGTTGCGTTACGGTGTGTTGCGTTGTGCTGCGTTGTGTGGTGTGGTGGTGGTGTGTGGCCCCCCTCATGGTGGGGCGTGCTCCGTCGGTGTGTGGCCCCCCGTTTGGTGGGGCGTGCTGCGTTGGTGTGTGGCCCCCCCATTGTCGGGCCGCGTTGCGTTGTGGTTTGTGGCGTTGGGGTGCGGCGTGTTGTGTTGTGTGGTGTCGTGTCTTGTGTGGTGCTGGTGTGTGGCCACACACCACCACAACACACAACGCAACACAACACAACACGCCGCACCCCAACGCAACACGCCCCACCATGCAGGAGGCCAAACACCAACGCAGCACGCCCCACCATTAGGGGGGCCACGCACCACCACCACACAACGCAACGCAACACAGTTCAACAAACCGCAACGCAATGCGACACAACACAACGCACCGCGCCCCACCATGAGGGGGGCCACACACCAACGCGACACGCCCCATCGTGAGGGGGCCACACACCACCACAACACACAACGCCACACAACACAACGCACCGCACCCCAACGCAGCATGCCCCACCATGCGGGGGGCCACACACCACCACCACACCACACAACGCAGCACAACACAACACGACGCAGCGCAAACGTCACACACCACAACACACCACGCCCCACCATGAGGGGGCCACAGGCCACCACACCACGCCCCACTATGAGGGGGGCCACACACCACCAGAACACACAACGCCACACAACACAACACACCGCACCCCAACGCAGCACGCCCCACCATGCGGGAGGCCAAACACCAACGCAGCGCGCCCCACCATGAGGGGGGCCACGCACCACCACCACACAACGCAATGCAACACAACACAACACACCGCAACGCAACGCGACACAACACAACACACCGCGTCCGACCATGAGGGGGGCCACACAACAACGCAGCACGCCCCACCGTGCGGGGGCCACACACCACCACAACACACATCGCCACACAACACAGCACACCGCAACCCAACGCAGCACCCCCGACCATGCTGGGGGCCACACACCACAGGAGCACGCCCCACCATGAGGGGGGCCACATACCACCACCACACAACACAACACAACGCAACACAACACACCGCAACGCGGCACGCCAGAACACAACGCATCAGGCCCCACCATGAGGGGGGCCACACACCAACGCAGCTGGCCCCACCACGTGGGGGCCACACATCACCACAGCACAGAACACCACACAACGCGACACACTGACCGCAATTCAAAGCAGCACGCCCCACCATGAGGGGTGCCACACACCACCACACCAAGCCCCACCAGCAGGGGGCCACGCGCCACCACACCATGCCCCACAATGCACAGGACCACACACCACCACACCATGCTGCACCGTGAGGGGGGCCACACACCACCACAGCGTGCCCCACCACGTGGCGGGCCACGCGCCACCACTCCACGCCCCACCATGAGGGGGGCCACACACCAACGCAACACGCCCCACCATGAGGGGGGCCACACACCACCACAACACGCCCCACCATGAGGGGGGCCATATACCACCACACCACGCCCGGCCATGAGGTGGGCCACACACCAACGCAGCACACCCCACCAAGACGGGGTCCGTGCACCACCACACAACCGCAACTGACCGCCAATGGCCCAACACGCCCGACAGCAGCACAAGCCGGCCATCAGGCGGCGCACACGACGCCACGGCAACAAAACCGGCCACGCGTAACGCTGGCGACAACACCACAACCACACACCAATGCACAACGAGCGCATAGCCGGCCAAACCAATGCGGGCAACAACGTAACCCCCGACGACCCGACCGTGTGCGGCTACGATGACGCCGAACGAAGAGAACACGCCGGCTACACCCCGGTGGCATCACAACGAACAACAAGACGTAGACAACGACGACTCACCAAAATGGGCTGCGCGGGCCTTCACGCGAAGGACCCAACTGAGCCCAGGACGCGACAGCGCTGGCAGCAGCAGAAAAGACCCAACGACGAACAAGCCGACCATGAGGTGGCTAAGACAACCGTGCACCAACAAAACCGCTGCAGCAGCGACGACATGACCATAAACAGACCACACGCAAGCCGGCCAACACCAAACTGACCAGGCATGCATGGGTCGAAACGGGAACGGCGTCCAACAGGTTGACAACACCGTGGTGTGACACGCCCAGCGACCACCATATCCACGAACACAACAGAACACCTCAACTCTACCATTACGAACCCGACCAACCAACATTCACCAACTAAGACAAACCAAGACGCCACTAACCAGAACCGAAACGGACGCGCCGGCTACACAAACAACCTTCGGCTATACGACCACCGGCAGCAGCGCGACGGAACCCACGCAAACCAAGCCGACCATGAGGCGGCCAGGACAACCATGCACCAACCACACCGCAGCTGCGGCCGCGACCTGACCGTACACAGACCACACGCAAGCCGTCCAACATCAGACCAGCCAGGCCTGCCATGGTGCGCCACGCCCGCCGACGACCATACCCACGAACAAAACAGAACCTGGTGACTGTACCATCATGCAACCGGCCAACCAACATTAACAAACTACACCGAACCATTAAACGACCGTCCAACCAACCACAACGACCTACTTCGAACCCCCAGCCCCCCGGGAGAGCGCAAGCTCGACCGAGTCAGGAGGCGTGAGTGTGCGCCACGGCATGCGAGCCCCGTAGCACGCGCTTCTTCAAGTCGCCTCACGCCTTCTGAAAACCAACCCAGGTGGGGGTGCCTGCAGGACAGGGCCTTTGGCCTGGCTCCCGGCCCCTGAGCCCCAGAATCCGGAGGTTGATGAGGATGTGCGATGGGACCCTCCCCCACGTGTCATCCGCCCGAAGGAGAGGAATGTGAGACTTCGGTCGAACATGGGTTACCTCTCTGGGCAGAACATGCTGTAGGGTACTGCTCATGGCGACCGCGCCCTTCTGCCATGGGGCAGAGCCGCTTTGTGGGGGCACGTGCAGTAGGGCCATGGGTGGGTGAGCAAAAGCCCCTTGGTAAGACCCCCCTCGGGGGCAACCCCAGTCCCGAGATGACCTACCTACCTACCTGTAGAGGACACGCGTCTACGCTGAGCCTTGTGCATGGGTGGTAGACGCTTGGTGCGTCCGCAACTATGTTTTTTTTTTTACTACCAAGAGTTTTCGGTATTTTGAAGCTAACGCTGAGGCAAACGAGTTAGATGACAAAGGTGTGTTTAACACCCAGCACCAACGGCGCTGAAAAAGGTGTGTTTTTTTTTTGCACAAAGGCTCACACCGATGTGCAGCCTTGTTTCAGTTTTTTGATGCTGTATTCATAGGCCCAGTCCTACAGTGGCCTGATCTGAAGCCTTCTTGCTCTGATGGTGTCTACTCAAGCAGTTTTTGATTTGGTGACAAGGGGAAATTTTTTTGTAAGACTTCTGCAATATTTTCAGAGTCACGGTGTGGCTCTTTTTTTTTGATGATTCGCTCCTGTTTGGCAGCTGAAGCACGGCCGTACATTTACCGGTGCACCACGCCCTTATTGAATCTATTAGTAAACTTATTATATTTTTCTAGCCCCCACCCCCCGCCCATTCACTGTCCCATTTCGGGACTTCACAAACTCTGTCAGTGCCACGTCATGTCCATTACAGAACCACTACTACTCATCGACTCTTTATACCAACCACTGTGGGCGAGAGTGCCCCCTTGGTCACATACACTCTAAGCCAGAGTGCACGGGGAAATTGTGCTTTGTCATTTTTTACGAGAGACTTTTGGGGATGCTTTTTTTGCCTGAAGGCAGCACCCCCGCAGCGGGAGGGGGGAGAGGCCTCAGCAGCATATGTGTTGCAGCCCCGCGGCCTATTTCTTTGCATACATTTTTGCAGGAGCGGAGCAATTTTTTGCATGAATGCATGTGTACACTTGTGCACGTGCCGGTGCATTCTTTCTCCATACAAACACGTTTGCCCCAAACTTTCCATCTCTGACCCTCATTCGCTCGCTTTTTTGTTCTCAGCAATTCGCGAATGCAGCGGGGTCAATCAGGATTTGAAAACAATTTCAGTGACGCCTAATGAAGCCACGTCTATTTTTAGATATTCTATGCATACCACACACCCCCTTGCTTTGTCATTGCTCCGCTTTTCGGTGCTCTGTCCCCAGCTTTAGAGTGACGGAGATGGAGCGCCGCAATAACTTTAAGATGCTCAAAAGTAATTTAATCTAAAATTGGTCTCACAAGGCGGTGGCTGAAGATTTTGCATAGTTTATTTAAGGGTTTTTGTACCTTGTCGGGTAGTAGTGTATTATTCAGCGTCTTTCTGTGCCCTGTCCTTGCTGCTTTTGTGCCCATTTGTTTATTTTTAACAACTTGTCAGCAGGGCTTTGCTTGGTGCAGGAATTGTTTCAAGATCACGAAATGGGCAATTACCAGAACTGTTTTGAATATCAGTTTGCAAAATTACCCGTCTAAGTTTTAGGCCGGGAGTTTGGATCAGATCTTTGCTTACGTGAATTTTTTTGGATACTTTTAGTGCTTTCTCAGACATTTTATCTAGCTGGATTTTTAGGTGGCAGCGAACCGCCCGGTCAAAGTGGTGTGTAGAGATGACCAGAAGGAAGTAGAGGGACCTGAGGTCAAAGCTTCAAGTCCGGGGTGAGGTAGACTGTACCGCATTTGGGGTATTTCTGTCATTTTCAGTGAATCCTGCTCTACTTCAGCAGATTGTTATACCGGTTGGTATGAAATACGAATCCGGTAAAATCTGAAGGACCTACGCGGGAAATGTTGTAGAAATACGACACAGACACTTTTCCAATTTCGACATTTTCGGAGTTTTTCCCTTTCGTCTTTTGACAATCCTCTGTAGGCCACATGCAAGGGCTGGCACACACCAAGGGGGCATCCTCAGCCATTAACTAGACGTCTAATGTTTTCTGGGCAATGGTGTTATTGTTGTGTAATTTAGTGTAATTTAATGGAGTTTTTTGTGCCTCTCATGACGGACCTTTTTTTTTTAGGGATGTTAAGATATCTGCAGGGAGATGCCACTGCGTGTCAGCTGCAACAACGCCTCCGCACTGCGCACGACAAAGCCACCGCCCAGACAAACAAAAAGCGTTCCAGAGGATCCCACTGCACTGCACCGCCTGCCAAAAGACGCCTCAACGTAACTGGCGACGACATGAATTGGCTGAAATGGGGTGAAGCCCAGCGCCGAGAGGCTGTCAACAGCCTCCCCAGTACATCATACAACCCTATGGTCTTGCAAATGTGTGCCTGCGCGTAGCCGTCCACGTCTGGGCAACGTAGTGCGCCACGACAACTCTTAACCTTTGCTCCTCTTGTCTTTCAGTATGGCTCTGGGTGCCCGCCGTTCAGCACGCTTTGCACTTGGCGGCACCAGTTCACGAATGGCGAGGGCTCTCGCTGGCAAGGAGCTCCTGGTTTACCCACGGCAGAGGTGGAGAATGACATGTTGGAGATATGCTGTTATGTAGTGGGCGGTAAAGGCCGCAGTGAACAGGTCCTGACCAACCGCCTCTGCCTTCTTCAGTAATTGAAGACCATCCAAGCCGAAGGGATTGTGTTTGACATCAACGTCATCCAAGGGCTGGCGCAAGAGGTGGTGCCAGCACACAGACCAGAGACCGAGCACTTCAGCGTCTCGCGAGACTGGGCAAACAAGTTCAAAAAGTGACACGGGTTTGGTATGAGAAGGTGTGACGACTGTGCTGTGGTTGGACTCGCCGCCAGGGATGCCACCTCCACCATTTTGTCAGATGCATCACGAGCGATCGCCTACAGTCCAATGAGCAGGGGTTGATCCGAAGAACGCGTGGCGCGAAACCTACAACGCTGTCGTGAGCAACCCAAGGAGGTTTGGCATCCCACGGGGCGGAGCAATCGTCGAGGATCTGCAGCTTGCAATGGATGAGATGCCACTGCAGTATGTGCCCAAGTACGCCGGTGCCTACTAGAACAAGAAAAGAGTCGTCGTAGCTGGGTCGAAGGACAAGCGACAACAGACGGCGTGTCCTGTCCTCACTCGGAGTGGGAAGGTCCTGCTCACGCAGCTGATAATCCGTGGAAAGTCCAAGAGGTGTTTGGTGCAAGGAGATGCGATCGACCCGAACATTCTCCAGATGTATGCAGAGAAGAAGACGCAGACTGGCGCAACCTTTATTGCTCTGCTGCACCAGATTGAGTCTCGCTTGAAGGCGACCAAGAGAGCCCTGGACCTCCCTGTGTACGCGCCCTCCATTTTCCTCGTGGACTGGGGTCCCTGCCACAGCAAAGGACACCCATAACAGATTCCGAGGGCGAGCAGTGAAGCATGGGATCGTGGTGCACAACAAGGTGCTCCCGAGCCGGACCAAGTTGGACATGAGTGAGAGAACCATGAAGAAGTTGCTGCTGCGCTTGATTGGTGAGTGGATGCATATCCCTGCGTTGAGTTCCCAGATCACTGCTTCTTGGAGGATGTGTTTGGATCAAACTCCCATTGCTGGGAGTGTGGATGAGATCAAGACTCCAAGGGGGGTGATTTGTTTGGGGCCACCTGTGGAATTGCGCCCAGTGGTGGAAGAGAGGGAACAGGAGAAAGTAGTGGTTCCAGAAGTAGAAGAGGAAGATCCAGGAGCCCCAGAGCCAGAACCAGGAGACGATGCTGAATCCGTCCCTGCAGCTGCCCCTAGGTTGGACGACCCTTTTGCAGTGGATGTAGGTGCAGCAGCAGCAGTAGTCCCACGCCCCAGAAGGAGGATGACAGGGGGCGTAGCAAGGGAATGCGACGCAACGCGACGCGAGGCGACGCGTGAGCGCGCAGCCAGTCAGCGCGATGCCAGGAACAAGCGCGCCGAAGTGAGGAAGAAGGCAGACGACAGCAGCGACGACAGCAGCAGTGACGCCGATTCTGGGTGCGATGAGTTTGATGTGTACGTGTCATATGACACAGACACATGCTAATTTATTTGCCGCTGTGTATTTTTTTCAGACTCTGCAGTCAGCGGACTATGCATTTCGAGCGACGACACGTTTTTTTAACATTATTTCTCAATATTAATATATTATGCCCAGCTCCGTGTGTACCAGTGTGTCCTTTCGGCCTGTGCCAAGTTCCCTTGGGCCAGTGGAAGGCTGCTTTGGGGCTGTGCAAGGCTGGTATGGGTCTGTGGAAGGTTGTCTATTTGGACGGCTTAGTGCCTCCCCCCTGGATGGCACAGTGCCTCTGCTGGTGTACGGTTTGCTCTGCAGATGCACATAGGGGTCTGAGGATCCATTTTTTCACAGTGAGTGGACTCAATGCCCCTTTTTTTCATGACGTACTGGTGGCTCCGTGGTGGGAAGGCTGCCCTGCAGCCTAGTATACTTTGGATCAAGGCACGAACACGCGTATAATTTTTTTCTGTATTCAACATGCCTTCTTGCTACATTGTGCTTTATTCTGGTTCATTTTTTGGGCAGTGGCAAACGCAGGGTTTCATGTATAAAAGAAAAATATTTATAGAAAAGAAGTTGAAAAAAATATTTGTGTGCATGGAAGTTTCAAAAGGGAAATTCAGTAGTATAGCACAAGTGAATCAAAAAACAGAACGAACAAAAGGAAATGTTGTCAAACAAAACTTGACGCATGGAAGCAGAAATGTTTAGAATAATTTAAATTTTAAAAAAGTGTAAAAATTTTTTACCCGAAGTTTTAAAAAAAATTCAGTAGCATAGCAGAAATGAATCAAAAAACAAAAAAACAAAAGGAAATGTTGTCAAATCAAACTTGACGCATTGAAGCAGAAATGTTTAGAAAAATTTAAATTTAAAAAAAGTGTAAAATCTTTTTACTGAAAGTGCTAAAGCAAAGGGGATGTTGGTGAATGTTAGGTGCTTTTCTGAATTTAGACACGAAAACCACATGGGTTTTTCCAATTTTCGCACTTCAAAGTGGTTTCAAACCGCATGTTTCTAATTTTGGCTTCATTTGGAGTTTTGCTCTCCTATGTAGTGGCTACAACAAGGGCTTGGCAGAAGGTGTGATGGGTTCATGCCTAGCTGGCGTTGCGTGCAGTCAGGATGTTCGCGTGTGTGATTGCAGCATAAAAATATGAAAATTTTGGTTAAAGCAAACCTGTGTTACTCAGTATAAATCAATGCAAATTTTTGCCGCATATGATGCAGGGTATTGTATTATGAAGGGAATGAAGGATTTACAACGAATTTAAAGATTTTAATGATGTGGGGACATGTTTCGAACTTTGCACCGCCTTACAATTTCGTCGAGGGATGCGGTTCAGTACTGGTGGCGGTTGCAAGAGTATACACTAAGACTTACCGAAGCGTAAGCAATTCAGGTAAAGTATCATCGAACAATATTCAAACTAGTGGGCAAATAATTCTCCGTAGAAGGTGCCCAAGGTACTTTTCCAAGAGTTTGGCAAACATTGTATTGTCTCCTCTGCACAATTAGGGCTCAAATGTAGCAGATTTATACAAACAAACTCAAAGCCAGCCACCAACCCATTTCAAATTGATTTGACCATATACTTACCTTCCGTGCCTTGGAGCAATTTCTTGCACAAGTCGCAAAACCATCACATCTACTTTGTGCCCATGGCGTGGTGTATCAACCAATGCAATGCGCAAAGTTTTTTATAGCAAAACCACAAAGCGGGACAAAGTGTGTGCTCTCTTCGGACACCACTTGCATTTCCGTAACAGATATCATTTGTATTCAACTAGTCACAAAGTGACAAAAAAGACCCATAAAGCCCCCCCTTGTAATTTTACCTCGGATGTGATTGTTGTTTCGGCATATGCATTGGCTCCTTGTGCGCAAATTGCAATTGCTTAATATGCATCGGAAACCCTTTTGTATGGAAACCTTGACCAGGAGGCTATGGACACAAAAAAGAACTCATGCTCCTGGGATGGTCTCTCCGAGAAGAGCCCGCATAACACGTTACGTCATCAACAACATCAGAAAATTGTGTAAAACCCCTCTCCATTAAGCCCCAAATTTTCAAAGTGCGCAAAGAGTAAACATGTTATCTTTCTACCAAACCGAGAAGATGTGTCAAAGTGTTGAAAACCCTTTTACATATAAAGCGAAAAGCTTCTGAGATCCGCCTTTTGCCTACTTACCAAGCATGTGCATCACTGGTGGATATATGCACCATGAGTAGCAACGTTGCCAATTGTTTGCCTATCTATACAACCGGTACATTTTGGTTGCTAAATGTGGACCTACTGTGAGGCGTCCAAACGAATTGTCCGTGCTCAATTTTCCCCGCGGTCAAATGTGCCATCCACGTCCCCTTGCGTTTCTGCAATGCTTGACAACCAGGGTTTTGAAAATTTTGGGGCTTTGCATTCCAACTCATCCATTGCCACACCAAATGGTCATTATCGGTTTTTTCGACCGTCGGCCTGGTCAGTCTGACCGTCATATTTGTCCCTCGTACCCCGCTTAGCGGCATTATTCCGCACACAAAAACGAGTGGTTCTACTCGCCATAAAACCTCTTGGGGGACTACATGGTAACTGCACAATTTAAGCCATGATTCCATGTAATATGCAATGGGTTTTGCTCTTTCCAACCGCCTTCTTATAGGGGTCAATATCGGCGCACACTAGGGTGTCCGTGGACGTAGGGACCCTTTGTATTTGCTCCATGCTCATAGTGGTCGTGTGAAAATTTTCGCCGCAGTGTAAATCTCCACCACAGCTGAGGCTTCTTGCAGAATGGCAGGTTCCTACACCATCGGGTGGTTTAGAGCATATTCACACAATTCAATATGGTGCACAGCAAAAAATTTCTGAAAATGCTGACAAAATTACAAAAGTGGCATTAAGAAATATTCTTTGTTGTTGTGCCTTGTCTTTCAACGTTTGCACCAAAATGCGGATGACTCATTTGGTGGGGTGCTGCGTTTGTCAGCAAGCATCTGCATACATGCCTGCCCGCCCCACCCACCCTTGGATTTGTGTTCTTTTACCTGGCAATCTCACAAATAAGATTCTGAGATTTTGATATTCTCAAACATGCAAATGGCTTCTTTTTTCGGATTTTTTTGTTGCGTTAGAATCTTATTTCCCAGATGCAAATTTGTTTTTTTAATTTTTGCTGTTTTTCTAGACATATTTGGTCTTTTGTTTCAGATTATTTGACTTAAATTCTAAATCTTTTCTTAAATTTTAGCGTATCTAAAAAAAACGTTTTCGCATCTAAAACCAAGGTAATTTACCCAAAAACAACCCAAAAGCCCCAACTGTTACCAAAAACCCCTAACGCGAACCTATCTAGAAAAACCACAAAGGGGGGCTTTTTGGTAAGGAAATTGGAGGGTTTGGGGACGTACCACGTCAAAAAATTGCATGTAGCGGCATCACCAGCAAAGATGAAAGTTGTCCACAGCCCCAAATAGTACCCACGTCAGCGTGTGCAGTTGCCAGTCTCAGGGTGGAGGCCTAATGGGTGCTATGCGGACCCTAATGGGTATTGCTACTCACATTGTGAGTGAATGAGGCCTTCAAAGTGGTCCAAGACCTTACCGCAGTTGTCTTGCGCTGCCTGAAAAAACAGGGCTGACAGGGCTGAACCACCCCCCCTCCCCGCTTGGGCCTTGGACAGGTCACGGCAGAGTGTACCCTCAGCGTACGGCCACAGTGCTACAAATTCTATTGCCTTCGGCAGTGCACCTCGAAGAGAGGTTGACAGTCAGCCAATCAGTCCCTGAGCCAGCAAGCAGGCAGTCAGACAGATACACACAGTTTGGGTTTTTTGTCAGTAGCAGATACGGCCCCAAGCAGCAGGGAGGCCCTTTGCTGGAATCCAAGTAGTGGCCGAGTGGAAACGCAGCCGACCGGCGTTCGTGTGTTCGGCGGTACGAACCCCAGTCTGCCCATTTGGCGCCGCCGCCAGCGGCGGCGCTAAAATTCGGCAGACTGGGATTCCAACCCACGCCTGCACATCCGGAATCGGCTGCGCTACCATTGGACCGCTGACCGTGTTACAAGCGCCGTGCGTCCTCACTGCTTGTAGCCTATTAAGCAAAAACTTTTGACCCCCCCCCCACCCCCCCCACCCCCCCCCTCAAAAAAGTGATATCCAGTTTTAGGGGGTAGAGGCCTCAAAATCAAAAAATCCATTGGGGGATGCTCTTATTGGGCAAAATAATGATTTTACAAGGGGTTGGACATCCAATATCATGCCTTGGGGTATGCTACGCGAATGACCCCAAAAAAGGGGGGTATATGACGCCCGCGCCTGCGCTTGATCTAACAACCTCTCTTCGAGGTGATTTACAATGTCTGTTTCCTAAGGACAGGTCAGTGCTGAGCACGCCCCCAGCACCTCCAGCAATACCAAGTGCCCAAGATACGGGAGCAAAGTCTTGAGAAACATCGCTTGTGATCCCTTATGGGTCAGCCAAGGAATGCTATCAAGCAGGTGTGCCAATATGCCGCACCACACCCCAGCAGCCCAAGGACGCTGATACACACATTCCTCCCACTAGCTCGCACTAGGCAAGGTCTGGGAACTATCAGCAGTCTGGCAGGGCCTTGTGATGGAACATTTGGGTCAATTGGGAGCAGTTGCGTACAGCTGGTGAGGGGCCGCTACAATGGTCGTTGCAGAAATGGAACATGACGTGTCCGAAACCACCCCAACCCCCCCTTGATCTGGGCTGCCCCCCAAGCCCAGCCCCCAACACACATACTTCACAGTCATAACCCATCCTGTGTGCAACGGCGCCTCTACCTCCTTGAGGTGACAGTAGCCAAAATTTGGACCCGCCCTCCAAAAGGGGGACAGTACCATCACAGTACACAAAACCAGTTGACCTTGAGTTCTTGAACACGCCAACCACTTAGCACCGAAAAGCTCTGACTGGAACCCTGAGGAGGTGGGTTGCCTTGAAGGGCAGGAGGCTTGGCAGCAACCACAAGGTTGATGGCCAAATAGTGATCTTGCGGTCAGTTATGGGTGCAACTGCACCTCCACCATCTTGTACCTTGTCTCCTTTCCCTTGTGCAATGTCGTTTTGCACCTGCTGCAGGCAGCAAGCTTGCATGTGTGTGGCTGGACGGCCCGCCATTCATGCACCGTTGTTGTTGACTTGATCCCCAAATCCCTCACCGCTTTGCAGGCATCATAAATCTTGGGACACTGCAAAGCTGAATAGAAGCCAAGGTCCGAGGCGATCCGTCAGCCACCCAAAGCGCCCTCTCTCCAATTCCCCGTTACACGTTCATCTTATGCGTTTCCACCCACTTTGTAGACAGGCCGCCGTGTGTTTAAAATCGAACTGTGACATTGAGCAATTATAATACAAATAACCCGAAGCATTCATTGCCAAACACCAACAACCCCCTCCCCTGAGGAGTGCAATCACCAAGGAGACTAGGGTTAGACGGGGGGTCTACAACATAAGAACGGCACAAACTGCTACCCTCTGTTGTGCTTCAACCTTCAGCAGCCGCAGCTGAATCACAACATGCAGCAGCTGCAAGACCAACCGTAAACTGCCGGGCCTCAGGAGGAAATGTGTGGCCGCATTGAGAGCTCTTAAAAGCCACAGCACAATGGACTAACTTTTACCATGGCCTCACTTTGTGAACAGAAACTTCGTTTTGTGCTGCACAAATATCCCATGCAATTTGTAATTTTTGCCTTTATTCTATTTCACCTCCTTTCCACAGTGCAGCTTTGCACTGTGGTGCAAAGGCTGGGTGTGTGTGGTATAAAGAAAGCTGCATTGACATATCGAACCACCGGAGTTCATATACGCGCCATGCCCTACAATTGGCACCTGTTGAGCATCAGCCCAGAGTGTGATTCGCCACAGAAATCAGGAGCACGAGCAACGAGGGTCCGCACGCCAGCCCTCATGGCACTACCCGCGGTTTCTTGAGCACGCCATTGAGGGATGTGGATGCCACCTCAAATTGCTGACCCCGTTTCTTCCCCAGACTACTTTCGGCTTTGGAAGAATGCACTGCCTTCTCTGTGTCCTTGGAGTCCTCTTCGTCCTCATTCTCCTCAACGTCCTTGTTCTCGTCCTCGTACTCTTGTACGTTCTTCTGGTGCTCCTCCTCCTCCTCCCCCTCCTCCTCCTCCTCATCCTCATCCTCCTCCTCTTCACTCTCCTCATCACCCTGTGGTCGCTCTGGGAAATCTGAACTGAGCTTGGATCCCACTGTAAAATACCAGACAAAACACAAAAGCGGAAGAGGCAAGCAAAACAAGACTCAGAAAGGTATGTGTTGCGTTCCCTAGAAGACGCTCGGGCAGGCTCTCTACAGATCAGTGATCATTTTCACACATCCACCTCACCGACATACTCTGCCCGAAGGAGAGGACCAGCAACACCAACAACGGTACCTTCAGCAAAGAACTGGTGACGGCGGTCATTGATGGCACAAGCTGAAGCATTTCTCATCTGAGTCCCCATAAAATCCAAGCAAGACAAAGTGAATAGCTCAAAAGGGGATTGGCTACATTTGGCGGTGGCACATTTATCAGCTGCTGAGCCTTGTACCTCCTGTTGACATGACGCAGACTTATGGACATATTGCATCCACCCTTTTTTCGTCCGCTCAGCTGTTGGCATTCATCTTGTCTTCTTGATTCTCTGGATCTGGGTCAGGGATAGGGATTGGTGTTTGGCACCTGCAATGGGGTAAATAAGTCACACAAGCTGTGGTCTGCTGCAGATTTCTGGTGTCTTCTTTCCTTCGTGGCTGGTAAAATGACCAGTGCCATGTTTGACAAATGCTTTCTTTGCGTGCGCACATACAAACATGCACTTTGTGAGGGAAACCAAACAACGAAACACGCAGTGCAGATACAGATTGATACCAGACACATACAATGCACAGCATTTGGGGCCTCGTTTGCTAACACATGTTCGTTTCGTCAAATCAGGCCCCCAGTTCACCATGGTCATTTGTCATCAAAGCCTACAAGCAGCCATTGTTGTCAAAACCGTGCCGCTGGTCCATATTTGCATACTTGAATGAGAAAAAAGCAGTCCACACCACCCATCCCTAGAACCCTTGTGAGGGCCATTCCTCTCCAAGAAGGAAAAATTCAACACAAATGTTGCACCCAAACAAGTGCACAACAACTGCCAAGACAAACAACCATGCGAATCTGTCCATTCATCAAAAAATGCGTCAAGGAGTCCCCAGCCAATGAATGCACAATTGCAGCTTACCGACCATTGTTCCAGCATACAACATCCATGATTGGAAAAATGAAAAAAAATCTATCGCGCTTCCCGCTGTTCCCGTGGCTGGCCACAGAAAATGCTGTTATCGAGAATAATTGTGTCATCAAGATTGGGTATCTTAAATTCCATGTAGGGAGCAAGGGTGGATATAGGGGTGGGGGGGATGTCGATGACCATTACGATCGACCAGTCTGAACCAGCAGTTTTATGAGTGGGCTGATGCCAAAAAAAACGCCAAAACAATTTTCAGACCAGGATTTGAACCAGGAACACTTGATCTTCAGGCCTATGCATACACCACTAAGGCGCGGCACTAATCTGCCCAATAATCGCTCATGGGTGGCATACAGTCCAATGATGATTACGCATTCAGCAACACGACAAGTCTGCCAATACACATACCTGCAAAGCAAAAAGAGCAATCGTAATCGTCATTCCGTCATCACCACCTCCTGGCTCAAGACCCCCCATCCCACCCCCACCTCGCCAATGTTGTCACTATTATATCCACCCCTGGTAGGAAGGACAGACGTGAAAAGGGACTAAAAAATGCCATAGATGGAATGTTAGATCGTTGTGAGCGGGCACAATACCAATAATCAACGTTTTGGAATCTTCGAGCTGTTAGAGGACAAAGACTGCTTCAGAAGTTTGTGCAATGGTCCCTTGTGCTTGCCTGCCCCCCCCCCCCCCCCAAGCACCAAGTGCCCATATGGGGTGAAACTTCATAAGAAGGCCAAAAAAAAATGCAATACATGTCACAGTTGATCATTGTGAGTGGTGACAATACAAGCAGAAATGAGCATTGTTCTAGTGCTGTTCGAGAATTATGTTTAAGAAAATTTTGAATTTTCGAAACTGAAGTACAATAGGGCCAGAATGATTCCTCCGCCAAAGGACGGTACTAGGACACGGTGAAAAACATTTCCATGCAAACAATAAATCTCAAAATTCCCATGCCACAACTCACTCAAGGTGAGCGTCTCCTTGACTGAGCAGTTCCCCACAGAATTGACCTAGACAAGTGCAGCAACCTTGCAAAGTGGCCAAAATTGAGATCTTCAACTGCATCTGGGACTTAGCAGCAACCAGACTGCCATCACCACTGGCAATGGATGTAAAGGGGAATGAGTGGTCTATCCTATACATCAACCCTGGCTGTTGAAAGAAGTACACAATACAAGAGTAAAGTGGGCAGGAGACACTCGTCACTTTGGGGGTAGGCGTGGCAAATAGAGGGACCAACTCCTCTAACAACTCTCGCCACGCTCTGGGGCAGAAAAACGGGTGCATATGGGCTAGGGACGAGCCGATGGTACTCCAGCTGACGGAGGGTGTACGACTCCGACATGGTTTCCCACGTCGACTTGGGAGCTCAAAGGTTCAGCACGAGCTCACACATGGCCGAGGATGGGTGGCCTCTGCAGTTGCCTGAGCCACATCCCCCACCAGGATTTGCATACCCATGGCTTCTAACGCCACCTTGAACTGGCGGCATACTAATGGGCTGGATAATACCCGGAGGTGAGGTAGATCCCCACTGTGTCGTCATGAAGGCTTGTTGCACCACCCAACTGCACCATTACTGGGTCAATGCAGTTAGTTCACCATTGGTTTCGCGCCTCTGTATCACACCACTCCTTGGGATGCCAACTGTCAGAAGTGAGCCCTGCTGCACGTTCCCCACTCCATGCCAGCCCCCTCCCTCCCGTCTAGAAGCCACTCTGCCAGGGATAGAGTGGGATTTGCCCCTAATCCTCCCACTAAACGATTCCCCCACACGGTCACACCTACAGAATGAGGGTGTTGTAGCATGGTGCACGCACAGTGCAGCACCTTCTGATGTTTCTGGAGATTTCACCCGGCGAAGAGGCCCACTGCAAACCACTATGGCGGGTGTTCCCAAATGCTTGTGGATGGTCGCCAGAGGCTTTTGGATGATACCTGGTTTTTCTTTCTGCCTTGCAGGGGGGTTTTTGTTACTTCCTGGTGGGTTTTCGCAGTTGCTTGGGTAATTGTTGTCGTTTGTTGATGTTGCTTGCGCCTGGTGTCCCAGCAAATTTTCATTTCTAGTCTGATGCTTCCTATGGGTCCCAGTGTCCAGGGGCTCCTGATCTGGAACTCAATGCGGTGCATCGCAGCGGCCTCATGGACAACTTCTTTGCCACCAACTTCACATTGGATCCGCAAAGAGTCCCCGGGCTGCAGTGAAGAACCCGACACAATTGCTGGTACTCGATCACCCGTACTCGCGATTGTAGAAGACATGTGTACCAGGGGTGACCCAGGACAAAGACATGATAAATCCAAGCTCGGGGACAACAAACATCACCATTAAGAACACTACAACGTACAAGAATAGGCAGGCAAAGGTAAGATTTAGTTACAAGCATCCCAACACAGCCCACCCCACCATAAACCGGTGCCTTTGAGCTTGGAAGTGGGGGGGAGGCAGTGCCCATGAAAACGCATATATCGAAACTTTGCACGGTGCGCGCACGGTGCGTGCAACTCCCTCAATGAGTCGCTTTGTCATTGGGGTTTCTGGATGGCTCCCTGTATTGGGGGCTAGGATTTTGGCCAGCCCCAACGTTGGGACTGGGATTCTTGAATGCCTCTCTATATAGGGGGCTGGGATGTCATCACCAATTCAACATCAATTTCCGGTGTCAATCCACCACCAGCCCACTTTTGTGGTGTGCAAAAAAAAAAGAATGCAGCTCCTGACACTCCAGTTTGTTATGCAGCACAGGGGCTGTCCTTCACACTGAATGCCAATGGCGGACCCACAGCAGCTGTGGTTTGACAACCAAATTCAGTCGCTTAATCGCCCTCTGGTGTATGCATTGTGTGAGCTCATGTGTCTCAGGCAAACCATACTACTCTACTCATGCACAAACTGTGATGGCTCTTGCTGCGTGCGTGTGTGCCTGTTCACACAGCACAGCACAATGCCGACAAAAAAACGCTCACAGACGCTGTCAGACCTCATTCAGGCTGCCGTCAACTCCCCCCAACCCCCAACCACTGCACATGAAATACAACACGTTGTCGGGTAACTGCGAGCCACCTTCGGTTGACTGTGAATCACCGACTGAAAACCCCCAACCGCTGCCAAGGGGGCTACCGTACAGCAACTGCAAAGTGCTGATGGTTGAATCAGGCCAAGAGACAAGACAGATGCACACTCCACCCCCTGTGTCCTGCGTGGCCCTGCATGCGGAAAACGATTCATATAGTGCACAACCACACGACACATGGAGATGGTGGCATACACTCCGCTGTATGCAGCCTTCCCGTCCGCAGACCCTCTTTGTACAGCTCCTTTTGCATTCGTGCTTCGAGGCGCTCTTTCGACAATCTGTCAATCACTGGCAAGTCTTTGCCATCCGCCTGACCATGAAGGGGAAACAGCAACCAGAATGCATGTGCCAGGGCACCTACAAAGGCTGCCAGAGCACGTGCCCGACTTCGAGTGCCTTCCCTTCCTGAAAGTGCTCAATTTAAAGAGACCCACAAATCCAACCAGGACCAAGCCACAGCCTTCGGAGGTGACCCGATCCCAAAATGCAGAACAACAAAAAAGGCGCTTTGGAATCCAGCTCTGCACATGCAGCCTGGAACTCCCCACATGGTATGCCCCATTGTCTAAGGTACACCCTGTTCTACCATACAGCAGGCACACGTACTGCACAAATTTGGTTCCCAGAGGACAGCAATGTTTTTGAGGAGGCCTGCGTCACCCACTCACTACCTATCACTGAATGCTCACCATCACCCACTAGTAGTCCCTATCACCTGGTAGCCACAGGGACACATCATCCACAAGGATTCCTGACCCACTGGTACCTACCAGACCCCACATCCCTACACCGGGTGGAGTGTGGCAGTGGGTGATAGAGCACCAGTGGCTGATGGGCACCAATGGATGATGGGCACTGTTGTGGGGGCAGATGGAGAAGCGCAGGGCACTATCGCAATGCATAGGGAGGTGCAGGGTGTTGTGAGTGCTTGTACGGAGGTGTAGGGGATCTTGGGAGCACGTGGTGAGGTGCAGGGTGTTGTGGGGGTGTCCTGGGGAGGCGCAGGGTGTCATGGGAGTGCTTGCAAAGGTGTAGCCTGCTATTGCGAACAGGCTGCTTTGGGGGTACTTGAGGAGACATAGGGTGCTGTGACCATGAACTGCAGGAGAGTGTGGTAAGGCATCGGGTGTGGCGGGAGCGCATAGGGAGGCACAGGGTGCTGTGAGGGTGCATCCCAGGCTTCATTTGAAAGAGGGAGGGGGGGGTCATGGGGGTTTTGAGGCACCCACCCATCCACCCAAGATTAAGGCACCAGGGGGGTTGCCCAGTGCATGCCCGGCGTGCTACTTTTGTATTAACTATCCCGACATGTCAGCGGCAACAATTACCTTGTAAACATGCAACGCACACTTATAATTCCACAAGTCAGCATTGGATATGCCACCAATGGAACTGATGGGCATTAAGTCCGTGAAATGTGTCATAAAGAACGGAAAAATGGGGACAATGGTTGTAAGAATTCAACCTGTCAGCCCAGCAAATTTCTTGTACAGCATGGTTAAGATATTCGCGAACACAAGCAACGCTTTGACGCCAAGCCGCCTCTGAACACCCTATGGTGCCCAACATGAAAGCACCGGTTACTGCGGTTGGGTATCCTCAGCCGGAAAGGGGCCAGTCCATATCCCCAACCGGAAAGGGGCCGGTCCATATCCTCAACTGGAAAGGAGCCATGCAAAAAATATGGACTAGGGCTCGGTATCAAAAGTGGCCCAAAAAGATGCCAAGCATGTGCCCGGCGCGCTGACACTCCCCCTACCCCCCCCGCTCTTGCAAACATTTCAGGGGGGCATTCAGGCGCGCTCCTGGGGTGAGGATTTGTCTTGTTTGTGCATGAAAAAACCATTATTCCACACATTGACCACTCCAAGGCTAGTGATGGGCATTTGGTAAAACCTAGTACGCGCTGTAGTAAAACCTAGTAAAACTCAAATTTTTTCTTACTAGGTTACTTGCGCAACTCTTTTTTGGGAGTCCGCTCTTGTTGCGCTTGTCTGCTACTATAGGTTTTGGCCTAAGATTGACGATTTCTAACGTCTTTTCGTCAATTTTTAGCGATTTGACTTCTTGAATCGCTACCCCTTTCGCTAAACCACAGGATTCACTCCCTGTTGGTTCCATTTTCTAATTTTTTCAGCTCCTGGAGTTTTGTGCCCTCCATTGGGAGTATTGCTCCGCCCTGGCCTTTGGTCAGGACGTTTACTAAAACGCTATTTATACAGCGATCGCCGTCCGCATTAGAGCGTTCGACTGTACCCTAGTGGGCAAGCATGTGTGCTCTAGGGAGGGAGTCCTGGGTTCAAACCCCACTGCCCCCAAATTTTTACCAAAGGTTTTCGCCGCACGTTGGCGACTTTTGAGGAATGCCCCATCGAAGGGACATCATTCACGGTACATTACACTGTTTTTCAAGGGTACCTACAGTGTGATAGGCTTCTATGAACTGATGAGAGTGTCTTTGGCTGGTTTAATGCATTTTGTGAGGCAATTGTGGGGAAATTTGAGCCTTTTTCCTTGGTCCTACTAGCTTGATCAACTAGTACTCCAGGGGGGAGTAAGAAAAAGTCACTGCCTTGTCTTTCTTGGGGGACTTGATCCAGGCTGAGCCCCCCCTAAAAACCTTTTTTTGATGTTGAGACTAACTTAATCATTTTTGTCTTTCTTTTGAAGTTTGAAGTACACTTTCTCAAAGTAACTAGGGTTATAACCCTAGACCCCCATGAAGTTCACCCCTACCACTCAACTGAGCGGAGGTAGCTTCTTTTCTTGAGCCTGATTTTATGTCTGCTGACCTTGCAATACACGGTTTGGCCCGGGTGGGGCGCCACTTAACACAAATGGCATGGAATCGACCTGTGGACACCATGCTCTTAAACGCAAATACCATCTACTGTTGAACCCCCCCACCCCATAAATTTTGTGTGTTTGTTCAAATTCAAGTCCAAATTTGTATCTTGTATCATTCACACACACACACAAATATACACGAGTTGCACACACGTGTGCTTTATATGGAGTCGCAAAACACACGCTTGTAGATGAGGTCCGCCTTTTCATCTCTGGACGGTGGGTTGTGATGAGGGAGGATTGTGCTTGCACATGCTTCGAAGCACGTCTGTGGTCTTCATATCCAACTCTTCAATCATTTTTTTGTCATACTGCAATTTACCAGAGGCATCTTTGGGGTAATGCTCTGGAACAAAAAATTCCTTACCACGGATCACCACCTTTGGACGGACCTCATCTACATCATCTGCGGCTTGTCAGCGACAAGCCGGTCAGCCGACGTAAATGCCAATGAAATGCATGCCGGTGTGGTAGTGAATTGCACCCTCCAGTTGCGCAATGCCACATATATCTCTGTGGGACACAAAATTGAAGCATGCAGGGCACACTGATAAACTCCACAGTCAGGGCACGTGATGTGAACTATGTCGTCGCAAAGAAAGCACGACGCACGGCTAGGTGAACAATAGGACCTAGCATACATCCGTGCCAAGGCCCATTTGGGTGTCGTCTAAATAGGGCAGGCATGCACAGTATTGGGATAGTGCAAAGCTGCATGTGCAATCTCATGCAACAACCACTATCTATCTTGTGGACGTTGGATGCCACCGTTGACAACACGCCTAGACAAAACGCAATGTAGCATCAAAAAGCAAGCAAGATGGCAGCTCACAATGTCTTTTTGATGTAGGAAGGTGCAGTAGAGGGGGGCTACAGCAAAAGCTACACTGCCAAACTCACCCAAAAAAGTGTCCCACCTCTTCTGCGGCCTTGGCTCAATGCCATCTTGTTGGGCAATGAGGTTGACTATGGGCAACTCCTCAATGTTTGCACCCACTATGTACGGCTTGTTACACAGCGGATCGGACACGGGGCACAAGAAAGTGCGTGTTGGGGAAACCAACAATGAGCGTAGCAACCGATGTCAATTGCGCACATTATATATTTGTGCCGCAAGCAAGGGAGGCGCATAGAGGATATCAATGGACGCAGCTTCCAAAGTACGGTGTGCCCCTGACTGAGCCACCACCGTCCTACGACCCCAAAGCGCGGATGATGCATTCCACACTGAGTCACACACAACCCGCGCCACACCCATAACATCCCAATCTGCACTCAAAGCCGTCCGGGTAAACCACCAGTAATACACAACAATCTTGGCACTATATGTGATGTAAGATTCTGTGTAAACATAGCTGAAATGGCGTGCCTCCAGCCTATATTGTTGAGACCCCGAATTTGGAATGATCACGGCAAGTGGTTGTTCCCAATCCTCACGGAGCAATGACTCAACATGTTGCAATTGCGCCGTAGGGCTGCATGGGTCATTAGTCAAGGCATGGCACACTGCGGCCAAGATGTCATCACCACAAACAGGCCTCGCATTAACGATTTCAGCTCGTGACGGCTGAGTGGTATAAGAGCATGAGGGTGGAGGTACGGTCCCCGTCGGAGCAATGGGATGGTCGTCCAAATCCTCCATGCCTAGAGGCACGCTGATGGGAGAGGCATTTGCAGATGCAATCGCGGGGAGGCTGCATTGCCATCAGGGTGTGGAGAAGGGGGGGACAAAGCACACGGGGAGGAGAGGGGAGTTTCGGCATGGGATTGTGTGGGATGCAAGATCTTCCCAACCTCAACCTCCTGCTCCCACTTTTGCAAGACCCATCGGGACTCATCCCTGTCTTTAAGCTTGCAAGCAACACACTCCTCACCTTCCAAACACCACGTGCACCCCTCGGAATAGATGCACCGTAAGAAAAATTTTTAATGGCATTGCCCACAAGTGAAGGGGGGGCGGTACATGTGCATGGAATGCCACCGCTTGCTCCCACAGTCCATTTATTGCTTCACAAGGGGTGCAAGGGCAAGGGGCTCGGTGTCATAGCTACCATCAGATGAGAAATCACCATCAGAATCAGAATTGGAGTCTAACAATTCTTGGCTCCTCTTGGCGGCTTTTTTGGGGGGGTGGGTCTCCTTGTGACTTCAGAGCACGCACATGAGGCGCTGCAACGCGGGTTACAACGGTGGGTCTCACACGACCAAACTGAAATGGAAGGGGACAAACTTCCAAGAGTAGCGCAAAGGCACCTTGAAGCCGGGTTCCTTCACAAGAAGCCGCAACAAATAGCCCTCACAAACACCTAATGTGCAATACATGGCACATGTGCAAGCCCCAGCTGTGACACGGTGAACCCTCAAGAAGTCTACAAAGTGGGGCCATGTGACACGACCTCCATTAGAGATGGTGGTCAAGGTTTTTTTCCACTGGGTCACTTGTATGCCATCAATGGGGGGATACTCCTGGACAAGCTTGCCGTTGGCACCCCGCTTTCGTGATGCGACACCTTGATGGAAGAAGGCTGCATCTCCGTCATCGAAAAACATTGCATCATGAAGAATGCATTGGGCCTCTTGCCAGATCCAGGGAGCAGGGTGCATAGCTCTACCCCCTAATTGTTCGCGGCCTTTGGTCCGTTGTGGACCCATGCAAGGCACAACCTTTTGCAGCCACTCATGAAGCCCTGGCACCTTGTGCCGACTAAGAAGTTTCATACAAAAGGCTCTTGACTCTGCTGGTGTGCTACATGGGACAGCAGGCTCGGAGTGGCCCACATGCCACCCTTGGTGTTTGTCAATACATTCTTGTTGGGCATGCGCCAAATAATGGGGAGTTGCCGCATAATGGTGAATTAACAGGCCTTGAAAACGGGTGTACTCCAACTGAGATGCACGTCCCGGAAAGCTCTGTGGACTTCTTCACGGGTGGAGCGGTCCGAGATAATCTTCTTCAAAGCCTGCACCATTGCTCTTTGTGCGTGCCAGTAGCACAGAAGCCACACAATTGCAACCCACACTCGCTTTGTTGCATTGTACATGGCGGGTTCACCATCGCTCATGAATTTTCCCATGCTCCAAGTGAAGCCGGGATATGGGGTTCAAATGGCACGGCTCGTGCACTCCAGAGTGAGTTGCAAAGCATCAATGTTATCCTTTTGTGCAAGACTAAAGGAAAAAACTACGGTGGCGTGGTTTATGGTAAGGCCCCCAAATAGCAGAATGCGGAGGCATTGCCCTATCACCTTGCCAGTACCGTCCAACCAACACCATGGCACCTGGCTTGATCGCTGGCATTCTTTAAAGATTAGCCTGGCGGTGTCCAAGAAACGATTCGTACAAAAAACCATGGCCATGAAAGGGTCAAGTTGGTAATCAAACAAGATGACCTCATCTGGCAGTTGACTGGCAGCTCACTCCTACGTAACCCCTGCATTCTCTGGGATCCCCAAAGCCAAGCGCGGGGAGTAAAATCAGAAGTCGTCCCCAACGAAATTGCAAGTGGCTGCCTCGGCCCTGCCTTCTCGGGGGCCCGGACAAGGGCGGAAATGCTACGTCACTGTTGCATTCTTGGGGATCCCCAACATAGGGGAACAAAATCTGAAGTGGCTGCCTCACCGCTGCCTTCTCGGGGGGGCCAAAAGAGGGCGGTAATGCTATGTCACCCCTGCATTCTCGGGGATCCCCAACGCCAAGCACGGGGAGTAAAATCAGAAGTGGTCCCCACATATGGGCAAAAAAAAAGAAGTGGCTGCCTCAGCCCTGCCTTCTCGGGGGCCCAAAAGAGGGCGGAAATGCTACGTCACCCCGGCATTCTCGAGGATCCCCAACATAGGGAAACAAACTATGAAGTGGCTGCCTCACCCTTGCCTTCTCCGGAGGCCAAATAAGTGCGGTATTCACGTCACCCCTGAATTCTCAGGGGTCCCCAACGCCAAGCGCGGGGAGCAAAATCAGGAGTGGTCCCCAACGAACTTGGAAATGGCTGCATCACCCCTGCCTTCTCGGGGGCCCAGACAAGGGCGGAAATGCTACGTCACTGTTGCATTCTCGGGGATCCCCAACATAGGGGAACAAAATCCGAAGTGGCTACCTCGCCGCTGCCTTCTCGGGGGGGCCAAAAGAGGGCGGTAATGCTACGCCACCCCTGCCATCTCGGGGGCCCAAAACAGGGCTGATATGCTATGTCACCCCTACGTTCTCGGGCATCCCCAACATAGGGGAACAAAATATGGAGTGGCCGCCTCACCCCTACCTTCTCGGGGGCCATAAAGAGGACGGTAATGCTACGTCACCCCTGCATTCTCGGGTATCCCCAACATAGAGGAACAAAATCTGAAGAGGCTGCCTCACCCCGTCCTTCTTTGGGGCCCAAAAGAGGGTGGAAATGCTACGTCACCCCTACCACCTCGGGTATCCGCAACATAGAGGAACGAAATCTGAAGAGGCTGCCTCACCCATGCCTTCTTTGGGGCCCAAAAGTGGGCAGATACTATGTAACCCCTACCTTCTCAGGGATCCCCAACATAGGGGACAAAAATAAGAAGTGCCTGACTCACCCTTGCCTTTTCAGGGGCCCGAAAGAGGGCAGCATTGCTATGTCACCCCTGTATTCTGAGGGATCCCCAACGCCAAGCACGGGGAGTAAAATCAAAAGTGGTCCCCAACAAATGGGAAAAAAATCTAAAGTGGCTGCCTCAGCCCTGCCTTCTCTGGGGCCCAAATGAGGGCGGAAATGCTACGTGACCCCTGTGTTCTCGGGGATCCCCAACATAGGGGAACAAAATCTGCAGTGGCGGCGTCACCGCTGCCTTCTCGAGGGCCCTAAAGAGGGCGGTACTGCTACATCACCCCTACATTCTCAGGTATCCCCAACGCCAAGCGCGGGGAGTAAAAGCAAAAGTGGTACCCAACATACGGGAAGAAAATGTGAAACGGCTACCTCACCCCTGCCTTCTCGGGGGCCCAAAAGAGGGCAGAAATGCTACGCCACCCCTGCGTTCTCGGGCGTCCCCGAACAGGGGTTCAAAAGGGGCCCTCACCAGGCCAGTGGAAAAAAGCCACTCAAAACGGGGGACTAGATCACAAGTGGCCAACAAGTGGCCCGAAAGTTCTAAAGCCAAGTTCTTTTTTTTTGGATGTTCTGAAACCTGGTAAAATTTTTTACAAGATTATGAAACCTAGTAAAAAATATCTTTTTTTCACTAGGTTCCCGACACCAAGTAAAAAGTAGTGAAGCGGGTAAACTGTTACCTAGTAAAAAATTTGAAAAATTTTTACTAGGTTTTACTACGGACCCGGCTAATGATACATATGTTGTCAACAGGGACTAAACCACCATCATTCACCTATAGGACCATTGGGTCACTGACTGTGACCAATACACCACTGCTCAAGGACCAGGTACAGACTAAGCGGTGAAATCCTTTTTAAAAAATTGCTTTGTGACCACACACCCAAGCCATAATTATAAGTAAAGGGGGGGTCCTAGACTGCACGCCCACCCCGCCAAGCCAGAATTATAAGAGGGGAGGGTCCCAAAAATTTGACCCACCAACTCAGGCTGGGGCATTGGCATTGCTTCCTTATAAACAAAGCATAGTGCATCCAAATGTCGAGTGCCATTGCAGAGTGTGGGAAGGAAAGGGGTGCTGAGGAGGGGGGGGGGGGGGCTAGCATTGGGGGGGAGGTGTAGGGCACTTTGGGAGCATGTGGGGAGGCACGGTTGGCTGTTAGAGTACGTGAGGGGGCATAGGATGCCATGGGGTGTGTGGGGAGGTGCAGGGGCTGTAGGGGCACACATGGTGGCAAAAGGCATTGTGGCATACAAAATACTTCGAGAAGGACACTCAACACCCCAAAGCAATTTGCACCACATCTGAAGAGGCTGCCTCACCCATGCCTTCTTTGGGGCCCAAAAGTGGGCAGATACTATGTAACCCCTACCTTCTCAGGGATCCCCAACATAGGGGACAAAAATAAGAAGTGCCTGACTCACCCTTGCCTTTTCAGGGGCCCGAAAGAGGGCAGCATTGCTATGTCACCCCTGTATTCTGAGGGATCCCCAACGCCAAGCACGGGGAGTAAAATCAAAAGTGGTCCCCAACAAATGGGAAAAAAATTTAAAGTGGCTGCCTCAGCCCTGCCTTCTCTGGGGCCCAAATGAGGGCGAAAATGCTACGTGACCCCTGTGTTCTGGGGGATCCCCAACATAGGGGAACAAAATCTGCAGTGGCGGCGTCACCGCTGCCTTCTCGAGGGCCCTAAAGAGGGCGGTACTGCTACATCACCCCTACATTCTCAGGTATCCCCAACGCCAAGCGCGGGGAGTAAAAGCAAAAGTGGTACCCAACATACGGGAAGAAAATGTGAAACGGCTACCTCACCCCTGCCTTCTCGGGGGCCCAAAAGAGGGCACAAATGCTACGCCACCCCTCCGTTCTCGGGCGTCCCCGAACAGGGATTCAAAAGGGGCCCTCACCAGGCCAGTGGAAAAAAGCCACTCAAAACGGGGGACTAGATCACAAGTGGCCAACAAGTGGCCCGAAAGTTCTAAAGCCAAGTTCTTTTTTTTTGGATGTTCTGAAACCTGGTAAAATTTTTTACAAGATTATGAAACCTAGTAAAAAATATCTTTTTTTCACTAGGTTCCCGACACCAAGTAAAAAGTAGTGAAGCGGGTAAACTGTTACCTAGTAAAAAATTTGAAAAATTTTTACTAGGTTTTACTACGGACCCGGCTAATGATACATATGTTGTCAACAGGGATTAAACCACCATCATTCACCTATAGGACCATTGGGTCACTGACTGTGACCAATACACCACTGCTCAAGGACCAGGTACAGACTAAGCGGTGAAATCCTTTTTCAAAAATTGCTTTGTGACCACACACCCAAGCCATAATTATAAGTAAAGGGGGGGTCCTAGACTGCACGCCCACCCCGCCAAGCCAGAATTATAAGAGGGGAGGGTCCCAAAAATTTGACCCACCAACTCAGGCTGGGGCATTGGCATTGCTTCCTTATAAACAAAGCATAGTGCATCCAAATGTCGAGTGCCATTGCAGAGTGTGGGAAGGAAAGGGGTGCTGAGGAGGGGGGGGGGGGCTAGCATTGGGGGGGAGGTGTAGGGCACTCTGGGAGCATGTGGGGAGGCACGGTTGGCTGTTAGAGTACGTGAGGGGGCATAGGATGCCATGGGGTGTGTGGGGAGGTGTAGGGGCTGTGGGGGCACACATGGTGGCAAAAGGCATTGTGGCATACAAAATACTTCGAGAAGGACACTCAACACCCCAAAGCAATTTGCACCACATGTCGCTCAAACGCAAAGCGTAGAATTTTTATTTTGGGACCGAAAATCTTGGCATGATTCCCAGCGTTGCTGACGATCGAATTGTAAATTTTCCAGCCGACATGCCATGCAATCGCTCCTGGAATCCCTAGGGATGCGAAAATATCGGAAGCGTTTGTCCGACCGAAACCCCGACCGAAACCCCGACCGCAACCCCGACTGAAACCCCGGCCGAAACCCCGGCCAAAGCCGGGGGGGAGCCTTCCAAAATCCCTAGGGATGAAAAAATATCGGAAGCGTTTTCGGGGGCGATTTCCGACCAAAACGCCAAAGATGAAAAAACAATTGACCCCGCCCCCCCACACACGTATTTGGGCATTTTTGGGCAATTTGACCCATATATAGTGAGGACATGTACAACGCTCCGCCACTCCTCACTGCCCAGGCATCTGCGTGCCTCCCTCACCCAACACTCATTCCCTGGACAATTGATAAATCAATTCTTGAGGATGACTTGAGACTTGAGAAGATTTGAGAATAAACTGTTGAAATGAACTTCATGACTGTTAGCTGGCCTAGTGTTGAACCTAGGGCTGCACAGTGCAGGTAAGGCGCAGTGCCAGCAACATGCCATGATTTGAATCACTCAGGACCTGTTGAGTGTACTCACGAGTACACACACTCAACCACCTCATAACTCCTAGCGGCTGTCACCGCCGCACACCAGACACGCGTGCGCCCAACTGACACACCCTATACACTCGAAAAACACACTAGGCGCGCAGAAAACACACACAGAGTGCGCGCAGAGGTAAAAAACAATGGCGCCAATTGATAAAAAATTTACCTTAAACCGGGTTCGGACCGAGGTATAAAAACTAGGATTAAACCCTTAAACCGTTAGGGCAGAGCCTGCCTGTTACCCCAGCCGGCAATCACAATACAAAGAACACGCGCCATACGCGCACACACTCCTACAACTCACCTACACTCGCCGCGCGCCAACGGACACACGCCGAGTGTACAAACGCGTACCACACAACACAAACGCACACCCGGCGGCGCGAGCGAACACACACAGCGCGCGTAGCATAAAGAAAACAATCGCCGGCGGCTAAAAAACATTGAAGCCTCCGGGAATCGAACCCAGGTGAGTGCATTCGGGGCCAGTCCGTTAACCACTAGAGGACCGTCCTCCTGTCAAATTCAGCGGCACTCGCCGCAGAAGTAACCCGCGCCATACTCTCGTAAACACACTGTTCTAACTATCCTACACGCGCTGTGCGCTAACGGACCCACACCGAGCGTACAAGCACGCAATACACAACACGAACGCACACTCGGCGACGCAAGCTCTACCCCCTAATTGTTCGCGGCCTTTGGTCCGTTGTGGACCCATGCAAGGCACAACCTTTTGCAGCCACTCATGAAGCCCTGGCACCTTGTGCCGACTAAGAAGTTTCATACAAAAGGCTCTTGACTCTGCTGGTGTGCTACATGGGACACCACGCTCGGAGTGGCCCACATGCCACCCTTGGTGTTTGTCAATACATTCTTGTTGGGCATGCGCCAAATAATGGGGAGTTGCCGCATAATGGTGAATTAACAGGCCTTGAAAACGGGTGTACTCCAACTGAGATGCACGTCCCGGAAAGCTCTGTGGACTTCTTCACGGGTGGAGCGGTCCGAGATAATCTTCTTCAAAGCCTGCACCATTGCTCTTTGTGCGTGCCAGTAGCACAGAAGCCACACAATTGCAAGCCACACTCGCTTTGTTGCATTGTACATGGCGGGTTCACCATCGCTCATGAATTTTCCCATGCTCCAAGTGAAGCCGGGATATGGGGTTCAAATGGCACGGCTCGTGCACTCCAGAGTGAGTTGCAAAGCATCAATGTTATCCTTTTGTGCAAGACTAAAGGAAAAAACTACGGTGGCGTGGTTTATGGTAAGGCCCCCAAATAGCAGAATGCGGAGGCATTGCCCTATCACCTTGCCAGTACCGTCCAACCAACACCATGGCACCTGGCTTGATCGCTGGCATTCTTTAAAGATTAGCCTGGCGGTGTCCAAGAAACGATTCGTACAAAAAACCATGGCCATGAAAGGGTCAAGTTGGTAATCAAACAAGATGACCTCATCTGGCAGTTGACTGGCAGCTCACTCCTACGTAACCCCTGCATTCTCTGGGATCCCCAAAGCCAAGCGCGGGGAGTAAAATCAGAAGTCGTCCCCAACGAAATTGCAAGTGGCTGCCTCGGCCCTGCCTTCTCGGGGGCCCGGACAAGGGCGGAAATGCTACGTCACTGTTGCATTCTTGGGGATCCCCAACATAGGGGAACAAAATCTGAAGTGGCTGCCTCACCGCTGCCTTCTCGGGGGGGCCAAAAGAGGGCGGTAATGCTATGTCACCCCTGCATTCTCGGGGATCCCCAACGCCAAGCACGGGGAGTAAAATCAGAAGTGGTCCCCACATATGGTCAAAAAAAAAGAAGTGGCTGCCTCAGCCCTGCCTTCTCGGGGGCCCAAAAGAGGGCGGAAATGCTACGTCACCCCGGCATTCTCGAGGATCCCCAACATAGGGAAACAAACTATGAAGTGGCTGCCTCACCCTTGCCTTCTCCGGAGGCCAAATAAGTGCGGTATTCACGTCACCCCTGAATTCTCAGGGGTCCCCAACGCCAAGCGCGGGGAGCAAAATCAGGAGTGGTCCCCAACGAACTTGGAAATGGCTGCATCACCCCTGCCTTCTCGGGGGCCCAGACAAGGGCGGAAATGCTACGTCACTGTTGCATTCTCGGGGATCCCCAACATAGGGGAACAAAATCCGAAGTGGCTACCTCGCCGCTGCCTTCTCGGGGGGGCCAAAAGAGGGCGGTAATGCTACGCCACCCCTGCCTTCTGAGGGGCCCAAAACAGGGCTGATATGCTATGTCACCCCTACGTTCTCGGGCATTCCCAACATAGGGGAACAAAATATGGAGTGGCCGCCTCACTCCTACCTTCTCGGGGGCCATAAAGAGGACGGTAATGCTACGTCACCCCTGCATTCTCGGGTATCCCCAACATAGAGGAACAAAATCTGAAGAGGCTGCCTCACCCCGTCCTTCTTTGGGGCCCAAAAGAGGGTGGAAATGCTACGTCACCCCTACCACCTCGGGTATCCGCAACATAGAGGAACGAAATCTGAAGAGGCTGCCTCACCCATGCCTTCTTTGGGGCCCAAAAGTGGGCAGATACTATGTAACCCCTACCTTCTCAGGGATCCCCAACATAGGGGACAAAAATAAGAAGTGCCTGACTCACCCTTGCCTTTTCAGGGGCCCGAAAGAGGGCAGCATTGCTATGTCACCCCTGTATTCTGAGGGATCCCCAACGCCAAGCACGGGGAGTAAAATCAAAAGTGGTCCCCAACAAATGGGAAAAAAATCTAAAGTGGCTGCCTCAGCCCTGCCTTCTCTGGGGCCCAAATGAGGGCAGAAATGCTACGTGACCCCTGTGTTCTCGGGGATCCCCAACATAGGGGAACAAAATCTGCAGTGGCGGCGTCACCGCTGCCTTCTCGAGGGCCCTAAAGAGGGCGGTACTGCTACATCACCCCTACATTCTCAGGGATCCCCAACGCCAAGCGCGGGGAGTAAAAGCAAAAGTGGTACCCAACATACGGGAACAAAATGTGAAACGGCTACCTCACCCCTGCCTTCTCGGGGGCCCAAAAGAGGGCAGAAATGCTACGCCGGCCCTCCGTTCTCGGGCGTCCCCGAACAGGGGTTCAAAAGGGGCCCTCACCAGGCCAGTGGAAAAAAGCCACTCAAAACGGGGGACTAGATCACAAGTGGCCAACAAGTGGCCCGAAAGTTCTAAAGCCAAGTTCTTTTTTTTTTGGATGTTCTGAAACCTGGTAAAATTTTTTACAAGATTATGAAACCTAGTAAAAAATATCTTTTTTTCACTAGGTTCCCGACACCAAGTAAAAAGTAGTGAAGCGGGTAAACTGTTACCTAGTAAAAAATTTGAAAAATTTTTACTAGGTTTTACTACGGACCCGGCTAATGATACATATGTTGTCAACAGGGATTAAACCACCATCATTCACCTATAGGACCACTGGGTCACTGACTGTGACCAATACACCACTGCTCAAGGACCAGGTACAGACTAAGCGGTGAAATCCTTTTTCAAAAATTGCTTTGTGACCACCCCGCCAAGCCAGAATTATAAGAGGGGAGGGTCCCAAAAATTTGACCCACCAACTCAGGCTGGGGCATTGGCATTGCTTCCTTATAAACAAAGCATAGTGCATCCAAATGTCGAGTGCCATTGCAGAGTGTGGGAAGGAAAGGGGTGCTGAGGAGGGGGGGGGGGCTAGCATTGGGGGGGAGGTGTAGGGCACTCTGGGAGCATGTGGGGAGGCACGGTTGGCTGTTAGAGTACGTGAGGGGGCATAGGATGCCATGGGGTGTGTGGGGAGGTGTAGGGGCTGTGGGGGCACACATGGTGGCAAAAGGCATTGTGGCATACAAAATACTTCGAGAAGGACACTCAACACCCCAAAGCAATTTGCACCACATGTCGCTCAAACGCAAAGCGTAGAATTTTTATTTTGGGACCGAAAATCTTGGCATGATTCCCAGCGTTGCTGACGATCGAATTGTAAATTTTCCAGCCGACATGCCATGCAATCGCTCCTGGAATCCCTAGGGATGCGAAAATATCGGAAGCGTTTGTCCGACCGAAACCCCGACCGAAACCCCGACCGCAACCCCGACTGAAACCCCGGCCGAAACCCCGGCCAAAGCCGGGGGGGAGCCTTCCAAAATCCCTAGGGATGAAAAAATATCGGAAGCGTTTTCGGGGGGCAATTTCCGACCAAAACGCCAAAGATGAAAAAACAATTGACCCCGCCCCCCCACACACGTATTTGGGCATTTTTGGGCAATTTGACCCATATATAGTGAGGACATGTACAATGCTCCGCCACTCCTCACTGCCCAGGCATCTGCGTGCCTCCCTCACCCAACACTCATTCCCTGGACAATTGATAAATCAATTCTTGAGGATGACTTGAGACTTGAGAAGATTTGAGAATAAACTGTTGAAATGAACTTCATGACTGTTAGCTGGCCTACTGTTGAACCCAGGGCTGCACAGTGCAGGTAAGGCGCAGTGCCAGCAACATGCCATGATTTGAATCACTCAGGACCTGTTGAGTGTACTCACGAGTACACACACTCAACCACCTCATAACTCCTGGCGGCTGTCACCGCCGCACACCAGACACGCGTGCGCCCAACTGACACACCCTATACACTCGAAAAACACACTAGGCGCGCAGAAAACACACACAGAGTGCGCGCAGAGGTAAAAAACAATGGCGCCAATTGATAAAAAATTTACCTTAAACCGGGTTCGGACCGAGGTATAAAAACTAGGATTAAACCCTTAAACCGTTAGGGCAGAGCCTGCCTGTTACCCCAGCCGGCAATCACAATACAAAGAACACGCGCCATACGCGCACACACTCCTACAACTCACCTACACTCGCCGCGCGCCAACGGACACACGCCGAGTGTACAAACGCGTACCACACAACACAAACGCACACCCGGCGGCGCGAGCGAACACACACAGCGCGCGTAGCATAAAGAAAACAATCGCCGGCGGCTAAAAAACATTGAAGCCTCCGGGAATCGAACCCAGGTGAGTGCATTCGGGGCCAGTCCGTTAACCACCGGAGGACCGTCCTCCTGTCAAATTCAGCGGCACTCGCCGCAGAAGTAACCCGCGCCATACTCTCTAAACACACTGTTCTAACTATCCTACACGCGCTGTGCGCTAACGGACCCACACCGAGCGTACAAGCACGCAATACACAACACGAACGCACACTCGGCGACGCAAGCGAACACACACAGCGCGCATAACACAAGACAAGGTCCACCGGCGGCCCGAGGGGACTACAGCCGCCGGGGTTGGAACCCACGACACCAAGTTGGCGCCGGGCGCTCTACCCACTCGACCACACTACCCACACAAGCAAACCTCGCGCTCGAGCGCTCAAACAAACATGAGCGCTCAAATGAAAGCGCTCAAGCGCTCCAAAAAACAAGAGCACTTCAAACAACAAAAACCAAACAACAAGGAACTTGAAAACACAAACACAACCGTAACACAACAAAACATGACTCCTTGGTTGAAAATTCAACCAAAATTAACAAAATTGAAACAAAGATGAACCAAATTAACAAAACAACAACCAAACACATCAACATAACAAGACTTGAAGCCAAAACAAAACTCGGCCTCAAAATTCAAAACTATAACCATAACTAACTAAAACAAAAACAAAACCTGCATGTAAATTAGCAATTACACTCAATCAAAACATGAGTGTTCAAACAACACTCATCACAATACAAAAGCACACAAACACTAACAACACACTATGACACAAATATGGCACAAATATGACACATATTCCAATCTCATTCAATTCAAACTTGCTGCAATAATTGAAAATAAACTTGAAAATTGACTCATGTTGACCAAGATGAAGTCGCTCATGCCGGTTACCAAACGGGTTGTCCGGCTCCCTTTGAGTTCAATTACAATATTCCCCGGATGTG
Organism: Eutreptiella sp. 'Long Island Sound 2002'; assembly: GCA_964036045.1. Classification (NCBI taxonomy): domain Eukaryota; phylum Euglenozoa; class Euglenophyceae; order Eutreptiales; family Eutreptiaceae; genus Eutreptiella; species Eutreptiella sp. 'Long Island Sound 2002'. The sequence continues at coordinate 153,002,322 of OZ038379.1, forward strand.
TGGGTGCCACCCTTGGGGCCTCTCTCGGATGGTGACTTTTTTACAAAAAACCCTTGGAATTTCCTTGGGATTTAGCAAGCAATTGGGAATGCAAAGCTCCTGACAATTCCAAGCAATGTGCCAGAGCATTTTGGAAGCAATGCTCCTAGTATGTGCTTGGGTGAACTCCGACCGATCGTCGGAAGCATTGCTTCCGACGTCGGAAGCGATCACCCCGACCAATTTTGGCAGCCTGGCTTCCGAAATCCCTAGGGATGGAAAAATATCGGATGCGTTTTTGAGAGGAATATTCCCAGCAGCGCTGCCAATTACCCTGTAAAGATCGGAGGGCACCTGCCAGGCAACGCTGACAAACATGCCCCGGTTCTCAGCATTCTATGTTGTGCCCGTAGGATACATGTGCCATGATTCAGCGTTGCATACATGGGTTGTAAAGCCGCCTTTACAGCCTCCTCTTTTTGGAGAGTGGTCCTCTTTTTGGAGAGCGGACTACTTGTGCCAATGCTCCTTTTTGCTGTTGCCTTTGTCTTTGCCTGTGCCTTTGCCTTTGCCTTTGCCTTTGCCTTTGCCTTTGGGGGCCACACCTTCAAACAGTCACAAAGAACAGTAACATTTTTGTGGGTTTGCTCGCACGTGTCACAGATCGATCCAAAGACCTACCATATGACGACACACTGTGCAGCATAACACCTGCTCGTATACAGTGGTGGCCGTCTGCTTTCAGATTGCACCCTCCTGGTGCAGGAGACGGCAAGAGCACTGGGTTAAACCACTGGACACCCGACAACGTCACCCTACCACCAGACTCCCCTAGGAGTGCACCAGGAGGGTACACACTCTCTCGGCCCCGTGATGACCCGAGCAGGTAGGTGTTGTTTTGGATGACTGCTTCCTTATGCCATCCACTTGCCTTACTTTCTTTTTGGGAGGGAGTTGCTGGTGCGTGGGTGTTGCGAACAAAACAGACTTGACAAACAGACTGCCTGCGAAGAAAACCGCGACAACACCTGCCTACTGCAGATTCGCAGGAGCAAGTAATGCCGGGCAATTTTCAGCCCCAATCTGAGAAACAAAATTTCGCCCAAAGAATTGATCCCTGGTGAAATACCCCCACCCCTGTAGCCATGGGAGCACATTGGTGCATGGCACTGTGGGTGTGGGAAGGCATAGGGTGCTGTGGGAGCGCGTGGGGTGTGTGGAGTGTTGTAGAGCACAGAGTGACGCAGGGCGCTGTTGCTGCGTGTACTACAGGATAAAACCCTTTAGCAACAGCCAAACTGCACACAAAGAACAATACAACTTCCCGTTTTGTGCCTCACCTTGGCTGTCTTCGGAACCTAGGTATTGCCAAATGCCTTTGTGCAGTAGTCCTGGTTCTCTCCCTCTTCCTTCTGGGTTGTGTCACCCCCTCCTCAATTGGTTGTGCAGTACACATGAAAAGACCGAGGACAACAAAAGCCGTCCCAAATGAGGAGGAGTACCCGGCAAACAATCAACACAAATGAACAAATGAACATCAACATAGTGACATTGCGGGAAAATTTCAGGTGCTGCAGCATGCTGCACAACCCCGGCAATGCGTCCAAAACAACGGGCGCTGCGGCTTGTAGGCATAACTCTGTGGCTAGGTGTGGGATGGTTTTGGACTGGGTGTGGAGTCTGGTGTAAGTGGCGGCGTGAAGCTTGGTGCGGGGGTTGGGGATTACGTGTCTCTGTGGATGCACACAGGGTGTAGAGGGGGTGCGCAGTGGACGCTCAGCAAGCACACAGATGCCATTTAGACAATGCATCGCGGGCGTACAGAGGGTGCATAAAGGGTGCTTAGAGGGCGCATGGTGGGTGGAATAGGCACCTAGAGGCGCACAGTGGGAGCATTGAAGGTGCTTAGGGGACGCTGGGGCTGGGACTCAGAGCTGGCTCGCAGGATGAGGCTGCCGCGCTATTTGCACAAAGCCACATCCTCCCAGGTGCAACCGGCTCCAAGCCTCAAGAGCACCATCAGAAACACAAAGACACACACACACACACACACACACCCAATCCTGCAGCTGTTGAGGCACAATCTGTTTTGCCTCGCGGATGATCCGGACCAGAGGACCAGCCAAGGCGTAGTCCTTGGGTTGAATGATTGAATGGGACTCTCCTGTGGAGGCGAGCCCACGTGCTGTGCGGCCAATGCGGTGCACATACATCTGTAAAAGACAACAATATGCAGCATAAAGCCTGTACATATCCGGCACACACTGCGATGCACAGACGACCAAACCCTGACCTCCACCTGCCCCGGTGCACGAAGTCCAGCCGTGGAACAAGCTGCTGGGAGCAAGTCAGACAATGCTACCATGAGGATCCACAAAGGGTACTGCTTTAGGTGGATCCCAGTCACCTGGAGCGGTGCAGCATGCAATGAGCCCCATCGTTCTTGACCCAGTAGTGGTGGGGACGTCTGCTCCAAGTTGGGGTGCAAGGAGAGCAAAGTGAAGGAAAAACTCGCGAATAATGTGCATTGTGTCAGTCTGCCAAGCTCCCTAAAGGGACAAGGACCGCCTGTGCTTGAAAGGCAGGAATGTTTGTGGGGGTCTCAAGACCTTATACAAAAGGGATATTGGCCATTGGTGGTGCGGTCGGGGGTCATATCCTGACAGGTGCAAAACGTTTGGAGGGCATAACCCCAAAGTGCATGGAACATGTCCAGAATAGATAGAATACTTCAGCAGTTGATGGCATATGTTCACAGTGGACGGGACACCTCGACAGTAGACGGCGGCATACATGCACAGTGGATGGCATGCATCGAGCGGAGAGGATTAGGCTCCCCACCTGCTGTGTGGCATGGTGGGAGTTGCTCCATTCCAGGGCTGGTTTTGACCATTTTTGACCTAGGGTGATTTGCTAAGGCTGTAGTTGTGTCAAAAGCTACCATCTATGTCCCAAAGTGTTTTTGCATGGGGGGTTCAGTTCAGTTCTGGACCCCAACTCTTGCGGCGTGGGCAGTGGCGGTGAAGAACGGGGTGGGGTTGAAATTTTTTTGGGGGTTTCTGGGAATTTTTAAATTCCCTGTTTCATCCTGAGCGTTTTGAATACACACAATTGGGGTAAAATCTTCTTTTATCATTCGGCACAAATGGAAAACAGCAAGGCATTCCAGCAAACGCAGAACTGAAATGGCAAAGGCCATGGGTCAAAGCAGTGTAAGCTACATGGAAATTCAGCACAATATATTGTTTGTATTCTTGTGTCTGCAAGCCATTGTCCATCTCCCAAAGATAGAAACAATAGCCTTCTACAAGCTGCAAAACCTTCCTTTACGGGGCTGGGTGATACAAGGGCCAACCAAATACTCATGGCTGACTTGGCTACATAACCACCTGGCCATGTCCAGAGAAATAAAATAGGTATGTAATTCATGCACATTAGTGATATTTGGATGGTTCATTCAAATCTGAGCATGCTGGTATAAAAACAATGGGGAAATTTTCTGTGCTCCGGTCCATAGAGGCCGAAAAATTTACAGCCGCCATAGGTGCGCAAGTTGGTTGTTCCCCATTGTTATGGTGTGGGTGGGGGGTTACCGGGGGGGGGGGGGGGAGCCCGACACATACACGCTCCCCATGAGGTTGGTATCAATACAAATGGCCCCCACCACAGACATGCTATGCACCAAAGACGACCAAAAAAACAGCATTTGTTGGCCAGTTGTACCTGTTTCAAGAACCCACCACTTGCGCGGCCACAACCTACCGCCACTGCTTTTGTAGTTCCCCTTCATACTCATAAGTAGCAATAACGAAAATTTGGAAAAAACACAGAATCATCCAAAGGGGAATCCGGGGTTTCCCAATTCGCACACCACACACCCAATTGAGGCTGAGTATTGGGACAGAGCCGGGGGGGAAGGGAAGACGGGGCATTGTACACCACGGACACCACACAATTTGTGAAAAACGAAAGTTATGTACAAAAAAATCGTCAAGTGGTGTAATTTTTTTTGTGGTAAAATCGTGTAATTTTTTTCACGGTAAGATGTGTAGTGAGGAAAAAATGGAAAATTGAGAAAAAATGCAACTTTTGCAATACGTACACAATATGCACAATTGCCGGTTCTGTACGGCACCCCACAGCAGTATCAACGATGGGACACTGGGTCCACAAAGCACCAAGTACTGTGTGTGGCCACCAATTAGCTGGGACTTGGCCACTATAACATCGCATCACATGGTGTAATTGGCACTAGAAACAAAATCAGGCTCAAAAAAAGAATCTTGACAAGGCCATGGCCAACATCAATGTGGCCATTGAGATAAACTCGGGCTCAAGAAAAGAGACGTCATAAGGCCATAGCCAAGGTTAGTGCCACCATTAAATTGGGACAAGGGCAGAAGGGATATCCACTCAAATGCGCACAAGGTCCGAAGGCTCCTGCCTGCAGTGCGGGGACTGCTACAGGCAGTGGTGCAAATGAAAATACTCGCCGTGGCCACCAAAGCACTGGGATGGGGCCAATATAACAGCATGGTTATACGCTCCGCCTTTGGTACACCAAATAGGCGAAGGAAAATATAGTAATGCCAACAAGCTACAAAACATGCACCCACTACAAGTAGTTGCAAAATGCACATTTGTAGATGAGGTTAGTCGTCCTACTGGAGGACTTGGCCTTTGCACTAGGACTGGTGTTCAGCTGACGACCCTCGCGCCAATCAACTACCAGCTGCTTGGTTAGCTCATTGATAAATTGCTGGTCAAGCTCTAGCCGGCTAGATGCTTCTTTGGGGAAGCTACCTGGCACCTTGCGCAACTCTCCACGGATGAGTACCTTCGGACAGGTGTCTTCCTCTTTGGCAAGAGTGGCCACGGAAGGTTGTACCCTGGACTCTGGGCCTTCCACACTTTGCTTAGAGGAGGCATCCTTGCCTTTAAGCGGGGTGGGGGTGGCTTGATCACTCTCCTGAGTATTGGCATCCTTGCCTTTGAGCGGGGTGGGGTGGGGTGGGCCTGGACACTCTCCTCAATCTCAGAATGTGCAACTTCAACTGGGGTACTGGAGGGGGGGGGGGGGGCACAGAAGGGCAACAGAATTGAGTGAGCCCCTCCAAATCATCATCAACCGGTTGAATGACCCGCACAGCGTGATCAGCATTGACAATGCTCAACAGGCAGTCCACAAAAACTGAGCCCATTGGGGTGAGGCGAACATCCGAAAAAGAACCCCGGTGATCCATCACCAAGTTCATGAGGTGCAAGCCCTGAAAATCACAAGACCAGCCATCTATTTGAAATCCCGAGGCCCGGTGCTTGGTGGTTAAGCCGTGATGCTTGAGCGCACGTCGCTAAGGGGGGATCAAAGAAATGGAGCTGAAGGGTTCACAATCCCAACAAATGAAATGTTCCAACCGGACATGACAAAACGAAGGCACACACTAACCAATGCAACCCCTCTTCGCCGTGGCTATTGACCACAAAAATGACAACACTAAGTCATGGTGTCCATGTGGAGCCGAGTTCAACAATGTGCATCCACTTGGACTCTCTGTTGACATAGGCAACATCAAGAATCCACGCACGTGGTTCATCGATTTCCGTGTTGTAGAGCTGTTGGTCCCACCAACAAAGGATATCCTTGTCCGTCAACCAATCGTCCACCCCCAAAGGGTCTGCTTCGCTAGGCATGTTACCTCGAGTATGCTTGTCAGAACCGGGAGGTGCCAAAGGGGGCGGACTTAGCAAGGCACCCTAAAACGGACAAGTGGCTGTTTCAAAAGTGGTGTCAAGAGGTAGACGGTGGGCAAGTTTTGGCCACCACCTTCCCAACGCAACTTGTGTCCAGTGACGAGGTGTTGGACCTCTTTTGTAACCCTCTTTTGGCCTGTACCCATGGTGAGGAGGTGAAGAAAGAAGAGGTCAAGTCATTTGAATCGGATTTGATTTGGCCCCTATGCCACGTCAGAAGGTGAAGGGAGAAATACCTAACACGAACAGGACACACTAAAGTGGGAAAGCAAAAGCCATACCCTGCACAATGCATGAACCCAAGGTACACGGCTTTGTGACATTGGCCGCACACATATGGGGGCCGAAAAAGGTTTAGACAACGCCAGCTCTTCCGATGCACGTGCATGCTGTCAACTTTTTGAAGTGCAGCAGCAGCAAGATCAGTATAGTCAAACTCACCATCACCGGGTGCCTTGTTAGGGGGTGGGGGGGTCTAGTCATCCGGAGCAAGCGTGGGGACATTGGCCCCTTGAAAGAGGCACATTTTCATTCTGGGAGTGAAACCGGTTCTAACAAGGATCAAAGACTTGTATTTCAATAGGTGATCCTAGACTCAAAATTGGGATGCTGAAACGAGAGGGTCTAGGCGATTTTTGAGCAATTTCAGATCTATTTTTGCCTGCCCAAGCTCCTGGAAAGCATTGACATCAGGCCAAAACGGCAACTACTAGAAGGATGGAAAGCATATTTTTGCAAAAGTGATCTTGGGGTGGATGTAGGTGTGCTAAAACAAATGTTGTAACTCTACCTTTGGATTTTGGATTCGAGTGGAAATCAACCTATTTGGAAAACACATACATAGGATGTGTGGGGTGCGGGCCATTTGCATTCAACAACTTGAATGATCCACGCACATTTTTGGGCACTCTTTGGTACCTTTTTTACCAAACTAGCAGCTTCAATGAATTCTCTTTTGGATCAAAATGGCGACAAATAGCCCTAGAAGAGACCCTGAATGCCTACTTTTTCAAGATTCGCGTACCTTTGCCCACTTTGAGCACCTTGTATGCCCTTGTGGGAATGAATAATGATGAATGGGACAATGGGTAGAAGTTGTGCACCATGCAGTGGTACATTTTGCATGTGCTAGGGAAGGGTTACAAGGGGCTGCAACATGGTTTTTACAAAGTTGTTCCTAGACTACTTGCGGCGCTCAAACACGGTGTTTTGGGTTGTTTTTGAACCATTTCTTTTTCGGCTCACATAAAGGCACCGAAGTTAGCAAAAAGCCTTGAATTGGGGCCATTTTTGGGACAAACAAGGGATCAAAACAGATTTTGTTCGTCCACAAGATGTTGAATATGGGATTCTCAACAAGATCAAGCTAGCGTTGAACCTCTTTTGACTGCACAAACACCCCAAAAGCAACGAAATTGGGCCATTATTTTTAGGGCGAAGAAGGGTCAAAAGCACAGTGGTCCAAAAGTAATCCGAGATGCTTTGGGATGCTTTTACAAGTTGTGATACACCATTTTGTGTCTATTTGCGGCTCTTTACGGCGTGGAAGGTGCAAATGACCTTGGAAATGACCCAATTGGAAATGAAAAGCATAGAGTGCAGGCTATGTGGATTCCAATCTAGAAAGTCTTGCCAAAGCACATTATGTTTGCGTGTTGCATAGTTTGCAAAGTGCAATGTGTGGGGTGCAAAGTGTGCCCCATGAAACATGCACGACATAGAGTGTGCTTGCCGCACAAGGTGCATTGTTTGTAGTGGCTTGGCATACGGCTTATGCACTGTACAATGTAATGTGACAGCACCCTACAAAATCTTCGGTGTTTATGGTAGCACATTCTACGGCGTGCAAAATGTGCGATGCAAAAGTGGACATATAGTGTGGTGTACAAAAGCGAGTGTGTATGTTGCAGTTTGCGCAAGTTTTTTTTTTTCGGTAAATGCGTGCAACACAATAAAATCCTACCACCGCGTATTTTTTTTTTTTGCAACAATTGCAAGTAAACCACACTTGCGTAAACCGCCAAAAAAATCACACGGCATGACATTTTTTTTGTATTCACATCTGCCGCGAAACCAATGCAGGAGTCAAGTGCATGTCCATGGTATGAGGACCCTGCGCAATAGCCAACAAATGGTCCAGAAGACACACCCCGTGGATGACACGGAACCAAACAAAAAGGGCACAATGGAGGCTTGGCAGAACAAGTTGTTCCACCATACCAGTTTAAACAAGAATTGGGCACGCAAAAAGCCCACCATGAACCATGCTTTTGAAAAGTTCTATGCCCAAAGAGGCAACATTAGAGTGAAAAGGTACAGAGGATGGTGCGCGAATTTCCTGTGGGTTGTGCTTCAAACAACCGTGGGGGACTGTAGAAATCTCGTAGGTGGAGGATGAGTCAAGTGATATGGAGCCTACCCCCACCATTGAAAGTAACCTTGAAACGTTGGATGAAGCCATGGCGTATTGGTGCAAGAAAGGGGTTCGCCCCCAAAATGCGGTCTCCAAGACCCCTGTTGTGTTGCCATGTGCTACAAACCCAGCAAATCATGAGTGTGGGTGCACACCGATTTGCCGTGCCAAGTTACATGTGCGGTGCGTGCAGTCCATGTCTCCCGATGATGTTGGTGCTTGGCACTCAACGCACGGCGACTCAAATGGCGCCGAATGTTGCTACCACGTTTGGGAAGGCAAGGTGCCAAGTTGCGGTGGCACCTAGTTCGGTGGTTGTGTACGGGAAATCATTAACCAGGCATGTTTTGAAACAAATTTGAGGATCCACTAAAATGTTGAGCAACTGTATGATAGCCGGCACCGCACTCAGTACAACCGAGAGCGCTTAGCCTGGATGAGATCTAGTGTTGTTTCCGATTATCGCCGCAGGTGACATGGCACTAGCTACAAGGTGACACGAGCACACTTGCATGATGTCCTTTCCAACTTCCCACGTGAGTTGAGCGATGATGATACACTTCTATTGCTCACCCACACATTCCAAACACCCCCAAAAGAGTGGATGGTGTTTAGCACTTTGCGATGGCGGCGCATTGCGACTTTGCGGTGCCCGTTTGCAAGCTATTGAGGTAGAGCCTTGTGGCACAGTTGTGTGGGTGGCTCGTGATAGAACAAAGAAAAAATGTAAGAAAAACGTTGCTCTCTTGATGTGCACTCTAATACTCTCAATATTGGGCCTAGCAACAGCCGGGACACAAAACAAGTACGCGGTACTTCTATAATGTAGGACTATGGGGAAGCATTGTTTCCCGGCTGGCTTCTCCAATGGTTTAAGAGTGATTTTGCATCTGCGGTGCGGGGTTCCACTCACAAAGTGTGGCCTGCCGTGGTAGCATGGATGCAATGTGCACACCACGTATTCCGCACGTTAAGAATAGCGTTGTCCCCGTCCATCCCAAAGACACCTAACCAGCGCCTTGCCTTGTATCGTTGCCTGAAAACGATACGGTGCAGTCAGTGTCCCCAGATGAACAATGAGGGTTGGAACGCGTTGACCAACTGTCTATCCACTTGTCCAAAATACTTGCCACACATCACCGAGCACTATGTGGAAATGCGGTCAAACGGGGCAGTTGGGGACTCACGTGCCGGCATTCCTGTAGCCAGCCCTTCTACGCCGCATGCAAATTTGCTGAAGGTCATCATAGTCCATCACGGAGCCATACTATTGGAATTCTTGCAAGTCACACTACCGTAGGTTGCCAAGTCATGGGGTTCTTGCTCCTTCGCCTTTTCTAGGCGTGCCCCACGGCCTGAGCCACGGATGTGGCAGGTGAGCAAAGCATGCATATTGCAAGTGCATTTTGCAATCATGGTGATGCCCTCTTTTTCGACCAAAGGAATCCATAAAAAACAATCGAGGCTTGAATGGACGGCCTACCAAGGGTTATCGGGCCATTGATGGTGCTACTATAGCCGAATGGAACACCACGTTACATAAGATCCACGAAGGTACCTCAATTACGAGGAAGGCACCTCCGTCCTACGTGAAAGGAATTAGTAGCCTTTCTCGGCATCCACCACGTGACAACAGGTGGGGGTACTTGTGCTCATTGTTGCACGTTCGCGATGTGTGAGGGTGTGTTGATGTGGCTCCTCCTAAAGGAACTTGTTTGAAAAGTGCCTTGTCAGCATTCATGTGGGATTGTTGCCCAACCCCCTTTTAAGTTGGGCCGTATTAAGCACAACGTGACTGCACGTGCCGAGCCACCAAAGAAGGTCCACACACACCAATCACAGCAACAGCTTTGGAAAAAAATATCATAGTTTCACCAATCTTTGACCTAAGCTGGGGTGACCCTATTAACCCATACCTGCACATGCCACCCCATGGTGCAAATGCACCAATGAATCGTAAAAAGGGTGCACAAAGGACCGATGAATGTTCCCCTTCATCATCATTCATTACCACAATGGTCCCCTCAGCAACATGTGGCGTTCAAAGTGGGCAAAGGCAGCCGAATCTTGAACCACCAAGCATTGTGCGCACCAAGCATTCAAAGCCGCTTGCTATGCGTGGCCTTTTTTGACCCAACGGCTGGTTTCGAAATTACTATTTGGGTGGCATTGCTCCAAAAGATGTTTTTTGGCATTTTTGGCATTTTTTTTGCCATTCATACCACTTTAGAGAACCCTCAACCCGCACTTGTAGGGCCGTAGCCAACCGCCACTATCGATTTTTTCGCCAAACTATATGTCAACTTCATCAAATTCATGATCATAGGCATGAACCACTAACATTTTCGGCGGACATCAAACAATACAACAGAGAGAGAGTTGCTGCTATTGGTGCCTCTACCGGGCACTCATACAAAGAAAAACAACCTTTAGACCCTTTTTTCGACCCCCAATTTCGGGGAACTTCAGGCCCCCCCAAAAAAACAAAAAGACATCTCATTCTCATCAACCTAGTGGATGATATACCTCAACAATGTAGGGCATTTGGTAAACCCTAGTACCCGTCGTAGTAAAACCTAGTGAAGGAAGTAAAACCTAGTAAAATGCAGTAAAACCTAAAAAAAATTTAGAAGACATTCGGTAAAAGTTTTGTTATGTAGGTAAAAAGAGCAAGAATTCAAAACAAATTGTTAGTCGTTAGTAGGTAAATATAAATTTGGGCTTGAATTTGAACAAAAAACACGAAATTTATGGGGCGGGGGGGTTCAACACTACATGGTATTTGTGTTTAAGGACATGGTGCCCTCCGGTCGATTGCAGGCCACTTGTGTAAGTGGCGCCCGACCCGGGCCAAACGATGTATTGCAAGGTTAGCAGAAAAAAACATCGCGCTCAAGAAAAGAAGCAACTTTTATATCATAAAAATATACAAGGTGCACACACGTGTGCTTTATATGAAGTCGCAAAAAGCACGATTGCAGATAAGGTCCGCCTCTTTATCGTTGGACGGTGGGTTGTGATGAGGGAGGATTGCGCTTGCACGTGTTGCGAAGCACGTCCGTGGTCTTCATATCCAACTCTTGAATCAATTTTTTGTCATACTGCAATTTACCAGAGGCATCTTTGGGGTAATGCTCTAGAACAAAATTTTTCTTACCACGGATGGCCACCTTTCGACGGCCCACATCTACACAAGGCGGCTTGTCAACCACAAGCCGGTGAGCCGACGTAAATGCCAATGAAATGCATGCCAGTGTGGTAGTGAATTGCACCCTCCAGTTGTGCAATGCCACATATATCTCTTAGAAACAAAAAATGGAAGCACGAAGGGCACAATGATAAGCTTCACAATCAAGGCACGTGATGTGAACTATGTCGTCGCAAAGAAAGCACGCCGCACGGCTAGGTGAACAATAGCGCCCAGCATACATCCGTGCCTAGGCCCATTTGGGTGTAGTCTAAATAGGGCAGGCATGCACAGAATTGGGATAGTGCAAAGTTGCATGTGCAATCTCATGCAACAACCACAATCTATCTTATGGACGTTGGATGCCACCGTTGACAACACGCCTAGACAAAACGTAATGAAGCATCAAAAGGCAGGCAGGATGGCAGCTCACACCGCCTTCTTGATGTAGGAAGGTGCAATAGAGGGGGGCTACAGCAAAAGCTACACTGCCAAACTCACCCAAAAAAGTGTCCCACCTCTTCTGCGGCCTTGGCTCAATGCCATCTTGTTGGGCAATGAGGTTGCACCCACTATGTACGGCTTGTTACACAGCGGATCGAACACGGGGCACAAGAAAGCGCGTGTTGGGGAAACCAACAACAAGCGTAGCGGCTGAGTGGTATTAGACCATGAGGGTGGGGGTACGGTCCCCGTTGGAGCAATGGGATGGTCGTCCCATTCTTCCATGCCTAGAGGAGGGCTGATGGGAGAGGCATTTGCGGACGCAATCGCGGGGGGGGGGGCGGTACAGGTGCATGGAATGCCACCGCTTGCTCCCACGGCCAAGTTCCTGCTTCACAGGGATGCAAGGGCAAATGGTCCAGCGCCACAACTACCATCCGATGAGAAATCACCATCAGAATCAGAATTGGAGTCTAACAATTCTTGGCTCCTCTTCACGGCTTTTCTTGGGGGGTGGGTCTCCTTGTGACTTCAGAGCACGCACATGAGGCGCTGCAACGCGGGTTACAACGGTGGGTCTCGCACGACCAAACTGAAATGGAAGGGGACAAACTTCCAAGAGTAGCGCAAAGGCACCTTGAAGCCGGGTTCCTTCACATGAAGCCGCAACAAATAGCCCTCACAAACACCTAATGTGCAATACATGGCACATGTGCAAGCCCCACCTGTGACACGGTGAACCCTCAAGAAGTCTACAAAGTGGGGCCATGTGACACGACCTCCATTAGAGATGGTGGCCAAGGTTTTTTTCCACTAGGTCACTTGTATGCCATCAATGGGGGGATACTCCTGGACAAGCTTGCCGTTGGCACCCCGCTTTCGTGATGCGACACCTTGATGGAAGAAGACTGCATCTCCATCATAAAAAAACACCGCATCATGAAGTATGCATTGGGCCTCTTGCCACATCCAGGGAGCAGGGTGCATAGCTCTACCCCCTAGTTGTTCGCGGCCTTTGGTCCGTTGTTGACCCATTCAAGGCACAACCTTTTGTAGCCCTCGCACCTTGTGCCGACTAAGAATTTTCATACAAAAAGCTCTTGACTCTGCTGGTGTGCTATACGGGACACCAGGCTCGGAGTGGCCCACATACCACTCTTGGTGTTTGTCAATATACTCTTTTTAGGCATGTGCCATATAATGGGGAGTTGCCGCATAATGGTCAGTTAACGCGACTCAACAACCTTTGAAAACGGGTGTACGCCAACTGAGATGCACGTCCCGGAAAGCTCTGTGGACTTCTTCACGGGTGGAGCGGTTCGAGATAATCTTCTTCAAAGCCCGCACCATTGCTCTTTGTGCGTGCCGGTAGCACAGAAGCCACACAATTGCAACCCACACTCGCTTTGTTGCATTATACATGGCGGGTTCACCATCGCTCATGAATTTTCCCATGCTCCAAGTGAAGCCATGATAGCGGGTGCAAATGGCACGGCTCGTGCACTCCAAAGTGAAGTGCAAAGCATCAGTGTTCTCTTTTTGTGGAAGACTAAAGGAAAAAACTGCGGTCGCGTGGTTCATGGTAAGGCCCCCGAGTAGCAAAATGCGGAGGCATTGGCATATCACTTTGCGAGTACCGTCCAACCAACACCATGGCACCTAGCTTGATCGCTGGCACTCTTCAAAGATTAGCCTGGCGGTTTCCAAGAAACGATTCGTACAAAAAACTATGGCCATGAAAGGGTCAAGCTTGTAATCAAGCAAGATGACCGCATCTGACAGTTGACTGCTCGTGGGCCATGGGTCCAATATGGCGCAAAACTCCTAATGAGTCACGTTCATGCCATGACCGTACCTTTTGTGACGACATCCCTGTACGAATGTGTGTATCTTCTCCTACAGGCGGGTGTTGCTCATTTTGCAACTTATCCGCAATCTCACTCGGAGACTGCCGATATTCAAAATATTGCTGCTCGATAAACTCGCGGCTAGCCTCTTCTAACTAGGTGCCTCGCCTTATGCCCATTGTGCAATGGGCGCAGTCATGGCGGTGAGGTGTAGAAAGTTCAACATACCACCTCCTAGCTCACGCAGCATCTCTCCGCACTTTCGCGGCAGCAGCACAACCCTGCCAAGATCCCTTACCGGTAGGACGGGTAAGACAACACAACACATCACAATTGTTGCTCTGTGTGTACCTGTAGTTGAATCCATTCACACAAAATGCATGCAACACATCCTTTTGTTTGTTCGTCATACAGCTTCATTTCATCTGAAGAACCCTGCTCCTCTATCCAAACCTCCATGTGTGCCTCAACAACAAGGTCCTCAGCTTGTGGATTGTTCTTTGGCGGTCTTTGGGCGTCCGCCAATAAAGACCCTCTTCCCACCACTGGTTCCTTCAGGCCGTGGCCCCTTGCTTTGCAAAAACTTGATGACATTCGCCTCACTAATGTCGGGCACCACTGCCATTGCACCGTTTATAGCAAACATCCGTCCTACATAGTCGTCCGGGTTGTTGGTAACTTTAATGGTTTTGGCAAACTATTCAACAAAGGTTGGGGGCAACTTCAGAAGTAGAATGATCCCGCGTTCATTGAGAAGCGTCGTAGTTTACCCCTGCATTCTCGGGGATCCCCAATATAGGGGAACAAAATCAGTGGCTGCCTCACCCCTGCCTTCTCGGGGGCCCAAAAGAGGGCGGAAATGCTATGTCACCCCTGCATTCTCGGGGATCCCCAATATAGGGGAACAAAATATGAAGTGGCTGCCTCACCCCTGCCATCTCAGGGGGCCCAAAAGAGGGCGGAAATGCTACGTCACCCCTGCATTCTCAGGGATCCCCAGCGCCAAGAGCGGGGAGCAAAATCAAAAGTGGTACTCAACAAAGGGGAAAAAAATCAGAAGTGGCTGCCTCGCCCCTGCCTTGTCGGGGTCCCAAAAGAGGGCAGAAATGCGATGTCAACCCTGCATTCTTGGGGGTCCCCGAACAGGGGTTCAAAAAGGGCCCTCACTAGACCAGTGGAAAAAAGCCACTCAGAGCGGGGGACAAGATCACAAGTGGCCAACAAGTGGCCCGAAAATTCTAAGACCTAGTTCTTTTGTTTTTGGAGGTTCTGAAACCTGGTTAAAAAAAAAGTTGTTTTTTTTACTAGGTTCTGAAACCTAGTAAAAACAAAACCTTTTTTTTACGAGGTTCTGAAACCTAGTAAAAACTAGTGAACCTAGTAAACCATTACCTAGTAAAAAAAATTTTAAAAAAAATTGTTTTACTATGTTTTACTACAGACCCAACAATGCATGGCTCAGCTCCACAGTGGAGCGCATAATTTCACAGCATACCTGCACGGTGGATGGCAGGGTGCACAGCATAGGGCATATTTCCAAATGGATGGAACAGCTGCAAAGGAGACGGCACACCTCCACTGTGCATGGAATCCTGGATTGCACACCCCCCCCCAAGAAAAAATGGGTGGCACAATTTCACAGTGGATGGCACAGCTCCACAGTGGATGGCATACCTCCACACTGGATGGCATATCTGCATTGATGACGTATTGCGTGTCGCGGATGTTCAGCCCCCGGGCAGCCACGTCCGTGGCGACCAATATTGCACTGGGCTCTGCAGCAAACATTGCCAGCCGGCGCTGCCGTTCTTTCTGTGGGACATCTGCATGCATCTCCAGGCAATCCATCCCGTGCCTCCGCAAGTACTCTGCGAATGCCCGGCATGCAACCTGGAGACACCAGAGACACTCATGGAGCATCATTCCAACCTCGCACTGGTTGATGATGGAGGATGAGAGCAGCACAGAGCAAAAGGGAGGCGCTCTTAGTGGGGCACAAGAGTAGTCGCGTTTAGCACAAAAAAAAAGTCACGCCGGTACGACTTGTTTGGCAGTTGCATTTAGCACAAAAAAAACACGACTCACAACGTGGTCCGCCCTCAGGAGCTACTGTTAGCCCCGGCAACGGCTCTCTGGCCCTACCCGGCATCTCCTGTTGGTAAGACACCCCATGTACCTAACAGGGCATCTAGCAATGCCCACACCACTTGTACCCACCATTGAAGTTCCAGCACTGCCAACACATCTGGGGGCACATACTGACCACATGGGACCGCAGCCCAGTTGTGATTAACCGTGGTCCTGCTCCCCTTGACACATGTGACTGCCTAGAAGGGTACCAATCATAAGCATTTGCGGACCATCCCTGAAGCGCAAGTACCGCCAAGTCACCTGCGCACCCTCCCAGCTCACTATGTCTTGACCAAGCTGGCGCACTATCTTGGGGCCTAGAGGGCCTTGGGTGGGGGCTGAGCTGGTTCTGGTAAAGGGGGGGAGGGCGTCAGTCCATAGCTCATCTCTCATCCACCAAGTAGTGACAGTGGATGCATCAGCCTTGTGACCTGAGGTGGGGTGTTCCCACCCGTGTAATGATGCAACACAAGAGGGACCATGGAGTTGGTAGTGAGGCACTAGCATAGCAAGGAATCAGGAGCCAAGTAATCAACAGCAACCGCCAGTGTGACACACACACGAAACTCACTGAGTTTGACTGCTGAACCACCTATACCATAAAATGGCACCACGTTACACCGCACTGAGCGGCCCATAGTTGTTTGCAAAAAGTGCCGGTTTTGCCAAAAACCAAAACACCATTCAACAATGAGAAACAAAAATGTCCAAATCTGTCAAACTTGCTAACATGCATTGCAAACATCAATGGTTCAACCCCTGGGGAGGCGGGCTTAGAAAGAGGGTGAAAATAAAATACCCTGCTGCCTTGGGGTCCCCTAAGGGGTGGTATAAATCAAAGTGGCAACATAACCCTTACCGGCACAGGGACCCTCCAAAATGGAAAGACATCAAAGTGGCTGCATGACCCCCGCAAGTCCCAAGGTCTCCGAAGCATAGAACAATCAAAGTGGCCACGTGACCCCTACTGTGTCAGAGTCTACACATTGGGGAAGGGGTGGCCCGAAAGTCTCGACCATGTGGCAGTATCTTGGGCCTGGAGGGCCCCCAAGGGGGCGGTTGGCGGATCCTTGGGTTACTTGTGCTGGGATTCCTGTGCCGTGCGACACAGGCACCGGAAGCGTGTGGTGCACTTCTTGCGCCGAGCGCACCGAGGACACGACATGTGCGGCGGATGCTGCTCCCCGAGATAGAGGGTCGCCAGGAGCAACACCTCCTCCGGGCACTGCCTAAGATGCCATTTTAGGAACCAGGGGTGAAGGGCCGGGTACATGGAGCCTCCACTCCAGCGCTGCACCGCATGTGGCACCATCTTTTCCTCTGACCACATGGCAACACCTCTGTGCTTGTTTGGCAAGATGAAAGACAGCATAGACTCGATTGGGCTATCTTTAAAAAAATGTGAGAAGCTCACTGCAACTGAAATGGGAAGAGAAACAGCAATAATTGCAACATAGGCATAAGGGTGGGTTGGAGGGACTTAAGGAAAAAATCCTTGGTTTGAAAAAGGACAAAATTGCAGGGGGAGAGGGATTGCCGTCAGGAGGCCCAGGGTGCTGCAGGGTCCCACCCTGATGTTGGCAAATTCATCCGCCATATCAGTTCCGCAACGCATATGGTCGGCGTCTCAGTCTCCTCCATGTGGCTGCGAACCTACCGCTGTGCTACCTCCAAAGACCCCAAGCCCCATTTAATGGCTTTCATGATGGGCTGTCTGTGACGGACTGGGGGCGCTCCTGGGAGTGCCTGCGCAGCCTGCACATCGTACACCACCTCCTCACCTTCCGTTCCCTACCTGATCTAAAGGAGAAGACCTTTGTCCGCACAAATATAATGGTCTTGTTCCTCTCCGGGTTCTTCCATCTCAGATTCTGCATCATTTTCCGGAGGTAGTTTGCCTTGACCTCTGGCATGTACCTGCAAGGCAGGACAGAGGCATTGAGGGAGGCACATGGCGAGGTGATGCAGCCCCCCCTCCCCACCCAATGTAACCACCCCAGACCCCACCTAAGGAGGCTTGCTCCCCAGGGAAACGAGGACTTTCAATGCAGGGGGTGGGGGGTGGGGGGGGGGGGGGGGGGTAGAGCCCCTTAGCTAGACCCCACCCCTACACAAAAAGGGCTCAATCGACAGGATCCCGCAAAACCAACCCAGAAACTTCGGAGGTCTCACTGGAAGGGGTGGAGGATGGGGGTGGCGGGAGGGAGGGCTGAAGGTTGGTTGGTTGGTTGGTTGTTGGGAAGTATTTCAGGGGTCGCATTCGTGGGCACAGGCACCAGGCTTTGACCACTTCCCGCCCTAGACATAGCCATGTGCAGCTGTACTTAGGCACTTTGGGCGCACTGGCCCCCCAGTTCGCAATGGCCAAATGCCATTCGGGCCTCCACACCACAGCAGGGTCACCGACCCCAAAGTTTACAGGGTGGAAAGGAGACCTAAAGGGGGGGGGGGGGCAGGGTGAACTCAAGAGGCACCCACCTACCAACCACCAAAACCTGCATGCATCACGGAACGCTTGAGCATATGGTCTCGTTCAATAACCCGGCAATCCACACAACACAATGTCCAATGTAGAATGTATTGTCTACTCAATGCTTGCCCAATACTCAGCCAACTTTGCTCCCTTTGCAGTATTTGCCATGCAGTCTTTGTGTTGTGTTCCCGCATGGCATGGGCATGATAAGAAATGAGTACGCCACATTTGCATAAAACTTTCATATTGATCTGTCACAGGGAGCAAAATGGGTGAAGGGAGCAAAGTGAGTACAGAAGTGTAACACTGAGGTAACCTACTGGTTGGACCAAAAAGCAGCCTACCCACTATTGGTCCCACTAGAAGGAGGCACCCAACATTCTGAAAAAGGCAAGACGCAGCCCCCCCCCCCCCCCCCCGCGCATGGTAGGGAAGCCCAAGCGCTGAGAAAAGGCATGGACGGGGATTGCAGAAAAGACTAACATGCAAAAGTGTGTACCATGGAGGCAATAGATGTAAAACGACTGTATCAAACCGCCACCACCGCAGAACCATGGGTCCATGATGCAAATGGAGCAGCTTCTAGAAAATGATGAGAAAACTACACAATTTGTCTCGTTGTTCTTTGGAGACCTCATGAGCCACCCATTGGGGTATCAACTCATAAATGACCATTGACGACGACTCCCATTACATGTCACGCTCCAGACATGTGGACAAATCGTGTAGCTAAACAGTTGCAGCCTCCTAAAAATAAAAAAATCATTAAACAAAGCGGTTTCAAAGCAAAAAATGGCACCAGCACCGTCAACAACGATGGTAAGGGAACCATGAGTTGCCGGTGACAAATGCAAATCTTGCTAGTAGCCGCTAAACATCCGGGAAGCCTACATTCTTGGGGACATCAGTGTGTACAGCCAGGCTCAAAAGGATGCCAAAACCGTACTTGAAGGTAGTTTTTGTTTTGCACCGAATGTTGTGACTAAAAAATTTTAAAAGTTTGATTGAAAATGGCCTTAAAAAAAGAAAGTTATTTTTTTTTAGACAAACCAAGGTACTCAATACTTGCGAGTAGCTAGTTCAGGGGTGTCTTAATGGCATGGAGAATCCTTGTGGAGCACAGTCTTGGGGAATCCGGCAAAAGAGGTACATCGTGATGAAATGCGGATGTTGTGTACCCGAGTATAATACAGTTACAAGACTACAGAATGGGTGAACGGCAGATATTCGTAGTTCACTTCTTGAAGGTCTAGTGGAAAGTAAAGAATATGAGGTTGGGCTTAGGGTTAAGGTCATTGATAGTAATGATTAGATACATACAATAAACATTCATGACATTTCGATCGTCATTGTGAATGATACAACACAAGACAAAGGTTTTTTGTATGTGTGTCAACACTTGATACGTTTTCCACCCCATGAACCCACCAACTGCCATTCAACAGATGCAAGTCGATGGTATGCATGATTTTAATCGGGGTTTTACAATGTGCACACCCCTTGGAACCTGAACCCAATTACCTGTTTTCTGTGTTGGATCCTCAAATCTTGCGTACTTGGTGTGTTCCTAGGAACAACAATCATTTCATACAAATACTGCTTATGACATATCCGCTCAAATTCGGCTTTAGAAGTTCCTAAAAACAATTCTAAGTTAGAATATGGTGTGCATGGGTACCATTTGGAAATGACCAGGTGTTAAAGTCTCTCTAACACAACCACGTACCAGGAGACATGTCTATGGCTAGTGAATTGGTGCACCACACAAAACGAATGCACCACCTTGCATCACAAACCGTAAATATGACACTGACACATTTAACCTTGAGGGCTTAGAAAATTTGCATTTGGGTATTTGACATGAAACGTTTTATTTATGTTTAGTCCAAAACAGTTTTTTGAACTTTTACAGACAGTGCAACTCTTCAAAACCTGGTAACGACAGATAAAAGGATTGTACGACAGCAAAAAAAGCGCGTGGTTGTTAGGGACAGCCATGCACCCCAAGGCACCCCCCTGCCCTCACGATCCTAATGCACAGTGGTACCATTTCCATTGCATGCATAGAATGACACGCCCAAAGAAGCCCTCACGGCAGAACATTGGGGTCTCCCTTGCCACCAACGTTCTCAAATTCCTCCTATTGAGTGCAAGACCCCACATTCTGCCCCTAACCTAAGCGCACCTACATCATTTTGGGGGTCCAGAAAATGGGGATTTCGTGGAGCCCATTCCAATGCCTATGCACGACTGCTCTTGGGTGCTCAAGAAGGTATGGTGTTGGATAAAACCGTGCACAAGCAGCATCATGTATCCATCTTAACTACTGCCCCCAATTCTGTCACAATTGTGTCTGTCCTCAACTGTGTGGTAAATTCCCATCACATACAAGCTCTTTGTGGCCTGCGTATTGAGCAAGGCCCGTATGAGCCATACGGTGCAAGCTTTAGAAGAGCAGTTGAGGTCCGTTGAAAGAGACTGTTCCTGTGGGTAATGCTTCGGACGGGATCCGGGTGATGTTGCTCAATGTGATGCACCTCCGTAAGGGCAGAGGGTGAACATTGCAATAGTTGATATTAGATATGTCCTATCCTTTTTGGTTGTACCGCAACACACATGACCTCTACCATCTTCCTACTTCTTCAATGAGTCGTAATGGATTGTTTTCTATGTAGGTGTGGACACCTCCTCGACGGTTGTCGCCGGTTTAGCATGACGAGATGGTTCGGTCTTGGCGCGTGACGTTTTTGACACGATGATAATTGCGGGTTGGTTGTGGATGTTAGTGCGAAGGTCTTTCCTTTGCGATGTGATTAATGCTTCCTTGTTAGAGCCAGGTACATTCTTGCCTACAGATGTGCAATTCAGTGATTTTGTCCCTTTCTCCTGCCTAGAGACCCGAATTAAAGGAAACATGGTTTTACTTTCACGTAGCGGTGTGTGTGTGTGTGGAGGGGGGGGGGGGGGTTCACTTATGGCAATGTGTCAATGTGCAAAAACATGAAAAACTAGTGCTGAGATTTAACGTTTTAATTTCAAGTTCTAAATCAACTTTTCAAATATCAAAAATCAATCGACCACGTACATCAATATTATCCTCCCAAAAACTCACGATGATCTGAGAAAAATGAATCCTCCCTGAAAATTGTCTACAAATGCACAACAAGACAAGAAACGCCTTTGTAACTCTTTATTGTTGTCCTATATGGCCACCTTGGCCAGTTTTGATTGACTGCCACAGGTTGTCGCACCTGTAGGCTAGCCCTCATACCTCTTGGGACCCTGTCGTGGGCTCCCATAATGGGGCAATTCGTTGTGTGGGGTCAAGGGGTGGGTTGGCAGGGTTGGGGTTGGCGTTCGGGTCAATCAGGGGTTAGTCTTGGTATTAGTCAAGGGGTTAATTTTTGGGTTAGTATGGCCCAAAGAATTGGGTATGGAGTTAGTGCCCTTCACCATGATGCCCAAAACCTAAAAAATAAACATGGAAAGAAATCGCAAATTTTGGGACGACTTTCTTTTAATTTTTGACGTCAATATTAGCTGTTAGTTTTTAATATTTCAACCGCCCGTCCGAGAATTCAAGATTAAGCCATGCAAACTAATCACAACAAACGAAAAATTAACCTACAACAAGCAAGCATACCTCAAAGCGTGTTGGCCCCCTCAGACGTGATTATCCCCCATGGCTGTCAACAAGTGTGTGGAGGCCATCGGAACCACCATAGGGTCGATCTTTCAAGCGGCAGCGGGGGCAGCGGGGGCGTTTGAGGTGGCGGTGGCCGCCTTGGTGAAGGTAGTGGGGGTGGTTGGCGCGCCACCCACCACGCCCTCGTAGCTCGATTAGGCAGCGGGGTCATACAATGACCACTAGGGAGCCAGAACGGCCTTCCGATGTGGCGTGAAGAGCACCCCCTTGACGTGGCGCCATTGTAGGTGATAGCCAAGGGCCACCCAAAGCTGCAAGGCAACTAGGTATGAGCGGCAAAGCCCCGTTGTCTGCAAATGAGGCGCCCAACGTGACACGGTAGGTGACAGGTACAAGACACGTTGCACCGCCTCGGCATTCTCATTTGAGAGTTCCCGTATGCAGGACTCAATGAGTGCCACGTGGAGGCAACCAATGGCCATGCAAAAATAGATGATGTATAGAAAAACCAAGGAGCGCCCCACCACGACGTGGGGCTCCCCTACGCCTGCCCCATTCACCAGGTTGCGGCCTATCTCCTAATAGCGGTGACAGGTCTTCGCATCAGACTCCATTGTGCAGCGTGCCACAACACTCACCCACGCCGGCCCAGGCTTTTCACACATCCCCATATTGTAAATAGAGCCCACCATGTATTGAGACGCCGATAGGTGTCGCACCAAGCGGTGGTCGGCCCGACAACCAATTCACTACACACACACAGCGTGTTGCCCTGGAACTTCTTGCTGTCATGAATAGACTACGATATCTAAAGAAAGTAGGTGGGTTGAATTTTGTATCAATTGTTGGAGGCCAACATTGAAATTCCTTTTTGAGTCGGCGCCAATATTAATCAAAGATTAAATATTCACCTCGAAGTATTCACGCAAAAAATAATGAACACGAAACGGCTGAATACCTACAACATTTGGGCCCATATCGTAGCTAAGAGGGCCATGTCCTTGTCCCCGCATATAGCCAATCTTATCACCCAGAAATAAGAGGTTGTGTCTTAGGAGGCCCATAGTGCCCCCTATCGTTTTTTCAAAAAAAAATTCATGTCCTGCACAGAGCCTAGCCTCTCTGCTGCATAGCCAAGCATAACGGAGGGGTGGTTCCCAGCCTGGGTTTATGGGGAGGAGGAACGACACGCAATTTAGGGGTGCGAAGCAGCCAAAAGGCACCATTTTGGGCCCCCACAGCATGCAAGCGCAGCGACTGTTTTTTCCAATTTTGGAGGTCTGAAATACCCAAAATGGACCAGTCGCACCATGAAACTATGTTTCACAGTCTGATATCACAAATGGAGCACGTAGGTGGCAACGGCATGTGCTGCGGTGCTTCTAGCACCCGTGGTATTGTAACGGCACTCATGACCGTACATGCACCGCCTGTGAAGAAGGTGTCACCTATCACAACAGAGAACAACACCTGTACAAAAGGAGGGTGCAAGGCAGCATTTCTGAAAGGCTGGGCTCTGCAGAGCCCAGATACATGAAATTCACTAAAAACAGGGGGAATAGTACAGGGTGGTACACCAACACAACAGTGTACAGGCAAACAGGTAGTAACAGGGCGTTAAATAGGGAATTCCTACTGGCTGGGCTCTGCAGAGCCCAGCTCAATACAAACATCACAAAGCACCCATGAATTACGCTATTGATAAACAAGCCAGACCACCACTGTAGTAATGGCTACAATACGCATCGGACTATACCCCCCCCCCCCCGGCGAAAAAAATCTCAGCCCAATAAGTGATAGACCACTAGAGCACCAGTCATACACAAGGCATGGAAGCTGTACACACTAGTTGACGAGTCTAAGGCACGAACACACACAAAACAAGGCACAGAAGTTGTAAAAACCGTTATGTGCGCTGTAGGAGGTCCGCCAGAACAACAAAATTGGATGCTGTATTGACTACAGACTGATGTGTCCCCAGATGTGGTTCACAAGCACCTACTAACACCTGGCCACACAAAGACTGTTCCCCCTTCTAAGTTCCGAGCAAATGTTGAACTATCGATAAATGGTTGACACCAACAAAAACCTGCCACAAATCGCATCAAAAAATTAAGCATCGCACAGTAGACAGTGTCAGGCCACTGTCCAGCATACGCACTGTCAACCGCTGGAGAAATGAAAAGACACAGGCCCAACAGATCAATGCAAGTGAGCATACATGACAGCGAGGAATAAAACGTGGCTCAGCGATAAAAAGCAAACCTGTGCCCAAACTACTGACTTGAAATTGGACTCAGGGCATACCTGGTAAACTCGAAATGACAGACACGTTCAGCTGAGCTCTGCAGGGCCCAGGCACGGGCAACAGAACATGTCAGGACCAAATCGGGGTTACAAAAGGCATCTGGACTTTGCAGGGCATGGATTGGTAAAAAAATAGCAAGAATTAAATCATCTGGGGCTCATACACACAAACCTGGCACCGTATATGGACCACAATTGTGAGAAAACTCGACAGTTGGCACACTGTGTCAACAAGGGACGTACCAAAAGAAATGCCAGAGCACAATGTTGTGCTGATACAACCAAATTCACACAGGGACACGGGGACACTGTTGAGATGAAAGCAGCACTGCGTACCACCAAGAGGCATGCAAATTGGCCTGAAACAACATGCTGGGCTCTGCAGAGCTAGCAGTATAAAATTGTTCATATTCGGGGGCAAATCAAGCAAATCTGGCAAGCTGGGCTCTGCAGAGCCCAGCTCAATGCAAATTAAAAAAATGAGCGTCAAAATCAGCCACAAACACGTACAGCGTCAAACAGGCACATCATTCACTGTCCCACAACCATTTTGGACTGCACAGGACAGGCCCAGTCACATCAGGCGCTCACAAAACCAGCACAGTAACGCGGACGCGTCTCTGGTTGTATGTCCGGTATGGTCCAGCGATAGTCATGATCCACCGGTATGTGGGGCCTCCAGTCACTTGCCGTTGCTCTTGCCGTTGCTCTTGGACAAGCCAACCCGGACACCACGTTGCAGGGTGGCCTGCAGGCCCTCAACTGCCCTTTTTTTCTGCGATGGGGACGCCCCAGCGGCTGCCGTTGCCAACTTATCCTCCTCTTCTTTCCTCTTGCGATTTGCTCGTTCGTCCTCTCTTGCCTTTTTCTCCTTCTCCTTCTCCTCCTTCTTACGTTGCTTCTCCCGTGCCTCCTCTTGCTTCCGCGACTCGCGCTCCGCCTTCCCATGCTCTTTCTGCCGCTGCTTTTCGGTGTTTCTCCCCTTCGGCTTGGGAGTTTGCGGATCCGGCACCTCCTCGACTTCTGACTCACTCGTGTCCGCGTCTGCTGCCTGGTCATGGGACTCCTGCCGGAACAGCGGCTGCCCGGTGCTTGCCCAGTGCGTGACACTCCGCCACTCAACATCCTCCTCCGTGTCCCCTTTCCGGACGCTCGTCTTCAGCAGGTTCACCACATCAGCTGCATTGTAGGGACCATCAGATAGTACACCCCATGCGCAATTCAACGGGACAGGCAAGTGAATACAGCCCAAACTGATCAGGTCGGGGCGGCGGCCATAGTACAGTGCCCACAGGCAGCGCGATGCATCACCATCCATGTGCATGTCGTCCGAGTCTTCGTTGGGGTCCTACAGCAAATTCACCAACCACCACAAAATAGCCAGACCCAGCCACAAACCTTCAGTGAACGACTTTTGTGTGAGGAAGTGCGGCACTGCACGGCCCAGCCATTGGGTCTTCACCAGCAACAAGGTTGACTGCTCAAACAAATATGGCTCTTCTCGGCGCCCCAGGTGGTACACAGCCATGCGCAAAGCCGTTGGGTACAAATCTTCCAGATGCGACCGCAAGTGTTGTTCCACAGCGACCAAATCCCCATGGTGTCCATGAAAGGCGCCAAGTACCCCTTGAGACAGCACACGCACGATCTGCGCACCAGGGATCCACCCTCCACGCCGCGGGACTTCAACAATGACGAGATTGTACTTCAGCATTTTGATCTCATTTGGGACTGCGGTCACCGATCCATCGTACGCCCAAATTTCTCCAGATTTTGACCCCTTGCCAACATTGACCTGTGCCACCTCGCCACCAGACACCTCAACAGCTGGGTTCAACACTGGTCTCACAAGCAGTCTGCGATGGGCTTCGACTTCTTCTCAATCGCTGACCCACAGACCTGCCTTCAACAGCGCCTGGAGCGGTGGCCAGGGCGTGCTCTCGCTGTACTCCCAGCTCCCTTGCCATGCACCAAAATTCGCCAGACGGTGACTAAACTTCTTTGAGATGCGAGCCACTTCAGTCTTTGTGCCTGTATGTAGAGGAGCCATAGAGGAGGGCAAGAGGTCGATCCACCAAGTCACAGCGATCCGGCAAAGCGTAAATTTGCATTTTGTTGGATCCTTGGCTCTGCAGAGCCCAGTACTGTCAAATTGGTAACATGAAGGCTGAAATTGGTCACTGTGGTTCATCTGGGCTCTGCAGAGCCCAGCATGACTAAATTGGCAATTTAAGGGCTGGCCCGGGGGGGGGGGGGGGGAGTTCGTGGGGCATCAATAGTCCAGGGCGCAGTGGTCAACAGGTCTAGCGTCAAGGAAGCTTCAACAAGTCCAGCGTCTCTGTACATGCAGTCAATTGGCATCCCAGGGGATCCTGGGCTCTGCAGAGCCCAGAACTCTCTAAACGGTAATATGGCGTCTGAAATTTGGTCAACTCCCTCCATCTAGGCCTCTGCAGAGCCTAGCATGACGAAAATGGTGAATTAGAGGGTGTTCCGGGGGGGGGGGGGGGCTTGGACATCATTAGGCAAGAGTGCACCGGTAATCGGGAGTGAAGTTGCGGAAGTTCGGACAATCCAAGAGATCCAGCGTCTCTGTACATGCAGTCAATTGGCATCTAAGGGGATCCTGGGCTCTGCAGAGCCCAGAACTCTCCAGATGGTAATATGGCGTCTGAAATTGGTCAGCTCCCTCCATCTGGCCTCTGCAGAGCCCAGCATGACCAAAATGGTGAATTAAGGGGTCTCCGGGGGGGGGGGGGGCTTGGGCATCATTAGGCAACAGTGCACCGGTCATCAGGACTGAAGTTGCGGAAGTTCGGACAATCCAACAGATCAAGTGTCTCTGTACATGCAGTCAATTGGCATCCCAAGGGATCCTGGGCTCTGCAGAGCCCGGAACTCTCCAGATGGTAATATGGCGTCTGAAATTGGTCAACTCCCTCCATCTGGGCTCTGCAGAGCCTAGCATGACCAAAATGGTGAATTAGGGGTTCTCCCGGGGGGGGGGGGGGCTTGGACATCATTAGGCAAGAGTGCACCGGTTATCATGAGTGAAGTTGCGGAAGTTCGGACAATCCAACAGATCCAGCGTCTCTTTGCAAGCTTGCATGCAGTCAACTGGCAACCCAGCGGATCCTGGGCTCTGCAGAGCCCAGCAGACCCAAACTGTCACACTGAAATCGGTCATTACACTTCATCCAGGCTCCCTGTCGCAGCGGCCCGATCACAACAAAAGGCAGGGGCTTACAAAGCAACAGCATACGTCGTGACGGGTGGATGCGCTCAACTGGCATGTCGGGATGACCAAAGTGATACCACCACAATTCCCCAGCGCGGAGCTCCTTTGCCAGCTTCTGGAAGCCCGGTACTGTACTCTTCGGCGAGGCCATGTAGTTGCATACGCGCCACAAATTGTCGGGTTGCATTCCAGCAAAGCATCGCATTGTGTAAAGGGCAATCACATGCTTGCGTTCCACCATCTTGCCGAGTGCGTCCGTGAAAGTGGCACCACAGGTCAGGGCCATATGGGCAGCTGGCCTCATTTGCTTGACAATTGTCTCCGTGTTGCCGGATTTCGCAGTCAGCCCCGCCTCCACGATTGCCTCACACATCAAGGTGACAACTGTCTTCTTGCATTGTGTGTCCTCAGCTGCCAGTTGTAAGAAATTGTTCAACAGTTGGGGTACACTGCTCTCACGCCCACTGTGCTGCGCCCTATTGTGTTGTCCGGCCAACTTTCGCCTGATCTGGACGGATGTATCAAACTTGATGATGCGCACGTCAAAGTTAGTCATCCAATCCTCGACCTCGCCCATCCTTGCTGTCACATCCTTGCAAATTTCATCACACGCCGCAACGCCGTGTTGGCCTCCAATCACCCACAGGGCTCCCACTGAATACAACAGCATGGCAGGTCACACAGGGCAGGCCACGTTGCCAATTACGTTGATCGAGTTGCGTCGCAACAATCCCATACCTTTGTCGTCCCAAACCAGAAGCTGCAGTCGGCCATCGGGGGGGTTTGCCAGTAGGTCCTCCTTCACCTCCGCCACGTGGTCCCAATCAATGATCCTGGATTGGCCATACTCCATGCACCTGTCAATCTTCAGTTCCTTGCGCGGCACCTTCGCTCTCCGCACCTCCACGTAGTTTTGAATGGCCAGTACGGTTGAGGAGTCCTTGATACTGCCCATCTTCCTTGCGACACGACCCTTGTTCACCACTTGCGAGGGAGATTGACTGGCCTGGCTGGCCCCAACAACAGTGCTGCCCTGTACAGCATCCTCTATGGAGGGCTCTGACTGCAGTGCGTCCACTTTCTCGGCTTCGAGTGTGTCCATCGCTGGTATCTCCGCGGTGTTGCCATCCATGGCAACTTCGTTTGGTATGTCACACATGGTCCAAAAACACACGGATTTTACAGGACAAATCAAGTCACCAAAAACAGCACAACAATCACACAGTTCAAAGCATCAATGGTGGCAAATGGCAGATTTGGACAGCAAATTAGTCGGATCAAAGCATTCAAATTGGGACCCACATGGGTTGAAATAGCCAAAACTGTCTTCAAAACAGCAAATCGCTGCAGAGGCATCTCAAGTACAATGTCCAGGGCACATTGATGGTCACAGCATCAAACAGGCCCACTAAAACGTCCCTCGTTGACACAGGTATGAACCAGCTGGAAATTGGGCCTGTGCAAATGGCCTGCAACACCACAGCCAAACCTGCTTGTGGCAATTTAACTCCAATAATCGTAACAGTGAGTACACCAGTGCCAGGCACACCTCTTCGAGGGTCACACAGGCTGACGCAGCGGGTGCACACTACAACACGAAGAATGGAGATGTGTGCACAGATCAAAGCACGAAGATGGCATGGTCCAGGACTGGCCCAGCCCTAAGAAAGGAACAGCAAATGACCAGATGGGAGTACATATCAGGCAGTGGTGACAGGCTGGGCTCTGCAGAGCCCAGAGTAACAACAACCAGTAATACGACCCCTTAAACCTCAGTGTCAGGCAAAGCTGGGCTCTGCAGAGCCCAGATACTTGGGGTACAGTGATAGCAGGGGTGTAAACATCAAATTTGCCTGTCTGAGGGGGGGTTGCATTGCCACCCCCCTCGATGATCAGTCTGAGTCTATGAAAGCAACATGAAAGCGACTGAGAATGACAAGATACGGGTACATATCAGACAGTGGGGACCGGCTGGGCTCTGCAGAGCCTAGAGTGTCAAAAACCAGTATTACAACCCCTGAAAACTCAGTGGCGGAGAAAGCTGGGCTCTGCAGAGCCCAGACTCTTGGGTACAGCAATAAGGGGCCTGTACACAGCAGATTGGCCTGTCTTGGGGGGGGGGGGGGGGTCTGCATTGCCACCCCCCCCGTGATTAGTCCGAATCTATCAGATCAAATTCACGCAACTCCTCACTGAGCACAACAGGTACAGGGCCGTCAGACAGGGCATCAACATCTACAGCATCCCTCGCCCGGATCACAGGTACGCCATCCTCAGGGGGGGCACGCACATGATCAATGAACATTGCATTTCGCACTGGGGGAATAATGTGCTCCATTGCAATTGGTATGAACCCAACTGTTTCTACAGCTGCCCGGGCCTCGCGGCGGTTCACAGGTGGCCTAAGTGGGATATGTTGACGTATGTAAGCCATGGCATCATCGCGGAGCCCTTGTCCACCTACTAGGGTGCGCAGAAAGCGCTTTAGAATAGATTTCATGAACACAACTGTTAGGGTACCCCCGGTTCCCTTTTCGGGGAACACGTACGTTGTGTCTCTTTCTGCCTCAACCACACTAACTGGACCCGAAGACCATCGCACAGTTGGATGCTCCTCCCGTCCTGCACCACGCATGAGTGCCCATACCCTGTCGCACACCTCAACACACACACTTTCGGAGAGGGACTCCGTTGCACGTGCCTCCTGACGGGGGGGCATGGTGCGGAATAGGTCACCAGCCTCATCCGCCGTGTGCTTGTCGGGGTGTTGCTTGCACCGTGCCCGCAATTTTGTAAGCAGGGCCTCACAACATTCCTCCACATGGGCAGCACCAGGCGTGTCGTCGTGCCATTGTGTATTGTACAGAAGTGCACAACATATGGTACGGACATAGTCCATTTTTGCTGCAGCTGGACCGGCTAGGTCGACAAGCAGACCCACGCAGCGCTGAAGTACACACGTGGCCACTATACCAGCCCCGTCGGCGCGCCCAGCCCAAGTGCAATTGCGCACTAAGTGTCCTACTACAAAGATGGCTGGGAGGTAATAATTCAGGAGGGATTCAAGGCCCCGAAGGATGCGCAACCCATCCTATGTGTTTAGGGCTGCTTGGTTGGCGCGTCCCTCAAACAGGGTAATTTTCTGCCGAAGTTGTGCCCGTATGTCCGGGGCTGAGAGAAGGAGGGCAGCGATGGTTTTCTCTATTACAATGAGTTTGGGATGGTTATATATGCGCGCACCGGCCCCAAACACGGGAGCGGTGATGTACGAAAACAGAGGAAAGAATTTACGCCAAATGATATTGCAAACATGTTTGTAGGGGTGCCAGACGCCGTAAATCAACGAGATACCCCGCAACCAATCCGGAAAATTCCAGTCAATGGTTGCTCTAGAGTACAAAAATTTGAGCACCCGGTAGTGGATGTTGCAATCAACGAGCAATGCCATAGGTTTTTGACAATGCTGTTGGGTAGTGCGTAGCATATCGAGGAGATCCAAGAGCTCTTGGTTCTGACGTGTACGGGACTCGTATATGCCGAATGGCTTCCAAAAGAATTGCTGTCTACCAGCCTCCCGGGCAACATCGAGGGGGGCACGGATGGTTCTCCGAGAAATGGGTGTATTGCACATATCAGTGCACACCTTCAACATTTCTCTGTGCTGTTGAACAACTGCCATGGCCACTGTGTCCACCCGGTCCACTAGGTCACGCAGACTCGGGTGGCCAAGAAAATGAGGAAGGGGGGTTGTGTGCAACACCGCTATGGCAGTCACATCTAGACAGACATTGGGTTTCACCGGATTGGCCCGAAACTGGGCATGCCACCGGTTGTCCACCCACACCACAATATCACGGCGAACAATGCTACGCCACAGTTTCCGGAACTGTAATGCCCCCTGGTCTGCAATAGACAACTGGGATGGCTTGGTGATACCAGCGTGCACCAGCTTGCGGTTGTCTGCCCGCATTACAGCAATGGTGCTCTCACCACTGAGGACGGCCGCTTGTGGCAAGGCCATGCGACGCATCCCCAGCCATACATAATAGGCCTCCTTGGAAAAATTAGTTAGCCAACGCGGCCATTGTTTTCGTGCCAACACCTTGCGAATGCGGTCGATCGTAATGCGGGTCCGCTTGTTGACACGTAGACCCGCACAGAATCTTATGAATTCCTTTGCCACACCATGGCGCACAGCCGACAATATCATTTGGCGACCAGTGCGCCATTCTGTCTTACAAAGAGACCGCATGTAGCTGACATGCAACGACATAGAAACCGGTGCCATGGTTATAAGACAATCTGGGTGGCACAACAGGAAAAGGTGGTGACCAGAACAGGTAACTAGAGGCGTAGACTAGCACACAAGAGGGGGCAAAACAGGAAGTGGTGAAGGTCTGGGCTCTGAAGAGCCCAGCCAACAGAGAAACCCCAATAAGCACCCCTCAAGTACCAAGGTTATGAGTGCTAGGCTCTGCAGAGCCCAGCGTCCCGTAATCAGTAATGGCGGGCCGTGTAATAGACAGAGGAAAAAGAGGGAGGGACGTGCCACAAGCAAAGAATTGAGAAGGGGTAAAAGTAGCATTTGGCGCAAGCTGGGCTCTGCAGAGCCCAGGGTCCCAAGAAATGATAGTTGGGGGCGCATACCACCCATTTGGAGAGTAGACCAACCACTTAATGCCTCACAGAGTTTTCCGGAATTTGGCCGGGGGCATATCAGGTAGTAATGACCACCGTGACCGATACCGACCATCCTTCTTTACCGGGATAGTAGATGGTTGTGGGGGGGCAGATGGAGCCACATCCGGCGACAATCCTACATGCGCATGTGGCAAAAGTGAGCACCTGGGGGTATGTCCGTTGTCCGCATAAGCGGCAGTGGGCAACAGAGAAGTGCGCGGGGGGGGATGCAGGAGGGAACTCCTTGGGGGTAGTGCATTATCAGACAGGGGCAGCGGGGCGCTAACTGACCGCCTACCACTGGAGGTGACTGAACTGTGACTCAGGGCGGAGGGGTTGCCTCAATGTGGTACAGTCACTGGTGGCAACAGGCTGCATTTTGACTGCCCACCGGTGCGGTCTGCTTCCACAGGTAATGGAAGGGACCTTACGTGCTGGCGATCGGAGGGGTGCCGATCAATCTGTGTAAGTGTGGGTTGGTCGGCATCCGGGGGAGGAAGTGGCCGAGGAGGTGGGATACGGGGATGGGGAGACAACTCAACAGGGGGACGTGATTCTGGATTCAGTGTATCCAGGATCAATGCAGCCCGCTCCTCGCTGCGTGACAGAAAATGGGATCGGCATATCCGATCCCCTTGTTGCCATGTGACGAGGGGGTTGCGCATTGGGTTCCGCAATGCAAAACGGAACCGTGCACGAAGCCCCCAAAAGTACTGCACGAACCATCGTGCCTGGTCACCACTGTTGTCCCTCAGCAACTCCATTGTCTTTGGAGTCATTGGATCATTGAGGGAGGCCTTTGGTGGGGTTGGCTGGTCCGTGGCGACAAGCTTTGGTGGCCGCGGTGGGGATGGGGGTGCTGACCCCGTAAACATAATCGCCTCTTGCAAGGCGAGCGTAGCTGCAGCACGCGCTGCTGTTCCGCTGGTTGATGGGACCGGTAAGGGTACAGGTCCTACAGCCTCATCTCCTTCAGTATCCTGGCCGGAACCCGGTACATCCACCTCCGTACGTCTAGCATGTGGGAAATCAGCCATGGCTGTTGTAAAATGAAGATAGCATGTTACATGTACTTAATATACGGGACGTATGACCAGATAGTAAATGTACGAGTACTGCACAGTATGCATAAAAACCAACTGCAATAGATTAGGGTATATTGCAAACAATGTGTCCTAAAAATCCCATAGTATCGGACGGACCACAACAATAGAAACACTACCCCATTGGACCCTGTTGGACTACACTGCGTGCAAACAGTCCAAGGCTTGTTGCAGCGTACTCCTGAATGGCGACTGTCATACTTACACAATGCCATGGGTTGCACGATTGTAATACAAGATACAACAGCAACGCGGCAGAAAGGCATAGAAAAAAATACTACCAGACCACATGTTGAATAAGTTTCGGAGTGTCATAGGGCTATTATGTCACACAAAAAGGGGCAAAATAAGAAGTTGTGAAGATCTAGGCTCTGCAGAGCCCAGCAAACAGGGAGACCCTAATAAGCACCCCTCAAGCACCAAGTTTATCAACTCTGGGCTCTGCAGAGCCCAGGTTGTTGAAAAATCCTAATATAAGCCTTGTTTAGGCATTTCCATCTAGAATATGTGATGCCTGGTGTGGTAAGCGTCTTGGATCATTGCCCACTGGTAATGTATGTAGGAGTTGTATCCTTGAATACTGTTATTGCTGACCTGTCCGGGGACAATGTTTAGGTTGAGTGTGTTACAATGTCAACGAGAGTATACCACTTAACCCAGCGCCATGTAGCGTGGCCACTTGACCACCGTATACAGGTGGCGAGTGTTGTACCGGGGGTAGGTACAGAGGGTATAACTTGTAACCTGGGCTTTGAAGAGCCCAGAGATCTATGATGTGTAATATTAGGGCCACAAATGGCTTACACGGCTGGTCTGGGCTTTGCAGAGCCCAGCCTGATGAAAAAATGTAAATTTGAACCCCCATTTTACCATACGCAAAACACCACCCATCACCCCTTTTTTGGCTAAAACGATAGGGGGCACTATGGGCCTCCTAAGTGTGTAGCCCCAAGTTCTGTGGTTCAAGAGCCTCACAGAGAGCTGTCTCCTACTACCACGGGACCAAGACAGCATGGGCCAACAGCGGCCATTCATAGAGGGATCTGACACACACAGGGGTGGTACTAGCTGAAGGGGCTTGGCCAAGTGCTTCCATATTTTCGGTGAAGCAATCCCACAAGAGAATGGGCCACAGGTGTGGGTGGCCCATTCCAGCGGGGCGCATACGAAGTATCCGCCATGTGCCGGAATCCGCGCTTGGGGACATTCAAGTCGATAAATAGCCTGATCAACTGGGGCGCCACGAAGAGGGAGGAGGCACATTGCTTCACGGCCTTTTTTGCCTTGTTGCGATTGAGGGGTAGTTCGGCAACCTTAGCGGCCTCGTACCATTGCGCCCTGACCCACGGGGATGAGGCCAGCGACGCGCCTAAGAGTTGTGAAACCAAAGGGTCACCTAAAACTTTGGGCCCCATTCAAACGTGTAAAAGTCTTACTCACGTTGACAAGGGTGTCCCAAGAGAAGGCCATAACAAGAGCTACACAACGGGATCAGGTGATATTGGGAGGGGTTTGTGGGGGTACCGGCGAGGGGTGTGTGGGCGTACATAGCTAGCCCAAAGCTTATACAACCACTGTACCATACCACCGTATCGTTGTGCCTCATTACACATGCCGAAACCCCTTAGTGGGCACGATATGCACATGTACAAGATGGTGAAGATAACCAAGAATTGGGTTAACGTGTTAACTATTGGCAGGTTAATAATTAATCCCTTTAACATATCACAAACTACAATTAACCATATTGCTTTTAACGTAGGTCTCGAGGGCTTCTACGGCCTCATATGCTGATAGTAGAGGGATATGTGCAATGTAACCCACAGGGACATGAGATTGCGCGACTGCAAATCTTGGGCGTGTGAAAGGGGTACTTGTCTATTGTGAAGATGATAAGTTGGTGGTTGTCTCGGTATTGAACCATGGGTGGTCGTGGGTTAGTCACGAAGGGCACATTGCGGCAATAGACCACCTTCTAGCGAGGCAAGTGAAATGGACAGGTCGGTCAGTGTGGCTACACATAGAATGCGTATCCGCGTCACAACATATTCCTTCAAGTGTGCACAATTTGTCGCTACAACCGCCTTCTCTACCTCGTGCCATGGACCAGCAAAAGTATTTGCCCCTCCCTACTCTAGCTACATCTTTACCATTGTGTTGGCATTAATCACAACTAACACATCTACCGCCCCCCTCCCACCTCCATGGACACACAAACACACACACACACACACACACACACATGAGCATCACCACCACCACCACCACGACCACAAGATGATTGTACTCATTTAGTCACATGAATTACCTATGCTCCAAACACGGCCCTTGGCCCTGCCCAACTACGTACCAGGCATTGTGCAGGCGACATCTAAGAAGCTTTAGTGTCGAAGAAATAGCGGCAATGTTGTTGGGAAGACCATCATGTGGCTAGATACACGGCCTTGGTGCGCACCGGCATGACAGGTGCTTGGGAGTTCGTTGATCTCGAAAGTAGCTTGGACTTGGTGCCCCAAGTAGGTTTGGATGCTACCGAATTTGCCCACAACGAAGAAAATTACTGACACTTCTTAACAGTCTACACGTGTTGCCCAAATTTTTGTGCTCGGTTATGTTTTGTTGGCGCAAATGCATGCGGTTGCGGCTTTGGATCCCCTTCAACAAAATCAGTGTTCACCCGTAGTGTGGCTGACTAAGGGTCATCTTTTGCGCACTATGGAACGGCGTTGTTTTTGGACGGGAACAAGAGTCGGACGAAGAGGGTGTGGACCTGCCAACACCAGTGAAGTGGGCCACGGAAGAGGAAGAAACATGGCGACAATGGGTGCAACAAGTACACGTGGAAATGTGACACGGGTACCACGTGCACGGAGCCATGAGGAAGGCAACACAAATGTGTGGGTTCAGTAGGCCGGTGGGGAAGACAGAAGCGCACCCCAAGCTGCAACAGCTGGTTACCAAACTAAAGAAGAGACAACAGGAAGAAGCCGAAGTGAATGCAAAGGCGGAGGGAACACACTGGGAGGCAGAGGTCAAGCTGGCCAAGAAAAGAGTGCAAGCGGCTCGGAGAGAAGTGGAGGACGAACATGGAAGAATTTACAGGACGGTGGTGGCAAAACATGAACGACACATGGAGAGAGCAGTACCGTACAAGTCCCTACGGTACATCCGGGAGTTAGCCGAGGGTGGAAGACCGCAAGACATGACAGCGGTTAGACTGCCGGATGGTAGGGTCACAAGCAACAACAGGGAAGTACTGGCGGCTGTAGGGGAGAGTTTTCGGAAGCTGCACAACAAGGGACAATGGGGGCTGGGCGAGACCACCCGGAAGATGGTGCGGGCACTGCTTCGGGTGTTCATGAAGGAACAAAGCGAGGCCATACGCCATAGAAGGGTGATCCTAGGGGAAATGGCGGGGGCACTGCAAGCACTTAGAGATAAAAAAAGCCCAGTGTGGATCAGCAGGTGGCGGAGGAGTGGCATAACCTCAGTGCACCAGAACTGGATGAATTAGCGGGGAGGATCACGGAGGTGCTGCGCACGGGCGAACCCCCAGTGGAGTGGTGGGGCAAGGTGAGACCTCTCTACAAGAAAGGGGGTTCACCTGCAACCGGGGAACTCGGGGCCTATTTGCTGTGCGGTCACGGAGGCCAAGTTAGTGTGGATGGTGATTTTTGGGAGGATACAGAGGAAGCTGTATGAGGTGGGTGTTATCCCGGACAACATGTGGGGGTCGGTGCCAGGCGCGTCCACACAAGAGGCCAGCTTCCTGTATCACATGTACCTGGGGGACGAGGATATGAAGGCGTTCATGGCATCGGTGGACGTGAAAGGGGCGTTCCCCAACACACCGCACAACCTCATAGAGGAGGTGTGGAAGCAACTAGGGCTCCCGTACAAGGACTTCGTCGGGGAGTATCTGCGCACAAGGAGGTACACCATAACCACGGAGAAGTGCTGTACGGAGTGGGTGACCCCAGGAAGCGGGGTGCCGCAGCGGGGGGTGGAGGGACCGTTCCTTTACATCCTGTCCATGCTCGGGCTGATGCGGTGGATAGCAGAGGAGTACCCACACCTGGCGAGGGCGCCTCACACATCGCCGGCACAGGAGTACGTGGACGACACGGTACCCATGGCGCGCGACGAAAGGGCCCAGAAGGTGATATAGGACCTGATGCAGAGGTATGGATGGGACAACCACCTGGTCTAGAGCGCGGAGAAGTCGGCCCTTTTGCAGAGGAGCGGAGAAGGGGGGATGGCGCTGGATGTCGGGAACGGGGTAGCTTGGCTTGAAAGGACGGAAGACGCGGTGGTCCTGGGACAAGTCCAAGCCATGGAGGCACGGGGCACTAGGCTACCAGACAAGCTGATCAGAGAGTTCAGGGCGATGCTCGTGGTTCTCCGGCACCAAACTCCCTCAAAGCCCATATTACTATGGTCGGCCCCTACTAAGCCGAAATACATTGTGGAATGTAGTCGCCATGTTCATAGCCAACCAATGGCCGCCACCTCTATGCGAAAGACGCATGATTGCCCCCACACGGGTCGCTCTTAATATGAAGCATTTTGAGATGAACCTTCTCCGGGTTCGGCACGATCACATTCTGTTCCCATGGACAAAGCATGAACAAGAGGTGATTGCAGTGTATGACATTTGTTCCACGAATAGGTCTGCGGTATACACAACCAAACCGAAGACATTGTGACAGAAGGTAGGCATCATGATTCGCTACCTACGCTCTTAAAAGGGCTTGCGGTGCCCTCCAACGTACAGATGCATTGTGTGGACCGTGTTGTAGTGATGGTCGCGAGCCTCCCTGCTAGAGTAGCTTAAGAATGACCAGCATTTACCATCCTCTTTGGAGTTGTCAAAAAAGTCCGGGTCTCATTCACCCAGTTGCAAAGCCCGCTCCCCACGAGTCCCGTTGGCTGTTTCGTCGATTGTGCTGCTACTTCCTTGTGATATATAGACAAAACAACCAAGTGTCCATATTTTGTGGATTCTTTGCTTGCATTTATGATCAGCCTACTTTTGGTGTCATGTGGACCTAACTGCATGGTAGTGGCGGCGGCATACTTCAGAAAGTCCCCTGCCAACAGGCCTTGGTACCGGTGAGGAGTACTCCATTTTAAATGCATAGGGTTCCTAGATATAGCAGACGTTGGGGCAACACCATATAATTCATGTTTATCACTTTAATTCAGAGCAAGCGATTTTGAGTGTTCACGCATGTAGCAGCCAACATGCAAATGCAAGATTTGCCGGCCAATTACCTTGTGCATATTAACGTTAGCTTCACCACTAGGCAACGTCCGTGTCCCTCGCTTTTCAGCTATGCATTGAAAATTTTTAGTCATTATCACAACGGTGACCATGACAAGGATATTGCTTGTTTGCATTTAGTGTAGGATATCAATGGGTAAAAAGACCTTCACCTACATCGGCTATCAGTATGCCCCTTTATTCACCGGAAATTGACCAATATTTCGTGCATGTTGAAATATACATGTTTTGTGCATTCTTTCGCAATCACGCCGCCATCCTGTTTTGAAAATTAATTGACATCAACATTAAATTCGGCAGGCTAAAGACTTAGAGCCTCGAATGCGGCTGTGCTATGGTTGTACCAAAATATACTTCAAAATAGTGTGACTTGCAGGAGCTATGTCCAGAGTTCTGTCCTTCGGCTGTCATGCATAGCCTATCCTAGTCACTATAACAGCCTGTTGTGTTGCGACGCCTCAAAAACATCACTAACACACAAACAGAAGCCACTTTACATGCAGCCTTACCAGCTCATTATCTCGCAAGAGGGGCAAGCGGGTAGATACGATGCAGAGCCTAAGCAAAACGTACGTGTTTGACATGGGGACAGACGCGACACTGTTCCCGTGGTACACGTTTGAACATAAAGGTCGTTCCGGCGAGAATATTCCAAATGGGAATAGTTTTGGTCCGGAACATTTCCTACTGGAACACCACCGGAACAACTTGCCAGGACCAGACAACCAGGTCCGTTGCCGTGAGTTCCGAAGTTTGCAAATGATGGTATTGGTCCTTTTCTTGCTTGTGGAGTGTGTCTAGGGCCTACGCCTGTGAATAGGGGCCTGCTGCTACCTTTCGTGGCGTTGTTCCCACTCTCCCCTAGTCGTACGCATTTCGGAAATTTTGTTGTCCGTCTTCAATGAAACCGTTACTTCGTGTTCAGCGCAGTGATTCTACGTTGTTCCAACGGTGGGGCATGGCGTTACCCGTTATGTTTGTGCCTTGTTGCCGTGTCTATTGCTGGTTGTTAGTGTTGTCCCTTGGTACAAATGCTAAATGCGTCCATAGATGCCTTGCACAACGGTTATGCCTTTTGAATTTTGGACGTCCATGGTCATTTTTCTTAGATTACCATGCCTCCGAAAAAGACCAGGGTTAAGGAAGTAGCCAGCCACCTTGTCCAGTTGGTGGGTGCGGTGAGCCTTCAACTCGGGGATGTTGTAGGGGACCTTTTGGCGTAATGGGCCGTCTCCTCCCCACACGCTCGGTGCCACTTTGCTGTTGATGTGCGCTTGGCCCAACCTAGTTGTGTTCGGGATGTGCAGCAGGAGGCAATCACTAAGTAAGCCGCCGAGGCCCTTACCCCCGATGAGTGTTGCGAACTCATCTCAAACCTAGGTGCGCCCAAATCAGCAAGGTGCACCCATTCCGAGGTGTATACCCTCCGGGGGATGAAGTACATGGCGGCAACGAGGTTGCCGTTTGCTCGCCCCGTCTGTCCCGCGAGGGCTTTCCAGCACCGCTGGCAGAAGCTGTTGGCCCCGCTTCAGCTGCGACCCCCGGTGAGAACACCCGACCCAAAGGCCACAGGTGTCAACTGGCCATGGGCATCGTGGCTTCGCTACATTGGGAGCCAGCCCCCATTATACCTCATGATTGCTTGGTCTTTCCCCTTGACATTCATTGTTAGGGGGGATGGCTATCCATGTGCTGGTGGGGAGTGGTCCCGGTTGAGCGTCTCCATCGTCAACATTGGCCTCTAGGAACGCATCCCCGCATGTGTATGGGTGATCGGACTCGCCATCTATGGGACAGGCAAATGGCCACCTTGGCAACACTTTGGAAAGCCAACATCGACGTGTGTTTTGTCCACCAACAATTGTTCCTGCGACATTCCAGTAACTTGTTCCGGCGACGTTCCGGCGGTGTTCCGTCCATTTGGTCGAACACCTATTGGAACAATTTGGTTCCAACAATTTGCCTTTGTTTTTTCAGTTTTTTCAGGCAAACTAGCTCGTTGTGGACACCAAACAGGTGGTCTACGACGCCTGTGATCACCCAGCTGATGTTTTGTGGGGGGGATACTCCCCGTGGGTGCGTCGCATCTTTGGGATTTCACCGACCCCACAAAATGGGTCCCTATAGAATGAGGCCGACTCGGATTGTGATGCCCGTGCTTGGATGGGCAAAGACGTGGTCTGGACGACCGAGTCATATCATGAGCACCGGACATCTTCCTTGTTAGGGACACCGTCCCTTAAAGCGGCTGGCTACTCTTGGGACCCGCTGGTGTTCATTGCGCGCTGCCGGTTGGTCATGTGCATTTTGCACTGTTGCATGGCACTAGGGCGTCAGCAAATGGCCAACATTAGACAGTTGGCCAACGACCAGCTTTCCCCCGGTGACCACGTAACTCGTGCGGCCATCCGGGCCCCGTTGCATGAACATCGCACCGGGTGCCGTCTGGGGAAGGATGTCTCCCCGGACGGTGAGGAGACCTCTTGTCTCTTTGCTGCATGTTCTCCAACTACATCGGTGAGGCCTTTCACGAGCACAGTGCCCGGGGCGGTGGTGGGCAAAAGGCCACCGGGCAAAGTGCCTGTGGACGCCCGGAGACTTCTTTCGACTAAGACGCTGACACCCTAGGGCAAGTGCTGCAATGGTTTTTTCTATATCGCCGCATCCAAGTGCACCATAACGATGCAGTTCGCCATTTTCCTTGTGTTCCCAAGGCTTCCCTACAGTCCGTACCCCATTCGCCATCCCTCTTCCTTACCTCACTTTTGTCCTCTGCTCCTCAACATGGCCGCGGCCGTCAACGGCGATATGGTGGGGATGTTGACCGCCCTGTTGAGGGCAACACGAAACATGCAGGCGGTTGTGTGTGCATGCATGTGCGTGACTTCGTGCATTGTGCATCATATGCAGCGTGTGCCGTGTGCATCATGGCACGCCATGGCCGCGAGTGGCCTTTGCTAGGGGCCTAGGGGGTAGGGGCTAAGGGGTTCAGGTATGCATCATGCCATGCCATGGCCGCGGGTGGCCTTTGCTAGGGGCTGAGGGGTGGTCCGTTGGTGCATGGTTGATTTGTTGGTTGGTTGTTGGGTTGCTGGTCGGTTGGATGGCTGGTTGGGTGCATCTACCCCCCGCGGTGTGTGGTGTGTTGTGCTGTTACATGGTGTGAGATGTTGTGTCCGTGGGTGTGTATGTATGTGCAGCCATTGCAGGCCTGGTGGGGGGGGTTCTATGGAATGAATGTTCCTGTTGTAGCGGCGTTCTAGCGAAGTGTTCTAGCGGCGCTCTAGTGCCGTTCTAGCGACGTCGATCGGTCGCTAGAACGTCGCTAGAAAGCCTCGCTACAACGCCGCTAGAACAAGAAGATTAATACCATACACCCCCCACCACCACCCTTGCAATGGCTGCACATACATGCACAGCCACGGACCGAGCATCTCACACCATGCAACAGCACACCATACCACACCGCGGGGTGTAGATGCACCCAGCAACCAATAAACAAATTTCAATCACAAAAAAACTGGCATCCCAATCTCCAGAACTAGCCCCTTTATCTGCATTGGGGCACATCAACAGCCACATTGAAATATCCAAGTCCCCAACTAGCCCCTTTATCTGTTTTGGGGCACATCAACAAGCCGGATTGAAATATCTACGTCGCGAACTAGCCCCCTTATTTGCTTTGGGGCACATCAACAGCCACATTCAAATATCCATATCCTGAACTAGCCCCCTTATGTGCATTGCGGCACATCAACAGCAACATTCAAATATCAACGTCCTGAACTATCCCCTTTATCTGCTTTTAGGCACATCAACAGCAAAATTCCGCCACTTCAACACTTGTGACATTCCCGGATGCATCATTCTCTGAAAGCAAAGCAACGTGCAGAAGAGGGGAATGAGACAGGGAAGAGGGGGACAGCAAGCAGGCGGGCAAACTCTCCTACGATTTTGGCATTCTTGCAAACCACTTCGAAAAAAGAAAGGATACCCTGCCTAATCTCAACTGCAAGACAACAAGCAACCTTAGCACGAAAACCCACACCACAACATCGAAGGAGGGAGGGGGGGATAGCCCAACCCTCAGGGGGTGATGGTAAGGTGTTTATGTGTGCCGTCTTCCCTCCCCTCCCCACCCTTGGCATCGTATGTTCTGTGTTGTAGTGTTTGAATGCCTATGCCAAACTGTGAATGTGCTACGAGACGCGGGGGGGGGTACATATGTGGATGCATGCGTCACGTGTGTTGGTTGCTATGAGTGTATACGTCATGCACCCCCGCCCCCCCCGACGCAAGTTGATTATTTGTTTTTTGTGTTGTACCTATTCTACCAGTCCAAGCTAGAACGATTTGTGTTCTAGCCTGATATTTTTTCGGCTAGAACATCTAGACTACAAACCTGGCCCAGAAGGAAATTGGGTCTTCTAGCGTGTGCCAAGGGTACTAAGTGTACCAGCTGCTGCATACCCATCCTCCCGGCGCCACCGGCAGTGGCTCTGGGCATTGGGGTGCCACTGCTTCCAAAGGAAGCGTTGCAACAACCACCGAAGGGTGTAGATGGTGGGGTGGGGGGATTTCAAGATGCAAGCATCAGAGGGAGGGGGGGGGGGGGGCACCAACTCCCTTGTCTAGGGGAAGGTGGTAGGTTTGGCTGCCACGCTTGAACCCAACCTCTTGCGCATCCACTCGGTAACATACAAAAACGTAGGTTCATCCCCCCCACTAGACTCCGACCCCCCCCCTTTGTGCCTCCTCTGCAACCACATGGTTCCCCTCGGGGTGCCCCTCCACGCCCACCCACTGAACGTTGTTGTCGCAACCTTCCTCTACCTTGACCCCATCGTCCCCTGTGCCCATACTCGCCAATTTCGCCTCCAACTCCTGAACTGCCCTTTGTGCCCCCCTTGGCCGGCACTTTCCCTCAAAAAACTTTTTCGCCCGCAGCTATTCCCCCCGAAACTTCCCCAAGCTCCCGACAATGACCCAGCTTGGCCTCCCACCTCTGAACCTTCCCTCGGAGGGTTTGTAGGTTCCCCCTTGCCTCCTCGACCTCCCCCAGCACCACATCTGGATTTCCTACCGCCCCTTCACACCCCGTCGTCCCGTGTGAGTGCACCGGCAACGGGGGGTGATCCCCCTTCACTTTGCTCTTGTTCTCCTTGTCCTTGTTGGTGTCATTGTTGGGGTTGGTGTTGACGGGCTGGGGTGGTGCTGGGGCTGCCACTGGTGCCCGTTGAACTGGAGCGGGCCAAGCGGGCCAAGCAAGTTCATTGGGGGGTTGATTTGGGGGTGGAGGTGGGGCTTTTGAAGCTGGCACAGAGCTGGTGGGTGGCCGTAAGGGCGTGGCTGCGGGGTTAAGGTCCGGGGGGGGTGCGGCCAGAAGCTTGCCGCTGTACATCCCCCTCCGACGTCGCCTCCTGTGGACACACGAAAGAGGGTGGCGTCGGCTAGTCCTAAAAGTCTTGTTCTGGCGACGTTCCAGTAACTTGTTACGGCGACGTTCCGGCGTTGTTGCAGTGGCCGCTCGAACACCGCTACAACGTCCCTGGAACAAGTTGCTGGAAGGTCGCCGGAACCAAAAAAGATGTACAGCACTTTTCGCGCGCCCATTGTGCGAAGAGC
Source organism: Eutreptiella sp. 'Long Island Sound 2002' (assembly GCA_964036045.1). NCBI lineage: Eukaryota > Euglenozoa > Euglenophyceae > Eutreptiales > Eutreptiaceae > Eutreptiella > Eutreptiella sp. 'Long Island Sound 2002'. The sequence goes on from OZ038379.1 coordinate 153,046,429, forward strand.
GCACCACAAAGGAGGAGCCGGCAGAGGGCACTGCCCCTGGGGGTTTGGCTTACCCCTCAAGGGACAACATTCCAGTAGGCACTAGCCTTGCGGGTTTGGGTAACCCCCAAGGGGACAACATTCCAATAGGCACTGCCCCTAGGGGTTTGGCTAACTGCTCAGGGACAACATTCCAATGGGTACTGCCATTAGGGGCTTGGCCAACCCCTCGGGCGACAACATTCCAGTAGGCACTGCCCCTTGGTGTTTGGCCAACCCCTCAGGGGACAACATTCCAATAGGCACTCCCCGTAACGGTTTGGCTAACCCCTTAGGGGACGAGTTGGCTAGGGACGCTGCCCCAATCCCGCACCATAGGCACTTGCCTAGGCCCTAACCCTCAACCATCAGCAAAAACCATTCGTGGCCATGGCATACCATGATGCACACCTGAACCCCTTAGCCCCAACGGACCAACGGCGAACCAAACAATCAACCAGCCCACGGACAACGAACCAACAAACCAACCAACGAACGAACCCAACAAACCAAACGACACTAGACCGGACTACATGATACCACAACACACCACGGCGCACCTCATTGGACTCCAACACACTAAACCGCAACACAGTACAACACTCCAAACAAGATCACCCACCACAGCATACCCCACCACATCTCAACACACCACACTACATGACACCACTGTACACCTCACAAAACCACAAAACACCACAACAGTGCATACCATAGCATAGCACACATAGAACTTCATAAATGATCATTTTCAGTGTTATTATGTCGCATTTTGATTGCATAAAACAAACCACCCGTGAAAGAAAGAAAAGAACACCCTCTCACACCCCCGACAGCCCCCGCCGGCCTCCAACCGCTCTCAAGCCCCCCCCGCCCCCTACAATAAACGCGCGAAGCAAGCAAAGACCCCCCACACACACGCATGGCTTGCAGGGAGGGCGGCCCCATGGTGCCTATGCCTATGCCAATGTGTGTGTGTGTGTGTGTGTGTGTGTGTGTGTGTGTGTGTGTGTGTGTGTGTGTGTGTGTGTGTGTGTCTGTGCGTGGGTGTGTGGGAGCACCTATAGCTATACATGCGGCCACTGTGTTGGTTTCCATGTGTGTGTGTGTGTGTGTGTGTGTGTGTCATGGAACCCCTCCCACACACACATTGGTGTCCTTCGCTTGCCAAAATGTTTGAATGTTTTTGTTCTAGTTTCGTTGCAGGCTAGATGTTCTGGCGCCGTTTTAGGGAGCGGCGTTAGAACGTAGCTAGAACGTCCCTAGAACAAAAAACTTTTCCATACCAATTTGAGGTCAAACGCAGAAATTGTGAAAAACAAGCCCTAGGCCCCCAAGTACGGATGGGGCGGTCCAATATGGATTCCTCATATCACCCAACATTGACCCCCCCGTGTGGGGGTAACCCCCTCTCTATTTCGTTCTAGCCTTCTAGCGCCATCTAGGCTAGAACCAAATTGGGTTTGGTTGCGTGTACCTAGGCGTGACCCTAGTGATGTGAGTGACAGGGCCCGGGTCAGGCCGCACAGCACCCCTCCCCAATGATGAGTTACCCAAACACGCCCAAGGGGGAAAAATTCCTTACCACTGGGGGGCCAGTGGCAGGTAGCTGCCATTGGCGGCTCATTTTTGAGCGCTGGGCTGACCATTGTCTGGGCGATGTGAAGCCCACTCCCCGGAAGGGCGTTGAGACGTTCCAAGAGAATTGGTGAACTGGGTCAAGATCGTGAAGGAGGGGATCTACCGGGTCGTGGACGAGGACAAGTCCCACGCCCACGTCCCGGGCCAGACCCTATCGCGGCCTAGTGCCCTCCGCGTGAAGTGCGAGACGGACACCCAGCGCGACCACTTGAATGCGGTGCCATACGTCCTCGCGGAGCGGGAGAGGACGCCGTCCGCGCAGCTGCGGCAGGCCCTGGCGGCCCTGAAGGAGAACGTGGACACCTGAGTGCGGGTATACCCCCTCCCGCACGCCATAGGGGCCAACAACGCCAAAAAATTGCGTGGCGTTCTCCCCCAAGACTTGCTCCAGCGACGTTGCAGCCACTTCTTCCGGCGGTGTTCTAGTTTGTAACACCGAAAGCTGCCAGAACGTCACTGGAACGGCGCCAGAACAAGTTACTGGAACGTCGCGGGATGACATTTTTCTGCCATCCTCTCTGTAGGTTGAGGATGTGCAGATCAATCCCGGCGACCCGCGGGCGGTGCGCCTCATCATGAGGTGGCCGGGATGCGACCCCCGGCCCGTCTACGTAACCGCCCCGAAACGTGGATTGTGAGTCCCTAACCCCAACTCGAGGGGCCACGCAACAAAGCGTGGGAAGGAGAGAGAAAAATTGAACGAATGTGTTTGCCCCAAAAAGAAATTGGCGCTACACTCGGGCCGGGGTTTTGCTCCGAATGCAGGATCTTCAGGTGGCAACAAACCATTTGTATAGCGCCCCGTCTTGCCAATCCGCGCTGAAATCACGTCGCAACAAACCACATTTGAATAGCGCCTCGTCTTGAGAAATCTGGTGCTCACACTAGAAAAGGGGTCGCCGGTGGCGCCATGCGGAAAAAAGGGGGGCACCGTTGGCGCCATGTCCCCAGCCCACTATCTCTCAAAACCCGGGGGGGGGGGGGGGCTTGGAGGGGGGTCGCATAGAAGGACCGGGCCCGGCCGCCCCCCCGGGGTCACCGCCCTGTTGCAGCTGCTACATCTGCAGCCAATCGCAGCACTGGAGGTGCTAACGGCCCTGGCCGACCATCTGGCGGGCCTTAGTAGCATCCTGGAGACGGAAGTGGAGGGCGGGGGCAGAATTGACAACCGGTCCCCGGCCCCCGCTCACCGCCAGCAACTCGTGAGTCCCCACCCCCCAGCCCGCCACCCTTTTCCCAAAACCTGCCCCCAGCCCAAAACAAACCCCAACCACAAGGGCAGAACAAACAACAGCCCCCAAAACAACACAAACGCCAACCCAAAACCCAAAGCCCCTTCCGAACCACCCCCCCCAAAAGAGGAAGAGGCTTCCCGGCGAGTTCTCCTCGGAGCCCTCCTCGGACTCCTCCTCCTCCTCCTCCTCCTACCTTACCTGCACGCCCTCCACTTGTTTTGCGCACTCGCCCGTGCGCGACAAGAAGACCCCCTAGCCCTCCAAAGAGAAGACAACCCCCCCAGACCCCCCGAGAAGGCCCCCAAGCCTAGCCCAAAGCCCCCCCTCCACCACCGCACCCCTGCATCCCCAATTGCGGACATGCCAAGAATACCCCCCCCCGCCCAAGCCCAAGCCGAAGCCCAAGGCAAGGGGGACGGGGGGGGGGGGTGTAAGTACAAGGCGGGAGAAAATAATTATGTCGGTTTTTGCGACAAGGGGGTGTGGGGAATCGAGCACGGCAAGGAAGCCCTTGCCGCAGGTGGACCCCCCCCAAAGCAGAAACATGGGTGAGGTTCCCGGTGGACGATGAACTTTTTGGTGTGCCGAACGCCGCGGTGTGGCGGACCCGAAGGCAAGCCAAAAAGGTCCCCGAGAAGAAGGGGAAGGAGAGTGAGGTGGGTGAAGAGAGGGAGCGTGACAACGACGAGGACGAGGACGCCGAGGGGGGGGACGGGGACCGGGATGGGGATGGGGAGGGGGGAGACCAAGGGGATGGGCCAGGGGCAGGTCTGGGTGCACCGGGGGCTAACCGGGATGAGGGTATGGGGGTGGAGGTCACCGGGTCGAGGGTGAAGGGATGGTGGGTGACGGGGTGGTGGTCGGCGAGGCCGAAGGGGGGGTAAGGTCCGGGGCGCCCCGCGCGCCGCCGAGCACGCAGGAGGAGTAGCCTAGGGACGTACAAAGACACTAACCCCCTATGCCCTTGACGGCACCGTAACCTACAATGTATGTATCACTTGCCCTTTATCCGCACTTTGCTTTTTGTGTCGCTTGCGTGTTCCGCAGCTATGTGTATAACGTCTGATGTCCGATGTCTGATAAGGGATGTTGTGTGTGCGGTCTGTCCAAAAAAATGTCTGATATTCTTATCTACTGGAGGTGGGAGGTGGGTCTAGGGGTCTAATGCCCAGAGGAAAATGGGAGAAACTACGCCTAAATCTAAATCAACCCCCCCCCCAAATGAAAAAAACAAAAAGGGGGGACACAATTGAAAAATCATTGGGGAACCACCTTGGACAATCAGAAACATGGCAATACAAAAGTAAAAAAGACTTTGAACACCAAAATGGGAAAATGGGGAGAATGTGTGAGCAAGGAAAGTGGCAAACAAAAAGGTGCCCATAGGCCCCCATAGGCCCCCATGGGCCCCCAAAGGTGTCCATAGGTCCCCAACGGTGCCAATAGGTCCCCATAGGGCCCCATAGGCCCCCAAAGGTGCCCATGGGTCCCCAGAGGTGCCCATAGGTCCCCAAAGGTCCCCCTAGATGCCAATGAGTCCCCATCGGGCCCCATAGGTCCCCATAAGTCCCCAAAGGTGCCCATAGGTCCCCAAAGGTCCCCACACGCCCCCGTAGGCCTCCACAAGCCCCCATAGGTCCCCATAGGTCCCCATAGGCCCCCATAGGCCCCAATAGGCCCCCATAGACCCCCAAAGGTGCCCATAGGCCCCCATAGGCCCCAATAGGTCCCCATAGACCCCCAAAGGTCCCCGTAGGCCCCCATTGGCCCCCATACGCCCCCATAGGCCCCCATAGGTCCCCCTAGATGCCGATGAGTCCCCATCGGCCCCCATCCCCATAGGTGCCCATAGGTCCCCAAAGGTGCCCAAAGGTCCCCATAGGTCCCCAAAGGTCCGCGTAGACCCCCATAGGCCCCCATAGGTCCCCATAGACCCCCATAGGTCCCGATAGGTCCCCATAGACCCCCATAGGTCCCCAAAGGTGCCCAAAGGTCCCCATAGGTCCCCAAAGGTCCCCATAGACCCCCAAAGGTGCCCAAAGATGCCCATAGGTCCCCAAAGATGCCAATAGGCCCCCATAGGCCCTCATAGGCCCCCATAGGCGCCCACAGGCCCCCAAAGGTCCCCATAGGCCCCCATAGGTCCCCAATGGTGCCAATAGGCCCCCATCGGTCCCCATAGACCCCCATAGGCCCCCATAGGCCCCAATAGGCCCCCATAGGCCCCCAACAGGTGCCCATAGGCCCCCATAGGCCCCAATAGGTCCCCATAGACCCCCAAAGGTCCCCATAGGCCCCCATAGGCCCCCATAGGCCCCCACAGGCCCCCATAGGTCCCTCTAGATGCCGATGAGTCCCCATCGGCCCCCATCCCCATAGGTGCCCATAGGTCCCCAAAGGTGCCCATAGGTCCCCAAAGGTGCCCAAAGGTCCCCATAGGTCCCCAAAGGTCCCCGTAGAACCGCATGGGCCCCCATAGGCCCCCATAGGTCCCCATAGGCCCGCATAGAACCCCATAGGTCCCCATAGACCCCCATAGGTCCCCAAAGGTCCCCAAAGGTCCCCATAGGCCCCCATAGGTCCCCAAATGCCCCCATAGGCCCCCATAGGCCCCCATAGGCCCCCAAAGGTCCCCATAGGTCCCCATAGGTCCCCATAGGTCCCAATGGCCCCCATAGGCCCCCAAAGGTCCCCACAAGCCCCCATAGGTCCCCATAGGTCCCCGTTGGTCCGCATAGACCCCCATAGGCCGCCATAGGCCCGCATAGGTCCCCACAAGCCCCCACAAGTCCCCATAGGTCCCCATATGCCCCCATAGGTCCCCATAGGCCCCCATAGGCCCCCATAGGCCCCCAAAGGTCCCCATAGGCCCCCATAGGCCCCCAAATATCCCCATAGGCCCCCAAGGGTCCCCATAGGCCCCCATAGGTCCCCATAGGCCCCCATAGGTCCCCAAAGGTCCCCATAGGCCCCCATCGGCCCCCATAGGCCCCCAAAGGTGCCCATAGGTCCCCATAGGCCCCCATAGGTCCCCATAGGCCCCCAAAGGTCCCCATAGGCCCCCAAAGGCCCCCAAAGGTCCCCATAGGCCCCCAAAGATGCCCATGGGCCCCCAAAGGTCCCCATAGGCCCCTATAGGTCACCATAGGCCCCCATAGGCCCCCATAGGCCCCCAAAGGTCCCCATAGGCCCCCATAGGCCCCCAAATATCCCCATAGGCCCCCAAGGGTCCCCATAGGCCCCCATAGGTCCCCATAGGCCCCCATAGGTCCCCAAAGGTCCCCATAGGCCCCCATCGGCCCCCATAGGCCCCCAAAGGTGCCCATAGGTCCCCATAGGCCCCTATAGGTCCCCAAAGGTCCCCATAGGCCCCCATAGGTCCCCATAGGCCCCCAAAGGTCCCCATAGGCCCCCAAAGGCCCCCAAAGATCCCCATAGGCCCCCAAAGGTGCTCATAGGCCCCCAAAGGTCCCCATAGGCCCCTATAGGTCCCCATAGGCCGCCATAGGCCCCCATAGGTCCCCATAGAGCCCCATAGGCCCCCATAGGCCCCCATAGGGCCCCATAGGCCCCCATAGGCCCCCAAAGGTCCCCATAGGCCCCCAAAGGTCCCCATAGGCCCCTATAGGTCCCCATAGGCCGCCATAGGCCCCCACGGGTCCCCATAGAGCCCCATAGGCCCCCATAGGCCCCCATAGGGCCCCATAGGCCCCCATAGGCCCCCAAAGGTCCCCATAGGCCCCCAAAGGTCCCCATAGGCCCCTATAGATCCCCAAAGGCCCCCATAGGCCCCCATAGGCGCCCCTTGGCCCCCATAGGTCCCCAAAGGTGCCAATAGGCCCCCATAGTTCCCCATAGACCCCCATAGGCAACCATAGGCCGCCATAGGCCCGCATAGGCCCCCATAGGTCCCCATAGACCCCCATAGGCCCCCATAGGCCCCCATTGGTCCCCAAAGGCCCCCATAGGTCCCCATAGGTCCCCATAGGTCCCCACGTGCCCCCATAGGCCCCCAAAGGTCCCCATAGGCCCCCAAAAGTCCCCATAGGCCCCTATAGGTCCCCATAGGCCGCCATAGGCCCCCATAGGTCCCCATAGACCCCCAAAGGTCCCCATAGGCCCCCATTGGTCCCCATAGGCCCCCATAGGTCCCCATAGGTCCCCATAGGTCCCCACGTGCCCCCATAGGCCCCCAAAGGTCCCCATAGGCCCCCAAAAGACCCCATAGGCCCCTATAGGTCCCCATAGGCCGCCATAGGCCCCCATAGGTCCCCATAGAGCCCCATAGGCCCCCATAGGCCCCCATAGGCCCCCAAAGGTCCCCATAGGCCCCCAAAGGTCCCCATAGGCCCCTAGAGATCCCCATAGGCCCCCATAGGCCCCCATAGGCCCCCCTTGGCCCCCATAGGCCACCGTAGGCCGCCATAGGCCCCCATAGGCCCCCATAGACCCCCATAGGCCCCCAAAGGTCCCCAAAGGCCCCCATAGAGCCCCGTAGGCCCCCATAGGCCCCCATAGGCCCCCAAAGGTCCCCATGAGCCCCCAAAGGTCCCCATAGGCCCCTATAGGTCCCCATGGGCCCCATAGGCCCCCATAGGCCCCCACGTGCCCCCATAGGCCCCCATAGGCCCCCAAAGGTCCCCAAAGGCCCCCATAGAGCCCCGTAGGCCCCCATAGGCCCCCATAGGCCCCCAAAGGTCCCCATGAGCCCCCAAAGGTCCCCATAGGCCCCGATAGGTCCCCATGGGCCCCATAGGCCCCAATAGGCCCCCATTGGCCCCCATAGGTCCCCATAGGTCCCCAAAGGTGCCAATAGGCCCCCATAGGTCCCCAAAGACCCCCATAGGCCACCATAGGTCCCCATAGACCCCCATAGGCCCCTATAGGTCCCCATAGGCCCCCATAGGTCCCCATAGGCCCCCATAGGTCCCCAAAGGTCGCCAAAGGTCCCCATAGGTCCCCATAGGCCCCCATAGGCCCCCATAGGCCCCCATAGGTCCCCATAGAGCCCCATAGGCCGCCATAGGGCCCCATAGGCCTCCATAGGCCCCCAAAGGTCCCCATAGGCCCCGGATGGGGTTCCGTCAAATATTTTGGGGCTGTGCACCCGAAAAAATATTTGACAGATGGGGTTCCGTCAAATATTTGGGGGGTCTACACCCCCAAAATATTTGACGGATGGGGTTCCGTCAAATATTTGGGGGCTGTAGACCCCCAAAAAATTTTACAGATGGGGTTCCGTCAAATATTTGAGGGCTGTACACCCCCAAAATATTTGACAGATGGGGTTCCGTCAAATATTTGGGGGGTGTACAGCCCCGAAAACATTTGACGGATGGGGTTCCGTCAAATATTTGGGAGGTCTACAGCCCCCAAATATTTCACGGAAGGGGTTCCGTCAAATATTTGGGGGGTCTACAGCCCCCAAATATTTCACGGAACCACATCCGTGAAACATTTCGGGGGTGCACACCCCAAAAATATTTGACGGATGGGGTTCCGTCAAATATTTGGGGGCTGTAGACCCCCAAAATATTTGACGGAACCACATCCGTGAAATATTATGGGGGTGTAGACCCCCAAAATATTTCAGGGATGGGGTTCCGTCAAATATTTGGGGGCTGTACACCCCCAAAATATTTGACGGATGGGGTTCCGTCAAATATTTGGGGGCTGTACACCCCCAAAATATTTGACGGATGGGGTTCGCTCAAATATTTGGGGGCTGTACACCCCAAAAATATTTCACGGATGGGGTTCCGTCAAATATTTGGGGGCTGTACACCCCCAAAATATTTGACGGATGGGGTTCCGTCAAATATTTGGGGGCTGTAGACCCCCAAAATATTTGACGGATGGGGTTCCGTCAAATATTTGGGGGCTGTAGAGCCCTAAAATATTTCACGGATGGGGTTCCGTCAAATATTTGGGGGGTCTACAGCCCCCAAATACTTCACGGAAGGGGTTCCGTCAAATATTTGGGGGGTCTACAGCCCCCAAATATTTCACGGAACCACATCCGTGAAATATTTCGGGGGTGTACACCCCCAAAATATTTGACGGATGGGGTTCTGTCAAATATTTGGGCGCTGTACACCCCGAAAATATTTGACGGATGGGGTTCCGTCAAATATTTGGGGGCTGTAGACCCCCAAAATATTTGACGGATGGGGTTCCGTCAAATATTTGGGGGGTCTACAGCCCCCATAATATTTCACGGAAGGGGTTCCGTCAAATATTTGGGGGGTGTACATCCCCCAAATATTTGACGGATGGGGTTCCGTCAAATATTTGGGAAGTGTACACCCCAAAAATATTTGACGGATGTGGTTCCTTCAAATATTTGGGGGCTGTAGACCCCCAAAATATTTGACGGAACCCCATCCTTGAAATATTTTGGGGGTCTACACCCCGAAAATATTTCACGGATGTGGTTCGGTGAAATATTTTGGGGGTCTACAGCCCCAAAATATTTGACGGATGGGGTTCCGTCAAATATTTGGGGGCTGTACACCCCCAAAATATTTGATGGATGGGGTTCCGTCAAATATTTGGGGGCTGTAGACCCCCAAAATATTTGACGGATGGGGTTCCGTCAAATATTTGGGAAGTCTACATCCCCCAAATATTTCACGGAAGGGGTTCCGTCAAATATTTGGGGGGTCTACAGCCCCAAAATATTTCACGGAACCACATCCGTGAAATGTTTTGGGGGTGTAGACCCCCAAAATATTTCACGGATGGGGTTCCGTCAAATATTTGGGGGGTCTTATCCCCCAAATATTTGACGGATGGGGTTCCGTCAAATATTTGAGGGCTGTACACCCCCAAAATATTTGACGGATGGGGTTCCGTCAAATATTTGGGGGCTGTACACCCCTAAAATATTTCACAGAACCACATCCGTGAAATATTTTGGGGGTGTAGACCCCCAAAATATTTCACGGATGGGGTTCCGTCAAATATTTGGGGGCTTTACACCCCAAAAATATTTTACACATGGGGTTCCGTCAAATATTTGGGGGCTGTAGACCCCCAAAATATTTGACGGAACCACATCCGTGAAATATTTTGGGGGTGTAGACCCCCAAAATATTTCACGGATGGGGTTCCGTCCTATATTTGGGGGCTGTACACCCCGAAAACATTTGACGGATGGGGTTCCGTCAAATATTTGGGGGTTGTACACCCCCAAAATATTTGACGGATGGGGTTCCGTCAAATATTTGGGGGGTCTACAGCCCCCAAATATTTCACGGAAGGGGTTCCGTCAAACATTTGGGGGGTGTACAGCCCCCAAATATTTGACGGATGGGGTTCCGTCAAATATTTGGGGAGTGTACACCCCAAAAATATTTGACGGATGGGGTTCCGTCAAATATTTGGGGGGTCTACAGCCCCCAAATATCTGACGGATGGGGTTCTGTCAAATATCTGAGGGCTGTACACCCCCAAAATATTTGACGGATGGGGTTCCGTCAAATATTTGGGGGCTGTACACCCCTAAAATATTTCACAGAACCACATCCGTGAAATATTTTGGGGGTGTAGACCCCCAAAATATTTCACGGATGGGGTTCCGTCAAATATTTGGGGGCTGTACACCCGCAAAATATTTCACGGAACCACATCCGTGAAATATTTTGGGGGTGTAGACCCCCAAAATATTTCACGGATGGGGTTCCGTCAAATATTTGAGGGCTGTAGACCCCCAAAATATTTCACGGATGGGGTTCCGTCAAATATTTGGGGGGTCTACAGCCCCCAAATATTTGACGGATGGGGTTCCGTCAAATATTTGAGGGCTGTACACCCCCAAAATATTTGACGGACGGGGTTCCGTCAAATATTTGGGGGCTGCACGACCTCCAAATATTTCACGGAACCATTTCCGTGAAATATTTTGGGGGTGTAGACCCCCAAAATATTTCACGGATGGGGTTCCGTCAAATATTTGGGGGCTGTACACCCGCAAAATATTTCACGGAACCACATCCGTGAAATATTTTGGGGGTGTAGACCCCCAAAATATTTCACGGATGGGGTTCCGTCAAATATTTGAGGGCTGTAGACCCCCAAAATATTTCACGGATGGGGTTCCGTCAAATATTTGGGGGGTCTACAGCCCCCAAATATTTGACGGATGGGGTTCCGTCAAATATTTGAGGACTGTACACCCCCAAAATATTTGACGGATGGGGTTCCGTCAAATATTTGGGGGCTGTACACCCCTAAAATATTTCACGGAACCACATCCGTGAAATATTTTGGGGGTGTAGACCCCCAAAATATTTCACGGATGGGGTTCCGTCAAATATTTGGGGGCTGTACACCCCAAAAGTATTTGACGGAAGGGGTTCCGTCAAATGTTTGGGGGGTCTACAGCCCCCAAATATTTGACGGATGGGGTTCCTTCAAATATTTGGGGGCTGTACACCCCCAAAATATTTGACGGATGGGGTTCCGTCAAATATTTGGGGGCTGTACACCCCCCAAATATTTCATAGAACCACATCCGTGAAATATTTTGGGGGTGTAGACCCCAAAAATATTTCACAGATGGGGTTCCGTCATATATTTGGGGGCTGTACACCCCAAAAATATTTGACGGATGGGGTTCCGTCAAATATCTGGGGGGTCTACAGCCCCCAAATATTTCACGGATGGGGTTCCGTCATATATACGGGGGGTCTCATAAAGAAACAGCATATGATCAATTGTCGTGTTTCAAAAACAAACAAAGAAACTTGCAAATGTCGGGGCAACTACGGTCCACCATGACCCCACCATGATCCACCACATCCACCATGACACGGTGTCTGCGGCAACCCATAAAGAAACGGCATATGATCAATCGTCATCGTTCAAACCTGAAAAAGAAAAACAGGCATACCCTCCCTAACCATGGTTCGAAAATGGACAAAGAAACTTGCAAATGTGGGGGCAACTACGGTCAACCATTTGATCAGTGCCGTGGCACGCTGTCAGTGGCACCTCATAAAGAAACGGCATATGATCAATCGTCATGGTTCAAAAACAGACAAAGAAACTTGCAAATGTGGGGGCAACTACGGTCCACCGTTCGATCAGTGCCGTGACACGCTGTCCCCGGCAACCCATAAAGAAACGGCATATGATCAATCGTCATGGTTCAAACCTGAAAAAGAAAAACAGGCATACCCTCCCTAACCTCAACCACACAAGCAGGGAAATGACAGGGTGGGAGGGAGGGAGGGAGGGGAGGGAGGGAGGGAGGGAGGGAGGCTCTCTTGGGCGGCCGCAGGGGCTGTGTTGTGCTGTGTTGTGCTGTAATATGCTGTGCTATGCTGTATGTTGTGCTGTGCTGTGGTATGCTGTGATGTACTGTGATGTGCTGTGCTGTGCCGTGCTGTGCTGTGCCGTGCTCGAAACCCACTACCCCCCCTCTCCACAGTTTCGGCTCAACCCGATGAACCCCCACCCACCCAGCCCACCAGCAAAACTGACCCGATTAGCTCAGGTGAGGTTGCTTGGGCCAGACATCAGGATTCTGTTCCCACTTGTCTTCAGTCACATATGAGCCCCCCGATCGGTTCGAGTGAGCGAGATGGGGTGGGGTGGGGTGGGGTGGGGGGGGGGGGGGGGGGGCACATACCATCATTGAAGGGGTTGCAAGCACTGGTTGGGTTTCAGACGCTAGGGTCGAGACCACAACCTACTTCTACACCTCAAGGGTGTGGTGACAATGGGACAAGTCTGATATTGGGGGGGACACGGGGGGGGGGGCCAAGTCTGACACGGGGGGGGGGGGGGGGTAGAAAGGGTGTTGGGGTGGGGGGGGGGGGGGGTGATGGTCCATAAAAGTCTGATGTCTGATGTCTGATAGCCGACTAGGTCGCTATACACATAGCTGGTGTTCCGGTGGCGTTCCGGTAACTTGTTCCGGCGGTGTTCGAATGGTGTTTCGGCAAAATGTTTTTGAATGCAAATGTTTTTCGCACGACAACACGGAATACGACAAATCTGAAAGTATTAGCAGGGTGCCCCTAGGCTAGCAAACAACATATTTTCGTAACATGAATGGGTGTGCTTGGTTGGGGGGGTAACTCAACTTCGAATTTTTTTTGTTCCGGCCATTTTTGTTTGAACGACACGAGCATTCCGCACCTACTGCGTGGGTCGTAGGGTGGGCTCTGAGACTTTTTAAGATAAACTTCTTACAACAAAAGCGGTGCTCACAAAACAAGGAATTCACAATGTGTGACTCTTGTTTTTTTTCTATGGAGACACATTGGTTGCACACACCAAAAAAAGCAATTTCAAACACAACCATGTGATTTGTTCATTGTGCTCTTTTGTTTTGCGTGCCACACACCCCCCCCTCCATCTTGCCCCAACGGCACATGAATGCAGCTGCTTTGCAACCCCACTACAGCCTTTGAACAACTTTGAGACCAAACGGTGTAGGGGTTGTCGGGAGGAGAGAGACTTGAACAAAGGCACGTCCACACAGCCAAAGACACACAAGAGCACCACCCGCGATCGGCCCGATCAATTCTAGAAAACAGTACACCGTGTTGAGGTCTCCAAGAAACCACTCCAAAAAAACAACGAGGGGGGGGACCCCAAAGCAAGGTAGTAAAGGTAGCTCGGCAGCGAATAGTGCCTAAACAACCCACATGAATTCCTCAGGCTAGCCACCCGGTCAAGAGAATCTGCATTATCTCTCATGACCCTGAAGGCAGGCCAACCAACAATCAGCACAAAATGTATCCCCTTTACAACCCCATCCAACTCAGCCTCTTGCTCGAACTTAGCTTGTTGCTGAGTGCGTACTCCTAGGCTACCAGTGAAGATGCAGCCCCCCAAAGGCAAGACCGCACAAACCTACCTTACCTCGATGCGGGTCAAAAGCCGCACTAGTAGAATCACGCCGCGTGGTGCGCCACGACCTGCCACGGAGGACAAATGCAGAATTGGGGCGTCCACCCCTTCCGGACCATGACCTATCAATGCAAAAGGCTGCGACAAGGCTAGGGGGCAAGAGAGGAGAAAGATGGAGCCCAAGAGGGTATGGCACCACCAACACGTCAAACAGGGACAAAAAGCCAATTGAGGGCCCAAGAGAACCTGTCTACCACATATCGCGCCTACTTTCTAGACACAGGCAAAACTGCAGTCCGGGTCCACAACCCCAGCAAAATATGCCAATCACGAGGTGCGTGTTATATCCTTGTGTCATCCCTAGTAAGCATGAGGTGGGTGCCCAACCATTCTATTTCCTATGCAGGCTCAATGATGCTCTTTAGGCTAATGATGGCTCCCTCGGCATGAAAGGTTGGACATAAGTGATGCGCCGTTGACGTGCCATTTGAACGGCTAAAGCCTCTCAGAAGAAGATCATCAAGACAATGTAATACCAATATAGGAATAAAATTGGCATCCATCTAAAAAACATTGGACAACTGTTTGGCAAATGGCGGGAGGAAACCGCAAGCCAAAGGGAAGGCAATGGAAGCAATATGCAACACCTTTGATAGTGACCCGAAAAGCATCTTGGAACCAGATCGGTGATTTAAGCGACCAAAAGGCCAGGAGATTTTGACCCAAAGATGCAGCGAGATGCAGCTAATCTAACATGCACAACAGGAGGTTTTCGAAATAATGAAGCAACTCAAGGGGCAGAGATAGTACCCCGGGGGGAGAGCTCTTTGTGTGCACACCAATAAGAAAAGCCATGTCCACTATCACTGAGACCGCAACAAAGGCTGGTTTGGCGTTGTACTGCTTATTAAAATTCACTTAGTGGACAATCATCGAAGTTGTTTTAGTTTTCTTGGTTACAGAGAATACCTACCCATTTGCCAAGAATTCTTGGCTTCACGGGGCCCAAACTCCATCCCGGATCAAGACCGTGGCCATCATAAGCCCGTCGCCTGACACAGTGCGAACCCCTTGTAGCTGATGGTCGGCGATGTCGCAAAATTGAGCAAAAACATTAGCAAACCATTTAAAAGCAAGAATGCTCATAGCCCCAATGATCCCTATACTCCGATGTTCCTATACTGCGCTGCAGGACTTTACGGTCCAAGAAGACCAGCTTGGGTGATGTGGACTCCTTAAAAACCACCGCCCATACCTCCGGGAATGGGCTATCCAGAGCCACCAAAACAACCTCCCCGAAGTCCCCCAGGCCAAGGCCCCCCTCTGGCTCACTGCCCTTCAAGTCTAATAACTATAGGCGGAACCAGAGAAGACCCACACCGTCTAACGGCAGTCGTAAGCCTTCGGAGGTGTGATCCGGCCACCGCCAACCTCAAGGTGAGTCCAAAAGAGCTTCCCCCACCGACTGTCACACGTGCTTTGGCAAAACCGATGGCCGGCCAAAAGAACCTCCCCACGGACTTCTTTGGGCAAGGCCGGGTTCCTGTGGCCAACCTGAAACAGACCCCGATAATTTTGGTACTATGGAACCACTGTGTTTAGCGGTGGCTGCGCAAGAAGCAACCTTGTAGCAGCTAGAGAGCTGCTTTGGACTGGTACGCAGATCTTGCGGCTCTGCAGAACCGGGGACCATCTTTCGGGAGTTGAAAGAATGCGCTCCGGAGACCTAGGAGCTCTTGGAGGACTGAACGTGGGGCGGAGTCTCCTTCTGAACCATACCTCTCATACACGTCGCCGATCGTATATGTCTTGCCTCCAAAAGATCCGGCACGCTCAAGTTTTTCTTCAGAAAAAGCACTGGTCGGTAAGAGACCTTGCCCACAAGTCCGTCGCTCAGACCTAAGCCCAATAGATTACCGGGGTTATGCGCCAAAGGAGGCGAGACACGCCGTGGAAGACGAAAACGGCGGGGGCCGCTACACACTAGTGGGCCATGTGCATGCTAGCCCACCTGCACCACGAGCACAAAAATTACAATGGAAGGCCACGCTACTTCAAGAACGTTGCCCCCGCGGAGCGCCAGATGTGACAGTGGTACCGTGCGAAGCGGCTGCCCAGGAGGAGGTGAGCCATTCCTTCCTCCAAGCAAACCACCAACTTGCACGTCGCAGCCTGGATACGCCTTACGGAGCCACAAAATTCAGGGCCCCCCGAATCGGCCGACCTCTTCGGTAATGCACCCTTCTTCGCGTTTGCCCCCCTATAGGACAAGGGGCTTGAGCGGAGCCCAAAACGTCACACAAGAGCAACTTCGCTGAACCCGGCCAAGCAAGAGTAGGAGATGACCACAGCCGCGCATGTGGAACAATCCAAAGATCACTCACATCCCCCACCCCCAAAGACTGTAGGACCTGTGGTTTTGCATACCCCGTTCTCAGGTGGTACCCAGCGGCGATGTCGCGAACCGCCAAAGGCGGTTGCTCTCTACGCTTGCTATCCAACCAGTAAAGATCGACGGTTCCAAATGCAGCAACCGCCCCTCGGGGCGTGGCGGGTTGATATCCCAAAAGGAGGATCTCCTCGGCTACCTTTTGTGTTTCTGAAGTTGGTATTCTTGGACCAGAAGAATCCAAACCTCCGTAGGTGCAAACCGTAGTTTTCTCTCGTGCCCTAGTTCAAGTTGATGACCAGCCGCGACTGAACGTCATCGGCAAGGTCTTCGTACCCCCGCTCACACCAGAGGCGCCCAATTTAAACCCAATTGATGGTGGCCTCTGACCAGTGGTCATGAAGGCGCGTGGTTGAGGAGGGTACAATGGGGCAAGCAATTGGTGGTGGCTCCCCTTACCCCCCCCCCAACGGCCCCGCGGCGTAGTGTAATTTGAGGTTGTTGTGGCGCCAAATCCAATAGTGCACCACTTCGCCTCGGCTTCCACATGATTTGCACGGCCCCATGGCATCCTCCAATGTCTTGACCCACTTGCCGTTGTGTGTTTCCAACTATTCCCACCCGGCAACGTATTTGAAGCGCTTCCGCATGACGCGTTTAAGGTGTTTCGTAGCCTTTGTTAAAGAATCATCATCGAGAATGTCGGCTTCATGTCTACCCTCGGAAGAGCTGAATGAACCTTCATACCTTCTCTTCTACGTGGTGGTTGCGGTAGCATCCAAGGGCCATAAAGCGTCAAAAAGACCCACAAATCGATCGGGCACTGCCTCGGAATCGTCCATGCCGTTGTCTCCATACGTGTTCAAAGGTAGTTGAGAACTCCACTGTGTTGAATGTTACCTCTCCTCGGTTGAGAGGTCCAGATTGATGGCCTTCATATCCTCATGCTTCATCTTCGCCACCATTCAACCTCAATCCGCGCACCGGATCTAGAAGCTAAACAAAGCACCTAGGATAAAAAATGCCCGGGACACCCAAAAGAGGTGGTTTGTGGCAACCTCAACCTCGGCGACGGCCTTGAAACATAGGGGCGGTACTGGTTCTTTCCCTTTCAAGGGAACCTAGGATGAGCCTTGGAAGCAAAACGTGAGTTGATCCCGTGGTCTTCTACAGGCATACCAGAGCTGAGACAACAAAAGCGGGCGATGAGGCTGGCTTGGGAAGGCTATGAAAAGCTCCTAATTGGGTGTCCAAAGGTACTGGATCCATGGTTGTGTAACCCATGCGATATTCCACAAACTCCTCCTCAGAGCCAAAGCATCACCCCGATGCCGCGAAATTGCGCAACCAAAGTTGCGCGGTCCCCAACGTCTTGCCGTAACTTCACCATCATGGCCTTCTTCAGCACCCAGAGATTCATGTCGGTATCCTTAACGAAGCTCTCACGTACGACCCCCAAGAGGTAGTCCTCGAAACTGATAGAGTCCTCCATGGATACCGATCTTTGCACGGCCAAAAAGAGATGATTGCGGCGCGTGACCCATGGAAGATTTCCAAGGCGGGCGCTGGCGAACACGGCCTCTACAAGCAAAACGGAACCGTCACATGAAGGCCTAAGACTTTATATGATAACCATTTGACAACAACAAGAGTAATCAGGAAAAAAAAGATTCGCCGTGTGCAACTCTTGTTAATCTAGGGAGAAATGAGGTTGCTCAGAACAAAGGCAGTGGATGTTGCAAACATTCTCCCTCTTGACGCAAAGTCATTGGTTTATCCATGGGTGCAGAAATAGGACCTTTGACTATACGGCCATTCTCCCTGCAAAGAGGTGGATGGTCTCATCCACCAAGTAAACGAAGACATGGGAGCCGCCGGCGTGTCCATGGGGAAAGTTGCACCCCCCCCTTCAAGGCGTCAACCCAAACCGTAGCCCTACAAGCCATTTGACATGGTTGTGTGGTTGTGCGTCTTGGTAGGCACCACACGGACAACAGGCTCTAGGTGACTTTGTCTGTGTCACGGAGGGGGCGTCTCCTCGCTTTTGTACATAACCCCCCCCCAGTAGAATTGGGTCGAAGGCCCCCAAGGGGGAGGGGGGGGGGGTTGGAGGGGGGTTTAGGGAGGGGCGATGGGGTGGGGGGGTTCGGGAGTGTCGCTTGGGAGCGGGGTCCGGGTGGGGCTAGTTGGGGTGGTGGTGAAGGGCGGGGGGTGCATAGCCTCCCGTTACCTCCCTCTACGGTGAGAGCTAGGGCTAGGGTTCCAGCAAGGGTCACCGAGCATGTGGACCCAATCTTGGTTTTATAACCCTCCTTAGTGTCTAGAATGGGCCCAACAGGTTTGGCAAGCAAGCAAGCAGCAAGCAGCAAGCAGAGCAAGCACGCGCGAAATGGGGAAAAACCAGAGCTCCGTCGTGGTGCTTCGGATTCTGCAAACATTTTGGTGGATGCTACCTATGGGTGCGAGGGACAACCAAACAAAGTATGAGCCAAAAGCTCTAAGGTGGTGGCCGGGAACGGGCGTCACAACTGCTGGACTTCCATTTGAGAATCCGCCATTTAGGGACAAGATCAGCCTTTTTTTGCCCAAAACCACCCTAGAACCTACTAAAAACAACCAAATGAAGGGAAATAGTGGCTATTGTAAACATGCAGCTAGACTTCCCCGTGCTGAAGGGCCCTCTAGGGCCCTGTAATTCCACAATATGTGCGCAAACCGCCCCCGAAAGGCCCCCAAAAGCCCCACAATTTGTGCACACGAAACCGAAAACAGACCATGTCTTGGGCTGCGTGGCTCAAAACGCCATTTCAAGCGCACCTAATCCACCCGCAACCACCCACTTTTGGTGGTTCCCGCTATCAAAACTGCGATAACGGATGCCTAGACCCCCGTACCTAGGCCTAGTGGGCCGCGGCAAGCTGCAACAGGTAACCCAAAGAGGTGGGTGCCAAAATGGGTCAACAAGGTCCACCCGGTGCAAAAAGAATGACTTTTTTGAAAAATGATCTTGCACCACATGCAATGCCAAAAAAAGTGTTTTTGGCGCGTTTTGAGCTCGTGGTGGCCTGTTTTGGACCTCCTAAAATCCCAAAATGCCTTGAAAATGGGCTATTTTGCGATCAAAAATGGGTCAAAAAATGGATCAAAACGTTTTTTTCCAAAAATGATCCTAGACCATTTGGGGTGCCTAAACAAGTGAAATAAGGCCATTTTGAGCCCATTGCAAGTCGCTTTGGCCCCTTCAAAATCAGAGAATGCCTTGAAAATGGGTTGTTTTGCGACCAAAAGTGGGTCCAAAATGGGTTAAAAAGGTGTTTTTCCAAAAATGATTCCAGACCATTTGGGGTCCCTAAAAAGGTGCAATGAGCCCTTTAGGAGCCCATAGCATGCCATTTTGGCCACTACAAAGTCACAAAATGTATTGAAAATGGGCTGTTTTGGGAGCACAATCAGTCCAAAATAGATCAAAAATGTGTTTTTGCAAAGAAACCTTTGGACTATATGGGGTGCACGAACAAGTGGAATGAGCCCATTTTGAGCCCCTGTTGAGCAATTTCGGCCCTCTCAAGGGCAAAAAGGCCTTGAAAATGGACCAATTTGGGACGACAAATGGCTCAAAGACGGGTCACAACCATGGTTTTGCAAAAATGATCCTAGTCCAATTGTGGTGCCCAAAAGGATGAATACAGCTCATTTTCGGCCCCTTTCGAGACACGCTCATCCACTTTCTAGTGCATACCTCATTTGTCGTTGAAGTCTCCTAGACAATATTCCTTCCCCCACCAGCTCGGTCGCAATATTCAATCCTGGTTAGGGTTAGGGGAAGGGGTTAGGGTTAGGGTTGGGTCAGGGGCAGGGTTAGGTGTAGGGTTAGGAGCAAGTTCACGGTTGGGGTGGGCGTAAGAGTCAAGTTTGGGTTCAAGGATCGTGTTGGGGTGTTCCACCGCCTGGGCGGGGAAGGGTGCTACATGGGCACGGGGAATGAAAAAAATTTCAGGCGCCTTCAGCGCCACCATATGTATGGCCAGTAGCTATTGACCCTTGGTAACTAAGTGGGCCTAGAGGGCAGGGGGAGGGGGGGGGGGGCGGGGGGGGGGGGGGGGGGCATACCCGAACTAAGGATACGGCGCAGCCACGGTCTCTGTATTGTAAGTATTACGAAAAATTTTTTTTTTGAAAAAGCACGCAGTGAGCAAACTTGTTGGTTATCACCAATGGTGGCGCATTAAAATGAGCAACTACTAACCCTGTTGTTAAAGCCCAACGCCAAGCATCCATGCGTTAAAGGCAGGTTGCTCGCGTGTGGCTGGCTATCTAAGACCGAACCCATAGCCGAGGAGTATATGAACTAGCGGTCGCTTCCCGCCAATAGCCATCAAACGTGGGGGCCTATTCCCATGAGTGTGCCTATGAACCCAAAACCCCGTGTACTACTTTAACCCGTATGTATTGTTACCGTGGAAATATGTAAGGCCTTGAGCAACTGAGTCCGTGGCGGTGACAACACGGCGGCCGTTGTTTCACCCTTTGGGTACTTCCATGAAGCGTTGAGCCATAGGAATAATCCATTGGGCTTGACAAAGAATATTATTTTTCAATGAGCTTATGCATTTGTGGGTGGCGGTATTCACAACCCATCCACACTACTCACCTATTGGCAACCATTCCATAGGAGCCCCTCATCTAGTATTCCGCAAAACAGTATTGTTACTGGTACTATTATTTGTACAGTATTTTTTACCTTTTAGAACTATCTCACAAACCGGTATGCACAAACCGTGGTCCAACAAGGCCTAGCTGCACTTTTGCCACTTACGCAATAAATGGTTGTGGCACTAATGTCCACCAAGTGAGGAAGGACTTTGCGGGCGTGGTCAACACTTGCACCACGGAGAAGTTCTGGGTAGGTTGCACGCTATGTGTTCTAATTTTCGCATGGGGTGTTTTGAATTCTATTTACACGAAAATTTTGTAGCAACAAAATAAGGGAAAAATGTTTAGCTGTTGCTATTTTAGTCTGCGTAATTCAGTTTTGCGGAGCTGCTTCTTGTTTGACTGAGTCAAAAAATTAGATTTATGCTTTTTTTTTTGTGTGCGCCCTCTTTTTCTTGGGGTGGGCAGGTGTGTTTCATTCATTTTCGTGCCACTGAAAATGAGTCGGTGTACCTTGGACTCCCGGATTGCATCCACTTCTACACAGGCAAAAAAATGTGGATCATTGGGCTGTAGGATGGCAGTTCATAGCACAGACAAGCAGCAAGACGCACATGATTAAGATTATTCAAGCCTACCTACATGGTGCATACATTACATCCAGGAGGGGAGATAGCCCCTCCACACACACACACACACACACACACACACACACACAACACTTGAAACACCAGTATTGTAGTTTTGCACATGCCCTCATTAAGAGCGGTAGTAGCGTGAGACAGTTTTCCTAATCAAAGTAGCTGTTAATAGCTTTTGGCTCCACCATGGCTTGCCAAGGCCCATCTCACTCCCTTAGCGGAGAGGAGGTGGACTGTGGGCATCACATTTCAAATGTTTGAACGTTCCGCAAGGCAGGCAACGAAGACCGGGGATGCACCATGCAGCAGAATTGTGTTAAAGTTAGAAAGGGGCGTGTACACCAAAAAATTTGCGATTCTTTTTCGAGGTCTCATTGTTGCGAAGCGCATGAAGTTGGAAGAAAAAATGCGTTATTTGGCAGCAAAACAACACCTTGTTCTAGGAATGACTTAGTTTAGTTTGCCAAAGATGTAATATTTGTAGGGTAACATCAACTCGCACATAACTGGGTAGTTTTCGCATGACTCTTCAAGCATGGGGTCAGAGGACCTCTGGGAGCACCAAAAAAAAAACATCTTGTATGTCGTCATAGCTACCAATCATGGATATGCAGTATGAGACAAGACACAGCTGATGTGAAAGACCACAAACTGCAAGGAGCCCACCAAGATAGCAGTAGGGACTGATGCATGAATGTATCATGCATCAAAGGGTTGTCCCCTCTTCCTAGTCCGAAGGGGTTTCCTGCGCTCTAGACTGTGTGGTCGTAGGAGGGGGCGAAATGGGGGGGGGGTAGGAGGTTGGACAGGGAGGGGTCACCCACTTGGGGTTGGGGCAAGGCTCGGCTTATTCCTAATTCTAACCCCAACGCCAAGGGTAAGAAGGGTAACAAGGATCAGTGGCAGGTTTAGATGCACATATCCTAGCAACATGTAATGGACATGCATGCATCACGGACATTTTTGTGGCAGGCAAGCGAGCGCCATAAGAAACAAGCCAGTTCCAAGATCTGCCCTCCCATTTTGGGGGTTTCCTTTTTCTGGTTTTCTGTTTATGCCCGCCCCCAGAACAGTGCAAGTCCAGCGCCCCCAACGCACATCCAAGGAGGCATTTGGCTTCCCTCTGAGGTCCCAAACAGAAAAACGCCTGCTTGACAGTTCTGTTGAACAGGGACCAGCCTTCTGGAGGCTCCATGCACACTGACAGTCACTTGAACTTTGTGAATAAAAATGTGCCAAGTATGCATATACTTGGCTTGTAGTGCCTTTTCAGCCATAGCCACCCCACTCCCCCTTCAACACGAGCAGATGCAAAATAAACATGCAGCCGTCTCGATAAATGCAGCACAAACAACTTCAAGCGATCATGCGAAACACCCTCATCCAACCACTCTCAAAATTGCAGATTTTGCATCCAGGCCCTGGCCTCACTGCTGCACAGGGCATGACTAGAGACATTGCACAAGGATAAAGAGAGAGAGGGAAAGCCAAGGGCCCTGAGTTGACGGAGGCGGAGGGATAGCTATTCCCAGCGATTCCATTTTGCATTCCGACGGATTTGGACACATGCTGGCGCTGCCACCACTACCAGGACTGCCACCGCCGCTGACCCACCACCAAAGACACAAAGCCAACGACACCAAAGACAGCCTCCTACGCCACGGCCACACCGATTCTCTTGGTGCATGCGCTTCCGTTGGTTGCCCTTCAAGTCGTCCGGGATGTCAATCTTTTTGCGCTGGAACTTCGGGAAGTAAAAATGCTGCTCGACCGCTTTATTTGCTGCAGAGAAATGAGACCATTGGCCTCCCTCAGCATCTCTTCCAGGGACCAGAAGATGCAGATCCCACACCCCAGACCAAGAGAAAGATCAGCGTCCAAACGAAACATTACATCAAGAAAAAAGGGGGGGCAAATGGGGGCACATTGGAGCAAATGGGCTGAAGCCTGGGAAAACTGTGGGCGCACCAATGCAACACTGGTTTCTCTCCAGAACCCCTGTCCATCCCCCAATGTCCCACACTTGTCCCACTTCCCCTTCTCTCCCAAATGCTGATCCTTACAACCCCCACACCCCCTCTCTGTAAAAACTGTTTCTGGGTTCCTGGGTTGCAGATGAAGGGACAGTAACTTCGGAGACCCGCAATCAGGGCAACAAGATTGGTCGGCAGGAGAGGGGGAAATAGGTTTGTAAACAGTCCACGTCCCGACTCTGTGGACCATGTGCTGACAGACATCATTGGCCAGTGAGGGAATCCAGTTCAAGAGTCACAGCTGTCTGATATGACATGTGTTCAAGTGCATTGGCCCGAATTGCCCCAACACATGCCGTTGCCTCAAGGTTTGATTGGGCTGGCAGGCTGAGAATAGGGAGAGCAATCGGGCTGAGTGTGGGGGGGGGGGGGGGGGGGGCGGAGGCAAAGGGTCATGCCTGCGAGCCGTTCCACATTGTTGACTACAACCTTCACAGCATTCGCCAAGTAGTGTGCAGCGAGCTTCTGCACCCCTGGAGGCCATGTGGCACTCCACATAACTGTTTGGCGATCAGGCCGGAGCTGCATCCCCAAGTTCCAGATTTGGAAGGCCTGCAAAGAGACGAGGTCAACCTGGACATGGACCTGGGCCTTGGGGCAGTGCACAGAAATCCGGACTTCCAAGCTCTATACCCGGGGAACCATTGGAATAAGACGGAAGACGGGCAGGGGGGCGGGGAGAGTCTGTGACCTTGACCTTTGTGTCTAGCCCATGAAAGGAAGTCCTTTGATACATTTGATTCATCGTCACTTCAACTCTTTTGGGTTTGGGGGGGGGGGGGGGGCAGGACGTACCCCGATATGGTCTTTTTTGCCTTTCCAATGATTTGCTGCAACACCTCTCCACCCACTAATTCCACAAACCGTGATGGTGGGGTGACGGGTGGGGGGGTTCTGAGCCCCATGGCTGCTTAGGGGTGTCCCAAAAGGTTCCCGAGTGGGGGGGGGGGATAGCAGTGCTGTCCTTTCCTAGAGTAGTACCAATACCCTTTGGGGCGTGGTAGTGCAATTTGCAAACCCCCGGCAGACCCAATGTCTGCCTTTGCATGTCAGGGAGGCTTGCGGCGTCTAGTGGGCCATGCAGAGTGGGAATGCTGTCGCTGGTGTCTGGGACAACCTGTGTCTGGTTGGTACATGTGTGGTGTAGGCTTGCAACCTGCATGCACATGGGACATGGGACATGTGGCGTAGGTGAGTACCTGGTGTGCCTTGCTGCGTGCAGTGCTGATGTGCAGCAGCAGCCTATAGCACCTGGTGGGTGGGGCATGTCTTGCGTGCAGGCGGTAGAATAGGATCCATAGGAGGTGGGGTTTGTATGCAGCCGGTGCGTGACACATATACTGCAGGTACATTTGTGTACGGTCGGATAGCTGATTGGCCACCTCATTGCATGTGCGGGTCCTTGGCCTATGGTTTCTCGGCGTATTGGCATACAGGTATAGTGCCAAGTACAGTGCCATGGGAACGAGCCCCCATCGAATGGCTTTGGTGACTTCTATTGCGTGTACGAGTGTTGTACCTCCGTCCTGTGGGGTGCCAATTTTGTGTGTTGTGCGCTCATATGTACAAGCCTCCAGATGGTGTGTGTGACTTCTCAAGGTAGACGAGTTTGGCGAAGGGGAAGTGGTCTGGTTGTCCCTGCTGCGCGTTGTGCTGGAGTGCGACGCGAGCGATGTGGAGGTACGCGGCTGCAAACTTGGGCGCTGTGTCGGCTCATCTCTCGGGCTGGTGTACTGTGGTGGGTGCGGCGGGTTGTGGGTCGTGGGCGATGGGTGTGTGTAGTTTGTGGTGGTGAAGGACATGGGGACGAGGACATGGGGAGAGGCCACATTCAGTCCCTTGACTTCCTACCGGAGGGATTGGTTGTTGGGGGCCGGTAATGTGTCGCCGATGGCCACTGGCTACTTAGCCACTGCCCCCACCTCGGGCTATGGACCTGCTTGGTGGGGGCAGCGGCTTTTCTAGTTGGCCGCCTGGCAAACTGCGTGGTGCCAGGCAAGGACTTGCTGAGAATGTTCCGGGGTGTCCAGATAGGTGTAGTGCGCACAATGATTGAAGTGCTCCCATGATTGCTCACAGGTTTGGGTGTCCTGTTGGAGCAACACCGCTACACCACAACACTAACAACGGGCCTAGTAAAAGCGGGCTTCTGGAAACACCACGATGGCGATCCACACCCCAAAAGGCCACGCACCGCCAGCGCCGGGCACCGGGCAACCGTTGCTCTAGCCAAGGCTTCGCATGACCAGACACCCTATGAATGGGCACCAAGCAAAGCACACCGCGCAAGAAGGATAACCAGCCCCCGGACAACCAAAACCACCGTAGCTCCCAAGGACGAACCAACACGCACCAGGCACAGGACCCGCGGCACACACACACCTTGGCAAGGGTGCATGAAGAACGCTCTTGCAACACCAGTAGAAAGCCCCTAGTGCACAGGCCTAACGCACCCAACTACGCCCCCAGGACCCCCTAACGGGCACCAATACCACCATCACCTACAAAACGGAGACCACGTACATACGCTAGGGCTGCCAGCGGTGCCAAACATGGTGGCTTCCAAATGGGGAAAACAGCCCCACAGTTCCAATCACGACCAAAACCGCATCTAGCGACGCACAGTGACCTAGCGGTCACAAGGCTCCCGCCAATTGGACCACAACACCACTGCAAACATCTCAACCCCGCCTCCTGCCCGAAAATACACTGAGAGGCCCTCCGATGAACACCACCATCACCACCATCTGCAACACACAGGCCTCTCACCGACGCCCGGCCAGACCTCAGCCACCCCGCTTCCACCCTGACCCTACCTGACCCCTCGCAACCAACCCTAGCCCTACCAGACCTCCCCCAATGGACACCAACCCGAACTTGGGAACTACGTAAGTGGGCCCACTGAGCAGGGGATGGGAGAGACAAAAACTTGCAAGGGCAAATTGACCGCCCAGGTTTCATGGTCCCGAAATTATGAGGCAAGACGGCACCCAGCACCCCGCATGACTGCCACCCAACAGTGATCACATCCTCAACGCTATAACCACGCCACCTAGTCAAGACACACAGGACCCCAACCAACCAGCGCACATCACCAACGAGCCCCCCTAGACCAACCACTGCAAGGAGCCACATTGCCCATACCACACCAAGCATGAAACACCACAACCCACTCCCCCAGCGCCGGCACCCTTCACGCCAAAGCGAGATCACGCCTGCAGCACCACACCACCACAGCAAGTTGCGCCCACACCTCACCAGCATGCCACCACCAACGGCAAGACCAATCACCCCCCATGCACCAGCCCACAAGCAACGGCAGCCCGTTGTCAGGGCCCCCTCGCACCACAGCACCTACCAAATGCTCACACCGGCGCACGCACACCCGGCGTAGGGCACACCAAAGCCTATGCACCACACCCATATCATGTCATGTCATGGAGCGCTAGAGCCATCGTCCGTTGGTCCGCCCACTGGGCGTCCGTCGGCAGAACATCTAGCCGTCACACACACACACACACACACTCCGATGGAATGGGCCCCAGGTGAGGGGGGGCCAAGAGCACCATGCATGCCGCGAAGGAGAGAGGTGCCCGGACCAAGCTAGGCCCACCACGGGCATGCGAGCGGACGCTCAGAGACACCAGTCCTGCCGACAGGCACTGGCTTTCTGGGAACTGGTGGGTCTCACCTTAGACGGTCGAGGCGCGCACTTGAGGCACACTTGGTGAGGCAGTGGTGCGTGTGCCCCTCACAGGCAGCACCGCTGACCCCGCGGGGCGCCCAGGGAGGGTGGCGGCGTCGTCCGCCGGGTTGACTTGGATGCACCACACCCCACACCCGGCGAACCACCAAGGGTCCACCCAGCAGCCATCTCCCACACTACCCCCCCCCCCCCCTCCTGTCCGTAGGAACATAGTGAGCGCCAACCCGGCAACCTTGCTCCCGCCTAGGGGTATTGCAGGCGGCAACCAGACAACCCCTTGAATCCCGGACAACCCTTCCCTTGGCGAACCCCCGGCAAACCTCAGGTGCATGCAGCATGGCACTCAATAAAACGCAAACCCGCACACGGCTTGGCTGCACACCTACCACGACACGACCCGGGATGAGGTCACTGCGGGCAACCTCACCCGCAGTGAAGCTGGGCCATAAAATCATAGGCAACGTCTTTGACGCATTACTACAAGCCGCTAGATAGGTTTGCCCGCCCCCCTATAGGGAAGCACCACTAGGGAACCAAGGCTACCCAACAAGAATGCATGTCTAAGACCCCTGGGGTCTCCGCATTTGTCACGTCACAACTGGCAGATGATGCCGCAAAAGACAAGGGGGTCCTCCCCATACTGCAAACGAATGATGGACAATGTACCCCTGCCAATCCTATGGCCGTTGTGCCGCAAATCATTCGTTTGAAGTGTGGGGACATCCCCGCTTGACCTTTGTAGCCTCATTAGCCGGATTTGATTTAACAAGTGGGGAGGGCCCCGTGCGAATGTTTTGCTTGTCGCACTACCCATGATTTGTTTGAATTGTGGGAAGATGCCGCACGCCCATCGCAGCCCATCTGCCACACTTGATATGACAAATGTGGTGGCCGTCCTGTCAATCCTTTGCCCGCCAGGGCTCGCCATTTGTCACATCAAATGTAGCACATGATGCTGCAAAGGAGCACGGGGGCGATTCCATTGGTAGTGCATCGGGCAAAAAAATGGCATGGGGACCTCCCCATTTGTCAGATGAAATCCGGCACATGATGTTGCAAAGGACAAGGGAGCACTCCCCATACTTCAATCGAATCATCAGTAGCGCAACGGCCAAAGGAGTGGCAAGGGGGGCGCCCCCATTTTTTCCCCTCTGCCCAGCGAATGCGTGCTCCAGAGCCGCAGCAATCCGCCAGTGTCCCGGCCATGGCGCCGTTGGACTCGGGCGCGCCGCAGGGTGCTCCCCCCTCTGCCTATTGAATGCGTGCCCCCGAGCCGCAGCAGTCCGCCCCCGTCCCGGCCATGGCGCCGGTTGACTCGGGCGCGCCACAGGTGCTCAACCCTCTGCCCATTGAATGCGTGCCCCAGAGCCGCAGTAGTCCGCCCCCGTCCCGGCCATGGTGCCGGTTGACTCGGGCGCGCCACAGGGTGCTCAACCCTCTGCAGGACCAATGCGTGCCGCTGAGCCGCAGCAGTACATCCCCATCAACGCACTGCCGACTGCTGCCTCGGGTGCGCCTCAAGGTGGTCGACCCTCAACGCAACCACTGTGTGCCGCTGAGCCACAGCACTCCACCACTGTCCCGGCCATGGCGCCGGTCGACTCAGGTGCGGCACAAGGAGCTCAACCCTCATCACAACCACCATGCGCCGCTCCGCCACGGCAGCCAACACTGTTGCCCACTTCGGCCACATTGAACAACATGGACTACGGGCCCGATGACGATCTTGTGGAAGGGTTTACACGACGGGGGCTTGACCGCGACAGGTTTGTGACCAAATCATCACAGGTGTACAGTGTCCATGAGATGGAGGCTGCTGAGGTGTGGGCAAACAAGAACGGCAAGAAGCCGAACCTGGCATTTGAGGAATGGTGGCCCCAAGATGATGGCGATGAGGATGGGAATTTTCCCCCACAGCCACAATGGGCCTCCCTAATGGAGGGCTGGGGCAACTATGAGCTGTCCGATGGTGACATGGTGCATGGCTGGATCGCTGCCGACCGCACCTGGGACGCCTCGAAGCCGGACTTTTAGGCGAGGGTGCATGGAGATGGCATATGAGGACAGCGTGTTTGGATCAGCTGTGCTAATAAGGCACGCGCCAATCTCACTCGCACCTATTGGTGTAAGGTTGTCCCCGACACAGGTGCCTTTCGCACCTTGCGTAGGGAGATCCAGCACGGATTAGCATGGCCCAAACTGCTGGCAAACATCCGGGCCGAGCCAAGGGACACGCCTCCCCTGTCAAACGAGGACCACGACACCTGAAACACCTTGTCAAACGCCACGCGTTGAATCTCTCACAGACGTTGGCTGTGCGGCACGTGTTGGATGAGTCATGCATCACAGCATTGACGGGAGGTGCTGGCACGGGGAAGTCAGAGACCGTGGTGGCATGCATCAAGGCCGTGCTATGGCAGCAAGGCCTCCTTGTCGCCCACAGCCCCGATCCTGCTGACATGGGAACGGTCAACAAGGGCAGGAAGATGGGGGGACCTGAGGAAGATACCCCGGCCCGCGCATGCGTGTTGGTGACTGCACCCACGAATGCACAAGTCGACATGTTGTTGACACGCGTGCACGAGGAGTGTTACAAGGACACTGTGTTTCGTGAGAGGGTGCTTGGCGACCATCCAGCCCCCTGGTTGCGCCTCCGAGCCCAACGGGCTACTGCCCCACCAGGGCTGGCGTCCTTTGACCAGCTGCAGGTGCACGAGACCTTGTGGAACACCCCAGGTTGTAAGGCTACCCTCAAATGTGCCCTCAACTCCTGCCGTGTGCTGTTTGCCACGGCTGGGATGGTTGCTAACCGGCACAAGATGCTGCTTTGGAAAGGGAAGGAAAAAACCAGGTTTGCTTTCAGCTTTGTGGATGAGGCGTCCAGGCACAGCATCCCCGTGGGCCTGGACTTGGCAGCCATGGGTAGCCAATGTCTGCTGTGTGGTGACCCTGGGCAGTTGCGGCCCTACAGCCACGTCCAGCTTTTGGCAAGTGCGTGTGGGGCTGAGGTAGACCCCAAAGCCCAGGTCAAATCTAGCATCGGATGCTTCAAAAGACGAGGGGGGAGTTCCCCACTTGTTACATCAAATCTAGCAACGATACTCAAAAGGACAAGGGAGGAGGTCCCCATACTTCAAAAGAATCATTGGTGGTACGACGGGCAAAGCAGTGGCAGGGGGGCCTCCCTATTAGTGAAATAATGTCTCGCAAATGATCCTACAAAAGACAAGGGGGGGCCTCCTGGCACTTCAAACACATGATTGGCGGTGCGACGGGCACTAGAGTAGCACGGGGGTGTCCCCGATTGGTAGGTCAAATCTGGTAGATGATGCTTCAAGGGAGTAGGGAGGTGTTCCCATACTTCAAACGAATCATGAGTAGCGCAACAAGCACAAGAATCGTAAGCTGCCTCTCCATTGGTCAGAGCAAGTCTGCAAGAGGATGTTGTAAAGGTCAAGGGGGACTTCCCCATACTTGAAAGGAATCATGGGTTGCACAACGTGCAAATGATTGGCAGGGGGTCCTCCTCATTGGTCACAGCCAAGCTTGCAGGTGATGCTTCAAAAGGACAAAGGGGGGCTTCACCATAATTGAAATGAATCATGGGTTACACAACGGGCAAAGAGCTTGCAAGGGGGTCTCCCCATTTGTCAAATCAAATCTAGCTGATGATGCTGCAATAGACAAGAGGAACATTGGCGCACTTCAAACAAATCATTGGTGGTGCGACGGGCAAAGGATTGGCAGGGGGGCCTCCTAATTTGTAAAATCAAATCTAGTAGATGATGCCACATAGGAATAGAGCGGCGTTCCCATACTTCGAATGAATCATTGGTAGTGTGGTGGGCAAAGAATTGGCAAGGGGCATCCGCATTTCTCAGTTCATATCTGGCACCGGATGTTGTAAACCACAAAGAGGGAACGTCCCCTTACTTCAAATGAATCATGGATAGCGCAACCGGGAAAGGATTGGTGGTGGTGGGGGGGGGGGGCGTCCCGATTTGTTGAATCAGATCTATCACATGATGCTGCAAGGGAGGAGGGGTGTGTCCCCATATTGTATACAATTGACAGATAGTGCAAAAGGCAAAGGGTTGGCAGGCCCAAAACTCCGGCGACTGGTGTAACAGCCGCGCGATTGCGGCAACAATACAAGGAGGTTATAGAAGGAGTAGAGCCGATGCCGTGCACGATAGACGGGTGAGGAAACAAACATCGTATTCCAACAACGCCATTCATGTGGAGGTGTCTAACATATTGTGCGAAGTGAGTTGTTGTGGAGACGCTACCCCGCACGCTGCGCGGTGCGCCCAACCCACTACATGACGGAATGACAGTGTACCGCGGCGAACAACCAAGCCCTACGCACGCCATCAAGTTGCCATTCACAAACCCCACCGCGGCTACCAGTTCGGGGAGGGTGGGGGCCCGGGTAGGGAGGGGGGGGGGGTACTACCTCAAGTACAATCAGACACTCTCACCCATCCCGGCGACCCGAGCTCCCTAGGGGTTACCCACGCCTCCCCAACTAGTTGGCGTAGAGACAACTAGCGGGGATCCCTTGGCCGATTGCAGCCGCAACGAGTGGGGCGGCGCCACATGGCCCAAGGGGGGGGGGGGGTAACATGTGGTTGCCCAAAACCCGCCCCAACTAGCCTGCCACGACCACGTGATTGTTCCCACTGCAGGTCTTGCCTTTGAAATAGAGAAGCCGGCGCCGGGGTTGGAGCACCCGAGGATCGCCGGGCTCCCCCCGCTGCTCCCCTTAGTGCCAAAGCGGGGCACGTGTCTCCTCCCACTAGAGCGGGGCGAGGTGCCCGTTCCGGGTCCAAGGGTGTCCATGCCGGAGGTTGGGGCGGAAGACCCGCGCAAATAAAGTGGCACGCTAGCGCCAAGATAGTGCCTCGTGCACCGTAGCGCCGTTGGCGCCAATGTCGTAGCGGGTCGCCGTCAAGACAGCCTCGATTCGAACCGGGCTGTCCTCAAAGTGGCCGTGGGCCTAGCACCATCCATTCCATGCACCCAAGACTAAGAGTTGTGGGCGGAGGATGCCACAACATACGCCTTCAATGGGGGCCTCAACGCAAAAAGTGGCTGCCCACTGTGTGTGCCGGCGGGGGCTTCGGGTGAGCCTTCATGGCTTCACCATGCCACCACCGAAGAAGCCGGAGCCCTTCGCACTGGCGCTGCTCAGGCGTCGAGCAAGGGAACGGCGCCGGCTTGGCAGCACGGTTGGCGGGCCAGCAGGGGAGGGGAGCCGAGGCATGTCCGCAAATAAGGTAAGGACGGGGCTGCGCAAAGGGGAGCAAGGGGAGAGGGCTAGGGGGGGCGGGGGGCGCCGCCCATCAAGTAAAAAGGACAAAAGGGGATAGGAGCCAAGCTCGAAGACTCACATCCCCTCCCCCTTGGAGCCTAGTAAGCAGCACGGGCAATTGGCTCCGGAAGCATGCCGCCGCAAGACTATGCATCCCCCCCCCCCCCCCCTCCGGTTGGAATACGGACGTGGGCACGGCTAAGCGGGCCAAGTGTGCCAAGCCGTGCTGCGCTACATGCCCCCGGGGTGGGCCTTCGTCAAGCGCCTGCCCACCACCCGCATTAGGCGTACGACTGAACCGTGCGCCCCAGGCGCCTCCCTCGGCGAAAGACGTAGAGACACCCCCCCGTGACCACCAGCCGGGTGCCGGGGCCGGTGCAGGCATCACTTGCACAGGGCTTTAGAAGCTCCCGCCGCGAGTATTCCGCAACCACCGTGCGGGTACCATCTAGAACGACCATATTCCGCTCGGACACGCGGGTGAGACAAGGGTCGGGGCCGCCCCGGCTTGGTAGGGTTGGGGGCAGAGATGTTTTTCGGGATGTATTCTTCCTCCCCCTCCTTGTCGGCCCTAGCTTTGCTTGAGGCTACGGGCTCACTATCGGCCAGGGTATGGTCTCCCAAGGCCGCGTCAGGGGCCGCCGTTGCCGCAGAAACCGCCTTGCGCGCGCGCTCAATGCCGTGCTTCTCCTTCTCGGCGGCCAGCGCATGCTAGCGCAAAAGGCATTTCTTGGGGCCAACAAGGCGGCCGCGGCCTTCGCCTCCACGGCGGCGAGTGATTTCCCGGGTGCGGCCTAGGAGACGTGTGCCCTTCACCGTTCGTTCCGTAACGGTCGAGGATAACACGACGCCGTCCAGCTCCAAATTAAACACCGGGTGGGCCAGGGAGCTAGACGCCAGCAGGGTACAACGGCGCACCCGAATGGGCGCCCACTCAGCAAAGGCCTCCCGCGCCGACCACCGCACTTGGGCGCACTCCTCTTTGGCTAGGGCCACGGCCGGGGGGTAGGCCCGTGCGCTGACCAACGTAACCTCAGCCGCTGTTAGATCGCCAAGGAGCTGAGCCGCCGGGGCATCGTGCCGGGGTCATTGAGCCTCTGCCCCCGCATGCCTACGAAATTGGTCCCCAAATCGTTATATCAATGCACGCCTTGACACCATGACTACATGCCCTGATGTGGCCTGTTAGAGGATGCGTGAGGTGCGTGATATCAACACATGCCCGGAAACGACGACCACATGCCCTACGATGGTGTGTTATAGGGACGTTGGCATCTAGGATATCAATGCATGCCCCGAAAGTATGACTACATGCCCTCCGGTGATATGTTAGAGGGTTCATGGCGTGTAGGATATCAACCTAGGCCCTGCAACCATGACTACATGCCTTGCGGTTACATGTCACATGGTTTGTGTGTTGTGGAACATCAATTTAGGCCTTGAAACCATGCGCACAAGCCATGCCGCGATATATCAAAGGGTGTTTGGGGTGAGGAATATCGACGGAGGCGTTGGCACAATGAGTACAAGCGTGGCTATGACACCTTAGAGGGTCTATGTGGTGTGGCATGTCCACACAGGCCCCGGCATGATGACTACATGCCCTGCGGTGATATGTTACAAGGTTGGCGGGGTCTAGGATATCCATGCATAGCCCAAAATGATGCGACCATGCACTGCAGTGATATGTTTGAGGGGTTGTGGTGTGTGGGATGTCAGCGGAAACCAATTTTGGCTGTTTGGGTTTGTTTCTTAGGTACTTGATTTCTTTCTGTCGGGTATTTACTTACTACTTACTTACTTACTTAATTACTTACTACCAGGGGGGACGTGGGGCCTCAAGTTTCAAAGAAAGATGACACACCAAAAGCGGTGCCGCATGTTTATCCACACTTGGGGACACAAGTTTCAAAGGAAGAGGTAACCCCGCCAACCGTGCCGCTTGTCGATCCCCAGGACGTGAGGGTCGAGGGTTTCTGGCAGAAGCAGCATGTGCTTGGCCGGTACCACAAACATGCTCAGTGTCTCGGAGCTAGCAAGATAGTTTGGATATTTTTATGCTCTTAGTACTATGCAACATGCAACATGCAACATAGACAATATTGCCACCACAGCCCATAGACCCTCTGTAACATATCGGCATAGGGCTTGTACTCATGGTTACAGCCGACCGGGCGACGCTCATATCCCACACCACACAGACCCTCTAGCATATCACCCCAGAGCATGGTAGTCATCATTTCACGACCAGCGTGGATAACCTACACCCCATAGATCACCTCACAAATCATGGTACCACATCATTTGCGGACTTGGGTTGAAATCCTACACCCCGCGGACCTTCTCACATATAACCGTTCGGCATGCATTCATTTTGTCACCGCGTGCATTGATATCCCACACCCGGGAAACTCTTTGGTATACTACGGCAAGGCACACATTTATGGGTTTGGGGCCGAGATTGATATCCCAAAGCCCACAAACCATCTAACATATCACAGTAGGGCATATAGTCACCAGTTGAGTGCCGACATTTTTGGGCCAGACCCCAAAAAGCATCTTAGGTATTACCACGGGGCTTGTATACAGGGTTTCAAGGCCCTGGTTTATATCTCACGCCGCACAGACTCTCTAGCATACCACCGCACCGCATATAGTAATCAATTCAGGGCCTGTGTTGGTATCCCACACCCGAGATGCTGTGTAACATACATGTAGTAATGCTTTTAGGGCCAGGGTTGAAACCTCGCCCAAGCATAGCCCCTATCACATATCACCGCTGCACATGTATCCATCGTGTCAAGGCATGCATTGATAGCACAAACCCCATAGGCCCTCAAAAATATCACCGCGGGGCGTTTGGTCATGGTCAGCGTGTCCGTGTTGACATCGCACACCTCATAGACCCTCTAACATATGCATTTGGTCATGGTATCTAGGGGGTGCATTGATGTACTAGACACCATATGGCCTCTTAGATGTCACCACAACGGATATGGTCATCATTTTTGGGCATACATCGATATCCCACACCCCATAGACCTTGTAGCATATCACCGCAGTGCATGTAGTAATGGCCTTTTGGGGTGCAATGATATCCTACATCCCACAAACTCTCTAACGTATCACCGCAAGACATTGTAGTCATGATTGCAAGAATTGCACTGATTTGTTGCACCCCCCAAACCCTCTAACATACCACCGCAGGGAATCCAATCCGCCAGGTGGCTGCCTTAATGCAATATGTTCCAATGTGGCACGCTAGGGGGGCTTGTGTTTGTGTGGTTGTGACTGTGTTGCTGCGTAATTTCACAACCCTCCATGGTTTCAGGAAGGAGAGTGTTCCAATCACGGCTGCACGAGACAGAGTAGCTCGGACACACACACAGAAGAAGAGGGAGAGTTTGGTGAAGATAGGGTGGGAGCCATTCCCTTGGGTACATTGGATGGTAGCCCACTCCGCTACCCTACTCAAGAAATATGGAAGCTTGCACACTTGTAGTAGCATGCCGTCTAAGCACCGCGACAAAACTTTCTAAATGGCAGTCAAGAATAGCTTTCGGGCTTGGTGCCTTCAACGGCCCTCTTTGTCCGGCATCAGGTTGAGGCATGTTATGGGAATGGAAGACTTGGATATTGGCCTCCGGAGGTAAGCCACATGCGACAATCTCGAACGCCGTGAGGCGACATAGGAAAGGACAAAGCTGCCAAAATTTGTCATCCCCCGAAACCAAAAATAAAGAAAGTAAAGGGGTTGGGAAACTGGGGTATAGGGAAAACGGGGACAAGTTGGAAAGTGTTTGGAGGGATTGATGTTGCTGGCCGATTCGCGGGTAGTCTTAGCGCTTACATCCAAACGGTGGCCCACTTCTGTGGCCACGGTGGTGTTTCCCGCCTTGTGCTTAAGATGGGGGAACAAAACCCTATCTAGGACGACTCCGATCATCTTAGGCTCCAAGAATTGGAAAGCTGCTAAACAACCAAAATCTAGAAAGATTGGTGAAAAAGGAACCATAGGGAAGTGGCTTAGGAAATGGGCAATGTGGAACATGCAGAAAATGGGAGAGCCTAAAACATGGGAAAACTGCAAAACCACCAAAGTCCCGAATTCACAATGGAATTTTATTTCAAACCAAGGCAACGGAGAGGGAAAGTAGGAAAAGTGCGCAACCTTGGAAAACGGGAAGATTGGAAAATACCAAATACCAAAACTGGTGCATACGCAAGGAATTGGGTACAAGAGGAGCCCTCGATTTGGCGCGCGAGCCCGCAGTGTGCACATTTAGCAGCCTTGGCTGACCAAGCCGCTGCAGCTTTTGCCCTGGGGTCCCTTGTCCATGGGTTTGACCCAAATGCGTGATATTGTGTGGGTGGACCTACTGCACTAAGTTGTTCCATCAAACCTTCCATGCTTTGAACGCCAGATTGTGCAAGAAGACGCACCATACAAATGTCCTTTGTTGTCTGTGGAGATCCCGCTCTCGAAGCTCCGCCCCGGCCCGAGGTACCCAAGGGTTATCTCTCCTTAGGGAGGCATTTGGGGAGGTGTGTCACGGGTAAACAAATCCGAAAAGTAACACATAGCATCATAGGCACCATCGCACTTATCAAGGGGAAAATTCCAAAATACCATAATCGAGAAATAGTGAAAACACCAGCAAACAAATACAAATACATGAAGACCGCAACATCTCATTCATGAACGAGTCCATATTTCTGATCCACGAGTCCTTAGCAGCAACAAGGTTTGGAGTCCGTATCAGGAACGAAGGCGTCCCACGGGGACAACAAAGGTAAGGCATGTTGCATGGCAATATCCCTTGCTTGTTTGTGGTTGCTACCATTGGGTGACTGGACGCCGAGCACGTCCAAGCAGTGGGATAGTGTGGACTTTGTCCGATCCCGTAGTTTGCCAGCTTAGGTAAACATTACCAACTTTGCCCGCTTTGTGGCCACATCACTCTTCTGGTTTGGCCTACGCGGTGTAGCCATCTCGTCAAGGATGTTGTTTTCGACATCGTCACATGTATCGTTCGCAATTAGGACATCCACCTTGTGGCACGGGTGTGCATCTACAAAAAACCACGCATAGCAAATCAAACATGTGCTGCCCCAAATGCGACCCGAGAGCCTACACGTGGCACAGTCCATGCCTCAGAAAAGAGAAGAGGTCATGCCTGGTTCCCAGCAATTGTGTGACAAGAGCTGCGACGACATCTACTGTGTGTGGTTCCCAAGCTCTTCCCTTCGGTGCCTTGTTGGCCAATGTTGTCTCCATTTCCTAGAAGAAGGGAAACACCTACCAATCATCAGCTCTTGTTGCATTGAATTGCAAACATAGAAGCATGTTAGCTTGCATGGATTTGCCTGCATTCAGTTGCCATAAAACCCTATGCCGAGGACGTAAATCTAACCATGCACGGGCTGCCAAATGCCGTGCAAGTGCCGTGGAAGTCTTCATGCGCATGCCCTAGAATTTGTTCCCTTCACCAAGACACTGGTGACGTTTGGCGGACGTACAACCCCGGGATTGTAGGGCTTAGTAGCCCATGCCCAACACATGCACCCAAGCCCATCACATGCTGGAAACAACACCCGCTAGTGAGCATACACAGGCTTGTATCGTTTTGGGCCATTTATAAGTTGCCGGGGTACTGCGTGCCTCATCATCCAAAATGAATCCATCCGTATAGCAGCCAATGCATCAAATTACACCCTGGTTTGCTCCACCGACTGCACCATCAAGGCTTATGACGAAGATTTGCAGCATCCTATTTATCGCACTCTTTTGCACGGTCTGCCCTAAAATGCATGTGATGTGTCTCCACACACAAATGCAAGTACCAGGCCACTCGCACCTTGAGATTCTACAACAGTGTTGCAACAACCTCCACGAAACGTAGATGGATCTGCCATAGCAAGAGACATGGTATCATGGGGGTACGTGCAAACATGATGTGGCAGCGCTGGCTAGGGTTGTCAGACAACTGTCACTTGCCGGACTGATTGACAGTGCCACCAAGGAAAGAACATTCCCAGGCAGACCTCTCTTTGTCAAGGGGGTTCCTTGAGGGGCGTTTGCCAGTTTTATCTCCGACTTCCAATGCATAGGACTAACACCTTCAAGATTGCACTAGCTACATGCCACAACAATGGGCACGTTGCTGATGCCGCATGCTCTGAACGGCGTGACACTAGAGGTCACATCGTTGGTCCGACTACACAATAGTTCGTTCTTGACCCGTTGTGAAACTTGTAAAGGTGACTCCTCCAAGGGGGTGCCCTGTTCAAGTCTTTGCATATCATGGTGTTAGACAGCCATGGGTGGGGGGTAGGAGAGCAACCGGGGCGGGGGCGGCGGGGGGGGGTAGCGATGCCATGAGGGGTTCGTCATCAAACCCATTGGTCTCCAAAGATGCACACTCCGCACGAAGGGGCGCTCCGAGGCCATACACCGTGGCACAGGCCGTGGAATTCATTGGGCACACCTTGAGTGTGGTCCCGTGGAATTGTGTCCCCCCGCAATCCTCCTCCATGGGGTTGTTGTGTTTAGTCTATACAACTTGTGGTGCTACAAAGCTACCGTTTGGGCCGGGGGCATGAAGGGGAGGGGGTGGGCAATGCAAGGAGGGGGTCCGCCATGAGTCGCATTGGTGCCCGAAGCTGCACACTATGCGGCAAGTGGGGTGCAGCCAAGGAAGGATGGCCTAGGAACCCCCCCCTTCCTAGGGTTTTTCTACTCCTACACGTTACGACCGCACCCGAAGACTTTGAACACAAACACCACACCTTCAATGCACCTACTTTGGGGGACATTGGGTCCCGGGTCGGTGATGCCCAATTTTGGGGTGTTTTTGGAAACCCCGTTTTGGGCAAGAACCCCCCTAGGAACCCCCCTTCCTGGCGAGGAAGGGGGTTCCTAGGGGGGTTCCTGGGCAAGAACCCCCCCCTTCCTAGACCCCTTCCTGGGAGGGAACCCCCCTTCCTAGACCCTTCCTATGACCTTCCTGTCCCGAGGCAATAGCACACAAATCCGTTCGCTGGGGCTTGAATCCCATTGTGCCACCGCATTGATGTTGTCACTAGTCCACATGCCGCTTACGTCGCTTGACAACGGCTGCACCGCAGCCTTGCCGCGCCTCATACAATTGCAAACCGACACTCAACGCATCGGTGAGCACCACGTGCCTCATTCCGAGGCGTGTGATGCGGGGTCGCCGAAGACACCGACCGCGCATCGAGTTTTTGAGATGCCGCTTGAACGGTTGGTTTCTGTATTCTGTCGGAATACTACGAAAAATGTACGAACTGCCAAAGCGACGGGCAAAATATGCGCTGTGAACACATGCCCAATGTACCCAAGGGGTCACACCCCATTGCAATTTACCCCAAGACTCCCCTAAACGGTCACGCGCGGACTCCAATTCCTTGAGTTCGGCCTGTGTTAGCCAATCCCTTTTGCGCCAGAGCGCGTGCATTCGATGCCTTGATAATAACACATGCTTCATCAATAGGAAAAATTTGCCGCCACCAAAAGCCACGTCGGGTAGGTTGTCCCGCAATACGGCCACAACTCGGCCATGTAATGCACCGTCTTCAAAAAACATTTTGCCACCTGTTATATCAAATTTTGCGGCCTTGGTTGGCCGGGGAGCCAACCGCTCAGCATTCGGAACGTTTTTCACCTCATCCAAAAGCTTGTGAAGCTCCAAAACCAAAGCTTTCCCTGCGTCCCTTGCGGCACGGGCAACGTCGGGTTCCCCGTTTCCAATCAAATCTTTCAATGTTTCATTGACTCGCTTAAAAATTGCGTTCGCAATACGACATGAGCCATGCTCCACGTCACCAACGCGGTTGCATGGGCCAATTGCCCTCAAAAATGAGCCCCACCTGCATTGGGCCGGTACAGAATTGGCACGTGCCAAAGAATCAATGCAATGGCAGCCTACCCAACATTTCCCCTTGTGATAATTGGCCGAAAGCATGGCCTTGCCATCACCTGTCAAGGCACATACACTGGGGATGTGATTCCCCAAGTGCCAAACATCCACAGTGGACAAAACATCCAAAACATCCTGATTAAGGTTTGCCTTAGTGTCAATGGCCCGGAGACAGCGCGTGTCATCCGGTCCGTCCAGCGCCCACCACGTTGCCCAGCGTCGCACGTCGCCTGCAGCTGCCACACCCTCTGACCAAACGGTCACGTGGATGTCGCACTTGGTGGCCGAGGTCTGCCACAGTGGAGTGGCATCTGCGCAAATGATAATCAAAAGCCGGTCTTGACGAGGGATGTTAAAGGTACCGCACGCCGTACTCAACGTCAGCTGGCTTTGCACTACTTCAAGGAGTGCACATACAGCGGCAGATCGGCGCGATACCACCCCCAACCTCCAGGGCCGTCGCCACATATGGGAGCAGTTTGCTACGCCCCTCCAATAATTCCCTTCGTGTACAATTGCGCTCCAATTTTAACATGTTGCGCGTGGAGACGCTGTTTTGGTGTGCCGTTTGCAAAACTTGGATCACTTCCTCGGAGACATGTTGTTCGTCGTCATAGCGCACCTGGTGGTTGTTGGACTCAATCACTATACCGTTACCGGTTGCGCGCACAACGATGTCGGCATCTCCCAGCACGGCGCCCACAACGTCGCGAATGTATTTCCGTCTCTGTCGCCGCGCACCAACCTCCAGATCCCAATACGGGGTCACTCGAACGACGGTGCCAAGGAAATTTGTGACGGCCTTTTGCATTACATTTAAAATGGAAGCCTGCCAAGAATTGTGAGGGCAGGATGTGCACAGGAAGTGCCACACGAACCCCACAGAAAACCCCTTCCTGCACAGGAACCCCCCCCTTCCTGGCCAGGAAGGGTCACAGGAACCCCACAGGAACCCCCCTTCTTGTACAGAAAGACCCTTCCTGGACCTTTCCTGGACCCCTTCCTGCACACGAACCACCCCCTTCCTGCACAAGAATCCCCTTCCTGTACCCCTTCCTAAACACTTTCTGCACAGGAACCCCCCCCATTCCTGTACCTGGTGTTGCGGTG
The DNA here is from genome assembly GCA_964036045.1 of Eutreptiella sp. 'Long Island Sound 2002'. Classification (NCBI taxonomy): domain Eukaryota; phylum Euglenozoa; class Euglenophyceae; order Eutreptiales; family Eutreptiaceae; genus Eutreptiella; species Eutreptiella sp. 'Long Island Sound 2002'. The sequence continues at coordinate 153,087,972 of OZ038379.1, forward strand.
TACTGCCCCATCGATTGCCCTCTCAGACAGTCTGGTCCTCTCAAGCACCGCTGTCACATTGGGGCATTGCAACCACACATGCGATGCAATTGTTCCATGCTTGGAGAGCTTGGGAATCTCGGTGGTGCCCCCAAGGGTGAAGCTATGTGAAGCTCCTCGCTCGTGGCACCACCTTACGCGCCCTACGCACGACGTGTCTAGTATCCTACGCGACTGTCGCGCACAAAATTAGAGTTAGGGTTATGGATTATGGGTTATAAGGGTTATGGGTTAAGGTGTCGATTTTTTTTGGCGCACCACGTCGCACAACCCTTGGCGCGTTCGCACAGCCATGCATGCATGCGTGCAATCTTGGGAGTGGCCTGGTAACAGCACACGTGCACTGCAACCAACGGGACGCAACTCCCTTGCAGTGTGCCACCAAGGGTTGTCTCTCCACGTCTCATGCATGCCCACACAGGTTGGCAGAACCCGAACACCCCTCAACAGCCACCAGGCCAGAGGGACACTTGGAATCCTTGCGCTCTCATCGCCGCCGTGCCTCGCCACTCCTCATCACTTGCTGGGGCTGGGGCCCTGGCCGTACGTCCGGTTGAGGATGCTCAACGCCCGGTAACATTCCGCAGCTTTCTCCTGCATCAGAGACTCGGCCTTGACCCTGCCTGCCTGCGCCTCGTGAGCCGCGTCCTCAGCAGCCTCCAACCGGTCTTCCAGGGCATTCAGTCGTGCCTGCATACTTGCAATGGTTGCCTCGTGCTTGACCACCTGTTCCCGTGCTTCGCGCTCCTTCTTGGTTGCCTGCTCCGTGGCCCGCTCTGCCCGGGTCTTGCCGCCACTTGCGATCGCCTTCTCAACGGCATCAGGCAACACCTCCTTCAACGCCGTGCGCACGACCTCCTGCAACCCAGGTGCCAGGTGCGTGATCACTGTCCCCGTGTCCATCGCCATAGGGCTTGCCCGCCCCGGACTGCCAGGTACGCGCCGCTTGGAGGGGGAGTCCGGGATGATGGTCCTCTGGGCAGGGCGCTTCACGGATCCCGCGCTGCCCTGTCTGATTGCTCCGGCTTGACCTCGGCCCCAGGTTGCTGCCACAGTGGCTGTGTACGTTCCTCCGTGCCGGGCTCCTTCTTCACGTGTGAGCGTCCACCCAATTGACCCTGTCCTTGCCGCTTGCGGTACTTCTCCAGCCAATCGTCAACCGCGTTGTGCACCTCAATGGGGACACCGGCATCCAAACCCGTCAGCCTTGCCAGACTCTTCAGCGTCTTGACGCTGGTCTGCTCGCTGTACACCAACAACGACCATGTGTTGCTGGCCTTGGCATGGCCAACAAGGGACAAGTACTCCGCAACCACGTACGTCTTGCGATGTCCTGCATGCCCCTGGGGCAGCTCCGCCAGACTGTCCGTACATGCCACTGGCAACCGCAATTGCAGGGCAGTGGCTGCCTTCCCCGTCCGCACGGTCAGTGTGCAGTCGCGTTACAAGAACGTGCCCCTCTGCCTGGTCATAGGACTGTGCATGTCAGTGATGGTCAGCGTCGATTGCAACACCCATGTCGGAGGATCTTGAAGACTTGGTGCTCGCCCATCCACGGTCCGTGCAGCCTCCGATGGTGCCACTGGCAGTGGGGCCGCCCGCTCCTCCTCATCGACGGTCTTCAGGAGGAGCCGCGGGTACACGTCGACATCCGCCTGAAGAGAAGTACGGGAAGTGCCAGCGACAAAAGGGGACAGGAAGTGGTCCAGGAAGGGGGGTTCCTGCCCAGGAAGGGGGGGGGTTCCTGTGCAGGAAGGGTCCAGGAAGGGTCTAGGAAGGGTCCAGGAAGGGGGGTTCCTGTGCAGGAAGGGGGGGGGTTCCTGTGCAGGAAGGGGGTTCGTGGGGGGTTCCTGGGATGGTTCCGGTGCAGGAAGAGGGGGGGTTCCTGAGTGAGATGCACATGTCACAGCCCACACACGGTGCCCAATTGAAGCCCTCCAAGGGCCCTCCCCTTGCATTGCCACTGCTGCTGACCCTTGGCACGCAGTAACCGTATATTTGCCCCATTGCATTGTGAACCCCTCCAACCAAAGGCCCTGCGAATCAAAGGGGACAGAGTGTCAACTTGCTGGCATGCACACCAAAAGGCCTGCTCCTGTGCCACCTTGGTGTTCCGAACGATCGCCCCGGCGGCCATCAACAAGCTCGGGTCCACGGGTCTGGGCTCGGCTGGTCCCATCTCCATCCGGTACACCAAAACGTCACTGCTCTCCTCGGCAGCCCAGGCGAATCCTCCAAAGCGGCCGTTCACCACCACCAGAATGCTCCCAGGCGGCGTAACCAACAGGGCGTGGTGTTCCGATCTCGGCCAGGGCAGCCACTCGCTCTCGTGTGCATGCCCCACCAGCGGGCAGTCCTCCGGCTTGGGGATTGTGTCAGCGGGAATCACATGTGGTGCGGGCGCTGCCTCGTAATGCCCCGTGTAAAGTGTCGTCCCATCCGATGGAATCAAACAGGTCGCGATGTGCTGCAGGGCAGGGACACGACTCGGATCAGCGGCCTCGGCACTCCCCGGATCGGATGCTGCTGATGCTACTGCTTCAGTGTCGCACTTGCTTCACTCCATCCCCGTGTGATTGCGGCAAAGGACTTGGACTCCACTCCCAAAGTACTTCTCACTTGTCGGCTTCCGGCGGCATCCGTGGACTCCACAACTGACAGCGGCCTTGTGCGCCCAGAACGGGGGCGTGATCGCGTGCGTGGTTGCGTAAGAGACGGTGTGCGTCGACAATCCACAGAACCCAATAATACGGCGGGACCCCGGTTCCGCAGCCAATGGCAGGCCGCCTCCTTCATGCACCACCATCGAGCAGATCACCCAGAGGGAACCCCTTCTCATCGGCATGCGGTGGATGATCCAAGGCCGAGGGAACGCACGGGCAGACATCGCGACGAACTGCGCGCAGACCTCATCATCAGGGATGTCCATCGACAGAGCCCAGAACAAGGAGAGGGGGATGCCATCCACAGGCAGTGACGCTGCTAGGAAATCTCGGTGCGGCAGTTGGGGGACGTGGGTGATGGACTCGATGTAGCCTTGCGTCATGACGTGCAGTGTCTTGCCCAAGATCGCCTCCAACTTGGCCTTCACCGGCGTCACCATGGCCGACAGGCGCGGCAGGTCCCAGAGGCGGATGTGCTCCTCACGGTCCCGATGCTTCGCCATATCCTCCGGCTTCCCCCACACCGTCTTGCGGTCCGGTGGGTCGTGAACTCGGCCGGCAACTGGGCGGTTGTTGTTGAAGATCCGGGCCCAACGCTCCTCGGCGATCGCCAGTGCCTCCTTGTGCGCCTCCTCCACCTCATACTCCGCAACAAAACTCCGGATGAACAAGTGCTGCAGGCCGGCAAGCTGACTGGGGTGGCTGTTCACGGCAGTGGGGCAGTCACTCGGCAGCTCCAACAGCGGATCCTCGTGCGCGACAAACAGCGGCGGGGAGGTGACGGGGAGGGCAAGGAGCCCGCTGGCCGCATACGCACTCGGGACGGTGAGCCCGGGACCGTCGCCGTCCCATTCCCACGCCGAGCGACTGGAGAGCGAGTAGATGGGCAGCGTCTCCTCACCGGACTGCCGCGGATCGAAGAGGAAGAGCTTCCGCTTTGCAGCCTCCTTGTGCCACCCCTCCCTGGCGAAAGTCGCAGGCTTGGGCTTCGTAGAAGCGAAGCGGAGGGTGGTGGGCGGCTCGGCATCGAGAGGGTGCGCAGCCATGTAATGGCTGTGGATCCGCGCGTGGTCGCTGGGAAGGCGGGTCGATAGGGACTCAAGCGAGGAGGAGTAGTCCGCTCCGCTGGGCCGCACATGGAAAGCGGTGATCTCGGGGTTCCGGCGCACTGTCTCTGCAATGAGGTCTGAGAGGGCACAAGGGTCCCTGTCACGGAGGATGGACTTGGTGATGCGCGCCCGGCCGATGCTCGTGCCCGGCGGCCAAGTCACGGCGGAGTTGGTTGCGATGGCCGTGTCGTGGAACGTCTGCCCCTCCGGAAGGGAGCAACCACGTGTGCCGGCCGGGCCTGTGACGGCCGCCATCCAATCACAAGCATACGGACAGGCAGACATTGCTAGAACCGGCTGCCTTTGAGGGGCAGGAAGGGCCATAGGAAGGGGGATTCCTGGCCAGGAAGGGGGGGGGTTCCTGGCCAGGAAGGGGTCTAGGAAGGGTCTAGGAAGGGGGGTTCCTACCCAGAAGGGGTCCAGGAAGGGTGCACGAAGGGTCTAGGAAGGGGTTCCTAGGGGGGTTCCTGCCCGAAAAAACTTGACTCCCTTGGTCTCACACCGGGGTCGTGATAGTTCCTATACGCTTATTTTGACCCCCAAAACACCCCCCATAAGTGTGGTCCGTCACTTTAGCGGTGCACTACCATGTCATTTGGAGGGGGGTTCCTAGGCCACCCTTCCTTGGCTGCACCCCAAGGGGCACCCCAAGCCCATGCTCCATGGCAGAGGCTGTGGAGGCACCGGGTTTACCTCCAAAATCCGAAAGGGGACGGCTCATGTTGTTATGTGGAACCTTTGGAATAGCGCCAGCCACCTCCATGGCATCCACCAAGGTATTCACCGAATCCACACACCCATCGTCGCTCCATGCAATGTCTAACAAATGCAAATTTGCATGGTGGTACCCGGGGTGGTTGCCGGGTACCTCGGGAATGAAAGGCGTTCAATGTAGCAAAAGGTCACTACAGTCTTGCACGCGCACACGTATGGAGTTTGCAACATGGCGCCCTAATGTGTACTCATGTTGTCGCTCATGCACTGCTTGGCATGCAATTGTCAAACAACGTGCAACGCCATGGGTGTTCTGCATCACTGCTTGGTCTAAACGCCGTTCCCTCATTTGTTGGACACTATGAGGTGCTAGGAGCCGGCATGGGGGTGGAATGACCATTGTCTGTGTCAACAAGGAGCTGCGTCGTGCGCCAGTTGCAATTATTTTGAGGTCATCACCTTCAGAGGCAGAGGCTCCTATATTGTGTGACATTCTTTGAGGTTACCAAAGATCGCTAACACGTGGTCGTGGTCTACCTGTTGCTTGTGGCCATACATGGGACGGGCAAACGTGAATAATTTGGATCCCCACACAATACAAGTGCTCATCCACCAATGGTGTTGCACGACGGAGTGAGCACCAAACCTCTCGCATCTCAATTGGCTTCACACTAGATGGCTACCCACCAAGTGCCCCATTTCGGCCACCAGCAATACCTACTTGTTTCGCGTGCATGCAGCGCCACACTTTTGACCCTATCTCACAATGGTTGAAATTTTGGGCCCCCATAGTCACCACTGGTTCGTGGAGTGCCATATTGGGTGTACATGAATTGGCACATTGCTGCCATACCATCCCTATCAACCACATTCAAATCACAAGCTTCCATGTGTCCTTTCATTTTCTCCCTGCAAATCGCCTCCACATCGAAATTGCCGTTGCACCCATGTGTCAAGTTGCCAACATTAGGCCTTATTTCCATCTAGTTGTTGCCACTTCAGCCTGTGGGGGAGCGTGATTAGAAGCCTTGCGGTGTTATGTTAGAGGGTCTATGGGGTGTGGAATATCAATGCAGGCTCTAAAATGATGGCTCCGGGCGCTACAATGATATGTCAGAGGGTTTGTGGCGTTTGAAATGTCAACGCTAGCCCTAAAATGAGGACTACATGCCTTTCGGTGATATGTTAGAGGGTCTTTGCGTTGTGGGAGATCAACACATCCCCTAAATTCATGATTATATGCGCTGTGATGATATGTTAGATGGTTTGTGGGGTGTGGGATTTGACCGCAGGCCCTGGAACGATTAGTACAAGCCCTGCGGTGATATGCCAGAGGGTCTGTTAGTTGTGGGATATCAACACAGGCCCCCCAATGATGACTACATGCCCCGCGGCGACATGTTGGAGGGTGTGTGGGTTGTGGAACATGTACGCATTCCGTAAATGATGACTACCTGCTCTTTGGTGTAATGTTACAGGGTCTATGAGGTGCGGGATATCAATAGTTCCCTTGACATAAGGACTACATGCCTTGCGGTGATATCACACAGGGTTTGTATTGTGTGGGATAACATCGGAGCCCTTGAAATCATGAGTACAAGCCCTGCGGTGATATGTTAGAGGGTTTGTGAGGTGTGGCATATCAACGCAGGCGCACAGACCATGAGTACATGCCTTACGTTGATCAATTTGAGGATTTGTGATGTGTGGGATATCAAGCCAACCTTGAAAGCATGAGTACATGCCCTACGGTGATATATTTGAGGGGGTATGAGGTGTAGGATATCGACGCAGGACTCCAAACCATGGAATCAAGTCTTACAACGATAGGCTCTGAAGACTTGAGTACATGCCTTCCCTTGTCGCCACCAGGTCGTTACATCAGACCTAATCCCTGCAATCCCATACCGTTGTAAACACATGTCAACACCTCCCCTTTATTCATGATTGATTTGCGCCTTGGAGTGAAAATATTCGGGTTAAGGTTGAGCCCTTAGCGCCCCGAACTCAAACCTACCCTGGTGTTTGTGTTCCCTTGCACCACAGCAGTTTGTTTTGGTCGCGGCCCTAGGGCTTGTGAACCAAACGACATGTTACATCCTTGTATGCCCTTGAGGCACAGCACTGTGTTTGTGGTCGCAACCCTAGTGCCTGTGGCTAGATGCCCACTTTATATCTCTGCGTGTCCTTGAGCCACAAAATTTTGATTGTGGTCGCAGCCCGTGCTTGTGATGCAATTTCTCTCACAACGGCATCCGCAGGAATAGCAGTCCACCCTGAGAAGAAGCCCAGCTGTCACTTTGAGCACTAGGGCCTTCCACTTGACTGTCCCCGTGGACTATGGGAGTCGCAACATTTCCGGATTCGTGGACGGTGCACGCCGCGACAAGCATAAACACACGTGACCGTTCTTGTCCAACATCATGGCAATCAAAACGCCATGTGGGATATCAACCAAAGTCCGGGAATAGTGACTAGAAGACTTTCGGTGGTATGTCAAAGGGTCAGTGGGGTGTGGGATGTCATCACAGGCAATAAAGCTATGGCTACATGCACTATGGTGATATGTTAGACTGTATGTGGGGCTTGGAGTATCAACTGGCCCTAAAATCATGACTACATGCTACATTAGATGGTCTCTGGGGAGTGGGATTCCAACTCATGCGCTGAATGGATGACTACATGCGCTGCGGTGATATGCTAGATGGTCTGTGGGCTATGGTATACCAACGCCGGCCCGGAGACCATGAGTACAAGCCCTACAGTGATGTGTTCGATGGTGTCTGGGGTATGGCATGCCAACGTAGGCCTTCAACGTATGACTTCATGCCGTGCAGTGATTGCTTCTAACACCCCCCCATGAGGCACACAATCATCAATTCTGGGCCTGTGTGATATCCCACACCCCATATACCCTCTAATATATCACCTCACTGCATGTAGGCATGGTTTCGGTTCCTATGTTGACATTCCACATCTCAGGGACACCTTAACATTTTCTCATTATTTGAGGACTTGCGTTGAAACCCACACCCCAAAGACCCTCTAACATATCACCACAAGGAATGGATTCATCATTTTAGGGGATACATTAGAGGGTCGTTGGTGTGTGGCATGTCAATGTAGGCATTGAAATGATGTCTACATGCCCTACGGTGATATGTTAGATGATCTGTGGGGTGTCGGATGTCAGTACCGGACCTAAAGCTTTGACTACATGCTTTGCGCTGACATATCAGAGGGTCTGTGCGATGTGGGATATCAACATGGGCCCTGGAATCATGATCACATGCCCCGCGGTCATATGTTAGATGGTATGTGGGGTGCGGGATACAAATGCACACCCCAAAAGCTTCCCTACATGCATCACCGTGATTCGTTACAGGTCCTATGGGGTGTGGGATATCAACGAAGGCCCTAAAATGATGATCATAGGCGATGTGGTGATATCTTAAAGGATTTATGGGGTGAAGGATATCAACGCAGACCCGAAAATGATGGTCGCATGAGCTGACTGTTGCAAGACAAGGTGCTGATGCATTTTTCGAACATTCCTTCCCTTGTTTGCTTTGGGACAAGGCCTCTACAGCAAGGATGCTTTTTGCGTCATCTTGCAACGCATCCCAAATATCTACAAAGCTGGACATAATATTCCTAATACATATCACACCTCGCTCCCACTGTGCATTGCTGCGTGTTAGCTATTCCTTGAACATGCTCACAAACTCGCACATGCCGTGCCCCATGTCCTCAACTCTATGCTTGTTGTCTAGTAAAAAAAAACCCTTGGACCTTTGTGGGTAATTCATCCACAGCGTGAAGTCCCTGGGTATCCCTACATCCTTCCCAACTTTTGCTTGCCCTTTTTTCACATTCATGACCTTGTTATCACCAATAAGTATACATTCAAACTCCTTCCGCACACCCTCTTTTTGCTAGCTTAGTTTGGTCTCCAAGTCACTAGTGACAAGGCAAGCTCCATCATGCTGGTCATCTGTGAGAAACCACATGGTCCAATGGTGGATTTCACTAGCGGCTCCAATCCCTTCACCCCAACAATGGACAAACACGTCACACTTCGTGCCTGATGACCGTTACAAGGGTGTGGTGTCCGGGCAGATCACCACCCTTATTTTTTGGGTGGTAACCGTTAAAGCATGTGCTTTTTGGGCTACACGGAGCTCCGTGTACACTACATCCTCAAGTGTATGTATCCCCGCACTCCGTTGTTGCAGCCCCCCCCTCCCACGGTGAGCACGCATGTTGTTGCTAAGTATGCTGTCTAGGGTGCCCGAGCGCCCTCCAGGTCTTCACATGTGCAGACACTTGGCAGCTGGTACTTTCGGCAGATGCATACCGTAGCCCCCTCCCCCACTTCCCAACCCCAATGCCGCATCGTGCAGCGGCAAATTCCCAACTGCTCGGCTCCACTAGAAAGAGCCCTCCCAGGGTGTGCATCACGTTGTTTGTGTTGTCCATCAGTAGGGCAGCACACATCTTCTGGATGAGGGCCCAATAGTGTTGCGCCTGTCGCCCCCCAAGTGTCCCATAACCCTTCAAGGGTGGTAATGATGCGAGGAATCGATCGACTTGCGTATTGATAGCCAGCATGGTAGCTGTTGACAAAAGGGTGGGGCATAACATGGCAATGAAGGCCTCCTAGATTCCCGCTTGAACCCCCGCTGGAACCCCCGCTACCCTTGAGTGTTGGAACATCTGAGCCGGTTCTGGCGGGGGGTTCCAGCGCCGGAACCCCCATTGGAACCGGTTCTAGCAGTGGTTATGGCGGCCCTCGTACCAACTTGCACTCGGTCTCGTCGGGTGTCTCTCCGTGGTGTGCCCCTTGACGGGGTAAGGCGCCCGAGCAGCGTGCCAGAGTATGAACACGATCTGAACAACAATGGCACTTCTGCATGTTCCAACACACACATGAGACACACATAGGACACACGGGACCGCACAAACAGACACATGTCGCTCAAACGCAAAACGTGGAATTTTTATTGTCACCAAAATACTTGGCACCATGCCAACCCTTGGTGACAGTCATTCTTCGAATTTAGCTGGCAACATTGTCGGCAATGGGTGCAATCATCCTCCGCCCATCGGGCGCGTTACTTCCGACATCGGAAGCGTTTTCTCCGACGAATCGGTAGGGGCACTACACCCAACTGTGGTCCGTAGTTTGCAACCACTCATTGGAAGCATTGCGTCCAACATCGGAACCCTTTTTGGAGCCGACTTTGGGTGCGCACGCCCGGTTTGAGGTGTTCACCATACCTCGGGACGATCATACAATGACCCCCCAAAAACAATATTTGCCAAAAAAAACCCAAATGCACCGCCCCACCAAGCACGACCACCACCAGCACCATCAGCCATATATAAAGATCACTAATGTACAATGCTCTGCCACACCTCAAAGAGAAGCCGCCCCGGCTAACATGGCCAGCCGCGGCCAATCAAAGGTTCCCGATGCTGAGCCCGACTCATGGAGCGCCGGGTTCCCCCCCTTCCCCCTGCCCCCCTTCCACCACCGCCCGCTTCCCGCGCAGCCCGGTTAGTCCTTCCCATCCTTCATGGACAAAAACAGACATACACAACAACACGAATGAGATATGGCTTGGTCTCCCATTTCAAAGCAGCTTCCGTGTCGGTAGGGAAGAAGGCCCCCTCACCCAGCAAACCGGTTGTAGGCGCTCAGCTAGATGCTGCATCAACATCGATGACAATAGGGGCTGATCGCTGGGACAAGCGCTATGCGGAGCACGGGGCCGTCCTGCGGAACTTTTTTTGCGGAGGCGGTGCCGGTGTGGCAGCCTGAGGATCAAAGCTGATGACTATGACAGCACTGCTGATTGTGTAACCATCCAAGGCATCGCTCCCACTACCATTGCCACTCTCACTCCCACACTCACTCTCACTTTGTAACTGCCCCTCAAGGAGTCCCCTATCTTTGACTAGGGATCCCTGCAGGCTCCGACGAATCCTCTGCATCAACTACAATGCGCCGATGTAGCGTTGCTCACCGCATTGGCAAAATGTTCTGCACACTGCCTTCCCCCTTGAGCAATCTACCTCGGGCCACGTGCCCACTCGGAACGTACTTTGCGGACGGGTCCACCTGCTACGGATTAGGAACAACCAACACCTGTTGGGCATCGTCTACAGTACACACCTTACCCTTTCTCTTTGCCCTTCTCTGTGCCTTGGCCTCTACCCTACGCTGACGGTTGGGCACAAAGGAGGCAACTAAAAACTAGGAAAACGTGGGCCACCCTTGCAGTGCCCCTAACTCGAATGCCACCCACCCACACCTACAACTACCTTCAGACCCGGAGTTTCTACAAATGCACTAGACATCATGCGCATCCGGATCACTCCCGAAGTGCACGAGTAGCCATTGGGTCTGCGGGTGGCAAAGGACCCCAATGGTTGGCAGTGCCAATAGTGGCCGCAGAATGCGCTCCACAATGACATGCCACTGCGGCGACACACTCATAATACATTGTTCCTGAACGAACGCCAGTTGGAGAGGCTTTCACAAGTGTACTTGTGACCGCTTGCGTTTGTGAACCTAGAACTTAATATGGAGCTCATGATGACGCGTTCCCCTGATGCTATCTTCACGGTAAGTGGTGGTTAGCGTGGCAAACGTCTTGCCAAAACGCTGATCGTGCTCCCCTGCCTTATCGCTATATTGGATGGGCAGGTGTGCTTGGGGAAAGGCGTGTGTAACGACGTGCAAATAAAGTGTGGCTGCTGACCCACTGTTTGCATACTCCATGATCAAATGGATCAGCTATACATGGATTTTGCGCCACGCCTGACGTAGCCCCAGGAGTAGGCCAAGATCTGAGGCATACAGCAGGACTACCGCATGGCACAAAGACGGAAAAAGCAGATGAAAAGGGAGCAGGAGGATGGAGTTCTGTGCTATCAGCGCTGCAAGTTCCGACGCCTCACGTCCAGTGAAGGAAAGCGCCGCGACAAATCGGCGTCGCAGGAGACTACACTACTGTTTGGTGTCCTCCCCGATCCTCAACGCATCCTCCCCGATCCTCGCCACATCCTCTCCGACCCTCCCCGCATCATCGCCGGTCCTGCCCGCATCCTCCACTGTCCTCCCCACATTCTACCCAATCCTCCGCGCATCCTCCCCGATTGTCCCCGCATCCTCCCCGATCCTCCCCGCATCCTGCCGGATCCTCCCCGCATGCTCCCCGCATCCTCCCCGATCCTCCGCGCATCCTCCCCGTTTCTCCCCGGATCTTCCGCGATCCTCCTTGATCCTCCCTACGTCCTCCCCGATCCTCCCCGCATCCTCTCCGGTCGCCCGGCATCCTCTCGAATCCTCCCGGCATACTCCCCGATCCTCCCCACATCCTCCCCAGTCCTCCCCGCATCCTCCCCGGTCCTCCACGCATCCTCCCCGATACTCCGCGCATCCTCCCCAATCCTCCTCGCATCCTCCCCGGTCCTTCCCGTATCCTCCCCGATCCTCCGCACATCCTCCCCAATCGTGCTTGCATCCTCCCCAGTCCTCCCCGTATCCTCCCCGATCCCCCCCGCATCCTCCCCGATCCCCCCCGCATCTTGCCCGATCCTCCACACATCCTCGTCAGTCCCCCCGCATAATCTCTGATCATCCCCGCACCCTCCCCGATCCTCCCCGCATCCTCTCCCGTCCTCCTTGCATCCTCGCCGATTACTCCCGCATCCACCCCGATCCTCCCCGATGCTCGCCGCATCCTCTCCAATCCTCCCCAATCCTCTCGGCATCCTCCCCGATCCTCCCCACATCCTCCCCGGTCCTCCCCGCATCCTCACCGGTCCTCTCCGCATCCTCCCGGGTCCTCCCCGCATCCTCCCCGGTCTTCCCCGCATCCTCCCCTATCCTCCCCGCATCATCCCCGATCCTCCCCGCGTCCTCCACGGTCTTCCCCGCATCCTCCCTTCTCCTCCCCGCATCCTCTCAGATCTTCTCCGCATGGTCCCCGATCATCTCCGATATTCCCCGCATCCTCCCTGATTGTCCCCGCATCCTCCGCGATCCTCCCCGCATCCGCCCTGCATCCTCCCCGCATCCTCCCCGATCATCCGCGAATCCTCGCAGATGCTCTCCGCATCGTCCCCGGTCCTCTTCGCATCCTCCCTGATCCTCCGTGCATCCTCCCCGATCCTCCTCGCATCCTCCCCGGTCCTCCCCGTATCCTCCCCGATCCCCCCCGCATCCTCCCCGATCCCCCTCGCATCCTGCCCGATCCTCCACAAAATCCTCCCCAGTCCCCCCGCATCATCTCTTATCCTCCCCGCATCCTCCCTGATCCTCCCCGCATCCCCCCCCGTCCTCCCCGCATCCTCCCCGATCCTCGCCGCATCCTCCCTGGTCGTCGCCGCATCCTCCCCGATCCTCCCCGCATCGTCTCCAACCCACCCCGCATCCTCCCCGGTCCTCCCCGCATTCTCCGCAATCCTCCCCGCATCCTCCCCGGTCCTCCCCGCATCCTCCCCGGTCCTCTCCGCATCCTCCCCTGTCCTCCCCACATCCTCCCCGGTCTTCCCCGCAACCCCCCCCTATCCTCCCCGCATCATCCCCGGTCCTCCCCGCGTCCTCGCCGGTCTTCACTGCATCCTCTCTGGTCCTCCCTGCATCCTCTCAGATCTTCCCCGCATTCTCCCCGATCCTCCCCGCATCCTCCCCGATCCTCCCCGCATCCTCCCCGGGCCTCCCGGCATCCTTCCCGATCCTCCACGCATCCTCCCCTGTCCTACCCGCATCCTGCCTGGTCCTTCGCGCATCCTCCCCAATCCTCCCCGCATCCTCCCCGATCCCCCCCGCATCCTCCCCGATCCTCCGCGCATCCTCGCCGATGCTCTCCGCATCCTCCCCGATCCTCTCAGCATCCTCCCCGATCCTCCGCGAATCTGATAGGCTACGAATACTTGAGCACATGCCTTCCCTTGTCGCCACCAGGTCGTTACATCAGACCTATTCCCTGCAATCCCATACCGTTGTAAACACATGTCAAAACCTCCCCTTTATTCCTGATTGATTTGCGCCTTGGAGTGAAAATTTTCGCGTTATGGTTGAGCCTTTAGCGCCCCGAACTCAAACTCACCATGATGCTTGTGTTCCCTTGCACCACAGCAGTTTGTTTTGGTCGCGGCCCTAGGGCTTGTGAACCAAACGACATGTTACATCCTTGTATGCCCTTGAGGCACAGCACTGTGTTTGTGGTCGCAACCCTAGTGCATGTGGCTAGATGCCCACTTTATATCTCTGTGTGTCCTTGAGCCACAAAATTTTGATTGTGGTCGCAGCCCGTGCTTGTGATGCAATTTCTCTCACAACGGCATCCGCAGAACCGGCCGTCCGGCCTGAGGAGAAGCCCAGCTGGCACTTTGAGCACTAGGGCCTTCCACTTGACTGTCCCCGTGGACTATGGGAGTCTCAACATTTCCGGATTCGTGGACGGTGCACGCCGCGACAAGCATAAACACACGTGACCGTTCTTGTCCAACATCATGGCAATCAAAACGCCGTGTGGGATATCAACAAATGTCCGGGAATAGTGACTAGAAGACTTTCGGTGGTATGTCAAAGGGTCAGCGGGGTGTGGGATGTCATCACAGGCACTAAAGCTATGGCTACATGCACTATGGTGATATGTTAGACTGCATGTGGGGCTTGGAGTATCAACTGGCCCTAAAATCATGACTACATGCTACATTAGATGGTCTCTGGGGAGTGGGATTCCAACTCATGCGCTGAATGGATGACTACATGCGCTGCGGTGATATGCTAGATGGTCTGTGGGCTATGGTATACCAACGCCGGCCCGGAGACCATGAGTACAAGCCCTACAGTGATGTGTTGGATGGTGTCTGGGGTATGGCATGCCAACGTAGGCCTTCAACGTATGACTTCATGCCGTGCAGTGATTGCTTCTAACACATCCCCATGAGGCACACAATCATCAATTCTGGGCCTGTGTGATATCCCACACCCCATATACCCTCTAATATATCACCTCACTGCATGTAGGCATGGTTTCGGTTCCTATGTTGACATTCCACATCTCAGGGACACCTCAACATTTTCTCATTGTTTGAGGACTTGCGTTGAATCCCACACCCCAAAGACCCTCTAACATATCACCACAAGGAATGGATTCATCATTTTAGAAGATACATTAGAGGGTCGTTGGTGTGTGGCATGTCAATGTAGGCATTGAAATGATGTCTACATGCCCTACGGTGATATGTTAGATGATCTGTGGGGTGTCGGATGTCAGTACCGGCCCTAAAGCTTTGACTACATGCTTTGCGCTGACATATCAGAGGGTCTGTGCGATGTGGGATATCAACATGGGCCCTGGAATCATGATCACATGCCCCGCGGTCATATGTTAGATGGTATGTGGGGTGCGGGATACAAATGCACGCCCCAAAAGCTTCCCTACATGCATCACCGTGATTCGTTACAGGTCCTATGGGGTGTGGGATATCAACGAAGGCCCTAAAATGATGACTATAGGCGATGTGGTGATATCTTAAAGGATTTATGGGGTGTGGGATATCAACGCAGACCCGAAAATGATGGTCGCATGAGCTGACTGTTGCAAGACAGGGTGCTGATGGATTTTTCGAACATTCCTTCCCTTGTTGGCTTTGGAACAAGGCCTCTGCAGCAAGGATGCTTTTTGCGTCATCTTGCAACGCATCCCAAATATCTACAAAGCTGGACATAATATTCCTAATACACATCACACCTCGCTCCCACTGTGCATTGCTGCGTGTTAGCTATTCCTTGAACATGCTCACAAACTGGCACATGCCGTGCCCCATGTCCTCGACTCTATGCTGTTGTCTAGTAAAAAAAACCCCTTGGACCTTTGTGGGTAATTCATCCACAGCGTGAAGTCCCTGGGTATCCCTACATCCTTCCCAACTTTTGCTTGCCCTATTTTTACATTCATGACCGTGTTATCACCAATAAGTAAACACTCAAACTCCTTCCGCACACCCTCTTTTTGCTAGCTTAGTTTGGTCTCCAAGTCACTAGTGACAAGGCAAGCTCCATCACGCTGATCATCTGTGAGAAACCACATGGTCCAATGGTGGATTTCACTAGCGGCTCCGATCCCTTCACCCGAACAATGGACAAACACATCACACTTCGTGCCTGAGGACCGTTACAAGGGTGTGGTGTCCGGGCAGATCACCACCCTTATTTTTTGGGTGGTAACCGTTAAAGCATGTGCTTTTTGGGCTACACGGAGCTTCAGGTACACTACATCCTCAAGTGTATGTATCCCCGCACTCCGTTGTTGCAGCCCCCCCCCCCCCCCCACGGTGAGCACGCATGTTGTTACTAAGTATGGTGTCTAGGGTGCCCGAGCGCCCTCCAGGTCTTCACATGTGCAGACACTTGGCAGCTGGTACTTTTGGCAGATGCATACCGTAGCCCCCTCCCCCACTTCCAAACCCCAATGCCGCATCGTGGAGCGGCAAATTCCCAACTGCTCGGCTCCACTAGAAATATCCCTCCGAGGGTGTGTATCACGTTGTTTGTGTTGTCCATCAGTAGGGCAGCACACATCTTCTGGATGAGGGCCCAATAGTGTTGACCCTGTTGCTCCCCAAGTGTCCCATAACCCTTCAAGGGTGGTAATGATGCGAGGAATGGATCAACTTGCGTATTGATAGCTAGCATGGTAGCTGTTGACAAAAGGGTGGGGCATAACATGGCGATGAAGGCCTCCTAGATTCCCGCTTGAACCCCCGCTGGAACCCCCGCTACCCTTGAGTGTTGGAACATCTGAGCCGGTTCTGGCGGGGGGTTCCAGCGCCGGAACCCCCATTGGAACCGGTTCTAGCAGTGGTTATGGCGGCCCTCGTACCAACCTGCACTCGGTCTCATCAGGTGTCTGTCCGTGGTGTGCCCCTTGACGGGGTAAGGCGCCCGAGCAGCGTGCCAAAGTATGAACACGATCTGAACAACAATGGCACTTCTCCATGTTCCAACACACACATAGGACACACATGGGACACACGGGACCGCACAAACAGACACATGTCGTTAAAACGCAAAACGTGGAATTTTTATTGGCACCAAAATACTTGGCACCATGCCAACCCTTGGTGACAGTCATTTTTCCAATTTAGCTGGCAACATTGTCGGCAATGGGTGCAATCATCCTCCGCCCATCGGGCGCGTTACTTCCGACATCGGAAGCGTTTTCTCCGACGAATCGGTAGGGGCACTACACCCTACTGTGGTCCGTAGTCTGCAACCATTCATTGGAAACATTGCGTCCAACATCGGTACCCTTTTTGGAGCCGACTTTGGGTGCGCACGTCCGGTTTGAGGTGTGCACCACGACGATCATACAATAACCCCCCAAAAACAATATTTGCCAAAAAACCCCAAATGCACCGCCCCACCAAGCACGACCACCACCAGCACCATCAGCCATATATAAAGATCACTAATGTACAATGCTCTGCCACACCTCAAAGAGAAGCCGCCCCGGCTAACATGGCCAGCCGCGGCCAATCAAAGGTTCCCGATGCTGAGCCCGACTCATGGAGCGCCGGGTTCCCCCCCTTCCCCCTGCCCCCCTTCCGCCACCGCCCGCTTCCCGCGCAGCCCGGTTAGTCCTTCCCATCGTTCATGGACAAAGACAGACATACACAACAACACGAATAAGATATGGCTTGGTCTCCCATTTCAAAGCAGCTTCCGTGTCGGTAGGGAAGAAGGCCCCCTCACCCAGCAAACCGGTTGTAGGCGCTCAGCTAGATGCTGCATCAACATTGATGACAAAAGGGGCTGATCGCTGGGACAAGCGCTATGCGGAGCACGGGGCTGTCCTGCGGAACTTTTTTTGCGGAGGCGGTGCCGGTGTGGCAGCCTGAGGATCAAAGCTGATGACTATGACAGCACTGCTGATTGTGTAACCATCCAAGGCATCGCTCCCACTACCATTGCCACTCTCACTCCCACACTCACTCTCACTTTGTAACTGCCCCTCAAGGAGTCCCCTATCTTTGAATAGGGATCCCTGCAGGCTCCGACGAATCCTCTGCATCAACTACAATGCGCCGATGTAGCGTCGCTGACCGCATTGGCAAAATGTGCTGCACACTGCCATCTCCCTCGGGCAATCTCCCTCGGGCCACGTGCCCAAGCGGAACATACTTTCCGGACGGGTCCACCTGCTACGGATTAGGAACAACCAACACCCGTCCGGCATCGTCTACAGTACACACCTTACCCTTTCTCTTTGCCCTTCTCTGTGCCTTGGCCTCTACCCTACGCTGACGGTTGGGCACAAAGGAGGCAACTAAAACCTAGGAAAACGTGGGCCACCCTTGCAGTGCCCCTAACTCGAATGCCACCCACCCAAGCCTACCACTACCTTGAGACCCGGAGTTTCTACAAATGCACTAGACATCATGCGCATCCGGATCACTCCCGAGCTGCACAAGCAGCCATTGGGTTTGCGGGTGGCAAAGGACCCTAATGGTTGGCAGTGCCAATAGTGGCCGCAGAATGCGCTCCACAATGACATGCCACTGCGGCGACACACTCATGATACATTGTTCCTGAACGAACGCCGGTCGGACAAGCTTCCACAAGTGTACTTGTGACCGCTGGCTTCTGTGAACCTGGAACTTAATATGGAGCGCATGATGATGTGTTCCTCTGATGCTATCTTCACGGTAAGTGGTGGTTAGCGTGGCAAACGTCTTGCCAAAACGCTGATCGCGCTCCCCTGCCTTATCGCTATATTGGATGGGCAGATGTGCTTGGGGAAAGGCGTGTGTAACGACGTGCAAATAAAGCGTGGCTGTTGACCCACTGTTTGCATACTCGATGATCAAATGGATCAGCTATACGTGGTTTTTGCCCCACGCCTGACGTAGCCCCAGGGGTAGGCCAAGATCTGAGGCATACAGCAGGACTACCGCATGGCACAAAGACGGAAAAAGCAGATGAAAAGGGAGCAGGAGGATGGAGTTCTGTGCTATCAGCGCTGCAAGTTCCCACGCCTCACGTCCAGTGAAGGAAAGCGCCGTGAGAAATCGGCGTCGCAGGAGACTACACTACTGTTTGGTGTCCTCCCCGATCCTCAAATTATCCTCCCCGATCCTCGCCGCATCCTCAACGACCCTCCCCGCATCATCACCGGTCCTCCCCGCATCCTCCACTGTCCTCCCCACATCCTCGCCGATCCTCCCCGCATCCTGCCCGATTGTCCCCGATCCACCCCGAAACCCGCTGGATCCTCCTCGCATGCTCCGCGCATCCTCCCCGATCTTGGGCGCATCGTCCCGTTTCTCCCTTGATCCTCCCCGATCCTCCCCGCATCCTCCCTGATCCTCCCTGCGTCCTCCCCGATCCTCCCCGCATCCTCCCCGGTCCCCCCGCATCCTCCCAGATCCTCCCCGCATCCTCCCCGATCCTCCCCGCATCCTCCCCAGTCCTCCCCGCATCCTCCCCGGTCCTTCCCGCATCCTCCCCGATGCTCTCCGCATCCTCCCCGGTCCTCTCCGCATCCTCCCCGGTCCTCTCAGTATCCTCCCCGATCCCCCCCGCATCCTCCCTAGTCCTCCCCGTATCCTCCCCGATCCCCCCCGCATCCTCCCCGATCCCCGCGCATCATCTCTGATCCTCCCCGCATCCTCCCCGATCCTCCCCGCATCTTGCCCGATCCTCCACAAATCCTCCTCAGTCCCCCCGCACCATCTCTCATCCTCCCCGCACCCTCCCCAATCCTCTCCGCATCCTCTCCCGTCCTCCCTGCGTCCTCGCCGATTACTCCTGCACCCACCCCGATCCTCCCCGATCCTCGCCGCATCCTCTCCACTCCTCCCCAATCCTCTCGGCATCCTCCCCGGTCGTCGGCGCATCCTCCCCGATCCTCCCCGCATCCTTCCGGGTCCTCCCCGCATCCTCCCCGGTCCTCTCGGCATCCTCCCCGGTCCTCCTCGCATCCTCCCCGGTCTTCCCTGCATCCTCCCCTATCCTCCCCGCATTATCCCCGATCCTCCCCGCGTCCTCCCCGGTCTTCCCCGCATCCTTCCTTGTCCTCCCCGCACCCTCTCGGATCTTGTCTGGATTGTCCCCGATCATCTCCCATCTTCCCCGCATTGTCCCCGCATCCTCCCCGATCCTCCCCGCATCCTCCCTGCATCCTCTATGGTCCTCCCCGCATCCTCCCCGGTGCTCTCCGCATCCTCCCCGATCCTCCGCGCATCCTCCTTGATGCTCGCCGCATCCTCCCCGGTCCTCTCCGCATCCTCCCCGATCCTCCGCGCATCCTCCCCAATCCCCCTCACATCCTCCCCGGTCCTCCCCGTATCCTCCCCGATCCCCCACGCGTCCTCCCCGATCCCCCCGCATCCTGCCCGATCCTCCACACATCCTCCCCAGTTCCCCCGCATCATATCTGATCCTCCCCGCATCCTCCCTGATCCTCCCCGAATCCTCCCCCGTCCTCCCCGCATCCTCCCTGATCCTCGCCGCATCCTCTCCAATCCTCCCCAATCCTGTCAGCATCCTCCCCGGTCGTCGCCGCATCCTCCCGGATCCTCCCCGCATCGTCTCCGACCCACCCCGCATCCTCCCCGGTCCTCCCCGCATCCTCCCCGGTCTTCCCCGCATCCTCCCCTATCCTCCTCGCATCGTCCCTGATCCTCCCCGCGTCCTCCCCGGTCCTCCCCGCATCCTCCCTAGTCCTCCCCGCATCCTTTCAGATCTTCTCCGCATGGTCCCCGATCATCCCCGATCTTCCCCGCATTCTCCCCGATTGTCCCCGCATCCTCCCCCATCCTCCCCGCATCATGCACGATCCTCTCCGCATCCTCCCCGGGCCTCCCGGCATCCTTCCCGATCCTCCAAGCATCCCCCCCGGTCCTCCCCGCATTGTCCCCGGTCCTCCGCGCGTCCTCCCCGATCCTTCCCGCATCCTCCCCGATCCCCCCCCCGCATCCTCCCCGATCCTCCCCGCATCCTCCCCGATGCTCCCCGAATCCTCCACCGTCCTCCGCGCATCCTCCCCCGATCCTCCCCGCATCTTCCCCGATGCTCTCCGCATCCTCCCCGGTCCTCTCCGCATCCTCCCCGATCCTCCGCACATCCTCCCGAATCGTCCTTGCTTCCGCCCCGGTACTCCCCGTACCCTCCCCGATCCCCCCCGCATCCTCCCCGATCCCCCCCGCATCCTGCCCGATCCTCCACACATCCTCCCCAGTCCCCCTGCATCATCTCTTATCCTCCCCGCATCACCCCCGATCCTCCCTGCATCCTCCCCTGTCCTCCCCGCATCCTCCCCGATTACCCCCGCATCCACCCCGATCCTCCCCGCATCCTCTCCAATCCTCCCCCATCGTCCCCGCATCCTCCCTGGTCGTCCCCGCATCCTCCCCGATCCTCCCCGATCCTCCCCGCATCCTCCCCGATCCTCCCCACATCCTCCTTGGTCCTCCACGCATCCTCCCCGATCCTCCCCGCATCCTCCCCGATGCTCCCCGAATCCTCCACCGTCCTCCGCGCATCCTCCCCCGATCCTCCCCGCATCTTCCCCGATGCTCTGCGCATCCTCCCCGGTCCTCTCCGCATCCTCCCCGATCCTCCGCACATCCTCCCGAATCGTCCTTGCATCCCCCCCGGTCCTCCCCGTACCCTCCCCGATCCCCCCCGCATCCTCCCCGATCCCCCCCGCATCCTGCCCGATCCTCCACACATCCTCCCCGGTCCCCCTGCATCATCTCTTATCCTCCCCGCATCACCCCGGATCCTCCCTGCATCCTCCCCTGTCCTCCCCGCATCCTCCCCGATTACCCCCGCATCCACCCCGATCCTCCCCGCATCCTCTCCAATCCTCCCCCATCGTCCCCGCATCCTCCCCGGTCGTCCCCGCATCCTCCCCGATCCTCCCCGATCCTCCCCGCATCCTCCCCGATCCTCCCCATATCCTCCTTGGTCCTCCACGCATCCTCCCCGATCCTCTGACCACTTCCTCCACGATCCTCCCCGCATCCTCCCCGGTCCTCCGCGATCCTCTCCGCATCCTCCCCAATCCTCCTCGCATCCTGCCCGTCCTATCCGCATCCTCCCCGATCCTCCGCACATCCTCCCCAATCGTGCTTGCATCCCCCCCGGTACTCCCCGTATCCTCCCCGATCCCCCCAGCATTCTCCCCCATTCCCCCCGCATCCCGCCCGATCCTCCACACATCCTCCCCAGTCCCCCCGCATCATCTTTGATCCTCCCCGCATCCTCCCCGATAGTCCCCGCATCCTCCCCCGTCCTCCCCGCATCCTCCCCGATTACCCCCACATCCACCCCGATCCTCCCCGATCCTCCTCGCATCCTCTCCAATCCTCCCCAATCCTCCCCGCATCCTCCCCGGTCGTCTCCGCATCCTTCCCGATCCCCCCCGATCCTCCCCGCATCCTCGCCGATCCTCCCCACATCCTCACTTGTCCTCCCCGCATCCTCCCTGATCCTCCCAGTATCCTCCCCAATCGTCCCCGCATCCTCCACGATCCTCCCCGCATCCTCCCCGGTCCTCCGCGATCCTCCCCGCAACCTCCCCGATCTGCCCCGCATCCTCCGTGGTCCTCCCCGTATCCTCGGTGATACTCCGCGCATCCTCCCCGATTCTTCCCGCATCCTCCCTGCTCCTCCGTGCATCCTCCCCGGTCCTCGCCGCATCCTCCTTGGTACTCCCCGCAACCTCCCTGATGGTCCGCGCATCCTCCCCGATCCTCTCCAATCCTTTACCTTCCTCGGGCCTCCCCGCATCCTCCCCGATCCTCCGCGCATCCTCCGCAATCCTCCTCGCATCCTCCCCGGTCCTCCCCGATCCCCGCCGCATCCTCCCCGATCCTCCATACATCCTCCTCAGTCCCCCCACATACTCTCCGATCCTCCCCGCATCCTCCCCGGTCCTCCCCGCATCCTCCCCGGTCCTCCCTGCATCCTCCCCGACCTCCCCGCATCGTCTCCGACCCTCCCCGCCTCTTCCCCTTTCCTCTCCGCATCCTCCCCGATCCTCCCCTCGTTCCCCCGCATCATCCCCATATCCTCCCTGCTCATCCCCGCATCCTCCCCTATGATCCGCGCATCCGCCCCGATCCTCCCCATCCTCCCCTATCCTCCTAGCATCCTTCCCGATCCTCCCCGCATCCTCCCCGCATCCTCCCCGCATCCTCCACGGTCCTCCCCGCATCCTCCCCGCATCCTCCCCGCATCCTCCACGGTCCTCCCCGCATCCTCCCCGATGCTCTCCGCATCCTCCCCAGTCCTGTCCGCATCCTCCCCGATCCTCCGCACATCCTCCCCAATCGTGGTTGCATCCTCCCCGGTCCTCCCCGTATCCTCCCCGATCCCCCCGGCATCCTCCCCGATCCCCCCCGCATCCTGCCCAATCCTCCACACATCCTCCCCAGTCCCCCCGCATCATCTCTGATCCTCCCCGCATCCTCCCCGGTCCTCCCCGCATCCTCCCCGCATCCTCCCCGATTACCCCCGCATCCACCCCGATCCTCCCCGATGCTCCCCACATCCTCTCCAATCCTCCCAAATCCTCACCGCATCCTCCCCGGTCGTCCCCGCATCCTCCCCGATCCTCCCCGATCCTCCCCGCATCCTCCCCGATCCTCCCCGCATCCTCCTTGGTCTTCCCCGCATCTTCCCTGATCCTCGGAGTATCCTCCCCAATCCTCCCCGCATCCTCCACGATCCTCCCCGCATCCTTGCCGGTCCTCCCCGATCCTCCCTGATATACCGCGCATCCTCCCCGATCCTCCCCGCATCCTCGCCGCTCCTCCGCGCATCCTCCCCGGTCCTCGCTGCATCTCCCTGGTACTCCCCGCATCCTCGTTGATGGTCCGCGCATCCTCCCCGATCCTCTCCGATCCTCCCCGCATCATCCTCAGGCCTCCCCGCATCCTCCCCGATCATCCGCGCATCCTCCGCAATCCTCCTCGCATCCTCCCCGGTCCGCCCCGATCCCCCCCGCATCCTCCCCGATCCTCCCCGCATCCTCCCCCATCCTCCCCGCATCCTCCCCGGTCCTCCCCGCATCATCCCCGATCCTCCCCGCATCCTCCCCGCAGCCTCCCTGGTCCTCCCCGCATCATCCCCGATCCTCCCCGCATCCTCCCCGGTCCTCCCTGCATCCTCGCCGATCCTCCGCGCATGCCCCCCAATCCTCCTCGCATCCTCCCCGGTCCTCCCCGATACACCCCGCATCCTCCCCGATCCTCCCCACATCCTCCCCGATCCTCCATACATCCTCCCCGGTCCCCCTGCATACTCTCCGATCCTCCCCGCATCCTCCCCCATCCTCCCCGCATCCTCCCCGGTCCTCCCCGCATCCTCCCCGATCCTCCCCGCATCCTCCCCAATCCTCCCCAATCCTCCCCGCATCCTCCCCGACCTCCCCGCATCGTCTCCGACCCTCCCCGCCTCTTCCCCTTTCCTCTCCGCATCCTCCCCGATCCTCCCCTCGTTCCCCCGCATCATCCCCATATCCTCCCTGGTCATCCCCGCATCCTCCCCTATGATCCGCGCATCCGCCCCGATCCTCCCCATCCTCCCCTATCCTCCTAGCATCCTTCCCGATCCTCCCCGCATCCTCCCCGCATCCTCCCCGCATCCTCCACGGTCCTCCCCGCATCCTCCCCGCATCCTCCCCGCATCCTCCACGGTCCTCCCCGCATCCTCCCCGATGCTCTCCGCATCCTCCCCAGTCCTGTCCGCATCCTCCCCGATCCTCCGCACATCCTCCCCAATCGTGGTTGCATCCTCCCCGGTCCTCCCCGTATCCTCCCCGATCCCCCCGGCATCCTCCCCGATCCCCCCCGCATCCTGCCCAATCCTCCACACATCCTCCCCAGTCCCCCCGCATCATCTCTGATCCTCCCCGCATCCTCCCCGGTCCTCCCCGCATCCTCCCCGCATCCTCCCCGATTACCCCCGCATCCACCCCGATCCTCCCCGATGCTCCCCACATCCTCTCCAATCCTCCCGAATCCTCACCGCATCCTCCCCGGTCGTCCCCGCATCCTCCCCGATCCTCCCCGATCCTCCCCGCATCCTCCCCGATCATCCGCGCATCCTCCGCAATCCTCCTCGCATCCTCCCCGGTCCGCCCCGATCCCCCCCGCATCCTCCCCGATCCTCCCCGCATCCTCCCCCATCCTCCCCGCATCCTCCCCGGTCCTCCCCGCATCATCCCCGATCCTCCCCGCATCCTCCCCGCATCCTCCCTGGTCCTCCCCGCATCATCCCCGATCCTCCCCGCATCCTCCCCGGTCCTCCCTGCATCCTCGCCGATCCTCCGCACATCCTCCCCAATGCTCCCTGCATCCTCCCCGGTCCTCCCCGCATCCTCCCCGATCCTCCCCACATCCTCCCCGATCCTCCATACATCCTCCCCGGTCCCTCCGCATACTCTCCGATCCTCCCCGCATCCTCCCCCATCCTCCCCGCATCCTCCCCGGTCGTCCCCGCATCCTCCCCGATCCTCCCCAATCCTCCCCAATCCTCCCCGCATCCTCCCCGGTCCTCCCCGCATCCTCCCCGACCTCCCCGCATCGTCTCCGACCCTCCCCGCCTCCTCCCCTGTCCTCCCCGCATCCTCCCCGATCCTCCCCGCATCCTCCCCTATCATCCGCGCATCCTCCCCGGTCCTCCCCGCATCCTCCCCGGTCCTCCCCGCATCCTCCCGGATCCTCTCCGCATCCTCCTCGGTCCTCCCCGCATCCTCCCCGATCCTCCCCGCATCATCCCCGGTCCAAGGTAGAAAAACCGTGCCAAGCGCTGCAGACCGGGCTGGGGTAGTGTTTTCTGGAGGGTGTGGAGCTCACCAAGGCAGGTGTAGACCATTCGCCAATAATGATTGGAGGTCAAATACCAAGGCCGCGCACTGCAAACGTTTGTGGACTGGGCCAAGTACTGTTTGGAGGAGGGTGTGGAGGTCACCAAGGTCAGTGTAGACCATCCGCCAATAATGATTCGAGGTCAAAAAAAGATGCCAACACTGCAGACATGTGTGGACGGGGCCAGGGTGCTGCTTGGTGGAGGGTGTGGACCTCACCAAGGCAAGTGTAGACCATCCGTCAATAATGATTCGAGGTCAAAAAACCATGCCACGCACTGCTGACATGTAGCGACTAGGCTAGGGTACTATTTTGTGGAGGGTGTGGAGCTCACCAAAGCAAGTGTAGACCATCCCTCAACAATGAGTCGAGGTCCAAAAACGATGCCAAGCACTTCAAACATGTTGGGACTGGGCCAGGGTGCTATTTTGTGGAGCGTGTGGAGCTCACCAAGGCAAGTGTAGACCATCCCTCAATAATGATTCGAGGTCAAAAAACGATGCCAGGCATTCCAAACATGAGTGGACTGGGCCAGGGTGCTGATTTGTGGAGGGTGTGGAGCTCACCAAGGCAAGTGTAGACCATCCGTCAATAATGATTCGAGGTCAAGAAGCAATGCCAAGCACCGGAGAAATGTGGTGATTGGGCCAGGGTACCGTTTTGTGGAGGGTTCGGAGCTCACCAATGGAGGTGTAGACCATCCATCAGTACTAATTCGAGGTCAAAAAACTAGCCCAAGCAGTGCAGTCATAAAAGCGCCGCAAAAAAATGAATGACACTGAGTGTAGACCATCCGGCCAAGCACCATTGCACCACATCATCATCTCTCAGGTATGACCACTCACCATGAATTTGTGCCTGAGCTGCAGGGATTGGTCTACCATGTTCGTGGTCCTACCGACATCTCCCGCCTCCCAGCTTTCCCCTTCCTCCTGCCCAACGCTGTAACTAGTGGTTGGGTCGCCATGCATGGGCGGCTTTTTCCAAAGGAGGAGCCTACTAGTTTCCAGGCCCTCCAAGATTTACGACCACAAGCCCCCCGTGGCGTGCGCGACACATCCTATGTCACCCACCCCCTTCCTCCGAGGGCCCACAGGAGCCACAAGTTGCACAACAGATCTGCTATATCTGCGGCATCAAGGTCTTGCATCAGTGCGGGTAGTCCGTGCACTGAAAAGGTTGCAGCCTGGGTTTGGATGGACGGTGGAGCGCCTCCACCAGGCAGAGGATGCTCAATTAGCCTTTTTTGACCGCTCCCTCCAGAATAGTTCCCTGCTGGCCGTGATTGTAGGCACCCTCTTGAGGGGTAGCGGTCAGTGTGTGGGGTTGGGTCGCAACCAACCCCAACCTCCGAATTGTGTGTTGTCCCTGGGTGTGTATGCTGATGGGTACAAACCCGCAGGGCGGGGGAATGTAAACATCAAGGTGTGTCGGATTGATGAGGAGGGTGAACTTTTTCCAATAAGGGCGCATGTTCCCCAATGCACGTTGTTGTATCCACGGAGAGAGATGTTGAATGGGTCCGACATGGACGTGCCGAGGAACTGAATATGTTCGAGAAGGCACCGTTTTGTCTTCCGGTGCAGTGCGGGGGCTGCACGCATAATGCCAGTGTCCGACCACCACCATTTGTGGATGGAATGTGGGGGAAAGTGTTGTGATGTGTGTCCGTGTAAGCGGCATAAGGGTGTCTGTGAGCTTTTGCAATCTTACCCGCACCCACTCCCGCTAGTGGGCAGAACGTTCAGTGGTGTTGAACATTTGGCTCAAGAATTCGTGCGTCAGCCGATGCTCCACAAATTGAAGGGAGGCATCAGCCGTGCCTCTGGGGTAGTAGGGCACATACTGCCAACAAATGATTGATGTGTGATGCATCGACATATATGTGTTGTTGTGCCTCAGTACAAGTTGGGGGACGCTTGGTGATCCCCACACGCACGCCCAGTCAAAAGATATCTGCAGTGAGTGAATCATAGTCCAGAAGTGGTAGTCGGGGAAAAAATGATAATTTAGTTTGCCAAAACTCAGGGCTTCAGCACAATATTGTTGCCGGAGCGGGCCACCACGTGCCTCGGCGAACTCGTTGCGGTAGAAGTTGATGATGACCTCCAAAAACTTGATTTGCCCTTGTAGCGGCAAAATCATAGACTGCTTGCCAAGGAGGGCGGGGGGGGGGGGGGGCGGTGGGGGGGGGGGGTAGCTGCCCCCCGACCGCCCCCATGAGGAGGAGCAGGCCCGCCAGGCTCCTGCACAAGCGGGCACAGGAGTTTGGAATGCGAGAAAGGGGGCCAGCAAGGCGCCTAGGACCGCGATGATTGGAGGCTGGCGGAGGAGGCCGAGGAGTTGAGCAGCCATTGCGCCCGGCCCGCCCATTGTTTTGTGATTGCGCAGCGCCCACCGCGTGCGGAGCGCGGAGAGGAATGCAATGAAGATGCGCTGCCGGCGCTCTTCAAATTGGGGAGCCGATGGGGCTGTCTGCCGCGCGAATGGCGCAAGAGGGAAGATACGCACCCCTCGCGAAGTAGCAAGCGAGCAATGCGCACCCCACAGGGCACCTTGTCGCAGCATGTAGGGCGGAGAAAAAGACGGCAAGGTTGTAGTTCAGCTTGGCAGCCTCACAACTTGGAGGTACACAACAATAGACCTAAGAAAAAAACAGTTCTGGGGCTGTCGCTGGTGCCATTGCCCAGACTACATGGGTCTCGCAACCACTACGTGGATTCACATGGGTGGTTAACCACCTATATTGACCTCATCATCGGAACACAAGCCAAGGGCGACAAACGGGTGTAAGGAAGTGTCCAATTTTTGAAAATTTTCAACTCCCACTAACTATCGGCGCAAACCCCGAACTACATGGGGCCAATGGCCACGACCTTGGTCTTGACGGGTGCTTGACTACAGACATTGTCACCAAACCACCACCCAAATCCATCCCACGGGCAACCAAAGGGTTTTGAAAAAATATGAAATTTTAATTAAAGGTCAAACGGCGAACCCCGAGGAATTACATTCCTGGGCTGCTTTTGTGTTTGTCTCCTTGCTTGATTTTGGAAAAGTAGTCCACTAAACCCAAGGTCAAAGGCAACAAGAGCAAAATCAGAAAGCAGCATCAAGATCATCAAGATGAAAGGTCTCTAGTAAGTGCAAAAAAGTGTATTTTCATGGACCCAGGCCACCTTGATCTTAACTTGAAATTTTGAGCCCTTTGATATGCTATGTTCTCAGTAGTTGTCCCGAAGTTGGGTAATGCTTGCATTTTGCCGATAAAACAGAAAAATGAGCAGAACTTAAGAGGCTTTGCCACATTTTGATGCAAAGTGCCCCATGGTCCAAGGAACACATGGAACCCCCCAACCCCACTAAGATGAAGCGTTACTTGTGTTTTCTATGTGATTTTCTATGTTGTTGGCAGTTCCAACAGGATGCATGGGCAGTAGCGGCGCGTTCGCCGGATCCGTATCCATGCCGATGTAAATGTTGGGCACAGCGTCGTCCTCTAGCAGGAGCACCATTGTCAATTCGCTGGGCCCGTACTCCTCCTCCTTCGCCATTTCCTTCATGCCCACGTCCCCAAAATCCAAGTCGCCCCCCCCACCGCACTAGGCGCCGCCTGTGCCGACTCAGGCGTCGGGGCGAAGGCGCAAGTGGCTGCTCATCTGCAGCCTCCCTGCCCGAAGCTTACGACGCCTCTAGCCGAGCCCTGCGGCGGGCCTATAGCCGGGCCTCATTGACGCCAGTGGCCATGTCCATGTCGTATTCCAACCCGGCCGCACACGCCTCCCCTAAATGCACCATTCGCCAACTCCTCCACTCCCAAATCTAGTCAGATACCCCCCCGGCCAGCCCATGCGCCATACTCGCCGTCACACCCATGCCCGCCCTCGCTTGGCCTCCTTGTGTAGCACGCACTCCCATTACGGCTCCACCTTCCCCCTGGTCACTAGGCTCACTCCCCACACCGGCTCCATCCGTGGCGCCCGGCGTCGTGCCCTCAATACAGGCTTGCTGCGGTTGCATCCGCACCTTGCTGCCCGGGACGTTGTCCGCCCCACCAACAGCGGCTGTGGTGTGCTACGACACCGTGTGTCTTCCACTCTCGGCCGTCTCCCGCCGGAGGGCAGCCAGGGTCTCCCCCAACAGCGCGCCGATCTCCACGGTAGCGTGGCTAGCCGCTGTCGGCTCACTCTGTTGAGCACCAAACGCTGCAGCTCGCCCGCCCGCCCGTGGGCGCTACCGACATCCGCAGGGCCTCACGAGGGGCGCCCTCCGGCACTGCCACACTGCCCAAAGCTGTTGCCATTGGTGATGGCGGCGTTGGTTTC
Source organism: Eutreptiella sp. 'Long Island Sound 2002' (assembly GCA_964036045.1). Taxonomy (NCBI): domain Eukaryota; phylum Euglenozoa; class Euglenophyceae; order Eutreptiales; family Eutreptiaceae; genus Eutreptiella; species Eutreptiella sp. 'Long Island Sound 2002'. The sequence continues at coordinate 153,117,726 of OZ038379.1, forward strand.
ACCGGCTCCGGTGCGCCCACTCCGAGTTGTCCCGGGGGCATCGCCGGCGTAGGGTACGTCGGCCTCTATGGGCTTGGTGCAATCTGCTCCTAGGGCGCTTCGGTTGACGCCAATGCTGCCGGAGCTGACGGCATCACTGGCGCCCGGGGGACCCCCGTGGGCACCGACCCAGGTATTGGCGCATGTGGTACCTCGGTGTGAGATCTCGGGTTTTTAAACTATTTCTCAACACAACTTTTCCTGCCCTTGTGGACTATGGTATGGGGAAGAAGGGCCTTCCCTTTGAGAGACCCTTGGTTCACACCCGACTAGTCTCACTGAGGAGGAAGAAATCCATATGATGCATTTGACATGGCAATGACCTCGCGTGCTAGAGTGCATGTTGCGTGCGCAAAGTGTAGAGTGTTGGCAAAAAGTGCACATCTATGCGATTCACCACAAGAAGCATCCCCCAAAAAGGCGTTGTTGCACACCAATAGAGCCGAATAAGACGGCCTAGTGGGTGCTACATGGTTGCCCATGGTTTATACAAACTCCCGTTGTTACCAAATGATCACCCAACAACAGCCCAAGCTCTGTTTGACATTCTCGGTGGTTGCCCAAAAATCGCCATTTTTTGGCCAGCAAAAACAGCACGATAACGGGTAGTGGCTAACATGTGGCGCCCCATTGAAGGACCGGTTCACAAAACTTCGAAATAGCACCCAGGACCCCATCACTGTTCAAATGGTCCACGTAGAAGGAACCGGCTTGACACACCATGGTTGCTACATGCCGAATAAGTTTTCCCCACAAAGAAAAACAACCCCAAAACGGCGATCATGAGGGCCCACAAGCCCCATTAAGAGGGCCCAATTGGTGCTACATGGCTCCTAGTGGGTTTGTACATACCCCCGTAGTCACCAAATGATCACCAAACAACAGCCCAATTGTTTCCGAGAACCGGCAAGGGTCGCCGGAAAAGGTGCATTTCCCACCCAACATAGGTAGGCATTTTGGATGGATATGGACCATGGGTGTCTCTCACACGGGCCATGATCCGCCTGAGGTAGGGCTACAGCCTACCAAAAGTTTCCCATTGTATCCTAGTCCTAGTCCTAGTCTCCTGTCATAACACCCCCATTTGCACCCCCGAAAGGGGGTGCCACTCAGCCAGTAAGGATGCCAAACACAGTAACATAGCACTCGTCCAATTCCACTCCACACCAACTGTATGGAGTAGGAGCCCGAAAAGACTTTTTAGGCTCAAAATTGGGGGGAAACGAGAAGATTTGTCTTTTTGGACACATTAAAGGGGGGGGGGTCATTTCTTCCAACAGCCCCCGCCCCCCCCCCCCAGCCCCCCTCCCAAAAAAAGTATGTTTCAAGGGGGTGGGGGGGTCTAGGGGGGTCCAAACTGAAAGCGGATTGTTAATGGACAAACTAATGATTTTACAAGGGGTTTGGCGAACAGTTCAACCCCTTGGGGTAGGGTACACAAATAGCCCAAAACATGTGTGTGTGTGTGGGGGGGGGGGTATGTAGTGTTTTTCCCATATATGCAGGCCTGCCTGGCCTTGATGTAACAAGCTGTGCAAGGTGATGTTCTACTGACGCATGCCAACCTGAAGACGGGTATCGGGTGAAATCCTCACTTGCAAGGGCACATATCAGGGGGGGGGGGGGATCCCGGAGTTTGGACCTAGGTCCCCGCCGTAGTTAGGGGGTCCATATACAAGAAAAAATTTCCTTGGGACCCAGATCCAATTCCTCAGGTGACAGCCGCAACATGCAAAGATGTTTTGACCCCCCTTCCAAAAAAGCAGCACTTAGGTATGGGGGGGGGTCAGGTGCGTCAAAATCAAAATACTCATTGGGACATCATTTTGTCTCCTAAAATGATACTTTTACAAGGTGTTACAGTTGTGATACCATACCTTGGGGTATGTTACACCAGGGGGGGCGGGGTACACGGTGCCATGAATGCTATTGAAAAGAACCTCTCTTTGAGGTGATATCCCTTCTAAGAAGCATGATGGCACATGACTGGATGGACAATGAGAAACTCAAGACTAAAAAGTATCTTGTGAGGACTGGGTTAATGGTCTCGCTTATGAGAGGTATTACTTGAATCCGTTTGCATCATGTTCATCAAAATGCAGTGGCAGCAAATGATGCGTGAATACTTGCAGCCACAATGGTCTTTACGGTTCCAAATGCCCTTGAACCATCCATACGGGGCACTGTGCTTGGGGCCTGGGGCAAACAATGTGCAATTTTTTGATTGCAAGTCTTAATGAGCATGCGCCCCTCCAGCCCCCAAAGCTCCCCCCAAAAAATTGGGTCTGCAAAATGGTCTTTTGTGCTCAACATTGAAAAACTGCCAAAAGAAATCTTGATTTTGGGCGGGGAGGGGGGAATTCTCTTTGCGGGTTTGGTTGGGCAAAACTGCAAATTGCAAAGATGTTGAGAACGATGTTATTGTGACAATTTGTAATGCCACACCGCAAGGACATTGCCAATCTAATGACACGGATGTTCGCCCCGGGGGAGGGAAGGGGGGTGGACTCCACTCTTGGCATGCTAATACGTGCGCCCCCCCCCCCCCCCCCCCCACGCGAAAAAAAATCCTTGGAATCACCCACAGCTCATGCCGCTCGAGGATGGCTTGTGGTGCAAAGAGATGCTTATTCCTCCCGCAAACAAGAGACTCTCCAGTCATCAATCCTCCGAACATTAGCATGTACTAAGTGCAAACAAAGGAAAAACTTTCTGTGGCGGCTTTGCTCCGCTCCTTCGGCGTCAAGGTGCAATTTGCTAAGTGCAGAGAGGGGGGATTTTTTGCAACTTTCCCTCCCCCCCACACCATGGCGCAGATCTGTGGACCATCTGGTGGACAGAGGCGCAACACAAGATGAATTCCGAAAACGGTGCATTTGTTATGTGGCGTCAGAGAACCCTGTGTGTTGATGAAAAAAGATTGGGAGGGTCAAAGTTTTGGGGCTCAGACACACAATCGTGGAAAATGTAACACACACAACAAAATTGTAAAATCGCGGAACTTTTTTTGCAGTAAGATCATGTAATGGTTTTTTTATATAAATCGTGAAGATATAAAAAAAAATCAGACAGATGAAAAAAATCCTCGGTCCATGACGTGTAATTGCATAAAAAAAATGGGAAATAGAAAAAGCATTTGCCACTTTTGCAATACATATGCAATATGTACGGTTTGCGGACGGGACCCGAAAGCAACCTTAACAATCGGACACCGAGTCCACAACGCACAAAGTAATATGTGTGGCCGGCACTTAATTGGAACCCCGCCAATATAAAGATATGGAAAGGGGCAGAAAGAATGTCCACTCACGTGCGCTCAAAGCCTGAAGGCTCTTGCCTACAATGCGAAGACTACTACAAGCAGTGGTGCGAATGGAAACACTCTCTGTGGCTACCAAGGCATTGGGATGGGGCCAATATGATAGCACGGTTATACACTCCGCCTTTGGCACACCAAATAGGCGACCGAAAATATAGTAACGCGAAAAGGCTACAAAACATGCACCCGCTACAAGTAGTTGCAAAATGCACGTTTGTAGATGAGGTCTGTCTTCATACCAGAGGACTTGGGCTTTGCACCACGGCTGGTGATCAGCTGACAACCCTCGCGCACACCAACTACCTCCTCATTGGTCAACTCATCGATGAATTGCTGGTCAAGCTCCAGCCGGCGAGATGCATCTTTGGGGAAGCTACCTAGCACCTTGCGCCACTCTCCAAGGATGAGGACCTTCGGATTGGTGTCCTCCTTTGTGGCAGGAGTGGGCATGGAAGGTTGCACCTAGGGCTCCGGGCCTTCCACGCTTTGCTCATAGGAGGCATCCTTGCCTTTAAGGAGGGTGGGGGTGGCTTGAACACGCTCCTAAGTCTTGGCATCCTTGCCTTTGAGCATGGTGGGGTTGGCCTGAACACTCTCTTGATTCTCGGAAAATGCACCTTGAACTTGGGTGTCAAGTGAGGGCAAGGAAGCTCAAAAACTCCTTATAAGTCATCACTAGACGGCTGAAGGAGCAGCTGTATGAGACACATGAGCAAAGCAAAAACACAACACACAAAATACATCAGAGGGAAAAGAGCCGAGCCGGAGGTTGAAAATAAGTCCCGAGAAAGTCCAATACGCATAGTAGCCCGAAGAAGCGAATAAATTCACGGTTCAGCGCCTAAGAAACCACCCCCTAGGCCGTGCCCATGCCCCATAATTATTTCCCCGGAGGGACCGGGGGGAATTATTTCCGCCACGACGAAGCATGGGAGGCCATCACCCGAACTCAAGGGGCTAGTCCATATCCTCAACCGGAAAGGGGCTGGTCTAGAACCCCAACCGAAATGGGGTTAGTCCATGTCCACAACTGGAAAGGGGCTGATGCATATCCCCAATTTGCTGGGGGCCAGTGTAGATCCCCAATCGGAATGGGAGTAGTCCATATCCCCAACTGGAAAAGGGCCGGTCCAGATCCCAACCGGAATGGGGGCGGTCCACATGCCCACCTGGAAAAGGGCTCGTCCATACCCCCAACCAGAAAGGGGCTAGTCTAGATCCCCAAACGGAATGGGAGTAGTCCATATACCCAACTAGAAAAGGGCCGGTCAATATCCCCGACCGGAAAGGAGCCGGTCCATATCCCCAATTGAAAAGGGGCCAATCCATATCCCCAACCTCCAAGGGGCCCGTCCATATCCACAACTGAAAAGGGGCCAAATCATATGCCCAATTGTAAAAGGGCCCCTCCAGCGGTTCAACCACAAAGGGGCCAGTCCATATCCCCAACCGGAAAGGGGCCAATCCATATCCCCAACCAGAAAGGGGATGGTCCATATCCGCAACCATAAAGGGGCCAGTCCATATCCCAAACTGGAAAAGGGCCAGTCCATAACCCCAGCTGGAAATGGGCCGTCCAATCCCAAACTGGAAAGGGGTCATCAAACGTGAGTACAAACAAATTGTACTATTGTGTGATTTTTTTTTGCAATAAAGTCAGGCAATTTTTTTTTGCGGTAAGCGCGAGTACAAAAAAATTGTCCCATCGTGTAGCTGTTTTTTGCAGTAAACGAAAATACAAGAAAATTGTCGCGTCCTGTTATTTTTTTTCTGGTGGTAAATGCACGTACGATTTACTCACAACTGAAGCCAAAAAACAAATTACACGATGGTACGATTTTTTTACTCGCATTTACTGCAAAAAAAAATACCTGAATTACAATATAACACCACGGGATCCCATTTTCCACCCCCACCCTCAGCATTGGGAGGCTCCATCCCACATCCCCCACCCGCCGGCAGCCCGCCCAAAAAAGCGTGCAAATGGAGTCCACAGGACATACGAAGCCCATCTCCAACATGCGGTCTGCTTCATCAAGGACCCAGAAAGTCACATGCTTCAGTCTGAGCCACTCCAGTCGCAGGTATTCGGTCAGACGCCCTGGGGTGCAGATGGCCACCTGAAGGCATTGCAGGGGGCAGCTGGGGATGTGCCTGAGGGAGCATGATTCTCGAGTCTCCTCAGGGCAAGGCTTGAGGAGGGTGGTAGGGCAGCTGCAGATGGGACGAGAGCTTCCAAACAAGCACCGTCTTATGCGTCAGGGTGTCGGGGAAGGCGTAATAATATTACGTGTAATAAGTCTATTACGTGTCGGGCGATGTATTAAAATTCCCGACACATAATAAAATCCCCGACACGTAATTGAATTCCCAACATTAAATTCCCAACTCATCATAATCTGTCTGTTTGACTGATTGCTTGTTGCATTAAACGGCCCATGTGTACCGCATGAACAACTGCACATGTGCGCACTGTGTGCACAAACTGCGCACAGTGTCTACACGTGTGCACAGTGTCTACAGACTACATGCGGGTAAACGGACTGTGCAACGATTTTTGATGGGGTGGTTTGCGCCCCCTCCTAAATATTGTCTTCATGTCTACAACATGTTCACAGTGTCTATAACATGTGCATGTTGTAAACCACCTATGCACAGTGTCTACAGACTATACCCAGGTAAACACACACATGCAAGTTGAATATTGTCTCTTTACATGTACAACACCTGCACTTTGCGAAAATGAAAACATTAAAAATTTAGCAACTTTTTGGTTTTTGCCACTAAACAGCCCAAAAAAAAATCTTTTTTGTGATTTTTTTCAATTTGCCAGACAAAATCTGTGCAATCTGTGAATCTGCGTGGAACCCATAAAATAAACTTAATTTTTGCGCTTAATCATTTGTTAATGTATGCTCACTGCTGCTGTTTGGAAAAAATATTACCCGTCAGTTTGTACGTGATCCTTGAGCAGTGGTATGTCAGGCACAGGCAGCATCTTAGTGGTCAGTGCACTGCTTTGGCAACTGAAAGCTGTTGGTACAAATCCTGCAGGGACCATATTTATCACCTGCCTTCAGGTGCACACAAAGAAAAAAATGGTTTTTTTGCACAAACAAAACCTGCAACAAGGTGACGAATACACACAGAAATCACATCCAAACACTGCTGGAGTTCAACACTGTCAGCTGCACTTGGCTCGCTGCAAATGCTGTTGCCATGGCTTCCTCAGCGGGCAAAATTGGGAAGAAAGAATGCAAGGAGAACATTGCTGTCGGCGGAAAGGGTTGGGGCACATAGGGGAAGCAACACGCGTCCTTGCATGATGCATGTACAATTGTTCACAAACGGTAGAAAGCCTGCAATCCCAGGATTATTTATTTAAGTCTCCTAATTTTCTGCAAATGCTCTGCCCGGAACGCCAGAATTTTTGTAAAAAAAATGTGTTTGTTGTTTATTTTTTTACACTCAGAAAAACAACACTCAGGAATTAAATCTTTAGGCAATATATTCACGATTCTACGGTATGTGCACGTCGCCAAATCCTCCGGAGGGATGCGCAGTGTGTATGAACAGACTGTGAAGAACCTGACCTTGACACAGGTGTGGCAACACAAACAGAACAGCTGCACATTGCTGCTGGATCCCAGGAAAACAGTATTTAGATGGTCACGATGAATTGCTACGCACGATAAATAATAATAATAATATGCGTGATAATGGGCCACCGTTTCTCTCTCTCTCTCTCTCTCTCTCTCTCTCTCTCTCTCTCTCTCTATCTCTCTCTCTCTCCATAGTGTCGAACAAGCACCATCTTACGTGTTGGGGCATAATAATATTACACGTCGGGGATATTATTACGCATCAGGGATCTTATTACGCATTCGGGATTTTATGACACGTTGAGGATTTTGTGATGCATCGGGGATTTTATGACACGTCGGGGGTTTTATTGCGTGTCGGGGATTTTATGACACGTCGGGGGTTTTATTACGTGTCGGGGATTTTATGACGCGTCGGGGATTTTATTACGTGTCGGGAATTGTATGACGCGTTGGGGATTTAATTACGTGTTGAGGATTTTATGACGCATTGGGGATTTAATTACGCATCGGGGATTTTATGACGCGTTGAGGATTTTATGACGCGAGGGGGATTTTATTACGTGTCAGGGATTTTATGAGGCGTCGGGGATTTTATTATGGGTCAGGGATTTTATTACGGGTCGGTTTTAGGCGCAATAATATTATGTGTAATAAAGCTATTACGTGTTGGGCGGTGTATTATTACTACGTGTTGTAAAACCTGTGGACAGGACAGGGCACCATGCAAAACATCAAGAGTGACTGAGGCACTCGTCCGGCAGCCAGTGGATGGCAATTCCCACACTGACCACTCCGGGAAGTGGGGCTCAGAACGCCGCTTCTGATGTGATTGCTGTTGTCATCATCCGCAATGCCCTCCCTGTGTTGCTTGGTCCCCCCCGCACAACGAATGCAGCGTGCTTCCATGCCACGGATCCGAGCAGTTGGCTCAGTGTCGTGAGTCATGGGGACATTCTCTTCGCAGCATCAACTTGCAAACAAAACCAACGGGTGCCCAGTCTCCTCCAAAGGTTGAAAGACTGGGTTCGTTTTGGGGACCCTGCCCCCTTCATTAAGTGTGTGCACTGTCAATGGCGCTGGTCAGGCCCTGGGTGGTCATGTGGCCATGTGGCGGTCGAGCTGGTGCTATCTCCTGAGCACAGAGGCAGAATCCTTCAAAAAAAAAAACACGATGCATTTTGCCATGTGTTCAAACAAGAGAAGTGAACCAAATGTGCGACATGATGAGGAAGCAAATGCAAAGAGAGCGCGTCCTTGGGTCGGCCGCTCTGCACATTGAGCTGCCGGCGGTTGATAATAGCAATCGGCAGGCGTTGCTGGTGTCCAGAAAGGCAGTTTTTCAGCTGCACTGCCGCGTGCCCAGATGCCATCAATACCCTATGCTCTGACTCCACTTCCGGAGTCATCTCTTTTTTGGAACCAGGCGCCATCCTGTGGACAGGGTAAACAGGGCGCTGTGGAGTGTTGCTTGTCTCGTGTGTTGCTTGAATGACCATCCTCACTGGACCTGCCTGTCTTGCACATAGGCCGGAACAAAAAGGGCGCTGGTCGGATGAATGCCGGAGTGCATTCCCCCAAAAGAATAAGTCCTTGAGACCCTTTATCAGGCACCGGTTTGCGGGTATGGGGGGCGCAGCACAAAAGGGACAACAGGGGATGGAGCGGAGAAAGCATGGTAAAGGAGAAGAAAGAAGGAATGGAAGGCAGAGTGCATGTGATGTGAAGGGGGCATTGGAATATAGGGCTGGGGAACATATACACCTCCATTCCGTAGGGGACCTGAGCTTTCTGCTCCTTCCCCTCAACACCGCCGTGAAAAGTGACGATACGGAAACGCGGTTTCTGTTTAGCAAAGGGCTCATACTGATCCCGGATCTGGTGCGCAAGTTCGCGAGTCGGGCACAGAACGAGGGCAATGGGGCCGTAGAGGCATTTCAGACTGCGAGGCTGCGCGTTGATGTGCACAACGCTGGGAATTAAATACGCCAATGTCTTTCCTGAGCCTGGGGCACACACAGCGGGTGTCTGAAAACAACCACGACCAAACCCCACATGCTAAATCATTGAGTTGAACACATCATAACCTACAAGTCCATGTTTATGGCTCTGCACATGCTTATGCATTCAAGAAGGCACGAGACGCAGCCTTATATTCAGGTATGGCCACGTATGGCACAAAATCAATGTGTGAAATCTATGTCCCACATAACAACAATGTACCGCAAGAATGTACCATCAAGGGTCCTGGTTTTCGATGCATCTCACAGGACCAGGCCCTGGAGGCGGGGTCCAATACTTGGACGTGCGGAGGACCAGACCCCTGCCGGATTAAATAACCTCCTAAACCTGTCACAACCGTCAAATCTGCCTGGAGATGTTGGTCTTGCTGGCCTGTGCGCCCAACCTAATCCATTTTCAAACACGACCCCTGTATCTGAGCCAGCAAATCTTACATAGCGCTTCCTTACCCTCATGAAGGCACTCCCCGTGGCAATTATAAGTGAGAAAAGTCCAAACATCAACCCCTCATTAGGAGTGCACCGTCTGCAAAGAAGAGAAAGGGCACACCAGTCTCTGCAAGCCCAATGCAATCGTGTCCGGACAGGACGACGGGCCAGGCCATAGATTGAATGGACGTGGGTCTCGAGATGCCCATTCCATTGAGCACTTTGCGCATGCTGTCCGTTATGCATGGGGCCTCCTCTACGGTGAGCAGCGGATGGGGGACCATGACGGCCTCAGGCGCCTCTGCAGTGATGGTGTTTCTCCCCATCCACAACTTGATCTGGCCCTTTGTCTTGGTCGGCTCACCAATGTCAAATACCCTGGGGAATGCCTTAAGGTCCTGAAGATTGGGTGGGAGATCCTTCTTGGGACCATAACCCCATCCCTCCCTTCCATTCTCCAAAGATGGCACACGTTGGCGTCGAGAAAGTCGTAATGGTCAAAAGCGTCGATTAGATTAGGGACAGATTATGCGATAGAGAGGCTTGTGACAAAGACACTAAAATTTTGTGAGGGTTTGGAAGGGTGCACTGGGCACCTCTGCCGCCACATTGCAGCAGTCGTTGCAGTCACAGTGCAATGGGCCTCGTTGTCGCCACAGCGCAGCACGCGCTTTTGGTGCCACGATGCAGGAGTCCTTTGGCATCACAGAGCAGCTAGCCCCTTTTTGCAGCCACACAGCAGCCGACGCAGTTGCAACTTCTGAGCTGCAGATATTGCAGCAGCTGTGTGCGTTGGGTTGGGACGTAGAATGTATTGAGCAGGCAAAGTGAATGAGTGCTACGCATGTTGTAGGACCGGCAAGAGTCACGACAGCCACAAGAATGGTGGATGGTCAGCACGCCGTGCAGATTGCAAGTTTCCAGCTCCAGATCCAGCCCCCCCTCCCCTTCCCTTTGAGCCCACCCACCCACCCACTCCTCCGATCCCTGACAGTTGATACACACTCCAGGGGTCTTTGGACTGGCATTTTGGGAATCATCTGAATCCATCTTGTGAATGCCCGTCAAATTGTCCAGACTGCCACAATTATATGCCCCCGTGAACCGGTACACAGACGATCAAATGTTGCTCATTGCACGTACATATCTCGCCTGACCCTTCGTTCCTGTCCCCTCACTGCTGTCCCTTGCACAAAAGTCAGCCCCTTGGGCTGTGAAATTTCTGCTCGTTGCTTCACAGGGCCCGAACCACCACCCATCACGTCTGTTGGCACGAATCGATCCTGCGGCGCATGCTTTGATTCCCTCTGTTTCGTGTTTTGAATGGCGCCCCATAGATCTCCTGCGGAGCCGTATGCCATGGACTTTTAGCGGCTGTTTTGCTTGGGTTCGGGATATGGCCACCTGAGTCCCCTCACACACAGGCTCCGGTCGGCAAGAACTCACTTCAGTGCCCTTATTTCCCACCTCCGTCTTAGCCCTTCACTCCAGCATCCCGCAGAAGACAATGACCAAGAACTACAATCAGCTGAGAAGGGGATAGACACACAGATCCGGTGTGCAGCAGAGCAGGGGACAAGACATACATCTTTGCTAAAGCGCTGTCGCTTCAATTTAGGTATGCGTCGTTTCAAGCGTGTCTGCGTCAAAGACAAAGGTGTAGAACGGACCACAGGTGCAGAACGGACATGCAGTTGGCTCCACCACACCACACCACACCACACTCCATAGGCTGCAACCACAAACTCTAATTCTAAGACAGTTGTACGCCGAATCTTTTGAAGGGGGACAACGTCTTTTCTGCGCCACCTTTGCATCAGGTGTCCGGGTACGCTTCCATTGTTGAGGGGTAGCAAGGAGCACCCTCTATTACAGAGTTTTAAAGACTGTTGAAGATGCCTAGGAACACCATTGGAACAGTGAACTTGGGGAAGAGCCGGGGACGGGGACAAGGTCGGGTCACAACAAAGCAAACAGATCAAGGGAGCATGTTGAGGTCTAAGACAAACTTTGTTCACCAAAAAGCTACACCAAAGGCAAATCACCATGTTTTAGCACAAAACAAAGGCACAAAAGCACGGACGCCTAACTGGGCTGGAAGCACGCATTCTGTGGCTGAAAGCCCCCAACATGAAGAGCTCCAGCAACATATGGGAGATCCTTCGCTCCCAATACTGGTTTGCCGCCGTGCTGACAGGAGACACTGTTGGCAGGTGGGGTGTCGGAATATGGGGAACAGAAGAACCAAGCGACCAGCAAAGGACAAGTATAGCAAACCTGCTTGGAGCAGAGGCCCCCATCAAACGGACACGCATACGGGTGTACGGATACCCGGCCGGTTTCGGCTACGGTACCACGTGGGCTCAAGAGGAGGCCGCACGTGTCTTTCCCTCAGGCAGGGTCCAAGTCCTCTCCTGCCAACACCTCGTCAACACGTCCATAACCAAGCCGGTCTTCGACATTACCGTAACAGGGGTGCCAACGGAATGGCAGGTGCACAAGCTGGAGTCCACCGACACCAGAGCGAAACCCACGAATTTGGAGGCGATGCGTATCGCACAAACTCCGACCAGCAGCGGAAAGAGTTGGACGCCAAGAGAGGCTACGTCTGGCCACACGGGCGGACGACGACCCAGTGACTACCTCTTTGCAAGACGTCGTGGAGGACAACCACGACATGGAGTTAGGACAATAAAGCTGACCGTTCGGGTAGTGGCATTACTGCACCCAAGGACATGCACGAGCCGGCACAAACAGCCGCCGTGCTATGCGAGCCGGACACGTCCGCCGCGCAGGAAGTCTTCAGGATTCCTCTTGTGCATGCTGTGCCTTCTGCCACGGTGCTCTAACCATAGGCAATGTTGCCGTACACCAACCTTGAGCGCACGCAAGTGCCCCCCCACTGAGCTGACGAGAGAGGATGCAATGGGAACCGCCCGGGCACGCAGTCCTGAAATGATGCTCCCCCTACCAGGACCCTCACCACCCAGGACATGCGACTGCCGCCTGGACTGCCTATTCCTGATGACAGGTACTATGTTCTCTTCCATGGAACGGTCGCACAAAAGGCGAAGGTCGGACTCCAGCAGCGAGGAAGGTGAACGCCAACATCGAAGGCGGCAGCAGCCGCAACAGCACACCCACACCCACATCCATGTTCACGTCCACCAGCCCCAACAGCGGCACCCAGATCGGTCCAAACGCCGCAGTGCACACACCCAGAACGATGCAGGATTCAAGGCGAGACCAGACGGATGGAAAGCGCGCTGCGAGAGCTCGACGCCCAACAGGCAACTGAAATGAAAGCAGCCCGGGAGGAGCAGCAGCCGGCCGCGCAGTACTCGGACAGGGCCCCTCTGATCCCGTTCCAGGCCAACACGCCGAGACACAGGCCACGGACACCCAGCTACGAGCAGGTGATGGCCCGCCCACCTCTACCCAGCTATGATGAGGTAGTGGGGATGGCAGCAGACGAGGAAGAAGCAGAGCATGGCCCCAGCAGATCTGGACTCGCCAACCCGTACTCCCCGCAGCAGCTGAGGAACGTCTCGACAGCGGTGCAGATGCAACCGGAACGGCCCACGGTGATCACCGACGTCCTGTACAAGACAGGCTCATACATAGCCTAGGCGCTGGAGCCCCATCTTGCGCTGCATCACCGCGATGACTGGGTCAGGGACTGGGCCACGGGTGTCGGACAACAGCTGGGCTTCGACGACGCGCCAGAGCCCGACACGGTCAAGCAAGGGACCCATGCGGCGCCACGAAACTGGAGGCTGCGGCTGCGGGGAAGGAAGCCCCAGGGACTCACGTTCGGCATCAGCTCCAACGCCAAATATGGAGTGTCCCAATACGCATGGGCCTCGGGCGCGGAGTGGCTGATCAGCCGCATTCAAGCCCAAACGACAGCAGTGAGGCCGCCGTCACCGCCACAGGAGGACGAAGATGCCCAGCCGCCGGCATACGCGCCACGCCAAGAGTTTGTGGACCAGGTATGTGCTGACTTTGCTTGGCAGGTGCCTGAACGTGCGGTCTTCTCAGCAAGCGCTGATACATGCAGATGCAGTATCCCCCTGCTCACACGAATACGCCCTCTCACTTCCAGTGGCTCGACCCGGAATGGAAGCTGCAGCGAGGCTACCGATACGGCAGATGACCGTGACCGTGACCTGAAAATCCGTCAAGACGCACCATCCCTGCGGCCCGTGCACACTCTCAACCCTGCCAGGGACGAGCAGGCCAGCACAGCTAAGACGGAGAGCCCAGCTACCCTCCCAGCTGAGCCGTACGGGAGACGGGAACGCCCGCCGCGTTACAATGCCGAGAGACGGTCTGTGATGGCGAGCGCCGCTAGACTATTATGGACAAGTCGGGTAAGCCCGCCGTCCCTAGCAGCGGTGCCTGAAACACACCGCAATGCCAGTATTCACTGTCACTGTTACCCCAGGGCTTCTCTTCCTGAACCCTTTAGCCTGCCTAACCGCCTGGACTACCTTGTTCCTTTTCGTCCCCTGCTCCTGAATCAGCCAGATCAAAATCCCGCCCCAGCAGGCAAACAACTCGACAGTGTGCCGCCCCCCGTGGGGATTGTCACAAGAGCCCTAAAACAGGGCGATAGAAGTCGCGCATAGGGTAATGGGTGAGACGCGTGGGCTGCAGGCTCAAATGCAAAAATTGTACTGTACGAAGACACACATGCATGCACACCACACACACACTATGCAATGGATCCAACACAACAACCCTGGAGGCAAACACACCACACACACACACACACACACACACACACACACACACACCACAAACAGAGCTAAACCATAGATCAGAACGTGATCTAAGATTTAGCACAAAACGAAGGCACACAAGCACGGACAACAAAGCAGGCAAACAACTCGACAGTGTGCCGCCCCCCATGGGTCTAGTTCATGCCAACCCTACAGCATAACATACCCACACAGCTTGTCCCTTACGGATCAAACAGGTGGGCCACGCCCACCACTGGCCGCAGGGAGCCTTGCACGAATACATACGGCAGGCGCCTAGGCAATGCCTGCTGATCGTCAAGTGGACGGTGCCCAGCTGGTACACCAACCGCCACTTGTGCGAGCAGATGTGGTGCTGGCCCGTCGGCTTGACGTTGGGGGTGCCCTCGGGGCGCAAAACTTGGGCAGGCTGTCCCTGCAGGCGCCGCCGGCGCAAGGGCCTCGGGGATGTCGACCTAGAAGAAAATCTTCGCGGCTGACGCCAGCAGCACCTGGCGTACCAGCCAGCGGGCCACCACCCCGCGGAGGGCCCCGCGCAGGCGCTCCCCTCCCCGCATCCACTTCCGGGCGGTCACCGCCAGGGATCGCCGGTGCTGGCGTCGCCGGCGGTTGCGCCGCTTGCTTTTTTCCGTGCCATGACAGGGGCAAAGTATGACTGGGGCACAGGAAAACGTTTAGGCAACACACACCACACACAGGTCTGGCGACATCGCACAGAAACCCCAGACCTGGACCGCTCAAGCTAAGTCATCGCCCCTACCGAGTCCTCCAACCTATACTGAAAGAAAATTTCATGGAATTACGCCCCCCCCCCTCCCCAACCTCATACGAACGGACTCCTGATCTCCACACATACGGAAGCACAAAAGTTCCCATGGGAACGCCCAGGGTCCACAGAAAAACTGTCCTGAGGTCCGGAAAGGCCCACAAATCGCCTACTCTACGTGTCGCACCCTCGCGCGCCAAGACCAGATCACCATCAAATTGGCCATACAGCCTTCTGATGGGGTCCGCTGGATTCACCGCAGCACGCACCCAGTGACAGTAAAACGTAAAACCCGGGCAAGACACCCACAGGTACCTGAAGCACTTGAGCAGGCGCTGCTGGTAAACATATGATACACACGCCTTATGCGGCAAAAACATGACCAGCGCTGCCGCATTATCACCAAACAAATGCGCCTCGCGGATGCCAACATTAAAAATAAATTTCAACCCCCACAAGCAAGCCCCCGCCTCCGCGCATTGTTGATTCGGCGGCTGTTCAAGGGGCAGTGCCGACCTCAAACGAAGCTCCAGCGAAATAAGTCACAACCGGTACACTCCACCATCGAGCACCGCATCAACATACACCAACACCGGCTGTCTACGCAACTCCCGCGTCAGGGGCACCAATGACTAGCCTGGCAAAGCCAACACACACACCACACACATAGAGCGCAACAACTCGAGCGGGGTAAACTGCAGGCAAGGGGGGGGGGGGGCATAACACATGGGGCTAGACCCCCGACATGTGGGGACTATAAGAAAAACGAGGCCTGCAGATCCACTGCGCGCGCCCCAAAAACTGCTGCAAACGCCGCATACTACATACACCTACGGACAATCACAACCAATGGGCCAGAAGGGCCTCCCACGCATTCCCCCCCATCCGCAGGTTTCCCCCACCCAAGTCCACGTCCTCCCAAGCCACACTAGGCGCGTAACCACCTCCAAGGTGCTCTTAGGGCATATAACTCCACCCGCCGCACGCAACGCCTGCACCGCGCGCATTGCCTGCTCACGCACGCGCCGTCTACCCCGTCCCCCCCCCCCCGAGAACCCCAGCACCTCCCAAACCGGCCGGAGGCATCGAGCTGGACTATAGAAAGGGGGGAGGGAAAACGAAGATCCCTACTGCGCCACTTGCGCCAAAAGGGCAAGGATCTCCACTGAAGGCAGCCAAAATTTCTCAAGCTTCTCAGGCATCTCTCTATTCACCGGCACCAAGTTCACAATCAGGCTACACTTATCAAGCATTTCTGGAATGGCGAAAAACCCCCCGTTCCGACCCGGAGACCCCGGCGGGACGGGGAACAACAAGTGTTAGCATGCAACATGACCACCGCCTCGTCCGACGGGGGTCCAACTCCAGAGAAACGGCGACTGGCAACCGACGTTAATGACTCTGGCACATAATGTTCTCAAATATCAGCCGGGATAGGAATATGCCCCACCACCCCCAGCCACCTGCGCAATACTTCTTCCCGTATGCGCTGCATCAGCAACTTCGGCGACGTGGAATCGTGAAGCAAGGACTCCCAAACCCCAAAGTCCAGGGAGGACAGTGCGGCAGTAATTAAGGGCAAGAAATCCGGCTGCCGCAGGTCTCTAGCCGCCTCCACCCCCAAATCTAGAAATTGGATGAGGGGCCCTAGGCAGGCAGGCACGTAGGTCACGCAACCATGCATCCCACTCACCGCACCGTAGCCGGTCCCGAGCCCACCGACCCACCTCCCACTCGGCGGGAAACTGCGGCTCGGGCAGCGGCACCCACAAGCTTGGCCGGGCCTGCTGCTTTCTGGGCGCAGGAAGTATTGCGTGATTCCCACACTTATACTTGGAGGACTCTTGAAGCACTTCGGGGCGGCTGCGCGGCGGTGCTTACCCCGGGGCACTACACCCGCGATGCACGGTGCCCCCAGCTTAGCCGGACGTTGCACCGGATGGTAGACGAGGTATCCCTTCAGATGTGGATGCCGGGCGAGTACTGGGGTACCACCCCCATTCTGGTGCTTCATGGGGGTAGACACTTTCACATCATAAGCCCGGTAGAAAACGATTTCAACCATCTTCGTTTTCGGCGCCTGCCCCCCTATGGCCGCCTCCATTGAGTATGCACACACAACGCGTAAGATCCATTCCTTGGGAGCGGCTTGCCACCTGGCCGTGTGCGCCTGTAGAATGGGCACCAAGACGGAGATATGGAGGGCAAGCAACGCTCGGAGCCCTGAGATTCCTTTACGGGGCAGTGCACTTTCATTCAGAGCCCGCTCCCCGACGACCCGGTGATCTGGGGTGTACAGATCTCCCGGATGGTGGTACTTGAGAGCCCATGTCATCTCACAGACTATGGGAGGCATGAGAACGTGCATGATGTCGCCATACCGGGCTGGCTACGAGTCGATTTTGGGGGGGGGGGTGCTGGCGCCCCCATCGTCGGCCCGCTGGGTCCCTGGAGGCCGACCCTTGGGCATAGGAGCTCCGGGTGTGTTGCTAGCCCAATGATGCGATGCCCGGCGACACCCCGTTGCATCGCCTCATAATGGCCATTGCGCGTGACCAGGTGCAGGTGAATGCGCCGCTTCACGCCCGATTGTGGAATGCCCAGTAGCACGTGCGCCTGGACCATTTACAAGGCAAAGGGGTGCTTTGCTTGCGCCCAACATCGTCTGGCTGTCCAGACCGCCAACGAGAGCCTATTGGTAGTGGGCGCGCCCATCACCCGCCCCGCTTGTCACGGTGAATAATGCAATGCCGCTGCGACCATGGAATGCCATCGCACTTGCCACGGTGGCCACAGTCAAGTTTTCGAGTGTGTGCGTGGCACACACTTGCCCCGGGAACCCACACAAAGGGACATGTACCTCTCACTGCTTACAATGGGTACACTGTTGGCCGATTTACACCCTGCACCTCTGGGAACACAATGGACAACTAGCGCTAATTGCGCCGCACAGCCTCACTACCGAGCCCCCCTTCCGGTCGTGGCCCCTAAGACCGAGCCCAGGAGGTGGTTGCATGACGTGCCGGCGTTGGCAACCCTGGCTGGCACCATCGTCCTTGGTGGATGACGCAGCTACGATAGCCTACATGGTTGTGGCAAGGGTTGCCCAGTGTGGGCGTGGAGCGTACCAGGCCCATGAAGGCTCTAGGCGGCCACCACCCAAGAAGGAGAGGCGATGATCATCTCGTCCTACATCCGGCAACTGAGTGTGCTGCCAGGGGTGTGGTGGCTCGTACCGGACAAGGAGGCGGCAGTGGAAGCCCTCCGCACCTACCACGAGGCAAGCCACTACGCGGATGGCAGACATCGCGGGTCTGCAACAGTCCTTGGGGTCGAACATTTGGCCCCGAGCTTAGCCATCCACGTGATCACCACACCATCGCACTGAATCACGGACCTTAATGTCCAAATGATGACGCAACACAAGATGCGCCGGAGGTGGACCTAACCTGGCTTCTCAACGGCAACTTCTCGTTCGTCCCCCGGGTGATCTGCTGGGACCAGTGACAACTGTCCCCCACGGCGCTAGGCGACTAGTTGCAGAGGAAGGCTTTTATTCCGGCGCGGGTCCTAAATGAGGCTCATTTGGGGGCCGACTACACGCCGGGAAGCGGCATCCACCGGTATTGGTTAAACAGTGACCAGCAAGGCCATATATCGGTGCATTGAAGGGACAACATCCCAACGATGATTGCCCTAGGGCACCGTTTGTCTCACGATGGCCCCATGCTAGACACGGCATGCGTCCTATGTGGAGGGCCATAGCAAATAGCACCCTACCTGTGGGTCTGCTCGGCCCGATCCGGTGAGTGGCAGGTAGCCCTTCAGCAACTCGCGGCATAGCTTGACCGGAGTGTGCAGAGCCGTGGTGTGTCGGTGCGCAACCAAATGTGCGAGGTAGCTTTTCTAAAATGGTGGGCGGTTGTAGTGTGCACCCCCTCCATGCAGCGGGCTGAAATGGTATGGCCTGAGCCCCACACACTAGGGACAGAGTTCTTGCACCACGTCGTCCACGAGTCCATCGCGGTCTGGTATGCCCCCGCCAAGGAGCATGGCACGCTGCCGAAGTCTAGGCTAGGCCCGAATAGCAGTATGGCGTCGGTGTTGAAGGAACTACGCGTGCACCAGTACGAAAAAAGGGAGGGGGTAGGGTGCGAGCTCTTGGGCTAACAGCAATGGCCTGGTGGGGGGCCTCTAGGTCTCCCTGGCCTTTTCCCCACTGTTGAGCGCAAACAACACACTTGCACAAAGCGCACACGCTACACACATGGCCCTACCGTTTACCTATTCCCGTGGGTAGACACCCAAGCCTTTGCCTTCTGGTAACAGTGCTTTAGGCACACCGCACCACACGACACCAGAACGCACATCTGGCAGCTGCTCCTTGGCGGTAGGGCGGTAAATTGCATTAGTACCACTACCTAATACCGCCTGTCCGGCGGTGTAATGCGGAAGTCCAACTACCCACTGCCCCAAGCCATGTGGTAGTGCGCCAAGTGAGTTCCACTGTGGTGTGGCGCTCAATTCTAAGAGTAACACAGCGCATTACCCCAAGGCCGTGCGGACGGGCAATGCCGGGGCTGCACTGCCAACCGGCCACGAGCGGTGTGGTATTGTGTTGCAGCAGTTCCACCGCCCACTACCCTGAAGCCGTGCGGCAGAATATAGCAGGAGTTCCGGTGCCCAATGCCCCAAGCAGGCAGGCGCTGAGCTGCAGAAGCTGCACGGCCCATTGCCCCCAGGCGGCGAAGCGGTGCATTGCAGCAGAAGTCCCACTCCCCATAACCCCGGGCATTCCAGACGTGTATTGCCGTGGCTCCAGTGCCCATAACCCAGACACAGCGTGGCACTATGTTGTGGGATTGCCCCTTCCCCCCAGCCGAAGCGCCCGTGCTCACAGCCGACTGCCCGCAAGCCCATGGGCAGTGTGGCGGTGTCTTGCAAGACATCCATTACCTACTGCACAAGGAACTTTGGCACAAAGGTGTAGGAGTTCCATGGCCCACTCCCCCCGGGCATTGCAGCAATGCACTGCAATGGGTCTAATATGCACTGCCCACAGGCAGCGTGGAAGTCTCCAACAGGAGTTCCATTGCCGACTTCCAAAATGCGGTGAGGCAATGCGCGGCGGGAGTTCCACTGCGCATTGACCACGGGTAGTGATGCAATGCGCCGCACGAGTTCCAAAGCCAAGTGCCCCCGGCCACTAAGGCAATGTGCAACTTCCGGACTTCCACCGCCCATTGCCCACACGTAGTCATGTAATGCACTGTAGAAGTTCCATAGCCCATTGCCCCTAGTCAGCGCGGCGGTGTAATGCATGAGATCCCCTACCCACTGCCCCCAAGCGGTGAGGTGGTGTGCCACAAAAATTCCACTATCCACTTCCATCAAGTAGTTTGGCAGTGTCTTGGTGGAGGTCCGGCGCCGACTACCCGCGGGGATGTGGCACTATGCAGCAAGAGACCCACTGCCCGCTGCCCCAAGGCACTAGACGACTGTGTTGCAAGGTTTACCACGACCCGCTGCCGCTGGGCGGTGCGGCACTGTAATGCACAAGTTCCACCGCGGAGTGCCTGCAGGCAGTGTCGAGGTGTATTGCCAGAGTCCCACTGCACACACTCCCCAAAGCACTGCGGTGTAATGCAGGAGTTCCCTGCCCACGAGTCTTGGGAAGGGAGGCAATGTGCAGCAAGAGTGCCATGGATGATTGCCCAACGGCAGTAGGGCAGTGTGTTGTAGGAGTTGCTATGGCCAATGATACCCTTCCATTGTTAAATATCCCCGTGCACTGTGGCCTGGTTTTGCGGGGGTTCCACTGCTGGCTGCCCCCAGGTAGTGCGGCGGTGTACGTCAGAGGTTCGCCGGGCCACTGCCCCCGGGCACTGTGGTGGTGTAATGCAAGAATTCCTCTGCCCACTACCGTGAGGTAGTGAGGCGATGTGTAGCATGAGTTCCACCGCCGCTACCCCTAGGCAATGTAGCCGTGTCTTGCAGGAGTTCCACTGCCCATTACCCCCGGCATAGCAGAGGTGTAATGCCGTGGCTCCACTGCCCACAACCCAGACACAGCGTGGCACTGTGTTGTGGGATTGCCCCTTCGGCGCAGGCAAATCGCTGGTATAATGCACAAGACTCGGCGCCCACAACCCCCGAGCAGTGAGGCAGTGAGCCGCACAAGTTGTACTGCCAGAGTCCCACAGCCCAATGCCCCAAGACCTTGTGGCAGTGTATTGCAGGAGTTCCACTACCACCTGCCCCGAAGGGAGTGTGGTAATGTAGAGGAAGAGTCCACCACCTTAAGGCGGTGGAGTAGTGTGTTTAAGAGGTTTCCTTGGCAACTGCCCCTAGGCCTTGCGGCATTGTGTGGC
The DNA here is from genome assembly GCA_964036045.1 of Eutreptiella sp. 'Long Island Sound 2002'. Classification (NCBI taxonomy): domain Eukaryota; phylum Euglenozoa; class Euglenophyceae; order Eutreptiales; family Eutreptiaceae; genus Eutreptiella; species Eutreptiella sp. 'Long Island Sound 2002'. The sequence goes on from OZ038379.1 coordinate 153,139,036, forward strand.
ATGAGTTCCACTGCCACTGCCCAAAGGCAGTGTGGCAATGTCCTACAAGAGTTCCACTGCCCACTGTCTCACTGCTGTGCGGCGGTGTGTTGCAAGTTTTCCACCAACCACGGCCCACCAACAACAAGAGAGTGTGAAGCAGCATCCGCAGTGCCCATCGCGCACAACCGGTAAGGAAGTGTGTTGCAGGAGTTCTCCTTACCGCTGCCCATGGCAAAGTGGCGGTGCATTGTGGGAGCTCCACTGCCCACTGCCCCTAGGAAGAGTGGTAGTGTTCCGCATGAGGTCCACCGCCCGCTGCCGCTAGGCAGTGTCGCGGAGCATTACAGGACTCACACTGCCGAGTGCCCGCAAGCAGTGAGGCGATACGCCGAAGATGTTCCACTGCGCAGTGCGCACATGCATGTGGCGGAGAGCCGCGGTAGTTCCACAGCCCACTTTCCCCAAGCAGTCCGGCAATGCACTGCAGGAGTTCCATTGCCCATTGCGCCCATGGACTGGAGCTGGTAAGCAAGGGATGAACTGCCCACCGCCGAGAGATAGTGAATCAATGCGCCGCACGAGTTCCACTCCCCAATGCCCCCGGGCAATGTGGCTATGTTCCAAAGTAGTTTGACAGCCCACTCCCACCATGCACCAAGGCGGTGTGCAACAGCATATCCATTGCCAATTGCCAGTGGGACACCAATGTGCCGCAGCAATTCCACTACCCGCTACCCCACAACAGTGTGGCAGTGTCGTGGAGGATTTCAACCGCCCGTCGCTCCCATGAAGTGTGGCACATAGCCGCAAAAATTCTGCCGCCCAATTTGCCCAAGCACTACAGCAATGCACTATTGGAGTTCCACTCCCCACTGCGCCCAGGCAGTGTGGCAATGTTCTGCAGAAGTTCTAGTCCCCAATACCCATCGGGAGCGGAATACTGCGCGGCAAGGTGTCCACTGCCTACTACCCACAGGCAGTGGGGCAAAAAGCCGCACGAATTTCAACGCTCGCTGCCCCCAAGCAGTGCGGCCGTGCAGTTTAGGCCTTCCACGGCCCACCGCCCCCGGCCACTGAGGCGTTGTGCAGCAACAAATCAAATGCCCAACGCCCCTAGGCAGTGAGGTAGTGTGCCGCAGGAGTTCCACCGCCCATAGCCGAGGGGCGATGGGGCAATGCGATGCAGGAGTTCCACAGCCCAGTGCCCCTAGGTAGTTCGCCGTCGCAACGCATGACATCCACTACGGACTGCCCCCTAGGAAAGGAGGCTATGTGCCGCAAAAAATCGACTACCAGCTTCCCCTAGGCACATTAACGCTGTCTTGAGGCAGTTTTGTTGCCCATTAGCCCCAAGTAGCATGGCACTGTGTAGCAACAGTGCCACTACCCGCTGCCCCAAGGCACTAGGGCACAATGTTGCAAGGTTTCCACTGCCCGGTGCCCCTGACGTCACTTGCCCAATGCGCAGAGACAGTCTGCTAGTGTACAGAAGGAGTTCGACCGCCCACTGCCAACACGATTTGGGCTCAACGCGCCGCAAGCTTTCCACGACCCCCTGCCTCCAAGCAGGTGGTGGTGTGCTGCAGCAATTCGACAGTCTACTGCGCCGAGGCAATGTGGCGGTGTACAACAGCATATCCACTGCCCACTGACCCTTGGCAAGGGGGGAGTGTGCTGCAAAATTTTCACTGCCCGGTGCCCATGGACAGTGTGGTGGCGTCGTGCAGGACATCCATTACCCACTGCGCAAGGAAGTTTGGCACAGAGCTGTAGGAGGTCCAAGGCCCACTCCCCCTGGGGACGCCATCAATGCAAAGCAAGAGTTCCAATATGCACTGCCCCTAGTTCCATTGCCCACTGGCCAAACACGATAAAGCAACACGAGGCACCAGTTCCGCTGCGCATTGACCACGGGTAGGGAGGCAATGCGCCGCAGGAGTTCCAAAGCCCAGTACCCCCGGCCATTGAGGCAATGTGCAGCCTCCGGACTTCCGCTGTGAATTGCCCACAGGCATCCATGCAATGCGCCGTTGAGGTTCCATAGCCCATGGCCCCTAGGCAGCGCGGCGGTGTAATGCATGAGATCCGCTACGCACTATCCCAAAGCGGTGAGGTAGTGTGCTGCCAAAATTCCACTACCCGCTATCCACACGATTTGGCGGTGTCCTAGTAGAGTTCCGGCGCCGACTGCCCGCAAGCAGTGTGGCACTGTGCAGCAAGAGACCCACTGCCCGTTGCCCGAAGGCACTAGGGCACTATGTCGCAAGGTTTACCACGACCCGCTGCCGCTAGGCGGTGTGGCGGTGTAATGCACAAGGTCTACCGCGGACTGCCTGCAAGTAGTGTCATGCTGTATTGCAAGAGTCCCACTGCACACTTCCCCCGGGCAGTGCGGTGTTGCAGGAGTTCCCTGCCCACGAGTCTTGGGAAGGGAGGCAGTGTGCAGCAAGAGTTCCATGGACGATTGCCCAAAAGCAGGAGAGCAGTGTGTTGTAGGGGTTGCAATGCCCATTATACCCTTCCATTGTTCAATACCCCCGTGCACTGTGGCGCGGTTTTGCGGGGGTTCCTCTGCTCGCAGCCACGGGTAGTGCGGTGGTGTACGTCGGAGATTCCACCGCCCACTGTCCCCGGGCACTATGGCAGTGCAATGCAAGAATTCCACTGCCCACTACCCTGAGGCAGTGAGGCATTGTGCGACGTGAGTTCCACCGCCGCTGCCCCTAGGCAATGTAGCCGTGTCTTGCAAGACTTCCACTGCTCATTACGATGCGGCATAGCAGAGGTGGAATGTGGTATTGCCCCTTCCCCGCAGGCAAAGCGCCAGTGTATTGCACAAGACTCACCGCCCCCCACTGCCCCCAAGCAATGAGGCAGTGAGCAGCACGAATTGTCATGCCCGAGTCCCGCGGCCCAATGCCCCAAGGCATTTTGGCGGTGTATTGCACGAGTTCCACTACCACCTGCCCCGAAGAGAGTGTGGTACCGTATAGAAGGAGTTCCACTGCCCAGTACCCCAAGGCAGTGGAGTAGTGTGTTCCAGAGGTTTCCTTGGCAACTGCCCCTAGGCCGTGCGGCATTTTGTGGCATGAGTTCCACTGCTACAGTCCCAAGGTAGTGTGGCAATGTTCCGCAGGAGTTGCACTGCCCATTGTCTCCCTGCTGTGCGGCGATTTGTTGCAAGGTTTCCACCAACCACGGCCCACCGACAACAAGAGAGTGTGAAGCATTATCTTCAGTGCACACAGCTGCCACGGCAGTGTGTTGCAGGAGTTCTCCTTACCGCTCGCCCATGGTAAAGTGGCGGTGCATTGTGGGAGCTCCACCGCCCACTGCCCCTAGGAAGAGTGGTAGTGTTCCGCATGAGGTCCACCACCCACCGCCACTGGGCAGCGTCGCGGAGCATCATAGCATTCACACCCCTCAGTGCACACAAGCAGTGGGATGATGCGCCGAAGAGGTTCCGCTGCGCAACGAGCACATGCGTGTGGCAGAGAGCCGCAGGAGTTCCACATCCCACTTCCCCCAAGCAGTCCCGCAATGCACTGCAGAAGTATGCGCCGAAGAGGTTCCGCTGCGCAACGGGCACATGCGTGTGGCAGAGAGCCGCAGGAGTTCCACATCCCACTTGCCCCAAGCGGTCCGGCAAAGCACCGTAGAAGTTCCATTGCCTATTGCGCCCGTGGACTGGGGCAGTGGTCAACAAGAGATGAACTACCCACTGCCGAGAGATAGTGAAGCAATGCGCCGCAAAAGTTCCACTGCCCCATGCCCCCGGGCAATGTGGCTGTGTTCCACAATAGTTTGACAGCCCACTGCCACCATGCAGCAAGGCGCTGTGCAACAACACATCCACTGCGCATTGCCAGTACAACAACAATGTGCAGCAAAACTTCCACTACCCGATACCCAGTGTGGTGGTGTCGTGGAGGATTTCAACGTTGCGCCGCCCCCATAAAGTGTGGCATAGAGCCGCAAAAGTTCTGCCGCCCAATTTGCCCAAGCAGTGTAGGAATGCACTGTTGGAATTCCACTCCCCACTGCGCCCCCCAGCAGTGTAGCAATGCACTGTTGGAATTCCACTCCCCACTGCGCCCAAGCAGTGTGGCAATGTGCAGCACAAATTCTAGTCCCCAATACCCACAGGAAGTGAGGTAATGTGCCGTGAGGTGTCCACTGCCTACTACCCACAGGCGGTGAGGCAAAAAGCCGCACGAGCTTCACCGCGCACTGCCTCCAACGCGTGCGCCCGTGCACTGTAGGACTTCCACGTTCCACTCCCCCCGGCCACTGAGGCATTGTGCAGCAACAAATCAAATGCCCATTGCCCCTAAGCAGTGAGGTAAGGTGCCGCAGGAGGTCCACCGCCCATTGCCGGGAGGCGATGAGGCAATTCGATGCAGGAGTTCCACAGCCCAATGCCCCTAGGTAGTGCGGCGTTGCAACGCATGAGATCCACTACCCACTGCCCCTAGGAAAGGAGGCTATGTGCCGCAAAAAATCGACTACGAGCTTCCCCTAGGCACATTAACGCTGTCTGAAAGGAGTTTTGTTGCCTATTGGCCCCAAGTAGCGTGACACGGTGTAGCAACAGTGCCACTACCCGCTGCCCCAAGGCACTAGGGCACAATGTTGCAAGGTTTCCACTGCCCGCTGCCCATGACTTCAATTGCCCAATGCGCAGAGGCAGTGTGCTAGTGTAGAGCAGGAGTTCCACTGCCCACTGCCAACACGATTTGGCGTCAACGCGCCGCAAGCTTTCCACTACCCGCGGCCTCCAAGCAGGTGGTGGTTTGCTAAAGCACTTCGACGGTCTACTGTGCCAAGGCGATGTGGCGGTGTACAACAGCAGATCCGCTGCCTAATGCCCCCAGGGAAGGACGGGGTGTGCTTCAAAGAGGCAGTGTGCTGCAAAATTTTCACTGCCCGGTGCCCATGGGCAGTGTGGTGGCGTCGTGCAGGACATCCATTACCGACTGCACAAGGAAATTTGGCACAGAGCTGTTGGACTTCCAAGGCCCACTCCCCACGAGACGCCGGCAATGCAATGCAGAAGGTCCAATATGCACTGCCTCCTGGTAGTGTGGAAGTGTCCAGCAGGAGTTCCATTTCCCACCGCTAAAATGCGGTGAGGCAACATGCGGCACGAGTTCCAGTGCGCATTGACCACGGGTAGGGAGGCAATGTGCCGCACGAGATCCACGGCCTAGTACTCCCGGCCATTGAGGCAATGTGCAGCCTCCGGACTTCCGCTCTAAAATGCCCACAAGCAGCCATCCAATGCGCCGTACAGGTTCCATAGCCAATTGCCCGTACGCAGCGCGGAAGTGTGATGCACGAGATCAACCACCCACTGCCCCCGAGCGGGGTGGTAGTGTGCCGCAAAAATTCCACCATCCACTTCCATCAAGCAGTTTGGCATGGTCTTGGTTAGGGTTAGGGTTAGTCCGGCGCTCTCTGCTCGCGGGCAGTGTGGCACTATGCACCAAGAGACCCAGTGCCCGCTGCCCCAAGGTACTAGAACTTCGTGTTGCAAGGATTACCACGACCCGCTGCCGCTGGGCGGTGCGGCGGTGTAATGCACAACTTGCACCCCGGGGTGCCCGCAGGCAGTGTCGCGGTGTATTGCAAGAGCCCCATTGCACACTTCCCCAAGGCACTGCGGTGTAATGCAGGAGTTTCCTGCCCTTTGGCCTTGGAAAGGGCGGCAGTGTGCAGCAAGAGTTCCATGGAGGATTGCCCAGCGGCAGTACGATGGTGTGCTGTAGGGGTTGCAATGTCCATTATACCCTTCCATTGTTCAATATCCCCGGGCACTGTGGCGCGGTTTTGGGGGAGTTCCACTACGCTGCCACGAGGTAGTGCGGCGGTGTATGTTGAGAGGTTCCACCACCCACTGACCCCGGGCACTGTGGCGGTGTAATGCAAGAATTCTAATGCCCACTTCCCTCAGGTAGTGGGCGAATGTGCGGCACGAATTCCACCACCGCTGCCCATAGGCAATGTACCCGTGTCTTGCATGAGTTCCACTACTCATTACCCCGCGGCATAGTAGAGGTGTAATGCCGTGGCTCCGCTGCCCACAACCCAGACACAGTGTGGCACTGTGTTGTGGTATTGCCCCTTCCCCGCAGGCAAAGCGCCAGTGTATTGCACATGACTCACCGCCCACTGCCCCCAAGCAATGAGGCAGTGAGCCGCACAAGTTGTGATGCCCGAGTCCCACAGCCCAATGCCCCAAGGCATTGTGGCGGTGTATTGCAGGAGTTCCACTACCACCTGCCCCGAAGGGAGTATGGAACCATAGAGCAGGAGTTCCATTGCCCAGTATCCCATGGCAGTGGAGCAGTGTGTTCAAGAGGTTTCCTTGACAACCACCCCTAGGCCGGGCGCCATTGTGTGGCATGAATTCCATTGCCACTGTCCCAAGGCAGTGTGGCAATGTTCCGCAAGAGTTCCACCGCCCATTGTCTCCGTGCTGTGCGGCGGTGTGTTGCAAGTTATGCGCCACCCAAGGCCCAACGGCAACAAGGCAGTGTGAAGCACCATGTGCAGTGCCCACTGCCCAAAGCCGGTGCGGCAGTGTGTTGCACGAGTTCTCCTTAAGGCTGCCCATGGTAAAGTGGCAGTGCATTGTGCGAGGTTCACTGTCCGCTGCCCCTAGGAAGAGTGGTAGTGTTCCGCATGACGTCCACCGTGCACCGCAGCGTTGCGAAGCATTGTAGCACTCACACCCCCAGTGCCCGCAGGCAGTGAGGCGATGCGCCGAAGAGGTTCCACTGCGCAGTGCGCACGTGCTTGTGGCAAAGAGCCTCAAGAGTGCCACAACCCACTTCCCCCAAGCAGTCCGGCAATGTACTGCAGGAATTCCATTGCCTATTGCGCCCATGGACTGGGGCAGTGGTCAACAAGAGACGAACAGCCCACTGCCGAGAGATAGTGAAGCAAGGTGCCGCACAAGTTCCACTGCCCAATACCCCCGGGAGGTGTGGTTGTTTTCCAAAGTAGATTGACAGCCCACTGCCACCATGCAGCAAGGCGATGTGCAACAGCACATCCACTGCCTCAAGACAATGGTATGTGGAACTCCTGCGGCACACTACGGAACGGCCTAGGGGCATTGGGCAGTAGATTTGCTGCACAATGCCTCAGTGGCCGAGGGTAGTGGGCCACGGAAGTCCTACCCTGCACGGCCGCACTGCTTGGGGGCTGTGAGCGCCAAAACTCGTGCAGCTTTTTGCCTCACTGCCTCTTGAACAGTAGGCAGTGGACGCCTTACGGCACATTACCTCGCTGCTTGTGGGATTTGGGGACTATAAGATCTGCTGAACATTGCCACACTGCCTAGGCGCACTGGGGAGTGGAACTCGAACAATGCATTGCCGCAGTGCTTGGCAAAATGGGGCGGCAGAACTTTTGCGGCTCTTTGCCACACTTCATGGGGGCGGCGGGCAGGTCAAATCTTCCACGGCACCGCCACACTGCCACGGGGTAGCGGGCGATGAGGCAAGGCGATGCAGGAGTTCCACAGCCCATTGCCCCCAGGTAGTGCGCCGTCGCAACGCATGCATGAGGTCCACTACCCACTGCCCCTAGGAAAGGAGGATATATGCCGCAAAAAATCGACCACCAGCTTCCCCTAGGCACATTAACGCTATCTTGAAGCAGTTTTCTTGCCTATTGGCCCCAAGTAGCGTGGCACGGTGTAGCAAGGGTGCCACTACCCGCTGCCCCAAAGCACTAGGGCACAATTTTGTGCTAGTGTACAACAGGAGTAGCACTGCGCACTGCGAACACAATTTGGGGTCAACGCGCCACAAGCTTTCCACTACCCGCTGCCTCAAAGCAGGTGGCGGTGCGCTGCAGCACTTCGACATTCTACTGCGCCGAGGCGATGTGGCGGTGTACAACAGCGGGTCCACTGCCCACTGCCCCTAGGCAAGGAGGCAATGTGCTAGAAAATTTGCATTGTCCCGTGCCCATGGGCAGTGTGGCGGTGTCGTGCAAGACATCCATTACGGGCTGCGCAAGGAACTTTGGCTCAAAGGTGTAGGAGTTCCACGGCCCACAACCCCTAGGGACTCCGGCAACGCAATGCAAGAGGTCCAATATGCACTGTCCCCAGGCAGTGTGGAAGTGTCTAGGAGGAGTTCCATTGCCCACTGCCCGAAAGCGGTGAGGCAATGCGCGGCAATTATTCCACCGGGCATTGACCACGGGTAGGGAGGCAATGCGCCGCACGAGTTCCAAAGCCCAGTGCCCCCGGCCACCGAGGCAATGTGCAGCCTCCGGAGTTCCACTGCTCATTCCCCATAGGCAATCATGCAACGTGATCTAAGTGTTCCATAGCCCATTGCACCTAGGCAGCGCGGGGGTGTAATGCATGAGATCCACTACCAATTGCCCCCAAGCGTTGCAGTAGTGTGCCACAAAATTTCTACTACCCGCTGAGGGGCAGCGCGCACTTGAAACTGTCCGAGAAATCGCCACACTGATGTGGGGTAGCGGGTAGTGGAAGTTTTGCTGCACATTGTTGTCGTACTGGCAATGCGCAATGGATGTGCCTTTGCACAAGGCCTTGCTGCATGGTGGCAGTGAGCTGTCAAACTATTTTGGAACACAGCCACATTGCCCGGCGGCATTGGGCAGTGGAACTTGTGCGGCACCTTGCTTCAATATCTCTCGGCGGTGGGTAGTTCATCTCTTGCTGACCACTGCCCAAGTCCATGGGCGCAATAGGCAATGGAACTCCTGCAGTGCATTGCCGGACTGCTTCGGGGAAGTGGGTTGTGGAACTACCGCGGCTCTCTGCCACACGACGTGCGCACTCCGCGGTGGAACCTCTTCGGGCAATCATCTCACTGCTTGTGTGCACTGAGCGGTGCGCGTCCTACAATGCTCGGCGACACTGCCTAGCGGCAGCGGACGGTGGACCTCATGCAGAACACTACCACTCTTCCTAGGGGCAATGGGCAGTGGAGCTCCCACAATCCACCACCACTTTACGAGGGGCAGCGGTAAGGAGAACTCCTGCAACATACTGCCGTACCGGTTGTGGGCAGTGGGCACTTCACATGCTGCTTCACATTGCCTTCTTGCCGGCGGGCCCTGGGTGGTGGAAAACTTGCAACACACCGCCGCACAGTGGAACTCCTGCGGAACATTGCCACAGTGCCTTGGAACGGGGGGCAGTGGAACTGGGTCCCACAATGCCGCACGGCCTAGGGGCGGTTGTCAAGAAAACCTCTTGAACACACTGCTCCACTGCCTTGGGGTAGTGGGCAGTGGAATTCCTGCTCTATAGTACCATACTCCCTTCGGGGCAGGTGGTAGTGGACCTCCTTCAACACACCGCCATAATGCCTTGGGGCATTGGGCCGTGGGACTCGGGCAGTACAACTTCTGCGGGTCACTGTCTCACTTCTTGGGGGCAGTGGGCCGGGAGTCTTGTGCAATAAAGCAGCGCTTTGCCTGCAGGGAAAGGGCAATCCCACATCACAGTGCCACGCTACGTCTGGGTTGTGGGCGGTGGAGCCACGGCATTACACGTCTGCTATGCCCGCGGGTAATGAGCAGTAAAACTCCTGCAAGACACGCCTACATTGCCTAGGGGCAGCGGCGGTGGAACTCATGCGGTACATAGCCTCGCTGCCTCAAGGTACTGGGCAGTGCAATTCTTGCATTTCATCGGCATAGTGCTCGGGGGCAGTGGGCGGTGGAAACTCCAACGTACACCGACGCACTACTTCGGGGCTGCTAGCAGTGGAACCCCCGCAAAACCGCCCCACAGTGCACGAGGGTATTAAAGAATGGAAGGGTACCATGGGCATTGCAACCCCTACAACACACTGCCGTACTACCGTTGGGAAATGGTCCATGGAACTCCTACTGCACACTACCTCCCTTCCCAAAACTTGTGGGCAGGGAACTCCTGCAATGCAACACACTGCCCTGGGGAAGTGTGAAATGGGACTCTTGCAATACACCGCCACACTATCTGCGGGCAGTCCGCGGTAGAAGTTGTGCATTACACCGCCGCACCGCCTAGCGGTAGCGGGCCGTGGTAAACCTTGCAACACAGTGCTCTTGTGCCTTGGGGCAGCGGACGGTGGGTCTCTTTCTGCATAGTGCCAGCGTGGCACAGAGCCGCAAAAGATCCGCCACCCGATTTCCCCAAGCACTGCATCAATGCACTGGTGGAGTTCCACTCCCCACTGCGCCCAGGCGGTGTGGCAATGTTCGGCACAAGGTATAGTCCCCCATACCCACGGGCAGCCACGTAATGCGCCGTAAGGTGTCCACTCCCTACTGCCCACATGTGGTGAGGCCAAAAGCTGCATCAGTCCCCAACCAGTGCAACAGTACAGCTTAGGACTTTCATGGCCCACTGCCCCCGGCCACTGAGGCATTGTGCGGCAACAAATCCACCGCGCAATGCCCCTAGGCAGTGAGGGAGTGTGTGAATTCCACCGCCCATTGCCGGGAGACGATGAGGCAATGCGATGCAGGAGTTCCAAAGCCCAATGCCCCTGTGTAGTGTCGCAACGCATGACATCCACTACCCATTGCCGCCAAGCAAGGAGGCTATGTGCCGCAAAAAATTGACTGCATGATTCCCCTAGGCACATTAACGCCGTCTTGAAGGAGTTTTGTTGCCTATGAGCAGCGGCTACCCGCTGCCTCCAAGCGGGTGGTGGTGTGCTGCAGCAACTTCTAAAGTCTGCTGCGCCGAGGTGATGTGGGGGTGTACAACAGCAGATCCACTGCCCATTGCCCCTAAGGAAGGAGGCGGTGTGCTGCAAAATTTGCTCTGCCAGGTGCCATGGGCAGTGTGGCGGTGTCGTGGAAGACATGTATTACCCACTGCGGAAGGAAGTTTGGCCAAGGACTCCGGCAACACAATGCAAGAGGTCCAATATGCACTGCCCCGAGGCAGTGTGGAAGTGTCCAGCAAGAGTTCCATTGCCCAGTGCCCAAATGCGGTGAGGCAATGCGCGGCAGGAGTTCCACTACACACTAACCACGGGTAGGGAGGCAATGCGCGGCACGAGATCCACAGCCCAGTGCCTCCAGCCACGGAGGCAATGTGCAGCCTCCGGGCTTGCACGACCCATTGCCCACAGGCAATTATTCAATGAGCCGTGGGAGTTCCGTAGGCAATTTCCCCTAGGCAGCGCCGCGGTGTAATGCATGAGATCCACTACCCACTGTCTGCAAGCGGTGAGGTAGTGTGCCGCAAAAATTCCACTAGCCGCTTCCTTCACACAGTTTGGCAGTGTCTTGCTGGAGTTCCGCCACCTACTGCCCGCGGGCAGCGTGGCAGCGTGCCGCAAGACACCCAATGCCCGCTGCCCCAAGGCACTAGAGCATTGTGTTGCAAGGTTAACCACGGGCCGTTGGCGCTAGGCGGTGCGGCGGTGTAATGCAAAAGATCCGACGCCGACTGCCCGCAAGCACTGTCGCGGTGTATTGGAAGAGTCCCAGTGCACACCTCCCCAAGGCAGCGCAGAGTAATGCAGGGGTTCCCTGTCCGGTGTTCTCGGGAAGGGAGGCAATGAGCAGCAGTAGTTCCATGGACCATTGCCCAACGTCGGTACGGCAAGGTGTTGTACGGCTTGCAATGCCAATTATACCCTTCAATTATTCAATGACCCCGTGCACTGTGGCACGGTTTTGCGGGGGTTCCTCTACTAGCAGCCCGGTGGTAGTGGGGCGGTGTATGTTGGAGGTCCAACCACCTAGTGCCCCCGGGCACTGTCGCGGTGAAATGCAAGAATTCCACTGCCCACTACCCTGAGGCAGTGAGGGAATGTGCGGCATAAGTTCCACCGCCGCTGCCCCTAGGCAATGTAGCCGTGTGTTCCAAGAGTTCCGCTGCTCATTACCCCCGGGCATAGCAGACGTGTAATGCCGTGGCTTCACTGCCCACAATCCAGACACAGCGTGGCACTGTGTTGTGGTATTGCCCCTTCCCGAAAGCCAAAGCGGTGGTGTATTGCACAAGACTCACCGCCCACTGTCCCTAAGCAGTGAGTCTCTGACCCGCACCAATCACACTGCCCGAGTCCCACAGCCAAATGCACCAAGGCATTGTGGTGGTGTATTGCAGGAGTTCGAATACCACGTGCCGCGAAGGGAGTGTGGTACCGTAGAGCACGAGTTCCACTGCCCACTACCCCAAGGCAGTGGAGCAGTGTGTTCAAGAGGTTTCCTTGGCAACCACCCCTAGGCCTTGCGGCATTGTGTGGCATGTGTTGCACTGCCACTGTCCCAAGACAGTGTGGCAATGTTCCGCACGAGTTCCACGGCCCACCGTCTCCGGGCTGTGCGGCGGTGTGTTACAAGTTTTCCACCACCCACGACCCACCGGCAACAAGGCAGTGTGAAGCAGCATCTGCAGTGCCCACTGCCCACAGCCCGTGCGGCAGTGTCTTGCAAGAGCTCTCCTTACCGCTGCCCCTTGTAAAGAGGCGATGCATTGTGGGAGCTCCACTGCCCACTGCCCCTAGGAAGAGTGGTAGTGTTCCGCATGAGGTCCACCGCCCACTGCCGCTAGGTAAGTCGAGGAGCACTACAGGAGTCACAGCCCCCAGTGCCTCCAAGCAGTGAGGCGATACGCTGAAGAGGTTCCACTGCGCAATGCGCACATGCGTGTGGCAGAGAGCCGCAAGAGTTCCACATCCCACTTCCCAGGCAGTCCGGCAATGCACTGTAGGAGTTCCATTGCCTATTGCGCCCATGGATTGGGGCAGTGGTCAGGAAGTGATGAACTGCCTACTGCCGAGAGATAGTGAAGCAATGCGCCGCACGAGTTCCGACGCCCAATGCCCGCGCGCAATGTGGATGTGTTCCAAAGTAGTTCGACGGCCCACTGCCACCATGTACCAAGGCGGTGTGCAACAACACATCCACTGCGCATTGCCAGTACGACGCGAATGTGCAGCAACACTTCCACTACCCGCTACCCCCCGGCAGTGTGGCGCTGTTGTGGAGGATTTCAACGGCCCGCCGCCCCCATAAAGTGTGGCACAAAGCCGCAAAAGTTCTGCCGACCGATATCCCCAAGCACTCTAGCAATGCACTATTGGAGTTCCACTCCCCACTGCGCCTAGGCAGTGTGGCAATGTGCAGCGGAAACTCTAGCCCCCTATACCCACAGGCAGCGAGGTAATGCGCCGTAAGGTGTCCACTCGCTACTGCCCATAAACAGTGAGGCAAAAAGCCGGACAAGTTTCACCGCTCACTGCCCCCCATCCAGCGCGGCCGTGAAGTGTAGGACTTCCACGGCCGACTCCCGCCGGCCACTGAGGCATTGCGCAGCAACATATCCAAAGCCCAATGCCCCTAGGCACCTCGGTAGTGTGCCGCAGGAGTTACAAAGCGAATTGCCAAGAGGCGATGAGGCGAAGCGATGCATGAGATCCACTACCCACTGCCCGCAAGCATTGAGGCTATGTGCCGTAAAAAATCAAATGCGTGCTGCCCAAGGCACTGTAACGCTGTCTTGAAGGAGTTTTTTTGCTATTGGCCCGTGGTAGCGTGGCAATGTATAGCAAGAGTGCCACTACCCGCTGCCCCAAGGCACAAGGGCACAATGTTGCAAGGTTTCCAGTGCCCGCTGCCCCTGAGTTCAATTGCCCAAGGCGCATAGGCAGTGTGCTAGTGTACAACAGGAGTCCACTGCCCACTGCCAACATGATTGAGGGTTAAGGCGCCGCAAGCTTCCCACTACCCGCTGCCTCCAACCAGGTGGTGGTGTGCTGCAGCACTTCGACATTCTACTGCACCGAGGTGATGTGGCGGTGTACAACAGCAGATCCACTGCCTACTGCCCCTAAGCAAAGAGGCAGTGTGCTAGAAAATTTGCATTGTCCGGTGCCCATGGGCAGTGTGGCGGTGTCGTGCAAGACACCCCTTACCCACGGCGCAAGGAACTTTGGCACAAAGCACTAGGAAATCCACAATCCACTTCCCCCAGGTACGCCGGCAATGCAATGCAAGAGGTCCAATATGCACTGCCCCTAGGCAGTGTGGAAGTGTGCGACAAGAGTTCCGTTGTCCAGTGCGTTGAGGCAACGCGCGGCAGGAGTTCGACTACGCAGTGACCACGGGTAGTGAAGCAATGCGCCGCACGAGTTCCAAAGCCCAGTGCCCCCGGCCACTGAGGCGATGCGCAACTCCCGGATTTCCACCGCCCATTGCCCACGGGCAGTCATGCGATGCGTTGTAGGAGTTCCATAGGCCATTGCTCCTAGGAAGAGCGGCGGTGTAAAGCATGAGATCCACTACCCACTGCCCCCAAGTGGTGAGGTCGTGTGCCGCAAAAATTCCACCCTCACGCAATTTGGTAGTGTCTTGCTAGAGTTCTCCCGCTGCCGCAAGGGAACCACTGTCCGCTGCCACGAGAAACTAGAGGACTGTGTTGCAAGGTTTACCACAGCCGGCTGCCACTACGCGGTGCGGCGGTTTAATGCACAGGTCCCACCGCGGACTGCCACAAGCAGTGTCACTGTGTATTGCAAGAGTCCGACCGCACACTTCTCCAAGGCACTGCGGTGTAATGCAGGAGTTCCCCGCCCTGTGGCCTTCGGAAGGGAGGCATTCTGCAGCAGTAGTGCCATGGACGATTGCCCACCAGCAGTACGGCAGTGTGTTGTAGGGGTTGCAATGCCCATGATAGCCTTCCACTGTTCAATACGCCCGTGCAATGTGGCGTGGTTTTGAGGTAGTTCCACTACCGGCTGCCCCAGGGCACTGCCCCCGGGCACTGTGGCGGTTTAATACAAGAATTCCACTGCCCACTACCCTAAGGCAGTGAGGCAATGTGCAACATGAGTTCCACCGCCCACTGCCCCTGGCAATGTAGCGGTGTCTTGCACGAGTCGCACTGCCCATTGCCCCAATGCAGGGCGACGGTGTAATGCAAGAGTTCCAATATCCACTGCACCCAATCCGTCTGGCATTGTTCCGCAGGACATTCGGTGCCGATTGCCAGTGGCAGTGTTTTGCAAGAGTTACATTCACCACTGCCCCGCGTAGTGCAGCCGTATGTTGCGAAATCCCCTCGTACCACTAGGCGTAGGCAGTGTGGCGGTCTGCTACAGGAGTTCGATTGCCCACGGCCCAAAAGCGGTGAGGCAATGCGCGGCAGGATTTCCACTGCCCATTGACCACAAGTTGTGAGGCAACGCGCCGCACGAATTCCACTACCCACTACCCCCGGCCACTTGGCGTGTGCGGGCGCCTGACTTTCACCGCCTGCTGCCCAGAGGCAGTATTACAATGCGCTGCAAGAGTTCCATAGTCCATCACCCCTAGACAGTGCGGTGCGATGCATCAGATACCCACTACCCGGAAGTGGTGAGGTGGTGCACCACAAAAATTGCACTACCCGCTTCCCTCACGGAGTTTGGCATTGTCTTGCTGGAGTTCCGCCGCCGATTGCCCGCAGGGAGGTGGCACTGTGCAACAACAGACCCACTAACCACTGCCCCGGGGCACTAGAACACTATGTTGCAACGTTTACCACGGCCCGCAGCCGTTAGGCGGTGCGCGGTGTAATGCACAATGTCCACCGACGACTGCCCGCAGGCAGTGTCGCCGTGTATTGCAAGAGTCCCATTGCACACTTCCCCCAGGCGATGCGGCGGTGTAATGCGGGAGTTCTCTGCCCACTGGCCTCGGGAAGGGAGGCAATGTGCAGCAGGAATTCCACAGACCATTGCCCAGCTGCAATACGGCAGTGTGTCGTAGGGGTGGCAATGCCCATTATACCCTTTCATTGCTCATTGCCCCCCCTGCAGTGCGGCACGGTATTGCGAGAGTTGCAGTGCCGGGTGACCCGAGGTATTGCAGCGGTGTACGTCGGAGGTTCCACCGCCCAGTGCCACGGGGTACTCTGGCAGCGTAATGCAAGAATTCCGCTACCCACTACCCTCAGGCAACAATGATGTGTGCCGCATGAGTTCCACCGCCCGCTTCCCCAAGGCAGTGTACCGGTGTCTTGCAAGAGTTCCACTGCCCACTGCCCCGATGCAAGGCGACAATGTAATGTAGGAGTTCTAATACTAAGCCCAGGCCGTGTGGCAGTAATCCGTAAGACATCCAGTACCAATTGCTAGTGGCATTGTTTGCAAGAGTTAGATTAACCACTGCCCCGGGTAGTGCAACGGTATATTCCTCGAGTCCCTCGTCCCCTTGGCTGTAGGCATTCTGGCGGTCTGCTACACGACTTCTATTGGCCACAGGCCAAAGGCGGAGAGGCAATGCGCGGGAGGAGTTGCACGGCCAATTGACCACAGGTAGTGAGGCAATGCGCCGCAATAGATCCTCTGCCCTCTGCCGCGTAGCAGTGCGGCAGTGCACTGCACGTGTTCCAAGGCCCACTACCCCTGGCTAGTGGGGCGGGTGTAGGCGCGGGACTTCCACAGCCCACTTCCCAAAGGCATTGATGCAATGCGATGTAGGAGCTCCACAGCCCGTTGCCCCTAGACGTTGCGGTGGTGCAATGCATTAGATCCACTAACCACTGCCCCCAAGTGGTGAGGTAGTCTGCCGCAAAAATTCCACTACCCGCTTCCCCCACACAACTTGGCAGTGTCTTGCTGGAATACCGCCGCCGACTGCTCGCGGGCAGCGCGGCGGTGTGCAGCAAGAGACCCCCTGCCCCCTGCCCTAGCGCACTAGGGCATTATGTTGCAAAATTTACCATAGCCCGCTGCAGCTAGACGGTGGGGCGGTGTAACGCACACGTTCCACCGCGGACTGCCCGCGCGCAGTGTCGCCGTGTATTGCAAGAGTCCCACTGCGCACTCCATCAATACCGCGCCGCACTGCACGTGGGCAACGAGCAATGGAAGGGTATCTTCGGCATTGCAACCCCTACAACACACTGTTGCACTGCCGTTGGGCATGGAACTCCTGCTGCACACTGCCTCCCCTCCCACGCCAGAGGGCAAGGAAATCCCTCATTGCACCGCCGCATTGCAAGGGGGAAGGTATTGCGGCGGTGTACGTCAGAGGTTCCACCGCCCACTGCCCCCGGGCACTGTGGCCGTGTAATGCAATAATTCCACTGCCCACTACCCTCGGGCAGTGAGGCAGCCTGCCGCATGAGTTCCACTGCTGGCTGCCCCAAGGCACAAGAGCGGTTTCTTGCGGGAGTTCCACTGCACACTACGCCCATGCAAGGCGACGGTGTAATGTAGGAGTTCTCCTACTGAGCCCAAGGTGTCGGGCAGTAATCCGCAAGACATCTAGTGCCAATTGTCGGTGGCACTGTTTTGCATGAGTTGCATTCACCACTGCCACGGGTAGTGGAGCAGCATATTGCGGGAGTCTGTCGTCCCCCTAGCCGTAGGCCTGCTGGCGGTCTGCTACACGACTTCCATTGGCCACGGCCCAAAGGCGGTGGCGTAATGTGCGCGAGGAGTTCTACTACCCAATGCCCCCCCCCCCCCCCCAACTGCGGCATAGCACTGCAAGAGTTCCACAGCCCACTGCCCCCGGCGACCGAGGCTTGTGTAGGCACGGGACTTCCACTGCCAGCTGCCCAGAGGCAGTAATGCAATGTGCTGTGGGAGTTCCATAGCCCATTACCCCTAGACATTGTGGCGGTTCAATGCATTAGGTGCACTACCCACCGCCCGCAAGTTGTGAGGTAGTGTGCCGCGAAAATTCCACTACCCGCTTCCCCCACGGAGCTTGGCAGTGTCTTGCTGGACTTCGGCCCCCGAGTACCCGCTGGCAGCGTGGCACTGTGCAGGAAGAGACCCCCTGCTCCCTGCCCCAAGGCAAGAGGGCACTGTGTTGCAAGGTTTATCACGACCCGCTGACGCGAGGCGCTGCGGTGGTGTAATGCAAAAGTTCCGACGCAGACTGCCCGCAGGCACGTTCGCCGTGTATTGCATGAGTCCCACAGCACACTTCCCCGAGGGAATGCGGTGTAATGCACGAGTGCCCTGCCCTTTGGCCTTGGGAAGGGAGGCAGTGTGCAACAGGAGTTGCACGGACAATTGCCCAACGGCAGTACGGCAGTGTGTTGTAGGAGTTCCGAACGCCCATCACACCCTTCCCTTGCCCATTGCCCCCATGTAGTGCGGCAGTGAAAAGCAACGTTTCCACTGGCCATTGCCCCTAGGTATCGAGCCGGGTGTAGCGGGACATCCGCTACCCACTCCCCAATCGAAGTATGGTAGTGAGCTGCACGAGTTCCACTGCCCATTGCCCCCGGACACTACGACGGTGTATCACATCACTTCCAATCCCATTGCCCCAGGTACTGCGGCGGTCCATCGCACGAGCTCCGCCGCCCAATGCCCCCAGGCAGTGAGGTAGTGTCCCGCAGGAGATCCACTGCCCGCTGCCCCAAGGTAGTCGGGCAACAAGCAACAGGGGATCCACTGCCCGCTGCCCCTTGGCAATGCGGCTGGAAATAGCAGGAGTCCGTCTTCCCACTGCTCCAAGGCAGGGCGGCAATGTATTACAAGAGTTGCAGTGCCCACTGCAGTCTGTGGCAGGATTTCCACTCCCCCGTGCCCTCACTTGGTGCGGTAGGATGTTAGAGAAGGTCGACAACCGCCTCCCCCCGGGCAGTGCAGCGGTGCAATGCAGAGCTCCACTGCCCACTGCGCCAGGGCAGTGTGGCAATGATCGCAAAAGAACCATTGCCCGCTGCCTAGAGGCGGTGAGGTAACAAGCAGCAAGACATCCACTACCCGCTGCCACCAAGCACCAGGCCACCAAGCGGCGGTGGACTGCAAGGCGTCCACTGCCCATTGGCCCTAGGCAGTGAGGCGCTGTGCAATGGGAGATCCGCTACCCACTGCCCCGCGGCAATGTGGTAGTGTGCTGCACGAATTCCAGTGCCTGCTTCCCATGGGCACTTCGGCGGTGTATTGCATCACTTCCACTGCTAACTGCCCCTAGGCAGTGCGGCGGTGCATCGGGGGTCCACTACCCACTGCCCCCAGGCAGTGGGGCAATGTTCCGCAAGAGATCCACTACCCACTGCCCTGAGCAGTGAGGCAGCAAGGAGCAACGGATCCATTGTCGGCTGCCCCCAAGTAGCCCGGCTGTGAATGGCGAGGGTCCCACAGCCCGTTGCCCCGAGGCAGTGCGGCGGTGCATTGTAGGAGTTCAGCTGCCCGGGGCCCCTAGGCGGTGAGGCACGGATCCGCAAGAGATCCTCTGCCCGCTACCCCGAGGTAGTGAGGTACAAGCAGCAGGGCACCAACTGCCCGCTGCTCCAAGGCAGCGCGGCAGTGAATAGCAATAGCCGCGAATCAACGCTAGCGGTGACGTTGTGGGACCACGCAGGCTCGGGCTGCCGTCTGCCAAGGAGAACCTGAGCAAGACGGGGGTCCATGCGGGTGATGCCCGGTTCGTCCCAGTGTGGCACGGGGATGACAATCTCGAAGTGCACGTGGGGGCCCGAGTCGCTGCGCTTGCTCCGCTAAGAGCTATTGTTGAGCTCACTAGCGGCGCGGCTGCAGGCGTGTTCGTGCAGGTGCCAGCGCGCTTGCTCAGCCTCCGTGGACACCTACACTTGCAGCGGAGTGTAGCGCTTGCACGCATGGGCACGAATATCCGGCGGCCAGGCATGCATGGCAACCTACATGGGAACCGAGGGGACGGAAGCTTCCTTCAGGGCCAGGGGAAGGGAAGATTGGTGCAACCGATCATAAATGCTACAGATTTACAATGAATTGGTAAGAATTTGGGCGAATCCATATTGACAAGCTAATTTTCACTGATGCAATACCTCGCAGGCGCACTGCCACACGATGGTTCATCCGCTGGCGCGGGATTGCTTCATTCCGCGCGAGGCCAGCGCCGTGTTTACCAAGTGCTACAGAGTTGTGGGGCGAAGGAGGTTGTGGGGGCTACGCTGGAGATGGCGAACGCGATGGAGGTTGCCTCATCAGCAGTGCCGTCCGTCGGCACGCCCAACGGGTGCACTAGGCCCAAGAAGAATAGCACAGATTGCTCCCCGTACTCGACCACCGCCAAGTCATTGGCGGGGGCTGAGCGGGAGAGGAAGGTGGCGCGGTAGGCGCAGATGGGGGGACCCGACACGGGCACCCCTAGCGCCCCCGCAAACAAGACCTCGGGAGCATCCCCCTCCCATAACCCCACCGTCCAAATGGCCCCCTTCGATAGCCACAAGACCCTGTGGACGTTGGGGCAATCCCAGCTCCCACCCTAGAGACCTATATTAAAACCAATGTTTATAATTTTTGGCCAAAAAGTAATACGTTCACTAAAAGTTGACCCTTTCAAGGGGGGGGGGGGTTGAGTGGTTTTGACGGGAAAGATTGCACCCCCATGGGGTACCTTATGGGATCGCATGCCGTTTTCACCCAGGGGTTGGGGGGGGCGGTCTCACCGGTCTCCTTGAGAAAAAATATCAAAATGGTCCTTGAGTCTAATTTTTGATTTCAACTTTTCAACGAATTTTGGAAATATTAAAAATTAAAGCGTCTCCGACGTTGATATTAACCTGCCAGACATTAATTGTTTTCTGCAAAAATTAACCCTCCCAAAAAAAACACTACAAAGACACAACAACACCACATATACCTTTTTCATCCATTCGGGTACCATTTCTAGCCATTATGGTCAATTTTTGTCCTCTTCCACAGGTGGTCTCACCTCTGGGAGTGTGTAGTGTTCTCACACTTCTTGAGACCCCTCTTTGGGGTCCCACAATTTGTGGGTTGGGTGACGGGTTGGGTTAGGGTTGGGGATGTTTTGTGGTTTGGGGTCAGTCGGGGGGTCAGTCTTGGGGTCACTCTGGGGGTTTGTCTTGGGGTTCATCAGAGGGTTAGTCTTCGGGTTAGGCTAGCCTGAAGGCTTGGGGGGGGGGGGGGGGCATGCCCTTGGGCTTGCAAGCACACTCAAGGTGTTCATGGGCGGCCTTGGGGGACGGGAGGAGGAGGTTGCGGGCAACCTTGTAGAGCGTGGGGTTGTCTGGGTATTCCACCTAGACAACCCCTGCCTTCCTCCGGTGGACACCGCGCACGGTGCCCTCTTGGGGACCCCGTGAATACAGGACGTGCACGGGTGGGTTGTCTCCTTGCTTTTAGATGAAACTCCCCCCCAAGTAGAAGTGGGCCGAAGGCCCCTTGGGGGGGGGGGGGGGGGGGGGGCTGTTGGGGGGGGGGCAGCCGCCGAGGAGTGCGTCTCTCAGGGACTTGCTAGTCGCTACTAGTTGCTTGTGGGTGGGGGCTAGGGGAGAGGGTTGGCATGGGTCTAGTTCAATTTGGCAGAGATGCGGTGGCCTAAGGGTTTACTCTACAAAAACGGGGCCTCCACTCTACCTCTTCACAGGTGCAAAGGTGGTTGTAGGCGCCCACAGCCCTTGGTTGGTGAGGGCCGTATATATATGCTAGTCTCTCCGACACGGCCTGTCACATCGGAGCACACGAAGCGAGGATTGAGAGTCCCTAATCCCAACTCAAAGGGCCACACTGAAGCGTGGATTGTGAGTCCCTAACCCCAACTCGAGGGGACATGCAACAAAGCGTGGATTGTGAGTCCCTAACCCAAACTCGAGGGGCCACACAACAGAGCGTGGATTGTGAGTCCCTAACCCCAACTCAAGGGGACACACCGAAGCATGGATTGTGAGTCCCTGACACCAAATCGAGGGGCCACACCGAAGCGTGGATTGTGAGTCCCTAACGCAAACTCGAGGGGCCACGCAACAAAGCGTGGATTGCGAGTCCCTATTCCAACTCAAGGGGCCACACCGAAGCATGGATTGTGAGTCCCTAACACCAAATCGAGGGGCCACACAACAGAGCTTGGATTGTGAGTCCCTCACCCTAACTCGTGGGGCCACAACGAAGGGTGGATTGTGAGTCCCTAACCCCAACTCCAGGCGGCACACCGAAGCGTGGATTGTGACGCCCTGACCCCGACTCGAGGGGCCACACAACAAAGCGTGGATTGTGGGTCCCTAAGCACAACTCGAGGGGGCACGCAAAAAAGCATGAATTGTGAGTCCCTAACCCCAACTCGAGGGGCCACGCAACAAGGCGTGGGTTGTGAGTCCCTAACACCAACTCGAGGGGACACACCGAACCGTCGACGGTGAGTCCCCAAGCCCACCTCGAGGGGCCAAGAAACAAAGCGTGGATTGTGAGTCCCTAACCCCAACTCGAGGGGCCACGCAACAAAGCGTGGATTGTGAGTCCCTAACCCCAACTCGAGGAGCCACACCGAAGCGTGGATTGTGAGGCCCTAACCCATACTCGAGGGGCCACACAACAAAGCCTGCATTGGGAGTCCGTAACGCAAACTCGAGGGGCCACGCAACAAAGCATGGATTGTAAGTCCCTAACCCCAACTCGAGGGGGCACGCAACAAAGCATGGATTGTGAGTCCCTAACACCAAATCGAGGGACCATACAAAAAAGCGTGGGTTGTGAGTCCCTAACCCCAACTCGAGGGGCCACGCAACAAAGCGTGGATGGTGAGTCCCTAACCCAAAATCGAGGGGCCACGCAACAGGGCGTGGATTGTGAGTCCCTAACCCCAACTTGAGGGACCCAAAGCGTGGATTCTGAGTACCTGACCCCGAGAAAAGGGGCCACACAACATAGCGTGCATTCTAAGTCCCTTACCCGAACTCTAGCGGCCAAGCAACAGAGCGTGGATTGTGAGTCCCTCACCCTAACTCGAGGGGCCACAACGAAGGGTGGATTGTGAGTCCCTAACCCCAACTCCAGGCGGCACACCGAAGCGTGGATTGTGACGCCCTAACCCCGACTCAAGGGGCCACACAACAAAGCGTGCATTGTGAGTCTGTAACCCAAACTCGAGGGGCCACGCAAAAAAGCGTGGATTGTGAGTCCCTAACCCCAACTCGAGGGGCCACGCAACAAAGCGTGGGTTGTGAGTCCCTAACCCCAACTCGAGGGGACACACCGAACCGTGGACGGTGGGTCCCCAAGCCCACCTCGAGGGGCTAAGCAACAAAGCGTGGATTGTGAGTCCCTAACCCCAACTCGAGGGGCCACGCAAAAAAGCGTGGATTGTGAGTCCCTAACCCCAACTCCAGGCGGCACACCGAAGCGTGCATTGTGAGGCCCTAACCCCGACTCGAGGGCACACAACAAAGCCTGCATTGTGAGTCCGTAACGCAAACTCGAGGGGCCACGCAACAAAGCGTGGATTGTAAGTCCCTAACCCCAACTCGAGGGGCCAAACAACAAAAACGTGGATTTTGAGTCCCTAAACCCAACTCGAGGGGCCACAGCGAAGCGTGGATTGTGAGTCCCTAACCCCTACTCGAGGGGCCACGCAACAAAGCGTGCATTGTGAGTCCCTGACCCCAACTCGAGGGGGCAAGCAACAAAGCGTGGATTGTGAGTCCCTAACCCCTGCTCGAGGAGCCACACAACGAAGCGTGGATGGTGAGTCCCTAACGCCAACTCGAGAAGCCACACCCAGGCGTGGATTGTGAGTCCCTAACCCCAACTCAAGGGCCTAGGCAACAAAGCGTGGATTGTGAGTCCCTAACCCCAACTCGGGGGGCCACGCAGCAAAGCGTGCATTCTGGGTCCCTGACCCCAACTCGAGGGGGCAAGCAACAAAGCGTGGATTGTGAGTCCCTAACCCCTACTCGAGGAGCCACACAACGAAGCCTGGATGGTGAGTCCCTAACGCCAACTCGAGGGGCCACACCCAGGCGTGGATTGTGAATCCCTAACCCCAACTCAAGGGCCTAGGCAACAAAGCGTGGATTGTGAGTCCCTAACCCCAACTCGAGGGGCCACGCAGCAAAGCGTGAATTGTGAGTCCCTAACCCCAACTCCATGGGCCACACCGAACCGTGGACTGTGAGTCCCTAACCCCAATCCGAGGGGCCAAGAAACAAAGTGTGGATTGTGAGTCCCTAACCCCAAATCGGGGGGCGAGGCAACAAAGCTAGGATTGTGAGTCCTTAACCGCAACTCGAGGGGCCACGCCACAAAGCGTGGATGGTGAGTCCCAAACCCCAACTCGAGGGGCCACACCGAACCGTGGATTGCGGGTCCGTAACCACAACTCGAGGGGCCACACCCAAGCGTTGATTGTGAGCCCCGAACCCCAACCTGAGGAAGCAGAAAACCGAGTGTGCATTGTGAGTCCCTAACCGCAACTCGTGGGGCCACACCCAAACGTGAATTGTGAGTCCCTAACCCAAAGTCGAGGGACCACGCAACAAAGCGTGGCTTGTGAGTCCCTAACCCGAATTCCAGTGGCCCCACCGAAGCGTGGATTGTGGGTTTCTAACCACAACTCGAGAGGCCACACCCAAGCGTGGATTGTGAATCCCTAACCCCAACTCGAGGGGCCACACCCAAGCCTGGATTTTGAGTCCCTAACCTGTGTGCCTCGAGTTGCGGTTAGGGACTCACAATCCACACCTCCGTGTGGCCCCTCGAGTTAGGGTTAGGGACTCACAATCCAAGCTTTGTTGCGTGGCCCCTCAAGTCGCGGTTACGGACTCACAATCCACGCTTTGTTGCGAGGCCCCTCGAGTCGGGGTTAGGGACTCACAATCCTCGCTTCGGTGTGGCCCCTCGAGTTTGGGTTAGGGACTCACAATCCACGGTTGGGTGTGGCACCTCGAGTTGGGGTTCGGGACTCACAATCCACGCTGTGTTGTGTGGCCCCTGGAGTTTGGGTTAGGGACTGAGAATCCACACTTTGTTGCGTGTGCCCTCGAGTTGGAGTTAGGAACTCACAATCCGCGGTTTGTTGCGTGGCCCCTCGAGTTTGGGTTACGGACTCACAACACACGCTTTGTTGCGTGGCCCCTGAGGTTGGAGTTAGAGACTCACAATCCACGCTTCGGTGTGACCCCTTGAGTTGGTGTTAGGGACTCACAATCGACGCTTCGGCGCGGCCCCTTGAGTTGGGGTTAGGGACTCACAATCCGCGCTTTGTTATGTGGCCCCTCCAGCTGGGGTTAGGGACTCACAATACACGCTTTGTTGTGTGGCCCCTCGAGTTGGGTTTAGGGACTGACAATCCACGCTTTGTTGCGTGGCCCCTCCAGGTGGGGTTACGGACTCACAACACGCGCTTTGTTGTGTGGCCCCACGAGTTGGAGTTAGGGACTCACAATCCACGCTTTGTTGTGTGGCCCCTCGAGTTTGGGTTTGGGACTCACAATCAACGCTTTGTTGCGTGGCCCGTGGAGTTGGAGTTAGAGACTCACAATCCACGCTTCGGTGTGACCCCTCGAGTTGGCGTTAGGGACTCACAATCCACGCTTTGTTGCGTGGCCCCTGGAGTTGGAGTTACGGACTCACAATCCACGCTTTGTTGTGTGGACCCCTCAAGGTGGAGTTAGGGACTCACAATCCATCCTCTCGCCATGGTCCCTTGAGTCGGGGTTAGGGACTCACAATCCACGTTTCGGTGTGGCCCCTCGAGTTGGGGTTAGGGACTCACAATCCACGCTTTGTTGCGTGGCCCCTGGAGTTGGAGTTACGGACTCACAATCCACGCTTTGTTGTGTGGACCACTCAAGTTGGAGTTAGGGACTCACAATCCACGCTTCGCCGTGGTCCCTTGTGTCGGGGTTAGGGACTCACAATCCACGCTTCGGTGTGGCCCCTCGAGTTCGGGTTAGGGACTCACAATCCACGCTTTGTTGGGTGGCCCCTGGAGTTGGAGTTAGGGACTCACAATCAACGCTTCGGTGTGGCCCCTCGAGTCGGGGTTAGGGACTCACAATCCACGCTTTGTTGCGTGGCCACTCGTGTTGGGGTTAGGGACTCCCAATCCACACTTTGTTGCGTGGCCCCTCGAGTCGGGCTCAGGGACTCACAATCCACGCTTCGGTGTGGCCCCTCGAGTTGGGGTCACAGACTCACAATCCACGCTTCGGTGTGGCCCCTGGAGTTGGGGTTAGGGACTCACAGACCACGCTTTGTTGCGTGCCCTTTCCAGTTGTGCTTGGGACCCACAATCCGCGCTTCGGTGGGGCCCCTCGAGTTGGGATTAAGGAGTCACAATCCACGCCATGTTGCATGGCCCCTCGAGTTGCGGTAGGCACCGGGAATCCATGCTGGGGTGTGGCCCCTCGAGTTGGGGTTAGGGACTCACAATCCATGCTTCAGTGTGGCCCCTCGAGTTGGGGTTAGGGACTCACAATCCACGCTTCGGTGTGGCCCCTCGAGTCGGGGTTAGGGACTCACAATCCACGCTTTGTTGTGTGGCCCCTCGTGTTGGGGTTAGGGACTCCCAATCCACACTTTGTTGCGTGGCCCCTCGAGTCGGGCTCAGGGACTCACAATCCACGCTTCGGTGTGGCCCCTTGAGTTGGGGTCACAGACTCACAATCCGCGCTTCGGTATGGCCCCTCGAGTTGGGGTTAGGGACTCACAGACCACGCTTTGTTGGGTGCCCCTACCAGTTGTGCTTGGGACTCACAATCCACGCTTTGTTGTGTGGCCCCTCGAGTTGGGGTTAGGGACTCACAATCCATGCTTCAGTGTGGCCCCTCCAGTTGGGGTTAGGGACTCACAATCCACGCTTTGGTGTGGCCCCTCGAGTTGGGGTTAGGGACTCACAATCCACGCTCTGTTGTGTGGTCCCTCAAGTTTGCGTTAGGGACTCACAATCCACGCTCTGTTGTGTGGCCCCTCGGATTGGGGTTAGGGACTCACAATCCACGCTCTGTTGCGTGGCCCCTCCAAGGCGGTGTTAGGGACTCACAATCCACCCTTTGTTGTGTGGCCCCTGGAGTTGGAGTCAGGGACTCACAATCCACGTTTTGTTGCGAGGCCCCTCAAGTTGGGGTTAGAAACTCACAATCCACGCTTTGTTGCGTGCCCCCTCGATGGTGCTTAGGGACCCACAATCCACGCTTCGGTGTGGCCCCTCCAGTTGGGGATAGGGACTCACAATCCACGCCATGTTGCATGGCCCCTCGAGTTAGGTGACTCACAATCCACGCTTTGTTGCGTGGCCCCTCGAGTTGGGGTTAGGGACTCAAAATCCACGCTTGGGTGGGGCCCTTGAGTAGGGGTTAGGGGCTCACAATTCACGCTTCGGTGTGGCCGCTCGAGTTGGGGTCAGGGACTCACAATCAACGCTTCGGTGTGCCCCCTCGAATTGGGGTTAGGGACTCACAATCCACGCTCTGTTGTGTGGCCCCTCGAGTTGGGGTTAGGGACTCACAATCCACGCTTGGGTGTGGCCCCTTGGGTTGGGGTTAGGGACTCACCGTCCACGATCTGTTGTGTGGCCCCTCGATCTTTCGGTTAGGGACTCAAAATCCACGCTTTGTTGCGTGGGCCCTCGAGTTAGGGTTAGGGACTCACAATCCACGCTTGGGTGTGGCCCCTTGGGTTGGGGTTAGGGACTCACCGTCCACGATCTGTTGTGTGGCCCCTCGATCTTTGGGTTAGGGACTCAAAATCCACGCTTTGTTGCGTGGGCCCTCGAGTTGGGGTTAGGGACTCACAATCCACGCTTGGGTGTGGCCCCTTGAGTTGGGGTTAGGGACTCACAATCCACGATCTGTTGCGTGGCCCCTCCAAGGTGGGGTTGGGGACTCACAATCCACGCTTTGTTGCGTGGCCCCTCGAGTTGGGGTTAGGGACTCACAATCCACGCTTTGCTGCGTGCCCCCTGGAGTTGTGCTTAGGGACCCACAATCAACGCTTCGGGGGGGGCCCTCGAGTTGGGGTTAGGGACTCACAATCCACGCCATGTTGCATGGCCCCTCGAGTTGGGGTTAGGGACTCACAATCCACGCTTCAGTGTGGCCCCTTGAGTTGGGGTCAGGGACTCACAATCCACGCTTCGGTGTGGCCCCTGGAGTTGGTGTTAGAGGCTCAGATTCCACGCACTGTGGCGTGGCCCCTCAAGTTTGGGTTAGGGACTCACAATCCACGCTTCGGTGTGGCTCCTCGAGTTGGGTTAGGGACTCACAATCCACGCTTGGGTGTGGCCCCTCCAAGGCGGCATTAGGGACTCACAATCCACGCTTTGTTGTGTGGCCCCTCGAGTTGGGGTTAGGGAGTCACAATGCACGCTTTGTTGTGTGGCCCCTGGAGTTGGAGTTAGGGACTCACAATCCACGTTTTGTTGTGTGGCCCCTCGAGTTGGGGTTAGGGACTCACAATCCACGCTTTGTTGCGAGGCCCCTCGAGTTGGGGTTAGAAAGTCACCATCCACGCTTTGTTGCTTGCCCCCTCGAGTTGTGCTTAGGGACCCACAATCCACGCTTCGGTGTGGCCCCTCCAGTTAGGGATAGGGACTCACAATCCACGCCATGTTGCATGGCCCCTCGAGTTGGGTGACTCACAATCCACGCCATGTTGCATGGCCCCTCGAGTTGGGGTTAGGGACTCAAAATCCACGCTTCGGTGTGGCCCCTTGAGTTGAGGTTAGGGACTCACAATCCATGCGCTGTTGTGTGGCCCCTCGAGTTTGGGTTAGGGACTCACATTCCACGCTTTGTTGCGTGGCCCCTCGAGTTGGGGTTAGGGACTCACAATCCACGCTTGGGTGTGGCCCCTTGAGTTGAGGTTAGGGACTCAACGTCCACGATCTGTTGTGTGGCCCCTCGATCTTTGGGTTAGGGACTCAAAATCCACGCTTTGTTGCGTGGGCCCTCGAGTTGGGGTTAGGGACTCACAATCCACGCTTGGGTGTGGCCCCTTGAGTTGGGGTTAGGGACTCACAATCCACGATTTGTTGCGTGGCCCCTCCAAGGTGGGGTCAGGGACTCACAATCCACGCTTTGTTGCGTGCCCCCTCGAGTTGGGGTTAGGGACTCACAATCCACGCTTTGTTGCGTGCCCCCTCGAGTTTGGGTTAGGGACTCACATTCCACGCTTTGTTGCGTGGCCCCTCGAGTTGGGGTTAGGGACTCACCATCCACGCTTGGGTGTGGCCCCTTGAGTTGGGGTTAGGGACTCACCGTCCACGATCTGTTGTGTGGCCCCTCGATCTTTGGGTTAGGGACTCAAAATCCACGCTTTGTTGCGTGGGCCCTCGAGTTGGGGTTAGGGACTCACAATCCATGCTTGGGTGTGGCCCCTTGAGTTGAGGTTAGGGACTCACAATCCACGATCTGTTGCGTGGCCCCTCCAAGGTGGGGTTAGGGACTCACAATCCACGCTTTGTTGCGTGGCCCCTCGAGTTGGGGTTAGGGACTCACAATCCACACTTTGTTGCGAGCCCCCCCGAGTTGTGCTTAGGGACCCACAATCAACGCTTCGGGGGGGCCCCTCGAGTTGGGGTTAGGGACTCACAATCCACGCCATGTTGCATGGCCCCTCGAGTTGGGTTAGGGACTGACAATCCACGCCTTGGTGTGGCCCCGCGAGTTGGGGTTAGGGACTCACAAACCACGCTTCGCCGTGGTCCCTTGTGTCGGGGTTAGGTACTCACAATCCACGCTTCGGTGTGGCCCCTCGAGTTCGGGTTAGGGACTCACAATGCACGCTTTGTTGGGTGGCCCCTGGAGTTGGGGTTAGGGACTCACAATCAACGCTTCGGTGTGGCCCCTCGAGTCGGGGTTAGGGAATCACAATCCACGCTTTGTTGCGTGGCCCCTCGTGTTGGGGTTAGGGACTCCCAATCCACACTTTGTTGCGTGGCCCCTCGAGTCGGGCTCAGGGACTCACTATCCACGCTTCAGTGTGGCCCCTCGAGTAGGGGTCACAGACTCACAATCCACGCTTGGGTGTGGTCCCTTGAGTTGGGGTTAGGGACTCACAGACCACGCTTTGTTGCGTGCCCCTTCCAGTTGTGCTTGGGACCCACAATCTGCGCTTCGGTGGGGCCCCTCGAGTTGGGATTAAGGAGTCACAATCCACGCCATGTTGCATGGCCCCTCGAGTTGGGGTAGGGACCGAGAATCCATGCTGGGGTGTGGCCCCTCGAGTTGGGGTTAGGGACTCACAATCCACGCTTTGGTGTGGCCCCTGGAGTTGGGGTTAGGGACTCACAATCCACGCTCTGTTGTGTGGCCCCTGGAGTTTGGGTTAGGGACTCAGAATGCACGCTTTGTTGCGTGGCCCCTCGAGCTGAGGTTAGGGACTCACAATCCACGCTTGGGTGTGGCCCCTCGGGTTGGGGTTAGGGACTCACAATCCACGCTTTGTTGCGTGGCCCCTCCAAGGCGGCGTTAGGGACTCACAATCCACGCTTTGTTGTGTGGCCCTCGGAGTTGGAGTTAGGGACTCACAATCCACGTTTTGTTGTGTGGCCCCTCGAGTTGGGGTTAGGCACCCAAAATCCACGCTTTGTTGCGAGGCCCCTCGAGTTGGGGTTAGAAAGTCACAATCCACGCTTTGTTGCGTGCCCCCTCGAGTTGTGCTTAGGGACCCACAATCCACGCTTCGGTGTGGCCCCTCCAGCTGGGGATAGGGACTCACAATCCACGCCATTTGCATGGCCCCTCGAGTTGGGTGACTCACAATCCACGCTTTGTTGCGTGGCCCCTCGAGTTGGGGTTAGGGACTCAAAATCCACGCTTGGGTGGGGCCCTTGAGTAGGGGTTAGGGGCTCACAATCCACGCTTCGGTGTGGCCCCTCTAGTTGGGGTTAGGGACTCACAATACACGCTCTGTTGTGTGGCCCCTCGAGTTTGGGTTAGGGACTCACAATCCACGCTTTGTTGCGTGGCCCCTCGAGTTGGGGTTAGGGACTCACAATCCACGCTTGGGTGTGGCCCCTTGGGTTGGGGTTAGGGACTCACCGTCCACGATCTGTTGTGTGGCCCCTCGATCTTTGGGTTACGGACTCAAAATCCACGCTTTGTTTCGTGGGACCTCGAGTTGGGGTTAGGGACTCACAATCCACGCTTGGGTGTGGCCCCTTGAGTTGGGGTTAGGGACTCACAATCCACGATCTGTTGCGTGGCCCCTCCAAGGTGGGGTTAGGGACTCACAATCCACGCTTTGTTGCGTGGCCCCTCGAGTTGGGGTTAGGGACTCACAATCCTCGCTTTGTTGCGTGCCCCCTCGAGTTGTGCTTAGGGACCCACAATCAACGCTTCGGGGGGGCCCCTCGAGTTGGGGTTAGGGACTCACAATCCACGCCATGTTGCATGGCCCCTCGAGTTGGGTTAGGGAATCACAATCCACGCCTTGGTGTGGCCCCTCGAGTTGGGGTTAGGGACTCACAATCGGCGCTTCAGTGTGGCCCCTCGAGTTGGTGTTAGAGGCTCAGAATCCACGCACGGTGGCGTGGCCCCTCCGGTTTGGGTTAGGGACTCACAATCCACGCTTCGGTGTGGCTCCTCGAGTTGGGTTAGGGACTCACAATCCACGCTTGGGTGTGGCCCCTCCAAGGCGGCGTTAGGGACTCACAATCCACGCTTTGTTGTGTGGCCCCTCGAGTTGGTGTTAGGGACTCACAATGCACGCTTTGTTGTGTGGCCCCTGGAGTTGGAGTTAGGGACTCACAGTCCACGTTTTGTTGTGTGGCCCCTCGAGTTGGGGTTAGGGACTCACAATCCACGCTTTGTTGCGTGCCCCCTCGAGTTGTGCTTAGGGACCCACAATCCACGCTTGGTGTGGCCCCTCCAGTTGGGGATAGGGACTCACAATCCACGCCATGTTGCATGGCCCCTCGAGTTGGGTGACTCACAATCCACGCTTTGTTGCGTGACCCCTCGAGTTGGCGTTAGGGACTCAAAATCCACGCTTGGGTGGAGCCCTTGAGTTGGGGTTAGGGGCTCACAATCCACGCTTCGGTGTGGCCCCTCGAGTTGGGGTTAGGGACTCACAATCCACGCTCTGTTGTGTGGCCCCTCGAGTTTGGGTTAGGGACTCACATTCCACGCTTTGTTGCATGGCCCCTCGAGTTGGGGTTAGGGACTCACAATCCACGCTTGGGTGTGGCCCCTTGAGTTGGGGTTAGGGACTCAACGTCCACGATCTGTTGTGTGGCCCCTCGATCTTTGGGTTAGGGGCTCAAAATCCACGCTTTGTTGCGTGGGCCCTCGAGTTGGGGTTAGGGACTCACAGTCCACGCTTGGGTGTGGCCCCTTGAGTTGGGGTTAGGGACTCACAATCCAGGATTTGTTGCGTGGCCCCTCCAAGGTGGGGTTAGGGACTCACAATCCACGCTTTGTTGCGTGGCCCCTCGAGTTGGGGTTAGGGACTCACGATCCACGCTTTGTTGCGTGCCCCCTCGAAATTGGGTTAGGGACTCACATTCCACGCTTTGTTGCGTGGCCCCTCGAGTTGGGGTTAGGGACTCACCATCCACGCTTGGGTGTGGCCCCTTGAGTTGGGGTTAGGGACTCAACGTCCACGATCTGTTGTGTGGCCCCTCGATCTTTGGGTTAGGGACTCAAAATCCACGCTTTGTTGCGTGGGCCCTCGAGTTGGGGTTAGGGACTCACAATCCATGCTTGGGTGTGGCCCCTTGAGTTGGGGTTAGGGACTCACAATCCACGATCTGTTGCGTGGCCCCTCCAAGGTGGGGTTAGGGACTCACAATCCACGCTTTGTTGCGTGGCCCCTGGAGTTGGGGTTAGGGACTCACAATCCACGCTTTGTTGCGTGCCCCCTCGAGTTGTGCTTAGGGACCCACAATCAACGCTTCGGGGGGGGGCCCTGGAGTTGGGGTTAGGGACTCACAATCCACGCCATGTTGCATGGCCCCTCGAGTTGGGTTAGGGACTCACAATCCACGCCTTGGTGTGGCCCCGCGAGTTGGGGTCAGGGACTCACAATCCACGCTTCACTGTGGCCCCTCGAGTTGGGGTCAGGGACTCACAATCCACGCTTCAGTGTGGCCCCTCGAGTTGGTGTTAGAGGCTCAGATTCCACGCATTGTGGCATGGCCCCTCCAGTTTGGGTTAGCGACTCACAATCCACGCTTCGGTGTGGCCCCTCCAGTTTGGGTTAGGGACTCACAATCCACGCTTCGGTGTGGCTCCTCGAGTTGGGTTAGGGACTCACAATCCACGCTTTGTTGTGTGGCCCCTCGAGTTGGTGTTAGGGACTCACAATGCACGCTTTGTTGTGTGGCCCCTGGAGTTGGAGTTAGGGACTCACAATCCACGTTTTGTTGTGTGGCCCCTCGAGTTGGGGTTAGGGACTCACAATCCACGCTTTGTTGCGAGGCCCCTCGAGTTGGGGTTAGAAACTCACCATCCATGCTTTGTTGCGTGCCCCCTCGAGTTGCGCTTAGGGACCCACAATCCACGCTTCGGTGTGGCCCCTCCAGTTGGGGATAGGGACTCACAATCCACGCCATGTTGCATGGCCCCTCGAGTTGGGTGACTCACAATCCACGCTTTATTGCGTGGCCCCTCGAGTTGGGGTTAGGGAGTCAAAATCGACGTTTGGGTGGGGCCCTTGAGTTGGGGTTAGGGGCTCACAATCCACGCTTCGGTGTGGCCCCTTGAGTTGCGGTTAGGGACTCACAATCCACGCTCTGTTGTGTGGCCCCTCGAGTTTGGGTTAGGGACTCACATTCCACGCTTTGTTGCGTGGCCCCTCGAGTTGGGGTTAGGGACTCACAATCCACGCTTGGGTGTGGCCCCTTGAGTTGGGGTTAGGGACTCAACGTCCACGATCTGTTGTGTGGCCCCTCGATCTTTGGGTTAGGGACTCAAAATCCACGCTTTGTTGCGTGGGCCCTCGAGTTGGGGTTAGGGACTCACAATCCACGCTTGGGTGTGGCCCCTTGAGTTGGGGTTAGGGACTCACAATCCACGATCTGTTGCGTGGCCCCTCCAAGGTGGGGTTAGGGACTCACAATCCACGCTTTGTTGCGTGGCCCCTCGAGTTGGGGTCAGGGACTCACAATCCAGGGTTTGTTGCGTGCCCCCTCAAGTTGTGCTTAGGGACCCACAATCAACGCTTCGGGGGGGGCCCTCGAGTTGTGGTTAGGGACTCACAATCCACGCCATGTTGCATGGCCCCTCGAGTTGGGTTAGGGACTCACAATCCACGCCTTGGTGTGGCCCCGCGAGTTGGGGTTAGGGACTCACAATCCACGCTTCACTGTGGCCCCTCGAGTTGGGGTCAGGGACTCACAATCCACGCTTCGGTGTGGCCCCTCGAGTTGGTGTTAGAGGCTCAGATTCCACGCATTGTGGCATGGCCCCTCCAGTTTGGGTTAGGGACTCACAATCCACGCTTCGGTGTGGCTCCTCGAGTTGGGTTAGGGACTCACAATGCACGCTTTGTTGTGTGGCCCCTGGAGTTGGAGTTAGGGACTCACAATCCACGTTTTGTTGTGTGGCCCCTCGAGTTGGGGTTAGGGACTCACAATCCACGCTTTGTTGCGAGGCCCCTCGAGTTGGGGTTAGAAACTCACAATCCATGCTTTGTTGCGTGCCCCCTCGAGTTGTGCTTAGGGACCCACAATCCACGCTTCGGTGTGGCCCCTCCAGTTGGGGATAGGGACTCACAATCCACGCAATGTTGCATGGCCCCTCGAGTTGGGTGACTCACAATCCACGCTTTGTTGCGTGGCCCCTCGAGTTGGGGTTAGGGACTCACAATCGGCGCTTCAGTGTGGCCCCTTGAGTAGGGGTTAGGGGCTCACAATCCATGCTTCGGTGTGGCCCCTCGAGTTGGGGTCAGGGACTCACAATCCACGCTTCGGTGTGGCCCCTCGAGTTGGGGTTAGGGACTCACAATCCACGCTCTGTTGTGTGGCCCCTCGAGTTTGGGTTAGGGACTCACATTCCACGCTTTGTTGCGTGGCCCCTTGAGTTGGGGTTAGGGACTCACAATCCACGCTTGGGTGTGGCCCCTTGAGTTGGGGTTAGGGACTCACCGTCCACGATCTGTTGTGTGGCCCCTCGATCTTTGGGTTAGGGACTCAAAATCCACGCTTTGTTGCGTGGGCCCTCGAGTTGGGCTTAGGGACTCACGATCCACGCTTGGGTGTGGCCCCTTGAGTTGGGGTTAGGGACTCAAAATCCACGCTTTGTTGCGTGGCCCCTCGAGTTGGGGTTAGGGACTCACAATCCACGCTTTGTTGCGTGCCCCCTCGACTTGTGCTTAGGGACCCACAATCAACGCTTCGGGGGGGCCCCTCGAGTTGGGGTTAGGGACTCACAATCCACGCCATGTTGCATGGCCCCTCGAGTTGGGTTAGGGACTCACAATCCAAGCCTTGGTGTGGCCCCTCGAGTTGGGGTTAGGGACTCACAATCCACGCTTCAGTGTGGCCCCTCGAGTTGGGGTCAGGGACTCACAATCCACGCTTCGGTGTGGCCCCTCGAGTTGGTGTTAGAGGCTCAGAATCCACGCACTGTGGCATGGCCCCTCCAGTTTGGGTTAGGGACTCACAATCCACGCTTCGGTGTGGCTCCCCGAGTTGGGTTAGGGACTCACAATCCACGCTTTGTTGCGTGGCCCCTCGAGTTGGGGTTAGGGACTCAAAATCCACGCTTTGTTGCGTGGCCCCTGGAGTTGGGGTTAGGGACTCACAATCCACGCTTTGTTGCGTGCCCCCTCGAGTTGGCTTAAGGACCCACAATCCACGCTTCGGGGGGGCCCCTCGAGTTGGGGTTAGGGACTCACAATCCACGCTTTGTTGCTTGGCCCCTCGAGTTGGGTTAGGGACTCACATTCCACGCTTTGTTGCGTGGCCCCTCGAGTCGGGGTTAGGGACTCACAATCGGCGCTTCAGTGTGGCCCCTCGAGTTGGGGTTAGGGACTCACAATCCACGCTTCGGTGTGGCCCCTCGAGTTGGGGTTAGAGGCTCAGAATCCACGCACTGTGGCGTGGCCCCTCCAGTTTGGGTTAGCGACTCACAATCCACGCTTCGGTGGGGCCCCTCGAGTTGGGGTTAGGGACTCACAATCCACGCTCTATTGTGTGGCCACGCAACAAAGCTTGGATGGTGAGTCCCTAACCCCAACTCGAGGGGCCACACCCAAGCGTGGATTGTGAATCCCCAACTCAAGGGGCCACGCAATAAAGCATGGATTGTGAGTCCCTAACTCCAACTCGAGGGGCCACGCAACAAAGCGTGGATTGTGAAAAAATAGAAACAAGAAAGAAAGAATGAACGCAGTGCGTTCGCCCCGTGAAATAATTTGGCACTACACTCGGGCCGGGGTTTCGCTCCGAATGCAGGAGCTTCAGCTAGCAACAAACGACATTTGTATAGCGGCCCGTCTTGCTCATTTCCGCTAAAAGCACCTCGCAACAAATGGCATTTGTATAGCGCCTGATTTTGCGATATCCGGCGCTCAACAGCTCTGATCAAAAGTGGCTACCTCAAAATCAAAATTGGCGACCTCACCCCTCCCTTCTTGGGGGCCCGCAAGTGGGCGGAAATCCTACCTAACCCATGCATTCTCAGGGGTCCCCTGCAAAAGGGACAAAGTTTTCGGGCACCTTCACCGCGACCCTATGTATGGCATGTAGCCACTGACCCTTGGTAACTAAGTGGGCCCGGAGGGCAGGGAGGGGGGGGGTCGCGTACCCGAACCAAGGAGACCCCCCCCCGTGGGGACGTGGACCTTGGTGCCGACGATGGGGTCGTGTCTTGGGGGCGGGGGTGGCCTTTGTGGCCGTGGGGCTTGGGGGGAGGGGGGCTTTCTTTTTTGAGGGGGGGAGGGCGCCATTTGATGACTCATCCGACTCAAAATGCATTCTGGGGATTTTGTTGCCACCACTTTTGTTCGCTGGGGGTTTGGGGAGTGGTGCTTTGGCCTTGGGGGGGGGGGGGTTGTCTACCTTCATTTCTTGCACCTCTTCCTCCCCTTCCCAATCACCGCCCACCATCCCTGCCCACACCCCCTCATCTTGGCAGGTCAAAATTTAAAAACCACCACTCCCAAGCTTGCAAGACCACGTCCCCCTCCTGCTGTAATGCCGTTGCCCCCGGCATCCCCCCCCCCCCCTCCCCCGCGGGCCGTGTGATCGTTGTAGGCCCGGTTGAGAATGGTGTTGAGGTTCTCAACGACATCGGCGCACACCGCGCCCAAACCAACCCCAAGCGCCGCCGCATTAGCCACTACCAATGTCACGTCCTCCTCCAAGTAGTGTCCCACACACCCATATTGTAAATAGAGCCCGCCATGGGCGATATTGAGACGCCAATAAGGCGTCTCACAAAGGGTTGGTCACCCCCCATGACCAATTCACTCTCCACCCACTTCGTCCCCCAATAGAACCTCTTGGAGTCATGTACGGACTGCACCACCTACAGAAAAAGGGAATTAATTTTTGCATTAGTTTTTCGAGGTTAACATCAGAATAATTTTTCAGTCGGCGTTAATATCTGCGAAATATCAAATATTAACCTTGAGAAATTAACACAAAAACGAAAGCGAAAGGAAACGGCCATATACCTGCAGGTTTTTGGACGATATTGTCGCTAGCGCGGCCATGTCCTTGTCCCTGGATACGGCCATCCCAATCACCCATAGGTAGGTGGGTGTGCGGGCCCGTGCGCCGTGGTTGAGGAGCCCAATGGATAGTTGGGTCCAACTTCCACAGGCGCACCGGTAAGCATCCCCACGGAGGAGGAAAGTGAGTGCCCTCTTCCAAAATTGATGGTGTCCATAAGGGGTGGGCGTGATTGGATGTAGTGCGCCCAGGATTGTAGCGGCGAAGAGCGGCCGCTTGTAGGGGGCTCTGGCACGGACGGACACAGGTGGATCTAGCGCAAGGGGCTTCACCAACTCCTTCCATGTGTCCGTGAAGCGGTCACGTGAAGGGATGGGTCGGGTGAATGGGAGGCCCGTTGCGGCTGTGTAAGCGCCCCCCCGGCGGGTCATGAACTCCGACTCATGCCGGAAGCCAGACTTGGGGACATTCAAGTCCATAAGTAGCCTGAACAACTCGGGGGGCAAGAAGAGGACGGAGGCATATTGCTTCACGGCCTCTATTTGTTGGTTGCGGATGAGGGGGAGTTGGGCAACCTCGGTGGCCTCGTACCAACAGGCCTTGGCCAAAGGGGATGAGGCCAACCACTCACCAAGGAGTTGTGAGACCAATGGGTCACGCAAACTCTTGGCCCCACTCAAACGTGTGAGTGTCATACTTGGTTTGAGAATGGTGTCTGGGGACAAGGGCATAACACAATAGAGACAAAGCGCCACAATAGAATAGGGTAGTTGGGTGTGGTGTGAGTAGGGGGACCAGGGAGAAGGATGTGGGCGTATGTAACTACCTCAAAGAGTATGGAACCCCTCTACCACCCCGTTGTGCACCCTTTGACCAACCGAAAACCCTTAATGGGCATAGTACGTGCACAAGCAAAGCGGTGCAAACGAGCCAAAATTGGGTTAACATATTAATATTTGACAAGTTAATTTTTACCCCCTTTCATTTCTGAAAAATTGAAATTAACAATACTGGTTTTAACGTAGGTGTCTAGGGCAAGCTCGCTAGCAACCTCCAACGGCTCAAGGTGGAGGGCGGGGTCGATGTGGGTGGTGTTGGGTTGGTGCTGGCGGTGCTTGGGGTCGGGGGTCCAAAGGTTAAAAAGGACCCCCTACAGCCCATCTCTTGCCCCCGCAGGTGCAGGCTACCCATGGTGCCTGTTGGTGGCCACCATGAGCACATGTTAATCCCCCGTATGCACGTCAATGGTGCCGTAGCGCACCTCCCCCAACTCCCCCGGGGCCGTCCCCGCCTGCACCCGCACCTTGTAGTCCTCTGAAAGACAGAGGAAACTACTCAGGTGGGTCCCACTGCCCACTGCCCCAAGGCAGTGAGGTGGTGTGCAGTAGGAGGTCCACTGCCTGCAGCCTCCAAGACAGTGAAGTAGCAGGCAACTGGAGATCCGCTGCCAGCTGCCCCAAGGCAGTGTGGCGGTGTACCTGCAGGAGTTCCACTGCCCACTACCCCTGGGCAGTGCGGCAGTGAAATGCAGGAGTTCCACTGCCCGCAGCCACAGGGCAGTGCGACAGTGTGCAACGCCCCAGCAGGACCCGGGGGCGCCATGGCGTGGGCCTTGCGGGAGCGGCAACGCACCAGCAAGCGGAGTGGCAGGGAGTCCCCACAGCGGCCCTGAACGGAGACCGCCGGGCGCTGGGGCGAGCCAAGCCGCCGCGCAGGTGCGGACCGCCCCCAACATAAAGCGCGCGCGCACACACCCCTGCCCGTTTTGCTATTCCCATAAGCAAGACATCCCAGCCATTGCCTTTTGGTAACAGCATCTTCGGCACACCACAACACACCACAACACACCACACAACACCACACTACACCAGACATTGCGCCACACGTTACGGGACACCACACACCACACCACATGAGAGCAGTCAGCTGCAAGACCATCAAGGCCATCCACAGCATTCACCGGGCTGTCAGAGTGCTGCACCCTTTCAAACCCATTCCAAACGTCAGGCTGCACCTCTTCGCTCTAGGCAGCACCCCCAAACCAGCCATCTGCCCCCGCTGAGTGGGTCGCTGGGAACGCTGTTTGGAGGCACCAATGTTCCAGCCCGTTGACAAGTGTGTTCAGAGCAAGTGGGGCAGAATCATAGAATCATGGTGCAGGGCCAAGGTCCAGGCACAGGTCTCAACGCAGGCAATGCCCAAGCCTGCTGACTAGACCAAGCTCCAGCTCCTTGGGACTTGTATTCAGCCTCAGCAACAGCCTCGGTATTTGGCCATCCGCGAATACCACGTTGCAAATGATGTCTCGTCTCCCTGTGGCCGTGACCGTGACTGACTGTGACTGCAACATGTTACAGGGGAATGCACCCAGCGAGCGCCAGTGCGCTACTTGTGGGCAGGTGTACTACACTTTATTCCCAAGCCTACCCTCTCCAACAAGCCCAAAGCACAGCAGAAGAATGCCAACCTTTCAACCAAATCAACAGCCATGATACACACCTTCCGCTGCACCTGCCCCTCTTGGGCCTCGGAGTTGATGCCCCGTTGGGCCAGTTTCTTGGCTCGCAAACGCTCGTGCAACAGTTTCCTCTTTCGCTTCTTCTCCTTCATCTCTGGAAACGGACTCACCAACTTCGAGAACGCCTTCCGCTTCTCCTTCTTCGTCCATGGCTTCTCCCCATTTTCTGTGTTGGCCATTCTGCTGGTCTTGAATGCCAAAAAAAGTGTTGTGTTTGAATCAAGCAGACACCAAGACCTGCTGCATGTAATTGTGTCCCGATGTACAAACCTCCCAGTCTCACCTCCTTGGCGCCCAATGTTCTCCCGTGTAGGGTGAGGTCCACTGCCGAACTCATGCCCCGCCTATCCCCAGGGAAACTTTAGGCAGAACAAGCAATAAGAAACATACTGCTGTAAGGGCGCAAGCATGTGCATGCCCAACAATGGGTCCCCTTTTGCTGGGGAGGGCTGACAGCGTGGGACGTAAAAAGCTGTCCACCTACAACAAAAACATTTTGTTTACAGACCGGACAAAGACAACACCTTTTGTTGTCTCGGCAAGGGTGTTGTCTGTGTGCTACAGACCAGCGAGCGTTGACCCATGACGGGGCGCACTATTCTGACAACCCTTCTACAAATACTACCGTGCCTCGATTACCTTCCCCGGCACAAGTGTGGTGTCTTGCCATTCGATGCCCAGGTGCCCCACATCACAGAAAGCGGTCTCTCTCGTTATAAGCATCAATGTACTGAGAATCCATGGGGCAAACAGAAATGGAAACAACAAGCCTTGGAAAGCGTGGTGTCGGTGGGAGGGTGCGGGGGGGGGGGGGGGCGGATACACAATCATGGTGTGCCACATTACAAAAACTCATGGAGGGGTAAAACCCCAGTTTTGGATGCAGACCCCCCCCGAACTAACTGTTGGCCGTGGCCCCCCTGGGGGTTTTGGGTTTGGGTTTGGGTCGGGACCCTTGCACCGTATTGCACAACGGTCAGACGCGGGGCGTCGGTTCCGTGCTCAGGGGGCCCCTCCGGGTCCATGAGGCCAGATGTCCACCACTGCTGCCTTCGCGATAGGCAGGTGAAGCGGATGTTGGGCATTGCGTAACCCCCCCCCTCTCGGTCTGGCACCTGCTCAGCAACCTGGCGTCCACGACTCAGTCAGCGGTACGGGCGTCAGGCCGCGACTATCGCCAACTAACGGGACCGCAGGCGTCAGCGGGCAGAGCTCGGGATGCTTGCACTCGTCCGACGGCCCCCCTGGGGGGGGGGGGGCGGTGAGGAGGAGGGGGGATCAGAGGGGGCGGGGGGCGATGGGGGGGACCTAGGAGGGGACATTGGGGGCAGGGGGTCCAGGGTTTGGATTTGGATTTGGATTTTGTGGCTTGCCCCCCCCCCCCCGCCGCCACCTGGCCACCCCATCCCGTTCCTTCCGGCACCCCTCCGCTGAGCACTGCTGCATAGGACAGAGGGGGGGTGTTTCTGCCCTTGTGCATGACACCACAAGGCAGAGGGGAGGTGCTGAGGGCATTTTGGGGGATGGCTCACGTGTGTGGATGGCCCACGCATTAAGTAATTAAGTAATCACAGGATCCCCTAACCTTCCATTGCCCCCCCTCTGACCATGATCTGTGCACCCCAACCCAAAACAACACCCTAAACCTAACCCTAACCTTTGCAGCTAGTTGGTTTGGCCACACTGGACATGTTGGGTTGGGCTGAACAAGACCTTCAAATTTTTGTTCATGGCTGCCTTTCGCGACATCATTGCTCTCCACTTGAAACTCTAACACTGACTCTCACCCTAGCCCTAATCCTACCTTAGGGTTGTCGCGGAAATTACCCAAGGGTCCTGTGACCGGGGCACTTGGGAGCAGACTAAAACAGCCACTTGGCTCAGTGGCTTGGCACGGAGGCCATGCGGCTTCTGTGCTCTCGGCGGTCCCTCCGTGCGGTGTGACAGCCGGGGGTGGGGAAAACAAGGGGGTGGGGGCCGAAATAACTTCCGGTGAGCCCAGGGTCCCATCCCCCCTACCTCACGGTCATTAAATGGCATGGCCTGTTTTAAGTCCCCAGAGCTGGGTGTCCAGCTTGAGCCTTTTTGCTGGTCGTGCGATCAGCCTGAGGCAAATCACAGCGCATCTGTGACCCCGGTTGGCTATGGACAGCTCTGCGGCCGTGGCCCCGCCCTGTGGCTGGTGCAGTGGGAGGCTGCACCCCCCCCCCATAGTCCTTGGATTGGTAACAGGAAGGGGGTTGACTGTGTCAAGCTGCAGTGCAGCAGCTGGAGCTCCGGGAATGCTACCGTGCGGCAGCGAAGGAGAGCTGCAATACTCGCAGCAGCTCGGAAGGAGTGCTGCAGTGCTTGCAGCATCTAAGAAGGAGTGCTGCGGTGCTTGCGGAACCGGTGCAGCACCCCCCATAGTCCCTGGATTGGTAACGGGTGGGGGCTGGCTGCGTCAAGCAAAGGCGCCACCGCTGCGGCCTGGGCTATTGGGATTGGCCATGATGATGAAGAGTCTGTCGAAGGGAAGCCCACATGTGGCCTTGCTCCCTCCTCACCTCCATGGCATCCCTGCGCGAGCATGGGACTTGCGACAGTGGCCCCCCGTACACAACGCAAGACACATCGAAATATGCAAAAAGCCAAGTCATGCATTGTGCTTGCACACTGGCCTCCCTAAGGATGGCCGACCATTTACGCCCCGACACCTCATCCACCCCATCCCCCTGAACCCCCCTCCCCCGGTTGCTATGCTCGTTATGCCCATGTTTCAGAAGCGGTTGATGCTTTCCGAAATGTCGCCACCAAACATGGCCAACCCAAATGGCCAAATGGTCTGCAACATGGCATCTACATCATGCTCAAGGCTCCGTAGATACCATGATGCTGTACCGAGGGTGCTGTGAGGACGGAAATCCTGCGCCACTACAGCACAGTTCAACGGGTTAGGACCCTGATATGTACAATAGAGGGCTTGCAGAAGGTACTTGGCCGGACCCGGCCTAATGCCAAGGCACCTAGCAATATCAGGCCATGCCTCAAAAAAATTGGCCGTTCCTTCCCCATCCGGAGAAGCTGCCCCGTAAACGCTCCAACCTGCACGCCTCTCCGGGAGGAGGACTTGCAGGTCTTGGTGGAGCGAAGGGGTGACCCCCCTAGCCTCCCGGTCAACAAACTCCCCCAACAAGCGGCCCATGGCCATCGCCGCACAAGAAGACCCAAGCACGCGGCAATTGCAGAAGTGATTGAATACTGCAGCTGGCGGCTTGCAAGGAAGGCGTCCCAAGGAGGAGGGCCGTGTAGTTGGCCTCATCACCCTCAATGGTCCGCGGGATAGCACTACCCTCCCAAGCCTTCCTTTGGGCGTTCCACATTCCCTCATTGAACATGGAGCCCACTTGGGGGCATGTGGACACCCCGATCACCCTCCGTGTCCATGGTTGATCACCCCCGAGGATTACCTTTGCCTCCTCCTTGGAGGGCCCCCATTGGACGAGGCCCGTGTCGATGATATCTTGAATCACCAAAACACGAGACACGGGGGGGGGGGGGGTCATTCAGTTCGTTCCGGTCTAGTCTAGCCTACCTTCTAGCGCGCGGTGTCCCAGGCTAACTAGAACAAAACTAGAAAGAGTGAGAGGCACTAGCCGAGAATAGTACCCCCCAAGTGCTCTTCCACAACGTCCCAAGGGTGTCCATGGCCTTGTCATCACAATTGGCCATCCTCAACACCCAAATGACCGCGGGGGCGCGGGCCAAGGCGTTGAAATTGGCCAAGGAGATGGTGAGTTGGGTCCAATTGCCCCCGGCCACGGGGTACGCATCCCCCCTGACGATGAAAGTCAACGGGAAGGAGCGATTGAGTGACTGCACCAAGCCTGGCTGGGAGAGGATGTACTTGACCCATGAGGCGAAGGGCCATGAGATCCCGGTGGCCTTGGGGAACACCGTGGCAACAGGGGGATCCAACTCTAGGGGGGCGACCAACTCCTTCCAACGGGCTTGGAACTCCCCCTTGGTGCAAATCAGCCGGGAGTAGGGGCCACTGGCGACGTTGCGGTGGTACTCCAATTTGCAAAGCGTGTAGAGCTCCGAGAGGTCCTCCACGAGGACTCGCGGGCGCTCAAGCTAAGCACAAGTTCAAACATGGCGGTGGGGGGAAGTAGGGAGGCGACATATGCCTCAACAACGGCCTTGTATGCCTCACCTGTAGTTTGGATGGTAGTAGCGTTGTTCACATATTGGACGGCGTTGTTGAATTGCCGCCGTGCTAGGTCCTAGGGGTCCAGGGGGCATGATAGTGTCCACGTGGCCAAGCAATGGCCCACCTGCTCATCCTTGTGGCTAGTAGCCCGACTTAGGTCCCGTAATGCCATAGACAAGGGGGGAGTGTCCTCACCAATTGAGGAGGGAGCAAGGGAAGTGGAGGGACGTTTCGTTGCAAAGAAATGCGAAATATCTAAGTGGGGCAAAGATGAACATGGGTGAATGCACTATAAGCAATAGCAAGTATGCATGACGGAACAATGAAGAAAATGGCACTTCTTGGTGGACATCATATCGTTGTAGTATTGATCTAGTCTAGGCTAGAAGTTCTAGGCTAGAAAAAAATTGGGTCTTCTAGCGTGTTCCAAGGGAGAATCGCTGTGGATGGTGCATCGAGGCAGGAGGCCTCGTATGTCCATTGCACACTAGGTGGCACCTCCAGTCCCAACCATTTGTCCGGTAGAGCGGTTTGCTAGCTGATGATGTGCACTGGTGGAGGTGGTCGACACTTGTATACGTGGGCAAGGCGGTCGGAAAGGTAGCAGGCCGCTCCGTGGATGGCCGCGTCATGGTCCGTATGGGCACTAAATGCCCGGGACTC
This sequence comes from Eutreptiella sp. 'Long Island Sound 2002', assembly GCA_964036045.1. Taxonomy (NCBI): domain Eukaryota; phylum Euglenozoa; class Euglenophyceae; order Eutreptiales; family Eutreptiaceae; genus Eutreptiella; species Eutreptiella sp. 'Long Island Sound 2002'. Next base: position 153,183,687 of record OZ038379.1, read on the forward strand.
CGGTGCTAGCTAGCTTGCGGAGCATGCCATACACCTGTTCCCATACCACACCGTACGTCATGCTCCCAACAGGTACCGTGCCTCCGTCCTAGAGAGGTGCAAGGACCGGATCCGCCAAACGGCCATCACCACCATCTACTCCGTGCTCGCGTTAGGGTCCACGGTCGTGTGACCTTTGTCTAGGGGGGGAGAGGATCGTTTGCCCAGTATTGGGCAGGGGCTTTGGTGAGTAGGGAGCAACGAGCTCGTTGCTAACAACTTGCTGGAGGTCTTGTATGAGCCTCCTTCTCGAGCGATCACGTAACCAATGGAAGGCCTTCCTGGGGCCATGCCCCATCACCCCGACCCATTGTGTGTGCAAGAAAACCCGTGAATATGCAAACGGGGAGGTCGGCAACCCTCAATCCTTGGCCATATAGCATAAATCGACTAAATTCAGTGACATTCGTCGACGTACGAAATTCGTACGAAATTCATACAAATTTCGTACTAACTTTGTTCGAATTTTGCACGAATTCAATCTGGTTCACCCCGTTCCGCCTGTATTCGCAGCGGGTTTCTACAAACTTCTCACCAAACTCCTGTGAACTTCGCACGAATCTCCCACAAATGTATCCCTTCTACACATCAACCCTATCATGGCGGCCGGTGGTCTAGAGGTATGCACCCACAATCGTCACTCCGGGGGAATGTTTGCCCGGCGCGCGCCCGGCGCGCTACCTTTCTATTAACTATCCCGACTTCAGCCCGAGATTTACCCTCTGATGGAGAAGGGCCCCCAAATAGACCATGATGGACTGCGCACCTTCCGTGCAAAGCACGTTGCAAAATAAAGCAATATCTGTGAATTCAGCAACTCCAACTGTCATCTGTATTGTACTTAGCAAACAACATTGGTCCCACAAGTGTGGGTGTCAATACAATCAATAGTACAATAGTGCTCCTTGCACTCATCACAAACTGCGACGGTGGAGCGCTTCTGGCAACACAACACACACACTTCTGCTTCATCCTCTGCCTCATCTTGCGTGCCACAACCGAGCAAACATCTGCTCAATGCGTGCCCTATACCACCCGTGCACGTCATTATAACATTGTTGGAGGGCTGTCAAAGTGCCATTCTTTCTTCCAATGAATGGCAATATGACATGAATCCGGCCTTTATAAGCACCATCATGGCCCCCAACTTCGAAATCAAAGAAATCACCTCGGGTACGAGATGGTCCATACCCATCCCAAATCAAAACATCTGCTGACGTCCCGGGGGCCAAGGGGCAAATCCATATAATGTTGCCCAACATATCAACGGCAACAGTCCACCAGTGGGGCACGGGTGACAAAAGATTACCGGCGCGCGCCCGGCGCACTAACGCTCCCCCTCCAATAGACTCGAGTTCAATTGCCACAGTGTATTTATTATCGGTACCGTCAGTAGAGGCACTATGGTGGTGGCAGAATGGTGATGAATTCCAGGTCGGGTACTGTAGAGCGCAAAGAAGCCCAAGCAACGAACATAGGCGCTAAATAGAGGCACAAACCAAAAGATCATCGGCTAGCCACCTTTTTCCACCTTGTTTCTGCTTCAACTATACATCGGTCAACCCATGTATGTACATCACCCTAGCGGGCAGGGGGGGGGGGGGGTTGTAGAACTTTGTACGTGTTTTTCAGTGATGCAAGGAAAGAGAAATTTATGTGTTCATGCGGTGCCAAAGTGCACCAAAGTGCAAATCCATGATGCATTCATCACAAGTGTTATTGGGCATCCGAAGGAATCATAGGGAAGTTGTGGGTGCAACAATAAAGAAAATTGAATTGAAATAGTGCAGATACCTTGCTACTCCATGCGGCGGCGATGTCCCGCTTGATGCGGATCAGGCACAGCAACACCCACAATGCATGTCCTTGTGACCACACCGCTGCATCTATGTACATACTCATAGAATGGGGGACAACTAGTTTAGCAGAGCACACAAACACTCCTCAGCCACAAATCAATTGAGCATGGTAGGGTTTGAACATGAGGGCACATGGAGGAGTGTACGATTGTCATCCGAAAAATTGCATCTCACTCCATCCTGAAAAACCTTTGTGCCCCCTTTGTGTTGTACCCATCCCTTTCGTGGTCCTGCAAGACTATGCTGCAATCATGTTACACATAGGACACACCCCACCTTTTGGTATTTTGGGCGGCAAAAATATATCCCACAGGGTGGCACACATCGGCTCATTCCGTATCCCTCCCGCTGTCACCCACACTCTGCCCCTCCCTCCCACAGGTGTGGTTGTTGCCAATACAAACACATCGGTGTCGGCTTCTCTTTCGAGTATGTCCTAGGACACACAGATTCACACACTCACCTTTGACCACCGACTTTTGAACTCCTTTCCCTGTCGAAAGCACAGGTCTATATCAGCAAACGGTATCGTGTCTGTAAGTGATAGGTCGTACAGAAAACCTTTCACTGACCCTTTCCACCAATCTGGGGGGTAGCTATGCCAGCCCGCACCCCACACCACCGACCTCAAATTGGCAATAAGGTGTGCCGTGTTGCAACAATACAGCAGGCTTTTGTGCATCATTGCTGGGAAGGTGGACTTCAGGACCCGTTTGGCATTCGGCGATGACAATGGTAGCCACCTGTGCCAATCAAAGTCAGCCCTGAGGTCATCCTGTAGGCTTAAAACAATACCTTTTCTGTGCAGAAAAATCGACGACGTCGTGTCAATTACACTCTCACACAGCCGTGCAATTTTCTCATGATTGTCCCACTTAAGTCCAATGTTGTATATACCCTGTAAGAAAGCAGACAGGACCTTCAGGATGGTCTGTCAAAATTCCGCTGGGACATGAATCAAAGCCATGGGGACATTGTCCTTAAAGCGTGACAATACAACATAAGGGATAGGTGTCTGGGTGTGCTTCTGAGGACAGAAAATTTCATGTACAACAAAATCCGCAAGTGTGAACTGAGCAAAAAATTTCTTAGGACTCGCTTGTCCCTCCTGGGTGAACAGCGCAGGATTGCCTTAGTCCTGCCCAGGGCTGCACCATCCCAGGCTGTAGAGCGGACAATGGGGAAGTCGTGTCCCTCAATGGTAATCCAGGCAACTAACTGCTCACAGGGGGGCCCAAAGCCCACAGCAGGACATGTGTGTCCATGATGTGCTGCTTTGTCAGGCGCCAATGCTCTATCCGAGTGTGCCTAGATGCCCTGAAAGTGAACAAAGTCCTCTTGACCCTCCCGAGGAATGAACTGGCTGGGCCCAGGGATTACAACGGATGCCTGTATTTTTTCTGTCTGCAGTGCTTCCTCAACTGTAGACTAAAGGGCTTCCATCGCATCGTGAAGGGCCATGTGTTCACAGCAGATTGCCCACAGCTCCAATATTGGTGCCGACAGGCAGCCCCCAATTGGCATACCCGCTTGTCCTTGTTCACGAATCGATGGGCCTAGGGTAAATATTGCGTTCATGTACAATTCCCACTGCACATATTGGTATATAAATGTCACTGGCACATGCCAAAAATGATCTTCAGATAGTCTGTCTAACACTTTATCTCCGCCCCTGTGAATCGCAAAAAGAGTGACAGGATGCCTCCTACACTTCCCTAGGTGCTTCACAGCCCAATTGAATGAATGGAGTGCCTGATCCTTCGGTATCTCCGAGTACACATCCTGCATAGCCTTCACACAAATATGTACATCCCGGGTGCAAGAGGAGAGGCATATACATGGCTGTGCAAAATCCCTGGTGCCAAGCATCAGGGGAAACCCGAAGGTCGTGCATTCCAGGTACAATGCTTTCACCATCTGTTGTAGGCACTTCGCTATGACGCGAGCATATCTCTTCAGCGGTACATTACAAAAGGCAATAACTTCCCTGCATCTTATAAGGGGGTCGTTCCCAAACTCCAACGACTTCCACTTCAACATACAAAAGAGAGATGGGGGCTCAGCAGTGGGCTGAGTCTCACTGCGACTTCATTGCTGAGCAGTAATTACTTGAAGAAACTCTCAGCCTGTTTGTGGTCCAACAAGTCAGATTTCCCTATCTCAGTGCGCATGCTTGTTCCAGCACTCCATGTTCTCTTGCTCTGGACACTATCTCCTATAAAGCCATGACCCTTGCAATTGCATGTTTTCCCAATATTCCCCAACCCCAAATCTGGAATTTTTTCCCAAAGATAACGTCCAACATCGTGTCCAACAATGTCCATCGTCTGTCGACAAACTCCACTCAGGGTGTGCAGATGCTTGTTGAAGACACCACATACAATTCCCGCACACCGCACTTGCCTGACAAGTCTCGTCAGATCATTTCCAACGAGTGCAGGGAATTTCAGGGCAAGTTCCACTGTGTCCTTAGCTTTGTTATGTCTACCATGAGGTCATCTATCTCAATACCAATGAGGGCTTCTGTGCTGATTGGGTTCAGGGAAGCCAGAGGTAACTTCATGGTGTCCATCCTGGCCTGAAGTAGGTCTAGCTGAGACTTGATTTCTTCCGGTGTGGGGATGCACGCTGATCGAGCATGCCCCCCCTAGTACGTCCCCTGCACTACCTCCAAACATAGTGAGCCATTGTTGTGGGTATCTGAACAGGTTGCATCCATTTTCGGCTCAGGCATCGTCGATGCGTAATGCAGGTAAGTGCAATTTGACATGCACGATCTTGTGCTTTCGTAGGGAAGGTGAGGGATTTATGGCCTAAAATTGTATTCATCACGGAGAAGACATAGGTTGTGATGTCATCTCGACTGCAAGATGTGCCCATGATGTTACATACAATGCAAGGCCTCACGGGTACCGGTCCTGCCTTCAGGATGTCGCAGGCTCACAGTGGCGCTCTTGGGGTGTCCCACAGTAAGGGGGTCAGATACCATCTTGATCCTAATGGTTTTGCCCCACTTTTGCGCCCTTTTTGGTTCTGATACGATGTGATGTAGGTCAAAATGCATTCGTCGCACCCCAATTTAGGGGGTAGAGGGAGTGACACACCATTTGCCACAAAAAGTACTCCATAGTAAGGGGGGCTCACATAAGGATACCTTACTACGCACCCCCTTGCTGTGGGACACCCCACTCTTGGCAGTGGATACAACTGATTTGCACAAATCCTGGAGAAAAACAGGCATTGGGGCTTTGGAGAAATGGGATTGGAGTCTACTTTTAATCGCACTCTGTGTCGTATCGCACAAAGGTGGGCGCTCGGAGCACTACACGTCTCGGCATCGTGAAATGACATTTGTTCTTCAATGTAGTCCGCAACAGACGAAACAAAGCTTGATAAACCTTGGTTCTCACATAATGGTTGCATTCCACAATCAACTTTACTAGCTCATTCAGGTCACATTGTGACCCTCTGTGCCGGAGTACTAAATTTACACGGATGGCCACGACCTGATAAGTGGTTGTGGCCATTTTGTGGTTGAAAATGTCCATCCACGGGGCATCATTTAGGGACCCATTGGGTCTGATGTGGGTTGTTGTAGGGGCAGACAAGGAGTCATAGAACTTCTCACTGGAATCGATATTGTTTGCAGTTGTATGTTCTATGGTAAACATAATGGCCGACACCGGTCCTTTCGCCACAAAAAAACCGGGGCCAAGGAAGGGGTTTTCCCAAACCTTGCATTAGCACGTAAGATTCTTTGTCTCGTTCCCACAAAGTGGCGTATGAGGGATTTTGCCCTTGGTGCATGTTCAGCATAGCGCAAGATTGGTGTGCGTGCGTGTTGTCCTCCACATTGGCCAACATACGGGCACCACGGCCCAAGCATACAATATATGATCACATCAGGACGCTTGACGTCCAGATCAGGCGGTAATTTGGCAAGGCGAGCAATTCGCGGTAGTTTGGTGTCGGGGCAGAACGTAGACACATCGCCATCCTCTTGCATGACGCCGCTGCAATACCCTGCCAATCAATAGGCGAAGCCTCGAAGCATTTCTTTCAGACTATGCATTCCACGTCCCAAGTCCCCAGAACTCAAGCAGAGTTTTCCGGCGTAGCTCTCTGCAGCTCCCTCTGTGTTCTGTAAGCGGGGTGAAATCAGACAAGGGTGTGCATGTCGCTTCAGGGTCCCGTTTGTCATGTGATCATGCTTCCTTTTTTCAGGGCAGTCATGTGAAATGTGTCCAACAGCTCGGCAGACATAGCACACAATTACTGATTTCGGCTTGTCTTTCATGGTGAGTCCTTTGCATTTACTTTAATCGTGCCCACGGTATCCGTGTGTCGCACATTTTTTTGCTCCCGGGTATGGGTTGGGACTGTAAGTTGCCGTGAAGGTCAACGGGTCGTCAAGCGGGTATGCATATACAACAACGCTTAGCAATCATGAAACGGTAATCGGCGGCGGGCACCCGTCTTGTTGGTAGCCCGTCTCTCCTATATGCAAATCCTATGGCAGTGCTTCTTCAGCATGGTACCCAAGTGTATAGCCCAAGATGGCAAGCACGGCGTAGCAAAAACAAAGGTAGAAAGAAATGTGAACAACACAACAGGGTGTGTGGTATTTGGGCGTCTTTTCGGTCATTGCCTTCACTAAATCTCACAAACACATTGTTTCATGTATGTATTCTCGATCGTCTGTGTTAGCGCATGTATTGTCCATGGTCTGGTAGCTGCCAAAGCACAGTACCTTCAGGCAAAGCCGGTGCTTGCGGGGGCCTTCGCATCTAAGTCCGCAAACCTAGGATCCTCCTCTTGGTAGATCAACATCCTCTCAGCTTGTGTAGACACTCCGAGGGAACGCACTCGGCGAACGGTGAAATGGGCGCTTCCGTCCGTCGACTGCGACATTTGTTTGACTGCAAGCAGCCCGTCCTCCGGCATGTGGCTGGCATAGTGGATGGCATCGAAGCGGCGTGAAAATTGAGGTAGTGTGAGAGAATTTCCTTGCGCTTGTAGTCGGGTGCTCAGATATATCTTGTATCATGCCACTAATTCTGCAATGGTCCAGGAACATCCTTCCTTGCAACCACAAATCCTCGGGGCATGGTCTCGGTTCACACTCCTGCTCAGCAACCTGGCTATCAACGTCTACTGTCGCCTTCTCCGTCTCGTGTTCCTCGTACACAACATCCTGGGATCCTTTGGGGTCATCATCGACTCCTTCCATGTACTGCTCCTCGGACGCCGACTCAGGACTGCCACCAGGACCGTCATCGGACTTCACAGCGGACGTAGCCTGGGATCGGTGTAGCAGAAGTCGTTGCCCTTGTGCTGTTGTATCGGCCACGCTACTCATCAATCGTGTGTATTTGTGCTTTTTCTTCATTATCTCCAGGTGCTTGGCCCGCTCCGCTTGCAGTTTTTCCTCTATTTGAGATTCGCTCCATCTCTGATTCACGAGGAGTAAGCTCGTCACGTACGTGGACACATGGCTTCCCACTTGCCGTGAGGTAACAGTCTCTTGCAAATTCGCCTGAGCACGTTGTAGTGTCGCAAAGGATTCTTGGATCCGTAGGCGCCATTGTATATGCTGGGGCGATAAGGGCTGTCCTACGTTGAACGTGGGACTGGAGAACAAGGTCCCAGAATTGGATGCAGCCGACGGAACCGTAGTCACCGGTAGGGTGCCTGCAGTCGTTGTCTTTTCAAGAGTGACCGCACCAGTAGGGTCGCCCTTCGAATTGTCCACCATCGCCCCGTTGGGTTGCCGCTTCTCTGTTCTTTTCTTGCCATCATTGGCTTTCCCCTTCTTTTGGCCTTCGTTCCCCTTATTCCCATCTGACACCTGGGGTGCAGCGTTTGGGGGCAGGTGTTTGGGGGGAAATGTGGCATAATATCCGGGTAGAGTTGAGGGAGGGTTGGCCCCCACAGGAAATAGCATTTAGGTCATGAGGTTACAAAGGTCACCGGGTCACAAAGTCAAGGTGCCGCGTGGGCAAAGGTGGGGCCCATTCCCAACGCTCGCCACGATTACGCTGCCCGGCGTCATCGGGTGGAGGTCCTCGGCAGCAGGGAGACTTTGGACCAGGGCCGCGTGAACTTTCTTGAAAGGTGGCCCACCAGCCACTTCCCCAACCCTCCTTCCTCTGCCAACGCCGCAAGAGTGAAGGGTCCTTCCCCAGCTCCGCCAGCGACCCGGCGTTGAACAAGAGCTCAAAACTATTCGCCCACAGCTTCTCGCCCCTACTCCCCCAAGCCTTCATGCCCTTGCCCCCCCCCCCCCCCCCCGAACGCAATCTTTTGCCTCCACAACCCCCGAAGCACCATAATAGGGTTTCCCGGATGGCAGAGGTACCTCTCTGCCGTTTGGGGTCAAGCAGTGGACGCCCACTGGGTGCAAGGGCCGCTAGCCATCCCCTTCCCGTGCCCCATTTCGGTGAAGGAGGGTTGCGCCGTGCACGCTGGACAAACTTTGGTGGGCATGCTTGCCCATCGGTTGGTCAAAGTGAACTGGCAGGTGCAAATGGGGATAGCCGCGCCGGAGGGGGCCCTCGCCACAAGGCGCCCCCCCACCCCTCCGGCGCTCTTGGCACGATCACCCCTGCACGGATCGCTGCTGCTGCAAAGGATTCTTGGATCCGTAGGCGCCATTGTATATGCTGGGGCGATAAGGGCTGTCCTACGTTGAACATGGGACTGGAGAACAAGGTCCCTGAATTGGATGCAGCCGACGGAACCGTAGTCACCGGTAGGGTGCCCGCAGTCGTTGTCTTTTCAAGAGTGACCGCACCAGTAGGGTCGCCCTTCGAATTGTCCACCATCGTCCCGTTGAGTTGCCGCTTCTTGGTTCTTTTCTTGCCATCATTGGCTTTCCCCTTCTTTTGGCCTTCGTTCCCCTTATTCCCATCTGACATTTGGGGTGCAGCGTTTGGGGGGGGGAGGTGTTTGGGGGGAAATGTGGCATAATATCCGGGTAGAGTTGAGGGATGGTTGGCCCCCACAGGAAACAGCATTTAGGTCATGAGGTTACAAAGGTCACCGGGTCACAAAGTCAAGGTGCCGCGTGGGCAAAGGTGGGGCCCATTCCCAACGCTCGCCACGATGACGCTACCCGGCGTCATCGGGTGGAGGTCCTCGGCAGCGGGGAGACTTTGGACCAGGGCCGCGTGATCTTTCTTGAAAGGTGGCCCACCAGCCACTTCCCCAACCCTCCTTCCTCTGCCAACGCCGCAGGATTGAAGGGTCCTTCCCCAGCTCCGCCAACGACCCGGCGTTGAACAAGAGCTCAAAACTTTTCGCCCAGAGCTTCTGGCCCCTACTCCCCCAAGCCTTCATGCCCTTGCCCCCCGCCCCCCCACGCAATCTTTTGCCTCCACAACCCCCGAAGCACCATGTGAGCTGGCATAGAGTCGAATACCTGGCTAACAGGGTACCCCTGCTCACAAGATCCGGCTCCGCACAAATCAGTTCAAATTAGACTGTCACTGACAGCTCGGCTGTTCAAACCTGAGATGTATGGTACAACGACTCTAGTAGTTACCCATAAGAACAGTGCAAACAGAAGGGTTGAGGAGCACACTTGATCTCCTCTAGCATGCGCCCAAGCGAAGCGCGGGAAGGGGTGGAAGGTTAGGCGGTGGAATATTATGTAGTGCCGGCTGTGTGATTCTTGTGTCCTAGTAAGGGTGCAGTGCCATGTGCTTCAGTGGAAGCACCCTGGACTCCAGCGTCGCTGGTCCCAGGTTCGAACCCCACTGCCCGGGGCGCCGCTCAAGCGGAGCGGCGGCTCGGGCAAAGGCAAGCAACGGGTGGGGTGGGAGCCTCCCATCGTGCGTGGGCGGTGGTGGGGCGCACTGCTGCAGGTGGCTGGGCACTTTTTTTCCTATATGGCCGTGTGCACATGATATCTGATGCTCCCTAGCAAGTGAAAATTGATGAGAGGTTAAATAGATGCAAAAGCGGGAGGGGCCCCAGTCCCCGATCAGGCGAGGCCGGTGGGGGGGAGCACTGCTACAGGCCGGGTTCGAACCGGCGATCTATGCGATGACAGCTGACGATGGTAACCACTATGCCACACTGCCTCCCATACCATTAAGTCCGGTACTAACGTACAACGACAAGTAACTACCCATGAAAACAGAACAAATAGGAAGGTTGAAGAGCACACTTGATCTCCTTTAGCATGCGCCCAAGCGAAGCGCGGGAAGGGTTGGAAGGTCAGGCGCTGGAGTTGCCCTCTGTGTATGGGCTATTTGAGCCAAGGCTTTCTGCGTTTGTGCGGCGACAACCCGTCGGGACCCAGAAACTGAGCCAAAAATCGCTCATACTCGTCGCCCGACTCCCCGCCACTCGTGTAGTCCTCACTCCCACTGTCCGTGGAGTCTCCGGTCCCACCATCTGACGACACTTCCGCCTCCCGTGCACTGTCATTCTCTGCGCTAGTAAGACTCCTATCACTGCTCGTATACTCGATCTTCCCCCCCCCTTCCACGTCTTCCCCCGGCTCACTTAAAACCCAGGAACAATGAGAAGGCAAGTCCGTCTCCTGGCGAGTCAAACCTTCATCAAAGGCAGGCCTCTTAGCAAACCAAGTCAAATTATACGGGTGGGACAGGCGGCCTTGCTCTGCTGACTGGTCAGCGCCCTCGTTTCCCACTATCCCTACGTGTGAAGGAACCCATATGAAACGTGCGGTCTGTTGGTGACGCCGCATTTGGGCTAAAACAGGGATCCAGAGATCGCTGTGCGAAACAGCCCCCGAAGAGGAACGCCACCCCGCGTTTTCCCAATTGAGAATGTGCTTGGTCAACGCATCATAAGCGTACTCTGAATCTACCACTATTGTCATCTTTTCATAGTCCGACTTAGCCTCCAGGGCGCAGAGGACTGCCCTGACCTCCGCCCTGTTGTTGGACTGTGTTTCTCCCTCCGAGACGTGGGCACTGACATTTCGGGGGGGGGGGGTCGCCATAAAAGCAGCCGTATCCGGCCTAGTCCCAGCCCCCTTCCCGCTTGGAAGAGCCATCAGTGATTACCACCGTCCACCCCCCTCTCTGTAGCTTGTCCACTTCCTTCAAGACCTTAGAGATGTGATTGGAGAACTTTTTGCTCTTCAAACTAGCGCGTTGAGCATCAGTCAGGGAAAGCAGATAGCGTGGCCCGTTCGGGACGTGCCAATAGGCACCCAAGGACCCAGTGTCAATCCATGAACGAAGGTTAGACAACAAAGGGGATATGGATGATCGATGCACTGACAGGTTGGTCGACTGGGGCCAAAACTCCAGCTTAGACACCCACTGAGCGACCATAGTGTGCACAGAGACTGTTTGTTTCCCCAAAACGGCATGACATCGCCGAGACCAAGCAACAAACATTCTAGACCAGGTAAGAATTCCCTGCGCCGTTGTAAGCGCCACGTCTTGCTTCTGCAAGAAATCACAGCTTAAATCGATGGAAGTGCCTTGTGGGTCCTGGGGGGGACCAAAGGTGTGCCTGACAGCTTCGTGAACGAACCGTCCGAAACGACATTCCCCAAACACGTGAGCGTGAGTCTCGTCCTTGCCGTCAAACGCACATGTAGAACAGCGTGTCATAGCCACTAGTCGGCTGGCCACTGCCCATTTTCGCCAGAGAGCGCGGCGAACGAAATCGTAATCCCATCCTGGGATGCACAGCTTGTGAAACAGCCCCCACGTCCGAGAACCCATGCCAGCGACTGGTGGCGCCGCGTCCCGCGAAATTGCAACTAAGACGTTCTGAGACTTCCACTTAACTGGCCAAGACCCCCTGTCACAAGGAGCTCGCTGCCTCCACTCCGCAAGGCCCGACTGGACCGAGTATACTGCAGATCCCGTAGAGGCCAGAACCATTCGCCAGTGTGGCTTCATCTGTCGTGACACATCCAGTCGCAAGTACCCGTCGCTGAAAACCTCACGCCAAGAGGCAAATCCACAACGCACCAATTTCGGCGGGGCTGCCGATCGTCCTTTGGAGTCCGTGAATAAGGAGGAATGCCATACTCCTAATTGGGCGTCCCGTCCGCTTGGTGGAGGTGGCGGCGCTGCGAACCGCCGAAGCAACTGAGAGTATGCTATACACGAGGTGCCCAGATGACCCGGGGGCTGGTGTGTCCTTGGAGCCAGTCGAATATACGGAAGCATGTCGGGCGTAAGCACCATCCCCACCGAACGCGCCCAGTCCTCAAACTGGACCACGGAGCGAACCCCTCCCGGGATGGTACCGCGCACATGTTGCACAAAACCCTGTGAGTGAATCCACAAAGCGTAAGAGCCCAAGGGGGCCAGCGCTATACCTCCCATTGCCGCCGGCTCTGCCAGGATGCCCCTTGTAAGACCCCAACTGTTCAGGCCAAGAGCAACGGACTGTATGGCGTTGAGTTGCTGGACCACTGAGGATGAAGGATAGTAGACCTTCGCTGTGAGGTAAACGCATGGTGCAGCCCAGATTTTCAGAACAGAAGCCTTCTCTCCTAGTGTTAAGGGAAGGGTCGAGATGTACCGGGCTCGTAAGAGCATCTTGGCTAATACCGTGCCATATGCCTCACCACAGTCAAGTGTCCTAGCTGCACTCCCAGGTATCTCAAGGACTTCTTGACCTCTATTCCCGCAACTGTCTTTGGTGCCCGTCCAGATGAGTCTTTGACCAGAGCATACGTTTTTTGATGATTTATCCGCAGCCCTGAAAAGTAGCCGTACACAGACAACTCGTACATTACCGCCCTGAGGTCCGCCCGTGCCCTGCTTCCGCTGCCTCTAATCATCAGGAGGATATCATCTGTATACAGCAAAACCTCAACCTGGCAGTGCAGTCTCTTGATGGCATAGAAGAGGGCCAATGTCAGCACCGAGAAAAGGGCTGGTGATAATGGGTCCCTCTGTCGAGCTCCCGACCCCGGCCGCACCACCACTTCTGGTTGCACCTCGCTGCATACCTCGATTACCAAAGGGGAGCACATAAGAGCAATCAAGAGCACCACGTACTGACCAGGAACGCCCAGGTACCCCGGGACAGCACTTGCAAAGGTGTGCTGGACAGAATCGTACGCTTTGGCAAAGTGCACTGCCACAAGAATGCAATCACTCGATTGGTTCCAAAACTCCACTGCTGCTATGGTGTGCTCAACCATCTGTCTCCCCGGCAAAAACCCCTTCTGGGCTGCAGGTGTCACCTGCTGAAATACGTCGGTCAGCTGCAGCAGTAAGACCCCCGTGAGCCACTTAATGCTGGAATTTAGCGGAGCGAGTGGCCTCTGCTCCGCCGCCGTTTCCGACGTTATTGATTTGGATGTGCACTTCAAGATGGTGGTGGACCAGCCTTCCGGCGCCGCTCCTCGATCCAAAGAACGCTTAATGATTGCATGCATACGAGGTACGAAGAGGGGTCCCATACGTTGATACACCGCCGCCGGTACTGTGTCATTGCCCGGCGAAGAACACGGGCGCATTTTACGTGGCGCTTCCCGAACCAAGTCCTCCGTGAGTGGACGCCACAATAGCGGCAAAGCCGCCTGTATCTTGGGAGGTATTGGGAGACTGCGCAAGTAGCGGTCGCATTCTTCCCCAGACACTCCCGTCGGACTCATAATCGGAGACCAAAGTTCCTCAAGCAATCGCGCCATGCCTCTCTTGTTGGTGACATAGTTCCCCGACGAGTCCCGCATTCTCGGCACCATGCGTCGCCCCTGCATTTCCTTCATGAGGCGTTGTACTCTTTTTCTCTTGGCTGCAGAATCCTCCCGCTGCTCCTCTTTGCTAAGTATCCTGCGCCGTAGTCGAGTGACTGACTGCTGCATCCGACCCTCTTGCTGCTCGTCTGCTAGGACAGAAGCCAGGCACTGGTAGGCCTCTTGATGGGTCGTTGGTCGTACCCCCGAAACATCCAGATATTCCCATCCCGCAGGTATCACGCGTGTCGGTGAGCTGTTGCGCACCAGTGCCTCCACCTGCAAAAACCCTCGTGAGCTGTTCATTCTAGCCCACTGACGCCCCGCCGCAAACACAACGGATAATGCTTCTGCCCACCAGTCCTCCGGGTCGTCAATCGAAACGGACGCCACTTGCTCCTGCGACTCCAGCATGGCCTGTTCATCGCTCAGCATCCCCTCCGGAAAACGTGGGCGAGGCTTCCCCTAAACCGTGGCCGACGGAGAAATTCGCAGCACTGCCGCCTTGTGATCGGCCCCTATCAAGACAGTGTACGCCCCAGAGACCCATTCTGTTAAAGCGGCATTCACGTGTATACGGTCCAAGCGCCGTGGGTTGGCACGATGTCCCTTGTGTGCCCAGCCATACGTCTCCGCCGGAGGTGGGTGTTCGGACCCGCTGTGAGCCAAGCCCCACACGTCATGCATGTCGAATTCCGCTAACACTTCCATTTCCTGATGTCGCGCTTCCCTCACCGGGCGACCTCCCTGGTGCCCCTGCAACGAATCCTGGCCATGAACAATCAGACTATTATGGACCATCAAGAACAATGTAGCCATGCTGCTAAGGGACCGCAGTTTCCTGCCCAGATCCCTCCATTGGTCCTTTCGGAGCCCCGGATCATCATGCATGTGCCCTCCCACCAGCCGTACAGTTTGACCTGTGGTGTGACGCAGTTCAACAATCATCAGTCGGGGTGAAATGATTGTCGTGCTAAGTTCCGCCCACTGAAAGAGAGCCCACAGGCCCGCCACACACACACACAATTCAGTTCAAAGGGACGAGCACATTCAAAGTGCTGCGGCCCAAGCCAACGGCTGTTGCCCACATACAACTGCATAGCGTTTGCACTACATACATCAGGTTAGGCACACTTACACTTGGTTACACACACAGGACCGCCACGGAGCCGAACCCCGCTGCCACCGTGGCCCGCATGTCGTACCCCTGACGCTGAACCCAGAACTGTTGACTCGCTATCTCTTCAACTGAGTTGAAGTGTGTCTCCTGGACTGAAGCGAGCTATACTTCATGTTGTTGTAGCTTGCGGAGAAGAGTAGATCTTCGAAGCCGACGATCCGAACCATCCTCCGATTTTGCCATCCATCCACAGACGTTAGCCGTGGCTACGCCCATGCGCTGGGCGATGTTCCATCCTTGAGACATCATTTCTTCACTTCTGCACCCCCCCCCCCCCCGCTTGCGCTTCATGAACTTCACGCTATCCATCTCCATCATCTCCACTTCCGGCGGCTTGGCCGTAGCCGGCTTGGGGGTCCTTGCTGGTCGATGGCGTTGCTGGTCGCGCTTCCCCTTGTATTCACTTGCACTGACGATATGTATGGGGGAGCCTCCATCCGTGGAACGTAGCAAATGTCCCACAAGCTGCTCCACTTGCGGGCCATTGATCTTCCATGTGCATGTCCTCAGATCTCCGACAGAAAATCGCATCCGGTCCGCAACAAATTTCGTGTCTCCGGTCGCACCGATCATGGCAATCACTGCAGACCGATTGTACCATGGAGGCACGTTGGTCGCATAAACACTCGTCACTGCTCCCCGTTCATCAGGAAAAGTACTAGCCGCTGAGGTGCAGTCGTCGTCTCTATCAGTCAGCCACTCCTCCGATCCCTCATCCACAACCACCAACCCAACTAACTCATTGAGCTTCAGCATCGCCGGGCGGAAGTGCTCCATTGCGGACGCGATCAAACCTATTCGAACTTGATCATACGCCGACGCGTGCAGCGCAACATCCGTCCTCACTCCAAAGATCTCCCCCATATCCCAAAAGGCCGCGAGGATATACGAGAAAAGAAATGGAGCATGCTGGATCTTATGGTCCTTTTTGATGAATGCCGACAGGCGCCATTGTTTGTCTTGGAACGCTGTCCCATTGTACCAGGGAACACCCATGACTGACAGGGTACAAGTCCAGCACTGGGTCGTGGCCAGGCATCTGCAAACAGATATTCTTGAAAGCTCCCCGCCTCATTAACGATCTGGAACTGTGCGTTGTGTGTAGCACCCAGGGTATCCACTGTCTACCCTTCATGGAGCTAGAAACCACCCGGTCGGCACGCCAAATGCGCTCAGCTGAGAGAGGAAAACCTTTCTGGACCGCAAGCGCTGTCATGATGAAATTAGCCGTCCCGAACCCTGCTGGGTCAGCCAGAAGCACCGCTGTCAAGGACCCCAGCGTCGGTAGCAACTATGCGATGTGCTCGGCCACACTATACAACGCCTCTGTTTGCGCCTCCTCCCCAACGATCACGATGCAGGGCGAATCACCCCAGAATACCTTCAGCAGTTAATCAAGGGTAGTCAAAGACTGGACGTAATTCGAGCGTGTCGGACTTCTGTGGGTCCAAGCCAGCTTGTAAATAAAGATTCCTTTGAACAGCGAATTGGGCAGCATCGAACATGCCATTGTAGGCCACCTGCTTCGAATCGGAGGTAGTGATGACGGGCTCTCCGGTCGTGAACTGCTTTGGGGCACTCATCTGGCCCATGCCGCGGAACGATGGCGGTGTAGAACTCAGCCAACCTGGGCGTCGACAACCCGGACAAGCATGGCAAATAAGACACCGAAAAAAATAGACACTCAGAAAGTGTCCGAAGCACCATATGAGGGTTCCTGGATGGCAGAGGTACCTCTCTGCCGTTTGCAGGCAGGCGGTGGATGCATTTTTCATGGCAAGTTTGCCGCATTTTCCGCCTTTTTTCTTCATTTTCCCGCATATTTTGCCAATCCCGGCGACCGCAATTGCCCCCCCCCCCCCCCTGTGCTGCCGCATGCACTGCGTGGTGGCAGCAGCCGCGATCCGTGCAGGGGTGATCGTGTCAAGAGCGTTGGAGGGGTGGGGTGGCGCCTTGTCGCGAGGGCCCCCTCAAGCGTGGCCAGCCCCGTTTGCACCTGCTAGTGCCCTTTGACCAACCGGTGGGCAAACATGCCCACCAAAGTTTGTCCAGCGTGCACGGCGCATCCCTCCTTCACCGAAATGGGGCAGGGGAATGGGATGGCTAGCGGTCCTTGCACCCAGTGGTTTGTGGTGTTTGCCCCTCGAAACCCCTATGCTTCGCCTCGTCTTGCACAATTGCGCGCTCAAAGCATGGACGGTTTGATGGAACAACTTAGTGCAGTAGTTTAACTCAAGAATATCACGGACTAGGCTCAAAACGGCTGAGGGCAGAAGCTGCAGCAGGACCCTTGGCACGTCCGGGTACTATCCGCAGAGGTAGTCCGAAGGGACTTGACCAGCGCTTGATCTGGACCCACGAGGGGAAGCGGCCAGCGCAAACGGAGAGGGACAGGTTGCGGCAGGATAGGGACAAGGCGCGGGAGGATAGGGACAGGCTGAAAGCCAAGGTGAACACCTTGGAGCATCAAGCGCGGCGGGCCAAGGGCCGGAGGGGGCCAGGGCCAACAAAACAAGGCGACCTCAACAGCCCGCGAGACAAGAGAGAGTGGGGGGGAGGGGGGGCTGCACCCACCCTACCGGCAGGCGCTTCCTGTCGGTTGCTGCCCAGTCATGGTAGCAAGGCAAGGTAGCGCGCTGGCAGGTGTCTGCGGTGGCTGACGGCATGCACATGATTGTAGCCTTCATAAACGGGGGATAAGTGGCCGTTTGAATGGGGATGAATATTCGCGCGAATTTACCCGAATTTGGACGTTTTTATAGGAAAGCGCCAAATTTTTTGTTGCTTTTCAGGGATTTGAGGGGGTAAAATCCACGTGCCGGCTTCATTACCCATCATCCAGTGAAAACCGAAACGGCGCCGAAAACAAAAAGTGGCGAAACCCGGCAAGCTTGTAGCCCATGCATAGGCATGAATTCTTATGAATTCGCAAGAAGTTGGTACGAATTTTGCATCAATTTCGTACCGATTCGTACGAATTCATCCAAATCTCATTCTTGTCCACCCCCCTTGTTTGCCCTATCATCCGGAGGACACCACCCATGCACCCCGGCATGCACCCCGGCCACAGGCAACATGTGCACAGTTGGGTGCGTGGTTGTGCGTGCGGGTGTGTGGGTGTTGGTGTGAGGTTTGGGACGGGTTTGGGTGTGTATCTGGTTGGGTGGCCGCCACATCCTCACACACACCAACACACAAAACCGCGTCCGCACCCAGAAACAAACCGCAAGTCATACATCGGCCCACATCCAAAAACAACCATACACCCATACACAAACCCACACAAACCCACACACCCGACACAAAGCTACACCCACACACAAACACACCCCCACGCGCACGGACTAATCCACACACCCACGCCCAAACACACACACACACACAAACAATATGCCCGCCCCGAATACCTAGCCACGACATATCCACTATGCAGGTGTGTGTGGGTATGTGTGGCTGGGTGGTGGGTGTGTATGGGTGTGGTGGCAAGGCGGTTTGAATTAATTTATGGTCTGTGGGTGTGTGTTGGGGGGGGGGGTATGACAGTCTGCTTTTTTCGGTGTGTGGGCATGCGCCTTTGTGGGGGGGGGGGGTAAGGATATGCGGAGCACCAAACCACATGTACGCACAAGCCATACACACACACACAGACCTACACACACACACTCTTCGCGCACCTGACACCAACACGCACGCACACACACTCACAGAACCACACACCCAACTACACATGGACACACCAACCCGCACAGACACACCAACCCGCACACACACACACACACACACACACACATCTGCACAAACCCATCGACACACACAGGCAAACAAACAAGCACAGAAACCCCCCCCCCCATATATTTTACCGTGACACAATCAGTGTCGTGATACGTGTGAGGGTGTGTGGGCGGGCGGTGTGTGGGTGTGGGTCTAGCAGGGGGGTTGTTTGCTTCCATTGAGGGTATGTGTGTGTTTGTGTATGGCTGTGTGTGTGTGTGTATGTTTGTGTGTGTGTGCGTGTGTGTGTGTGCCGTGGGGGCAGATACAGGGAAATGTGTGTGGCTGTGGGGACCTCGGTGCATGCATAGGTGGTGTTGGTATCGTTTTCTCTCCCAGTGTCCCACAAAAAAAATACGACATTAGTGCGAAGTTCGTACAAAATTCGTCCCCAAAGTGACTCGAACATCGGTACTCCGAATGTGAATGTTGTGAATTTCGTATGAATTTCGTACGAAGTTCATACGCATTTCGTACGAAGTTCGAACAATTTGCATGAAGTTGTATCACTTTGTGCGAAACAAAAATACACACATACCCTCGATCATGTGTTTGTGTCTATGTGTGTGTGTCTGTGCGTGGTCGGAGGGGTTGTTATTTGTGAGGGTGCGGGAGGATGGTGTGTGTGCGTGTGTGGGTGATAAGTGCATGCATTGATGGTTCTTGGGTTATGCAGAGTTGCCACAAAAGCCATCCCGGCATGACGCTAACACCTACAAAAACTATAGAAAGCGCTTCTGTGTGACTTCGCCACAGATGGTGTGCTGCATGGAAGGCGAACTGTGCGCATGATTGCTTGTGTGTGCATGAGTGAAACGTGTCGGTACGTTGTACCGAACTCACAGCAGTGCAGCTCACAGCCCCAGTGTACACTCACGCCCTTCTCCGCACATAAAGGCCAACGGCTTAGTGCCTTCTTTCGATTCGTGTGTGCCCTCTTGTGCCTGCCCTTCGACAAAGTGACCAAGCACAAGTCCAAGTCCCTAGGGCCCCTGCGGCTTGGACAAGCCTGCCATGGCTTGGGCAGACAAATCTAGGTTAGACGATTTCCGGATCGGGTAAGTATGGACACCACCAGCTGCTGGGTTACCCTTTCGCCCGTAGTGTGTGTGCAATGGTGCTGATATTTTGTGTGAAGTGCCGGCGTGACACCGGGAAACAGTAATGCGCAGCTTTATTCACTAGCGTAGGGACGAGGGAGCGTAGCATACTCCGGGCATTGGGGCTAAAAACATCAAGCAATTTTTGTGGCGAGGAAGGGAAGGAGACTCCCAAAGAATGGGTCATCGTGGGGCCCTTCAGTGAAATCCTTGGTTCTCCCGGTGTCACTGACAGCGTACTTTCCAAGAAATTCAGAGACGTCCCCGCACCTTCCACTGTGAGTCGCATCCCTGTGATCTCCGAAAGTACCTAGACGACACGGTCTGTGTTGTACCCACTTGTCAGGTCATCAGGGTGAGGAACAACAAGAAAATTATCACGATAACGCAGGAAAGGTGGAAATCTAGGGTGCATCGTTTGTGCTACGGCAGACGAAAAATGACGGGAGCGGTCTTTAAATGTGGCATCCCAATGTAGAAGGCACACAAGATCAGCGTACCGAAAAAATAGTACGGAGCGGCACATAAATTCCGTACCACATGGTTCAGTGCTTTAATTCCAGCCCTTTGGATGTTGAAAACCCAAGTTACAGTGGGGCCGCGGCATTGTAGCACGGATTTTGTCCCAAAAATGTTTTAACAACACAGGAATCCTCTCCCTAGGGATGTTCAAGAACATCTCCACACGGTCCAGCTCACTCCACAGCTGGTGTTGGCTGACACATGGGTGTTCCTCGACGAAGCATGTCAGTTGTCCATGGAGACGCCTTCTATGGACGATGGCAAGCCGGCCGCAAATTTCCATAATAGGGGCAGTGATCGCCCTTGGGGTTTTAGTTTGTGTTTAAATGGATGTGTTGGGTGTTGTATACTTTCACCAAGTTTCATCTTAACTTCGGGTCCGTGGTCAACTCATTCATACTTTGGTAGTAGCCTGGTGGATGGAACTGAGATGCGCCGTCGTCCTTTCCTTGGGGCACGGAAAAGTGGTTGTTCAAGACACGCGTGCACGGGTGACGGGGCGGACGTCGGTCTGGTGCGTGCTTGACGTGTGTCAGTGGCTGGAACTGCACGGCCTGCAGGCTTGGAGCATTGCCGTGAGGAGGGACATCGTGGAGCGTGCACATGGCGTGCGTTGCGCCCACGTGGGTTCCTGGCCGCTGCTTTCGGCGGTCGCACCGCTGCCAGGAGGTCACAAATTGGGGTAGACCAGGACAAGCAAAGCGAAAATTTTCGGTCCCATGCCTCTAGGGGAGGAGACTGAGGCAGTAACGGGCGGACCTCAAAATCATTATGTCTAGACACTCGGAGTTTGGTTGCTCCGAAGGGCGCCTGTTGCCTGTGGACACGAAATGCCTGCAACTATTCGTCCCCTGAGACTGGCGAGTACCCAGCGAGGGTTGACGTGCAACACGGCCGCCGCTGTACACATAGTGACATGGAGTCATTCAAGCTCCAATTTATTGCCACCGCACCTTCTTGGGAGGACGAAAATCGGAACACTTAGGCCACGCTAAAAGCCCACCCCCCTACCCACAAGCTAGGCTCCGCAGGGCCATAATGTACCCCCCCCCCCGCACCCCAAACCAGGGTATGAATTTTGCACCTAGGGGACCCCTTGCTCGTGTCAGGAAAAAATGAGCATCTCTATTTACCTAAAATGCCATTCTCATGTAACCACATCCTAGTTGTCAAAACACAATAAGCATGTATGCATACTAGAAAAGCAGAGGAAGAATGCAGGTTTCTTCAATACAACAAACCTTTCTGTGTTACACACTAATGTATCAACCTGCGAAGCGATGCAGTGCAAGAAGTAGGGTAGCACACACTTGGCAAGGGTTGCCGCACGTTGTGTGTGCCCAAAAACTGTCAATTGGCGGTCACTCAAATTCATGCATCATAATCAAGGTCTCCATTTGCCATTAATGAGACCTTTGGGCGAAATTTAGTCCAGCTTTGCAAAAATGTAAAAACGAACCGTGTATTCCAAGAAATACCTGAAGCCGGAGGAAATTTCTTCCAGCTTTAGTAAAACACAAAAAAACAGTGCGCAAAACGTCAATGGTATCTGCAGAGACTGCACAGAACGCCATTGTGACGTGTAACAAGGAAAAAACACAACAGAGCATTCAGAGCACACACCACTGTCACTCTATTGCCGCTTCCTCAGGCCAGGTGCCTTTGGTTTGGCACCCTTACCGGTAAACTGCCCACCATTTGCTTGTGCTGCCTGGTCACCGGGCATCTCACTGTTAGCACTACCGGTGGCACGACGTCCATTCTTTGTTTGCTCGGACGGTGTGAAGTGGGCTGCAAACGTGCCCAGCGCCTTGTTGGGTGGAGGCTTTGCTCCAGGCTTGGGGCTGTGCTGTGAGGGGCTTACTCCAGCCTTCGATTTTTTGGCCTTGGCGGGGGTGCCGTCCCCGTGCTTGCCGGTTGCCTTTTTTGGGGGGGGGGGGTCTGGGAATCACCGTCCTCTTCCTCTGGTTGGGTGGCCTGCTCTTCTTGCTCTACATACCTCCTTCCCGTAAAATTTACTGCAAACCCATCTGCAAGGTCTTCACACACTCGGTCGCACTGGATTGGTGGCGCACTGTCGCAGTTCGAAGCAGCAGTCCTCAAATCAGCAACAAATGAGGAACGAATAGACTTCTCCTCAGACAAGTATGCGAGGGCAATGTTCACAGCAAACACACTCTGAATGGAAAGGCTGCAGAATATCTGGCTGTTGTGTGCAGACCATTACCCATGTACTATTCTGCTAAATCAAATCCAAAGGATACAGTAAATAACAGCACACTTCGACAGGAATGGCACTCGTCAGGGGGCCCTGAATATAAGAAAGATATCGAGGTGGGCGTGCAGAAAACTGGTGCAGAATACACAGTGCAAGAGCAGTGTGTCCCATGCTGTACAGTGCCGATGGCTTGGACAGGTTGTAAACAGATACATCGGCATGGAAAAATTCCTCAGCACAGGCAGCTTTCGGGTTGCTAACACAGACCCGAACATCAGCAGTCTCACCAGGGACTGCCACCAAAATACCATTCAATACAAATTGTGCCACATTTTTGTGCAGGGCCGACGTCCACATACGTGCGACCCCAATCAGGATGCAGACGAATGGCAGTGCACTAAAACAGCTGGGAACAAGGCAGCCTGGCCACAAAGGGAGCAGCTCAACTCTACCCTCCTCCTTCACAACTTTCCCTGTTTCTTTCTCAACAATGGTGTCACCCAACTTAAGAGTCATATGCACACTGTCAGCCTTTTCAATACTTGGTGTCACACGGGGCTTGCGAAGCCTGTCACGTAACCCTTGGCAAAGGTCGGAGGCCCAAAAGACTGCGTTGACTACAGAAGCCCATGGTGGCCAAGGTGACTCAGGACTCCACACACAGCTGCCATATAGGATCCAGATATGGGCCATCATACGACATTGTTCTTTGCACATGGTCACAGTACTCAGATTTGCTGCAGAGGGTATACACAGGACACAAATGAGGCAGTTGAAAAATGGTATGCTTATGAACAAAATCGAGGGACCTGGGCGAAATTTCGCCCAGCTCAGCGTCAGCAACAAAATAAACACCACGAAATCACTACCACTAAGAGTGCAAAGTAATGCAGAATAAGTCAGCATACGCCTGGACTCGTGCACAAACCCCTCTGTGACTGCATCCGGATGGAGCACATGCCAACTCCACAACTGCTCAACACTGGCCAACTTTATTTCACGATTGATACCCAGAACTGAGCTTTTAGTATCCGACATGTAGAGGACAATGCTTGACAGTCTGTCTGGCATCAATCCTTCACACTCTTTGAAAACCCCAAGCGCCGGTTCAACATCTCGCTTCTCCATCCCATAGACTGCGTCAACAGCTGGCTGCCCAATGAATTTGACAAGATTGCCCAACCCTGCCCAACGCTTGGCTATAGTGACCTTAAGACAGCAAGAGATAGGTGAAAATACAGACTTAAAGTAATGTATAACGAATACAGTCGAAACGTTGAACACACCACATTTCCTTCATCAGCTATAATACCAATTTGAACCAACATGTTCTGAGTATGGGTGAGCAGGGGGGCATCTCGATCCTCCGCAATATGCTCTGGTAGGACTACCATCCGCTCACTGGTTGTTGACAAACTACTGCTTGTGGTCTGCACTTGATGAAGCCCTGCTAGCTTTCTTCGTATGGGCAAAGGAGTGTCTCTTCTAACCTCAAAGCCTTCAAACTCTCTGGTCCATGTGGGTAGGGAGGGGGTGATTTTTGGATTCCTTGTCCTTGCGATGTTGCATAGCAGCCGTGTAGATGTGCTGATCCCCAACGGCATACCAAAACCCAGCTGTACATGAGGTAACAGGATTACAAAGTAAAATCAAATGGCACTAAAGATCGAGTACAATCGAAACAGGACAGGGCAGAACATACGCACGCTAGGTACCAGCAGTAAATCGTGAATACAACCAGGTGGTGGTGCCCGTAATAAATCTTCATAGCGGGCTTGGAATCGGTTTGGGTTCAGCCCACGAACCTGGCCTTCAGAGCGGTCTCTATCAATCACGATCTAATCCCATCGCACACGAATGCGTTCTGTGGAAGTGAGGTAATCTGCCACATTGATTTCTGCTTTTCCTTTGGGTTTGGGCTTTGGCTTCGGTTTGGCGGCTGGTTTGGGCTGTGGTTCTGGTGCGGGGGCTTCAGCAGCAGGAGTTCCCTCACTTCCACTAAGATGATCTTCATCATTGGCGAAGTTTTCGGGCGGTGTACCAACATTTTGAGAGATTTCCGTAGCAGACATTGTTGGGAAGGTAACAAAACAGCAGGTGCAGAGTGCACACATGGTGATATCGAGCTGCTCAGACAGAGATATTAGCCAAATTGGACAAAATTGATGGAGACCCCGGGTTCAAAAACACAAACTGCTGTCCAACAGGGATGACACAGTGCTGAAGGATGCCTAATTCACACTGGCTGGAAAGCTGGTCGAAATTTCGCCCAGGTTTGGCAGTTTCAAATAATACCAGGCTCAAAATCCTGAAAGTCGGGCGCCTAGGCGAAACGTCGCCCAGCTGGAAGCACAATAGCATGTAACACAGTCAAATCAGTCCCAACCCTGTGTACTCCATCCCAACTCCTCTTCCTCATCGAGAACTTCGAGGGACAAGTCACTACGCACCTCCTCTGGGCCCTCGCTGGCATTGTCAACATAATTAAAATCATCTAGCACCGGTACAGCAGCAGGCATGGGGTGGTGGGCGGGTTTTTTTTTGGGGGGGGTCTAGGGGGAGGGGGGGGGGGGGGCTGGGGGGACAACCACCGGCACACCCCGCTCTCAGGGTTTGGCGGCAATTTTTGGAGCGTTGCCACCAGCTGTGTTGATACTCTGGTAGTGTGCACTTCGCTGCCTCTGATCAACATTGGAGCGTTTTTGACTGTATGCATTCAGAAAATGTGGTTATTTTGGTCTTGGCAATCAGACACCGTAGGCTATGCCGAACAAGGCTCAAAAACAGCTGCTCTGTAACCCTTGTACCCGACAACACTCCCGGAAATTGCATGCGGGGGGCTTCATCCAGACGTTTTACGACATACTCATCCTCTTCAAGGACAGCAATGGGGAACCAGGCATGTGTTATGTTCTGATTGGACGAACGCACATGCTTTGTGTACTTGTCCACAAACTTCTGCGTCAGGACACCCTTGCATTTTTTCTTTCCTGGAAGTGTGGGGGGGAGAGTTAAAAAAATATCGGTTGTCTGCTGCACTGACCGGGCGTTACCAACCTCCCTTGACCTCATGAGTAGGCGACTAAGCACGGCTTTGCCGTACTCCTCACAAAATAGGCAATCAAGTGCCCGGGTGTGCCAGCCGGACCAGAAAAGCAGTGCTAGAGGATTGGTACGCAGGTATTCAGTGCTCAGCCACTTTTGAGAAGGTATGATATTCATCATCAAGACAGTACTCATTCCTATGCATTCTTTTGCAGCTGCACTGGAATTGAGAGAGCGACCGTTCCAGTTACATTCACGCACAAGAACCCCTAGTGCCACAAGTGCCGGGCAGTACGAGTATAACAGGGCCTTCAGGGCTAAGAGACATTTCAGACCCAGTCTTTGAGCATCAGACAACTCAGCAAGATTACTCATAAGGACCTGGGTAGTACTATCGAACCGTGCTTTGTTAGCAGCTGTGGCCAGGAACAAACCAACAATGGTTTTTTCCATGTGACGCAGTTTGACTTTCATGGGCACCACAGCTCCTGCCTTCAGGTCCCAACCCTGCTCAAGAAATTTAACAATAGGGGCAAATGCCTTATAGGTTATTTCCACAGAATACTTATATGGGTGCCAGATACCGTAAAGCAACGGGCGTCCCAACAGGAACTGCTCTACGTGCCACGGGGCGTAGCTTGCTCCGAACGACATTTTCAGGAGTGCGTAAAAGATCTTAACGTCAATCAGAAATGGCGCAGTCCGTCTCGTCTTCACCTGCAAGCATTCTA
The DNA here is from genome assembly GCA_964036045.1 of Eutreptiella sp. 'Long Island Sound 2002'. Lineage (NCBI taxonomy): Eukaryota > Euglenozoa > Euglenophyceae > Eutreptiales > Eutreptiaceae > Eutreptiella > Eutreptiella sp. 'Long Island Sound 2002'. Next base: position 153,209,838 of record OZ038379.1, read on the forward strand.
GCCCCCTGACAAACTCCAATAACTCAACATGACTTCCGCATTTCAGGTGTGATAACAGAAAGGGCCTCCAGTTGAGGGATACCACACCATTGTGAGCATAGTCCAGAGGTGCACGAACCCAGGTCCGCAGAATAGGCCCATCTGGGACTGTACTTCTTTGCAACAGCAACCCAAAATAGTGAACAAGGTAGTCGACAACCCCGGGTATACGTTGTGCAATAGCATCCAGGCCAGGCAGACCATGGTACTGGGGCAGCTCATTACTGTGCAACACACCAACAGCAGTCACATTCAAAGTCTTATTAGGGCCATGGGGGTCCACCCCATTGATGTAGCGACGGTAATGGTCGAACGACAGTGTAGTTTGCTGTCTCTCAAATTAATCCCACAGGTGTGAAGCTTGAACGCAAGCGTGAGCCGAGATAGTAGGGGCATTGATAGTGCATTCCCCTGCCATTGCCAGCTTACGGCGGATGGACTGGGTCACTGTACAGCGATATGAGGCTCCAGTGGCTCTCTCAGCACGGGGATATGTCAGCACTCGCACAATGTTATACAGTGAGAAAACTTGCTTCTGCAGTACCGACAACCATCTTGGTGGACGACTAGAACCAAAGGCAGCCCGCACATAGCCCAACATTACGTCTAGTCTTTCTATTGTGACGCAAATCTAGTGCCAGCTGCAGCAGCGGGAGTGTCCTCCCTTTGTTCAATGCCACCCGAATGAGAGCCTTCGGGGTACGAACGCGAATAACCCCCACGGCTGCTTGAAGAAAGCGCACATCAATCATGTCTCACAACCACATTGGCAGAAGCACCCCTAAGAGTCAATGAACAGAACCCAACAGAGGTACCACCCTGTAGGTAAAGGGTGTCAAGGCAAGCTCGAAGAAATTTCGCCCAGGTTCAACTTTATCGACTGGTGGGCCTACGTGACAGGTAGGCAAAGGGCAACATATCATGCACAGGAGAAGGAAAGAAACAACAACGGGGGGGCTGGAAGAAATTTCGCCCAGGATCACTGACTGGTGTTTTTAAGCGATATATTTTGCAGAACAGGCGTAGCTGGGCGAAATTTCGCCCAGGGTCATCAAGACATCAAAATATGTATACCTTTTATACTATCCCGGGGTGCTGGGGGAAATTTCGCCCAGGTCTTGGCAAATTGGCCGAAAGAGACAATGAATTTGAGTTTCAAAGAGTGTATGCACAGGACACGCAAGAAATGTAGAACTATTCTACACCACCTATTACAGTACAGGCGACGCATGGAAAACATAGGCACAAAAACAAGACACAGAAAAGGCGACAAAGTGCACATGTTAGGGTCGTAAGGGGCGGGTAGTTAGCGTGGCCTAAGGAACAGTTCCTGGTACTTGGTGCCTGTAAAGTAGGTATCGTGGTGCACTGCAGTCGACAAAAATAAAAGCAAAGATGGGGACTTGTGGTGCCTTGTCAATGGTGATACAGTAGGACACTCTGAAAGGTATTTGAGTTGCTGCTTCAAGTACGGCTCGTACATGCGCTTATTTGCGGAATGCCTCTGGGAGATGTATTTTTCTTGACATACAGATTGGAGGGCTCATACCAATTCCACACATGCATCAAAGCGCGTGTCCGGTGAATTTCCAAATATCCCGGTAAAGGCGATGTTAACATGATCCTGTAGCGTTTTCTAGGCAGGGAGCGTCGCATTTTTCATGATTTGGCTTAAGACCGCGGGGTTTAGTTGTTGTGTATGTGGAGAAGCAAGGCTGGATCTCGGAACACCGGGTGGCCTTTATGGTACACGAAGCTTGGTAGGTGAGTTCAATTGTGGCATTCGCACGTGTCATAGGGGGCAAATATATCGTGAGTGCGCATGGATCGGTCATAGGGTCCCATCAGGATGTCCCCCACCGACTGCGCACGTGCAACTATGATGCTGATAGAAGACGGAATACACAGCGGCAAGGCCAGCGGCCACGTCTCGTATGAATCAAGCACGGCGTGACGCTTTGGACGAACGGCCGATTGCGCTGATGCAAAAATCAAGGGGATTTTGACACGGACCGTGTACGGCGGGAAAACACAATGGTGTCGCAAAAATTAGTTAGCGACTCTAGCATATAACAGCCGGTGCTGTCCGGCACTAAGGAGGTGTGAGGTGGCAGCCAATAGAGACAACAAACAATCGGGGGAGCACTTATACCGGGACGGTGGCCTGTTGCTCTTTATGATACTCAAGGCGACAGACGTAGGGTTGCCCGCAGAGGACGATACCTCTGTTGCCTAGACCTCACGGTCTAGAAGAAGCAGCCACTTCCGGGAGGCCACCAGCAGAAGGTCACGGTTGAAAAGTTGAAACCCCCACTGTACTATCCATTCTTTCTCCGCTCGATCCGCCCGATTCGAGGGTGCGCACTCTAGTGGCGTGGCCACAAACCTTTCGGTACCCATGCGCGCGATCCACTGGTACACCATGGATGGTACCCGGAGTTTTTCCCCATGCAGGCGCATAAGATCGTTGCTTAGTCGAATGAGCTCCGGGCCTCTAGTGGCTGCCGGTCTCTGGTTCAATTTCGCCCCCGTCTGCCCGATGTAAATTTTCCCATTTCCCCTTGTCCACAATGCCGAAATCCGGGTACCTTTGGTTTTTGTGGACGTCCTGGTTCGGCGGAGGGCGTATCATTTCCGTAAATACCGTTGCACGGCGAGAGGCAACTTCGAGTTTATAGTGTCGCACAAATCGCACATTGACGGCCAAATTATCTGTGAGACAATGACCCGTGTTTTCGGGCACCACCTCGGTGCCAGGAGTGTTCTTCAATTGTTGACTTCATGGGTCCACATCTCGTCAAACAGGGTTGAGGCTTCCTAAGCGGTATCAAATGTACACTGAGGCGATGTCGTTAACCCCACGCAACGCCGCGTCAACTCACAGAAATTATGGAAAGTGTCTAGGGGGGCACGAGGTGGTATACTCCCGGCCCCGGCCAACAAGATGTTGAACACACCAGAGGATGAGGGGCACTCAGGCATAAACACTTTGGTAGGTGGGTCGCAACCTTGATAAATTGGAACCCCTCCTAGACCAAAAGGCTCGTAGCCACTCTCGTGGGGGGTGGCGGCCCGTGGGATAAAAAACACAATGACCCACCCCTGGGATCCACTTTAGCGACAGCAAGAGGTCGCATAGCAGGCGTGAGCGTTGCGCTTGTGGTGCGAGCTGCGCTTCGTGGTTGGGAATAGAGGACACACCTCATACGGGTGCTCGGACGGTGTAAAGCCGACGTATGTTTGGTTTTTAAGGTAGGGGGAAAGGAGAGACTGGCCACACTTATCATAGGCAACCCCAAAGCTACGGAACAGCGTGTTCGCCCACCCCTTTGGTAATAGGCCAGGGGGTCCCGATGGGTGTTGCCGCACCAAGGGTGTATACCCGCACGATTACCCACCGGGGGAAGTCCGAAGTCCTGGCTGGTGTGCCAGAGCTCCATGTACCTACGCCCAAAGTGCTGCACAACCATGCACCCCACTAGAGTGCCAAGGTGGGTGATTGCAGCAAGCTGAGGCGGTACTATGACAAGAACTCTCGGGACTAGAGTTGGGGTAAAGCCGCAGGGGAATGGGAGCAGCGGTACTGGTGTAGTTCCCCAACGAGGCCTGTGACAGCAACGTTGGCAGCTTCATTTGAGCCGCGCGGCGGGCCTCCTTTAGCAACTCCACGGAATACAACAGCTCATTGAGCACCCGCTAAACCAAGTAGTTGATGGTCTTGAAGACGGGGCCAGTTGATAGATCACATACAGGGCAGGTAGAGCAGGTTACATATAGATGTAGAAACGAACGATTGAGCTTGTGTACCGCGGAACGCGGTTGAGAAAAGCCGGGAACTTCACACCAAGAGCAAAGTGTGTCCAGTCGAACGGACATTTGGCCAGAGACCAAAGCCAACTTGTGGGCACAGGCGGTGCATCTGCCGTGCGCACCTCTGGGGCCCATCGTGAAAATATTTTGTGAGGTGGATCCATCCTTCAAGTTCAAGGGTCTACTCCTGAAGAAAGTTGTTGAGGGCCGCCGTAGCTGCAGTAGCTTTGGTTTCAACCCGGAAGCATGAGCGGCGTTCCCAGACGCTGGGGTCTTGATCCTCGTCCATGGCACCCCGGGGCAAGTTAGCTGGCACGGTGTACACGAACTCTTTGTCGATCTGTTGTACCTTTGCCTTCGCATAGGAGTAGTACTGGGATGCCTGTGAATACGAGACGGCATATACCATATCTGTTTCTTCGGGGGTTCGGAGCGCATGTGTGAGGCAGTGGCGTGCCATAATATCCACGGTACCCGGCGTTGTCCAGTTTTAGCGTAGCTTTTTTCCCGGGAGCCAGCTGTTTCGCAGCTTCTTCAGATTGGCGTGGTAAGCGCAAACTGAGCGTCCTTGTCCTTTGCCCGGGGGGAGGGTCGGCAAACAGCTTCCGGAATACATCATCGTCAGCGTCCACGCGGTCACTATGTTTCAGGGCCGGGGAGTCACTCGGATCACGGCAGTGCGTGCAATTTGCTCATTTCCGTTTATCACGGGCTGGGCCTTGGGTTTCCAAGACTTCTTCGAATTCGGCCCTATCAGCATCGATCACATTGCACCGGCTCGGTGATGAGTGAGCACCGACACCAGCGTCACGAGTGGGGCCATTGCAGTCGGCAGAACGTCAGGCATCCCTGGTGTAACCCCAGCCACGAGGTGTACCAGCGGATTGTCGCATTGATTCCTAGAAGCGGAGGAAGAAGGCCATGGGGTCCAGATTAGCGCTTTGGCTCCAAACTGGGGCGTCGGGGCTCGCGGATGTTGGAGCTGGGCTGGCCGCACCGTAGTTGGGAGTTGAGGGGGTCTGCCCATGGGGGGTCCCCGCTAGGAGATTGATCGGCATTGCCACAACAGCACTTCGCATAAAATATTGGCACCATTGTACACACACTACAGTCGAAAGGGTACCCCAGCAGTTGGTGCTGTCCATACTTACTCCAGAAGTCATCTGACCTAGATTTGTATGCACGAGCCATGGCAGGCCTTTCCAAGCCAGAGGGGTCCTTGCGATGGTGTGACTGCATGGAAGGCGAATTGTGCGCATGATTGCCTATGTGTGCATGACTGAAACATGTTGGTATGTCCCACCGACCTAACAACAGTGCAGCACAGAGCCTTAGCGTACACTCAGGCCCTCTTCGACACAGAAAGGCCATTATCTTAGTGTCTTCTTTCGCTTTGTGCATGCCCTCTTGTGCCTGCCCTTTGACAAAGTGACCAAGCACCATTCGAAGTGTGGAGAAGTTACAGACAAGTGTTTTCTATTCGTCTAACCGGACATGAAAAAGATATTCGGTCGCATTACTACGCTACAATATCATGATCTTTAGCGACCTCTCGGGCATCAATAACTTGTTTGGCCAGTGGGCTGCTGGTTTACCGCAAGGCACCCAGGCAGCGCCTGCGTTGGATTCGGCCGAACCCGCACAACATTTTGATCCCGCCCGACCCCATCACCCTCCACCAGCCCTCGGCGCGGATAGTAGTACGCAGCTGAACCAACTAGGAAGACAATTCACCCAGTTCATGGCCGCCGCTGCTGCTGGTGCTTCGGTACCTGAATGTTTAGGCCAACCTGCGCCCCATATGCAACCAGATTTTGGTACGCGTTCGTCCCCGTCGACCTCGCCACATTACCCGCCCCAACACACAATGCCATCCGCTCAATCCCCCGCCGCTGACAACAGAAAACTCTTTGGGAAATTTCAACGCTGGCTGAAATCTGTGGCACCATCACCCCAAAAGGGCGAATCCGCAGCCCACAGCTCCTATCACTGGGATTGTTGCACTTGGTAAGGTTGATTTTGCCCTGGCTATCCGGAACCAGCGACGCTCCGCTGCGCAACTCGCGAGTAACAACAACCCCGACGGGAGAGGAGGGAAAGACACCCCACAAGACACGGTCCAATGCCGCAGCTGCGGCGGTCCACACGGTAAGCTAAGCTGCCCCTCTGCGGTCGAGTATGTGGGCGAGATCTTGTCCCACATGGTTATCGAGGAGCGGGCCAACTATGAACGTGAAAAAAACCGCCAACGCAATAACCCAAGAATCATGGCGCCCGGGTTGGACCCTTTTGCGTTCAATTTTAATACACGTGGCAATAAACAGGGTAATGCACTTGGAGACGGTAATGCGCAGCTTTTTTCACCAACTTAGCGACGATGGAGAGTAGCATACACCGGGTATTGGGGCTAAAAGCATCAAGCAATTTTTGTGGCGAGGAAGGGGAGGACGTTCCCACAGAATGGGTTATCGTGGGGCTCCTCAGCGAAATCCCTGGTTGTCCCTGTTTGAGTGACAACGTACTATCGAGGATATCCAGAGACGTACCCGCACCTTACACTGTGAGTTGCATTCTTGTGATCTCGGAAAGTACCTAGACAACACGCAGGCCCCAGGACAAACACACACACACACACACGTTTCAACCACCAAGAGCACAAGCAACAACCAAGCCCCCTTTCTACACAGACACAAGCCCACACACCAACACACACATACCTTCAATTAAAGGAGCTCTATTCTTGAATTTCCTTGCACCTTTAACGTCCCTGCTGCCCCAAAAAATCGTGCCCAACCGGCCCCACAACCCATAGCACACAGCACAGCAACACAACAACAACGCAGAAGAACGACGCACATGTCCTGATGACCAGACCGCACCCACTGAAACACACTTGCACGCACGCATGCACACAAGCACACCCACACCCACAGCCACACCCATTCATGCATCCGCCCATCCACCCATCCAACCATCAACACCCCCACACACCCAGAGACCAACAACCGAAGAACCACCAATGCATGCACTTATCACCCACGCATGCATACGGACACAAAGACATGATCGAGGGTATGTGTGTATTATTGTTGTGCACAAAAATGATAAATATCGGTGCAAATGGTTCGAATTTTGTACGAAATTCGTAACACCCACATTTACAGTACCTACGTTGGAGGCACTTTGGGGACGAACTTCGTACAAAATTCACACGAATTTGGTACGAAGTTCGTGCGAACTCCGTGTAAATTTCGTAGCAATTTTGTAGGACTGTGGCAGAGAAAGCGACACCAACACTCCCTATGCATGCATCGAAGTCCCCACACGCACACACATTACATTGTACCCCCCCCCCCCCTCGCCGCGCGCGCACACACACACCCATACACAAACACACGCATACCCTCAATGAAAGCAAACAGCCCCCCACTCGACCGACACCCACAAACCGCCCCCCCACACACCCCCACACGTACTTGAACGGTGATGTGTTACGGTTAAATGTTGCAGCACGAAGCAACTGCATGCAACATACCTCGGTGTGGATGCACCAAGTTGCACGGAGCCATGCACTCGGATGCTGATACCCCATGGTGTGTGCACAACGAAGTCACGTTCCCTATTGGTGAGTGAACAATCCAACTCTTCTACCCGGCTGCAAGTGAGCAGCTACGAATGGTCAAGAAGAGCTGACATTGGAGGATTAAAAAGTAGAAAAGACTTGTGAAGAGAAAAGGAGTAACCTCCCTAACCTTGACCACACTGCAACCAGCAAAACACCCTGATAACCCCACACCCGGACAGTCAGGGGTGTAAGGGGGGGCCTCCTTGTCCTCCCTTCCCGCCTCCTCCCAACCGTAGACGTGGTGGATTACGCTCCTATGATTTGACCCAATGGACCCGCCAACCCCACCCTCGTGCATCTACTATCACGTATAAGCTATGCCCTTCCCAACATCTTGGTGAGCAATGCAACAATGGTTTGAGCCCAATGAACCCCCCCACCACTGCATCCACTATCAACTATAACCTATGCCCTTCCCAACAACTTTGTGAGCAATGAAACAATGGTTTGATCCCAATGTACTCCCCCACCACGGCGTCCACTATTACCTATAACCTTTGTCCTTCCCAACAACTTTGTGAGCGATGCAACATATCATAAGAAATGTAATGTGTAAAGTTTTGATTTGTAATTGGTGTTCTAGTGTAGAACCAATCTACGCTAGAATGATTCCTGTGCTAGTCTACGTTCTAGCTAAACATTGTAGGTTCGTATGCCCTCGCGATGTCGTACTAGGCTAGAACCAAATTGTGTGTGCTAGCGTGTATCTAGGGATCTATAAAACAAATTGTTCAATATCTAAAATCTGCAACAAATACCAGTGACAAGAAAAAATGGGGGCCCATTCGTACGAATTTCGTACGAATATTGGTACGAAATTCACAACCTTGAATGTGTATGACTCTTGTGTGAATCCTATGTGAACCTCGTTGAATTGGCGCCAGGTTCGTCTGAAAAACAACGAATATGGGGAAACAGGCGGCTAGGTAAAATTTTAAATTTTGACACATTCATCAGAGCACCATTTTGCCGAAGATAGCACGAGAAACGCAACCGTGGCACCAAGTTACACGCAAAACGCAGCCAAAAGTTGCCAAATTCACACCTGAACGAATCTCCCATTCAAACGGCCGCTGAACGAAGGGTACAATATACATGCTGGTGCAACAGAATACGTAGCATGAGGCGGCCGGCCGCCAGTGCTCTCCAGTATGTGAAGGTCGACCAATCCCATGGGCAGGTCGCGGACCGGTACCCCCCCCCCCCCCGCCTCACCGCAGCGGCGTTGGACACCGATTTTGCGAGTGGCGGGGATGACCAGAGCTCTCAGGTCAGTGCTCCGCCACGGAGGCCCCGGGGTGGTGTGTAGCCGACACCGACATCGCCATGCATCCCGCGGTGTTCCCTCCGTTGGCGAGAAACGTCTCAGCAAATAACAAATTTGATAGTGGCTGCAAGGCGCCTACCCTCTTGGGGTCCGGTGGCAAGGCGCACGTCAGCCCAATGGGAGGATTGGGAAGGGGGGGCTAACTGGAAATAAACAGGGGTGGGAAGACATGACCCACAGTACCACTACAGGGTGGTGGTGGTGTAGAATGTGGGGTGGGTGACGTTGGAGAGACGGCACTTGGGGTTGGCGGTGGAATGGAAAGGGGCAACGTCCAAATGCTCCCACCAATGAGGTCTATCAAGATGACAAGAGAAAGGGAAAGGGAAACGGTTAGGAATCGAGGGGCTGGTAGAGGAGTCCTCAAGACACACCATGTTGCAATGTGGCGGGGGAGCAGAGATGCACCAAGTTAGTGGTGGGGCAGACTTGGACGTGGGTGTCCTTTGGCTTCCCCACCATGTGGGTACTCATCCCCCTCAACAACTGCTCCACCGTGGCGGGGAGCCGAAAAGGCGCAACCGCACACCGGCGACCCGGAGTCGCGATGCCTTCCACAGTGCCGTGGCCCAGGCCCTGCCCACCTAAAAGGAGTTGCGGAGAGGGATCTGCAAATCAACGCGTCCAACGTATGGGGCAGGAGCGAGGAATTGATACTGCCCAGTCCACAACCTCCGCAACCCCCAATGCGTCCACGTCATAGGGGGCCTCCTCCAACTGATGGTGGACCACTGGCAGGCGTTTGTATGTCACCAATGTGTCGGTAGAGGGGTCTATGCGGGACTCTTCAGTGGCCAAATTGTCATAAAAGAAAGGGGGAGGTGATCGGAGCTGAGAAGGAGTGGGGAGTAATGCAAAATATTACAAATTCGTACAAACTTGGTACGAAATTGATACGAACTGCATAGTCATGGTCATAGTCATAAGCACTTATCATGCCGTCTACTGGAGTTACAGGGCATCTCGCACCAACAGGAGGTTCCTGCCTTGCTCGATCCCGTGGGTCCCAAGGCTACCTCAGGTGGCACATAGCAAGACGGAGGACCCACAGGACCAGAGATACCGGCCAACCATGCTTTGGGGGCGGTGGAAACTGCAGAGCATTAGCATTACCAACGGCGACAGGCGCTGGCCCGTTGGATCGCCGGTGGTAAGGGGGCAAGGCATAGCAACGCAAAAGCATAGCAACAAGAAGCAAGCAAGAGCACATCCTATGGCTGCACTTCAGCAATCAAGAAACAAAGCACCATGCATGCGGTGAAGCAAGATCAGGCCCGGTCATGGAGTCCTCCCCTTATGTCCTTTGTCATATCAGCCCCTCGGCCCATGTGCACCCTGCAAACGGTGCCGCACATGCAAAAGTCCACGGACGTGTAGCCACGGTTTCTAGGGAGCTCCAGCCTAGCGGGGCCCTCACCCTTCACCGCCCCCTTATCCGCATTGCATAGACCATCGGTACTATGAGACCACCCCGGCACCTCTTATAGACCGCAGACCGAGATACAACATTGTATACATGCACACGGTAATATTCCATTGCCACCAATAGCTGGCAGCCGCACCCATTGTATACCCCCACGGGACCCCAAAAATATAGGATTGTGTCCCTCTCCCAAAGGTAGTGACCTGTGCTACCCTGCGGTAATTGTACAAAATCTCGTATGAGGTAACACGGGCATCTACGCGGGGGACGCCGGCAACCCCGCAGCACCAAAGGCACAAGCCATGAATATCCCTGACGGGATTCGGGCTGTTGCGTACTGTAGCTTGATTATCTACCCCTTGTAGTGGTACCAACCAGAGGTTCGCCTTGGGCCGTGGTTACCAGGTTCACTCCATCTGGCCCACATAGAGTGCCTTGACGCCTAGGGTTGACCGTTATCTGCACTGATTGGCCAGCTCCCGTGGTTGTGCCGACTCCGCCACATTAGCGGCCAGGCCGCACGTTTGGCATCCACTGACGAGGTCGCATGCCTACTTATAGCATGGGCCTGTGCTTCAACCATTGAACCTCTGACACACGCACGATTTACAATGGTACATCAAGGGGCCCCTCATGTCACTCGACCCTTACATGGCCCTACAAGCTCGCGGTCAACGCTAAGGCTATGCCTGCTGCTACCGCCATTGCGTTGTACCACCGCCCGCTCGCACCGCCACCGCGCCACCTCGCTAGGACACTGGGCGCCGCGTTCGCCTTGTACCCTCGAGTGCCTCGCTCTGCACGCAGCACCGCCATAACCCTCCCCGCCGTGCTACTGGCTATGTGTGCAGAGGTCAATGGGTTAGGCTAGGTACATGCCTGCAGGTAGAGTCCCTCTAGTTTGCTTATGGGGCCGAGGGATGCCCTTATACGCCCTCTGACCTATTTCAAGGGTCAGAGGGACACCCCAGTACCTCCAAGAGTTGTGCAACGGGTCACAAGACACCCCAATATTCTCACTAAAGTGCTCTTGAGACCCGTGGGCGGCCCCTATACCTCCCTGCGTTGGTCTTGGGGTCAAGGGACACTGCCATACCCCCACACATTTTCTCCCAGAGCCCGCAGGCGGCCCCAATACCTCCCTAGGTTGGTTCTAAGGTCAAGGGACACCCCATAGCCCCACAAATTTTATCCCGGGGCCTATGGGCCGCCCCGATACCTCCTTGAGTTGGTTGTGGCCTTGGTACTTGTATGAAAGGTAGTTTTGTTCATCATAAATGATTTTATGAAATATGAACGCATTTTGCTCTTGCTAGGGTACCCATGCGCCATTTTTGTCCAAAACTGGGGGGGCTGGGTCAACACCCTCGAGGTGAGTTTCGTTTTGTGGACCGGGGGTTTTTGGAAAAAATTGCCATTTTTGCCGGTTTATGCAAATTATGAAAACATCCTCCCCTGCTCATAATTCCAATCATAATTCCATTCATAATTCGGAACTAGTTTTTTGAACGCGCCAATCGTTTTATGAACGCGTTTTATGAACAAATTTTATGAACAGATGCAGAGGCACAGAAAGATTGCTCAATTTTCAATCTGCCGTGTCCACTTCCATGCTTTTCTTTGTCCCTTGTCCTTGCTTGTTCTTGCCGCCCCAAACCTCAGGGCTGGGGTCTGTCGGGTGTTCCCAAAGGGGGGCCGTGGCCTGGGTTTCGAACCATCCGGGGCCTGAGGATGGGTTTGGGCACGTGGTTCGGCTGCGGGTTTGGCCGAGGGTTGCTCTCGGACCTCCAGCCCCAATAGGGCGGCCTCAAGGGGAGCTTCGGGCTTGGGTTGAGGGGCTTGCTTAGCCTCAGGCGTGGATTCAGGCTTAGCTAGGTTGGGGGCCGGCTCAGCCGGCGGGTCATCGTCCGGTTTAGGGTTAGGCTTCTTTTTGGCCTTGGCGGCCTTCTTACCAGCTGCTGTACCCTTTTGCTGTTCCCAATGGGTCACTACTGCAGCATGAGAGGCATACAACAGATGCCTCTCAACCCGAAACATCTCCCTTTCCAGTTGGTGTTCCACCCACACACTCCCCCCCGCCCTCCCCCCCCCACAACCGAGGTTACAACCCCCGGCCAGGCACCATCGGTGTATGGCACATAAACCTTTTCACCAAGCAGGGGATCACGTGACTTATCCCCCTCCAAAGAAGGGGGTTCCTTGCGCTGCTTTTGCTGCTGCGGCGGAATGCACTCCAAGTTGCGCCCGGAGCGCTGCAGCTGCACCCAGCCCCTTTCCTCCCAGTAGAGGAAGCAAAGTTCCCAATGGGACCCCCGCATCAAGGCCCCCTCCGGGCCCGTAAAAACTTTGGCCTGTGTCGAATCCCCGGGCCCAATTGGTTGAGGGATGGGGGACACGGGCTGTCCGGGCAGGGGTTTCCATGCCCATGCCCCCCGTGTGCCGCCAGGCTCCGCCTGCACCCTTGTTGCGGATGCGGTGCCGCAAAAGGCGGCCAAATGCCCACCGTAGAGTGATGTAGGTCACCTCGGGGCTCGAAAAAAGGGGGGCATCGGAGGAGTAGCCACTGTTCAGCGCTCGCTGCACCCAGGGGAGGGTCCGCACATTGCGCTTGTTGGCGTGGCTTAGGCCCCATGCATGGCCGGCGTCCCCCCTCAACCACGGGGTCACAACCAACCCCCCCCCCCAACCCCGTACGTCCCCCTCCACGGCCACGTCCTCCATCTCAGCCTTCAGCTCCTCGATGCCGGTTGCGGCGTCCTCCTCCTTCACCCCCCTCCCCCCCGCTGCCTCCTCCTTCTTCCTCTTTCCCTCCTTCTTCTTCTCCTTCTTCCTCCTCTTCTCCTCGTTCTTCTTCTCCTTCTTCCTCCTCTTCCCCTGCTGCTCCGACGAGTCCGACGACTCCTCGCTCGAGGAGTCGCCGGCGGGTGGGGAGGCGGGGTGAGCTGCTGGGGGTCGCCCGGAGGAGTGGGCTTGAGGGGCCGGAGGAGCTTAAGGTGGAGCAGGGGGTGGGTCTTGATCTGGAGCTTGAGCTAGAGCTTGAGCTTGAGCTGGAGCTTGGGCTGCCAGCCGCTGCTCCCGTGGACTCGCGAAGAGTAATACAGCTCGGGCGCAGAGGGCGCTCTGGTCGAGGGTACTTGGGGGAGGCTGCTTAGAAGGGAAGCGGCGGTGCATGCCGCAGCGTGTGGGGGGTGTTATAGTGCAACAGCGGTAGGTCAAAGGTTAGAAACCACCATTCCTAAACTTGCCGGACGACCATTGCTTCCGATTCCACTGCACTCTTAACCGCACCCCCACCCCTAGAACTATGCGCATTGTACCCCTTCTTCAAAATGTAATTGGTGCTCTCCACAACGTCCCCCGACACGGCAGCCAATCGCACACCACATGCATCCGCAGTCTCAAGCATTGTACCACAATCCTCTCCGAGGAACAACAAATAGTGCGACCACGACTCCCCACAACATTGTTCCCGAAACTCAGCAGCAACAAGTCATCACGAAGTGCGCGGCACAACCGGAATTGGCGAGTACAAAGTGCGTAGCAATGTTTGCAGCCCCACAACCGCTTGCCAGGTGGGGTCCTCCTCGACGTATGCAAGCAGGGGCGCAATCTGCTCCTGGGCCCAAAACAGATTGTGGTCCTCATCCCCGTCCGGTGCGTTGTGCACCCCCAACCGCACCCCACACCGGTTGCGGTACAGAGTTTTCTGTACCTCCCCTGCAACCTCAGGGGGATGATTTCCCACCTAGGCGTCCGGGAAGGCCACGAAAAGCCTCCCGAAGGCCATGCAACGTTGCAAAATGCACAAAAATACCTGGTTTCGGGCTATGGCCAGCAGCGGCTCGCGGGTGCATCGTGCCACATCCAAACTTTTGCCGGTCATATGATACCGACGATGATGGGTGGCATCCGGCTGCGTGGTACTCCGAGCAGCGACGCCATTACAGCGGTTAGCCGTGGTGTCCCGCACGGCCTCATTAAAAATGCTCCCCACTTGAAGAGCCTCGCTGAAGCCCAGCAGCCGCCGGAGGGACGGCTCGTCCCCACCAAGGAGGACCGCTGCGGGCATCTAGGTGTCGCGTCAAAAAAAATTTTGAAGTCAATAACGGACTGAAGGACCTGTGTTCATAAACGGTGTTCACAATTCGTGTTCAGGAAACGCGTTCATAATTCATAAGTCGGCAGCACGGCGTTTTATGACGGCACTTTTCGAATTATGAACGCCTGAATTATGAACAACTTATGAAAAGGTAAATGCAGACTACAAACCTGCAGCACCTGAGCCCCAATTTGGCCTAGGGCAACCATATCCTTGTCCCCCGTGACGGCCATGCCAATGACGCAGAGGAAGGCGGGTGTTCGTGCCTTTACCCCATGGTTCAATAGCCCAACCGATAAATGCGACCAATTGCCACCGGTGCAAGGATACCCGTCACCCCGCACCGCAAGGGTGAGGGGGCGGTTCCAGTCAATGGACTGGCAGAGGGCTGACCGGGATTGCACGTATTGTGCCCACGACCGTAGGGGCCAGCAGCAACCAGACGACGGGGGGTCGGCACATTCCACCGGGAGGGACAACGCAAGGGCAGCGGTCAACGACTTCCACGTTGGGTCAAATTGGCCCCATGTGAGAATGGGCCGTGAGAAGGGCAGCGCAGTGCGGGCAGTGTAGGCGCCCCCCCCCGGCGGGCGATGTACTCAGACAACACACGGAAGCCGGAACGGGGTGCACCCAACTGCAAACGGAGCCGTATTAGATAGGGTGCGGGAAAGAGGGCTTCCGCATACGTACGGATGGCCTGCACCTTGAATTTGTGGACCGCCGGGAGAAGAGCGTGGTCCCTTGCCTCCGTGAAACGGGCCCGGATGAGTGGAAACGATGACGTCCATTGGGCCGGGAGGTCGGCACACTTGCTGTCTCTAAGACTGGTGGCACCACTGAGCCGAAGAACCATCGTGTCCAGTTCCGTGAAGACGGAGTAAGGTTAAGACATAACAAAATTTGTGGACAAAGAAGCGTTCATAAAAGCTGTGCAAAATTGATAGTTCATATATGAATCGTTCATGTATGAAAATTGAATTATGAACAATACTAGTTTTCATATAGGTACCTAGGGTGGGGTGGGGAGGCACCCCTATACCCCCACTAACTTTCTTCGGGGGTTTGTGGGCTGCCCCAATACCTCCTTGAGTTGTTCGTGGGGTCAAGGGGTACCCCTTTAGCGGCATCCCCCCGCTGCCAGACGGCGTACACGTACACCCGTCCAAGCCATAATGCCCGCTTCAGCCTTATCGGCCCATGTCCTTCTCCGGTCGCCATTCGTCATCGACTTGTAGCGCCTTTGCATACCCCATGTGGCCATCTAGGCTGCGGCGAATCCACGCGCAGCACGACCTATCGGGCTGCTCCCCATAGCTCGTGGCCAACGGCAGTAGTGCCGGCATGGGGACTTGTAATTATCTACTTAACCCCCCGGAGTAATCCGAGGGTGAACCCCTCTGACTGCCGTAGCCAGGTCGCTAGTATAGACCCCGGTGCCATGGGGATACCTGACAGGGGTTTGGGCCTTATTACCCTATTCAAGACAACCCATGACCCCTCACTATCGTATGCCGCGGCCTGGGGCAGGCGGTTGTAGCCACACTTCCTATCAACCGTGCATGCGACGGCCGTACCGTACACTAACAGGCCGACACGACCTGCCACGTTGCATTGGCCGTCATATCACGCCTGGCGCTGACGCAAGCACATGCAAGTACGAGGCCATGTCTCATATGCCATCCCCGCTGCTTTATCCACCAGACAGACAACACTCGGCATTCCACCCATCGTTGCACTTGGTCACACTGCATCATCCACCTACCCAGCCATCCACACAGAAATTTGCCACGTCCCCTCTGTGATGCCAGCGCCACAGGACCCGGGAGTTGCCATCCAGTGCAGCCCACCACAGCATCAAGGGAAGCATCGCAGTCGGGTCATGTGGATCGCGCACTCCATCCATCTGTAATTGCCCTAAGTGACGATAGATTGCCCTCCGCGCGCTCGACGACATTTGCCCCAAGTGCCGCAGCGCCCACCTACATTTGGGCCACCCCCTGCGGGCGCGCTCTCGGCACGACCCACATAGCGGACTAGAGGCACATTGGTTCACCCATATAAGCGGCGTAGTGCCGCACTCGCTGCATACTGGCGGAAGTATCAACAGAGAGGGGTCACAGCCGCCTTCGCACCTTTCAAACATCATTGCAGGCCTCAGGGCAGCGGAGAAGTGTACTCGCCAGGGCACGAGCAGTGGCACTATTGAGCAGGCTCCGTTTCGCCTGGTCCCACGTTGATGTTAGGAGAGAACCGGCTGCCCGCCCGACCCTCCCGAGAGGTATTCGAGTAGCCGGGGCCATCGCACTACCAAGAGGTGCAGTTTGCCCCCCGCTAGGAGCCTCCATCCATAGTCTTGCGGTATCTCCACGATGACGTCCACTCCTGCTTGACAAGGGCTTTGAGCCGATGCGATCACCACTCGCTGCCCTCCAAACTTGGCCTCGACCACCGGCTCTAGGTCTAAGGGTATCCAATGTGTGACACGCGTTTGCTGACGCATTGTCATGCCCATTCAACAGCGACACCAACACCGCCGTGACGCAACCACGTGTGTCATCTATGTGGAGCCGCGCAAGGTGCTTGGATCCCACTAGGACCACCATTTACCTTTGCTCCTCCGCCACCGGGAGAACCCTCTGCAGCTGCCGGTCATACAGCCACAGGTCTTCCATGCCCAACACGGCGGCCATCACCAGCACCAGGACGGAGCACAATTGCTGTTGGAAGATAGGCGGTACATCACTGGGCTAGCCCATTATCCTCCCTACTGCAAGATGGCCTACAAACACCTTGAGCCATTGTTCGTCATGACCATCTGGGTTGCTCACCATGGTACCGCAGATGGTGGCCCAAGAGTGCGCGGACACTTCACGGGACGGCACCCGAAATGTGGCGAAGTATAGGGCTACCCAAGACTCGATATACTTGCTAAAGCCCTGTGCCGCCGCCGCCATGCACTGGGAAAACATGGACATGGCCTCATTGTGCCTAACGTACAACCTTGACACCAATATCGCATGCAGTGGTGCCTGCTGAAAAGCC
The DNA here is from genome assembly GCA_964036045.1 of Eutreptiella sp. 'Long Island Sound 2002'. Lineage (NCBI taxonomy): Eukaryota > Euglenozoa > Euglenophyceae > Eutreptiales > Eutreptiaceae > Eutreptiella > Eutreptiella sp. 'Long Island Sound 2002'. The sequence continues at coordinate 153,227,206 of OZ038379.1, forward strand.
GCCTCAAGACCGCCTCGGAGGCCATCGGAAGGGGTCCACAGCGGCATCTCCTAGACGCTGCTAGCCGGCGGACAGAAGGGCGTATCACCGTAGAGGAATGCGTACGTAGCTTTCCTCCGATCTCCCGGCGGCAGCTACATGATCTTGGTGAGTCGTTGATGTCTCCGGGCGTAGCCACCTCCCCCTATTTGGATCCTGTCCTCTAGAAACAGCTTGGCTTTCGCGGGGCCTCGGGACAAGGAAGCTCGCACCACCGCGAACAGCCGCTTGAGTTCACCTGGGACCACTCCCGCCATTAAGGACTCCGTCCACTTGCATCCGTGCTCCTTCTAGGACATGAACTCCTTGGCCATGTGTGCGAGTGGCCGGTCTAGCGTGAACTCCTCGACCATCGCACACAGTAGCCGTGCAACCACTTCGTCCCGTTCGCACAATATGCGCAAGTGGCGTGTGTCTTGCGTGGGTCCTCCACAGAAGATGCAGGGAAGCGCAGGGTTCACCGTGCGGGTATCTTATTGCCGCCACCGTCGCATGACTTGCATGGTGGGGAGACGGCCGTCCCTCGCCCACAGCAGGTCCCTATGTGTAGGGCAATGATGCACCGTTCCCAAGGGCACAACTTCACAAGCACAAGCCAATGGCGTGTGGACCCTTTTGCCCGCCCCTAGCGAGTCCCATACTGCCTCTCTAACCTGTTGGAGGGCCCGCATGGAGCGCACATGACGTTCTAGCACCCAACTTTCATTAGGCGCCAGGAGGGTTGAGTGTTCCTTGGGCAACATGAGGTGTACTAGCGGGGCCTTTGCGTGAGCCGCGGCAAACTCCAGCTCCTCCAGCGGGACCGCCGCCAAGTGCGAGCTCTACCGTACCACCCAATGATGGGGCCCTCCATCCCTGCGTGGCAGCGGATGCAACCCCTCCGCCGACAAATTGAGAGTGTGCAGGTTGATGAAGTGGGAGGTTGGTCCCTTGATGTCGCGGTAGGAGGCCGCTAGAGCTCTTCGCAGTTGCGCCGGAATGATGGAAGCATCGACCACATGCACTGTGAGGCCTCAAGGAGGCGTGTGGAGTACGTAAGCGGCTACCCCAATAATCTCCGCCTCGGGAGCCGTGCCACAGATGACTCCCGACCACGTGGAACTGCGGTGGCTCGCCACAGCCACGTTGGTGACCCCGTCTTCCTAGAGAGAGGCATCAGACGACGTGAGCTTTGCCCGAAAAGCCACCCATCAACCCCCCGCGGGGCTCCAGCCACACCACATCCGAATGTGGGCTTACCACAAGTCTTCCTAGTATCAGTGCATTGGAAGCCGTCAATTCCGGCGAATGGACAAAATTCCGCCGATGTTCCCCATGCGGCCGCCGGTGTACACCGCATCCGCATATGGACCTGATGGCCTCTAGCGCGGTGGTATACCCCCCCCCCATACCGTCATGGATCTATGCCGCTAGTATACCACCACTGTTCCCTGCTCCACCGCCCCACGTTCGCGTAGCGAGGTGACAGCGATTGTTTACGGTTACCCCCCCCCCCCCCCCGGGAGTGACTCACATCGGCATCAGGGGCCGGGCCCGCTGGCACCAGCAATAAAATGGCCCACTCCGCCCGTGCGCATACCGCCTTGCATGCACTGTCGAATGCCGACGCCCCATATACAACCCACAGAGCTAGAGGGTCAAGGCCGCTCCCGTCGTGTGGAGTAAGAAGGGGAACCAACGCCGGATCGTCTTGTTGCGGATGCCCGTCGAAGACATCTCCCAACAAGAACAGCACGGAGGCCCGGGGGGGAAGGGCATGGGCAATCCTTGGCAATCCGGATTCCGGTCGTCGTCACTGCATCCGCCTACCACATAGGCATCGCCCGCGGCGGACTATCTCGTGCGCTTGGTGGCCTTCTTGTGCTGCACCGGGTGAAGTAGACGATGGGTCGGGGGACCGGGCGGTCGGGACGGGAATACCGCCTGGAGGCCCGTTAACCACACGTGGTCCAGCATAGTGGGCCTAACCCCCGTATTTGGAAGGTGCAGATGGTCTTCGTTACATTCCCGAAGCTGCATGGCCCAATGTCCAAGCTCATGGCATGGAAGCTGCGCGTGCAGGAGGTCAGTCGCTGGATCCGTCAGGGACCGCCTGCCGCTTCCGTGCGGGGCCCACACAGCACTCAGACGTGCATACACTTATAGCAGTAGGACCGGGTTGCCCATTGCCGTCCGGCCCATTGCACTTGCGGCAAATGGGCGCGCAAGCACGAGTACACCAATGAAGGCATGAGGACATTGCCCATTGCCCTCAGCACACGGTCGACCCACCTGTCTCCCACATGCGATACAAACGCCTCTCACGGAACCATAAACTGTCCGCGCACCCCATACTGCGTGTGTAGGTCGTCGAGCAGGGCTCGCATCTCACCTTCGATAACATCCGAGTGATGATGTGTGAGCTGAGCCACAGTCACTACCACGGAGTCACGGCACAGGACCCAAATATCCGCCAATCTAAACCCCTTGCCAGATTGAACCACCATATTGCATAGGTCTTTGGGCAGGTTTTTAAACTGCAGGGCTCCAGTCTTGATGGCAGCATTCATCCGCACCAGGATTGTGTATAAAGTCTGATGTCTGATGTCTGATAAGGGATGTTGTGTGTGCGGTCTGTCCAAGAAGATGTCTGATATTCTTATCTACTGGAGGTGGGTCTAGGGGTCTAATGCCCAGAGGAAATTGGGAGAAACTATGCCTAAATCTAAATCAACCCCCCCCCCAAAATGAAAAAAAAAAAAGGGAGGACAAAATTGAAAAATCATTGGGGAACCACCTTGGACAATCAGAAACATGGCAATACAAAAGTAAAAAGGACTTTGAACACCAAAATGGGAAAATGGGGAAAATGTGTGAGCAAGGAAAGTGGCAAACAAAAAGGTGCCCATAGGCCCCCATAGGCCCCCATGGGCCCCCAAAGGTGCCCATAGGTCCCCAAAGGTGCCAATAGGTCCCCATAGGGCCCCATAGGCCCCCATAGGCCCCCATAGGCCCCCAAAGGTCCCCATAGGCCCCCATGGGCCCCCAAAGGTGCCCATAGGTCCCCAAAGGTGCCAATAGGTCCCCATAGGTCCCCATAGGCCCCCATAGGCCCCCAAAGGTCCCCATAGGCCCCCATAGGCCCCCAAAGGTGCCCATGGGTCCCCAGAGGTGCCCATAGGTCCCCAAAGGTCCCCCTAGATGCCAATGAGTCCCCATCGGCCCCCATAGGTCCCCATAAGTCCCCAAAGGTGCCCATAGGTCCCCAAAGGTCCCCACACGCCCCCATAGGCCTCCACAAGCCCCCATAGGTCCCCACAGGTCCCCATAGGCCCCCATAGGCCCCAATAGGCCCCCATAGACCCCCAAAGGTGCCCATAGGCCCCCATAGGCCCCAATAGGTCCCCATAGACCCCCAAAGGTCCCCATAGGCCCCCATAGGCCCCCATAGGTCCCCCTAGATGCCGATGAGTCCCCATCGGCCCCCATCCCCATAGGTGCCCATAGGTCCCCAAAGGTGCCCAAAGGTCCCCATAGGTCCCCAAAGGTCCCCGTAGACCCCCATAGGCCCCCATAGGTCCCCATAGACCCCCATAGGTCCCGATAGGTCCCCATAGACCCCCATAGGTCCCCAAAGGTGCCCAAAGGTCCCCATAGGTCCCCAAAGGTCCCCATAGACCCCCAAAGGTGCCCAAAGATGCCCATAGGTCCCCAAAGGTGCCAATAGGCCCCCAAAGGCCCTCATAGGCCCCCATAGGCGCCCACAGGCCCCCAAAGGTCCCCATAGGCCCCCATAGGTCCCCAATGGTGCCAATAGGCCCCCATCGGTCCCCATAGACCCCCATAGGCCCCCATAGGCCCCAATAGGCCCCCATAGGCCCCCAAAAGGTGCCCATAGGCCCCCATAGGCCCCAATAGGTCCCCATAGACCCCCAAAGGTCCCCATAGGCCCCCATAGGCCTCCATAGGCCCCCACAGGCCCCCATAGGTCCCCCTAGATGCCGATGAGTCCCCATCGGCCCCCATCCCCATAGGTGCCCATAGGTCCCCAAAGGTGCCCATAGGTCCCCAAAGGTGCCCAAAGGTCCCCATAGGTCCCCAAAGGTCCCCGTAGAACCCCATGGGCCCCCATAGGCCCCCATAGGTCCCCATAGGCCCCCATAGAACCCCATAGGTCCCCATAGACCCCCATAGGTCCCCAAAGGTCCCCAAGGGTCCCCAAAGGTCCCCATAGGCCCCCATAGGTCCCCAAAGGCCCCCATAGGTCCCCATAGGCCCCCAAAGGTCCCCATAGGCCCCCATAGGTCCCCATAGGTCCCCATAGGTCCCCATAGGTCCCCATTGGTCCGCATAGACCCCCATAGGCCCCCATAGGTCCCAATGGCCCCCATAGGCCCCCAAAGGTCCCCACAAGCCTCCATAGGTCCCCATAGGTCCCCATTGGTCCGCATAGACCCCCATAGGCCGCCATAGGCCCGCATAGGTCCCCATAGGCCCCCACAGGTCCCCATAGGTCCCCATATGCCCCCATAGGTCCCCATAGGCCCCCATAGGCCCCCATAGGCCCCCAAAGGTCCCCATAGGCCCCCATAGGCCCCCAAAGGTCCCCAAAGGCCCCCAAGGGTCCCCATAGGCCCCCATAGGTCCCCATAGGCCCCCAAAGGTCCCCATAGGCCCCCAAAGGTCCCCATAGGCCCCTATAGATCCCCACAGGCCCCCATAGGCCCCCATAGGCGCCCCTTGGCCCCCATAGTTCCCCAAAGGTGCCAATAGGCCCACATAGGCCCCCAAAGGTCCCCATAGGCATCCATAGGCCCCAAAGGTCCCCATAGGCCCCCAAGGGTCCCCATAGGCCCCCATAGGTCCCCAAAGGCCCCCAAAGGTCCCCATAGGCCCCCAAAGGTCCCCATAGGCCCCCAAAGGTCCCCATAGGCCCCCAAAGGTCCCCATAGGCCCCTATAGGTCCCCATAGGCCGCCATAGGTCCCCATAGGCCCCCATAGGCCCCGATAGGCCCCCAAAGGTCCCCATAGGCCCCCAAAGGTCCCCATAGGCCCCTATAGATCCCCATAGGCCCCCATAGGCCCCCATAGGCGCCCCTTGGCCCACATAGGTCCCCAAAGGTGCCAATAGGCCCCCATAGTTCCCCATAGACCCCCATAGGCCACCATAGGCCCCCATAGGCCCCCATAGGCCCCCATTGGTCCCCAAAGGTGCCAATAGGCCCCCATAGTTCCCCATAGACCCCCATAAACCACCATAGGCCGCCATAGGCCCCCATAGGCCCCCATAGGCCCCCATAGGTCCCCATAGGTCCCCATAGGTCCCCACGTGCCCCCATAGGCCCCCAAAGGTCCCCATAGGGTCCCAAAGGTCCCCATAGGCCCCTATAGGTCCCCATAGGCCGCCATAGGCCCCCATAGGTCCCCATAGGTCCCCATAGACCCCCAAAGGTCCCCATAGGCCCCCATTGGTCCCCATAGGCCCCCATAGGTCCCCATAGGCCCCCAAAGGTCCCCATAGGCCCCCAAAGGTCCCCATAGGCCCCTATAGATCCCCATAGGCCGCCATAGGCCCCCATAGGTCCCCATAGAGCCCCATAGGCCCCCATAGGGCCCCATAGGCCCCCATAGGGCCCCAAAGGTCCCCATAGGCCCCGGATGGGGTTCCGTCAAATATTTGGGGGCTGTACACCCCAAAAATATTTCACGGATGTGGTTCCGTGAAATATTTTGGGGGTGTACAGCCCCCAAATATTTGACGGATGGGGTTCCGTCAAATATTTGGGGGGTCTACACCCCCAAAATATTTCACGGATGTGGTTCCGTGAAATATTTTGGGGGTGTACAGCCCCCAAATATTTGACGGATGGGGTTCCGTCAAATATTTGGGGGGTCTACACCCCCAAAATATTTCACGGATGGGGTTCCGTCAAATATTTGGGGGCTATACACCCCAAAAATATTTGACGGATGGGGTTCCGTCAAATATTTGGGGGCTGTACACCCCCAAAATATTTCACGGAACCACATCCGTGAAATATTTTGGGGGTGTAGACCCCCCAAATATTTGACGGAAGGGGTTCCGTCAAATATTTGGGGGGTCTACAGCCCCCAAATATTTGACGGAAGGGGTTCCGTCAAATATTTGGGGGCTGTACACCCCCAAAATATTTGACGGATGGGGTTCCGTCAAATATTTGGGGGCTGTACACCCCCAAAATATTTAACGGATGGGGTTCCGTCAAATATTTGGGGGGTCTACACCCCCAAAATATTTGACGGATGGGCTTCCGTCAAATATTTGGGGGCTGTACACCCCCAAAATATTTGACGGATGGTGTTCCGTCAAATAATTGGGGGGTCTACACCCCCAAAATATTTGACGGAAGGGGTTCCGTCAAATATTTGACGGATGGGGTTTCGTCAAATATTTGGGGGGTCTACACCCCCAAAATATTTGACGGATGGGGTTCCGTCAAATATTTGGGGGCTGTACACCCCCAAAATATTTGACGGATGGGGTTCCGTCAAATATTTGGGGGCTGTACACCCCCAAAATATTTGACGGATGGGGTTCCGTCAAATATTTGGGGGCTGTACACCCCCGAAATATTTGACGGATGGGGTTCCGTCAAATATTTGGGGGGTCTACACCCCCAAAATATTTGACGGAAGGGGTTCCGTCAAATATTTGGGGGCTGCACACCCCCAAAATATTTGACGGATGGGGTTCCGTCAAATAATTGGGGGGTCTACACCCCCAAAATATTTGACGGAAGGGGTTCCGTCAAATATTTGGGGGCTGTACACCCCCAAAATATTTGACGGATGGGGTTCCGTCAAATATTTGGGGGGTCTACACCCCCAAAATATTTGACGGAAGGGGTTCCGTCAAATATTTGACGGAAGGGGTTCCGTCAAATATTTGGGGGGTCTACGGCCCCCAAATATTTGACGGAAGGGGTTCCGTCAAATATTTGGGGGCTGTAGACCCCCCAAATATTTGACGGAACCCCTTCCGTCAAAGGCCCCCATAGGCCCCGATAGGCCCCCAAAGGTCCCCATAGGCCCCCAAAGGTCCCCATAGGCCCCCAAAGGTCCCCATAGGCCCCTATAGATCCCCATAGGCCGCCATAGGCCCCCATAGAGCCCCATAGAGCCCCATAGGCCCCCATAGGGCCCCATAGGCCCCCATAGGGCCCCAAAGGTCCCCATAGGCCCCGGATGGGGTTCCGTCAAATATTTGGGGGCTGTACACCCCAAAAATATTTCACGGATGTGGTTCCGTGAAATATTTTGGGGGTGTACAGCCCCCAAATATTTGACGGATGGGGTTCCGTCAAATATTTGGGGGGTCTACACCCCCAAAATATTTCACGGATGTGGTTCCGTGAAATATTTTGGGGGTGTACAGCCCCCAAATATTTGACGGATGGGGTTCCGTCAAATATTTGGGGGGTCTACACCCCCAAAATATTTCACGGATGGGGTTCCGTCAAATATTTGGGGGCTATACACCCCCAAAATATTTGACGGATGGGGTTCCGTCAAATATTTGGGGGCTGTACACCCCCAAAATATTTCACGGAACCACATCCGTGAAATATTTTGGGGGTGTAGACCCCCAAAATATTTGACGGAAGGGGTTCCGTCAAATATTTGGGGGGTCTACAGCCCCCAAATATTTGACGGAAGGGGTTCCGTCAAATATTTGGGGGCTGTACACCCCCAAAATATTTGACGGATGGGGTTCCGTCAAATATTTGGGGGCTGTACACCCCCAAAATATTTAACGGATGGGGTTCCGTCAAATATTTGGGGGGTCTACACCCCCAAAATATTTGACGGATGGGCTTCCGTCAAATATTTGGGGGCTATACACCCCCAAAATATTTGACGGATGGTGTTCCGTCAAATAATTGGGGGGTCTACACCCCCAAAATATTTGACGGAAGGGGTTCCGTCAAATATTTGACGGATGGGGTTTCGTCAAATATTTGGGGGGTCTACACCCCCAAAATATTTGACGGATGGGGTTCCGTCAAATATTTGGGGGCTGTACACCCCCAAAATATTTGACGGATGGGGTTCCGTCAAATATTTGGGGGCTGTACACCCCCGAAATATTTGACGGATGGGGTTCCGTCAAATATTTGGGGGGTCTACACCCCCAAAATATTTGACGGAAGGGGTTCCGTCAAATATTTGGGGGCTGCACACCCCCAAAATATTTGACGGATGGGGTTCCGTCAAATAATTGGGGGGTCTACACCCCCAAAATATTTGACGGAAGGGGTTCCGTCAAATATTTGGGGGCTGTACACCCCCAAAATATTTGACGGATGGGGTTCCGTCAAATATTTGGGGGGTCTACACCCCCAAAATATTTGACAAAAGGGGTTCCGTCAAATATTTGACGGAAGGGGTTCCGTCAAATATTTGGGGGGTCTACAGCCCCCAAATATTTGACGGAAGGGGTTCCGTCAAATATTTGGGGGCTGTACACCCCCAAAATATTTCACGGATGGGGTTCCGTCAAATATTTGGGGGGTCTACAGCCCCCAAATAGTTCACGGATGTGGTTCCGTCAAATATTTGGGGGGTCGACAGCCCCCAAATATTTCACGGATGTGGTTCCGTGAAATATTTGGGGGGTCTACACCCCCCAAAAATTTCACGGATGTGGTTCCGTCAAATATTTGGGGGGTCTACACCCCCAAAATATTTCACGGATGGGGTTCCGTCAAATATTTGGGGGGTCTACACCCCCAAAATACTTCACGGATGTGGTTCCGTCAAATATTTGGGGGCTGTACACCCCCGAAATATTTCACGGATGTGGTTCCGTCAAATATTTGGGGGCTGTAGACCCCCCAAATATTTGACGGATGTGGTTCCGTCAAATATTTGGGGGGTCTACACCCCCCAAATATTTCACGGATGTGGTTCCGTCAAATATTTGGGGGCTGTAGACCCCCAAAATATTTGACGGATGTGGTTCCGTCAAATATTTGGGGGCTGTAGACCCCCAAAATGAACGCCCCTCGGTTCGTGTATGACTTGCCTACGCTCTGTTCAGGATCGTACCTCTTCATCCAATCCATTCGAGTCAATGGGATCTCCCCTGCTCCATCCCCTGAAACATTTGGGGGCTCTACAGCCCCCAAATATTTGACGGATGTGGTTCCGTTAAATATTTGGGGGGTCTAAACCCCCCAAAAATTTCACGGATGTGGTTCCGTCAAATATTTGGGGGCTGTAGACCCCCAAAATATTTGACGGATGTGGTTCCGTCAAATATTTGGGGGGTCTACACCCCCAAAATATTTCACGGATGTGGTTCCGTCAAATATTTGGGGGCTGTACACCCCCCAAATATTTCACGGATGGGGTTCCGTCAAATATATGTATGTATGTATGTATGTATGTATGTATGTGTATGACTTGCCTACGCTCTGTTCAGGATCGTACCTCTTCCTCCAATCCATTCGAGTCAATGGGATCTCCCCTGCTCCATCCCCTCTGTCCTCCAGGAACCTCCAGAACTCCTCAGCGCTGTTGCATCTGCCAGGGAACCGGCAGGCCATCCCCACCATCGCCATCGGCTGCATCTCCACAGGCATAGCCACTGCCCTCCCCGTATCCTCTCTCCCGAATAGCGTCCTTGCAAGGTGCTGCACCAATGCATCCAAAGTGGGGTAATCAAACAGGACCGTGTGCCCCAGTGTCATCGCCGGAACTAACTAAGGAACGGAGTAACATACCTCCTATTTTAATTTTTTGGGGGTTCGGACCTTGGTAAGCTGGCGGGAAAGCACTCTACTAGAAAAGAAAAACCTGAAAAAGAAAAACAGGCATACCCTCCCTAACCTCAACTCCACAAGCATGGAAATGACAGGGTGGGAGGGAGGGAGGGAGGGGAGGGAGGGAGGGAGGGAGGGAGGGAGGCTCTCTTGGGCGGCCGTAGGGGCTGTGTTGTGCTGTGTTGTGCTGTAATATGCTGTGCTATGCTGTATGTTGTGCTGTGCTGTGGTGTGCTGTGATGTGCTGTGATGTGTTGTGCTGTGCCGTGCTGTGCTGTGCCGTGCTCGAAACCCACTACCCCCCCTCTCCACAGTTCCGGCCCAACCCGATGAACCGGCAGCCACCCACCCCACCAGCAAAACTGACCCGATTAGCTCAGGTGAGGTTGCTTGGCCCAGACATCAGGATTCTGTTCCCACTTGTCTCCAGTCACATATGAGCCCCCCGATCGGTTTGAGTCAGAGAGATGGGGTGGGGTGGGGTGGGGTGGGGGGGGGGGGGCACGTACCATCATTGAAGGGGTTGCAAGCACTGGTTGGGTTTCAGACGCTAGGGTCGAGACCACAACCCACTTCTACACCTCAAGGGTGTGGTGACAATGGGACAAGTCTGATATTGGGGGGGACACGGGGGGGGGGCGAAGTCTGACACGGGGGGGGGGGGGGGGTGAGAAAGGGTGTTGGGGTGGGGGGGGGGGGGGGGTTGGGGGTGATGGTCCATAAAAGTCTGATGTCTGATGTCTGATAGCCGACTAGGTCGCTATACACAATCCTGATCCGCACTACTTCTTCCACAGTGTCCGACAAGTATGGCGCTGTGTACCGCACGATGCCGCCTACCACCATTGCCATTACCTCGTGGGGGACCGACGCCGGTCCCAGGGTGTTCTCGCACCAGACTAGGGGAGCTTCGCAGCGGAGCACATGTCTCTCCTTCATGGATGCCGTCCCCTTCGGATCCAGCCTGAGGCCCATGTACGGCACGGTACGCTTGGCCATTAGACAGACCCACGGAGTTACCGCATTGTTTCGGTCCAGGTGCACCATGATCGAGCGGATGCATTTTGTAGTGGCGTACACACACTTGCCAACATTGAGGGACAAGCCCATGTCCGCCAAGTACTGCATGATCGCCTCTGCATTCTCCACTAACTGCGGCAGTGCGTGAGCTATCAGCAGGTGGTCGTCGCAATGCCCGGCACCGCGTGCTGGGCATCTCCTTGGGGTCTACTGGCTCCGTAGGAGCGGCTCTAAGAGGAGGAGGTAGAGCACGGCGCTTTCCGCGCTAGAGGCGGATGCTCAGAGTGGGGCCGTACGCTGTGACAATGCACACTGTGGAGCCACAACTGAGGGTGTGGAAGAGCATCATGAGCTCCTTCGGGACCCCCATTTGCTGAAGGAGGAGGGCCGGTGCCCCATGAGGGGTGGTGTCAAAAGCCTTGGAAACAGCAAAGGCCAAGCAGCGCCAAGTACGGTCGCTCACGGATGACCCATGGAACGAGTGGTGCGTTGAGCAAGTAGGAGTCCAGCTTATGCCCTTCACGCATGGGCTGCCGGTCTTCCTTTGCCCAGTGCCCCGCCTCAGGAACCCACACTGTTCCCACAATGCCACGAAGCTCTTAGTAGTGGAATCTCACGGGGACATCAACCATACGTTGAAGTCTCCCCCGATGAGCACCAGCCTTGTGCCTCCCGCGCTCTTGGCCGCGCCATACATGGCCACGGCATCCCACAATGATAGCTTACACGCCCAGGAATCGCCTCCACTGCCTGAACCGTGGACAACGATGACCATTGAGCGTCCCACCGGCGGTCACCAGATCGAGGGTCATGGCTTTGCCCGGCACGATGTCCACCACGTCGCGAACTTCCTCCACAGTGAACACGTCCGCTCGAAGGCTATCAAGACACCTGCAGACATAGCGGACGCTAGCGTCGTATTGAGGTCGACGCCAAGGAACGCATCATACCCATGGTGGGACCATGGATTCTCCATGTGTGCCATGCCTTGGGGGTCCTGGAGGCCTGTCTCTGGGAATAGACCAAGGATGGCACCTTGGGCCTTGAAAACGCCCATTGCAACCGCCTTGCTATCAAGCATGCCCGGGGCCGTGGGCACGCCGTCACCCCGCATGGAGCCTTGGAGGTTCCAAGACACAGCAGTCATGACGTCATAGGTTGGATCCCATCACTGCACTGCTGGCGAGCCTTGATAACCGGCCTGGTCTTGTCCGCCAAGAGGAGGGGGTCCAACGTGACCGGCGATGGGCAGCGGGTGCGATGCTCCCTTGGCACGACCCGACACCGAGCCCTCATGCGCAACTCTCGAAGAGGCCGACCGCGAGATGTGCTCCGCGTGACGTTGAGGAAGCCCGTGACGCATTACTGTGGACAGCATCTCTGTCCATGGAGTTTCCTCCTGTCGAGGAAACTGCCACAGACCTGCGAGCATCGCTCAACGACGAGGCCTCGTGCGATCGCGAGGATTGCTCTCCCGAAGGTTGTGCGAGCGCCGACCAACCGGCTTTGGCCGCTGCGAAGGGCCCTATCAGTGGACGAGACCTCAGGCCCATGATCATGGCCTCAGCCTGATCACGCTGAGCCGGGTCCGACCCATGGTCGCTCGCTAGGTGGTCGAGGCGGTCCCTGGGGTTGAGGTGGCTCAAGCTTCAAGTGGTGGCTGGCGCGCCATGGACACTAGCCCGCCCCCTCCAGGGTGGACCACGGGCAGACGTTCACGTCGTTCGCCCCACGCTACTCCGAGGCCAGATGCCCGCCGAAGTGCTTGAGTACCACCCGGATGTTAGAGTAGCTACCATAAGGCAAATTGAGGCCCTTCTTGTATTTTTTTTGGGGTGGGGCTTCGGCGCCGCCTTCCGGTTCGCCTTCGCCACAGCGACCACGGCGGAAGTCGGCGGGACGGGTGGCACATTGAGCGGTGGTGGCAGGGGCATTATCCCCACCACGGCAAACTGATCCTCCACCCACCAGCGCCACGCATCGGCGAACTTCTCCTTGTCGCCCGTGACGGTCCACCGGGAGCCTGAAAACGCCCGGAGCCACATCGCCATGGTCTCGGCCATGACCAAGATGAAAGTGTCTCCTCCGTAGCTCTTGCGCAACCGGAGGGCCGTAGCACCCACCAATGCACCTTGAAGGAACAGTACGGTGCCCCCGTCGCCGCCCAGGGTAGCAAGTTGCAGGGCCGCCAGGTCCGCCGGGCGGATCGCGAGCTCCGGCACCCCGCCGCAGTGGTACATACGCAACGGAGAGGAGGGCGGCTCCAGCGCAACGATGACCCAGCTCCACGCCCGGGACCCACAGTGCAGCACTGCCAGGGACGCCGCCGGCCGGTTGCTGGACGCCCGCGCCGCCGGCACCCGAGGAAGGGCTGCCGATTGCCCTCGCAACCCCACACGGAAGATGGCCGCCTAGTCCAGCTGCCACGTGTTGCTGGGGACCACCGGCCATACATCCTGCCCCGGGACGCGCGGCTCCACTGTGACGTCCACGGACACGACTAATGCTATCGGGATGTCCCCGGGCAAGCACCTATGTGCGCGGCGCACGGGGCCCACGGACCTTAGGTAGTCGCGGAGGACCCCATAGCAGGCACACAAACCCCTTGGACTGCTGCCGCACTAGCCTATCTCAGGTGACCACGATCCAATGTAGACCCCCCGTTCCACCCGCACAAAGGCCCAAACCTTGTGCCCTCCAAAACCACCACTTGTCCCATGTCCACCTTGCCCGCAACATGGGTGGGCACTAGGTCCTCCACCCGCACGCATCGCTGAGCATGCTCCACCCATGGCTCGGGGGCGTGCGGCCTCTGCCTTTGCATTGCGGTCCTAACCTGCTACAGGGACACCAACACGACCACGAACATCCCCCCCTCCGCCGCTGCTAGGCACAGCAAGGCATGCCGCAGCTGCGCAGCATGCAGCCCTGTCTAGGGCCCGATGTCCGCCACTGCCACAGGAGCGCGGGGCGTTGGGAGGGCACCCGGAGCCGCCGCTGTAACCTCCCCCGGTGAGGGCAGGCGCACGATAGGCCGCATGACCATCGCCGCCATGCACCGCCTGTCCACCGTGAACAGAACGGTACCGGGCCTCGGCACCCGGAGGAGGGTGCCAGCGGTGGACAGCATCGCATACACGGCGCATTCCGTACGTTTGCCTGCCGGCTGTCGCACCAGCGCCGCCCTGCTCACCGTCAGCATGTCCTCCGCACCCGGCCACACCAAGCTCTGTCCCCCCGGCGACATGCACAGCGTGCTAACCGCTGTGTCCCAGGTGCATGGCCACTGGGGCGAGCTTCCCTCCAGCGTCGGCACGTCCAAGGGGTACACATTCAGCCGCACGTTCGGGGTCTGGATGTGGTGGGCGGTCCAATGCCGCACAGCTTGCTCCAAAGAGCAGTCAAAGTACACGAACTCCAACACGCCCAGCTCGACATGCTGAGCGACAAGGAGGGCGGCCGGAGTTTGTGTGTACTACGGGCCGACCCACCCCTCCCTCGGCGGGATCATGGCGTTGGGGGCAAGGCACTGCACCACATCCACTACTAGCGCCACCGTCCGGCCGCACAGCTCGGCCGCGTGGTCAGTGGCCACGAGGAAGTGGTGCCGTGGCCCGTACTAAGCGCCGGCCCAGTACAGCCACTCCAAGGCGCTGCTCATGGCAGCCGGTGGCGAGGAGGTGTCCGCGCCATCCCGGAGCCTAGGAAGCGCCCCCGGGAGCTACCTTGCCACCCCCCCCTTGCCAGGTGGTGGCCTGCAGAGCCGGCAGGTCCCTCCATAGGACCCTAGCAATCGGGTCCCGCAAGGGTTGCGGCCTCTTGGCCCCCCATTGGAGGAAAACTACGACCACGTGGGTGGTCAGGGGTTCCGCAGAGAGCTGCAGCGCCACTTTTCCATCCGTCTCCACGGCCGTGCCCCGCGGGGCAAGGAAGGCGTGTCCTCCAACTCCGCAGAACGTCACCCAGCTCCAGAGGGCCACAACGGTCTCCCATCTGGGGCCGCGTGCCGGCCGCTGGTCACATCACCACAACTGGGCACGGGCCGTTCTCCGCCGACAACCTCCATGCTAACCCCCCCCTCCCCGCCGGTCATAGCCAGGGGGCCGCAGGGGAGCATCCCAGGAGCCCGGGAGCTGGCGATGGACCGCCGTTCAAACTTCGGCCCCGTACATCACCACGCGTGGAGCGGAGCTCCTCGAGGAGGCTCCGCGTAATGGGGCTGGGGAGGCGAACGGACTTGACCTCCATCCCCGGGGGCAGCCGGAACCCCGGCTCACCCTCTAGCAAATGAACCTCCGGGTCCACCACCGCTGGGCGGGCAGCGACCGTGGGGAGATGCAGGGAAATAGTCCACGGCTGGGCTGTCAAGCTCACGGGGCAGCTCCGGACAGGCCACCACGGAGCCGGCGTCCCTGGCCCACTTAGCGCCTTGTACCACAACTGTCTCCAGGTAACACTCGCCATGGGGAGCGCCGAGGATGTTTATGTTACCAAGGCCCAAGCTTGCCATCGCTGCGGGTCCATGGTTGCAGGGTGGGTGTGCCACGTGTACACCCACCCCAGAGATGCCTCCTAGAGGGACATCATGTCCCTCCATTGGACCACTAGGAACGGGGTGAGCCAGTCCGCCATGCCGCAAAGCAACGCCACTGCCCACACGTCTCTACCCGCACCGGCGACAACGTTCCCCCCCCCCCAGTAGCCCTTGACCTTGTGCCGCCTCCACCAAGTCGCGCAACAGCTCCTCCTGGCGGTCCGAGTGGCTGAGGCCGAGGGCACCCACACCAGCGATTGTCCCGAGGACCAGCAACAGGTCCTGAGGTACTCACCATGGCACTGGGTGTTGAGGGGGGCAAAGTGGCACGTGTCAGCCCTCATGTAGCACCCTTTGGCCCGGTGTGGGTAGGTTTCCGCCTCGCGTGCTTTGGGGGGCGCCCTGTCCGCGACTTCTGTCGGCCCTTGTCTTACTTCGGGCGTCCCCCCTTCGCCCGTGATCTCAACGCCGTCATCCTCTTCACCTCCGATGCCCTCCACCCATTGCAGGTCCACTTGGCCCCGTTCCTCCCCCTACATACCAGCAGCGGCTAGGGGCGGGTGGCCGGCCACAGCAAAAACACACGCGAGGGCCGCCCCCACGCAGGCTTCCACAACCAACTCATCGCCCTGCCGCTTCGCAGGCCCGTTCGGGTCCTGACCCGTCGCCTCAGGTTGTTCCGCCCCTGGTGCTCCTTCAGCAGCAGCCCCTGCAGCCCCCTGCGCAACGCCGTGCTACTCGGGCTACCGCTCCCCGGTACCCGCGTCTTGGCGTGTGCCCACCACCACCAGTAGCCACGGGTCACCATCGTGGTTTGCGAGGTGATGAGGGCTGGAGGTGAAGCTGAGGATCGCGTTGCCGATTACCGGCGATAAGAGCTCTTTGCCATCCGCGAGCACAACCTCCATGCCTTTTGGGTGCAGCGCCACCAGAACGGCATTGGACCCGGGCACTGGAGGCGTGGAAGGACGCGTGCCGTGGTTGGGGAGCCAAGCCTCTTCGCTGCTCTTCCAAAGGGCCATGTAGAGGCCCTCCTCCGCCGCTCCTTCCAGCCCCGCCTCCCGAAACAGGCGCCGCACCGGCAGACACGCCGCCAGCGGGAGGCGCTCCAACGGCTCTGCCCCTTGGTTGTCCCCCGGATAGTAGGCCAAGACTGCCGTGTCCCGCGATTGGGCACAGCAAACCGGTCGCCCAATATGGGGACATCCACCGGGCCCACCTCCCGTGTGACCCAACCCAGCAGCTGGAGTTCGAAGCGCTCCATGGCGCCCGCCATCAATGTCACCGCTTGCTGCCCACTATCGGAGAGGCGGTGCTTGTGGACGCCCTCGGCCGCATGGAGCCTGCAGTGCCGCCTCTCACAACTCACCAGGGGAGGTGGCGCCACTGCGGTGGGCATGGGTAGCAGCGGCGCGTTCGCAGGATCCGTGTCCATGCCGACCTAAAACTCGGGCTGAGGGTTGTGCAAGTACTGGAGCGCCACTGCCGACTCGTTGGGCCCGCACACCATCTCCTCCTCCACTTCCACGTCTACCGTCTCTTAACTATCAACCGTAGCTGCCGCAGCCGGCGGCGACTCCGGCCGCGGGGGGAAGGGCGCAAGGGGCTGCTCGTCTGCGGCCTGCCTGCCCGCCGCCTTGGGCATGTATGAAAGGTAGTTTTGTTCATCATAAATTGTTTTATGAAATATGAACGCATCTTGCTCCTGCTAGGGTACCCATGTGCCATTTTAGTTCAAATTTGGGGGGGCTGCGTCAACGACCTCGAGGTGAGTTTTTTTTTTGTCGACTGGGTTTTTTTTAAAAAATTGCCATTTTTGCCACTTTATGCAAATTATGAAAATATCCTCCCCTGTTCATGATTCATTCATAATTCCATTCATAATTCAGAACTCGTTTTATGAACGGATTTTTCGTTTTATGTACACGTTTTATGAACGCGTTGTAGGAACAGATACACACGGACACAAGACTTGCTCAATTTTCAATATGTTGTGTCCACTTCATTGCTTCTCCTTGTCCCTTGTCCTTGCTTGTTCTTGCCGCCCTACACCTGAGTGCTTGAGCCTATCGGGTCCTCCTTTGGGAGGGGGATGGGGGGCGGATGGGGGCCCAGGCATGGGTTTAGGCAGGGGGTTTGGCCGAGGGTTGGCTGAGGCATTTAGCTCCATGGGGGCGGCCTCAGGAAAATCTTTGGGCTAGTGATGAGCGGCCTGCTTAGCCTCACACTTGGGATCAAGCTTTGCGGGCTTGGGGGCCGGCTCTGCCGGCCGGTCAGCGTACGGTTTGGGGTTAGGCTTCTTTTTGGCCTTGGCGGCCTTCTTACCTGCATCTGCAGCCTTCTGCTGCTCCCAATGGGTTAGTGTTGAAGCAAGAGAGGCAGACAACAGATGGCCCTCAACCCGAAACATCTCCTTTTCCCCTGTGTGTTCCTTTCACACACACACACATCCCCCACAGCCGAGGTTACAACCCCCAAGCAGGCGCCATCGGTGTAGGGCACAAAACCTTCGCACCAAGCAGTGGGTCAGCTGACTCATCCCCCTCCAAAGGGTAGCCTGGGGGCCGTAGGGACGCATCGCATGAGGCCGGGAGCTGGCGATGGACCGCCGTTAAAACTTCGGCCCCGTACCTCACCACGCGTGGAGCGGAGCTCCTCGAGGAGGCTCCGCGGAATGGGGCTGGGGAGGCGAACGGACTTGACCTCCATCCCCGGGCTCAGCCGGAACCCCGGCTCACCCTCTAGCAAATGAACCTCCGGGTCCACCACCGCTGGGCGGGCAGCGACCGTGGGGAGATGCAGGGACATAGTCCACGGCTGGGCTGTCAAGCTCACGGGGCAGCTCCGGACAGGCCACCACGAAGCCAGCATCCCTGGCCCACTTAGCGCCTTGTACCACAACTGTCTCCAGGTAACACTCGCCATGGGAAGCGACCAGGACATTTATGTTACCAAGGCCCGAGCTTGCCATCGCTGCGGGTCCATGGTTGCAGGGTGGGTGTGCCACGTGTACACCCACCCCAGAGATGCCTCCTAGAGGGACATCATGTCCCTCCATGGAACCACTAGGAACGGGGTGAGCAAGGCTGCCATGCCGCAAGGCAACGCCACTGCCCACACGTCTCTACCCGCACCGGCGACAACGTTCCCCACCGCCAGTAGCCCTTGACGTTGCGCCGCCTCCACCACGTCGCGCAACAGCTCCTCCTGGCGGTCCGAGTGGCTGAGGCAGAGGGCACCCACACGGGCGATTGTCCCGAGGACCAGCAGCAGGTCCTGAGGTACTTGCCACGGCATAGGTGTTGAGGGTGGGCTAACCGGCACACGTCAGCCCTCATGCATCACCCTTTGGCCCAATGTTGGTAGGTTTCCGCCTCGCGTGATTTGTGCTGCGCCCTGTTCGCCACTCTTGTCGACTCATGCCTTACTTCGGGCGTCCCCCCTTCGCCCGTGATCTTGACACCGTCATCCTCTTCACCTCCGATGCCCTCCAGCCATTGCAGGTCCACTTGGCCTTGTTCCTCCCCCTCCATACCAGCAGCAGCTGGGGGCGGTTGGCCGGCCACAGCAAAAACCCACGCGAGGGCCGCCCCCACGCAGTCTTACACAAGCAACTCATAGGCCTGCCGCTTCGCAGGCCCGTTCGGGTCCTCACCCGTAGCCTCCGATTGATCCGCCACCGGTTCTCCTTCAGCAACAGCCCCTGCAGCGCCCTACGCCACGCCGTGCTACTCGGGCTGCCGCTCCCTAGTACCCGCTTCTTGGCGCTTGCCCACCACCACGAGCAGCCAGAGGTCACCATCGCAGTTCGCGACGTGATAAGTGCTGGAGGTGGAGCCGAGGACCGCGGTCTGATTACCCGCGACAAGGGCTCTTTGCCATCCGCGAGCACAACCTCAATGCCTTTTGGGTGCAACGCACCAGAACGGCATTGGACCCGAGCACTAGAGGCGTGGAAGGACGCGTGCCGTGGTTGGGGAGCCGAGCCTCTTCGCTGCTCCTCCAAAGGGCCATGTACAGGCCCTCCTCCGCCGCTCCTTCCAGCCCCGACTCTTGAAACAGGCGGCGCGCCGCCAGACGCGCCGCCAGCGGGAGGCGCTCGAACGGCTCTGCCCCCTGGACGCCCCACGGATAGTAGGCCAAGATTGCCGTGTCCCCCGATTGGGCACAGCAAACCGGTCGCCGATTATGGGTACATCCACTAGGCCCACCTCCCATGCGACGCAACCCGGCAGCTGGAGTTCGAGGCGCTCCATGGTGCCCGCCATCAATGTCACCGCCCGCTGCCCACTATCGGAGAGGCGGTGCTCGTGGACGCCCTCGGCCTCACGGAGCCCGCAGTGCCGCCTCTCATAAGTCACCAGGGGAGGTGGCGCCACTGCGGTGGGCATGGGTAGCAGCGGCGCGTTCGCAGGATCCATGTCCATGCCGACCTAAAACTCGGGCCGAGGGTTGTCCTGGTACTGGAGCGCCACTGCCGATTTGTTGGGCCCGCACACCATCTCCTCCTCCACTTCCACGTCTACCGTCTCTTAACTGTCAACCGTAGGTGCCGCTGCCGGCGGCGACTCCGGCCGCGGGGGGAAGGGCGCAAGGGGCTGCTCGTCAGCGGCCTGCCTGCCCGCCCCCTTGGTACCTGTATGAAAGGTAGTTTTGTTCATCATAAATTGTTTTATGAAATACAAACGCATCTTGCTCTTGCTAGGGTACCCATGCGCCATTTTAGTTCAAATTTGGGGGGGCTGCGTCAACGACCTCGAGGTGAGTTTTTTTTTGTCGACTGGGTTTTTTTTAAAAAATTGCCATTCTTGCCAGTTTATGCAAATTATGAAAATACCCTCCCCTGTTCATGATTCCATTCATAATTCCATTCATAATTCAGAACTCGTTTTATGAACGGATTTTCTTTTTATGTATGCGTTTCATGAACGCGTTGTATGAACAGATGCACACGCACACAAAACTTGCTCAATTTCCAATATGTTCTGTCCACTTCACTGTTTTTCCTTGTCCCTTGTCCTTGCTTGTTCTTGCCGCCCTAAACCTCAGTGCTGGGGCCTGTCGGGGACTCCTTTGGGAGGGGGATGGGGGCTGGAGGGGGCCCAAGCATGGGTTTGGGCAGGGGGTTGGGCTGGGGGTGTGGCCGAGGGTTGCACTGGGGCATCCAGCTCCATGGGGGCGGCCTCAGGGGAAGCTTTGGGCTGGGGATGAGCGGCCTGCTTAGCCTCACGCTTGAGATCACGCTTTGCGGGCTTGGGGGCCGGCTCTGCCGGCCGGTCATCGTACGGTTTGGGGTCAGGCTTCTTTTTGGCCTTGGCGGCCTTCTTACCTGCAGCTGCAGCCTTCTGCTGCTCCCAATGGGTTAGTGCTGAAGCATCAGAGGCATACAACAGAGGCCTCTCAACGAGAAACATCTCATTTTCCGCCGGGTGTTCCACCCACACTCCCCTCCCGCCCCACAGCCGAGATTACAAGACCCGGGTAGACTCCATCGGTGTAGGGCACAAAAACCTGTGCACCAAGCAGGGAGTCAGGTGACTCATCCCCCTCGGAAGAGGGGGGTTCCTCGCGCTGCTTTTGCTGTTGCGGCTGCTTCCCCTTCACCTCCTTTCCCTGTCCAGGGGGGAGTGCCTAGTCCAACCATGAGCTGCTGCTCGATTCGAAGGACTTGCGCTTGTGCGTGGGGGGCTTTTTGGGTTTGCTGGGTTTGGGGGGGGGGGGGGGGGCAGGACGGGGGGTTTGGGTTTGTCGGCAGGGGAGGGGCTTTGCTGGGGAGGCGCTGCGGGCGTTGGGGGGGCTCGACCCACAACGGGACAGTAGGATCTCCTCGTCAACACAACCCTCCCACACAAACTCATCCACACTAGCCCAGCATGGTGTATTCGCCGCCAAAGTGTCCGTTGGGCGGCGGGACCGTTCCTACTCGCGCAACCTTGACGGATTAGAGCACCCCCGTGGTGGGTTGAGGAGGAGCAGCTCGTACAGGGTCGACAGGGCGATGGTGAGCTCGGGGGTGCCTAGCCGGTAGCGGATGCGAAACCCTCCGACGTCCGGCGGGTTGACTTCCACGTCCGTGATCTATGACAGCGCCGTTCATAAAACGCGTTCATGAAACGGGTTCATAAAACGTGTTCATGGTTCAAACGGGCATTGCAACGTCGCGGAATTATGAATGGCGAATTATGAACGAATTATGACGAAAATATGAACGCAAATACCTCAAAAGCCGTCTCTGGTCCGACGGTGCGCATGGCGCCCAGGTCGGTCCGGAAATGCGAAGCTCCGCTGGGAGGGGTGCCCTAGGGGGCTCCTGTAGGGGCTGTGGTGCTGGTTGTGGCCGGGGCTGCCCGGCCAAGGGGCTTGATGGGGCGGTTGGTGGTGAGGCCCTCAACGGCCCCCTCGTACGAGGCTTCTTGCCCAGGGTCCTACACCCCCCCCAAAACAGATTTCCACTGGGGGAGGCACTAAAACTTGCGCCCGGAGCGCTGCAGCTTCACCCAACCCTTTTGATCCCAGTAGAGGAAGCACAGTTCCAAATGGGACCCCCGCATTGAGGCCCCCCGCAAGCCCATAAAAACTTTGGCTTGCGTCAAATGCCTGGAACCAATTGGTTCGGGGAAGGGGGACACGAGTTTTCCCGGCAGGGGTTTCCATGCCCATGCCCCCCCTTGTGTGCTGCCAGGGCCCCCCTTTGCACCCTTGTTGCGGATGCGGTGCCGCAAAAGGCGGCGAAATGCCGAGCCCATGGTGATTATGGCACCTTGGGCGTCGAAAAAAGGGGGGCATTGGGGGAGTAACCAGTGTCCAGTGCTCCCCGCACCAAGGGGAGGGTTAGCACGTTGCGCTAGTTGGCTCGGCTCACGCCCCATGCATGGCCGGCCTCCCCCCTCAACCCAGGGGTCACAACCAAAACCCCCTGCCCCCCCCCTCCACCCCCTGCGTCCTCCACTACCACCGGCCGCCACCTCCTCGATGACTTCCCTGGGTTCCAACTCTTTCAGCCCCCCGCTGGCTCCTTCTTCTTCCTCTTTTCCTCCTTCTTCTTCTCCCGCTTCATCCTCTTCTTCCCCTTCTTCTTCTCCTTCTGCGTCGTCTTCCTCTCCTGCTCCAAAGAGTCCAACCACTCCTCACTCCAGGAGTCGTCAGCGGGTGGGGAGGTGAGCTGAGCGGCGGGGGGTTGCCCGAAGGGGTGGGCTTGAGGGGGCGGAGGAGCTTGAGGTGGAGGTGGGGGTGGCACTTGAGCTTGAGCTGGAGCTGGAGGTGGAGCTTGGGTTGCCAGTTGCTGCTCCTGTGGGCGTGGGGGGAAGCTGTTCATAAATCGTTCATAAAACCGGTTCATAATTCATCAGTTCATAAATCGGCTCATAATTCATTGATGACAGCAGTTTCACGTTTTATGAATGCCAAAGTATGCACGCAATATGATTGCGAACAACGGCAAAGAGACAGCATAGCACCGGGGCGAGGGTCGCCTTCTCACTCTCCTCCAGCAGCTTCCTCTGCTCGGCGACCTCCAAGGATGGGCGAAGAGAAATAAAGCTGGGTCACAAAGGGCACTTTGGTGGAGGGCGCTGGGGGGGGGGGGGGTGCCTAGAAGTGAAGCGGCGGTGCACGCCGCAGCGTGGGGGGTGTTATAGTGCAACAACGGTAGGTCAAAGGTTAGAAACCACCGTTCCCAAACTTGATGGACAACCATTGCTTCCCGTTCCACTGCACTCTTACCCGCACCCCCACCCCTAGATCTATGCCCATTCTACCCCTTCTTCAAACTGTACATATATGATTGGTGCTCTCCACAACGTCCCCCAACACGGCAGCCAATCCCACCCCACATGCATCCGCACTCTCAAGCATTGTATCACAATCCTCTTCGAGGAACAACAACTAGTGCGACCCCGAGTCCCGCAGCAGTGTTCCCGAAAATCAGCAGCAACAAGTCGTCACGAAGGGCGTGGGACAACCGGAATTGCCGAGCACAAAGTGCGTGGCAATGTTCGCAGCCCCTGAACCGCTTGCCACCTGGGGTCCTCCTCGACGTATGCAAGCAGGGGCGCAATCTGTTCCTAGCACAGGTACAGATTGTGGCATGCAGCTCCCTTGGGCCCGGTGTGGGTAGGCTTCTGCCTAGCGTGCTTTGGGCTGCGCCCTGTTCGCCACTCTTGTCGACCCCTGCCTTACTTCCGCCGGCCCCCCTTCGCCCGTGATCTCGACCCCGTAATCCTCTTCACCTCCGATGCCCTCCACCCATTGCAGGTCCACTTGGCCCCGTTCCTCCCCCTCGATACCAGCAGCGGTTGGGGGCGGTTGGCCGGCCACAGCAAAAACCCACGCGAGGGCCGCCCCCACGCAGGCTGCCACAACCAACTCATCGCCCTGCCGCTTCGCAGGCCCGTTCGGGTCCTGACCCGTCGCCTCCGGTTGTTCCGCCCCCGGTTCTCCTTCAGCAGCAGCCCCTGCAGCCCCCTGTGCAACGCCGTGCTACTTGAGTTGCCGCTCCCTGGTACCCGCGTCTTGGCGCGTGCCCACCACCACCAGCAGACCCAACCCGGCAGCTGGAGTTCGAGGCGCTCCATGGCGCCCGCCAGCAATGTCACCGCTTGCTGCCCACTATCGGAGAGGCGGTGCTCGTGGACGCCCTCGGCCGCATGGAGCCTGCAGTGCCGCCTCTCACAACTCACCAGGGGAGGTGGCGCCACTGCGGTGGGCATGGGTAGTAGCGGCACGTTCGCAGAATCCGTGTCCATGCCGACCTAAAACTCGGGCGGAGGGTTGTCCTAGTACTGGAGCGCCAATGCCGATTCATTGGGCCCGCAAACCATCTCCTCCTCCACTTCCACGTCTACCGTCTCTTAACTGTCAACCGTAGCTGCCGCTGCCGGCGGCGACTCCGGCCGCGGGGGGAAGGGCGCAAGGGGCTGCTCGTCAGCGGCCTGCCTGCCCGCCCCCTTGGTACCTGTATGAAAGGTAGTTTTGTTCATCATAAATTGTTTTATGAAATATGAACGCATTTTGCTCTTGCTAGGGTACCCATGTGCCATTTTAGTTCAAATTTTGGGGGGGCCGCGTCAACACCCTCGAGGTGAGTTTTTTTTTGTGGACCGGGGGTTTTTTTTGTAAAAAATTGCCATTTTTGCCAGTTTGCAAATTATGAAAATATCCTCCCCTGTGCATGATTCCATTCACAATTCCATTCATAATTCAGAACTCCTTTTATGAACGGATTTTTCGTTTTATGTACACATTTCATGAACGCCTTATATGAACAGATGCACACGCACACAAAACTGCTCAATTTTCAATATGTTCTGTCCACTTCACTGCTTTTACTTGTCCCTTGTCCTTGCTTGTTCTTGCCGCCCTAAACCTCAGTGCTGGGGCCTGTCGGGGACTCCTTTGGGAGGGGGATGGGGGGCGGATGGGGGCCCAGGCATGGGTTTGGGCAGGGGGTTGGGCTGGGGGTGTGGCCGAGGGTGGCGCTAGGGCATCCGGCCCCATGGGGGCGGCCTCAGGGGAAGCTTTGGGCTCGGGATGAGCGGCCTGCTTAGCCTCACACTTGGGATCACGCTTTGCATGCTTGGGGGCCGGCTCTGCCGGCGGGTAAGCGTACGGTTTGGGGTGAGGCTTCTTTTTGGCCTTGGCAGCCTTCTTACCTGCAGCTGCAGCCTTCTACTGCTCCCAATGGGTTAGTGCTGAAGCATGAGAGGCATACAGCATGCCTCCCAACCCGAAACATCTCCTTTTCCCTTGGGTGTTCCACCCACACTCCGCCCCCCCCCAACAGCCGAGGTTACAACCCCTGGGTAGACACCATCGGTGTAGGGCACAAAAACCTGTGCACCAAGCAGTGGTTCAGGTCACTCATCCCCCTCCAAAGAGGGGGGTTCCTCGCGCTGCTTTTGCTGTTGCGGCTGCTTCCCCTTCATCTCTTTCCCCTGTCGGCGGGGGAGTGCCTAGTCCGACCATGAGCTGCTGCTCAATTCGAAGGACTTGGGCTTGTGCGTGGGGGGCTTTTTGGGTTTGCTGGGTTTGGGGGGGGGGGGGCAGGGCGGGGGGTTTGGGTTTGTCGGCAGGGGAGGGGCTTTGCTGGGGAGGCGCTGCGGGGGTTGGGGGGGCTCGACCCACAACGGGACAGTAGGATCTCCTCGTCAACACAACCCTCCCACACAAACTCATCCACACTAGCCCAGCACGGCGTATTCGCCGCCAAAGTGTCCGTTGGGCGGCAGGACCGTTCCTACTCGCGCAACCCTGACAGATTAGAGCACCCCCGTGGCGGGTTGAGGAGGAGCAGCTGGTACAGGGTGGACAGGGCGATGCTGAGCTCGGGGGTGCCTAGCCGGTAGCGGATGCGAATGCCCACGACGTCCGCCGGGTTGACTTCCACGTCCGTGATCTGTGACAGTGCCGTTCACAAAACGCGTTCATCAAAAGCGTTCATGGTTCATAAACGGGCATGGCAACGTCGCTGAATTATGAATGGCGAATTATGAACGAATTATGACCAAAATATGAACGCAAATACCTCAAAATCGGGCTCCGGTCCGACAGTGCGCATGGCGCCCAGGCCGGTCCGGAAATGTGAAGCTCCGTTGGGAGGGGTGCCCTAGGGGGCGCCTGTGGGGGCCGTGGTGCTGGTTGTGGCCGGGGCTACCCGGCCAAGGGGCTTGATGGGGCGGATGGTGGTGAGGCCCTCAACGGCCCCTCGTACGAGGCTTCTTGCCCAGGGTCCTACACCCCCCCCAAAACAGATTTCCACTGGGGGAGGAACTAACACTTGCGCCCGGAGCGCTGCAGCTTCACCCAACCCTTTTCATCCCAGTCGAGGAAGCACACTTCCAAATGGAACCCCCGCATTGAGGCCCCCCGCAAGCCCATAAAAACTTTGGCTTGCTTCAAATGACCGGCACCAATTGGTTCGAGGATGGGGGACACGAGTTTTTCCGGCAGGGGTTTCCATGCCCATGCCCCCCCTGTGTGCAGCCAGGCCCCCCCTTTGCACCCTTGTTGCGGATGCGGTGCCGCAAAAGGCGGCGAAATGCCGAGCCCATGGTGATTATGGCACCTTGGGCGTCGAAAAAAGGGGGGCATCGGGGGAGTAACCAGTGTCCAGTGTTCCCCGCACGCAGGGGAGTGTTAGCACATTGCGCTAGTTGGTGTGGCTCACGCCCCATGCATGGCCGGCCTCCCCCCTCAACCACGGGGTCACAACCAAAACCCCCTGCCCCCCCCTCCACCCCCTGCGTCCGCCACTGCCACCGGCCGCCACCTCCTCAATGACTTCCCTGGGTTCCACCTCTTTCACCCCCCCGGTGCCTCCTTCTTCTTCCTCTTTTCCTCCTTCTTCTTCTCCCCCTTCATCCTCTTCTTCCCCTTCTTCTTCTCCTTTTGCGTTGTCTTCTCCTCCTGCTCCAAAGAGTCCAACCACTCCTCACTCCAGAAGTCGTCAGCGGGTGGGGAGGCGAGGTGATCGGCGGGGGGTTGCCCGAAGGAGTGGGCTTGAGGGGGCGTAGGAGCTTGAGGTGGAAGTGGGGGTGGCGCCTGAGCTTGAGCTGGAGGTGGAGTTGGAGCTTGGGTTGCCAGCTGCTGGTCTTGTGGGCGTGGGGGGAAGCTGTTCATAAATCGTTCATACAACCGGTTCATAATTCATCAGTTCATAAATCGGCTCATAATTCACTGATGACGGCAGTTTCAGGTTTGTGAATGCCGAATTATGAACGCAATATGATTGCAAACAACAGCAGAGAGACAGCATAGCACCGGGGCGAGGGTCGCCTTCTCACTCTCCTCCAGCAGCTTCCTCTGCTCGGCGGCCTCCATGGATGGGCGAAGAGAAATAAAGCTGGGTCACATAGGGCACTTTGGTGGAGGGCGCTGGGGGGGGGGGGGTGCTTAGAAGTGAAGCGGCGGAGCACGCCGCAGCGTGTGTGGGGTGTTATAGTGCAACAACGGTAGGTCAGAGGTTGGAAACCACCGTTCCCAAACTTGATGGACAACCATTGCTTCCCGTTCCACCGCACTCTTACCCGCACCCCCACCCCTAGATCTATGCCCATTCTACCCCTTCTTCAAACTGTACATATATAATTGGTGCTCTCCACAACGTCCCCCAACACGGCAGCCAATCCCACCCCACATGCATCCGCACTCTCAAGCATTGCATCACAATCCTCTTCGAGGAACAACAACTAGTGCGACCCCGAGTCCCGTAGCAGCGTTCCCGAAAATCAGCAGCAACAAGTCGTCACGAAGGGCGTGGCACAACCGGAATTGCCGAGCACAAAGTGCGTGGCAATGTTCGCAGCCCCAGAACCGCTTGCCACCTGGGGTCCTCCTCGACGTATGCAAGCAGGGGCGCAATCTATTCCCAGCCCCGGTACAAATGGTGGGCCTCCTCCTCGTCCGGTATGAGGTGCGCCTCTAACCACACACCACACCGGCTGGGGTACTGGATTTTCTAACCTCTCCTGCAACCTCGAGGGGATGATTTCCCACCTTCGCCTCCGAGAAGGCCACGAAAAGCCTTCCGAAGGCCATGCAACAGTGCAAAATGCTCAAAAATACCCAGTTTTTGGCCATGATCAGCAGCGGCCTGCCGGTGCATCCTACCATTTCCAAACTTGTGCCGGTCACCCGATACCGACGATGATTGCTGGCATCCGACTCGGTTGTCCTCGGAGCAGCGACGCCATTCCACCGCTTGGCCGTATTGTCCTGCACGGCATGATTGAAAATACTCCTCACTTGGAGAGCCAAGCTACTGCCCAGCAGCCGCTGCAGCCACGGTTGGTCACCCCCGGGGAGGACCGCTGCTGGCAGCAAGCCGTCGCACCAGTAAAATTTTCTTGCAGTTAATCATGGACTGCACGACCTGTGTTCATAAAAGGTGTTCATCATTTGTGTTCACAAAACGCGTTCGTAATTCATAAATCCGCAGCACGGCGTTTTATGACGGCAATTTTCAAATTATGAACGCCTAAATTACGAACAACATATGAACACCAAAATGCAAACTACAAACCTGCAGCACCTCAGCCCTAATTTGGCCAAGGGCAACCATATCCTTGTCCCCCGTGACGGCCATGCTGATGACCCGTAGGAAGGCGAGTGTTCTTGCCTTTACCCCATGGTTCAATAGCCCAACCGATAGATGCGACCAATTGCCACTGGCGCAAGGATACCCGTCACTCCGCAGCACAAAGGTGAGGGGGCGGGTCCGGTCAATGTTCTGCCTCATGGCTGGCGAGGATTGCATGTATTGTGCCCACAACCGTAGGGGCCAACACCGATCCGACGATGGGGGGTCGGCACATTCCACCGGGGGGGCAGCGCAAGCGGAGCGGTCAATGACTTCCACGTTGCGTCAAATTGGTCCAGTGTGGGGATGGGCCGTGGAAAGGGGAGCCCGATTCGAGCGGTGTAGGCATTACGCCGGCGGGTGATGTACGCAGACAACACACAGAAGGTGGACCGGGGTGCACCCAACTTCAAAAGGACCCGTATCAGATAGGGTGCGGAAAAGAGGGCCTCCGCATACGTACGAATGGCCTGCACCTTGGTTTTGTGGACCGCCGGGAGGGGAGTGTGCTCCGTTGCCTCGGAGAGACAGGCCCGGTCGCCTCGTCGCCAACTCCCCCCCGGCAGCGGTGGCAATAAGCCCAGATAGCGCGCGCTGCCCGCCTTTTGCCGCCTCCCGTGGTGTGTAGCCAGGACCCCTTCTAGGAGCACGCTGACGTTGGGAAGGTTGGCTGCGGCCACCCCTCCCGTCGCACGCTTCGTTGGTACTCGCACCGCAGTACCAGGGGTACCCCTCGACTCCGCCAGATTGCCTCCACCGTTCGACTCCGGGGTCCTTTGCATGGGGGCCACCCGTTCCACTGCACCTTCTTGCCCTTGTCCATGGTGTACTATTGGCGCCGGCCGTGGCGGGTCTTGTGCGACGCCGGCCGGGTTCGCGGGCCTGGGGCCCGCTGCCCCCGGGGTACCTCCGCAGTCGTCGCCGGTGCCGACGACACTACGTGCGCCCGGGAAAGCTGCCCTGAAGTCGCTGGAGGTGCCTAAGGTGTTCTCGCTGTTGCTGGCTGCACCCCGGGCACTTTGCGGCTGGTGCTTTGGCGACACCGGCACCTGGGCTCATTCCGCTCTCACCCGTGGCGTCTCCGCCGGCACCACTGAGGGCGTGGCCGCCACCGACAAGGGCACCGTCAGGGGCACCGGCGCTGTGTGCGCTCGTGGTTGCCCCGCCGGCACCGCCTAGAGCGTCGGTGCCACCAATGAACCCTTCGTGAACGGGGGATAAGTGGCCGTTTGAATGATGTGCGAATATTCACGTGAACGGACCCAAATTTTGACGTTTTCGGGGGAAAACGCCATATTTTTGGTTCCTTCTGAGGGATTTGAGGGAGTAAAATTCTTCGCCCAGCTTCATTACGCATCATCCAATGAAGGTCCCGCCCCAATAGCATCCACCATGCCCAAAACCGCGCCCAAAATGAGAGGTGCCAAAACTCGTTAAGCCTGTTGCCGATTCATAAGCGTGAATTCGCGTGAATCCGTACGAAATTAACACGAATTGCGTACGAATTTCGTGCCAATTTCATGTCAATTCAGGTGATTTTACACAAATGTTACCGGTGTGCACCCCCTCTTTTGTCCTAACACCCCTAGTAGGCTCTCCAATGCGCCCCTGCATGCGCCCCGGTCACATGCAACAATGCTCTGGGTTCGTGTTGCGATCTCATGTCCGTTTCTTGCGACACCGGAACCGCCGCTGTAGACTATGAAGGTGCGGCATGTCGGTTAGAAGCCGTCTTCTTGTACGGCTTGCATATGTTTGTACACTTACGGGCCCTTGCCCATGCTGTGCCCTTTTGGTCGCATCCCACCCATGCGACCAGAGGCTATCATCAATGGTGTGGTTATCAACAACCACTTGCACCCGTAGTCTCCCCCGGAGGAGGCTTAGGCCCCCGCTGTTGCGCAACATGCGCTTCAGCCTCCGGTGACTTCCCTCCATGGCAAAGCAGGAGAACTTTGAAAAGATTCTCCGGTTTTTGCAAAATAATACATGTGGTCGATCCAAAGATGCGTCCACAACAGTTTGCCCCACTGGAGCTCATTGTGGGCGGTGCCCGTGGCTATGCTATGGTTCCGGGGCCGCCCCAAGTCGGCCCCAAAGAACCATGCGGAACGCCAAGCGTATACACACATGCTTGCAAAATTCTCCCACCACGTTTTGCACACCGACTCCCAACTATTTCCTCCTACTTGATGCGGCCGCACACTAGGGTGTTGTAGGCAAGCATGTATTACCTTCTCCCAACCCCTGTACCGCATGAAATGGATGGTAGCAGCACACTCCATTGGTAACTTTCCCCTTGCTGTTTGCCTTGTCATTGTTTACTGAGGCACGGGTGCAAGTTCGTGCTGCAAGCCGTACCTCATCTAGAACCGGTTGCAGCATGGTGCCTGCCACAGTGGCCCGTGCCTTCCCTATCAATTGTACAACTAGGTCCCGTGTCCCGTTGATGCCACACAACACGACACCAAGGACCCCATGGAGGCCATAACCAGGCACTTGCCGATCATTCGTAATGGTCCTATACTATATATAGCACCTAGGGCAACAGCCCCTTCGCAGTTGCCGTCTATCGCACTTGCTGTGCCAAAGGTAGCAAGGCAAAGAGCACGGTTACACATGCAGACCCAACACACGGTGGAACCAGGGGATTCTGCCTTCCAGTTTTGGCAGCCCGCGATGAGCCTGCACACCTGCACACCGACCTGCACACAGAAAAAAAAGGGACTGCCTATGGTTCCCTCCGGCTTCATTGAAACTTATGGTTGCGGCCTTGCGCAACTCGTCATCAAAATCGATTTCTTGGGAGGCCGCGTAGAGGGTCTCCCACTTTTCACTGCCCCCCAGAAGCCACCAACTACATAGTTGGTTGGGGCTGGCGGTGCCACCAAGCGTGCAATGGACGTACGAGGCCTCATGCCTTGATGTACCATCCACAGCAATAGGCAACCAATGCAGCCGTCGGGTTCCCGGGCTGCATGACGTCCGAGGGTGGGGGTGGTCGACACTTGCACAGGTGGCCGATGCGGTCGGGTAGGTAGTAGATCGCACCATTGATGACGGTGTTGTCTGCCGTATAGGCAGTGAACGCCCGGGACTACGGTAACGCTAGCAGCCGAAGCATGCCGTACACCTGGTCCCATACCACACCGTACGTCATGCTCTCCACTAATTGCCGCGACTATGTCCTAGAGAGGTGCAACGACCGGATCCACTAGACGGCCATAATCAACCATTCCTCCATGGTAGGCTCAGGTTGCACGGCGGATACAACTCTTGTTTCTGGGGTAAGCACTATTTGCCCGGTGTCGGGCAGGGGTTGATGGTGTGGTGTGCTGCAAGCTCCTTGGTAACAACTTGCTGAAGCTCTTGTAGGTGCCTCCGTTGTATACGATCCGCTACCAAATGGAATAGCTCCTTGGGCCGCGGCATGGTGTTAGGTACAAATCTTGTGGAATGGGGTACGTTTTTA
This sequence comes from Eutreptiella sp. 'Long Island Sound 2002', assembly GCA_964036045.1. Classification (NCBI taxonomy): domain Eukaryota; phylum Euglenozoa; class Euglenophyceae; order Eutreptiales; family Eutreptiaceae; genus Eutreptiella; species Eutreptiella sp. 'Long Island Sound 2002'. Next base: position 153,259,129 of record OZ038379.1, read on the forward strand.
TCGCACGTTTCTACCAACCCCATGCCCGAGGTGACTAAATTTCGTGGGATTCCAGTGAAATTCGTACGAAATTCGTACGAATTTCACGTCAATGTAAGCGAATTTTTCCGAGGAAAACATTTGACTCATCCTTTTGCCCTCGTTGGCCCTCACAAAGCAAGCAAGGGTTGAAGCTCAAGGGTTACCACACACCCAGTCCAATGGTCATCATTCCGGCTGACACACTCAGCAGTGTAACAGATCAATGGGCACAGGATACCCCAACTAAAATACAATCAGTGCTGAAGAAAATTTCGCAAAGTGGGGGGCGGGGCGCATGTCGGTCAAACTGCCCATGCCTGGGGGGGCGGGGGGGCGGGATATTTGTACATATATTCATATATCTTAGGAGGCCTTAATTGCCCGGGGGGTGGGGGGGGGGGGTTCTGCGAAATGAAGGCCATTCATGGGGTGAAAAAAATGGTGAATAATTACCCCCTAATTGCACACAGCGCACAACGTATGAAGTTTTTGACTGAAATCATGCCCCATATTGTCCAATTGGACCATTTTGCCTTCAATTGAGGACGCTGCAAACCATCCAAAACAGGCATTCAAATTCAAAGAAATAGCACTCAAGGACAAATTTCATTGTCCAGTGAAGGGGTTCTGTTGTGTACAGATGACACACTGTAAAACAGTACACTGATGTATGGTGAAGCAGACCCTCATTTTCAGGGAGTTTCAATGAGACGCGAAATTTCGCCACATTTGGAAAAATGCAGTACAATGAGGTATGAAATACTGTCAGTGCATAGCCTGCTTGCCACAGTACAAGATTGATACAAAATATCACAGACATACAATTCAAACCATAAGGAACTCTTTATTGTCAATCAATACACAAACATACATCAAATAAATTACCAAATGTGGCCTACAAAAGGAAATTCCACGTACCAACACGCACAAAGGGTGTGTCACAATAACAAATCAAATAAAGTCGGACACAAAATAAAATTCAAAATGGCTGCTCAGAGGATGGTGCTTCTGCAGTCACCATCGTCTCATCATCGCAGTCAACACCAAATCACCGTCGTTGTTTGTTCCCGAAACGCGTTCCTTTTTGAGGTTGCCGTGTGGCTGGGCTGCTGGTGCCGTCCCACCACTCACCAAACTCGCAAAGTTCTCCGATCCCTCTGGTGACGGTGACTGTCCTTTCGGCTCAAACAGTGGATGTGTATTGCCTTTCTGTGGCGTGACCAACTGCTGACTCTGCTGTTGTGTCTGCTCCTCATCATCTTGCGCCGCTAGAGCCTCAACGGAGGGTGATCGAGCCCTTGTCGTAGGCGTTGCTTGGGGCTCGGCACTGCCACCTGCATCGTCACCGGGGGGATTGCTGGCTGCCCCCTTCTTAGCCTTTGGCTTAGATGCCTTCGGCTTTGGGGTTCCCTTGGGCTTGGCATCCGCGTCCGGCATACTATCCTTGCAGTCCTATTCATCAGGGTCATCAGGTACATAAGCCATTCGAAGCCCTGTCAACAGGCACACCCTTGTCCAGTTGTGGCAACACAAACTCCCAAAAGATTGGAGCCACAGAGTCAGCCTCTCTGCGAGTACCAATTGTGAGCTCAAAAATTTATTTCGGTAGTTCATCAACCGCAGGTTTGAAGAAACCAAATACCACCGAAACTTCCGACTTGAGACGAATGTGAAGCCGGACAGCCAGATTTGGAGAGCAAGACCCCGCCAGCACCCAGTTTGCAAGATTCATCGGGACTTTCAGAACATCCAGCACCAATTGAACAGCCTCTGGACACAGGATACTGGGTAATGGGCCTTCACTGAACGTAACGTACATCGGCAGCTAACGTACATCGGCACCTAAACAGATGGTGCAATATGGGCAAAATGGCGGGAGTGGCGACATTTCGCTTCATTTTTCGAATTTGGCTGATTTGGGGTATCAATTCACAGGGGGCAATGTACGTTCCTTGGAATCGGAGTCAACGTGACAATTGTCATCACTCATTGCATCATAGTGAAATTCGGACTGCGGCTGCCAGTGTTGTACACCATGACACTCACCTGATTCACTCCCTCCTCAGCTAGGTCAGTCTGCAGGTGGCTCATGATGATTCGAACGTCCGCCTATTCACCAGCAACCACCAGTGGTTTCCCCATTGAAACATGTCGCACAGCAAGAGGTGGTAGACCCATGGATCAACCCTTTGGAACGTCAATGACAGCCAGTATGAACGGCAACCCAACGACAGTAGCATGCAAAATGGTAGTAGGATTCAGTAGACAAAGCTCAAATGGGGACTCACTGCCAGTGGCATCTGCACCAGAACCGGAGAATGTCTTCAAGTGAACCACATTCCCTTCAGAGCTCGCAATGTCAAAGGAATTCCGAGGTCTGGCCAGGTGGCTCCTGAAGTCTACATATTTTGAGGATGTCGAGAATTCAGCCTTGCACACAGAGTCCCAAGGACGCATAGGCATGTCATCAGTGTACACCCAATCTGCACAGCGGAACTTTAATGCACCAATCCCCTTGATATGACGCTGTAGGGTAGTAATCCCGGATGTATTTCCTGTTATAGAGAAAACCTGGGTGTCCAGACCATGTTTGCACCTAAGACGCGAAATTTCGCCACTATCATCAAAATTCGATCCTTTCATAGTGCAATTCGGGATGCCTGCACAACATACTGCGGGATGGGTGAACCAACTCCTCTGGACAGTCAGGATGCACAACAATCCAGCCCCATCGCGTTTCCCCTCGGCATTCACGTGCCACTTTAGCCAGTCCTGCAACAGTAGCTCGTGGAGTCTCCATGTATCTGGCACACTGTGCAAGGTATGGTCCAATGAGCCCCTCCAATGGTTCCCTAGGAACCCGGTTTGAAGGTAATATGGATTAATTTTTGGCAAAAATTAATAAGATTAAACGAAAGTTGTCGCTTTTAGCCGGGGATGCGGGGGCTCACTTGGGAAAATTTCCACCCCCACGGGGTACCTTGTGGGTTTGAGCGCCATCGTGTGCGGTTGCATGCTTGGGGGGGGATATTGGTTGGAAATTTTAAAAATATTAAAACAGCTCTCGGCTTTAAAATGTCCGTTTCATTTTTGCTTTAATTTTTCAAGAATTTAGGTAGGTAGGTAGGTGCACTCGGTCGTGGAGAGGCGCCCCATGGTTCCCCCCGGCGTCGCCCCTGTGACGAACAGGAAGACGCTCCGCGCGTGAAGAGGGGAGGCGGCTTACATCCCGCTAGACCTTACTGTTGGCCCCCAACAAAGCGGCCCCGGGCAACACCGGGAGGGCTGATCGTGCCGGCGTGACGTGCTTGTCTCGCCGGGAGGGTGTGCCCCCGTGCTTGCGCACGTCCCCTCCTTTGGGCGGAACCCTAGATGTTCACCGGACTTCCTGGCGTATCCCGTTCCCAAGGCATGCATGCACGTTCTTGGTACTAGGGTTCCGAGGCGCTTGGGTGCCGCACGCTCCGCCTCGAGTCCCAAAGCAGCGCAGGCCTTAGGATGCAGCCTTACCCCCGGTCTCCGGATCTCGTTTGGCCGGGTCACCTGCATGGCACGGGCTGCCTCAGTGCCCGGGCTGTGGGCACTGGGTTTCCTACTGTTGTGCGGCGTTTGTGTTTGGGTCCGGGTTGTTGTTGGGTGTGGGTTTTGTTAACCCCGCCGGTCCTGGCTGGGGTCTTGGGTGGGTGTGTTTGGGCACAGTTTGTGGTGTTGTCCCTCTTTTGCCGGCTGTTTGTGGTGTTCGTGGTTGAGCTTAGGTTTCGGCCTGCTTATGGGACGTGTGTGGTTGCGTGCGCGCTCCGCTTCCCCCCCGCCGTTTCCGGTTCCGGTGTGCGGTGTGGGCATGCGTGCTGGGCCAGGGTCTCGGCTGTGCCCCGCCCTTCTTGGCTGGGTTGTCGGGGTGTGTTTTTTGCGCTTTTTTTTTTATTTTGCCTTTGTGGTATCGGTTGCTGGGTGTCCCTGTCCCGGGCCTTGTGGCCCCTGTCCCCCCATCCCCTTTCTTTCGGGCTGGGCTGCTGGCTCTTTTTTTTTTTTTCTCGTGGTGTGTGTCTGCATGTTTCGGTGTCCCTTTTCCCGGTGGGCCGCTGTTCCCGGCTTGGTGTTGCCGGTTTTGGCTGGGTGGTCCCCCTGTGCCTCTTTGGGGGTCCTGTCTCCGGTGCCTTCTGGGTGGGGGTTTGGCCGCCTCTTGTGGTGTTGGCGGGCGGTTTGGTGGCTGTGGGCTGTTTTCGACCCCCCCCCCCTCCCCCCCTGTTTTTTTTTGGGGGAGGGGGGCCGCCTGTTCCTCCCTCTGCCTTCCCTGGGCTGGCGCACGCACTGGCCCGCAGTCAGTGTGGTCTTCCGGGCTGCTGTTGGCGGTAGCGTTCTGTTTGGCCGTGTTCCGGCCCCATGGGTCGGGTGGGCTATGTACACGTTGGGCTCGGCGCCCCTTCCTGCCGGGTTAGGTCCTGGCTCTGCCGGCTGGGCGGCTGCGCCAGGCGGCTGCGTGTGGCTCTAGGTTAGGGGGCTGGGGTTGTTCGTGTCCTTTCTCCTCTGCGGTGCCGGTTTTAACCTTCTGGGTGGTCCGCCACCGTTGTTGCCGGGCGCGCGGTGGCCCCGTGTGTGGCCTGCGGTGCCGGTGTGTGGCGTGCTGGTGCGGCGCCTTCCGGGGTGTGCGGTGGCTTGCTTCGCTTTGTCCTTCAGGTTAGGGTCAGTCGTGCCGTGTCGTGCCGATCTGTGCCGCGTCGCGTCGCGTCGTGCTGTGGCGCGTTGCAATGTGGCGCGCTGTGGTGCGGTGTGCCGTGGTCTCGCGTTGTGCCGTGGTGGGTCAGTGGAGGTCAGCCTGGCCTGTGTCGTGGTGCGGAGTGCGGGCCGGAGTGTGGCTGGCTGGTGGCCGGGGGGTGCGGTTAGGTGTGGGTGTCTCGCTGGGTCCGTGCTGTGGGGGCCTGGGCGTGCCGCTCGGGCTGGTGGGTCGGGTAGGCGTCCGTGGGGTTGCCCTCCCTGGGGGCCTGTGCCTTGGTCCCGTGTCCTCTTGGGGTCCCGGTCCCTAGCCCTGGTCGCTGTGGCCGTGCCTTCGTCCTCTTCCGGTGCCTGTGAGGTGGCCCTTGTGGCGGCCGGGGTCGTCGCCCGGCGGTGAGGGCGTGGTGGTGCGCCGTGCGGCGGCGTTCCCTGCGGCTTCCTCTGTGGGTGTGGCCCGTTCTCCCCATGTAGGTGTGCCCTCCATCCCCCGTGTGGTTTCCGGTGGCTGGTGGGTGTGCGCTGGTGTGATCCGTACGGCGTCCGATGCTTGCTTCGGCGGTGCGAGTTGGGGGGTGCGCCCCCGGGAGTGGTGCGGCTTTCGGTGGGGGTGGGGCGGCGCTGGTCCCTCCGTCTCGGTATGCCCTTCGTGGGTGTGGGTCGTGGCGTTTGCCGTGGTGCCCTTTTCCTCCGTGCCTCGGTCCCCGCTCCTGCCCCTTCCTGGTTCTTGGGTGGTTTCCTGCCCCCATGTGGTGTCGCTTCCGGCGCCTTGTCCCTATGGGTCCCTGCCCTCACTTGGGGCCCCTCCGTGGCCTCTTGCCTGAGTGCCCCTTGGTGTCCCTTGCCCTCCCCTTGCCCTTGTCCTTCCCCTTCCTGGTGTGGTGGTGGCGGGGTGGGGAGGGGGCGCCGATGGCCCAGGCCTGGGGGTGGGTGGCCTGGAGCCATTGGCGGAGGGCTTGGGGGGTGTAGGGGGGGCGGAGGCCCTGGACCGCATCGCGAAGGAGGGCCTCCCATGCCGCTTGCGGCATGATGGCCTCCGGGGCGGCCTCGTTGGGGTCGGCGGGGGTGCGGGTGCGCATCTCCTCGAAGGTATGCACCATGTGCACCCCATCTTGCCTTCCCGCTCCCCCGGCCCACTTCACCCAGCGGCGGAGCTCCTGCAAAGCGGGGGCAGACCACCAGGCGAGGTGGGCGGGGGCCTGGGGGGGGGGAGGGGTCCGTGCCTGGGGTCGTGGAGCGGCGGGGGGAGGACGTGGACCTGTGGTGGTGGTGGGGGTGGCGGTGCCTGGGGGAGCGGGAGTGGCGGTGGCGGGGGCTGGGGGTGAAGGACGGGTACGGGCGGAGGGGGGAACGGGAGGGGGAGGTGGACATGGGGCGGCGGTGGCGCGCTTGGTGGCGTCTGGGGGAGCGGGAGTGGTGGTGGCGGGGGCTGGGGGTGGTGGATGGGTATGGGCGGCGGGGGGAACGGGGAGCCCGGCGGGGCCTGTGGGGGGAGGGGGAGGTGGACGTGGGGCGGCGGTGGCGTGCCTGGCGGCGCCGAGGGGAGCGGGAGCGGTGGTGGCGGGGGCTGGGGGTGGGGGTCGTGTACGGCCGGAGGGGGGAGGGGGAGGTGGACATGGGGCGGTGGTGGCGCTCGTGGTGGCGCCCGGGGGAGCGGGAGGGGCGGGAGCGGGGTCCCGGGGGGTCGTGGTGGCACCTGGGGGAGCGGGAGCGGCGCGAGTGGGTGGTTGAGGCGCGGTGGCGGTGTGGGGAGTGTGGGCATCGGGGGCGAGTGTGCCGTGCGGGGGGGGAGCGGGAGCGCCGCCGTTTGCGGGACCGGGCCTCATCGCTCGAGTCGGGCCAGTCAGGAGGCGTCGGCGGGTCCTGGGGGGCCTCGCGTGGTGCCGCCTGGTACTGGGGGGGGGGGGGGGGAGGTCCCCCGTCGTGCATGGATCCGCCACGTAGGGGTGTGGTGGCGGCAGCGGCTGGTGGTATGGGTCGAGTGACTCTCCCTGGCGGGGTTGGGCCCGGGGGGCCCCTTCGGCGTGGACGTGGTGGCCGGGGGGATAGGGTTCCTGGTACGGGGGGGGTGGCCCCTGGTGGTAGGTGGGGTATGCGGGTGGAGCGCTCGGTGTATGCCATCCCATTCGCTGGTGCTGTTCGTGCACGGGGGGTTGTGGCCCGGTGGGGTAGGGTGGTGGGCAGTGGTAGTGGTGGGGGTGGTGTTGGTGGTGGTGGTGGTGGGGCCGCTGGTGGTGGTGGCGTTGGTAGTGGTGGGGTTGGTGTTGCGGGTATGGCCCTTGGACCCCTTGTGGGTATTCCGGTCCCCCTTGTGGGGGTGGGGGGTCGGGCATCGTGCGCAGCCCCTGGGGCTGCACTATGTGGTGGGCAGGGGCGGCGGGTCGGGGGCCGGGCTTGACGGTGACGGTGGTCGAGGGGTCCCACGTCCCTGGGTCGGTTTGGCCGAGGTGGTGGTGGTTTGTGGGGGATGGATGACGGGGCGCTTGGTGACGGGGATGTTGACGAGGGTTTGGACGGGGTCGTGTTGGGTGGCCGCCTCTGCGGTGGTGGTGGCTGCCGGTGGGAGGGGGGCGTGGGTTGTGGTGGGTGGGAGGGTCCTAGCTTGGGTTAGAGTTTGGGTTAGGGCGGTGTCGGTTGGGTTTGTGTCGTTGCGTTTGTGGTGTTGTGTGTGCTCGCTTGGGCGCCGGTTTGGGTTTGGGGTCGGGTTTGGGGTTGAGGTCCGGTTCCAGGTTGAGGAGGACCTCTGTCCAAAGGTGTGAGGGCGCCGATGTCGGGTCGGGGGTCTTCCCGGTGCGTTGCCGGGGTGCCTGAGTCGCCTGTGCGGGGGTCGGGGGGTCGGTGCGTGCGGCCGCGGCTTTGGCTTTTGCCGTGGCCTTGAAGATGAGGGCGGCGGGGAGGGGGGGGTCGGAGGATGAGGTGGAGGAGGTGGATGAGGCTGAGGATGAGGAGGAGGTGGTGGACGCGTGTTGGACTGTGATGCGGGCGGGCTTGTGGGCGGCGGCTTCTGCTGCGGCCACGGCGGGGAGGATGGAGGGCATGTCCTCGGGCTGTAGGTTGAGGGCGGGTGGCTGGGGGGGCCCGGTCGTGACCTGGCGGCCCGGCGGGCCGATCTGGTCGGCAGCGGCAGGGGAGGGAGGCGCGGGGCTGTGGCCTTCTCCTTCCGGGCTTGGCTGGGCCGGGGTCCTGCAATGTGTGAGGTTGTGTGGGTTGGCGTCCGCGGAGGGGAACAGTTCGCGTGGGCTGCATTCAGGGGCCGGGGGGGGTGGGCCTGGGTCTTCTGGGGTTTGTGCGGGGGGCGTGGGCGGGCCACTGGGTGGGGTGGGCGTGCCGCGGGGCGCGGGGCTCCTCTCGGCGGGTGTGTGCGGGTTGTCGAGTGTGGGGGGTGGTGAGGGGTGTCCGGCGGGTTGGTGTGTGGCGGGCGTGTGCTGGTGTTCGGGCGGGTGGGGGAGGCCCGTGTCGCGGGGCCCGGGGGTGCGCGCGATGGTGGGCGTGTGTGGGTCTCCGGGTGAGCAGCGAGAGGGGAGGGGCATGGGCGGGGATTGTGCGGTGGGGTGTGTTGTGTCGGTGTATGTGTCCGCTCGCCGCGGCGCGCTTGCGTGGCCAGTTGTAGGCCGGGCGGTTTGGAGGAGAAGCTTGCCGTCTTCTGCTGCCGCGGCAAGGATTTCGCAGACGAGCTTGCGTATATGGTGGACCTCCTGGTCAGTGGTGGGAAGGGGGTAAGCTAGCTTTGGGCTAAGACCCACGCGGCTGGGGACCCTGTGGATGGCGTGGTACCCGCAGGTGAGGGATTGCTGCGGTCTGGGGGGGGGGTTTGGCCGCGTGTCCGGGCCCGCCTCGATTTGTGTGTGGGCGGTGGGGATGGCCCAAATCCAGGGCACGGTCCCCGTGGGTGGCCAGCGGCGCTAGATCCAGTGGGTCAGGCAGAGCATGGCCAGTCCCAGGTGGTAGCCCGCCTTCCCTGAGGTGATTTGGGCCAGGGCGCGGGCTGGGGGCTTGTCCCCTGGCTGGAGGACGCCCCTGAGGACCCTGTGCTGGGTGGTGGGGTCCCCTACTGCCCCTGGTGGGGTGGTCCATGGGGCGAGCATGGTGTCTGTCCCTTTGACGAGCCATTGCGGGCCGGGGGACGTAGCCGTAGCGGCTATCACGTGGTAGTGGCCGCGCTCGAGGACTGTAACCCAGACCTCCGGCGGGGGGTGGTCACTGTCTCTAGGTGGGGGGGGGAATTCGTCGTCTGCGGTGCGGAGGCCGGCGGCGCGGAGGGCGGTGTCGCGGTTGGGCGCGGTGGCCTGTTCCCACTGCTCCGGGCGGTTCGGGTCCGCTGGGTGGTCCTTCTCCGCTGGGGCCCGTCGTAGGCGTACGGTCCCTCGACGCGTGACGTTGATGTCGGTGTCGTGTGTCAGGGCCTGGCCCCACTCGATGGGGGGGATCCAGACGTGCTGGCCCTGGGTGTGTTTGCGGGCTCGCCAGAGTACGAGGTCTACGATGGCCTCGTGGAGGCCGTTGCCTGGGGTGGTCAGGTCCCGGAGGGCTTTGACGGTGAGCTTGGTCCAGTCCCCTTGTAGGCGGTACCAGCCCAGGGGGGTGGTCGGGGCCCTGCCTTGGAGGGTTGCTCGGAGGAGGTCGGGGTCGCGGATGGTGGCCGGTGTGAGGGGGGGGTGCCCCGGGTCCGGGGGGGGTGGGCTGGATGGGTTGCCGGGGTCTTGCGCGTCTACGTCGACGCATGGTTGGCCCTGGTTGGGCTCGGCCGGGCTGGGCGGTGCCGGGTGGCTTCTTGGGTGAGAGATGGGCTTAGGGGCGCTGTGGTGGTGTCTTGGAGGCCTGCGGATGGAGATGGGGGGCGCGTGCGGGGCGCGGAGTGGGTTAGTGGACGTCTGGGTCATGCACGGCATGGTAATGGATGAGACGCTGCATGTGTTCCTTGGCGGTGGGGTCGGTGAGTTGCTCCGCGTGTGTTAACAGGAGGTGTTTGCGGTGTACCATTTGGGCCGCTGCTCTGCGGACTGCTTCTAGCTGGAGGTGCGCTGCTGCCTCCATGGGGCTTTCCGTGTGTTTGGTGAGGTGTCGGTGCAGGGCCTGTGTCACCGCCCCTCTCATGGTGGCTTCTTTGACCAGGGGACCCCGGAAGAGGTGTTCGGTGGCCTGGTGTGCGTGGCTGTGGGTTGGCCATCCTTCGTGTTGTCGTAGGGTTTCCGCCGGGGACCAGCCCACTAGCGTGTCCCTGCCTGTATGGAGGGGGCATTTCTTGAAGTGTTCCCAGTCCTCCGGGGTGGTGTGGTCGCACGGGCAACGGGTGTGTTCTTCGGGGACGTGGATGTTCTTGCGAGCGAGCCATCTGGCGACCCTGGTGAGGAATGGTAGTTGCTCCCTGAGGAGCTGGATGCGTCGTTTTTGGAGGTGGGCTGGGACGTTTGCTGGGCGCAGTGCTGAGTGGTAGAGTGGGATTTGCAGTCTGTCCTGGAGCTCCTGGATGTGCGCCCGGCTGTCTGCGTCGCCGAGCACGCGGGCGAGATGTTGGATGGGGTTGGGGTAGTGGTATGCTCTGTCGTGGGAGGAATAGGGGGCGTCCTCTGGTACCCAGTCCGGGGTCTGATGGGGCTCGGGTACGGGGGGTATGTGTTGGAGGTGTGTGTGGTTTCGGCCGAGGTCAGGGATCTGGAGGGTTGGTAGGTGCGTTGTGCGCTGGTGTACTGCCTGGTTGTCGACCTTACCATTTCCGTATTGGTGTCCGTGGGACTCTTGTTTCACGATGTGGAGTTGGACGTAGGGGGGAAGGCTGCGAAGGGCTTTCCAAAGCAGCAGTGCCTGGGTGCCGAGGCTCGTCGCGTAGGCTTTGTGAAGTGGTTGCCTTGCTATGCGGAGGAGCAGGTGTGTGTCGACAGTGGCGTCTACCACGAACCAGACCCGGACGATGTGCGGGAGGTGGGCGGGTAGGTGGGCCGCGATCTCGGCGATGGCGTCGGCCATGGCCCCTAGATCCCCGTGGGAGGAGGCCCCGTAGGTGGTGTGGCCCGTGTGGTGGTCCATGTGGTAGTGTCCCCCGGTGTGGGTTAGCTGCAGGGTGGCCCCCCCGGTGATGGGCGTGAGGGCGGATTCGCCTGAGGCGTCAGTGAAGAAGAGCCGGTCCGCCGGTCATGGTTGTGGGAGGCGGCATGGGTTCATGGGCAGGTAGGCGTATATGGCGAGGCCCGTGGCGAGGTGGGCTACTGGGGTTGTGGGCTGCATGATGGGGGTGGCGTACACCCCTATTCCTTTGGAGATGATGTGTTTCGCCTGGGGGGACATGGCTATGAGTCCCTGCTCCGGCTGTCCTTGTGTGAGGTAGGAGTAGATGTAGTGGAGCATGTAGGCTGTGTCTCGGTTTAGGTCGTGGCATGTGAGGGTTTGTGTTCGGTGCTCCGGTGTGTGGCAGGAGTGGTGGAGCGGATAGTAGGGGTGCTCGTGCTTGCCCGTTTTGCCTGGTTCGTACATGCTGTAACGGATGGCGACCCCTGCCGGGTCGGGGCGGGGCCAGGTGGGTGTAGTGGTGAAGAGCCATTTGGGCGCGTGGTCGGGGTTCCACGCTACCGTGGGGTTGGTGTCGGTGCGGTGGAACCATGGGGCTACCCATGCGTAGGCCTGTGGTGGTAGGTGGGTTGTGGGGTGGGGGTGGTGGCGTGCTATGAGGTGTAGTACGGGCCATGGTGTGGTTGGTGCCTCCGGGTCACAGGCCCAACATGTGCGTGGCATGCTCTGGGAGTCATGGGGGACCCGTGGTAGGTCTCGGGCGGTCATGTGGTGTTTCGGTATGCGCCATTTTGCCCCGTGGTGGATGACGGTGGTCTGCGTGGGTTTGGCTTCATTCGGGGCCAGTAGTAGGGTTAGTGGTGGGACTGGGCCCGTCAGCGGGGGGACGGGTTTGTGTTTCCAGCCGGTGGGTGCGTAGGGCGGTGTCGCTGGGATGGGTCGGGGGTGTTGCTTTTTGGAATCTCGGTAGGGTGCTCGCATGTCTTTGCTTCCCGGCAGAGTGTGTCCCGCTGCTCGTGCCGTCTGCGTGAGGTACTGGTGGAAGAGGCGGTATTGAGGCCATTCGGGAAGCTGTAGAAAGGGGGTGTGGTGTGCCCCGCTGTGGTGCAGGACCCGCATTTGGGGGAGGGTGACGTATACTACGGTGATGGAGGCCCCGACAAGGTCTATGGTGTGGATGGTGCCCTTGGGGTGATGGTGGAGGTCCCCGCAGAGGACCGCTAGAGGCCCTTCCGCTGGGCACGCGTGGTTGGTGAGTATGGCGTGGTGTGGGGATGGGAGGAGAAGCTGCAGGTGGTTCCACAGGCGCGTGTTCATGTCGGTGGGCATGCCCGCCTGGTGGAGTACCCAGCGCGGGCACGTGTTGCGGGCCCGTTGTGCGGCTTGGAGGCGGATTGTGGTGACCTCGCGGACCTCCGGTGAGTGGTTGTGGGTCATGCGGTGAAGGAGGAGGGCGGTGTGTCTGGTGTAGGCCGCTTTCACCTCGTCCCCTATTGCGTCCCCATAGTGGGGCCATGCCACTCGGATGGCGCGGGTGGGTATGGAGGTGGGCCAGCCCCCGTGTGCTGCCCATGCCTTGGTGACGGCGCGTGTGGTCGGCTGGAGGGCGGTGGTGGGGTGTGTCAGGTGGAGTGCTTGGAAGCCTATGGAGGCGTTCAAGACCCCGGTGAGGTAGTACGCCAGGCTCTGGTGGGACAGGGAGAGGGCCTTGGTGGTCGGGGACGCATATCTGGGGAGATGGGCGAGGTGTGATTGCAACTTGGGAGGGAGGGTGGCGTCCTCAGGGTTGGCGGCTTGGATTACCCCCAGGTGGGTGGTGGTTGTCACGACTTGCATGGGGGGCCCTTTTGGCCCTAGGGTGGGGGGTGTGGCAGACCCCTTGATCATGGCCACTGACTTTGTGGGGTGGAAGATGAGGTTGTTGTGGGAGAGGTAGGAGACAGTCACGTCCAGTAAGTCATTGGCCTGTTGGGTGACCGTTGGCCCGGGGTCCGGGGCATGGGGTTCGTGTGGGGTGTGCGCGACCGTGAGGTTGGTGTCGTCCGCGAAGCCCACCAGGGGGGAGAGGAGGGGGTAGGGTGCGTAGGCCGGGTAAGCCTGCTCGATTGCGAGGGCCACGGGGAGCGTCACGAGAAGGTACAGGAAGGGGCCTTCTGCTCCTCCTTGGGGGACCCCGCTGCCTGGCTCCAGGAAGGGGGTGAGGCCTGCTCCAGTGCGGAACGTGTATTTGCGGGTGCGGATGTAGCCGGAGGCGAAGTTGTAGAAGGGGAGGCCTAGGCGTTTCCACACCGCTTCTAGAAGGAGCCAGGGGGTGTTCGGGAAGGCTCCTTTGACGTCGAGGGAGGCAATGATGAGGTCCACCGGGTCCATGTCGGCGATGGTGTCCTCGAGGAAGATGGCCTCGTGTGGGGACCGGCCTGGGATGGCCCCCCAGAGGCTCGCTGGTATGTGGGGGTCCAGGTGGGGGCGGATGCGGCGTAGGAGGATGGTCCAGACGATTTTGACCTCCGTGACTGCACAGACTATGGGGCGCCAGTTGTCCGGGTTTGCCCGGTCCCCTTTTTTGTAGAGGGGGCAGACAACGTTTGCCCAGTTTGGTGGCAGGGGGGTCTGCCCCGTGACGATGTCCCAGAGGCGGTGGGCGAGGATGCGGAGGAGGTGGGCGGGGAGGTGGTAGTATGCCTCCGCAGGGAGGCCGTCGTAGCCTGGGGTTTTGTGTTGCCGGGGACTGTGGATGGCCTTCCGGACTTCGTGGATGGTGAAGGGGCGCTTTTCCAGTTGCCTCCTCTGGGCGTGGTTGAAGACCCGAGGGAGGCGGTCGATTTTGGCCTGGGTGTCTGGGTCCAGTGTGTCTTGGGTGGGCGTGTGTTGCCGGAGGAAGCTGTCTTGGGTGGCTTGGAGCACTTTGGCTGGGTCGTTGGTGAGGGAGCCGGCCTCCTGCCGGACCGTGGTGATGGTGCGGTGGCCGGTGTCGGTCATGGCGTCGTTGAGGTGGCGGATGGCCTTGTAGGGGAGTTCATGTTGCGCATACCGTTCGTGTTCCTGGGCGATGCGCTGTTGCCTGTGGATGTGCCACCGCTGCAGGTCTGCCCTGATGTGGGCTATCTGCGTCCTGCAGTGGTGTATTTGGCGGCGGGTTTGGGGGGTGTCGGTGTGGAGGAGGGTCGCCAATTGTTGCTTCGCATGCCAGAGGTCATGGAGCATGTCCCCTAGGGCCGTGGGTGGTTGGTCGTCGTCTGTGTGGGGGTGTTGCTGGAAGCCGCAGGCGACGGCGGCCGTGCGCGTGGCTGTGAGTAGGACGGTGGGCTCTGGTTGGATGCGCCGGGCGCGGTCTATGGCCCTGTGATATTGGGACCAGGCATGCTTGTCATGCAGTGAGGGCATCTTCAGGGGGGGTGGTAGGCCTTGGTCCGCATCGCCTGGGGGGCTGGGGGGAAGGTTGGGGATGGTGAGGCGGATGTGCAGGGGGCTATGGCCTGTGGGTCCCAGCGGGGGGGGTCCATATCGGGCCTCCGCCCGGATGATGGTGGTGGAGTCGCCATAGCATACGTCGATGCGGGATGGGGCGGCATCTGTTTGGTGGGGGAAGTGGGATGGTTGGCCTTCGAGGTTGGCTGTCAGGTCCACGAGCCCCAACATTTCGATGGTGTCGCGGACTGCATGGTCCTGGGGTGTGGCCTGTCCCCCTCGGTCCGCCGGGGTGGGGGCGGCGTTCATGTCGCCGATGATGATTGTGGGGGCGAGCATGGCCATCTGGCGGTATGCCTCGGCCAGGGCTTGGAGGAAGGGTTCCGTGGCGTCGCCGAAGGGGACGTGGGCGTTGATGACGTTGAGTTGCCATCCGTCCCCGACGACCTCATAGACACCTAGCCTCCCTGGGACGCTGAGGTGGTGGACGAGGTGGACGCGGATGCCGGTTCCGGCGTACAGGGGGGTCCCCTTGTGCCAGTAGCATTTGTACGCTTTCCGGTCCGGGGTATATATGGGGTGGTTTCTGGGGGGTCGTCGCGTTGTAGGCCTTGTTCCTGGAAGGCGAGGAGGTGGGGAACCCACCCCGGCCCCTGTGCCATCGGGAGCTCCTGGAGGGCGGTTATGGCGTCCTTGGAGTATGTGACGGCCGGGTGGTTGAGGTCGAGGAGGTTGACGGTGGCCTCGGTGGGGGCGGGCCAGGGCTGTGGAGGCTTGTGCCCTCGGCCCTTGCCCCGTCAGGGAGGGGGACTGGGGCTCGGGGACTTTTTGCCGGTTGGTGGGCGCTTGGGTAGGCGCAGCGGGGGGAGGCCTTGGCTCCACTCCGGGGGGAGCTCCCCAGTGTATTTGGTGCCTCTGTGGGCCTTGTTCTCGTCGGTGCGGAGTCGGATGGGGTAGGCGCTGGTGAGCTCCAGGGTGTGGCCTTCTGGCTTGTCCGGGGCGCTGCTGCCTTGGTCTAGCTCCTTTTGGCGGTGCCAGACCAACCGGATCTGTGGCCCCCCGTTGTCCCCCGGGTCGCGGAGGCGGTACTGGATCGTGCCCTCACACCAGATCCAGTCGCCTCTGTGGTCGTTGCGGAAGGGCTGCTGGACCTTCGCGTCCTTTTCGAATCCTGGGTACGCCTCGGGCGGGGGCGGTGCTGGTGGCGGGAGGGAGGATGATGAGGATGCCTGGTCCGGGTGGGGCGGTGGTAATGATGGGAGGGAGGATGACGAGGATGCTTGGTCCGGGTTTGCCGGGTGGGTCGGGTGGGGTGCGGGGGGTCGGGAGGTCGCTGCTTTTCCGGCTTGGTTGGGGGCGGGTGCGCCCCTTTTTCGTCTCGCTCGCTTGGGTGGGACTGGAGGTAGCGGGGCTGGGGGGGCGTGGGGTTTGAAGAAGGGGTGCGTTGCTTGCTGGCCCGGATCCCTCAGTGGGGGTTCTGCCGGCGTTTGCATGTTCGCTTTCGCGTGGATGCGCATGAGGTTGGCGAGCTTGCGCACGGTCTCCGGGGGATCGGATGGCCATGGCACTGCGGCCGGGCTGTCGTCGAAGGGGTGGTGAAGGTGGTAGTTCCTCATGGCCTTGGCCTGCATGACCCAGGCCTCCGTGGGTTCCGGTGTGTCTGGGCCGTTGGGGGAGCCTTGAGCCCAGTAGAGTGCTGTGTGGAGGGCTTCCTAGGGGGCGCCTTCGCGGCCTGTGAGGGTGGTGGCCCGGAGGAGTCGCTGCCGGCCCCGTGGGGGGTCTTCCGGGTCTATTTCCGGGGTATAGGCCTGGGCCGCCATGAGGACTCCGTGTGCCCAGTGGAGGACCCACCATTGGGCGTCCTTTGAGGATGTGGATGGCGGGTTGTTGGGGGGGCGTGTCCAGGGTGTCCCACGATGCGATGGCTAGTTCTATCCTGGAGGGGTGGAGGTGTGGGGTGGCCCAGCGGCTTAGGAGTTGGTCGATGTGGAAGGGGGTGACGGGATCTTTGGGGCCCTGCGGTGGTGGGGGCATCGCTGGGATGGTTGTGGGGTCCCAGTGGCGTTCGTGGGCGGCGAGGGTGTATAGGACGGCGGTGATGATGTGGTGGGCTTGCCCCTCCAGGACGATGTGGCGCTCCGTGCCGAAGTCCTTTGGTAGGTGGGCTGCGGGGTGGACGGTGATGTGGGCTAGGGCGCGTTGGTGGGCCTTTTTTCCCCCGTCTGGCGCCTGCGTCCGTTTGTCCCCCGGGATGTGCTGGTGTTGGTGTTTTGGTGGGGGCGGTCCCAGGGCGAGGGATTCTACTCCGTGGAGGGGGATGGCACGTTCCCTGGACCTGTTGGGCAGGATGTATATGCCCGGGTCTCCCGGTACGGTGCCCAGGTACATGTTGCCCGTGATGGTGGGGGCCGGCAGCGGTTGGCGCAGGGGCGAGGTGCATGGGGTGGAGCAGGGCGGGTCATGGTGCTCACACCGGGGGTGGTCGATGCCGTACGGGGTGACGTGTACGGCGAAGGGTCCGACGGCGCGCTGGAGTTTGTGGGGTTGGATGTTGTGGAGGCGCGCCACCGCCCGGGTGTGGGAGCGCCCTTCGCTGATCCACACGGCGTCTGCCCGCGACGCCGCTGGGTTCAGGCAGTCCGTGGTGATGCCTGTGATCGTGCGGTTGTGGGTGGCATCTGACACTCTGGCGGGGGGGGCGCTGATGCGGGGGATGGTGTGGTCGTCGTGGAGGGTGCGGGCCTTGCGCCCCGCATCGTGTCGGTGCTGGGCCTCCTGGGCGGGGGTGTGCATACCTGTGTGTTTGGGCTTCTTGTTGGGGCGGTCTGCTGTGTGGAAGGGGGTGGGCCAGGAGGGGGCGTGGTGGAGGGTGGGGTGTGGGAGGTCCCCCCGTGTTGCCCATGTGTACAGGGTGGCCGCGGCAGCCCCTTCCGACTGTATGGTGTATCGCTCGTCGTGTCGGCGACGGGTGACGAGGACGTTGGGGGCCGTCAGCTCATACACTTGTGTGGTGTGGGGGAGGTGGCGGGTGACGGTGATCTTGGCGGCGTCGTTCTTGCGGGTGGTGGTGTGGGGGATGATGTAGTGGGTCGCCCATTCGTCCTGGGGGATGTGTTCCGTCGTGTCCAGCTTGAGTGGGGGGTGGAGCGGCTTCGGTGTTGGGAGCTTTTCTTGGGCCTTCGCGTGGGGCGCCACTTTGGTTTCGACCAGGTATTGTGGGCCCCAGGTTTCCGGGGCCCCTACCTGTGTGGCTGCCGCTGCTGCGGCTTGGAGGAGGGCGGTTGTGTTGGTGTCTAGAGGGGGGGCCCCTGGTTGGGGGGTGAGGGTGTCGTGGTCTTGGTATGCCCACCAAATGGTGTAGCCTCGTTGGGTGTTGCGGTGCGGGATTGGGTCTGGGCTTGCTGGATGGATAGGGCGGTCTTGATGTCCTCCGCTGCTTGTGGGTTTATGGGTGTGGCGTACGCCCATAATCCCGGGGTGTGTATGCCGTGTGGTGCTTGGCCTACTCCTCGTATCGGGTGTAGGGTGTGGTGCGTGCGCGTGAGCCCTAGGCGTTCTTGGAGGAGGTCCCCCCGGATGTCCTCCCACCGTTGCTGCCAGGTGTGTGTGTGGTCGTTGGGGGTGGGGTAGGTGATGACGATGGCTTGCCATGGGGTGGGGCCTGGATGTACCGCCATAGGTGCCGACGATGCTTGCGGGGGTTTGTGGGCGGCGTGGGCGGGGGCTGCTGTTACGGGGTCTCCCTCCGTTGGTGTGATTGTGGCATCGCCTTGGACGGTGACGAGGAGGTGGTGGCGGCCCGTCGGTAGTGCCCAGGTGGTGGTGGGCTCGGTGATCGAGTGGAGGCAGATGGCCTGGAGCCCCGGTGTGATTTCGTCCCATCGGAGTGTGCCGTTGTGGACCGCCCATTCCCGTGGCAGGTCTCGAAACCCGTTGCGGTCCGGGCTGGTGCGGTGCTGTGGGGGGAGCTCCATTGTGGTGATGGGGTGGGTGAGGGGCTCTGTGCGGGGGTTTTCTTGTGTGGTTGGTGGTGATGGTGCCTGGGGCATCTCTTCGTCCAGTTGTTGTGGGGCTTTCGCCTCCTGCAGTCCTGCGCTGATGGTGGCGAAGACATCTGCGAGGGTGGGGGAGGCGGGGGGGTGGGGTGCCAGATCGTTCCAGGTGATGTGGTCTTCCTCCGGGTTCTCGGGGCTTTGCTGTACGGTGATGGCGGCGGTGGCGTCGTCTTCAGGTGTCCGTCGGTGTGGATTGTGGTCGAGGGGGTGGAGGGTGATGGTGTGGCGGTGTTTCCAGCTGTGGAACGCTAGGAGGGCGTGGAGGCCGTGCCTAGTGTCCCCGGGCGGGCGGGGGTAGGTTTCGGCTGCTGCTTCCACGAAGGCGTCCTTGGTGCCTTTCCAGGTGTCTTCCCAGAGAAGGTCTTCCTCTGTGCCCCACTCGTTGTCGTTCCTTTTCTCCTGCTTCCACCCCTGGAGGGTCGCGTGGTCCTCAGGGAGGTCTCGTTGGATGGACTGGTAGTACTGCTCGGCGTCCATGGGGGCTAGGGTGCTGGCCAGTGTGGCGTAGATGTCCTTTGGGGGGGGGGGGGCGGTGGGGGCGTGGCGGCGCGGTCGGGGTCGGGCTCCTCTCGCTGGTGTTCCGCGTTCTGGTCTGCGGTGGACGCGGGGGATATGGAGCGTGGTGGCATGGGGTGGTCGGGCTCCTGCAAATCCGTGGGTTGCTGGTGGGCTTGTGGGCGCGGGGCCGTGGCTGCCAGTAGGTGTCGGATGGCCGGGAGGACGTCGTAGTCGTCGGCCCAGCAGTGGGCTGCAGCGCACGTCCTGTCGGGGGAGGCGGGGGGGCGTGTTGCGGAGCGGTGTACGATAGGGTGGGCGACGCGTGCGGGTGGTGGCGTGCTCGCTCTGCCGTTCCGTTCCCCGCGAGCCCTGACCCTTGGGGGGTGGTGGTGATGTTGGTGGTGAGGGTGGTGTGGGTGCCGGAGTGGATGATTGTGCCGCTGGCGGTGTTGTTGGCGAGGGTGGTATGGGCGTTAGCGTAGATGAGGTTGGTGCTGGGCTAGTTGATGGTGGTTAGTTGGTGGGTCAGCTGTTGTCGCTGTCGCCGTCGCCGGTGGTGTTGGTGCCTCTGATGTCGTGGACACTGATGGCGAGGGTGATGGTTGGTGAGCATGG